>OZ024872.1:1977500-6777500 GCA_964017185.1 Rugalucina vietnamica
AATAGACATGGTGTCAGTTGTTTAGTATTCACTAGACATTGAGACAGTTCAGTATTCAATCGACATGGTGACAGTTCAGTATTCAATAGACATGGAGACAGTTCAGTATTCAATAGACATGGTGTCAGTTCAGTATTCAATAGACATGGTGATAGTTCAGTATTCAATAGACATGGTGACAGTTCAGTATTCAATAGACATGGTGACAGTTCAGTATTCAATAGACATGGTGTCAGTTCAGTATTCAATAGACGTGGTGATAGTTCAGAATTCAATAGACATGGTGACAGTTCAGTATTCAATAGACATGGTGACAGTTCAGTATTCAATAGACGTGGTGATAGTTCAGTATTCAATAGACATGGTGACAGTTCAGTATTCAGTAGACACTGTGACACTTCAGTATTCAATAGACATGGTGACAATTCAATATTCAATAGACATGGTGACAGTTCAGTATTCAATCGACATGGTGACAGTTCAGTATTCAATAGACATGGGTCATGGCAGCGGTCGCCCGTCGAGGTTCTGTGGTTTTCCCCCGGTTCTCCGGTTTCCACCACTGTGTTAGACCACATTACATCAGGAAAACATGTCCATGAAAAGAATACCCCCTTGAACCCCACTTTTATATAGCAAAAGTGGGGTATGCAGGGGTATACCTATTTTTCTTATTATTGCTCCAAAACATAGATTGTGGGTACTCATTAGAAATGAGTACCCACAATCTTTGTTTTGAGCAAAAATAAGAAAAATTCAAAAGATGTCTAATGAAATTTTATATTTTTTACAGCTGAAAAAAACTCTGTATCTACATGGGCAAGTTTTCATAATGACGCCAACATCCGCGCAATCAAGAATGCGTATGTAAGTTCCTTGAGCTTTCTGTGACATTACGAAAACACGCCCATGCAATATTAAGGGGTTTTGAAGTTGTAAAAAAAAACGAAAATTTTCAGTAGAATTATTTTGATATTTTTCTTATTTTTGCTCAAAACATAGATTGTGGGTACTCGTTAGAACCGCCTCGGCGAGGCGGTTCTAACGAGTACCCACAATCTATATTTTGGAGCAGAAATAAGAAAAATAGGTATACCCCTGCGTACCCCAGTTTTTCTATATAAAAGTGGGGTTTGAGGGGGTATACATTTCACGGATATGTTTTCCTGATGAATTGAAGTAAAATAAATCATGTTTTATATAGACATTAACTCAAGTTCAAGTGGCATGGTCTCAGTTAACACTTACCCATATCTTGTGTGATAGAAGTTTCAAACATGGACGTTTCATTCAATTGAAACATGCACTTCTGTTTCTTATTTGTTTGTTTTTCGAATAATATACGATTGCAATTGCAAAAGAGTCTCTGTAATTCCTATTTATATTTTCATATGTAAACAAAATACTGGAGGACAATAAATGGGCCGGTCGTAGTTAATAAATTTGTCTCGCTTCCTGATTAGCATTTGCCTTTGTAGTTTTTATGTTATTTACTTTGTCACAACTGAAATGGGCGCCCCCGTGGTCGAGCGGTTAAGAGCGCTGTTTCATCTCACCGCTGTGTCTGGTGTGGATTCGAGCCCCGCTCTGGCCACATGTGAGACAAACCAAAGTTCTGCTCGCGGGTGTGCCAAGTGTTTTTTCTCGGGGTTCTCCCGTTTTCGCCCCACCTACTGATTGGCCCGTCTCATATGAGCTGAAATTATCTTGAAAGGGACGTAAAACTGAAGAAAAAAACAACAACATAATACGAATTGCTTTAGCTATGTGTGATGTTACAAAGGTTTACGTTGACAATGATCAAGAAAAGGCGCAATTAGAAAGAAATTCCCACCCCATCAGATACTATGAAAGCATATAATCTGGTAAGCCGAGTGAGCAGCTATTTCCCCTATCGGTGGCCACTCAGTTACCTAAATTCAAGCAAAGCCTGATTGATTGATTGATTAGTATATTGAAGGTAATATCGGCAAAAATTAGACTTTCTCGTGTCAGTGCTAATAAATTAAAGGGTGCTATGACCCGAGAAAACCGGTCATCGGTATCCGACCAGGTCTGACACAAACAGGTCTGTGCTGACAATAAGGAAGGCTATAAGACTGAATTTTCAGACTTAAAGTATTGAACTGTGTAGCGAAAATAAAGGCGCTGATCAGCTTCGCGGTTACTGCAGAACTGATCAGCGCCTTTGTTTTCGCATCTACGCAAAAATCAGATTTTCTCCTGTCAATGATAAATGTATCATTTTCATCAATCAAGGTGAGGTACATTTCACAGAAATCTCTTTCGTACCTCACCATATATGGTATTGTATTGGCCCAAATGAGCCGCGTCATTAGAAACCCGGTATTTTGCTTATAAATGCGAAAACAAAGGCGCAGATCAGCTGTTCAGTGACTACACTATCTTCGGAGGCACCATCATGGGTAGTTATGACAATGTATCGGGATTTCATATTTCGTCTTATGAGTTCATTTGTAATAGGCGTTGATCGCAGATTTATGAATCGCGTCAAAAGTAACCCTTACCCAGTCTTAGAGGATATAATCATGGGCCAATCACGGGGTGGGGGGGTACTCTACCTGTACACATGATGACCTTTGCTCGGTCCCAGCATTAGCTATGTGCCCCCAAAATGCTTGCTTTTTTGTGGGGTGGGGGTGGGGGCTGAACTTGAATGGTGCCTATTTTTATTGAAATAAGATCCATGAAAATAGTCGAATTGTCCCCAAAAATATCTCCAAAAACACCCTAATAAGTATTCATATTTTCTGAGAAAACCCAAAAATAATGAAGTTCAAACTTTCGACACCCAAAAATCAGCCTCGCCTATGTATCCAGAAAATTTCAGAGTAACCCCAAGGCTTAAAATTTCGGAATTCGGGGGAGGTAATTGCTCGAAGGAAGATCACCGTATTTGTCATCATTTGTCTGTCTGTCTGTCAGTACAACAAATGCGCGCAAAATGCTCAATACATTTATATAGAACTACATGTATATCATGTATATATTTAATACTTATTGGCCATTCGAAATTTTGGGTTAAGATCAACAAAGCCTGTAATTTATCCTGCTGATAAATGTTAAAATGACAACAATCGTTGGCATTTTAACATTTATGAGCAGGGTAAATTTTAGCCTCATCTGAGCTGAGCATGAAAAAAAGTTATATATAACCCCGGGACTAGGTCGGATTTTCCGAAAGAAGGTTTTTATGCTGCAAGTCTTCCTTTCGACCTTACTATTAAATTTCGGTTAGATGACAGAAAAAAAGAAGATAATCATCAGGAAAACATATCCGTGCTATGAATACCCCCGTAAACCCCACTTTTATATAGAAAATCTGGGGTTCGCAGGGGTATACCTAATTTTCTTATTTTTGCTCCAAAACATAGATTGTGGGTACTCGTTAGAACCGCCTCGGCGAAAATTTTTCTCACGAAATTTTCAATTTTTACAGGTGAGAAAATCTCTGTATATTGCATGGGCAAGTTTTCATAATGTTTACCGCGAGTGCGGCCTAGTTTCTGGGTGTACTGGTCTTGGAAGTGTTCCAGTAGTACCATATAAGGACATATACGTAACGCATTACGAAAACATGCCCATATGATATACAGTATTTTTTTCAGGTCAAAAATCGATAATTTTCAGAGGAAAATGTTTGATATTTTTCTTATTTTTGCTCAAAACATAGATTGTGGGTACACGTTAGAACCGCCTCGCCACAATCTATGTTTTGGAGCAAAAATAAGAAAAATAGGTATACCCCTGCAAACCCCAGTTTTACTATATAAAAGTGGGGTTCAAGGGGGTAAACATTACACGGACATGTTTTCGTGATGTATGCAAATTACCTGTACATGTACAAACACAATGCCTTGTATGGTAATTGTTCCATTTGCCGATAAAGATAGGCAGAGAATCCGGATACACAAAACATGTCTTTGGAAAAATTAAAAAAAAAAAGGTTAATAGAACATATGAAGTCTTTTACTATTAAATTAAATAAAGTTCTATTTAGTACTGTTAACTTAACTTTAGGTCAAAGTTAGGACAATCTTATACTAAGTTGAACTTCAGTTAAATTCAAATTAAGCTGTGTGGATTGCAACTTAGGTTAGTTCTTTATGGTTTCATAGGTACTGAAATGTACATGCAGAATAAGTATTTAAAGCGAGGTAATCTATTCCTTTGAAAATGTATTTCTCTCAAGCAAATTCGTTCCCTTGATTAAACTGTGGTCGAGTAATGAAATGGTAGCCGCGCAGTACAGTTTCGAAAGTATATAACTACTGATCTGAACAGCGATGTTTGGTTGTGTTCGTAACTGGTCGGAGGTTCAAATGATCATGGGCCTTGCTGTGCTTGGTAGCAAGGAGTTCTGCATCTTGCCGAGGAACGAAAATGTTTTTGTCAAAGTTTGAAGCCCACATAGTTTTGATCCATGTTTTCGATTGCCGTCGGATAACTGCTTCTAAAATAATGACGTAATCAAAAGTCTCATTCTCCGACAAGTTCTGAAATTTCATGCCCACGATTGCATAGATAACTGGCTTAGAGAAGAAATGTGTGATGTATAAAGAGGAAACAAACGAAAGTCCGGTGCGCGTTTCGTGTTGAAGAGACTCCCAGAATACGGGTAGTGCAGTCACATGCATGTCTATTTGTCTGTCTGTCTGTCTGTCTGTCTGTCTGTCTGCCTTTCTGACTGTCTGTTTATATATCTTTCTGTCATTAGTTTGCATATATGTCATTGTTTTCATTTTTTATCTAAACTATTTGTTTTAATGTATAATTCAATGTATAATTCAATGTACTATGTTATAACCATGTTTTGAGGGCCCCAAGGAAGATTGGCTCTGCCAATTGGGTTACCCTCGTAAAATAATGTTTTTACTTACTTACTTACTTACTTTCTTACTTACTTACTTACTAGGAAGTCTGAGACTCAAGCTCTTCTTCCTCTCTTCTTCTTCCTCTTTATTTTCTTCCACTTCTTCTTCTTCTTCTTCTTCTTCTTCTTCTTCTTCTTCTTCTTCTTCTTCTTCTATGTGTAGGGGTGCTCAATCATTAAGTCACTATCCTCGTAAATTTATGCGAAATCAAGTTAAAATTGCGAAATCAGATTAAAATATTGGTTTAAGACGCGAGACAGTAAAGAGCAAGGAGGACATGAAAGCAGATGGATGAATAAATAAACGAATGAATGAATGTTCCCAGTTTCAAACCACCCGAAACGAACCCCCGCAGATTCGGAGATCGCAATAGAGCACCAACGAGCGCAGGTGCGAACTTAATTATCAAAGCGCCCTGTCTGAGTAATGAATTTATGAACAGCTTCATAAATGTTTATATTTTCTTCCTCTGTTAGTCTGGGGTCTCCACAGAGCAGGGATTTAGTTGGGAGGTGGAGAAAATCAGATAGGGTTCGGTTACGGATTTGATGATAGTTTTGGCAATCAAGTAGGAAGTGTTTCACGAGGGTGAAGTTAGCAGTACCAGCAGTACTGCAGTAATACTGCGGCATTAGCCCAGCAGCACCAGCAGTATTACACATCCGGACGAAAGTTACGCCCGTATTGTTCGTTTAGATTACTAGTCTATTGATCTTTTTGAACCATTTAAAATATACTTATATATTTTTGTGTTTGTTTTTCTAGCATAACGGGCTGATTCAACAATTTTTCAGTCATGTCGGGACAATGCCACCACTCTCTGATATGGTATGTTCATGTGTATTCTTAAGCGCCACGAGCCACCGGCTTCTCGTCTACACTGTCCCAAAAATGATACTATTGGTTTTACCACATTCACATGTACCATTCCCCATATTTAAAGAATTAACATTGCTTATGTCTCACCGGTTCTATTTAAATGCAATGCATGCAAGTTACATGCACCGTAGTGCAAAGCCTGGGTCGCGTTGTCCACTAAGTGTCCGGCGTTGTCCTCGAAGTGGCCGTCCTCGATTTTTTAAAAAAGAGAAATTCAAACACAGATACATATCAAATGCAACTGGAGAACATTTCTTTCACAGCCTTTTGATACAATTAAATTCTAAATGAGGGACAAAACTACAGGGTGCAATGAGGTCCAAACCGGTTTTTGACCCCGATCTTACCACCCCAGAGGCTTGAGTTTCTGACCAGACCCTGTTGGGATTGTTGGTATGGTAACACTCTTTCAGCTGCGTGGGGTCGGTATACCGGGATAACTCTTGTTCTCGAGAAAAAGTGGTATACCTATGTTATACACGCTAAAAAAGCGAAAATACATGCTTTTCAGCAGCAACATGTCACGCAAGTCATGGGCTTGAGTTTCTGGTCTCACCCTTTTTATAATATCGAGTGATGCCCAGTGGATGGAATCAGACAGGTGGCTAAACCGGGATAACTCTTGTTCTCGAGAATTAGGGGGTCAAAATGGGGGGGGGGGGGTGCAAGGAGGTCCAAACCGGTTTTTGACCCCCGATCTTACCACCCCAGAGGCTTGAGTTTCTGACCAGACCCTGTTGGGCTTGTTGGTATGGTAACACTCTTTCAGCTGCGTGGGGTCGGTATACCGGGATAACTCTTGTTCTCGAGAAAAAGTGGTATACCTATGCTATACACGATATAAAAGCGAAAATACATGCTTTTCAGCAGCAACATGTCACGCAAGTCATGGGCTTGAGTTTCTGGTCTCACCCTTTTTATAATAACGAGTGATCCCCAGTGGATGGAATCAGATAGGTGGCTATACCGGGATAACTCTTGTTCCCGAGAATTGGGGGGTCAAAATGGGGGGGGGGTGCAATGAGGTCCAATCCGGTTTTTGACCCCCGATCTTCCCACCCCAGAGGCTTGAGTTTCTGACCAGACCCTGTTGGGCTTGTTGGTATGATAACACTCTTTCAGCTGCGTGGGGTCGGTATACCGGGATAACTCTTGTTCTCGAGAAAAAGTGGTATACCTATGCTATACACGATATAAAAGCGAAAATACATGCTTTTCAGCAGCAACATGTCACGCAAGTCATGGGCTTGAGTTTCTGGTCTCACCCTTTTTATAATATCGAGTGATCTCCAGTGGATGGAATCAGATAGGTGGATATACCGGGATAACTCTTGTTCTCGAGAATTGGGGGGTCAAAATTGGGGGGGGGGGGAGGGTGCAATGAGGTCCAAACCGGTTTTTGACCCCCGATCTTACCACCCCAGAGGCTTGAGTTTCTGACCAGACCCTGTTGGGATTGTTGGTATGGTAACACTCTTTCAGCTGCGTGGGGTCGGTATACCGGGATAACTCTTGTTCTCGAGAAAAAGTGGTATACCTATGTTATACACGCTAAAAAAGCGAAAATACATGCTTTTCAGCAGCAACATGTCACGCAAGTCATGGGCTTGAGTTTCTGGTCTCACCCTTTTTATAATATCGAGTGATGCCCAGTGGATGGAATCAGATAGGTGGCTAAACCGGGATAACTCTTGTTCTCTAGAATTAGGGGGTCAAAATGGGGGGGGGGGTGTGCAAGGAGGTCCAAACCGGTTTTTGACCCCCGATCTTACCACCCCAGAGGCTTGAGTTTCTGACCAGACCCTGTTGAGCTTGTTGGTATGGTAACACTCTTTCAGCTGCGTGGGGTCGGTATACCGGGATAACTCTTGTTCTCGAGAAAAAGTGGTATACCTATGCTATACACGCTATAAAAGCGAAAATACATGCTTTTCAGCAGCAACATGTCACGCAAGTCATGGGCTTGAGTTTCTGGTCTCACCCTTTTTATAATAACGAGTGATCCCCAGTGGATGGAATCAGATAGGTGGCTATACCGGGATAACTCTTGTTCCCGAGAATTGGGGGGTCAAAATGGGGGGGTGCAATGAGGTCCAAACCGGTTTTTGACCCCCGGACTTCCCACCCCAGAGGCTTGAGTTTCTGACCAGACCCTGTTGGGCTTGTTGGTATGATAACACTCTTTCAGCTGCGTGGGGTCGGTATACCGGGATAACTCTTGTTCTCGAGAAAAAGTGGTATACCTATGCTATACACGATATAAAAGCGAAAATACATGCTTTTCAGCAGCAACATGTCACGCAAGTCATGGGCTTGAGTTTCTGGTCTCACCCTTTTTATAATATCGAGTGATCTCCAGTGGATGGAATCAGATAGGTGGATATACCGGGATAACTCTTGTTCTCGAGAATTGGGGGGTCAAAATTGGGGGGGGGGGTGCAATGAGGTCCAAACCGGTTTTTGACCCCCGATCTTACCACCCCAGAGGCTTGAGTTTCTGAGCAGACCCTGTTGGGATTGTTGGTATGGTAACACTCTTTCAGCTGCGTGGGGTCGGTATACCGGGATAACTCTTGTTCTCGAGAAAAAGTGGTATACCTATGTTATACACGCTAAAAAGCGAAAATACATGCTTTTCAGCAGCAACATGTCACGCAAGTCATGGGCTTGAGTTTCTGGTCTCACCCTTTTTATAATAACGAGTGATGCCCAGTGGATGGAATCAGATAGGTGGCTATACCGGGATAACTCTTGTTCCCGAGAATTGGGGGGTCAAAATGGGGGGGGGGGTGCAATGAGGTCCAAACCGGTTTTTGACCCCCGATCTTCCCACCCCAGAGGCTTGAGTTTCTGACCAGACCCTGTTGGGCTTGTTGGTATGATAACACTCTTTCAGCTGCGTGGGGTCGGTATACCGGGATAACTCTTGTTCTCGAGAAAAAGTGGTATACCTATGCAATACACGATATAAAAGCGAAAATACATGCTTTTCAGCAGCAACATGTCACGCAAGTCATGGGCTTGAGTTTCTGGTCTCACCCTTTTTATAATATCGAGTGATCTCCAGTGGATGGAATCAGATAGGTGGATATACCGGGATAACTCTTGTTCTCGAGAATTGGGGGGTCAAAATTGGGGGGGGGGGGGTACAATGAGGTCCAAACCGGTTTTTGACCCCCGATCTTACCACCCCAGAGGCTTGAGTTTCTGACCAGACCCTGTTGGGATTGTTGGTATGGTAACACTCTTTCAGCTGCGTGGGATCGGTATACCGGGATAACTCTTGTTCTCGAGAAAAAGTGGTATACCTATGTTATACACGCTAAAAAGCGAAAATACATGCTTTTCAGCAGCAACATGTCACGCAAGTCATGGGCTTGAGTTTCTGGTCTCACCCTTTTTATAATAACGAGTGATCTCCAGTGGATGGAATCAGATAGGTGGCTATACCGGGATAACTCTTGTTCCCGAGAATTGGGGGGTCAAAATGGGGGGGGGGGTGCAATGAGGTCCAAACCGGTTTTTGGCCCCCGATCTTCCCACCCCAGAGGCTTGAGTTTCTGACCAGACCCTGTTGGGCTTGTTGGTATGATAACACTCTTTCAGCTGCGTGGGGTCGGTATACCGGGATAACTCTTGTTCTCGAGAAAAAGTGGTATACCTATGCTATACACGATATAAAAGCGAAAATACATGCTTTTCAGCAGCAACATGTCACGCAAGTCATGGGCTTGAGTTTCTGGTCTCACCCTTTTTATAATATCGAGTGATCTCCAGTGGATGGAATCAGATAGGTGGATATACCGGGATAACTCTTGTTCTCAAGAATTGGGGGGTCAAAATTGGGGGGGGGGGTGCAATGAGGTCCTAACCGGTTTTTGACCCCCGATCTTACCACCCCAGAGGCTTGAGTTTCTGACCAGACCCTGTTTGGATTGTTGGTATGATAACACTCTTTCAGCTGCGTGGGGTCGGTATACCGGGATAACTCTTGTTCTCGAGAAAAAGTGGTATACCTATGTTATACACGCTATAAAAGCGAAAATACATGCTTTTCAGCAGCAACATGTCACGCAAGTCATGGGCTTGAGTTTCTGGTCTCACCCTTTTTATAATATTGAGTGATGCCCAGTGGATGGAATCAGACAGGTGGCTAAACCGGGATAACTCTTGTTCTCGAGAATTAGGGCGTCAAAATGGGGGGGGGGGTGCAAGGAGGTCCAAACCGGTTTTTGACCCCCGATCTTACCACCCCAGAGGCTTGAGTTTCTGACCAGACCCTGTTGGGCTTGTTGGTATGGTAACACTCTTTCAGCTGCGTGGGGTCGGTATACCGGGATAACTCTTGTTTTCGAGAAAAAGTGGTATACCTATGCTATACACGCTATAAAAGCGAAAATACATGCTTTTCAGCAGCAACATGTCACGCAAGTCATGGGCTTGAGTTTCTGGTCTCACCCTTTTTATAATAACGAGTGATCCCCAGTGGATGGAATCAGATAGGTGGCTATACCGGGATAACTCTTGTTCCCGAGAATTGGGGGGTCAAAATGGGGGGGGGTGCAATGAGGTCCAAACCGATTTTTGACCCCCGATCTTCCCACCCCAGAGGCTTGAGTTTCTGACCAGACCCTGTTGGGCTTGTTGGTATGATAACACTCTTTCAGCTGCGTGGGGTCGGTATACCGGGATAACTCTTGTTTTCGAGAAAAAGTGGTATACCTATGCTATACACGCTATAAAAGCGAAAATACATGCTTTTCAGCAGCAACATGTCACGCAAGTCATGGGCTTGAGTTTCTGGTCTCACCCTTTTTATAATAACGAGTGATCCCCAGTGGATGGAATCAGATAGGTGGCTATACCGGGATAACTCTTGTTCCCGAGAATTGGGGGGTCAAAATGGGGGGGGGGGGTGCAATGAGGTCCAAACCGGCTTTGACCCCCGATCTTCCCACCCCAGAGGCTTGAGTTTCTGACCAGACCCTGTTGGGCTTGTTGGTATGATAACACTCTTTCAGCTGCGTGGGGTCGGTATACCGGGATAACTCTTGTTCTCGAGAAAAAGTGGTATACCTATGCTATACACGCTATAAAAGCGAAAATACATGCTTTTCAGCAGCAACATGTCACGCAAGTCATGGGCTTGAGTTTCTGGTCTCACCCTTTTTATAATATCGAGTGATCTCCAGTGGATGGAATGAGATAGGTGGATATACCGGGATAACTCTTGTTCTCGAGAATTAGGGGGTCAAAATTGGGGGGGGGGGGGTGCAATGAGGTCCAAACCGGTTTTTGACCCCCGATCTTACCACCCCAGAGGCTTGAGTTTCTGACCAGACCCTGTATGGATTGTTGGTATGATAACACTCTTTCCGCTGCGTGGGGTCGGTATACCGGGATAACTCTTGTTCTCGAGAAAAAGTGGTATACCTATGTTATACACGCTAAAAAGGCGAAAATACATGCTTTTCAGCAGCAACATGTCACGCAAGTCATGGGCTTGAGTTTCTGGTCTCACCTTTTTTATAATATCGAGTGATGCCCAGTGGATGGAATCAGACAGGTGGCTAAACAGGGATAACTGTTGTTCTCGAGAATTGGGGGGTCAAAATAGGGGGGGGGGGTGCAAGGAGGTTCAAACCGGTTTTTGACCCCCGATCTTACCACCCCAGAGGCTTGAGTTTCTAACCAGACCCTGTTGGGCTTGTTGGTATGGTAACACTCTTTCAGCTGCGTGGGGTCGGTATACCGGGATAACTCTTGTTCTCGAGAAAAAGTGGTATACCTATGCTATACACGCTATAAAAGCGAAAATACATGCTTTTCAGCAGCAACATGTCACGCAAGTCATGGGCTTGAGTTTCTGGTCTCACCCTTTTTATAATAACGAGTGATCCCCAGTGGATGGAATCAGATAGGTGGCTATACCGGGATAACTCTTGTTCCCGAGAATTGGGGGGGTCAAAATGGGGGGGGGGGGTGCAATGAGGTCCAAACCGGTTTTTGACCCCCGATCTTCCCACCCAGAGGCTTGAGTTTCTGACCAGACCCTGTTGGGCTTGTTGGTATGATAACACTCTTTCAGCTGCGTGGGGTCGGTATACCGGGATAACTCTTGTTCTCGAGAAAAAGTGGTATACCTATGCTATACACGATATAAAAGCGAAAATACATGCTTTTCAGCAGCAACATGTCACGCAAGTCATGGGCTTGAGTTTCTGGTCTCACCCTTTTTATAATATCGAGTGATGCCCAGTGGATGGAATCAGATAGGTGGCTATACCGGGATAACTCTTGTTCTCGAGAATTGGGGGGTCAAAATTGGGGGGCGGGGTGCAATGAGGTCCAAACCGGTTTTTGACCCCCGATCTTACCACCCCAGAGGCTTGAGTTTCTGACCAGACCCTGTTGGGATTGTTGGTATGGTAACACTCTTTCAGCTGCGTGGGGTCGGTATACCGGGATAACTCTTGTTCTCGAGAAAAAGTGGTATACCTATGTTATACACGCTAAAAAAGCGAAAATACATGCTTTACAGCAGCAACATGTCACGCAAGTCATGGGCTTGAGTTTCTGGTCTCACCCTTTTTATAATATCGAGTGATGCCCAGTGGATGGAATCAGACAGGTGGCTATACCGGGATAAGTCTTGTTCTCGAGAATTGGGGGGGGGGGTCAAAATGGAGGGGGGGTGCAAGGAGGTCCAAACCGGTTTTTGACCCCCGATCTTACCACCCCAGAGGCTTGAGTTTCTGACCAGACCCTGTTGGGCTTGTTAGTATGGTAACACTCTTTCAGCTGCGTGGGGTCGGTATACCGGGATAACTCTTTTTCTCGGGAAAAAAGTGGTATACCTATGCTATACACGCTATATAAGCGAAAATACATGCTTTTCAGCAGCAACATGTCACGCAAGTCATGGGCTTGAGTTTCTGGTCTCATCCTTTTTATAATATCGAGTGATCCCCAGTGGATGGAATCAGACAGGTGGCTATACCGGGATAACTCTTGTTCCCGAGAATTGGGGAGTCAAAACGGGGGGGGGGTGCAATGAGGTCCAAACCGGTTTTTGACCCCCGATCTTACCACCCCAGAGGCTTGAGTTTCTGACCAGACCCTGTTGGGATTGTTGGTATGGTAACACTCTTTCAGCTGCGTGGGGTCGGTATACCGGGATAACTCTTGTTCTCGAGAAAAAGTGGCATACCTATGTTATACACGCTAAAAAAGCGAAAATACATGCTTTTCAGCAGCAACATGTCATGCAAGTCATGGGGTTGAGTTTCTGGTCTCACCCTTTTTATAATATCGAGTGATGCCCAGTGGATGGAATCAGACAGGTGACTATACCGGGATAACTCTTGTTCTCGAGAATTGGGGGGTCAAAATGGGGGGGGGTGCAAAGAGGTCCAAACCGGTTTTTGACCCCCGATCTTACCACCCCAGAGGCTTGAGTTTCTGACCAGACCCTGTTGGGCTTGTTAGTATGGTAACACTCTTTCAGCTGCGTGGGGTCGGTATACCGGGATAACTCTTGTTCTCGAGAAAAAGTGGTATATCTATGCTATACACGCTATAAAAGCGAAAATACATGCTTTTCAGCAGCAACATGTCACGCAAGTCATGTGCTTGAGTTTCTGGTCTCACCCTTTTTATAATATCGAGTGATCCCCAGTGGATTGAATCAGATAGGTGGCTATACCGGGATAACTCTTGTTCCCGAGAATTGGGGGGTAAAAATGGGGGGGGTGCAATGAGGTCCAAACCGGTTTTTGACCCCCGATATTACCACCCCAGAGGCTTGAGTTTCTGACCAGACCCTGTTGGGCTTGTTGGTTTGGTAACACTCTTTCAGCTCCGTGGGGTCGGTATACCGGGATAACTCTTGTTCTCGAGAAAAAGTGGTATACCTATGCTATACACGCTATAAAAGCGAAAATACATGCTTTTCAGCAGCAACATGTCACGCAAGTCATGGGCTTGAGTTTCTGATCTCACCCTTTTTATAATATCGAGTGATGCCCAGTGGATGGAATCAGACAGATGGGTATACCGGGATAACTCTTGTTCTCGAGAATTAGGGGGTCAAAATGGGGGGGGGGTGCAATGAGGTCCAAACCGGTTTTTGACCCCCGATCTTACCACCCCAGAGGCTTGAGTTTCTGACCAGACCCTGTTGGGATTGTTGGTATGGTAACACTCTTTCAGCTGCGTGGGGTCGGTATACCGGGATAACTCTTGTTCTCGAGAAAAAGTGGTATACCTATGTTATACACGCTAAAAAAGCGAAAATACATGCTTTTCAGCAGCAACATGTCACGCAAGTCATGGGCTTGAGTTTCTGGTCTCACCCTTTTTATAATATCGAGTGATGCCCAGTGGATGGAATCAGACAGGTGGCTAAACCGGGATAACTCTTGTTCTCGAGAATTAGGGGGTCAAAATCGGGGGGTGCAAGGAGGTCCAAACCGGTTTTTGACCCCCGATCTTACCACCCCAGAGGCTTGAGTTTCTGTCCAGACCCTGTTGGGCTTGTTGGTATGGTAACACTCTTTCAGCTGCGTGGGGTCGGTATACCGGGATAACTCTTGTTCTCGAGAAAAAGTGGTATACCTATGCTATACACGCTATAAAAGCGAAAATACATGCTTTTCAGCAGCAACATGTCACGCAAGTCATGGGCTTGAGTTTCTGGTCTCACCCTTTTTATAATAACGAGTGATCCCCAGTGGATGGAATCAGATAGGTGGCTATACCGGGATAACTCTTGTTCCCGAGAATTGGGGGGTCAAAATGGGGGGGGGGTGCAATGAGGTCCAAACCGGTTTTTGACCCCCGATCTTCCCACCCCAGAGGCTTGAGTTTCTGACCAGACCCTGTTGGGCTTGTTGGTATGATAACACTCTTTCAGCTGCGTGGGGTCGGTATACCGGGATAACTCTTGTTCTCGAGAAAAAGTGGTATACCTATGCTATACACGCTATAAAAGCGAAAATACATGCTTTTCAGCAACAACATGTCACGCAAGTCATGGGCTTGAGTTGCTGGTCTCGCCCTTTTTATAATATCGAGTGATCCCCAGTGGATGGAATCAGATAGGTGGCTATACCGGGATAACTCTTGTTCCCGAGAATTGGGGGGTCAAAATGGGGGGGGGGGGGTGCAATGAGGTCCAAACCGGTTTTTGACCCCCGATCTTACCACCCCAGAGGCTTGAGTTTCTGACCAGACCCTATTGGGCTTGTTGGTATGGTAACACTCTTTCAGCTACGTGGGGTCGGTATACCGGGATAACTCTTGTTCTCGAGAAAAAGTGGTATACCTATGCTATACACGCTACAAAAACGAAAATACATGCTTTTCATCAGCAACATATCACGCAAGTCATGGGCTTGAGTTGCTGGTCTCACCCTTTTTATAATATCGAGTGATCCCCAGTGGATGGAATCAGAAAGGTGGATATACCGGGATAACCCTTGTTCTCGAGAATTGGGGGTTCAAAATTGGGGCGGGGGTTGCAATGAGGTCCAAACCGGTTTTTGACCCCCGATCTTACCACCCCAGAGGCTTGAGTTTCTGACCAGACCCTGTTGGGATTGTTGGTATGGTAACACTCTTTCAGCTGCGTGGGGTCGGTATACCGGAATAACTCTTGTTCTCGAGAAAAAGTGGTATACCTATGTTTTACACGGTAAAAAAGCGAAAATACATGCTTTTCAGCAGCAACATGTCACGCAAGTCATGGGCTTGAGTTTCTGGTCTCACCCTTTTTATAATATCGAGTGATGTCCAGTGGATGGAATCAGACAGGTGGCTATACCGGGATAACTCTTTTTCTTGAGAATTTTGGGGGTCAAAATTGGAGGGGGGTGCAATGAGGTCCAAACCGGTTTTTGACCCCATATCTTACCACCCCAGAGGCTTGAGTTTCTGACCAGACCCTGTTGGGCTTGTTGGTATGATAACACTCTTTCAGCTGCGTGGGATCGGTATACCGGGATAACTCTTGTTCTCGAGAAAAAGGGTGAGACCAGAAACTCAAGCCCATGACTTGCGTGACATGTTGCTGCTGAAAAGCATGTATTTTCGCTTTTTTAGCGTGTATAACATAGGTATACCACTTTTCCCAATCCCATTTTGACCCCCCAATTCTCGAGAACAAGAGTTATCCCGGTATAGCCATCTGTCTGATTCCATCCACTGGGCATCACTCGATGTTATAAAAAGGGTGAGACCAGAAACTCAAGCCCATGACTTGCGTGACATGTTGCTGCTGAAAAGCATGTATACTGAGAGGAACTAGAAACTTAAGTTTTTTTTAAATATTATACTTTGAGTTGGAACCCCGTAAGAATCGATTTGAACCCTCCAGTAATTCTTTTACTGACCGTCTGAAGGCGATTCTGCTGTGACTAATCTTTTTATTGCAGGAAAGAAATTACCAGAGTTCTCAAATCGATTTTACGGAGACCAACCACCAAACTATATGAACTTTGACACTAAAGTTTCTAGTTCCTCTCAGTATATTTTCGCTTTTATAGCGTGTATAGCATAGGTATACCACTTTTTCTCGAGAACAAGAGTTATCCCGGTATACCGACCCCACGCAGCTGAAAGAGTGTTATCATACCAACAAGCCCAACAGGGTCTGGTCAGAAATTCAAGCCTCTGCGGTGGTAAGATCGGGGGTCAAAAACCGGTTTGGACCTCATTGCACCCCCTCCCATTTTGACCCCCCAATTCTCGAGAACAAGAGTTATCCCGGTATAGCCACCTGTCTGATTCCATCCACTGGGCATCATCCGATATTATAAAAAGGGTGAGACCAGAAACTCAAGCCCATGACTTGCGTGACATGTTGCTGCTGAAAAGCATGTATTTCGCTTTCTTAGCGTGTATAACATAGGTATACCACTTTTTCTCGAGAACAAGAGTTATTCCGGTATACCGACCCCACGCAGCTGAAAGAGTGTTACAATACCAACAATCCCAACAGGGTCTGGTTAGAAACTCAAGCCTCTGGGGTGGTAAGATCGGGGGTCAAAAACCGGTTTGGACCTCATTGCAACCCCCCCCCCCCGCAATTTTGACCCCCCAATTCTCGAGAACAAGAGTTATCCCGGTATATCCACCTATCTAATTCCATCCACTGGGGATCACTCGATATTATAAAAAGGGTGAGACCAGAAACTCAAGCCCATTACTTGCGTGACATGTTGCTGCTGAAAAGCAATTATTTTCGCTTTTATAGCGTGTATAGCATAGGTATACCACTTTTTCTCGAGAACAAGAGTTATCCCGGTATACCGACCCCACGCAGCTGAAAGAGTGTTATCATACCAACAAGCCCAACAGGGTCTGGTCAGTAACTCAAGCCTCTGGGGTGGGAAGATAGGGGGTCAAAAACCGGTTTGGACCTCATTGCACCCCCCCCCCAATTTTGACCCCCCAATTCTCGAGAACAAGAGTTATCCCGGTATATCCACCTATCTGATTCCATCCACTGGAGATCACTCGATATTATAAAAAGGGTGAGACCAGAAACTCAAGCCCATGACTTGCGTGACATGTTGCTGCTGAAAAGCATGTATTTTCGCTTTTATATCGTGTATAGCATAGGTATACCACTTTTTCTCGAGAACAAGAGTTATCCCGGTATACCGACCCCACGCAGCTGAAAGAGTGTTATCATACCAACAAGCCCAACAGGGTCTGGTCAGAAACTCAAGCCTCTGGGGTGGGAAGATCGGGGGTCAAAAACCGGTTTGGACCTCATTGCACCCCCCCCCCCCATTTTGACCCCCCAATTCTCGGGAACAAGAGTTATCCCGGTATAGCCACCTATCTGATTCCATCCACTGGGGATCACTCGTTATTATAAAAAGGGTGAGACCAGAAACTCAAGCCCATGACTTGCGTGACATGTTGCTGCTGAAAAGCATGTATTTTCGCTTTTATAGCGTGTATAGCATAGGTATACCACTTTTTCTCGAGAACAAGAGTTATCCCGGTATACCGACCCCACGCAGCTGAAAGAGTGTTACCATACCAACAAGCTCAACAGGGTCTGGTCAGAAACTCAAGCCTCTGGGGTGGTAAGATCGGGGGTCAAAAACCGGTTTGGACCTCCTTGCACACCCCCCCCCCCCCCATTTTGACCCCCTAATTCTCGAGAACAAGAGTTATCCCGGTTTAGCCACCTATCTGATTCCATCCACTGGGCATCACTCGATATTATAAAAAGGGTGAGACCAGAAACTCAAGCCCATGACTTGCGTGACATGTTGCTGCTGAAAAGCATGTATTTTCGCTTTTTTAGCGTGTATAACATAGGTATACCACTTTTCTCGAGAACAAGAGTTATCCCGGTATACCGACCCCACGCAGCTGAAAGAGTGTTACCATACCAACAATCCCAACAGGGTCTGGTCAGAAACTCAAGCCTCTGGGGTGGTAAGATCGGGGGTCAAAAACCGGTTTGGACCTCATTGCACCCCCCCCCATTTTGACCCCCCAATTCTCGAGAACAAGAGTTATCCCGGTATATCCACCTATCTGATTCCATCCACTGGAGATCACTCGATATTATAAAAAGGGTGAGACCAGAAACTCAAGCCCATGACTTGCGTGACATGTTGCTGCTGAAAAGCATGTATTTTCGCTTTTATATCGTGTATAGCATAGGTATACCACTTTTTCTCGAGAACAAGAGTTATCCCGGTATACCGACCCCACGCAGCTGAAAGAGTGCTATCATACCAACAAGCCCAACAGGGTCTGGTCAGAAACTCAAGCCTCTGGGGTGGGAAGATCGGGGGTCAAAAACCGGTTTGGACCTCATTGCACCCCCCCCCCCCCCCCATTTTGACCCCCCGATTCTCGGGAACAAGAGTTATCCCGGTATAGCCACCTATCTGATTCCATCCACTGGGGATCACTCGTTATTATAAAAAGGCTGAGACCAGAAACTCAAGCCCATGACTTGCGTGACATGTTGCTGCTGAAAAGCATGTATTTTCGCTTTTATAGCGTGTATAGCATAGGTATACCACTTTTTCTCGAGAACAAGAGTTATCCCGGTATACCGACCCCACGCAGCTGAAAGAGTGTTACCATACCAACAAGCCCAACAGGGTCTGGTCAGAAACTCAAGCCTCTGGGGTGGTAAGATCGGGGGTCAAAAACCGGTTTGGACCTCCTTGCACCCCCCCCCCCATTTTGACCCCCTAATTCTCGAGAACAAGAGTTATCCCGGTTTAGCCACCTGTCTGATTCCATCCACTGGGCATCACTCGATATTATAAAAAGGGTGAGACCAGAAACTCAAGCCCATGACTTGCGTGACATGTTGCTGCTGAAAAGCATGTATTTTCGCTTTTATATCGTGTATAACATAGGTATACCACTTTTTCTCGAGAACAAGAGTTATCCCGGTATACCGACCCCACGCAACTGAAAGAGTGTTACCATACCAACAATCCCAACAGGGTCTGGTCAGAAACTAAAGCCTCTGGGGTGGTAAGATCGGGGGTCAAAAACCGGTTTGGACCTCATTGCACCCCCCCCCAATTTTGACCCCCCAATTCTCGAGAACAAGAGTTATCCCGGTATATCCACCTATCTGATTCCATCCACTGGAGATCACTCGATATTATAAAAAGGGTGAGACCAGAAACTCAAGCCCATGACTTGCGTGACATGTTGCTGCTGAAAAGCATGTATTTTCGCTTTTATATCGTGTATAGCATAGGTATTCCACTTTTTCTCGAGAACAAGAGTTATCCCGGTATACCGACCCCACGCAGCTGAAAGAGTGTTATCATACCAACAAGCCCAACAGGGTCTGGTCAGAAACTCAAGCCTCTGGGGTGGGAAGATCGGGGGTCAAAAACCGGTTTGGACCCCCATTTTGACCCCCCAATTCTCGGGAACAAGAGTTATCCCGGTATAGCCACCTATCTGATTCCATCCACTGGGGATCACTCGTTATTATAAAAAGGGTGAGACCAGAAACTCAAGCCCATGACTTGCGTGACATGTTGCTGCTGAAAAGCATGTATTTTCGCTTTTATATCGTGTATAGCATAGGTATACCACTTTTTCTCGAGAACAAGAGTTATCCCGGTATACCGACCCCACGCAGCTGAAAGAGTGTTACCATACCAACAAGCCCAACAGGGTCTGGTCAGAAACTCAAGCCTCTGGGGTGGGAAGATCGGGGGTCAAAAACCGGTTTGCACCTCCTTGCACACCCCCCCCCCCCATTTTGACCCCCTAATTCTCGAGAACAAGAGTTATCCCGGTTTAGCCACCTATCTGATTCCATCCACTGGGCATCACTCGATATTATAAAAAGGGTGAGACCAGAAACTCAAGCCCATGACTTGCGTGACATGTTGCTGCTGAAAAGCATGTATTTTCGCTTTTTTAGCGTGTATAACATAGATATACCACTTTTTCTCGAGAACAAGAGTTATCCCGGTATACCGACCCCACGCAGCTGAAAGAGTGTTACCATACCAACAATCCCAACAGGGTCTGGTCAGAAACTCAAGCCTCTGGGGTGGTAAGATCGGGGGTCAAAAACCGGTTTGGACCTCATTGCACCCCCCCCCCCCCAATTTTGACCCCCCAATTCTCGAGAACAAGAGTTATCCCGGTATATCCACCTATCTGATTCCATCCACTGGAGATCACTCGTTATTATAAAAAGGGTGAGACCAGAAACTCAAGCCCATGACTTGCGTGACATGTTGCTGCTGAAAAGCATGTATTTTCGCTTTTATAGCGTGTATAGCATAGGTATACCACTTTTTTCTCGAGAACAAGAGTTATCCCGGTATACCGACCCCACGCAGCTGAAAGAGTGTTACCATACCAACAAGCCCAACAGGGTCTGGTCAGAAACTCAAGCCTCTGGGGTGGTAAGATCGGGGGTCAAAAACCGGTTTGGACCTCCTTGCACCCCCCCCCCCCATTTTGACCCCCTAATTCTCGAGAACAAGAGTTATCCCGGTTTAGCCACCTGTCTGATTCCATCCACTGGGCATCACTCGATATTATAAAAAGGGTGAGACCAGAAACTCAAGCCCATGACTTGCGTGACATGTTGCTGCTGAAAAGCATGTATTTTCGCTTTTTTAGCGTGTATAACATAGGTATACCACTTTTTCTCGAGAACAAGAGTTATCCCGGTATACCGACCCCACGCAGCTGAAAGAGTGTTACCATACCAACAATCCCAACAGGGTCTGGTCAGAAACTCAAGCCTCTGGGGTGGTAAGATCGGGGGTCAAAAACCGGTTTGGACCTCATTGCACCCTGTAGTTTTGTCCCTCATTTAGAATTTAATTGTATCAAAAGGCTGTGAAAGAAATGTTCTCCAGTTGCATTTGATATGTATCTGTGTTTGAATTTCTCTTTTTCAAAAATCGAGGACGGCCACTTCGAGGACAACGCCGGACACTTAGTGGACAACGCGACCCAGGCTTTGCACTACGGTGCATGTAACTTGCATGCATTGCATTTAAATAGAACCGGTGAGACATAAGCAATGTTAATTCTTTAAATATGGGGAATGGTACATGTGAATGTGGTAAAACCAATAGTATCATTTTTGGGACAGTGTAGACGAGAAGCCGGTGGCTCGTGGCGCTTAAGAATACACATGAACATACCATATCAGAGAGTGGTGGCATTGTCCCGACATGACTGAAAAATTGTTGAATCAGCCCGTTATGCTAGAAAAACAAACACAAAAATATATAAGTATATTTTAAATGGTTCAAAAAGATCAATAGACTAGTAATCTAAAAGAACAATACGGGCGTAACTTTCGTCCGGATGTGTAATACTCCTGGTGCTGCTGGGCTAATGCCGCAGTATTACTGCAGTACTGCTGGTACTGCTAACTTCACATTCATAAGTGTTTCGACGTTTTCTGAGATGCTACAAGTGCACAGAGGACTTTCAACAAGGCTTTTCTTGATTAGATGCTGCTGTAGAGCACTGCACTCCATACGTAATCGTGCATGGTGTATTTGTGGTACTCTTCTGCCGTAATAGAAATGGTTTAGAGGTTTGGACCTTCGTTCTGATAGCTTGCGTTTAATTAAACTGGTTAAGAGAAGTGCTATTTCTAATTGTATTGGGTAGGCAAGCTCGTATTGTGGATGGACGGAATGACTCGTAATATAATACAGAATTTGTACGAATAGAAGATATTGTTAGCGCTTAAAATATTATTTTCAATGTAGATTAGTTGACCAAATGTCAATTATATTAAATTCGTTTATGCTATTAACATAACTTTCTTTTATTTTTTATTTATTTATACAATATTTAAAGAGGTGTACACTTTTAGCTAAGAAGCCATTCTACCAAGTGGCTCTCTATAACAGAATAAAACAATAAACATATAATACAACAATATACAAATTTACATTATGTCAGTGGTTCATACATATGTAATAAAAAACAGAGCATTTTATTAGATTATTTTTAAAATAACTAGCTATAATACAGTAATACAGTTGTCTGAAAATGTTTAAAATTTCTAAATTGGTATGCACTAGAATCTTTATAGCTTTTGACACTACAAACTGCTGTAAAGGATCCAACAAAACATGTCATGATTTAAAAGATAACATTATATAGTTATCATTAAAATTCTTGTAGTTAGATATTTTCTAAAAAAAGCTTTATCAACATAAACCAATATGTTTCGGAATATCTTAAACCTTAGAAGTAATTGCACATAGGTATTTATCACTTAATGATAACTGTTAATTAATGTCGTATTGGGTAGTTTCTGAGGCAACTCTTGAACTCATTTAAGGAGCTTGCTGTTCTTAAATTTAATGGTAACACATTCCATAACTTTGAAGCAGAATAGGAAAATGAGCGATCAAATAGCGCAGACCGTGACCTAGGAATTGACAACAGGCCATTTTCAGAGGATCTTAAGGACCGTGAATGTGTCTTTGCAACATAAAAGTCTGAAAAGCTGGTTTTGCACAATTAAAGGTTCTGAAATCACATTTCAGACCTATAGCTGTTTAAATATGATGTTTCCCGCGTCATGAGAAAACCGCAATGCTGGTTGATCAAGTTCGATCCCGGGCTTCTCCAGTCTCATGAGTCTGTCGGATGAACCTATAAAACGAGGTCCCGTCTCCATATCGATCAAAATCAAAAGCCTAAGAGTATACTTGTACTTCGAAAAGCTAAAACTTGTAAATTATTGAAAATCGATTGTCACGTCCCCGGCGTGATCGAACGCCACCGATTTGTCACTCGTCAGCCGGAATAGGGAGAGCGTTAGACTGAAGATCTAAAGGTCCCTGGTTCGATCCCGGGTTCCGGCGCGAACGGAGTTCGGCGGCTGACTCTGAATTTTTAATAAAATAGCATAACATTTGTTGTTCCCTGGATCAAAGTGAAACGATCAAATACTTCTCCGCCGGTGCATACAGTCTGTTTGCAACATTTTACCTGATTTTTCACAAACTTCCCCATGGAATTGATATAATTTGGACCCAGAGGGAGGTTCAAGCAAACCACCCGAACCCCCTCTAAATCCACCAATGTTGTAGCACGGTGAATGATTTAACTGTCTTTTTTATGCAAAATATATATGTCAATATTATACAATTAATGACTTTTGAGGCATTGGATATGATGTGATATCGACCCGAGAATACCAATATTGACCGAGGCGAAGCCGAGGTCAATATTGGTATTCTCGGGTCGATATCACATCATATCCAATGCCTCAAAAGTCATTAACTGTTTTACTATATAATTTTTGACAAAATGTCAAGCAATGAAAAGAAATCAACTGAGACAGATATAGAATAAACATGTAACATTTAATTCAATACTAATGATAATGATCTACAAATTATGCGCAGCGCTATACGAAAGCGGAACCAGAACGTCAGCTCTAAATTTAGTAACTAATATAGACCTGCCAGCACGCGCTAGCCAGTTAATATGAGAATTTGAAGACTTGCCACGTGGGCGCTTTGGACCAATGAAAAGCGTGATTTTCAGTAGCTTATATAATAATTGTATATATTTTGTTTCGATCGAATCGACTTCACTATAAGTATTTGATTGTTTGTTAGGCATGGTGGACATGTGCGGTTAGGCATGGTGGACATGTGCGGGAGAAATATATTTCAGTTTAACATTAATGTTTCAGAATAATCTACGTACAATTTTTCCTAAAACAACATATGACAAACATGGATTTTAGAATTATACCTATTCATTCTATCGATAAAGCATTTCTCTGGTTTCGTTGGAAGATCATAAGTTTTTATAAAAACTTCGTGGATTCCACCGATATTGAAACTCCGTCAAGTGTCCTAAGTCGCTCTGAGACGTTTTAGTAAATATGTAATTTCCAGACGAATAACACAAAAAATAAATCATAAAAACGAATTCATTTTGGCATGGGATCGATTTTGGATGTCAAACGAACATGCAACTGCGTATATATTATTTTTACGTCATTTAAATTTGGAGCGAAAATGACTAGAAATTATATATAATTCGCCAAATATGTCGAATTCACAGCCAGTAGTGAGGCCCTCCCAGGGGTTTTGGGGATTCGGGGAGAAGGGCTATTTATTTTCAGGGATTTGGGGAGAAGGGTCATTTATTTTCAGGGATTTGGGGAGAAAGTGGGTTTTTAGGGAGCAGGGAGCAGGGGGCTGAGGAAAAACATTTTAGGGAGCTGGGGAGAAAGGTCATTTTCTTTTAGGGAGCAGGGAGCAAAGACCCCCCCCCCCCCTGGGGGCCTCAGTAGTGAATTCAGTTGTGAGTTGTAAATTCGCAGAAAGTCCTGAATATACAATTGTGAACTCAGCTGTGAGTTGTGAATTTGCAGAATTCACAATTGTGAATTCAACTGTGAGTTGTGAATTCAAGAAAATGTCATATTCACAGCCAGCTGTGAATTCAGCTGTGAGTTGTGAATTTGTCCAAAAAGGCGAATACACAACCAGCTGTGAATTCAGCTGTGAGTGTGAATTCGTCCAAAAAGGCGAATACACAACCAGCAGTGAATTCAGCTGTGAGTTGTGAATTCGTCCAAAAAGGCGAATACACAACCAGCTGTGAATTCAGCTGTGAGTTGTGAATTCGTCCAAAAAGTCGAATACACAACCAGCTGTGAATTCAGCTGTGAGTTGTGAATTCGTCCAAAAAGTCGAATACACAACCAGCTGTGAATTCAGCTGTGAATTGTGAATTCGCAGCCTAGGAAAGTCCTGAATTCATAATTGTGAATTCAGCTGTGAGTTGTGAATTCAAAGTCCTGAATTCACAATTGTGAATTCAACTGTGAGTTGTAAATTCAAGAAAATGTCGAATTCACAGCCAGCTGTGAATTCAGCTGTGAATTGTGAATTCGTCCATAAAGTAGAATTCACAGCCAGCTGTGAATTCAGCTGTGAATTGTGATGATAGTTTTGGCAATCGAGTAGAAAGTGTTTCGACGTTTCTGAGATGCCACAAGTGCACAGAGGACTTTCAACAAGGCTTTTCTTAAATAGATGCTGTTGTAGAGCACTACAGCTGTACACTCCATACGTAATCGTGCATGATGTATTTGTGCTACTCTTCTGCCGTAATAGAAATGGTTTAGAGGTTTGGACCTTCGTTCTGATAGCTTGCGTTTGAATTGGTTAAGAGAAGTGCTATTTCTAATTGTGTTGGGTAGGTCATTCCAAGCTCGTATTGCGGATGGACGGAATGACTCGTAATATAATACAGAATTTGTACGAATAGTAGATATTGTCAGCGCATGATTTCTTAGCTTAAAATATTATTTTCAATGTAGATTAGTTGACCAAATGTCAATTATATTAAATTCGTTTATGCTATTAACATAACTTTCTTTGCAACACAAAAGTCTGAAAAGCTGATTTTGCACAATTAAAGGTTTGGAAATCACATTTCGGACCTATACACTGTTTCAAAAATGATGTTTCCCGCGTCATGAGAAAACCACACAGCTGGTTGATCAAGTTCGATCCCGGGCTTCTCCAGTATCATGAGTCTGTCGGATGAACCTATAAAACGAGGTCCCGTCTCCATATG
Source organism: Rugalucina vietnamica (assembly GCA_964017185.1). Taxonomy (NCBI): domain Eukaryota; kingdom Metazoa; phylum Mollusca; class Bivalvia; order Lucinida; family Lucinidae; genus Rugalucina; species Rugalucina vietnamica. The sequence goes on from OZ024872.1 coordinate 2,003,387, forward strand.
CCTTTATCTGTCGATGGGATATTAAACCCAAAATCAAAAGCCTAAGAATATACTTGTACTTCCAAAAGCTTAAACTTGTAAATTATTGAAAATCGATTGTCACGTCCCCGGCGTGATCGAACGCCACCGAATAATCACTCGTCAGCCGGAATAGCTCAGTTGGGAGAGCGTTAGACTGAAGATCTAAAGGTCCCTGGTTCGATCCCGGGTTCCGGCGCGAACGGAGTTCGGCGGCTGACTCTGATTTTTTCACAATGTGAAACGCTCAAATACTTCTTCGCCGTTGCATACAGTGTGTTTTCAACATTTTACCTGATTCCGATGAAATTGATATAATTTGGACCCAGAGGGAGGTTCAAGCAAACCACCCGAACCCCCTCTAAATCCGCCACTGTTGTAGCACGGTGAATCATTTAACTCTGTCTTTTTATCACGGCAAAATATATAATATTATGTAAATATTTGTATATATTTTGTTTCGATCGAATCGACTTTACTATAAGTATTTGATCGTTTGTTAGGCATGTTGGACATGTGCGGGAGAAATATATTTCAGTTTTACATTAATGTTTCAGAATAACCTACGTACAGTTATTCCTAAAACAACATATGACTAACATGGATTTTAGAATTATACCTATTTATTCTATCGATAAAGCATTTCTCTGGTTTCGTTGGAAGATTTTCATAAAAACTTCGTAGATTCCACCGATATTGAAACTCCGTCAAGTGTCCTAAGTCGCACTGAGACGTTTAAGTAAAGATGTAATTTCCATACGAATAACACACAGAAAAAAAAATCATAAAAACGAATTCATTTTGGCATGGGATCGATTTTGGATGTCAAACGAACATGCAACTGCGTATATATTATTTTGCGCCATTTAAATTTGGAGCGAAAATGACTAGAAATTGTATATACATGTAATTCGCCAAATATGTCGAATTCACAGCCAGTAGTGAATTCAGCTGTGAGAAAGTCCTGAATATACAATTGTGAACTCAGCTGTGAGTTGTGAATTTGCAGGATTCACAATTGTGAATTCAACTGTGAGTTGTGAATTCGAGAAAATGTCAAATTCACAGCCAGCTGTGAATTCAGCTGTGAGCTGTGAATTCGTCCAAAAAGGCAAATACACAACCAGCTGTGAATTCAGCTGTGAGCTGTGAATTCGTCCAAAAAGGCGAATTCACAGCCAGCTGTGAATTCAGCTGTGAGTTGTGAATTCGTCCAAAAAGTCGAATACACAACCAGCTGTGAATTCAGCTGTGAGTTGTGATTTCAAAGTAATGTCGAATTTACAGCAAGCAGTGAATTCAGCTGTGAGTTGTGAATCCGCAGCCTAGGAAAGTCCTGAATTCATAATTGTGAATTCAGCTGTCAGTTGTGAATTCGCGGAAAGTCCTGAATTCACAATTGGTCGCAGGATCGATCCCAGGCTTCTCCAGTCCGTCGGAAGGGACTATAAACCGAGGTCCCGTCTCCATATGACCTTAGCTGTTGGTGGGACGTTAAACCCCAATCAATCAATCAATCAAACAATTGTGAATTCAACTTTGAGTTGTAAATTCAAGAAAATGTCGAATTCACAGCCAGCATCAGCTGTGAATTGTGAATCCGTCCAAAAAGTCGAATTCACAGCCAGCTGTGAATTCAGCTGTGAATTGTGATGATAGTTTTGGCAATCGAGTAGGAAGTGTTTCGACGTTTCTGAGATGCCACAAGTGCACAGAGGACTTTCAACAAGGCTTTTCTTAAATAGATGCTGTTGTAGAGCACTACACTCCATACGTAATCGTGCATGATGTCTTTGTGGTACTCTTCTGTCGTAATAGAAATGGTTTAGAGGTTTGGACCTTCGTTCTGATAGCTTGCAGAGAAGTGCTATTTCTAATTGTATTGGGTAGGTCATTCTAAGCTCGTGTTGCGGATGGAAGGAATGACTCGTAATATAATACAGAATTTGTACGAATAACAGATATTGTCAGCGCATGATTTCTTAGCTTAAAATATTATTTTCAAATGTAGATTAGTTGACCAAATGTCAATTATATTAAATTCGTTTATGCTATTAAATAACTTTCTTTGCAACATACAAGTCTGAAAAGCTGATTTTGCACAATTAAAGGTTCGGAAATCACATTTAGACCTATAGAACTGTTTAAATATGATGTTAGCCGCGTCATGAGAAAACCGCACAGCTGTTTGATCAAGTTCGATCCCGGGCTTCTCCAGTCTCATGAGTCTGTCGGATGAACCTATAAAACGAGGTCCCGTCTCCATATGCCTTTATCTGTCGGTGGGATATTAAACCCAAAATCAAACAACCAAAGAATATACTTGTACTTCGAAAAGCTAAAACTTGTAAATTATAAATTGTCACGTCCCCGGCGTGATCGAACGCCACCGATTTGTCACTCGTCAGCCGGAATAGCTCAGTTGGGAGAGCGTTAGACTGAAGATCTAAAGGTCCCTGGTTCGATCCCGGGTTCCGGCGCGAACGGAGTTCGGCGGCTGACTCTGAATTTTTCACAAAATAGCATAACATTTGTTGTTCCCTGGATCAAAGTGACACGATCAAATATGCCGTTGCATACAGTGTTTTTTCAACATGTTTCCTGATTTTTCACAAACTTCTCCATGGAATTGATATAATTTGGACCCAGAGGGAGGTTCAAGCAAACCACCCGAACCCCCTCTAAATCCGCCACTGCTGTAGCACGGTGAATGATTTAACTCTGTCTTTTTTATGCAAAATATATATGTAAATATTTGTATATATTTTGTTTCGAATCGAATCGACTTTACTATAAGTATTTGATCGTTTGTTAGGCGTTGGACATGTGCGGGAGAAATATATTTCAGTTTTACATTAATGTTATAGAATAACCACCGTACAGTTATTCTTAAAACAACATATGACAAACATGGATTTTAGAATTATACCTATTCATTCTATCGATAAAGCATTTCTCTGGTTTCGTTGGAAGATTTTCATAAAAACTTCGTGGATTCCACCGATATTGAAACTCCGTCAAGTGTCTTAAGTCGCTCTGAGACGTTTTAGTAAAGATGTAATTTCCATACGAATAACACAAAAAATAAATTAATAATAAAAACGAATTCATTTTGGCATGGGATCGATTTTGGATGTCAAACGAACATGCAACTGCGTATATAGGACCATATATTATTTTTGCGTCATTTAAATTTGGAGCGAAAATGACTAGAAATTGTATATAATTCGCCAAATATGTCGAGTTCACAGCCAGTAGTGACTCAGTAGTGAATTCAGTTGTGAGTTGTGAATTCGCAGAAAGTCCTGAATATACAATTGTGAACTCAGCTGTGAGTTGTGAATTTGCAGAATTCACAATTGTGAATTCAACTGTGAGTTGTGAATTCAAGAAAATGTCAAATTCACAGCCAGCTGTGAATTCAGCTGTGAATTGTGAATTTGTCCAAAAAGTCGAATTCACAGCCAGCTTTGAATTCAGCTGTGAATTGTGATGATAGTTTTGGCAATCGAGTAGAAAGTGTTTCGACGTTTCTGAGATGCCACAAGTGCACAGAGGACTTTCATCAAGGCTTTTCTTAAATAGATGCTGTGTAGAGCACTACACTCCATACGTAATCGTGCATGATGTATTTGTGGTACTCTTCTGCCGCAATAGAAATGGTTTAGAGGTTTGGACTGTCCTTCGTTCTGATAGCTTGCGTTTGAATTGGTTAAGAGAAGTGCTATTTCTAATTGTGTTGGGTAGGTCATTCCAAGCTCGTATTGCGGATGGACGGAATGACTCGTAATATAATACAGAATTTGTACGAATAGTAGATATTGTCAGAGCATGATTTCTTAGCTTAAAATATTATTTTCAATGTAGATTAGTTGACCAAATGTCAATTATATTAAATTCGTTTATGCTATTAACATAACTTTCTTTGCAACACAAAAGTCTGAAAAGCTGATTTTGCACAATTAAAGGTTCGGAAATCACATTTCGGACCTATACACTGTTTAAAAATGATGTTTCCCGCGTCATGAGAAAACCGCACAGCCGGTTGATCAAGTTCGATCCCGGGCTTCTCCAAGTCTGTCGAATGAACCTATAAAACGAGGTCCCGTCTCCATATGCCTTTATCTGTCGATGGGATATTAAACCCAAAATCAAAAGCATAAGAATATACTTGTACTTCGAAAAGCTAAAACTTGTAAACTATTGAAAATCGATTGTCACGTCCCCGGCGTGATCGAACGCCACCGAACAATCACTCGTCAGCCGGAATAGCTCAGTTGGGAGACCGTTAGACTGAAGATCTAAAGGTCCCTGGTTCGACAGGGACCTGTAGATCTTCAGTCTAACGTTCACAGCTGGCTGTGAATTCGACTTTTTGGACGAATCCACAACTCACAGCTGAATTCACAGCTGGCTGTGAATTCGCCATTTTGGACGAATTCACAGCTCACAGCTGAATTCACAGCTGGCTGTGAATTCGACATTTTCTTGAATTCACAACTCACAGTTGAATTCGCAATTGTGAATTCTGCAAATTCACAACTCACAGCTGAGTTCACAATTGTATATTCAGGACTTTCTCACAGCTGAATTCACTACTGGCTGTGAATTCGACATATTTGGCGAATTATATACAATTTCTAGTCATTTTAGCTCCAAATTTAAATGACGCAAAAATAATATATACGCAGTTGCATGTTCGTTCGACATCCAAAATCGATCCCATGCCAAAATGAATTCGTTTTTATGATTTATTTTTTTGTGTTATTCGTATGGAAATTACATCTTTACTAAAACGTCTCAGAGCGACTTAGGACACTTGACGGAGTTTCAATATCGGTGGAATCTACGAAGTTTTCATGAAAATAGAGAAATGCTTTATCGATAGAATGAATAGGTATAATTCTAAAATCCATGTTTGTCATATGTTGTTTTAGGAATAACTGTACGTAGGTTATTCTGAAACATTAATGTAAAACTGAAATATATTTCTCCCGCACATGTCCAACATGCCTAACAAACGATCAAATACTTATAGTAAAGTCGATTCGATCGAAACAAAATATATACAAATATTTACATATATATTTTGCATAAAAAAGAGTTAAATCATTCACCGTGCTACAGCAGTGGCGGATTTAGAGGGGGTTCGGGTGGTTTGCTTGAACCTCCCTCTGGGTCCAAATTATATAAATTCCATGGGGAAGTTGGTAAAATGTTGAAAACACACTGTATGCAAAGGCATATTTGATCGTTTCACTTTGATCCAGGGAACAACAAATATTATGCTTGTTACGTGCCAGGCGTAACTAGAAGATTAAGGAAACCAACAAGTTGGTTAGCCAGCAACAAGCTTTGTTTAAAATTTATTTAGAAGTGATTTAACCAGTAATTACATGTGAAACAATCAAAAGCATATATACAATCAAACAAAAATGAATGTACAATACCTTTCAAGATGTTAATTCCCTTAAAGAATGTCTGAATGTCCCTCAGAATTTTTTAACACAAGTCTGTATCAGTTTCTGATCCCAAGAATTAAAGTTTGTTTCAAAATAGCACTATGTCCCAATCCAGGATCGAATATCACAAAGTAATCCAAGAATAAGTTTAAATTCCAGTAAGATAGATTTTGACTTCTTAATAGTAACAGTACCCAAAGATTGTCCTTATGAAAATTTGTAGCCCTTATATAGCACTGAGGAATATTCAGGATTCTTCCAGCAAATTCTATGATATCATATACTAAAAATAACAAGTTGTTTACCAAAATTTAATGTTTTGGAATATTCTAGAGAGGCCATTATCCTTCCAGAAAATTCCACAATATTCTTTTGACATAAAAAAAGATTTTTCTAGAAGATTCTACATCTTTGGTTCTTCCAGATTTTTCCGGACTCCTCCGTCAAAGAACAATTTGAAATTTCTAGAAAATTCTGAAGTAAACAACCTGTTTATGTCCAATATCTGGGACACTAAAAGTAAATAATTGCTAAGGACAACAAGTAAACATCATATGTATAACATCATCCTTTCCTGGGCATACTCCCTTGGGAAGTTTACCAGTACTGAATGCACATCTTTCAACAAGTAACTGTCATACATAACACTTCCCCTCTTCAAAGAAAAGAAAGTTTTATAAAATAAAGCTTTCTTTTGCAATACTGGATAATTGTATACAATATGTTTAGCAAAATTTGTGCAAAACTAATCAAATACAACAGCACAAAGCTGGACATCAGCATTGTAGAGGCACTTAAGCTCTGCTTAGGGTGTCTGGAATGATATTATCTCTTCCTCGGATATGTCTGATGTCAAGATTGTGCTCTTGCAACATGAGACTCCACCTGAGTAAACGCTGGTTCTTGTTTTTCATTTTATGTATGAAAGTCAGTGGATTGTGGTCACTGAAGACAACAATTGGTGCATGTGAAGAAGCCAAGTAAACTTCAAAGTGCTGAAGTGCAAGGATTAGAGATAGGCATTCTTTCTCTATGGTAGAGTAAGTTCTCTGATGCTTGTTAAACTTTTTGGAAAAATAACAAACAGGATGGTCAACACCATTGTCATCTTCTTGCAACAATACACTGCCTGCACCAACATCACTGGCATCTACAGCCGACTTGAACTCTTTGTCAAAACTTGGTGCTAAGAGAACCGGAGCACTTCTAAGTATGGCCTTGAGCTTATCAAATGACTTCTGGCAGTCATCCGTCCAAACATACTTGGCCTTCTTACCAAGCAAGTTTGTCAGAGGCTCAGCTATAGCCGAGAAGTTGTTGCAGAATTTCCTGTAATATCCAGCCATACCCAGAAAGCGCATCAGTTGTCTTTTGCTAGTAGGTACAGGAAAATCTGAGATAGCCTCAACTTTAGCTTCTACAGGTTTTACCTGACCTTGACCTACAATGTGTCCAAGAAATGTCAAGTTTGCATGGCAAAATTCACTTTTTGCCAAGTTCACAGTTAGTTTAGCATCACTTAGCCGGTCAAAGAATGTTCTGATTGTCTGCAAGTGTTGTTGCCACTCCTCACTGAAGATAATAGCGTCGTCGATATAGGCTTTACAGCCATCCAGATTGGAAATCAAACTGTTGACCAGCCGCTGAAAAGTCGCAGGCGAGTTCTTCATTCCAAATGGCATGACTTTATACTGGTACAGTCCATCTGGTGTAACAAATGCCGATATCTCCTTTGCTCTGTCCGTGAGGGGTATCTGCCAAAATCCCTTTAGCAGATCGAACTTTGTAACATACTTGGCATGTCCAATATTATCAATGCAGTCATCGATTCGTGGGATGGGAAAAGTGTCTGTTTTAGTGACAGAATTGACTTTTCGATAGTCTGTGCACATTCTAAATGTCCCGTCTGGCTTTGGTACAAGAATACAAGGAGAACTCCATTCACTTTGGCTGGGTTCAATGAAATCATTGTCCAGCAAATATTGAACTTCTTCCCTGAGATATTGCTGTTTTACAGGGTTCATTCTGTAAGGATGTTGCTTTACAGGTTTTGAACCTTCAATAATGTCAACATCATGATAGATTTTGTCAGTTCTGGATGGAATGTCCGGAAATAAGTGCTCATATTCGAGAACTAACTGTTTCAGTTCAAGTCTTTTGTCTGAATCAAGGTGAGACAGTTTCTGATCAAGATTCTGTAGTATGTCAGAATTCTGGAGTTTCGATGACGAGGGATCAGATTTCTCCAAGTTGAAGTCCTCAGAGTCCATTTGATTTTGTTCATGAGGGACAGAATTAACTATATTTACTGATGAAATAACAGAACTATCCCTATCAATATACTTCTTGAGCATATTAATGTGACATAGCTGTTTTTGCTTGCGCCTCCCAGGAGTGTTAACAATGTAATTCACGTCACTTAACTTTTTATCAACAGTATACGGGCCATAATATCTAGCTTGTAAAGGTCTGCCAGGAATGGGAAAGAGAGCAAGTACCTTGTCTCCAGGTTCAAAATTTCTGTCTTTAGCATTTTCATCATAACGAATCTTCATTTTGCTTTGAGCAGATTTGAGATTGGACCGAGCTGCATCACAGGCCTTTGATAGTCTGTTTTTGAAATCAGACACATACTGAAGTAAGTTCAAAGAACTGTCATCATCTGAGAGAAATTTCTCTTTTAGAAGTTTTAACGGTCCACGTACAGTGTGCCCAAAAACAAGCTCAAATAAGCTGAACCCCAGAGACTCTTGTACAGATTCTCTTACAGCAAATAGAAGCAAGTGTATGCCTTCATCCCAATCTTTTTCAGTGTCAAAGCAGTAAGATCTGATCATGTTTTTCAAAGTTTGATGGAATCTTTCTAAGGCACCTTGGCTTTCAGGGTGGTAAGCCGATGACTTGTATTGCTTAATTCCAAGTTCGTACATAACTTGCTGAAAAATTCCTGACATAAAATTTGAGCCCTGATCTGACTGGATAGATTTTGGGAGGCCTACAAATGTGAAGAACTTCACAAGTGCATTAACTATTGTTTTAGCCTTGATATTTCTGAGTGGGATAGCTTCAGGAAAGCGAGTTGAAGCACACATTATGGTCAGAAGATATTCACAACCTTTCTTTGTTTTGGGTAAGGGACCTACACAATCAATAATCACTCTGCTGAAAGGTTCATCAAAGGCAGGAATGGGCTGTAACTGAGCTTTAGGAAAAGTCTGATTGGGTTTTCCTACCATCTGACAAGTGTGGCAGGATTTGCAGTGTTGAGATACATCAGATTTTATTCCTGGCCAGTAGAAATGATTAAGGATCTTGTGATAGGTCTTATTTACACCTAAATGGCCTGACATGGGTGTTTCATGAGCCAAGTTTAAGATTTCAGGGCGATAAACCCTAGGAACCACAATTTGGTGGTTAACAGTCCACTCATCTTCTGCGGAGACATCCGGAGGCACCATTTTCTCATCAAAATGCCATTTTTGACATAATAGCAAACAGGAACCTGGGATATTTCATTTTCATTAAAAGCCCTTTCAAATAAAGGCGAGATCTTAGGATCACTGTGTTGTTCTTTACAAAGCTGTGACCTTGACAGCTGGTCATGACCTTGATCATTTGACGTTGAGGGTGAAAGGTCATTTTCTGATCCCGACCTTGGATTGCTAGGGTCAGTCTGAATATCAGACTGACTAGGGGAAAGAGATGTTGAAATCTCTTTATTAAAGGACTGACCTATCAAAGTGTCAGTTAAATTTATGTCCTGCATCCCATCATATAATTTGGCTTTCTTTGCCATTGCCCTAGTGACAGCACAAGAAGGGTAAAGATCAGGAATTTCCTGCTCAATGGGATCAGGCGGTTGATCAACACATGGTGTGCTGGTCAAAAGTGGGTTTACCACAACCTTATCTCCTGCCAAATCATTGCCTAACAGCAAATGAATACCTTTAAAGGGTAAGGAAGGTCTAATACCTACAGCCACGGGACCTTTAACTAAGTCTGAGGACAAATAGATATTATGGAGCGGTACATTAACACTTGTCCCAGAAGAAGACTTCTCGGAAAATGGCAAGGTATCTGCCAAGATAAGGGATTGAGAAGCTCCGGTATCTCGTAAGATTTTGATAGGGGTAGACTGGGCAGAGTCACTGTTAAGTGACACAAAACCATCTGATAAGAATGGTTCATAAATCTCCATAATAGAATCCTCAGAGACTGACTCTTTACAAGTTCTGGTCAGTATAGGGTTTTCTTCCTGGATACAAGACTGTGGTTTAGCCTTTAAGGAGGTGAGACCTGTCGGTTTAGCACTATCTAGATTTTCTCTTTCTTTCTTTCGTTTCAGTGCCAAACATTCAGAAATAATGTGGCCAGTTTTCTTACAATAATTACAAATTGGCTGGGATAAGGGATTTTGTCCTTTGTTTTCACTAGAAAATTTGGGTTTTGGACTGGAATTGTCAGTTGGATTACTGGGATTGGCTTTGGGACCGGACTGAGGGGAATATGGTTTTGACTGAGGGGTAATTTGCTTTGATTGAGGGTTATATGGTTTCCTAGGATATGGCTTGTTGACAAATGAAGCCTTATGAGTCAAAGCATAGTCATCAGCTAAACGTGCTGCTGTTTCCAAGTTTTCAACTTCTCTTTCGTTCAAGAAAGCCTTAACATCAGAATTTATGCACCGTTTGAATTCTTCAACAAGCATGAGCTGCCTTAGCTTTGCATGATCAGAACCTACTTTCTTTGAAGAACACCATCTATCAAATAGTTGCTCTTTTGTTCTAGCAAACTCAACATGAGTCTGGTCATGTTCTTTTCTACAGTCTCTAAATTTCTGCCTGTATGCCTCAGGGACCAACTCATAAGCCTTAAGAATAAATTCCTTTACTGTATCATAATCTGAGCTTTGCTCAAGAGAAAGCTGAGTGTAAATTTCTCGAGCTTTACCAATTACAACACTTTGCAAAAGCAAGGTCCAGTGCTCTCTTGGCCATTTCAAGTTTTCTGCCACCTTCTCAAAATGTAAGAAATATTTGTCAACCTCGTTTTCTTGAAATGGAGGAACGAGACGAATGTGTTTTGTGACATCAAATACTGTACTAGTAGCCAAAGGCAAAGATTTTGATTTTGATTTGTCATTAAGTTCAATTTCCTTCATTCGTAACTGAAATTGCCTTTCTCTTTCTTTTTCTTCAATTTCAAATTTAAATTTTTCTTTTTCAATTTCAAGCCTTTCTTCTCTTTCTAATTTTTTCTTTTTCTAACTCAATTTTTTCTCGGTCTAATTCTCTTTGTTTTTCCTTCTCTCGCTCTTCCATTTCTAACTTTTGTTTATCCATTTCTAACTTTTATTTATGCATTCTTTCTTCCCGTTCTAAAGTTTCCAATCTTATTCTTTCTTCCCTTTCGGCCTTTTCTGCCCTTATTCTTTCATCCCGTTCTAAAGTTTCCAACCTTATTCTTTCTTCATACTCAAATTTTAGTTTTTCCATCTCAATTTGTCTTTTGATTTCTAGTTCCCTCAACTGCAAGTCAGTCTGAGTGACTAGAATCTGAGAAGTAGCCGAGGAATCAAAAATTTCCTCGTCAACAAAAAACTGAATCAAAATGTTCTTAATTTCATGTTTTAACATGGAAGTCTTGATATTTGACAACCCATAATGATCAGCTATGTCTAAGAGGTCACTCTTTTTGGCCTTATCTAACAGCTCCTGAGAAGGCGCAGCAATAAAGTCACTTAGTTTGAATGACATGGTTGCTTTTTGCTGGCTTTAGCTATTTAAACAGCAAACAGTGAAGATACTTTAGAATTTTAAATAAATTTGGTGCACAAGAAATTTCAATCCCGGACTCGAGCCCCCAATTCTGTTACGTGCCAGGCGTAACTAGAAGATTAAGGAAACCAACAAGTTGGTTAGCCAGCAACAAGCTTTGTTTAAAATTTATTTAGAAGTGATTTAACCAGTAATTACATGTGAAACAATCAAAAGCATATATACAATCAAACAAAAATGAATGTACAATACCTTTCAAGATGTTAATTCCCTTAAAGAATGTCTGAATGTCCCTCAGAATTTTTTAACACAAGTCTATATCAGTTTCTGATCCCAAGAATTAAAGTTTGTTGCAAAATAGCACTATGTCCCAATCCAGAATCGAATATCACAAAGTAATCCAAGAATAAGTTTAAATTCCAGTAAGATAGATTTTGACTTCTTAATAGTAACAGTACCCAAAGATTGTCCTTATGAAAATTTGTAGCCCTTATATAGCACTGAGGAACATTCAGGATTCTTCCAGCAAATTCTATGATATCATATACTAAAAATAACAAGTTGTTTACCAAAATTTAATGTTTTGGAATATTCTAGAGAGGCCATTATCCTTCCAGAAAATTCCACAATATTCTTTTGACATAAAAAAAGATTTTTCTAGAAGATTCTACATCTTTGGTTCTTCCAGATTTTTCCGGACTCCTCCGTCAAAGAACAATTTGAAATTTCTAGAAAATTCTGAAGTAAACAACCTGTTTATGTCCAATATCTGGGACACTAAAAGTAAATAATTGCTAAGGACAACAAGTAAACATCATATGTATAACATCATCCTTTCCTGGGCATACTCCCTTGGGAAGTTTACCAGTACTGAATGCACATCTTTCAACAAGTAACTGTCATACATAACATGCTATTTTGTGAAAAAAATCAGAGTCAGCCGCCGAACTCCGTTCGCGCCGGAACCCGGGATCGAACCAGGGACCTTTAGATCTTCAGTCTAACGCTCTCCCAACTGAGCTATTCCGGCTGACGAGTGATAATTCGGTGGCGTTCGATCACGCCGGGGACGTGACAATCGATTTTCAATAATTTACAAGTTTTAGCTTTTCGAAGTACAAGTATATTCTTAGGCTTTTGATTTTGGGTTTAATATCCCATCGACAGATAAAGGCATATGGAGACGGGACCTCGTTTTATAGGTTCATCCGACAGACTCATGAGACTGGAGAAGCCCGCGATCAAACTTGATCAAACAGCTGTGCGGTTTTCTCATGACGCGGCTAACATCATATTTAAACAGTTCTATAGGTCTGAAATGTGATTTCCGAACCTTTAATTGTGCAAAATCAGCTTTTCAGACTTGTATGTTGCAAAGAAAGTTATTTAATAGCATAAACGAATTTAATATAATTGACATTTGGTCAACTAATCTACATTTGAAAATAATATTTTAAGCTAAGAAATCATGCGCTGACAATATCTGTTATTCGTACAAATTCTGTATTATATTACGAGTCATTCCTTCCATCCGCAACACGAGCTTAGAATGACCTACCCAATACAATTAGAAATAGCACTTCTCTGCAAGCTATCAGAACGAAGGTCCAAACCTCTAAACCATTTCTATTACGACAGAAGAGTACCACAAAGACATCATGCACGATTACGTATGGAGTGTAGTGCTCTACAACAGCATCTATTTAAGAAAAGCCTTGTTGAAAGTCCTCTGTGCACTTGTGGCATCTCAGAAACGTCGAAACACTTCCTACTCGATTGCCAAAACTATCATCACAATTCACAGCTGAATTCACAGCTGGCTGTGAATTCGACTTTTTGGACGGATTCACAATTCACAGCTGATGCTGGCTGTGAATTCGAAATTTTCTTGAATTTACAACTCACGGTTGAATTCACAATTGTGAATTCAGGACTTTCCTCGAATTCACAACTGACAGCTGAATTCACAATTATGAATTCAGGACTTTCCTAGGCTGCGGATTCACAACTCACAGCTGAATTCACTGCTTGCTGTAAATTCGACATTACTTTGAAATCACAACTCACAGCTGAATTCACAGCTGGTTGTGTATTCGACTTTTTGGACGAATTCACAACTCACAGCTGAATTCACAGCTGGCTGTGAATTCGCCTTTTTGGACGAATTCACAGCTCACAGCTGAATTCACAGCTGGTTGTGTATTTGCCTTTTTGGACGAATTCACAGCTCACAGCTGAATTCACAGCTGGCTGTGAATTTGACATTTTCTCGAATTCACAACTCACAGTTGAATTCACAATTGTGAATCCTGCAAATTCACAACTCACAGCTGAGTTCACAATTGTATATTCAGGACTTTCTCACAGCTGAATTCACTACTGGCTGTGAATTCGACATATTTGGCGAATTACATGTATATACAATTTCTAGTCATTTTCGCTCCAAATTTAAATGACGCAAAATAATATATACGCAGTTGCATGTTCGTTTGACATCCAAAATCGATCCCATGCCAAAATGAATTCGTTTTTATGATTTTTTTTCTGTGTGTTATTCGTATGGAAATTACATCTTTACTTAAACGTCTCAGTGCGACTTAGGACACTTGACGGAGTTTCAATATCGGTGGAATCTACGAAGTTTTCATGAAAATCTTCCAACGAAACCAGAGAAATGCTTTATCGATAGAATGAATAGGTATAATTCTAAAATCCATGTTTGTCATATGTTGTTTTAGGAATAACTGTACGTAGGTTATTCTGAAACATTAATGTAAAACTGAAATATATTTCTCCCGCACATGTCCAACATGCCTAACAAACGATCAAATATTTATAGTAAAGTCGATTCGATCGAAACAAAATATATACAAATATTTACATAATATTATATATTTTGCCGTGATAAAAAGACAGAGTTAAATGATTCACCGTGCTACTGGCAACAGTGGCGGATTTAGAGGGGGTTCGGGTGGTTTGCTTGAACCTCCCTCTGGGTCCAAATTATATCAATTTCATCGGAATCAGGTAAAATGTTGAAAACACACTGTATGCAACGGCGAAGAAGTATTTGATCGTTTCACATTGTGAAAAAATCAGAGTCAGCCGCCGAACTCCGTTCGCGCCGGAACCCGGGATCGATCCCGGGTTCCGGCGCGAACGGAGTTCGGCGGCTGACTCTGATTTTTTTTTTTTTCACAAAATAGCATAACATTTGTTGTATATTTTCCCTGGATCTGACTTTTCAAATTCTTATAGACGTTTACCAAAGTGAAACGATCAAATACTTCTCCGCCGGCACATATAGTATGTTTTCAACATTTTACCTGATTTTTTTTTCACAAATCCCCACGGAATTGATATAATGGACCCAGAGGGAGGTTCAAGCAAACCACCCGAACCCCCTCTAAATCCGCCACTGTTGTAACGCGGTGAATGATCAGATGACGCAATTTAACTCTGTCTTTTTTATGCAAAATATATATGTAAATATTTGTATATATTTTGTTTCAATCGAATTTACTTTACTATAAGTATTTGATCGTTTGTTAGGCATGGTGGACATGTGCGGGAGAAATATATTTCATTTCAGAATAACCTACGTACAATTATTCATAAATCAACATATGACGAATTATACCTATTCATTCTATCGATAAACGCGGCATTTCTCTATTTTCATAAAAACTTGGTAGATTTAACTCCGTCAAGTAAGTATGTAATTTCCAGACGAATAACACGAAAAATATTTCATGAAAAACGAATTCATTTTGGCACGGGGTCGATAATTTGGATGTTAAACGTACATGCAGTAGCGTATTATTTTTGTATCATTTGGAGCGAAAATGACTAGAAAAACAGCATGATTTTTCTCTTCAGTTGTTTACTCGTATACAAAGCACTAAATTCGACATTTCGTTTTATTCTTTTACCACACGTTTTCATACTTAGCTCATTACATTCGTAATTTATAGCAAAGTAGTCATTCAAAAAGTGAAAAAAAGCAAATGAACAAGTGTCAAATTAGGCGCTTGTCGAGTAATGATACCACTACATGCAGAATAAAACAATAGTTTTGCAATATAATAAAAGATGACCAAGTCCCGTGGTTATAAACTCAGTTCAGCTGAGACTAATTTGTCCTGCTCATAAATGTTAAAATGCCAATAATTGTATGAGCAGGATAAATTTCAGTCTCAGCTGAACTGAGCATGAAAAATGTTTTATAACATCGTGACAGCTCGGTCAAGTTAGCAGAAAATTTGCTGCAGCAAATAAAAAAAAAAAAAAAAAAAAAAAAACGGTCAAGTTAGCAGAACATTTGCTGCAGCAAAAACGGTCAAGTTAGCAGAAAAAGCTCATCTGGACCAGAATTTCCCGGAAAACAAAACGTTACTCATTGACATCTCAACAACATGCAGTTTTCTCTATAGTCATATGCATGACGTTTAATGTCTTCAATTTTTCAGTCATGAAAGGACAGAGCCGGTACTGTCCATGTGCATTTTAAACGACCAGTACTATAGGATGCAAATACGCCTTGATCAAGGGCACAAGTCGACGAATGTAGGTTTCGAACTCAGGGCCTCGGAGTCTGACACTCTGTCACTAGGCCTCCGCCATCGTAGTCGAGCTTTGATCGACGTTCTTCAGATGCAAAAACTGTTACTGGTTGCGTTTGACGTAACCTTGAAGCCATTTCCGTACGTTTTCTGGGTTATAATCATGGTAAGGTCCGAGACACTTCAATCTAACGACGCCATTTTCTATGACATAAAGAGCTTCCGGTAGAGCTGCGTACTCTTCTATCGCCTCGTTCGCCATCGTATCCATGACAACGGGACACGCAATTCCAACATCCTTCAGCATTTCCGCTGCTGCTCGCCTGTCCTCTATCTGCTTGTGTTGACTGATGCGATAGTTGTCCTTTAGCTGCCACGCTTCCAGAGGGTGGGCCTCGGAAATATAAACAGTAATAAAGTCTGCGACACTGCCAAATTCGGACACAACTTCATTAAAGGCGTCCAAATTTGACATGAACGGTGATCAAGTACAACTTCCGAAATTCACCACAAGCGGGCGTCCTTTATGCTCAAAATCCAGAAGTTTCTTTTTGACGCCATCTAACGTCAGAATGTTGATATTTGGCGCCGGAAGTCCAACTTTTAACGGACATACAATGTGCAAATATCGCTCTCCCATAATTACGATGTAAGTCTTGAATGAGGGATTTAGTTTTGAGATGTCATCAATTATTGCGCCAGTGGGTCGCCAGCGTTTCGGCAAGTACATCAACAGACTCACAACCGTCCAGGCTATAACTATCAGCGTCATGCGCGAAGTCGCCACACAGAAACCTAGGACCGCCGCCACGATCTTACGCTGGAGACTTGGTGCCATGATTCCGAGTTAGACTTTACAACAGTAGCTCTGAAATTAAAAAAAAAATAATAAAGTAAAATTCTCATTTATTAGAATTTTTGAACAATATTAAGTACATATAAAATTCAATTCTGACGTTTAGAATATGATTTTTAGACATATATGCAAGTATACGATTATATAGATGTATGTACGCGTCAGATGGTTATGTGTAGGCACAGCCTGTATGTTTCTACTCCTAGAAGAGTAGAAGTAATGTGAGCCGCCCCATGGGCAAACTAACAATCTGCATAGGCGAAAACAAAGGCGCAGATCAGCTTCGCGGTAACCGCGAAGCTGATCAGCGCCTTTGTTTTCGCTACTCGGATAGTACAATTCCTCCTCTACATTACTCCAAAATTTCAAGCTTCTAGCCTGCTTCTGTAGCTGTATAGGCCGGTTTATGTCAGACCTGTTCGGAAACCACATTGTTGGTTTTCCCACGAGAAGGCTCATGTGTCAAAGGTCACTTGGTATTTTACCACTTATGACAGTAAAGAAGTGACACTGTAAGGTTTATTACCAGTGTGAATAGAGCATATTCTGGTTTTATTATTTTTGTTTTGGTAACCCGATGTAAAATTGATTACCAGCATGAGTATTGTGAATACAACAGGGGCTCTGTTATGGTTGTATGGGGTAACCCTATGTAAAATGTATGCCTTGGTTTATTTGTTTGACTTGCTGCTGAATGCCCCAGTCAACATCTATGGTCATGTCGGGATGTCGCCTTCATCTAAGGGCCTTCTAGCCAAAATTTGGATGTCAATTTGGATATTCGAAATGAGAGCGTAAAACATGACAATCCTAATCCTTCTAGACGGCTAACCAGTACTCAAGTGAAACAGCCTTGTCTGTGGTTAACCTCCATGAATAAACTTCAAGGTAAGCATGAACTTATGGGTGCTTTAAGGTTTGTTATGGGTATGAATATATTTATTTACGCCATTAAGGTTTTTGTGTTTTCACAGGCATGAATTGTAGTATTTAATTACAACCATAACGTTTGTACCTTCTCACTTCGAGAATTAATATTTAAATAAAAAAAAATTCTATTATACGAAAATTATGCTAGAAAGCCATGTAGCAACGATAAGTGTCCATCAACGACTTCTGTTCACCATGGACAATAGTCGTTGCGGCCGCAACGACTTCTGTCCACTAGCTAAATAGACAATAGTCGTTGAGCATTGTAGCAACGATAAGTGTCCATCAACGACTTCTGTTCACCATGAACAAAAGTCGTTGCGGCCGCAACGACTTCTGTCCACTAGACAGTAATCGTTGATTTTTCAACCGTTTCTGTCCATTGTAGACAGAAGTCGTTGCTGTGGTAGATATGATCTGCAGTGTCAACGATAACTGTCCATTTCTGAAAAATCCAGAAACTTGAGTAAGATGCAGTGATTTTGCCTTATATCTTGACACTCACTTAGTATATTTTCATACGTCTTTCAGATTATGAGTATGTATGACCCGACCTTTGACCCCAATTAAACTTATAGGTCGCTGTGACCTAATTTCACGGTTCAGTGATTTTGCCTTATATCTTGACACTCAATTAGTATATGTTCATACTTCTTTCAGATTATGAGTGAGTATGACCAGAGCTTTGACCCCCAATATACTTATAGGTCACTGTGACCTAATTTCACGGTTCAATGATTTTGCCTTATATCTTGACGACACTGAATTAGTATATTTTCATACTTCTTTTAGATTATGAGTGAGTATGGCCTTACCTTTGACCCCAATAAACTTATAGGTCACTGTGACCTAATTTCACGGTTCAGTGATTTTGCCTTATATCTTGACACTGAATTAGTATATTTTCATACTTCTTTCAGATTATGAGTGGGTATGACCTTACCTTTGACCCCAATAAACTTATAGGTCACTGTGACCTAATTTCACGGTTCAGTGATTTTGCCTTATATCTTGACACTCAATTAGTATATTTTCATACTTCTTTCAGATTATGAGTATGTATGACCAGACCTTTGACCCCCAATACACTTATAGGTCACTGTGACCTAACTTCACGGTTCAGTGATTTTGCCTTATATCTTGACACTCAATTAGTATATTTTTATACTTCTTTCAGATTATGAGTGAGTATGACCAGAGCTTTGACCCCCAATTTACTTATAGGTCACTGTGACCTAATTTCACGGTTCAGTGATTTTGCCTTATATCTTGACACTCAATTAGTCTATTTTCATACTTATTTCAGATTATGAGTGAGTATGACCAGAGCTTTGACCCCAATAAACTTATTGGTCACTGTGACCTAATTTCATGGTTCAGTGATTTTGCCTTATATCTTGACACTCAATTAGTATATTTTATACTTCTCTTTCAGATTATGAGTGAGTATGACCAGAGCTTTGACCCCCAATTTACTCATAGGTCACTGTGACCTAATTTCACGGTTCAGTGATTTTGCCTTATATCTTGACACTCAATTAGTCTATTTTCATACTTATTTCAGATTATGAGTGAGTATGACCAGAGCTTTGACCCCAATGAACTTATAGGTCACTGTGACCTAATTTCACGGTTCAGTGATTTTGCCTTATATCTTGACACTCAATTAGTATATTTTCATACTTCTTTCAGATTATGAGTGAGTATTAGCAGAGCTTGACCCCAATATACTTATAGGTCACTGTAACCTAATGTCACGTCTCAGTAATTTTACCTTATGTTTTGACACTCAATTAGTATATTTTCGTACTTCTTTCAGATTATGAGTTAGTATGACTAAACCTTTGACCCCATTCTACTTATAGGTCAGTGTGACCTAATTTCATGTTTCAGTGATTTTGCCTTACATCTTGACACTCAATTATGATATGTTCATGCTTCCTTCAGATTATGAGTGAGTATGAACAGACCTTTGACCACAATATACTTATAGGTCACTGTGACCTAATTTCATGGTTCAGTGATTTTGCCTTATATCTTTGCACTCAATTGGTTTATGAACATAATTCTTTCACACTATATTGTGTATGACAAGACCTTTGACCCTAAAGTAGTCCTAGGTCATTGTGACCTGATTACATGGTTCAGTGATTTGCATTTTATCTCGGTTTTCACAGGAGCTTGATGGCACCAGGGCTTATCTGGAGACAGATACTGATGAAAAGTCTGTAGTTAATGCCCACTTAAACGATTTACCTGTTAAGTTTTCTGTTTGTGTCAATGAAGGCCAAGACAAACTTCCTACGATGTATTGGTTACCAAAGCTTCACAAAAGACCATACAAAGCTAGATTTATTGCAAATTCTAGCTCTTGTACTACCACTGAACTTTCTAAATTATTAACTTCCTGTCTTACTGCTATCAAATTTCATGTTATAAGATACTGTAAGACAGTGTATGAAACTTCAAATAAAAATTGGTTTTGGTTAATAAAAAATTCTGGTGAGGTGCTTAGTAAATTGAAGTGTAGAGGGTTCCGTGCGACAAGCTTGTCCACATATGATTTTTCTACTCTGTATGCAACATTACCACATAATCTAATAAAAGAAAAACTTCTCGATTTGATAGAGTGGACCTTCAAAAGGGCATTAAAAAACTATGGTTCACTTTATTTGGCATGTAATGAGAGAAAGGCTTTTTAGCTCACCTGAGCCGAAGGCTCACAGGTGAGCTTATAGTATACCCATGCTCCGGCGTCCGTCCGTCGTCGTCCGTCGTCCGTCCGTCCGTCGTCCACAATTTCAAAGATCTTCTCCTCTGAAACCGCTTGGCCAATCAAAGCCAAACTTCATGTGGAGCATCCTTAGGAAGGGGGAACGAAAGTTTATATAAATGGTTTAGGTCACATGACCAAGATGGCCGCCATGGCTATAAATAGCAAAAACCTTTAAAAATCTTCTTCTCCAGAACCAGTGGGCCGATTTCCATGAAACTTGGTATGTAGCATTGGGGACGCAGGCCCATCATAGTTTATATAAATCATGACCCTAGGATGACCTTGACCTATTTTACGGCAAGGTCAACTTAGGTCGCCAATGCATTTGAATGGGAAAAAATGGTAAAATGCTATTTAATGGGTAAAACTTACTGGGAATAGGCAAATGGACAGAAGATTAATGTTAATGGAAAATTTTAGCCCCTGTGGGGTTGTCTGCCTCTGCCCCGGGGCTATATACCTGTATATGACCATAATATTCAAACATCTTCTTCTCTGAAACCGCTAGGCCAATCAAAGCCAAACTTCATGTGGAGCATTCTTAGGAAGAGGGAATGAAAGTTTATATAAATGGTCAAGGTCACATGACCAAGATGGCCGCCATGGCTATAAATAGCAAAAACGTTTAAAAATCTTCTTCTTCAGAACCAGAAGGCCTATGATTTTGAAACTTGGTGTGAAGCGTCGTCGGCGGTCCGGCCGGTCCGGCCATGGCCGGACCACTTTTTTCGCCGAAAATGGTTTGGGCCGGACCACAATTTTCGATTATTCGGCCGAAAATGTGTTAGCCTCTGCGACTTTTTTGAGGTGTGGTGGCCCAATCTTAAGTTATCAATATTGATATTAAGCGTACTGGGTCAATCTGCCCAAGGGTGTGAAAGACGGCCCTTATAAAAACAATCACGAAAATGATACCTGTATTAAAGACAGGTATTGTCATTGTTGGATTGTGACGGATTATCGTTTGAAGTGAAGTTGCACCAAAGTGCTCTTTAATTCATAATGAATAAAACCGATTTTCTGTAATCAAAAAAACAATTAAAACAAATGTAAAGCTGTATTTCACTGTTGAAAACACTATAATTTCACCCAATCTTTGTTTAAAATTACTGCATTATTAAATCAAACAACATGCCGAAAATTCGTTTACGTATAAAGTTTTGTAAACATTATTTTGATTCATATTCCAAAATTTGTTAAAACGTGCATGTTATTCTTCTATCATGGATATGCCGCCGGTTTCAATTTCCCTCAGCGTTCCTAGCTTCGTCAAGGCAAATCCTGTGAATGGGAGCTTTCAGCTTCATGGTTTTCGACCAGGACATGGCTTCATCATGATGAAACCTATAAAATAAGCAGCGCTTCAAGGGCAAAAGTTGTCCCAAAGTGCATTAAAATCGTCTCTATGGACGTCCGAAAACATGAAATTTTCTCGGGGGAGATCCCCCGAACCCCCCTTACGAGAGGGGGAGTACCCCCTCTCGTGCTCTCCCCCAACTCGTGCCTTCGGCACTCGTCAAATGTCTTTGGTATTTCATGGCCGGACCACTTTTCAAAAGCCGACGACGGCCCTGGCATCTGGGAATGGAGCTCTACAAAGTTTATATAAATCATGACCCTGGGATGACCTTGACCTATTTTACGACAAGGTCAACTTAGGTCTCCCATGCATTGGAATGGGGAAAAATAGGAAAATGTAATTAAATGGCAGAAAACTTGCTAGAAATGAGCAAATGGACAGAAGATTTATGTTTAAGAAAATATTTTGGGCCCAGGGGGTTGTCTGCCCCTGCCCCGGGGCTATATACATGTATATGACCATAATATTGAAACATCTTCTTCTCTGAAACTGCTAGGCCAATCAAAGCCAAACCTTTTGTGGGGCATTCTTAGGAAGAGGGAATGAAAGTCTATATAAATGGTCAAGGTCACATGACCAAGATGGCCGCCACGGCTATAAATATCAAAAACGTTTAAAAATCTTCTTCTTCAGAACCAGAAGGCCTTTGATTTTGAAACTTGGTATGAAGCATGTGGGAATGGAGCTTTACAAAGTATATATAAATCATGACCCTGGGATGACCTTGACTTATTTTACAGCAAGGTCAACTTAGGTCGCCCATGCATTTGAATGGGAAAAAATAGGAAAATGTCATGTAATGGCAGAAAACTTGCTAGGAATGAGCAAATGGACAGAAGATTTATGCTTATGAAAATACTTTAGGCCCAGGGGTTGTCTGCCCCTGCCCTGGAGCTATATACATGTAGATGACCATAATATTCAAACGGCTTTTTCTCAGAAACTGCTTAGCCAATCAAAGCCAAACTTTATGTGGAGCATCGTTAGGAAGAGGAAATGAAAATTTATATAAATGGTCAAGGTTACATGACCAAGATGGCCGCCATGGCTATAAATAGCAAATATTTTTAAAAATCTTCTTCTTCAGAACCAGAAGGCCTATGATTTTGAAACTTGGCATGAAACATTAAGGAATGGAGGTCTACAAAATTTGTATAAATCATGACACTGGGATGACCTTGACCTATTTCATGGCAAGGTCAACTTAGATCGCCCATGCATTTGAATGGAGAAAATTGTTAAAATGTCATTTGAATGACAAAAGTTGCAGTTAATTGGCAAATGGACTGAATTTTTATGATTTGAAAAAGTTCTGACCCTGCCCTAGGGTTATATACATGCATTGTACCATTCTAGTCTAACAAGTTTATTGGTACATGTATATATCTCAGGTCTCAGGTGAGCGTTTACAGGACCATTGGTCCTCTGGTTTCACTTCCTCTGACCAAAGTCGGTATACACTTTGGTCATGTCAGAATGTGTGCGACGCCTTGTCCTATCTCCTTGATAATATTTATATTAGATTTGGATTTGGGACCAAGTTATACAGACAAATGGTTGGAATTCCGATGGGTACAAATTGCGCACCTCTCGTAGCTGATCTATTTTTATACTGCTACGAAAGAGATTTCATGGATTCTCTTAACCATGATAATCAAGCTGATGTTATCGAGGCTTTTAATTCCACATCTAGGTACCTCGATGACCTTTTGAACATTGACAACCCTTATTTTGAAGGTATGGTCAATCAAATTTATCCACCTGAACTTCAGTTGAACAAAGCCAATATCTCAGATAACGAAGCCACCTTTTTAGATCTACATCTTTCTGTTGCAAATGGATTTGTTTCTTCTAAAATTTATGATAAGCGCGATGACTTTGATTTTGACATAGTAAATTTTCCATTTTTGGCGTTCCTCGTCGTGCTTCTTATGGTGTATACATTTCGCAACTTATTAGGTTTGCTAGAGTCTGCAATCATGCTACAGACTTCAACGCTCGAAATAAATGTTTAACGGCAAAACTTCTCCAACAGGGCTATCGGTATCATAAACTTCGAAAAACCTTTTCTAAATTTTATCGTAGACACTATGAATTGATTTCCAAATATAATGTTGGGTTAAAGACGCTTTTAAGTGAGGGCCTTTCGGAACCTGAATTTTATGGTGACTTGGTTTACAGATTTAAGAAACTTATAGGAATTAATGAGTTTTCTTTTCAGTTCAGAAAAATCATAGCACGTTACAGATGTATAGGTTATAACTTGAATGTTATGCGACAGCCTGCATGCTTAGTTTTTAACCCAATCATGGTTGATAACTATGCTGCCTTCTTTAATTGCACGCCGGTGGGTCGGGCGTCAGACTCTATGATGGCCCCGACTTAAAGCTATTCATTTTAGTTGGTTGGGCCGGAGCTTCTTGTCTGTTGCTTGGCCCACCGGGGTCCAACTGGTGTTTTTCTTTTGCTCCGGAGTTAGTAGGTTATTCGGCGCCCAGGGATCTCCATCGTTGGGCAGCTTACCCTATATGTGAGTCCAGGTTTTTGATTCATCAGGATGTTAATCATGATTTATTTGTTTGTTCTTGATGATTCATTGACTAGTTAGAGATTCACCACGAGGACCGAAGAACTAACTAAATGTTATGAAACACTGCAGAAGCTGAGGGTGAGGTTATGGCGATGTAAAACCGGTTTAAGCCCGCCAGTAACTTTGTGTTACTGATCGTTCCAAGGCGATACTTCTGTGGTGGTTCTTTTTTATGTCTAGGTGTTTAAAGTTTTTTTGTGCTGTTGGCGCCTTATGTATGTTTTCATATTTTTAGTTAAGTTAAGGTAACTGAGTGGCCACCTATTGGGAAAATAGCTGCTCATTCGGCTTGCGATATGTTTCATGGTATAAGTACCTGATTGTTAGTTGTTTTTTTTTTCCACTTCGGTTTTTGGAGTGGGAATCGTTTTCTGATTGTCCTTTTCCTGATCTTTGCCTACTTGTACCTTTTTCTTTTGGTATATGAACATATTTCTTTCACATTATGTTTGCGTATGACAAGACCTTTGACCCTAAAGTATTTCTGGGCCATTGTGACCTAATTTCATGCTTCAGTGACTTTGCCTTATATTTTGACACTCGGTATATTTTCATACGTCTTTATTATTATGAGTTAGTATGATAAAACCTTTGACCCTTAAGTACTTATAGGTCAGTGTGAGCTTATTTCACGGTTCAGTGATTTTGCCTTGTATCTCGGCACTCAGTTTGTGTATTAACATACTTGATGTACAATATGATTGAGACGTTTAAACCTTCAGTAGTTATAAGTTTTAGTTAACTGTCATGGTTGAGTGATTTTGTTCTGTATAACATCAAGGCAAAAAGATGTATGAGCATATTGCTTTGCATACAGGTCGAGTTTGGCCCTATGTTTGACAAAGGTCAGAGCAGTCGATATTCAGATTATGAGTGAGTATGACCAGACATTTGGCCCTAAATTACTTATAGGTCACTGCGACCTTTTTTTCACGGTTCAGTGATTTTGCCTTGTATCTCGGCACTCAACTGGTATATGGCAGAGTACAAGTAGGCAAAGATCAGGAAAAGGCGCAATCAGAAAAAGATTCCCACTCCAAAAACCGAGGTGGGAAAAAACTAAATTAATAATCAGGTACTTATACGATGAAAACATCGTACGCCGAATGAGCAGCTATACTTCTTTTCTTTCACTATATGTTGGCGTATGACCAGACCTTTGACCTACAAGTAATCCTACGTCACTGTGACTTAATTTCATGATACAGTGAGTTTGCCTTATATCACATCACTCAATTAGTATATGGGCATACATCTTTCACAATATGAGAAAGTATGACCCGACATTTGACAACAAACTAGTCTTACGTCCCTGTGACCTAATTTCAAGGTTAAGATATTTTGTCTTATATCTTAACACGCTATCAGTAAATTTTCAGACTTCTTTCAGATTATGAATGAGTGTTACCAAACCTTTGAACAAAAAGTACGTAAAGGTCACTATAACCTTATTTCATGATTCAGTAATTCTGATTTTTATTTTATACATTACAGTGAAAATCAGTGTATATCAAAACTTGATAAAATTGGTATTTTCATTGATATGAAAGTTCACTGATATCAAATCTCACTGATATCAAAAGTTACTAGTGACTGGTATCAGCCTATTTCTTCACTGTAGAGTTTGGATTACTTCTGACGTTTCCATTTACTTGACGTCATTAAATGTGTTTCACTTCAGAAATTCAATCGCCTATAACTCCGTAATTTACTAACGAAAACATAAAGTGTGGGTTCTCATTTTCTTAGTTAGAAAGTGAGGAACAATGTGGTACCAATTTGTTTTGTGTTTTCAACAATTTTTGGTTTTTGCATTTTCACCGCCTGCCTTGTGATTTGGAAAATGCCCGTGTGTTGTATAAAATAAAAAGAAAATTAGCTTTGTGTATCAGGAACTTAAATTGTAAAAGTTTAACGGATTTCATATGTCATAAACTGGTATCGTTGACAATTTGCGACTTCTGTCTGCTGTCAACAGTTATCGTTGAATACTGTCAACTGATCTGTCCATCATGTACAAAAAACTTTAACTTTGTCTCATATTAGTTCATAAAGAACACGATTACTTGTTTTAAGATAGATTCGTTTATCTAGAACTTTAATAATTATAAGATTGACTGATTTCTATGATTTCATCTGCCGTGAACAGAAGTCGTTGACAACATAACGACTTCTGTCTGCTATGAACAGGTGTCGTTGAAAGCTCAACCGCTTCTGTCCATCATGTGCAAAAACCTTTGAACTTGTCTCATACTAGTTCCGAAAGCCACGATTAGTTGTTTTAAGATAGATTTTTGTATCAGGAACTTTAATTATCATACGATTGACGGATTTATATGATTTCATCTGTCGTGAACAGAAGTCGTTGACAACGTAACGACTTCTGTCTGATGTGAACACTTGTCGTTGAAAACTCAACCGGTTTTGTCCATCATGCACAAAAACATTTGAACTTGTCTCATACTAGTTCAGAAAGCCACAATTTGTTGTTTTAAGATAGATTTGTGTATCAGGAACTTTAATTGATATTAGATTGACTAACTTATATGATTTAATGTAATCAATGTTTTTAGATAGATTTATGTATCACGAATTTTAATTGTTATTAGATTGACTTACTTATGTGATTACATCTGTCGTGAACAGAAGTCGTTGACAACGTAACGACTTCTGTCTTTTGTGAGCATTAGTCGTTGAAAACTCAACTGGTTCTGTCTATCATATTTTATTATTTTTTATTTAATTGTTGAACGATTTGCTTATTGGTATGATTTCATCACTTTTAATTCAGATCCATCACTCGTGAACAGATATCGTTGACAATTTAACGACTTCTGTCTGCTGTGTACAGTTGTCGTTGAAAACTAAACCGGCTCTATCTATCATAAACAAAAAACTTTTAGTTGGTTACATACTAGCTTAGAAAGCCACAATTAGATTTTTTATGATAGCTTTCAGTGTCAGAATCTTCAGTTGTTAACAGTTTGGCTGGTTTATATGATTTTGTCTGTTGTGAACAGTTATCGTTGACAATTTAACGACTTCTGTCTTCTGTGAGCAATAGTCGTTGAAAACTCAACCGGTTCTGTCTATCATAAACAAAATCATTTCAGTTTGTCTCATACAAGTTGCTCTTAAAGGATCTTAGTTTTATGTTTTATTTCATTGTTAAATAATTTGCTGATTTGTATATGATTCCATCACTTGTGTAGTCATATAAGTCAGCACATCTAGTAACAATTAATGTTCCTGATAAAAAACAAAAAACAAAATTAAAACAGCTAATCGTGGCTTTCTAAACTGGTTTGAGACAAGTTCAAAGGTTTTTAGTACATAATGGACAGAACCGGTTGAGTTTTCAACGACACCTGTTCACAGCAGACAGAAGTCGTTACGTTGTCAACGACTTCTGTTCACGACAGATGAAATCACATAAGTCAGTCAATCGTATAACAATTAACAATTAAAGTTCCTGATACACAAATATATCTTAAAACAACAAATCGTGGCTTTCTGAACTAGTATGTGACAAGTTCAAAGGTTTGTGTACATGATGGACAGAACCGGTTGAGTTTTCAACGACAACTGTTCAGAACAGACAGAAGTCGTTTCGTTGTCAACGACCTCTGTTTACTTCAGATGAAATCACATAAATCAGTCAATCTCATAACAATTAAAGTTCCTCATACAAAAATCTATCTTAAAACAACTAATCATGGCTTTCTTAACTGGTATGAGACAAGTTCAAAGATTTGTGTACATGATGGACAGAACCAAGTGAGTTTTCAACGACAAATGTTCACAGCAGACAGAAGTCGTTACGTTGTGAACGACTTCTGTTCACGAAAGATGAAATCACATACGTCCGTCAATCTTATAACAATTTAAGTTCCTGATACACAAATCTATCTAAAAACAACAAATCGTGGCTTTCTTAACTAGTATGAGACATGTCCAACAACTTCTGTTCATGACAGATGAAATCGCATTATAAAGTGAATCTAATAACAATTAAAGTTCCTAATACACAAATCTATCTGAAAACAACAAATCGTGGCATTCTGAACTAGTATGAGACATGTTAAAAGATTTTTGTTCATGATAGACAGAACCGGTTGAGTTTTCAACGACAACTGTTCACAGCAGACACAAGTCGTTACGTTGTCAACGACTTCTGTTCACGACAGATGAAATCACATAAGTAAGTCAATCTAATAACAATTAAAGTTCCTGATAGACAAATCTATCTCAAAACAACAAATCGTGGCTTTCTGAACTAGTATGAGACATGTTCAAAGTTTTGTGTTCATGATGGACAGAACCGATTGAGTTTTCAACGACAACTATTCACAGCAGACAGAAGTCGTTACGTTGTCAACGACTTCTGTTAACGAAAGATGAAATCACATAAGTCAGAAAATCTTTTAACAATTAAAGTTCCTGATACACAAATCTATCTCAAAACAACAAATCGTGGCTTTTTGAACTAGTATGAGACAAGTTCAAAGGTTTTTGTACGTTGTAAACGACTTCTGTTCACGACAGATGAAATCATAGAAATCAGTTAATCTTAAAACTATGAATATTCTTGATACACGAATATATCTTAAACCAAGTAATCGTGTTCTTTCTGAACAAGCATGAGACAAATTTAAAGTTTTTTGTACATAATGGACAGAACCAGTTGAGCTTTCAACGACAACTGTTCATAGCAGACAGAAGTCGTTACGTTGTCAACGACTTCTGTTCACAACAGATGAAATCACATAAGTCAGTCAATCTTATATCAATTAAAGTTCCTGATACACAAATCTATCTTAAAACTAATCGTGGCTTTCTGAACTAGTATGAGACAAGTTCAAAGGTTTTTGTACATGATGGATAGAACCGGTTCAGTTTTCAACGACAACTGTTCACAGCAGACAGAAGTCGTTACGTTGTCAACGACTTCTGTTCACGACAGATGAAATCATATAGATAAGTCAATCTTATAACAATTAAAAAGGTACAAGTAGGCAAAGATCAGGAAAAGGCGCAATCAGAAAAAGACTCCCACTCCAAAAACCGCGGTGGGAAAAAACCAAACTAACAATCAGGTACTTATACCATAAAACATATCGTAAGCCGAATGAGCAGCTATTTTCCCAATAGGTGGCCACTCAGTTACCTTAACTAAAAATATGAAAACATACATAAGGCGCCAACAGCACAAAAAAAATTAAACACCAAGACATAAAACAAAATGAACCACCACAGAAGTATCGACTTGGAACGATCAGTAACACAAAGTTACTGGTGGGCTTAAACCGGTTTTACAGGTACCTAACCTCACCCTCAGCTTCTGCTAATTACTAGCAACTGTTGACTACCAGTTGTCGATGAAAACTCAACCAGTTGTCAACGAAAAGTTCCTTATACACAAATCTATCTAAAAGCAACAAACCATTGCTGTCTGAACTAATATGAGACATGTTCAAAGATTTTTGATCATGATGGACCGATCCGATTGAGTTTTCAACGACAACTGTTCACAGCAGACAGAAGTCGTTACGTCGTCAACGACTTCTGTTTACGACAGATGAAATCACATAAGTAAGACAATCTTATAACAATTAAAGCTCCTAATACACAAATCTATCTAAAAACAACAAACCATGGCTTTCTGAACTAGAATGAGACATGTTCAAAGTTTTGTGTTCATGATGGACAGAACCGGTTGAGTTTTCAACGACAACTGTTCACAGCAGACAGACGTCGTTCGTTGTCAACGACTTCTGTTCACGACAGATGAAATCACATTAGTCAGTCAATCTTTTAAGAATTAAAGTTCCTGATACACAAATCTATCTAAAAACAACAAATCGTGGCTTTCTGAACTAGTATGAGACAAGTTCAAAGGTTTGTGTACATGATGGACAGAACCGGTTGAGTTTTAAACGACAACTATTCACAGCAGACAGAAGTCGTAACGTTGTTAACGCATTATGTTCACGACAGATGAAATCATATAAGTCAGCCAATCTTATAACAATTAAAGTTCCTGATACAAAGATCTATCTTAAAACAACTAATCGTGGCTATCTGAACTGGTATGAGACAAGTTCAACGGTTTTTAGTACATGATGGACAGAACCGGTTGAGTTTTCAACGACAACTGTTCACAGCAGACAGATGTCGTAACGTTGTCAACGACTTCTGTTCACGAATGATGAAATCATATAAGTCAGCCAATCTTATAACAATTAAAGTTCCTGATACAAAAACTTATCTTACAACAACTAATCTAAGCTTTCTTTACTGGTATTAGACAAGTTCAAAGGTTTTTGTACATGATGGACAGAACCGGTTGAGTTTTCAACGACAACTGTTCACAGCAGACAGAAGTCGTTACGTTGTCAACGAGTTCTGTTCACGACAGATGAAATCATATAAATCCATCAATAGTATGACAATTTAATCTTTTAACAATTAAAGTTCCTGATACACAAATCTATCTAAAAGAACAAATCGTGGCTTTTTGAACTATTATGAGACAAGTTCAAATGTTTTTGTACATGATGGACAGAACCGGTTGAGTTTTCAACGACAACTATTCGCAGCAGACAGAAGTCGTAACGTTGTTAACGACTTCTGTTCACGGCAGATAAAATCATATAAATCACTCAATCGTACAACAATTTAAGTTCCTGATACAAAAATCTATCTTAAAACAACTAATCGTGGCTTTCCGAACTGGTGTGAGACAACTTCAACGGTCTTTAGTACATGGTGGATAGAACCGGTTGAGTATTCAACGACAACTGTTCACAGCAGACAGAAGTCGTTACGTTGTCAACGACTTCTGTTCACGACAGATGAAATCACATAAGTAAGTCAATCTAATAACAATTAAAGTTCCTGATACAAAAATCTATCTTAAAACAAATAGTCGTGGCTTTCTTAACTGGTATGAGACAAGTTCAACGGTTTTTAGTACTTGATGGGAACCGGTTGAGTTTTCAAAGACAACTGTTCACAGCAGACAGAAGTCGTTACGTAGTCAACGTTTCAACTATTCACAGCAGGACAGAACCAGTTGAGTTTTCAACGACAACTGTTCACAGCAGATTGAAGTCGTTACGTTGTCAACGACTTCTGTTCACGACAGATGAAATCATATAAATCCGTCAATCTAATATCAATTTAAGTTCCTGATACACAAATTTATCTGAAAACAACTAATCGTGGCTTTCTGAACTAGTTTTTTGTACATGGTGGACAGAACCAGTTGAGATTTCAACGACAACTATTCACAGCAGACAGAAGTCGTTACGTTGTCAACGACTTCTGTTCACAACAGATGAAATCATAGCAATCAGTCAATCTAATATCAATTAAAGTTCCTGATACACAAATCTATCTGAAAACAACTAATCGTGGCTTTCTGAACTAGTATGAGACAAGTTCAAAGGTTTGTGTACATGATTGATAGAACCGGTTGAGTTTTCAACGACAATTATAACGATGAAAATTGACAGAACCGGTTGTGTTTTCAACGACAATTATAACGATGAAAATTCTTCATACACGAATATATCTTAAACCAAGTAATCGTGTTCTTCCTGAACAAGCATGAGACAAATTTAAAGTTTTTTGTACATAAGCCAGTCTATCAAATATCAATTAAAGTTCCTGATACACAAATCTATCTTAAAACAACTAATCGTGGCTTCCTGAACGAGTATGAGACAAGGTCAAAGGATTGTGTACATGATGGACAGAACCGGTTGAGTTTTCAACGATAACTGTTCACAGCAGACAGAAGTCGTTACGTAGTAAACGACTTCTGTTCACGACAGATAAAATCATAGAAATCAGTCAATCTTATAACGATGAAAATTCTTGATACACGAATATATCTTAAACCAAGTAATCGTGTTCTTTCTGAACAAGCATGAGACAAATTTAAAGTTTTTGTACATGATGGACAGAACCAGTTGAGTTTTCAAAGATAACTGTTCACAGCAGACATAAGTCGTTACGTTGTCGACGACTTCTATTCACGAAAGATGAAATCATATAAGCCAGTCAATCTAATATCAATTAAAGTTCCTGATACACAAATCTATCTTAAAACAACTAATCGTGGCTTTCTGAACGAATATGAGACAAGGTCCAAGTTTGTGTACATGATGGACAGAACCGGTTGAGTTTTCAACGACAACTGTTCACAGCAGACAGAAGTCGTTACGTAGTCAACGACTTCTGTTCACGACAGACGAAATTATAGAATCAGTCAATCTTATAATGATGAAAATTCTTGATACACGAATATATCTTAAACCAAGTAATCATGTTCTTTCTGAACAAGCATGAGACAAATTTAAAGATTTTTGTTCATGATGGACAGAACAGAACCAGTTGAGTTTTCAACGACAACTGTTCACAGCAGACAGAAGTCGTTACGTTGTCGACGACTTCTGTTCACGAAAGATGAAATCATATAAGCCAGTCAATCTAATATCAATTAAAGTTCCTGATACACAAATCTATCTTAAAACGACTAATCGTGGCTTTCTGAACTAGTATGAGACAAGTTCAAAGGTTTGTGTACATGATGGACAGAACCGGTTGAGTTTTCAACGACAATTATAACGATGAAAACTCTTCATACACGAATATATCTTAAACCAAGTAATCGTGGTCTTTCTGAACAAGCATGAGACAAATTTAAAGTTTTTTTGTACATGGTGGACAGAACCAGTTGAGATTTCAACGACAACTATTCACAGCAGACAGAAGTCGTTACGTTGTCAACGACTTCTGTTCACGACAAATAAAATCATAGAAATCAGTCAATCTAATATCAATTAAAGTTCCTGATACACAAATCTATCTGAAAACAACTAATCGTGGCTTTCTGAACTAGTATGAGACAAGTTCAAAGGTTTGTGTACATGATGGACAGAACCGGTTGAGTTTTCAACGACAATTATAACAATGAAAATTCTTCATACACGAATATATCTTAAACCAAGTAATCGTGTTCTTCCTGAACAAGCATGAGACAAATTTAAAGTTTTTTTTGTACATGATGGACAGAACCAGTTGAGTTTTCAACGATAACTGTTCACAGCAGACAGAAGTCGTTACGTTGTCGACGACTTCTGTTCACGAAAGATGAAATCATATAAGCCAGTCAATCTAATATCAATTAAAGTTCCTGATACACAAATCTATCTTAAAACAACTAATCGTGGCTTTCTGAACGAGTATGAGACAAGGTCAAAGGTTTGTGTACATGATGGACAGAACTGGTTGAGTTTTCAACGACAACTGTTCACAGCAGACAGAAGTCGTTACGTAGTCAACGACTTCTGTTCACGACAGATGAAATCATAGAAATCAGTCAATCTTATAACGATGAAAATTCTTGATACACGAATATATCTTAAACCAAGTAATCATGTTCTTTTTGAACAAGCATCAGACAAATTTAAAGATTTTTGTACATGATGGACAGGACAGAACCAGTTGAGTTTTCAACGACAACTGTTCACAGCAGATTGAAGTCGTTACGTTGTCAACGACTTCTGTTCACGAACGATGAAATCATATAAGTCAGTCAATCTAATATCAATTAAAGTTCCTGATACACAAATCTATCTGAAAACAACTAATCGTGGCTTTCTGAACTAGTATGAGACAAGTTCAAAGGTTTGTGTACATGATGGACAGAACCGGTTGAGTTTTCAACGACAATTATAACAATGAAAATTCTTCATACACGAATATATCTTAAACCAAGTAATCGTGTTCTTCCTGAACAAGCATGAGACAAATTTAAAGTTTTTTTTGTACATGATGGACAGAACCAGTTGAGTTTTCAACGACAACTGTTCACAGCGGACAGAAGTCGTTACGTTGTCAACGACTTCTGTTCACGACAGATGAAATCACATTAGTCAGTCAATCTTTTAACAATTAAAGTTCCTGATACAGAAATATATCTTAAAACAATGAATCGTTGCGTTCTGAAATGGTATGAGGCAAGTTCAGAGGCTTTTGTACATGATGGACAGAACCAGTTGAGGCTTCAACGACAACTGTTCACAGTAGACAGAAGTCGTTACGTTTTCAACGAGTTCTGTTCACGACAGATAAAATCATATAAATCAGTCGATCATAACACAATAAGAGTTCCTGTTAAAAAAATCTATCTTATAACAATTAATCGTGGCGTTCGGAACTAGTATGAGACAAGTTCAAAGGTTTTTGTACATGATGGACAGAACCGGTTGAGCTTTCAACGACAACTGTTCATAGCAGTCGTTACGTTGATCACAGTGACCTATACTTGTAAGTATATTTGGGTCAAAGGTCTGGTCATTCTCACTCTCAATCTGAAAGAAGTATGAAAAAATACCAATTGAGTGCGGAGATATAAGGCAAAAGCACTGAATCGTGAAATAAGGTCACAGTGACCTATAAGTATATTGGGGTCATAGGTCTGGTCATAGTCACTCATCATCTGATGGAAGTATGAAAATATATCAATTGAGTGTCTAGATATAAGGAAAAATCACTGAACCGTGAAATTAGGTCACAGTGATCAATAAGTATATTGGGGTCATACTCACTCATAATCTGAAGGTAATATGAAAATATATCTATTGAGTGTCAAGATATTGGGCAAAATCACTGAACCGTGAAATTAGGTCACATTGACCTATAAGTATATTTTGGGTCAAAGGTCTGGTCATTCTTACTCATAATCTGAAAGAAGTAAGAAAATATACTAATTGTGTGTCAAGATGTAAAATCACTGTACCACGGAAAGTAGGTCAACGCAATCTTACCGTCATGACACACAAGCCATTGTGACAATGTTGAAAGATGAATGACCAACCATCTTAGTAAGTTGTTTCTATTTAGATATAAATCGCCAAAAATATTGTAGCGAGTTCTAGATTTTTACCCCAGAGGTCCGATGTCATGGAACCTAAATTGTATGGAGTTAGATATCTTTCTTCGTAAAAGTTACACAGCAGTACATCCATTTTTACAGTGTTCTAGTTTTTAACCTCTAGTTCCATCCCCCAGGCATGGACCCAGGGATCTAATGCCATGCAATGAAACTCAACCCTACAAAGTACCTATGGTTCAAGTATGAAAGCCCACTGATAAAAGATTTTAAAGATATAGACTTCTAGAATACTATATCACAGAAAAGCCATCAATAATGGTGTGTTAGATTTTTAAACCTCCAGCCCCCCCTCCCTCTCGGGACTGGACCTAGGGG
This sequence comes from Rugalucina vietnamica, assembly GCA_964017185.1. Lineage (NCBI taxonomy): Eukaryota > Metazoa > Mollusca > Bivalvia > Lucinida > Lucinidae > Rugalucina > Rugalucina vietnamica. Next base: position 2,038,999 of record OZ024872.1, read on the forward strand.
CTCGATGCCATGGAATGAAAGCTAACCCTACAGGGTATCAATAGTCTAGGTATCAATGCTTTCTGATGAGTTGTTGTCAAGATTCTAGAAACCTTAAACGCAAGTGTAACGCGCACGCGCATGGGAACGTGGACGACCGCGGTGAATACCATAGCTCTATGCCCTTTGTGTAGTCGAGCTAAAAACAATATTTAGGCAGTTCTAAATTTTGACCTCTAGCCCCGCCCCTGACTCCGACCCAGTGGTCCGATGTCAGGGAACCTAATGTGTATGTACTATGAATGTTTTATGATAAGTTGTTGTCAAGATATGAACTCTTTGTAAAAAAAATAAGAGCTGTCGCAGGACAGCGCGCTCGACTGCTTCTGACCTTTGACAAACATAAGGCCAAACCTGACCTGTAACCCAAAGCATTATGCTCATACATCTCTTTGCCTTGATTCAACAAGGCAAAATCACTCAACCATGAAAGTTAACTATAACTACCTAAGATTTAAAGGTCTCACATATTGTGAAAGAAGAGTGTTCATATACAAAATGCGTGCCAAGATACAAGGCAAACTCACTGAACTGTGAAATAAGGTCACAATGACCTAAAAGTTCTTCAGGGTCAAAGGTCTAGTCATACTTTCTCATAATGTAAAAGAAATATGATCATATACCTATTGAGTGTTGAGATATAATGCAAAATCACTGAACCATGAAATTAGGTCATAGTGACATATAAGTATGTTTGGAATAAAGGTCTGGTCAAACTCATTCATAATCAGAAGAAGTATGAAAAGATACCAACTGAGTGTCAAGATATAAGGCAAAGTCACTGAACCATGAAATTAGGTCACAGTGGCCCAGGAATACTTAACGGTCAAAGGTCTTGTCATATGCAAACATATCATGAAAGAAGTATGTTCATATACCAATTGAGTGCCGAGATATAAGGGAAAATCACTGAACCGTGAAATTAGGTCATAATGACCTATGACTACTTTAGGGTCAAAGGTCTTGTCATACCCAAACAAAGTGTGAAAGAAGTTGGTCATGAACCAATTGAGTGTCAAGATATAAGGCAAAATCACTGAACCGTGAAATTAGGTCACAGTGACCTATAAGTATATTGGGTTCAAAGGCCTGGTCATACTTACTCATAATCTGAAAGAAGTAAGAAAAAAATTAATTGAGTGTCAAGATATAAGTCAAAATCACTGAACCATGAAATTAGGTCACAGTAACCTAGGAATACTTCAGGGTCAAAGGTCTTGTCATACGCACACATATCCTGAAAACAGTATGTTCATAAACCACCTGAGTGCCGAGATACAAGGCAAAATCACTGAACCGTGAAATTAGGTCATAATGACCTATGACTACTTAAGGGTCAAAGGTCTTGTCATACGCAAACATAGTGTGAAAGAAGTTTGTTCATATACCAGTTGAGTGCCGAGATATAAGGCAAAATCACTGAACCGTGAAATAAGGTCACAGTGACCTATAAGTATATTGGGGTCAAAGGTCTGGTCATACACACTCATAATCTGAAAAAAAGTAATACATGAAAATATACTGATTGAGTGTCAAGATAAAAGGCAAAATCACTGAACCGTGAAATTAGGTCACAGTGACCTATAAGTATATTGGGGTCAAAGATCTGGTCATACTTACTCATAATCTGAAAGAAGTAAAAAAATATTAATTGAGTGTCAAGATATAAGGCAAAATCACTGAACCATAGAAAGTAGGTCAACCGATCCTTACCGTCAAAACACACAAGTCAGTCCATCTGTGAATGTTGTTTGCTAAATGGGTGTCAAGGTACGTACTTACAGAACGGTTTTAACAGTAATCAGCATTTTTCGCAGTGCTCTATGAAAATGAACAGTAGTCGTTGAAAATAATTTTTATATCTATACTCAGCGTCAATGAAAAGTTACCAGGTAAAACTCTTAGATAAATGTCATCCTGCGACAGACAGTATGCTTTGATCGATCTTGGCCGTTATAATACTCAGTTCTGAACACATTTATTAAAAGTCTCACGTGCATGCATATCTGAGTTGTCCCCCTTTACGTGCACGTGCAAAAATGAATTTTAATCATTTTACCGCAAACAGAAGATGCAAATTTCATTCTTCTTGCTTCGTTAGATAGTCTTACTAAGTGCGGATAAAACGCCAACTTCAGAAATTCAACAACGTTTGAAATGGGACGTCTGAATGAAGTCCAACGTCACCGTGCTCTCGGTATGGTTGAGGGCGGAACGTCATTTCGTGAAATAGGCCGGCGACTGGGTTGTTCCCACCAAACCATCATGAAACTTGTTGAACGGAATGCCACTACAGGATCTGTGAATGATAGACAACGTCCTGGACGCCAGAAAGTGACGTCGGTTCGGCAGGATCGGAACATAGTGCTATCGCATCTTCGTGATCGATTCAGAACAGCAGTCAAAACGGCACAAGAGACTGTGGGAATACATAACCAACGCATAAGTGCATCTACAGTTCGACGACGCTTGCGTGAACGTGGTATTGGGAGCCACAAGGCGTATAGGGGTAACGTGTTGACGCCTGTACGTCGCATAAATCGCTATAACTGGTGTAGGCAGCATCTGCGATGGACACAGCGCCAGTGGCAAGGAGTTTTGTTCACAGACGAGTCTCGTTTTTGCATTGACATGAACGATGGTCGCGCTAAAGTGTGGCGACGTCCAGGAGAACGTTACGCAGATTGTTGTGTACGAGAGTCATCGCGCTGGGGCGGCGGGAGTGTGATGGTGTGGGGTGGGATATCTTGGCGTCACAGGACACCACTAGTGTTAATTGACGGTAATCTGACCGCCCGGCGTTACATTGACGAGGTGCTAGAGCCAGTTGTGGTGCCGTTTCTTCATAACAACGCCGACGTTACGCTATTTCAGCAAGATAACGCCAGGCCTCATTCAGCAAGAGTCACTATGGACTTTCTCAGACAAAACAATGTGCAAGTGTTACCTTGGCCGGCATTTTCACCAGATCTCAGCCCCATAGAGCATCTTTGGGACCAGCTTGGACGTCGCGTATTTGACGGCAGACACCACATTCATACCCGTCAACAGCTGTTTCAGGCACTCACCAGGGAGTGGGAGGCTATTCCCCAGTACAGAATCCAACGCTTGATGCGTAGCATGAGACGCAGATGTCAAGCAACACTTGACGTTAATGGAGGACACACTCGTTATTGAGGTTTGTGACTTTTGATTTCATGGGTACGTGACTTTAACGCTTATTTCCTTGCCGGAGAGGTATCGTGTGCCACAGTGCTTTCAGTAAAAATTGTAAAATATGCTGATGAATGATATTGCAAAAAAATGAAATTAATTGATGCTTCCATTGTAGAATACATTTTGATAATCTACATGGTAACTTTTCATTGGCGTTGAGTATACATGCTCAACGACTATTGTCCATTTAGCTAGTGGACAGAAGTCGTTGCGGCCGCAACGACTATTGTCCATGGTGAACAGAAGTCGTTGATGGACACTTATCGTTGCTACAGAGCATGTAGATATAAAAAATATTTTCAACGACTACTGTTCATTTTCATAGAGCACTGCGAAAAATGCTGATTACTGTTAAAACCGTTCTGTAAGTACATACCTTGACACCCATTTAGCAAACAACATTCACAGATGGACTGACTTGTGTGTTTTGACGGTAAGGATCGGTTGACCTACTTTCCATGGTTCAGTGATTTTGCCTTATATCTTGACACTCAATTAATATATTTTCTTACTTCTTTCAGATTATGAGTAAGTATGACCAGATCTTTGACCCCAATATACTTATAGGTCACTGTGACCTAATTTCACGGTTCAGTGATTTTGCCTTATATCTTGACACTCAATCAGTATATTTTCATACTTTTTTTAGATTATGAGTGTGTATGACCAGACCTTTGACCCCAATATACTTATAGGTCACTGTGACCTAATTTCACGGTTCAGTGATTTTGCCTTATATCTCGGCACTCAACTGGTATATGAACAAACTTCTTTCACACTATGTTTGCGTATGACCAGGCCTTCGAACCCAAAATACTTATAGGTCACTGTGACATAATTTCACGGTTCAGTGATTTTGCCTTATATCTTGACACTCAGTCAGTATATTTTCATACTTTTTTCAGTGTGTATGACCAGACCTTTGACCCCAATATACTACTTATATGTCACTGTGACCTTATTTCACGGTTCAGTGATTTTGCCTTATATCTCGGCACTCAACTGGTATATGAACAAACTTCTTTCACACTATGTTTGCGTATGACAAGACCTTTGACCCTTAAGTAGTCATAGGTCATTATGACCTAATTTCACGGTTCAGTGATTTTGCCTTATATCTCGGCACTCAGGTGGTTTATGAACTTACTGTTTTCATGATATGTTTGCGTATGACAAGACCTTTGACCCTTAAGTAGTCCTAGGTCATTATGACCTAAATTCACGGTTCAGTGATTTTCCCTTGTATCTCTGCACTCAATTGGTATATGAACATACTGTTTTCAGGATATGTTTGCGTATGACAAGACCTTTGACCCTGAAGTATTCTTAGTTCACTGTGACCTACTTTCCATGGTTCAGTGATTTTGCCTCATATCTTGACACTCAATTAATATATTTTCTTACTTCTTTCAGATTATGAGTAAGTATGACCAGGCCTTTGAACCCAATATACTTATAGGTCACTGTGACCTAATTTCACGCTTCAGTGATTTTGCCTTATATCTTGACACTCAATTGGTTCATGACCAACTTCTTTCACACTTTGTTTGGGTATGACAAGACCTTTGACCCTAAAGTAGTCATAGGTCATTATGACATAATTTCACGTTTCAGTGATTTTCCCTTATATCTCGGCACTCAATTGGTATATGAACATACTTCTTTCATTATATGTTTGCATATGACAAGACCTTTAACCGTTAAGTATTCCTGGGCCACTGTGACCTAATTTCATGGTTCAGTGACTTTGCCTTATATCTTGACACTCAGTTGGTATCTTTTCACACTTCTTTCTGATTATGAATGAGTTTGACCAGGCCTTTATTCCAAACATACTTATATGTCACTATAACATAATTTCATGGTTCAGTGATTTTGCATTATATCTCAACACTCAATAGGTATATGATCATATTTCTTTTACATTATGAGAAAGTATGACTAGACCTTTGACCCTGAAGAACTTTTAGGTCATCGTGACCTTATTTCACAGTTCGTTGAGTTTGCCTTGTATCTTGGCACGCATTTGGTATATGAACACTCTTCTTTCACAATATGAGTGAGACCTTTAAATCTTAGGTAGTTATAGTTAACTTTCATGGTGGAGTGATTTTGCCTTGTTGAATCAAGGCAAAGAGATGTATGAGCATAATGCTTTGGGTTACAGGTCAGGTTTGGCCTTATGTTAGTCAAAGGTCAGAAGCAGTCGAGCGCGCTGTCCTGCGACAGCTCTTATTTTTTTTTTACAAAGAGTTCATATCTTGACAACAACTTAGCATAAAACATTCATAGTTCATACACATTAGGTTCCCTGGGTTGGAGTCAGGGGCGGGGCTAGAGGTCAAAGTCTAGAACTGCCTAAATATTGTTTTTAGCTTATGGTATTCACCGCGGTCGTCCATGTTCCCGTGCGCGTGCGCGTTACACTTGCGTTTAAGGTTTCTAGAATCTTGACAACAACTCATCAGAAAGCATTGATACTTAGACTATTGATACCCTGTAGGGTTAGCTTTCATTCCATGGCATCGAGCCCCTAGGTCCAGTCCCGAGAGGGGGGGGGGTGGGGGTGCTGGAGGTTTAAAAATCTAACACACCATTATTGATGGCTTTTCTGTGATATAGTATTCTAGAAGTATATATCTTTAAAATCTTTTATAAGTGGGCTTTCATACTTGAACCATAGGTACCTTGTAGGGTTGAGTTTCATTGCATGGCATTAGATCCCTGGGTCCATGTCTGGGGGATGGAACTAGAGGTTAAAAGACTAGTACACTGTAAAAATGGATGTACTGCTGTGTAACTTGTACGAAGAAAGATATCTTACTTCATACAATTTAGGTTTCATGACATCGGACCTCTGGGGTAAAAATCTAGAACTCGCTACAATATTTTTGGCGATCTATATCTAAATAGAAACAACTTACTAAGAAAGTTGGTCATTCATCTTTCAACATTGTGACAATGGCTTGTGTGTCATGACGGTAAGATTGCGTTGACCTACTTTCCGTGGTACAGTGATTTTACATCTTGACACACAATTAGTATATTTTCTTACTTCTTTCAGATTATGAGTAAGAATGACCAGACCTTTGACCCAAACTATACTTATAGGTCAATGTGACCTAATTTCACGGTTCAGTGATTTTGCCCAGTATCTTGACACTCAATTGATATATTTTCATATTACCTTCAGATTATGAGTGAGTATGACCCCAATATACTTATTGATCACTGTGACCTAATTTCACGGTTCAGTGATTTTTCCTTATATCTAGACACTCAATTGATATATTTTCATACTTCCATCAGATGATGAGTGAGTATGACCAGACCTATGACCCCAATATACTTATAGGTCACTGTGACCTTATTTCACGATTCAGTGCTTTTGCCTTATATCTCCGCACTCAATTGGTATTTTTTCATACTTCTTTCAGATTGTGAGTGAGAATGACCAGACCGTTGACCCAAATATACTTACAGGTATAGGTCACTGTGATCAACGTAACGACTGCTATGAACAGTTGTCGTTGAAAGCTCAACCGGTTCTGTCCATCATCTACAAAAACATTTGAACTTGTCTCATACTAGTTCCGAACGCCACGATTAATTGTTATAAAATAGATTTTTTAACAGGAACTCTTATTGTGTTACGATTGACTGATTTATATGATTTTATCTGTCGTGAACAGAACTCGTTGAAAACGTAAAGACTTCTGTCTACTGTGAACAGATGTCGTTATAGCTTCAACTGGTTCTGTCCATCATGTACAAAAGCCTTTGAACTTGCCTCATACCATTTCAGAACGCCACGATTCATTGTTTTAAGATATATTTCTGTATCAGGAACTTTAATTGTTATAAGATTGACTGACTAATGTGATTTCATCCGTCGTGAACAGAAGTCGTTGACAACGTAACGACTTCTGTCTGCTGTGAACAGTTGTCGTTGAAAACTCAACCGGTTCTGTCCATAATGAACACAAATCTTTGAACATATCTCATACTAGTTAAGAAAGCCACGATTTAGATAGATTTGTGTATCAGGAACTTAAATTGATATTAGATTGACTGACTTATATGATTTCATCGTTCGTGAACAGAAGTCGTTGACAACGTAACGACTTCTGTCTGCTGTGAACAGTTTTCGTTGAAAACTCAACTGGTTCTGTCCTGTCCATCATGTACAAAAATCTTCAAATTTGTCTCATGCTTGTTCAGAAAGATCATGATTACTTGGTTTAAGATATATTCGTGTATCAAGAATTTTCATCGTTATAAGATTGACTGATTTCTATGATTTCATCTGTCGTGAACAGAAGTCGTTGACAACGTAACGATTTCTGTCTGCTGTGAACAGTTGTCGTTGAAAACTGTCCATCATGTACAAAAACTTTAAATTTGTCTCATGCTTGTTCAGAAAGAACACGATTACTTGGTTTAAGATATATTCGTGTATGAAGAATTTTCATCGTTATAATTGTCGTTGAAAACTCAACCGGTTCTGTCCATCATGTACCCAAACCTTTGAACTTGTCTCATACTAGTTCAGAAAGCCACGATTAGTTGTTTTAAGATAGATTTGTGTATCAAGAACTTTAATTGATATTAGATTGGCTGATTTCTATGATTTCTAATGTCGTGAACAGAAGTCGTTGACAACGTAACGACTTCTGTCTGCTGTGAATAGTTGTCGTTGAAAACTCAACTGGTTCTGTACACCATGTACAAAAAACTTTAAATTTGTCTCATGGTTGTTCAGAAAGTACACGATTACTTGGTTTAAGATATATTCGTGTATGAAGAGTTTTCATCGTTATAATTGTCGTTGAAAACTCAACCGGTTCTGTCCATCATGTACACAAACCTTTGAACTTCTCTCATACTAGTTCAGAAAGCCACGATTAGTTGTTTTAAGATAGATTTGTGTATCAGGAACTTTAATTGATATTAAATTGACTGATTTCTATGATTTCATCTGTTGTGAACAGAAGTCGTTGACAACGTAACGACTTCTGTCTGCTGTGAACAGTTGTCGTTGAAAACTCAACCGTTTCTGTCCATCATGAACACAAAACTTTGAACATGTCTCATACTAGTTCAGAAAGCCACGATTTGTTGTTGTTAGATAGATTTGTGTATCAGGAACTTTAATTGTTATTAGATTGACTTACTTATGTTATTTCATCTGTCGTGAACAGAAGTCGTTGACAACGTAACGACTTCTGTCTGCTAAGAACAGTTGCCGTTGAAAACTCAACCGGTTCTGTCCATGATGTACTAAAAACCGTTGAACTTGTCTCATACCAGTTTAGAAAGCCACGACTAGTTGTTTTAAGATAGCTTTTTGTATCAGGAACTTTAACTGTTATTAGATTGGCTGACTTATATGATTTCATCTGTCGTGAACAGAAGTCGTTGACAACGTTACGACTTCTGTCTGCTGTGAATAGTTGTCGTTGAAAACTCAACCGGTTCTGTCCATCATGTACAAAAACCTTTGAACATGTCTCATACTAGTTCAGAAAGCCACGATTTGTTGTTTTTAGAACGATTTGTGTATCAGGAACTTTAGTTGTTAAAAGATTGACTGACTAATGTGATTTCATCTGTCGTGAACAGAAGTCGTTGACAACGTAACGACTTCTGTCTGCTGTGAACAGTTCTCGTTGAAAACTCAACCGGTTCTGTCTATCATGAACAAAAATCTTTGAACATGTCTCATACTAGTTAAGAATGCCACGATTTGTTGTTTTTAGATAGATTTGTGTATTAGGAACTTTAATTGTTATTAGATTCACTTACTAATGTGATTTCATCTGTCGTGAACAGAAGTCGTTGACAACGTAACGACTTCTGTCTGCTGTGAACAGTTCTCGTTGAAAACTCGACCGGTTCTGTCCATCATGTACAAAAACCTTTGAACTTGTCTCATACTCGTTCAGAAAGCCACGATTAGTTGTTTTAAGAAAGATTTGTGAATCATGAACTTTAATTGATATTAGATTGACTGACTTATATGATGTCATCTTTCGTGAACAGAAGTCGTTGACAACGTTACGACTTCTGTCTGCTGTGAACAGTTGTCGTTGAAAACTCAACTGGTTCTGTCCATCATGTACAAAAAAACTTTAAATTTGTCTCATGCTTGTTCAGAAAGAACACGATTACTTGGTTTAAGATATATTCGTGTATCAAGAATATTCATCGTTATAAGACTGACTGATTTCTATGATTTTATCTGTCGTGAACAGAAGTCGTTGACAACGTAACGACTTCTGTCTGCTGTGAACAGTTGTCGATGAAAACTCAACCGGTTCTGTCCATCATTTACAAAAACCCTTGGACTTGTCTATTACTAGTTCCGAAAACCACGATTAGTTGTTATAAGATAGATGTATGTATCAGGAACTTAAATTGTCATACTATTGATGGATTTATATGATTTCATCTGTCGTGAACAGAACTCGTTGACAACGGAACGACTTCTGTCTGCTGTGAACAGTTGTCGTTGAAAACTCAACCGGTTCTGTCCATCATGTACTAAAAACCTTTGAACTTGTCTAATACCAGTAAAGAAAGCTTAGATTAGTTGTTTTAAGATAGATTTTTGTATCAGGAACTTTAACTGTTATTAGATTGGCTGACTTATATGATTTCATATGTCGTGAACAGAACTCGTTGACAACGTTACGACTTTTGTCTGCTGTGAAAAGTTGTCGTTGAAAACTCATACGGTTCTGCCCATCATGTACAAAAACATTTGAACATGTCTCATACTAGTTCATAAAGCCACGATTTGTTGTTTTTAGAAAGATTTGTGTATCAGGAACTTAAGTTGTTAAAAGATTGACTGACTAATGTGATTTCGACTGTCGTGAACAGAAGTCGCTGACAACGTAGCGACTTCTGTCTTATGTGAACAGTTGTCGTTGAAAACTGAACTGGTTTTGTCCATCATGAACACAAATCTTTGAACATGACTCATACTTGTTCAGAAAGCCAAGATTTGTTGTTTTTAGATAGATTTGTGTATCAGGAACTTTAATTGTTATTAGATTGACTTACTTATGTAAATTCATCTGTCGTGAACAGAAGTCTTTGACAACGTAACGACTTCTATCTGCTGTGAACAGTTGTCGTTGAAAACTCAACCGGTTCTGTCCATCATGTACTAAAGACCGTTGAAGTTGTATCATACCAGTTCAGAAAGCCACGATTAGTTGTTTTAAGATAGATTTTTGTATCAGGAACTTTATTTGTTATTAGATTGGCTGACTTATATGATTTCATCTGTCGTGAACAGAAGTCGTTGACAACGTTACGACTTCTGTCTGCTGTGAACAGTTGTCGTTGAAAACTCAACTGGTTCTGTCCATCATGTACAAAAACCTTTGAACTTGTCTCATACTAGTTCAATAAGCCACGATTTGTTGTTTTTAGATAGATTTGTGTATCAGGAACTTTAATTATTAAAAGATTTTCTGACTAATGTGATTTCATCTTTCGTGAACAGAAGTCGTTGACAACGTAACGACTTCTGTCTGCTGTGAACAGTTGTCGTTGAAAACTCAACCGGTTCTGTCCATCATGTACTAAAAACCGTTGAACTTGTCTTATACAAGGTAAGAAAGCCAAGACTAGTTGTTTTAAGATAGATTTTTGTATCAGGAACTTTAATTGTTATTAGATTGACTTACTTATGTGATTTCGTCTGTCGTGAACAGAAGTCGTTGACAACGTAACGACTTCTGTCTTCTGTGAACAGCTGTCCTTGAAAACTCAACCGGTTCTGTACATCATGTACTAAAGACCGTTGAAGTTGTCTCATACCAGTTCAGAAAGCCACGATTAGTTGTTTTAAGATAGATTTTTGTATCAGGAACTTTAATTGTTATTACATTGGCTGACTTATATGATTTCATCTGTCGTGAACAGAAGTCGTTGACAACGTTACGACTTCTGTCTGCTGTGAACAGTTGTCTTTGAAAACTCAACCGGTTCTGTCTATCATGTACAAAAACATTTGAACTTGTCTCATAATAGTTCAAAAAGCCACGATTTGTTGTTTTAGATAGATTTGTGTATCAGGAACTTTAATTGTTAAAAGATTTTCTAACTAATGTGATTTCATCTTTCGTGAACAGAAGTCGTTGACAACATAACGATTTCTGTCTGCTGTGAACAGTTGTCGTTGAAAACTCAACCGGTTCTGTCCATCATGAACACAAAACTTTGAACATGTCTCATACTAGTTCAGAAAGCCACGATTTGTTGTTTTTAGAAAGATTTGTGTATCAGGAACTTGAATTGTTATTAGATTGACTTACTTATGTGATTTCATCTGTCGTGAACAGAAGTCGTTGACAACGTAACGACTTCTGTCTGCTGTGAACAGTTGTCGTTGAAATCTCAACCAGTTCTGTCCATCATGTATTAAAAACAGTTGAACTTGTCTCATACCAGTTTAGAAAGCCACGACTAGTTGTTTTAAGATAGATTTTCGTATCAGGAACTTTAACTGTTATTAGACTGGCTGACCTCTATGATTTCTACTGTCGTGAACAGAAGTCGTTGACAACGTTACGATCATGTACAAAAACCTTTGAACATGTCTCATACTATTTCCGAAAGCCACGATTTGTTGGTTTTAAAAAGATTTGTGTATCAGGAACTCAAGTTGTTAAAAGATTGACTGACTAATATGATTTCATCTGTCGGGAACAGAAGTCGTTGACAACGTAACGACTTCTGTCTGCTGTGAACAGTTGTCGTTGAAAACTCAACCGGTTCTGTCTATCATGAACAAAAATCTTTGAACATGTCTCATACTAGTTCAGAATGCCACGATTTGTTTTTTTTAGATAGATTTGTGTATTAGGAACTTTAATTGTTATTAGATTCACATACTATTGTGATTTCATCTGTCGTGAACAGAAGTCGTTGACAACGTAACGACTTCTATCTGCTGTGAACAGTTGTCGTTGAAAACTCAACCGGTTCTGTCCATCATGTACAAAAACCTTTGAACTTGTCTCATACTCGTTCAGAAAGCCACGATTAGTTGTTTTAAGATAGATTTGTGAATCAGGAACTTTAATTGATATTATATTGACTGACTTATATGATGTCATCTTTCGTGAACAGAAGTCGTTGACAACGTAACGACTTATGTCTGCTGTGAACAGTTGTCGTTGAAAACTCAACTGGTTCTGTCCATCATGTACAAAAAACTTTAAATTTGTCTCATGCTTGTTCATAAAGAACACGATTACTTGGTTTAAGATATATTCGTGTATCAAGAATATTCATCGTTATAAGATTGACTGATTTCTATGATTTTATCTGTCGTGAACAGAAGTCGTTGACAACGTAACGACTTCTGTCTGCTGTGAACAGTTGTCGATGAAAACTCAATCGGTTCTGTCCATCAGTTACAAAAACCCTTGGACTTGTCTATTACTAGTTGCGAAAGCCACGATTAGTTGTTATAAGATAGATTTATGTATCAGGAACTTAAATTGTCATACTATTGATGGATTTATATGATTTCATCTGTCGTGAACAGAACTCGTTGACAACGAAAACTGTTCACAGCAGACAGAAGTCGTTACGTTGTCAACGACTTCTGTTCACGAAAGATGAAATCACATAAGTAAGTCAATCTAATAACAATTAAAGTTCTGATACACAATCCTATCTACAAACAACAAATCGTGGCTTTCTGAACTAGTATGAGACATGTTCAAAGATTTGTGTTCATGATAGACAGAACCGGTTGAGTTTTCAACGACAACTGTTCACAGCATGAAATCACATTAGTCAGTCAATCGTTAAATAATTAAAGTTCCTGATACACAAATCTATCTAAAAACAACAAATCGTGGCTTTCTGAACTAGTATGAGACAAGTTCAAAGGTTTTTGTATATGATGGACAAAACCGGTCGAGTTTTCAACGACAATCGTTCACAGCAGTCAAAAATGTCGTTACGCTGTCAACGAGTTCTTTTCACGACAGATGAAATCATATAAATCCGTCAATCGTATAACAATTTAAGTTCCTGATACATAAATCTGTCTTAAAACAACTAATCGTGGCTTTCGGAACTAGTAAGAGACAAGTTCAAAGGTTTTTGTAAATGATGGACAGAACCGGTTGAGTTTTCAACGACAACTGTTCACAGCAGACAGAATTCGTTTCGTTGTCAACGACTTCTGTTCACGACAGATGAAATCAAAGAAATCAGTCAATCTTATGACGATGAAAATTCTTGATACACGAATATATCTTAAACCAAGTAATCGTGTGCTTTCTGAACAAGCATGAGACAAATTTAAAGTTTTTGTACATGATGGACAGAACCAGTAGAGTTTACAACGACAACTGTGCACAGCAGACAGAAGTCGTTACGTTGTCAACGACTTCTGTTCACGAAAGAAGAAATCATATCAAGTCAGTCAATCTAATATCAATTAAAGTTCCTGATACACAAATCTATGTGAAAACAACTAATCGTGGCTTTCTGAACTAGTATGAGACAAGTTCAAAGGTTTGTGTACATGATGGACAGAATCGGTTGAGTTTTCAACTACAACGGTTCACAGCAGTCTGAAGTCGTTACGTTGTAAACGACTTCTGTTCACGACAGATGAAATCACATAAGTAAGTCAATCTAATAACAATTAAAATTCCTGATACACAAATCTATGTGAAAACAACAAATCGTGGCTTTCTAAACTAGTATGAGACATGTTCAAAGATTTGTGTTCATGATGGACAGAACCGGTTGAGTTTTCAACGACAACTGTTCACAGCAGACAGAAGTCGTTACGTTGTCAACGACTTCTGTTCACGACAGATGAAATCACATTAGTCAGTCAATCTTTGAACAATTAAAGTTCCTGATACACAAATCTATCTTAAAACAACAAATCGTGGCTTTCTGGACTAGTATGAGACAAGTTCAAAGGTTTTTGTACATGATGGACAAAACCGGTTGAGTTTTCAACGGCAACTATACACAGCAGACAAAAGTCGTTACGTTGTCAACGAGTTCTGTTGACGACAGATGAAATCATATAAATCCGTCAATTGTATAACAATTTAAGTTCCTGATACATAAATCTATCTATAAACAACAAATCGTGGCTTTCTGAACTAGTATTTGACATGTTCAAAGATTTGTGTTCATGATGGACAGAACCGGTTGAGTTTTCAACGACAACTGTTCACAGCAGACAGAAGTCGTTCCGTTGTCAACGACTTCTGTTCAGGACAGATGAAATCACATTAGTCGGTCAATCTTTTAACAACTAAAGTTCCTGATACACAAATCTATCTAAAAATAACAAATTGTGGCTTTCTGGACTAGTATGAGACAAGTTTAAAGGTTTTTGTACATGATGGACAGAACCGGTTGAGTTTTCAACGACAACTATTCACAGCAGACAGAAGTCGTAACGTTGTCAACGACTTCTGTTCACGACAGATGAAATCACATAAGTCAGACAATCTAATGATTAAATTTTCTGATACAAACATCTATTTGAAAACAACTAATCGTGGCTTTCTTAACTGGTATGAGACAAGTTCAAAGGTTTTTAGTACATGATGGACAGAACCGGTTGAGTTTTCAACGACAACTGTTCACCGCAGACAGAAGTCGTTACGTTGTCAACGACTTCTGTTCACGAAAGATGAAATCATATAAGTAAGTCAATCTAATATCATTCAAAGTTCCTGATACACAAATCTATCTTTAAACAACTAATCGTGGCTTTCTAACCTGGTATGAGACAAGTTCAAAGGTTTGTGTACATGATGGACAGAACCGGTTGAGTTTTCAACAGCAACTGTTCACAGCAGACAGAAGTCGTTACGTTGTCAACGACTTCTGTTCACGACAGATGAAATCACATAAGTAAGTCAATCTAATAACAATTAAAGTTCCTGATACACAATCCTATCTATAAACAACACATCGTGGTTTTCTGAACTAGTATGAGACATGTTCAAAGATTTGTGTTCATCATGGACAGAGCCGGTTGAGTTTTCAACGACAACTGTTCACACTGCGGCAGGCAGAGTCGTTACGTTGCTAACGACTTCTGTTCACGACAGACGAAATCACATAAGTCAGTCAATCTTTTAACAACTAAAGTTTCTGATACACAAATCTATCTAAAAACAACAAATTGTGGCTTTCTGAACTAGTATGAGACAAGTTCAAAGGTTTTTGTACATGATGGACAGAACCGGTTGAGTTTTCAACGACAACTATTCACAGCAGACAGAAGTCGTTACGTTGTCAACGACTTCTGTTCACGAAAGATGAAATCATATAAGTCAGTCAATCTAATATCAATTAAAGTTCCTGATACACAAATCTATCTTAAAACAACTAATCGTGGCTTTCTAACCTATTTAGTATGAGACAAGTTCAAAGGTTTGTGTACATGATGGACAGAACCGGCTGAGTTTTCAACAACAACTGTTCACAGCAAACAGAAGTCGTTACGTTGTCAACAACTTCTGTTCACGACAGATGAAATCACATAAGTAAGTCAATCTAATAACAATTAAAGTTCCTGATACACAATCCTATCTATAAACAACAAATCGTGGCTTTCTGAACTAGTATGAGACATGTTCAAAGATTTGTGTTCATGATGGACAGAACCGGTTGAGTTTGCAACGACAACTGTACACAGCAGACAGAAGTCGTTACATTGTCAACGACTTCTGTTCACGACAGATGAAATCATAGAAATCAGCCAATCTTATAACGATGAAAATTCTTGATACACGAATATATCTTAAACCAAGTAATCGTGTTCTTTCTGAACAAGCATGAGACAAATTTAAACTTTTTTTGTACATGATGGTTAGAACCAGTTGAGTTTTCAACGACAACTGTTCACAGCAGACAGAAGTCGTTACGTTGTCAACGACTTCTGTTCACCAAAGATGAAATCATATAAGTTAGTCAATCTAATATCAATTTAAGTTCCTGATACACAAATCTATCTTAAAACAACTAATCGTGGCTTTCTGAACTAGTATGAGACAAGTTCAAAGGTTTTTGCACATGATGGACAGAACCGGTTGAGCTTTCAACGACAACTGTTCATAGCAGACAGAAGTCGTTATGTTGTCAACGACTTCTGTTCACGGCAGATGAAATCATAGAAATCAGACAATCTTATAATTATTAAAGTTCTAGATATCTTAAAACAAGTAATCGTGTTCTTTATGAACTAATATGAGACAAAGTTAAAGTTTTTTGTACAATGATGGACAGAACCGGTAGAGTTTTCAACGATAACTGTTGACAGCAGACAGAAGGCGTAAATTGTCAACGATACCAGTTTGTGACAAATGAAATCCGTTAAACTTTTACAATTTAAGTTCCTGATACACAAAGCTAATTTTCTTTTTATTTCATACAACACACGGGCATTTTCCAAATCACAAGGCAGGCGGTGAAAATGCAAAAACCAAAAATTGTTGAAAACACAAAAAATTTTGGTACCACATTGTTCCTCACTTTCTAACTAAGAAAATGAGAACCCACACTTTATGTTTTCGTTAATAAATTACGGAGTTATAGGCGATTGAATTTCTGAAGTATAACACATTTAATGACGTCAAGTAAATGGAAACGTCAGACGTAATCCAAACTCTACAGTGAAGATATAGGCTGATACCAGTCACTAGTAACTTTTGATATCAGTGAGATTTGATAACAGTGAAATTTCATATCAATGAAAATACCAATTTTATCAAGTTTTGATATACACTGGTGTTCACTGTAATGTATAAAATAAAAATCAGAATTACTGAAACATGAAATAAGGTTATAGTGACCTTTACGTACTTTTTGTTCAAAGGTTTGGTAACACTCATTCATAATCTGAAAGAAGTCTGAAAATTTACTGAGAGCGTGTTAAGATACATGTATAAGACAAAATCACTTAAGGATGTTCGCTGCTAACATTTGACATTTCGGAACTTCCGGTTTTTCTTTTGTTGAATATCTCGTAAACGGTTGCAGATATTTTCCCAATATTTCATATTTGGATACATAATGATGATATGCATTGAACGAGCCATGAAAATTGTCAGTCTAAGAAACTTCATTTTTTCACCCCATTTTCTGCAACTTTTTAGTTGTCAATGAAATTAAGGGGGTAGGGTAGATTAAACTTGAATATTACACATCTTCAAATTAATTGCACTATTTCTTTGTTTATTTTAGCTGCAGTATATGTGTACATGGTCTTCTAAGTCAGTCTTTGTGTCTTTGGTGTGCTGGTTTTAAAATTTTAGGTTCTTTTATGAAATGTGCTTAAAGAAACAAAACAGCTGAAAAAAGGCTGAAAATGGTGATTTTCAAGTTGTTGGTTCTCTCTTATATGCACACTACCCTATATATTTCTTTCTTTTATTCGAACAATATAACAAAGTTCTATGTTGTGTGAAAATACAAGAAAAAGTTTGAATAAACAAATATAGGTTTGGCACATTTCAAAATATTGATTTTTTCCGACTTTTCAAGTATGGGGGTAGGGTTGGAAAAATACTCGTAAAATTTTGTCATCCACTTCAAGTTGCAAATTTTTCTATGCGTTTGGTCCAAAATAGTTTGCGTTACGTAAATATTATGACTTTTGAAAACATTCTAGGTGTATTTTTGTTCAAGACAGGTTTGTTTCAAAGAATTAAAAATTAAATTAATTTTACTAAATTTAAAACATGATGCTCAGAGGTCTCATTCAGAGGCCTGTAGCTTGAAAAAACGCACACTACCCTATATTTATTTTGCTTCCAAATGTCTTATGTTGTATTTTGGAATCAAAAAAGAGTGGTTAGAAAAAAAGTTTGAATACTTTTTCATTGGCAGCGAACATCCTTAACCATGAAATTAGGTCACAGGGACGTAAGACTAGTTTGTTGTCAAATGTCGGGTCATACTTACTCATATTGTGAAAGATGTATGCCCATATACTAATTGAGTGATGTGATATAAGGCAAAATCACTGAATCATGAAATTAAGTCACAGTGACGTAGGATTACTTGTAGGTCAAAGGTCTGGTCATACGCCAATATATAGTGAAAGGAAAGAAGTATAGCTGCTCATTCGGCTTACGATGTTTTCATCGTATAAGTACCTGATTTCCTATTAAGTTTTTTCCCACCTCGGTTTTTGGAGTGGGAATCTTTTTTTGATTGCGCCTTTTCCTGATCTTTGCCTAATTGTACTCTATCATATACCAGTTGAGTGACGAGATTCAAGGCAAAATCACTTAACCGTGAAAAAAGGTCACAGTGACCTATAAGTAATTTAGGGCCAAATGTCTGGTCATACTCACTCATAATCTGAATATCGACTGCTCTGACCTTTGTCAAACATAGGGCCAAACTCGACCTGTAACCCAAAGCAATATGCTCATACATCTTTTTGCCTTGATGTTATACAGAACAAAATCACTCAACCATGACAGTTAACTATAACTTATAACTACTGAAGGTTTAAACGTCTCAATCATATTGTACATCATGTATGTTAATACACCAACTGAGTGCCGAGATACAAGGCAATTTCACTGAACCGTGAAATAAGCTCACACTGACCTTTAGGGTCAAAGGTCTTATCATACTAACTCATAACAATAAAGACGTATGAAAATATATCGAGTGTCAAGATATAAGGCAAAGTCACTGAAGTCACTGAAGCATGAAATTAGGTCACAATGACCCAGAAATACTTTAGGGTCAAAGGTCTTGTCATACGCAAACATAATGTGAAAGAAATATGTTCATATACCAAAAGAAAACCGAGATAAAATGCAAAATCACTGAACCATGTAATCAGGTCAGAATGACCTAGGACTACTTTAGGGTCAAAGGTCTTGTCATACACAAACATAGTGTGAAAGAATTATGTTCATAAACCAATTGAGTGCAAAGATATAAGGCAAATCACTGAACCATGAAATTAGGTCACAGTGACCTATAAGTATATTGTGGTCAAAGGCCTGTTCATACTCACTCATAATCTGAAGGAAGCATGAAAATATCATAATTGAGTGTCAAGATGTAAGGCAAAATCACTGAAACATGAAATTAGGTCACACTGACCTATAAGTAGAATGGGGTCAAAGGTCTAGTCATACTAAATCATAATCTGAAAGAAGGACGAAAATATACTAATTGAGTGCCAAGACATAAGGTAAAATTACTGAACCGTGACATTAGGTTACAGTGACCTATAAGTACATTGGGGTCAAAGCTCTGCTAATACTCACTCATAATCTGAAAGAAGTATGAAAATATACTGATTCAGTGTCAAAATATAAGGCAAAATCACTGAACCATGAAATTAGGTCACAGTGACCTATACGTTTATTGGGGTCAAAGGTAAGGTCATACTCACTCATAATCTGAAAGAAGTATGAAAATATACTAATTCAGTGTCAAGATATAAGGCAAAATCACTGAACCGTGAAATTAGGTCACAGTGACCTATACGTTTATTGGGGTCAAAGGTAAGGTCATACTCACTCATAATCTGAAAGAAGTATGAAAATATACTAATTCAGTGTCAAGATATAAGGCAAAATCACTGAACCGTGAAATTAGGTCACAGTGACCTATAAGTTTATTGGGGTCAAAGGTAAGGTCATACTCACTCATAATCTGAAAGAAGTATGAAAATATACTAATTCAGTGTCAAGATATAAGGCAAAATCACTGAACCATGAAATTAGGTCACAGTGACCTATAAATATATTGGGGGTCAAAGCTCTAGTCATACTCACTCATAAATTAAATCTGAAATAAGTATGAAAATATACTAATTGAGTGTCAAGATATAAGGCAAAATCACTGAACCGTGAAATTAGGTCACAGTGACCTATGAGTTTATTGGGGTCAAAGGTCAGGTCATACTCACTCATAATCTGAAAGAAGTATGAAAATATACTGATTGAGTGTCAAGATATAAGGAAAAATCACTGAACCGTGAAATTAGGTCACAGTGAACTATAAGTATATTGGGGGTCAAAGCTCTAGTCGTACTCACTCATTATCTGAAAGAAATATAAAAATATACTAATTGGGTGTCAAGATATAAGGCAAAATCACTGAACCGTGAAATTAGGTCACAGTGACCTATAATTTTATTGGGGTCAAAGGTAAGGTCATACTCACTCATAATCTGAAAGAAGTATGAAAATATACTAATTCAGTGTCAAGATATAAGGCAAAATCACTGAACCGTGAAATTAGGTCACAGTGACCTATAAATATATTGGGGGTCAAAGCTCTGTTCATACTCACTTATAATCTGAAATAAGTATGAAAATATACTAATTGAGTGTCAAGATATAAGGCAAAATCACTGAACCGTGAAATTAGGTCACAGTGACCTATAAGTATATTGGGGGTCAAAGCTCTGGTCATACTCACTCATAATCTGAAAGAAGTATGAAAATATACTAATTCAGTGTCAAGATATAAGGCAAAATCACTGAACCGTGAAATTAGGTCACAGTGACCTATGAGTTTATTGGGGTCAAAGGTCAGGTCATACTCACTCATAATCTGAAAGAAGTATGAAAATATACTGATTGAGTGTCAAGATATAAGGAAAAATCACTGAACCGTGAAATTAGGTCACAGTGACCTATAAGTATATTGGGGGTCAAAGCTCTGGTCATACTCACTCATAATCTGAAAGAAGTATGAAAATATACTAATTCAGTGTCAAGATATAAGGCAAAATCACTGAACCGTGAAATTAGGTCACAGTGACCTATGAGTTTATTGGGGTCAAAGGTCAGGTCATACTCACTCATAATCTGAAAGAAGTATGAAAATATACTGATTGAGTGTCAAGATATAAGGAAAAATCACTGAACCGTGAAATTAGGTCACAGTGAACTATAAGTATATTGGGGGTCAAAGCTCTAGTCGTACTCACTCATAATCTGAAAGAAATATAAAAATATACTAATTGGGTGTCAATATATAAGGCAAAATCACTGAACCGTGAAATTAGGTCACAGTGACCTATAATTTTATTGGGGTCAAAGGTAAGGTCATACTCACTCATAATCTGAAAGAAGTATGAAAATATACTAATTCAGTGTCAAGATATAAGGCAAAATCATTGAACCGTGAAATTAGGTCACAGTGACCTATAAGTATATTGGGGGTCAAAGCTCTGGTCATACTCACTCATAATCTGAAAGAAGTATGAAAATATACTAATTCAGTGTCAAGATATAAGGCAAAATCACTGAACAGTGAAATTAGGTCACAGTGACCTATAAGTATATTGGGGGTCAAAGCTCTGTTCATACTCACTTATAATCTGAAATAAGTATGAAAATATACTAATTGAGTGTTAAGATATAAGGCAAAATCACTGAACCGTGAAATTAGGTCACAGTGACCTATAAGTATATTGGGGGTCAAAGCTCTGGTCATACTCACTCATAATCTGAAAGAAGTATGAACATATACTAATTGAGTGTCAAGATATAAGGCAAAATCACTGAACCGTGAAATTAGGTCACAGTGACCTATAAATTTATTGGGGTCAACGGTCAGGTCACACATACTCAAAATCTGAAAAAAGTATGAAAATATACTAATTATGTGTCAAGATATAAGGCAAAATCACTGCATCTTACTCAAGTTTCTGGATTTTTCAGAAATGGACAGTTGTCGTTGACACTGCAGATCATATCTACCACAGCAACGACTTCTGTCTACAATGGACAGAAACGGTTGAAAAATCAACGATTACTGTCTAGTGGACAGAAGTCGTTGCGGCCGCATCGACTTTTGTTCATGGTGAACAGAAGTCGTTGATGGACACTTATCGTTGCTACAAAGCCAGCTTCCACGCCCCTAGCCATTATTTGTATAGCCGTAACCTGTTCGGATCCGTGTTTTGTTTAAGCCGCATAACCCCGCCGCCCTCCCCGCGTCAACAATGTTGAGTCATTTCTCTATCTGTCGTGGCATATAGTTAGTTTACTAGATTGTACACTATACAAAAATAAAGGACTGAGAAAAGTGAAAGAAAAAATTAACTTACACATGAAATATGAACGATTTTTTGTCACATTGACTGCAATCTTTTGATTTGACACAAAATACTATTTAAATACAAAATAATTAGCATATACAGGATATTGCTAAAAGTGGTGGCGGCGATACTCATTTTCCGGTACAAAATCCAGGCCTTGTTCTGCCAAGATTCAAAACGCCCATGCTCATCAGGAAAACATGTCCGTGCAATAAATACCCCCGTAAACCCCACTTTTGTATAGTAAAACTGGGGTATGCAGGGGTATACCTATTTTTTCTTATTTTTGCTCCAAAACATAGATTGTGGGTACTCGTTAGAACCGCCTCGCCGAGGCGGTTCTAACGTGTACCCACAATCTACGTTTTGAGCAAAAATAAGAAAAATATCAAAAATTTTCCGATAAAATTTTCAATTTTTACAGCTGAAAAAAATCTCTGTATATTGCGTGGGCAAGTTTTCGTAATGCTCGAATCAGAAGCCACTAACCTACAGTAGTTACATCCTTGTGTACATAAAATTCGGCACTTATCCTTAAAGCAAATATAGTGCTGAAAATTTTGGACTTCCGAAATTAAGTTTCGAGTAGTTACTGTACATCGCTCCGTGGAGCCCTCAATTTTAACCCCAAAAATCCCAAAAGGTCCTCGATTCTGACCCCTAAAATCAACAAAACTATCTTGAACATACACGACATATTTTAAAATGGTTAATGTCTTGATATTAAAGAACGGTGAAAAAAATGCAGTAAACATTTTGGTTACATACATAATATTTTTCAAACTCTCATGGCATGGGAAGCTACTTCCAACTTCCATGGACGGATCTGGTCAAACATTCGAGTATTTATCAGTGTTTATGTAATCTCTATCGTTACATTTTTTTTTTTTTTTTTTTTTTTTTTTTTTTTTTTTTTTTTTTTTTTGTCAACTACTTCTGTTGGACTCGTCATTTTTCATCAGGAAAAATGTCCGTATAATATATACCCCTTTTTACCCCACTTTTATATAGAAAAACTGGGGTTTGCAGGAGTATACCCTATTTTTGCTCCAAAACACAGATTGCGGGTACTCGTTAGAACCGCCTCGGCGAGGCGGTTCTAAAGTGTACACACAATCTGTTTTGAGCAAAAATAAGAAAAATATCAAACATTTTCAGCTAAAATTTTTCAATTTTTAAAGCTCAAAATATCTATCTCTATATTACATTGGCAAGTTTTCGTAGATGCTATCCGGATGGCTACCTTGTTAGGAAATTAACTAGTCATATTGCTAATTGTTCATGTTGTTACATTTTTTTGTGATGTTCTGTACTGTACTTTCGTTTCCGCCTGGTGTCTGGGTTTGGGATAAAGCCTCAGTATTGATTTATTCTGGCTGATCTGTGTCTTCGCTGATGAAGATGGTTTTCTTGGTCTGTCGTGCAGCAGTATACGTGCAAGTAGCTGTCGAGTTGTAGATAACTCAAACCAGTAATATCCAACAGTATTACATTTTTCCTTTCCCTTTGAGTTGAGTGTTGAAATATGTGTGGTTATCTCCCATGGTTCAATGTGCTGTCGGATGGTTCAGTGGTTTTATGCTAGTTGGATGGCTACCTCGCAGGTAAAGAGCTGGGCATCTTGCTCTTGCTCTTGGTCACCGTGGCGTTGTTAAATTTCTTTACGAAAACATGCCCATGCAATATACAGAGAGTTTTTGAGCTTTAAAAATTGAAAAATTTTAGCTGAAAAAATTTGATATTTTTCTTATTTTTGCGGCGAGGCGGTTCTAACGAGTACCCACAATCTATGTTTTGGAGCAAAAATAAGAAAAATAGGCATACCCCTGCAAACCCGAGTTTTACTATATAAAAGTGGGGTTCAAGGGGGTAATCATTACACGGACATGTTTTCGTGATGTAAATTCCTGGTTATTCCGTATTTACATATATATATACCGTATATACCTCGTACCAAAACGACAACTTTCGAAAAGGAAGATTTGATCTTTCATCTGGAGAAGCGTCTGTCATTAGCAAAAAGTTGATTTTACTACCGCCAAACGTCTGTCAATAGCACATTTACCAAATACTTGCTATTGACAGACACTCCGTAAATAAAAACGTTTTCATAGTTTCGCCACAGTCTAATGATTTTTTCTTAAACTGCGAAAAATTGGTACCAACATGCGTGGATGCTTTATGCAGTGAAGAATTGGGATTGAATCAGACGAGTGCTTTTTATCAATGTGAAGAATGCGCACGGAAGCTACATAAAATTTGACTGCATGCGCATTTCTCACAGGCTTGTGACGCATTGGTACCAATTTTTCGCCGGTTGTGAGAGTTTGGTTCCAATAATTCACAATGTGAAATTTGCGGCTAAACACAGATTTTTTTTTTTCAAAAAAATTCAACTATATCCGCTGCTAGACTATGCTCACATGTGTATTATGAAAGCGCAAAAGTAGGATAGTGTCACAGGACCGGGACCTCTTAAGCCAAAATTTGAAATATTTCCGGCTTTTCCGTTTATGTTTGTTAAGATAAAATTTTACGTTAAGTGTCCATGTGCATAACCCCGCGAACTGTTGGTCAAGCAACGTTGACAAATGAGCCTCAGCATAACAACATGCGTAGCGAAAACAAAGGCGCAGATCAGCTATGCAGTAACTGAACAGCTATTAATATCAGCGTCTTTGTTTTCGCTACACAGATAGTGCAATCCCTCTCGTTGTTACATCCAAATTTTCAAAGCTTCCAGCCTTCTCCTGTGACTTAACAGACCAGTTTATGTTGGACCTGGTCGCAAATCCCGAAGTCCGGCTTTCTCGTGTCGCGACTCAAATACTTTCTCCAAACTACTCCGTAATTGTAACCAAAGTTTGTACTAACTTAAGTAAATGGTTAATTGATTGATTGATTGATTGATTGATTGATTGATTGATTGATTGATTGATTGATTGATTGATTGATTGACTGATTGATTGATTGATAGACCGACTGATTTAATGATTGATTGGCTGACTTAGTAGAATGATTAAGTATGGGAATATCGCTCCGTCGATTGATTAAAAGGCAAGAGCTCATGACAAGAGCATCCAGCTTTCTATATACCTGTAGCTTTCAGCGCGGATCCGCTGAAAGGGAGATCTGTAATCTGATTGGCTGGAAAATCACAGGAGAGTCAGAGATATTTGAGCTCCTAATGTTTATCATAACGGTCACTAATGTGTTCCCTGCTGGGGATTTATTGCTTGTGGTTAAAACATGATTCTTATCAACAGCTGCATGTCAGAAAATGAGCCGCATAATGAGAAACCAACAATGTGGTTTCCAAACAGGTCTCATGCAAACCGAGCTGTACAGTCACAGAAAATAGCTATAAGCCTGAAATTTCAGGTAAATTAGAAAGTAGAGGCATCATACTATATATTGAGCAAAAACAAAGGCGCTGATCAGCTGTGCAGTTATACTGTACAGCTGATCTGTGGCTTTGTTTTCACACATGCAGATTGTTGGTTTTCTGATAAGGTGGCTCAAATATTGGCAGAACAAACCCATTTTGCAAATAGTTCTTGATCAGTCAAAGTAAGATAATTGATACATTTTGTTATTATGTGGACGATTCAGTCAACTTTAGTGGATTAAAAATTTAATACATCTGTTTACCACATCATCTGAAACATAGCATATTTGTTTGCACTCTTTGGCATTTCGTATTGATATGTACAATTTGAAATAAAAGTGTCTCTGACAATTCTCTGAACAATTCAAGTTTAGTGGCATATCAAGAGCCTCCTGGGCATATTCAAACAAAATTTTCCTTTCAGGAAACTGCTCCAAATAAGTTCTGTATGTTTCTTTAAATTTCAATTCAAAATCCTCTATGTGAATCTCTTTAGCTTGTAGATTTTTCTCATTGATTTCTTCACTTTTTTCTTTGATTAAAAATTGCAACTTTTTCTTAGACTTAGATGCCATTCCTATGTTCACAGAAATATTTTACAGAATGACCTGTAATAGCTTCTTTTGCCATGTCAATAAAATACATTGCCTTACACAAATACAGTTATTAGAAAAAATAACAAGTATCAGCTAGACAATCTTCATAAAGCATATAGATATAAAACAACTATAGATCCCCTTATAAGAATATATGTATTAGCTTTAAAAAAAAGAACTGAGATGTAGGAAACCTGTTTTGTGATCTGAGGTGATTTTTCGGAGGACACAGCCATTTTCAGGCCTAGTAATAACATTCTGTTAAACTAGCTGATAAGGATCATTTAAATGATCTATGCACTCCTGCCACTTAGAAATGTTTATTCAAATAATAGATTAGGATCCCATGTGCTTGATAAATATCATCCAGTGATACAGCAGTTGCGGAGCCGAGCTGAAATTTGAGGTGATAGCTCTCCCCTCATAAGCTACTTGTTAAAAGGTTAAATTGCAAATACGAGGCGTAATAATCCCACGTAATATTGTAACGCTAACGTCTCATTGGCTGTTATAGGATATACGTCATGAACCTTCCGCGGAAATAAATAACGCGTCCCCTCAGGTGACAGTTACAAGGTGTACGGCTAAAATGTCTTAATATGTTTATTTCGATTATTTTGTTTGAACTTACGAAGCAACCCGTGTGTTGCAACCAGAAATGTAACAATGTAACAATTGTTACATTTTGGGCAGTTTGTTACATTTTGGGCCGACAACGTCGACCAGAAATGTAACAATCATGTAACAAAAATTTTGTTACATTTTGGGTCGATGAGTGGCATATTTTTGAGAGAAAAAAAATGAATATTTAAACAAACACTTTAGCATCTATTATCCGTCAAAGACGATGAAGAGAAACACGTCTATCTTTCAATTTCTTCACTCAATCCACATTTTCAACAAACTATAATATTAAAACTTAATATTTTGAATTAAAACTTAGAAAATGACTTCCCAACGAGTACTATCCCCTACCATCGCATGTCGAAACTTTTCCAGTTATATCCAAAACTGATGAAAGAATAAATTATTCTATCATTTTTTCTTATTCAAGACATTCGTGTTGTTACATTGTTTAGGTTTTCCATATACGACCCAAAATGTAACAATGTAACAAAATCTAAACTTTCTCTTCCAACCTAACCCTTTTCCTTTGTAAAGTTTTGAAAAGAAAAGTAACTACTTTGCTGGCTGCGGGGTACATCAGGATAACCAGTCTATAATCAGATATTGAGTACCCAAGACTTAAATAGTGTACGTGATTTTGGCCCGGGATTTTGGCCATTTGTAAAGTTACCACTTGGGAAGGAAAAATCTATACATGTGTTTTGTCGATGAGCCTGATACGTAAGTACAGAGAATTTTTCAGAATGATAGCTGTCTCATATCGATAGCTTTTGTCCTAAAAACTCGTATTTCGACATGTACCCAAGTTTGTCAGTTTCAATTAAGACAATATGGTGTACCTACGAAATCAGAAATATCTTACATGTACAAGCTATTATCCTTAACATGTGAATATGGTACCAAATTAAGGTTTAGGCGCTGAACCTTTGTCTAGTTGTCATACACGTAAATTATCTAATTTGCATACTCATTAATATTTAAGAAAACTTAAAAAAA
Organism: Rugalucina vietnamica; assembly: GCA_964017185.1. Lineage (NCBI taxonomy): Eukaryota > Metazoa > Mollusca > Bivalvia > Lucinida > Lucinidae > Rugalucina > Rugalucina vietnamica. The sequence goes on from OZ024872.1 coordinate 2,066,963, forward strand.
TAAGATGCAAACTATGGAAAAACGAAAATCTTCGTATGTTACTCATTTAATCAGTCCTATATTACCTACAGTTTATCATAGACAATGGAATATGGTAGGCCTACCAAATTCAATCGTGTGCTAAGAACATTCAAGTCAATTAAACTTGGAAACTTGGAAAAGGAGTACGGGCTTTCTTCTGTGACATCGAGGCTGGCCTAGAGGTCTTAAAGGGCGACGGAAGCCATATCGACACCGGAACATGCTGAACTGGTGAGCCAATAAGACAACTACAACAAACTTTCCCCTACTCGAAATGAACATCATTTTTGCGTATTTATGCATGTTAATGATCATTTATAAGTACGCCTACAGTCAATCATATACGACTAAAACTGTTTATTTATTACAAAATGGGTTGTAGACAGCTAGAATATCCCATTTTGTAATAAAATATTTTTGTTACATATTGGACCGACAGCGTCGACAGCGACAAACTGCCCAAAATGTAACTGTTGTTACATTGTTACATTTTGGGTCGATAGGTACTCCATCGACCCAAAATGTAACAAAAAACATTGTTACATGATTGTTACATTTCTGGTCGTCGTTGTCGGCCCAAAATGTAACAAACTGCCCAAAATGTAACAACTGTTACATTGTTACATTTCTGGTTGCAACACCCGTGGTACACTCCTACATCCATCGCCAGAAAAAAGCTCCAATGGAGCTGGCACAATTGGGCAATAAATCTCAGAAAATATCTTGTAGCTTTCAGCTTTTATCATCATTATCAGTAAACTGTGAAAATAACAAGAGCAACAGTCTCCAGATGTACGATATCAGATTTCTACAGGTTTCAGATATTTTTCATTTCTCTTGGACCATTTTGTGTAAGAAATGTCATATTTCGAGCCTGTGGGTACTAATTTATATGGTTACTCACAATCATGGGTATATAAAATTTGGAAGCACTTATAAAATTCTTGAAACTTCTTATATTTTTTTCTCACATTTTTGGGCAGCCTGTGGTCTTCAACTTTTTTGGTACTCAAAATATGTGGGTATTCATAAGTGTGGATGATCAAATTTTGTTGGCACTCAAAATTGGTGGCAATTAGAAGATATTGATATTTTAGTAATTATGTTATTACATAAAGTTGTGGCACTCGAAATGTTTATGAGTCATCAGTGTATTCAAAATAAGTGGGTATTCAAAAGTGCATATAAATATTTTGGGGTATTGAAAATGTTAGAACTATATTGTCTTGTTACAAAAAGCATGGGCAAATTATGCTGGTCTTTACTATAAGAATGTTCACGAAATTCAATCACACAAAATTGTGGGTATTCAGAATAAGCTGTGTCATAAAATTATGAGTCAAGACTGTTCGTATAAACTGTATGGTCTTGGATTTCTCATGGAATCGTTGGTGTTCAAGTTATTTGTATGTACAATGTGTATTCATAAATGAAAGCACTCAGTGTGCTCAATAATTGTGGGTACTCAACATGTGGGTACCTAAAATAGTTTGGTGAAAATGCAGAAAGTTTGCACATGCATGTGAACTGAAAGTCATATGGAAAAAATGCCACCTTAATATCTTATAGACTCAGATCAGTGTTTCATTTAGTCTGATCAGACACTGTATCCATTGTCTATAATATTGAGACAAAGAGTAAATTAGATGTTATTGTCATATTTCATCTAATTCTTGAAAGAGTCAAGCACTTTATCTGGTTTTCGTAAAGCATAAGAATTTATTGTGACAGCCTTAAAGATTAGAAAAAACAGCAAAAAACTCTGAAAACTGGCGATAGATGTAGGAGTGGGTAGAACGTTCTTAGCTTAGAAGTCAATCAATCAATCCGAATCCACCGCATGAGATTTTCGAACAGGTCCGACACAAACCGAGTTGTAGAAACCTGAAGATGGCTAGAGGCTGGAAATTTTGGATTTAGAAAGTAGAGGAATTGTACTATCCACTAGCGAAAACAAAGACGCTGATCAGCTTCTTTTCTCTTATTTCAGCCAAGCGTAAAAATATGAGTTCGATAAGCAGAAATCAGTACCAGAAGAAGTCACCTGACTACTAACTTGACAAGGCTCTCTCTCTCTCTCTCTCTCTCTCTCTCTCTCTCTCTCTCTCTCTCTCTCTCTCTCTGTACTAATCAATGTCTGAAATTTAAGTAAGAAACACCTAAAAATTGGCAAAATAAAAATATAACAACATGCGGGTATCCAATCATCATTTCGGAAGCCTGAGTCATTAAGGTGCGTTTATGTTGTGATGGAGTTATCTTCTCCTGCTTACTGTTCCAATGTGGCGGTTCTGCTGTGTTCAGTACTTTTTCTCGATAGATAAGCCTGCTTGTTTAAGATCTCGACGCTCCATTTTCTTTCAGGAAAAAAACTCTGAATCACTCTGTGTCTAAATCATGTAAATCATTACCAGTGACATTTTATTTTGGAACCAATCTCTCTTATTCATGCTGCTAGTCTGCGGAGGCGTAGACACTAACGAATCAGAAATCAATCATCAATGAGCCGCTTCATGAGAAACCCGTCTTTTTTTGTTTATGCGAAAACAAAGACGATGACCAGCTGTGCAGTTATCGATCAGCGCCTTTGTTTTCGCAATACAGATAGTACACATACCCCTTCTCCGGCTTGAACCCGAAATTTAAATCTTCTATCCGTCTCGGCCGGTTTGTGTCGGACATGGTCGGAAACCCCGAAGACCGGTTTTCTCGCGTCGCGGCTCATATGCTGTCTATCTACTAAGTGTAGAAGTCATTGCGTCCATTTTCATTCATAGATTGCCAAACAATAGTAATAAATGTCCGGTTACATTTAGTGATTTCTATAATTTCCCTGTTTTCACTGGAATACATACATTAATCAAGCCTTCCATCCCTTCTTTTGTCTAAGTTCGATCCCCGGTCGTCAACTAGATAACCGTCAGGAAAACATGTCCGTGAAATGTATACCCTGTTTATGCAGTAAAACTGGGGTTTACAGGGTTATACCTAATTTTCTTATTTTTGATCCAAAATATAGATTGTGAGTCTCGTTAGAACAGCCTCGGCGAGGCGGTTCTAATGTGTACCCACAATCAATGTTTTGAGCAAAAGTATTGAAAATATCAAATTATTTCTGATGATTTTTCATTTATTTTTTTATCAAGTTAAATAATCTCTGTATATTGCATGGGCAAGCCTTAGTTTTCGTAACATTTCTTCAAGTTCGATCCCTGGCCGTCAACTATATTACACAAGTTTCTCATAAGTCGATTATTATTATTATTATTATTATTATTATTATTATTATTATTATAAAGGTCACTCGCCGTTCCTCAGTTTGGTGACAGCCGCAGTCTCCCCCTCAATATGATCACGTGTTGAAAAGTTAGTCATGGGTGGAAGACTTCTACTTTTTCTATACATTGTCGAGTTGCAAAAATGCAAATTAGATCCTTGTACTAAGTGAGCCGCGTCATGAGAAAACCGGATTTTTGCATATGCGAAAACAAAGGCGCAGATCAGCTGTGCAGTAACTGCACAGCTGATCAACGCCTTTGGTTTCGCTACATGGATAGTACAATTCCTCTTCTACTTATAGCCAAAATTTTAAGCCTCGAGCCTGCTTCTGTCACAGTACAGCTCGGTTTGTGTTGCACCTGGTCGGAAACCCGGAGACAGGTTTTCTCGCGCTGCGGCTCAAGTAATAATGGACTTTGAAATTTTAGCTTATTTGGTAATATTTCAAACAATGAAGCTGAATCAGAGACTCCTGTGACAAAGTGGCAAATTAATGACTCACGCATGTGTCCAGCCTATAAAATGGTGATGTTGCGTATGTTTGTTATGCCTGCGTAGGTTCGGTTGTGTTCATTTTGTTCTTGGGACACGTTTCATAAAAGAAACTATAGTTTATGCACCAGTCATTTGTATCCCCGGCCCCCGGGGGGCCGGGGATAGCGGGGGTATAGCGGGCCTTAAGTGCCGGGGTTTAACCTGCGATGTGTCCCGGCAGTGCCGGGGATGTGCCGGGGTTCAATATAGCGGGGGAAAATAGCCTGAGTAAACAGAATGTTTACAAATTGTCTGATTCGTTGTTTGAAATCATGCATCATACCTTTAGATATGTATCAACTTGTGAAGTGTATTCTTTTAAATGTGAAAAGAATAGATTTTGAAGTGGAAAATGCTATGGTTTTTATGGATGAATTAATTTGAGGTGGATAAACCCTATCAATAATTGCAGACTTGAGACAGATTCCAAGTTATGTGCCATAAGGATGTGGTGATGCAAAAATTATTATTATTATTGAGATGTTATCAATTATTGATTAGAAATACTGATGTTTATGGTCCTGTTAGCTCTGTTGATGGTACCTGCACTTTTGTCACTGGCCCAACCTTCCTGTCTTGCAAAACATTCTCTCACAGAGATTGGTCAGTCTCATGACCTTGGTCTAAATTGACTATGATATAATTTACAGCGAAGTTCAATTCAATTCAATTCTTTATTCAGATTGCCAAATACATTTTAGCGCATCCACAAAACATGTAATAAAAGGACATCAAACAATTACAAATTACACACTAAATTTAGGAGGTTTTGATAGTGCAAACTGGCCGACCAGAATGTGAACATCATAGGAAAAACTGGTGCAGTGCCTATACAGTCATACATACAAGTATCCCTGATATAGGCCGTGCCTACCAGCCATCGGTTTAAGTTGCAATCAAACAGGGCGCCCAGTTCACTCAGGCTATAGTCTTTGTATACAATTATGCATTACGAATACATGTTCATGCAATAAACAGAGGATATTACAGATGAAAAATAAGAAAATTTCAGTAGAGTTTTTGTGATATTCTTCCCTTTTATGCCCAAAACACAGATTGTCGGCACACGTTAGACTCGCCTTGGCGAGGCGGTTCTACTGAGCACCCACAATTCATGCCCCGGAGCAAAAATAAGAAAAACAGGTATACCCCTGCATATCCCAGTTTTGCTATATAAAATTGGGGCTCAAGGGGATATTCACTACACGGACATGCCTGTTATGATTTTAACATTGCCATTTGGCAGGGTATTCTTCTCTTTGATTGGTCTGTATTCATATATGATTTCATATAATTTTGACTATATTTGCCAGTGGTAAACTGGAGATAAACTGTAATATCCTACCCCAGGACAGTGTTAAACATGTATTATTTAAAGATTTATAGCTAGAATTATCTGTAGGAAAAACAGGTGTTTCGACAGGCTATAGAAATACTTAAAATCATGAAAATAGTAGTATATCTACTTATTTACGGAACACTTCCTAACTTTTAAAGCATCATTGATATAGTTAGTAATATTTTTGCTATTTTGTTGGTTTTGTGGGTTTAGAATATGTTTAATTGCTTCAACCCCTTTTCCCAAAACATGTATCGTTTCTGATATAAATTTATTACTTATGCGCAAGGAATCATATTTCTTGCATTCTAAAAGAAAATGTTCCTCTGATTCTACAGATTCAGGACAAAAGGGACAAAATCTTCTGTCTCTTGATACTTTTGGTCTACAATATCGCAATGTTTCAATATTAAGGGTATGGCAGCTTAGTCTAAATTTGGTAATTAAAGATCTCTTATCTTTACTAGATTTCATGTTTAAATAACATGGTATATTGGAATTATAAAGCGTACTAAAAAGTTCAAGTTTGCTATCAGATGATGCTTTGATATGTGCCAAATTATTATCTATTTTTTTGTTATAAAATGTTTTTAGAACATCTAAAAACTTGTCTTTACTATAGTTACAAAGGTCTTGCATACCCAAAAGCTTTTCGATATGTTTGATATTTGTAAGCCATGACTTTCCACCTTGCCGAAACAACTGTTTGTCTGTTTGATATAGCTTTTGCAACAACCTGCCAGATGGAAGTTTGACGAGCCTGCAATAATAACTATGCATAAGTTTAAGTATTGATATCAAAACTGGGAGTCGGTTTAGTTCACATCTTGTCGCTAAATTAGAAGTTTTGTTGTGAACTCCTAGGGAAAATTTGCAAGATTTCAAATGTACAAGTTCAAATGGGTATTTATCATTCATCAAATCAATCTTATAATCAGAAATCCAAATTTCACTTGCATAGGTTAATATTGGTTGAATGATAGAATCAAAGAGTTTCAATAAAGTTTCTATATTCATGGTGCTGTATTCTTTAATTTTTGAATTCATACTGAACAAAGCTTTTGTTGCTTTTGCTGATAAATCAAGTGAGGCTTGTTTTAGATTGCCTGTATAAGATATATTGACACCTAAATATTGATAATTATACACTTGTTCAATTGATGAATTTCTATATTGAATATCATTAATCAATATTTTCTTTCTACTATTGAAAATAATTACTTTTGTTTTGTCTAAGTTAACTTCAAGCTTCCATCTGCTACAGTACTGTTCCAAAATAGATATACAATTTTGTAACCCTTTCTCTGTCTCAGATATAATAAGTAAGTCATCAGCATACAACAAACAATTAATGCCAATATCTTCAATAAAAACAGGTTTACAATCTTCATCAAAACTGTCACACAAATCGTTGATAAAAATATTGAAAAGTAAGGGACTTAACCCATCACCTTGTTTAACGCCCCTGTATGAAGTTCTTTCAGGTCCTAATTTATCATCTTTTTTAAATCGAAATTTTGTATTTGAATACATGTTTCTGATAAGTTTATAAAAGTTTCCACCGATTTTCGTGTTTGTAAGTTTATAAAGTAGTGAATTTCTTGAAACTGAATCGAAGGCTTTAGCAAAATCAACAAAACATCCATATACAGGCTTCTTTAACTTATACACATATTTATTTATTATTGTTTTGATAGCAAAAATATGATCCGTTGTTCTATGATCTGGTCTGAACCCTGCCTGAAAAGGACTGAAAAAATTATTATTTTCCAAATGTGTTATTAGTCTGTTTTGCAACAGACCAGTAAATAGTTTACTGAGACAGCTAGATAGACTTATACCTCTGTAATTATTGCAGTTATTTTTATCACCTTTCTTATATATAGTGGATATTAAGGACATGTTCCATGTGACTGGAAAATTTGTGCTATTTAGTATAAAATTAAATAATTTTACAAGGGGAAGAGTAAGGACTGAAGAGCCATATTTAAGCATTTCATTCGATATAGAATCAATACCTTCTTTTTTATTTATCTTTAGCCTAGAGAGTCCCTGTCTGATTTCCTTACAAGTGAATGGAAAGTCAAGATCATGTGAAGTTGACTGATCTGACAAGAAAGACGCTATCTCCTCATCAAAATTAAGTTCATTGTCATTAGGCTTATATAGTTGTTCAAAATAATCTGTCCATTCTGATATGGATTTCACATTACAAGTTTGTTTGTTAGGAGACTTCATATCATTTAAAGTTTTCCAAAAAAGTTTCGGATTATTATTACGTGTGTCTTCTAACTGTGATGTGATCTTTTTTATGTATTCTGCGCGTTTCTTTTTTCGAAGTTTATTATAATCATTTCTCACCTTAATAAAGGTTTTACGTAAATTAATATTATTTGGGTTATTTAATACTTTTCGGCCTAAGCTTTTTAATGATCGTCTTAAGCTAAAACAGTCTTGGTCCATCCAAGATTTTTTGTATTTATTTTTATGATGTTTCCTCCTAAATTTGAAAGTTACTGACTCTTTAGCCGTTTCTAGTACAATCTTGTTAAAATTCAAAACTGCCTCATCAGTGCAGTTAAATTCATGCACATCTATTGAAGCCATGTAGTCAGACAGTCTTTTAATAGAAACTGGACTGTTAATTGATTGAATAAATTGAGATTTGGAGAATTCAGACCAGATAAATTTTCCATCGAGTTGACTAATTGGAACAGATTCTTCAGCCAAAGTATATTTACAAGTTAAACCCATCCATATAGGACAGTGATCTGAAAACTCATTTGGAGGTTGAACATTAAAGAACCGGATTTTATCAAATATTTGTTCAGGCGCTAAAATGTAATCAACAGAACTAACTCCACCATTATCATGAAAACATGTATAGAATCCTAAGGAATCTCCAAAAGTTCTGCCATTTAAAATCCTTAAACCTGATTCAACGCATAAAGCGGTCAACATCTTGCCACTTTCATTTATAACACAGTCAACATTATTACGAAGATCAGCTTGGTCATGTATGTAATTGTCTGGGATTTGACAAAAGTTTTTGTCAATCGAACTATCGTCATGAAGTACAAAATCAAGTAATTTACCAGTTCGCGCATTGAAATCACCTGTTAAGATAATATTACCCAAATTACTATATCGAAGAACATCATCCATCAGCTTGGAATAAAATTCTGTATTAAATGTTGAACCTCTGTTAGGTGGCATATATACTGAAGCAATGTATAAGGGTTTGTCTAAATTGAATGATAAATTATTTAGTTTAAACCATACAATATTGTCTGAAACATTTTCAAGGGTGATACTTTTTTGAAATTGATCTCTGAAGTAAATAATAATCCCTCCAGATCTTCTACCTCGTTTTTTAACTTTCTTACCAGGTGCATGAAAATGGCAAAATCCAGGAATATCAATTGGAGAATCCTTATGAGTCCATGATTCAACTAAACTAACAATGTCAAACTTATTTACAATGTTTAAGAACTCATTGTCTTGAACCTTCTTCGAGTTTAAGCCTCGTACATTCCAACATGCAATCCTTAACATAGCATCCATATCAAAATTTGCATTGCAAATGGAGAAAAAAATGAATTCAAGTACTTCAACAGGGCATTCAAATTTTAAGTTGTCATTTAACAATTAAAAAGAGCTGCTTTATAGAAGCATTATTTAGAATCAAAACCACTTATGCTGACAAGTAAAAGACGTGACCTAGAAAGAATGTCATAGGTGCTCATTAGAAGATCTCAGTATATAACATTTACAACTGTGTATTGATCCCTACTATGGAAAACTGTACATGTAAATGTATGTGACTAGGTCATTCCTATTCTTGTTAATAAAACCCAATATCAAATAGATCTGCAGTGCCAACTAAAATATCAGTCAGTTTTAAATATATGGCAGCACATATATGTAACTACAAAATGTAATCATAGTAATTTGAGGAGTGTGTGGTTAATAATTACTTTGAGATAAGCTATTTCATTAGCTTAATGCATGACCATAAATTCACCAATTGTTCTATATATCAGGCAAAACTTTCTATGTTGTTTATTTCTAAGCTTGCATCACTTGACTAGATCTAAGTAAAACATTTACTGTAACAATCAATGCTAACTCAACAATATAAACACATCTAACTACAAAAGGATAACATATTTACATTTTAAACTTAAAAAGTTGAGAATTAAAAAGGCAGCACAGGCATTAGCTTTCCAGTATACACACTGATCATCAACCAATAGTCAATCAACATGAACTGGAAACATAATAAGCATGGTCCCTGACTGCAACTTTCCCACATTTGACAATATGCAACCAGTCACGATTCGACAAAGATTTAATAAAATCCCAACCAGTAATCATTGACCAAAAAGGTCTCTCTCTACCACTGGCTATACACCTGCATTTGATTAGCTTATCTTTGATTTGGAAGGAGGTTTATGTATGTAATAATCAATTAAACTTCTATTCTAAATTATGAATGGATAAGTTCTTAATATATTTAAGATAACATAATAATCTTGATTTAATTTGATATCAATCACCATAGAATATGTTTGTATCAAAACTAGTTAATGCTATGGTCTAAGGGAGATAATTCAATTTAAAAATGACATGGCTTGACTGTGATAAATTGCCACAATAATATTTTCTATCATCATGCATGTATTTCCATCAAAACTACATGAATTCACAGTACATCAATATGATGTAAGGGAGATAATTCAAACATAACATATCTCCATCTAAAGTAATGTAGATTTCTAGGCAAAATGTTTACCAATTCACAACAGTCACAAAAGTTTTAGACTTAACAAAACATAATTTTAGTATTATGTACCATTTAATAGGCAAAATTGCAAAGTTTGCAACCTACAAAATATAATGCACAAGTCCTGATTCAAGAATTGTAACAATGGCAGGTTTCGAAAGAAAACAATCTTCTTTACTGTTATTCTGCCAAAAGCACAAGTAAATAAAGTGAGCCAATCCTAATCTGACATGCACCTTAACTTTTAGCTGTGAAACATCTCTTCATCCTATGACAGGGTTCTATGATATATTAAAACTACCCAAGTATGAAAACATGCATTAACATAACATATAATGTTCCATGAGGGTCAAATGTATTTGTAACACCAGTAACATGAACCATTATGTGCCATAATCAATGCAGTTTTTGAAATACTTGCATGACATCATATTGTATGTATATAGAAACCTCTATTTAGATCATTTTTGACACTAAATATATGCAAATTGTTCATAGAAGTAGTCAAATCAAGACAGGAACCAAGCAATAGCTGAAGAACAACCATCATAGACCTCACATCATTTCAAAAATCACAAGCTCTTACTGCCCACAAGTAGCATCTCATAAAGGTGACTCTTGTGGGCATTAAGGTCCTGTATCTCCACTGAAAAGGATCCTACTCAATTTTCAACCACTGCAAAGCAACCACCCTGATAAGGTTATGTAATCACACTAGTGATTAAATGAATTCAATCATTCAGTTTAGTTTTAGTTATTTTTCAGCAAAAGTTTTATGAAATTTTCCAAGAGATTAGGTTGACCAGATTGTTTTCTTGGACCTGAAGCATTTCTATTCTGTGTCAGTCTCTGCTTTCCTGGAACCTTGTATTCTTCGTATGGTTTCATGTTCAAGCTTGTGTTCATATGGGTTTTAATCAAACGCACAAGAGCAATACACCCTTTCATGTTTAGGTGTATACCGTCATCCCTGTAAAGATGTGTGTTTGTTGTATTTATAGAATTATTTTGTATATATTTTATGCCATGTTTTGCACACAATAACTTGATTTTTTCATTATACACATTCACATCCTGATTAAAAGGATCATTATTTAACCGTTCAAAGGCTGGTAGAATATGAATGTTGGTTTCTGGGACCTGCAGACGCAGATCCTTAATAAGAAGCTCCATCTCATTGGTACACCAATCTGGATGCCTGTTTGTTAAATCATTCGACCCAACACCAATAATAACATGGTCCTGTTTTGTATAATACTGTTGGCTAATATGTGAACGGGCTCCTTTGATGTTTTTTTGACCTTGGCCAAGAACATTGATTTTAACTTCCATATGTTTGTACATTTTGGTCCCATCCAAAAGATTCCCCTGGCTATCAATGATGATGTTCAGTTTGGGTTTATCCTTTCTCTCAGCTTGGTCTCTAGTGCTGTTAGGATTGTTTATATCTATTTGTGACTTATTAACTGATCCTGTCCCACTTAATAATGGGTCAAACCTATTTGAGGTTTTGACATACACCAATTCATCCCTATCTCCATTCTGGTCATTGGGTACGACAGCACTTGCTCCTTTTGAATAAGAATTTTCCATATTGGGAGTTGGTATTTTATCATTTCTAAGACTAGGTTCAAGTGTCCTATCACTGAGTGCAGTATCAGCAAATGATCTATTTTCCTGAAGGGTTGTACAGTTTTCTTTTGATTTTTCAAGCAATAATCTATCATTTTGGCTTTTAAGCATTGAGTTTTGATTTTTGAGTTCATTATTTTCCTTTTTCAGGTACTCAATAAAGTCTTTGTTTGCTGATGAGGTCTGAGCTTCTTTATTTTCTATCATTCTAATTTTGTCCTCCAGCATTTGGGATCTGTTTGTTAATTGAACTTCCATTTCTTGAAGTTTATCATCAAAGGAAGAAACATGTTGTTGAGTTCTATTTGAGTTTATTTCAACTGCTTTGAATTTCCTGTCTACAGATGACAACAGCTCTTGGGAAGTACAAGTACATGTTTTGGATTCTAATTGTTCTAAAATGTTACTATTAGCTTTCATCTGGCTCTCGACCGCTGTAAGTCTGTTATTCATATCTTGTGAAGTACATGTACCGGTTTTGGTCTCTATTTCTGTTAACCTTTTCTCAATGTCACAGTTAGATTTAATTTCATTTTCTACAGTCTTGAGTCTGTCATTCAAATCATGAATGAGAGTGGATGAACTTATTAATTCTGTAATTTGTGATTCTAGAGAATGAATAGTTGTTTTGATTGTGTTCAAAGATTCATTAAACTTGGACAAATCAATGTTCTGTTCTGATTGCTCACTGCCACCACAATTTGTATGCATAGCTGTTTTAGAACTTTGATTATCCTTTCTGATCACTTTGCATGAGTTTTTATGTTTATCGGAATTATTAAACAGCTCAGGCACTGGTCTGCTTTCTGCACATACACTTTTGAGGTTTGTTTGCTCATTTATATCCAGTTCATTTTCTGTGTTTGTAGGCAACTGTTTTATTTTTGGCTGCTCACTATGACTAAGATCGATGGTTTTTAACCTTGTTTGTTCAAGATCAGGTTCAGACTCTTGCTGATTCAAAGGTAATTGTTCTATTATTTCACTGAGTGTGTCATCATCCGATTCATTATCAGAATTCAGTGGGCTGAAAATGGAATCATTGTGATTTGTTTCAATAAATTCATCCGCTTTCAAGGGGTAACCATTATGCTCTTCATTATGACCGTTCTGATTGGCATAAACAAATTCCCTCAGAATTTTGAATTCTGTATCAGCCCAACATTTTATGTTTTTACCCTGTATTGTTAATGTGAGAGTGGTAATGTAAAGTTTGATCGTCACTAATTTTTCACCTGTCTCCTTCCTACATACTTGAAGGAATATTGCTTCTATTGTATCTAAGTTTTCATCCTGAGATTTGTAGTTTGTCCATTCAGTGACATACTCTGGCTGATCTCGATAACGCAAACCAAGAGCCACAATCCACAGCAACACATTATTTGGGGCCATTTTGAAAGAGTACATTGTTGATTTATCTTTGTACAACTTTTTATCGATGGATTCGATCGCTGCTTTCCTGGCTTTTCCTACTGACCTTGCACATTTACAGTTATTGATGTGCACCATGTATTTGTCACTATACTGATCTATGGCCTCCTCCGACATCTCAATGTGGTCAGGCAAGTCCGGGAATAATAATGAACTCGACATGTTTGATCGAAGTTTGTGGGTGCGAAACCGCCCAATGAGGCCGAACAGTATTTTATGTCAAAAGTCTAATTTATCTTCCTCCTTCCACTGTAGTGAAGTAAGCATCCAGTAGTTCCATTCAGTTTTGCTATATATGTGTTTATCAGGTTATAAATTCAATAAGGCTGGAAATAAAGGTGTCTGCAGAAACTGTTATGTGTGCAAAGTTTGTCCTCTTCCATTGCTATATGCAACATTTACAGATATATTTGGTCTGTCAACACTCATTGATTCATTTCTTGCATTTTTGTCTCCAACCACACTTTCAAACATAAATGTCTCACATTAACTGCCAGAACCATTTAGCTGTATTTTCATATTTAATTTCATGAAAACAAGTCACATCTGTTGTATTCCAGTAAGCACAATTTCAAGAACATGTATTAATTCCATTTTAATATTTGCCAAAAACTTTATGTGTGTGTGTGTGTGTGTGTGTGTGTGTGTGTGTTTTAATTCCATTTTAATATTTGCCAAAAACTTTGTGTGTGTGTGTGTGTGTGTGTGTGTGTGTTTAAATTCTCTGAAACCACTAGGCCAACTTATGCCTAATCTTACCACCATGGAATAGGTGATTTAATCAAATAGCTTAAGGTCATTTGTTGTTCCTCATTATATAGTCAGTCCCCGGGGGCCGGGGCTTTTATCAGGGGTTTAACCAAAAATTTGGCCCCGCAGGGCGGGGCTTTTACCAGGGCTTTAAAATTTGGAAAGTTAAAAGCCCCGCTATTCCCCGGCCCCGGGGGGGGGGGGGGGGGGGGGGTGCGGGGATACATATGACTGGTGCATTAAGAAATGTCATGACCATAATTCAGCCGCGCCATGAGAAAACAATGTGGTTTCAAAGCAGGTCTGACACAAACCGAGCTGTACAAGCACAGAAGATGGCTTACAGGAATTGTACTATCCGTGTAGCGCAAACAAAGGCGCAAATCAGCTTCGCAGTAATAATAGTATTACTGCGAAGCTGATTTGCGCCTTTGTTTTCGCATTTGCAAAATGTTTGCTTTGTCATGACGCGGCTCATATGTACATGTGTGTCATGACGCGGCTCATATGTACATGTGTGTTTCAAAGGTTCCTGATGTCTCAAACAGATTCCTATATATAAAATGATGATTAACAGTCGTAGGAAATAGTCGCCTACAGATTTGCTAATTACATCCTTATTTAGTGCAAAATGAAATTATTTTCGTGATTTAACATTTAAAAGTAATTCCTGAAATAATAATGAGCCTATCCATGAGAAAATAACAATTTGAGTTTCCGACCTGGTTCGACACAAACCAGCATGTACAGTCACAGAAGCAGGCTAGAAGCTTGAAACTTTGGATTTAAGAAGAGGCATTGTAGGTCCTACTATCGGTGTGGCGAAAATAAAGGCACTGATCAGCTGTGCAATTACTGCGCAGCTGATCTGCGTCTTTGTTTTCGCATATGCAGATTGTTTTTCTTGTGCGGCGGCTAATTTAAAAGTGGTTCCTGAAATATAATATGGGGACTAAAAATGAGAACGACTACCCTGGTTTGAGCCTTGTCACGAGAAAGCCGATCTATTTGTTGAGAATCATGTGGTACAAACAGAGCTCTACTTTTTTGTGAAGTAGCGTTTTTTGCTACAAGTGTCAGAATTATGTACCTTGAATGTCGTTTGACTGGCCCAAGGACTGATCCTGGATCTGCTTCGCCCTTATCGGACACACTACCAATCTAGCTATCACGTCATATGCTTTGTTGCATTGAAGTTCGCATTACGTAAACATCAGGAAAACATGTCCGTGAAATGTATACCCCCTTGAACCCCACTTTTATAGAACAAAACTGGGGTATGCAGGGGTATAACTATTTTTCTTATTTTTGCTCCAAACCATAGGCGAGGCGGTTCTAACGCGTACCCGCAATCTATGTTTTGAGCAAAAATAAGAAAAATATCAAATATTTTCAGCTGAAAATTTTCAATTTTTAAAGCTCAAAAATCTCTGTATATCATTACGAAAACTTGCCCATGCAATATCCAGAGATTTTTTCACCTGTAAAAATTGAAAATTTTCAGTGGAAAATGTTTGATATTTTTCTTATTTTTGCTCAAAACATAGATTGTGGGTACACGTTAGAACCGCCTCGCCGAGGCGGTCCTAACGAGTACCCACAATATATGTTTTGGAGCAAAAATAAGGAAAATAGGTATACCCCTGCATTCCCCAGTTTTGCTATATAAAAGTGGGGTTTAAGGGGGTATACATTACACGGACATGTTTGCATGATGCATGGGCGCGTTTTCGTAATGCTTGTCCATGCATTGTACAGAGATTTTTTTTTTTCAAAAGAAAACATTGAATATTTCATTGGAAAACTTGTGATTTTTTAATAATTTCGCTCTAAACATCCATTGTGGGTACACGTTAGAATCGCCTGACAGAGGCGGTTCTAACGAGTAGTCGAGTACCCACAATGCATGTTTTGAATCAAAAATAAAAAAAAATAGGTTTACCCCTGCAAACCCCAGTTTTTCTATTAAAAATATGGTTTATGGGGGTGTACATTTCACAGACATGTTTTCCGGATGGTATAAAGATAAACAAAATGGGATCACAGGGTGAATACATGACTGCAAATAACATCATATTTCGTGTTTTTTTTTTATTCTGTGTCTTTTTTAAATTTTTACAAAAGTAACAAAAAATAAATATAAATAATAGTACATACATCAAAATGCTGCTATCATAATAACTCAATACCCTTTATTCAGATCAGCTTAATTTTGGTAACAGAAAATTGCAAGAATTATGATAAATCCCAATTTTAACATATGAAAAACAAATGCAACAAAGATCAGCTTTTATATTTCACTCTGCCTCCAAAATCCAAAATTTAAAGCAAAGTTTCTCATCATGAAAACATGTCAGTATTATGTATACCCCATTATACCCCACTTTTATGTAGCAAAACTGGGGTATACAGGGGTATACCTATTTTTCTTATTTATGCTCCAAAACATAGATTGTGGGTACTCGTTAGAACCGCCTCGTCCGACGAGGCGGTTCTACAAGTATCCACAATATATGTTTTGAGCAAAAACAAGAAAAAAATATCAAAATTTTTAAACTGCAAACTTTTAATTTTTACAACCAAAAAAATACTGTGTATAGTGCTTGGGCGCGTTTTCGTGATGTGTTTGTGCCAGACCAACCTGAAAAGCCAAAACATGGCTCCAACTGTGCATAAATTTGCAGAGTTTAGCAGTACTTAATTAATGAAGTGTTCGTTTATTAAGATTTATCAATAAAAAGTTGTATTCAAATAAAATTCTTTTCAGAGTTTATTTTAATTCCTGAAAAACTATGCATGTTTTTGTTTTCTTTGCATACTTTAAAATATTGACATTCGAAAATGCCTAAAAAATAACAACATTCTCAACAATTAACAACATTTATCAATTCAATAAACAACGAACATCACAAAGCATTACAGCACTTTCCAGCTCAAAAGTTTACAATGATTTCTTTTTTCACATTTCTTTAATACAATGGAAAATTAGGCAAGAAATAAAAGCACTGTTTCAGTACATGAAAATGTGACCAGCACATTTTGTACAGTAGACTACTTGTAAGATTGTAGGATTTTTGAAGATCAATTTTCAATATTCACAAGAAAAGAAAAAGGGCAAACTTTTATTGTTTACAAATACATGTACATGTACCGACAAGTACATGCTATATGTCAAACTTGTTATTATATTTGAGCCGCCACATGGGAAAACCAACAATCTGCATATGCGAAAACAAAGACGCAGATCAGCTTCGCGGAGCGGATCAGCGCCTTTGTTTTCACTACTCGGATAGTACAATTCCTCTTCTACTTAAATCCGAAATTTCAAGATTCTAGCTCTTTTCTGTGACTGTACAGGTCGGTTTGTGTCGGACCTGTTCGGAAACCACATTGTTGGTTTTCCCACAAGGCGGCTCATTTGTTTAATAACACCAGGAAATGATATTTTTCACAGAAATAGGTATATATAAACTGTGTTTTTAGTGACAACTGTCCTATAACATTGCAGCTTTGTGCAATAAAATACATGCTGTGGTCATCCATTAGAATTTTGCCAATCATTGAGACACTAAAAAGTAAGCATTTTTTTCCTGGTATATCTTTTCTAAATATATCTAAGATAATCTTCCACTGCTACCATATGAGCCGCCTCGTGGGAAAACCAACAATGTGGTTTCCGTACAGGTCTGACACAAACTGAGCTGTACAAGCACAGAAGCAGGCTAGAAGCTTGAAATTTCAGATTTAAGTAGAAGAGGAATTGTACTATCTGAGTAGCGAAAACAAAGGCGCTGATCAGCTTCGCGGTTACCGCGAAGCTGATCTGCGTCTTTGTTTTCGCCTATGCAGATTGTTGGTTTTCCCATGAGGCGGCTCATATTTGTTTAATTACACCAGGAAATGATATTTTTCATAGAAATAGATATAATTAAGTGTAGATTTAGTGACAACTAGCCTATAACATTGCAGCTTTGTGCAATAAAATACATGCTGTGGTCATTCATTAGAATTTTGCCAATCATTGAGACACTAAAAAGTAAGCATTTTTTTCCTGGTATATCTTTTCTAAATATATCTAAGATAATCTTCCACTGCTACCATATGAGCCGCCTCGTGGGAAAACCAACAATGTGGTTTCCGTACAGGTCTGACACAAACTGAGCTGTACAAGCACAGAAGCAGGCTAGAAGCTTGAAATTTCAGATTTAGGAAGAAGAGGAAGTGTACTATCCGTGTAGCGAAAACAAAGGCGCTGATCAGCTTCGCGGTTACCGCGAAGCTGATCTGCGCCTTTGTTTTCGCCTATGCAGATTGTTGGTTTTCTCATGAGGCGGCTCATATGATGAACGTATGTCAGGAGACATATTTCCTTTAAATGAAATTTATGTTCGTAGATCTATGGAGTTACTGGCCTTGTATGTGAATGTGTATTTATAAGCAAAGTACATGTAAGCTACGATGTCATTAAAATAAAATTATGACATTCAAATATACAGGAAGTTGAGACACATGCACAACAATTTACTTGACTTTAGCATTACATGTACTATTTTATCATATTAAAGCTAGTAAGATTTTAGATAAACTCGTAAAAGCCTGACGTCGTTTTATGGGATATAGGCAAACAGTATAGCCCCAGATGTGATGCTAGCAGAATGTGGCGTCTCATCTGGGGCTATTCTGTTTGCTTGAAGGAATTTTCATCTCAAAATCGCTCCAGATGCCCCTAACCATGACAGTGGACTCACCCAAATGGTAACAAAGGGGGAAGTCCATTCGTCATAAACAAGTTAAGCCGCGACGCGAGAAAACCCGGTCTTCGGGGTTTCCGACCAGGTCCGACACAAACCGGCCTGTACAAGCTCAGAAAAGAGCTAGAAGCTTGAAATTTCGGATTTAAGTAGAAGAGGAATTGTACGATCCGAGTAGCGAAATCAAAGGCGCTGATCAGCTTTGCAGTTACTGCGAAGCTGATCTGCGCCTTTGTTTTCGCATAGGCAATAATCCCGTTTTCTCACGATGCGGCTCTGTTAACAAACATGTTACATGTTGATACTACTTGTTTGTTTATCAACAATACGCTGGTATAACATGATTTCATGTTGTCAATGTTTTAACATACTTAGCTATAAAATTGTAAAGATGTGAAAGTATGTAGCTAGCCTTCAGACAGAAATACCCAGACATGCTCATCATCAACAATCAATCGACAACATGACAGCAAATTATTATATCAATCACGGCCCTTGACAGGTGTAAATTTTGATTATTTCTATCAATACTAATATCAACATCTCAGAAATCATGAAGTTGAATTTGCGCCTTTTTTTGAAAACCTAAATTTCGCATGAGTAGATTTTCCCAGTTATTTAGGTTTGATAAACCTCTATCAATTTTAGAAGAAATGCTCGCCCAGTTGGAAAGCTTGGAAAACGTTTAAAAGTGAGCATACAAAAACGGCCAGAAATTTATTCTTTTTGTCTTTTTTCAGAGCAAATATGTTATTTAAGTCTATTTCACATCATCAAGGGCCCCGATAGAAACAAAACTTTTACATTTCACAAGACAATTCAAGTAAAGTGGAACATAATTTTGCAAGAACATGAATATACATGTATATATACAACACTGACCAGCAGTTGTAAGTTTATGATGAAATGAAATGGCATTTAATGCATGAAAACATCAGCATTTGTTTATGCTTTAATTGGAGATAATTTTTTTTACTTTTCATTATTTTATCTGAAATGATAAAGCAATCCAAACCCCACACTACCACACTAAGCATAATTTTCAGCTTTTCCTGTGAAATCTATGATGATCAAATCAAACATTTTCCAACTTTCCAAAAGAATATACATGTAGTTGCTAATTGGCATTTTTCGAGAAAAAAGCAACACCCCAAAAGCAAAATAAATAAAACTAGCATAAACAAAATTTCTGTGTGAATCCCACATGACAATGAATTATGCAAATGAATGGCATAGATGATATGAGCCACCACATGGGAAAACCAGCAATCTGCATATGCGAAAACAAAGACGCAGATCAGCTTCGCGGTGACCGCCAAGCTGATCAGCGTCTTTGTTTTCGCTACTCGGATAGTACAATTCTTCTTCTACTTAAATCCGAAATTTCAAGCTTCTAGCTCTTTCCTGTGCTTGTACAGGCCGGTTTGTGTCGGACCTGGTCGGAAACCCCGAAGACCAGTTTTCTCGCGTCGCGGCTCATATGAAGCAGTGTTCAGAATGATTTTTATCATAATGATATCAGGCTAGATGGTGACCTAGCATTGTCTGTAGAACTTCCACTGGAAGTTGAAGATTTTTTCACTTCACTACTACAGGTAATAGGTCCATTTGTGATCGGGGTAAGTCCTGTATGTCCCAGACTGCCTGTCAACGGGGTCAGTCCAGTATGATCAACCATAGTGTCCAAACTAAAACTGAAGAAGCCGCCTGATGGTGTTGTTATGGAAACGCCAGCTGACGTTATTTCAGTCTTTAACTCACTGTCCGGTTTCACTAGCGGAAGACTTGACGGCCGAGACGTTGAAGCAAGAGACACGGACGCCGAAGCAAGAGATTTCGTCACCACCTCCTTCCTAAGATCCTGTGGCACCGGCGAAAACCTCGAGGTCGTGACCTTGGCCTCAGACTCTGGTTCCTCCTTGACCTTGACACTGGTCATGTCCTCGACCCTGAAACTGGGTGGCTTGACCTTGACATTGTTCTGAAGGCCGTTGACCTTGCAGAGTGGACTGTGGGCCTGTAGGAGGAATTCTAAGTTGTCTTTTTCTTTCTGTAACATTTGGATCTCAGTTTCTATCGCATGTTGTTCTTTCTCCAGCTTTTCAGTTTCCTACAAAAGACACAAAGAATGGAGTTTAAGAATTTGAACTTTTCAATGTCTGTACATGTCTAAAATGGATAGTGTAACTTGAGTGAGCTTAGATCTTTTTCTCTACCCCTCGATTGATCAGAACCGAGACGTACTTGGTTCCTTTAAATGTATATAACCCATATTCAATTGGATCAGTGTTTATATCAAAAATGATTGGATGCAATTTTTTCATCATAGCCTGTGTCCCGTACATTGGAAAACACAATAACAGGTATAATGATTGTTTTCATTGTACATTTGAGCCGCCACATGGGAAAACCAACAATCTGCCTAGGCAAAAACAAAGGCGCAGATCAGCTTCGCAGTAACTGTGAAGCTGATCAGCGCCTTTGTTTTCGCTACTCAGATAGTACGATTCTTCTTCTACTTAAATCCGAAATTTCAAGCTTCTAGCTCTTTTCTGTGCTTGTACAGGTCGGTTTGTGTTGGAGCTGTTCGGAAACCACATTGTTGGTTTTCCCACGAGGCGGCTCATTTAGTATACATAGTATTTCTCCCTTTTTCCCACATTAAAAATTGGTTGGCTACTTAACAGGTACAATGAATCATATCCCCAATCAGTTATTCACTGACAAATAAGCCGCGACGCGAGAAAACCGGGCTTCGGGATTTCCGACCTGGTCCGACACAAACCGGGCTGTACAGTATCAGAAGATGATTAGAAACTTGAAATTTCGGATTAAGAAAGAAGAAAAAGTTTACTATCCGAGTGGCGAAAACAAAGGCGCTGATCAGCTTCGCGGTTACCGCGAAGCTGATCTGCGCCTTTGTTTTCGCATAGGCCAAAATCCGGTTTTCTCACGATGTGGCTCAAATTGTAAAGAATACCTACCAGCATAAGTCTGTTGGTATGATCAACCCGCCGCTGGCGACATTTTGCTGCAGCAACTTTGTTTCTCTCTCGGCGCATTGTCCGTCTAGCTGCCTCTTCTGGAGTTATCTGTAGCAGAAATAAAATATTGATTACTATTATTTATTGATTTATTTATTCATTACTTTTATTTATTGGTTTATCTATTTAATCATTTATTTTTTGTCTAGTTGATAGCTCGTTTCTTCATGAAAGTTTTAAAGCTGTGGTTTACCTGGTCGGGCTTAGATTGCTATACATCAGTGTACTGTTTTCTTTATCATTTTACCACCTCTTAAACTAACTTTGGTTTTATAATGAGGTCAACAATGAATGGTCAGATGAACAATCACTTAAAGTTTATCTAAATACATTATTTTTTTTATTTTAATTTGCTCGTAAGCATATTTTATTGACATCCAATACACAAAAATCGATTTTTCAAGGCAATACACACAGTCTGTTGTTCTTTTCACCTGTGACAGGTAAACTGTTCTATTTTTAGCCAACATTATGTCATGCTTGGAAGAATACTCCTTTATTATATGTTGTAAACTTGACCTTGTTCTAAACAGCGCGAAATGACTCATACTGCTATAATTGACTGAAAATCTGCGGCTAGCTTCTTTGAACATTCATAAAATTCTTCGGTTGATTTGTGGTTTTTGCACAAAGCGAAAATATTTAATAGGCAATGATCTGGAGTCAATTATTGAGCTTTTATCAAAATATGGAGACATAAAACCCCTGCTCTGGTTTGATTCTGGTATATGATACATGTAGAAGCAATTTTTGGTTTGAAGTGTGGATTGTCAACTCAGCTGCTTAACATCCCACTACAAATCTTGTGCATCCTTAACCTCTAATCTGACCAGTCGGTATCTTTACCATTAAAAGTAACTTGTCTAAACAGCAAATATACCATTTTTTTCCAACAAATAAAATCAGTGTAGTTGGTTTTCAAAGTTCACAAAGCCTTCAGAAGTTGACCTCTTACTACTACCATGCACATGGGCGGATCCAGAGTGGGGGACAGTGGGTCCGGACCCCCCCCCCCCCCCTAGAAATGCCATATTATTGATTTTTGCAATGTTGAAATTTTCCGTCAGACCCCTTCTGGGAATTTGGACCCCCCCCCTGAGAAAATTTTCTGGATCCGCGCATGATGCAATGCTACATTCAACAAGTAACCCCACCCCCAAAGCCATCAAAATTTTCACCTACATCATCATCTCTGAGTTGTCTCCTGTGCGTCTTTCTTGCCGGGTTTTCTATTTCGCTCTGAGACATAATCGTTGTCGTCTTGTCGCCAATCCGCAGCCTCTTGGGTTGGTGGTAGTCTGTATCACTACTGGAGTCACTGCTGTAGTAAGACTCCGGCGCGCTGGCTATGGAGTTGACTATCGGAGGGACGAACCCGCTCTGTGTCATGGGGTTGTGGGTCGTTGCAGCAGTAGATGGGATGGACTGAAGTTCGATGAATGTCTGTTCTATGGATGACAGGGTGGTTGGCGTGAGTCCTGTGGAGCCAGAGTGGATGGAATTGGCATAGGCTGCTGCTGGCATAGCATACTGAAAATAGAAAGATAAACCTGAGAATAAATTGTATACTGGTATAAGGTTATTAAAATTTGGATGCACTATTATTTTTCACGTCATAATCATCATCAACAACATCATCATAATTGTTGTTGCTGCTGCTACTTTTTGAATGATTTTTTTTTTTTTAAGTTTTACTAATTGGCAATTAAATTCCTAATTGCCTATTAAAATTAATTGATAATAGATCTATTAATTGCAAATGATAATTAATTTCTAAGGATGCAATGGTACCAACCCTGCAAGAATAATTCCACATCATTATGAAAGACTAGTTTATATTAAAAATCCAAATATAAAATATATTGTTATTTATTCCAGTAATAAACAATGACCAGTATAAACACCAATTAATTTCTACAAAGTACTTATCAGATGTGTGAACAAATTACAAATGATCTACAATTGTAAATGTCCCGGTACTTAGTCAAGCTATCTACATGTGGGATGATGTCACCCCTTCAGCCACTCAAGCATGCTATACCGGTACACTTAACTGACCTAATTTTTCAATACACATTTTTCGACAAGTGCCCTTTGGCGGTACTACAAAGACGATAATATGAGAACAAAGAAATTCGCCCGACAAGGTGTCTGGGTGGGGATAAATCTGACAGCTAAAGGCGCAGAAAAGACGGGATGAGAAATGAACACCCACACATGTCAATTTCAGGCGGAAAATAATTTATAACGCAAAAAGAAGAAAGAAAACTTACTGAAACTTGCACGGAGCGGTCACCGCCATTAGCCATGTTGGACAGAATATTAGCCACGTATTTCGAATCACCGTCTTGTGTGTACATTATCATGAGTTCCTTTCAAAGTTAGTTTAACAAATGCACTTGATGAATTTCAGTATTTCTATTTATTTGCAGAATAGTTCCAAGTTAAGTTCTGATTTTGTAAGAAAAGGGAATCACTTCGATGAGTCACTTATGAGTTGTGAACGGAATATACCCTCTGTGGTTTTATACAACATGACTTATACTGGTGTGTGAGTCATCATCGGGCTAAAAATAAAACATTACCTCAACTCTCCAGAATAGCCCGCCTTTTGTACCATGTGATCACCCATATAAGGTAATGTTGCTATGACACCTTTACGTCAATGAATATTAATTGGTAAATATTCATTGATTGACGTGCGCCGCATGCGCAGTGCTACTTCCGTACTAGTTTATAGTAAACAGAACGATAGTAAACACTACGATATGGTTAATTTTTTGCGTATATGAATGAAACATTAATTTTCAGCAAATAGTATTTTTAATCAATGCCACGGTTCATTGGATCGCACTTAATTGATTTGTAAACAATTCACGCCCATGAAATATACGTTTTTTTTTTTGTTTTTTTTTTTCAGAAGCTAAAATTTCATTGGAAAAATGTTGAATTTTTTTCTTTAATATTTTCACTCAAAACACAGATTGTGGGTACATGTCGAGTACACACAATCTATGTTTTGGAGCAAAAATAAGAGAAACAGGTATACCCATTGCACACCCCAGTTTTTCTATATAAAAGTAGGGTTTAAGGGTGTATTGCACGGACATGATTCCCTGATGGAACATCCTCGTCACGTTTGTATTTAGTTGGTGCTGGTGCTGGTGCCGGTTGGCTACCTTGTTGGGAAAGAGCTAGCAATATTGCTCTTCATTCGTGTTGCAACATTTTTTGTGATGTCAAGTAGCTTCACCCTCGCACCAGAGTAAAACAGCCACGCAAAACGTGTGCTTTCATTACAAGTATAGAACCAAAGACGATCGCAAAATAATAACGACGCAATATAGCATCTTGCGTCGTTAACATGGACATTTTGCGTTTGTTTTAATCAGTGTTTTGGAAGTTATCATTCAAAAGCTACTTTTGATATAAACATTTGACCCGTCTGATAAATATTCAGAGAGCTAGGACTAAAACACGGCTAACAAACCTTTAAATGCGTAACCGCGGTTAAGAAAAGAAATCCGATTCACGTCCTTCCGGTTTCGCATCAGATGACCAACATAAGGTAAACAAACTTTTGCAGCTCGTGTTTCCGAGTAAAATATTTTTATTCGAAGACAGATATTATAATATTCTCAATGCTATTTTATTAGTTAGACATTGCTATATTTGGACCCCAAAGGATTTCCAGAAACTTTTCTTTATAATCATGATTTTTATTCCCTACCCCAAAACACATGTTTGGATTGCATTGTACACGATGAAAATGTGGGTCAGTCGCAGGGATATTTTTAGATTTCCGCTCATTACGTCCATATTAATGGAAAGCAATACAGCGTGCAGATGATTTTAACATTGTGTGAGGTCTGTTGACAGTTTCGTTGCCTCTGGCCACTGCATTCTATGCATATGTGGTTAAAAGCTGTGTCAACATTTCGGTTACGAATTTAATCATTAGAATGATAGCAGTTTTACGCCAAAGTTTTAATTGTCACATTCTCTCGTCCTCTCTTAATAGGTGCTAACTCAAATTAGTGTGTTTGTGATATTTGCAGTGAAAATGTTTGATATAAAATAATACAAACTGTCTATGCAATACATGTAATACAATAGTTCACATGCATGATATTCCTGTTCATGAAGACGATTTTGCAGCATTCTTTATACTTTAATTTATTTTTTCCTGGTTTTATGTCATTCAAAACGCTTTACAGGGAAAATAAATACAATAACTTGAACCGGTAGAGGTTTTCAAACGTATATTGAAATATATCCTTCATATTTTAATGATTAAATGCGTAACCATCTTTTCCTTCCCTTCAAATCGGTAATGCCGGGCATTAACACAACGAAATACTGGCACAGACATCAGTTGCAATTTAGTTAATATATATCTGTAAATTTGTCGTGGAACAATCACTAAAATTTGATATTTACCAGCAAATTGTCCAATTTTTAATTGTATTTTGCCGACTTTGGTCGTGTTGTAACACCAGGTTCGAAGAAGGGAATAAATAACTCAAAGACTATCAAATTATTTTGCGAGCAACTTTGGTGCTGACTTACAATAGTTAATAAGTGACAAAATAGCATTCATAGATAATCGATATATTTCTGTTCTAAAATATATAATCATCAATCGATCGTAGTAGTGTATGTTTTGTTTACCCTTTTTGGTCTTCATATGCGCAACCGGAAGGGCATGAATCGGATTTTCTTTCTTAACCGGCGGTTACGCATTTAAAGGTTTGTTAGCCGTGTAAAAACTATGTCGAGAGATACCAGTCATTGTCATATGATCTAAACCGATAGAGTCAGCAAATCTTAAAACATAAGAACGAAATAAAAAAAACCCTAAAGTTTGTTTTAATAATTTCTCTACAAATAACAAGATGTGCACTATTTTAGGGTTCACTTTGAAGAATAACGTACGAGGTAACCATTGTGCCAGAGGTTCGAGAATTGTAAACCAGGGGGTACCGTGGAGTCCAAGCCGTAAGAAGTAACCATAGTGCCCTTAGTTGGTCTCATTGTGCCTGTGGTTCAAGAATTGAAGGATTGTTGGCGTAGTGGTCGAGCCACACGCCTTGTATTACAACTAGGGGTCGCAAGTCAAATATTTCATACGAGATTTTAAACCACAGTCCCATCTCCATTCGACCTTAATTGTTAGGTGGGGTGTAAAACACGAACACACAACTACCTGAAGTGTAATAATTTCTTTTTTGAAGACGAAAAACATTTGCCCTACTCTTGTGACCATGTGTACACTTTGAGAACAAAATACTAATCCACACTAAGCTTTTCAAAAAGTTTGAACCACTTCCAAGGGTGAAGAATAATATCAATAGTAGATCTACCAGTAGACTAGCTACTAGTCTGATAAATAAGTTCTTTTTTGCCTTTATTGTAAGCTTTATTTCTTTTTTCTTGAAAGTTAGAGCACCGGATTTTTTCTGATGAACATACCTTGGCTAGATTTATCAAAAAATCGAGTTAAAATCGAGACTTATATTATGTCCAAATGATGTACATTTTATATAAAAGATTTTACCATTATAGATTTGTCATTTTAACGCCTAGTGGCTAGGCTAATCTAGTTGCTTAAATAAGCATAAAATCTCAGCAAAGACCTGATCGAGGACGTTTTAACGAGAATTAATATTTTCAATCTAAAATAATATCCACACTAATAAACATGCTAAACAATAAGATGGCACATTGTGGCCGAACTTTGTTTCTTCATATGCATATAGACGACCAAGAGCAGAAAATAACATCTATGCATTACTTTCTCTTCGGAGAAAAATCATCGGTCAATCCAAGCCGAGATATTCTGGGTTAAAACATAACTACTCCAAGCTGAGTTCTTGAGTTTATTTAAGTAAAGACACATTTACCACCCCTTAGCACTGGTACTATCCAAGAAACGTTGACTCTATCCCGACATGACTGAAAAAGTGCCGATTCGGACATCCAAAATATATAGAGGATATTTGCTTTTTTGAGGTGAATACCAAATATATTTCATCGAGTGAGTTGAAAACATCAGAATTTTCACGAGTGCGCAGCACGAGTGAAAATTATTATGTTTTCAACTCACGAGATGAAATATATTTGGTATTCACCGAAAAAAAGCAAATTTTCTTTTTATTTTATACAATGCACAGGCATTTTCCAATGCACAAGGTAGGCGGTGAAAATGCAAAAACAAAAAAAATTTGAAAACACGAATAATTTTGGTACCACATCGTTCCTTATGTTCTAACTAAGAAAATGAATACCCATACTTTATGTTTTCGTTCATAAATAACGGAGTTATAGGCGTTTGAATTTCGAAGTGAGACACATTTAATGACGTCAAGTAAATGGAAACGTCAGAAGTAATCCAAAAAATCTGACGTCATTACAGTGACGATATAGGCTGATATCAGTCACTAGTGACTTTTGATATCAGTGAGATTTGATATCAGTGAAATTTCATATCAATGAAAATACCAATTTTATCAAGTTTTGATATACATTGGGTTTCACTGTAAAGTATAAAATAAAATTGTTTACATCTCCGACATTGATTGTTATGCTATACTGACGTCAATAAAAACGCCTCATCGAAAATGTTGCATAACTTGGTCAATAGACAATATAAACGAAATGGGCATTTTCCTTATTTTTACGTTCCCTCTCATGGTACTGCATAAACCGAATTTGGTTAAGATGCGCAGTTTTCTCAAAACTTGCGTGGGTGCACCATTTTTTAAAAATGCATCCTGACGTCATTATGCAGACGTGATTGACGTGAAAATTCTTGAAAGCCGTGCAAAGTCGATTTACAAACTTAAGAACAAGAACATCAAAATTTTGAAACGTAACATTACTGGACTACGTGAAGTTAAAATACTGAAAAAAACATAGGGACTTTTCACAAGAAAAGAAACAGACGGAACTAAAAAATGATCTTGTTCGGTGTCTAGCGTTCGAAGTGACTCCAAAGTCCGGGACCATCTTTCGCTATGGTATAAAATTTCGATTTTTGTGACCGTAGCTCTTTCGCCGACGCTTCTGTAGCAAAATCTTTTTGACGTCGACGTCTCTCATGCTTACGAATTCTAATGATGAAACATTAAAAAAAAAAAAAAAAAAAAAAAAAAAAAGTCGCTAATACAATGGTATACCAAACGAAATTTTCAACTATGATAAAATCAAAACGTATCAATCGCTTTAAAGAAAATATTACTAACACACTGATAAAATGCACAGAAAACAAAGAAGGAAAATTAAGGACATATGCAATATTTAAAACAATTTTCCAAAAGGAGAAATATCTGTCAGTTATACAAGACGTCAGCATTCGTAAATGTTTTATGTCTTTTAGAATCAGTTCTCATAAACTAGAAATTGAAAGAGGTAGGCATAAAAGACTTTCAGTAGAAAAAAGAGTATGCATTTATTGCAATTCGAATACTGTTGAGGACGAAAAACATTTTATCTTTGAATGCAGTTTGTACGATTCCCTTCGTCAAAACTTCTTCACAGAGATTAAAAATTTATGTAAACACTTTTCAAACCTATCTCAGGAGGCTCGGCTCATTTGGTTGATGACAAATGAATGTGATGAAATAATCATTCTGTTCTCAAGGTATATCTATGATTGTCAATTAATGCGTCTAAATCTAACGTCCTTATATTCTCGAAAGGTAGACTGCCTCATTATGAATTTACTTTAAACCAGAGATATATACTATACATCTATATTCATCTTTATCTCAGTTTAAACGGAACGCAATTGGAGGTTGTCAGCGAGTACAAATACTTAGGGATTCTTTTCTGTCGTAGTGGTTCGTTCTTTCGCGCGAAGAAATACATAGCAGATCAAGGAAGAAAAGCAGTATTTGCTCTTCTGAAAAAGGCAAAACAATTATTATTACCTTTAGACATTCAAATAGATCTATTTAATAAATGTATTAGACCAATTTTGCTGTATGGATGTGAAGTTTGGGGGTACGGCAATGTAGAAATTTTAGAACAAGTTCAACTTCGCTTTTTAAAATATGTTTTAAACTTAAAAACTACAACTCCAAACTATATTGTATATGGAGAAACTGGAGTCCTACCTTTGAAAATTGAAATAAACTATCGCATTATCTCATACTGGACGAAATTAGTTAGTGATGATAACAATAAATTATGCTCCCAGTTATATTTTATCGCAAAATCACATATTGACAACACACGTAACACCAGCAAGTTTGGTTGGATAGAAAAAGTGCGTCTCATTCTTAACTCAAATGGATTTAGTGGAATCTGGAACACGCATCAGTTCCCAAGCAGAATATGGCTAGCTAAAGCAGTAAAACAAAAGTTAATCGACTTATTTTTAAACCAATGGATAAGCGATGTGGAAACGAACTCTTCCTCTTATACATATAGAATATTCAAAACAGACTTTCAATTTGAAAATTATCTTACGCGTGTACCATTTAATTTAAGAAAATATTTAATAAAATTTCGTACATTGAATCATAGGCTTCCAGTAGAAACGGGGCGATGGAGAAAAATAGCGAGGGAACAATGCAAGTGTCATTTATGCTTAGATGACATAGGTGATGAGTATCACTATTTGATGGTCTGCAAACGGCTTACAGCTCTTCGCAAGAAATATTTAGCTCCATATTATTGTATTCGACCTAACACATATAAATTTCAAAAACTTATGAAGTCAAAAAACATTGGAGTTTTACGAAAGCTGTGTTTATTTATAAAAGATATCTTTGAATTGTTGTGAGTATCCCTCCCAACTAAGAAATAATTGATTATATTATGAGTTATTTATGTACGTATTGTAAGAATTGGATATGGTTTGTAACATGTATTTGTATTTACGTTGTATGACCTATGCCTCATATGTTTGCTTTTTCCATGTTCCTCATATTTCCATGTACTGTATGGATTGAGTGAAATAAACTTATGTTATGTTATGTTATGTTATGATTGTTTTTCCCTCAGAAGTATTAGTAAAAAACATTAGGTACGTATTGTCGAATATATATCAATATCGCCAAAGGTTTCCGCATTATTCATATTGTTTCTCTTTCATTCTTTTGTTCAGAATAATTTGTCGTTATTCACAATGTATTTTGATATGTTTGTTATTTTCACTATTTTATATGTCAGAAATGACCCTTGATTGGTTGAAATAAAAGTATTCTATTCTATTCTATTCTTTCAAAAACGATGTCGCTATATTCAGATGCACACCTTGAGTTAATTTTCATAACGTAATCGCATTATTTCAAATGAATAGCCAAGAATGGAGCAACGTGGTATTTGACGCTTATTTCAATAGACGCCAAATACACGTTATTCGTTATGACGTTCGTTTCACGCTGAAAGGCAGGAGAAATAACAATAGAAACTAGAAAAAGTGCCTTGAGAGGCACGTATACCCCCGGCTGGTAGCTGTCCCCTCACCCCCCACCCCACCCCAACCCCCCCCCCCCCCCACACACACACATCCACACCCACCCTCCCACCGCCCCCAACCCAGACATTGCTACTCAAACTAAAACATTGAACCTAAATTTCCAAATAAAAGAGAGCACCCTCAACAAGTACATCTGCAAAAAGCACTGTCTAAAACCATTGGGAGTGTAGTAGAATGACAGATCTATTTTAGAGCAGTATACAGAGCTGACTTGTATACTCAATCTAGGACTTGATCGCGGACATTGAGGGTCAGGTCCTCGGTCCTAGATGGAAAATAGAATGTCATTCTTCAATAATATTAATAAAAAAAAAATAAAAAATATACAATGTTCTAGATTTTGACCTCTAGCCCCACCCATGGCATGACCCTAGAGTCTTATGTCAATAGGAACAATTCATACCTTATAGAGTACCTATGGTGTAAGTATGAATGATTTCTAAACATGGTGGTAAAGAAAAGTACATAAAATATAATTTTTAAAGAAGTTCTAGATTTTGACCTCTAGCCCCACCCCCTGCACATGGACCCTAGAGTCTGAACCTTACATGGTACCTATGGTCTAAGTATGAATCCCTTCTGACAAGACATTGTGGATGTCAAGAAAATGGACTTACAGAACATTTATTATGGTATCTATTATTATAAATGTGTCCTAGATTTTGACCTCTAGCCCCACCCCTGGGGATGGTACCGAGGATTTGGTGACATGGAATATGAAAGCAAACCCTATAGTGTATTCATAAACTAAATCCCTATGATTGTTTGTTAAGATATGGACTTAGAGAAGAAACATTAACACTGTAAATAGCACATTTTAAAGGTGACCTAGATTTTGACCTCCAGCCCCACCCCCGGGCATGGACCCTGGGGTCCGAACTCATGGAAATGAAGCAAACCCTATAGGGTACCTATGGTCCAAATATGAATGGTTTCTGACCATTGGTTCATGAGATATACACCTCTAGAGAAACTTTAACCAAAACTTTGACGTAAATTCCACGAACGTTCAGGAATTACGAACGAAGAAACGAACTAATTAACTAACATACGAACGGACGAACGGAAAAGCGAAAACTATATACCCGTCGGCATAAATGCCGGGGGTATAACTATTCTTTGTCCGACAGCTATGCCAGGATAGCCTTTGAAAACTTTTAGACCATTTTGACGGCGATTACCATTCATTAGCTGCAGTGACGTCAATAACGCTAGAGAACGAAATTCGGTTTTCAAAAAAATGTGTTTCAACAACCTATGGTCACGTGTGGATATCCCACTCTATGATGTATGTGTTATCTTTCAGCAATTGAAAGAAGCCGGTTCATGAACAGAATAGGGATTTTGCGAGGGGTGTGCGTTTTCAACAGCATGTCATTTTTCAAACTATTGTCTGAATAATTCCATTTCAGCCTTTCTGAATGCGCAAAAGGTTCTTAAAAGATATGATTAATATTTAAAATAATTGAAGTTGTTAATCTTGGCAGTATGACGTGTCAAAGTTGACTGAGGCGTTTTTTTTTTTTTTTTTTTTTTTTTTTTGACGTCAGTAGAATCTATATGTACTGTAATTAACGCGCGTTGATATTTTTGTTCGTAATCAATAACAGTCTATTTACCCGTTATCATTATATGTTGTGCGACCGATGGTGCGACATTCAACTTCTCCTTGCGAAAGGTCGAACGAACGGACGACAATGTGAAAATAAAAGCGCTGCAGGCATGCATGATACCCCGCCACGCAAATTTAATTTAGCAAAAATGTTTGTCAATAAATTCTCAAGATAAAGAGCAGAACAAAATTTTGTCATAAATGAAGGACCATAACTCTGTATACATTGATAAAATTTACCCATCTTCAATCCCAAACCACTACTTCCTGATTTGAACTTTCATACAAAGTTTGAAGAAAATTGGTTGATAAATGCAAAAAACAGAGGCAGGAAACAAAATTTTAATGTAAATCATGGGCCATAACTCTGTACTTATTTAACAAAATTTATTCATTTTCAATCCCAAACCACTCCTTCCTGATATGAACTCCTACACAAAGTTTGAAGAAAATCGGTCAATAAATGCTCAAAATAGAGTCAGGAAACAAATTTACGTAAATCAAGGGCCATAACTCTGTACTTATTTGACGAAATTTACCCATCTTCAATCCCAGACCACTCCTTCTTGGTATGAACTCCTATACAAAGTTTGAAGAAAACCGGTCAATTAATGCTCAAGATAGAGCCCGGAAACAAAATTTTAACGTAAATCAAGGGCCATAACTCTGTACATATTTGACCAAATTTATCCATCTTCAATCCCAGACCACTCCTTCCTGGTTATGAACTCCTATACAAAGTTTGAAGAAAATCGGTCAATAAATGCTCAAGATAGAGCCCAGAAACAAAATTTTAACGTAAATCAAGGGCCATAACTCTGTACTTATTTGACGAAATTTACCCATCTTCAATCCCAGACCACTCCGTCTTGGTATGGACTCCTATACAAAGTTTGAAGAAAATCGGTCAATAAATACTCGAGATAGAGCCCGGAAACGAAATTTTAACGTAAATCAAGGGCCATAACTCTGTCCTTATTTGACGAAATTTACCCATCTTCAATCCCAAACCACTCCTTCCTGATATTAACTCCTATACAAAGTTTGAAGAAAATCGGTCAATAAATGCTCAAGATAGAGCCCGGAAACGAAACGCTGACGGACGGACAGACGGACAGACAGACAGACAGACGGACGGACGGACACTCGAACGCAAATTTTTTTTTGGAGGGTATAACATAATACCCCGCACTTTTTTAAGTGGCGGGGTATAAAAAGAAGAAAAGTTTATTTCTTCATAACATGTACATTTTGTTTACAATTTTACAGTTCAACGGTAGTTCTCACTCTAGATAGCTTACATGATTATTTCTTTCTGTAACCCGAATACGGAATATGTGCATGTGCTTGTCCCATCAGGAGACGGCTTGCAAAATTTGACTTTAAAATAATGAACGGTTCAACCGCTGTGCCGCCCGATCGGATCAGACTGGGACTCGTACTTGCACATCTCTCGTCTTCGGGGCAGATTTTCAGTTGCCATGTTCCAAATTTCGATTTCCTGATATACCACCTGCGCGTGGTCGGAGATTTCGATTCATAATAAAGTTTTGTTCTTCTTGTTCTTGTTCATAACAAGAAAAGAAAAAAAATGCTGCAAGGATCCAAGGTATATTCAGTTTGTTCCAGGGCATGTTGGTTGTTTAATTTAGGGTTTAACGTCCCAACAACAGCAAAGTTGCTGCGTGCACTGACTCAGTCAGTATAAGAGAGACGATCCTTTGTCAATTTAACTGCTCTGAATGTATGGTCGTAGGAGTTATCTTTCTTGGTTCGACTTCACACACAGCGTATAGCTCCTCGCAGACGGCTCGTCTGTTAGTGGGATTAATTAAACACAATCGAAATAAAAGGGAAGGCGGCAATTAACGGGTCGGCCTGGACCATTACGGAACCGTGTTAGGTCTACCTCCTCAAACAGATGCATTATGTATACCTCAAAGCTGTGCTACTTGCAGGGATGAGAACAAAAAAGCTGAAACCCCAAATACACCCTCCCGAAAAATGCAACAGTTTGAAATCTTATGATGAAAAAAGCTGAAGATTGCTATTCACCCCTGTAATCGTTTAGATGATTCTTTACGAAAAACAAAACAAAACACCATTTGGTTTAAAATGGCTCTACGAGCACCAGGTTTGCGACTGATCTCACGGTTTAGTTTGTTTGTGTTGTGTTTTAACGCCGGGTCAGCTTTTTTTTTTTACCCAGGACCGTTTGTGTGGTTTAACATCACAGTCAACGTTGTTTTCAGACATGACTCGTATTTAACAAGTACTTTGGAAGCCGAGTGTGTCTCGAACAATGACACAACGTGTCGCAAATGGGGTTCGAACCCAGGATCCCTCGGTCTTTAGTCCGACGCTCTATCAATGCTTAGCAACTGCACTCCCCTAGTGTCTAGTATTATGTTTTACATGTAGGGAACGCAGGGTGGGGAGAACATTTGTTTGTTTGTTTGTCGTATTCTTTGCTAATTACGTTGGTTCGTTTTTTTTTTTTTTTTTTTTGTTTTTTTGTTTTTTTTTTTTTTTTGTTTTTTTTTTGTTTTTTTTTTTTTTGTTTGCGTTATAAGTTAGCGTCCCAGTCAACAGCTATGGTCATTCGCGACGATGCCTCCAATTCATGGTACATCTACCCAATATTAGTGTTTTCATGACATACCCAAAATGTGCTTGAAAAATAGCCACCAAAGTAAACCAAAAAGGCTAATATGTATGAATGGTCCCGGGCAGGCTCAGACTTGGCTGCGGTTAACCAGTAATCATATTGTCAGTCAGTAGTTTAGAAGCTTTGCCTGGAGGCACAAGCGGCCCATCAATTCTAAAGACCCAATGGATGGGCCCTGTCTTGCTTCATTATGTTCCACTCAACAGCTATGGTCATGTCAGGACGTTGCCTCCATTTTATGGAGCGTGACGACATGCGAACATGTGCTAAAACATAACCAACCAAGTAAAAATGTTTGACTAAATCACCGTTCCTGGGCAGACCAGACCGTCTGAGCGGTGTATAGAAAACCTCGTTTGGTTTTATAGGTGAAGATTTTATTGCGATAAGAAACGTGCACTTGGCGTACATTGATCTGTTATCGCGACTTCGAAGTGCAATAACTTGATAATGTCGCCCTTTCTCCGGTCAATCATCAGAAAAAAAAGTTTGTAACAAAGACACATGGTGACAATATCAATATCTTATCGATTTCTTCATGTAATTCTTGACAATAAAACAACACAGTGTATATCCGAGCGTATGCAGAACAGACGGTTACGGAACGGACAGACGTTTACAGGAGCACGCGCTTTTTCGCGCCAAAAATGTTTTTCCGTTCTTTTAAAGTGACTAATGCAAATATTGAGACCAAACTAGAGCAGATGTGTTGCATACAAACCCGTCTAGTTGTCTGTGCTCAAGAGCATAATGATTTTTCAGGGGGTTCGCCATAACTGCCCAAGACGTGTGAAAAATGGCATATTTTGTATGTTTTTTGGCTGTGTGTCGAGATTGCTTGCAAAATAAGCCATTGTCAACCTTTTGGATTTAGTCCGTATGTAGTCAAATATGTCCTGAACCACCAGACATTAAATATTTTTTATGTTTTCCAGTAAAAATAGCCAATATTTGTTTTTTTCTGAAGCGTATGGTAATTTCATGGTTACGGGGCGGTACAGTCGTTTGTTACGGAACGGAACAGACGAAATGACGCATTTCCATACGAAACGGAACAGACGTAGGCGAGCTTTAGAATGCGGATAGAAACAGACGCTGTATAGTAGAAATGTAAGATACAAACATGTTTTAGCTCACTCGAGCTTTCTGATTCACTATAGACAACGGAATTTTTACAGACCCAGCGTCTGTCTGTCCATCTGTTCCTCACCATCCTGCTTAGCAAATATTTCACCACATTCATAGGGTGAATCAAACAATTTTAAACTAGGTGCAGTGTCATGAACAACTATGCCATCTCAATCGGCCAGTATACAGTGGATCGCAGCTAGCTAGTGGCTGACAGTCGGTATTGTGTCCTTGTCACAGCTAGACGACACTAGCACTTCAATGAGTAATCAGGCAGCGGAAGCCATTTCCCGACAGGTTTTTGTCATGACATCTAAAATTCTAAATCCTTACTTTAATAAATGTTTATGGCGTACGTCATAACAACATGGATTCATTCGATGCACTCATCATGTTCATATTCCGATGCTTCATCGTGTTAATATGCACAAGCATGGCTAAATAGTAATAAACTGCGAGTAAATCAAATAAGTAAGATGCATGACAGAATCATATATGCTTACAAATCACGCCAAAGATTTTATCTCCCACCGCAAGCTCCCTTTTGCGGCGTCTTGGCTGATTCTCACGCATCATTCAAATATGGAAAGACTTTGGAATATATGACCGATGCTTTGGAGAGTACTCCCGCCGGTGTGTACGGAGGTGGGTATTCACTTGATGACTTTGCTTAAGGACTGAGTATGCAAACAGGGAACCTTTTCCTTTGACCGAAATTCCAGGGTCTCTATATTACTAACGTATACTTAAGGAATAAAGAAACGCAACAAACACTTTGGGTTACTTAAAC
This sequence comes from Rugalucina vietnamica, assembly GCA_964017185.1. NCBI lineage: Eukaryota > Metazoa > Mollusca > Bivalvia > Lucinida > Lucinidae > Rugalucina > Rugalucina vietnamica. Next base: position 2,104,215 of record OZ024872.1, read on the forward strand.
ATGCTCTGTAATGCAAGTATGTGGTATAACTGAGCTTATTATATGAAAGCAATATCTAAACGTCAAATTGCAACAGGTTGAGCCACAATATCGGTTACGTATGCTCAATGGCGCACGCTTTACCACACTGACCTACAGTAGCACACCATGTAACCATGGTCAGTAAATGTCAAATTTGAAACCAAAACCAATATTTTGTTTCCAAAACCCATAAAAGGGATTGCAGATGTAACCATTGATCAGTTGGTAACATTTGGTTATGTTATTGGACGTTTAACGTCACCGACGTCAATCGAAAAAATGAGTCAAAAGCCAGTATAATTTCCTTCGGCATGCTTATATTCAATAAAATGATCATTTACATGTACGTAACAATTATGACCTTTGTACTACAGACGTCCATAAAACGTCCATTATAACGTCAAAATCCAACATCCTGCATTTTAAAAACTCTCATTTTGTTTTTTTTCAAATTTTCTGAGTTAAAAATGATCAATTGCCAAACGTTTGATTACAGTGCGTAAATCGAGTGTTTACTCAAAGCATATAATCCGTTTCGCTCCTTTACAAAACGTGGTATTCTGTTTAACGAACGTCAAAACAAACGCTCCGATGATCCATTTCTACGGTACCAGTGACGTCACTGTTGATTAAAAAGCACGTCGTGTCGTATGTTGGTTCGATATACACCGTTTAGGTACAAACAGCCAAAATCGAATAATCTAAATGACGTTAATTACTCATTTTTCGTTATTGTAAACTTCAGCTTTCCGTTAACAAGATTTAACGCAACATGGGACGGCACCTAAGTATACAATGATCCTAGTCTTTATTGCACATTATCAAGTCGACGTCACGTAACCCACATGCAAAGAATTTGTCATCTTCCCCTTCGCCTCGACGTTTACGTCACAATTTGCGTTTTTCATACTTTTTGACGTTTTGTCGTTAATTTTGTCAATAAAATGACGTTTTCTCATTGCATCACGTGCAAAAAGCAGTCAGTATGTCATTTCATAAAAAGATTTTATCAAAACGTCAAATACATACGTAAAATTTGAAATTTAGTGTGTTGCGTATTTTAATTCCTTAAGTATACATGTATTCAGCACGAATGCCAGCCTTCCATATAGACCTCTGGTTAAAACAGACATGAGTCTTATTATCGGACCTTTTCAGACTTTTTCAGTCTTTTATTTTAGAATTCATTGTTAGATATGCACTATTAGTGATACTATATTTAAAGGAGAAGAAAAGCCGTGATTGCCTCGTGATGCTGAGCACCAAGGAAGCCATTGGTACCATTTTAACGCATTTGATATGGCGCGGCCTGGGCGAACCCACGACATCTCGCCCTTGAAGCGGGCGCTTTTACCACTGAGCTATCGGGACCTCTCCCCCTCTCTCTCTGATCTGCTGTTTGCCTCCAAACAACTTTTTGTTTTCACAACATAGTCGATGCTATTCTGATACATGTACGATGCTGATCCAGGTCACCAGGTGTGTTCCATCTGGTCACTTTCGAGTGCTACAATACAGAAGGTTGCCGCAAAGTGTTATATTTGACATCACAGTGTTGTTCATGTAGTATTCATGGCCGTCTGTGACCGCTCCGTATGCTGATTCGTCTGTTTTTTTCGTAGGCTACGTCTGTTCCGCCCCGTAACATAAACGAATCTGTAGACTGTTCCGCTCCGTAATGTTTTTGTTGCTAAGCAACAAAATTCTGCTTAAACTACAAGGCTTCCATGCCGGAAATTATGGTGTTTTGGAAGATAGTAGATGGACATGCAAGGCCGATATAACAATACATTCGAAGCGTACAGTTTTGGATGAAAAACTGTACAAAACATTTTTGGCGCGAAAAAGCGCGTGCTCCTGTAAACGTCTGTCCGTTCCGTAACCGTCTGTTCTGCATACGCTCGGATATACACTGTGAAACAAGCCACATGATGAAAAATTCGGATTTTGCATATGCGAAAACAAATGCGCAGTTTAGCTGTGCAGTAACTGCACAGCTGATCAGCGCCATTGTTTTCACTACACGGACAGTACAGCCCCTCTTCTTCTTAAATATGAAATGTCAAGCTTCTAGCCTCCTTCTGTACATGTACAGGTCGGTTTGTGTCGACCCTGGACGGAAACCCTGAAGACTTGACTTTCACACATTGCAGGCCAAACATGCCTGCAGTGCCAGATGTGTGTGGGTGTATCAGCTAAATGCATTCTGGTATTAAAATCTTTTAAAGAATGAAGCACGCATTTTCAGTAAAACATCAATAATAATTATTCTAACAACTTACATTAGAAAAAGCGGAAGTTATCGCAAAGGGAAAACTGGAAGAAAATAAACTATTACATACGATATACCGATTTGCTGAAACATATGCATGGCGGTGAGAAACCTAATACACAACGATCATTACATGGCGGTGACAAACCGTATATCGTAAAAAGTGTCTAAAAAACAAGTGCAAAATACAGAAAGAAAACGTACAGGAACTGACACAAATTCCACCCAGATACCTATGACACAGATGAATGTGGTCGCTTTGTACAGCAAAGCTTAATCATGATGGACAAGACCAGCTGTTACCCTGACCATCCAGCTAGCTTCAGCCAAGGTAAAAGTTATCCTGTAGACTACCAACTAGACCAAACAACAAAGATACAGATAAATAACAGCCATCATCTGTGATTGTCAACCATGACCAATCCCAGCAGGCACATGACGTCAGAATGACGTCAGATAGACGTCGACGTCGTGACGTCGATCTGACGTCAAGAATGACGTCATGTGCCTGCTGGGATAATATTCTTATGACTAAACATTTGATCTGACACCACCAAAAATGGAAAACATGGCACAAGCACTGTTCTGTGACCTTTACATCAAAGAGGCAAAACTTAATCTTTCTTGAATCTTTATGGTATGACCTCTGCTATTACCTAGTTATCCATGGAATGATTATGTGCATTAAGAGAAACAAGCGTGATAGGCTAAGGTAGAAAGAGAAAATATGACAAAACACTGAACATACAGAACATTTGGCAAATTACATGTACCCCATGCAGAGATTACAAAAATAACCTCTTAATGACAGTTCTTTGATCTCTGGATGATATTGAACCAGCAGGGGTCATAAATCGAACAAATAGTGGTACCACTTTAGCTTCTTCAGAATCTCCCCCTTTAAGCTATGCACCTCTGGGCTATAGAACAATGTTATGGTTTTGTACAAGTATGTATAACTGATTGATAAAAGAATATACTTTTATTTTGTTAGTTAGGGCACTTCTGATACCAATAGGCAAGTTCTATAATGGGCTGTTTAATGATAACCTTGGTCTTTTGGGTTTCCAACCAGGTCTGATACAAACCAGTCAGTTTCAATAGTCACAGAAAATGGTTAGAACCTTGACTTTTCAGATTTAAAAGGATACAGGTTTGTACTAATCTATCTGCGAAATGTTAATCTGATCTGTGTCTTTCTTTTTGGATATATAGATGCAAAAAAGCCTGTTTTCTTATGATGTGTCTCACATATACGAGACTCTTTGCACCAACACACCGGATATCAAGAGACAAACAATGCAGTAACAAACATATCTGGACACTGTGCACTTGGTTGTTGTCTTTGTAACTGCCCGCATCAGTTGTGGGAATTATTCTGTGTAAAGTTGCTATCTATTTCAAACAGGGACCTTGCTATGAGCCAAGTTCCTATATGACCGCTATATAGATCTGTCTGACCATAGTTGTTGACTGGGACGTAAAGCAACAACCCATGTTGTGCATCATTTGAGCCTCCTCATGGGAAAACCAACAATCTACATAGGCGAAAACAAAGATCAGCACCTTTGTTTTAGCTACTCGGATAGTACAATTCCTCTTCTACTTAAATCCGAAATTTCATGCTTCTAGCTCTTTATCGTGCTTGTACAGCCCAGTTTGTGTCAGACCTGTTCTGAAACCACATTGTTTGTTTTCCCACGAGACGGCTCAAATGATTGATGAAACAAACCAGAAAGCTGAAATATGAAGCAAATGAGCCGCCTCGTGGGAAAACCAACAATGTGGTTTCCGAAAAGGTCCGACACAAACCGACCTGTACAGTCACAGGAGCAGGCTAGAATCTTGAAATTTCGAATTTAACAAGAAGAGAAATTGTACTATCCGTGTAACGAAAGCAAAGACGCTGATCAGCTTCGCGGTTACTGCGAAGCTGAACTGCGTCTTTGTTTTCGCCTATGCAGATTGCTGGTTTTCCCATGTGGCGGCTCAAATATATGGCAAGCCCAGAAGCAAAAGAGGCAATATGACCATAAAATGACCTACCTGTATCAAAACAACCAAATGGTTATCAGTTGTATAGCCCTGGTATGGAAAACAATGACAGAATTTTAACAAACAAATTAAGAATCATTATCAACAAGCCTCACTTGTCAGTCAGTCCCTTGTCTCAATATCTTGACAATCATCCTGTGTAATGTCTATTTTGTAAAATACCTTGGGTAACCTGTAAAGTACAATGAAAAACGCTGATAAATACCTTGTGTACAACATATTTCTTCATTCTGTTTCTATGAATCGGGTGATTTCCAGACAATTTTCCCACAAAACGTAAATTCCAAGACGATTCCTGGCTAAATCAATGAATATTTCAGTACTTTGGTACCAAACGGCGTAACCGCAACTATTTTAATTTTAGTCAATGAATGCCTATTTTTTCCTATATTCAATGTTGTCCGTGTGACGTATTTAAACACTGCATATTTCGAATAGTGACATTGCATTGTCCTAGTTTTAACACAGGTAAACCTCGCTTAAAAGTCGCATTTAAAGATAGAAAATTATTCACACTTACAATTTTAATGCATTCATGAAACTACTGACATTTCGCAATGGCAAGATATGCGATAAATGTGCAATAAACTTGTGCTTGTTTATGATGAAATTATCATTTGATATTAAATTATCCGGTGCGTTCCTTTACCGGAATGGACCGGAATGGGCCTGATTACCGGAATGGACTACCGGAATGGACATTTATATGTGTCCTTGAGTGCTTTTCATTTGGTTTTTGAGGACAGATTGACGTAGAATATACACAGACAGTGATTAGTTCGAGAATAATGTGGTTTAAGTACAGTCAAATTGTGTTCCGTACGGTGGGGTAGCCTATGTCAGATGCTCATATATGCTTATATAGGTCCCTGTCACAGTACCAGCACATTTTACTCAGTTCTTCTTCTATTCACCCTGTGTTTGTAGGACAACCACAGGTGACCTCTATATATTTCAATCAAAGAAACATCTGAATAGTGGTCCTATCCCGGACCCCACCACTGAGCTACCCTAAACACCCTGGGAAGTCAATTTTGCTATACTGAGATGAATTTTATCTTATGCAAACTATTTATATGGCTACAGAAGTACATTTTATGCAGCTAAAATACATTTAAAGCACCCAAAGCCATAGCATAATGTCCATTCCGGTAGTCCATTCCGGTAAATATGCCCATTCCGGTCCATTCCGGTAAAGGAACGCACCCTAAATTATCGGTTCATAAGACTGTATCTTGTAAGCGAGTAGCGGCTACATTGAACTAGGTAGACTCGGTAAAGTATAGACCAGTTCAAAGACAGCCAAACTCGTTGTGCACTTGTCCATGCAATAAAGAGAGATTTTTTTCAGAGGCAAAAATCGAAAATTTCATTGGAAAAGTTTTCATATGTTTAAACATTTCTGCTCAAAACATTGTTTGTTAAAATCTATGTTTTGGATCAAAAATAAGAAAATTAGCCTAATAGGATATGCCCAGGGCTGCATACCCCAGTTTTTTCTATATAAAAGTGGGGTTTAAGCCCAGGGGGGGGGGGGTACTCTCATTTTTTGTGGATACATAGGCGAGGCCCCAGCTTCTACCCCCCAAACCCAAAAAATTACTGAGATTTGCTGACCACCCCAAAAAAATACCAGTCCTATCAGACATACCCAAAAAATACTTGAACTTATAGCTTACCGCAAAAAATTACATGTATTCATCTTTTTTATGCCTATTGATGAAATTTTATCACATCCATATGATCTAAGCTGTTGTGCACCAGTCATTTGCATCCCCGGCTCCCCCGGGGCCGGGGAATAGCGGGGCTTTTAATTTTTCAATTTTTAAAGCCCGGCTAAACGCCCGGCACTGCCGGGCAAGAGTTTTGGTAAAACCCCAGCTAAAAGCCCCGGCTCCCCAGGGGCTGACAATAACGTGGAACAACAGCTGGGAGTTGTTCTGATGAAACTGAAACATGGGAGAAGGGCCTCATTTTATGCATGTAAATGTTTAGGTGCATTTGGAAATTAAATAAGTACCATAATGATAATTGAATGTTAAAAATATCATTAAAATCTAATTTGAATTAATGTGACAGTCTATTGGCGGGAAATCATAACCCCGGCAAATCCCTGGCACTGCCGGGACACATCAGAGGTTAAAGTCAGGCACTTTAGCCCCGCTATGTCCCCGCTATCCCCGGCCCCAGGGGAGCCGGGGATACAAATGACTGGTGCATTGGTGGGACGTTAAATCCCAAATCAACCAACCAACAGAACACGTCTCAATACAGTTAGTAGGAAGTAAATACCAAGTTGGATAAAATTTAAAGATTTTACTTATTCTCAAAGTGTAAGTCTTATGATGGTTTTGATTCCATTTGATTTGCAATCCAAACAACATCATCATGTTCAAGCTTCCAAAATTTCACCGAGACCAGTCATAAGGCATGGTCGCAAACAAAATTGAATCTTAAGGCCTTGTAAGACATAAGTGTAAGCCACTCTTATCTTTATAGAAATAAAGAGATTTCCCAAGAAATGTGCAAAACCCAAAAAATTACTTAGAATTATAGATGACCCCAAAAAAATAATTCAGAAAAGGCATGACCCCAAAAAAATATCCATAAAAAGCTCACCACCCTAAAAAATAACTAGTTTTTATGAAAACCCAAAAAAATACGGAAATTCAAAATTTTGACCCCAAAAAAGTCAGCCTCGCCTATGTATACAGAAAATTTCAGAGTACCCCCCCCCCCCCTGGGGGTTTAAGGGAGTATACATTTCACGGACATGTTTTGGGCCCCGTAAGATTCCAGCATTACAGAGGTCCTCCCAGGGGTTTTGAGGATTCAGGGAGAAGGGCTATTTATTTTCAGGGATTTGGGGAGAAGGGTAATTTATTTTCAGGGATTTGGGAAGAAAGCGGGGTTTTAGGGAGCAGGGAGCTGAGGAAAAACATTTTAGGGAGCTGGGGAGAAAGGTCATTTTTCTTTCAGGGAGAAAAGACCCCCCCCCCCCCCCCCCCTGGGGGCCTCATTACAACTATCCGTTCCAACATTCCAAGGCGTTTCTGCCGAGTTTATCTTTATCTGTCTGTCTGCCCGCCCGCCCGTCTGTCCGTCCGTCTGTCTGGTCTGTCCGTCCGTCCGTCCGTCTGTCTGTTGTGATTGTCATTTTAATGCCAACCAGATAGCTACCTTGCAGGGAAAGAGCTTGTCGTCTTTACCTTCATACGTTTCCCATCTAGTATCTTTCACAGCTCTAGTTGGGATTTTAATTGTTGGACCAACTCTTCTTGACGGTTGGACCAACTCTTCTTGACCATTCTTACTTTGCATGTACGGATCTCTTGAAGCTTACCGTGACCTGAATGCATATAGGGATCAAACATGATTTTCCATGCATTAACAATCGCTGAAATGTTAGTTTGGCCCTATCAATCGAATCAGTAAAGCTAGTATCTCACTGGCATGCGAATTTCTCGCAACTGTTTTGCAAATTTTGTCACGGACTTTCGCACGACATTCGTGCGAGTGTCGTAAGAATTTTCTTGTGTCGCGAACTAGTCGCGAACTGGTCGCGAAGTTTTTAAACATGTTGAAAATTTTTATGCGAATTTTTTCTCCAAAATATTTCGCGCGACTGTCGTGCGACGGTCGCGCGACGTTCGTGCGAGTGTCGCGAACTTGTCGCCGCGAAATTTTGGCGAATTTACAATGCGAAATTTTCGCGACACTCGTACGAATGTCGCGCGAGTGTCGCACGACGGTCGCGCGACAGTCTTGCGAAAACCTCGCGACTATCTGGCGAGAAAATAAAACTAAGCGACATTCGTACGAATGTCGAACGACACTCGCACGAATGTCGCGCGACTGTCGTACGAATTTAAATGAAAATAAGTTACATTCGCGGGAAAGTCGTGAGACACTGCGACATTCGCGCTACTATCGCGCGACAGTCGCGCGATATATTTTCAAAATTAGACCGAAATTCGCGAATTTGTCGCATAAATGTCTATTCAATGAGACTGCAACGTGAAAGTTGTGTTTATATCGTTTATCTTTGTCACGAAATAGTCGCGAACTATTCGCGAACTAGTCTCCAGTTGTCGTATTCCAGTGAAATAGGGGCTTAAGCGACATTCGTACGAATGTCGCGAACTTGTCGCCACGAGATTTTGGCAAATTTACAGTGCGAAATTTTCGCGACACTCGTACGAATATCGCGCGAGTGTCGCACGACGGTCGCGCGACAGTCTTGGGAAAACCTCGCGACTATCTGGTGAGAAAACAAAACTAAGCGACATTCGTACGAATGTCGCGCGACACTCGCACGAATGTCGCGCGACTGTCGTACGAATTTGAATGAAAATATGTAACATTCGCGGGAAATTCGTGAGACACTCTCACGAATGCCGCGCGACTGTCGTGCGACAGTCGTGCGACTTTCGCGCGACAGTTGCGCGATATATTTTCCAAATTAGACCGAAAATCGCGAATTTGTCGCATAAATGTTTATTTAATGAGACTGCAACGTGAAAGTTGTGTTTATATCGTTTATCTTTGTCGCGAAATAGTCGCGAACTATTCGCGAACTAGTCTCCAGTTGTCGCATTCCAGTGAGAAATTCCAATAATTTGGACTTGCATCTGGCGATTCAATTCTATCTATACACACTCTAGATTATTAATTTGTAAGTCCGAGCGTCTTTTGCACGACAGGCTCTTTTTGACTCTGCAGACTTATCTTCGCCCTTGGGCTCCAACGGTAGTCATCCTGATCACGGCACCAAATGTAGTAGTAGGAGAAATACAGACATGTAAATAAAAAATTCCAGCCAAAGCTGGCCTCGAACCCGGATCGCTGGGGTAGAAACCAGGCATCATAACCACGAGGCTGAATAGACTGGCCAGTTATGCACCCTATTTACAATGCTCGTACTACCACAGTATATATCGTATATGCACAGTGTTTTGTCTTTAAGTCAGGTCTGAAGACTAGGTCCCTTGGACGTAACAGTACACATCATAGTCTGCAGCCTTGTCACTAGTCTGTACTGGAAAATTGTCAATGGACATTGGCGGAGATGTCCGAGATCGAACCCAAGACATGGTCACTACTTTAAAATGCGAGTAGCTTAACTACTACGCCACGGATGCTCAGTCTCAAAGCTATCGGTTGCAAGTAGGGCAAATTTACCGTACTTGTTCTAATTAGCGCACATGCTCCAATAAGCGCACACCCTGGTGGTTTCCGAAAAACATGTGTGTCAGGTGGTTTTTCTCGGGGTTCTCCCGTTTTCGCCCCACCTACTGATTGGCCCGTCTCATATGATCTGAAATAATCTTGAAAGGGACGTAAAACTGAATTAAAAAAAAGTTTATGTGTTGTTTGAGGTCCTAGTGTGCGCTAATTAGAACGATATTTTGTTACTTTAAATCATTTTGAAATGTTAAGCGCACTGTGCCCTTATTGGGACGAAAATACGGTATGCGAAAAGAATCTGTAGATCTGTCTTTGCTTGCCAACTCTTCAGACATTTTAGATTTCGATGAACCGCGCTGTAGCTGAATTCGATCAAAAGATTCCGCCAGGTATTTCGGGTCACTGTGCATACAATACTACGGCGTGATCTACAATAAAATAGCGTAAACATCACATGACAATGACGTAGGTATTTTATGAATGGTAGCCGGCTTTATCAAGATCAATGAAATGACTCTTCAATGAATTTATAGAAATAGTGTCATGTAAGCATGTTTTGGGGTACATGGAATTAAGCAAGGGCAGCCCAATTTAGAAACATGACACACGCGTAGATAATGAATTTTGAAATAAAAGAATGACAACAAGGCCATATGACTTTGATAAGGGCTGATCAGGGCTAGAGTAGGTCTCGTCTCGAGGGTGAACACAAGTCCCATCACAATAACATTGATACCCCCTTATTATTATACCCCACTTTGATAAATTGTGTACCGGTATTTTTGTTCCAAAACATAGATTGCATGGGTACCAGTTAGAATCACCTCGCCAAGGCGGTTCTAACGTTTACCCACTATCTATTCTGTTTTATACGAAATATTCAATTCAATTCAATTCAATTCTTTATTCAGATTGCCAAATACATTTTAGCGCATCCACAAAACATGTAATAAAAGGACATCAAACAATAACAAATTACACACTAAATTTAGGAGGTTTTGATAGTGCAAACTGGCCGACCAGAATGTGAACATCATAGGAAAAACTGGTGCAGTGCCTATACAGTCATACATACAAGTATCCCTGATATAGGCCGTGTCTACCAGCCATCGGTTTAAGTTGCAATCAAACTGGGCGCCCAGTTCACTCAGGCTAGTAGTCTTTGTATACAATTATGCATTACGAATACATGTTCATGCAATAAACAGAGGATATTACAGTTGAAAAATAAGAAAGTTTTTGTGATATTCTTCCCATTTCTGCCCAAAACACAGACTGCCGGCACACGTTAGATTCGCCTTGCCGAGGCGGTTCTACTGAGCACCCACAATCCATGCCCCGGAGCAAAAATAAGAAAAATAGGTATACCCCTGCATATCCCAGTTTTGCTATATAAAATTGGGGCTCAAGGGATTCTTCTCTTTGATTGGTCTGTATTCATATATGATTTCATATAATTTTGACTATATTTGCCAGTAGTAAACTGGAGATAAACTGCAATATCCTACCCCAGGACAGTGTTAAACATGTATTACTAGTATTTAAAGATTTATAGCTAGAATTATCTGTAAGAAAAACAGGTGTTTCGTCGACAGACTATAGAAATACTTAAAATCATGAAAATAGTAGTATATCTACTTATTTACAGAACACTTCCTAACTTTTAAAGCATCATTGATATAGTTAGTAATATTTTTGCTATTTTGTTGGTTTTGTGGGTTTAGAATATGTTTAATTGCTTCAACCCCTTTTCCCAAAACATGTATCGTTTCTGATATAAATTTATTACTTATGCGCAAGGAATCATATTTCTTGCATTCTAAAAGAAAATGTTCCTCTGATTCTACAGATTCAGGACAAAAGGGACAAAATCTTCTGTCTCTTGATACTTTTGGTCTACAATATCGCAATGTTTCAATATTAAGGGTATGGCAGCTTAGTCTAAATTTGGTAATTAAAGATCTCTTATCTTTACTAGATTTCATGTTTAAATAACATGGTATATTGGAATTATATAGCGTACTAAAAAGTTCAAGTTTGCTATCAGATGATGCTTTGATATGTGCCAAATTATTATCTATTTTTTTGTTATAAAATGTTTTTAGAACATCTAAAAACTTGTCTTTACTATAGTTACAAAGGTCTTGCATACCCAAAAGCTTTTCTATATGTTTGATATTTGTAAGCCATGACTTTCCACCTTGCCGAAACAACTGTTTGTCTGTTTGATATAGCTTTTGCAACAACCTGCCAGATGGAAGTTTGACGAGCCTGCAATAATAACTATGCATAAGTTTAAGTATTGATATCAAAACTGGGAGTCGGTTTAGTTCACATCTTGTCGCTAAATTAGAAGTTTTGTTGTGAACTCCTAGGGAAAATTTGCAAGATTTCAAATGCACAAGTTCAAATGGGTATTTATCATTCATCAAATCAATCTTATAATCAGAAATCCAAATTTCACTTGCATAGGTTAATATTGGTTGAATGATAGAATCAAAGAGTTTCAATAAAGTTTCTATATTCATGGTGCTGTATTCTTTAATTTTTGAATTCATACTGAACAAAGCTTTAGTTGCTTTTGCTGATAAATCAAGTGAGGCTTGTTTTAGATTGCCTGTATAAGATATATTGACACCTAAATATTGATAATTAAACACTTGTTCAATTGATGAATTTTTATATTGAATATCATTAATCAATATTTTCTTTCTACTATTGAAAATAATTACTTTTGTTTTGTCTAAGTTAACTTCAAGCTTCCATCTGCTACAGTACTGTTCCAAAATAGATATACAATTTTGTAACCCTTTCTCTGTCTCAGATATAATAAGTAAGTCATCAGCATACAACAAACAATTAATGCCAATATCTTCAATAAAAACAGGTTTACAATCTTCATCAAAACTGTCACACAAATCGTTGATAAAAATATTGAAAAGTAAGGGACTTAACCCATCACCTTGTTTAACGCCCCTGTATGAAGTTCTTTCAGGTCCTAATTTATCATCTTTTTTAAATCGAAATTTTGTATTTGAATACATGTTTCTGATAAGTTTATAAAAGTTTCCACCGATTTTCGTGTTTGTAAGTTTATAAAGCAGTGAATTTCTTGAAACTGAATCGAAGGCTTTAGCAAAATCAACAAAACATCCATATACAGGCTTCTTTAACTTATACACATATTTATTTATTATTGTTTTGATAGCAAAAATATGATCCGTTGTTCTATGATCTGGTCTGAACCCTGCCTGAAAAGGACTGAAAAAATTATTATTTTCCAAATGTGTTATTAGTCTGTTTTGCAACAGACCAGTAAATAGTTTACTGAGACAGCTAGATAGACTTATACCTCTGTAATTATTGCAGTTATTTTTATCACCTTTCTTATATATAGTGGAGATTAAGGACATGTTCCATGTGACTGGAAAATTTGTGCTATTTAGTATAAAATTAAATAATTTTACAAGGGGAAGAGTAAGGACTGAAGAGCCATATTTGAGCATTTCGTTCGATATAGAATCAATACCTTCTTTTTTATTTATCTTTAGCCTAGAGAGTCCCTGTCTGATTTCCTTACAAGTGAATGGAAAGTCAAGATCATGTGAAGTTGACTCATCTGACAAGAAAGACGCTATCTCCTCATCAAAATTAAGTTCATTGTCATTAGGCTTATATAGTTGTTCAAAATAATCTGTCCATTCTGATATGGATTTCACATTACAAGTTTGTTTGTTAGGAGACTTCATGTCATTTAAAGTTTTCCAAAAAAGTTTCGGATTATTATTACGTGTGTCTTCTAACTGTGATGTGATCTTTTTTATGTATTCTGCGCGTTTCTTTTTTCGAAGTTTATTATAATCATTTCTCACCTTAATAAAAGTTTTACGTAAATTAATATTATTTGGGTTATTTAATACTTTTCGGCCTAAGCTTTTTAATGATCGTCTTAAGCTAAAACAGTCTTGGTCCATCCAAGATTTTTTGTATTTATTTTTATGATGTTTCCTCCTAAATTTGAAAGTTACTGACTCTTTAGCCGTTTCTAGTACAATCTTGTTAAAATTCAAAACTGCCTCATCAGTGCAGTTAAATTCATGCACATCTATTGAAGCCATGTAGTCAGACAGTCTTTTAATAGAAACTGGACTGTTAATTGATTGAATAAATTGAGATTTGGAGAATTCAGACCAGATAAATTTTCCATCGAGTTGACTAATTGGAACAGATTCTTCAGCCAAAGTATATTTACAAGTTAAACCCATCCATATAGGACAGTGATCTGAAAACTCGTTTGGAGGTTGAACATTAAAGAACCGGATTTTATCAAATATTTGTTCAGGCGCTAAAATGTAATCAACAGTATTTAAAAAAAAAAAAGTGGCGGTTCTGTTGTGTTACATCTTTACGTTGTTTGTTCTTTGTTGTATAATGCCATTTTGTAAACATGTCGTGGCAAAGGCCATCCGTTATGGGGAGGGAACAATAAACAATGCAGCCACTATAGTATAGTCGCAAACCGTTTTTGTTGATGTCAGATGGATGGCTTCGTCGCTGGGAAAGAACTAGACACCAGGTCCCAAGGTTATACAACTTTTTTCATGCTCAACTCAGCAGAGCTTGAAATTTATCCTGCTGATTAATGTTAAAATGCCAACAATTGTTGGCATTTTAACATTTATCAGCAAGATAAATTACCAGTACCTGAATTTTCCACTAATTTTGACTATTTCAGCATTTATGAGCACTTAAAATTTCATGCTGAGCTGAGCTGAGCTTGAAAACAGTTTTATAACCTCGGGACCAGGTCATGTGTTTCAAGGAAATGCCAGGATTAGGTGTGATGTTTGTTCTCAGTGTGAGAAGTTTTGACGCGCCTGATATTACACTAATTCAGTCTGGTAATAAACCATTTGACTTGTTAATCCACACTATCAATAAACCGTTGCATTGCGGTACAGGTAGAAGATCTGTCTTAGTCAGTCTCGACGAAGCTACAACAATATGGTACTCAAGTATAAGGATGAATGACAGACCATGCATTGTATCTATATCTACTCCTAAGAACAATGTCCGCTCAGAGATCGGGAGGTACCGGGTTCGATCCCGGGCCGCGACATACCAAAGTCGTTAACAATGAACTAGTTGCTCCCCGCTTGGCACTCGGATTTTCGGGGTAGGGCTAGGACTGGTCGCTCCGGTGTCAGTATAATGTGACTGGAGGTGGTATCAGGTAAAAGTTTTCTGTGATCCGATACCACAGTGAGGCAGCACTATTAAAGTGAGCATTGAGCTCCCTGTCACATGATATGGCGGATAATGTTGAAAGCGACGTTAAACCCGAACAAACAAACAAACAAATAAATATGAGATGTTTTGACACCAAAACCTATTCTGACTGTGAAAGGCGATCTCCGAACAAACAAACAAACAAATAAATATGAGATGTTTTGACACCAAAACCTATTCTGACTGTGAAAGGCGATCTCATGTCAAAGATATTGCATATGCTTTTTTTTTAAATATTAACTGGTGCAAATCTTCTTTTGATGAGTATAGCTCCACTTTTCGATACTTGTTTTCATATCTCACACAACAAGTATAATGATTATAATGCTGCCCATTGAGAGAAAGGATATGTCCAAAAATGGCAGTGAACCAAGCTATTGACGTGTGGACAGAGCATTACGAAAACATGCCCATGTTATATACAGATTTTTCTTAAGTTGTAAAGAATGAAAATTTTCAGTAGAAAAATTTTGACATTTTTCTTATTTTTGCCCAAAACATAGATTGTGGGTACTCGTTAGAACCGCCTCGGCGAGGCGGTTCTAACGAGTACCCACAATCTATGTTTTGGAGCAAAAATAAGAAAAATAGGTATACCCCTGCAAACCCCAGTTTTAGTATATAAAAGTGGGGTATAAGGGGGTATTTATTTCACGGACATATTTTCCTGATGACATCTGGAAACGTGTCCCCCTTTAACCACACTTTTATATAGAAAAACGGGGTGGGGGGGTGCAGGGGTATATCTATTTTTCTTATTTTTTGCTCCAAAACA
Source organism: Rugalucina vietnamica (assembly GCA_964017185.1). Taxonomy (NCBI): domain Eukaryota; kingdom Metazoa; phylum Mollusca; class Bivalvia; order Lucinida; family Lucinidae; genus Rugalucina; species Rugalucina vietnamica. The sequence goes on from OZ024872.1 coordinate 2,119,814, forward strand.
TAGATTGTAGGTACTCGTTAGAACCGCCTCACTAAAAAATGTCAAAAACTTTCTAATGATTTTTACGACTTTAAAAATCTCTGTATATTGCATGGGCAAGTTTTCGTAATGCTTTCAAGTATACGCGGTCAAAAGAGTTGCATTTCTTTTAACTTAATAACGAAAAATTGGTCAAAATAAGAAAAGATTTACATTTAAATATGAAAAGATTATTTTTGCCTGAGATAAAGGCCCGCAATATTTAAACCAATTTGATACAAAAGGGTGTCGGCAATCTTACAATATGTTGGATAATACGTTGTGGAGTTTCTATAGGGCACAGAACAATAAAAGTCCATATTTGACGATAGGCGATTTTATAGATATAAATAAAAATTGGGACGTATTTTCTCTCTTATTGGCGGCTATACCCATTTTTCCAATCCTGTACTAGTATTTTTTCGCATCAGGAAAAATGTCCGTGCAATGAATACCTCCTTAAACCCCACTTTTATATAGTAAAACTGGGGTTTGCAGGGGTATACCTTTTTTTCTTATTTTTGCTCCAAAACATAGATTGTGGGTACTCGTTAGAACCGCCTCGGCGAGGCGGTTCTAACGTGTACCCACAATCTATGTTTTGAGCAAAAATAAGAAAAATATCATTTTTTCTGATGAAATTTTCCATTTTTACAGGTGAAAAAAATCTCTGTATATTGCATGGGCAAGTTTTCGTAATGTGTATTTTCGGGCGGTTCTATGTTTCTAACGTGTACCTACAATCTATGTTTTTAGCAAAAATAAGAAAAATATCAAACATTTTCTATTGGAAATTTCCAATTTTTACAACTTAGAAGAAGTCATGTTATAGATTACATGGGCGTGTTTTCATGAACCCAACTACTTCGGTGCGTCGTCCCACTCAAGAACACCGACGGGAAACCTTTCGACCGAAAAAGCCTAAAGATTGAGAGAGAGAGAGAGGTCTGCGGGCTCGATAAAGTGATCGACGAATAAATTATTGCGCATGCTAACTAACAGTTCCGAATATATGGTATATAGGTATCCTTAAAATTAGAATAAACTCCAATTAGATCTACTTTAATAGGCCAAGTTTTCGGATTTTGTCTTTAAAAATATAGAAGAAGTGAAGTACAAACAACATGGGAACCTTGGGTTAAAAGGTAGGAACTTTCACCTCTATTTAAATTCTTTATTTTCATTTTCTATTTATTATTATTATTTACCTTTCTTATCTTTTTTTTTTTCTTTTTTTTTTTTCTTTTTCTTTCTTTTCTTTTCTGTTTTTTCTTTTTTGAGAAATATTTTAACCTTGTCAGCCTAAAACTGAGAAAGGTTTAAAACAAGTTCGTATTTTACCATCGACAATGGCAAGTATTTAACGCAAGACACTCTACGAGTAAGCCATTATTACTATTTTTGTACACTAGACTGTCGCTTGGAATATTGTGCCAAGGCTTAACAATTTCCTGTACTTTTTAAAAGCCAAACGTGATGTACAAAAAAAAAAAAAAAAAAAAAATAAATAAAAAAAAAAAAAAAAAAAATAAAACGAAATTTTCAATTGATCGAATCCCATTTGCACAGCCTTGTATAGAGTACCATTGTCGATGTCATTGTAAATTCAAAAGTTGTTTGATATAGACCATTTTATTTATATTATGGATATAGCTTTTAACTTTTAATTAAAGTTTCTTGGGCTATTTAAAAGGAAAACCTGTAAGGTAATAATACATGTTCAATCTTTTGCATATAAATTTGTAAAAATTTAAACAAGGAATCTTTTGGCAATTGGATTTTCGTGATGTTAAAGTAAAAAAATATTCAAACAGGAATCGAGGTTGTAAAATAACGGCAGCGAAGAATTTCCTTATCAAGTTGTTCTACAAGTTGCAAAATCAGAAATTCGTTGATTCTGACTGATCAAATCTTATAAGCATAAAGTTCTCAGGAATATGCATTTCAACAAGTTTTTTTTTTTTTTTTTTTTTTTTTTTTTTCGAATGATGGGTCTTGGTTTTCTATATTCTAGATTCTTGAACAGCCAACGCAGACGAAAAAACAAGGATGGCGGTAAACACGCCCGTCACCGCGGTGGTGTGCATCGCAATTGCACTGACGTTGATTTTCAGTGGGATTTTTCTGCTCGTGTTTATCAAGAGAGGGCGTATGAAGAAACCAGTCGTCATGTTTCTGCTAAGTTTGGCATTTGTGGATACGTTAGCAGCGGGCCTGTGGTCGGTTTTTACCGCACTGACGTCTGTTTCCGGCGAATGGGCTCTACCTGACGAGATTTGTCGTCTGCAAGTTTGGTTTATGTGGTTTACTAACGCGGTCAACATGCATATTTTGACAATTCTCATGTTCGAAAGATTCTTGCGATTTTTCATGCCTTCGAAGCACCAGGAAATAGTTTTCGACACAGTGGCGTTGCTGGCGATTGGTGGGATATGGCTTTTTGATGGCGTCATAGCCTCGTTTCCGATGTGGGGCTATGGAGAAACGGCCTACTTTTCAACGCAGTATCAATGCGCGGTAGATTATGAATTGCACGTGACACAGCTCCATTTCACCCTGGCGGTGCATTTTATACTACCGGTCTGTCTGATTCTGGGGTTTTACATCGCCTCTTTGGTACGACTGAACGTTATCCGAAGAAGACTCCAACCAGGCCAGGCCATAATTCTTGAAGAAAACATGGAATTTCGAGGGGATGGGTTTTCAGAAAGGCTCAAAAGACAATATTTAAAGTTCAAAAACCCTGGAGAAAAAACGAAGCAAGCGAAGATAGAATGTCGTCTCGACGCTGACGGGTTTAAACGCGAATCAGACGACGAAAGTTCAGACGATGATGTAATACAGACGACACGAAAAGATGACGTAAATTTCGAAGATGGCGGGAAGATGGCTGTCAAGAAAAAGAAACCTAAGACGTCAAAACGAAAAACGCACTATTTATCACGAGATGACGTTCTGTTAACGCACATGGTTGGATTGGCTGCGTTGGTGTACCTTATATGCTGGTTTCTATACATAGTGCAGGCATATATCTACACTTATGCACACAAAACACTTGGAGACACACTTGTCCTTGTAGCCGTTATACTGTCACACTTTGGCTCCTGTTTGAAATTTCCATGCTATCTCTTGTATCCAAGGATAAGAAACTCGTTGAAAAAGACGTTTGGTGTGGACAGCGGAGATAGCAAGAGCACTCCAAATGATCAAACAGCAAACGAACAGACCACAGAACTGTAAAATTTGTGAAAGAACTATGTTCAGATAACATTATCATGTTTTTGTTAAGATTTTTTTTTTTACCTAAAATACCGCACATAAGCATTTTGCAAACAATTTGAGACACCAGAAATAACTAATTTATGTTCACTTTTTATATAAAAAGAATGGCTAATACAATTTCTGTTTGACTGTCAAAGAACATCTGTAAATCTATGTGCATGTACTTTAATATAATGATAACAAAACCTCTCTGGTAGCCATCCTGGATGCCATACTGGATATCCAGTCACGGTTGACTCTTCTGTTCTCTGCTAAATATCACGAAACATGTCCATGTAATGTGTACCCATTGAACCACAATTTTACATATCAAAACTGGGGTATGCAGGACTCCTGGAGTATACCTATTTTTCTTATTTTTGCTCCAAAACATAGATTGTGGGTACTAACATGTACCCACAATCTATGTTTTGAGCCAAAATAAGAAAAATATCAAAACTTTTCTACCCTTAAATTTTCAATTTTTACAACTTTGTCAAAAATCTGTATATTGCATGGGCATGTTTTCGAAATGAGAAGCATTTGGAAAGTACAAATAATGGTGGCTTTGTTTCCATTGATGTTTTATAGAAAAGTTACACAAAACCAAACTGTTTCTTTTTATCCAAAAGATTGGCAGGCAAAGCAGACTTGACACTCAGAGTTGCATTACGAAAACATGCCCATGTAATATACAGAGATTTTTAAAGTTGTAAAAAATGAAAATTTTCAGTAGAAAATTCTCAATATTTTTCTTATTTTTGCTCAAAACATAGATTGTGGGTACACGTTAGAACCGCCTCGGCGAGGCGGTTCTAACGAGTACCCACAATCTATGTTTTGGAGCAAAAATAAGAAAAATAGGCATACCCCTGCAAACCCCAGTTTTGCTATATAAAAGTGGGGTATAAGGGGGTAAATATTACACGGACATGTTTTCCTGATGACACTGACGATCACCGACAGATCCCTGAGCTCATTTTACTGGATCAAGCATGCATGTTCATTATTCTGCGTTTTTCCCACACATTTTTATGGTATATTAATCTCAGTTAAAACTTTATTTTAATTGCTGAACATCCAAGATACAGCCGTCTCGTCGGAAAACCAGCAATGTGGTTTCCGAACAGGTCCGACACAAACCGAGCCGTACAAGCACAGAAAAGGGCTAGAAGCTTGGTATTTCGGATTTAAGAAGGAGAGGAAGTGTACTATCCATGTAGCGAAAACAAAGGCGCTGATCAGCTTCGCGGTTACCGCGCAGCTGATCTGTGTCTTTGTTTTCGCATATGCAGATTGTTGGTTTTCTCATGAGCCGGCTCATATAATCCAGGATCTGACAGTAAGCCAAAGGCTTGTCCTAAGGTTATTTCCTTCACACGTTTCATTAGGTCCTCAAGAAATATTTGGACAGCTTGTGCCTCCATGCAAAAGCTAATATAACTGACGACCAACCACCTGATGTAACATTGATTCCGTATTGATTTTTCACAAAGAGGATGGCTTAATTCTAAAGTTGTCTCTTCCAACTGCAGTAATTTAATTATTTTGAGTCATCATGAAAATCAAGATAAGAATGATTCAACACAATGTAGAACATTTTATACTAGTGTATTTTGTTTGTGTTGAGGCTTAACATCCCAGTCAACAATTTTCAGTCATGTCAGGACGAAGCCAATGCTTTCTGGGTTTAACAAGTACTGTAGGGAGTTAATAAGTCTTGCTCAAGGACACAACACCGTGACGCCTGTGGGGATCGAACGCGGGACCTCTCGATTCGAAGTACAATGCTCTACCATTACGCCATCACGCTCCCTAAATATTTTAATTATAGATATAGATCTTTATGGAAAATAACAACCAACCAATATCGAAAAGAACCTGAAAAAGTGTTGTCGAGAACAGGAAAAAATACCAATATAAATCTTGCAACATTTATTTCTCTAAAACATATTGATAACGTAGACAAAATACTGATGCTGTAAAATAGTGTTACATGCATAATCACACAACCATATTGAGAAAAGAGGATTTATGCCTATCCGAAAACAAAGGCGCAGATCAGCTGTGCAGTAACTGCACAGCTGATCAGCACCTTTGTTTTCGCTACTCGGATAGTACAATCCCTCTTCTACTTTTATCCAAAATTTCAAGCTTCTAGCCATCTTTTGTGACTGTACAGGCCGGTTTGTGTCGGACCTGGTTGGAAATCCCGAAGACTGGCTTTCTTGAGTTGTTTCATCCACATCATGAGAAAAATTGCATTATGAAAACACACCCAAATATATAGATTTTTCTTATTGTAAGAAAATTTAAAATTTGGGATGAATTTTTTTTAATTTTTTTCCCCATATTTTTGCTCAAAACATTGATTGTGGGTACACGTTAGAACTGCCTTTGTGAGGTTTGCGTCGTCGGAAACTCAGATTGTTGGTTGTTGCGAGCGCTCACAAGCCAGTTTCTCAGATGTGGTTGAAACCCAGAAGGTTTTCTCATGAATTGGCTCGATTTCAATAAAAGTAAATAATCACATAATGTACATGTAATTTGGAAGCCAAAAATTTGGATTGTTTGCAGCTGATGTTAGCTTTACGTCCCCTTCAATAAAATTTCAGTTATGACCAATCTGGAGAGCCAATACTGCCTGGGACGGTACTTCATCAGTACTTTGGGGAGCAAAGGTGCCTTGTTCAAGAAAGTCTGCCACACTACCACCAGAGAAACCAGACTACCATTCAAAAAGACAAAGGCGCAGACCATCCCCTGGCTACTGCAATCAATCTGGACCCAGTTGTTCAAAGCATCGTTAGCTTAACGATATCGTTAAGACATAAATTTGTTAAGCAAATATCAGCTAAAGTAACAAACACACTGTTATTTTTTGTTGAAAAAATGTGAGAATCCTTTGCAGTGCAAAGGATTCTCACATTTTTTCAACAAAAAATAACAGTGTATTTGTAATATTAATGTTTGAAATTTTAACGAATCGTTAACTAACGACGTCGTTAGTTTTGAACAACTGGGCCCTGTATTCCAAGTCTGTAGCCTCTTCTGCTTTGTTCAGCCTGTGCGTGAGAAAACCAACAATCTGCCTATGCGAAAACAAAGACGCAGATCAGCTTCGTGGTAACCACGAAGCTGATCAGCGCCTTTGTTTTCGCTACACAGATAGTACAGTCCCTCTTCTTCTTAAATCCAAAATTTCAAGCCTCTAGCAATCTTCTGTGCTTGTACAGCCCGGTTTGTGTCGGACCTGGTCAGAAACCCAAATTGTTGGTTTTCTCACGCACAGGCTCATCAGTCTGATCCCTGGTGAAATACGTAATGTCATTTAGCATATCACCAGTAAACTCTTCAGATCTCTAGGTGATAAAACTTTTTCGTGCTCAACACAGCTGAGAATTTACACTTCTTGTAAATTCATACTTAAATTGCATACATTTAAAGATCACAAAGCCAGGAATTTACCCAACAAACAAAAATTTAAAACATCAGGAAAACAAGTCCGTGCAATATATACCCCCTTAAACCCCACTTTTATATAGCAAAACTGGGGTATTCAGAGGTATACCTATTTTTCTTATTTTTGCTCCAAAACATAAATTGTGGGTACTCATTAGAACTGCCTCGGCGAAGCGGTTCTAAAGTGTACCCACGATCTATGTTTTGAGCAAAAATAAGAAAAATATCAAATTTTTTCTACAGAAAATTTTCATTTTTTACAGCTTTAAAAATCCCTCTATACTGCATGGGCATGTTTTCGTAATGATAAAACCTTTTTCGTGCTCAACTCAGCTGAGAAATTTAAACTTCTTGTAAATTCATACATAAATTGCATACATTAAAAGGTCACAAAGCCAGGAATTTACCCAACTAACAAAATTTTAAAATGCCAACAATTCCTACAAGTGTTGGCATTTAAACATTGTGAGCAGGACAAATTTGGATCTCAGCTGAGATGAGCATGAAAAAAAGTTTATAACATCCTAGACCTGTTCGTGTTGGACTGGACTTTCCATCAACACAGCTAAAAATACTATACAATGACAGTTTTAAAATATGAGCTGCCTCGTGGGAAAACCAACAATCTGCCTAGGCGAAAACAAAGACGCAGATCGGTTGCGCGGTAACCGCGAAGCTGATCAGCGCCTTTGTTTTCGCTACTCGTATAGTACTATGACTCTTCTACTTAAATCCAAAATTTCAAGCTTCTAGCTCTTTTCTGTGCTTGTACAGGCCTGTTTGTGTCGGACCTGTTTGGAAACCACATTGTTGGTTTTCCCAATGAGGCGGCTCATATGTTGAATAAAATAAAACCACAAGAAATGGAATGCTCTTAAGTAGGATATCATATAAAATAAAAACATACACAAAATAATATATCAGTACATATGAGCCGCGTCATGAGAATTTTTGCATATGCGAAAACAAAGATGCAGATCAGCTGTGCAGCGACTGCACAGCTGATCAGCGCCTTTGTTTTCGCTACACTGATAGTACAATTTCTCTTCTTCTTAAATCCGAAATTTCAAGCTTCTAACAATCTTCTTTAGCTACACAGGCTGGTTTATATCAGACCTGGTCGGAACTCCAGAAGACCGGTTTTCTCGTGTCGCGACTCAAATGTCCATGAGTACCCTATACTTAATACTAAAAGTAAACTTTATTTACTGACCAGCATCAACTTTTACTTAAAATTTAAAATATCTGAAAATCTTATATATTTCATTATACCTGTACTTTATATCTGTCTTATACTATATTTTTAATACAAAAAGCTAACTAGGTAAATGCATGAATATATACTGTAAGTTTCAAAATGTTTGCTTGACTTTCATTTCATGATTTTTCACCCAAATTATCAGTGAGTTCTTGAATTCATCAGCCAGTACTGTGCAGTCTATAAAGTTTGTAGCAAATCTTCAGGGTGGGACTTGAGTCTTGGTTGCACCAGTTTTCATATGCAAGAAACATAAGGAATTTGTAAATACATGTATGTATTTAACAGGGAAAATAATGCTCTGGCAAACATTTCCAAGCTTACAGCATATTATATTTTTTGAGACTTGACTAGGTGGGTTGTTGAATAAGTAGTACCAGCTAAAACATCTGCAAAAATGCATGGCAAGAAATTAGGAAAGCATATCTACATGTGACCAGAAATATGTAAATGATATAAATGTATAAGGAATTTATTCAATACAGCTTGAACCACAAATACATCTAAATTTACCACACTGCCTTTATATTCAGAGTATTGCCATATTCAGTTTAGACCAATTTCCAAAGATTTCACATTGCATATTCTGACAATTTCTACCAAACAAAAGAGACAAGCAAAACCCCTGTTATATAAAGATGTACAAAGAAAGGAGTCTATGAACATAATGCCAACTTGTACTGAATAAAATTGTCAGAAAATGGTATTTCATTCATTCGAGCTGCTTCACCAGAAATCCTGTTTGACATTGTTTAATATAAACCCAGAAAATGTTGGTTGATTTGGGGTTTAACATCCCACCAACAGCTAAGGTCATATGGAGATGGGACCTCGGTTTATAGTATCATCCAACTGGAGAAGCCTGGGATCAAACCTGCAACCCCTGGTTTACGAAAACATGCCAATATGATATACAGTAATTTTTTTCAGGTCAAAAATCGATAATTTTCATAGGAAAATTTTGATATTTTTCTTATTTTTGCTCAAAACATAGATTGTGGGTACACGTTAGAACCGCCTCGCCGAGGCGGTTTTAACGAGTACCCACAATCTATGTTTTGGATCAAAAATAAGAAAAATAGGTATACCCCTGCAAACCCCAGTTTTTCTATATAAAAGTGGGGTTCAAGGGGGTATGCATTTCACGGACATGTTTTCCTGATGTGGTTTACAAGGTGAGTGACATAACCACCATGCCACGGAGGCTTCTTCCAAAAAACAAAAAAAGTTTAGACAGTAGAGGGATTCCGATTGTACTATCAATGTGGTAAAAATAAAGACAATAATCAGCTGCATGGTACCACACGGCTGATATCGATTTTTGTTTTTACACATGAACTAAACAGGTTTTCTCATGATACAGCTTGTTGCATCAAGAAAACATGCCCGTGTAATGAATATCCCCTTACACCCCACTTTAATGTAGTAAAACTGGTGTGTATTTTCTTATTTTATCTCCAAAACATAGATTGTGGGTACTCATTAGGACCGCCTCAACGAGGCGGTTCTAACGTGTACCAATGATCAATGTTTTGAGCAATTATAATAAAAGCATCAAACATTTTCAACCGAAAAATTTCAAATTTTACCGCTGAAAGAAATCCCTATATTGCATGGGCATGTTTTTTTGTAATGATGAGGTAGATAAGATGGATAAAGCTTATAAAATACTGAAAAACTAAAAAAACATGAACTTGCAAGTTTGGTCCTTTCATTAAAAACACATTACATGTGACTAAATATTGCTGATAACATCATTAGTACCTTACATGACAGTAAGAGAATGGAGACCCTTTCACAGTGATAGATCTGTTTTAGAAATATATGAGCCGCCCCATGGGAAAACCAACAATCTGCATAGGCGAAAACAAAGGCGCAGATCAGCTTCGCGGTAACCGCGAAGCTGATCAGCGCCTTTGTTTTCACTACTCGGATAGTACAATTCCTCCTCTACTTAACTCCAAAATTTCAAGCTTCTAGCCTGCTTCTGTGACTATACAGGCCGGTTTGTGTCGGACCTGTTCGGAAACCACATTGTTGGTTTTCCCACGAGGCGGCTCATATTAACATGTAGCAGGTTTGATTTCCTTACTACCAGTTGAGGCAAGATGAATAAAACACAATTACCACTCTCAAAGACTAGAGACATTTTATCAAAGAACAATTTATGAGCCTATCATTGTCTTAAACTAAAAACTAAAGTTATGAGACTACAAAATAAATGCATTGCAATAAAAATAATGCATTACTCTACAGGTTAAATGTATATACTTATATAATAATATCACAATCCTCTTTAACAACCAATCAGGTACAAGTATACATATGAGCCGTGTCATGAGAAAACCAACAATGTATTTTTGGAACAGGTCTGACACAAACATGTCTGTGCAGTCATAGACGATGGCTAGAAGCTTGAAATTTTGGATTGAGAAAGAAGAGGAATTGTACTAGTCCTGAAGTGAAAATAAAGGCGCTGATCATCTTCTCAGCTACTGCGAAGCTATCTGTGCCTTTGTTTTCGCATATGCAGATTGTTGGTTTTCTCATGAGGTGGCTCAATTACCAGAGGACCAATGGTCCTGTAAACGCTCACCTGAGTCTGCTGCATATACCAATAAACATGTTTGAATATTATGGTATTTAACCCCAGTGCAGGGGCAGATGAAGCCCTTGGGCGGTTTTCCTTTTTTCAGAATAATCAATATTCTGTCCATTTGCCAATTTCTTGGCTCTTGCTGGCTTTTCCCTTCAAATGACATTTTAACAGTTTTTCCCATTCAAATGCATGGGCAACCCATGTTGACCTTGCCATAAACTTGGTCAAGGTCATCACAGGGTCATGATTTATATATAAATTGTAGTACTTTGACCATGGATGCTTCACACCAAGTTTCATTGAAATCAATCTATTGGTTTCAGAGAAGAAGATATTTGAAGGGTTTTTACCATATATGGGCATGGCGGCCATTTTGGTCATGTGACCTAGATTATTAATATATACATTGGTTCCCCCATCCTATAGATGCTTCACATAAAATTTGGCTTCAATTGGCCAAGTGGTTTCAGAGGAGAAGATGTTTGAATATTATGGAGATATACATGTATATTGCCCCGGGGTGGGGGCAGATGAGCCCCTGGGGTCCAATTTTTTTCAGAATCATTAATATTCAGACCTACTGCCCATTTCCTGCAAGACTATCACTTTAAATGACATTTAAAAGTTTTCCCTATTCAAATGCATTGGCGACCTATGTTGACCTTGCCATAAAATAGGTCAAGGTCATCCTAAGGTCATTATTTATATATACATTGTGGACCTTGAGTCACTTATGCTACATGCCAAGTTTCAAGATCCTAGGCTTTTGGGTTCTGGAGAAGAAGATTTTTAAAGGTCTTTACCATATATGGGCATGGCGGCCATCTTGGTCATGTGACCTGTATTATTTATATACACATTGGTTCCCCCTTCCTATAGATGCTTCACATAAAATTTGGCTTTGATTGGCCAAGCGGTTTCAGAGGAGATGATGTTTGAATATTATGGAGATATACATGAATATTGCCCCGGGGTGGGGGCATATGAGCCCCTGGGGTCCAATTTGTTTCAGAATCATAAATATTCAGCCCTACTGCCCATTTCCTGCAAGACTTCCACTTTAAATGACATTTTAAAAGTTTTCCCCATTCAAATGCATTGGCGACCTATGTTGACCTTGCCGTAAAATAGGTCAAGGTCATCCTAAGGTCATTATTTATATACACATTGTGGACCTTGAGTCACTTATGCTACATGCCAAGTTTCAAGATCCTAGGCCTTTGGGTTCTGGAAAAGAAGATTTTTAAAGGTTTTTACCATATATGGGCATGGCGGCCATCTTGGTCATGTGACCTGGATTATCTATATACACATTGGTTCCCCCTTCCTATAGATGCTTCATATAAAATTTGGCTTTGATTGGCCAAGCGGTTTCAGAGGAGATGATGTTTGAATATTATGGAGATATACATGTATATTGCCCCGGGGTGGGGGCGGATGAGCCCCTGGTGCCCAATTTTTTTCAGAATCATTAATATTCAGTCCTACTGCTCATTTTCTGCAAGATTTTTCCTTTAAATGACAATTTAACAATTTTTCCCATTCAACTGCAAAGGCGACCTATGTTGACCTTGCCGTAAAATAGGTCAAGGTCACCGCAAGGTCATGATTTATATATACATTGTAGTACTTGAGTCATCGAAGCTTCATGCCAAGTTTGGTTGAAATCGGTCCAGTGGTTCCGGAGAAGAAGATTTTTGAAGGGTTTTTACCATATATGGGCATGGCGGCCATCTTGGTCATGTGACCTGGATTATTTATATACACATTGGTTCCCCCTTCCCATAGATGCTTCATGTAAAATTTGGCTTTGATTGGCCAAGCTGTTTCAGAGAAGAAGATCTTTGAAAATGGTGGACGACGGACGACGGACGGACGGACAGACGACGGAGCATGGGTATACTATAAGCTCACCTTGTGAGCCTGACGGCTCAGGTGAGCTAATAATTATATAAAGAATTTTCAACAGGAATGCTCCATCCAAGGAATGCAAATACTGCTAGTCCCCAAGATAATAAAACATTCTCATGCTTAACTTAAATGAGCAAGAAAAGTGCTCTGCTCATAATTAACAAAATAGCCAAAGTTAACGAATCTAATTAAAATCTAAATCATTAAACTTTGCCTTGAGAAATATAGTATGCTACAGGTAGCTCGTCATTAATTTTGTACTATCGTATTTGTTATAATTAGCGCACATGAGCACACACCCTGGTCATTTCGAAAACGTGCATAAGAGTACACTGTTGACTAGCACATTGGTATTTTAAACAAATTTTACAATATAATCTATATAATAAATTGTACCGTATTAACCATATTAAAACTTAAACTTAAATGGTCAATAAACTATTTTGCAGCAATTGGAACACTTGAACGACATGATTATTGAAATTTTTGACATGGTTATTCCAGCAGTTGATGTGTTGTTTTCATTTGTAGTGTGAGCTAATTAGATCAATATTTTGTTGCCTTAACATTTTTAGTTTGAAAAGTTAAGTGCAGCTGCGAGTTGATTAAAACACATACGGTATTTACTGCAAACCCACTTACTTTTGCCTCTATTTCTACAAGCATATAATATACGGTACTCAAGTTGCAGAATTGGTTTATGCAAGTACATGTATAATGTAGATTGTATCAAAATTGGCCTTATCATGGTGATTTTTCGGCTAAATCATCTTTCATACAAAAATTGTAAAAATAAATTGATCCCCAAAAACATCATGAAAACATGTCCGTGTAATATATACCCCCTTATACCCCACTTTTATATAGCAAAACTGGGGTATGCAGGGGTATACCTAATTTTCTTATTTTTGCTCCAAAACATAGATTGTGGGTACTCGTTAGAACCGCCTCGGCGAGGCGGTTCTAACATGTACCCACAATCTATGTTTTGAGCAAAAATAAGAAAAATATCAAAATTTTTCCTCTGAAAATTATCGATTTTTGACCTGAAAAAATTACTGTATATCATATGGGCATGTTTTCGTAATGGATGTACTCCCCACTGCATCACAATTTGTTTCCACCATAAATGCTCAGACTTCAACAATTCTAAACTTTGTTAACATTTTAACATTTTATATGACAAAATCAATTTCAGTATAAGTAGAGGTCAGCATGTAAATGAGCCATGACGTGAGAAAACCGGTCTTCAGGGTTTCTGACCAGGTTTGACACAAACCGGCCTGTACAGTCACAGAAGCAGGCTAGAAGCTTGAAATTTTGGATTTAAGTAGAAAAGGGATTGTACTATCTGAGTAGCAAAAACAAAGGCGCTGTTACTGCGAAGCCCATCTGCGTCTTTGGTTTCGCATAGGCAAAACTCCGGTTTTCTCATGACGCGGCTCAAATGATTTCATAAGCCCACGTTTCAACTCCAATTTATCATTTTTTTTCTATCTGAGAAACTGTTGCAGTTGAAACTCTCTTCTCTCCAAGTTTTCCCCATACAGTCACTGGTTCCTTATCAATGTCAGGAATTCCTCCCGTGTCTTTGGGTCCTCCCGAAATACCCCCAACATCGTGCTTGTCACGGTTCTGCTGTTCAGTTTCTGAACGCCCCTCATCACCATACACATGTGTCTGTTTAAAGGAAACCACAATTATATCAATAATGTATGTAGAAACTTACTTTGGTACATTGTGTCTTCAAAGCTGAAAAGAGTCGACCAGGTCTGACACAAACCTGCCTGTACAGCCACGGAAGAAGATTAGAAGCTTGAACTTTTGGATACAAGTAGAGGAGGAATTGTACTTTCCGAGTTGCAAAAACAAAGGCCCTGATCAGATCAGCTTTGCAGTTACTGCGAAGCTGATCTGCGCCTTTGTTTTCGCATAGGCAAAATCCCGTTTTCTCATGGCGCGGCTCAGGTTATAGATATCTGCAAAACACATTGTGCAAATTTTATATTACTGATCTTTCCAAGGCAATACTTTTGTTATGGTTCCTATTGTTTTATGTTTTGGTTTCAATTTTAGTGCTGTTTGCAAGTTAAGTATTTATTTCATATATTTAGTTAAGTTCGGGTAACTGAGTGGCCATCTAATGGGAAATAGCTGCTCACTTGGCTTATGGTATGTTTTTTTTTGTATTATTATTAGTACCTGATTGCCTATTTGGTTTTTTCACACCTCAGATTTTGGAGTGAGAATTTCTTTCTGACTGCGCCAATTTCTGATCATTGCTTACTTGTACCTTTCCAAAACTTCCATCCTTGTAAATGTTAAGGATTATGCCGAAACCCAGGCCTGAAATTCTATTGAGAGCTGTGAATTGCTGGCTTCGGATTTTGAAAATTGAGGATTTATTCAAAACAAACTTACTTACTAATGGTCTAAATAGCGTTTGCATAATTTGACACATTTTTTTAATATGAATTACGACAATGACGTCATAATAAAGACGATGTTACGTTAAATTTCGATCAATTTCGTGCAACATTTTTTGGTGCCATGACTTTGAAATTTGCGACACTGTGTTGATTAAAGCTGCATATATAATGAAACAAACACAAAGTATGTTCTAAACTTAAACTGAATATCAACATAGAAACTTTGCGCTATTTGCACTAAACAATCAGGTTCACCACCATGATTTTAAAACCTACAGTGGCGATTAAAATATGTTTTCCATAATTATAAAATCACGAAAAGTGTAAGCAAAATTAAAGGGGGTAGCATAATTGTCTGTAGTATTTTTTTCATTGTGGTAACCACATTTTTTTCTCATCAAATTACTTGTTATAAGATGGTCTGTAAATTAAAGTTTTTTCGCGGAAATTTATCGGAGGGTTCTTGAATAATATAAGATTTGCTATGTAAACGAGGATTAAAACAAAATAACCAAAATCTCACAAATTTACCAAATATCTGTTAGTAATACCACATTTAGGCAAAGCTCACAACTGAGCAAATGGTTATATTTATTCAACAACATCTAACCATACTGAAATGTATGGTATTTGTACTTTTCGAATTTTTCATTGCCATAGTCTAGTAGCAACTAGCAGAAAACACATTTTTCGGCACATGCAATGGGCGGTCTTTCAACAGGGTTAACTCAAAATTAAACCAGGTGACCCCCATTTTTTATTTGCTCAGTACAAAGAAAACATTCTAAAGTAGCTTCAAAATAAAAATAAGAAAATTTTATCGAGCCGTTAAATCACCTTTGGGGTCGGCATCATCCTTATAATGAGTGGGAAATCATGTTTGGCTGTTTGTTTACTGAGTGTACTTACGTTGCTTCCACGACTACCCCCACCCCCGCTGGCTGTATAGCCTCTGTGATGGCTACCGCTATCTGCTTCGTAAGACGTTCTTGCACTGAAATATAATTGAATAGGCTTATGATTTTCTCAAAAAGATATTGGCTATGTTTATCTGCTTCATGAGATGTTCTTGCACTAAAATACGATCAAACAAGTGTATGTTTTCACAAAAAGGTTTGTTTATGCAAGGCCGCAAGTCAATGAATTTTTTCAGACAGACACTTTACTTATGGTAAACAGTATAGCCACAGATATTGAGAATGATATTTTTAATTTATAGCTGTACTTCATACTTCTACAGCAGCTAAGGTGGTCAGTTATGCTAACAACAGAGTTCCTTGACAAGCCTTCCCTAGGCAGATTACCAATACTTAATGCATATTTCTTAAAGCAGCAGGAGAAGAATGACCGTAAAATATTTTCATCACCAAAATTAATGTTCAGAAAACAAAATTAAATGTGGTATGCAGTTTTCAAGTGCGAAAGATTTTTTTTTTAAAAGTTACAGTGTTCATTTACAATAAATGAGCCGCCTCATGGGAAAACCAACAATCTGCATAGGCGAAAACAAAGACGCAGATCAGCTTCGCGGTAACCGCGAAGCTGATCAGCGCCTTTGTTTTCGCTACTCGGATAGTACAATTCCTCTTCTACTTAAATCCAAAATTTCAAGCTTCTAGCTCTTTTCTGTGCTTGTACAGGCCGGTTTGTGTCAGACCTGTTCGGAAACCACATTGTTGGTTTTCCCACGAGGCGGCTCAAATGCAGTCAGTGACGCCCTGGCAGACACCACAACTCTGTGTCTTTATGTGGTGTATCAATTTTAACAAAAGCAAATATAATTTGCAACTGACAAAGGTTTTCTTGATTGCATTGTATTTACATTTTGCAACATAAATGGAATCACTGAACATGCATTAATATTTTAAGTGTCCTTGCGTAAAAGCAAATCAATTGAGCCTGTGCGTAAGAAAACCAACAATTTGGGTTCCGACCAGGTCTGACACAAATTGGGCTGTACAGTCACAGAAGATGGTTAGAGTCTGGAAGTTTTGGATTTAGAAAACAGAGGAATTGTACTATTCATATAGTGAAAACAAAGGCGCTATCAGCGCCTTTGTTTTCGCCTATGCAGATTGTTGGGTTTCCCATGCGGCGGCTCAATTATTTTTCACTTTCACTGATATTGGTTAAGCAAATCAAAATTCATTTAAAATTAAACAGTTTGTGTGTACAATTTCTGGGTAGAAAACATTTTTTTTAAAATTTTATTTTCCAATTTTAGGATGCAAAATTTACAAATCAGCTGTGTCATGAGAAAACCTGTTTTGACAAATGCAAAATTCAAAGACACAGGTCACACGCCCAGTAAAGTGCAAATTGACCACCGCCGGTGGTCAACGTAAAAAAAGTTGATATACATCCGGTGGTCGTTTTGAGCGTTTCCTGTTATTAGTTTTCGCGAGTTTGGTGGATGTGGAAGGTAAGATATTTTTTGATCAAAAACGTATTATAAAAATCAAAGAATGTCAGGCTATCAGTTTTTTGCCATTTAATGTCTAGCCGAAGTGGTAGTTGAAAAAAATAAACCGTTTTACTGCAATCCTTTCCGGCCCGTTTGATCGGTAGTGAAAACGAAAGTAGAATCTGGTCAAATACAGGTTAAAATGCCCTGATCGTGCATTTGCAAGCTTTCTGTACCCAATGGTCGTTGCAGTTAGTTAAATGAACACTAAATTAGCTTTTCAGACATAATTTTAAAATATTTCAAGCTTTCCTTTCAACACTTAGATCGATTTGTAGCGGCGGTCAACTTGAAGTTGTGGTGGTCGTATTGATCAATGGGAATTACAATGTAAATTTTCATCGTGAGAGAGAGCCAGAACAAAATGCAACTTGATGTCGTTTTCTGTTAGGGGGCACGGCAACATTAATGGAGATGCATTCTAAATACAACCAAATCCAAATCAATGCCGTCGGTGTCCTCATAATTCAATTTTGTTTGTCCATTAGCCAGCCTTTTCACTAACTTTTGAAGTAACAGGCTGAAAACTTCAAGTA
This sequence comes from Rugalucina vietnamica, assembly GCA_964017185.1. NCBI lineage: Eukaryota > Metazoa > Mollusca > Bivalvia > Lucinida > Lucinidae > Rugalucina > Rugalucina vietnamica. The sequence goes on from OZ024872.1 coordinate 2,137,752, forward strand.
AAAGGCAAAAATAGGGTCATTTAAAAGAAATACACTGTGAATATATGAAAGTAGGAGGCTGAACATTCATAATAGAAGGCAATTTAGCCTCCTGCCGCCTGCTAATGAGAAGGCTGATTAGCCATTCAGTCACATAGTTTAGCAATATCGGATGTATTTATTACTAATTTTTGGTAACCCCAACAATACAAATACTACCTCATGCAAGATGCATTGAATTTATGTACATAATTCGCATTGACTCGAAGAAAAACTACTAGAATAACAGTGTGGTCACCGGGCGTGGGTCAGGTGTACAATACAGCATCTACACAACTGATCAGTGTCTTCATTTTTGCTTCACCATCAGGAAAACATGTCCATGCAATGAATACCCCCTTAAATCCCACTTTTATATAGCAAAACTGGGGTATGCAGGGGCATAACTTTTTTCTTATTTTTGCTCCAAAACATAGATTGTGGGTACTCGTTAGAACCGCCTCGCCGAGGCGGTTCTAACGTGTACCCACAATCTATGTTTTGAGCAAAAATAAGAAAAATATCAAATTTTTTCTACTGAAAATTTTCATTTTTTACTTTAAAAATTTATGTATATTGCATGGGCGTGTTTTCATAATGCTGATAGTGACAATTTTTCTTCTTCTGATATCCATAATTGCAAGACTTAGTGTCTATCTTTATTCTGTGCTGGCCAATTTGTGCTAGACCGACTAGACCCAGTTTCTCGTGACACGGTTCTTATGTCTTACCTTGCAGTCTACGGCTGAATATTTCAACAATTCTGAAAATGGAGAAAATTGCAAAAATAAATAATTTTTTTACAAAAAACAAATTGTGTAGTAACTGTACAGTTTTTGAGCCTTTTTGTTTCCAATACATGCAGAACGTAATTTTCTTTTTTCTCTTCAATCAAAAGTTCTAAGCCTTAATATGCTGTATTCTGTGGCTGTGCAGTTGTGTTTGTGCCGGAGATGTTTTCTTATGAAGCTATTCACAATTTATAGTGTCTGCTCCGGAAGTCTAGATCAGGCAGAATATATTTGGACCATTATGGCATTGTCTTATCATGAATATTCATACGACGAAATCCGAGAGAATAAAACTGACATTATTGCAGAGATTCATCTTAAGCCTGGCATTCATGTTGTCTTGCTACAGTTGGGCATATTACGAAAACTTGCCCATAGCAATATACAGAGATTTTTTCAGTTGTAAAATTTGAAAATTTTCACTGGAAAAATTTTGATATTTTTAATATTTATGCTCAAAACATTGATTGTGAGACGGTTCTAACGAGTACCTGCCTACCCGCCTCACCGAGGCGGTGCCTCACCGAGGCGGTTCTAACGAAAACCCACAATCTAGGTTTTGGATCAAAAATAAGAAAACTAGGTATACCCCTGTATACCCCAGTTTTATTATATAAAAGTGGGGTTCAAGGGGGTATACATTGCACGGACATGTTTTCCTGGTGATATTGTAAGCCACGAATCCAGAAAACCGATCTTCAAGGTTTCCGACCAGTTCAGACACATACCGACCAGTGCAGCCACAGAAGATGACTAGAAGCTTGACATCGCAGATTTAAGAACAGGAATTGTACTATCCATGTAGCGAAAACAAAGGCGCTGATCAGCTGTGCAGTAACTGCACAGCTGATCTGTGCCTTTGTTTTCGCATAGGCACGACTCGTGGCTCTTGTAATGGGCCAACATGTTAGTGTTTTCAAGAGGCATGACTGAGAACAAATAAAGCTGAAGAAATCAAAACTAAGGAGTACATACACGTCCGGGGTACATGTACCTGTTTGGGAACAACTTGATGGTAAGTTGTTCCCACATCACATGTTGGTGTTTGTATCATTTGTCCTTATATTAATGTTTTGTTCTCAGATATGTTGGTACTTAAATTCTCAATAACAAGAGTGTTATCAACATCTTAGCCTTTGCTTGTCTGCCCACTCGTTGCCTTACAAATTGCACGTTTAAATGCATAAGATGTTCTTTTATTGTGATCTTCCGATAAACCTTTAATATCACAACTTTAGAAAATAAAACAATTAGGCACATTTCAACATTTTATTTTCATCAGGGTAACACGCTTGTGAAATGCATTCCCCCTTCAAAGGTATACCTATTAGTCTTATTTTTTCTTTAAAACAAACTTGTATATTTCATTTGTTAGAACTGCCTCATGTACCCACAAGCAACGCTTTTTAGCGAAAAGTACATGTATTAAATTTTTTTTTTTTTTCTAACGAAAATTTTTAATTTTTACTGAAAAATCTCCATATATTGATTGCATGGGCAAGTTTTCTCATCAGGAAAACATGTCCGTGAAATGTGTACCCCCTCAAACCCCACTTTTATATAGCAATACTGGGGTATGCAGGGGTATACCTATTTTTCTTATTTTTGCTCCAAAACAGAGATTGTGGGTACTCGTTAGAACCGCCTTGGCGAGGCGGTTCTAATGTGTACCCACAATCTATGTTTGGAGCAAAAATAAGAAAAATAGCAAAAATTTTCAACTGAAAATTTTCTCTTTTTTTACAACTTTAAAAATCTCTGTATATTGCATGGGCATGTTTTCTTAATGTTAATGCTATTTTTTTTTAAAACGTTCACATGGTAGAGACTAAGTGCTGTTTAATGTAAGGATAGAAAGGATGTATTCAGATTTTAATAGAACCATTCAAGTTCTGCGAATGGAACAGTTTATTCATGATTTTATTACACCTTCCTATTTTAGCATCATGCAAGCGCTCAGGAAATGAGGCCCAATGCGAGAAAATTGGTCTTTGGGGTTTCCGACCAGGTCCTGACATAAACCAGTCTGTACAGTTGCTGAAGATGGCTAGAGACTGAAAATTTTGGATATAGAAAGTAGAAGAATTGTTCTATCCATGTAGCGAAAACAAAGGCGCTGATCAGCTGTGCAGTTACTGTACAGCTGATCTACGCCTTTGTTTTCGCATAGGCAAAAATCCAGTTTTCTCATCATGCAAGCGATCAGGAAATGACGCTAATGCATTATTCTGTATGACATGACTGTATTCATTCTAATACAGGACCATTCTTAAGAAACTTCAATGTTTCAATATGACTGCATGGAAGACATCAATTTATAAGGGCCACTACTATCATACTTATTAATAAGGTTTTGTGTTTAGTTGATGCAAGTCAGATGACTACCTTGCTGGGAAAGAGCTAATCATCTTGTTCTTCACATGTTGTCTTAAAATTTTTGTGAAGTCTGATGTATTGTCTTATCCTTTCCACCTGGGGCCAGTTGTTCAAAATTAATGACATCGTTAGTTAATGATTTGTTAAAATTTCAAACATGAATATTACAAATACACTGTTATTTTTTGTTGATAAAATGAGAGAATCCTTTGCATTGCAAAGGATCAACAAAAAATAACAGTTTATTTGCTTATCTAGTCAGCATTTACTTAACGAGTTGAGGTCTTAACGATGACCTTTAGCTAACAAAGTTTTGAACAACTGGCCACAGGTGTCTGGGTTGGGATTTTAAATTTAATAATATCAATTCCTGGACCTTCTTTTATTATTAACATTTCGTCAGGAAAACATATCCATGCAATGAATACCCCCATACACCCTACTTTATATAGCAAAACTGGGGTATGCAGGGCTATAACTATTGTTCTTATTTTTGCTCCAAAACATAGATTGTGGATACTCGTTAGAACCGCCTCGGCCAGGTGATTCTAAAGTGTACCCACAATCAATAATTTGAGCAAAAATAAGAAATATTACTACATGTACATGTAAAATTACTTTTGAAATTTTTTCAATTTTTACAACTTAAGAAAAATCTGTATATTACATAGGTTTTCATAAGGTTACTTGATAATCCTTGTCACCAGAGTGTGGCAGGGTGCTGACTGGCATTTCAGGTGGGCATATTAGAATGAATATGGTTTTCTTCAATCAAGCCAAATAAGCGTACATACCTAGCTAATTTACTAAGCCCTAATACTCTTTTGTTTGGCAAATAACCTATGGAGACCTGGAAAAAAGAAAATATTTTTTTTTTTTTAAATTCAGTTTTACGTCCCTTTCAAGATTATTTCAGCTCATATGAGACAGACCAATCAGTAGGTGGGGCAAAAACGGAAGAACCCCCGAGAAAAACCACCTGACACACCCGCAAGCAGAACTTGGCTTGTCTCACATGTGGCCAGTGCGGGGCTTGAACCCACACCAGACACAGCGGTGAGATGATCGAGTGATTAAGAAACAGCGCTCCCCGCTCGGCCACGGGGGCCGCCAAAAGAAAATAAAGTGGCTTACCATGAGCAATAATAATAGCATAACATAACATTCTCAGGAATAATGATTCATACGCAACAAAACAAAAGGAATTAGTATTTCAGAATATCATGTTGATCTATTTTTCTTCATAGTTATGCTTTATTTAACTGTTTTATTAATGTTTTACTCTTTAAATATGATTACTATTAAAGTAAAAGAATATTTTGATACATGTACTTACTTTCCCTATAAAAGGCACGAGATGATGTTCACACAGTGAGAACATTTCTATATCTTTGACTATAACCATCTCATCATGGTCTTCATCGAATATTGCATCATTTAACACATCTGAAACGGACAATGAAAAAATGATATTTTTTTTTATTTGAAAAACAGTATATTAATATTGTCATGGCTTCAAATTATTATAGCTATTTTGGGACGTCCAACTGAAACTTGGGATCCAAATACAACAACACCTTGTCAAATCTATCTATAAAAAGAAACAGAGCTGTTCATGAACTAGTTGTGGTTTCTCGAACCTTACATAAATCATTAACAGGGTATAGGTCTGGTGATTTCTAGTGGTACAAAACAATCCATTGTTTATTTACATTTTTAACGAGATATATCTGTTAAAGGTAAACTGCGGGTATAGGTGAAACAGTAAATAAACAAACAATAGTTCTCACTGTTTGCGACATAATATTGCGGCTGGCCTGTAGAATCATTCATGAAATATATAAATGGGCTCGGTCAGAAAACATATTTTCATATGATGTGGCTCATATTGAGTCTTACTATTTCTGCAGCATTATCAGGAAAACATATCCATAACATGTCCATGAAAGGTATACCCCCTTGAACCCAATTTTATATAGTAAACCAGGGGCGTGAAAGGGTATACAATTTTTCTCATTTCTGATCCAAAACATAGATTGTGGGTATTCGTTAGAACCACCTCACTGAGGCAGTTTAAAGCGTATCCACAATCTATGCATGTTTTAAACATTTATAAGAAAAAATATCAAAATTTTTCAACTGAAAATATTCCACTTTTTAAACTAAGGAAAAATCTGTATACTACATGTCTGACGATTTTTAGTGGCACAAATCAATCCATTGTTTATTTACATTTTTACCAATGTCTCCATTAAAGATATATGGCGGGTATATGTGAAACTGTAAATAAACAAGAACTTGTTTGGAACAGAATATTGCAACTGGCCTGTACATGGACATTGTTTCAAAGTGTTGATGATGGCCTCAGGCTGACCTGGCCTCGAGGTTATAAAACTTTTTTCAAGCTCAGCTCAGCTGAGCATGAAAATTCAGGTTCAAAACTCACAAACTAGTAATTTTTCTTGCTCATAAATGTTAAAATGCCAACAAATTTTTAGTCTCAGCTGAGTTGAGCATGAAAAAAGTTTTATAACCTCGGGGCCTGAAATATGACAAAAACTTTTTCTCAGGTACTATTGCTTTAGTCCTGATTGTACTAGATTCTGGTCAGTGCTTATATAATGTTTAACTTTTCTATGCAATGCTGTAATACAACACAAACAACAATGGCCAATCCAATAATGGGCACAAAGTTCCATTATCAACTTCTCACTTTTCAATCCCATCATTTGCAATGATCAGAAATAGATCGTTAATAAGATCACATTTTCGCATGTACGGTATGCAAAAGCAAAGCTGCAGTAACTGCACAGCTGATCAGCGCCTTTGTTTTCCCCGCAAAGATAGCACAATGCTTCTTCTACTAAATCCGAAATTTCAAGCTTCTAGCCATCTTCTGAAGCTGCCAGTTTGTATTAGACCTGGTCGGAAACCCCAAAGACCAGTTTTCTCGCGTTGCAGCTCAAATAGATCCTCAATAAGATGCTTGATTGTTGCAATCATCACAATACAGACGCACTGTGAGAAAACCTGTCTTCAGGCTTTCCGACCAACTCTGACACAAACCGGCTTGTACTGTCATAGAAGATGATGACCAGAAGCTTGAAATTTCGGATTTAGAAAGAAGAGGAATTGTATTATCCATGTAGCGAAAACAAAGGTGATCTGCGTCTTTGTTCTCGGATAGGCAAAAATCAGGTTTTCCCATGACGCGTCTCATATTGCTTGTTCAACTGACAAACTAAGCACACTTTATTTGTACAACAAATTGAATAACAACGTATTAATGAATATAAATTACTTAAGAGAAGAATAATAACAGTCGAGACGTGTGGCACAACAGTATTGGAATACGACTGACGTCAATAGTCAAAGACCTGTCACAAAGCCCAACTGAATCTGTAGTCTTTGATTCCAATGAATAACAAATAGAAAAGGAGTAATCCAATTTGAAAACTCTCAGGATCCTATTATAGTGAAGCCGTTGTACTGAGAGTGAGTAAATAGACATATTGACCCATCATATCGCAATGTTTCACTTACTGACCCACTATGGGATAACATGTTCCTGTAATGTATAGCCCCATAAACCCCACTTTTATATAGCAAAACTGGGGTATGCAGGGGTATACCTTATTTTCTTATTTTTGCTCCAAAACATAGATTGTGGGTCTCCAATGTGGTTCTAATGTGTACCCACAATCCATGGTTTGAGCAAAAATAAGAAAAATATCAAAAATTTTCCAATGAAATTTTCAATTTTTACAGATGAAAAAAGTCTCTGTATACTGCATGGGCGTGTTTTCGTAATAAACTAAGTTCTTCCTAGAATTTCAACAATATCTAAAATTTTACAAGTTTTTGTCAAAAATGATTTTTTTTAAGCCCAAAAACTTAAATTTTTACATTTTTACTTTAAACTATTGTTTTCATTTAGAATGAGAATATACAAAAAAAAAAAAAAAAGAATCTGAATTAACTTTGAAGCCAAGAAAAAGTTAAAGCCTGTTTGCATCTGATGTACGTAATTTCCTGTGTCTGAGTTAGAGCTCTTATTTTATACCCTTTGGTGGGGTTTTCCTGTCTGATTCCCTGGGCATCCCGGCTACTGAGACCCCACTTTAATGGGATAGCAATACTTATCAGTGAATTTTCTCAAGAGAAATTAACATTTTAAGACAAAGCCACCAATGTACTTAAGTAATCCTATTAACTGTTTAATCCTGGCATCCCTTTTATGGGACATAGGCAAACAGAATAGCCCCAGATGTGACGCCGCAAAACGCGGCGTCCCATCTGGGGCTATTCTGTTTGCTTAGAGAATTTTTATCGAAAATTTGAATAAAATTGAAAAATCACTCCTGACGCCCCTAAAAATGAAAGTGGACTGACCCAAATGATAACGATGGGAAAATCCATTCGTCAAATATGGGTTAACAGTTTAATGATTTACTAGCAATTTTTGATACATGTTATTAGATCTGTGCTTGCAAGTAGTAAGCCCTTTTAATAAAATACAGAATATATTTTCATTAAGGACATAATGGAAATTATTAGCCTGCATACTATTGGCTAGGCCGTAAAGCTACTAATCAAATAAGATGTGTCAGGGGGAAACCTCTCGACAGGGTTTTGAGCAGGTCTGGCAGAAAACAGTCACACTTCAAAGATGTGCATGCAAAACATTTTTATCTTAATTAATTCAGCTAAATTAAGATACACATGTACATAATGCTCAGACTAAAACTGACCAAAAATTATCAAACTTTGATCCCAAACTTGTTCACCTTATGTAAGGTAAATTAAGAATTACATCCAAAATGATATTTTTCTATGTCATAGCTCATGTTGTCTAGCTCAAAATAAAGATTCTTTTAATATACTTAAAAAGTCAACTTCAATAAATGGTGCCAATCAGATTATTTCTTTGTTGTTTTTTTTTTAAATTGAAAATTCTGAGGTCCTGTTGACAGATTACTTTCCTACCTGCTTGAATACCCTTTAATTGCCAGCTTTAGCAAGGGTGCTGCCTGGTGCCATTTTAATGCCTTTGGTGAGGCGCAGCCAGGGCACGAAATCACGGTGACCGCCCGATAGTCCGAACGCCCTTTAGTTCGAAGGCCCACCAGTGGGCCTTCGGACTAACTGGCCTTCGGACTAGCGGGCTATAACCCGAAATCACAACCTATGACTCCAAAATGTGCTATATAACGACCAAGCAATCAAGGACAAAATATGTATATATATTTTAAATTCAGTTTTACGTCGCTTTCAAGATTATTTCAGCTAATATGAGACAGGCCAACTGGTCAATCAGTAGGTGGGACATAAATGGGCACACCCACAAACAGAACTCGGTTTGTCTCACATGTGCACAGTTTGGGGGTCAAATGTTCACAATAAACAGTGGTGAGATGATCGTGTTATCAAGAAACAACACTCTTAACCGCTCCGCCAAGGGGGCTGCCTTCAGAATTATTAAACACCTGTTTGTCTCCGACCTGAGTCCTGAATCAATTAGTCGTCTCAACTTCATGATCAGTCATCAGGGGCGTATCCAGGCGGACGCCTGGAAGCCCGGGCTTCAACGTGATTTTTTCAAGTATGGTATTTCCCCGGGTCTTTCTGAGAAAAAATTATGAAAAACAAGTAATTTTAACTGAAAAAAGGTGTTGGGCTTCAACATTACGCATTTCCTGGATACGCCCCTGGTCATGGCTGAGGTGCAAACAACAGTTCACATTTTGACAGTGGTTACACTGACTGACAGCTGTACATTCCTCACCTGCAATACTCTCCCTGTATCCTTTTGTGAAAAACATCATAGCTTTGGCAGCCCTTTCTGGGGTTCTAACCAGCCCCTGACGCTCCGTGTCTTCACCTAGCTCCTCTAACACTCCCCTATAATGTTCTGACATAACTGACAATGACTGGTCACAGTTTGAAACACTCTTGTCAGTTTTGACATTTTGTTCACCTGTGTAAAATTTTTGTTTTTGACCTGTCAACTTTGGAGAAAATAATGAAGTGTCACCTTCAAACGATTTATTTTTCACCATTGTTAATTTCTTTAATTTATCCTCCAGTTCCAAGTCTGGATCTGGCACATAAACTTTTGAACTGTCATTCATCTTAAATCACTTGTATTTCCAATCAAAGAATTGTCGTTGTGATCACTTTTTCCCTGCTTCTGATGTGTGACAGCTTGTACTATTGCTATTTATAGAGCAGCGCTACCTACAACACCACGTGACGATCGATTGAACGCTTGAGGTACATCGGAAGCGGTAGGTGTTAAATATTGATTAGCGTCGCGAGGACATTGATTGGAAAAACGAAACCGAAAGTAGAAAAGCGCGCCAAACTTCATTACAGACAGCTAATTAAGTAAGTAAGTAAGTAAGTAAGTAATTTCTTTTACACAGTGTAAGTAATAATTTGGCTATTGCGTGTATCTGACACTGTTGGATTAAACTATCAATCTGAGATAAACAATCCGTGTTTGTTCACAAATCCTTTAATCCTGAGTGATATAATCTGGACGTATAGTGCATAGGGCCACAGGTTATCACAGCCTTCACAGGTGTCATTCATGCTCTTATTCTATTTGGCTTAGTACATTTCTTATCTCGATCAATTTCTGATCATCACCTCAGGTGTGGGGTGGGTGGCTAAATTTAGAATTTAGTCAAGGGAGAAAAGAACATGTGGGGTGGACCATTAAAACTATTTACAAGATATAGATCAGTAGATGAGAGGCATACTAAAACGCATGCAATGATTTAAATTGAAGCCTTCAATTCCTCAATGGTCTTGGATGAAACCACTGAAGAAGGGAGACTATTCCAAACGGGAATAGTTCTGGGGGAAAAAAAATTTCAGGGCATCACTATAGGCTAATGGTCTTGTGTATTGTGATTCGTGTGATGCCCGAGTGCGCCTTAAGTTGGGTGCAGGGGTCAGGTATTTGTCTTTATCAAGAGACACTGTACCGGAGTGTATCTCACACTGGTCCATCTTTCATAACAGTAAACTCAAACTCCGTACAGCGAACTAAACTTTAGCATATAGGAAATTAAAAAGATGGCTGATTTTGTTCGAGGCGAATTGGTTCGTAAGATTTGTTTATTTATTATGAGCATCTATTTTCGTTAATCCGCACAAAACAAACATTACGGACCATTGAAATCATCATGTTATTAGATTAGACCCATACTTTCTGCAGGTTACCACGCATTGAATTTTAATGCTGAACAAATCTTCCTCAGGTGATTGCAAGAGCAAGCTTTTAGTATGTCATCGTGAAGAAATGCCTATTTTGCAGCTCAAATTCGACAATTTATGGTTTGATTTCTTATTGCGAACATAGGCACTGATCAATTGAGGCGATTTCATCCAAATTTTTTTCAAAGTGTCCTTCCACAGTAAAGTTATCAATGATTTTTCAATACAGTGTATTCGACACCTAAATCGATGCAATGAAAAAACGATTAAAACATTTTTAATTTGGTTAAAAAATCAAACTATGATAATTTATGGGACATTTTGTGTTACGTTGACCTTGTTTCATTTATCGCTTTAAAAGTGAAATATTTATATTACATAAAAGAGATAAATGAAACAGAAGGTCAACATAACACGAAATGTCCCATAAATTATCAAAGTTCGATTTTTTAACCAAATTAAAAATGTTTTAATTGTTTTTTCGTTGTATCGATTTAGGTGTCGAATACGCTGTATTGAAAAAAATCATTGATAACTTTACTGTCAAAAGACACTTTGAAAAAATTTTGGATAAAATCGCCTCAATTGATCAGTGCCTATGTTCGCAAGAAAAAATCAAACAATAAATTGTCGAATTTGAGCTGCAAAATAGGCATTTCTTCACGATGACCTACTAAAAGCTTGCTTTTGCAATCACCTGTCGAAGATATGTTCAGCATTAAAATTCAATGCGTGGTAACCTGCTGAAAGTAAGGGTCTAATCTAATAACATGATGATTTTAATGGTCTGTAACGTTTGTTTTGTGCGGATTAACGAAAATAGATGCTCATAATCAATAAACAAATTTTACGAACCGATTCGCCCCAAACAAAATCCGCCATCTTTTTAATTTCCTATACGCTAAAGTTTAGTTCGCTGTACGGAGTTTTAGTTTACTTTTTTGAAAGATGGACCAGTGTGGTATCTTGTAGAAGGAGGTTTAGGAGGACCGCTCCCTGCGGGACTCCAGGGATGGCCACTCAAGTTCGTCTAGCATTTCACCGACGCTACTGGTGTTCCTCCATCTCCTGCATGTCCACCGGGCAGCAGTCCTCTGCACCTTTTCCACCTTAGTAGTCTGATTTTCATTATAGGGATGCCAAATAGGACCTGCATATTCTTATTCCATGGATTTTTTCTGCAATTTTTGGAAGGGGCCCTAGGGCCTTTCTGATTGGGAAAATTAGCGACATAACCCAGAATTTGGGAATTTTTGAAAACATTCAAAGATTATGATATTTTCCAATTTGACATAGTTAATTAAGTTTTATCATTTTAAATCATTAAATAATATCTTAAAATCAAAGTTTAACATCATTTCAAACAGCAGAGTTTGATTTTCACAATGTTTAGGAACTGTTGAGAATTATTTTCAGCTGTGATTGGGAATTTTTCCTTCAAATTGGGAAAAAAGTCACCTAATTTGCATTGGGAATGGGGCCTTATTTCGGCCCCTGAGACACTCGAAAAAAATCCCTGTATTCCTCAACAGGTTCCTTACACAAAGCATGGCTGCAAACCCACAATACCCCCAGCTGTAACTAATCATATAGAAGGCTTATATTTCATGACTTGGAGAAGTCTCGGACACAGGTTGTAGTTGTATCCATGGACATAATACTTCACTTAAAAGATGAGATTCTTATGTGTGAACTGAAGGATACAACTATATGAACACCTGTGTCTCGGATTACTTAGCATGATGGTAGTGCATCGGAATTTGGGCTGAGGAAGCCCTGGCTGATCCTTGTCAGGGGCGTCATCAGTTGTGGTTTTGAGCAAGTCACATTTCTACGGCTCAATTTGTAAATGTGTATTATGTGGTCATAGTTAGTCACAATAAAAAGCCCTACAAAACTAATGTGTTGTTGTGAAAGCATACTCCTCGTACAGTATAAGCGACTTTTAAGCAAAGATTATTATTACTGTAACAGTGAAGATAATGGATATATAGCTGCTTCCTTCCTTGTAGCTATTTCAGTTTCGGTGACAGTCTTATTATTAATTTTTCTTTGTGAACATGCTGGTTTCTGGGCATTGCTTTAAATATTTGCCACTTTGGTCTTTGTAGAGTTGAAAGTATGGACATGTTGAAAGAATTCCCCTTGATGCTACCAATTGATACAGAGGGGTGCCATTACCAAGGCTACATCAAAGTGGCGGTAATTACTATATCATAGCCTTTCATGTAAAGGCGTAAAAAAAAATTTAGCTGTGTTTCCGCTAACATGCCGAAAATAATCAGGGTCCGTAGGTAGGCAAATCTTTTTATTTTTTCTCTAATTTTTATTTGTTGAAACAGGTAAAAATTGATATGCAACTTAATTCATCTCAAATACTAGATAATGACAGACATCGAAGTTTAAAACATAAAGAAGGTGAAATAAAGTGATTTTAAATATTATTGTTGCAGTCTTGACATATTTTAAGTCATATCTCCATTTACCTGAAAATTTCAAGGGTCGGTAGGGATGAAAATCTTTTTCTTTTCTTTCAAAATGGCAATAAAAACTGCAGGGTCGGCACAAAAAATCAGGGTCGGATGGGCTAGCGGAAACACAGCTTTTTTTTTTTTCGGCCTAACACAACACTCCATTTTATTCTTCATATATCTTTTATGCTCGACTTTGAACACAATAAACTTTAGAAGCCTTCCATGCTAACATAACACACAATTTTATTCTACATATCTTTTATGCTCAACTTTTACACAATAAACTTTTGAAGCCCTTAATGCTAACATAACACACAATTTTATTCTACATATCTGTAGTGCTCAACTTTACACAATAAACTTTAGAAGCCTTTAGTGCTAACATAACACACCATTTTATTCTACATATCTTTTATGCTTAACTTTTATACAATAAACTTTAGAAGCCTGGTATGTGTAGTAGTTAAGCCACACACCTTGTAAACAATACGGTATCTTGCAAGCTCAAGCCTTGACTTCTCCAGTCTTTGCGATGTGTCATTAATAAATAAGCCAGGCTGTGAGGTTATAAAACTTTTTTCATGCTCAGCTCACCAGAGACTAAATTTTACCCTGCTATAAATGTTAAAATGCCATCGATGGTTGGCATTTTAACATTTATTAACAGGATAAATTACTGGCTTTGATGGTCTAAACCAAAACTTCAATAAATTTTAGCTATTTGAGTATTCATGAGCAGTTTAAATTTCATGCTTAGCTGGTCTGAGCATTAAAAAAGTTTTCTTATAACTTTGGCGTCAGGTCTCTAAATAACCTCAGCTTTTATGTGAGACGTAAAACATGAACACCATTATGAAAACATGCCCATGTAATATATAGACTTTTCTTAAGTTATAAAAATTGAAAGATACAAGTAGGCAAAGATCAGGAAAAGGCGCAATCAGAAAAAGATTCCCACTCCAAAAACCGAGGTGGGAAAAAACCAAACTAACAATCAGGTACTTATACCATGAAAACATTTCGTAAGCCGAATGAGCAGCTATTTTCCCAAATTTTGCAGTAGAAAATTTTGCAGTAGAAAAGTTTTGATATTTTCTTATTTTTGCTCAAAACATAGATTGTGGGTACACGTTAGAACCGCCTTGGCATAAAAGTGGTATACAGGGGTATCCTGATGCCACAACCACAGGCCTAAATGGGAGTTTCATTAGGTCTAGACATGTTTTTCTTTTAACTAGGAGAAAATGTGTCATCTAGACGTGAGGCTACCTACCACTAAGAGGCTCTGTGATGCTACAATTAACTGTGACTGGCAACTCCAGCAACTGTTGGTGCGGTTTAGAGGAATTATTAAACAGGTTTGTCAAAATTATTGCAAACAGGCCAACCTTAAAAATATGTATGTTTGCTGTTTACTGAGTTATATGTTTCAGGCTGGGCAGGTGGGTAAGAAAATATTTACACACTGTTCCAAGAAAAATGCACAATTTTTTCTGGAAAAAATGGCCAAAAAATCATGGTGCAAAGTGAAGGGCGGGTTGGTAAACAATACCAAATTATTTTTGTGGCCAGCCTATTTAATAGCGCGTCAGACCTGTAGGTCTGAGCAAGCAGTACAGAACTAGATGAGAGAAAGCTGTTGGAACGCTAGGAATGGACAGTTTGATCTAGGTTCAATGTTTGCTATAAAATTTGCATCTTTCTAGACACATCTGTCTAGACTTGTCTTTTCTTTTCAACTAGACAGAACCATTTGAATACAGAAGTACTTATTGGAAGGTTGCTATGTTTTCAGAGGCTGGTGCAGTGTAAAACATTGTTGTCCTTCCTTAAAGAACTTCACAGTATCATAGTAAGTACTTGAAATGAAGATAACTACACCCTCCTGCCATTACAAAAATATGCTCATGCAATATACATGACTGTACATATTTTCTTTAAAGCTGTAAAAATTGAAAATTGTCAGTTCGAAAATATTGAAATCTTTCTTATTTTTGCTCAAACATTGGTTGCGGGTACATGTTAGAACCACCTTGGTGAGGCTGTTCTAACAAGTACTCGCTGTTTAGGTTTTGGAACTAAGATAAGAATAATGTACACACCCTGTACACCCCTGGGCCAAGTTGTTCAAAACTAACGACGTCGTTAGTTAACGTTTCGTTAAAATTTCAAACATTAATATTACAAATACACTGTCATTTTTTGTTGAAAAAATGTGAAAATCCTTTGCACTGCAAAGGATTTTCACATTTTTTCAACAAAAAATAACAGTGTATTTGTTACTTTAGCTGATATTTGCTTAACAAATTTATGTCTTAACGATATCGTTAAGCTAACGATGCTTTGAACAACTGGGTCCAGTTTTGCTATATAAAAGTGGGGTTTACATGGGTATACATTACATGGACATGTTGTCCTGATGATGATTGGTAACGATCCAGATCGTGACCATTTGTCATGTAACACCAAATTGAATTTTTTCGTCACATGAAACTTGACTGCCGGTACTTTAATTTAAATTTCAAATGTGTTGTTTTATGTGTTGCGAAAGAGTCTGGTCTGGTTTCTGCAACTACATCAGGAAAACGTGTCCATGAAATGTATACCCCCTTAAACCCCACTTTTATATCGTATTGGGTATATTAGGGGTATACAATTTTTCTGATTTTATATCTGAAACATAGATTGTGGGTACTCCTTAGAACCGCCTCGGTGAGGCGGTTCTTACATGTACCCACAATCAATGTTTTGAGCAAATATATTGAAAATTTTATTTTTTTTCTAAATCATGGAATTTTCAATTTCTACAGCGAAAAAAAAAAAAAAAAAAAAAAAAAAAAAATCCCGGTATATTGTATGGGTATGCTTTCGTAATGATTCTGTCTGTATAGATGTCAAATATCTGTTTTCAGATAATGACTAATTTAAGACATTTGAGCCACTTCATGGGAAAACCAACAATGTGGTTTTTGAACAGGTCCAACACAAATCGGGCTGCACAAGCACAGTAGCAGGCTAGAAGCTTGAAATTTTGGATTTAAGAAGAATAGGAAGTGTACTATCCATGTAGCGAAAACAAAGGCGTGATCAGCTTAGCGGTTACCACGAAGCTGATCTGCATCTTTGTTTGCGCCTTTGCAAATTGTTGGTTTTCCCATGAGGCGGCTCATTTAAGAATAAAGCCCACAAATCTATGAATTAATACCCTATTTGCATTGGATAATGGATTGAGACAAAAGCAATCCAAAAATAGTATCCCACGCCGACTCCTTATGTAAATACAACATTTCTGTTGTAAAAACAGATGAATTCTTGTCAATAAGCAGACATCAATATGCTTATGGGCTCCTTAAATAACGTAGTGATCCTTATTAGCTTTGAAATATAAATCTTTACTCAACATTGTAGATGAGTTGTGTCATGAGAAAACCATTTTTTTTTGCCTTTGCACAGCTGATCAGTGCCTTTGTTTTCACCACACATATGGTACAATTCCTCCTCTACTTATCATACAAAATTTCAAGCTTCTAGTCATCTTCTGTGACTTTACAGGCTGGTTTGTGTTGGACCTGGGCAAAAACCCTGAAGACCAGTTTTCTCGCATCATGGCTCAGATCATGATGAGCTAAGTCCAGCCTGATCTGAATTTTTGAATCTACCTAAACAATATTCGTGACTAGGATATTGCGTTTGTGTAACAGGTTTTAACTCTGTCACAATCAGAGGGGGGTGATTCTATATGATCTGCAACAGATTCTCTATGATTTTCTTAATTCAGCTTATGTAAGGTGTATAATCATAAAGAATCCTCACTGTGACAGAGTGAAGACCTAGTGAACATGTACTACGCCGTAGTGTTCAAATGACATGCTATTTCCTGTCTTACTTCCACTTGATGTAAATGAAAAGCATATTTGATGAATCTTTGTAAAAATGAATTTTATATTCAGCACTTGTGTTCAGCAAAGACTTAGATCAGCATTGGATACAGCCCAGCTTGATCAGTAAATGCCAAGCTGAGCTACATCTGCACATGATCCAAAGTGCAAATCATCACGAAAACATGTCCGTGTAATGTATATCCCCTTAAACCCTACTTTTATATAGCAAAACTGGGGTATGCAGGGGTATACCTATTTTTCTTATTTTTGCTCCAAAACATAGATTGTGGGTACTCGTTAGAACCGCCTCGGCAAGGCGGTTCTAACGTGTACCCCACAATCTATGTTTTGAGCAAAAATGAGAAAAATATCAAACATTTTCTGCTGAAAGTTTTCAGTTTTTACACATGAAAAAAATCTCTGTATATTGTATGGGCAAGTTTTCGTAGTGTATTGGCTTTGTCATTCTACGGCTCAACTGTACTCCCACTACTGGGCGGCCTACATTATTGACATGTTAACTAAATCAAATAAAACAGTTAAAAGCCACTTAAGCCAATATTTTTGATGTCATTTAGGTAATGTGAGAAAACTGAGATTTTGTTTTGTCCAATTTTGTGCAAATGACTCCATTGAATACAGTATTAATTGTTTATGGTATGACGCAATTAGTTGTATAAGCTTTGATATAGCAATAAAGCCGCAAAATTAACTCATTTGAGCCTGGCATCCTTTTTGTGGGACATAGACAAACAGCATAGCTCCAGATGTGACACCGCAGAATGCGGCGTCCAGTCTGGGGCTATTCTGTTTGCTTAGAGAATTTTCATCTGAAAATTGAATAAAATTTGAAAATCACTCCTGATGCCCCTTAAAATGAAAGTGGACTCACCCAAATGATAACGATGAGAAAGTCCATTCATCACTAATGGGTTAAATAAGTCATTATTAAGTGTTAACACTGAAAAAATAGTGTTAACAGTCTGATGGAGGTGAATCTGAACCAAAATTCCAGCATGCTTTTATATTGTACATGTACTTTGTCATGTAAAATGATACATAGTTGACTTGTTATCCTTCATGGCTTTTGAGCATTTTGGCATTCCCTGTGTGGCAGAAAATATTCAAAGATTCAGTCAGCGGCCCTCGTGGCCGATCGGTTTCTTAACCGTTTCTTAATCACTGTTTCTTAATCACTCGATCATCTCACAGCTGTGACTGATGTGGGTTCAAGCCCCGCACTAGCCACATGTGAGACAAGCCAAGTTCTGCTTGTGGTAGTGCAAGGTGGCTTTTCTCAGCGTTCTCCCGTTTTCGCTCACCGACTGATTGGTCCGTCTCATATGAGCTGAAATAATCTTGAAAGGGATGTAAAACTGAAAAAAAAAAAAAAAAATAAGATTCACTTCCTGCTTTACAGATAATTGTTGTGAAAGTTATTATAAGGCTGAAAATAAAATTTTGTTTGTTTGTCCTTTACCTACCTACCCTGAATTTAGCCCTCTACTCAAAAAATTATATTGTAGTTTCCTGAGGAAAATATATTTTTATTTTTCTATGGCTGAAATGCTTGTATACGAACTTGTTAATTTTGCCTTTCCTGGAAAGGTTTTGCACTGTATGTGAAATATCTATTCATTTTTAGCTCCCCTGCACGAAGTGCATAGAGCTATTGTAGTCACCTCGGTTGTCCCCGTTTACGTTTACGTGTATGTACGTTTACGTGTACGTCCGCGTCATACTTTCGGTTAAAGTTTTTTATAAGTCTATATCTCTTGACCATGTTGATGGATCAAGTTGATACTTTGCATGTTGCTAGATATTGGTCTGAAGTTTTACGCAGTACCATCATGACCCACCCTGGGTGACCTTGAGGTCAAGGTCACAGACTTAGAAATTTTGTGTTTAAGTTTTTTTTTTTAAGTTTTTGTAAGTCTATATCTCTTGACCATATTGATGGATTGAGTTGATACTTTGCATGTTGCTAGATATTGGTCTGAAGTTTTTTGCAGTACTATCATGACCCACTCTTGGTGACCTTGAGGTCAAGGTCACAGACTTAGAAATTTTGTGTTCAAGTTTTTGATTTAAGTTTTTGTAAGTCTATATCTCTTGACCATGTTGATTGATAGAGTTGATACTTTGCATGTTGGTAGATATTGGTCTGAAGTTTTATGCAGTACCATCATGACCTACCCTGGGTGACCTTGAGGTCAAGGTCACAGACTTAGAAATTTTGTGTTTAATTTTTTGGTTAAAGTCTAAATCTCTTGAACATATTGATGGATAAAGGTGATACTTGCATGTTGATAGATATTGGTCTCCGGTTTTATGCTGTACATCACAACTCACCTGGATGACCTTTAGGTCAGGGTCATGGACTTGGAAGTTTTGTGTTTAAGTTTTGGTTAATGTTTTTATAAGTCTATATCTCTTGAACATGTAGATTGATCAAGTTGATACTTTGCATTGGTCTGAAGTTTTATGTTGTAGCATCATGACCCACCTGAGTGACCTTGAGGTCAAGGTCATGGGTCATAGATTTTAACAGATGTAGTGGCAAAGCACAAGTCAGGCGAGCTACGCTGTCCTGCGACAGCTCTTATTTTATTCATACCTGTCTATATTACATGTACAAGTAGTATTTCAGGCAAAATAAAAGCCAAATCTGACTACACTAAAATGTTGAATGTTAATTTTCTGTTTTCTGCAGAAAGCAAAATATTATATAATAATTTCCCTACCTACCTACCCAAGATTAAAATGCTGGGTAGGTAAAAGACAAACAAACAATTTTTTAATTCAGGCCTAAACACAATAAATTCAGCTTGAAATCAACTTGTGTCCTATCTCCTTAATTTCAGGAAAGACAGTTGGAAGCTGAGGACAAGAGACCAGAACAGGCCTCCAAGTTTTGTACCAGTCTAATCACACATATTGAAGCCTTGGGCTGGGAAAGGTTCGTATGAGCTGTGGCATGAGAAAACCAACATTTTGCATATGCGAAAACAAAGGCGCAGATCAGCTTCGCAGTTACTGCGAAGCTGATCAGCGCCTGTGTTCTCGCTACACGGATAGTACAATTCCTTTACTTTCTAAATTCAAAATTTCCATCGTGTAGCCATCTTATGTGCTTGTACAGCTCGGTTTGTGTCGGACCTGTTCGGAAACCACATTGTTGGTTTTCTCATGATGTTGCTTGTTTTTTGTTAGGGACTGAATTAGACAGTGGCTGTTAAACTTTTTAATATGTACCTGAGTGTGCAAGTCATGTCACTTGTAAATCTTCGCAAGGTTCCAGGCGCTTTTCCTTATAGGTCATTAGACTTTGCAAAAAATGATGGCTACCTTGCTGGGAAAGAGCTAAGGTAATTAACCCATTAGTGGCGCATGGACTTTCCCATTGTTATCATTTGGACAAGTCCACTTTCTTTTTAGGTGAATCAGGAGTGTATTTCAAGTTTTATTCAATTTTTCGATGAAATTCCTCTAAACAAACAGGATGGACCCAGATGGGATGCGGCTTGTTGCGGCGTCACATTTGGGGCTATACTGTTTGCCTATGTCCCATAAAATGGATGCCAAGCTTAAATGAGTTAAAGTCATCTTGCTCTTTATGTGTGTTGTCTTTTCTTTCCTGCCTGGTGTCAGGGTTGAGATTATGTTTGATTGTATCAATTCTTCTACCCTTCATGTAACATGACCCGCATCATGAGAAAACCAACAATGTCCAAACTGACACAAACTGACACAAACTGACACGAACTGAGCTGTACAAGCTACATAAATGGCTAGAAGCTGGATTGTACTATCTGTGTAGTGAAAACTAAGGCTCTGAACAGCTTTGCGGTTACTACTATTAAAGCTGGTCTGTTACTTTGTTTTTGCATAGGCAATTTGTTGGTTTTCTGATGTGGCTGCTCATTTGTAAATTAGATGGACAATGTACTTACTATTTAATTAAGCTAAAAAGCTACATGCATATGCACACTTAAATTCTCAATTGTATTTCAGGATTGTGTACATTGACCCATCTTTCCAACAGTTACATATTCAACATATAGACGAAGCTAACAGAAAACATGTTCTGAAATTCACCATTGGAGCACAGGTTGGTTTCCACTTTGGATGAGTTAGAACTTAGTACTAGTGTCACTTTTCAAAGTACTGCTACTGATGATCTGGGTTATGTGAAATTTTCAAGAAAAAAGCTTCTGTAACTAATGTTATTTGTTTTACTATAACCGACAAAGAATAAAGTTTCTTTTATATTCTATCTCGTATATTGAAATAACAAAGAATACAGCATCATTTCACAGTGGCCCCCATGGTCGAGCGGTTAAGAGCGCTGTTTCTTAATCACTCGATCATCTCACCGCTGTGTCTGGTGTGGGTTCGAACCCTGCTCTGGCCACATGTGAGACAAGCCAAGTTCTGCTTGTGTGTGTGTCAGGTGGTTTTTCTCGGAGTTCTCCCGTTTTCGCCCCACCTACTGATTGGCCCGTCTCATATGAGCTGAAATAATCTTTAAAGGGACGTAAAACTGAATTAATAAAAAACAAAACAAAAATAAGCATCATTTCACAAGCATGCAAATTGGAAAAGAGGAATCTTTGATGAACAGGAAAAAACAAATGTACATGTTTTGGATAGATAGTTCTTATTCTTAGGTTGTTTAGACATGATCGGACTCTTCTTTTCACTGTTTGCCATTCTGTCTGTATCCTTTGAACATTTACCTTGTGAAGTTCTTTGATACATTACAATCAGCCGTTTGGAGCAATCAGCGCCTTTGTGTACTCGGATAGTACAATTCCTCTTCTACTTAAATCCGAAATTTCAAGCTTCTAGCTCTTTTCTGTGACTGTACAGATCGGTTTGTGTCAGACCCATTCGGAAACCACATTGTTGGTTTTCCCACGAGGCGGCTCATTTGTTTATACCTAAGAAGTGGTGGCTCTGTCCCGACATGACTGAAAAACTGTTGACTCACACATTACACCACAACACCAAGAAAAGAAGCATTTTCTGCTTCTGAATATTTAGGCTGCTGATTGTTACAACTTATTTTCCAGTATCCTAAGGAGTGTCCGAAGTGCCAGGCCGAAATCCCTGGGAAATTTGAGGTTCACTGGACCCCACAGGTAGGTTCCTTACACAGATATAATTAGGGAGTTGGAAGATACAGTCATGTACATATGAGCCGCAACGCGAGAAAACCGGTCTTCAGGGTTTCCGACCAGGTCTGACACAAACCGGCCTGTGCAGCTACAGGAGATGGCTAGAAGCTTGAAATTTCAGATTTAAGAAGAAGAGAAATTGAACAATCTGTGTGGCGAAAACAAAGGCGCTGATCAGCTATACAGTTACTGCAGAGCTGATCTGCACCTTTGTTTTCACATTGGCAAAATTCCGTTTTTTCCATGGTGCGGCTCATATGAGGGGCATCCAGAAAAAATCTGTCATTGGGTTTTGTAACCAGGTTTGACACAGTTTGGGCTGTACAGTCACAGGAGAGGGCTAAATGCTAGAAATTTTGAATTTAAGAAAAGGAGGGGATTGTACTATCTTCGAAAAGTATGTAAGTGAATAAGCGAATTTATGCATTAGTAGATCTGCATCCTTATTTTGTATGATAGGTAAAAGCAGTGTTTCTACTATAGATATGCATAAATTTTCAAGGAAATTGAAACAAAAAAAAAAAAAAAATAAATAAATAAAAACAACAACATACATGTTATATTCAGCTGGCAAAATTAATGTCCAGGGAAAAAAAAACCCAGATTGGAATGGTATCGAATCAAGAAAGGAGATTGTTAAATGTCAGTGTATCATCTCTTCCCTTTAGAGTCAGCTACTGGACATATGTCACCAGTTTTCGCAGTGTATTACGGCATACAAAGACTTCTGGGATATGATGTCAGAGGTTGACAAGGACACCTGGGTCCTGGAGCCAGATAAACCCACCTACAGTGCTGTACATAGGAGGATTGCTATCAGTATGTACAGTATTGTAACAAATCTGATAGTTTATGCATTTGAAATAATTTTTAGCTCACCTGAGCCGAAGGCTCACAAGGTGAGCTTATAGTACAGTAGTCGATCCAGCGTCCATCCGTCCGTGCGTGGGTCCGTCCACATTTTCAAACTCAAATATCTCTAAGACAACAAGGCCGATCATGATCAAATTTTATCTAAAGCATCACTGAGGAGGGGGAAAGGTTGCATTTGGTTTTGGGCCAGGTCGGATTGCAACTCTGGTTTCCATGGCAACAGATAGCTCCCATAGACTTACAATGGGAAAAACATAGAAAAAATCTTCTTCTCCGAAACCACAAGTCCCAGACCTTTCATATTTTGTGTGTAGCAATGTATAGTGGTCCTCTTTATAAATCCTGCCAACCGTGCCCCTGGGGTCCATACAGGCCCCGCCCTGGGGGCGTGATGGGGCAAAACATAAAAAAATCTTCTTCTCCGAAACCACATGGCCCAGAGCCTTCATATTTTGTATGTAGCAATGTGTAGTGGTCCTTTTTATAAATCCTGCCAATCATGCCCCTGGGGTCAAAAATGGCCCAGCCCCGGGGGCCATTAGCTCCCATACACTTACAATGGGAAAAACATAAAGAAATCTTCTTCTCCGAAACCACAATGCCCAGAGCTTTCATATTTTGTCAGTAGCAATGTATAGTGGTCCTCTTTATAAATCCTGCCAACCGTGCCCCTGGGGTTCATACAGGCCCCGCCCTGGGGGGTTCATGGGTAAAACATAAAAAAATCTTCTTCTCCGAAACCACAAGGCCCAGAGCTTTCATATTTTGTTTGTAGCAATATATAGTGTTCCTCTTTATAAATCCTGCCAACCGTGCCCCTAGAGTCCATACGGGCCCCGCCCCGGGGGCGTCATGGGAAAAACATAAAAAAATCTTCTCCGAAACCACAAGGCCCAGAGCTTTCATATTTTGTTTGTAGCAATGTATAGTGTTCCTCATTATAAATCCTGCCAACCGTGCCCCTGGCGTCCATATGGGCCCCGCCCCAGTTGCGTCATGGGAAAAACTTTAAAAAATCTTCCTCTTTAAAACCACAAGGCCCAAAGCTTTCATATTTTGTATGTAGCAATGTGTAGTGGTCCTCTATATAAATCCTGCCAATCATGCCCCTGGGGTCCATACGGGTCCCGCCCCGGGGGTCATTAGCTTCCATAGACTTACAATGGGAAAAACATAAAAAAATCTTCTTCTCTGAAACCAAAAGGCCCAGAGCTTTCATATTTTGTCAGTAGCAATGTATAGTGGCCCTCTTCATAAATCCTGCCAACCTTACCCCTGGGGTCCATACGGGCCCCGCCCCGGGGGCATCATGGGAAAAACATAAAAAAATCTTCTTCTCCAAAACCACAAGGCCCAGAGCTTTCATATTTTGTTTGTAGCAATGTAAAAGTGTTCCTCTTTATAAATCCTGCGAACCGTGCCCCTGGGGTCCATACGGGCCCCGCCCCGGGGGCGTCATGGGAAAAACTTAAAAAAATCTTCTCCGAAACCATATGGCCCAGAGCTTTTATATGTTGTGTGGACCAATGTATAATCCTCTCCTTTAAAAATGCTGCCAACGATGCCCCTGGGTCCATACAGGCCACACCCCAGGCATGTCATTATCTACCATAGACTTAAAATGGAAATATATGAAAAAATCTTCTCTGCGCAACAGCATGACACAAAGCTTGTATATTTGATATACAACATTGTCATGTGGAGCTCTACATAAATCCTGCCAATCTTGCCCCTGGGGTCAAATATGGCCCCACCCAGGGGGTCATTATAGGACCCTGACCTTGTTAGATTTTTTTTCACGTGAACCAAAATGGCAGAGGATACACAATCCAGACAAGAGCTCTTCTGCTGATGTAAGTTGGGTTTCAAGGTCACATGACCAAGATGGCCACCATACCCATATATGGTAAAAACCCCAATTACTTTGTCCAGTGACTGTACTTGTTGACTCTCAGGTGAGCGATCGTTGCCCCTGGGCTACTTGTTAATCAATTTTTGACAAGTTGGGCTTACCTAAGAGTTATATGCTTCCAACAAGGGAGAATATTTGTGTTAAGGAAATTTTACAGCAATGGCTGTTATTGTGGTTCTTGTTTTCTTACCTTACATAAAAAGATAGTCACTGGTGCACAAATCTTATCTTACACTGCTGGCTTGGTTGCTCATACAAGATAAGAAAAGGATGCGACTTAATTGGAACGTTTCTACGGCTTTGCCAAATGGTGTTCACCAAAACTAGACAGAATTGGTGTGAATTCATGGGGAATATTTTTGAATCACGCTCGTTTTAAAATACAAACAAATCAAAACTGCATCTCTATTGACTTTGACAACGATTTATTTACATTTAACATCCTATCCATAATATACACGTCACCAGAGTTAAAGCATGGTACCGGGTGACTTTACCGGTAAAATGAATTTAATTGGAGTTACATGTATGTAAGAAAAAGAATCTGTCATTGGTGTTCAGTGGAGAAAGGAAATTCCCATTTATGGGTCCACCATTCAAGTGGGAAACTTGGCATATTGTATTTGTATTGAAGTGAATTGGAAATCGACCCCTATGTGAGGCTCATCTCTGTGAAGATTTGGTCACAAAAATGTTTCTGCAGCCATTATTCCACTAAGTCATAAAAAAGTATTTTTAATCAATCTGATAAGTAAAAAAATAATCTAACTAATTGATGGAAAACTGATTTAACTCACTGTTAGAGAAAACATATCGAAACAAAGTCAATATACTGACTACGTCAAATTGTCAGTCTTTTTGCCTATATATTGTATATGTTTCAATGTTTCAAACAAATGGAAGCCGTAGGATTTCTGCAGGTGTTTTAAGCAATATATGAAATTCTTTATGTTATTGATAGGTACAAATGCCTCCCTTCAAGTAACAGTTGATCCCCAGCAGCCAAGAGCTCTACCAGAATGTAGATTTTTAGGGGCTGAACATGGTAGGTACCGTTATATGACTATCCTTTAATAATGAATCTCTCTTTGTCCTGAAAATCTTAGGCTTCTCACATTTAAGCAAATAGAAAGCATTCAAAAGTAAGAAATGATCAGGGACAGTGAATTCAGAACCAAGGTTCCAACCTAAAACAACCAAATGAAACATGGGTAGCGATACTAAGAGAACTTGTGATAAGCTGCTATTTCCCAATAGGTGGCCATCAATTACTTTCTATATATATGAATATGCACATAATAGGTAAAAACAGCACAAAAATGGACATAAACACAACAAATAGAACTGCAACGGAAGTACTGCCTTTGAACAATCAGTAGTAAATATAGAACTAACTGTATTAGAAAAAAAATGTATTATAATTCATTAGATTTGTGAATAAAATTGTCCATATCTCATGATTCAGTCTACAGCTCACAACATGTGCATGTACATGATACGTGCAGACAATATGTACAGCTTATGTAATATGTGCAGATCAGCTGTGCAATAAATGTACAACTGGGATAAACATGTAACTTGTACCTAAGATTGTACAATCCCTATATTTCCAAATTAGAAATTTTGCCTTTAGCCATCTCCTATGAATATATGAACTGGTTTGTGTTTCATCACAATTTGGCTTATAATGTCTGCTTTCAGTTGTGTCCCCTTTGAGAGAGAAAATGAATATGAATCTCAATATGTGGTATGTACAGGTATATTCCAAAATCTTTCATTTTGCATGAAATTGTCTTAAACATTGATTAGTGTTAAAATGCTTTTGGATATGAACCGCATCGTGAAAAAAACAGATTTTTGGCTATGCGAAAACAAAGACGCAGATCAGCTTTGCAGTAACTGCAAAGCTGATCAGTGCCTTTGTTTTCGCTACATGGATAGTACAATTTCTCTTCTTCCTAAATCCGAAACTTCAAGCTTCTGACCTTTTCCTGAGACTCTACAGACCGGTTTACGTCGGACCTGGTTGGAAACCCCAAAGACAGGTTTTCTCGCGTCACGGCTCATAATCATAATGTGCTAGAAATGTAAGTTTGTTTCTTTCTGTAAACATGTTTGTGTAGAAACCAGTTTGGACACAGAAAGTTTGGGGGTAGACTGTTTGTTTGTTTGTTTGTTTGTTTGTTTGTTTGTTTGTTTGTTTGTTTGTTTGTTTGTTTAAGCAATGTCCTTCCTTATATAGAAAAAAGCTCTTTAAGTTTCGTGAAATTAAGATTTTGACTTTCTGTTTCTGTTGTAGGAATGAGGAGGCAACTCTTTTAGAAAACCTTGAGACAGTTCTTGGCATCCCATTTCCCTCCCCTGCTAACACAAAGAAAGAGGTACATGTAACTCATAAATTTTTTTGTAACTTGGCAAACAGTTTTAAACACCCTATAGTTCTAATTCTAAGTTGGCTCTGAAATGCAGATCATGCCAATGTTGTGTTCAATGGTACACTTCAACCTCATTATAACACGCCTCATTATAATGCGGTTTTCAATATAACACGGCCATGTCATGGATCCCAAATAAATTATTTTACTATATGTCTATAGAAAATAACCTCAATATAACACGGTTCACTTATAACACGGTCTGATTCTATGGACCCCAAAGATAGCGTTTTAATGAGGTTGACCTGTATAACAATGCTAAGTCATGTTTAAAGTCTCATCCAACAGACCAGGCCCCAAGGTTATAAAACTTTTTTCAAGCTCAACTTTTAACATTTATCAGCAGGATAAATTACAGGCTTTGGAGTTCTAAACCTTCAATTTAAAAATATTTGGGCTATTTTTGGTATTTATGAGCAGTTTAAATTTCATGCTCAGCTGAGTTGTGCATGAAAAAAGTTTTATAATCATGGGACCAGGGAAGCCAAGAATCTACTCACGACCCATTTCTTTTTTGATTAAATCAAATATTCTCATTTTCTAGTTTAACTGTATATATTTTATAGCTGTTTCAGTAAATGTATTCAAAATATTTAAATACACATGTTATTAAATTTGATAGACAATGTGTGTTTGCCATGAAGACTCGGACATCTTTAAATGAGCCACCTCATGAGAAAACCAACAATCAGCATATGCGAAAACAAAGGCGCAGATCAGCTTCGCGGTAACCGCGAAGCTGATCAGCGCCTTTGTTTTCGCTACTCGGATAGTACAATTCCTCTTCTTTCTAAATCCAAAATTTCCAGTCTCTAGCCATCTTCTGTGCTTGTGCAGCCCGGTTTGTGTTGGACTACAGTGTTGGTTTTCCCATGAGGCCACTCAAATATTCCCATTTATTTTTGCCCAGGAGTTCAGCTCAGAATGTGGTATCTGCTATTCCTATAGAATGGAACTGGAAATTCCTGACGAAGTCTGTAGCGATACGAGATGCGGTCAGGCATTTCATAGAAGCTGTTTATACGAGGTAATTATGCACCAGACATTTAGGATTCTTCTATAGAATGGAACTGGAAATTCCTGACGAAGTATGTAGCGATACGAGATGTGGTCAGGCGTTTCATAGAAGTTGTTTATATGAGGTTAATTATCAGTTTCATACATTAAGATTTGAATTCCTAATATGTAGTGGTACGAGGTGTGGTCAGACATTTCACAGAAGCTGTATATATGATCTTATATGAGGTACTTATGCACTAGTCAATTAGGATTCTCCTATAGGATGGAACTGGAAATCATAGTACATGTAGCTGTTTATATGAGGTAATTATCAGTTTCATCCATTAAGATTCCTGACAAAGTATGTAGTGATACGAGGTGTGGCCAGGCATTTCATAGAAGCTGTTTATACGAGGTAATTATGCACCAGACATTTAGGATTCTCCTATAGAATGGAACTGGAAATTCCTGACGAAGTCTGTAGCTATACAAGGTGTGGTCAGGCATTTCATAGAAGCTGTTTATATGAGGTAATTATCAGTTTCCTACTGTAGCTGTTTTATCGGATAATTAACAGTTTTATATGAGGTAATTATGCACCAGTCATTTAGGATTCTCCTATAGGATGAAACTGGAAATTCCTGACGAAGTATGTAGCGATATGAGATGTGGCCAGGCATTTCATAGAAGCTGTTTATATGAGGTAATTATCAGTTTCATACATTAGGATTTAAATTCCTGATGAAGTATGTAGCGATACGAGGTGTGGCCAGGCATTTCATAGAAGCTGTTTATATGAGATAATTATCAGTTTCATACATTAGGATTTAAATTGCTGACGAAGTATGTAGCGATACGAGGTGTGGCCAGGCATTTCATAGAAGCTGTTTATATGAGGTAATTATGCACCAGTCATTTAGGATTCTCCTGTAGGATGGAACTGGAAATTCCTGACGAAGTATGTAGCGATGCAGGATGTGGTCAGGCATTTCATAGAAGCTGTTTATTAGCTCACCTGAGCCGAAGGCTCACAGGTGAGCTTATAGGATAGGCAGGCATCCGTCGTCCGTCGTCGTCGTTGTCGTCCGTCGTCGTCCGTCCACAATTTCAAAGAAGAATATTTCTGGTCCTAGTAGGCCGATCTTGATCAAATTTAATGTGAACCATAATTGGGTTGGGGGATTGATGGCATTAGGTTTTGGAGCAGATTGTATCAAAATTGTGGTTTCCATGGCAACAGATAGGTCCCATAGACTTACAATGGGAAAAACTAAAAAAATCTTCTTCTCTGAAACCACTAGGCCCACAGCTTTGATATTTGGTATGTAGCAATGGCTAATGGTCCTTTACATAAATTGTGCCATTCATGCCCCTGGGGTCAAATTTGGCCACGCCCCGGGGGTCGATAGTCTCCATAGACTTACTATGGGAAAAAAATTCAAAAATCTTCTTCTCTGAAACCACAGGGCCCACAGCTTTGATATTTTGTATGTGGCAATGGCTAATGGTCCTCTACATAAATTGTGCCAGCCATGCCCCTGGGGTCAAATTTGGCCACGCCCCGGGGGTCGATAGTCTCCATAGACTTACAATTGGAAAAACTAAAAAAATCTTCTTCTCTGAAACCACTAGGCCCACAGCTTTGATATTTGGTATGTAGCAATGGCTAATGGTCCTCTACATAAATTATGCCATTCATGCCCCTGGGGTCAAATTTGGCCACGCCCGGGGGTTGATAGTCTCCATAGACTTACTATGGGAAAAAAAATCAAAAATCTTCTTCTCTGAAACCACAGGGCCCACAGCTTTGATATTTTGTAGGTGGCAATGGCTAATGGTCCTCTACATATATTGTGCCAATCATGCCCCTGGGGTCAAATTTGGCCATGCCCCGGGGGTCGATAGTCTCCATAGACCTACAATAGGAAAAAAGCTAAAAAAATCTTCTTCTCTGAAACCACTAGGCCAACAGCTTTGATATTTGGTATGTAGCAATGGCTAATGGTCCTCTACATAATTTGTGCCATTCATGCCCCTGGGGTCAAATTTGGCCACGCCCCGGGGGTCGATAGTCTCCATAGACTTACTATGGGAAAAAAATTCAAAAATCTTCTTCTCTGAAACCACAGGGCCCACAGCTTTGATATTTTGTATGTGGCAATGGCTAATGGTCCTCTACATAAATTGTGCCAGCCATGCCCCTGGAGTCAAATTTGGCCACGCCCTGGGGGTCGATAGTCTCCATAGACTTACAATTTGAAAAACTAAAAAAATCTTCTTCTCTGAAACCACTAGGCCCACAGCTTTGATATTTGGTATGTAGCAATGGCTAATGGTCCTCTACATAAATTGTGCCATTCATGCCCCTGGGGTCAAATTTGGCCACGCCCCGGGGGTTGATAGTCTCCATAGACTTACTATGGGAAAAAAATTAAAAAATCTTCTTCTCTGAAACCACTAGGCCCACAGCTTTGATATTTGGTATGTAGCAATGGCTAATGGTCCTCTACATAAATTGTGCCATTCATGCCCCTGGGGTCAAATTTGGCCAGGCCCCGGAGGTTGATAGTCTCAATAGACTTGCTATGGGAAAAAAATTCAAAAATCTTCTTCTCTGAAACCACAGGGCACACAGCTTTGATATTTTGTATGTGGCAATGGCTAATGGTCCTCTACATAAATTGTGCCAGCCATGCCTCTGGAGTCAAATTTGGCCACGCCCCGGGGGTAGATAGTCTCCATAGACTTACAATGGGAAAAACTAGCAAAAATCTTCTTCTCTGAAACCAAAAGGCCCAGAGCTTCTATATTTTGTATGTAGCAATGTTTGGTAGTCCCCGTTATAAATTGTGCCAGTCATGCCCCTGGGTCAAATTTGGCCATGCCCCGGGGGTCAATAGTGTCCATGCATAGACTTTCATTGGTCGATTCTCAATTATTTTAAATCTCATGAGCTTACAATGTGATAATCTCTCAGGTGAGCTACAGGACCAATGGTCCTCTAGTATTAGGTAATTATCAGTTTCCTACTGTAGCTGTTTTATCGGATAATTAACAGTTTTGTAGAGCAACATCCAACACCCCAGAATCTGATGAAAGAATTGTCTTACTCATATTCAGAGGATCTTACACAAGTGGTCATTTCATATGAAATTTCATATGAAATGACCATGAGTGTCCTACAGTATTGTGGTTAAGCATTTCATATGAGCCGCCATGCGAGAAAATCGGTTTTCGGGGTTTCCGACCAGGTTTGATACAAACCGGCCTGTGCATCAACATAAGATGGCTAGAAGCTTGAAATTTCGGACTTAGGAAGAGGTATTGTACTGTCAGAATAGCGTAAACAAAGGCCTTTGTTTTCACAAATCCGGTTTTCTCGTGACGGCTCATATAATAATTATAATAATTCCTGTACATTTCAGTGGTTACGAGCCTTACCGTCCAGTAGACAGAGTTTCAACACTATATTCGGAGATTGTCCTTACTGTGAAAAGGTATGATACATTAGGAACACATGCCCATGCAATATACACCTGGACCTCTTTACAACAAGGCTCGTTAAACACGGTTTTGGTTATAACACTGATTATTGTTGGACCCCAATTAGTCATTTTAGACAAATTTTGCTATATGTCTATACATTTTTTTCTCGTTATAACATGGAATGGATAGCTAACACGAAAATTGGCTTGGACCCCAACAATAGTGTTATAAAGAGGTTGAGGTGTACAAACAACTTTTAGCGGTAAAAAAAAACTGAAAATTTTATTAGAAAAAATTTGTTATGTTTATTATTTTAGCTCAAAACATTGATTGTGGCTACACAATCCACAATCTATGTTTTTGATCAACAATAAGAAAATTGTATAAGGGGTATACATTTCAGGGACAAGTATGTAAGGGCCTCCAAAATGGTCAATGTTGGGCAAGCTGGGCATGATACTGTAATCCAGAAATATTCGTGAGAACTTAATTTTCGCGAATATGCGCGAATTGATTGCCTCGCGATTTTAAAGTTCTCGCTAATAAAGAGTCACTATAAACTCTATAGAATACATGGACACTCACTCGTGAATTCTAGAAGTCGCTAATAATTCCGAAATAGAAAATTCTCGACAAAAAAAGTCGTGAAAATTTCCGAATTTACAGTAGTTTGATCCGTAGTCATTACGAAAACTTGCCCATGCAATATATGGAGATTTTTTTCATCTGAAAAATTGAAAATTCCAATGAAAAAATTTTGATAACTTTAATATATTAGATCAAAACATTGATTGTGGGTACACGTTGGAACCGCCTCTGCGAGGGGGTTCTAACAAGTACCCACAATCTATGTTTTGGATCAAAAATAAGAAAAATAGGTATACCCCTGTAAACCCCAGCTTTCCTATTTGTGGGGTATGAGGGGGTTTACTTTTCACAGACATGTTTTCGTGATGGTACTAGATGTGTATTGAAGCGGAAAGGCTATCCATCCTCATGACTAGCATGTTTCTTTTTCTTGAAGATTTGGCCATGAAAATGTTTGTGTAGCCATTATTCCTCGTGCTGATACAAGATGAGCATCTGTCAGTTAGTGGTGAAAGAAATGTGCAATAGATAGTGGTAATCTGCTCTTGCAGGAATCTGTTCTGACAGTGTGGTTAGGATAACTGACCTTCTATACATGACCTTAGCAGTTGAACATGGACTTAAGTCAAATTTAATTCAGGTAATAAACTGCTTAAATTGATAAATGTTTCCAAATTTTATCTTGTGTTACAGATATGATTGCAACATTCCATTATTCTCTTTACAAACTGCATACATGTGATTCCTCCCGGATCGTCCGGGAGGATCCAGGAAGGACCATATCCCGGCCTCCAGGAAAGCCTCTAGAATCTCCCGGATGCTGAATTTTCCTATCATATTTTTTTCCAAACTGTCCATTTAAGGCAGAAAAATACGGTAATCACTTTACAAAGGGATTAAGTAGTGTCTGTTACGTAATTACAAAGGAGGGAAACAACAATTAGTGGTGTCACTTTAGGGGTATTGGGTGCAGCGAGGCGTTAAATTGGCCCAAGCACCCACAAAGGTACCTGTTCAAAGTGTAAACGCAGGGTAAAATTTCCCGCCAATATGTCAAATTGATAGTGGAAAAATTTTACCTGTACACCGTTGACCTTGGCCTTGGCTAGTGTAAACATTTCAAAAATGAAAGTAGAAATTTTTGTGTCTGGGATCGATTTTTCATTTTCTTGGTTAGTACAGGCAATACAGTTTAATTTCTTTTAACTTATTAAAGTGAGATAGATATATACTTATATAAAATTGCACTTGCAAACTTTTATTTGGAATCAGACAGAAAAATCAGCTGAAAATGGACATTCAGTTGACAGATTTCTGCATGATCAAGCATTGCTGCTTCAACAGTATAACACTTGGAATATCCCCTGCCTCTTCTTATTGTTCAGGTTACCCCTTTAGCTTTCATGATTACATGAGACACAAGGATAAGCTGATTACTGTACCATTATGCATTTTGAAACTAGGGCGGGGGGGGGGGGGGGGGGGGGGTGGCAAATTGCTTCAAATTTGACAGAAAAAATGATGGTGTTGCGTGAAAACATGCAAAATCGTGCATTTTAGATGCCGACACATAATCTCCCTGAAGTAGACCCCAATCTCCCTGAAATGAAATCCAAATCCCCCACTTCCACACCAGGAGCTCATCACATGTATGAAACTGTCAAATATTTTTTCTAAGACTTGGAGCAAACTGTTAGCTACACGAATGGTGTGGACAGTGACTTTGCATGTTAACAAGTAAATCAATAAATTAACAGTCTGACAGAAAACCATGTTCCATGCAAATACGTACATGTAAAAGTGCTATAAGTTTATGTTCAAATTTTTATTTAGAATTTATGAGTATGATCTTGAGTTTTTGTTTTTCCAGAGAGTCCCAAACAATAAAGGGTACATAAAATAAATTAGTTTACAGTACAAGTAAATCACCTGGAACTGGCATGATTAGTAAACATGCTGTGTGCACATGTAAAAACAAAGACAACAGACCAGCTTGTCAGTACCGCACTGCTCTTCAGCGACTTTGTTTTTGCATCATAGATTGTACAATTCTTCAACCTACATGTAAATCTAAAATTTCAGCACTCCTACCTTCTTCTGTGGCTGTACAGCCTGGTTTGCGTCACCTGGTCAAAAAACCCAAATGCACATTATCACATGATGTAACTTAATTAATTTCTACCAATTTGTTTCAGGCCATTACAGTTAAGATGCCTGTGAAATGAAAGTACATGTACTTGCCTGGTGGAGAAAAATACCCAAATATCAAATACGGAAATTTCTTGCATCTGGTAGAAAGATACGATACGATACGAAAGTAGAAAGTGGCCAGCCAAGATTCACTAGCTACCAATGGTTTCGTCGACAGAAGAAATAGTTGTTGGACATTGATAGAATGGACAAATTATGTATTCAGTGGCCCTTAACGGATGTCTTATGATTAAATATCACAGTCAACAATTTTTCAGTCCTGTTTAGATGAAGCCACTGCCTCCTTGGTATTAACCATACTATAGGGAGTTAATGTGTCTTGGTCAAGGGCACAACTTGGTGCCATTGGGGTCTTACATTATGAAAACTTGCCCATGCGATATATAGAGAATTTTTTCTAAAGCAAAAATTGAAAATTTCATTGGAAAAGCTTTGATTTTTTTAATGATTTTGTTCAAAACATTGATTGTGGATACACGTTAGAACCGCCTTGACCGCAAGTACCCACAATCTATGTTTTGGAACAAAAATAAGTGAATAGGTATACCCTGCATACCCCAGTTTTACTATATAAAAGTGGGGTTTAAGGGGTATACATGTCATGGACTTGTTATCCTGATGTATATGTGTCTTGCTCAAGGGCACAACTTGGTGCCAGTGGGGTCTTAATTGTCTGACCTCAAGAGATGGAGTCTGATGCTCAACTCGCGATGCGAGAAAACCGGTCTTCAGAGTTTCCGAACAGGTCCGACACAAACCGGCTTGTACAGCTACAGAAGATGGCTAGAAGCTTGAAATTTCGGAATTGTTTTCGCATAGGCAAAAATCCGGTTTTCTCATGACACAGCTCATACAGTACTTAGGACCCAGAGGAAGCAAAATCCAATATGAATACATGTATAGATTATACAGATTTATGTGTGAACATTGCAAGAAAACCAGCTAACCTTTCTATATATGATGTAGTTAATGGGAGGTAACACTGTAAAGCCACTGATCATCTTTTGTGTTTGTACAGTCTGGTATAGAGACATGGTTCAAAGTCTTGACTGTTTTCTTGTTTTGTGAATGCAGTAAACCCCAAGGAAAGTATAGGAGTTAAGAGAATATGCAGGCAGGTCTGCTCAGACAGACATGCATATCTGTATTTTGAAGCAGTGCATGTGTGTGTTTTTATGCGTTGTGAAAGCAATGGAATCTAAAGAAATCTTAATTAAAGGTTTATATTTTGTTTCTTATTGTTTATTCTTCATTCTTTTACCAAATCACCACAGGAATGACATGATGGTGAAAAAAGTTGTGTTCTTTCTTATAGCCAGCAGTGTATGCATTGTTTGCCATTTCATTTGTGCTTATTCAGGTACAGGTATGTAACATTACTATCTGTCCTTATAGCATTATTTTTAGGGATGTCATTTGGTGTCAGATTTACGGTTCGGACGTTCGGAAACAAACATCCGGATGGTTCGAACGTTTGCATCTTTTTTTTTTCTATCGGATCAGATCATACTTATCATATGTGCATTTATGTATGAATATATACATTTGTCGAGTGTTCCCTTGAAAGTACATTCATAATCAATAGTTACTGAGCTTGGCGTTGATTCCGTTGATGTGGTCAAGGACCCTATATAAGGTCCTTGGTGTGATGCAGAAACGAAACGCAATGTAGTTTAGGAAATTTTATCTACATTCAAACTTCATGATGCTAAAACTAACTGTATGACGTCTTCATACATGTAGAAAATTTAATGGTATTCTGAATGTTTTTCTTCTCTGCATAAACGGGTCAGCTTAAGAATCAGCATTTGATTTTGTCAAATTGAGATCATAGTACTTGTTTTCTTTAATCCCAAAACATATCTATTGTAGTTTTGCCGGGCGGCGGTCTGTATATTTATTATTTTTAAAACTTGAGAAGTGTCAATCACATCGTTTTCAAAAGAAAACAAAAGAGGCAAATTATCACTTTTAATCCTTTCTTTGTTTATTGTCGCTATTGTCCCGTTTATCTCTTTACCTGTTAAACCGTGACCTTTGACACTACATGGTTAGAAATTTGTATTAAATTCTGCTAAGCAGATATTGCGTATTTTTGTCATATAATAATGGAAATTTACCTAAACATTAGACATTTTGATTTTTTAGCGAACGTCCGGACGCTAAAATTTGGATCCGAACTTCGGTACGGGATCCGAAGTCCGAACGTTCGGACTCCGGTTGACATCCCTAATTATTTTGGCATCCGAGAGGTTAAGACATCCACTGTACTATCAATGCAACAAGATTCCCAGATTTCATGCTATGATTGCTATGGCTTAGGGGTATATAGTCGCTGCAGAGAGTTTGAACCATTTTTGCACTGGGTTGTGTAATACGTCCTTTAAGCTTAATTAAAGAGAGGCTTGCTGAAGGACAGAATAAGGTTTGATTTCTTATGGCAGTTCCTCATCATTGCTTACTTTTAAAAACAAAGATCATATCCTACTTCATGTATGCACATTCAAGATGTACATGTATTCGTTTTTGGTCTTTCATTTGACTTCGACTTTTTTCTGTGACGCCTTTCCAGTGACTTTTCATCACGATAACGTCTATGTAGATATATACCTTTTATACAGTAAAATTGGGGTGTACGAGGGTGATCCAAGAAGTAATGAGAACTCGTGTAATTTTTTTCACCATTGCCATTTTTTATCGCAACTGCTTATAGCAGGGTGCGATATAGGAGTTCAAATTTCTGTCCGTCCGTTCGTCCGTCCGTCCGTCAACATTTACGTCGAAGTTTAGTTTTCTCGACATCAGAGATAGCTGCGAGTCTGAAACCTTGCATAGTAATTGTCCCTGACATACCCTTCAAGCACGCACCTTAACCTGGTGCCCTTGACCTATATTTCACGGTCCACTGACTTTGAAAATTTTTACGTCGAAGTTTTGTCAACATTTACGTCGAAGTTTGGTTTTCTCGACATCAGAGATAGCTGCGAGTCTGAAACCTTGCATAATAATTGTCCTTGACATACCCTTCAAGCACGCACCTTAACCCAGTGCCATTGACCTATATTTCACGGTCCACTGACTTTGAAAATTTTTACGTCGAAGTTTGGTTTTCTCGACATCAGAGATAGCTGCGAGTCTGAAACCTTGCATAGTAATTGTCCTTGACATACCCTTCAAGCACACACCTTAACCCGGTGCCCTTGACCTATATTTCACGGTCCACTGACTTTGAAAATTTTTACGTCGAAGTTTATTTTTACATCGAAGTTTGGTTTTCTCGACATCAGAGATAGGTGCAAGTCTGATACCTTGCATAATAATTGTCCTTGACATACCCTTCAAGCACGCACCTTAACCTGATGCCCTAGACCTATATTTCACGGTCCACTGACTTTGAAAATTTTTACGTCGAAGTTTGGTTTTCTCGACATCAGAGATAGCTGCGAGTCTGAAACATTGCTTAGTAATTGTCCTTGACATGCCCTTCAAGCACACACCTTGACCCGGTGCTCTTGAACTATATTTCACGGTCTATTGACTTTGCCCGATGCAGGTGCGATATCGACCTCCGCGGAGTTCTTGTCAAGATAGTTTACATCAGAATAATGATGCATTATTGATTTTCCCAGATCCGATTACTATCTTGACTGAATCACATAGCAACCCTCGTTGCCTAGCAACAAGAGAATGCAAGGTAAATGACCTTGGCCACGTTTAAAATGGATTTTATTTATGTAATGAAATGTCATAATGTAAAGCATAATTATGTTCATAATCGTTTTATTCCAAAGTACAATAAGCCCGTTTATAAAGTTACTATACATACCTTGATGAGTTGAATGTAGCACAAATTATTGAGGTTCGGCTATCTGTACCCCCTTGAATTTGAGTCAATTTTGTCTCTTTAAATCTCTACCATTTTCATCAACTCAACCAAAAAGATTAAATTCCATACAATATTTATTTTTTGAATTGAAATTCTTCGTTGTGATAGGCTGTGGGCATAAATGTCGATATTTACATCCTTATCTGGGTCAAATTATGGGTATCTGTCATACTTGGTCGAAATTGTGATATTTTTGTCAGATGCCGTTGCTAGGCAATATAGAATAGTCCCTGCTGATCTTTGCATTTCGTTTTCTCTATTATTTCCAAACATAAGGCATATATAACGCAACGAATATGATTTGTGTGTATATAAATGTCAATTTGATAAATTGGAGCACAAAATCTTTCCCTGTACCCCAAACAAAAATGACATTTTCTGTCAATTTCACGTCCATGTCAACTTCGGGTCGACAAATAATTCTTGTATCTCAACTCGTCATCTGAACTTCATGATATTACACCTAATTACTGCACATATATGCACGTGTAAGCATGCCGAATTATTTAAATGTATCTGCATTGGTTACTAAGATATAGTTGTGTTCGCATTACTTCTTGGATCACCCACGTACAGGGGTATACAATTTTTCTCATTTTTTATCCAAAACAGATTGTGGTTACTCATTAGAACCGCCTGGGTGAGGTGGTTCTAACATGTACATGTACCCACAATCAATGTTTTGAACAAAAACGAAAATACACCCCCTTTCACTGGAGTTTGCCGTTTGAGCATTTGCATTACACAAGAAGACCATGATTGTGTTCTGAAGATCTGACTTTCTTTTCATGTTCTCCACAAAGACATCCGGATTGATTGATCTGCTGATTTGAGCGACAGTTTCAAACTAAAATAATTGACCTTTAAAATGGCAAACTCAAGTGAAATTTTTTAACTTACTATGTAGAATTTTGGACATGTAGATACCGATCAGGTAACTGCTAAAAGTGATAAAATTCTGCTTTTGTCTCTACCTGTTTCAAATGTGTGTTCTTAATATGCATTGTATAGGGTGTGCAAAGAATTTTGAAATAAAAAAGTGCTTTAACCAAACAATTACAATGTTTTTATCAGAAGAGGTGACATCATTACCTAAACCTCAGCTAGATGCAGACAACTAATGGAGTCAATGAAGGTATGTAATTAATTAAGATCAAGGTCCTTTCTTATCCTTGACCCAAGGTCATTGAAATATCAAAATGAAGTCACAATTTCAAAGATCTTCTTTGAAACTGCTTGACCGATCAAGTTGAAATTTTATGAGGAGCCTCCTTGGGTATTGGAATTGAAATTTTGTTCGCGATTTCTTGGTGACATGACCAAGATAGCGGCCACGCCCATAGATGGTAAAAACCCTTCCACAATCTTCTCCAGAACCTGTGGGCTGATTTCCACAAAACTTAATATGTAGCATTGGGGACTCCAGCCCATCAAAGTTTGCTAGAATGATAACCTTGGGATGACCTTGACCTATTTTGCGGCAAGGTCAGTTTTGGAAACAGGCTTTTACATTGAAAAAGGCGAAAACAATGGATATTTTGGAAACTATTGCAGCCTGAGACTTAAAAATTGCTAGATGCAGACAACTAATGGAGTCAATGAAGGTCTGTAATTAATTAAGGTCAGTTATTTCTTGTCCTTAACCCAAGGTCATTGAAATATCAAAATGAAGTCACAATTTAAAAGATCTTCTTTGAAACCGCTTGACCGATCAAGTTGAAATTTTATGAGGAGACTCCTTGGGTATTGGAATTGAAATTTTGTTCGCGATATCTAGGTTACATGACCAAGATGGCCGCCATGCCCACATATGGTAAAAACCCTTCAAAAATCTTCTGCTGAACTGGTGGGTCGATTTCCACGAAACTTGGTATGAAGCATCGGGGACTCCAGCCCATCATAGTTTGCTAAAATGATGCCCCTGGGATGACCTTGACCTTTTTTGCGGCAAGGTCAATTTTGGAAACATAGGCTTTTACATGTGAAAAGGCGAAAACAATGGATATTTTGGAAACTATTGCAGCCTGAGACTTGAAAATTGCTAGATGCAGACAACTAATAGATTCAATGAAGGTATGTAATTAATTAAGGTTAAGGTCATTTCTTATCCTTGACCCAAGGTCAGTGAAATATCAAATTGAAGTCACAATTTCAAAGATCTTCTTCTTTGAAATGGCTTGACCGATCAAGTTGAAATTTTATGAGGAGCCTCCTTGGGTAGTGGAATTGAAATTTTGTTCGCAATATCTTGGTGACATGACCAAGATAGCTGCCACGCTCATAGATGGTAAAAACCCTTCCACAATCTTCTTCTCCAGAATCGGTGGGCCTATTTCCATGAAACTTGATATTTAGCATTGGGGACTCAAGCCCACCATAGTTTGCTAAAATGATGACCCTGTGATGACCTTGACCTATTTTGTGGCAAGGTTAATTTTTGTAAACACAGGCTTTTACATGTGAAAAGGCAAAAACAATGGATATTTTGGAAACTATTCCAGAACTGGTGGGCCGATTTCCATGTAACTTGCTATGAAGCATCGGGGACTCCAGCCCATCATAGTTTGCTAAATTGATGACCCTGGGATGACCTTGACCTATTTTACGGCAAGGTCAAATTTGGAAACATAGGCTTTTGCATGGGAAAAGGTGTAAACAATGGATACTTTAGAAATTATTGCAGTCTGAGACTTGAAAGTTGCTAGATGTAGACAACTAATGGAGTCAATGAAGGTATGCAATTAATTAAGTTCAAGGTCATTTCTTGTCCTTGACCCAAGGTCACTGAAATGTCAAAATTAAGCCACAATTTCAAAGATCTTCTTCTCCGAAATCCCTTGGCCGATCAACTTGAAATGTTTAGTGGAGCCTGCTGGTGTAGTGGCATTGAACTCTTGTTCATGATATCTTGGTCACATGACCAAGCTGGCCGCCATGTCCATATATTTTATCGTAAAAACCCTTTAAAAATCTTCTCCAGAACTAGTAGGCTGCTTCACACGAAACTTGGTATGTAGCACCGGGGACTCCAGCCCATGGTAGTTTGCTAAAATGATGACCCTTGGATGACCTTGACCTATTTTACGAAAAGGTCAATTTTGGAAATATAGGCTTTTACACAGAAAAAGGCGAGAATAATGGATATTTTGGAAACTATTGCAGCCTGAGACCTGAAACTTGGCAGATGCAGACAGCTAATGAAGCCAATAAATGTGTGTGAGTATTCAAGGTCAATGTCAATTCATGATAGATCAGTCTTCAGGTGGGCGTTTCAGGACCAATGGTCCTCTGGTTTTAACCCTTAGTAAATGTAGGTCACTGTGATCTGTATTTCCTGTGTTGACCATTTCAAGAAAAAGTTTTAAAAAGGCTAATAATGATAATAATAATTAATAGTAATGATGCTGATGATGATACTGCTGTTGGTTCTGCTGCTGCTGATGATGATGATAGAGATGATGATGATAATAATAATAATAATAATAATAA
Source organism: Rugalucina vietnamica (assembly GCA_964017185.1). Lineage (NCBI taxonomy): Eukaryota > Metazoa > Mollusca > Bivalvia > Lucinida > Lucinidae > Rugalucina > Rugalucina vietnamica. The sequence continues at coordinate 2,179,575 of OZ024872.1, forward strand.
TAATAATAATAATAATTTCATAGACAAAAGGGCGTGATGGATTTAGTATTCGTTACATTTATTTGTATGTCAAGGGAGATAACTACAAGCGTTTCAAACATGGCAAACAAAAAACCAAAAAGTGGAGAAAATGTGGTGGAAAAACTTTGCAGAAGAGAGGTGCATTTTAAAACATTTTCTACATACTTGTTCATTATTGTAATATCTTTGAAATTAAAACCTGATATAGCTTCAAATCTATGCGTATCAACAACAAAATGTATCCCGGCGATATGGGTTTTCACGCACATACGCTTTAATGTTTCTGTTTGCAGAACAACAAACAAAGTTATGCACTTACCTTTTGTCTGTTAAATGCTGTGCGATTACTTGTTTATTTACAAAGATCGCCACAAATTATCAATGATCTCCTACCGCGGAAGCCATGTTTTCTTTGGGCTACCCAAATTCCATAACTTGTGAAAAACGTCATAAGAAATCACGCACTTTCTAAAAATAGCATTTTTCTCAATGTCACTGTGCTGCAAGTAGTCGGATGATAAGGAAATAATTGATTAGATGACAAAGTTTCATAAAGAGGTGAAATTTAATGAACAAAAAGCAATTGGCTCATTTATTTTTTATCTTGAACAAATTGACTTGTTTCCCTCTGGATTAACATGGCCTGTCAATCTGTTTCTCTAAGAAGCTGCTGGAACTCCATAATTCCTGGTTATCTTTCTTATAGAGCATTTCATCTCCTTCACTTTCTGATGGGCAGATGCCAATTGCTGTAGGTGATTATGGGCATTAATGCCCTCACATAGCCAGTTGCATAACAAAATACTCTAAAGAAGCACCCATAGGGGTGAGATGACCAGGTACCGCTCATAAAATAAAATTAGCGTGTAGCATGTCCTATACAGTGAAAATATTATAATGAGGCTATCAGGGTCATGTAACCCGGATGAGACCTTGAAGATGACATATGGCGGGAGCAGACACAGAAGTCAGAGAACAATTTTACTGCTTTTTAAGGAAATGCGAGAGATTTTAAGAAAGGGACAAAAGGGAGTTAGTAAAATTAGCATTTTCTACCCTCGCTGAAATTGTGAGTATGAAATTTACCGTTCCAAGCTATATTTTTCACATATTTTATCGCAGTTGCTTAAAGTCATCGTCAGTGTAAATAAACAGAAAGCGATGACGTAATACAGTGTCACGTTCTCAAAATATCCAGCCGTAATGTACTGCGCGTGAAATCGTATGTGCGTGAAAACGTAAGTTCCGACGATATTTGAACTTGGACGCATCTTTTGGGGCTAGACTCAGACTAGTCTGACTGATCAGCCGTCAAAATGAAGTATCATACCCAGTGGTTCATTTTGTCAAAATGATAAATCAGTTATCAAAAATTCATTTTGACGGCTGACCCGCCAGACTAGATTCAGACCTTCAGCTGTTATTTACAATCTCCATGCATGTTTACACAAAAGCATTCCGAATGTGTCATATGTTTACACAAAAGCATTCCGAATGTGTCGTACAGCCTCAGTGCCAAGCGTGTACTAACCGGTCAAAAATAGTTTTACTTTACACATCAAATTTTGAAACCCGAACTTCACTGTGAAAAACTAAATCCCGCTCACCCTCACTCGCATACTGTTCTCAGAGATATTAAATTTTCTCTCCAGGTGATGTTCCATCTCTGATTTCCTGCTTAAAATCCATAACTTCTGTGAGATTTGCACATTCAGCTAGCTCGTTTGCTCTCATTTTTTTACGCGACGCTAAGCCAATCAGAAAGAAGCTCTCCATGCTCACGTGACAAAGCGCGCACCGTGACGTCAAGGCACACACGTGACGTCAACAAGGTCAAGTTCGGATGCACTGACCACGTGTCAACCATGTGTAATCCTGTTTTATTCAATCGGAAATTGTTTTGATCAAATAGAACCATCAAGGTCCGCAACGGAACGTAGTGGAGTGAGGTTCCGCAACTACTTTCAGGGCCTGTCTTTTTGCTCTCAGTCTCACATTACCGCGGGTTCCCTAATATCGAAGCAACCAATTCAAAAGGTTAAATGTCATTGTCAGATTGTATAAAATGCAGACCAATTGATTCTGTATAATGAAATATTTTTTTTTCTGTTGGACATGCTGTATCATACATTCTTATTATTTTTTATAGCCTCAACCCTTCAATGTATTATTCTATAGCTATAACTGTAATGGAAAAGGCCCATATAGATATCCATCCGAGAAAAAAAGAAGTCCGGTTTTAAAAGCTTGTTTATTCGTCAATATGATTATTTTAGGATGTAAAGCTGTAGACATACACAAAGTAAATCGATTGTTTTGTCAACTGGGACACTTAAAAGTTTGAAAGTTACTAACGTTTCAAATTAAAAAGAATGCTTAGAGGCTATGGGTAGTGATTCGGTCGGCGGTCATCAGTCTGCGGTCTTTGCAAGCCTTAGGCATATTCGTCCCCAATTATTTCGATACAAATTGTTATTTCGGTTTCTAATCTATAAACGACACGCTTAAGACATGATTTCTATCATTGATTATGCCTGTAGTGCCTGTCTGTTCTTCATAATAATAATAGTTCATCGCGGTTTGTATTTAGCGCTACACTGCCGTGGTCACTTCAATAGTTTTTTTTTTTTTATGATAACCTTGAAGGTGCGAATGAAGCCGAGATAGCCTGATTCTCTGGGCGGGAAACTGATTCGGTATCAATTAAGCATGGCACTGGTTCCTATTCCGAATATATTTACATATAACATAAACCTGATAACGGGAAACCAGCCGATAATGGCAACTATTTTTAGATTATTATTTATAGACTATAAATATTAATAATAACATGAGTAATGCCGTTAAAAGTCTGTCGACCCCATTAGCTCAGTGTGTTAAGCATCGGTCTTCTAATCAGACTCTTACAGGTTCGAATCTCGCCGCGTATCCGCTATTGATTTTTTTTTTTTTTTTTTTTTTTTTGTTATCATAATAAGTTTCTTTTCTTTCTTCATTCGTTTTTATTCTTCCTTTTTTATAGAGTCTATTTAGCAGTACGCTGAAAAAAGTTGTTGTACTGGCGATAACTGGTAGGCCCAGACAGATGAATGTTGCATAATCAAATGAGCCGTGTCATGAGAAAACCGTATTTTTGCCTATGCGAAAACAAAGGCGCAGATCAGCTTCGCAGTAACTGCGAAGCTGATCAGCGCCTTTGTTTTCGCTACACGGATAGTACACTTTCTCTTCTTATTAAATCCGAAATTTCAAGCTTCTATGCTGCTTCTGGGACTGTACATGTCGGTTTGTGTCAGACCTGGTTGGAAACCCCATTTGTAACGCGTGTTGAACTTATTCGTATAAGACACATACCCGAGACACGTCGAGCTTTAAGCATGCTGCATGCTTAAAATACTTTAACGTACACCAAGCGTACAGAACGCACATGTACGAGGTTTGTGGACACCTTGGCTAGCAGGAAAAGTAAAGTGCTGTTGTTTAAGTTTTTTTTTTTTTTGTTTTTGTATAGATATAAGCAGCAATATCTTATGAGCATATTTGAGGAATTTGTTTCAGTTTGAAGTATCAACACGCTAAATAGTAAATATGACATATTTTCTACTTAAGCATACGTAGGGCCACACGGGACACACGTCAACAAAATGTGACGATTTTCATATTGTGTTTTTTCCCTGTCAAACGGCACTTAAATATGTTATAACATTAAAATATTTCGCCCTAAAACCATATAACACAGAAAGATTCCGACTTGGCGGCAGTGTTGTTTGATTTATGTGAAAAAAAATCAGAAGCAGACCGAAAAATCTGTTTGAAATAATGGCGTAATTTGACGTCGGAGAACAGCCGACGCCGATTGTATGTTTCGTTAAGGAAATCACCCACAGATACGATGAAAATGTTACAAACAACAGAAACGTCATCGGTCTGTCAGTTACTATTTAGTTCACAGTAGTTGTGGCACAGACGATTTTCAGCTGCTCAGAAGTCCACCTATGATGATAAACGGAGGATCACCTGTCTGGCATGCTCGCCGCAAGAAATTGTTACACATGTTCAACAGGTGGACGAACAATTTTGCGAGAATTGGTACGGCGTATCTGCATTTGACAGCTGGATACACAGACATAAAAATGTTGATAGCCAAGGATCTTTTGTTAGAAAAAAAAAACACCCCGAAACAAATGTATAACGCGCTGGCGGCTTAAAATGTCAAGTAACATCATATAGAGACGTTGACCTTTGCCCCGCACTCGGTTCGGAAGTGCAGGGAAAAGGCTGTAGATGACATGTTTTTGTCAGATTTCAATAAAATTTCTTGTATATTTGCTTATAAAATACTTTTGCAAAAGCAGATATATTCATTTTTCTGTTGAAAATATAAATGGTGTACACGAACTTTTCTGACAAACCACGTATGTATTAAACGCATTTGTTACGTGTCTCCGACGTGCTTCTGATGTTTGTTGAATCAAGGTATCTCTATGTCTATGGAAATACATTGGTTGAATTTGCGGCATATTTTTCCACACGCTCGGTGCGCGGTTTGTCTTATACGTTATTGACTGCGATAGAAAATTGAGGCTATTGATATGACACTTGTGTCATATCTTTTCTTGTTATTTATTTATTATTATTATTATTATTTTTAAAATGAAAATCAAATGATAATTAGAGATTATCACATGGTCATTTTGGTTATCGCCCACAGTATCAATCCGAGACTCCATTATCAAGCCCGAGACCCTGGGGGGCGGGGCACTCCCTGGTCAGCGGTGTACCGATGCGTGAACAAAAAAACGATGAGAAAGGGTACTTTTTTTAAGGCAGGGCAGTGCGCAGCGCTGTGCATCGTTTAGGGTAGGAAAAATGCTGATTTTGTGGAAAAAGGGTAACTTTTTTCACAAGTTCGCTAAAACGCTGTGATAGGGTGTGTGCTGAACACCAAACTTAACACGGCAGCAGGGCCGAAATGACTTCGTCTTCCCAAAACTGCAGTTGTATCTATAGTAAACTGCAGTTGTATCTATAGTTTGGTTAAACGAGTTGTACTTGTTATTCTTAGTGTCATTGACAGATTCAATTTCCCAACAAAATCTGTTTCGTTTATTGTGATCCATTTGATTTCGGTGGAGACATCCTGGATGAAGATGGTTTTTAAAGAATAAATTGGGGAAAAAATATTGCTTCCTAGTGTTTTAATTGACTACACTGGAAAGGGTACTTTCTGACTGGACACAGTGGAAAGGGCCACATTTTAAAGAGAACACAGAGAAAAGGGGGGTCAAATTCAAAATGTCGATCACACTGTTTAGGGTATGTTTAACAATCCTTTGTTCGCGCATCGGTACACCACGGACCAGAGAGTGCCCAGAGATGTCACATATACCGTGGCGCGACAACGTCGCATGCGGGCATTATAACCTCTTTCCGTTCAAAATGCATGATTTCCGGTTATCAGCCCGCCCATGCTGATAACCAGAGGGCGGGAAACACATTATCACATGTGCAAACTTGAGGTTATCACTGGAAATATAAGTCTTAAGTATGTGATAAAAACCTAAACCACACTCACCATGGTAGATCAATTCCTAAGCAATTAATTTCCATCAATAAACATGAAATAACCCCATAAGACATCTCAATGTAATTTTTTTCTGGATGACCCCAAATACAAAAATGGCGACTTGCTGGACCCCTAAGGTCGATACCTCATGACGTCACACATTCTATAGGAGCCAAGAAAAATATGTTTAGTTTATATTCAATTTGTTTAAGTGATATTGAAGAAACACCATATCACAATATAACAAATAAAAATGTTTCAAGAATGAATGTGGGCAATTATTCATACAAAAGTAACAGCACTTTGTTGAATTTGCCTAAAATTTTGTCTGTTCCTCTTGAGGTCAGTGGGCACAGTTGAAAAGACTAGGTGCACACTGCATTTTTTTCAAGCTATAATTATAAGCACTAAGTCACTTCTCTAAATTATCACTTCAATGCCATTTCATTTGGTTGGATTTAGCATGGGGTAGATTGAAATGTGTGGAAATTGACTTCTCCAGATCCAAAAATCTTCCCTATACCAATAAGCAGAACAAGATCGATAAACACAAATGTTTCATCAAATGCCTATTTTATTTGGCATATTATGCGAGACTGTTATGGCTGAAATGTAAACAAAAGCAGACATACAGAGATAAAAAAAAATTCTGTTTATTACTAAAAAATCAATGCTTAGCCTCGGACAGAAAAGTGTAAAGAACAGCCAAGCCAAGCCACAGCGAACCCTTCGGTGGAAAAGCATGATCATCCACCAAGGGTGGTTTACTGCGCTATATAGTCAACACTTGTTCGCTTCACAATGTTTCGAGTTTCTAATTCGCATATTACATGCACTCAATATGCCGCTGATAAGTTGCACCAACGTATTCTACCAAGGGAGGCTATCCCTTCACAAAGGTAACAGTGCAAACACTGAAAATAAGCATAGGAATAAGTTTTTGACATGGAACTTCCCTGTGTGAAGCAAATTTTCTTTCATTTTGCATTGTGAGTGAAAATACTTAGATATGACAGTGAAAATTATCCCAAGGTCTTGTGACGCAAGGTGACATTCCAGCGTAACTGTTGTATGTAGCTTTCTTGATGCTCTTTATTACAATAAACAGAAAGGGAAACATGCAGCCACTGCACAGCTGATCTGGGCTTTTGTTTCACACTTGTATACAAAAATCTTGATTCTCATAAGAGCTGTGTCATGAAATTTCAAACCTTTAGCCTGCTTCTGTGCTTATACAGCTCCGTTTGTGTCAGACCTGTTCGGAAACCACATTGTTGGGTTTTCCTATGTCATATATGAGCTGCCCCATAGGAAAACCAACAATCTGCATAGGCGAAAACAAAGGCACAGATCAGCTTCGCGGTAACCGCGAAGCTGATTAGCGCCTTTGTTTTCGCTACTCGGATAGTACAAGCCCTCCTCTACTTAAATCCAAAATTTCAAGCTTCTAGCCTGCTTCTGTAGCTGTACAGGCCGGTTTGTGTCAGACCTGTTTGGAAACCACATTGTTGCTCATTTCTGTTTTCAGCTACGTGGCTCTGATAGTTGGCATAGGAAGGCCCGACCTCAGAGAATATTTAAGAAGATCCCGAAGAGACTGTGTTACAGATTGTCATCTCTAGTTCCACAGATAGTGCTTGATGAAGGGTGAGCTATTTTAATAAGAGCTGTCGCAGGACAGCGTAGCTCGCCTGACTTGTGCTTTGCCACTAAATCTATTAAAATCTATGACCAAAGACATTGACCTCAATGTCACTAAAGTTGGGTCGTGATGGTACAGCATAAAACTTCAGACCAATATCTACCAAGATGCTATGTTCAACTTGATCCATCTACATATTTGATATAGACTTATGACATAAAATTTCTAAGTCTGTGACCTTGACCACAGGTAAGTCAAGATGCTACAGCATAAAACTTAAGAATAATATCAAACAGCAAAGTATCAACTAGATTCATCCATCTGTTCCAGCAAATACAGTTCAAACAGTTCAAACACTTTTAGCAAAAGCTTTAACATAAAATTTCAAAGTCAAACACTTTTAGCAAAAGCTTTAACATAAAATTTCAAAGTCTGTGACCTTGAACTCAAGGTCACCCAGGTGGGTCATGATGGTACAGCATAAAACGTCAGACCAATATCTTCCAACATGCAAAGTATCAACTTGATCCATCAACAACTTCAAGAAATATAGACTTATAAAAACTTTAACCAAAAACTTTAACACAAAATTTCTAAGTCCGTGACCTTGACCTCAAGGTCACCCAGGTGGGTCATGATGATACAGCATAAAACTTCAGACCAATATCTACCAACATGCAAAGTATCAACTTGATCCATCTACAACTTCAAGAGATATAGACTCATAAAAACTTTAACCAATAACATTTTGAGCAACGCCGACGCCGATGCGGGGGTGACTGCATGTACAGGTGAGCTAAAAACTGATTAGACATGATCAGTGTCTGCGAAACTTGCAAAGCACTTATAGGACCTCCGGTCAGATACATGATAAAGTTTGTCTTACATGTTAGTCTATTAAATTTTTCACATACATGTACAAATTTTCTTTACAATTTTTAGTTTTACCTCCCCTACAAAATGCAGCTAAGGAGAAGTTTAATCATCAAGGGCAACTATCTCTCCCTAGTGGCCCACTGGCCATGCAGCATTTTCCCCTGTCAGGGGATAATTGTTCAAAGCATCAATAAATGAGGCCAATTTGTTATGTATAAAATGTTTAAATGTTTATCATATGTAAAGTACCATGTTATGAAATTTTAAACCTCAAAAATTATGGAAGAGTATTGATCTGAATGTTGTGTTTTAGTCATGTATTCCTGGGTTTCTCCAAGTGCGGTCAGTTTGTGATGTCATACACGTGTCAGATGGACGCTAGTGAACAGACTTCTCTGCCTTTCTACCTGTATAAACTACAGTGGTGGTGGTTTATACCAGGAAAACCACTTGTAAAGGTATGGTGGATATTTGGTCAAATTTGTAAATTATTTGACTGTCCCCAAAAATATATGAAAATGAAAAAGTGCCATAATCACTCATATATTTGAAAGACGGACAGACTTCTCTCCCTTTCAACCTGTATAAACTACAATGGTGGTGGTTTGTACCCGGAAAACCTCTTGTAAAGGTGTGTGCAGTGAGGTCCTGGATAATATTAAGATTACTTCAATATTCTAAAATGTAAAAGTTTTAAGTATCGTCTGAAACACTTATCAGTGGCATTTCCCCTACTCGGTAGAAAGATATCCACAATTTTCGGAGGTGGTAGTTTCTATGTAATTAACAAATTGTTGCTGTATAATAAATTTACTTTACATTATGTGCCACTTTAACCATTAAAGAATCACTTTGTGTATTTCTTCACACGTAAAAACATTAAGTTCCTTAACACAGCCCTACTTTGGGTTGGCAAAGTAATCTATTATTAGGTACCTTGAGCATTAACTTTCTGTCCAGTAAATTCTTCTGTAATTATTGATCTATTTCTTGCCAGCTTCATGAAGTACAGCTATTTGGGGATGAAGATATTTTACAAGACCTGTTCATTCTGTTCTGTGAATGGCCAGAAGATAGCTCCCAGGTCCTCATCTTTGGACACAGGTATACACACTGATAGAATATATTATGACCCAACCTGAACCTACTATATAAAGAGTAATTAAACATTTTTGACAGTTTAAAACAATTTCTGCAAAAGCCAGTTTTAACCAGTATTAACCAGTTTCGATGAGCTGTTTCATGTCATGTGACATACTGTTTAATTTGAAGCAGTTCTTAATGTTTTCCAGTCCAATTGTTACAACCAATATTTCATTATACATTTGCGAATTATTAAGTAAAGTGCCGAATGCTCTAGTTGGATAATGAAACAACTCGTTCAAACCTTTCTGTGCAACAGCCAAAACCGTCACCCTCTTGGTACTTTGGTTGACCCAATAAAATGTTGCCCTTAGCCTATTATACTAATTGGGCCTGTGCATGAGAAAACCAACAATTTGGGTCCCGACCAGGTCCGACACAAACCGGGCTGTGCAGTCACGGAAGACAGTTAGAGGCTTGAAATTTCGGATATAGGAAGAAAAGGAATTGTACTATCCACGTAGCGAAAACAAAGGCGCTGATCAGCTTCGCAGTTACTGCGAAGCTGATCTGCGCCTTTGTTTTCACAAATGCAGATTATTGGTTTTCCCATGCAGCGGCTCAATTCATAGTATTAGGGTACACAATCTGGTCATGTTTATGTCTACTTTGGATGTCTTCATACTTATATACATGTAATTTCATTGGTAAAATTGGGTGGTTATATTTTTGTTATGCCCCCAACTTCGAAGAAGTTGAGGGGGCATATTGGTTTGGGTCTGTCCGTGCAGTGCAGTGAGTGAGTGCGTGCAGTCAGTCAGTCAGTCTGTGATGCGTGAGCATGCATGAGCACTCGGTCAGGAACCGTTAGAGCTAGGATCTTGAAATTTGGTATGTAGTTTGTATATGAAAATTAAAAGGACCCGTATTTTTTCTTTCAGGTAAATTCAAGGGGCTAGGGGCCAATTCTGTGAGAGTTATTTCCCTTTTTGATTCTTGATAAAGTGAATAGATAGTGGATACCTTGTGTGCGCAACTCCTCCTACAGTTTTATTTCGATTCTCTTGAAACTTTACAGATGTTGTGACCATGCTTTGAAGATATGCATGTGGTTTGGATATAATCCTCAGATTAATTTTTGTCACTTTTTTCGCAATTTGAACTTAGCCATTTTTCGGGCATTTTGACAATGAAAGTGAATGGGCAGTGGGTACCTTGTGTGCGCAACTCCTCCTACAGTTTCATGCCAATTCATTTAAAACTTTACATGTATTATGGGCATGGTCTGAAGATATGCATGTGGTTTGGATATAATCCTTGGATTATTTTTTGTCATTTTTTCATAGTTTGAACATAGTCATTTTTTCGGGCATTTTAGTGGATGGATAGAGGGTAACTTGTGTGCGCAACTCCTCCTACAATTTTATACAGATACTTTTGAAACTTTGCAGACATTTTGACCATGCTTTGAAGATATGCATGTGGTTGGGATATACTCCTCAGATTAATTTTTGTCACTTTTTTACAATTTGAACTTAGTCATTTTTTGGACATTTTTACATCTTGAAAGTGGCTTACCAGTTGGGGGCATAGTGTTTCATAAACACATTTTCTAGTTCAAGCATATTTCGCATGTCATGACATCCCAATGTTGGGTTGAATTCTCATAAAATGGAGGCAATGTCCTGATATGATTCTACCTGTCGACTGGTACATGAATCAACAATTCGAACAAACATGAACATGAATTAGCAGAATGATGTTTTATGAGAACACTATTAAGTAGAGTTTCAAGTTTATGAATTGGGCATTTGTACTAACATGACCGGAATTGACTGTTTACAGACTGCCTGAAGTATGGGTGCTTTGTTGAATGATTATAAATTATACTGTCATGGGATTGGTTGAAAACGAGCGGTGTCATTCGAAAACCAACATTATGCATATGCGAAAACAAAGGCAACCACAAAGCTGATCAGTGCCTTTGTTTTCAGTACAGGGATAGTACAAAAATTCCTCTACTTTCTAAATCCAAAATTTCAAGCCTCTAGCCTACTTTTGTGACTTTACAGGCCAGTTTGTGTCGTACCTGGTCAAAAGTCCAAATATTGGTTTTCTCATGAGGTGGCTCATATTTGAGCCGCATTGTGAGAAAACGGGATTATTGCCTATGCGAAAACAAAGGCGCAGATCAGCTTCGCAGTAACTGCGAAGCTGATCAGCGCCTTTGTTTTCGCTACTCGGATAGTACAATTCCTCTTCTACTTAAATCCGAAATTTCAAGCTTCTAGCTCTTTTCTGAGCTGGTACAGGTCGGTTTGTGTCGGACCTGGTCGACAGTCCAAATAGTTGGTTTTCTCATGAGGTGGCTCATATTTTATTTCAGCCTACCAGGCCGAGATGTAGATAGTTGTCAGTGTTATTTCACTATTGCTGCCGTGCCTTCACTGGCTCCCTGTAAACCTTGTAGAGACACAAGAATAGGTAGGGAACTAAGACTTTTAATATTATGTGAAAGTAGGTGTCTTGAGGTGAAAAATAAGTAAATGTTAACATCAGGAAAACATATTCATGCAATGAATACCCCCTTAAACCAAACTTTTATATTGCAAAATTGGGGTATGCAGGGGTATACCTATTTTTCTTATTTTTGTGCAGAAACATAGATTGTGGATACTCTTGGAACCGCCTCACTGAAGCAGTTCTAACGTGTACCCACAATCTATGTTTTGAGGAAAAATAAGAAGTGTATCAAAGTTTAAAATTTTTCAGCTGAAAATTTTTCAGTTTTTAAAGCTCAAAAATCTCTGTTTACTGCATAGGCATGTTTTTGTAATAGAGGTGATAAGTAAATGTAAATTAATGAAAGTTGAAAGAACTTGATAAAAGCACTTTACTTAGAATGTATGCCTTGTGGAGAAGTGTCTTGAAGGAAGACATCATAAAAACTTGCCCATGCAATAAACAGATATTTTTTGAGCTTTAAAAATTGAAAATTTTTAGCTGAAAAAGTTTGATATTTTTCTTATTTTTGCTCAAAATATAGATTGTGGGTACATGTTAGAACCGCCTCAACGAGGCGGTCGTTGAGGCGGTTCTGATGAGTACCCACAATCTATGTTTTGGAGCAAAAATAAGAAAAATAGGTATACCCCCTGCATTCCCCAGTTTTGCTATATAAAAGTGGGATTGAAGGGCGTTTACATTACACAAACATGTTTTCGTGATGCCATTCCCTAAGAGTTCTGTTATGACTTAAGGTACATTTAATATGTTTAAGTATTATATACATGTACATGTACTTTTTTTAAAAGGCAAGAACATTTCTATTCACAACATGTTTTCAAAAAGGGTGTTAAGGTTTAATTATTTTCATCCAAAATGAAATGCTTTTATTGGTACAATTTGATTTTCCCTCATTCTTGACCCAAGCTAGCATTTTTCCTGTAAATGATGTATTATACATTGTAAGAAGAGAGGGACGAGGAATCTATGTAAATATCTGCAATATTTTTGTCATTTTGCATGTTCCAGGTCCTGGGGACAAGGCCATGTGTCTGAAGCACAGTTTCTGTTTTCACTCCAAGTATGACCTTACCCCACCGTTCCCCATGTTTTGTCCCCGGATACAGCTCAAATGTGACGGCACGGTGATCCTTAACACTGGAGATTCCATTGTTGCTCTTAGTGTTCAGCTTGACAGCATTCATAGTAAATCAAAAGTTAACTCCCTTGGGGAAAGCTCTTCACTGTTGAAAAACATGAAAAGTAAGGAGAACTCTTCAAATGAGAAAAACAAGGAAGTTTTTTGTTGTTCCCCGGAACCAGGAAAAGAATTTGAATGGGACCCACTGACAGGTGCTAATCAAATGCATTGTGATGTAAATACTCAGGATGGTGTAAATTACAGTATCGTAACCTATGCAAAGAATGACTCATGTGATAAAAAACATGATGTGTCTGTGATGAAATGTGTTGACGAGGACCAAAAGGAAAACACCGGTGGTTGCGGGAATGGGCTCGACATCAGCAAGTGTAAGAGCCCAAAAAGTCCCAAGAATATTCTGTCTACAAATCAAAGAAGTCCTACGCAAGCCCTGCCCTCCGATCGTTGGTTTGAATCTAGAAATTTAACTGTTCCCACTTCGCCAAATCAAAGCCATGGTATTTCAAGTCAGACTAATTTGAATCTACGCCTTGGCAGGGCGGGATGTAGCACATCTGGTCTGCCTGCTGCAAATGATTTGTATAACTTTGATTCGGATGACAGCGAAGATAACACTAGTTTCATGTGCCCGAATGTGCCGAGATTTTCGCACAGATCCCGACCAACGAATTCCACCGATATTCTTTCCCATACACAAAATCTGGTCATTTCCCCGAGCCTTCATTTGCAAAGACAACTAGGCCTGAATGTAAACAGAGCTAGTCCCTTAATCAACAGTCAGGCCTTAAATTGTTTACAAAACATAGACCCATCGAGAAATATTGACAGCATCGTGCCACGATCTCAGAAATCCTTCTTCTCTCCGAGCAACAGCGAGCATAGCTTCGGCGGTACTAGCAGTAGTGCAGATAGCGTTATTGTTCAGATTAACGATGCAAGGACAGTGACACACTCATGGAGAAAATTTTCCTATCATGGGGATACAGAGGTGGATTCCACTCTAGTCATTGAAGGTATGAAAAGGTACAAGTAGGCTTATAAGAATCTTACATGAGTGTCAGGTATGGATAGACAAATCTGTCCCGAGGGTCACATTTTGGCATCACGAGGCTCGCCGAGTGATGCCAAATTGTGACCCGAGGGACAGATTTGTCTATCCATACCTGACACGAATGATGGATTCTTTTTCTTGCTCACCTTAATGCAGCGAAGCTTGATTTTTATACTATTTACCTAGAAAAATGCTACAATCGCAGCGTCCGCCATTTTGAACTAAAACGTTTTGAGGTCATTGTGACGTATGCGCTTAGCTACGTAATTACGTGACGTCCTATACAACCAATGTTATAAAAGAACACTTGAACGCAGGGTGGACCGGGGTGAGATAACGAGGGTGAGATAAGAATTTCTCACATGGGGTGTTACGTGCCAGGCGTAACTAGAAGATTAAGGAAACCAACAAGTTGGTTAGCCAGCAACAAGCTTTGTTTAAAATTTAACAAATCTATTTAGAAGTGATTTAACCAGTAATTACATGTGAAACAATCAAAAGCATATATACAATCAAACAAAAATGAATGTACAATACCTTTCAAGATGTTAATTCCCTTAAAGAATGTCTGAATGTCCCTCAGAATTTTTTAACACAAGTCTGTATCAGTTTCTGATCCCAAGAATTAAAGTTTGTTTCAAAATAGCACTATGTCCCAATCCAGAATCGAATATCACAAAGTAATCCAAGAATAAGTTTAAATTCCAGTAAGATAGATTTTGACTTCTTAATAGCAACAGTACCCAAAGATTGTCCTTATGAAAATTTGTAGCCCTTATATAGCACTGAGGAACATTCAGGATTCTTCCAGCAAATTCTATGATATCATATACTAAAAATAACAAGTTGTTTACCAAAATTTAATGTTTTGGAATATTCTAGAGAGGCCATTATCCTTCCAGAAAATTCCACAATATTCTTTTGACATAAAAAAAGATTTTTCTAGAAGATTCTACATCTTTGGTTCTTCCAGATTTTTCCGGACTTTTCCGTCAAAGAACAATTTGAAATTTCTAGAAAATTCTGAAGTAAACAACCTGTTTATGTCCAATATCTGGGACACTAAAAGTAAATAATTGCTAAGGACAACAAGTAAACATCATATGTATAACATCATACTTTCCTGGGCATACTCCCTTGGGAAGTTTACCAGTACTGAATGCACATCTTTCAACAAGTAACTGTCATACATAACACTTCCCCTCTTCAAAGAAAAGAAAGTTTTATAAAATAAAGCTTTCTTTTGCAATACTGGATAATTGTATACAATATGTTTAGCAAAATTTGTGCAAAACTAATCAAATACAACAGCACAAAGCTGGACATCAGCATTGTAGAGGCACTTAAGCTCTGCTTAGGGTGTCTGGAATGATATTATCTCTTCCTCGGATATGTCTGATGTCAAGATTGTGCTCTTGCAACATGAGACTCCACCTGAGTAAACGCTGGTTCTTGTTTTTCATTTTATGTATGAAAGTCAGTGGATTGTGGTCACTGAAGACAACAATTGGTGCATGTGAAGAAGCTAAGTAAACTTCAAAGTGCTGAAGTGCAAGGATTAGAGATTGGCATTCTTTCTCTATGGTAGAGTAATTTCTCTGATGCTTGTTAAACTTTTTGGAAAAATAACAAACAGGATGGTCAACACCATTGTCATATTCTTGCAACAATACACTGCCTGCACCAACATCACTGGCATCTACAGCCAACTTGAACTCTTTGTCAAAACTTGGTGCTAAGAGAACCGGAGCACTTCTAAGTATGGCCTTGAGCTTATCAAATGACTTCTGGCAGTCATCCGTCCAAACATACTTGGCCTTCTTACCAAGCAAGTTTGTCAGAGGCTCAGCTATAGCCGAGAAGTTGTTGCAGAATTTCCTGTAATATCCAGCCATACCCAGAAAGCGCATCAGTTGTCTTTTGCTAGTAGGTACAGGAAAATCTGAGATAGCCTCAACTTTAGCTTTTACAGGTTTTACCTGACCTTGACCTACAATGTGTCCAAGGAATGTCAAGTTTGCATGGCAAAATTCACTTTTTGCCAAGTTCACAGTTAGTTTAGCATCACTTAGCCGGTCAAAGAATGTTCTGATTGTCTGCAAGTGTTGTTGCCACTCCTCACTGAAGATAATAGCGTCGTCGATATAGGCTTTACAGCCATCCAGATTGGAAATCAAACTGTTGACCAGCCGCTGAAAAGTCGCAGGCGAGTTCTTCATTCCAAATGCCATGACTTTATACTGGTACAGTCCATCTGGTGTAACAAATGCCGAGATCTCCTTTGCTCTGTCCGTGAGGGGTATCTGCCAAAATCCCTTTAGCAGATCGAACTTTGTAACATACTTGGCATGTTCAATATTATCAATGCAGTCATCGATTCGTGGGATGGGAAAAGTGTCTGTTTTAGTGACAGAATTGACTTTTCGATAGTCTGTGCACATTCTAAATGTCCCGTCTGGCTTTGGTACAAGAATACAAGGAGAACTCCATTCACTTTGGCTGGGTTCAATGAAATCATTGTCCAGCAAATATTGAACTTCTTCCCTGAGATATTGCTGTTTTACAGGGTTTATTCTGTAAGGATGTTGCTTTACAGGTTTTGAACCTTCAATAATGTCAACATCATGATAGATTTTGTCAGTTCTGGATGGAATGTCTGGAAATAAGTGCTCATATTCGAGAACTAACTGTTTCAGTTCAAGTCTTTTGTCTGAATCAAGGTGAGACAGTTTCTGATCAAGATTCTGTAGTATGTCAGAATTCTGGAGTTTCGATGACGAGGGATCAGATTTCTCCAAGTTGAAGTCCTCAGAGTCCATTTGATTTTGTTCATGAGGGACAGAATTAACTATATTTACTGATGAAATAACAGAACTATCCCTATCAATATACTTCTTAAGCATATTAATGTGACAAAGCTGTTTTTGCTTGCGCCTCCCAGGAGTGTTAACAATGTAATTCACGTCACTTAACTTTTTATCAACAGTATACGGGCCATAATATCTAGCTTGTAAAGGTCTGCCAGGAATGGGCAAGAGAGCAAGTACCTTGTCTCCAGGTTCAAAATTTCTGTCTTCAGCATTTTCATCATAACAAATCTTCATTTTGCTTTGAGCAGATTTGAGATTGGACCGAGCTGCATCACAGGCCTTTGATAGTCTGTTTTTGAAATCAGACACATACTGAAGTAAGTTCAAAGAACTGTCATCATCTGAGAGAAATTTCTCTTTTAGAAGTTTTAACGGTCCACGTACAGTGTGCCCAAAAACAAGCTCAAATGGGCTGAACCCCAGAGACTCTTGTACAGATTCTCTTACAGCAAATAGAAGCAAGTGTATGCCTTCATCCCAATCTTTTTCAGTGTCAAAGCAGTAAGATCTGATCATGTTTTTCAAAGTTTGATGGAATCTTTCTAAGGCACCTTGGCTTTCAGGGTGGTAAGCCGATGACTTGTATTGCTTAATTCCAAGTTCGTACATAACTTGCTGAAAAATTCCTGACATAAAATTTGAGCCCTGGTCTGACTGGATAGATTTTGGGAGGCCTACAAATGTGAAGAACTTCACAAGTGCATTAACTATTGTTTTAGCCTTGATATTTCTGAGTGGGATAGCTTCAGGAAAGCGAGTTGAAGCACACATTATGGTCAGAAGATATTCACAACCTTTCTTTGTTTTGGGTAAGGGACCTACACAATCAATAATCACTCTGCTGAAAGGTTCATCAAAGGCAGGAATGGGCTGTAACTGAGCTTTAAGAATAGTCTGATTGGGTTTTCCTACCATCTGACAAGTGTGGCAGGATTTGCCGTGTTGAGATACATCAGATTTTATTCCTGGCCAGTAGAAATGATTAAGGATCTTGTGATAGGTCTTATTTACACCTAAATGGCCTGACATGGGTGTTTCATGAGCCAAGTTTAAGATTTCAGGGCGATAAACCCTAGGAACCACAATTTGGTGGTTAACAGTCCACTCATCTTCTGCGGAGACATCCGGAGGACGCCATTTTCTCATCAAAATGCCATTTTTGACATAATAGCAAACAGGAACCTGGGATATTTCATTTTCATTAAAAGCCCTTTCAAATAAAGGTGAGATATCAGAATCACTGTGTTGTTCTTTACAAAGCTGTGACCTTGGCATCTGGTCATGACCTTGATCATTTGACGTTGAGGGTGAAAGGTCATTTTCTGACCCCGACCTTGGATTGCTAGGGTCAGTCTGAATATCAGACTGACTAGGGGAAAGAGATGTTGAAATCTCTTTATTAAAGGACTGACCTATCAAAGTGTCAGTTAAATTTATGTCCTGCATCCCATCATATAATTTGGCTTTCTTTGCCATTGCCCTAGTGACAGCACAAGAAGGGTAAAGGTCAGGAATTTCCTGCTCAATGGGATCAGGCGGTTGATCAACACATGGTGTGCTGGTCAAAAGTGGGTTTACCACAACCTTATCTCCTGCCAAATCATTGCCTAACAGCAAGTGAACACCTTTAAAAGGTAGATAAGGTCTAATACCTACAGCCACGGGACCTGTTACTAAGTCAGAGGACAAATAGATATTATGGAGGGGTACGTTAACAAATCCACACTCTACGCCCTGGATAAGGACACTTGTCCCAGAAGAAGACTTCTCGGAAAATGGCAAGGTATCTGCCAAGATAAGGGATTGAGAAGCTCCGGTATCTCGTAAGATTTTGATAGGGGTAGACTGGGCAGAGTCACTGTTAAGTGACACAAAACCATCTGATAAGAATGGTTCATAAATCTCCATAATAGAATCCTCAGAGACTGACTCTTTACAAGTTCTGGTCAGTATAGGGTTTTCTTCCTGGATACAAGACTGTGGTTTAGCCTTTAAGGAGGTGAGACCTGTCGGTTTAGCACTATCTAGATTTTCTCTTTCTTTCTTTCGTTTCAGTGCCAAACATTCAGAAATAATGTGGCCAGTTTTCTTACAATAATTACAAATTGGCTGGGATAAGGGATTTTGTCCTTTGTTTTCACTAGAAAATTTGGGTTTTGGACTGGAATTGTCAGTTGGATTACTGGGATTGGCTTTGGGACCGGACTGAGGGGAATATGGTTTTGACTGATGGGTAATTTGCTTTGATTGAGGGTTATATGGTTTCCTAGGATATGGCTTGTTGACAAATGAAGCCTTATGAGTCAAAGCATAGTCATCAGCTAAACGTGCTGCTGTTTCCAAGTTTTCAACTTCTCTTTCGTTCAAGAAAGCCTTAACATCAGAATTTATGCACCGTTTGAATTCTTCAACAAGCATGAGCTGCCTTAGCTTTGCATGATCAGAACCTACTTTCTTTGAAGAACACCATCTATCAAATAGTTGCTCTTTTGTTCTAGCAAACTCAACATGAGTCTGGTCATGTTCTTTTCTACAGTCTCTAAATTTCTGCCTGTATGCCTCAGGGACCAACTCATAAGCCTTAAGAATAAATTCCTTTACTGTATCATAATCTGAGCTTTGCTCAAGAGAAAGCTGAGTGTAAATTTCTCGAGCTTTACCAATTACAACACTTTGCAAAAGCAAGGTCCAGTGCTCTCTTGGCCATTTCAAGTTTTCTGCCACCTTCTCAAAATGTAAGAAATATTTGTCAACCTCTTTTTCTTGAAATGGAGGAACGAGACGAATGTGTTTTGTGACATCAAATACTGTACTAGTAGCCAAAGGCAAAGATTTTGATTTTGATTTGTCATTAAGTTCAATTTCCTTCATTCGTAACTGAAATTGCCTTTCTCTTTCTTTTTCTTCAATTTCAAATTTAAATTTTTCTTTTTCAATTTCAAGCCTTTCTTCTCTTTCTAATTTTTCTTTTTCTAACTCAATTTTTTCTCGTTCTAATTCTCTTTGTTTTTCCTTCTCTCGTTCTTCCATTTCTAACTTTTGTTTATCCATTTCTAACTTTTGTTTATGCATTCTTTCTTCCCGTTCTAAAGTTTCCAATCTTATTCTTTCTTCCCTTTCGGCCTTTTCTGCCCTTATTCTTTCATCCCGTTCTAAAGTTTCCAACCTTATTCTTTCTTCATACTCAAATTTTAGTTTTTCCATCTCAATTTGTCTTTTGATTTCTAGTTCCCTCAACTGCAAGTCAGTCTGAGTGACTAGAATCTGAGAAGTAGCCGAGGAATCAAAAATTTCCTCGTCAACAAAAAACTGAATCAAAATGTTCTTAATTTCATGTTTTAACATGGAAGTCTTGATATTTGACAACCCATAATGATCAGCTATGTCTAAGAGGTCACTCTTTTTGGCCTTATCTAACAGCTCCTGAGAAGGCGCAGCAATAAAGTCACTTAATTTGAATGACATGGTTGCTTTTTGCTGGCTTTAGCTATTTAAACAGCAAACAGTGAAGATACTTTAGAATTTTAAATAAATTTGGTGCACAAGAAATTTCAATCCCGGACTCGAGCCCCCAATTCTGTTACGTGCCAGGCGTAACTAGAAGATTAAGGAAACCAACAAGTTGGTTAGCCAGCAACAAGCTTTGTTTAAAATTTAACAAATCTATTTAGAAGTGATTTAACCAGTAATTACATGTGAAACAATCAAAAGCATATATACAATCAAACAAAAATGAATGTTAATTCCCTTAAAGAATGTCTGAATGTCCCTCAGAATTTTTTAACACAAGTCTGTATCAGTTTCTGATCCCAAGAATTAAAGTTTGTTTCAAAATAGCACTATGTCCCAATCCAGAATCGAATATCACAAAGTAATCCAAGAATAAGTTTAAATTCCAGTAAGATAGATTTTGACTTCTTAATAGCAACAGTACCCAAAGATTGTCCTTATGAAAATTTGTAGCCCTTATATAGCACTGAGGAACATTCAGGATTCTTCCAGCAAATTCTATGATATCATATACTAAAAATAACAAGTTGTTTACCAAAATTTAATGTTTTGGAATATTCTAGAGAGGCCATTATCCTTCCAGAAAATTCCACAATATTCTTTTGACATAAAAAAAGATTTTTCTAGAAGATTCTACATCTTTGGTTCTTCCAGATTTTTCCGGACTTTTCTGTCAAAGAACAATTTGAAATTTCTAGAAAATTCTGAAGTAAACAACCTGTTTATGTCCAATATCTGGGACACTAAAAGTAAATAATTGCTAAGGACAACAAGTAAACATCATATGTATAACATCATACTTTCCTGGGCATACTCCCTTGGAAAGTTTACCAGTACTGAATGCACATCTTTCAACAAGTAACTGTCATACATAACAGGGGTAAAACACAGGATTTCTCTATCTGGTGTGCAAGAATGAAAAGGTACAAGTAGGCAATTTAAGTATAAGCCTGGTAACAAGAAATCCTGTCATGGGGCTTTCCAACCAGGTCTGACAGAAACTGGATTGCACAGTCTCAGACGATTGCTAGAGGATTGATGATTCTGATTTAAGGTAGAGAGATTGCGCTGTTAATGTAGACAAACAAAGGTGTTGATGATCTGTGCAGTTACTGCTTACATGTAGTAGGGTCTTTGTTTTGGCATACATTTTGTAAAAAAAGGTTGTTCTTATGATTTTGCTCGTATTATCTAACTACAACACAGAGACTTTTTGTCTCCCATACAGGTGCAATAGCTTGATAGCTGGTATGATTAGCAACAAGGTCAAATAGAAATTTCTGACCCTGATCAAACCTTTGTATTTACTGATACATGTATTTCCTAATCAGTTTTGTAAGATTTTATATCTCTAGGAACTGTATTTCAGATGATTTTGACCTAACATATCGTAGTGTACTACCAGCAGAGGTACGAGGGACCAAAGGGAGACAACTCTCACTGAGTCTGGAACCAGCTGATGGAGTTGTCAAGGTACTGAACATTACGAAAACTTGCCCATGCAATATACAGAGATTTTTTTCAGTTGTAAAAATTGAGAATTTTGTTGGAAAAATCTTGATATTTTTCATATTTTTGTTCAAAACATAGATTGTGGGTACTCGTTAGAACCGCCTCGGCGGGTACTCGTTAGAACCGCCTCGCCGAGGCGGTTCTAACGAGTACCCACAATCTATGTTTTGAAGCAAAAATAAGAAAAATAGGTATACCCCCGCATACCCCAGTTTTGCTATATAAAAGTGGGGTTCAAGGGGGTACACATTACACGGACATGTTTTTCTGATGATATAATTTTGCAGCTTTAATGGAGCATGTTGGCCTAGTGGTTAATGTAACAATCACCTTATTGAGAGGACTGGGGTTCAAAACCCCCTTGGGTTGTGTTGTGTAATTTGTAAAGACACATTAGCTCACCAAGCGGTTAATACCCAGGAAGCAGTGACCCCATCCTGACATGACAGACAATGCTGATTGGGATGTTAAGCCATATAAGTAAAAAAGAAAAAAAAAAAAAAAAAAGAACAAAATGTTTGCAGCTTTTTGTTCTTACCTGATTTGTGTGCGATACTTCAAGATTTTTCCTGCAGAATTAAGAATTGTTCTATGTGAAATAGTAAAACATTTTGATAATTTTCATGTCATTTGGTTTGTGAATTTCTCTCGCAGAAATCATAGAACATGTGGATATTTTCAGGAGCAAATCTGTGTTCGTCAGATAACATTCGACATAGAACATTATATGGAAGAGACGATACGAGGGCGAGCAGAGTGGGGTGACAGATATATTGCATTTACTAACTATGATCTACAAGTCTTGGATGTAAGCATTGTGAAAACATGCCCACGTACAAAACATATTTTTCTTATGTTGTAAAAATGGAAAATTTTCATTGGAAAAATTTCAGTCTTTTTAATAGTTTTGCTGAAAACATTGATTGTGGGTACAGGTTAGAACCGCCTCACTGCTAACGAGTACCCACAATCTATGTTTTGGATCAAAAATAAGGAAAATATGTATACCCCTGTAAACACCAGTTTTACCATATAAAAATGGGGTATAGGGGGGTATTCATTACATGGACATGTTTTCTTGATGGGAATCAGTCATGTATACCTTGCCATAGGGAAAAAAACAAACATATTTTTGCATATGTGAAATCAAATGTGTGCAAAAGCTACACCGACAGTACAGTTCTTCTTCCTCTTAAATCTTAAACATCAAGCTTCTAGCCATCTTCTGTAGCTGCACAAACCGGTTTGTAACAGATCCGGTTGTTGCGGCGCAGCTCATATGGGACCTGCCAGGTTGCATCAGGAAAACATGTCCATGTAATGTATACCCCCTTGAACCCCACTTTTATATAGAAAAACTGGAGGCGGTTCTAACGAGTACCCATAATCTATGTTTTGGAGCAAAAATAAGAAAAATATCGAAATTTTTCATCTGAAAATTTTCAATTTTTAAAGCTCAAAAAATTTTTGTTTATTGCATGGGCAAGTTTTCGTAATGGAAAAGTAGATACATGCATAATGGATGACCTACAGGTGCTTGATGTTTAATGCCTATTTTGTACCATATTAACAACTGTGCTAAATAACACACATAAAGATATTAAACAATCCTTAGATACCTGATCTCAGCTGTTAACCCAGAATTTTAAGCGAGAAAGAAACCAGTATATTCTGAAAATACTCATGGTTCCTGTCATTTGTTGTCTGAATTAAGAGAGACTGCAGTAAAAACTGACCAGAAAAGCTAAACTTCAAAGTCTGACAGCAAAATACAGAGCTGCACAGATTATCACCATTGTTTTGGTACATCTAAAACAGATTTTCAAATGAAAACTTATTTAATAATATCTTAAAATGTTGATCTATTTCTGATTTTAGGTATACCCTGACAGAAATGAGGTGTTAGCCAAGGTGTTTGCTTTAATCAGTGCCAGGGATGAAAACACTCCCAGAAAGTCGAGGAAAAGGTAGAATATATGAGCTGCCTCATGATAAAACCAGCCAGCAATTTGCATAGGCAAAAACAAAGGCAGTAACTGCGACGCTGATCAGCGCCTTTGTTTTCGCTCCTCGGAAAGTACAATTCCTCTTCTTCTTTAATCCGAAATTTCAAGCTTCTAGCTGTCTTCTGCGGCTGTACAGCCTGGTTTGTGTGGGACCTGATCAAAAATCCACATTGTTGGTTTTTCCATGAGGAAGCTCATATATTTGAGACTTGGCATGAGAAAACCAACAATTTTGGTTTCCGACAAGGTCCCACACAAACCGGCCTGTACAGTCACGGAAACAGGCTAGAAGCTTGAAATTTTGGATTGATGAAGAATAGAGATTGTACTATATGTGTAGCAAAAGCAAAGGCGCTGATCAGCTGTGCAGTTACTGCACAGCTGATCTGCGGCTATGTTTTCGCATATGTAGATTGTTGGTTTTCTGATGCAACTGCTCATTTAAAAGTTAATATTAGGCAAACAATGAGGTAATAGGAATGATTTTGAGCTGTTTGCCATTGTACATATTTCAAGTTAGAAAATCCTTTTTGTCAAATTTCCATAAAACACAACTTTTAAAATGTATTAAAATAAATTTGCACTTTCATCAAAACCTTACAAATGCTGTAAACCATTTTATGATTTTTAATTGTTGTGTTTTTGTCTTTATACAGTCGTTTTTGCCTCTTCTTTGTATTGAAATTAAATTGTGACGAATTTTTTTGTTTTTTTTTAATTCAGTTTTACGTCCCTTTCAAGATTATTTCAGCTCATATGAGACGGGCCAATCAGTAGGAGGGGCGAAAACCGGAGAACCCAGAGAAAAAACAACTGTCAAAAAAAAAAAAAAGTACATGTAATAATAGTTCATACTTTATTATTGTGTATATTGTTTTCAGTCGTGGACAAGAGAAGTTGTATCAGACAAGTTTCACATTTGAACTCAATATTCATTCTGGTAAGTTGAACTGAATATTCATTCCATTGAACTCAATATTCATCCGGTAAGTTGAACTGAATATTCATTCCGGTAAGTTGAACTCAATATTCATTCCGTTAAGTTGAACTCGATATTCATTCCGGTAAGTTGAATATTCATTCGGGTAAGTTGAACTCAATATTCATTCCAGTAAATTGAACTCAATATTCACTATGGTAAGTTGAACTCAATATTCATTCCGGTAAGTTGAACTCAGTATTCATTCTGGTAAGTTGAACTCAGTATTCATTCTGGTAAGTTGAACTAAAAATTCATTCTGGTAAGTTGAACTCAATATTCATTCTAGTAAGTTGAACTCAATATTCATTCCGGTAAGTTGAACTGAATATTCATTCGGGTAAGTTGAACTGAATATTCATTCGGGTAAGTTGAACTGAATATTCATTCGGGTAAGTTGAACTCAATATTCATTTAGGTAAGTTGAACTCAATATTCATTCCAGTAAGTTGAATTCAATATTCATTCCGGTAAGTTGAACTCAATATTCATTCTGGTAAGTTGAACTCAGTATTCATTCTGGTAAGTTGAACTCAGTATTCATTTTGGTAAGTTGAACTCAAAATTCATTCTAGTAAGTTGAACTCAATATTCATTCTGGTA
Source organism: Rugalucina vietnamica (assembly GCA_964017185.1). Classification (NCBI taxonomy): domain Eukaryota; kingdom Metazoa; phylum Mollusca; class Bivalvia; order Lucinida; family Lucinidae; genus Rugalucina; species Rugalucina vietnamica. The sequence goes on from OZ024872.1 coordinate 2,204,961, forward strand.
AGTTGAACTCAGTATTCATTCTGGTAAGTTGAACTCAATATTCATTCTAGTAAGTTGAACTCAATATTCATTCTGGTAAGTTGAACTCAATATTCATTCTGGTAAGTTGAACTCAAAATTATGTCCCCCCAACCGAAGGTGGGGGACATATTGTTTTTGGTGCGGTTCCCGTCGGCGTCGGCGGCGGCGTCGGCGTCCGCGTCGGCGTCCGCGTCCGCGTAGCTTCTTTCTTACGCGATATCTTTTGAACCAGTGGATGGATTTTGACCAAACTTGCATAGATACATGGTTGGGAGGGGGGAAAGAGTTGATTAGATTTTGGTGACCTTGACCTCATTTTCAAGGTCACCAGCCCATGAAAACTGATCAAATAGGTTTTCCGACGCGATATCTTCTGAACAAATGAATGGATTTTGAGCAAACTTGCACAAGAGCATTGTTGGGAGGAGGCTCAGAGTTGATTAGATTTTGGTGACCTTGACCTAATTTTCAAGGTCACGAGTCCATAAAAACTGTTGAAATTAGTCTTTCCAACTCAATATCTTGAAAACCAATTGTTGGATTTTGACCAAACTTGCACAGAAGCATTGTTGGGAGGAGGCTCAGAGTTGATAAGATTTTGGTGACCTTGACCTAATTTTCAAGGTCACAAGTCCATAAAGAATGTTGAAATTAGTCTTTCCAACGCAATATCTTGTAAACCGATTGATGGATTTTGACTAAAGTTGCACAGAAGCATTGTTGCGAGAAGGCTCAGAGTTGATTAGATTTTGGTGACCTTGACCTAATTTTCAAGGTCACGAGTCCATAAAAAATGTTGAAATTAGTCTTTCCAATGCAATATCTTATAAACCAATTGATGGATTTTGACCAAACTTGCACAGAAGCATTGTTGGGAGAAGGCTCAGAGTTGGTTAGATTTTGATGACCTTGACCTAATTCTGAAGGTCATGAGTCCATAAAACTGTTGAAATTAGTTTTTCCGATATGATATCTTGTAAACTAATTGATGGACTTTGACCAAACTTGCACAAAAGCATTGTTGGGAGGAGGCTCAGAGTTGATTAGATTTTGGTGACCTTGACCTAATTTTCAAGGTCACAAGTACATAAAAACTGTTGAAATTAGTATTTCCAACGCAATATCTTGTAAACCAATTGATGGTTTTTGACCAAACTTGCACAGAAGCATTGTTGGGAGGAGGTTCAGAGTTGATTAGATTTTGATGACCTTGACCTAATTCTGAAGGTCACGAGTACATAAAACTGTTGAAATTAGTTTTTCCGATACGATATCTTGTAAACTAGTTGATGGATTTTGACCAAACTTGCACAGAAGCATTGTTGGGAGGAGGCTCAGAGTTGATAAGATTTTGGTGATCATGACCTAATTTTCAAGGTCACTAGTCAAAAACTGTTGAAATTAGTCTTTCTGACGGGATATCTTGTAAACTAATTGATGGACTTTGACCAAACTTACACAGAAGCATTGTTGGGAGGAGGCTCAGAGTTGATAAGATTATGGTGACCTTGACATAGTTTCCAAGGTGACAATTCCATAAAAACTGTTGAAATTAGTATTTCAGACGCAATATCTTGTAAACCAATTGATGGACTTTGACCAAACTTGCGCAGAAGCATTGTTGTGAGGAGGTTCAGAGTTGTTTAGATTTTGGTGACCTTGACCTAATTTTCAAGGTCACGAGTCCATAAAAAAATGTTGAAATTAGTCTTTCCAACGCAGTATCTTGTAAACCAATTAATGGATTTTGACCTAACTTGCACAGAAGCATTGTTGCAAGAAGGCTCAGAGTTGATTAGATTTTGGTGACCTTGACCTAATTTTCAAGGTTGTGAGTCTGTAAAAACTGTTGAAATTAGTATTTCCAACGCAATATCTTGTAAAGCAATTGATGGATTTTGACCAAACTTGCACAGAAGCATTGTTGGGGACTGGGATAACCTCCCTGAATCATTGTTTTCCTATGCTGAAATGTCAGATAAGCACCCCTACCCCCTGTGAGGTATTGTCATTTTGGCATTTCACCAGTAAACTATTCTGATTCTGAAAAAAGGATGAAAAACATAAATTTCAGTATTTTTTCAGTGCCTTCAAGTCTGTAAGCACCCAATTTATTGTCTGATCATCACTGAATAACCTCCATTTTTAAGCGCAGGGATGCACATACATACCAGTTTGATATATATGAGTATCCCCCAGGGAGGGTACTCTTGACATTTTGCTAATACATAGGCTAAGCCCCAGCATCTACTCTGTACCCCCCCCCCCCCCCAAAAAAAAAATAACAGTGGATTCTAAAATGACAGTATGACAGTATGACAGTGGATTCTAAAATACCAGGAAAATAAATATTTGTGGGACCCCCAAAAATTACCTACAAAAAACTCCATACCCCATCCCCCCCCCCAAAAAATACTGACTCCCCCCCCCCCCAAACATAAATTCAAAAAAAAAAAAAAAAATATATATATATATATATATATATATATATATATATATATATATATATATATATATATATATATATATATATATATATATATATATATATATATATATATAAAGGTCAACCTCATTATGACGCTATCTTTGGGGTCCATGGAAACAGACCGTGTTATAAGTGAACCGCGTTATAATGAGGTTATTCACAAAAGATATATAACAAAATAATTAATTTGGGAGCCATGACATGGCCATGTTATATTGAAAACCGCACTATAGTGAGGTGCATTATAATGAGGTTGAACTGTCACTCTCTCCCCTGGGGAGTGCCCCACTAAAACAACAAAAGGTAAGCATGTTTTATGCCTGAAATGGCCATAAAACTCCAAAAATAGTCCTTTTTCAACAATGAACAACCCTAAAAATTACAACATTTTTGTGGGACCTCCCCAAAAATACTCTCTAAAAACCTGCATATCCCAAAATATACTGATTTAAAAAAAAAAAAAATAATTAAAAAAAAAAAAAAAAAACTAAATTCAAAATTTTTAACCCAGAAAAAGTAAGTACACCCTAGAAAAATCAGAGAACCGCCCCCCCCCCCCCTCCCTCAACCCCGCCCAGGGATTACCCCGATAAATACAACAGTAGGTAACCATTTGTTTTATGTACACTCGCAAATAAACGGATTTCTATAGATGGTGATGTGTCAAGAGCCGACCTATTTATGTCGATTTGGGTCAAGGAATTTTCAAGGTCACGAGTCCATAAAAAAATGTTGAAATTAGTCTTTCCAACGCAATATCTTGTAAACCAATTAATGGATTTTGACCAAACTTGCACAGAAGCATTGTTGCAAGAAGGCTCAGAGTTGATTAGATTTTGGTGACCTTGACCTAATTTTCAAGGTTGTGAGTCTGTAAAAACTGTTGAAATTAGTATTTCCAACGCAATATCTTGTAAAGCAATTGAACTATTCAATCCACCTGTCGTATTGATCAATGTCTATAGACCTCCAAGACTAGACTTGAAACATTTTTGTGACAATTTACAAATATTGTACACGAGTTTAGATTGCGACAAGTTGATTTTACTTGGTGATTTTAATGTTGACTTCCTAAAATCCAAGATATTGTCTCTTCAAGAAAGCTTTTCACAAGTCATTTCCAAACCGACAACTCGTAGAAGTACATTGATAGACCATATTTATATCAGAAATGTACCGTATCAAAAAAGCGGAGTTATACCATGCTATTACAGCTATCATGAAATGACATATATAATACTGGATGAGAATGAATTAAATGCTCTTTAAAAATTGAAAGCCAAACTAGTTATGGGTGTTGCCCATAGACAGAGTCCAAAACAAGTTTATACTACCATACCATACAGAACAAGATGGTCATGCTGGCTTGCATAGTTAAACTTCATATCACAAGGTAACTAAACTTCAATTACTAAACGGTTGGGGGGACATAGTTTTCCTCAGAAAACACTGTTTTAATTCATTCTGGTAAGTAGAACTCAATATTCATTCTGGTAAGTAGAACTCAATATTCATTCTAGTAAGTTGAACTCAGTATTCATTCTAGTAAGTTGAACTCAATATTCATTCCAGTAAGTAGAACTCAATATTCATTCTGGTAAGTAGAACTCAATATTCACTATGGTAAGTTGAACTCAATATTCATTCTGGTAAGTAGAACTCAATATTCATTCTGGTAAGTAGAACTCAGTATTCATTCTGATAAGGTGAACTCAATATTCATTCTGGAAAGTTGAACTCGGTATTCATTCTGGTATGTAGAACTCAATATTCATTCTGGTAAGTAGAAGTCAATATTCATTCTGGTAAGTAGAACTCAGTATTCATTCTGGTAAGGTGAACTCAATATTCATTCTGGTAAGTTGAACTCGGTATTCATTCTGGTAAGGTAAACTCAATATTCATTCTGGTAAGTAGAACTCAATATTCATTCTGGTATGTTTCTGAGCTACAGTGTATGTATGAAGAAAAGATTTCTGACTAGGCCAGACACAACTGATCATGACCTTGGGACAGCCTTGACCTTCATTCATGGCAAAGTCAACTTAGGTTGCCTGTGTATTTGGTAATAAGTCAGTAAATGGGGGAAAACTTTTTACGAATAGGAATATAGATAAGATTCATGTTTATGAACACAATTCTTCCCCTGCCTCGTGGCTTGATACATGTAAACACCCATTTATGATCAAAAATCTCCTGCAGAACCTGAAGTTATATGTTCTTGAAACTTAAAGCATCAGGAGATCTACTAAACATAAATCATGATGACCCTTGGGTAGCCTTGACCTACTGCAAGTTCGGAAATTTTTGTGTGACTTTTGTGATTTTTCTATTTCGGAATTATTTATAAGTGAGTTTTTTAATTCGCGCATGAGTACTCTTGTAGTCTTTAAAGCTCATATTAACTGTATTAGTGAGAACTTTAAATTGGCGATGCCACGAATTTCCAAGTATTAGTGAAAAAATGTAAGTTTTCGTGAAAATTTCAGTATTTTTCACCATTTCAATCAACCTCAGGTCAGATGAGCTTTTCGGTACTCATGGTCCTCAGGTTTAGATTATGCTCACACCAATCTGCATGTTAGTATGACAGTATGTGTGATTCTAAAGTTGTCCTTTCAGGTGCATATGAGACATTTATCATTGAGGATTTGACCCCGATCAACTTGAAAGATAGACTATAGTAAGTACACATGTACCATTATACTCTTATATCTAGGAAAAAGTTATATGGATGGTCCAAGCATTGGCACAATAAAATATCTCAGGCTATAGAATAGAACCCAAAGTTTATTTAAAAATGTAAAATAAAAAAAAATAACTTGTTCATCAGTTCAGGTGTTTTGCTGTTTATTTTACAGGCTTAATAATTGTATGATAAAAGTAGTGTACATGACTTGAACTATCAGTCACAGAATATACCAATAAAAATAATAAAAATACATATTATTCTGATGAAAAAATAAATTTTGGTGTGTTATCATTTATAGTCTAAATGCATTAATTCAAAAGGACCAACCCTGATAGCATGATCATAGAGCTTAGTTTGTGTTTTTGTGTTTTCAAATTTAGAGTGAATGCCTTAATGCATATAAATAATTGTGGTTTATCTTTGTACATAAATTGAGCAAATGTTCATGTTCTGCCTATATGTTTACAGCAAAGACTGGAAGCCAGGTTTCCAGGAATGTAGCCTGGTTCGGCGCCACACCTACATTCCCCAGTCAATGTCCAGATGTGTCCATGTACTGTCCAACGAATCTGTGTTCAAAGGTAAATCAATTTATTATATTAAGATGCACAATCTGAGGATAATCAATATAGGGCCATATGGAAGACTGGCATTCTGTGAGGATTTCAGGAGTGTTCTCTGGTTCGGCGCCACACCTGCATTCCCCAGTCACTGTCCAGATGTGTTCATGTGCTCTCCAATGAGTCTGTATTCAAAGGTAATACATGTAGTAATGAGATAAAGAAATATGGCACATGAGTCTGTATTTAAAGGTAATACATGTCGTAATGAGATTTAAAAAATATGGTGATAATCAATCTGTACAGTTCAACTTCATTATAACAATAGTGTGGTAACAAAACATGGTCATTACATGGCTCCCAAAATGATTAATATGCTATATTTCTATTGTAAATAACCTCATTATAGCCCAACTAAGCCAGTAAGGCTTATATGTATGGATGGCTTAACTTGAATCCCTTTTCTGGGAAGGCTCAGACCTGAGCAGTTAACCAGTAATCAGATGGTCAGTCAGTAGTGTAGAACCAACGTGACCACCACCATTTGAGCCGCATCGTGACAAAACCGGATTTTTGCCTATGCGAAAACAAAGGCGCAGATCAGCTTCGCGGTAACCGCGAAGCTGATCAGCGCCTTTGTTTTCGCTACTCGGATAGTACAATTCCTCTTCTACTTAAATCCGAAATTTCAAGCTTCTAGCTCTTTTCTGAGCTTTTACAGGCCGGTTTGTGTCGGACCTGGTCGGAAACCCCGAAGACCGGTTTTCTCGCGTCGCGGCTCATTTCTTATGCTTTTTTTTTTTTCAGGGAAATCCTTACAGATGATTGTTGATCCAGAACATTACACAGCCATCATTCTCTAAAACATGTACTCCTTACAGGAGTAAAAGCCATCATTCTATCTACAAGGAATAAATTACAACACTCTTTGGAGTTTGCCAGTGCCATTGCCGGTTTTTGGATTATTTATATAAGAATCTTACACAAGTGTAAGGCATGATTAGACAAATATGTCCTGAGGGTTACTTTCATGTATTTGACATTTTTGTAACATGAAATTAAAGTGAAGTCTTAGAAATCAATGTTAATTAGAAGCATGTGACATGGTCAAATAGTAAGTAATATCTGGACCCAAACCTATAAAATACTAAGATAGCTTTATCTTGTGAGCAGATTGTTTGTTTTCAAACTGATTGCCAGTTTCTTGCATCCAGGCTCCTCTGAGCTGTGACACGAGAAAACCAGTCTTTGAGGTTTCCACCAGGTCCAACCCAAACCGGCCTGTACCGTTACAGAAGAAGGCTAGAAACTTAAAATTTTGAATTTTAGTAGAAGAGTAATTGTACTATCTGTGTAGGGAAAACAAAGGCGCTGATCAGCTGTGCAGTTACTGCACATTTGATCTGTGCATTTGTTTTCGCATTAGACAATAATCCCGTTTTCTCATATATACCTTGATATAAATATATACTGTATAAGAGTTATGTACCAGTCATTATAGCCCCGCTTTGAAAAAGTGGGGGCTATACTGGATTCACCCTGTCCTTCCGTAGTTCCGTTATTCCGTCCTTCCGACATTCCATTACCACTCATAACTTGAGAACCTGTTGTTAGACTTTAACCAAATTTGGCATATGCATCAATATTAACAATATCTACTTATGTGTCAGTGCATGTCATTTTCCCCAAATTTGCAGAAGAGTTATTGCCCTTGGATGGCCCTTGATTGACGTCAGAATTTCGTTTCCGCTCAATATCTTGAGAACGAATTGACAGAATCTGACCAAATTTTGTATGCACATCAACATTGACAAGATCTAGCTTGGGATTGTTGCCAGTCATTTTTCGCAAAATTTTGACAGAGTTACAGCCCTTGATTGAAGTCAAAATTTGGTTTCCACTCAATATCTTGAGAACGAATTGACAGAATCTTAACAAATTTTGTATGCACATCAACATTGACAAGATCTAGCTTGGGATTGATGCCAGTCATTTTTCGCAAAATTTTGACTGAGTTACAGCCCTTGATTGACGTCAGAATTTCGTTTCCGCTCAATATCTTGAGAACCAAATTCTGTATGCACATCAACATTGACAAGATCTAGCTTGGGATTGTTGCCCATCATTTTTCGCAAAATTTTGACTGAGTTACGGCCCTTGATTGACGTCAGAATTTTGTTTCCGCTCAATATATTGAGAACTAATTGACAGAATCTGACCAAATTTTGTATGCACATCAACATTGACAAGATCTAGCTTGGTATTGTTGCCCATCTTTTTTCTCCAAATTTTGATGGAGTTACGGCCCTTGATTAACATCAGAATTTCGTTTCCGCTCAATATATTGAGAACGCATTGACAGAATCTGACCAAAATATGTATGCACATCAACATTGACAAGATCTAGCTTGGTATTGTTGCCTGTCACTTTTCGCAAAATTTTGACGGAGTTACGGTCCTTGATTGATGAGAGAATTTCGTTTCCGCTCAATATCTTGAGAATGAATTGACAGAATCTGACCAAATTTTGTATGCACGTCAACATTGACAAGATCTAGCCCATCATTTTTCGTAAAATTTTGACTGAGTTACGGCCCTTGATTGACGTCAGAATTTTGTTTCCGCTCAGTGTCTTGAGAATGAATTGACAGAATCTTACCAATTTTTTTACATGCATCAACATTAACAGGGTCTAGCTTTGGATTGTTACCCGTCATTGTTTTTCTCAATCTGGAAGAAAGCTCAGAAGCGGGGCTATAGTCAGATCCTCTGACAATTCTAGTTATTATTCACGGACCTCCTAGGGCCGGGGAATAGCGCGGGGCTTTAAACTTTTCAATTTTTAAAGTTCTACTATAAGCCTGGCACTGCGGGGCCAGATTTGTGGTAAAATCCCTGCTTAGAGCCCCGGCTCCCCAGGGGCACACACTAATGTGGAACAACAGCTGGGAGTTATTCTGATGAAACTGAAATATTTTAGAGGGGCTGGAATTTCTGCATGTACGAAGGGTGGCCCAGTAAATCGTGGACTGTGCTTGGTGTATAAAAACTATTCAATGCACAGGCTTCCAATTTACAAGTATATTACGTACACATGTTCTGGGTATGCATACCAAATTTCAGAAAAATACACCTAAGAATAAAATCTCAGCATACAATACAAAACTACAAGTCATGCAGACCCGGCGCACGCTGACGACGTCGTCTATTGTTATGCGTCAACTTTATGTACTGCATGTACTTACCGTTTACTCTTTATAGAGGTACGCTCCGCTGTGTGCGATACACAAGCGATGCTTGTACTAATGTTTTAAACATGTCACTGAACCATAGACTATGTAACGACATGTTGAATCGCTTACACAAACTTCTCTCTGCCCTAAAAAGTTGCGATTTCATCTGCGGAAAGTATATTATGGACATTCATGAATGGTTTCCGCCCATGCTGTGTACTTTCTGTCCACCCATCTCTAAATCGACCATGCTATTTAAAAACAAGGCTCTTCTAAATACCACTGAATATGTATGTGCTTTTCAGATGCTTGAATGAATCATTATAGCCCTGCTTTGAAAAAGTGGGGCTATACTGGATTCACCATGTCCTTCCGTCATTCCGTCGTTCCGTCCTTCCGTCATTCTGTCCTTCCGTTATTCCGTTATTCCGTCAAAATTTCATTTCCACTCAATATCTTGAGAACCAGTTTACAGAATCTGACCAAATTTTGTATGTACATTAACATTGACAAGATCTAGCTTGGGATTGGTTTTTTTCGCAAAATTTTGACAGAGTTACTGCCCTTGATTGACGTCAGAATTTCGTTTCCGCTCAATATCTTGAGAACGAATTGACAGAATCCGACCAAATTTTGTATGCACATCATCATTGACAAGATCTAGCTTGGGATTGTTACCCGTCATTTTTCGCAAAATTTTGACGGAGTTACGGCCCTTGATTGACGCCAGAATTTCGTTTCCGCTCAATATCTTGAGAACGAATTGACAGAATCCGACCAAATTTTGTGTGCACATCAACATTGACAAGATCTAGCTTGGGATTGTTACCCGTCATTTTTCGCAAAATTTTGACGGAGTTACGGCCCTTGATTGACATCAGAATTTCATTTCCGCTCAATATATTGAGAACGAATTGACAGAATCCGACCAAATTTTGTGTGCACATCAGCATTGACAAGATCTAGCTTGGGATCGTTTAAAGTCATTTTTCGCAAAATTTTGACAGAGTTACGGCCCTTAATTGACGTCAGAATTTCGTTTTCGCTCAATATCTTGAGAACGAATTGACAGAATCCGACCAAATTTTGTATGCACGTCATCATTGACAAGACCTAGCTTGGGATTGTTACCCGTCATTTTTCGCAAAATTTTGACAGAGTAACGGCCTTTGATTGATGTCAGAATTTTGTTTCCGCTCAATATCTTGAGAACGAATAGACAGAATCTGACCAAAGTTTGTATGCACATCAACATTGACAAGATCTAGCTTGGGATTGTTACCCGTCATTTTTCGCAAAATTTTGACGGAGTTACTGCCCTTGATTGACGTCAGAATTTCGTTTCCGCTCAATATCTTGAGAACGAATTGACAGAATCCAACCAAATTTTGTATGCACATCATCATTGACAAGATCTAGCTTGGGATTGTTACCCGTCATTTTTCGCAAAATTTTGACAGAGTTATGGCCCTTGATTGACGTCAGAATTTCGTTTCTGCTCAATATCTTGAGAACAAATTGACAGAATCCGACTAAATTTTGTATGCACGTCATCATTGACAAGATCTAGCTTGGGATTGTTACCCATCATTTTTTTGCAAAATTTTGACGGAGTTACGGCCCTTGATTGACTTCAGAATTTCGTTTCCGCTCAATATCTTGAGAACGAATTGACAGAATCCGTCCAAATTTTGTATGCACATCTTCATTGACAAGATCTAGCTTGGGATTGTTACCCGTCATTTTTCGCAAAATTTTGGCGGAGTTATGGCCCTTTATTGAGGTCAGAATTTCGTTTCCGCTCAATATCTCGAGAACGGATTGACATAATCAGACCAAATTTTGTATGCGCATCAGATGCAATTTTGTATTCGGCTGCCAGATGCCTACACCCCCCCTCTTAAAACGAGATCTAGCTTGTGATAGTTACCTGTCATTGATTTTTTCACCCTGCAAAAAAGCTGAGAAGTGGGGCTATAGTCAGATTCTCTGACAATTCTAGTTTGAGGTCATAACGATCTGCACACAACTGGATTGCCGTTCGTAGTGCTTTCTCTTCCTCTAACGTCACCATTTTCATTAGGTTGTAAGTTTAACGGACAGCATTTAAATGTGTGCCATTTTCAAACTGATAACATGTAACTTTCGTAATTTTCTCTGGTGATGTTAAAAGAATGTTGCTATGAGCAGACAGCTCGTTTTGGCGCTAAACACTGAAATGACTGAAAAATATTACTTTATTGAACACACAGAAGATTATTCATATGTGTTTGTTAGGGTTGCGCCGGGTTCTCATACACTGACCTAATCAACCATGCACATTTTACAAGTTGTACATAAACTTATACTTTTATTCACCTCTTTTTACTGAATTTGAATTGCGGAAGGTGTTTGAAAAGTTTAATGGCAATAGGGCGTCAAATAATGAAAATATCAACAAAGTACACGATTTACCGGCCCACGCCTCGTAAATGTACAGGTACATTCACAATATAAATAAGAACCACAAAAGTAATAAAATGTTTAAAATTCAACAAATATTGAATTTGAATTAATGTAACCGTTTATGTGGGAAATCAAAACCCCAGCACATCCCCGACACTGCCGGGACTCATCAGAGGTTAAATTCTGACACTTTTACCTCGCTGTGTACCCGCTATCCCCTGCCCTAGCGGGGGCCGGGGATACAAATAACTGGTACATTACAGTATGTGGAATTGGGACCAATCCTCTAAATAGAGGATCTTACACGAGTGGCCATTTCATATGAAATTTATTAAACGAGCCTTCGGCGCAGTTACTGCTCCTTTGTTTTCGCCTAAGCAGATTGTTGGTTAACCCACGAGGCAGCTCATTTTGTAAGTTACTTCCACTGTGTAAGTTTTAATGCCTAAATAGTAAAATCACTAAACAATAGCCGCATCGTGAGAAAACCAGATTTTTGCCTATGCGAAAACAAAGACACAGATCAGCGTCTTTGTTTTTGCTATACAATAATGTAATTCCTCTTCTACATAAATCCAAAACTTCAAGCTTCTAGCCTTTTTCTGTGACTGTACAGGTCGGTTTGTGTCAGACCTGGTCAGAAACCCTGAAGACTGTTTTTCTTGCGTCATGGCTCAAATGGTGCCAGTTAGCTGCTGATCTGCATCCTCGTTTTAGCATACTCAAAATTTTTAATGTTCTTTTATTGACTCGTTTCGTTGGATGTTGGTGCCAACAGTTTTTTTCAGCTTCAGATTATAAATGAGCAGCCTCGTGGGAAAACCAACAATGTAGTTTCCGAAAAGGTCCGACACAAACCGGACTGTACAAGCACAGAAAAGAGCTAGAAGCTTGAAATTTCAGATTTAAGTAGAAGAGGAATTGTACTATCCGAGTAGCGAAAACAAAGGCGCTGATCAGCTTCGCGGTTACCGGGAAGCTGATCTGCGTCTTTGTTTTCGCCTATGCAGGTTGTTGGTTTTCCCACAAGGCGGCTCAAATGGTCAGAAAGTTGACTACTGTAGTCTTCTTTTAGATTCATATTTTATTTCTTTTTGTATTAAGCTTGATGAACATCAAATACAGATTTCTTTACATATTAAGAATGTTGATGTGTTATAGGAATTGGTTCCACATGTATGATTGTGTATTATCATACGACTGTTTTTCATGTGTATTTTAATATGAATTATTTTCATATGATTGTGTATTTTCATATTTTTCATTTGAATGTGTATTTCCATATGAATGTACATTCTGTGTATTATGATTAACTGTCCCAGCCAGCAGTATTTGAGCCGCCCCATGGGAAAACCACCAATCTACATAAGCGAAAACAAAGGCGCTGATCAGCTTCGCGGTACTCGGATAGTACAATTCCTCCTCTACTTAAATCCAAAATTTCAAGCTTTTAGCCTGCTTCTGTGACTGTACAGCCTGATTTGTGTCGGACCTGTTCTGAAACCACATCGTTGGTTTTCCCACGAGGCGGCTTATTTCAGTTGTGTTGGAACAGAGTCATGCCTTCCTGGAAATTAACTGCTATTATGGAGAATCAATGAGAAAATTCAGATGACAGTTTTTGACGAAATTATGGGAAATTTGGCATGTGAGTTTGGCAAACTGTATAACCGGAGTCTGAACGGAATAACAAAAATAAGTTTATTTCGGATAAAGACAGGCCTGTAAGCTTTTCTTTGGTATGAATAATTTGAAGCTACGCTTTTCCGTTTGCATTTTATCTTTAAATATTAGGCGGGTGGTCGCTACTTTTTCAGTGTACCGAAACTTTTGACCTTACCCATCTCTGGGGGACATGCACAGAAAGAATGGCTATAATAACTTGCATGACCTTCCTTAGCTGCTGAACTAAAGTTCTAAATCAAACACTTATAAAAGCTTTGGACTTACTTCTCATGTTTAACTCATTTAAGCCTGGCGTCCCTTTTGTGGGACATAGGCAAACAGCATAGCCCCAGATGTGACGCCGCAAAACGCGGCGTCCCATCTGAGGCTATTCTGTTTGCTTAGATGAATTTCATCGAAAAATTGAATTAAATTAAAGTTTTTAAATCCTACCTGGAGCCCCTAAAAATGAAAGGGGACTCACCCAAATGATAATGATGGGAGAATCTGTTTGTCAAATATGGGTTAACATGTCTTTGTCGTGATACCATCAGATCAGATTTATAATTCTCCAATAAGGGTTAAACATTACAGAAACTTTCCCATGCAATTTACAGAGAATTTTTTCAGCTGTAAAATTCAAAATTTCATTGGAAAAATATTTTTTCAATATTTTTGCTCAAAACATTGACTGTGGGTACACATTACAATTGCCTCACTGAGGCTGTTCTAACAAGTACAGGTACCCACAAGCTATGGTTTGGATCAAAAATAAGGAAGATGGGTATACAATTTCCTGATGTTATTGTGATTCAACATGGGTTCTGATGAAAGATCATTAAACTATGCTTACAGCAATATTGTTGTTGTCTTGTACAATTCCAGTTGTCACAACTAATCCATCCCTTGTGTTACATTTCGCTGAGCCGCGTGATGAAATTGATTTGAGCCACAGCGCAAAAAAAAAAACGGATTTTTGCCTATGCGAAAACAAAGGCGCAGATCAGCTTCGCGGTAACCGCAAAGCTGAGCAGCGCCTTTGTTTTCGCTACACGGATAGTACAAATTCTCTTCTTCTTAAATCCGAAATTTCAAGCTTCTAGCCTGCTCCTGTGACTGTACAGGCCGGTTTGTGTCAGACCTGGTCGGAAACTCCGAAGACCGGTTTTCTCTCGTCGCGGCTCATTTCATTCGAGCTGGTTGTTCTCAGTCACTTCAAGTTGTCTCTGTGTAACCGGTGTGCCCATGCTTGACCAGAATCACCAATGACTGGTTGTTTCAGGGCTCTGATCCCGTTAGCAAAGTTCTACTGACTGTTGTTTGAACACAAGGTGAGCTTATAGGATGGAACCAATAAAATTTTTCGGACCAGGTCTCCATACTAAGTCGTGAAATGCAAGTGCATTGTATGGTATGATTAATGTCTTTTTCCAAGAAAAGGTCTCACCGGAAACCACTTACATAGGATTTCATGACACTCAAAATGTGCTTGAACATATAACCGCCCAAGTAAACAACTAATGCTAATATGTATGGATGGTTTGATTTGGACGACTAATCCTGTGCAGGCTCAGACCTGAGCAGTTAGAGTAATCAGATGGCCAGCCAGTAATTTATAAGCTTTGCTTGGAGGCACAAGCAGCCCATCTATTTCTGGTAGGCCCCAAATGTAATTTGTAGGCTGACAAACGGTCCTGTACTTTAGGTAGCAGGGGAATTATATTTTGGCATTGAAAGTTACATGTGCGAAAAGATTTTGATATGGCAAAATTAAGCAGGTGAAAAGTGTATTTTCATTGGGCATGAGTATTCAAATAGATGAAATTTAAGGGAAGAATGAATAACAAAGATACTCATTAAATTATATATAAATCATTAACAAAATTTAACATTAAAAATTTGTTCTTTCTCTAAAATTGTATTTTATTCAAGAGTAAAAAGGCTGAGTAAAAAGATATCATACATACTGTATGGTTTTCACAATAATTTTTCAATATGAAAACATGTTGTAAGTGGTAAAAATTGAAAATTTTCACTAGATTTTTTTTTATATTTTTCTTATTTTGCTCAAAACATAGATTGTGGGTAGACTTTAGAACCACCTCGCCGAGGATGTTCTAACGAGTACCCACAATCTATGTTTTAGAACAAAAATAAGAAAAATAGGTATACCCCTGCGTACCCCAGTTACAAGGGGGTTTACAAGGGGAGATAACACTGACACGTTTTCCTGGACCCAGTTGTTCAAAGCATCGTTAGCTTAACGATATCGTTAAGACATAAATTTGTTAAGCTAAAGTAACAAATACACTGTTATTTTTTGTTGAAAAAATGTGAGAATCCTCTCACATTTTTTCAACAAAAAATAACAGTGTATTTGTAATATTAATGTTTGAAATTTTAACAAAACGTTAACTAACGACGTCGTTAGTTTTGAACAACTGGGCCCTGATGTTTTATAATTCCATTCACCCCATCCCCCACAAAACAACACTGTGAAACTTTTGTCAAAGACCAAGCAGTTTTCAAACTTAAAATATGCTAAGGTTTCTCAAAACCATATTAATAAAAAGATACATCAAAATTTCTTTTGATTAAATGTTACATTGCAGCATAGCCCATCGATTCTAAGGCCTGGTTTCCACGTACAAGTTTTCTTTGACAAAGTAGGTTTGTCGCTGAAAAATATGCTCATGTAAACTCAATTCTGTGGTGAAGTTTCATTGTTAAATATCTATGACAAAGGTGTGCGAGCTAAGTATTAAAACTAATCTTTGCTGTGTGTGAACACATACTCATTGCCAAAGTTTCTGTGACAAATAATCTTCATCAAAGAAATATTGTCTGGAAACCAGGCCTGAATTATTGATTTAAAACCAAATGGGGGTAGCAAATGTTGAGTGATTAAGGAAAAGTCCTTGTGTGCATATTTTATGTGAAATAAATGTCCATACAGACAAATGAGCAGTGTCATGAGAAAATCAATAACCAACCAGGTCCGACACAAACTGGCCCATACATTCACAGAAATGGACAAGGCGGTTAAAATTTCGGTTTTAAGAAGTAGAAGAGGGATTGTACTATCCATGTAGAGAAAACAAACATGCTGATCAGCTTCGCAGCCTTTGTTTTCATATACGGGAAATGTTGGTTTTTCTCATGATGCAGCTCAAAAATTCATACACAATAAACAGGGACAGGCACAAAGAGAAGTTTTTAGAGTCTCCCTCATGACTAGATTTTTTAAACATTATTTGAGCCGCCTCGTGGGAAAACCAACAATGTGGTTTCTGAACAGGTCTGACACAAACCGGCCTGTACAAGCACAGAAAAGAGCTAGAAGATTGAAATTTCGGATTTAAGTAGGAGAGGAATTGTACTATCCGAGTAGCGAAAACAAAGGCGCTGATCAGCTTCGCGGTTACCGCGAAGCTGATCTGCGTCTTTGTTTTCGCCTATGCAGATTGTTGGTTTTCCCACGAGGCGGCTCATTTTACAACAGACACACTATGTTGTTATGAGAAAAGTCAGTAAAACATAGGCAAAAGCTGTGCAGTAACTGACCAAACATGATTCCTACTATTGCTCTGCCTCTTAGTAAAATCCAGGACAAACAAAGATTAAGCTGCTTTCATTTTTCAAGGTGGACGGAAAGTCACAGATAAAAAAGTCACGGAAAAAAAGTTACAGGAAATAAAGTCACAGGAAAAAAAGTCACAATTATAAAAGACCAAGAGAAAATACATATGTCAGTACATAAATATAGTAGGACATGATTTTCATGTTAAAAGAAAGGAATGATGAGGAAATGTCATAATCAGAATCAAAACATGCCTATAGAATGGGAAACATTGAATGGGGTAGCAATCCACAGTTTGTAGAGCATTTTTCAGTTAATTTTGCTAGATCCGCCAAAATTGATAATAGCTCTGTCCAATCTGGTGAACAATCCGATTTCTCCCATAAAATCATTAAATCAAATGTCTAACAACAAAATAACATCATTTAAATTGCCTAGCACTGACTATCACCCTACCTGTATTGGGGATATTTTCCCCTACCCCCTCTTTCAGACCAGTGAATTTTCGTAAAATATGCCTGAAGTCTGGGCCCCCATGCATATTCTGTGCAAAAGGAAGCCCCATAGATCTCATGCAAATACTTAGAGAATCGACCCAGGATCATAATGAGCAGTGCACAAATATGTGCCATCCATCTACTTTTTTCGCTATTTGTGAACAAAGATAACCCCTGCAAAAACGACAGTGAAGAGCGTCACCGGCTATGACTGGCGAACGATCCGGGATCCTTATATAATCCCGGTTTTTACCAGTCTAAAAATAGAAAATAAGTATTTTTCACATGTTTGAGGCATAATTGATCCGATTTGGGGAAAGATGTCGGCAAATTATTGAAAGAGGATAATTTACAGCCCAATTTCATGCTCTACCCCTTAATATTGAAATTTTTGGCCCACCTCAAAAGTACGAAACTGTGAATGGAACCTGGATGAGAATCCACCCAATACGAGGAGCATTATGGAAGAGTTTCAGACCATGGTGCCATAGAACTTTGTTTGAAACAAACTGTTGCCATGCAGTGTCCTTGAACAAGCCTATTTTAAGTTACTGTACCAAATAACTGGTCAAGTACCCAGGAAGTATCAGCTCAGTCCCGGCATGACAGAATATTGTTAAGTGGGACATAAAAAGGCTAAAACATTCCAAACAAAACATGAAGTGATAATAACGTTAATAATAAAAATAAAAATGTTTATTCCTAAATAATTTCAACTTTACTAATTTCCTACATTCTGACTGGTTGTTTGGAAGACTTTATTTACTTCGATAAAAGCAATGCGTAAGAATACTCAGTTTTCACCTTAAAAACGGCGCGACGTTACGTGATAATGTGACGTTTCTTCTCAAAAACGTTGACGTCATCAAATCTAAACGTCATAAAAACAATGGATGAACACATTTTGAAGGCGTCGAAATGAATATTTGGAATTTTTATTAACATGGAAGCCTTTTCTTTTAACAGAACATCGTATGGTAAGTGTTTTAATCTTCCTGTTGTGTGTTGAAATTTGATGTTTGAATTTCTAATATTCCGAGCCCCAGTTCAAAATCGACATGTCTTTCTATCGGTCCAGACGGCGATATTTTCTCCCAAACACACAATTTTGAATGAAGGGGAGACGTTTTTAAGCTCCCGCTTTGACAGCCTGCCTATAGAAAGCCAGTTATAGCTTCTATTCATTGCGAGAAGTGTGTTTTATGATTTGGAAATTTTCAAGATGGCTGCCTCACGAAGATCCGTTTTGCTCTATTTTCCTTCCGCTGGCTATAAAAATTTAAATCAATGTAAACAAATGCAGTGTAATGAGACAAAATTGGAATTATAAGGAATTATTATTTTTGTTGATTTTATCGATGTGTAAACTGAGGCGAATCACTCACAAACTTTTTCATAAAGCCCTTCGGGCTTTATTTAGTTTGTGAGTGATTCCCCTGAGTTTACACATCGATAAAATCAACAAAAATAAAGTTCATTCCTATACCAAAAGTTGAAAAAAAAAAGCATAATTCTTTTTTGTGACTTTTTTTCCTGTGACTTTTTTTCATACCCAAATCTGTGACTTTTTTTCCGTGACTTTTTTTCCTGTTACTTTTTTTCCTACATTCGTTTTCAAAATTAGACACATGCATTTGTTTGTCTTAGGTGTTTGACACAAATTTGCTGATCAGTGTATATTTTGAGTGATGGTAGCTTTTGGTCAACCGACAGCTCAACTGCATTTTGTTTTCCTCCATGGAAAGCATAGCCAATCTCAATTCTGAAATGCTTTCACCTTGCGCTCTTCCATGGCTGTAAGACATGCCTGAAAATCCTGAAGCCTGGCCCCGAGGTTATAAAACTTTTCATGCTCAGCTCAGCTGAGACTAAAATTTATCCTGCTCATAAATGTTAAAATGTCAACAGTTGTTGGCATTTTATCATTTATAAGCAGGATAAATTACAGGCTTTGGAGTTCTAAACCTTCAATTTCAATACATTTGGGCCATTTTGGTACTTATGAACAGTTTAAATTTCATGCTCAGCTGAGTTGAGCATGAAAAAAGTTTATAACCTTGGGGCCAGGATTTCACACAACTGAGATCATTTGGATTGCTAGGCAATGAAAACAAATGGATTTTCAAAGTAATCTTTGTACAACCTTAAAACATTTCTAAAACAGTAATCTAAACCTCCTCATAAAATCCATGGCACAAATAGTATAATATTGTCTCATGATTATTCTATCAGTACATATAATTCTAAAAATATCACATAATAGATCCATAGAATCAATACTCTGACATGGATATTTGTTTATTACACTGGAATGACAATTTTCCATAATTCTCTATGAGAACATATTTCATTGCCTTACCATGGCAATCTCAAAGAATTCTCAAGTTTCATAAAAAAATACTGAAAAATCCTTCTTACACATTGTAGTGTAATGCCCTCAATAGCTGTTAATAGCTACATTCCTACGACACTTTACTCTACATCATAAGCTAGCACAGAACTCAACCATCGTTCCACCTCCGTCACATCCATCTGTTTCCTATTAGCATAGTCCACAATCTCATCCTTGTCTACCTTCCCCGTGGCAAAGTACGTAGACTTGGGATGCGCAAAGTATAGCCCGGACACGGATGCTGCGGGTGACATGGCTAGGGATTCTGTCAGTGAGATACCGACTTTGTCGGCGTCTAGCAGTTTCCACATCGTCAGTTTCTCGGTGTGATCAGGCTGGCTGGGGTAGCCCGGGGCTGGTCGAATACCCTGGAAAGATAAGGCATACATGAAGTTTTCCCTGGATGGGCCTCCCTATTTAAGGGGGGGGGGGGGGAAACAGCTATTCAGAATGTCATTATTTTATTACTATAATTGTTCTCTTTAGCTCAAATGATCCAGCATACACATTTAGTTCTTTTTCCAAATATTATAAATCATTCTGATAAGGAAACACACTTAACTTGAGAATGTGTATTACAGCTTCACTGACAAGTTCATTATCAAAATTTTCCTTCCCGACATGTCTCAGAAAGTTGTTGACTTAAACCACAAATCAAAGAAACATAATCATCATTTTTTAACCTTTCTGGTTGAAAAACCTGGCAGTTATAATATTTTGAGCAGCACCTGTACCTGATATTTGATCCTGTGTAAGTCATTGGCCTCCATGTTTTCCTGGCAACTATAGCCCCACAGTTCCTTCCTAACTCTCTCATGGAGCTCTTCAGCAAAAGCCTGTCATACAGAGTAAGGTAAAAACATATCAAAGTTTGTTCATAAAATTGTTCAGAGGACTGGGGATTAATGAAAACACAGTTTTATGTAGATTTTAGATCTTTTTAACAAGTATTAAATAATAGTAGAAAGTATAGGAACAAGCAAAAAAGACTGACAAACCAAATTTGATCAATTTACTGCACACGGGATTTCAAGTGCACAAAGAGGCCCTTTTGAATAAACCTATATGTGCAAACTCACTTCATTATTGTTTTTCAGTGTGAAAATTGTTTAATGACTACAGTAGGCAAGCCTTTTTATTGTAAAAGCTAAGCATACTGTGAGTCTGTGAGGTATACAGAAGCTTACCTCTGCTAATCTGTCCGCCAGAGCTTTCACCATAATAATACTGTAGTCATCCATCTGCTTCTCAAACCTAGCCAGTGAAACAAGTAAATAGGAATCAACTTCAACTATTCTCTGTTTGATAAACCAGGGACAGATCCAGACTTATGGAAGGGAGGTTCAAACCCAACCCATCAAGTGGGGTTTGTTTTCAACATTTTACCTAACTTTTCATTAATTTCCTCATGAAAACAAGAGGTTTGACAAAGAGTGGGGTTCCAGCAAACCACCCGCCAATATAAACAGACTCAAAACAATAATGTGAGCCGCATCGTGAGAAAACCGGATTTTTGCCTAGGCGAAAACAAAGGCGCAGATCAGCTTCGCGGTAACCGCGAAGCTGATCAGCGCCTTTGTTTTCGCTACTCGGATAGTACAATTCCTCTTCCACTTAAATCCGAAATTTCAAGCTTCTAGCTCTTTTCTGAGCTTGTACAGGCCGGTTTGTGTCGGACCTGGTCGGAAACCCCGAAGACCGGTTTTCTCGCGTCGCGGCTCATGTTATAAAGAGTTGTGGTGTATTACTTTCCCTCTGATATATCACAAACATATACGATATGTTATGTTTGAATGTCCTATTTAACAATATTTTAGTCATGTCTGGATGGAACTACAGGTAAATGTACCTACTCTTCACACATTTTGTCCACCCCATGGCCCGCAGTAACAGCAAACAATCCTATATGGTCAGGAATCCCCTCGTGTTTAGGGGCAACAAAGTCTGACAGGCACAGATAGGGGTCGTTGGCACTTGGATCCTTTTCAGCCTGGAATGCAAGTAGTGGTTAAATTGCAGTTCAGAAACATGTGCAATGGAAACTGAGCCACCTCATGGGAAAGCCAACAATGTGGTTTCCAAACAGGTCCAATACAAACAGAGCTGTACAAACACAGTGGATGGCTAGAGGCTGGAAACTTTGCATTTAGAAAGTAGAGGAAATGTACTATATGTGTAGCGAAAACAAAGGTGCTGATCAGCTTCGCAGTTAATGCGAAGCTGATCTGTGCCTTTGGTTTCGCATATGCAGATTGTTGGTTTTCTCATGAGGCGGCTCCATTATCTGAACAAGCATGCAGGTATCATTTAAGCAATCCAGGTGTTAAACTGCACCAGTGACAACTGATTTTGAGTTGCTGAAAAAAAACAAAACATAAATTGCAAAGCTGGAACTTCCAAGGTAGTACGAAAAAGCTGATAGTTCAAGTTCTGGTATCTTGACTTTGAAAAACTGGATTAATTTTTCTATTCTGAGGTAAATATAAAACGGTGCAAAAAGTTTCAAGACAGACAGACAGATGGACAGACAGACAGACCGATGGATGCACAGACAGATGGATGCATGGACAGACAGACAGAGACAAACACAACACACAGACAGACAGACAAACCTGTTGTCGTAGGCCATGCAGCACCTCTATAACTTTCCCATTATTATCATACACTTCAATGTCATCTCCTATGCTGTTGGCTGGGTAGAAGGCTACCACACTGTGGGCCTTCAAACTTTTATTCTGTATGATCTTCTTCAACATTGCCTGAGCATCGTTGTACAGCTTCTTGGCTTCTAGACCTAATAAATAAACCAGAGGACCAATGGTCCTGTAAACGCTCACCTGAGATCTGCTACATATGCCAATAAACATGTTTGAATATTATAGTATTTAGCCCCAGTGCAGAGGCAGATGAAGCCCTTGGGCCATTTGTTTTCAGAATAATCAATATTCTGTCCATTTGCCAATTTCTATTTTATTTATTCCCTTTAAATGACATGTTAACAGTTTTCCCCATTCAAATGCATTGGCAACCTATGTTGACCTTGCCGTCAAATAGGTCAAGGTCACCACAGGGTCATGATTTATATACACATTGTAGTACTTTAGCCATCAATGCTTCATGCCAAGTTTTTTTGAAATCAGTCCACCGGTTCCGGAGGAGAAGATTTTTGAAGGGTTTTAACCATATATAGGCATGGCAGCCATCTTGGTCATGTGACCTGGATTATTTATATACACATTCGTTACCCCATCCTGTAGATGCTTCACATAAAATTTGCCTTTGATTGGCCGAGTGGTTTCAGAGGAGAAGATGTTTGAATATTATGGAAATATACATGTATACTGCCACGGGGTGGGGGCATAGAAGCTCCTGGGGACCAATCTTTTTCAGAATCATTAATATTCAGTCCTACTGTGCATTTCCTGCAAGACTTTCACTTTAAATGACATTTCAAAAGTTTTCCCCATTCAAATGCATTGGCGACCTATGTTGACCTTGCCGTAAAATAGGTCAAGGTCATCACAGGGTCATGATTTATATATACATTGTAGTACTTGAGTCATTGATACTTCATGCCAAGTTTCGTTGAAATCGGTCAACCGGTTACGGAGTAGAAGATTTTTGAAGGTTTTTACCATATATGGGCATGATGGCCATCTTGGTCATGTGACCTGGATTATTTATATATACATTGGTTACCCCATCCTATAGATGCTTCACATAAAATTTGGCTGTGATTGGCCAAGCGGTTTCAGAGGAGAAGATGTTTGAATATTGTAGAGATATATATGTATATTGCCCCGGGGTGGGGGCATATGAGCCCCTGGGGTCCATGTTTTTTTCAGAATCATTAATACTCAGTCCTACTGCCCATTTCCTGCAAGACTTTCTCTTTAAATGACACTTTAAAAGTTTTCCCCATTCAAATGCATTGGCAACCTATGTTGACCTTGCCGTAAAATAGGTCAAGGTCATCACAGGGTCATGATTTATATATACATTGAGGACCTTGAGTCCCGTATGCTACATGCCAAGTTTCAAGATCCTAGGCCTTTGGGTTCTGGAGAAGAAGATTTTTAAAGGTTTTTACCATATATGGGCATGGCGGCCATCTTGGTCATGCGACCTGGATTATTTATATATACATTGGTTCCCCCTCCCTATAGATGCTTCATATAAAATTTGGCTTTGATTGGCCAAGCGGTTTCAGAGGAGAAGATCTTTAAAAATGGTGGACGACGCCGATGGACGGACGCCGGACAGACGCCAGATCATGGCCATCCTATAAGCTCACCTTGTGAGCCTTACGGCTCAGGTGAGCTAATAATATGAATATTTCTGAAATTGAAGGAAAAGCATTTTTGTAATATTTAATATGTATTTAATAATGTTTGTTTTGAGGTTTAACGTCTCAGTCAACAATTATTCTGTCATGTTTGGGCAGAGCCACCGCTTCCTGGGTTTTAATCAGTACTTTGGGGAGTTTTAATGTGTCTTGCTCCAAGACACAACACAGTGCCGCCAGTGGCGATCAAACCCAGGACCTCTCTATTTGGAGTCCAACACCCTTCCAATAGGCCACCCACTCCCCTTGTGATATTCAAATTGGCAAGAATAATCATACATCCACTAAGTCAAGGCCAGAGATTTGAACTTTCACTCTACAGTGTTAAGAACCAAGGTTTCTCACAGGGTTGTTAACCCTTCAGGGGATGACCAGGCAGCACATACAGCATAATGCCCCTTTGTTTCATGAACAACATACAACGAGTCTTTCATGTCTACAAGAAAAGGCTATTCTGGAATGCAGGGGCAGATCCAGGATTTCTGGAAGGGGGGTTCAAACCCACCAAGGGGGATTTGTTTTCTGCATTTTACCAGAATTCTCTTAAATTTCTCCATGAAAATGAAATAATTTGGTCCAAGAGTGGGGTTTGAGTGAACCCGCTGTAATCACCTCTAAATCCGCCACTGGAATGCATTCATTTCCTACTCAAGACCCTCATGGTCAGGGTATAGATCTAAATTACCTCTTGCAGTGTGGGATGATTTAATGAAGATGCACAATACAAAACGATAAGTACAATGTACTTACCAACTGTTTGATCATTGAATATTTTTGGATATCCTCTGTTGGGGTATTTCCCACGTAGTTGCCAGACATCGAAGAACGGTTTCCAGTCTATGTAAGGAACCAGTCTCTCAAGGTCGTAGTCTTCAAACATTCGAGTACCAGTAAATGTGGGGGCAGCTGGCAATAGAGTTTTAAAATCGGCATTTGACAAACTTACAAACAAATAATTCTTACATGCAAAATCTAAAACAGAAGAACAAATGAGCCTTCGCATAACAAAAACAAACAATCTGCGTTTCCGACCAGGTCTGACACAAACAAGGCTGTTTAGACAAAGGAGCAGGCTAGACCCTTGAAAATTCAGACTTAAGCAGAATAGAGATTTAACTATCTGTGTCAAATACAAAGTAACTGGTTTTCTAACCCAGCGGCTCAAATGCTTACTTCTAGCAGGATACCACTTACACTCTTAGAAGTAATATGAGTAGTGAGAATACTGTTTGCTAAACCATTGAATAAAGAGTTTCAAGTCTCTCATGATTCTGATGTTTTTAAGTAGAGAGAACTTGGTTCTGAGTTTGATATTGCCTTTTGTTGTTGATGTTGTCATATCTATTTCAAATATAAGAACAACATACATATACATTGAAAAATACAAATGAGCAGCTGCATGGGAAAACCAACAATCTGCATAAGCGAAAACAAAGGCGCAGATCAACTTCACAGTAACTGCGTAGCTGATCATCGCCTTTGTTTTCGCTACACGTTTAGTACAATTCCTCTTCTTTCTAAATCCAAAATTTCCAGCCTCTTACCTTCTTCTATGACAGTACAGCCCGGTTTGTGTCGAACCTGACTGGAACACCAAATTGTTGGTTTTCTCATGCACAGGCTCAAATAATTTATAGGATTAGAACGAAAGCATAAGTACTCAAAAAGTTCTTGTCCAAAAAAAAGTTCTCCTTTTATTGTTGTTGACCTGGTATTTACATAAAACCTACAGCAAAGAACATACAGAGGCATGGACTTAGCTCAAAGTCTCATTCAAAAGATTGGAGATGGAATCAAACCCATAATTCCTTGTTTCGGCAAATTTCGTAGTACAACAACACCAACCTGGTGGAGGGTCGTCCTGCCAATCAATTTCCAGGTTCTTTTCTTGAGCTATTTCTAAACTGATGTACTTTCTATCCTGAAATAAATGAGCTACCTCATGGGAAAACCAACAATATGGTTTCCGAACAGGTCCGACACAAACCGACCTGTACAGTCACAGAAAAGAGTTTATATCTTGAAATTTCAGATTAAAGTAGAAGAGGAATTGTACTATTCGAGTAGCGAAAACATAGGCGCTGATCAGCTTCGCAGTTACGGTTACCGCGAAGCTGATCTGTGCCTTTGTTTTTGCCTAGGCAGATTGTTGGTTTTCCCATGTGGTGGCTCAAATGTAACTGTGTTGTGAGAAAACACAAAGATGCAGAGCAGCTGCATAATAAATGCACAGCTGATCAAATCTTTTATTTGTTTTTTTTTAAACAGGTTGTACAATCACACTTCTTTGTAAATCATAAATTTCAAATCTTTAGCAGTATTCTGTGGCTAAACAGCAAATAAGATGAATGGCATTTGAAATATTTTAAGAACAAAGTCGTCACATAGTAAAGAGCCATATTCAAAGGTTGACATTCTGGCAGCTCAAAATAGTCAATACATGTAGCCTGGCTTACTGACCTATAGGCTACAAGCCACCATGTAGGGTATAATGAGGTTAAGTCCCAATCTACCAAATACGTCATATGGAGAACTTTTGGCAATTTATCAGTTGTGATATATCTCAACTTCAATCCTTTCTTATGTATCAGCTATGTCACAAAGGCACCTTGTTCTGAGTTCAACTAGTTGAGCCTTCGCATGAGAAAACCAACAATCTTGGATAACATCTGATACAAACCAGCCTGTACAGTCACAGAAGCAGGCTAGAAGCTTGAAATTTTGGGTATAAGTAGAGGAGGAATTGTACTATCCATGTAGCGAATAAAGGAGTTGATCAGCTGTGCAGTTACTGCACAGCTGATCTGCGTCTTTGTTTTCTCCTATGCAAATTGTTGGTTTTCTCATGCGAATGCTAATTTGTTATTGAGGCTCAACAACGTCCACAGTCAACAATATTTCAGTTGTTTCCCCTTTTGCTGATATATCAGATGAGCCGCCGCATGGGAAAAACAACAATCTGCCTAGGCAAAAACAAAGGCGC
The DNA here is from genome assembly GCA_964017185.1 of Rugalucina vietnamica. Lineage (NCBI taxonomy): Eukaryota > Metazoa > Mollusca > Bivalvia > Lucinida > Lucinidae > Rugalucina > Rugalucina vietnamica. The sequence goes on from OZ024872.1 coordinate 2,231,862, forward strand.
AGATCAGCTGATCAGCACCTTTGTTTTTGCTAATCGGATAGTACAATTCCTCCTCTACTTAACTCCAAAATTTCAAGCTTCTAGCCATCTTCTGTGCTTGTACAGCCCAGTTTGTGTCGGACCTGTTCGAAAACCACATTGTTAGTTTTCCCACGAGGCGGCTCAAATATTACTGTCTTGCTCAATGAAACAACTGCACCACTAGGTCACTATGCCCCCAAACTAACCACTTTCATTCAACATTGAAGTTACCTTTAATGAATCATAATGGTCTGTTCGGATTTCTTCATATTCTTCACATATATCCTCTATAAAATCTTCTTTTTCTCCAGCATTTAATAGACTAGAACACTGGAAATATAATTTGAGCCTGTGCATGAGAAAACCAACAATTTGGGTTTCCAACCAGGTCCAACAAAAACCAGGCTGTACAGTCACAGAAGATGGTTAGAGGCTGGAAATTTGGGACTTAGAAAGTAGAGGAATTGTACTATTCGTGTGGCGAAAACAAAGGCACTGATCAGCTGTTCCTGCACAGCTGATCTGCGTCTTTATTTTCGCAAATGCAAATTGTTTGTTTTCTCATGGGAAGGCTCAGTAATATTTCTTTTCATGAACTGTTGACTTATTATTATAACTATTTTCAGAAATTTTTGTGTGACTTATATTTTGCATACTTTTTATTTCAGAATCAGTAAGGGCTTTTCCAGGAAAATTTACCTGGGACACACGGAACTGAACCGAATTTTTTTCATCGTGGTGGTCGGTGTTCAGACAGTTTCAGTTTCCTTGGTCGTCGGGGTCGTTGATATTTCAATTTCCTGGGTGGTAGGGTTAATTCCAAGATGGATTTATTTCTGGTGGGTCAGTTAAGCCACAAATAAACTCATTTTCACGTTAAATCACAGGTTTTTATTCCCGAAAACGACTTCGTTTGTATTTTGTATTAAAGGTAAACAATGTGGAGTGTTTGTTTGTTTGTTTGTTCCGCGCCGAACGGCGTTACGGTTTACCGATTTTTTTTTGGAATCCCAGTCGTTTCTCCCCGGGTCGTTTCCCCCTTGTTTTAGGGGTGGGTCGTTTCGCCCTTAGAAGGTAAGTCGCTGGATGGATGGATGGTGGATGGATGGCTGGATGGGTGGCTTGCAAACGCATGATTCAATTAATTAGCCAATAATTGATTGCGCACTTCAAAGACCACAGCTTGTTTTGATAATTTATTATACTCACACCTGTTAATTAAAGTGGAAGCCTTTCTAAGATACAGTGCCAATCAAGAAGAACAAAAAAAAGGAAAAACAAAAAAAAGTTGCTTTATTGGTCTCTGAGTCTCAGAACCATTTTATCACCCCTCATTTTAAATGACTGCAAACGTTGCTCAGTTGGTTGATTTAGTCCTTTGCGAAATAGATCACAAGTCATGCTTAACTTTTGATAACTTTCTGTCAAATAGTGACAATAACGGAATTTTGAAAACAATATTTTTCTATCTTGGTATCAAAAAGCATGCATTCCGTTTTTACAAATACGACATGGAACTAGGTTAAAACAGAGGCAACAGAGCAGCTACACCGGGGAATGAAATGTCACTTTATTCACTGTTAAGTGTTCACTTTATTCACTATTAAGTGTGTATCTGTTATCACCAGAAGTCCTCGAGTTTGCTGAAATCCCAGTATTTGTGTCTGGAGAATATGATGTTGGTCAGGATGGTAGATAGGGGTGCTTGCGCCTCCGCCATTCGCAAATGCTCTATGGTCATAGTATGGTTCAGGCATTTGCAGACCAGCATCCTCTTGGTATTTTGATGAAACAGACAAGGGTTCTTCCAGGACAATTGAGGACCAATCCCATTTTCCTGGAAACCATTGTCTTAGTTTTATTTGAATACTGCAACCCCATAAACGGATACAAAGGTGAACCGTGTTTATACTGTTGCTAACAGGATTTTGTAACAACTAATTTCTATCCATGGAATCCATGTCATTTCGCCGTTATCGCCGAGATCGGAAAATGTTTGCTTCAAAATCGTTGAAATTTATTGAATAAAGTATTGAGTATAGAACATCTCCCTGTTGTACGGTCCTTCCGAGATGAGAAATTTGATGGTCAGTTTCCATTATAGCATGGAAAACACCAATACATAAAACAATAAGAACCACCACAGAAGTATCGCCTTGGAACGATCAGTAATATAAAATTACTGGCGGGCTTAAACTAGTTTTACAGAGCTCTAACCTCACCCTCAGCTTCTGCAGTGGTTCACAACATTAAGTCTACAGCCTACAAAACACTCCTGAGACCACAGCTGGAATACGCCTCCATTGTGTGGACACCTCATACAGCAACCTCCATCAATAAGTTAGAATCCGTGCAGCGTAGAGCTACTAGGTGGGCTACCAGAGTGTCACTGCTATGCTCAAAGACCTTCAATGGCGTCCATTGGCTCAAAGACGCATTGATAGTCGTCTCATAATGCTATACAAGGTCACTTATGACCTTGTTGCCATACCAGTAAGTGATTATCTTGTCCCACATATCAGAAGAGACTCCCGACATAACCATCCTTTGGCATACAGCTTGATTACCACTTCAAAAACTACTACAAATTTTCCTTTTTTCCACGAACTGTCACACATTGGAATGCCCTACCTTGCCAAACAGTCATGTTACCCACCGTGGCACAGTTCAGTGATGCTTTCCCCCTAATCTCAAGCATCTGTTTTTATCTTTTAACTATACTGTACTAACACCTCTACTCGCACTGTATAAACTCTTTTCTTTTACTTCAACTAACCCCCTTCAGTACTTGGTATACTGTAGTCACTCAGTGGCGGATTTAGAGGGGTTCAAGGGGTTCGCTCGAACCCCCCTCTTGACCCAAATTATTTCATGTTCATGGGGAATTTCAATGGATTTTGTGTGAAATTAGGCAAATGAACCCCCTTTTCTACATTTGAACCCCCTCTTGAGAAATCCTGCATCCGCCTCTGTCACTTCTGAAAGTTCGGAGGTTAAGAAGTACTGGCAGCTAGATAGAACATGAGCCGTTTTATTTTTGGGCCGTTTTGACCATCTTCCGGCCGAAACGACTCTGATTTCCTCTGATCGCAAAATCAAGTTCAACGTTGTACTTCCGCTTCCGCTGATAAAAACGTGATGGAGAAATTTTCCGTCGAACAAGTATTAAAAATTTCTGGGTGGGGGGGTTAAATTTAAAAATTTCTGGGTGGGGGGGTTTATTGGAATTTCAATTTTAGTGGTGGTACCCATAAAAAAATTAAAGTTAGATGGGTGGTCCCCCTAAAAAAAAGTTCAGTTCCCCCCCCCCCCCCCCACATGTAATTTTTCCTGGAATAGCCCTAAGGGTTTCAGAATCAGTAAGGGATTCTTTACTACCAAGCAGTCTAACAAGAAAAAGCAGCAAAGCTGCGGGACTTTAAATACTCTGTTTCATCCAGAGTTTAGGCAAAAACCAACACACCAGTCCTAAGAACAATTTCAGTTACTGTTTAAAGCATGAGCAATAAGATTTGGTATGCGAATCACTGATATGAAGGTGTAAGAAGTACACATGGAGTTGGCTATATGCTGGACTGTCCTCAAGGTTGCAGAGATCTGGGGTGCGAGAGCATAGGTAAACTGTATGCTCACTTTGTGAGCCAGAAGGCTCAGGTGAGCTCTTGGTGTAATACGTTAGGCAATATTTAATGACAGCTGATTTCCAGCCTTTCTCGAAAGCATGTGGGTTATATTGCAAAATTTAACTTTTCTGTTTTTTCGTCTCAGGCTAAAACAGTTTCCAAAATATCCATTGTTTTCGCCTTTTCCCATGTAAAAGCCTTTGTTTCCAAAATTGAACTTGCCATAAAACATGTAATCCCAGGTTCATCATTTGAACAAACTATGATTGGCTGGAGTCCCAAATGGTACATACCAAATTTCGAGTAAATCCGCCAATTGGTTCTGGAGAAGATTTTTGAAGAAGTTTTGACATATATGGGTTTGGCGGCCATCTTGGTCATGTGACCAAGATATCGTGAACAAAATATTAATGCCACTACCCAAGAAGGCTGGTCATGTGACCAAGCTATCGTGAACAAAATATTAATGCCACTACCCAAGAAGGCTCCACATAAAATATCAACTTGATCGGCCACGTGATTTCTGACAAAAAACATAATATTTATTTAAATGACCTTGGGTCAAGGTCAAGAATTAAATGACCTTGGGTCAAGGTCAAGAATCCCATGAACAAACTTTCTTTTCCCTACCCATGGAGGCTCCACATAAACTTTCAACTTGATCAGCCAAGCGGTTTCAGAGATCTATTCGACAGACGAACGCCCAATCATGGCTATACTTAAAGCTCACCTTGTCAGCATTACGGCTCAGGTGAGCTAAAGTGGGTGCAGAAAGTCCTAGTCAACAATGTTGCAGTCGTGTCAGGGCAGAGCCCCCACTCCCTGGGTATTTATCAGTACTTTGGGTAGTTAAAGTGTGTTGCTCAATGACAAAACATAGCACCTCAAGTGTTGATTGAACCTAGGACCTCTCGATTGTGAGTCCGATGCTCTACCACTAGGTCACCATGCTTCCCTTAAGTGAACTTATTTCTTAGTATGTAGACTAGTTTGTTTGCTTTATAACCTGATCTTCATGAAAGAAATGTGTTATATGTGGGAATGCCTGTCAGGCCCATTTCATTATGAATTGGACACTATCGTCCAACCCCCCAAGATCTATACAGAACAATTATTCTTATTCTTAAATCCTTTTGTTGGTTTAGTTTGGTTATGGCAGAATATCATTTTGTCATATTCTGTGGACCAGCCATTTCTGAGCATATAACCAATATTATTAGAGCTCAAGGACACTACACTGCAAATGTATGGAACCCAGGACCTCTAGCTCAGGAACTTGCTACTCTACCACCAGGCCATCGCTGTTGCATAAAATGCCAAATTTCATGCGTATCTTTTGTGATTTTTATAAAGCCTGTTGTGTGCATCTAACCTGGTTGTAAGCCCCTTTGAAAGAGGTTTGGTGTAAACCATAACTAAATGTGTACATGTAGGGTGTAGCAGTGATGTTTTGACATGAAACAGACAATATTGCTTTCTATTCCTTTATTTATTTCTGTTTTCTTTGTTTCCCATTTTTGGACTGTGTCATGAGAAGATCTTTGCTTTCGGGTTAACAGTATTTATAAAACCATTTTCATTCTCAAATCAACTGAGCATAAAAAATTCAGGACAGCATTAACTTATTAGCAGTACTGTTTATTACATTTATCAGTTAGGACAACTGGCTGGCTTTGGTGATATAGATCTGAAACTGAAAGTCCCACAGACTTTGGCTAGTCCAATATTTAATGAAGAAGAAAAAATTAAACTTGGCTGTCAGAGCTGTGCTTGTTATGGTGTCCTTCATTTGAGCCACCTCATGGGAAAACCAACAATCTGCATAGGCGAAAACAAACACACAGATCGGCTTCGCGGTAACCGCAAAGCTGATCAGCGTCTTTGTTTTCGCTACTCGGATAGTACAATTCCTCTTCTACTTAAATCAGAAATTTCAAGCTTCTAGCTCTTTTCTGTGCTTGTACAGGCTGGTTTGTGTCGGACCGGGTCTGAAACCACATTGTTGGTTTTCCCACGAGGCGGCTCATTTATACAGTTGATAAAGTTTTTAACAATTTATCATCAGAACCCAATAATCCATCTTTAAAAGACCCATACCGAATAGTCGCATTTGACGATTCTCTTGTCGTTACTATATCAACAACATGTTTCTTATTAGGCTAGAAAGTCAAATTTTCTAATGTTTTACATTTTGAACACCTTTTTATCGAAAACAAAAATGCGTTTTACGCGGTGTCGGAAAAGGGCCGAAAAATCAAAGGGGAAAAACTCTAGCGAGACCAAACCGGAAGTGACGTTTAGTCGTACAAAATATCAGCCATTTAAATGAAAGACACACAAAGTAAATGCTTACACAAAACATTTATCACAAATTTTACACCATGCAACGCCGACGTTTTACTTTTTCTTGTTCTTTGATAATTATCAACATTATCGGAAACATTATATAAACAAAACATAAAAGGAAAATAAATTATTGTACATTACTTGCATGTGAAAATAGCATTTCGCATAAAGTCCCGCATTTGAACCAGTTTTTATCACGGACAACTTCTCGTAGTTCATAATCTTTCTTTTGTTACGGCTGCTAAAACAACAAATTTGAATACCCGACACTTTTATTACCTTACCTTAAGCGGTGTGTATGTCGGTGATCTATGATGTGACACACGCCGACACACGCCGCTAGATTGCGGCATATATCACTCGGCGGCACGTGGCAGATACTCAAAGACATTCCAATCTCATTGAGTAAACGAGTCTACCGACATTGACTTTTGTTCTAGATATCCTAATGCTTGCATTAAGAACAGACTACTATTATTTTGATCTTTCTTTCTACATTTAATAAAATGTACACTCATTTATTATGATAATTATGATTTTTAAGTAAGCGACGTCATGAGAAGAATTGCATAAACCAAGGTCGAATTCCTATGATTTTATATGACGAATGTATAAGTTGTATTTAAAATGGTAGTAACCCCATACAGTCACGACGCATATGCGCACGAGACGTTCAAGCGCATACACCACGTAATAATTAATTAATATTAAGACAATCTTAAGCGCAGTAGGACGCGGCTGCATGAAAATATTAACAGAGAGAGAGAGAGAGAAAGAGAGAGGGAGAGAAAGAAAGAGAGAGAGAGAGATGTGGTTCGGAAAACACGGCATATGACTTACATGAACAAGTATATCGTAATGTTTTCTTATGAAAACATGATGAGCGCTCATATACCCATATTTGCGGTTTTGCTTCTTGATCAAAACATTGTTATCAATACGTGTTATTGTTAACTGAACTTCTGTATATAATGATGATTGTTTTAACAACTACATGTACCTTTATTAGTGTGCGTAACCCCCAAAATAAAGCACGGATTAAATCAGATCCCTCGGGGCTTGTGTTTTATTGGTTAACCGTGTTGATTGCACATGATTTGTATTTGTTTATTAACATTAATATTTGCAAAGGTGTCCTTAAAGAATGAATGTACTTGAACATCTTTTTATTCGCCGGAATGGAAAATGATGTAAGTGATTTGTACATGAGAGAGAGAGAGAGACAGGGAGAGAGAGAGAGATTATTTTCGATTTGCAAAACTTAGTCGTCACATTGGCAAATGCATGTCATGAGATAATCTCTAATTTGCGAGTAACGGCGCTCACGCTGAATACTTTCGTTCAGACGTTGATCTCTCTCGCACACGCGCATGCCGCCAATAAGAATATTATTTCGTGTATTCTTTACGCAACATAATCAGCATTACACGGACAATGGTATCAAAACAAGTTTGTGATCGCTCAAGTAATGAAAAAATATGATAAAAAGGATGTTTTATCCTTCATGTTACATGTGAAACAATGAAAATTAAATTATTATTTTCCCGATATTTTAATTTCGTAAGAGAGTCAATGTCAAAATTCGTCAAAATTCTTGTCTTCTCAATATTTTATGAAAACCACTTACCAGATCGTGATTTGAGTTTTTTCATATGATACTACTGATCATGCTTGACAACAGTAAATGATAAAACAGTATTTGATTGGTGTAGAAATACCTTTTTTCCAGATTTAAAACCTCATTTTTCATCATTTTTGCTTGTCCCTCGAAAAAAATTGAAGATTCAGCACAACTTTTGCAAGTCGCTGTAAATATTTGGGTAGTTTTGACTGGTTGTATCAAAAAGAACATTATTAAGGTAAATATAAGAGGTTTCAAAATGGGATATTTCATTTTATTTTTCATATTTTTTGGCAATAATAAATCCGTCCCTGGATTTATGTCCTTACCGTAACGCAGTGATAAATCGACAAAATAATATAGGATCCCATATGTTGGCAAATCTGGTTATCTGTCATGCTCACTGGGCACTTTCTATTTACAAGCATTGCATGTGTTTTGAAATGCTGCTACTGAACTGCTCAAGGAAAATACTGTTTCAGTGAGTAAGCCCAGAAGAGTATATTTTTTGTGTGTCCACTGACCGTAACGAGATATAAGCACAGTGAATACTTTGAAAAAGGTCTGATTCTGACACATTGATCCAATTACATTTCTCAATAGCAAACCACTTTTGCTACCATGTTTTAATGCATTACTATTATTTAAGATAGAAATTACTTAAAATATGTCCTTACCGTAACAGTCCTTACCATAACAAAATAAAATGTTATGGTAAGGACTCGTATTGTTACGGTATGGACATCAACTGATAAACAGCAAAATAAATTAACCTGTGTGTTATTTATGTAGATATATTTGCTATGAGAAACTGTAACTTGTTTCAATTAGAGTAATAGGATTATTAAAACCCAATTTTATAAATGAAATTTTTAGACAAATACGTTCATAGGAATTATTCCGTTACGGTAAAGACATTTTGGTGAAATACCATGCCTTTTTGGAAAATCATTTGGAAATCGAAACTAGAAGCAATACAATTGTATGTCATGTAAAATATATTATTTTATTGAAAAAGAAAGCTATCAGGATTATGATTGAGAGCAATTATTTCCTACAAAATGTGTTATGTCCATACCGTAACATGCTGGTCCATACCGTAACGATATCTCAGAATGTTTAACTGTACCAGAAAACTAACAAAACTTATTAGACTTAAATCACCATAGAAGATACCAAAAGATTAAATACTTGTTATATCATTCAATCATTCTTGCCTGTAGTGCTGTTAAAAAGGCAAGCATTGATATTTGTTCTAAAAATGTCCTTACCGTAATGATTTTATCAATATAAGATCTTGTCCATACCGTAACAGAGAATGTCCATACCGTAACAACATAAGAAAAGAACATACTGTGTAACATTTTATTAGTTGCTTTTCTATGTTTACATTCTTTTGCATTCACACCAAGAGGATTTTTCGGTGAAAATAAATAAACATCTTTCTTAATCACTGTCTTCATTTAGCAACATATTAATGCCCAAAGTCAAAAATGTCCATACCGTAACATGCATCTTGTCCAGTACCGTAACGGTAATAAATTTCTGAAAATAAGTTCTTTATAAAAACTTCATGTGGATCATTACCACAAAATCAACATTATCAAGATGAATAAATTGTCTGCAGTATTGTTGTTGTATAGCAACATGCTTTTTAAAAATGTTATTTAAAGCGGAAAACATCTAAAATCTGTAAAAAGTCGTTTTTGCTTGTATGATCACTGTTTTTTCTACTATCATTACAGCTGTAGATTTTTTTTCTTCAGTACATGTGTAGAAACAATCTGTTTATTGGATTGCATACATCAGAAATAAAAAGTTGTTGCATATTCAAAAGAAAAACACAATTTAAATTTTGTTACGGTATGGACATTTTTCCTGGTCATGTGACTTTTGACGATCTATTTAAGCAATCTGATTGGTTGTTAAGATTACCTTTAGTTTGTTTTGATTACTTTAGGGTTAGCTTGTTACTTTCACACAAAAAATTTTTAACTTTCTTTCAGGTGCTTTTTATTTTTTCCCCACATTAAAAATTTGACGAATTTTGACATTGACTCAAGAAAGGGTAAAAACGGCATGTATTCCTTATTACTTTGATACTCGGATCTGAAATAACTGCCATTGGATTAACTTTGGCCGGTAAAGTGCTAAAGGCCCCATGTGTGTGAATGTAGAAAGTGTGTTATTTTTTGTCTAGATTTTTAAAACAGCATATAAAATCATTTCCTTTATAAAACAAAACTACATAATTTATGGTCAAAAAGAACATAATCATGACACGAATGGCCTTGTTATAACGTTATCCAATGGTCTGACTTTACCGGACTTGTACGAGATGACGTCACAGATACTAAACCACGCCCACACAGGTAAGACAGCGGAAAAACCCGGAAACAACCGATAATTTGGTTCCGTACTGCAATACTTAAACTAGAGGACCATTGGTCCTGTAGCTCACCTGAGAGATTATCACATTGTAAGCTCATGAGATTTAAATTAATTGAGAATCGGCCAATGAAAGTCTATGCATGGACACTATTGACCCCCGGGGCATGGCCAAATTTGACCCAGGGGCATGACTGGCACAATTTATAATGGGGACTACCAAACATTGCTACATACAAAATATAGAAGCTCTGGGCCTTTTGGTTTCAGAGAAGAAGATTTTTGTTAGTTTTTCCCATTGTAAGTCTATGGAGACTATCTACCCCCGGGGTGTGGCCAAATTTGACCCCGGGGACATGATTGGCACAATTTATGTAGAGGACCATTAGCCATTGCCACATACAAAATATCAAAGCTGTGGGCCCTGTGGTTTCAGAGAAGAAGATTTTTTATTTTTTTCCCATAGTAAGTCTATGGAGACTATCAACCCCCGTGGCGTGGCCAAATTTGACCCCAGGGGCATGGCTGGCACAATTTATGTAGAGGACCATTAGCCATTGCCACATACCAAATATCAAAGCTGTGGGCCTAGTGGTTTCAGAGAAGAAGATTTTTTAATTTTTTTCCCATAGTAAGTCTATGGAGACTATCAACCCCCGGGGCGTGGCCAAATTTGACCCCAGGGGCATGAATGGCACTATTTATGTAGAGGACCATTAGCCATTGCTACATATCAAATATCAAAGCTGTGGGCCTAGTGGTTTCAGAGAAGAAGATTTTTTTAGTTTTTCCTATTGTAGGTCTATGGAGACTATCGACCCCCGGGGCGTGGCCAAATTTGACCCCGGGGACATGATTGGCACAATTTATGTAGAGGACCATTAGCCATTGCCACATACAAAATATCAAAGCTGTGGGCCCTGTGGTTTCAGAGAAGAAGATTTTTGAATTTTTTTCCCATAGTAAGTCTATGGAGACTATCAACCCCCGGGGTGTGGCCAAATTTGACCCCAGGGGCATGAATGGCACAATTTATGTAGAGGACCATTAGCCATTGCTACATACAAAATATCAAAGCTGTTGGCCTAGTGGTTTCAGAGAAGAAGATTTTTTTAGTTTTTTTTCCTATTGTAGGTCTGTGGAGACTATAGACCCCCGGGGCGTGGCCAAATTTGACCCCAGGGGCATGATTGGCACAATTTATGTAGAGGACCATTAGCCATTGCCACCTACAAAATATCAAAGCTGTGGGCCCTGTGGTTTCAGAGAAGAAGATTTTTTATTTTTTTTCCCATAGTAAGTCTATGGAGACTATCAACCCCCGGGGTGTGGCCAAATTTGACCCCAGGGGCATGAATGGCACAATTTATGTAGAGGACCATTAGCCATTGCTACATACCAAATATCAAAGCTGTGGGCCTAGTGGTTTCAGAGAAGAAGATTTTTTTAGTTTTTCCCATTGTAAGTCTATAGAAACTATCAACCCCCGGGGCGTGGCCAAATTTGACCCCAGGGGCATGGCTGGCACAATTTATGTAGAGGACCATTAGCCATTGCCATATACCAAATATCAAAGCTGTGGGCCCTGTGGTTTCAGAGAAGAAGATTTTTTAATTTTTTTCCCATAGTAAGTCTATGGAGACTATCGACCCCCCGGGGCGTGGCCAAATTTGACCCCAGGGGCACGAATGGCACAATTTATGTAGAGGACCATTAGCCATTGCTACATACCAAATATCAAAGCTGTGGGCCTTGTGGTTTCAGAGAAGAAGATTTTTTTAGTTTTTTCCCATTGTAAGTCTATGGGACCTATCTGTTGCCATGGAAACCACAATTTTGATACAATCTGCTCCAAAACCTAATGCCATCAATCCCCCAACCCAATTATGGTTCACATTAAATTTGATCAAGATCGGCCTACTAGCTTCAGAAATATTCTTCTTTGAAATTGTGGACGGACGACGGACGGACGGACGACGACGGACGACGGATGCCTGCCTATCCTATAAGCTCACCTGTGAGCCTTCGGCTCAGGTGAGCTAAAAAGTCATTAATTGGTATACCCGCATATGAAATTTTGTTTTTTGGACATGGATCGATATATTAATATGATTTATTTTGATTTTTAATCGAAATAGTACGTGGAATATCGTCTTTAAGCTTTTCTGGTTTGTGGAGTGAGTCATGGATGATTACATCCCCTGCCTCTGAACATGATCATGCTGAAAGATAATAGAAATCATACATAAGAAAGTGTTTGAGATGAAGGCATAGCATTTTTTTTTATATATAAATCAATCTTCAAACACAATTTTCATCTGTTCATGTAGACTACATCATAAGCTATTTTTACTCATTCATGCAGAAACATACTACAGCCTCAGTCTGATCTATTTCACAAATAATTTCACAAAGTGGCGGCTATTTCACAACATGATCTTTCATAGTTTTAACATTTCATGGGATATGCAGCCTGGCTTATATTGTTCCTTGTCACAAACCTCGAAGACAAAGCCAATGTACGTAAGCAGCCACTGTCATGATAAAATTGTGTATTTTGCAGATGCAGATTAGAAAACCTGTATCAAGAGCTATGATCAGTAGACTACTAGTACATCACATTTCTAGTCATCAAACCCTTGCCACTGAGTTTCACAGCTTTTATGTATTTTTGCAGTATCTTTAATATATTAAAGTATTTAGAATAAGAAGTATACAAACGTTACACACATACCTAAAATACTGCTCACTGAATCACAAAAAGCATCAGCCAGGTTCTGCCCCTCTGCATCTTTCAACCAACCTTCCCAACCATTGGCCATTATACTGAAATAAAGACAGAAAACTTTTTTAGAAAGAGCCATACATATCATGAGAAAACATTTTATGCATCTTAAAGTCGAGACTGCCCATACAACATTTAGGGGCGGATTCCGCCTGTAAATGAGATGTAATTGAGGCATAAAACCTGTTTTCCGGGCGAAAATGAAGCCAAAATCATAATTCCGTCCAAAAAGTTGAAAAGCACTGAGTTTTTCCATGCGAAATTTTTTTCTTCTCGCCCGTAAAAAATGAGGCATATTCTTTTCCCCCCGTAATTAGTCAGGCAAGAAATTACAACTTCCTGTTCTACAATAGTTACACATATGCAGTTGTAAGACTGGTAGTGTTGGGTATCGGTCGCGAAAATCACTATCGATTATCGGAGCACATTAGTCGATTGATTATCGATTGTACAATCGAAATGTATGTTCCCCTTACATTAACCAGTGAAGTGATTAAAAATGCTCAGTATTTGACAATGTAGTGACAAGTCACTGCATCATGCCCCTTCTCTGTATTTAAATTGAACATAGCCAATATATTAAGGCCACATTTTCTACAAATGATAAAGTGACCATGTGATAGAATATTGCTGTAGCACATAGCATAGAAAAAACCTAACTATAAACAGTGAAGATTGTCAAGTGATGCTTTAATAAGTGAATATTAACAATGCATTCAATTCTAAATGAAGGCAGACATAAGGAGGCATTATTGTGACAAATGAATTGAATTTGTAAAAACATTTTATGTTAGTAAATGTTTTTACTATACACTCATGTATTTAATTTCGATTAATCGATAGTGGAAAATTCCAATCGATAGCTACCGATAGAAGCTAGATTCCGATAGTTATCAATTATTTCGATTAATCGGCACAACACTAAAGACTGGTTTAAATAAGCTCCAATAAGAATGTTAATAAGTGTTTTTTCTATTAACTTGAAAAAATAATAACCAGTATTATAAATGAATTTAGGTTAGTGTTATTTATACGTATCTTTAAATTTTAGTGCATGTGTCCTTTAGATCTGAATTTTTACAATATCTCATTTTAAACCTATCCTTATCACCTCCCCAATTTAAATTTCAGTGTTTGCAGCTGGCCACCAATTTTAAGAATAACACTCATAAATATTAGACTGGCATCTTTAATTCAGATTTTTGATTACTGATATGCATGTTTCATCATGCTTATGTGTCAGTTATTCAACGTTTATATAATATATTCTATGCTATAAAAAAGGTGTGCTGAAACTGAAAGTCAAGGTCTTTGTGTATACAAATCTTTTAGAATTACGCCCTGAAATTTTCTGATTTCTGCACGGAAAAGTTAACAGAATTCCGTCTAATTTGCATATTTGGGCCCAGTTTTACGCCCAGATTCTCACATGTGACATCTTCCTACATGGGAAAACAAACTGCTGTTCATACACCAGCTTTCAGAAACTGCGTTTTTCAAAATCTCACTTTTCTGAAACACCTCAAGAAAAATATTGATCACCATAACATCCTTTTGTAACCGGAAAGTCTTGAAAAGTGCCCAAAATTTTTTTTAAAAAAATGAAAATCGGTCAACTTATGAGAAAACTATGCCACAAATTTATTTTACTCTTTGACATGGTCATAGTGAGATTTTGAAAAACATAGTTTCTGGAGGATGGTGTATGGACCGTAAAGACACCATCCAGCCTGTGGCTAGTCTTGCAAGAAAACTGATGGGTGATTCCTCTGTATGATAGACATTGAATACAGCAGAGCCCTCAGGTATCCCGGTCTAGCAGATGGTGTATTTAGAAAAGACACAAAACATAGTTTCTGGAAGATGGTGTATGGACAGTAAAGACACCATCCAGCTTGTGGCTGATTGAGCTGCCTGCAGCAGCTAGTGTATTTATAAAAAAACACAAAATATAATTTCTGGAGGATGGTGTATGGACAGTGAAGACTCCGACCTACCAGCCACCCTACGGCAGCTGGTGTATTTAGAAAAAAACACAAAACATTATTAGTTCTGGAGAACTGTGTTTGGACAGTGAAACGACGGACCAGCCTGTGGCTGCTCAAAATGTATGCGGCAGCTAGTGTATTTAGAAATTTTCAAAAGACACAAAAATTAGTTTCTGGAGGATGGTGTTTGGGCAGTAAAGAGACCGACCAGCCTGTGGCTGGTCGAGCTGCTTGCATGATAAAACTTGTGATTCACTGACTGGTGTATTTAGAAGAGCTGGTGTAATTAGAAGAGACACAAAACATAGTTTCTGAAGGATGGTGTATGGACAGTAAAGACACCAACCAGCCTGTGGCTGGTCGAGCTGCCTTCGGCAGCTAGTGTTTAAAAAGTTCAGAAATTTTCATAAGACACAATTTGAATTTTTCAGAAATTTTCATAAGACACAAAACATAATTTCTGGAAGATGGTGTATGGACAGTAAAAACACAGACCACCCACAGGCTGCTGCTGCCGGCTGGTCGAGCTGCCCTGCTTGATAAAACTTGTGATTCACTGACTTCAGTCTTATTGTTTGTGCATTTACTTTCTTTTGAGCTTCTGCACAATTATTCACTTTCCCAATATCTTTCATTGATATTTCTGTCAGGCTAAGTCACTTTCTGTTTGACTAAAATCCAGACTTCAATGCATTTCCTCGGACAACTATCAAATTAAAAGCTTCCAAACTTCGATTTTATAGCTGCTCTATACAGAAAGCTTTGCAAAAAGATTCTTGATTTGTGGGTTCCTGCTGCCGCATGTCAGGCTTGTAATTTTAGAACTTTGTCGTTGCTATTAGGAGACCCGGAAACGCTCCGGTACTCAGTTTTCGCAAATCTTGAGAATCGATTAACTGGCGAAAGAAACAACAACTGACTTCTGGCAGTTAACACACTTCCATAGACAGTGTCAGGCCATCAGTCTCAGCAACCGAAAGACACTTTGATAGACAGTGAGGACATCCGTCTGAGGAACTGAAAACTGCCTTCCTGCAGTTTAAGACACTTTAATAGAAAGCCAGCCATGCATCTAAAGGAACCAAAAACTGCCTTCCAGCAGTTAAGACACTTTGACAGACAGTGAGGCCATCCATCTCGGGAACGGAAAACTGCCAGTATTTAAGTGGCAGTTAAGAAACTTGGATAGACTGAAAGGTACCTTTGATAGACAGTGACGCCAACCGTCTCAGGAACCAAAAACTGCCTACCGGCAGTTAAGACACTTTGACAGACAGTGACGCCAACGGGCTCAGGAACCAAAAACTGCCTACCGGCAGTTAAGACACTTTGATACAGTGAGGCCAACCATCTCAGGAACCGAAAACTGCCTACGGCAGTAAAGACATTAAGACACTTTGATAGGCAGTGATGCCAACCGTCTCAGAACCAAAAACTGCCTACCGGCAGTTAAGACACTTTGATAGACAGTGACGCCAACCATCTTAGGAACCCAAAACTGCCTACGGCAGTTAAGACACTTTGATAGGCAGTGACGCCAACCGACTCAGAACCAAAAACTGCCTACCGGCAGTTAAGACACTTTGATAGACAGTGAGGCCAATCATCTCAGGAACGGAAAACTGCCTACGGCAGTTAAGACACTTTGATAGGCAGTGACGCCAACCGTCTCAGAACCAAAAACTGCCCACCGGCAGTTAAGACGCTTTGATAGACAGTGACGCCAACCATCTTAGGAACCCAAAACTGCCTTACGGCAGTTAAGACACTTTGAAAGACAGTGACACCAACCGTCTCAGCAACCGAAAACTGCTTTAGGGCAATTAAGACACTTTGTCTTTGATGGACAGTGACACAAACTGTAAGGCAGTTAAGAACTTTGATAGACACTGATCCAATAATTTTAGAATACAGATACAGATACAGACAGATACAGAATGGAATCACAAAACATAGACACCTTGACCGAGTGAGGCCATCCACCTCACTCAGGAACCGAAAACTACTTAACGGCTGTTAACCGAAAACTGCCTGCGTCTGGTCGAGCTGCCTGTGGCAGCTGAATATGTACAAAATATGTTAAATAAATTGTGTTAAACACTTACACCTGTCTACTTTCACTTTCGAAGAACGACTTCCTCCTGAAATTATTCCACGTTAGAAGGTAAATTCCTGATTTAACAACTTGTTTCTACGTCAGTTCTCACTTTAAAAACTCAGGCATCTGTAATTACGACTGTCCATAACAGCTAGCGACTCGAAATAGCTCTTGAAATCGCGAGAAACGTTCAATGCTGCAGTGCGTTAGACAATGAATAATTTTAGAACCTTGTCGTTGCTACGGAGACCCGGAAACGCTGTGGTACCCGCGTTTCGCGCACTGTGAGATTCGATAAGCTGGTGAAAAAAAATATGATGGATCCATTCTAAAACAATATGGCCACCCAGTTCGGTCGATTCCGTATTTTATTTAGAAAATCATTTATTGAAAATGTATACATAATTATTTTGAAAAACATATTTTTCTGCAATTCATTTTATTTGATCATTTTTTTAAAACACCTTCGGTGTTTTTTCACGAACGCCTACGGCGTTCGTATTTGTTCGGCATGTGGCGGAAACAGCCGAAGACACTTCGGAAGGACAATGCGTTTACATACTAAAGACACCTCGACCGGCCAGCCTACGGCTGGCCGGTCGAAGCTGCCTTCGGCAGCTGGTGTCTTTAGAAAAAGTAATGGTCAGTCTTTATGACCATCAGAACTTGAATAACCAGCTAGAACTTGAATGCACAAGGCATTAAATAAGCAAATACTACCGAATCTTAAGGTCCTTACAAACTGTACTGGATTCTGAGTTTATCAAACTATCAGTTAATCATCATATGGCCAAGTAATTGCTTTGCTTTTTTTTTTTGCTTTTTTTGTTTGCATTTAGGTTTAACTTACCAGTCAACAATTTTTCAGTCATGTTGGGACAGAGCCACAGCTTCCTGGGTTTAACAAGTACTGTACAGAGTTAAAATAATGTGCCTTTCTCAAGGACACAACACGGGGACGCCAGTGAGGACCAAATCCAGGATGTCTCGATTTGGAGTCTGACACTCTACCACTAGGCCACCACACTCCCTCAGCAAAACAGTACTTTATGAGAAAGCAAAAGAAGGTATAACGAAATTTGACTCACCACTACAACACTTTTGGAGGCATCTAAGACATGTACAGTTGGAGAGGAATATCTCGGGGCTATCTTAACTGCTGTGTGGGTTCTACAACAAAGACATATATGTTTGTATGTCATATCCACATGTTGTTTTTTTCAGTCTTGTCAGGAGGGAGCCATCATTTGAGCCACCTCGTGGAAAAACCAACAATGTGGTTTCCGAACAGGTCCGACACAAACCGGCCTGTACATGCACAGACCAGAGGACCAATGGTCCTGTAAACGCTCACCTGAGATCAGCTGCATATACCAATAAACATGTTTGAATATTATGGTATTTAACTCCAGTGCAGGGGCAGATAAGCCCTTGGGCCATTTTCTTTTTTCAGAATCTTCAATATTCTGTCCATTTGCCAATTTCCTGTTGGCTTTTTCCTTCAAATGACATTTTAACAGTTTTCCCAATTCAGATGCACAGGCAACCAATGTTGACCTTGCCATAAACTTGGTCAAGGTCATCACAGGGTCATGATTTATATATACATTGGAGTACTTTAGCCATCGATGCCTCACGCCAAGTTTCCTTGAAATCAGTCAATTGGTTTCAGAGAAAATGATTTTTGATGGGTTTTTACCATATATGGGCATGGCGGCCATCTTGGTCATGTGACCTAGATTATTTATATACACATTGATTCCCCCATTCTATAGATGCTTCACTTAAAATTTGGCTTTGTTTGGCCAAGCGGTTTAAGAGGAGAAGACGTTTGAATATTATGGAAATATACATGTATATTGCCCCGGGGTGGGGGCACATGAGCCCCTGGGGTCCAATTTTTTTTAGAATCATTAATATCCAGTCCTACTGCCCATTTCCTGCAAGACTTTCACTTTAAATGACATTTTAAAAGTTTTCCCCATTCAAATGCATTGACGACCTATGTTGACCTTGCTGTAAAATAGGTCAAGGTCATCACAGGGCCATGATTTATATACACATTGAAGTGCTTGAGCCATCGATGCTTCGTGCCAACTTTCGTTGAAATCGGTCAACCGGTTCTGGAGAAGAAGATTTTTGAACGGTTTTTACCATATATGGGCATGGCGGCCATCTTGGTCATGTGACCTGGATTTTTTATATACATATTTGTTACCCCTTCCTATTGATGCTTCACATAAAATTTCGCTTTGATTGGCCAAGCGGTTTCAGAGGAGAAGATGTTTGAATATTATGGAGATATACATGTATATTGCCCCGGGGTGGGGGCGGATGAGCCCCTTGTGCCCAATTTTTTTCAGAATCATTAATATTCAGTCCTACTGCTCATTTTCTGCAAGATTTTTCCTTTAAATGACAATTTAACAATTTTTCCCATTCAAATGCATTCGCGACCTATGTTGACCTTGCCGTAAAATAGGTCAAGGTCATCATAGGGTCATGATTTATATACACATTGTAGTGCTTGAGCCATTAATGCTTCATGCCAAGTTTGGTTGAAATCGGTCCAGTGGTTCCGGAGAAGAAGATTTTTGAAGGGTTTTTACCATATATGGGCATGGCGGCCATCTTGGTCATGTGACCTGGATTATTTATATACACATTGGTTCCCCCTTCCCATAGATGCTTCATGTAAAATTTGGCTTTGATTGGCCAAGCGGTTTCAGAGGAGAAGATCTTTGAAAATGGTGGACGACGGACGGACGACGGACGACGGACGGACGGACGGACGGACGCCGGAGCATGGGTATACTATAAGCTCACCTTGTGAACCTGACGGCTCAGGTGAGCTAAAAAGAGCTAGAAGCTTGAAATTTTGGATTTAAGTAGAAGAGGAATTGTACTATCCGAGAAGCGAAAACAAAGGCACTGATCAGCTTTGTGGTTACCGCAAAGCTGATCTGCGTCTTTGTTTTCGCCTATGCAGATTGTTGGTTTTCCCATGAGACGGCTTGAATGACACTCACCACAACAACATATTAGCCACAACTTGAGAAAACCAACATTTTGCATATGAGAAAACAAAGGCGCCTATCAGCACATTTGGTTTAGCTACACGGATAGTATGATGCCTATTCTTCTTCAATCCGAAATTTCCAGACTCTAGCCTTCTTCTGTACTGGTAGCTTTGTGTCAGACCTGTTTAAAGACAACATTGTTGGTCTTCTCATGACGTGGCTCATATGTGTTTGAATGTCATATCATCAATATTTTTTCAATCATGTCTGGACAGAGCCTGGACTAGTGCCTGGGTAAATGTCCATTACTTAGGTCATCAACAGGTTGTCAATACCGCTATATGTCTTGCTCAAAGACAAAACTTGGCACCAGTTGAGCATAATCACATTTATTACTTGGCGGCCCACTTACATTGAAAAAGTCTTTTCATTAAAATGACATTTAGGTCTATGAAATTCATCAATGAAAATACAACTAAACATATTTATAGCAACCAACCAACCGAGTTGTTGTCGCGCAGCGACAACAACGAGGTGTTGGTTGCTTTACGATTAGAAGTTCTGTTCTGTTCTATTCTGTTTTGCAGTATGAAGACGTCGATTTTTGTGAGTCATTCAACTTCCGGAAATTTTTACCGCAGTCGAATTCCGCCAAGCGAAACCATTTAATCTTACAAATAAAAATATGCTAGACTTGTGATACTTGAAAATAAAATTATGCATGAACATACAAACGCTCAAAACTGCGTTTGAAATGCAAAACATGCTTTTTCTTTACTTTCGTTTTATCATTATTTTTCCTCTTACAAGCTGTGATTCATTCTCTCCGTAATTGTTGCATAGCAACAGAAATCGTTCTTTGCTAGCGGAAGACAGTTGAAATAAGATATGCTTCTGAAATGCATTGAAATGGCTCAATGAAACTAATTCGATAATGCTGACTTAGCCAATGTTAAGCCCTGTTTAACAGCCTTAACCGGTATGACATTACTTGGTACCGCTGATTAGCATTTCGGTGTTTAGTTGGCTCAAAGATAACCTTGACTCTTTGTCAAGCGAAGATTCGGCTTCCTCTATGGTTATTTTGGATCTGCGCCTTGTTTATTGCAAGTAGGTGGACATCGCACATGTTAAACATTGTCAACAAAATATTTATGGGTTCTTAACATACAGAAGGTGTAAGTTTAACAGAATATAATAAACAATCCGAACCACCGCCAACGGTGGGTGGGGTAGTGTAAGACGACCAATGATCGATCAGGGACCAGTGATCGATCAACTAGTGGTTCTCAAAGGATACCTGAAGTAAATATTATGATTACAAACATTAAGCCCCGTTTACACATTCACGATTTTCTCTACGATTCACCCCGATTTCTCATGGTCAGAAAAATGGGGATGAATCGTGGCGAAAAGTGGAAATATTCAGTGTCACTACGATTCCAGTAAGAATGTCCGCTATATTAGTACAGTGTCTGTAAGGTATCGCTACGAATCAATGACGATTCATGACGGCAACGCTACGGTCATTGAGGATTAACCACGATGCAGTGGCGGATTTAGAGGCGGTTCGGGTGGTTCGCTTGAACCTCCCTCTGGGACCAAATTATTTCAATTTCTTGGAGAAATTTATGAAAAATCATGGAAAATGTTGAAAACGAACCCCCTCTTGATGGATTTGAACCCCCCTGCCAGAAACAACGAATGCTCAAGGTGCTTGTACGGTTCGATACGGTACTAGTACGATTCACGGGGGTAGCCGTTGTGGCCAATTGTGGAGCTCCGTAGCGAAACCCTGGATGATTGGTAGCGCAACCGTACACAATTCGTGGTGAATCGTGAGAGTTTGTGGTGTCAAAGATTCCACGGTTTCGCTACGGAGCTCCACGATTGGCTATGATGATACGATCTCTCACGAATAGCTGCGAATATAGCTACAGTGTCTGTACGAATAAGCACGATTCTGATATGGTTGCGCTACGATTTAGGCCACGCCCAATAACCACCACGACACGCCACGAATGTTTTAAACAGTTTAAAACTTCCGTAGAGCTACCATGGAGTTTCCCTAATCATCAAGATTCATCAAAATTCACCACGATTCACCACGGTTCTACTACGAATCACCACTGTACACGACGATTTTACAAATCATGGCGAATCGTAGCAGCACCATAGCCAAAAATCGTGAATGTGTAAACGGGGCTTTAATTTAAGTTTATTTGGAAAGATTTTATTACATTTTATTCAACTTTAAGGAGAGGGAGTCTTAGTTGTTTTTTTTTTTTTTTGTTTTTTTTTTTTTTTTTTTTTTTTGTTTTCTTGTTATTCCCATCATTATTCTAGGAGCGGTGCACTCCTTTACCGGAATGGACCGGAATGGGCCTGATTACCAGAATGGACTACCGGAATGGACATTTATAATGTGTCCTGTGGTAGTTTTTATTTAGTTTTTGAAGACCAGGTGGCCTATAAAATGCACAGACTGTGATTAGGTTGAAGAATTCAAGCGATAATGCTGACTTCTACGGGATTAGAGGATCTACACATAAGTGGATTGACTCGTGGCTCTCTGAGCGCTCTCAAAAAGTGGTATTAGATGGCTGTGCCTTAGACCCAATCCCGGTTCTTTCTGGTGTCCCACAATGATCGGTCTTAGGACCGGTCCTATTTCTTATTTTCATTAATGATCTTCCTGACAATATCAGGTCATCTGTTCGGCTATTTGCTGATGATTGTGTTTTATACAGGAATGTCAAGTCACCATTGGATTGTCAAATTTTACAAGATGACCTGAATAGCTTGGCAAAATGGGAAATTGATTGGCAAATGAAATTCAATGTTAGCAAATGTCATTCAATGAGGGTGACCCGGCTACATCCAAGCAGGCATATAGAATTCAATTACACACTGCATCAGCAAACATTAGAACAGGTTCAGTCCGCTAAATACCTAGGTTTAACTATCACAGATGATCTTGATTGGGGTCAACATATTTCTGAAATTACATGCAAGGCAACTAAGACTTTGGGTTTTCTTCGGCGCAATTTGGCACTGGCACCTACGCCACCTAGGCATACTAAGGAAGTTGCATACAAAACATTGGTTCGGCCTCAACTTGAGTATGCAGCTCCTATTTGGCATCCCTATAATGAAACTCAGACTGAGAAGGTGGAGAAGGTGCAGAGGACTGCTGCCCGGTGGACCTGAAGGTGATGGAGGAACACCAGTAATGTCGGTGAAATGCTAGACGAACTTGAGTGGCCATCCCTGGAGTCCCGTAGGGAGCGGTCCTATTTAACCTTCTTCTACAAGATACACTCCGGTACAGTGTCTCTTGATAAAGACAAATACCTGACCCCGGCACCCAACCTAAGGCGTACTCGGGCATCACATGAATCACATTACACAATACCATTTGCCTATAGTGATGCCCTGAAAAATTCCTTTTTCCCCCAGAACTATTCCGGTTTGGAATAGTCTCCCTTATTCAGTGGTCCTATCCAAGACCATTGAGGAATTTAAGGCTTCTATTTAAATCATTGGCCCAGAGGCATGCGTTTTAGTATGCCTCTCAGCTATAAAGATCTTGTAAATAGTTATAATGGTCCACCCCAAATGTTTTTTTTCCCTTTGACTAAATTCTAAATTTAGCCACCCACCCCACACCTGAGGTGATGATCAGAAATTGATTGACTCGGTATCAGAAGATAGATAGTTGCTTAACAGCCGTGATTGTTCAATAAATTCTTCAAGATGAAATGATAAATAATACAAATATTGCATAGTATCCCAGAACTTTTATAATAGTTTTGATCCCAGGAAATGGAGACCCCTACCACTGGGTCAAAGAGCTTGCCTGTCTGAACTTAATTAAATCATAAATGTTCAAGAACATCATGGATAGTGAAATTAAATCATAAATGTTCAAAAACATCATGGATAGTGAAAAGGTACAAGTAGGCAACGATCAGGAAAAGGCGCAATCAGAAAAAGATTCCCACTCCAAAAACCGAGGCGGGAAAAAACCAAACTAACAATAAGGTACTTATACCATGAAAACATTTCGTAAGCCGAATGAGCAGCTATTTTCCTAATACATGGCCACTCAGTTACCTAAACTTAACTAAAAATATGATAACAAACATAAGGCGCCAACAGCACAAAAATTTTAAACACCAATACATAAAACAATAAGAACTACCACAGAAGTATCGCCTTGGAACGATCAGTAATATAAAATTACTGGCGGGCTTAATCGGTTTTACAGGATCCTAACATCACCCCAGCTTCCGCAGTGGTTCATACCCGGGTTCATAACATTTAGTTAGTTGTTCGGTCCTCTTAGTGAATCTCTAGTCAATGAATCATCATGGACAAACAAATAAATCATGATAAATTCCATGATGAATCAAAAACGAGGACTCACAGATTGAGTAAGCTGCCTGACCATGAAACTTGTTCTCTTTTTCTAAACCTACTTTTTACGCAATTTCAAGATTATTTCAGCTCATATGAGATGGGTATTTCAGTAGACAGGGCGAAAACTGAAGTACTCTAAGACAAATTACTTTGTATACCCCATGTGGGAATCCAGAAAATTTTCTCAGAGGGGGTGGGGGGGTCCAAATTCCCAGAAGGGGTCCGACGGAAAATTTCAACATGGAAAAAATTAATAATCTGGCAATGCCAGGGGGGGGGGGGGGGTCCGGACCCCCTGTCCCCCCTCTGGATCCGCCCATGCACCCATCACACTACCCAAGGCACAGGGAGCTTGAACCCACATACACTGGACACAGTGGTGAGACAAAGGATTGATTAAGAGCAGTAATGGAAAAAAACGTTGACAAGATTAATATGAACCGCTTTTCATATGAAATAGTTCTGCCAATACTCTATTGTCTGACAATATGGCCACTTTCATTTGAATAAGTTTTATTGTTTCTTTGAACTGTATATACATTTACTGATTTATTTTCAGGTGAAATACCAGCAGTGTGGTCATGAATCCATGGTCATTGAGGTGTTCAAGTTAGCCTTTGGTTACAGGGTAAGATAAAATAAATTTCTGTCTTTCTTACAAATTCTTATTCGGGGTGTCCATGGTCAGGGA
This sequence comes from Rugalucina vietnamica, assembly GCA_964017185.1. Lineage (NCBI taxonomy): Eukaryota > Metazoa > Mollusca > Bivalvia > Lucinida > Lucinidae > Rugalucina > Rugalucina vietnamica. The sequence goes on from OZ024872.1 coordinate 2,256,865, forward strand.
AAAAGTCAGAGAAATCACTTTTTTCAAAGCCGGGGAATTGTCAGGGATTTTGGACATCAGTCAGGGAATTTTTCAATTTAAGCCAAAATCAGGAAATTTTGAAAAACAGGTTTATAAATTGCCAAACTACAATGAACACAAACATTCTTTCACCTATTGCTTGTCCTTATGAACAAAATTGAAGTAACTAGGATAAGCAAACTTGATGTAGAGATTCAATCTATAGATTCAATATGTAGATCATAATAAGTTGATATGATTATTTTCAGCAACTGTAGATATTCACGGTGCTGTCCTGGACTGTGACCTTAAGTACTTTGGACCAGGAGGGGCATTAATTTCTGTTATTGTACAAGGCATAATTTCATAGGTAAGTGCTCCTTATATGACCCAAGATTTACTCTTTCCCTAAACCCTTCTCTGGAAAACACCTTAACATTTTTCCAGAGTAGAATAAAATTTAGTAATTGATATGCATAAAATTTGCTTTCCAAATGTTCTGACATGCAAAAGTTTTCAAACTGTATTCACAAATTCAAAATTTTATTTCCAAAAATATTCTTGAATTAGCATCAGGAAAACATGTCCGTGACAAGTATACCCCCATTTTTATATAGCAAAACTGGGGTATGCAGGGGTATACCTAATTTTCTTATTTTTGATCCAAAACATACAATGTGGGTAGTCGTTAGGAACCGCCTTGGTGAGGCGGTTCTAATGTGTACCCACAAGGTCAGTTTTGAGCAAAATTATTAAAAAAAAATTCTGGTGAAATTTTCAATTTTTATAGCTGAAAAAAAATCTATGTATTATATATGCCCTTGAGTATATTGTATGGGAAAAGGTAATCCATCCTGAAAATTAGATGGAATTTTCTTACATCAGAAGTCCCGTATTTGCTGAAATAATTGATTTTTAAATTTTTGAACTACCTCCCACCAGTGCATGTAAAATGCAAGGTTAACACTGCTATTCAGTATGATGTTATGATTTTGTCAACTGATTTTCAAAATTTGTGTTGAACTTTTTAGGGATCGAGGAATGCAGTGGGAAAACAATATCAGATACATTTCCCTGTTGCTGTTTCTGAGCTAGGTGAAAAGCTGAAAAGGTAGGTTTTAAGAATGCTTGGTTGAAGTACGGTATGGTTATTCATGAAGATTTGGTCATGAATATATTCATACATTTCTTCCTTTCTCATATTCTGCTTCCCCTGATCCAAGAACAGATCAGTAAAAAGTATACTGGTAAAGCCCTGTATATCCGTGATGCAACAAAATTTCTTCAGCATAGATTGATGCAACATTCCATCATGACAAAATGGAGTGTAGTGTTTGGAAGCCAGATTGATTTTAGTGCAACCTACGGTGAGGCAAATACCTACAGAGAGACAATGACCTTTTTGCTGTAGGTTGAATCCCAGTGGATCATTTGGCTTCCAATCACTGGGCTGCTTGTCGTGACATGCTGCATCAGTCTGCACTGTAAGAATCACAGGTATACAGGATGGTAATAAGTGCCTCAGATTGATTTGTATATATCTGACCATCCTAATAACACAGGTGAGCAGCAATTGTCTGCAAATGTAAAACATTAAGTCAAGCAAATATGCATCTAATAAATTTGTACTTATACATCTATGATTTAAAACTTAATCATAAGTCTAAAGTTAAAATGGAATATCCACCTTAATTGCTAAAATATGAAATCTTTTACAGAATATAGAGTGATTTTATATGCTCTTTACTTTTATAGAAGTTGAAGCATTTTCCTTGATAAAGTTTCATGTAATTTATTAGAGGTGTTTAAATCTGTTTCAGATTTCTTTACGGTTTGATCATTGAAGTGGAAATACAGTATTGACCAGTGTCAAATGCATTGTTGACCATGGAAACTCGAACATTGTTTACACATTACCGGAAAAATGCTCAGTCAGCATAAACATTATGGACTGATTTAGATTCAATTTTGAAACTCCCCATCTTGCCAGCAAGATCCTATCTTGTCAAAGCGCAATTACTACAGTTGAATCATCAAACTACTTTTCTGTTTTTCAAATATTCTGAGTAAAAGTTATCACATACCATCTACTTTTTATGTGAAAGTTGTTTGTTTTAGCTTAAAAATGCACTTTATTTATTAAATTGTACAGACCTGTGAAGGTGTCACTTAAATATTAAAGCTTAATTTCAAGAATTTGGTTTAGTTGCAAAAAAGACGCCTGGCGAATTTCGCCTTATACACCATCTTTCTTTTCCTGATGGGGACTCGCTGAATGACTTCATTGATCCTGAATTATGTTCTGTCAAATACACACATTTTGATGAGGCTATTCATATGGTTCAAGATATGGGTCATGCATGTTTACTTGGGAAACTTGATATCAAAATGGCCTATAGATTACTTCCTGTGTCACCCGCTGAATTTGATCAGCTAGGTTTTATGTTTGATGGCTCTTTTTACTTTGACAAGGTTATGCCATTTGGGTGCAGCATATCTTGTGCTTCATGGGAAAAGGTCTCAACCTTTTTGGAGTCTGTAGCAAAGCAACAATCGCAGTTCGGAGATCTTAAACACTATGTTGATGATTTCCTATTTGCTGGTGAGGCTGGGACTAACAATTGCTTGATTATAATGAAGAATTTCATTTTTTGTTGTGATCAAATGGGTTTTCCTATTGCTTCAGAGAAGACTGTTTGGCCTACAACTCGGATTATCTATCTTGGTTTGGAGATTGATTCTGATGACATGGTAGTGCGCATGCCTAAGCAAAAAATAGATGAGTTGATCTCTAAAATCTGCCTTGTCAAAGATAAAAAATCTGTTAAATTACGACATATGCAGCAGCTCATTGGAAGTCTGAACTTTGCTACAAGGGTGATTGTTCCAGGGCGCCCATTTCTTCGGCGACTAATCAACTCAACTAAGGGTGTTACTAAGCCACACCACCACCTTACTGTCACTTCTTCCATGCGACAGGACCTGGAGATGTGGCTCACTTTTTTCCAGAATTATAATGGTATTTCAGTTTTTCATGATAGATTTTGGGTTACTAACCAGGATGTAGAACTGTTTACAGATAGTGCAGCTGGAACAGGTTTGGGTTTTGGTGCAGTTTTTGGACACAAGTGGACTTATGGGATCTGGCCACAATCCTGGCATGATAAAGAGATTACGAAGGACATTACGGTTCTCGAACTGTTTCCGATTTTGGTTTGTTTAGTTGTATGGGGTCGCATGTTAAAGAACAAGAAGTTGCTCTTCCATTCTGACAATCAGAGTGTGGTTTATATTTTGAACTCAATGACCTCTAAGTCTGACAGTGTTATGATCTTGGTTAGAATGATAACAATGGAATGTTTAAGACACAACATGGTGATTAAGGGGAAACATATTTTAGGGACTCTTAACGTGTTAAGTGACTGTCTCTCTCGATCTTGTTTACAGAAATTTCGCCAGCTGGCACCAGAGGCAGAGCCGCAGCCAGCAGCAGTGCCGGACCATCTCTGGAAAGTCTTCGATTAGGGTGTGAATTATTACTTGGTGCTAGTCTATCGGAGAATACTAAAGCAGTCTACAGCAATGCACTGAAGTGTTTTTCTGCATTTCGATCCCAATATTCTTTAGTCGAAATATGGCCAGTGCCAGTTTCTGATTTAGCATTTTTTGTGTCCTTTTGTTACCAGAAGGGTTATTCTCCTGCATCTGTCACAACGTACATGTCTGCCATTAGTTTCGTGCACAAGTTGCGTAACATTGATGACCCTATTGAATCCTTCGTTATCAGGAAGATTTTGGAAGGTTTCAGGCGCTTGCAATCCAAAAAAGATCTTCGAGCCCCTATTACAGAAGATATTTTGATAAGAATTGTACAATCCTTACCTTTTATTTGCTACAATCGGTATGAATTAGCTCTTTTTCATTCCGTATATTCCCTTGCCTTTTTTGGCTTATTTCGAGTCGGTGAATTGGTTTTTACAGATCAGCGACAGTCTGGATATCCTTTAATGTTTGAAGATATTAGCATCACGTCCAACAAAATGATAGTACGTCTTCGCATGTCAAAAACCAATCAATATGGGAGACCAGTTTTTGTCAACATACCGTCTGATTCGAACATGTCAATTTGTCCTGTTTTCGCAATGCAGAGATACTTGTCTCTGCGGGGATCGATTTCTGGAAACTTGTTTTGTCATGCCAATATGCTACCATTAACTCGTTACCAATTTGGTGCTATATTGTCTAAAGCCATTTCTCACATTGGGTTATCATCAAAGGTTTACAGGAGCCATTCGTTTAGGATCGGTCGAGCAACCTCCTTGGCCATCAGCGGAGTTCCTTCTGATCAGATCATGAAACTTGGTCGCTGGAAGTCCAGTGCGTTTTCCAGTTACATTCGACCATGATTTCGTGGTTTTTTTTGTTTCTTCAGGGGCAAAGATCGTAGTTTATTATTTCAACGGTTTACTGCCTTCAATCAGTGGATTGCAATCCTCCTTCTGTTCAGATCCTGAAACTTGGTCGCTGGAAATCTAATGCTTTCCTGTTTTATTCGACCATGTTTTTCATAGTGTTTGTTTCTTTATGAGCATTCATTATTGTTAACAGTTTCTTTTCAATTTTCAGACATATGGATTGTGGGGGATTCCCTCGTTTCACGAGCCGATGAGTGGGCTGCCTCTGCTCACCGGCACAATTTGTATTTGGATCCTCAACGTTGGTGTATCCGGTGGCTCGGGAAAGGGTCAATGACATGGCAAGACCTGCGGTCCAAAATTCAATGGATTGGTTTACATGCTACACCAAAAATAATCCTCATCCACTTAGGTGGTAATGATGTAGTGTTTACCAAAATGCAAAAAATGAAAAGAATTATGCAACGTGATTTTAATCACCTGTTTAGGTTATTTCCACAAACGTTAATTGTCTGGAGTGAGATTCTTCCCCGGTTGAAGTGGAAGTATGCGCCGCCCACTTCTCCTTGGAAGTGCTGGGATCGCAAACGACTTCGTTTTAATCAGTTAGGGCGGCAACTAGTTTCAGTGCACCCTAACGGCAGAGTTTTGAAACATGATGTCACTGTCGATTGCCCTGGCCTGTTTGCCACTGATGGGTGCCACATGTCTCCTGTTGGGAATGCTCTATTTTGCAACTCTCTTCAGGGCGGCATTGAGGCATTCATTCACACTGCTGTCAAAGTCTTTGAGTCATAATTTTTTATGCTAATTCTTGTTCCTTGCCATTTTCAATTTCTGATTGCCAAAATTTTCTTTTACATTTTGTGACCGCTGCGAATTGGCGGGTCGAATATTTTTCACTATGTTCTCAATATTCTTCGTGGCGGAATTCTTGCGCTCAGGAGATAATATTATAAAGATAAACCGAAGTCATTTTCACAGAATGAATCAAAATATTCATAGTCATAAAGCATAATATCAGAGTAATTGAATGAAACAGACTGGCAAATGTCTCTATCTTCAGTATGGTTGAAATTTATCTTGAACGCATTGATTCCGTACAGTAACAGTTTCGGCTACTTGTGAAAATAGATTGGGTTTTGCAGTTTTTTGCTTCTCGACTACACAGACACTGTGGGCGAACAGGCGGGGCAAGCTATTGTGACCTTGTGGGCCAATTATACATATATATTGTTTGCATTCAGGTTATGTGAAATAATTGATAACAAATATAAAAGTTAAACATTTTATTCTTTGTTTATTACATTCGTTTCATAAATTAATAAAAGCTATTGTTGTACAATATGCTTGACTTTAATTTTGAACGAATGTAGTGTGAGGTTGGGTTGGTATTTAATGTGATTCCGGTTTTTAGTCATTCTGTTCGTTTTTCAGAATTTAGATCGGACAGCCATATATACTACCAAACAAGTGCAGCCTTTTAATCAGTGCGCTTGCGCAAGTCCGTTGTTGTTCCGGTCTTGCGGATATTGTCAGCGGCAATTTGAAATCAACCCACCCTCCACTACCCCCTTTTTTCTATACTATGATACTGCCAAACTTTGTTCACTCGTTTCAGACAATTAATGCCATCTTGATGTTCACTTGCCATATATGATTTATTGCTGAATGGGCCGTCCGGGGATATATGGACAGTTTTTCTACCACGGGACTGAGCCTTCCACTGTAAAATCATCACTAAAATGGTGGTTGCGTTATCATTACCAATGACTTACTCTGGCATATATGTCATCGGGTATGTACTAGACGTTTCTATTCAGGGATTCGGACATAGGATAAATATATGTGATCATGACGTATGGAGGAACACTTATACCTATAGAGGAACATTTATCGTGTGTGTTGGTTCAATGTACCAGACGTTTCTATTCAGGGATTCGGACATAGGGATAAATATATGTGATCATGACGTATGGAGGAACATTTATACTTATGGAGGAACATTTATTGTGTGTGTTGGTTCAATGGCAAGTCATCTTGTGTGTCGCGTAGCTTCTGACACAATTGCTGGCCCTGTTTGTGAGCTGCATTTTTCTGGTGGTCGAGCAGCATTATTGCAGCTGCTATACGGTGTAGTGTGGATGTCTTGGGGGTGGGAATCGATCTGGTCCTGCTTTCGGATAGGACAAATTCTTCATCCGCTTGACCGGGTCTTTTCCCGCCCTCTGGTTGTCCACAACCGGCACATCCTTTTCTTTACGGTATCACTGGGTAATAGAGCGCACTAGACTAGTGTCTATATTCTAAGCTGCTATTTTTCTGAGGTTTCTTATCGCTACAGAGTTTTGGCTGTGTTGTTTTCGATGGGGAGACTCAGAAATTTTGCAGTTTGGAGAGTAACGTAGCCTCTGTGTTTGGATGGCAGTTTCCTTTGTTGCTGTCTAAACTGATGCGCCTAGGGATACCATGCTAATTATCGAATCTCTGCTTTCAGGACCTGTATATTCTTTTTTCATAACCATTTTATTTTGCATTAGTTACTTTTATCAGACATGTTGCCTTCTGTTTATGCTAAACGAATCATTTGCAAGTCCTATATTAGACAATTCATTAGGGAACATCAGCAGTGATTACTGATCATGTATACCAAGACTGAATTTGATGAAAGTTATTAACAAAGCAGACCAAATTCATTGGCCAAAAGCTATGAAATTGATTAAGGGCAAATTGCCATACATATGTGTACTATATATTAGCCGCTGCAATTTGGATGTTATTTCAGCTATGTAATGGGGCGTCATTGCCGCGATATTTTTGGCCACAGGCCGGAGAAAGTAGCTGTAGTGCTACAACTTTTAGGCCCTGTAGGATACTAGGACTTGCTGGTCTGCATATTTTGAAGCAGTCAATTTTTTCTGCTCTACAGTCAGCGGAATTCTTGCGCTCAGGAGATAATATTATAAAGATAAACCGAAGTCATTTTCACAGAATGAATCAAAATATTCATAGTCATAAAGCATAATATCAGAGTAATTGAATGAAACAGACTGGCAAATGTCTCTATCTTCAGTATGGTTGAAATTTATCTTGAACGCATTGATTCCGTACAGTAACAGTTTCGGCTACTTGTGAAAATAGATTGGGTTTTGCAGTTTTTTGCTTCTCGACTACACAGACACTGTGGGCGAACAGGCGGGGCAAGCTATTGTGACCTTGTGGGCCAATTATACATATATATTGTTTGCATTCAGGTTATGTGAAATAATTGATAACAAATATAAAAGTTAAACATTTTATTCTTTGTTTATTACATTCGTTTCATAAATTAAAGCTTAATTTCAAGAATTTTAGTTAGAAAAGTGAGAAATTAGAACTGAAAAATGCTTGGTAACATTTTTCCATATACGAGTTCTGTTAATTAAAAATGTTTCATAAATGTAATAGACCATTAAATGAGCCATGACACCAGAAAATTGGTCTTCAGGGTTTCCGACCAGGTCTTACACAAACCGGTCTGTTCAGTCACAGGAAAAGGAAAGAAGCTTGAAAGTTTAAGTAGAAAAGGGATTGTCCTATATGTGTAGCGAAAACAAGGGCACTAATCGGATGTTCAGTTACTAGTCAGCTGATCTGTGGCTTTGTTTTCACATATGCAAACATCCTGTTTTTCTCATGATGCAGCTCAAGTTGTAAATGTTAAAGGAAATGATATATTCATTTTAAAAGAATAAATTCTACACACCCATATACTTGCTGTGTTTATATACAGTTTGTACATGTGGCTCTGTGCATGATATTTAATCCAAAATCATTTCCATTATATTGACAACATGTACATGTAGCTCGATAGAAAGGTTGTAGTTCAAATCCTGCTTCTAAGACATAAGTACTAGGATGTGTTGTTGAACAACGCTTTTGTACCCACCAAGCATCCAAAAAATGTGGCCTATCTTGTAATAATGAAAAATGGTTGACTGTACTGTTCAGCCTGAATGCTAACAAAACTGAAACATGGCTTCTGTAAACACTGATGAGGAATTTAAAATGGGAAGTAAAATAAATGGGAGGCCTGGTGTCATATACATGTAGGTACAGTACTGGTCCCCCAAGTATAAGCTTCTGGGTTTGATACATTTCTCTTTTGTGTCCTTGAGCAAGACGCTCAAGTTTTTCACTTTACTGACCAGTCAGCAAGCGTTGGCGCCGTCCTGACATGAATGAAAAGTTGTTGACTGGGATCTTAATCCTAAAGCAAGTCGTACCAAAATGTAATCTGAATTTAAAGATCATATGCAATGTTTTATATACTGCTCAAAAGAAGTTTTGCACAAGTTAATATTTTTCTCATTTTAACATAATGTTTATATATAGTATACATCTTTTTCAAATAAACTTTTAAAAAATGATACTGTAGGTCTGGAAATTTGTGAATAACAAAATATTTTTCTTGAAAAGATGAAGTAAAGATGTGCCAAAAATGCATGTTTTCGAAAACACCAAAATTTGGGATGCAGCAAAAAGCCTACAGCTTTATTTCTGGGCTTCCAAACCTGAAATCTTTTCACATCCTGATTCCTCCGACAGTGACAAGATAATGAAAGCAATCACTTATAGCAAAAAAATATGAATTTTCTGTATCAAAACATCTCATATTGATCCAAAATTGATAGGAATATTGATTTTACTTATTTTCCTCCAATATTTACGTTTTGATTTTTCAAGTGGTGCAAAACGTCTTTTGGGGAGTGCAAATTGCTCAGTTAACAACTTGAGATAAGTGTCTTAGAACAGAAAAGCTATAGAATTGCAGACTGGTAACATAATAATACATTTATTGATGCCTTGTTATTGACTTCTTCTGGTGCATATGATGCATATCCGTAAATCAATCTGGTCATGTAAACCAGTTTGAAAGTCCATTTTGCATACAGTTTAATGATGAGAGCCATGCGTTTTTGTAAGTAAAGACATCTTAAGTTACGTTTACAAAAAGAAATATGACCATTGACCAAAGTTGTTCATTTGGTTAAGCAACATAACAAATGAACTAATGTACACACAAAAATCACGAATCAAAGCGTGCGGTATCCTGATAGATTGGTTGGTTGCCCATTAGGTGTGCCTATTTCATATTAGCATGATAACAATGCTTAGGATTTCATTGCTTTACCCCTAATGGAAATTTAAGACAACTTTTGCTATATATCTATACACTACACTCCTGTAATCATGAAACACTGATATTTGACATGACTCACTTTGAGGTAGTGGCTCCCCCTATGAGCAGAGGTATTTTCATCTGTATTCTCTCCATTTCTTTGGCAACATGGATCATTTCCTCCAGGGAAGGAGTGATTAAACCTGACAGGCCTATAATATCTGGTGAAAGATATAAATAACAATACCAGTATCAATATGAGTGTGTGTGTGTGGGGGGGGGGGGGGGGGGGGGGGGTATGTATTTTTTATTGCATTCATCTTAGCGTCTCGCCAAAGGCTAGGATCAAACACAGACATGACCATAATTTAGTCACATCAAAAAATGTGGATACTCCAGAGATAACGCCCACCTCCCCAGCGGGGTATAGATAGGAAGACATAACAAAACAATCACCAAAACTGGCATCTCCTCGATGACCCAAATCATTTCTTCTAACAACAAACAATTACCTGCACTTTCTTGGATAGCAGTCTCGAGAATCTTTTCACAAGGGCACATAACTCCCAGATCTATTACCCTGAAACACAGCAAATTCGTATTTGATAAGTTTAAACTTTTCAGAGACTTGATTTGTAAAGAGTTGAGGAACAGTTTGTTTTCACTGAAATAAGTGTATACTCATCCAACAATCCTTTAGTCACATTATAATGAAATTTAAGGTCCAAACTAGCCTCTTACTGTGATTGAAAACTATGGTTACTTAAAAGATACTCATCAAATGGAGTGACTGAATGATTGATCACAGTGTAGGAAGATAAGTTTAACAGTTTTACAGGGTGATAATTGCAAATTCTATTTCTATAAAGCATTTGAAATCTGACAACATACCTGTAATTATTGCAGCCTAGCACCACTCCTACTATATTCTTGCCAATGCCATGTACATCTCCCTTCACGGTCGCCATGACAACATACCTGTAATTATTGCAGCCTAGCACCACTCCTACTATATTCTTGCCAATGCCATGTACATCTCCCTTCACGGTCGCCATGACAACATACCTGTAATTATTGCAGCCTAGCACCACCCCTACTATATTCTTTCCGATGTCATGTACATCTCCCTTCACTGTCGCCATGACAACATACCTGTAATTGTTACATCCTAGCACCACTCCTACTATATTCTTGCCAATGCCATGTACATCTCCCTTCACGGTCGCCATGACAACATACCTGTAATTATTGCAGCCTAGCACCACCCCTACTATATTCTTTCCGATGTCATGTACATCTCCCTTCACTGTCGCCATGACAACATACCTGTAATTGTTACATCCTAGCACCACTCCTACTATATTCTTGCCAATGGCATGTACATCTCCCTTCAGGGTCGCCATGACAACATACCTATAATTATTGCAGCCTAGCACCACTCCTATTATATTCTTGCCAATGTCATGTACATCTCCCTTCACCGGCGCCATGACAACATACCTGTAATTGAGCCGCCTCGTGGGCAAACCAACAATCTGCATAGGCAAAAACAAAGACGCAGATCAGCTTCGCGGTTACCACGGTAACCGCGAAGCTGATCAGCGCCTTTGTTTTTGCTACACGGATAGTACAGTTCCTCTTCTACTTAAATCTGAAATTTCAAGCTTCTAGCTCTTTTCTGTGACTGTACAGGCCGGTTTGTGTCGGACCTGTTCGGAAACCACATTGTTGGTTTTCCCACGAGGCGGCTCAATTATTGCAGCCTAGCACCACTCCTACTATATTCTTGCCAATGTCATGTACATCTCCCTTCATGGTAGTCATGACAACATACGTGTAATTATTACACCCTAGCACCACCCCTACCATATTCTTGCCAATGTCATGTTCATCTCCCTTCACCGTCGCCATGACAACATACCTGTAATTATTACACCCTAGCACCACCCCTACTATATTCTTGCCAATGTCATGTACATCTTCCATCACGGTCACCATGACAACATACCTGTAATTGTTACAGCCTAGCACCACCCCTACTATATTCTTGCCAATGTCATGTACATCTTCCATCACGGTCGCCATGACAACATACCTGTAATTGTTACAGCCTAGCACCATCCCTACTATATTCTTGCCAATGTCATGTACATCTCACTTCATGGTCACCACGACAACATACCTGTAATTGTTACACCCTAGCACCACCCCTACTATATTCTTGCCAATGTCATGTACATCTCCCTTCACGGTCGCCATGACAACATACCTGTAATTGTTATAGCCTAGCACCATCCCTACTATATTCTTGCCAATGTCATGTACAAATCCCTTCATGGTCGCCATGACAACATATCTGTAATTGTTACAGCCTAGCACCACCACATCAATATCCTTGCCAATGTCATGTACATCTCCCTTCATGGTCGCCATGACAACATACCTGTAATTGTTACAGCCTAGCACCACCCCTACTATATTCTTGCCAATGTCATGTACAAATCCCTTCATGGTCGCCATGACAACATACCTGTTATTGTTACAGCCTAGCACCACCCCTACTATATTCTTGCCAATGTCATGTACATCTCCCTTAATGGTCGCCATGACAACATACCTGTAATTGTTACACCCTAGCACCACCCCTACTATATTCTTGCCAATGTCATGTACATCTCCCTTCATGGTTGCCATAACAACATACCTGTAGTTGTTACAGCCTAGCACCACCCCTACTATATTCTTGCCAATGTCATGTACATCTCCCTTCACGGTAGCCATGACAACTGTTCCCACAAATGCTGATTCCTGAAATATATCGCAACTGAAAAGTTACAAAATATAGGATTCAAGAAATGGCTTGAAATACCTTACATTCATGATACATGTAAATTCTTTTTCTTGCTGATCAAGCAAAATTCTACTGCCAGCATTTAAATGGAGCAAGTTATCTTATTGCACATTTTGCTGGACCTTCCATTTAATCTATTTTGCCGTAATTAACTTTATCTTAAACATGTTATACATGTTTGCAATTTTGAAATCTGTTGTTAACTTGTTGTTGCGACATGTTTATTTAACAATGACATTTGGTGACATACCTTAACATTTGAAGTTAATCCAAGGACCGTATATCGAGAGGACGACACACTCAATGGAAATCGCTCATGAAATATTGACTATGTACTATGCCTCTTTTACCTGTCCGCTAAGCCATAGCAGTCTATATTGTCGCCATTTTGAAACAAGATAAATCATACTTGTTCGAGTTTTTATTAAATAACTGCGAAGATTGGTTGCATTCAAATTGATAAATAAAGAAAATTAAGTGCACAAAGTCTACCATCATCATAACAGACAGTTTTAGAACCAATTTTTAAACAAAAACCTTTCAATTTAGGAAAAAGCGTAGGAAAAAGAAACCCCTAAAACAAATTTATGAGCCGTAAATTTCCCGGAAAAAATCGTCCTGACAAACTGACAGTATAGCTTGAACTTAGGTTTTGCATATGTTAACTTGAAGATTTGTCTTTAACATACAAAGTAAACGAAATAATTATTGGTAGAAAGCTCAAATAAAGCTGTAAAGTGTTCCAAAAGCGCCACCGTTGATTTTCATTTTCTAAAAACGGTCCGCCATTTTGTCATGCGGACTTTGTAATTTCTAATAAGTTTACTACTACACATTTCAAAATATCAAACTCTTATGTAAATTTTCCGAAACTTTGATGTATCTGCTTTTCATAAATATTATACTTACTAATAGCACGCAGCTTATATCTAAGTAATCGGTTCCGATTTATGACGACTGTGTGAAAATTGGTCGCCATGACGCCATTTTAAGGTCAAAAATAGAAACAAAATAAGGGTAAAGAAAACCACTAAAATTACCTGTATGTGATAATTAGGAGAAAGATAAATATGTCAGATGAAAGATAATTAAAAGGCCTTTAATCTGGTAAATTGATTTAATTGTTAAAGGTTCTACTTACTGGCTCAGAGAAGATAATTCCATTCAATTAATTCTAATTTTGAAACTACCGCTCGTTTGCCGGATCACGCGGGGCAACGGGTCGTTTCGGTCCAAAATCATGTCACAGTAGATTAAGTGCAAAGTGTGTCGTCCTCTCGATATACGGTCCTTGGTTAAACACAACAAGAACTTTGCCGAAACACCGGATTGCATTATTATAATAATGTGAGTAGCAAGAATAAACAGTACTCACCAGATCTTTGAATCCAGATTCTTTTATCCTTTCTTCCCTCTCTTTCTCCATGAATGGTATCAAGTGCCCCACCCCCTTCTTCATCACTCGGGCTGACTTGATCACCTGGGGTAGAAACATCTTCCCCGCCCCGAACAGATCTCCAACTATACCCATTCCCTGTAAAATAGTTATGTTTAGTTATTTGGTTTTACGACCCAGTGAACATTTTTCGAGTTATGTCTGGATAGGGTCATCCCTTCCTTGGTAACTGAACGGTAATTTGGCGGAGTAAATGAATCTTGCTCAAGGACACAACCCAGAGCCAGTGTGATCTAAACCCAGAACCTCCCCATTCAGAGTCTAGTCTACTATGCTACCATACTCTCTATTCCCTGGAAATATCTAGACTTGCTAAACCCGTTTAGGACAAAAGGACATTCTAATCATTATCACTTCTTTTTCAAGGACATCAAGACTGATTTTAATTGTTTTTTACGGAGCATCAGGGGTGAACTAGCAATAGGGGTGATCTTACAATGTAAATTTTCATTTCATTTTTGACTATTTTTTTTTTAAGCATTCAGAATATTCCTGGATGAAATGCATTTTTTTGGTGTCACATCAATGACCTTACTGTTTGCCTATGTGACACCATTTAAAAAAAGACCCTAGGTTTATGCTAGGTTATAATTACATGATCACTTTAGGTAGCACTGTTTCCCCGCACCGAACACATCCTCCACCATACCCATACCCATGAAAAATGTTTGTTTCCTTTGGGGAAACATCACTATTGTTTGTGTGCATGCTGTTAGTGCAACATTGGCATTGCATATGTGCATGTTACACATAGCTTTTAACATTGTTTTGTTTTGGTTTCTAGATGACTGGTTTCTGCTGGCAATTTAACCTTGTTCTGTCTGTTTCTGCATAATTGAGGCATAAAGTGGGTATACATATTGCTCATGTTTATCATAAACTTTATTAAACACTTTAGTTTAAGCATATATGTTTGAAAAATCGAACCTTCATGAGTGGTCCCTCTATAACATTGAGGGGTCGGGGATATTTCTCCGTGTTCTGTCGCGCCTCTTCTACATCTTCTACCACATACTTGTCTATACCCTGGAAACAGAAACAGTCAGTTAGGACTTTATATGGCTTGTAAGGCCAAAAAAACATTCAGACAAATCTCTTTAGTTTTAAAGGACTCATTTATGAAGCATATTTCATTATGGTTAAACTGTATACATATATTCTTTGGTGTGCTTATGCCCTAAAACAACATTAAGAGTAGAAAGAGACTACTGTAAGTTCGGAAATATTTTTGCATGACTTTTATTTTGCGAATTGTGTGTTTCAGAATTATTAGCGAGTTCTTGCGTTTGCCAGCGAGTACTCCTACACTCTATAGGGCTTATAGTAACCCTGTATTAGCAAGAAATTTGAATTGCAAGGCAGTCAATTTGCAAATATTAACGAAAATTATTTTCTCATGAATATTTCAAAATTTTCAGTACTGTGAATCGTTTGACTTACCTTGATAAGAGAGTAGGAAAGTCTTTCCTCAACATCTTTTTGTCTCCATTCATCACTCACTGCGGCTTTCTTGGCATCTTTACCCAAAGACTACAAGGAAAGACAGTATGAATATGATCAGGCCCCGAGGTTATAAAACATTTTTCATGCTCATTTCAGCTGAGCTTGAAATTACAATTCCTCATAAATACAGAAATAGCCAAAATATATTGAAAACTCTAAAGCCTGTAATTTATCCTGCTATTAAATAAATGTTAAAATGCCAACTATAATTGTTGCATTTAAGCTGGATAAATTTTACTCTCAGCTGAGCTGAGCATGAAAAAAGTTTAATAACCTCGGGGCCAGATTTTTGTGAGCAATATTAACAGGCTTTTAGGATCCTTGTCCAGACTTGAAAATTTAGGAATGCCATATATCAAAATTCTCTTCAGAAAGGCTAGGCGCTTATAAACAGGAGAGGATTAAAATTATACAAAAAAGCAAAAAGTTAAACTGATGAATAGTTTTGTACAAATTGTCAAGCAATAAAGAGTGATGGGTCTTTATCATTCATGCATATCATCATCTTTCTAGATGTCTCAGATAATTTGCCATCCCCCTACTGTAAGTCAGTAGTTTTTCTGTCCCATCTGGGTCTCTATTCCACACAAGATCTTCTATATAGGTAAGTTACTTTTGCTGTATGTCATCATAGATGGGGATAAAGCCCATAAGCCCTCCACCCCTCTCACTCTCCCTGCTATCCCAGTCCTACCTGCGCATAAGTCAGTAGTTTTTCTGTCCCATCTGGGTCTCTATCCCACAGAAGGTCCTCTGCCAAGGCCAATAACTTTGGCTGTATGTCATCATACACAGGAAGACAACCAGCATTCACAATTCCCATATCCAAACCTGCCTGTAAAGACCATATACGGATTTCAATACTTAACACTTTTACTGCCACGCCTCTCAAAAAATCAATATCTCACTGCCAAGCATATATTTATTTTATTATTTTTATTGATTTATTAATTAATTTATTAATTATTATATTTTAGATATATGCGCAGATCATATATCACTGGAAAGGGCTTTTTACGCTGAAAAATTTGATATACAATACAATTACCTCCCTTTAAAACTTTCATCTATAACCCGGGACATACCGGTATACCCGTAAAACGACTACAGTCGTCGGTGGCAGCGAACAGTAAAAACGACTACAGTCGTC
This sequence comes from Rugalucina vietnamica, assembly GCA_964017185.1. Classification (NCBI taxonomy): domain Eukaryota; kingdom Metazoa; phylum Mollusca; class Bivalvia; order Lucinida; family Lucinidae; genus Rugalucina; species Rugalucina vietnamica. The sequence goes on from OZ024872.1 coordinate 2,273,401, forward strand.
GGCGGCAGTGAATGTGTTAAAGGAAAACAAATGAGAAGTTAAAGACTAACCTTCCAGGTGAAAGATTTATTGTTGTATTTTGCATATTCACCATTTTTGCATTATCCGCTGGTTCCCAGCTTAGAAAAATCAATATTGGAAATACAGGTAACCAGAACCTTGCATTATCCGCTGGTTCCCAGCTTAGAAAAATCAATATTGGAAATACAGGTAACCAGAACCCCCCTCAGGGGGGTTCTGGTTACCTGTTTTTCCATTATTGATTTTTGTCAGCAGGAAACCAGGCGATAATGCAAAAATGGTGAATGACATTTTTATAAAAAAAAAATTTATTTGTAGCATCTGTCACAGGTGTAACATTATGCTTGTTCGTATTGAGGTTTAACATCCCTGTCAACAATTTTTCAGTCATGTTAGGTCGGAGCCACTGCTTCCTGGGTATTAACCAGTAATCTGGGGATCTAATGTGCCTTGCTTGAGGACACAACACGGTGGCCTCTGTGGGGATCAAACCCAGGACCTCTCAATTTGGAGTATGATGCGATGCTCTACCACAACGTCACTCCGCTCCCCATTAAATTATGCATATATACATATTTAAATTTGCCATGAAAGTAAAAGTGAGCAAAATTCAAGACCAGAGGACCAATGGTCCTGTAAACGCTCACCTGAGACCTGAGATACCAATAAACTTATTTGACTAGAATGGTAATATACATGTATATAACCCCAGGGCAGGGTCAGAGCAACCTCTGGAGTCATTTTTTTTTTGAATCATAAAAATTCAGTCCATTTGCCAATTTACTGCAAGTTTAGTCCTTCAAATGACATTGTAACAATTTTCCCCATTCAAATGCATGGGCGAGCTAAGTTGACCTTATCATAAAATAGGTCAAGGTCATCCAAGGGTCATGATTTATATAAACTTTGTAGAGCTCCACTGCCTGATGCTTCATGCCAAGTTTCAAAATCATAGGCCATCTGGTTCTGGAAGAGAAGATTCTTATATGTTTTTTGCTAATTATAGCCATGGCAGCCATCTTGGTCATGTGACCTGGACCATTTAATATAAACTTATTTTCCCTCTTCCTAAGGATGCTCCACATGAAGTTTGGCTTTGATTGGCCAAGCGGTTTCAGAGGATTATGGAAATATACATGTATATAGCCCCGGGGCAGGGGCAGACAACCCCCAGGGGCCAAAATTTTTCCATAAACATTAATTTTCTGTCTAATTGCCTATTCCCAGTAAGTTTTACCCATTTAATAGCATTTTACCATTTTTCCCCATTCAAATGCATTGGCGACCTAAGTTGACCTTGCCGTAAAATAGGCCAAGGTCATCGCAGGGTCATGATTTATATAAACTTTGTAAAGCTTCTTTTTGTGATGCTTCATGCCAAGTTTCAAAATCATAGGCCTTCTGGTTCTGGAAAAGAAGATTTTTAAAGGTTTTTGCTATTTATAGCCATGGTGGCCATCTTGGTCATGTGACCTTGACCATTTATATAAACTTTCATTCCCCCTTCCCATGGATGCTCCATATGAAGTTTGGCTTTGATTGGCCTAGCGGTTTCAGAGAAGATGTTTGAATATTATGGTCATATACATGTATATGGCCCCGGGGCAGGGGCAGACAATCCCCCAGGGGCTAAAATTTTCCATTAACATTAATCTTCTGTCCATTTGCCTATTCCCAGTAAGTTTTACCCATTAAATAGCATTTTACCATTTTTTCCCATTCAAATGCATTGGCGACCTAAGTTGACCTTGCCGTAAAATAGGTCAAGGTCATCCTAGGGTCATGATTTATATAAACTATGATGGGCCCACGTCCCCAATGCTACATACCAAGTTTCGTGGAAATCGGCCCACTGGTTCTGGAGAAGAAGATTTTTAAAGGTTTTTGCTATTTATAGCCATGGCGGCCATCTTGGTCATGTGACCTGGACCATTTATATAAACTTTCGTTCCCCCTTCCTAAGGATGCTCCACATGAAGTTTGGCTTTGATTGGCCAAGCAGTTTCAGAGGAGAAGATCTTTGAAATTGTGAACGACGGACGACGGACGGATGACGGACGGACGGACGCCGGAGCATGGGTATACTATAAGCTCACCTGTGAGCCTTCGGCTCAGGTGAGCTAAAAATCTGTCCACCACCAACCTTGATAGCATGATATAGGAAGACACTGTGCATGGCTTCTCTCACGGCCTCCATACCACGGAATGAAAAAGAGAAGTTCGAGACACCACCGCTGACTCTTGCACCAGGTAAGGTTTCCTAGAAAATTATGCATAGTACAAACATGAACTCTACAAAATGAGCCGCATCGTGAGAAAACCAGATATTTGCCTATGCGAAAACAAGGGAGCAGATCAGCATCGTAGTAACTGCGAAGCTGATCAGCGCCTTTGTTTTCCCTACCCCAAAACCCCAAAGACCAGTTTTCTCGCGTCGCGGCTCAAATAGCACATAATGTAATTTTGACTTGACATTTAGATCTGGTTTTGTCCTTTTCAAACCAATCTCCCTCTTGTCTTGGTTGGGACTTTCTCAATTTTTAACACTTATGATAACATAGCATCCTTTTGATGGGACATAGGCAAACAGTATAGCCCCAGATGTGATGCCGCAGATCGTAGCGTCCCAACTGGGCCTATACCGTTTGCTTAAAGAAATTTAATCGAAAAATGGAATAAAGAAATTAAATCACTCCTGATGCCCCTAAAAATGAAAGTAGACTCACCAAAATAATAATGAGTAAAAAAAAACCTACCTTAATTCTCCTAGTAGCCTCTATAAATTCTACACCATATTTGTTATGTTCCTCCATGCCTGTTGCTATGGTGAGTATATTCGGGTCAAATATGACGTCATGGGGGTTGAAGCCAACTTTGTCGACCAGGAGTCTGTAGGATCTTGTACAAATCTCGACTTTCCTGTCCGCATCTGTTGCCTGTGTCATGTAGAGAATCATAATAATGTTGAACTAACTAATCCTTGATTAATGGTGCATTTTATCCAAAACCGCTTTATTGTCAAGTATTATCAATTACATGCATTTTCATTTAAAAGTAATTATCTCTTGGAGAGGATATATATAAGCTATTACAGCTTGCTTTCCAATCCAAATGCTCAATACCAGAGGACCAATGGTCCTGTAAACGCTCACCTGAGATCTGCTGTATATACAAATGTTATAGAAAATATGCCCAGTATAGGGGCAGGTGAAGCCCTTGGGCCATTATTTTTTCAGAATAATCAATATACTGTCCATACAAATTTTTCTCTTCAAATGACATTTTAACAGTTTACCCATTCAAATACATAGGCAACCCATGTTGACCTTGCCTTAAAATAGGTCGAGGTCATCACATAAATTGTAGTACTTGAGTCATCGATGCTTCATGCCAAGTTTCTTCGAAAACGGTCCACTGGTTCTGGGGAAGAAGATTTTTGAAGAGGTTATACCATATATTAGCATGGCGGCCATCTTGGTCATGTGACCTTGATTATTTATATGCACATTGATTCCCCCATTCTATAGATGCTTCACAGGAAATTTGGCTTTGATTGGCCAAGCGGTTTCAGGAGAAGATGTTTGAATATTATGGTAATATACATGTATAATGCCCCGGAGCTGGGGCAAATGAGCCCCTGGGGTCCAATTTTTTTCAGAATCATTAATATTAAGTCCTACTGCCCATTTCCTGCAAGACTTTCACTTTAAATGACATTTTATTTTAGGATACCAACTCAGAAACAAACAAATATAAAAGCAATATCATGTGCTTTATTCTTGACTAGAACATTGATAGCTATGGCACATCAGCCCTTATGTATATGTACTTTGTGATAATGACAAAATGGAACAAATAAAATTCAGTTAAAGCCAAAATTGACTTAGACTTAGAACTATGAATTGTAAGTGGAGGAATATGGACACCAGGCGGTTTAATCCGAGCCCGGGACGGGCGTCCAGCTGATCAACCTTTGAGTCGCACGCACCAAACCCTGATTTATGCTTGCAGCTTCCATTTTGAATCCATAATAATAATTCCGAGATATGCATTCCAAAACATGCATTCCAAAATATGCATTCCATTCCATCCATAAATGCATTCCGAATTATGCATTCCATTCAATGTATGTGTTAAGAGCAATTTCCTCGAGATGCCATATAAACAGAATCCAGATCTGTTGGACAAACTCGAAAAAATATTCCGAAATTGCCAGCGTCTGGCGCGAGCGACAAATTTATTGTAACGATTTGAATTTCAAAAATTTAGCCTAGTTAAGATCTGGGATCCACCTCGTCTAAAGGTTCCGGTATTCAAGTACCGTGTCCGGAAGACAAGATTTCTCCCAGTCTATACTAAAACCTAAAGGATAACAAACAGAAGAGTCACTTGGGCCCCATTCCTGGTTGCAAGTATAAATTTACAAGCCAGATTCCAAACCCAAGCCTCATATAGCTTAGTAAACTTAGTAGATCAGCAAGACGCCCACCCCGGAACCGCTGAATTCCGCCCGATGAAGAAACTTATTTAAGGTATTGAATAATATAAACAAGAAGCAGATTCATCAATGTCCCCATATTTGGTTGTAGTCGTATTGATAATCATAAAATCCATAATGCCTTGTCAAATCCACCAACATGTAAATTGTTTGCAACAACTCAGGCAACCAGCGAATAGATCCAGTAATCCGCAACACCGCACAGTTTGTAATTGTTTAAGCAGATCTTCAAATATTAAGGAGTCCCAGGAGAGTAAGTTTCCCATTCTATGTCACATCATCGATCAGGTTATTGACTGTCTTTATCCATAAATATGGCCTCTAAACTTAGCCTGAAGCATCAAAACCACCTGACTAGCGATGTGTGCCTGGAATGATAAAAACTACGAACAGTATCAATATTCCAATAGTAAGACTGCCAATTAACACAACCACAGTGGCGGGAGGGTGGGTTTTCAATTAAACATGTATTTTCTTTTTCGGAAGCAAACGGAAAAGGAAGTGCGACAGCGCAAAGAATGCTGGGATTGATTTGATCCATTTCTTATCGTGTAGGCGCTTGATTGATGGAAAGTAACTATGAATAAAGCGCTTATAGATTTGATAAACTGTCATGGCTGATACGATAAACAAGATTTACAATTTGCAAAATTTGATGAAAGAAAACCCTTAATAGGTATTTCAAATACTCCCAAAAGCCACAGTGGTTGCGCAAAATAGCGGGCCATCCGCTTCTTCGGTCCCAAAATAAATGGGATTATCAACGAGATGATAATCCTGATTATTTTAGGATACCAACTCAGAAACAAACAAATATAAAAGCAATATCATGTGCTTTATTCTTGACTAGAACATTGATAGCTAAGGCACATCAGCCCTTATGTATATGTACTTTGTGATAATGACAAAATGGAACAAATAAAATTCAGTTAAAGCCAAAATTGACTTAGACTTAGAACTATGAATTGTAAGTGGAGGAATATGGACACCAGGCGGTTTAATCCGAGCCCGGGACGGGCGTCCAGCTGATCAACCTTTGAGTCGCATGCACCAAACCCTGATTTATGCTTGCAGCTTCCATTTTGAATCCATAATAATAATTCCGAGATATGCATTCCAAAACATGCATTCCAAAATATGCATTCCAAAATATGCATTCCATTCCATCCATAAATGCATTCCGAATTATGCATTCCATTCAATGTATGTGTTAAGAGCAATTTCCTCGAGATGCCATATAAACAGAATCCAGATCTGTTGGACAAACTCGAAAAAATATTCCGAAATTGCCAGCGTCTGGCGCGAGCGACAAATTTATTGTAACGATTTGAATTTAAAAAATTTAGCCTAGTTAAGATCTGGGATCCACCTCATCTAAAGGTTCCTGTATTCAAGTACCATGTCCGGAAGACAAGATTTCTCCCAGTCTATACTAAAACCTAAAGGATAACAAACAGAAGAGTCACTTGGGCCCCATTCCTGGTTGCAAGTATAAATTTACAAGCCAGATTCCAAACCCAAGCCTCATATAGCTTAGTAAACTTAGTAGATCAGCAAGACGCCCACCCCGGAACCGCTGAATTCCGCCACAGCAAATTTATGCGAATGTCTTAATAGCAAAAATTTGTCCCCCAATTCAGTTTTTTAAAAGTTTTCCCCATCCAAATGCATTGGCGACCTATGTTGACCTTTCCCAGTCTATACTAAAACCTAAAGGATAACAAACAGAAGAGTCACTTGGGCCCCATTCCTGGTTGCAAGTATAAATTTACAAGCCAGATTCCAAACCCAAGCCTCATATAGCTTAGTAAACTTAGTAGATCAGCAAGACGCCCACCCCGGAACCGCTGAATTCCGCCACAGCAAATTTATGCGAATGTCTTAATAGCAAAAATTTGTCCCCCAATTCAGTTTTTTAAAAGTTTTCCCCATCCAAATGCATTGGCGACCTATGTTGACCTTGCTGTAAAATAGGTCAAGGTCATCCAAAGGTCATAATTTATATATACATTGTAGTACTTCAGTCCCCGATGGTTCATGCCAAGTTTTGTTGAAATTGGTCAATTGGTTCAGGAGAAGAAGAATTTTAAACGGTTTTTACCATATATTGGCATGGCGGCCATCTTGGTATAAACACATTGATTCCCCCTTCCCATAGATGCTTCCTATAAAATTTGGCTTTGATTGGCCAAGTGGTTTCAAAGAAGAAGATCTTTGAATATTTTTGTAATATACATGTATATTGCCCCCGGGTTGGAGCAGACCAACCCCTGGGGTCCAATTTTTTTTTTCAGAATTACCTACCTTCAGTCCATTTGCCCATTTCCTGCAAGATTTGCCTTTCAAATGACATTTTAACAATTTTCCCCATTCTTTGCATGGGCGACCTATGTTGACCTTGCCGTAAAATAGGTCAAGGTCATCCAAAGGTCATAATTTCTCGGCACATTGTAGTACTCTAGTCCCTGATGCTTCATGCCAAGTTTCGTTGAAATCGGTTAAGTGGTTCCAGAGAAAATTTTGAAGGGTTTTTACCATATATGGGCATGGCGGCCATTTTGGTCATGTGACCTGGATTATTTATAAACACATTGAATCCCCCTTCCCATAGATGCTTCCTATAAAATTTGGCTTTGATTGGCCAAGTGGTTTCAGAGAAGAAGATCTTTGAATATTTTTGTAAAATACATGTATATTGCCCCGGGGTGGGGGCAGACCAACCCCTGGGGTCCAAATTTTTTTCAGAATTACCTACCTTCAGTCCATTTGCCCATTTCCTGCAAGATTTGCCTTTCAAATGACATTTTAACAATTTACCCCATTCAAATGCATGGGCGACCTATGTTGACCTTGCCGTAAAATAGGTCAAGGTCATCCAAAGGTCATAGTTTATAAACACATTGTAGTACTCTAGTCCCCGATGCTTCATGCCAAGTTTCGTTGAAATCAGTCCAGTGGTTCCGGAGAAGAAGAATTTTGAAGGGTTTTTACCATATATGGGCATGGCGGCCATCTTGGTTATGTGACCTGGATTATTTATAAACACATTGGTTCCCCCTTCCTATAGATGCTTCATATAAAATTTGGCTTTGATTGGCCAAGCGGTTTCAGAGAAGAAGATCTTTGAAAATGGTGGACGACGGACGGACGGACGACGGACGGACGCCGGATCATGGCCATCCTATAAGCTCACCTTGTGAGCCTAACGGCTCAGGTGAGCTAATAATATGCTTGTAACATATTTATATATGTATTAATGTACAAATAAATATTGTTTAAACCAACTAATGCAAACCTTTTAGCAAACAAAGCAGATGAAAGGAAGTACAATATTGCTAACATGCAATGTACATCACAACCGCTTAATAATACTAGCATTTGGGTCCAAGCCAATTTCCGTACTAGAAATCCAATTCATGTTATAACTTGAGTATGATACATTATAGCAAAAATAGTCCAAAATGACCAACTGGGGTCCAACAATGATCAGTGTTATATCCAAAACCACGCTGTAACAAACAATGTCATAAAGAGGTGGGGCAGCCCCCGTGGCCGAGTGGTTAAGAGCGCTGATATTTCATTACCGCACTTAACCATTCGATCATATCACCGCTGTGTCTGGTGTGGGTTCGAGCCCCGCTCTGGCCACATGTGAGACAAGCCAAGTTCTGTTTGCGGGTGTGTCAGGTGTTTTTTCTCGGGGTTCTCCCGTTTTCGCCCCACCTACTGATTGGCCCGTCTCATATGAGCTGAAATAATCTTGAAAGGGACGTTAAACTGAATTAAAAAAAAAAAAAAATAAATAAAAGATAAAAATAAAGAGGTGGTCGTGTATTCAAGTTTCTCCAAAAGCCAGAAGTCCTTTCATTTTATTTCTAAAATCCCACTCAACGATATTTCAGTCATGTCAAGAAGGAACAAAAACACCTCTTGAATAGTACCAACACTATTACAAGTTGTAAATGTCTTTTCACAGGATCTATAAAGGGTAGCAACCAATTCTGACTCCAAAACCCTAACTTCTCAATATGGAGTCTGCTGAGCCACTGTGCTCATAATGGTGATCCACAGACCCTGACTTCACAAAGCCTCATGTGCTATGATGAAAACCAGAGGACCAATGGTCCTGTAAACGCTCACCTGAGATCAGCTGCATATACCAATAAACATGTTTGAATATTATGGTATTTAACTCCAGTGCAGGGGCAGATAAGCCCTTGGGCCATTTTCTTTTTTCAGAATCTTCAATATTCTGTCCATTTGCCAATTTCCTGTTGGCTTTTTCCTTCAAATGACATTTTAACAGTTTTCCCAATTCAGATGCACAGGCAACCCATGTTGACCTTGCCATAAACTTGGTCAAGGTCATCACAGGGTCATGATTTATATATACATTGGAGTACTTTAGCCATCGATGCCTCACGCCAAGTTTCCTTGAAATCAGTCTATTGGTTTCAGAGAAGATGATTTTTGATGAGTTTTTACCATATATGGGCATGGCGGCCATCTTGGTCATGTGACCTAGATTATTTATATACACATTGATTCCCCCATTCTATAGATGCTTCACTTAAAATTTGGCTTTGTTTGGCCAAGCGGTTTCAGAGGAGAAGACGTTTGAATATTATGGAAATATACATGTATATTGCCCCGGGGTGGGGGCACATGAGCCCCTGGGGTCCAATTTTTTTCAGAATCATTAATATCCAGTCCTACTGCCCATTTCCTGCAAGACTTCACTTTAAATGACATTTTAAAAGTTTTCCCCATTCAAATGCATTGGTGACCTATGTTGACCTTCCCGTAAAATAGGTCAAGGTCATCACAGGGTCATGATTTATATACACATTGTAGTGCTTAAGCCATCAATGCTTCGTGCCAAGTTTCGTTGAAATCGGTCAACCGGTTCTGGAGAAGAAGATTTTTGAACGGTTTTTACCATATATGGGCATGGCGGCCATCTTGGTCATGTGACCTGGATTTTTTATATACATATTTGTTACCCCTTCCTATTGATGCTTCACACAAAATTTCGCTTTGATTGGCCAAGCGGTTTCAGAGGAGAAGATGTTTGAATATTATGGAGATATACATGTATATTGCCCCCGGGTGGGGGCGGATGAGCCCCTGGTGCCCAATTTTTTCAGAATCATTAATATTCAGTCCTACTGCTCATTTTCTGCAAGATTTTTCCTTTAAATGACAATTTAACAATTTTTCCCATTCAAATGCATTCGCGACCTATGTTGACCTTGCCGTAAAATAGGTCAAGGTCATCATAGGGTCATGATTTATATATACATTGTAGTGCTTGAGCCATTAATGCTTCATGCCAAGTTTGGTTGAAATCGGTCCAGTGGTTCCGGAGAAGAAGATTTTTGAAGGGTTTTTACCATATATGGGCATGGCGGCCATCTTGGTCATGTGACCTGGATTATTTATATACACATTGGTTCCCCCTTCCCATAGATGCTTCATGTAAAATTTGGCTTTGATTGGCCAAGCTGTTTCAGAGTAGAAGATCTTTGAAAATTGTGGACGACGGACGGACGGACGACGGATGGACGGACGACGGAGCATGGGTATACTATAAGCTCACCTTGTGAGCCTGACGGCTCAGGTGAGCTAATAAAGTTATGGTTGGAATACAAGAAATTTCTACAAAAAATGCACAGCTGACCTTTGCCTTTGTTTTGCACATTAGAAATTCGGGGTTTTCTCATGACAGCGGTCCTTTTGTAATTTAGTAATTAAGCCACCTCGTGGAAAAACCAACAATGTGGTTTCCGAACAGGTCTGACACAAACCGGCCTGTAGAGCTACAGAAGCAGGCTAGAAGCTTGAAATTTTGGAGTTAGGTAGAGGAGGAATTGTACTATCCGAGTAGCGAAAACAAAGGCGATGATCAACAGTTACCGCGAAGCTGATCTGTGCCTTTGTTTTCGCCTGTGCAGATTGTTGGTTTTCCCATGCGGCGGCTCAATTTTCAAAACCGTACCTGTCCTACTTCATCAAACGCCATGACGACGACTGCTGCGCCGTACCTCTTGATCTTCCTAGCTTTATCGAGAAAATCCTGCTCCCCCTCTTTCAGGCTGATACTGTTTACCACACATTTCCCCTGTGTACACTTGAGCCCGGCTTCTATCACAGCAAAGTTGGAGGAATCAATGCAGAGGGGCACCTGAAATTAAGTAGTAATCTACAGAGGGTGAAATGTTTTTGGTTCTTTTTTTTTCTTTTTTTTTTCTGTGATAGACAATTCAATCTGCAATAAGTAACCTTGAAATAGTAAATGGATTGTTTTGTTGGTTGCTGCTTAATATACCAGATATTTTTTGCAGCCTCTTTTTCCTTGGTACTTAAACTAAAACTTAAGGACACAACACAGCGCAAATGGTTTTAGAATGCATGACATCTCAATTTAGTCCTATTCTCTACCACTACACAACAAACATTTCCGTGAATCTACAAAGTAGCTCTACAAACAATATTAATATAAACAAGGCTATACAAAGAGTGTGATTGTTTTTGTTACTAATTTTTGGCTTTGTTATCCCTAAATTTTGACTTAGTACACAATCTCATTTAATAATCTTGAGGCTAAAATAATCATCTCTCTTACTAAGCAATGCAATTATTTCCGAAATATGAGTTACGATCATGAAACATGAGAAAGTACTTTGGCAATATCAGGTTCCGAGGCTATCAGGTTCACAAACTTTGACATAGCTGCAATGCCATCTAACATTCCCTCATCCATATTGATGTCTAAAATCTGGGCTCCATTCTCGACCTGCTGCTTGGCAACATTCAGGGCTTCCTGTTGGAGAAAAATAAGATATCAGATACCAACTGATAGAACAATTGTAATTTCTGAGGAGTTTCAATTTCTTTTGTATTTTAATGGCAGCTCACATGTACACTTCAGACCCGTTATAACGCGCTGGTCGGGGTCCACAAGTCGCATGCCGTTATAGGTGAGGCGCGTAATGCAAATCTACTGAGTCGGACCAGGCTGATCGCAGTTTCTGTAGTGTATTGGTGGGTGGGGAACCTATACGACGTGTGTATTGGCTTAACCGAGCTTGGCGGTTTATCGCAGAGTCCTTATAAAATGGAATAAACAAAAGTGAAGTATTGCGTGTTCCACAGTTTTATCAGTTAAAAACGATCTACAATGATAAAATTTGTTTATTTACAACGTATGATTTTATGTGAAAAGAGCGTCCATGACGCCGGGCTTATGTTGCTGTTGTATTGTAGAGTTCTGCCTTTGACTTATTGGCGCACCCGGCTATTTAACGCGGACAAGAGTCTTTTGCCGATACCGTATTTACAGTTATTTTAATTCGCCTTTCTTATTAAAAGTGAAGTATTGCGTGTTCCACAGTTTTATCAGTTAAAAACGATCTACAATGATAAAATTTGTTTATTTACAACGTATGATTTTATGTGAAAAGAGCGTCCATGACGCCGGGCTTATGTTGCTGTTGTATTGTAGAGTTCTGCCTTTGACTTATTGGCGCACCCGGATATTTAACGCGGACAAGAGTCTTTTGCCGATACCGTATTTACAGTTATTTTAATTCGCCTTTCTTATAAATTGAATTTTCTGATCGGATAGAATTATACAAGATACAGGTGTCCCAATGCTTAGACAATCTTTGGTTTAATGTGTCGCCGTCGAAAATGAGCAACGTTGCGTAACAGGTGTCATCAATAGCCTACAGCAACCTGTGTTTACGGTCTCGTTACGGTCTATCGATAATCCCCTAGCTCATTGGGCTTATTTTCACAACTTTTATGGCTTATCTTAAGAAAACAATGTGTCATCCACGCTTCGCGAACGGTGGATTGTGTAAGTCTAAAAATTACTGACATGACAATTATCACTCTTGAATATACACGCAGCCGACACGGTTCGTAAACACATTATGCTTTCTATAAGGAAACCTGTTCTTTCAGTTTTAAATATGCAAAGGATAATTAACATTAATTGTTCTCAATGTATAATATAGAGAAACTGTTAGAAAATAGCACCTTGGCAAACGCCTGACAACTGCTTTTATTTTTTTTCTCTCGAGTACCATAAAGAGAAACTGTAAGAAAACTGAACCTTGTTGAATTCCCTGCAAACGATCTTTTTAACAGTGAATTCATCTGCACATAAACTCCTTAAACTGTAATACAATAAAGGAATATATAAGGGTAAAACGGCGCCTTCGCGTCGCCACGATTTTTTTTTTTTTTTTTTTTCTCAAAAGTGGGTGGGCAAAAGTTTGGGATCCAAGGTGCCCTCGCGTTATATCCAACACCGCGTTAATTCAAGGCGCGGTATAGCGGGTCTGTCCTGTACATGCCTATTAATATTGTGTAACATGGCTGTTTATGCAATTATTAATTGTTAAAAAACATATCAATTAAAACTTTACTATTTCATAATATCGTTATTTCGCTTCATTTAAGACCTATAAGACATACTCAGCCCTATCTTTACCTCATAGTTGCCACTCGTGACCAGTTTAGCAAATCGTCTAGATCCTGCTACATTACATCTCTCACCGATATTGACAAAGTTGGTGTATGGTCCAATTTTCATAGATTCCAAACCTGAAATCATTATGAACAAGAAAATTTTAATGTGTGGCCTTAAAATCCACTATTTGAGCTTTTTTCATTACATTATTCTCTGTGATCCATACACCTCAACTTACTTAAACTAGAAATTGGCTGCAAGCAAGGCTTTCAGTATACCCCCCGCAAAATTATCTGAAGCTGGCCAATAACTTCCTAAGTCAAACATGCAGAAAATTTGTCAAAGATATCTTTTCAGCATTATAATCCTTCATGTACATCCCCAGTATGCCAGTCACATCTATAAGATATTAAAAGAATATATTGAAAGCTTGAGGTTGATTTCACTGTATGCACTATGATCATTGTTTATCATGAGAAATGGTAAAAGTTGGCTAAGTTAAATAAAAGCTGTAAGTTTGTCAAAAATTAAATTTTCAGCATGAAGATTATTCATGCACATCTAAAATATATCTGGAACAAATCTACAAAGAATCTAAAAGAAATATTGAAAGCCCTAGGAGGAGTTGATTTCACAAAGTATGCACTACCAACCATTATTGTATATAAGCAATGGTCAAGAAATGGCTATGTTGAAAAATGATGTAAATTTGTCAAATATCACTTTTTCAGTATTATAATTATTCATGCACATCTTCAATATGTGTGGAACATGTCTGCAAAGTATTGAAAAGAAATACTGAAAGCCCTAGGAGGAGTTGATTTCACAAACCATCATTGTATATAAGCAATGGTCAAAAAATGGCTATGTTAAAAAATGCTGTAAATTTGTCAAAAATTAATTTTTCAGTATTATAATTCTTCATGCACAGCTTCAATATGTGAGGAAGATGTCTGCAAAGTATCAAAAAGAAATACTGAAAGCCCTTGGAGGAGTTGATTTCACAAAATGTGCACTACCAACCATTTTTGTATATAAGCAATGGTCAAAAAATAGCTATGTTGAAAAATGCTGTAAATTTGTCAAAAATTATTTTTTCAGCATTATAATTCTTCATGCACATCTTCAATATGTGTGGAACATGTCTGCAAAGTATTGAAAAGAAATACTGAAAGCCCTAGGAGGAGTTGATTTCACAAAATATGCACTACCAACCATTATTGTTTAAGCAATGGTCAAAAAATGGCTATGTTAAAAAATGCTGTAAATTTGTCAAAAATTATTTTTTCAGCATTATAATTCTTCTTGCACATCTTCAATATGTGTGGAACATGTCTGCAAAGTATTGAAAAGAAATACTGAAAGCCCTAGGAGAAGTTGATTTCACAAACTATGAACTACCAATCATTATTGTAGATAAGCAATGGTCAAAAAATGGCTATGTTGAAAAATGCTGTAAATTTGTCAAAAATTATTTTTTCAGCATTATAATTCTTCATGCACATCTTCAATATGTGTGGAACATGTCTGCAAAGTATTGAAAAGAAATACTGTAAGCCCTAGGAGGAGTTGATTTCACAAACTATGCACTACCAACCATTATTGAATATGGCAATTATCGAAAATTGGCTAAGTTCAAAATGCTGTAAATTTGTCAAAATTCATTTTTTCAGCATAATACTTCTTTATGCATATCTTCAATATCTCTGGCACATATCTGCAAAGTATCAAAAGAGAATATTGAAAGCTGTAGGAGGAGTTGATTTCACAAAGTATGCACTATTAGCACTATGGCAAACATTCTATGTATAGGTTTAAAAAGTCCCATAACTCTTGCAAAACTGACCCTTTGGCCCCTAAATTCATACCACACATGTGTTGTCTTATGGTGCAGGTGTGTTGAAAATTTAAAGAACATCGGGCAAAAACTACTTAAGTTATTCAGCAAAGATGTCAAAATGTTGACGGAATGACGGAATCACGGAATGACGGAATCACGGAATGACGGAATTACGGACAGACTGAAAACAGTATACCCCCCTAAAACTTCGTTTTGCGGGGGGTATAAACATGGTTCATCACACTATGGTTTAAGATACAACGCTGATCATTACTAATAAGGTCACTTAAGCCTAATTTTATGAATTCTATCCTTGTGAAAGTATGGATTGGATTGCTATCACAGAAATTGTCTTGGGCCACAACAATGGGTATAAAAAGACAGTGTAAATCATATTGCATGAAAAAACCAACAATTTGGGTTCCCAACAGGCCCGACACAAACCAGCCTGTACAGTCACAGGAAACAGCTGGAAGCTTGAAATTTTGTATTTAAGAAGAAAAGGGATTGTTCTATATGTTTAGCGAAAGCAAAGGCGCTGATCAGCTGTGCAGTTACTGCACAGCTGATCTGTGGCTTTGTTTTCACACATGCAGATTCTTGATTTTCTGGTGCAGCACCTGATGTATATTCTGGTGTATATTACTGACCTGATAGCAGCATATAGTCTTTATCTACACTGTCAGGGGGTACTCTAGGGTGAAAATGTTGGACTGCCTCTTTTATGGCTCTGTAACAGAAATTAATGGAAGAATGAGAATTTTAAGTCTAAAATCTTGCCCCTCATAATGGTTTTTCGTAGAAAATTTTCACATGGAGGACGATATAAAAATTATCTTAATGTCAAAATTTTAATCTTCGTTTGTCCTAATAGGACCTGCAAAAATTTTCAAAATTAGTGAGCAGATGAAATTTTTATCTTAAATGAATTTTGAACAGGAATTTGCATTGGCAAGGGAGATAATCGATGGTAATGGAAAAGCATATTTTTTTTCATTTTTTTTTTCAACTTGATCATGAAGATGTCATTTGTGTAATTTTGTAAACGACGAAGTGCGGTTTTCTTGCAATGCGGTTCAAATTACTATTGACAGCTAATTTACTTGATATGTTCAGGTGTAGTACCACAGCAACCGCCGACTATATTTACAAGATGTTCTTTAGCAAACTCCTGGAAAAAGAGAGAAAAGTTGTATAAGAGCTCAAACGTACTGTAACCTGATAAAACGTGATGTTAAATGCTACCAAAAAGGCTATTTTGAAAGACAATCAATTAAAATCTGCATAAATTGCATGTATAAAGTTTGAAAATGATTGGATACTCAATATGGTCATTATTTTATCTTTACCTCAGCTCTAGACATTTTTCTATATAGCTTGTGCTGGCTATGTACAAGGGGGGTTCAAAAAGTTCGAGGAAAAGTGCTGCCAAATTTGTAATTGTCATTATACAATTAATGACTTTTGAGGCATTGGATATGATGTGATATCGACCCGAGAATACCAATATTGACCGAGGCGAAGCCTCGGTCAATATTGGTATTCTCGGGTCGATATCACATCATATCCAATGCCTCAAAAGTCATTAACTGTTTTATTATATAATTTTTGACAAAATGTCAAGCAATGAAAAGAAATCAACTGAGACTGATAGAATAAGCATTTAACATTTAATTCAATACTAATGATAATGAATTTGCCTTAATTCTACAAATGGTACACAATATGTGGTCAACAAAGAAAACATGTGAAAGTACCCCTTCTATCACAAGAAAATGACAACTAATGTCCAGTACATGTACTTATATAAAGCGCTATGCGAAAGCGTAACCAGAACGTCAGCTCTAAATTTAGTAACTAATATTGACCTGCCAGCACGCGCTAGCCAGTTAATATGACAATTTGAAGACTTGCCACGTGGGCGCTTTGGGCCAATGAAAAGCGAGATTTTCAGTAGCTTATATAATAAAGGAAATTAACGTTCTCTGTGTATGTTGTAAATTAACATATAGTTAACATATGCACAAAATTTGAATAAAATCTGATGAAAATTAGGCATTAAATCACATGCATTTCTAAGGTAACAATAGTAAAACGTCATGCTATACGCACTCATGCCGCTGTTGGCTAGCTCTTAAGCATTTTTGGAATCTACCTGGCATACGGGCGTCTAATTGTCAGTTATGTGTGTATAATGCGGTGAATTGTGCCGAAACTACAATTCGATATGTTGTGTATATCATATATTCTACTCTTTTCTATTACGACACTCATTTTCGACGATATGTCGTTATTTGACGTTACACTGCGCGAGTCGACATTAACGCTTTTCTGGTCATGTAGCAATCATGCATACTACTTGTTGATTGCCGTTTCCTTAATTTCCTTGTTGCCATATGCGCTTTCTGCTCTTAGCAGTGTTTCTTTCTTTTATAATCCGTTCCACACTCACAATTTATCGAATACCGTTGTTCCCTGCGCATTTTAGGCATACACACTAAACAATATGGCCACTTTACGCCCAAATGACGTCACACACTTATATGACGTCATGTACTCACCGCAAACATATTGAACTTTGCTCATACAAAGTTTGGTAAAAAAGCACAGTAAACTGTCAAATGCAAAGTCATCATTAAACATCGACTTTGCAAAAATGAACAAAAGTGGGCCGGTAACCGTGATGTACGGTTTCCATAGCAACCACTGTTAACATTGTTTTCATGCCAAAGTGGCAAAATTTGCTGTACAAGTACAAATCATGTTTGTCTATATAACTGTAATAGTTTAATTCAGCTGATTTACAAAATAAGAATATGATGACACTTTTCCGCGAACTTTTTGAATGCCCTTCGTATATATAGAAAGCAAGGATAGAAAGACCAGCAACTGATCCAATTCAATTCAGAACCCCAATTTGAAACATGTATGCTGTCGTTACTATATAATCAAAAATTTTTGTGTGACTTTTATTTTGCAAATTTTCCTTTTCCGAATAGTTAAACGAGGGTTCGCATCGTCTTTATGGCTTATAGAGATTAATCGTTTTTAAAATAGCCAGAACATTAAATTCCCAAGGCAATAAACTTGCAAATATTTGCTAAAATCAGGTTCTCCTGAACATTTCCGAACTTCCAGCATCCAGTCTTTCTGACCCATGCCCTATACTTACTGAGTACATACCTTAAGTTGAGCAGCCATCATTTCTGGAGTTTCGTCATAGTCTCCAAATGTGTTCGGTAAACCTGGGAAAAAGAATATTAAAGACAATTTGGTAAGATCCATAATGCGAGAAAACCGAGTTTCCTACCAGGTCTGACACATGCACAGAAGATGGCTAGAAGCTTGAACTTTCTGAGTTAGGAAGAAGAGGAAATGTACTATCCATGTAGCAAAAACAAAGGCGCTGATCACCTTCAGAGTTACTGCAAAGCTGATCTGCATCTTTGTTTTCGCATATGCACATTGGTGGTTTTCTTGTGCAGCGACGCTTTAAATCATCACCGCAGAAATATCAAATCTTAAGTTTAAATGTCAAAGATCAAAGAAACATTTAAGCAGTGTCATGAGAAAACTTGTTACATCTCAGCCTCTCTACAGCATCATTCATTATATGAGCCGTGACGCGAGAAAGGCAGTTTTTGGGGTTTCCGACCAGGTTTGACACAAACCGGCCTGTGCACCTACAGAAGATGGATAGACACTTGAAATTTCAGATTTAGGAAGAAGAGGAATAGTACTATCCATCTAGTGAAAACAAAGGCGCTGATCAGCTGTGCAGTTACTGCAGGGCTGATCTGCTCCTTCGTTTTCGCAAAGGCAAAAATCTTGTTTTCTCATGACGCGGCTCATGTGTTATATCCCAAATTGTGCTACATTTGTATCATGAACCATGCTGTAAAAAAGTCTCGAGTCCTGCTTCATACCTGCATTAGGGTAGCATATAGTGTACGCTGGTGTATTCTGACTCACTACTTCTAGGAATGGTCTCATTTCACTGGGTCCCAGGGCACAGTTTAATCCTAGGCTGAAAAAGAGATCATAATGCATGTACAAATGATATGAGCCGCATCATGAGAAAACAAACATTTTGCAAATGTGAAAACAAAGGCGCAGATCAGCTTCGCAGTAGGTGCATAGCTGATCAGCTTTTTTTTAATTCAGTTTAACGTCCCTTTCAAGATTATTTCAGCTCATATGAGACGGGCCAATCAGTAGGTGGGGCAAAAATGAGAGAACCTCAAGAAAAAACATCAGACGCAACCGCAAGCAGAACTTGGCTTGTCTCACATGTGGCCAGAGCGGGGCTCAAACCCACACCAGACACAGCGGTGAGATGATCGAAAGGCTAAGGCAGTAATGAAACATCAGCGCTCTTAACCACTCGGCCACCTGTCTTGGTTTTAACTAGAGATGAACAATATTACAAATAATCTAGTTAATGTAGAATGAAGACAGTACTTGAAAGCGCTCTCTTGACAGATTTTTCTAAGATATCCACCCATGATTCTTACAATCTCAAGACAAACTTGTCCCAAGGTTACAAAACTTTTTCATGCTCAGCTCAGCTGAGACTATAATTTATCCTGCATATAAATGTTAAAATGCCAACAAATTGTTGGCATTTTAACATTTATAAGCAGGATAAATTACAGGCTTTGGTGATCTAGACCTGAAATTTCAATAATATACTGAGCCAAACTTATAACGCAACATTGGTTTATTTTTAATGTTACATGTATACTCCGGAACATTATCAAATGAACTCCACTGAATTAGATTGCCATACGATCAACACATCTCACAATATCTTGATTGAAACATTCCGTGTTATGCGTCTCAGAAAATTAATCATTTTTCAGAGGTAGGGTCTCGGCAAAAAATGAAATGCATTGTGATTTTCCAAACGTGTCATGTGATGTGTATTCGTACCTTAGAAATTAATGACGGTTTTCAGGATTACCCCTGCTCTACATTAGACTATGAACAATTTTACTGTCAAAAGCTCAATTTTGCTCAATTTTGAGCAGAGTTGAAGGCCCCAACCATTCTAGTTTACTCACATTTTAACATTTGTTACAGACGTTCCTGACCCAACAATTGGATGTTATTGTGTTTTCTAATAATGCTGAATGACAGAATGAACATGTTACCACAAAGGTTTCATGAACAACATTCGCCGTTAAAATTTTATACCAATTCCATTTTCTATTGTGTTCAATGAAGTACTCAGTATAAAACGTTCAATTTTCAATGATGCAGACTTTGATTTAAAATTTTGGGTACAAATGGAAGGTATTTTGCAATTACCTCATCGAGCCTCACTGGACGATCTATAGAGAAGCAATTTGTGTTAAAATGACTTCCAGAATCTCCCAGAAGGCGCATGCCACCCAAATATTTGTTTTGACCAATCAGATTCGAGCTCAGTGACCCATGCTCTGAAAACCAAAAGTTTTGTACCCAATTTATTCACTGGCGATTGTTAACCAGCATATGTCTGGTAGACCATCTTGCATCACAATAAAATGAGAAAAAATTGCCAAAATCGTGTTGCGTTATAAGTTTGGCTCAGTACATTTGGGCTATTTTGTAATTTATGACCATTTTAAATTTATGCTCAGCTAAAAAAAGTTTTATAATCTGGGGCCCTTACCACAAAGGGCTGGCATGTGACACACTGATGATGAAGGCCTCTGTGGTCTGACCCGACAATGTTCTCCCACTCTTGTCAACTATAGTACCAGATACCTGCAAAAAAAAAAAAAAAACATGAATTTTTTGCACTGTTCTCACAGATTAATAATTAAGGGCAGAAAACAGAACAAACAAACAACAATGTTACAATTAACTGTTTGTTTAATGAGATTGACAAATTTCGGTTTGTCAAAGACCTTCTCACAGATGCGGAACTAGGATTTATGGAAGGTGGGTTCAATTCCACTTAAGGGGGTTAATCTTTTACATTTTACCTGACATTTCATACATTTACCTATGAAATTAAAATAATCTGTTCCAAGAGTGGGGTTCAAGTGAACACCCCAAACCCCCTGAAAATCCGCCACTGTCTGATAATTTATTTGTATCTACATGCAAGTTAGATTTAGTACATTTATTAGTTAAGTAAGAAATTATTTATTTCATCCCTCTCATTCTTATCTGTCACCCATCTTATCTTGATGTTTAGAAATTGAAAAGAATTGGTTATCTTCCAATTTTTCTGGACAGATCTCTGGCACATCTTTTTCCTTAGCTTGGTTTGCTACTAATCATAAGCATCCCAGTCAACAGCTGGTATCATGTTGGGACGTCATCTCCATTTAATGGGACTTCTTCTCATCAACTGGATGTTTTAATACGGAAAAATAAGTCCATCAGCAGGAATAATTTTGGAAAGGGCCATAGACGAAAAATGCTCTTTCATTTCAATAGCCCCTTGATATGGGAGGTATTGGTCATTTTTTTAATATAAGGAAATAGGGTACAATGTTTTGAGATGACAAATTTTCTTGAAATGGCCCCTCTCTCTATCTACCCAACAATAACTCTGCATTATATCTTTAACAATAATTTATCAAAAGCCTTACAAAAACAGGGCAGCTTCTGTTTTGATCCTCAAACAACTGTTGTATAGCATAGAGGGCAGCTTTTGAGTTTGCTGTGTCAAATATAGTCTCGACCAGTAGAACGTCGCAGCCACCGTCCAACAAACCTCTAGCCTGCTCTGTATACGCTGTCACTAGCTCGTCAAATGCTGAAATATGGATAATAAAATGTGCCTTAAAGTGACAAATTTTTTGTTTTGTTTGATTTGATGCTTTATGTAAAAGTGACAAATTCTTCATTTTGTTTGATTTGTTGCTTTATGTCCCAATCAACGATACTCCGATTATGTCGGTACAGAGCCACCGCTTTTTAGGAATTTAAAAGTACATGTAGTCCTATAGGAATTTTATGTGTCTTGCTATGGAACTTAATACAGTTACTGCACACTGCATGACCTTCGATATGTAATGTATAATTTTTTGTTGACTGAATTTGTGTTTAGAGTCCCACTCAACACCTATGGTCATAGGAAGATCAGACTTCAGTTTTAAGTCTCAGCTGAAAGACTGGAGAAGCCTATGATAGAAGACCCTGGTTACCAGGCAGGGGCCAGTTGTTCAAAATTAACGATGTCGTTAGTTAACGATTTGTCAAAATCTCGAACATAAATATTACAAATACACTGTAATTTTTTGTTGATAAAATGTGAGAATCCTTTGCCATGCAAAGGATTCTCACATTTTATCAACAAAAAATAACAGTGTAGCAAAGGATTCTCACATTTTATCAACAAAAATAACTGTATTTGCTTTTGAAGTCAATATATAGTTAACAAATTGAGGGCTTAAGTTAACCACACCGTTAAGCTAACTGAGTTTTGAACAACTGGGCCCAGGTGGCTTCACTACCACACCACAGAGGCTTTTGTTTCTTGTATTTGACTAGGTTCCATGTAAAGCAGAATGTGGAGCATTAGTCTTGAGATCTGGTATATAGAAAACCAAAGCAATTTAACTATCTCACAACAAACAATGGAAGACATTGATTGGTTTGTGCTCAATATTTTGTTACTGTAGAAGTTATACTGCAGCCCAATTTGTGTTAGACCGGCCTCGGTAGCTCAGTAGGTAGAGTGTCCACTCCAAGATCAGGAGGTACCGGGTTTGATCCTGGGCCGCGACATACCAGTCGTTATCAATGGTACTAGTTGCTCCCCGCTTGGCACTCGGATTTTCAGGGTAGGGCTAGGACTGGTCACTCCAGTGTCAGTATAATGTGACTGGGGGTGGTATCAGGTAAAAGTGTCTGGGATCTGATACCACAGTGAGGCAGCACTATAAAAGTGAGCATTGAGCTCCCTGTCACAACCAGAAAACGTCGTGATATGACAGATAATGTTGAAAGCAACAATAAACCTGAACAAACAAACAAACAATTTGTGTTAGGCCTAGTCTGGAGTCCCAATCACGTGAATCCTTTTGTAGTATACATGAACCTTATCATACTTACTAATATTTCTAAAGTCAGGTTTCTCTACAGATGGTGATATAGATAACGTTCTGTTGGTTGGCCCCATAGCACCAGCTACATATCTTTTGACTCCTAAAAAAGACCAATTGCTAGAAACTGAAGATTTAGTTTATTTACAATTATTATAAGATTAACTTTTATTAACATGACTGTACTGACAAGATTTGTTTTGCAATAGAAAACACTTATTTCTTTTTCAACAAAAAAATCTTTATGGTGCTTTGATATTAAGTTTATATCTATTGAAAACTGCTATAGCTCAATTTTGACCTCAGACGTATCAAAAGATCAACAAGTCCATGAAGTAGCATGTGAAAGGTAAATCAGTACGAAATATCTAAAAAAATTTCATTACACTTCGGTTGCACACACACTAAGTATTTGTACTGTTACAATCTGAATATCCTTTCACGTGCTAGTAAGTAGACCCGCCGATCTTTTGACGCATCTGGGGTCAAAATCAAGCTATAGCTGAGATCCTGTCAGGACAGTCCATTATCTTAACCTCACTGTTAGGTTAAAGTTTAACCAAATCAATTAATTTACCACTACTCAATGCTCATGCTAAAGCCATTTACTGACCACTGGTGAAAAACTGGACTGTGCCTTAGTGTGAACTACCGATATGTCAGCCTTGCAGTGAGAACTTTTTTCGGAAAAAACTTTGGGTTATTGGAGCATATGCACCAATTAGAATGAATATGGTAAGACCTGCTAGCAACCTAAAGAATCCAGCTGGCAAAAAGTTGAAGTATTTATTTATTGGTTAGCATATACGCCATGTGTAAACCTCTTTAATCTTGCTGGTTTAAAGACTAGTCTTTCCAATTACAACAGTGCTTTATTTATATTATTAACTTTTAACTCTTATTATTCAGTTTTATACCACTTTTAATATTGATTTCACTAATATCAAGAGTGTTTCTAATGAAATTTTCAAAATTTACAGCTGAAAAACATCTACACATTGAATGCATATACCGACCTGTGGCCGCAGCAACATCATCACAAGCTCTCCTTGCTATCTTGGCTGCTTCAACATTCAGGCGATAAACCTAGAAATGATAAAGAGTCAATTGAGCCGCGACGCGAGAAAACCGGTCTTCGGGGTTTCCGAACAGGTCCGACACAAACCGGGCTGTACAAGCTCAGAAAAGAGCTAGAAGCTTGAGATTTCGGATTTAAGTAGAAGAGGAATTGTACTATCCGAGTAGCGAAAACAAAGGCGCTGATCAGCTTCGCGGTTACCGCGAAGCTGATCTGCGCCTTTGTTTTCGCATAGGCAAAAATCCGGTTTTGTCACGATGCGGCTCAATTGATGATGGTATCAATGGTTGGAATTCCGAGGTACCACAATGTCGTTTCCGAACAGGTCCAACTTAAACCAGCCTGTAAAGTCATAGAAGATGGCTATATAGAAGCTTGAAATTTCTGATTTAAGAAGAAGAGAAAGTGTACTATCCATGTATCCAAATAACTAGAAAAAGTGCCTTCAGAGGCACGCATACTCCCGGCTGGTATCCACCAAACCCCCTCCCCACCCCCTCTTTAACCACCCAGCACAAGCTCACCCCTGACATTGAATCTCAAATCCCCAATGAAAGACAGTACCCTTTTCAAAAACATTTTAGAAATGTGCTTTGTAAAGCAATGTGCCGACAAACATAGGGAGTGTAGTTTTAGAATGACAGATCTTCTTTAAAGCAGTATACAGAGCTGACTTGTATACTCAATCTAGGACTTAATCGCGGACATTGTGGGTCAGGTCCTCAGTCCTAGATGAAAATGAAAAAAGAATATCATTCTTAAGCTGCCATGAACCCTAGGGTACAAACCCTACATGGTACCCATGTTCTAAGTATGAATGCTCTCTGATATGTCAGTCAGGGTTTTCCCTCAGCTTTGTATTCTGTGAGTCCTGGGGACTCCCAAGTTTGATTTTCGAGGGTCCTGGTACAAATTCTAAGAGTCCCTCTACCCCACAAAATTATTGACTATATTCCAACCAATATTACCGGTAGGTAGAAATTAAGATTTCTAACACCTAGATTAAAAAAACTTCTGCAGATTCTCTGTTAAATAGACAAATTGCTGAAAATTGCTTTCAAACCTTTTGGGGTCCCTGGGGACTCCTGGCAATTCATTTAGAGAGTCCCAGACAGGTTTATGGGAGTCTGGGACTCAATATCCTGCGTCTGGGAAAACCCTGTATGGGGTTGTCGAGATAAGACCTACGTACATGTAATATTTATCTTGGTAACTATCATATTATATAATATGTCCTAGATTTTGACCTGCAGCCCCACCCCTGGGCTTCTATGCTATGGAATAAACGTCAACCCTAAAGGGTATCTATGATCCAAACATTCCTATGAGTATTTGTTAAGATATTAAGTTAACTTAGAAAAACAAAAGAAAAACACTGTGTAAATAGCACACTTCAAGGTGGCCTAGATTTTGAACTCTAGCCCCACCACCCGGCTTAGACTCTGGGGTCCGAACTCATGGAAACAAAGCAAACCCTATGAATACCTTAAGTCCAAATATGAATGATTTCTGACGATTGGCTTATGAGATATACACCATTAGAGAAACTTTAACCAAAACTTTGACACAAATTAAAGGTGACCTAGATTATGAACTGTAGCCCCACCCCCGGGCATGGACTATGGTGTCCGAACTCATGGGAACAAAGCAAACCCTATAGGGTACCTAAAGTCCAAATATAAATGATTTCTGATTAATGGTTCTTGAGATATACATCTCTAGAGAAACTTTAATCAAAACTTTGACGCAAACTGACCTCTTGCCCCACCCCCAGGCATGGACCCTGGGGTCCGAACTCATGGAAACAAAGCAATCCCTATAGGGTTTCTATGGTCCAAATATGAATGGTTTCTGACAATAATTGCATGAGATATACACCACCAGAGAAACTTTAACCAAAACTTCGAAGCAAATTCTACTGAACTAACGAACAAACAAACGAACCAACTAACGAACATACGAATGGACAAACGGAAAAGCAAAAACTATAAACCCGACCCGTCGGCATAAATGCCGGGGGTATAATAATAGGGACAAAAATCAGTGAGTTGTACATTTTTGGCATTTCAAATTTGCTAAAGGATACAATTATTTATACATCAAAATCACAAATTGAGCCGCCTCGTGAGAAAACCAACAATCTGCATATGCGAAAACAAAGACGCAGATCAGCTTCGCGGTAACCGCGAAGCTGATCAGCGCCTTTGTTTTCGCTACTCGGATAGTACAATTCCTCTTCTACTTAAATCCGAAATTTCAAGCTTCTAGCTCATTTCTGTGCTTGTACAGGCTGGTTTGTGTCAAACCTGTTCGGAAACCACATTGTTGGTTTTCCCACGAGGCGACTCAAATATCTAACATCCTCATTAACTGAAAATCCCAATCAGCCTGTTGCAAATGAGCCACAGTTACCAACAATGTCTGACACAAACGTGCTCTAAAGTTAAGGAAGAAAGGTAGAGGCTTGAAATTCTGGATTTACATTGAAGAGGGATTGTACTAAATGTGAAGCAAAAACAAAGGCGCTGAAAATGCACAGCTGATCTGCGCTTTTTCACTAGGCAAAAATCCAGTTTTCATACGCCACAGCTTGAAGTGGTTTCTATAAATACACAATTACAGTCTGTTTTCAGTAGGAACCAAGTTGCAAGCACCCAAGTTTATTTGACTCACGTCTTGAGAAAACCAAGAATGTGGTTTTTGAACAGGTGAGACAAAAACCGAGCTGAACAAGCACAGAAGATGACTAGAGATTTTGTCCAGATGGAAATTTTGGATTTAGAAAGTAGAGGAATTGTACTATCCATCTTGTGAAAACAAAGGTGCTGTTCAGCTGTGCAGTTAGTGCACAGCTAATCTGTGCCTTTGTTTTTTGCATAGGCAAAAATCCGTTTTTCTCATAACATGGCTCTTATAGTAGGAACCAAATTGGAACCACCCAAGATTATTTTCTTATGACACCTAAAATACATACAATACATACCAAATGTTCTAGACCATAATCAGCCTGTGCAATTGCTGTCCCACTGAATGTATTGGTCTCCACAAAATCTGCTCCAGCCTCTAAGTATTTCTATATTGTATAAATACACATGTAGATGTTATAAGCCACCTTGTGGGAAAACAAGCAACGTGGTTTCCGAACAGGTCTGACACAAACCGAACTGCACAAGCACAGAAAAGTGCTAGATCATGCTTGAAATTTCGGATTTAAGTAGAAGAGGAACTGTACTATCCATGTAGTGAAAACAAAGGCGCTGATCAGCTTCGCAGTTACTGCGAAGCTGATCTGTGCCTTTGTTTTCGCCTAGGCATATTGTTGGTTTTCCCATGTGGCGGCTCAAATGTTATGTTATATTTTTGAAGTATCACTTCTTCACTGATTCTTATAGCTTTAGATTAAGCAAGTAAAGACACTTAGTCACTATACAAAAGCTGCCAAAATTAATGCTAAATGAAGCTATGTATGTGTACCTTGATTTTCAGTAATTAACAAAATACAATTTTTAGCAAAAAGATTAAGCAGGGCCTGAGTGACTTACATGACTGTGCACTGAATGCTTAAACAATGATATACTGCCCCATAGCAGCACTCGCAGCTGATTCAATCAAGTTTGTTTTTCACTTTATTAAAGAACACTTTGTTTCCACCGGCCAGTCATCAGATTTAAAAATCAATGAGTAGTTAGAATTTAAAGATCTGACATTAAGTCATTTGAACAAGACAAGTTACACAGGGCTTTTTCTCTATACAAAACTGGGTCCGGTTTCCGGTACCAAATTTTTTCCCAATTGGCTGAAAAAATTCCCAATTGACCTAGAACATTCCCAATTAGCAGAAAAATCTGAATTTAAAAGGTAAACTTTCCCAATTTTGATAAAAATTGCACTATTTTTTCCCAAAATTGTTGTATTTTTTCCCTAAATCACACAATTTTTTTCCCAATTTCATTGGTACCAAAAATTTCCCCAAAAGGTCAGAAAAAGCCCTGTTACCTTATGAATTTCATAAACAACATCAGGCTTCGTCAAGCAGAGTAAATCATTGTTGCCCTTGAGGTTGTTTGGATGTTCTGTGAACTCCGACCCGCGGAAATCCTCCTCTGTGAACCTGTACTGCTGGATCATCGTACCCATACCACCATCGAATATCATTATACGTTCCTTCAGAGTTGATTGAAGCTCCATCTCTATTGCTAAATAAAACCATAAGACAAATGGTCACATCAGGAAAACAAGTCTGTGAAATTTATACCCCCTTAAACTGAACTTTTATAAAAGAACTAGAAATAAGTGTTTGTAAAACACTATGCCCCCAACTGTATGCTTGCCTCTAACCTGGCACAGTCTATATGATTCAATTATTTCATTATTTTTAATGAAAATCATGTAACCTGTGCACAAATAGCAAACTTGAGGGCGAAAAGTGATGACAAATGGAGTTAAAATTTCACAATTCCGTAATTGTCAAAATTTGACAGAAAATCATCAACAGTTAATCAGATAATCTAATCCTTAGCCCCAACCAGTATACCAAATATCAAGGCTCTAACTCAAATATGTTTTTAGATATCTTGCACACAAGATTTTCAAATTTTGTTTTCAAAGGGACATAACTCAAAAAGGGGGCATAACTCGGACATGAAAAAAAATTACGGGTCTACTATTTTTTCATGAGGAGTCAAAGAATGAAATTTCAAAACCCTAGCATTCACCGTTTAAAAGTTCCAAATTTCACCGAAAAGTGGAAAAATCAATCAAAATTTCAAAATTCTGTAATTTTGTCAAAAGTTTGGGTAAAGTTCTGAAAAGTTAATCAGGTGATCTACTATTCAGCCCCAACCAGTATATCAAATATCAAGGCTCTAGCTCCAATACTTTTTGAGATATCTTGAACACAAGATTTACAAATTTTGTTTTCAAAGGGACATAACTCAGAAAAGGGGCATAAATCGGACATGAAAAAAAAAAAAAACACGGTTCTACTACTTTTTCATGAGGAATCAGTAAATGAAATTTCAAAACCCTAGCATTTACCGTTTGAAAGTTTCAAATTTCACCGAAACGTGGAAAAATCAATCAAAATTTCAAAATTCCATAATTTTGTCAAAATTTTGGGTGAAGTTCTGAAAAGTTAATCAGGTGATCTACTCCTCAGCCCCAACCAGTATACCAAATATCAAGGCTCTAGCTCAAATACTTTTTGAGATATCTTGCACACAAGATTTTCAAATTTTGTTTTCAAAGGGACATAACTCAGAAAAGGGGCATAACTCGGACATGAAAAAAAATACGGGTAAATTATTTTTTCATGAGGAATGTGCATATGAAATTTCAAAACCCTAGCATTCACTGTTCAAAAGTTAACGGATGCACAATCGGACATGAAAAAAAAAAAACACGGTTCTACTACTTTTTCATGAGGAATCAGTAAATGAAATTTCAAAACCCTAGCATTTACCGTTTGAAAGTTTCAAATTTCACCGAAACGTGGAAAAATCAATCAAAATTTCAAAATTCCATAATTTTGTCAAAATTTTGGGTGAAGTTCTGAAAAGTTAATCAGGTGATCTACTCCTCAGCCCCAACCAGTATACCAAATATCAAGGCTCTAGCTCAAATACTTTTTGAGATATCTTGCACACAAGATTTTCAGATTTTGTTTTCAAAGGGACATAACTCAGAAAAGGGGCATAACTCGGACATGAAAAAAAATACGGGTAAATTATTTTTTCATGAGGAATGTGCATATGAAATTTCAAAACCCTAGCATTCACCGTTCAAAAGTTAATGGACGCACAGACAGACAGACAGACAAGCCAAAAGCAATATGCCCTTCCAACTTTTTCAAAGTTGGGGGCATAAAAACTTGGGTTTGCAGGAGTTGGTTACACTTAAATTGACTTCAGTTGGTATGGCAGTAAAACTGCTGCTCATTCAATAAAAAGATATAGGAAGATCACAAAAAAGGAAGGTGATCAGCTGATTTGGACATTGAAGTTGAAGGTTTGTTCATGAAATACACTAAAGCGGCTAAATTAGGTGTAATTTGAATTTGTAGCATTTGTTGATTTTTTTTCATGTATCCACAGTATAATAAAGGAACCAGGCACTGAGGTTATAAAACTTTTTTCAAGCTCAGCTCAGCTTAAAATTTCAAATCCTCATAAATACTGAAATAGCCCAAATATATTGAAACTAGAATTTGTTTTCTATGTGAAAACTGATGTCTCCCCCCTTTCTACTTGCATGTCCAAAATATGCAAGCAAGAGTTATAGTTCTTGTGCATCACATATCCTGTCAGTCTGTTTTATAAATGTACCAAGTTTCATTGAAATATCTCTTACGGTTTTCAAGTTGTAGAGCGGGCACAAAATTGTATGGAAAATAATCAAAGGGAAATAACTCCAAAGATAATGTTTCATTGAAAAATCTCTTATGGTTTTTTTAGTTATAGAGCAGACACAAAATTGTATGAAAAATAATCAAAGGGAAATAACTCCAAAGATATGCAAGCAAGAGTTATGGTTTTTTAGCATGACACATCATCTCATTGTGCTTTATAAGTGTAACAAGTTTCATTGAAATAATTCTTATGGTTTTCAAGTTATGTCTGTCTGTCTTCAGATACTGAGTCGATCAATTTCTGATCATCACCTCAGGTGTGGGGTGGGTGGCTAAATTTTGAATTTAGCAAATTAGGGGGAAAACATTCGGGATGGGCCATTAAAACTATTTACAAGAAGCTAGACAGAGGCATACTAAAACGTATACCTCTGGAACCATGGTTTAAATGAGAGCCTTAAACTCTTCCGTGGTCTTAGATGCGACGACTGAAGAAGGTAGACTATTCCAAAGCGGAGTAGTCCTTGGGAAGAAAGAATTCTTCAGAGCATCAGTATAGGACATGTATCGTGTGGACTGTGATTCATGAGATGCCCTGGCATATCTTAGTCTGGGTGCCGGGGTCAGATATTTATCTTTGTCAAGAGACACTGTACCGGAGTGAATCTTGTAAAAGAAAGTTAGAGAAGACTTTAGCCTGCAGTCCTCCAGGGATGGCCACTCAAGTTCATCAAGCATGTCATCGACGCTACTGGCATTATGCCATCGCCTGCAGACCCACCTGGCTGCTGTCTTCTGCACTTTCTCCACCTTTTTTGTCTCAGTTTCATTATAAGGATGCCAAATAGGAGCTGCATATTCGAGCTGAGGGCGAACCAATGTTTGGTATGCAACTTCCTTTGTATGCCTAGGTGCAAGTGCCAAATTGCGCCGAAGAAAACCCAAAGTCTTAGTTGCTTTAGAAGAAATTTCAGCAACATGCTGACCCCATTCCAAGTCGTCAGTGATAGTAATTCGATCCAAGGTATTTGGCGGACTGAACCTGTTCCAATGTTTGTTGATGTAGTGAGTAGTTAAAATGTATTTGATTGCTAGGGAGGTGCCACGTCACTCTCATTGAATGACATTTGGCAACATTAAATTTCATTTGCCAATCGGTCTCCCATTGTCCTAGGCTATTCAGGTCATCCTGTAATGAGGGTTTTAATATTCCTATACAGAACACAATCATCGGCAAAAAGGCGAACAGATGACCTGATATTGTCCGGAAGATCATTTATGAAAATCAAGAAAAGGACCGGTCCCAAGACCGATCCTTGAGGGACACCAGATAGTACAGGGACTGGATCTGAGGCTTGGCCATCTAACACCACTTTTTGAAAGCGCTCAGAAAGCCATGAAGCGATCCACTGATGAGTAGATCCTCTAATCCCATAGTAGTGCAGTTTGTAGAGTAGTCTCCTGTGAGGGAAAAAGTTATAGAGCGGACATGAAATTGTATGGAAAAATAATCAAAGGGAAATAACTCCAAAGATATGAAAGCAAGAGTTATAATTTTTGTGCATGACACATCGTCTCATCGTGTTTTATAAGTGTACCAAGTTTCACTGAAATTTCTCTTACAGTTTTCACGTTATAGAGTGGACATGAAAATGTATGGAAAATAATCAATGGGAAATTACTCCAAAGATATGCAAGCAGGAGTTATGGTTCTTTAGCACGACACATCATCTCATCGTGCTTAATAAGTGTACCAAGTTTCATTAAAATATCTCTTACGGTTTTCGAGTTATAGAGCGGACACGAAATTGTATGGAAAATAATAAAAGGGAAATAACTCATAAAATACTCAAGCCAGAGTTATGGTTCTTGTGCATGACACATCGTCTGATCATGCTTAATAAGTGTAACAAGTTTTATTGAAAAATCTTAAACGGTTTTCAAGTTGTAGAGTTATAGAGTGGACACGAAATTGTATCGAAAATAATCAAAGGGAAATAACTCCAAAAATACTCAAGCTAGAGTTATGGTTCTTGTGCATGACACATCGTCTTGTCGTGGTTTACAAGTGTACCAAGTTTCATTGAAAAATCTTTAACGGTTGTCAAGTTATAGAGCGGACACGATTTGTGACGGACAGACAGACGGATAGACGGACAGACGCACGGGGAAAAACAATATGTCTCCCGACCCTGAAGGGAGGAGACATAATCAAAGGTTTAGAAATCCAAAGCCTGTAACTTATCCAGCTAATAAATGTCAAAATGTCAACAATTCAACGGTTGGCATTTTAACATTTATGAGCAGGATAAATTTCAAGCTCAGCTGAATTGAGCATGAAAAAAGTTTTATAACCTCGGGACCAGGTGTAAAGCCCACATATCAATGTAGAACTATGGTTTTTATTGTCCATTAGGTTCCTCACCCATTGGGCCCCAGAGGAAATAGATAGGCTATTTGTGCCTCAAAGCAAAGCTTATGAATTATTTTGATCACTGGTTTAATACCACTCAGTAGGTCTGAGCCTGCCCATGAAAAGTGGTTCAAGTCAAACCATCCATACATATAGGCCTTTTTGTTTACTTGGGCTCAGATCCAATAAACCCCAGATAGCTACCTACGGTATATGTATGGTTTTATTGGAAATATGTTGTCTCGGCTAGATTGTCAACGCTGCAACTGATAATGTTTCAGAGCTTATAATTCAATGATTTGAGCAAATATATAAGATTTTTTTTTTTCATAAAACAAAAGCTTAAGGCCAAAAAAAATAATACCATTGTTTCTCAGGCCACTTTTTGAAGAAACAGATGCGGGCGGCAGGTTTTTTATTTTAATTTTTATTTGAACAAAAACGAATGCGGGTGGCGGCATTATTTTTTTTTTTTTTTTTTTTTTTAACTTTTTTTCTGGGGGTGGGGGGGGTAGGGTCAGTATGGAGATATGGCGAGTGAGTGATAAACGGACAATATGCTTCCGGCGATCTATGCCGAAGTCACCGTACGGTAACTCTCGTTTATTTAATGATCGATATTTCACACCTAATTTGTGATTGCCAAAATTGGTTGAACATTAGTAATTCGGAAACAAATGAATATCATACCTATTGGTCTATCACTTAATCCGGTAACAATAGATTTGAGAACATCAGTCAGCACGAGTTCCCCCCAATTATCATGATTATCACGCTCTCTGAGTACATCTCAACACGAGTCATAATCTCCGCCCATTGGCCCATGAGATAGCGAATGACGACGTCAATTAGTAATTATTGTCAAGACATTTTATAACTTGTCGGAAAAGAATCAAAATCCACTGTATGTTGTGTCAGCAAGTAACACATTCTATTATTGTCCTTATTTTCTAATTTCACTCGAATGAAAGTTTGAACATTGTACCGATCACACATCGGTGATCATATGATAGCGAAATGATTAGAGCATTCGCTTCGGGCACGGGAGGTATCGGGTTGGATCCCGGGCCGCGTGATACCAAAAACGTTAAAAATGGTACCAAAAAATACCTTGCTAGCTTTGCGCTCATCATTCATAAAGCAAGCACTGGCATCTCTTCTCCCAAAAAGATAACTTCCGTGATGGGAATACAGTTATTGAGGTGGTGGTTGGTGACGGGCAGTTTAGTTCTATCAAGGACAGTATATCGATATACGGTCCTTGGTTCTATCATTAGATGATTAGAGTCTGGTGATTGCAATACCCTTACTCGGGGTTAAAACGAGGTGTGCCGGTAAGTCAGCGGCGGAACACTATACGAACATACAACATAATATAATTTCACAAAGGATTCTTGCGGATGCTCAAAACACTCATTTTCCCAGCGGGAAAGTAAAGAAATCGCATTTGTTTTTCAGCGTGAACTTTTACATACCTTCCCGAACATTACCGTTCTCAATCGCGAATGTTAAATGCCAAATGTAGGTGTCCTAATGTTTTGGACCACAATAATTGTTGACGAAATCATTGACCAACGTGTCATCAATAGCCTATAATAACCCAATGTTTACGGTAACGTTACGGTCTACCAATAATCCCCTAGTCACGAGTGCGATAACGTGTATCGCTCGGCTTATTTTCAAAACTATGATGGATTAATATAATTTGAGTGTCATTCACGCTTCGCGAGCAATGGATTGTGTCACCTAAACATTAGTGAGATGACAATTATCACTCACGAGTATACACGAATTTTGAGCAGACGACATGATTCATACACATTAGGCTATCAAAACACAATTTTCCGTTTCAAATGTGTTTATTCATTTTTAAAGTACTTAAAAGAGAAACTGGAAGAAAACTGTGCCTTGGCGAATGCCCGGAAAACGATATTTCATTTTTCCTCTCCACGAGTTTTGATTTTTTACTTGCACATAAATAAATTAGTATAAAGGAACACAAAGGTAAAACGGCGCCTTGGTGCCGCCGTAGCGATATTTGGGTGGATGAAATTTTGGTTTACCAGGCTATATAGCAGTACAGGTGTCTACATGTTTAATACAATTATCTAGTGGCTATCCTAAACCTTATGATATAAACAGCTGAAACAAGCATCAGAATATTGACCGCATGTAATTTAGCCCAACATAAGTTCGTACGTAAACTGTACATGGACAATAGAACGCGGGATTGCTACCTAGACCCTATGTGTTTTAGACTAAAAATTGAATACCTCTAACAGACATTACCATATACTGTACCTGCACATCATGACGAAGCAGTTCCGTCCTTTGGTGAAGGCTCGAAATGTCCCGGAACCGCGTCACAACGAATACCGTGTTACTAGCCGTCATGCGCAGACTGCATGCGCAGTCGTTTTTCTGAAAACCGCGAGCAGAAAAAGTGACAAGAGTGAAGGTTTCAAGACAAATGCGGTGGTTTCTGTATTTTTTTTTTATTTTGAGGAATAAAAAAGGGTAATGCGGTGGGTCTGAAAGAGATGCGGCGGTGCCTGAGAAACATTTATTTATTTTTTTTTGGCCTAAGATGGTATCATTTTTATTTCTGGAGAAATCAACATGTTCTGCACAAATCGTCTAGATATTAGATATCAAATTTCACTGTTTTCAGCTTTTTTGATAGAAAATCACCAGATTTTGGTAAAATTGAAGGGGAAATATCATATTATTTACAAATTTTGGCCAAACAGGATAATAACTTCTTCAGCCTAAGTTGTCACTGAAACTCATTTTTGACAACATAAATTGACATTTGCTTTAGTGCCATATCCGGATTATTTTGGATCCGAGACTTGGTTATTTTTATATAGTTATTAGGGTGGTTATTTTTCAAAGACATTTTAGATGTCATGACATCCTTAACTTGGGTAGAACTCCCATAAAATGTAGGCAACGTCCCGACATGACCATTGCTGTTGACTGGGTGGCTAAGCACCAACTTTTGTTGTTTCCTTTCTGTTTTCATTTTTTTTTTTTTTTTTTTTTTAGTTTGTTAAATTTGTTTATAGATCTAGTTCAATTAGTTTTATGCAGTCAATCATTTCTTTCTTCAGATATACT
Source organism: Rugalucina vietnamica (assembly GCA_964017185.1). Lineage (NCBI taxonomy): Eukaryota > Metazoa > Mollusca > Bivalvia > Lucinida > Lucinidae > Rugalucina > Rugalucina vietnamica. The sequence continues at coordinate 2,309,241 of OZ024872.1, forward strand.
GAGTCAATCAATTTCTGACCATAATCTTCTTCCTATTGGCTGATTGGTTCAATTTTGAATTACTACTTTAGAAGAGTTGTTGTTTGTTTTTACATTACACGTGCTTTGGCCACTCAAGCGTAAAATGTCAAAGGTTAACGAGGATAGAAGCTTGCAAAAGCATTTGCCGTAATTACATAAGCGCCTCGCTGACAAAGATCAACCAATTAACGCTCCAGCAAGTGCGCGATTAAAACAATTTACTTCGATTCTTACCATTTTTAACGACCTTGTCTTCGTTTGAAGCTGAAGTAGGCGCCATGTTTGACAACATAGAAGTCTGCAAAGTAAAATAAATGCGCTTTCTAAGCGCAAATAATTATAAGATGATGCGACGTTCGGTTCAGAGATGTTTACTGTTCGCGGTCGCCGGACCAAATGATTTTCTCCCACAATTCATCGGAAAATACGTCACGAAAAGACCAGCTGATACATTGCCGCACCGAACAGAGGAATTCCAGCATTGAATAGAAGAACCACCAGTGAGTTGTTTGAAGCAATTGAAGAATCTGAATAGTTCACTGAAGAATCTGAATATTTCATTATTGAACCAATTGAAGAGTCTGAAAAGTTTACTGAGTGATGACAGTAACTGGTGACATACTAAATGACAATATTTCACCAGGGAGTTCGGTGGGTTCGGTAGTTGTCAAATTTCAACTATTGTCCTCTTATATGGCATTTTTGTGGAGAAAAAATTGCGCATGCGTCGAAATACTGTGTTGCTATTTCTGAAGCTCTCTCTTCAAAAATTCCAAAAACAACTATCTACAGGTCCTAGCCTGGATAACTTGGAAGAATTTATTAGTGTATTGACTAGAAACTGGGTTCTGTATATCAGATTGTGATATTTTGCACTCGTCTTTCCAATAATCAATAAAATATTGACAGACCTACCCCACCCACTTCTAAGTGCCCTGTCAAGCGTCTAGTGACACTGACCGCCATTGTTTACTTCCGGTCAATGAAAAATGTGAATTGTCACAATGAAATCCATAAATTTGGTAAGTCTCTTCCCTATTCTGGTAATTCTATCGACATTTGCATATTTGTTGAAACTTCCAGCTGCTGATGAGACGCAGACTGACAGGGAAAATGACCCGTTCTCACTGCTAAGTGCACAATTGACCTCCAAACACAGGGAATTATTATTGAAACTTTGGAAACTGCATCTTGCACCAGGGAATCATACAAATGGTTCATGCCTTCTATACATAGGTACCCTACTAGTCACCCTCTCAAATGATGTCCAGCTAAACCCTGGACCAAGGCCCCCTTAAATACCCATGTGGCAGCTGTGGTGCGGCTGTGAGAAACAACCAGAACAGTATACAATGTGATGGTTGTAATTTTTGGTTTCACATTAGTTGTCAAGGCATGAATACTAGCATCCACCACATAATGGCGGAACATGCTAGCTATTCATGGAGTTGTTTGAATTGTGGCCTCCCAAACTTTAGCACGGCTATCTATGACGACTTTTCAATATCGGACTGTTCTACGAACAATTTCAGTGTGCTCGACAGCTCTCTACCTCCAAGAACTTCTACACCTATCAAAAAGAAAACATTTTCCAAAAATTCAAACAAGCTTAAAGTCATAAACATAAACTTTCGGTCAGTCGATCGTTAATAAAGTCCCTGAACTACAGTGCTTGATTGATACTGAGAATCCTGATGTTGTCATCGGTACAGAGTCATGGTTGTCTCCTGAGATCTCCAGTGGTGAAATTTTTCCTTCTGGCTACACTGCATACCGGGCGGACCGAATTTCTAAAACCCGCAGTGGCGGTGTTTTCATTCTGGTCCGAAATAGCCTGATCTGTACAGAACAGGCTCAATTTCGCACCAACTGTGAAATGGTATGGGTTAAGCTGGAGGTTGCAGGTGTGCACCCATTATACATTTGTGCATACTATAAACCCACAGAAGAAGATCAGGATAGCATGTTGGAACTGCGCCGGTCTATTGAGTTAGTAAAAAGGCAAACAGCTGAAACCAAGGGCAACATCTGGGTCCTCGGAGACTTCAATCTTCCCAAACTTACCTGGACAGACAGATCACCATCAGTAAAACCAGACTGCTCACTGACGAAGACTTATGACTTATTCCTGGACTTACTGAATGACTTTGGCTTTACCCAGATGGTCACTACACCCACGCGACAGGACAACATCTTGGATTTATTCTTGACAACAAACCCGACTCTGGTTGATGAGGTTGACTGCCAGCCCGGCCTTGGTGACCATGACATGGTCACGGCTTCCTGCGCTCTAAAGCCCTCCATTCAGAAACAGAAACCCAGAAAAGTCCCACTTCTCAATAAAGCGGACTGGCCCAAATTGAAATCTCTCATGAGAGATTATCAGAAAAAGTTCCTGCTTGAACACCCCAATAGATCAGTTGAGGAACTCTGGTCTGACTTTGTCACAGCCTTAGACACTTTTTCCTCAAAGTGTATTCCCTCGAAGATAATCCGAGGTAAATTTTCCGTACCTTGGATCACCCAAAACATCCGCAGACAGATCAGACGTAGAGATGACTTATACAGGAAATTCAAAAAAACCGGAGACCAGAAATTTCGTGACAAATTCCTATCCCTGCGTAAAAGTATAAAACAAAAAATCTAAGCTTCTTACAACTTATATCTTGAAGGTCTCCTTGGCATCACTGATGAAAACTCTGTCTGCAACAACAAAAAGTTATTTTCATTCCTCAAGAGTGCTAAGCAAGACCAGACTGGCTCACCTCCTCTCCAAGACGATAATGGACTAGTAACAGACACAACTGAAAAAGCAAACCTCCACAACCAGCAATTCCAATCAGTATTTACTACCAAGGCACCCCTTTCACTTTCTCGGCTGTGTAAGATGCAAATCCAAGATATGGCAGATAGTGGTACATTGCGTCATGACGCAGTACCAGCAGGCATCCTAAACTCTAACCCAATTATGGAAGAATTTACTATCTCCTGTAATGGCATCCTCAAGCTCCTTCAAAACCTGAAACCCTTCAAGGCAGCCGGTCCAGATAAGCTCAAACCATTACTGCTCAAGGAACTGCGGGAGGAAATTGCTCCAATTATCCAAATAATTTTTGAGCGCTCACTCCAGACAGGCAAGCTCCCTGCAGACTGGTGTAAAGCACAAGTCACCCCAATCTTTAAGAAGGGAAACAAATCATCTGCTGCCAACTACAGACCTATATCTTTGACTTGCATACTTTGCAAGGTCCTCGAACACATTATTGCTTCACATGTGGTAAAGCACCTCAATGCACATGACCTCCTGTATGATCTACAACACGGCTTTCGAGAAAAGAGGTCATGTGAAACGCAGCTTACCATGTTGGTCGAGGACCTTGCGAGAAATGTGAGTAAAGGCAAGCAAACTGATTTGATACTGCTGGATTTTTCAAAGGCCTTTGACAAAGTGAATCACTCCAAACTCCTTTGGAAGCTCCACCAGTATGGAATCAGAGGAAATGCACTAGCCTGGATTCGTGCCTTCCTGGGTAACCGGTCGCAGACGGTGGTCATTGATGGGGAGGAATCAGAATCGGTCCCGGTGACCTCTGGGGTACCCCAGGGCTCAGTTCTGGGTCCGATCCTGTTTCTAATCTACATCAATGACCTGCCGGATGAACTGTCATCACAAGTTCGACTATTCGCAGATGACACGGCCGTGTACCTGACAATAGGAGATACGGAAGATGGCAAAGTGCTACAAAATGACCTGGACAGACTATCTGTGTGGGAGGACAGGTGGGACATGGAGTTCAACCCTTCCAAGTGCCAAGTAGTACGGGTGACAACATCCAGGAGACTCATTGATGTAACATATACTTTGCATGGCCAAGTCCTGGAGGTTGTCACAAGTGCGAAGTACTTGGGGGTTGATATCTCCAGTGGCCTTTCCTGGAATCCCCACATTGACAGAATAACTAAAAATGCCACCAGGACGCTAAATTTCATCCAGCGTAACATCAAAACCAAAAACCAAAAGGTACGAGAGACTGCCTACAGCACACTGGTCCGCCCCCAGCTGGAGTACGCAGCCCCCGTTTGGGACCCCTACACTAAAGAAAAAAGACTCCAGCTGGAAAAAGTTCAACGCCGGGCAGCACGGTGGACCACTAGCAATTTCGACTACCGGTCAAGCACTACTGCTACCGTAGACAAACTCGGTTGGAGAACGCTTGAGTTACGACGAGCAGATGCCCGTCTATGTCTATTTTTCAAAATAGTACATGGCCTGGTTGCTTTACCTCTTCCTGAATACATTGAACCTTCAAATACAATCTCAAGATACTGCCATTCAATGACCTTCCGCCAGTTACAAACAAGTACAAACTACTATAAATACTCCTTCTTTCCACTGGCTATTGTCCAGTGGAATGCCCTCCCTGCAGATGTTGCATGCTTACCAGACCTTGAGTCTTTCAAGGTCGCAGTTAGTAAGCTGCAACATCCCAGGCCGTAGACCCAGAAATAGTTGTTTTTATCCTGATTTTAAACTCGTCTCAACTATTTTAACCTATCATCTTTTATCCGTCTTGCTGAATGCTTTTAACCTGTCTTTTCTTTAATTTTCAGCCTTATTCTTTTCGACAGCGCATCTGCCTAGAATGTCCGTGAGGGCGTATGGCAGTATATGAAGATAGATAGATAGAAACAAATACTAAGAAAATTTAAGAAAGGGCGTTGAGATTTATCTACAGTGACTATAGCAAAAGTTATTAGTCACTGTTGGTAAAATCTTAGACTAGCTACTAGTCTGATAAATTGATAAATAAGTTTTTTTGTCCTTTTTTGTAAATTTAAATTTTCTTTTCTTGAAAGCTAGAGCACAAGATGATGTACATATATTGGCTAGATTTATCAGACTAGTATTCTCCGAAAATGCTCTGAGAGGAATGCTGTGATTGACTTTTATTAGCCTCATATTGCCCCCGCATAATCTGATAACAGCCACCAACTCAAATTTGTTTATTTATCTGAGTTTTAATGATATACAGGTGATGCTATCCAGCTCAAAGAGGAAAACCACAGAATTTTTTTCTTCAGTTTACCCAGAAATTATCAGTATTTGTTAATAGGTTTAAGAGCAATATTTACATGAATTCAAATTTAGTGAAGCGTCAGGGTTTAAGAGCCAAATACGTTTTGATACAAGAAAAAAAAAATCAAGCTTATTTTTTATATCACAAAATTGATATTTGTTTAAAAATGTTTTATTTCAAGTAAAGACGCGAATATATCTGAGCCTATGCATGAGGAAAACAACTATCTAGGTTTCCGACCAGGTCCGACACAAACCAGCCTGTACAGTCACAGAAGAAGGTAGCTGATTCGTGCCTTTGGGTTCGCATAATGTAGATTGTTGGTTTTCTGATGCAGTGGCTCATCTATGAACTTAATATCACAAACGCTGCACAGAACTAGCTTTTGAAGAAAAATACATGTATGTTCTATATGTTCCAGTCTTTGCTTGTTATCAGTTGCAGTATAAACAATTGGCCATAAATTCTGATCTCTGATCAGCAACCAGCAGGTTCTTCTGACAGTAATTGGTGGGATCAGAATATTCCAGTATTACCCCGTCAGAAATTAAAGGGGAATATTTCGCTTGGTACTAGGCGTTAAAATCGTTAAAATTGAGACAGAGGAGTAGACCCATACAGTTTACTCGACAATGGCGAATCACTAAGAGATCTAACGCTATTATTTTAAACACGACCATGGGAATGTTATTCTATTTGATACTAAGAACATCTAACATATCTCAGCTTTACAGGAAAATAATAATTTTAATTCATTCAATTTCTTAATGGGAGATAACTCTGTTGATATGATACCTCCTGCATTAGACAATGGCGAACCAAACTCGACAATGGCGAATCAGATAGTCTATAGCCCATAAGAAACCATTTTAGAAGAGTATTTTTGCACACAAATGGTGCCATCATCATTCGAAACTAAATGGTGTTTGACAATATTGTGTTGATTTGCTTTTGTGCTTTACGTTTACTGTCAACAGCAAATGCCATTTCGGAAAGGTCAATTTTACCGATTTAAGCATGTCTTATTGCTTTTCTTACGAATATGAAAATTCGTAACTAAGAAATGATGCATAGCTTGAAAAAATCCCACGTCCCAGATGGGATTCGAACCCGGACCGCCGGGGTAGAAATCCAATGCTCTAACCACTGAGCCAAAGAGTCGACTCCCTGACGCAGTATGTCAGAGATTGTTCATATGTGATACATTGTATCGAATAGCTGTGCTATTTATAGAAGCTACGCATCATAGATAATCTCGAATGAATGAGTGGTGCAATGGGACATAACACACCCCCATTTCGAGGAAGTAATCATTTATGATTACGAGAATGTCATTATAATGACTAAATGACTCAAATGGTCCATCTCCGACGAGCCCCCATCTTACGAATATGAAAATTCGTAACTAAGAAATGATGCATAGCTTGAAAAAATCCCACGTCCCAGATGGGATTCGAACCCGGACCGCCGGGGTAGAAATCCAATGCTCTAACCACTGAGCCAAAGAGTCGACTCCCTGACGCAGTATGTCAGAGATTGTTCATATGTGATACATTGTATCGAATAGCTGTGCTATTTATAGAAGCTACGCATCATAGATAATCTCGAATGAATGAGTGGTGCAATGGGTCATAACACTTTATCGAATCAATGTAAGCCTAAAAGCAAGATGGTTAAACCACGACTTGCACCAATATTAGTTACGCCATTAACCAAACCAAATGGTTCCAGGGCAAGCCTTCAAAAGGTAGATTATCAGTATATTGTGCACATTCTTTTTACCACACAAAGTATGATTCGCTATTGTCGAATTTACATGTACATCTTTCCCCGCTTACATCTACCTTCAGTGTCAAAACTTTTATCAAAAACAGGCATATTGCATAACTAGGGATATTAGGCATTAAAGTAATGCAAAAATGGCCATCATCAAATGCTTAGAAACGAGGTATGAAACATATTTTATCTGAACGTTACTTTTTGTGGAACAATAAACTAGGCATCTTAGTTAAGGGGTCAAGCGTTTCAGCAACCCTGATTTTATTGTCCGGTGGAATTTTGACTACATTCTTTTACCAAACCCCAAGGCATAGATGAAAGTAAATGACTGAGTAATATAATAAATAATATTTTGTCTAAGTTTCAAGAAATTCTGCAATATCTTTATGAGTGGTTCGCCATTGTCGATGATTCTCTATTGTCGAGTTCACTGTATTATGTCCAAATGATGTACATTTTATATAAAAATGATTTGTACCTTTTGTAGATTTGTCATTTTAACGCCTAGTGGCTAGGCTAGTAAAATCTCAAATCCCATCACTAAAAGCCAGACGTTTGAGGGCAATAGCTTTGGAATATTTTAATATTTCAAATAATTTAGCTCCAGTATCTTTAAATGACCTATTAACTTTTAAAAACATTCTTATTCTTTAGGTACCAGAGAACAATTGAAGTCCCACAGTTGAGAACAGTTAAACACGGTTCCAGGTCCTTCCGCTTCATTGCAGCCAAAATTTAGAACTCAATCCCTCAAAATCTCAGAGACATTAGCAGTTTTAATGCTTTTAAAAAATAAATACATGGAGCGGGAGACATGCACATGTTCTTCTGTTCTGTTTGAACTGTTTTAATTTTGTTATGATGTTTATTTGCATTTTTGAAATTCTTACATAAAATATTGCAAATTAAGTGAGTCTGATCTGGTGAGGTTCAGTTTGGCTTTTATTCAATCTATTTAACAATGATATTTATACTGTTTTAGTCCGATGCATGTATTGCAACTACCCTAATTCTTAAAAGAATGTATTTTTATGGTGTAGAAAATGTGAATGATGTTATTATATGTTTTATGCCTTTGTAAATAACCACTGTGATATTCCAACGTGCTTATGTCATTGTTCTCATTGTTTCTGTATGTTAAGTAGCAAGTAAGTAAGTAATTACTTTATTTAACGAGGGTAACTCGGTTGGCTATGCCAATCTTCCCCGAGGCCCCAAAGCAAATGTTTTGTATTGTATGCTGTATGCTTCTCTTAATATCCTGTGTAGTCGGTAAATAGCTATACATAGCTAATGTTATACTGTTTATACTTTAATCCTTTAAATAAAAGTTGTCTTATTTCTTATGTTATATGTGAGAAAGTACTTAGAGCGAAGCGAACTTGGGCAGTGACGGACACATAGTCATCTGACATTTCAGCAGTAGAATACAGAGAGAACTAAGAGAAGCTTAGAGTTTAACACTAAACGACTTTGCCTTGCTATCTGATTGCACTGTCACGCCAGTGGCTCGGACATCAGATTCTCATGCAGTCAGGACGGCAGAGGGCGATTTCCTAAAGTGGAATAAACTCACAACATATACGAGGTATGGCAGGAAAGTTCGTAGACACCATTAGTATTTTCAACAGGAAAAGAAATTCAGTTAAAATGAATATAGCTGGGTTTGCAAAAATATTTCATGAGCAAATAGACGAAATTTTATGAAAATCTGGCCAACACGACATCTTCTACAGCCTTTTATGTACACCTCCCTAACCGGGAGCGAGGCAATGGCCAACGTCTCAGTGACGTTACTTGAAGTTTATTGCTGTCAGTGCTTTATATATTTGTAACAAGTTTAACCATGTTTCAGAGTTATTCCACATAGGGTCCTTGGATATCGGTACAATTCTATTATGTGTATCCAGCTGTCAAATGCAGATCTGTGCCAACTGTCCTCAGGTTCTCTGATGACCGGTTGAACATATGAAACCATTTTCATTCGCTTAGAATGTAAGACGAGTGCCCTTCCGCCGCCGTTTATCATCTTAGATAATCTATCGAGCATCCAAAAATCAACTCTGCCACTTGTAAACAGGTGACAGACAAGCTGTTAGTTTTATAATGTTGTTTATACCATTTCCATCGTGTTTGTTGGCCATTTCCATAACAAAAACACACAATTTTATGGTTATCGGCTGTTCTCCGACGCCAAAATTACGCCATTTCTTCAAACAATTTCTTCGGACTGTATCTGAAATTTTATTCACAGATATCAAACTGTACTGCCACCAAGGCCCAAACATTCAGAAAACGTTGTTGATTGAACATTCTTTCAGGATCAAAATATTTTATCGTTACAGCACACTTCCGTGCCGTTTCACAAGCAAAAACAGAATGTGAAAATCGTCACATTTTATCACGTTTAGATACCTGCCCCGCACGGCCCTACCCTCAAACAGAAAAGTGGCCATACCAAGCGTGTTATTACTTCAAATTGCACAAAATCGCTGAAATATACCCATAAGATATTGCTGCTTGAAATTATGCAAAACGCTTCTTCAACAACGCGTTACTTTTTCTGATAGCTGAAGTGTCTACGAACTTTCCTGCCATACCTCGTACTGGCTTACAAAAACATATTACTGGCTGATGCAGCTGCAAGTCGATTATGGACACACCCCATTACGAAAAACTTGCCCATGCAATATACAGAGATTTTTAAAGTTGTAAAAAAATGAAAATTTTCAGTAGAAAATGTTTGCTATTTTTCTTAATTTTGCTCAAAACATTGATTGTGGGTACACCCTCGCCGAGGCGGTTCTAACGAGTACCCACAATCTATGTTTTGGAGAAAAAATAAGAAATAGGTATACCCCTGCATACCCCAGTTTTGCTATATAAAAGGGGGATTCAAGGGGGTATACATTACACGGACATGTTTTCGTGATGCACAAAGCATAATAAATGCGCTTATACGAAAACACGTTGTTCTTGATTTATTTGGTTTAAACTTTTATATCAGCCGCCTCGTGGGAAAACCAACAATGTGGTTTCTGAACAGGTCCGATATAAACCGGATATAAACCGGAGCTTCTTGTCTGTTGCTTGGCCCACCGGGGTCCAACTGATGCTTTTCTTTAGCTCCGGAGTTAGTAAGTTATTTGGCGCCCAGGGATCTCCATCGTCGGGCAGCTTACTGAATCTGTGAGTCCTGGTTTTTGATTCATCAGGATGTTTATCATGATTTATTTGTTTGTTCTTGATGATTCATTTACTAGTTAGAGATTCACCACGAGGACCGAAGAACTAACTAAATGTTATGAACCACTGCAGAAGCTGAGGGTGAGGTTACGGCCGTGTAAAATCGATTTAAACCCGCCAGTAACTTTGTGTTACTGATCGTTCCAAGTCGATACTTCTGTGGTGGTTCTTTTTGTTTTATGTCTTGGTGTTTAAAATATTTTTGTACTGTTGGCGCCTTATGTATGTTTACATATTTTTTAGTTAAGTTAAGGTAACTGAGTGGCCACCTATTGGGAAAATAGCTGCTCATTCGGCTTACGAAATGTTTTCATGGTATAAGTACCTGATTGTTAGTTTGGTTTTTTCCCACCTTGGTTTTTGGAGTGGGATTCTTTTTCTGATTGCGCCTTTTCCTGATCTTTGCCTACTTGTACTTCTGTACAAGCACAGAAGCTGGCTAGAAGCTTGAAATTTCGGATTTAAGTAGAAGAGGGATTGTACTATCCGTTTAGCGAAAACAAAGGCGCTGATCAGCTTCGCGGTTACCGCGAAGCTGATCTGCGTCTTTGTTTTCGCATATGCAGATTGTTGGTTTTCCCATGAGGCGGCTCATATTTTTGTACAAGCGACATATAACAAACAGCAATACAATAAGCGACACATACATGTATACTCAGTACAAAAAGAAACGCAAATTTTCCATTTTCATCTTTTAAAATATTTTCAAAATCTAAAATTTTCTAAGGATTTGCCATTCATAGTTTCACACTTGAGTTTCGTTGTGATTTAAAAACGGTAAATTGCTTTAATAGAAAACTTGTGAAATCAACAATTTCCCCCAAAGATCAGAATTGAGAGAAAAATTAAACAAAAATTTGCATTTAGTATGAGCATTGTGGACCAGCAAATCAGAAAAACACAAGTTAATTGAATTTTATTGACAAGAAAATTTTCTGGGATTTTTCAAATGGTACAAGTAGGCAATTGCGCAATCAAAAAGAAATTCCCACTCCACAAACCGAGGGGTAGGAAAAAACTAAACTGATAACACTTAGATACTTACACCAAGAAAACACATCGTAAGCCGAGTGGACAGCTATTCTCAAATAGGCGGCCACTCAGTTATCCAAACAATTATATGTTACTAAAATATGAAAACGTATATAAGGCTCAAACAGCACAAAAATCGACTCCAAAACACAAAACAATTAGAACCACAACAGAACCACAACAGAAGTATCAGTAATATAAAATTACTGGGGGGGGGGGGGGGGGGGGCTTACACCGGTTTTACAGGCGCCTAACCTCATCCTCATCTCTGCAGTGGTTCACAGCACTTAGTTATTTGCTCGGTCCTCGTAGTCAATGAATCATCAAGGACAAACGAATAATTCATGAACACCACCCTGATGAATAAAAAACGATGACTCAACAGATTCAGTAAGCTACCCAACGATGGAGATCCCTGGACGCCGAATAACTTACTGAAACTCAGAGCAAAAGAAAAATACCAGTTGAACCCCGGTGGCCAAGCAACAGACAAGAAGCTCCGACTCCAACCAAATAAAATGAATAGCTTTATGTCGGGGCCATCATAGAGTCACCGACGGCAATTAAAGAAGGCAGCATAGTTATCAGTCATGATTGGGTTTAAAACTAAGCATGCAGACTGTCGCATAACATTCAAGTGATAACCTATACGTCTGTAACGTGTAATGATTTTTCTGAACTGAAAAGAAAAATCATTTCTAAGTTTCTTAAATTTGTGAAACAAGTCACCATAAAATTCTGGTTCCGAAAGACCCTCGCGTAAAAGGGTCCAACTGATGTTTTTCTTTTGCTCCGGAGTTAGTAAGTTATTCGGCGCCCAGGGATCTCCATCGTCGGGCAGCTTACTGAATCTGTGAGTCCTGGTTTTTGATTCACCAGGATGTTAATCATGATTTATTTGTTTGTTCTTAATGATTCATAGTTAGAGATTCACCGCGAGGACCGAAGAACTAACTAAATGTTGTGAACCACTGCAGAAGCTGAGGGTGAAGTTACGGCCGTGTAAAATCGATTTAAGCCCGCCAGTAACTTTTTGTTACTGATCGTTCCAAGTCGATACTTCTGTGGTGGTTCTTTTTGTTTTAGTATTTTTGTGCTGTTGGCGCCTTATGTATGTTATCATATTTTTAGTTAAGTTAAGGTAACTGATTGGCCACCTATTGGGAAAATAGCTGCTCATTCGGCTTACGAAATGTTTTCATGGTATAGGTACCTGATTGTTAGTTTGGTTTTTTTCCACCTCGGGTTTTTGAAGTGGGAATCTTTTGCTGATTGCGCCTTTTCCTGATCTTTGCCTACTTGTACCTTTTTAGCCCAACATTAAATTTTGAAATCAATAATTATTCATTGTGTCTGCGATAAGATTTAGAAAATGTTTTTCGAAACCCACTTCTAAGCAATGTTTTAATTATTTGACCCTTTTTTTGGAAATCAATGTGTCTTTAATTTAGACTTCTCGCATTAATTATCGAATTTGCAGCACTATAGTCTGGCGTTAGAGGGCTACTAATGAGGGTTCATTACCCGAAATTGCGCAGTATAGTCCATACTATCACCCAGGTCCCCTTATATGTTTTTACTGCTTCCAAAGGATCAAACTTTTGAATTTTATTTGCTATTGCTGCAGCTGGCGTTGTGCTGTGTGGCGGCCCTTAAAAAATCTCCCCGTACATCATCCATAGGTCAGATTATATTTTTCTTTCGGTCTTTTGAGATCGGTAAAGATATTCAGAGTGTTCAAAACACTTAGGTTCAGAAACCAACTTCTAAGCAATGTTTTAATTATTTGACCTCAATCAATGTGTCTTTGATTTAGACTTCTCGCATTAATTCTCGAAATTGCAGCACTATAGTCTGGCGTGCGTTGCCGGTTTAAAAAGGGCTGCTAATGAAGGTTCATTACCCGAAATTGCGCAAAGTAGTCCATACTATCTCCCTTTGAATGTTTTACTGCTTCCAAAGGATCAAACTTTTATATTTTATTTACTAATTCATGCATTTCGCTGTGCATGGACGACAACTTACGAACATAAACTAAACTTGAACTAAACATGCACTTCTAGTTCGTGCCCAGTGCATGGGACTGTGAGTTGTGTCCGTGCTTCAGCGACATGAATGGATAAAAAAAAAACTACTACGGAAAACACTTGATGCACCTTTTGAGTTTAACTGGCGTCACTTCCGTTGGCCAGCCTTGGACCTTTCTGGAATTGTGTGATTCGTCATCATTCAACATCTACGAGATCTCACAATACTAAGGTACTGAAACTGACGTTACACTTGAACTTCACGCAAACGCAATATATAGAATAGCCGACCCCGTCGCCTGCCAAGGTTGCACCCATTAATTTATACGATTTTACTCCCCGCCTACCTCTGCTAGGCTCGTAGTGGGCAGCGGGAGGGGGGGGGGGAGTGGTTAGCCCTGGTATCCCATCGTCAATTATCTTAAATTATTGAAATATCGTCTTACAAAACAGGCACAACATAATAAATCATGCAAACCCCAGATTTGCTTTACTGCCTCACCGTCGAACCCATACGTGGAGTGCTCAAACGAGCTAACCACGCATGCGGACGGGTACACATACTGCTACATGGCGCCGACTACGTGTGCGCAAAGAACGACATATTGTCAAACACACATGACATTTCTATCTTAGACCCGAAATGACATATGAAATTACACAAACTAACTTATTAATTAGTCATAGATAATCAATATTTCTTATTTAAGGATGTTCTCTGCTAACATTTCCTTTTTTTCATTTTGTTGAATATCTCGTAAACGATTGCTCTCGTTTTTTTTTTTACTTCAAGATATATGTACAAGACTAAAATTTCGTACTTTACAACAACAGAATCATGCGGCGATATGTTAATTAATCCGTTTCTACTGAATTTCCATTTTTACACCTTATTTTATTTTATATAAGAACAGCAATATTTGAGCAATATTTGAGACATTGAGATAGCTTCAAATCAAATCTCGCACCGGCCCCGGAGTCCCGGGTTACATGACTCGGCTTCGGCGCCCGGGTTACATAAACAGGCCCGGCTCCGGCGCCTGGCAATGAAACATAAAAATTGAACCCCATAAAACCATCATATTCAGCGCGAAGAAACGAAATTGATATTTTTGTTTTACATACCCCAACAGAAATATAGCTGCGCAAACGCGATTTCAAATTGCCTGGGCTTGAGATATTAGTATCAGCCCTCGGTTCAGAACGACATAGCTTCTGTCTGAATATAACAAATTCGTGTATCCCTCAAAACATAAAAAAGTTTCCAGCTATTAATACTTATGTTTGCCTGGTTAAAATCGAGAATTCCATGCTTTATATTATAAGGTGGCAAAATGTACGGTACTAAAGTTACAAAATGAGCCGCGACGCGAGAAAACCGGTCTTCGGGGTTTCCGAACAGGTCCGACACAAACCGGCCTGTACAAGCTCAGAAAAGAGCTAGAAGCTTGAAATTTCGGATTTAAGAAGAAGAGAGATTGTACTATCCGTGTAGCGAAAACAAAGGCGCTGATCAGCTTCGCGGTTACCGCGAAGCTGATCTGCGCCTTTGTTTTCGCCTAGGCAAAAATCCGGTTTTCTCATGACGCGGCTCAAATTATCTTCATGCAGCGAAAACATAGATGTAAAAATCATATCTTAGAGAAAACAGCCAAATGAGCCAATATTACTATGGTTTTAAAATCTACATATCTTTTATTTGAAGATACTCAGGAAGTAATAGAACAATCGTTGGTTAGTTATAGAATTATTGTAAAAAATAATTATTTGACTGATCTGATGTGATTTCAAATTTAAGTTTCATGTACTAAATTATTTGATTTACATATATATTTATATAAATGTACACATATTATTCTTCCCACTGGTAAGACCGAATAATTAAATCATCAATTCACCTAGTTAACATTTTCTTCCTAGTCAAGGCTGTTAAACGAAAGTTTATCTATAAAATCATAAGCCATGATATGTATTGTCTTGTACTTAAAATTGTATTTATCAAAAGGAAAATAATTAAATGACTTCTGCTTAAAAATTTACATTAGAGAAAATGGGTTTAGACTGCAGATTGTTTAACTACGTTCACTGGCGCTTCATTTCAATTTCGACTTGTCTGGTCTTGTCTTATAGTATATTCCTCCTATCGTTTCAGGAGCACCGCCCGGCGGGGCGTGAAGTTCCACAACCAGTTAAATGTTCTAAATTCTATTTCTGGAAAACTATGTACAATATTATTGGAGGTGGAGGTTGGCAACCCTTACTCCCGTTCTTTTAATAAGCGCAGTCTCTTTAGATGAACATTGTAGAAAAAAGTCCTCGAAACCTTTTCAATGTGATTGAACTGATAGACCCGGTACCATGGGTATTCAACACAATCTGGACAAATCAGCGTTCTCAGAATCGTGTTCCAGTCCTTGAAGTAGGTACTCCACACGTCAGCGCCCATCTGTTCCAGCACTATCTGCCTCAGCCGCTGTAGCAACCCGGATATCGTAATATATCGACTTGTGGCGGTGCCCATTGAAGAGGTGGAAAACTCACTCAACTAGAAGGAGTTTTCAGAGGAAAACATATGTCCCACCTCTCTGCCCAAACCCACTTTTAATTTTGTAAATTTTTACATATAACCCTGAAAAAATATATACCAACAGACATTTTAAATTGAAACCAATATATACCAACAGACATTGTAAAAAATCGGTAAAAAACTAAGTTAGAGAGCGGAAACGAAAAAAAATGCAATTTTTAACCTCAATCAAGGGCCATAACTCAAAGGTCATTTGACGAAATTTACCCATCTACAATCCCAAACCACTCCTTGCCGGTATCAACTCATATGCAAAGTTTGAAGAAAACTCGGTCAAAAACTACTCAAGTTAGAGAGCGGAATTGAACAAAATGCAATTTTTAACATCAATCAAGGGCCATAACTCTGAGGTCGTTTGACGAAATTTACCCATCTACAATCCCAAACCACTCCTTGACGGTATCAACTCATATGCAAAGTTTGAAGAAAATCGGTCACAAATTACTCAAGTTAGAGAGCGGAAACGAAAAAAATGCAATTTTTAACCTCAATCAAGGGCCATAACTCTAAGGTCGTTTGACGAAATTTACCCATCTACAATCCCAAACCACTCCTTGTCGGTATCAACTCATATACAAAGTTTGAAAAAAAAAAAAAAATAGGTCAAAACTACTCAAGTTAGAGAGCGGAAACGAACAAAATGCAATTTTTAACCTCAATCAAGGGCCATAACTCAAAGGTCATTTGACGAAATTTACCCATCTACAATCCCAAACCATTCGTTGTCAGTATCAACTCATATGCAAAGTTTAAAGAAAATCGGTCAATAATTACTCAAGTTAGAGAGCGGAAACGAAAAAAAAAAAATGCAATTTTTAACCTCAATCAAGGGCCATAACTCTAAGGTCTTTTGACGAAATTTATCCATCAACAATCCCAAACCACTCCTTGCCGGTATCAACTAATATGCAAAGTTTGAAGAAAATCGGTCAAAAACTACTAAAGTTAGAGAGCGGAAACGAATGGAGACACCTGGATTTTCAAACAGTTAATTTACCTTTGTGACCTTGAAAATAAGGTCAAGGTCGCCGAAATCTAATCACTCCATTTGGCTGTCCCAATGAAATTTCTGTGCCAGTTTGGTCTAAATCCATCCAGCGGTTCAGGAGATATCGTGCAGGAAGCGAGGTAGCCGAGTGGTTAGCGCACTGGCTTCTTGTGCTAGAGGTCCCGGGTTCGATCCCCGCCGGCGGCGAGGAAATTTTGTTGGTCCGAACTTGCCTCCCTTCGTGTCATTTGCAGGAATGACATGATAAAGTGCGCCGTCCTTCGGATCGGGACGTTAACTGGAGGCCCCCTGTGCAGGGACAGTCACCCCCTGTGCAGGTTAAAGATCCCTACACAGGTTCTATCCTCATGCATGTAGGCTCATCCTGCAAACACACCGGAGTGTACAATGTGCACCTCCCAAGAATAATCAGAAATTGATTGATGGGAGTAACAAGAAAACAAACAGACAAAAAGCTACGCCGCCGACGACGCCGACACCGCCGACGACGCCGACGCCGACGGGATCCACACCAAAAGCAAAAATACCCACGGATGACCTTATCCCCAAAAATAGACGTTGTAGAAATCAACACTCCTTGGCATTTCAGATACCTTCAGCAAGTACAAATGCCTATTTACACAGTTTCTTCCCCCAGACCATTAGAAATTGGAATGAACTCCCTGATTCTCTGATCTCCTCTGCTGAATTGTCAGATGATTGTGTGTCTAAATTTACTTCTCTTGTGAGAGCTCGGGACTAATCCCCTCCAGTCATGCCCCATCCCCCTGGTGTGGTATTGTCAGTTTGACGTTTCACCGGTAAACTATTCTGATTCTGATTCTGACAGTTTACACCCTATGGGCCTTTTGCCTAATTGTTCACAAGGATGTGTTTGTAATACATGTACTAAAATAATGTCATCCTATATTTTTGTGTACGTATCCGGAATATATCAACCTAAAAATCATTATTCATATCTAAAAACATCGTGTACTTATAAAATACCCCTCCTGTAATAGGAAAAATAAGAGGCCGAGTTGACCCGGCCGAGTTGACCCGAGGCCGAGTTGACTCACGGGCCGAGTTGGTATCAGGCCGAGTTGACCCGCTTCCGAAATGACTATAGTCTAAAAACTTGCCTCTGATAATGGTTTTTCGCAGAAAATTTTTGTATGGGGGACGACAGAAAAATTATTTTCATGTCAAAATCTTGATCTTAGTTTGTCCTAATAGGACCTGCAAAAATTTTGAAAGTCGCTGAACAAATATAGTTTTTACGGCCAAAATGAATTTTGCATAGGGATTTTGCATTGGCAAGGGAGATAATCGATGATCGTGAAAATGCATATTTTTAGAAAATTTTTACCTGATCATGAAGATTTTGTTTCAGGTATGTCATTTGTGTCAATTTATAATAATTTTGAGCAATCATGATTAAATAGTTAGAATTTAAAATTTTTGCGGGAAAATATTTACCTCCCTTCCATGAGATTTTAGTACAGAAATCCCTATTCAAAAATGTTTTTGACCAGAACTTTTTTTATTTGTCAACCGATTTTCAAAATTTTTGCTGCACATTTTGCGACAAACTAGATGCTCAATTGTGCCAAGAAAATATTTCTTCTACATTTGAACAGTTGTAAAATATCTGCGAAAAACCATTATCACGCACTACGAAACAGACATTAGTTACCTTTTTCGGTGCGGTTTCGTTGAATCCGGGTCGTTTCGCCCGTGGGTCGTTTCGCCGGGTCGTTTCGCCCTGAGTCGTTTCGCCCTGGTTTCATGGGTGGGTCGTTTCGCCCTTATTAGGTGGGTCGTTTCGCCCGGAGTTGTTTCGCCCGTGAGTTGTTTCGCCCATTATTATTATTATCATTATTATTATTATTATTATTATTATTATTATTGTAGTCGTTGTTGATATTGCTTTTGTCGATGATGCTGATGCTGATAGGTAGGTAGGTAGGTAGGTATGGTTAAAATGAGTATCTTGACGTATCTTGTTAATATAATATTTATATAAACATTTTAGCGCTTCTTTTTAATGTTGTAAAAAGATAAAGGAAGGAAGGAAGGAAGGAAGGAAGGAAGGAAGGAAGGAAGGAAGGAGATAGATAGATAGATAAATAGATAGATAGATAGATAGATAGATAGATAGATAGATAGATAGATGTGGTATGTCTGCTATTCGACAGTCAGCTAAACTAATCAAATAATTAAAAGAAGTGTGATATTTGTCCAAGTCAATTGATTAATGCGATAATCCATTAATATGTTCACGCCTTTAATCACACGTAAAGTGACCATAATCGTGTTTGTCAATTTAAGGCGATGTGTGAATGCTTTGCCTTTGGCGGTGACCAATGGCCGACATTCTTGAAATGTTAAGTGGTAAAAGAATAAAACATGACTCCGATGCATAGCGTGCAACCTTATGCACAAGAAAATAAAAAATAAAAAATGACTTTCTTTCAATGCTGTTTAAGGAGCTAGCGTTTTTCGCTGATTTCAAGCGTAAAGTGGTCAAAACACACAGGCATTCATACGATTACAGCGCCAAAAGTTAGGGTGATCTTTACACAAGTGCGTGCATATTTATTGTGTTTGAAAACTTTCGAATTCGTTTCATTTTACGCACATTTTGGTATGAAATTTAAACAGGCTGATTGTATTTTCTGTTTGAAATTATTTTTGCCTAATTATCCTGTATTCTAAAAGAAATAATCATCATCGCAACCAATTTATAGTGTGGCGTTTTCAAAGTCCTTTAGTTAACTACCCAAAAGATAGTTATGAATGATCAGCCCAAGACATATCATTAAGTTATAAATAGCAAATAATACACCATATCACACATTTGGGTAAGGGCGAAACGACTCACCAAATAGGGGCGAAACGACTCACGGGCGAAACGACCCAGGGCGAAACGACTCACGGGCGAAACGACTCACGGGCGAAACAACTCACGGGCGAAACGACCCGGGACCGTTTCGTTCGACCGGAAGTGACATATCTACTGATTCGTGGACCCGAAAATTTTGACAACAGATATCTTTACTCAAAAAGTACAGCATCTTATGTATTTTTCACGTTTTATTCAAACCAATTCGTTTGTATTTGCTTGTGTACTTGTTCTTCTGAAAAGAAATTCCTCATTCAATTCAATGATAAGCCAAAATTGAAATTCCAAGCCCGATATCGGTTTATGTTTTTTGTTTACAAACATTGAAAAATCTGTCAATCTGATTCTAAAAAAAAAAAGGAAAATAGATAATAATTATTTATTTTTCTTATTCAGTTTTACGTCCCTTTCAAGATTATTTCAGCTCATATGAGACGGGCCAATCAGTAGGTGGGGCGAAAACAGGAGAACCCCGAGAAAAACCACCTGGCACATCCGCAAGCAGAACTTGGCATGTTTCACATGTTGCCAGAGCGGGACTTGAACCCACACCAGATACAGCGGTGAAAAATATATAATTAAAATAATAAAAAAATTTTTTACTGGTGACACATCAGTGGAACGGGGCTTGATCTGAGGGGATTAGTCCCTAGCTCTCGCAAGAGGATTAAATTTAGGCAGACAATCATCTGACATTTCAGCTGAGGAGATCGGAGAATCAGAAAGGGCATTCCTGGGAGTATTTAATAGCCACTATTATAAAAATAGGCATTTGTACTTACTGAAGGTATCTGAAATATAAAGGAGTGTTGATTCCTACAACGCCTATTCTTTGGGATAAAGTATTTTGGCTCTCCATTTTAGTTTTAGGGATCTGGGGAAAGTCAGTTGCAAACCCTCACACATATGTTCCATAATGCAGAAAGTTAATTCATCAATAAGTATAATGCAGCATGTGTTGAAATGTCAAGATGTCAAACTAACGATTCAAAATGTGTGACATTGACGTCATTTGTAGAAATGCGTGAGGATCAGTGGTACAGAGTTCTCACTAGGATTTTGAAAACAGGATTCTAAGAATCCATCACTGGAAAAAGTTGGAGTCAGATATGAAAACTTGGAGTTTGACCAAGAAAACTTGGAGTTTTACCTTATAAATATATTACAATAACTTTTTTCTCAACTAGGATTCCACCTAAAATTTATACATCCTGTAAACAAAAAAAAAAAAAAAAAAAAAAAAAAAAAAAATTTTTTTTTTTTTTACAAAAGCCAATACTTGTTTTTCCAGACGTCGCAGAATAATTGATAAGATGATGTCAGCTTTACTGAAGTTGAAGCAGCCAAAATTTATAAATGAGTGTTTTTTATCACACATGAAGGCAATTCAGACCAATAGCGGTGCCAGAGACTGCTCTATAAAAATATGCCTGTGTTTTAAGGGGACCGATGTAATGTCATAAGTTTTCGTGGCGGTAGAAAGGTGGGGTTTTTTCTCTTCTTTTCTGCCAATTTCTCATTCAGAATTTCTTAAAGGCAATTAAAATTGTGATACATTCTCTCATTCAGAGAATTTCTATGCAAATAGGGTTGGAAATGAATGCAAAAAACACAAATCGCACCAGAAAACGATCTCTCCATTGTGTACATTGTTCCGATTCAGTAGCGAGTTTTCATACCGAAATTACGACGATCTGCGAACACTTTCTTTAATGATCGCTAATAATATTTTTCAACAGCATCTTGTTTTCCTATCATCCCTTTGTGTAGATAAGGACCTGACAATAAACATCCATTGAATCAACACAAATTTGTGATCCGTGAAAATTGACCTGTCAATCTCCATCAACAAAAACTTGATTGTCAGTTTACTGCGCTCTGATTGGATAAGGGCACAATTAGTTCACGCCTACTTACTTCCCCACATCAGTGGCACGTGTCAGTCACTTGCTTGATCTTTGAACAATGTTTTGCGGCTATTCTGCCTTGATCTTTCCGCGGTAGCTTATTTTTTCACTAATTTATGGAAAGTTTTGGACGCGTCACCAGAAAAAACATGGCGTAAGCGAGAATTCATGGCAGTGAATTTTAGGCGTACGAAACGAAAAACGCGTAAAAATACGCCCAGATTGGAGTTATCGAGAACTCTGTGGTACTGACCAATGGATAACATTTCCTGACAATTTATGCAAATTAACAGGACAAATTCCGGTTACTGTTGATGGAAAATCTTTTTCTATCAATGTAGAGAAGAAGAGAATAGAACAGATCATTTTACCACCATCTACCATTGGAGCGGAGCTTTGCATTGCTATAACCATCCAGCTAAGCCACATAAGGCTTATACACATGTATGTATGGATGGTTTGACTTGAACCTTTTTCCTGGGCAGACTCAGAACAGAGCTGTTAACCAATAATCAGATGGTCAGTCATTAGAGATCATTAGAGGCACAAGCAACCCATCCACGTAATACTCATTGTGAGGCGTATGGAGTATCTGGTAGATTCAGATTTCTTAAGGCTCCAATGCACCCCCCACCCCCTTACACACTTCTGTATTTTAGAAGAAGGATAGTACTATATGTGTAGCGAAAACAAAGGTGCAGATCAGCTTAACTGTACAGCTGATCTGTATCTTTGTTTTCACATAGGTAAAAATCTGGTTTTCTCATGACATGGCTTATAAGTTTTCAAACATATGAAGCTGCAGTGCCGGTCGAAGTAAGTAAACAACTGGCTCATTTACACAACTGTTCTCTCTTTTAGATCAAGGTTTCGACAACTCTTCATATCTACTATGTCCAAATGATAGCTAGACGAAGAAGAACTAATTCTGGTTCTGAAGACAAAACAAGTGGCTATAGCAACCGTTACCAAGGCAACAACACAACATATGTGACTAGAACACCCGACAGCCCAGAACTTTCGAGGACCGTACCAGATTCTGACATGTCGTGTAGAGATCGGACGACAGAGTTTTTCTCTGCAGTTAAATCGTTACAGACTCGACACAGCAATGGAGTAGTGCCTTCCCGACAGAGTGCTGCCGTCAGACAGAGGAGCGAGTTTACTCAGATTGCTAAGTAAGTACACCTGGACCTCTTTACAACACAGTTACATGATTTTGGATATAACTGATCACTGTTGGACCCCAATTGGACTACTTTTGCTATACGGGGGATGATCTAAAAGAATGTATACTTTTGCTGTAGCTTCTATACAGATCAACGAAATGCTTATAGAATAACATGAACATAAATCGGAATATGTCTAGAATATCCCGGCAAAATATCAGGAAAAACGAACGACCTGTTAAAAACCTACAGCCAAAACAAATAGAGGACTATGGTGTACCCGGCGCGCGTCACCGTTGATTTCGTAACGTTGTTGGCATTTTGATTCATTATGAAGTTAAAACCCGCTCAGCGCTTACGGCCATATATTAAACATAGATAAAAGAATTTTATTTATTTGTCTTTCGTCGTTCGAACATTTTTCTTCAGTATCCAGAATTAGAAATAAATTCACACTCCGTGTTGCTACACAAATCGCCTGATCTTCAGTGGTCTGCAAGTGGTCAGCACATTACGCATTGCGTTACTAGTGTCGCGCTTTATTTTTTTTAAATTTATCCATCTTTGTTATGCTGTCTTATCGTCATAATCACAATGGGAATAATTTTACACTACTGATTTATTCATTGATCTTTCCCGTTTTGTCCGCATTTTGTTAGTTTTGGTTTTCGTGCTGGCGTTTTCAAAAATCGCGGAAAGTTTTGTGATCACAATGATTCAAGCCGTATCTGGCGAAGAGGTTTTTTAACGTTAAACGCACTGAGAGGGCGAACTTTTGATATTCATATTTTCCTAAGTGCATAACTCAAATTAGTTAAAACTTAGTCACAAAATTAGCTCAGCACTATGCTTTAACTGGACTTAGTTTGGCGCGATTTGCGTGCGTATATTACTTTATATCGAGACATGTATGGTGCAGTACACGGCCTCAAATTCGCGTGCCCTGCCTATGCGTCACCATGGTTTTAAAATGGCGCGGTGCGTTTGCGGTACCTACGAAATGTGAAATTGTATTAGCTCATTTTGTTAAAGGAATGATACCATTTATCGCAGTATATATTTTTCGAAAATCTATCTACGTATGTTGAAGTAACAACAAAAGTACATGTTATTTTGGATTTCCCCTTGTATGTCTATACAATTTACTCTCATTATAACGGTTTGGATAGCTAACATGGAAATTGGCTTGGACCCCAGCAATAGTGTTATAAAAAGGTTGAAGTGTATATAAAATCATAAAAAAAAAATGTTCTTTTTTTCAGGTTTTGGAATCACTTTTCTTTATCCCAACATGATTGAAAAATTGTTGACTGGGATGTCAAGCCATAAGTAAACCAAACCAGCCAGTATCCACCTCTGATCATAACTTTTGAAAAGCAGTTGAGGCTCATGTGCATGAGAAAACCAACAGTTTGGGTTCCGACCAGGTCCGACACAAACCAGGCTGTATAGTCACAGAAGATGGCTAGAGGCTGAAAATTTTGGATTTAGAAAGTAGAGAAATAGTACATGTACTACCCTTGTAGCGTGAACTAAGGCCCTGATTAGCATCACAGTTACTGTGAAGCTGATCTGTGCTTTTGTTTTCGCCTATGCTGATTGTTGGTTTTCTTGTGCTGCAGCTCATATTTTATTCGCAAAATTCCACATATAATTTATATAGATTTTTGTTTGTTTGAATAAATGCTTTATTCCCCAGTCAACAGTCAACGGCCATGGTCATATCGGAAGTTGCCGCCTTTTTATGGGAATTTTACCCAAAATCAAGATGTCATTACATCCAAAAAGTGCTTTAAATATAACCAACCAAGTAGGCCACTAAGGTTGGCAGGCTCAGAACCTCAGAGAGGTTAACCAGTAATCAGATACATGTAATTAGTCAGGACCATTTAAGCTTTTCCTGCAGGCACAAGCTTCCCATCTACTTCTTGAGGCCCCAATAGACAGGGGGCCTTAATTAAGATTGATCTTTGCTATAATTACACCAGATACATGTATTCATAAACTTTATCCTTCCCAGTACATATAAGAACATATTTATGTTGACAAGAATTCATTAGCAATCTCTTTTTAAGTTATGTCTAATAACTACCCACACATGTATGAAGCATTAACGAAAATTCAGCTTGAAATTATTAATGCTACATTGAAACAATTCTAAATACATTGCTCAAAATGTGTTTAAATCTCAAACACCTATTAAAGTTTGTTTTACTTACACTCAGTGTATGAGACCTTTGTTAATTTTGTTTTCCAGGAGAATCGGTAAAGACTTGGCAAACACATTTGCAAAGTTGGAAAAGTTAGCAATTTGTAAGTCACTGTTTTGTACTTTGCTACATTCAAGGCAGGGGTCCAGTTACTGGGCTCTACGGCGAAAAATATCGCCGAAAGTTGTGAGATTTCGCCTTCTGTAACCTTGAAAGAGAAGTCGACTTCGCCCTATTTTTTCAGATTTCAAAAGTTTATTTTCGATTTTGATCACAGTGATTCACTTGTTCGATTGTTTACAGCTCACGAATAACGCCAGTTTTCGCCTCTCGGTTGCCCACGGCGACACAGCTGATAAGTGACATTAAACAGATTACCTTTATTGATTAATCCCTATTCAATTATCGGATAATTGCCTCAATAAACAACACATGCACCTTTAATCATAATTTCACACCGGCATGTATACAAGTGTCAGCCGATTCTTCACCAATGCTGATTGGCTAATTAGCGTCACGAGTCGAAAGCAACTTTGACAAGGGGCTGTTCAGAGGGCGGAGTCATAAATTACCGACAAGAAGACACACTACTGCGATTTAATAACTGCAAATTATCTACTGTTAGCCTTTGAACTAGACTTTGGGAGAATTGGTCGCCGTGAAACTGTTTCGTTTTTATGAGCAAAATATGTTACAACTATCTATTAGCTGCATTTTTAACATTCATTAGGCCTGTAATTGTGTTTCCTTGCAAAAATCCTGATTCAAATGCATTTTCCAGGCTTAAATTGCCAAAGAAACGCTGTATTTTTACGTTGAATTTTTGGCTGCCGATAAACGCTATTGTTATTGCATATTATCCTCCTTTAGTGGCACACCTCAAACTGGGGTCTTCTCCATAGAGACATACTTAAAGGGACTAGTATGATAATAATGCCTCACCCATCACTATATTTACACTCAACTCATAGATGTTGACCCCTCTCTCTCCTCTCCCACCCCTACCCTACACCCCCCCCCCCCCCCCAAAAAAAAAAAAAAAAAAAAAAAAAAATTTTTTTTTTTTTTATTTAATGGGCTACAAGAATAAACACAACTGGTATAAATGTACTTGGGCCACTGGAACTTAATTAAATCTTAGGAAGTGAGTGTCCAGCACTGAAAGGGGCCATCAATCTTTATCAATGAGTAGTCAAAGTCACTTCTCTCTGATGTCTCAAACTTCTCCTTGTTTGGGCTGGAAGGAGAAGTCACTTCTCCCTGCTTTCATGGGCTAGCAGGACCCCTGTCAAGGCACATTCTCTTAGTTGTTACATCTACTGAGCCGCGTCAGGAGAAAACTGGTCTTTGGGCATTTTTGACCAGGTCTAACACAGACTGGCCTGTTCAGCTACAGAAGAAGACTAGAAACTGGAAATTTCCGATTTAAAAAGAACAGTTACTGCACAGCTGATCGGTGCCTTTGTTTTGGCATAGGCTGAATCTGGTTTTCTCAAGACATGGCTCAACTTACATATACATGTACTGTACAGTGTAGGTTTTAGAAATTAAAAGTGTACTTTGTATGTCCCCCCAACCCAATGTGGGTAAGTGTGGATCCAGTCAACGTCAGCGTCCATGTTGTGGTCAGCGTTGGCGTCCACGTAGCTTCTTTCCGACACGATATCTTTTGAACCATTGGGTGGAATTTCACCAAACTTGCACTGATGCATGGTTGGGAGGAGGGAAAGAGTTGATTAGATTTTGGTGACCTTGACCTATTTTTCAAGGTCAACAGCCCATGAAAACTGTCAAATTGGCTTTTCTGACACGATATCTTTTGCATAACCAAACTTGCACAGAAAGATTGTTGGAAGAAGACTTAGATGGTCAACTTGACCTAATTTTCAAGGTTACCCATGACCTCTGTTGAAATTAGTCTTTACGACACGATTTCGTCTGAACCAATGGATGAACTTAAATTAAGTTTTAAATTTAGTTTGGTGTGTAGTGTATCTGATTTGTAATATGCAATGGCAGATAAAGAGGTGGTTCAGTGTGTGTCTTAGGTATGGGGGGGGGGGGGGGTGGAGTGGGGTCTTTGAGCTGAGTGCAAATTTCATTTTTATTGGAAATTTTGAGAAAAAGTGATATAAAATTAAGCAGACATCCCCTGCCATTAACTCATTTAAGCCTGGCGTCCTTTTTGTGGGATATAGGCAAACAGAATAGCCCCAGATGTGATGCCGCAGAACGCGGCGTCCCATCTGGGAAAATCTTGTTTGCTTAACGGCGATTCATCGAAAAATGGGATAAAAATTAAAAATCACTCCTAACACCCCTAAAAATGAAAGTGGACAGCCTAATGTTAATGATGGGAAAATCCATTCGTCAAATATGGGTTAAATTAGAACCACATCATTAGAATATTACCAGTTCCAGGATCTGACAAAAAGCCAGAGGCTTGTCCTGAGGTTATCTAGTTGTCCAGGTCCGGAGGTTATAAAACTTTTTTCATGCTCAACTTAGCTGAGCTTGAAATTTTTCCTGCTCATAAATGTTAAAATGCCAACAATTGTTGGTATTTTAACATTTATGAGCAGGATAAAATACCAGTTTTGAGGTCTGAACCTAAATTTTTCATTTATTTTGACTATTTCAGCATTTATGAGCAGTTAAAATTTCATGCTCAGCTGAGCTGAGCTTGAAAAAAGTTTAATATCCTTGGGGCCTGTTCTGCTCATTCCTTAAAATCATTTTTTCTTCCAGTGGCAAAAAGAAAATCATTATTCGACGACAAACCAGTAGAAATACAAGAGCTGACATACATAATTAAAGAAGATATCAACAGTTTAAACAAACAGATTGCCCAACTACAAGAGGTGGCAAAGATACACAGTGGCCAGAATGGCCGACAGAAACAGAGTCATTCCAATTCAGTGGTGGTCGCATTACAGGTACATGCGATAATTTGAGCTGCCTAGTGAGAAAACCAACAATGTATGTGGCTTCCGAACAGGGCCGACACAAACCAGGCTGCACAAGCACAGAAGATGGCTAGAGGCTTGAAATTAAAGATTTAGAAAGAAGAGGAAGTGGTCCATCTGTGTGGCTAAAGCACAGGCGCTAATCAGCTTCGCAATTACTGTGAAGCTGATATGTGCCTTTGTTTTTGCATATGCAAAAAGTTGGTTTTCTCATGATGTGGCTCATATATGAAATGAAGTATAATTCTGCATGTGATAGTGATTAAGCTTCTCACCTGATGAACCAGGGGTCATAGGTTCAATCCTGTGCTTCTAAAGGCTTTCAGATGAGACATTAAACCTGGCCCTGAGGTTTTTAAAACTATTTTCATGATCAACTCAGCATGAAATTTTATTATTTAAACTGCTCATAAATACTGAAAGAGTCCAAAAATAAATTTCAGGTATAAAGCCATCGAAGTCTGTAATTTATCTTGTTAATAAATGTTTGGCACTTTTATATTGTTGGGCAGGATAAATTTACATCTCAGCTGAGCTGAGCCTGAAAAAAGTTTTATAATCTTGTGGCTGTTAATCCCAGCTTCTACCTTCTCTGTTGGATACATTGCCAAATGTATTTCTGTATTGTATAGTTTGGTGTAGTACTGCTTGCATGCTTTTCCGAGTAGATCAGAAGCTTTTGTTCAAAATACATGTAATGACTTTGCTTGTAATGCAAAATGACTGGAACTCAAACCTAGGACCTCTTGCTAATCCGATGCACAACATTTCGTTGAAAATGTGTTTTGTCGAAAATTTTATAACTTTAAAAATATTCTCTGCAAAATTTTGAGATTTATTCCGTAGAAGACTAGCCTATAGGTCAACTTTTAGAGCCACAAACCACTAGGGTTAGGGTAAAGGTCTGGGCATTGGGACATTTTCGACAAATGTAATTTTCTACGAAATGTCACTGATTCTTGCTAATTATACGAGCTCTCTGCCTGTTGAGTAACTGAGTGGCACAGTCAGCCAATCACATTTTCCTGTGCCCTATGACATTTAAACAGTGAGTTATGATTTATGACTGTGAATTATAATTTATGACTGAATTATGAATGATTACAGTGAATTATGAATGATTACAGTGAATTATGATTTATACCAGTGAATTGTGATATATAACTGTGAATTATAATATATAACTGTGAATTATGATGTATGACAGTGAATTATGAAAACCATGATTTATGGCTTCATATTTGCATAGCCGAACTGATATAATTGAGCCGCCGCATGGGAAAACCAACAATTTGCATAGGCGAAAACAAAGACACAGATCAGCTGTGCAGTAACTGCACAGCTGATCAGAGTCTTTGTTTTCATTACATGGATAGTACAATCCCTCTTCTTCTTAAATCAGAAATTTCCAGCCTCTAACCATCTTCTGTGACTGTACATGCACAGGCTAATATACTTAAACGCAAAAAATTTGCAACACTTATAAAATGCAAATTTCTTCTTATCGACTGAAAAAATTTCATTTGGTTATATTACAATTGAAAAGTCCAGTTCTTTGCCTTGCATACAACATGAAAATCAGAACGCTGCTGCTTATGTTTGCCGAGAAAAAGTCAAAACGTCAAGGTTACCCATTTTTTAAAAGTCACAGAGGAGCAATACCTTGCATTGTATGAGAAAATAAAATTTCAAACCAAGGTTTGTTTTCAAAAGCAAAAATGACAAGAAATGCAAATATGGAAAATTTATGCATTGGTCGTCGTTTATTACGTGTGTGTGACGCTTTTTAAGGTTTGACATAATTGGTTGTTTATAGGCAAACGGATATTAATATTCGAAACCTTTTAATGACATAACGTAATCATCAGTACCTTGCACAAATGGCAAAAAGATTGCGTCCTAGCCGGGCATAATGAGTATGTAATGAATGTTTGAAAAAATAAGCTAACGTCAACAAAGAAAGGCATCAACTAAGTGTGCTGCTAAACAATAATTTCCAAATATTTTTAGCTCGACTGCACGAAGTGCATAGAGCTATTGCAGTCACCCCGGTCGTCCACGTTCCCGTTCCCGTTCCCGTGCGCGTTCCCGTGCGCGTCACACTTACGTTAAAGTTTTCTAGAAGTCCATATCTTGACAACCACTCATCAGAAAGCATTCATACTTGGACCATAGATACCCTGTAGGGTTAGCTTTCATTCCATGGCATCGGGCTCCTGGGTCCAGGCCAGGGGGTGGGGCTGGAGGTTAAAATCTAGAACACCTTCAAAAATGGCAATTCTTATGTTAAAGTTTTCTAGAAGTCCATATCTTGACAACCACTCATCAGAAAGCATTGATACTTGGGCCATTGATACCCTGTAGGGTCGGCTTTCATTCCATGGCATCAGATCCCTGGGTCCATGCCAGGGGGTGGGGCTAGAGGTTAAAATCTAGAACACCATTAATAATAATGGCTTTTCTGTGATATAGTATTCTAGAAGTCTATATCTTGAAAACTTTTTATCAGAGGGCTTTCATACTCGGACCATAGGTACCCTGTAGGGTTGAGTTTCATTCCATGGCATCGGGCCCCTGGGTCCGTGCCTGTGGGGTGGGGCTGGAGGTTAAAAACTAGAACACTAAAAAATAGATGTACTGCTGTGTAACTTTTACAAGGAGGCATATCTTGACAACAACTTATCATAAAGCATTCATACTTCATACACTTTAGGTTCCATGACATCAGACATCTGTGTCGGAGTCAGGGGGGCGGGGCTGGAGGTCAAAATCTAGAACTCCCCGATTTTTTTTCTTTTTATTTCTTAATAGAAACAACTTAGGAGGATGGTTGGTCATACATCTTTTGACTTTGTGACACTGACTTGTGTGTCATGACGGTAAGGGTCGGTTGACCTACTTTCCATGGTTGAGTGATTTTGCCTTATATCTTGACACTCAATTAGTATATTTTCTTACTTCTTTCAGATTATGAGTTAGTATGACCAGGCCTTTGACCCCAATATACTTATAGGTCACTGTGACCTAATTTCACGGTTCAGTGATTTTGCCTTATATCTTGACACTCAATTAGTATATTTTCATACTTTTTTCAGATTATGAGTGAGTATGACCAGACCTTTGACCCCAATATACTTATAGGTCACTGTGACCTAATTTCAAGGTTCAGTGATTTTGCCTTATATCTCGGTACTCAAATGGTTTATGAACAAACTTCTTTCAAAGTATGTTTGCGTATGACAAGACCTTTGACCCTGAAGTAGTCCTAGGTCACTGTGACCTAATTTCACAGTTCAGTGATTTTGCCTTATATCTTTACACTCGATTAGCATATTTTCATACTTTTTTCAGATTATGAGTGAGTATGACCAGACCTTTGACCCCAATATACTTACAGGTCACTGTGACCTAATTTCACGGTTCAGTGATTTTTGCCTTATATCTCGGTACTCAAATGGTTTATGAACAAACTTCTTTCAAAGTATGTTTGCGTATGACAAGACCTTTGACCCTGAAGTAGTCCTAGGTCACTGTGACCTAATTTCACGGTTCAGTGATTTTGCCTTATATCTTGACACTCAATTAGTATATTTTCATACTTTTTTCAGATTATGAGTGAGTATGACCAGACCTTTGACTCCAATATACTTATAGGTCACTGTGACCTAATTTCACGGTTCAGTGACTTTGCCTTATATCTCGGCACTCGAGTGGTTTATGAACAAACTTCTTTCACACTATGTTTGCGTATGACAAGACCTTTGACCCTAAAGTAGTCCTAGGTCAATATGACCTAATTTCATGGTTCAGTGATTTTCCTTTATATCTCGGCACTCAATTGGTATATGAACATACTTCTTTCACGATATGTATGAGTATGACAAGACCTTTGACCGTAAAGTATTCCTGGGTCACTGTGACCTAATTTCATGGTTCAGTGATTTTGCCTTATATCTCGACACTCGGTATTTTTTCATACTTCTTTCTGATTATGAATGAGTATGACCACACCTTTAACCCAAACATACTTATAGGTCACTATGACCTAATTTCATGGTTCAGTGATTTTGCTTTATATCTCAACACTGAATGGGTATATGATCATTTTTCTTTCACATTATGAGTAAGTATCACTAGACCTTTGACCCTGCAATACTTATAGGTCAGTGTGACCTTTTTTCACGGTTCAGTGATTTTGCCTTGTGTCTTGGCACTCAGTTGGTATATGAACACACTTCTTTCACAATATGAGTGAGACCTTTAAATCTTAGGTAGTTATAGTTAACTTTCATGGTTCAGTGATTTTGCCTTATTGCATCAAGGCAAAAATATGTATGAGCATAATGCTTTGGGTTACTGCTCGGGTTTGGCCTTATGTTTGACAAAGGTCAGAAGCAGTCGAGCACGCTGTCCTGCGACAGCTCTTATTATTGTTTTCTGCTTGTACCAACACCAGGCTATTGGTTGATGCTGTTTGCTTTTCAATCGAAATAAAAATCCATATTTAAGACGCAAATTGCTAACAAACACAAACGTCACATTAACGTCAGAACGAAAACATGCGATCAAATACCGTTTAAGGCAAATCATTACTCATTGTGTAGGGACATAAAATATACTTTCAAAAATATCCTTACATGGGTAATGTTGAAGAAAACAAGAATGTAAATTGTTGCATTTCTTTTGCATTTAAGTATATATTTGTTTATATCTATTTCAGTCTAAGCTGGCCCATATGTCAAATGACTTTAAACAGGTGTTAGAAGTCAGGACTGAGGTAATCTGAGTTTGGTTTGATCTATTACATTATCTGTGTAATTTCCTTACACATTCAAGAAGCATGGTGTACCAAATTTATGAATATTAAAACTGAGTCCACTGCCCAGTAGCTGTATTGGAACTTTGTCATCAGGAAAACATGTCTGTGTATAGTACATGTACATGTATATACCCTCATACCCAACTTTTATATAGTAAAATTGGGGAATGTAGGGGTATACCAATGTTTCTTATTTTTGCTCCAAAACATAGATGGTAAGTACTCATTTGCGAGGCGGTTCTAAAGTGTACCCACAATCAATGTTTTTAGCAAAAATATTAAAAATATTTAAAATTTTCCGATAAAATTTTCAATTTTTACATCTGATTTTTTTTTTTTGAATATTGCATGGGCAAGTTTTCATAATGTGAAAATAAGATTTGTGATTATTAGACCTCACAGAATCATATAATGTTGGTACTTTTGGAAGACTTTTCTTTTAAATTCAGTTTTAAGTCCCTTTTCAAGATTATTTCAGCTCATATGAGACAAGCCAATCAGTAGGTGGGCGAAAACGGGAGAACCCAGAGAAAAAACACCTGATACATCCACGAGCAGAACTTGGCTTGTCTCACATGTGGCTAGTGCGGGGCTCGAACCAACACCAGACACAGCAGTGAGATGATCGCGTGATTAAGAAATAGCGCTCTTTACTGCTCGGCCATGGGGACACCTTTGAAAGATTTGGTATCATTTAAAGTGAAATGTCTGGGATACTTTAATAGAATTACATGTAGACTCGCCAAACTGATGATTATGGGAAAATCCATTCCTCATTAATGGGTTAATTGTCTTGCAGAATTTAAAGCACCAAAAGAACCGACGAGAACAGTTTTCTCAGTCAACGACAGTTTCCACGCCTTCCAAAGGTTTTGCTAATCAGGGTAAGTCTTGTAAGAAATTAATTTGAGCCACGTCATGAGAAAACCAGATTTTTGCCTATGGAAAAACAAAGCTGCAAATCAGCTGTGCAGTAACTGCCCCTTTGTTTTCGCTACACGGATAGTTCAATTCCTCTCCTTCTTAATTTGAAATTTCAAACTTCTAGCAATCTTCTTTGGCCACACAGGCCGGTTTGAGTTTGACCTGATCGGAAACCCCGAAGACCAATTTTCTCGCTCCGCGACTCATTTGGACAATTTAACTCCAACATTCCCAGGCCTGCAATATAACACTATTTACCTCCATGAGCTTTCTGTGTAAGCTAAATAAATTACGGTATGTTTAAACTTAAAGTCTTTATTTATTTATAGAGGGTAGCTCGTTTGGCATTGCCAATCTTCCACGAGGCCCTCTATTAAATTGTTTCCGCAGGTCAGTCAGTATTATTACAAGACAACACAGACCACATACCTTTAAAATCAGGTTTTTTAAGAACACCCTAATAAAACCTTGAGCTTTCTGTGTATATGGAATAAATTATTAGCTCACCTGAGCCGAAGGCTCACAAGGTGAGCTTATAGTACAGTAGTCGAGCCGGCGTCCGTCCGTGCGTCCGTGCGTGCGTCCGTCCGTCCGTTCACATTTTCAAACTCAAATATCTCTAAGACAACATGGCCGATCGTAATCAAATTTTATCTAAAGCATCACTGAGGAGGGGGAAAGGTTGTGTTAGGTTTTGGGCCAGGTCGGATCAGAACTCTGGTTTCCATGGCAACAGATAGCTCCCATAGAATTACAATGGGAAAAACATATAAAAATCTTCTTCTCTGAAACCACAAGGCCAAGAGCGTTCATATTTTGTGTGTAGCAACGTCTATTGGTCCTCTTCATAAATCCTGCCATATGTGCCCCTGGGGTCCATATGGGCCCCGCCCCGGGGGCGTCATGATGAAAATATAAAAAAATCTTCTTCTCTGAAACCACAAGGCCCAGAGCTTTCATATTTTGTGTTTAGCAATGTTTAGTGGTCCTCTATATAAATCCTGCCAGTCATGCCCCGGGGGTCAGAAATGGCCCCGCCCCGGGGGTCATTAGCTCCCAAAGACTTACAATGGGAAAAACATAAAAAAATCTTCTTCTCCGAAACCACAAGGCCCAGAGCTTTCATATTTTGTCAGTAGCAATGTATAGTGGTCCTCTTTATAAATCCTGCCAACCATGCCCCTGGGGTCCATACGGGCCCCGCCCCGGGGGGTTCATGGGTAAAACATAAAAAAATCTTCTTCTCCGAAACCACAAGGCCCAGAGCTTTCATATTTTGGTTGTAGCAATATATTGTGTTCCTCTTTATAAATCCTGCCAACCGTGCCCCTGTGTTCCACACGGGCCCCGCCCCGGGGGCGTCTTGATGAAAATATAAAAAAATCTTCTTCTCTGAAACCACAAGGCCCAGAGCTTTCATATTTTGTGTGTAGCAATGTTTAGTGGTCCTCTATATAAATCCTGCCAATCATGCCCCTGGGGTAAAAAATGGCCCCGCCCCGGGGGTCATTAGCTCCCATAGACTTACAATGGGAAAAACATAAAAAAATCTTCTTCTCCTAAACCACAAGGCCCAGAGCTTTCATATTTTGTGTGTAGCAATGTATAATGGTCCTCTTTATAAATCCTGCCTACCGTGCCCCTGGGATCCATACGGGCCCCGCCCCGGGGGTGTCATGTGAAAAACATAAAAAAATCTTCTTCTCCAAAACCACAAGGCCCAAAGCTTTCATATTTTGTATGAAGCAATGTTTAGTGGTCCTCTATATAAATCCTGCCAATCATGCCCCTGGGGTCAAAAATGGCCCCGCCCCGGGGGTCATTAGCTCCCATAGACTTACAATGGGAAAAACAAAAAATCTTCTTCTCCAAAACCACAAAGCCCAGAGCTTTCATATTTTGTCAGTAGCAATGTATAGTGGTCCTCTTTATAAATCCTGCCAACCGTGCCCCTGTGGTCCACACGGGCCCCGCCCCGGGGGCGTCATGGGAAAAACA
The DNA here is from genome assembly GCA_964017185.1 of Rugalucina vietnamica. Classification (NCBI taxonomy): domain Eukaryota; kingdom Metazoa; phylum Mollusca; class Bivalvia; order Lucinida; family Lucinidae; genus Rugalucina; species Rugalucina vietnamica. The sequence goes on from OZ024872.1 coordinate 2,344,897, forward strand.
TAAAAAATCTTCTTCTCCGAAACCACAAGGCCCAGAGCTTTCATATTTTGTTTGTAGCAATGTATAGTGTTCCTCTTTATAAATCCTGCCAACGGTGCCCCTGGGGTCCATACAGGCCACGCCCCAGGCATGTCATTATCTACCATAGACTTATAATGGAAATATGTGAAAAAATCTTCTCTGCAACAGCATGACACAAAGCTTGTATATTTGATATACAACATTGTCATGTGTTGCTCTACATAAATCCTGCCAATCTTGCCCCTGGGGTCAAATATGGCCCAACCTTCGGGGTCATTATAGGACCCTGACCTTGTTAGATGATTTTTTCAAGTGAACCAAAATGGCAGAAAAGAGGATACACAAACCAGATAAGAGCTCTCCTGCTGATGTAAGTAGGGTTTCAAGGTCACATGACCAAGATGGCTATCATACCCATATATGGTAAAAAACCCAACTACTTTGTCCAGTGACTTTACTTGTTGGCTCTCAGGTGAGCGATCGTTGCCCCTGGGCTACTTGTTTTTGTTTAAACTTGGATTATTTCCGCAGGTCAGTCAGTATTATTACAAGATGAGGCACAGCATGGTGGTTTCTCTGATGGGCACGTAGCAATAAATATGGACAATATGGAACCACGGCATAGACATCAGTTACAGTTAATAGACGAACAGGTAAACTTCAACCTCATTATAACACACCTCATTATAATGCGTTTTCAGTATAACAAGGCCATGTTACTCCCAAATTGATTATTTTTGCTATTATATATGTCTACTGTAACCACATTATTTTTGCTATTATATATGTCTACTGTAACCACATTACAACACGGTTCATGTATAACACTATCTGTTACTATGGACCTCAAGAGATAACGTTGTAAAGAGGTTCACATGTACCCAGGAAACAAAGACTTTTCTTGACTTGAGAGAAAAATTGTAACAAAAAGTAATGAAAACTTTCGAGTTTGCTTTTTGGGAGGGGGGGGGGGGGGACGGGGAGTGTAAAGAGAACCTGAAACCTGCCCTGGAATAGTATTAGGATAACTTATGCTGATTACGATGGATTTTTGTAATTTTTGAAAAGTATATTATAGGGATCAACCATGGTTTTCAGTGTTCAAACATTTGATGGATCACGAGGAAGGTGTTTGAACACAAGGCCGCAGGCCGCGTGTTCAAACACCTTCCGAGTGATCCAGCGAATGTTTGAACACTGAAACAAACCATGGTTGATCGCTATTCTTGCATTTTCACTCTAATCCACTTAAAATCTCATGAAAATAACATTAACAACATAAAAACTCACCGAAAACCGCGGAGCTTCTTCAACGTCGGCCATTTTGTTTCTACAAAACACATGACGTCACGTCGCATTGACCAATGACGTCGGCCAAAACCCATGTTCAAACGGCACGTGAATTTCATGATTTGAACATGGGTTTTGCAGTTTGAACACGGCTTTCGACCAATCAAAAACGGCTTCAAACAGCCATGCGCATAGATATCTATGCAAGAATCAATGATTATAGCTACATGTATGGTCTACTCAATAGTTGTAGATCTCTTTCTTAATACATGTAACACTGCATAAGTGTCTGATAGATGATAAACACGAAAAATATATATTTATTTGCTGATAAACACAGCTGCTTGCTGATAAACAGAAGGAATGAATGTCCATTTGCTGATAAACACGGACGAATATCCATTCCATAATATAATACAATAAATAAATTCCGAACAACTCATTATGTCCCCAAATTTGAAAAAGTTGGAAGGGCATGTTGCTTTCGGCTTGCCTGTCTGTGTGTTTGTCTGTTAACTTCTGAATGATGCATTGAAAAAAGACTTCTGAATGATGCATTGAAAAAATAGTCGAACTTTATTTTTTTGCATGTCCGAGTTATGTCCCTTTGAAAACAAAATTTGAAAATCTTGTGTGCAAGATGTGTCAAAAAGTATTTGAGCTAGAGCATTCATATTTAGTAGAATTGTTGGGGCTGAGGAGTAGATGACATGATTAACATTTGAGAACTTTACTTTGAATGTTGACAAAAATACAGAATTTTGAAATTTTGATTATTTTTCCCACTTTTCGGTGATATTCTTTGAACAGTGAATACTAGGGTTTTTTAAAATTCATATACAAATTCCTCATGAAAAAAACAGTTAACCTGTGTTTTTTCATGTCTGAGTTATTCCCCTTTTTGGAGTTATGTCTCTTTGAAAACATCATTTGAAAATCTTTTGCGCAAGATATCTCAAAAGGTGTTTGAGTCTTCATATTTGGTATACTGGTTGGGGCTGAGCAGAAGATCACCTGATTAACTTTTAAGGACTTTTCGTCAAATTTTGACAAAATTATGGAATTTTGAAATTTTTACTCCATTTCTAACTTGTTTGCAAAAAGCTTACATTCTGTTTCTGGATTGCGGTCAGAACAGATTCAACCGAACAGCTTCTTCAGGAAATTAAATTTCACTTTATTTGAATGAAATAAATGAATCAGACAAACTGCCAGTTTAGGGACAAGCATACATTTGGGGGCATAGTGTTTTACAAACACGTATTTCGAGTTTTACATGTCATTTCTTGCAGGACGATTACATTCAAAATCGGGCAGAAACTGCAGAATATAGAATCAAGAATAGAAGACTTAGATCAAAATATACAATCAGAACACAACTTTTTCAGTCCTACTATTTTCTTTTTTCAGGATGATTACATTCAAAGTCGGGCAGAAACTATGCAGAATATTGAATCAACAATAGTAGAATTGGGTCAGATTTTTACACAACTTGCTCATATGGTCAAGGAGCAAGAGGAAGCTGTACAGAGGTAAAATTACTCTTTTTGGCATCATTTCGAAAAGACCATGCTATGTATAATATTTTCTTAAGTGGTAAAAATTGAAAAAGTTCAGTCGAGAAATTTTGATATTATTAACATTTTTGCTCAAAACCTGAATTGTGGGTACTCGGTGAGGTGGTTTTATGCAAATGTATCCACAGCCAGTTTTAACTGTGAAACAAAGATGCAGATCAGCCGTGATTTGACTACACAGCTCAGCACCTTTCGCTACATGAACAATACAACTGGCTTTGTTATTGCATTTTTTGTACAACGCACTTGTGCATATAATTCATACTGTTAATAAATATTAAAATGCCTATAACAGTTTGCTTTGAATGTAACTTTATTAGAGAAAATACCTTTGTAACACTTTAACTAAATGATTGCTTTATTCATTGTTTCAGGATTGATTCAAATGTAGAGGATGCACAGTTGAACATTGAGGCTGCCCACAGTGAAATATTGAAATATTTCCAGTCAGTGACTAATAACAGGTGGCTTATGATAAAAATATTTGCGGTTCTCATAATCTTTTTCATCATATTTATTGTGTTTATGGCTTAAACTGGTTTCGTTGATGGGAGTCAGGAAAATATAGCGGAGTCCCTTTAACTGGAGTCTGGAAATTCCCTTTAACTGGAGTCCATAAATTTGAGTTTGTTACATTATGGGAGTCCTTTAAATGGAGTCCTGAATTGCAGTTCTTATAATAGAGTCATTAAGAAGTTGGAGTCCTAAAACTGGAGATCTTCATTGCAGTTCATATTATGGAGTCCTTAAGAAACTGGAGTCCTAAAACTGGCGTCCTTTAATTGGAGTCTCTAAATTGGAGCCTTCAGAATGGAGTCCCAAAAAGAGTGTCCGTAGAAAGTAACTGAAAACTTATCTCTCAGGGTTATCGATAATAATCGCAAATAGTTTAAACCTGAATAAGACTGTAACATTGGTCCAAATAAGTGTCTTAACTGTTTGTCAATTAAATATTATTCTTGGAAGAATTAAAAAAAAAATGATACAAACTAACCTGTTCAGGAGAAGGTAAGAATATTTGAAATTTGAATAAATGAAAAAGTTTCATTTGAAGGACTACACAGGATTTGTGTATGTATGAAGAACCCTTGAATAAATGCTACAGCATTCTATGTACTGCAGGAATGAAATAAATGATAGCTGCAGTATTCATCAACAATGAACCTTTGCATGAGAATACCAATAATTTAGCTTTCCGACCAGGTCCAACACAAACCAGCCTGTAAAGTCACAGAAGCAGGCTAGTGGTTTGAAACTTTGGATTTAAGAAGAAGGATTGTACTATCCATGTAGCGAAAACAATGGCACTGATCAGCTGTGTAGTTACTGCACAGCTGATCTGCGCCTTTGTTTTCACATGTGCAGATTGTTGGTTTTCTGGTGCAGCGGCTCAATTTTGATTGTAAATGGATAGAAATAGGAACAAACTTTTCAATTATTCGGCATGATCTGAAAATTTTATTTGGGAATGAAATAATTTGCAACATACAATTTTGGAATAATTTGAAACACAGTGCGTTTGGTGGCTGCTATGGTCGAGAGGTTAAGAGCGCTGATTTCATTATCATTTTAATTGTTTGATCATCTCATCTTGTATCTGGTGTGGGTTCTACCTCAAACAGGGTACTGGTGAGACAAGTGCACGATGAAACTTTACGACCACACAAACAGGATTTGTGTTGAAGAGAAAGTGTTTCTAAATATTCAAGATTTTGGTTTTTTCTTACTTGTGAAGGTATAGATTTACCCCCTCAAATAATAAAAAAATGGCCATTTAATGCATTATATAGGTATGTTGACATGAGCTATGTCACGAGAACCTTGTCTTTGGGGTTTCAGACCAGGTCTGACACAAACATACCGATACAGTCACAGAAGAAGGTTCGAAGCTTGAAATATCGGATTGTAAAAAGATCAGGGCCTAAAAATAGATGGGTTGCATGTGCATCCAGGCAAAGCTTATGCACTACTGACTGACCATCTGATTACTGGTTAACCACTTAGGTCTGAGCCTGCCCAGGAAAAGTGGTTCAAGTCAAACCATCCATACATATAAGCCTTATGGGTTTGGTTGGGTGGTTATATTTGAAGCATTTTTTGGATGTCATGACATCCTAATTTGGGGTATAAGTACCATAAGATAGAGACAACGTCCCAACATAACCATGGTTGTTGACTGAGATGTAAAGCATCACTTCAAACAAACAAATTTAAAAAGAGGAATCATACGACATGTATCTGTGAGTAGAAGACAAAGGTTCTGATCAACTGTAACTGCACAATATTGAGTAAACGTAGTTTTCTCATGATATGGCTCTGTAGAAATGGTAATTCGTTGTCTGTGATAGTATTAAGGGAGAAAAGCAATTTTGTAGCTTTGAGTTTTGCTGTGAGAACTCATGGTCCAATTTGAGGGTTTTGAGATCTAACACAAGTCAAGTTAAAGTTTATTAAGCATCGCTATACATATATGATGATAATGTATTCTGTTCATTGAACTGTATTATTGTAAAACACTGAAACATCCAATAAAATATACTTCAATACTTTAGAAACGCACCACTTTATTTTTTTGGGAGATTTCTTTCCATATGCCAGATATCATACCTGATGCAACTAACAGTCATCTGCTGTAAATATGGCTTTCAATGCACTGGTTGTTCTAACATAATCGTGACATAAGTGATTGTTTGGTAAACTGTACCTAAAATATGGAGGTTTGATTTGATTTGCAAAACTATGGCATCGTCTTGTAACCAAAGGTCCTAACGGAAAAACTAAAGCAATATCAGCTATCATCATTAATTAGCACTCACAGATGCAGTGTTTCTTAGTTTATGATTAGATATTCATTATGGGCACGTCTTGCATTTGTGTTTTGACACTTGCTTACAATGACACATATTGTAGTTTGCCGTCCGACATCAATACAGTTTGATGTTATGTATTTTTTAACGAGGAATGACAAATTAACGTTCAGGGCCCAGTTGTTCAAAACTAACGACATCGTTAGTTAACGTTTCATTAAAATTTCAAACATGAATATTACAAATACACTTTTATTTTTTGTTGAAAAAATGTGAGAATCCTTTGCACTGCAAAGGATTCTCACATTTTTTCAACAAAAAATAACAGTGTATTTGTTACTTTTACTGATATTTGCTTAACAAATTTATGTCTTAACGATATCGTTAAGGTAACGATGCTTTGAACAACTGGGCCCTGAATTAAAGCTATCATTTTCAATGACAATATCATACCAGGGAGCAAAATAATTTCTGATTTGAGTTTGTACTTTCTCAAGTAATCAAAAACACAAATTCATTCAAAAACTTTATTTTTAGCTCTGTGACCTTTGAAACTTGGGGTTTCATTGCGATTTTTTAAATATCTTGACAGTCCAAAGTCACAGCATTTGAATTTTCCGTTCAATCGAAACCATATGATAGGACTTTTTCTTGTATAACCATTTATTAAAAATATTGAGACCTCGCAAATATACTAGCATTTCAGTTAGTGGTGCATTTCTAAAGTGTCTAAGTTGATATAAAATAGGGAACAATAAATGTATTATGATGATAGTTGACTAATGTTTAAGACTTTTCGTTGTAAATCTGTCGAATGACATTCCTGTTCTCACTGGCCAATTAACATTCACTTCATGATTTAAATTGTTAATCTGGAACTTAGTCTACTAAGATCATCATAGATTTATAGCTTGAGTTTTACCTGTGTTTGTTTTTATTGTGGTTTATATTACCCGTCAACAATTTTTCAGTCATGTTTGGATATGGCCACAACTTCCTTTGTATTTACTAGTATTATTGGAAGTTTTTGCATCTTTCACTTTGACAGTTGGTTTCAAATTTTGGACCTCTTGATTTGTAGTCCAATGCCCTACCACTATGCCACCATGCTCCTTTCCAGATTGCCTGATACCTGCCATGGTTTTTAAAACACAGCAGGTTGTGTCATGTCTTTGACTTAAAATGTTCCTGCATCATGAATCTATCATCAACATACATGTACATTATTTATTTTTCTTGAATATTGTTGTTAAGGTGCATTGAAATGGTAATATAAAGTATGAATGTAAAGTTAAACAATACATGTACCAGTACATTGTTGAATGTTATTCTTTTGTGTCTTTTCTTTTAACCAATGGTTTACAAGACAGACCACCTAACAGGATAATCAAAATAAAGTAGTGGATTTCTCCGTTCTGTAGGACAGGAATAGTCCAACGTTGTTTTAGGGAAGTCAGGACTTGTTTTTCATTTTAACTCATTTGATCAATAGGCTTATAAGTTGCGCTTATAGCATAGCCATGCTTTGTTGTGCATACACCATGATCATACGACTGCATATCATATCTAAAACCACTCGACCAATCAAAGCCAAATTTCATATGATGCCTCCTTCCAAGAAGAAGAGTAGGTTGCTTATTTATAAAAGGTTGAAAATAGACAAATAACTTTAAATAGAAAAAATATGAACATTTACAGAGCATATATGTGTTACACATATGATATATATGTACACGTACATTGGCTATTTATGGTTAATTAGTCATGTTATGGTAGTCATGTGACTTACTTTTCCAACTTGAAACTTGTAAATAGGCTCAAACGCCTATTTCGACAAAAATAGAGATTCACATGTGTTTACAGACACTTACATATTGATACATGTAAGTACAAACTATCAATATGTACAATAAACTAGTAATCACATCGAAAAATCCTGCCTCACATTTTTCATACGAGTCTGAAGATGTTTTTACCCATATTTGACGAATGGACTCTCCCATCCATTTTAGTTGGGTGAGTCCACTTTCATTTTTAGGGGTGTTAGGAGTGATTTTTATTTTTTATCTCATTTTTCGATGTAAATTCTCGCAGCAAACAGAATAACCCCAGATGGGACGCCCTGTTCTGCGGCGTCTCATCTGGGGCTATTCTGTATGTCTATGTCCAATAAAAGAGGCGCCAGGCTTAAATGAGTTAAACAGGGGTATCTTCGCTTTTGCTGACTCACCCTTCATGAAATTAAAACAAATAGCATTAACATTTTGATGAAGACTTACTAACTGAAAAAAATGTTAACCATTAAATGATTCTCAATTCTACATATTAATGAATAAACCTTCAGATATCTTGAATATAGCTACAAATTAATAACATACAAATCAAGATCTATCAGTAAGAAGAAAAAATAAAAACTATGAAACAAATCAGCCTCATTCACATTTGAAACAATATGAAATGAGCCGCCTCATGAGAAAACCAACAGCTTGGTGCTCCGACCAGGTCTTACACAAACCAGTCTGTACAGTCACAGAAGAAGGCTAGAAGCTTGGAATTTCGGATTTATCAAGAAAAGGGTATGTACTATCTGTGTAGCGAAAACAAAGGTGCTGATCAGCTGTGCAGTTACTGCACGGCTGATATGCGACTTTGTTTATGCATATGCAGACTGTTGGTTTTCTTATGCTGCGGCTCAAATATTACGAAAGAGTATGTTTTGAACTGTACATATAGTCACAATATATTCAACACAAACAGCACTATTGGCCGATCAAATTGAATATTTACATATGGCATGTACACTTTTTGGGCTCGTTTAGTGTGATCAATGCTTTGCATACCCTTTCACAACAACTTGGGCATATAACATGTACGTTGTTTACTCTGGCAATAGTTTACTTTCAAATCCTTTCGATCTTGGTGTAATACAAGAAAGTCTTTAAATAATAAAGCAAAGACAAAAGCAATCTGCTTATAAGCCAGAGATTTGTTTTATCAATTTAAGTTACATGTATATTGTTCATTAGTTTACAAGCCCGTGGTCTGCATTATGAAAACATGCCCATGCACTATATAGAGATTTTTAAAATTGTAAAAAATGAAAATATTTAGTAGAAAAAATTTGATATTTTTCTTATTTTTGCTCAAAACATAGATTGTGGGTACAAGTTAGAAACCCTCAGTGAGGTAGTTCTAACCAGTACCCACAATCTATGTTTTAGAGCAAAAATAAGATAAAATAGGACACTGCATATCGTATCTAAAACCACTCGGCCAATCAAAGCCAAATTTCATATGATGTCTCCTTGGAAAGAAGGAAATCCTTCCAAGAAGAAGAGTAGGTTGCTTATGAGTATTATAAAAGGTTGAAAATAGATAAATAATTTTAAACAGAACAAATACGAACATTTACAGAGCATATATGTGTTACACTTATGATATATATGTACATGTACATTGGCTATGTATAGTTAATTAGTCATGTTATGGTTGTCATGTGATTTATCTATCCAACTTGAAACTTGTTAATAGGCTCAAACGCCTATTTCGACAAAAAATAGAGATTCACATGTTTACAGACATATACATATTGATACATGTAATTACAAACTATCAATATTTACAATAAGGGCGGCCCCCTCTGGCCGAACGGTTAAGAGCGCTGTTTCTTAATCACTCGATCATCTCACCGCTGTGACTGGTGTGGGTTCGAGCCCCGCTCTGGCCACGTGAGACAAACCAAGTTCTGCTTGCGGGTGTGTCAGGTGGTTTTTCTCGGGGTTCTTCCGTTTTCGTCCCACCTACTGATTGGCCCGTCTCATATGAGCTGAAATAATCTTGAAAGGGACATAAAATTGAATTAAAAAAAAAGATTTACAATAAACTAATCACATCGAAAAAGTCCTGCCTCAATTTTATTTTCATATGAGTCTGAAGTTGTTTTTAACCCATATTTGATGAATGGACTCTCCCATAGTTTTCAGTTGGGTGAGTTCATTTTCATTTTAGGGGTGTTGGGAGTGATTTTTATTTTTTATCTCATTTTTCGATGTAAATTATCTCTGCAAACAGAATAGCCCCAGATGGGACGCCGCATTCTGCGGCCTCTCATCTGGGGCTATTTTGTTTGTCTATGTCTAATAAAAGGGACGTCAGGCTTACATGAGTTAAACAGGGGTATCTTCATTTTTTGAAAGTATCTGCTGACTCACCCTTCATGAAATTAAAACAAATAGCATTAACATTTTGATGAAGACTTACTAACTGAAAAAAATGTTAACCATTAAATGATTCTCAATTTTACATATTAATGAATAAACGTCCAGATATCTTGAATATAGCTACAAATTAATAACATAGAAATCAAGATCTATCAGTAAGAAGAAAAAATAAAAACTATGAAACAAATCAGCCTCATTCACATTTGAAACAATATGAAATGAGCCGCCTCATGAGAAAACCAACAGCTTGGTGCTCCGACCAAGTCTTACACAAACCAGTCTGTACAGTCACAGAAGAAGGCTAGAAGCTTGGAATTTCGGATTTATGAAAAAAAGGGAATGTACTATCTGTGTAGCGAAAACAAAGGTGCTGATCAGCTGTGCAGATACTGCACGGCTAATATGCGACTTTGTTTATGCATATGCGTGACTGTTGGTTTTCTCATGCTGCGGCTCAAATATTACAAAAGAGTATGTGTTTTAAACTGTACAAAAAGTCACAATATATTCAACACAAACAGCGCTATTGGCGGATCAAATTGAATATTTACATCGTATGGCATGTACACATTCTGGGCTCGTTTCAGTGTGATCAATGCTTTGCATACCCATTCACAACAACTTGGGCATATAACATGTACGTTGTTTACTCTGGCAATAGTTTACTATCAAATCCTTTCGATCTTGGTGTAATACAAAAAAGTCTTTAAATTTTAAAGCAAAGGCAAAGACAATATGCTTTTAAGCCAGAGATTTGTTTTATCATTTTAAGTAATACATGTGTATTGTTCATTAGTTTACAAGCCCGTGGTCTACATTATGAAAACATGCCCATGCATTATACAGAGATTTTTAAAATTGTAAAAAATGAAAATATTTAGTGGAAAAAAATTTGATATTTTTCTTTTTTTTTTTGCTCAAAACATAGATTGTGGGTACACGTTAGAACCCCCTCAGCGAGGTTGTTCTAACCAGTACCCACAATCTATGTTTTAGAGCAAAAAAATGATAAAATAGGACACTGCATATCATATCTAAAACCACTCGGCCAATCAAAGCCAAATTTCATATGATGTCTCCTTGGAAAGAAGGAAATCCTTCCAAGAAGAAGAGTAGGTTGCTTATGAGTATTTATAAAAGGTTGAAAATAGATAAATAATTTTAAACAGAACAAATACGAACATTTACAGAGCATATATGTGTTACACTTATGATATATATGTACATGTACATTGGCTATGTATAGTTAATTAGTCATGTTATGGTTGTCATGTGATTTATCTATCCAACTTGAAACTTGTTAATAGGCTCAAACGCCTATTTCGACAAAAAACAGAGATTCACATGTTTACAGACACATATTAATACATGTAATTACAAACTATCATTTACAATAAGGGCGGCCCCCTCTGGCCGAACGGTTAAGAGCGCTGTTTCTTAATCACTCGATCATCTCACCGCTGTGACTGGTGTGGGTTCGAGCCCCGCTCTGGCCACGTGAGACAAACCAAGTTCTGCTTGCGGGTGTGTCAGGTGGTTTTTCTCGGGGTTCTTCCGTTTTCGTCCCACCTACTGATTGGCCCGTCTCATATGAGCTGAAATAATCTTGAAAGGGACATAAAATTGAATTAAAAAAAAAAGATTTACAATAAACTAATCACATCGAAAAAGTCCTGCCTCAATTTTATTTTCATATGAGTCTGAAGTTGTTTTTAACCCATATTTGATGAATGGACTCTCCCATAGTTTTCAGTTGGGTGAGTTCATTTTCATTTTAGGGGTGTTGGGAGTGATTTTTATTTTTTATCTCATTTTTCGATGTAAATTATCTCTGCAAACAGAATAGCCCCAGATGGGACGCCGCATTCTGCGGCCTCTCATCTGGGGCTATTTTGTTTGTCTATGTCTAATAAAAGGGACGTCAGGCTTACATGAGTTAAACAGGGGTATCTTCATTTTTTGAAAGTATCTGCTGACTCACCCTTCATGAAATTAAAACAAATAGCATTAACATTTTGATGAAGACTTACTAACTGAAAAAAATGTTAACCATTAAATGATTCTCAATTCTACATATTAATGAATAAACCTTCAGATATCTTGAATATAGGTACAAAATTAATTAATAACATACAAATCAAGATCTATCAGTAAGAAGAAAAAATAAAAACTATGAAACAAATCAGCCTCATTCACATTTGAAACAATATGAAATGAGCCGCCTCATGAGAAAACCTACAATTTGGTGCTCCGACCAGGTCTAACACAAACCAGTCTACAGTCACAGAAGAAGGCTAGAAGTTCGGAATTTCGGATTTATGAAGAATAGGGAATGTACTATCTGTGTAGGGAAAACAAAGGCGCTGATCAGCTGTGCAGTTACTGCACGGCTGATATGCGACTTTGTTTATGCATATGCAGACTTGGTTTTCTCATGCTGCGGCTCAAATATTTTAAAAGAGTATGTGTTTTAAACTGTACAAAAAGTCACAATATATTCAACACAAACTGCACTACTGACGGATCAAATTGAATATTTACATATGGCATGTACACATTTTGGGCTCGTTTTAGTGTGATCAATGCTTTGCTATAACATGTACGTTGTTTAGTCTGGCAATAGTTTACTATCAAATCCTTTCGATCTTGGTGTAATACAAGAAAGTCTTTAAATGTTAAAGCAAAGACAATATGCTTTTAAGCCAGAAACTTGTTTTATCATTTTAAGTTAGACATGTGTATTGTTCATTGGTTTACAAGCCCGTGGTTTGCATTATGAAAACATGAACATGCATTATATAGAGATTTTTAAAATTGTAAAAAATGAAAATCTTTAGTAGAAAAATTTGATGTTTTTCTTATTTTTGCTCAAAACATAGATTGTGTGTACACGTTAGAACCCCCTCAGCGAGATAGTTCTAACCAGTACCCACAATCTATGTTTTAGAGAAAAATAAGATAAAATAGGACACTGCATATCATATCTAAAACCACTTGGCCAATCAAAGCCAAATTTCATATGATGCCTCCTTGAAAGGAAGGAAATCCTTCCAAGAAGAAGAGTAGGTTGCTTATGAGTATTATAAAAGGTTGAAAATAGATAAATAATTTTAAACAGAACAAATACGAACATTTACAGAGCATATATGTGTTACACTTATGATATATATGTACATGTACATTGGCTATGTATAGTTAATTAGTCATGTTATGGTTGTCATGTGATTTGTCTATCCAACTTGAAACTTGTTAATAGGCTCAAATGCCTATTTCGACAAAAATAGAGATTCACATGTTTACAGACATACACATATTGATACATATAATAGAAAACTATCAATATTTACAATAAACTAGTAATCACATCGAAAAATCCTGCCTCACATTTTTCATATGAGTCTGAAGATGTTTATAACCCATATTTGATAAATGGACTCTTCCATCGTTTTCAGTTGGGTGAGTTCACTTTCCTTTTAGGGGTTTTAGGAGTTTTTATCTCATTTTTCGATGTAAATTCTCTCAGCCCAGATGGGACGCGACGTTCTGCGGCGTCACATCTAGGGCTATTCTGTTTGTCTATGTCCAATAAAAGGGACGACAGGCTTAAATGAGTTAAACAGAGGTATCTTCACATCAGGAAAACATGTCCGTGTAATGTATACCTCCTTGAACCCCACTTTTGTATAACAAAACTGGGGTATGTAGGGGTAAACCTATTTTTCTTATTTTTGCTCCAAAACATAGATTGTGGGTACTCGTTAGAACCGCCTCGGCGAGGCGGTTCTAACGTGTACCTACAATCTATGTTTTATGCAAAAATAAGAAAAATATCAAATTTTTTCAGCTGAAAATTTTCAATTTTTTAAAGCTAAAAAAATATCTGTTTATTGCATGGGCAAGTTTTCGTAATGATTTTTTTTTAAAGTATCTGCTGACTCACCCTTCAATGAATTTTAAAAAATGGCATTTACATTTGGAAGACTTACTAAATGAAAAAAATGTTAATCATTAAATGATTCTCAATTCTACATATTAATGAATAAACCTCCAGATATCTTGAATATAGCTACAAATTATTAACATACAAATCAAGGTCTATCAGTAAGAAGAAGAAGAAGAAGAAAAAAAACAACTATGAAACAAATCCGTCTCAAATCTGAAATGTGCCGCCTCACGAGAAAACCAACAGCTTGGTTCTCCGACCAGGTCTAACACAAACCAGTCTGTACAGTCACAGAAGAAGGCTAGAAGCTTGGAATTTCGGATTTATCAAGAAAAGGGTATGTACTATCTGTGTAGCGAAAACAAAGGTGCTGATCAGCTGTGCAGTTACTGCACGGCTGATATGCGACTTTGTTTATGCATATGCAGACTGTTGGTTTTCTTATGCTGCGGCTCAAATATTACGAAAGAGTATGTTTTGAACTGTACATATAGTCACAATATATTCAACACAAACAGCACTATTGGCCGATCAAATTGAATATTTACATATGGCATGTACACTTTTTGGGCTCGTTTAGTGTGATCAATGCTTTGCATACCCTTTCACAACAACTTGGGCATATAACATGTACGTTGTTTACTCTGGCAATAGTTTACTATCAAATCCTTTCGATCTTGGTGTAATACAACGAAGTCTTTAAATTTTAAAGCAAAGGCAAAGACAATATGCTTTTAAGCCAGAGATTCGTTTTATCATTTTAAGTTATACATGTGTATTGTTCATTAGTTTACAAGCCCGTGGTTTGCATTATGAAAACATGCCCATGCATTATATAGAGATTTTTAAAATTGTAACAAATGAAAATCTTTAGTGGAAAAAATTTGATATTTTTCTTTTTTTTTTTTTTTGCTCAAAACATAGATTGTGGGTACACGTTAGAACCCCCTCAGCGAGGTTGTTCTAACCAGTACCCACAATCTATGTTTTAGAGCAAAAAAAATGATAAAATAGGACACTGCATATCATATCTAAAACCACTCGGCCAATCAAAGCCAAATTTCATATGATGTCTCCTTGGAAAGAAGGAAATCCTTCCAAGAAGAAGAGTAGGTTGCTTATGAGTATTTATAAAAGGTTGAAAATAGATAAATAATTTTAAACAGAACAAATACGAACATTTACAGAGCATATATGTGTTACACTTATGATATATATGTACATGTACATTGGCTATGTATAGTTAATTAGTCATGTTATGGTTGTCATGTGATTTATCTATCCAACTTGAAACTTGTTAATAGGCTCAAACGCCTATTTCGACAAAAAATAGAGATTCACATGTTTACAGACATGTACATATCGATACATGTAATTACAAACTACATGTATCAATATTTACAATAAGGGCGGCCCCCTCTGGCCGAACGGTTAAGAGCGCTGTTTCTTAATCACTCGATCATCTCACCGCTGTGACTCAAACGCCTATTTCGACAAAAAATAGAGATTCACATGTTTACAGACATGTACATATCGATACATGTAATTACAAACTATCAATATTTACAATAAGGGCGGCCCCCTCTGGCCGAACGGTTAAGAGCGCTGTTTCTTAATCACTCGATCATCTCACCGCTGTGACTCAAACGCCTATTTCGACAAAAAATAGAGATTCACATGTTTACAGACATGTAAATATCGATACATGTAATTACAAACTATCAATATTTACAATAAGGGCGGCCCCCTCTGGCCGAACGGTTAAGAGCGCTGTTTCTTAATCACTCGATCATCTCACCGCTGTGACTGGTGTGGGTTCGAGCCCCGCTCTGGCCACGTGAGACAAACCAAGTTCTGCTTGCGGGTGTGTCAGGTGGTTTTTCTCGGGGTTCTTCCGTTTTCGTCCCACCTACTGATTGGCCCGTCTCATATGAGCTGAAATAATCTTGAAAGGGACATAAAATTGAATTAAAAAAAAAGATTTACAATAAACTAATCACATCGAAAAAGTCCTGCCTCAATTTTATTTTCATATGAGTCTGAAGTTGTTTTTAACCCATATTTGATGAATGGACTCTCCCATAGTTTTCAGTTGGGTGAGTTCACTTTCATTTTAGGGGTGTTGGGAGTGATTTTTATTTTTTATCTCATTTTTCGATGTAAATTATCTCTGCAAACAGAATAGCCCCAGATGGGACGCCGCATTCTGCGGCCTCTCATCTGGGGCTATTTTGTTTGTCTATGTCTAATAAAAGGGACGTCAGGCTTACATGAGTTAAACAGGGGTATCTTCATTTTTTGAAAGTATCTGCTGACTCACCCTTCATGAAATTAAAACAAATAGCATTAACATTTTGATGAAGACTTACTAACTGAAAAAAATGTTAACCATTAAATGATTCTCAATTCTACATATTAATGAATAAACCTTCAGATATCTTGAATATAGGTACAAAATTAATTAATAACATACAAATCAAGGTCTATCAGTAAGAAGAAAAAATAAAAACTATGAAACAAATCAGCCTCATTCACATTTGAAACAATATGAAATGAGCCGCCTCATGAGAAAACCTACAATTTGGTGCTCCGACCAGGTCTAACACAAACCAGTCTACAGTCACAGAAGAAGGCTAGAAGTTTGGAATTTCGGATTTATGAAGAATAGGGAATGTACTATCTGTGTAGGGAAAACAAAGGCGCTGATCAGCTGTGCAGTTACTGCACGGCTGATATGCGGCTTTGTTTATGCATATGCAGACTTGGTTTTCTCATGCTGCGGCTCAAATATTTTAAAAGAGTATGTGTTTTAAACTGTACAAAAAGTCACAATATATTCAACACAAACAGCACTACTGACGGATCAAATTGAATATTTACATATGGCATGTACACATTTTGGGCTCGTTTTAGTGTGATCAATGCTTTGCTATAACATGTACGTTGTTTAGTCTGGCAATAGTTTACTATCAAATCCTTTCGATCTTGGTGTAATACAAGAAAGTCTTTAAATGTTAAAGCAAAGACAATATGCTTTTAAGCCAGAAACTTGTTTTATCATTTTAAGTTAGACATGTGTATTGTTCATTGATTTACAAGCCCGTGGTTTGCATTATGAAAACATGAACATGCATTATATAGAGATTTTTAAAATTGTAAAAAATGAAAATCTTTAGTAGAAAAAATTTGATATTTTTCTTATTTTTGCTCAAAACATAGATTGTGTGTACACGTTAGAACCCCCTCAGCGAGATAGTTCTAACCAGTACCCACAATCTATGTTTTAGAGAAAAATAAGATAAAATAGGACACTGCATATCATATCTAAAACCACTCGGCCAATCAAAGCCAAATTTCATATGATGTCTCCTTGGAAAGAAGGAAATCCTTCCAAGAAGAAGAGTAGGTTGCTTATGAGTATTTATAAAAGGTTGAAAATAGATAAATAATTTTAAACAGAACAAATACGAACATTTACAGAGCATATATGTGTTACACGTATGATATATATGTACACGTACATTGGCTATTTATGGTTAATTAGTCATGTTATGGTAGTCATGTGATTTGTCTATCCAACTTGAAACTTGTTAATAGGCTCAAATGCCTATTTCGACAAAAATAGAGATTCACATGTTTACAGACATACACATATTGATACATATAATAGAAAACTATCAATATTTACAATAAACTAGTAATCACATCGAAAAATCCTGCCTCACATTTTTCATATGAGTCTGAAGATGTTTATAACCCATATTTGATAAATGGACTCTTCCATCGTTTTCAGTTGGGTGAGTTCACTTTCCTTTTAGGGGTTTTAGGAGTTTTTATCTCATTTTTCGATGTAAATTCTCTCAGCAAACAGAATAGCCCCAGATGGGACGCGACGTTCTGCGGCGTCACATCTAGGGCTATTCTGTTTGTCTATGTCCAATAAAAGGGACGACAGGCTTAAATGAGTTAAACAGAGGTATCTTCACATCAGGAAAACATGTCCGTGTAATGTATACCCCCTTGAACCCCACTTTTGTATAACAAAACTGGGGTATGTAGGGGTAAACCTATTTTTCTTATTTTTGCTCCAAAACATAGATTGTGGGTACTCGTTAGAACCGCCTCGGCGAGGCGGTTCTAACGTGTACCCACAATCTATGTTTTGTGCAAAAATAAGAAAAAAATCAAAATTTTTCAGCTGAAAATTTTCAATTTTTAAAGCTAAAAAAATATCTGTTTATTGCATGGGCAAGTTTTCGTAATGATTTTTTTTAAAAGTATCTGCTGACTCACCCTTCAATGAATTTTAAAAAATGGCATTTACATTTGGAAGACTTACTAAATGAAAAAAATGTTAATCATTAAATGATTCTCAATTCTACATATTAATGAATAAACCTCCAGATATCTTGAATATAGCTACAAATTATTAACATACAAATCAAGGTCTATCAGTAAGAAGAAGAAGAAGAAGAAAAAAAACAACTATGAAACAAATCCGTCTCAAATCTGAAATGTGCCGCCTCATGAGAAAACCAACAGCTTGGTTCTCCGACCAGGTCTAACACAAACCAGTCTGTACAGTCACAGAAGAAGGCTAGAAGCTTGGAATTTCGGATTTATGAAGAAAAGGGAATGTACTATCTTTGTAGCGAAAACAAAGGCGCTGATCAGCTGTGCAGTTACTGCACGGCCGATATGCGACTTTGTTTATGCATATGCAGACGGTTGGTTTTCTCATGCTGCGACTCCAAAATAACAAAAAGTATATGTTTTAAACTGTACATATAACCTTAAGTCACAATATATTCAACACAAACAGCGCTATTGGCGGATCAAATTGAATATTTACATATGGCATGTACACATTTTGGGCTCGTTTTAGTGTGATCAAGCTTTGCATACCCTTTCACAACAACTTTGGCATATAACATGTACGTTGTATACTCTGGCAACAGTTTACTATCTAAAGGTACAAGTAGGCAAAGATCAGGAAAAGGCGCAATCAGAAAGAGATTCCCACTCCAAAAACCGAGGTGGGAAAAAACCAAACTAACAATCAGGCACTTATACCATGAAACATATCGTAAGCCGAATGAGCAGCTATTTTCCCAATAGGTGGCCACTCAGTTACCTTAACTTAATTAAAAATATGAAATCCTTTCGATCTTGGTGTAATACAAGAAAGTCTTTAAATAATAAAGCAAAGGCAAAAGCAATCTGCTGATAGGCCAGAGATTTGTTTTATCATTTTAAGTTACATGTGTATTGTTCATTGGTATACAAGCCCGTGGTCTGTATTAATTCTTGATCATCTATAGCACAAGTTAGCTACTGTTATTTTTACATGTCTTAGAATGTCCTCCATATTTACTGTCCATCAGCCTGCACCAATGAATCATCAGTCATTCAGTTGAAGAAACAGTAGACTGTCGTCAGAATGTTTACAGTTCGCCAGCCTAAAAGCGAGAGTCCTGTATTAACTGAGTCGAGTCATGAGAAAACTGGATTCTTGCCTATGCGAAAACAAAGGTGCAGATCAGCTGTGCAGGCCTCTGCACAGCTGATCAGCGCCTTTATTTTCGCCTCACAGACAGTACAATTCCTCCTCTACACAAACCCAAAAGCTTCCAAATTCCAATTTTCGTCTTTGGGTGTATAGGCCAGTTTGTGTCGGACCTGGTCGGAAACCCCGAAGACAGGTTTTCTCACGTCGCACTTTAAATAATCTACAATCTTCCTTAATTGCATCAATCTTCAGTAATCTGTTAGTATTACGAAGTGTTTCAACAAAATTAATATATGGTTTGTCATGCTATAAAAGCTGCGAATTTTATTTATTTTAATTATTGTTCGCAAGCTGCAGCACAAGTATATTGTCATCATAAAGTCCTATAACAAGTGTGCGGTCTGTTTGTCTGTAAGCCACGCTATAACATCTGTTGTATCGTCTACCTTCTACTGTATATAGAACAGAGTGATGCTGACCAGTAGATGTGACGACATGGATATTACAGGATTCCTCTCCACAAACAAGAATGTTTCCTTCTTCATCAGGTATGACAGTCCTCGGACCTCTCAAATCAGCGTGTTTGTAATTGAATACCAAACTACCGTCAACTGAGATACACCTAACTGTACGTGTATTATAGTCTGACACATAAATCTTAGACGAGGTTGTGCTGACAGCTATGTAGTAAGGGTAGCTGAGTGAGGACAAATCGTTGTTCACATCTGGTATCTTTCTGATAAATGTTCCATTCTTGTCAAACACACGTATTTCTGCATTGCCCGGATCATCATGACAGATAACATAGATATCATCTCTGACAACATCAACACCCCAGCATTGTTTGTCCAGTTGTATTTGTTTACCAACTTTGAGAGATGGTACAATGTCTATGAACTGTAATTGTTTACTGTCAGGGAGAGTGATGACAGCTGTGACACTGTCGACTGCTGAGGTGTCCCAGGGTCCACTAGCCAAACCAAGGCTGTCTGTTATATCAAACTTGGAGTTTAAGAGTTTGATGTTGTTATTGCTATCGTCACACACTAAGAGTTGACCATCAGCCATGAATGTACAGCCTGAGTAACAGCCTGTACTGGGTAACTTAATCTTGACATCTCGTGAATTCTGAACTTTCGTTGTAAGGAAATTGGTAGTTTCAGTTTTTGTTTTCTGTGTTTGGCTTACTCTCAGAGTCCCAAGTGACGTCACATTTTGTTTCACATCAAACAATTTTTTGTTCTCTTCAAAAACAAGAAATGGTGTTTTGACTTCGTCCTGAAAATCCTTCATCATCGATTGCAGTTCAGTCAGTCGTTTGGATACTTTGAAATCTACAGCAAACATCATCTCTGTATTGGAACATTTAGAGGCATCATCTAACATCTTAAGGTCGTCGCCCAGTGTCTTCACTGTAGTTGTACAGCTTGGGATGTGTTGTCCCGCATCGTGGCGCATTGACTTTGCCAGTTCCTTTAATTCCGATAGCGTATTTTTCTTCAATCGATCAAAGAATGTTTCAAATTCTCTTCTAAAACTTTCTATTTTCTCTAGTGTTGTTTCTATCATTGATTCTATCCTCTCAACGTCCGCGTTCCGGTCTTGTAGAAACTGTTGTATCTCATCTTTCAGGGTTTGTGTGTCCTGTATAAGGTTCTGAATATTCGATATTTTGTAGGTCGCGCTTTTGTCCTTAAGTGTGGTAACATTACATTTTCTATGTTTCACAGACTTACATGTCGTACATGCGACCTCGTTGTGGGTTTCACAGTAACTCGTGACTTCTAATGTATTATCGCATGTACAAAACACCTTAAATTGTGACGCGTTCTGTCCGTGTCCGGAAACATCTTTACTGGCAACAATTTGGTGGTTTCTTGTAGCTTTAAATCGTTGATGTGATTCTTTACAGCTTCTACACAAGAATTCGGCGCATGTATTGCAGTAGTGGGTGCCGTTGATTTCAGTTCCGCCAAACTTACAGGGATCACAGGGGTTATCAATGGCCTCGTCTGAGGTCATAAACAGCGACTTTGATCCATCTACGGAGGCCATGTTACATCACAAAGGCTGAAATTGAGGGAATAAATAATGCTCAGAAAAACACTTGAAATCTATTGAACTCTTTTTGGTTATATCACAATGGAGACAATAATTTCGTACAAAATCATGAATGAATCTGGTAAAGCAAGGCATATGCAGTTGGTCAAAGTGCAAAAATGATTTTATCCATCACTGGTTATATTACAGCTGGGAACTGTTAACAGTTCCCTGATTACAGTAAACCGCCATTGGTAGCTACCCTCTATACTCTTAATATACGCTAAAGCGAAGAAAACCGGGAATGCAAAATTTAGAACGAAATTTGAAACTTTGAGAAGAGAAATCAAAGCAGATATCAGAAAACAGCATGAGTTGTATGTAAATAACTTGGTTGGTGATGTTAAGGCTAATCCAAGAGATTTTTATCGGTACATAAATAGTCAGAAAAAAGATGTTCAAGGTATCCCCCCTTTGAAAAAGCGAAATGGAAGTGGTCTTGCTGAATCAGATTTTGAAAAGGCTGGTGAATTCAATGGTCAGTTTACGGATGTGTTCACCAAAACTGAACATAGCCAGGTCCCTCTTCTGAATAGAAAAGCCCCGTTTATGGAAGACATAGTGGTATCCAAAGAAGGTGTCACAAAACTTCTGAAAGGTTTGAACCCGTCGAAAGCTTTAGGTCCTGATGAGCTTCATCCTAGAGTCCTTAAGGAATTGGCATCTGAGCTAGGTCCTGTTTTTGCACATCTTTTTCAACAGTCAATAGACTCGGGTGAAATCCCCAAAGAATGGTCTTTAGCAAACATTTGTCCCCTGTTCAAAAAGGCTGACAGGTCTCTTGCTTGCAACTATCGTCCAGTTTCCTTGACCTGCGTACCCTGCAAACTTCTGGAACATATAGTGTGTTCTAATATCATGTCCCATTTGGATCATCATAAACTTTTGTCAGACAGGCAACATGCATTCAGGAAATCCCACAGTTGTGAAACCCAGTTAGCTACAGTGATTGATGACTGGGCAAAAATCTTAGACAATCAAGGTCAGGTTGACACATTTATCTTGGATTTCGAAAAAGCTTTTGACACTCCTCCGCATGAACTCCTTAAAAGCAAATTGTTCAGTTATGGAATTGGTGGGAAGACAATTAAATGGATTGATGCCTTCCTTTGCTATAGACAACAAAGAGTTGTGGTTAATGGCGTTAAATCAGACTGGGCTCCTGTTGTATCTGGTGTCCCACAGGGCACCGTTCTTGGCCCCTTGTTGTTTTCGTTGCATATAAATGATATCACCTCAGATATTGAATCGGAAATCAGACTCTTTGCTGATGATTGTGTTTGTTATCGTGAAATTAAGAATGTGGAGGATACAGTGAAACTTCAAAAGGATATTGATCGACTAGGTAGTTGGGCCAGGAAATGGGGTATGATATTTCAACCTGTCAAGTGCAACATGATGCAGCCGACAAATAAACGTACTAGTAAAATTCAGGCTTCTTACAAGCTTGAGGGTACTGTGTTGGAAAATGTTGAGAGTATCAAATATCTTGGTGTAACAATAACTAAGGATTTAAAATGGAATACTCACATCAGCAATGTGTGTACCAAAGCCAATAGGACCCTTGGTTTTTTGAGACGAAATCTGTTTTCTTGCCCCCAAGATGTGAGAGAAGCTGCCTATAAAGGTCTGGTGAGACCTATTCTTGAATATGGTAGCTCAGTTTGGGACCCTCATTATGAAGGTTTGATAGATGATTTGGAGAAGGTGCAAAAGCGTGCGGCTAGGTTTGTAACTAGGAACTATACATATGAAAAAGGTAGTATGACTGGCATCCTTAAAAAACTAAAATGGGAATCCCTGCAGAAAAGAAGGAAGGATAATAGAATTATATTACTTTACAAAGGTCTAAAAGGGAGAGCAAAAATACCCGCGGATGACCTTATCCCCAAAAATAGGCGTTGTAGGAATCAACACTCCTTGGCATTTCAGATACCTTCAGCAAGTACAAATGCCTATTTACACAGTTTCTTCCCCCAGACCATTAGAGATTGGAATGAACTCCCTGATTCTCTGATCTCCTCTGCTGAATTGTCAGATGATTGTGTGTCTAAATTTACTTCTCTTGTGAGAGCTCGGAACTAATCCCCTCCGGTCAAGCCCCATCCCCCCCCCCCTGGTGTAGTATTGTCAGTTTGACGTTTCACCAGTAAACTATTCTGATACTCAAAGAGTCACATGCGCTAAAAAATCCACCTTATTTCTGAAGCACAAACCCTTTCCAGAATATTGATTACGTTATTTTAGAGCAATCAAATAACTTTTACAGCTCTGTAACATTCAAGCCACAACAATACTAAATACTAATCATGCCTAAAATAAAGATACATTTTGGCCACTTTTCAAATTTTACATACTACTGGTAACCAGGTAACAAGACATTGATATCGTAGCTAAAGTTAGGTATGGAATTTTAGTACGATAATCACTCTTAATGAGTGTGCACTGATGCACACATGCATTAAGATGTATGCAAACTTTTGATCGAGGGGTATGTCTATTTTTGAAGAGTACTGTACTTAAACCATTCTATTTTATATCATATTTTGCAGTGTAAAATACATGATACGCGAATATTATGAGCTGCAACGCGAGAAATACGGTCTTCGGGGTTTCCACCCAGCTTCGAAATAAACTGTTCTGTGCAGTCACAGAAGAAGA
This sequence comes from Rugalucina vietnamica, assembly GCA_964017185.1. Lineage (NCBI taxonomy): Eukaryota > Metazoa > Mollusca > Bivalvia > Lucinida > Lucinidae > Rugalucina > Rugalucina vietnamica. The sequence continues at coordinate 2,369,025 of OZ024872.1, forward strand.
ACCTTGAAAGATACTTAGAGTAGATGAGGAAATGCGAAAACAAATGCGCTGATCTGTGTTTTTGTTTTCGCATAGGCGAATATCCGGATTTCCCATGACGCGGCTCATATTTAATAAATAAATCAACAGGACAGTAATAAATGCAAAAAATACATGCTCGGAGATATGAATTTTTGAAAAGTGTTGAAAAGAGCTAATCTAAGCCGAACATGTTCAATATTATCCTTTTTATTCTCCGATGCTCGCTATATTCGGAGCTCTAAGTAAAACTTTCAAATATATGGATACAGACGGAATATTTTCATCGGTGTTCCGTTAGACCTCTCAACAAAGAAGTGGAGCGAGGTCACAATGTATCAGAGTGCAGGTTAGCCAGCTGATCTAATATAAATATGAAGATGGTTTATAAGAATAATCATTTTTGATAAAACAAAGCAGTGGTCATACAAGGGACTCGTGCACCATATAAATTCATTACATATAAGAAAGGAAAGAACTCTAACAGATTCATGTATTCTGGACCATATTGGAGATTGTAATTGATTGACTATATGCAGTTGAAATTGGCTAAAATAAAACTAGGCAAAGATAAAGCTAATATAGCATTGTATGGAACGCCAAAGCTGTCTGATGGTAAGGAGTAGAAACATTTGATTCATCATCGTCATTATATCCTGCTCACATTTGATTATATGTTGTAAAGTGTGCATTATATAATGAGAAAAGTCCATTATGTTGGTCCAGGTTCTTTATATTATGACAATTTTCATTATTTGATGAGTAAACATCTTTATATTATGGTAGACTTACATTATATGATGAGTAAACATCTTTTTATTATGTATGTTTCTTAATATATTATGGGCAATTGTCTTTATATGCATCAAGTTGATTATATGGTTCGATAACTTCATTATATGCGCAAACTTCTTTATATGCGCAAACTTCATTATAAGATGTGACAACTACATTATATGATGTGGACGATTTTGCGAAAAGAAGAATTACATTTACACCGTTGAGAGAGTTAAAAATGTTTACTCGTCTACCATAATATAAAGATGTTTACTCATCATATTAATGAAAATTTTCACAATATAAAGAACCTGGTCCAACATATAATGGACTTTTTCTCATTATATAATGCACACTATACAATAATAATCAAATGTGAGCAGGATATAATGACGATGATGAATCAAATGTTTTTATTCTTTACCATCAGACAGCTTTGGCGTTCCATTGCTTAAGTAACCCCGGGTACATAACATGTCATTCATAACCGATTTCCGATATATTTAACCAGCATGGTACAAAATTGTTTTTAAAGTATTAACATAGTCAACCAACAAACTCTTCGAGAAATTAGATCCATAAGAATCAAAAGGACCGTGTTCCCAACTAAATTTGAAGACAAGAATAATATAAAATATTAAACTTACACCACGTCCGAATCCTGATCTCATATATTATTCCGAAATATTGACGATTTAATATTGAAAACTTGTACCTTCTGTTTGTGTTCGGGGCGTCTTTTTCTTAATAGACAATTTGAAACGATATCATAATTGAGCCTGTGCGTGACAAAACCAACAATTTGGGTTTCCCACCAGGTACGACACGAACCTGCCTGTACAGCCTCAGAAGCAGGCTAGAAGCCTGAAATTTCTTATGAAAGAAGAAGAGGGATTGTACTATCCATGTTGCGAAAACAAAGGCGCTGATCAGCTTTGCAGTTACTGCAAAGCTGTGCAAAGCTGATCTGCACCTTTGTTTTCGCCTATGCAGATTGTTGGTTTTCCCATGCAGTGGCTCATATATCAAACACAATGGGAAGGCCGGTCATGAGTTAAAAACAAATAAAAATCAATATTATTCGAAATATAATCGTATAGAACAGTACATATTAAGAAACGCAAAACGTATATTTTTCTGCCAAAGTTGTTTAATTTTTAAGATTGCCATTTCAAATTTACAGGTAACACACAATAACATGTTGACTACTAACATGATTGAATTCCAAAATTTTGCGAACGCAGAAACTTTATTTTTTTCTGTGTCAATAAAGAGTACCCATAAACAAAACGTTGCACGAATTTGTGGCGATGAATTCTCATTTTTTATTCCTTTAAAAACATCTGATGCTCACATTTTTTCTTAAAACGATAATTCGTCATTTTCTGATTGCTTAACGTATTGCTAGTCACTCAGACTACCTTTGGCTGCTTTAGTCAACAACATGTGAATAAGTGGCTAAAATGCTAAAAACTATGGTCACTGTGGTACACTTATAAAAAGCTGTCATATAGATAGAAATCAGGCTTGAATGCAAACGATATGAGTATAAACTTCTTTCACAAGAACAATACTGTCTAACGCAGCTGTAAACTGTTCATTAAATGAGCCTCCTCATGAGAAAACCAACAATTTGCATGGGCGAAAACAAAGACGCTGATATTAGCGCATTTGTGTTCGCTACTCGTTATGTGCAATCCCTCTTCTTTTTAAATCCAAATTTCAAGCTTCTAGCTGTTTTCTGTGCAGACTGGTTTGTGTCGGACCTGTTCCGAAACCACATTGTCGGTTTTCCAACGCGCCACTATAGGGTTTGACCAAAAATAGGCAAATTTTAAAGAACGTCTAAAAATTGAATGCGGGAAAAAAGTTTTAAATTGACGTCGTAAACTGTAGTACATGTACATACACAGAATATTTTCATTGGTATTCCGTTAAATCTCTCTATGTCAGGAAAGTGGAACGGGGTACCGAAGTGGAGCGGAGTGACAGTTAGCCAGCTTATCTATGTCACTGTTTGGAATCGTACAGATTTTCGCATCGGAAGCCGCGTGTACTGTACGCACGAAACTCGTTAGCTGCTTTACACAGGTGTTATAAATAATGTAAAAATCAATACATCTGGCTAGGTAAACTTCGTGGAAGACACATGTATTGAAAGGTAAGACATTTGTCTCTTCATATTTGTTTCCATTTAGATTCACAAGGTGACCCCGTATGCACAAGACCACAATTTCGATGCTGCATCAGTGATTTTTCACGTTTTCGCTGCCGATGATCGTCATGTTTTCGCATTTTATCATCTCCACGATCGTTTCATGCATTTGTTAAAATATCCCAACTAAAGAAGGATTATTCACCAATGTACATCAGTATCCGTTTAGTGTTGTTATACCGTTTTTATGAAAATAAACTTGGTTTTGTCCAGGGACCATAGAATTTGCGACTGTACGCTTCGCTTCCAGGCTTGCTATTTTGTCTGTACGATTCGCCGTGATTATTACCGCATGCATAATTCGATCTGTTTTAGTCATAAAATGTACTTACGAGATGTTGGAGCAATGATTTGTCTAATTTTGATTCTTTACTTCATCTCACCCATATGCAGTAACATTTAAAAGTGTTATTTGGTTGTTTGATGAGTTGGGCGACAAAATCTATAAATGCCAATATTTAAAGTTTTGCACTGGTTTGAACCCATACATTCCCTCTCTTTTTTATCAGAATAATACGCAGCTGTTGGTCCTCATTTTTGCCAGCCTCCAAGGGGCCGAGGGTTTTAGCATGGATTTTACAACAAATTTGACTCAGCAGTGCCTGGTTTTTAGCTCATTTTAAAATGTAAATACCCCGCTTTTCATCGGCCCAAAATGGCCCATAGATACGAATGACTGTTGCATTATCTGTAGAGCCATCGTTTTCGTTCATTACACTAATACCCCACTATTCTGCATCGACTCGCGTATCTAAAACGTATTAAGAAACATAAGGTACGTCACACACGTGTATGTAGTGCATACGCGAGCATACATGTACGTAGCTCATACTGCTCGAACGCCGAGGTGCTAAGTTTTTTGTGTGTTCACTTCAAAATACGAAGTACGTGCGTGGCAACTCCGAAACGCCGTGCATAAGTCGAATATACGGAAGCAACGTAGCAGGTACGCCGTAAATACGTTGCTCATACCCCTGATGCGCCACACGTACGTAGCGATTAAAATGCTACGTAACTGACTGGTAATAGCTCTGTCACCCATTCACGTATCAGCGGCGTATCGCTCGCGTATGAAAATGTCGATACGCCGAGGGCTGAGCCGTATTTTGCTCGAGCGACGTATGTATCACGTACGTGTGACGTTCCTGCTACGTTCCCGTGGCGTATCTGTGACGTACCTGTATTCGTATGCAATTTCACTTTCGTATGTACGGCGTATCAAGGTGTATGTGCTACGTACGTGTGACATATGTATGGCGTATGAAGTGTACGCGTGACGTATCTACGGCGTATGTACTACGTTCCATTCTTATCTGCGCCGTATCTGTTCTGTACCAATTGCTTTTAATACCTATGAAAACAAACAATTCGCACATTTAATATAGTTATCAATTATCAAAGGTCGAAGATGCCACCGGAGAAATCTAGTTAATCTAGATTAAACTCCTGTCACACCAGGGTGGCGTGCAGAACGTCAAGGTGAACGCCGTGAGAACTCCATGGACGCCGTGGCAACGCCGTGGCAACGCGCCGGGAACTCCATCGAACGCCGTGGGAAACCCTAGAACGCCAAGGGTCGGCGTTTCTTTTGGAGACCGGGACATCTCCAAGCTCCCCATCATGGTATTAAGATGACATGAACAATGACGGGGGCTACACCAAGTGTAGCACTGAAAGAACCATGCACGGCACCCCGAACCGCCGTGAGAAACATCTGATCCATAATTTCGGAAAAACAAAAACATGCATATACAAGCATTACGATTATCTTTGAACGCCAAAAATAGTCCTTATACTCCTAATACGTCACACATACTCCACAGCAGCGAAACTTACTTGGCACATACGTAACACATACGCCATTGATACGCGAGATACACCACACGTACGTCACGTACATACGAAAAGAGAGTCGAGGATACGCCACACATACGTCACACATACGTAGCAGATACGAAAGGTACGCTGTACATACGTCACGGTTACGTGGCATGTTAACCGCGACGTACGTGTGGCGTCTACGTATCTACGGCATACATGCCACGTTGCTTCGTATGTACCACGTATGTGTGACATATGTACGGCGTATCGGACCTGCCACGTACGTGCTACGAATTTTTAAGTGCACACATAAAAAAGTAGCACCTCGGCGTATGAGCTACGTATCGAGGAGTATGAGCTACGTATGCTCACGTATGTACGATGTACGCGTGACGTACCTTTCGTATCTTGATACGCAATAGATACATGAGTCGATAAGCGATAGTGTGACAGCGGTTTAACCATGGCGTGTATACAGTGTACATGTCTATCTGTTACGTATGTATGGCCTTTGTGTGACGCATGTGTGACGTATTTTCGACATTTTTCGTACCTACGGCGCATCAACGACGTACGTGTAACGTAACTCGCGTAACAACGGCGTAAATAAGGATAAATCTCGTGTGTGTTTTTCTGCATTCGCACATTTTAGTGAGATAAAAAACATAGATAACAACTCCGTAGACCTGTAAGAGGGCGTAATTAAATCAAATGTGCATTGATACAGTATGCTTCCAATCTATTGTAAAAGCTTTAAATTTTATGTCTGGTGCCCAAATTATAAAAATTGCTTTGCAGCTCCTCGTTTCAACGTAACTACAGTTGAATTAATGCATATGATTGCCCTTTTATATTGTTTCAATTTTTATAACTTCAAATCAACTAGTATTGCCTGAATGAGAAACTATAGCTGATAACAGTAGTTGGGCTCTGGTTATCGGCTTCAGAGGATTGTTCCCAACCCTTCCACAAAGAACCAACACGCCACTTTAATATATTGTGCAAAACATGGACGTACATACACATGCAAAAAAAAAAAGCTTTTGTTGGTTATCGGGGGAAGCAATACTCTATAAAACTTTTCCTTTGCACATTTCATATCAAAAATTTTGTTTTATACCTAAATATTCTGTAGCACTTTAGGCCCCGTTCTCACTGTCCCGGTTCTAACCCGGTTCGCCCCGATTGATCGTGTTTCCAAAGTCACTGTGTAGCCCTGGTCTTGTTCCCGATTCTACCACGGTGTTGTTGAGGTGCGGTTTTACCCAGTTTTGACATCTCTCACAGTTCAACCAGGTTCGTCCGGTTGTATTAAACATTTATATGTCACCATGAAGGCTCCACGGTTTACCCAGGTTCTTTCCGATTTGCCACGGTAGCGCCACAGTTCTATCCCGTTTCGTCCCTCAACAACCAAATCTCTTATCTTATAGTGCAATAAGCTTTGTTCTCGTGGTCCCGGTTTAGCTCCTCGGTTCGCCCCCGTACGCCACGGCTTCATAAACCGCGGTAAGCAGGGATGAACTGGGACAGAACCGTAGCGCTGCCGTGGCAAACCGGGACGAACCGGGATAAAACGGGGAACATTCACGGTTGTATTAAAAAGTTTAATAGAACCGGGGAGAACCGGGAGAGATGTCAAAAACCGGGTTGAACCGGGCGACACCGTGACAAACCGTGTTATTATCAGGACTCGACTGTGATAAACACGGAATGATGATCCGGCGCGAACTGAGGGAAACCGGGACGACACCGGGCTATTCCGGAACAAACTGGGGCTTCACCGGGACTACACCGGGGTGAACCGGAACGGCACTGGGGCAAACCGACTAAGAAATCCGCCATGGACTCGGTTTTTGCCAGTGGCGTCCCGGTTAACTCAGGTGTCGTCTCCGGCTCATCCCGGGTGCTATCATTTTCAATACCGACAAACACCGTGGCAGAACCTCCGTGAGACCGGCAATCACCGGGACGCCACCGGGCTTTACCGTAGTAAAACCGGAGCACACTGGCATGCACCGTGACAACACCGTGGTAGAACCGGGAACAAGATCGGGGCTACACCGGGGTAACACCGTGACTGTGGGAACATGATCAATTTTTGTAGGACCGGATTGTCACAGGTGTAGAACCGGGACAGTAATAACGGGCCTTTATTAAGCTTTGTTATCATTGAAATTTGGACAGTCGTCTGTGGGGTTTAGTTTTTCAATTTTAATTTTTTCTGTTTCAGGAATACTATATATGAAAGATCCTTTATCTTTAATAACAGATGGTGTCACTGGAAAAGTCTTGGTTTGCCAAACCGTGGCCTTGCTTTTCGCGTTAAGAACGAGCTTTCTGAAGACAGTTTCATCATCAGGGTGTCGAGCTATCATGTGGTCGATCATTTCAGCAAACTGACTACATGAAAAGTTACATTTGATGCACTTGAATGTATCGCCCATTCTGTCACACAAGTCTGAAAATTGAAAACAAATATAATGCAGATAAGTGAACATATACTTATATGTGTCCTTTAATGCTTATGGTTCATCATCATTTTAGCCTTTAAAAATTACATGTAACTTGATTGGACGCACAGTGGCGTAGTGGTAGAGAAAAGATATCAAAGCTAGAGGTCTTTGGTTCGATAACTACCTCCACCGTGTAATATTCTTCAGCAAGACCACACACTATTAAATAATACCCAGAAGTCTGTGGCTATGTCCCAGCATGAAAACAAAAATAGTTGACCGGGACGTAAAACTTTAACCAAACAAAACCTTAGAATCTGCTAAGTCTAATTCGGCTAATCAAATGCCTAGGGAGTTTAAGGCCAGTTGTTGGCGTCAGATTGTAGTAAAAACAAATTTTGGAATTATTCCTAAAAGCAGCCACATAGTCTCCTCTTATAAAATCCAGACCAATTCTTCATATATCTTATAGGCATTCCCATGGACCATAGATAGAACAAAATAACCATACTAGATTGAGCATATTATGGCTAATTTGTGGCCATTTCTGAACACAATTTTTAATTTTACATACTGGCCCACGCGACAAACACATGATATACTTAGAAAAACAATTGAGGGATATGGTTTTTGTTTCGATTTCATTGCTAAAGGTATATTTTTTTCTACCCAAATAATTAATAGATATGTAGCAGAACCATCACTGTGCAAAGATTCCATAAAATTTTCGCGTTGCCTGGAAGCGCTTCTCGCAGACTTGCAGAAACGTTGGAAGACCCCTGAAATTGAAGTTCCAACTGTTGCCTACCCTACCCAATTCTGCCATTCCTCCCCTCTTACTGGTTCATTCAACTGCGAAACTGTTTTGATAATCGAAATGACGGTACTTTTATGTCTAAAATGCATATTGGGAAAATTTCAGAAATCTGTGATTTTTGGTTAAAAACACGATTTTTCACCAAAAATATTTTTTTCGCTTAAAACGTTGCCCTTTAAGCTACGAGTTTGGTACAGAAAACCGATTTGAGCTACGGGCATTAGTTTAGATTTTACAGCGTTTCAAAACATTTGCTAAAGAACTGAACATTACCTTAATGGGAATTTGCATTACGTGGTTAAAATTTGACCACACATTTTAAAAAACGCTGTTTTGAGAAAACCAGAGCGCGCATTCAAAAACGGATTTCAGTTTCATACTCACAGTGCAAAGGAAAACATTTTAAACGAAAAAAAAAATTTGGTTAAAAAATGTGTTTTTTACCAAAAATCACAGATTTCTGAAATTTCCCCAAAGTGCGGTTTAGACAAAAAAGTGTCGCCATTTCGATTATCGAAACAGTTTTGTATTTGGATGAACCAGTAAGAGGGGGTGAATGAAAGACTAGGATAGAGTAGGGAGCAGTGATAACTTTAATTTTAGGGGTGTTCCATCATTTCTGCAAGTCTGCGAGAAGTGCTTCCAGGCAACGCAAAAATTTTATGAAATCTTTGCACAGTGATGGTTCTGCTACGTATCTATTAATTATTTGGGCAGAAAAAAATATACCTTTAGCAATGAAATCGAAACAAAAACCATATCTCTCAATTGTTTTTCTAAGTATATTTTGCATACAATATGTGCATACAACATAATAATTTCTTAAATTTAAGAAAATACTTTTCGCGTGGGCCGGTAGTTGAAAATGACGTTTTATATTGAGATAGACCGGAAAATTGCAAAAAGTTATTTCTATGTTTTCTGAGTGTTGTCATGGCAACGTTTACTATTTGAATGAAAACTTTGTACCGGTTTTTACAAGCGGGGACATATACCTGTTATTTGCAATACATTTCCCCTCACTATTCTAAACTCATTCTTACCAAAACCTTAGGCCGAAATTAAGACTTAAGTTCCCTAGGCCTTTAAGCCCCGTTCTCACTGCCCCGGTTCTACCCCGGTTCGCCACGGTGAAGACAAGCCGGTATACCGTTATAAACCGGGGAACTGATCCTACCAAAATTGATCTTGTTCTCACAGTCACGGTGTTACCCCGGTGTAGCCCCGGTCTTGGTTCCGTTTTTACCACGGTGTCATCACGGTGCAGGTCGTGTTACTCAGTTTTACTACTGTTCACCTTGGTAGCGTGCCCCGGTTCAGTTCATCCCGGTGTCATCACGGTGACTGCCGGTCCCACGACGGTTATGCCCCGGTGTTTGCCGGTATTGAAAATGATAGCAACGGGGGTAAACCGGGACGCCACCGGGGTTAATCGGGACGCCACCGGTGCAAACCGGGTTTAACTGCGGCCAAATGTTTAAAGCCTGTTTGGTCCAGTTGCGTCCCGGTTCACCCCGGTGGAGTCCCGGTTCAACCCGGTGGCGTCCTGGTTCACTCCGGTGCCGTACCGGTAATCCACGGTTTGAACCTGTTCGTCAATGTTCATTCTGGTTTACCCCGGTTTATCAAAACGTGGCGAACTTGGGAGCTAAACCGGGACAGTGAAAACATAGCTTAAGGCGTACCAATATTCAAAAGCAAGAATCAATGGTACCAATTCGACAGGTTTACTAGGACTGTTTAATTTGACCAAAACTATGTTTGTCATATATCGGTACCACAGTAAAAATTTAAGCGGTGTTGCGTTAAACGGCCTTTTTTTTCCAGGTTTAACTTTCCAGACAACAATTTAGGGAGTTAATGTGTCTTGCTAAAGGGCACAACACGGTATCGCCAGTGGAGATCGAGCCCGTCGTCATTATAAGTCAGCAAGAAAGCCCTCTGTTCTAAAATATTTTTTCTTTTGTTTCCGAGTTAAAAAGCTAAGTTTCACAATCAGTCAAACATTGGGTTTCCTTCAGCTTTGCACATGATTTTTTTCTTTGTTTCCACTGGACATACAAGAGAAATGGGGATTTTTACAAAATGAAGGACCTTTTACCTCATGGGACTGGCTATATCAAGAAAGCAGGCAGTTTTTTCACATTCTGTGCATTCAAGATCAGCTACTGCAAAAAACAGAAACATTTATTAACAGAGACTTTGGACCATTTTAAGCATATCCCCATAGTTCATTACAAAATACTTATTATACCATTTTGTTTTACAATCAGAACACAAAAATGTTATTTTCTGTCAATAAAAGTAAGCGAAAATGTGCATGACTCTTTTATATTTTCTCAGCATTCATTAACAAAGAGCATTTAACCATTATGCTTGACTGAGACCAAATCGAAGTCGCAAGAATCTAAGTGACGTAATCGGGCATCGCGTGTTGTGGTGGTTTGTTTGTTTACAAGCGCTTACAACAGCTATGGTCAGAAGCGTTTCCTGGAGTTACACGCAGCCCATCTATTTCTGTCTGCCAAAAATTGTGTGGGTGTTGTTTTAATGTACTGTATTTCACGCCTGGTGTGGGGTTAGGGATTTAGAATTTAATTGTACAATCTCTGCATTCTATTCTTACTGTTACAAGTGTGTCATACATACATTCAAAATAGAAAGAAACATACCTAGTGATGCATTTTAGAGCATTAGTGCATACCGATTATGCCCGGCGTCCAAGGAAGAAATGCTTCACCTGAAAAATAAATTAAATTGAAGACGTGCATCCATACACCATTGACGCCTTCAGGTAGCGCTTAGCACTCACCTCGTGCGTATCAACTTAGAATGACCGCCATATTGAGACTATTTTAAATCAGAAAATGAAGGTATTTTGTAAGTTTCTCTTCTGAATATTTTATGTGCAGTTATATGTCTTTCTATGCACAAAATTAGGAAACCCGTATTGGCTTTTTTGATACTCTATTTAAGTTCTCGCCTAATCTCGCGATAATATCTATACCCATAAGTGCGAGAGATCTACTTTAAGTCTCGTCAGATCTCGCTAGAATGACCATACACACAACAAGTTTAAGCGTTTCCAAAACGCTTGCGATCTCTCAGCACTAATTTCAATGTATGACCACATAATCATAAACCCACGGCGATAACCACAGACCATAGTCAATCAGAAAAACTTAGAATTTAGAAGATCAATCAAGTTACGTAACAAAACGTGATGACGTTATAGTGCTATCACATCAATAACTCGTCGACCAAGCTAAATATGCATCGACTTGATATCTTGCAAAGTGAAAACCAGGCTTGGATTATAAACGTGATGAAGTAGGTAAAAATGAAAAATCACAACATATGAACCAGTTAAATATTTTAGTGTACCTATCTTCAATAAATTTCTATTTCAATGATGTTCATAAATATTCTGCCCGGTGGGTGGGGGAGGGGGGGGGGCTCCCTGGTCAGCGGTGCACCGATGCGTGCTGCGCCAAAAAAAATATTGTAAAAAGTGTTTTGGCATTTTGAATTAACACCCCATCCCCCATTTTCACTACATGTTATTAAAATGTGACCCTGTCCAGTCAAAAGACTGTAGTCAATCAAAATACGGGTAAGCATGGTGGCTCAGACGTATAGCATCAGCCTCTCAGTCTGTAGCTAGAGGTTCAGAGCGGGCAGGGTTCGAAACCCACAACTGCAGTGTTGTGTCCTTTAGCAAGATATCTTAAGCTTAGAAAATATTGATGGACGGACGGAAGGTGGTTGCCGGATACCTGCCTATCCTGGGCCTATACTATAAATTCACATATTAAGGCTTGGCTCAGGACACCTGTAAATAAGAACGTGGTCTATTGGTTTCATACCCGAGCCGACATGCGGTATTTAGTGTGGCCCAATTGGAGCTGCCTCGTACAATCAAGTACGACCCGGTCAGTGGTTAAATAACAACAAGAATCCAGCCCTGTTCACTCGCCGTGGCGAGAGGACTCACTGTATATGAGAAAGACATGATTATGAAAGATCAAAACAGAATAATCTCACGTGAAGTATTATATAAATTATGTTCAGGCTTCAGGAATAGGCCCTAACTATTACCTTCAAAATGGCTTAATAAGTGTCTCTTCTGAGTTTGACCTTCATTCCGTGTTTCATAATTCAAATCTACGTATACATGGTATAAGTCTGGGAAATCTAGAGAGTGGGTGGGTGGGTATGGCGGGAGGTGGTTGAAATATTGCGAGGGGTGGATGGCAGTATATTGCACAGATTCTACTCTATATATGAGGAATAACTCTTTCATACATAACTATAGCCACAACTGTAACGTAAATATAGCAACAACTGCATAAACACTATTCCGAGTCATTCCGGTCCATGAATAACATAATCCTATAACCTCGGACCACCTCTTTTCATAGCGTTTTAGAGAATTAAAAAATATACCCCTTTTTCACAAACACAGCATTTTTCATTACCTAAATGACGACAGCGCTGCGCACTGCCCTGCTTGAAAATGTACCCTTTCTCATCGGTACACCGCTGACCAGGGAGTGCCCCTAGGGATATTCTGTGCAAATCAATGATTACATTCGTTTAGATTACATATACAACCACATTTTTACTGGCCCACACAATTTTATGTGGGAAGCTAGGCGTACAGTTTTCTTTTCGACATGTGCAGCTAATGATTGGGTACAGCTGAAGCGAGTCGTACAGTCGACTATTTCGCATGCCTCGGGAAAAGAAGGTAATATTTCGGAAACAGAAAAGTATATCTCATGAACAAGTGTTGTGATTTATTTGTCGAGAGTTAGTCTTTCATTCGGCTGTTTCAAAAAATGTCTAAATTGCACACAAAAACTACAATTTGCTACAAAATAACGATTTTTTTCTGGTGAAATTGAAAAAATCACTGATGCACCATCAAAATCATTGAACCAAGCCAAGCAGAGCATCTTATGACCACAAATCTTACTAAATTTAAAGAGAAAACATTCTTACCTTTCGATTCATATGTCCTCCGAGATGTGTAACTGACAAAAAGTATTGATTTTTCGATTGTTTATAAAAAAATGTGTAAAACAGCTAACGAGTTTCGAGCGTACAGAACTAGCGGCTTCCGATGCGAAAATCTGTACGATTCCTAACAGTGTATGTGGTGAAGTTTCATGCTGTCAAATCCTAAATCATTGTCTTAACATTGATTTTATCACAAAGAGACGTTCATTAATGAACCGGAAGTTCTGAAAAACGATCAGAAATTTTAACTGAGTGTGAGCTTTAAGAGAGTCACATTTATGTTAATAAACATTATTTAATCAAAAAGGGACATTATTTACATGAAAGATGACCAAAATACCGATTTTCGAAAGAGCTTGTTAATTTTTCAAAATACTCATTTTCGAAAACCCAAGTAAAATTTTCCTTTTCATGAAATTAAATTATTTTTGTGTTTTTATGATTTGCTTACACACAATGAACATACTCAAATCAAAATCTTATTTAATTATTCTCTCGATCGCGTTTGTTTGGAGAAAAATGTTGATTTCACAAGTTTTCGCCTTAAAATTACCCCTGCTTTCAAATCGCAAAGAAACTCAGTTGAGAAACTTTCATATGACTGACGAATCATTAGATTAACTTAGGATGATTCATCAGGATGTTTATCATGATTTATTTGTTTGTTCTTGATGATTCATTGACTAGTTAGAGATTCACCACGAGGACCGAAGAACTAACCAAATGCAGAAGCTGAGGGTGAGGTTATGGCCATGTAAAATCGATTAAAACCCGCCAGTAACTTTGTGTTACTGATCGTTCCAAGTCGATACTTCTGTGGTGGTTCTTTTTGTTTCATGTCTTGGTGTTTAAAATATTTTTGTGCTGTTGGCGCCTAATGTATGTTTTCATATTTTTTAGTTAAGTTAAGGTAACTGAGTGGCCACCTATTGGGAAAATAGCTGCTCATTCGGCCTACGAAATGTTTTCATGGTATAAGTACCTGATTGTTAGTTTGGTTTTTTCCCATCTCGGTTTTTGGAGTGGGAATCTTATTCTGGTTGCGCCTTTTCCTGATCTTTGCCTACTTGTACCTTTAAATATATTGTACGTACTTACGCGAAAAAATAAAGTTAAAAACTTTGCGTTATTTTTGTACTGAGTATAACTGTTTTGTTCGGAAAGAGTTTCCTTCTACTTATGTCTTTATTTTTGTATTGTTTGATGCCGGGCCTCGTTTGAACCCAACCTTCGTATCACCGGATCTTCATCGCACGCACTCACCAATATAGACGGGTGAAAATAACAAGTCAACACCTTATCGAAACCATCGGGGTTTCCCTTAAAATTTCACACCAGAAAAACAAACAGCTTGCAGCATTAGAAACGATAGAAAAGCAATCAGCAAATCCATGGTCGCATAAATGGGTCTCACCTCGGTGTGTGTTTGGAGGGGGGAGGGGGGGCTGGGGGGGAGGGGGGCAGGGCAACGGGTCTCTCCGAGAATGATGTTTAACATAACTGCAAGCGGTATATTAATGTGGATCATTGTATTGATTTGAGTGAAACATGTTCAGGCAAGTCGAGGGCGGAAAGGGTGCCCTTGAAATGACATTGAAACGTAAAACTCTACGGGTTTCAGGAGATAGACTGCAGGTCAATACAGGTAATGACAATGCAAAGAGTGTGGTCAGATAAGACAGAAGTCATTCAACAATTATCCCAATTTTATAGATTGTTTTAAAAGTTAACTTACCGTTTTCCATAAGAAGACAAAATATTTGTCATATCGCCATGACACAAGGAAGTTTAAAAGCAAGTAGAAGGTCGTTCACCGACTTTTATTATGCACTATCTGATAATATACACACCCGATAGGGAAGAAAGAATAATATTACGAGAAAAGTTTAAACTTAGATGAGCATTTAAGAGCAGTACATATATTAACGAAAAAGGACCGGTGTCAAGTTGGATGAAAATTTCATCCGGTGAAAATTTCATCTAGCAGAAGAACAAAAAAAGTTGGATGAAAATTTCATCTGGACCTGCCCAGGAAAAGTGGTTCATGTCAAAACAAATCCTGCTCCCGTACTGGCTCTTATTTAGGCAAGCAGCTTATACTGCAATATAGATACATGTTGTATGGAGGTTTGTGGTAAGCCTCAGTAGTCTGCGATATAAGCGTATGTTCTAAGAAGGCCTTAAACAAGTCTCATAAGGATTGGAAAAGGATGAGAATAATAGCCAGGGCGCCAAAAGCCAGTAGAGTGTCCAAAGTGCTGTTTTAAACATTTCTCGATCTCTAGCCCCCAAACCAGCTCTTGTGCCACTAAACCGCTTATACCACCATATAGGTAGATGTTGTATGAAGGGACATGGCAAATCTTATTATGATTGAAAGAGGATGAGAAGGGTAGGCAGGGTGCCAAATATCAGAGGGGTATCCAAATAATGATTTCAAAATTTCACTGACTTCAGCCCCCAAGCCAGCTCTTTTGCCAGCATTCGGCTTATACTGTGAACGTGTTGTACAAGATTTTTGTTTGTTTTCGAGTTTAAAATCTTAATTATTGATTTTCTATTTAAAGCAATAAAATTTTGTAAGACATTTCTTGAGCGTGTCCCCATAAAAACGTGCTGGCCATCACGATGTTTAGAATAAGGCAAACCAAACCATCTGGACATTATGGTTTGTGTCTATGGTTCTTTAAATGATGATATATGAATGTATGTGGCAAGTCTCATTAGGATTGAAAGAGGATGAGGAGGGTAGCCAGGCCCACCAACGGCTCTAGGGTCATATTTTCCTGTACAGAAATGGCTATTTTCGACACTTCTAGGTCTACTGCTCCGAAACTAGCTCTTGTGCCAGGAAGCCGCTAGTACTGTGATAAATGTATATGTTATATAAAAGTATGTGGCAAGTCTCATCAGGATTGAAAGAGGATGAGATGGGTAGCCAGGGCCCCCAGTGTCATGGGGGTGTCAAAAATTCCATTTTCTAGAGTTTTCGGTTTCCTGCTCCCAAACTAGCTCTTGTGCCAGGAAGCCGCTAGTACTACGACATAGATGTATAGTATATACAAGTATGTGGCAAGTCTCATCAGGATTGAAAGAGGATGAGATGGGTAGCCAGACCCCCCACTATGTGAGAGGGGGGTGTCAAAAAATATTTTCGATCTTTCTCGGTCTCTTGCTCCCAAACTAGCTCTTGTGCCAGAAAGCCGCTTATACTGCAATAAAGGTATATGATATATGAATGTATGTGGCAAGTCTCATTAGGATTGAATGAGGATGAGGAGGGTAGCCAGGCCCCCCAACGGCTCTAGGGTCATATTTTCCTGTACAGAATTGGCTATTTTCGACACTTCTAGGTCTACTGCTCCGAAACTAGCTCTTGTGCCAGGAAGCCGCTAGTACTGTGATAAATGTATATGTTATATAAAAGTATGTGGCAAGTCTCATCAGGACTGAAAGAGGATGAGATGGGTAGCAAGGGCCCCCAATGTCATGGGGGTGTCAAAAAATTCCATTTTCGATAGTTTTCGGTCTCCTGCTCCCAAACTAGCTCTTGTGCCAGGAAGCCGCTAGTACTACGACATAGATGTATAGTATATACAAGTATGTGGCAAGTCTCATTAGGATTGAAAGAGGATGAGATGGGTAGCCAGGGCCCCCAATGTCATGGGGGCTGTCAAAAATTCCATTTTCGAGAGTTTTCGGTTTCCTGCTCCCAAACTAGCTCTTGTGCCAGGAAGCCGCTAGTACTACGACATAGATGTATAGTATATACAAGTATGTGGCAAGTCTCATCAGGATTGAAAGAGGATGAGATGGGTAGCCAGACCCCCCACTATGTCAGAGGGGGTGCAAAAAATTATTTTCGATCTTTCTCGGTCTCTTGCTCCCAAACTAGTTCTTGTGCCAGGAAGCCGCTTATACTGCAATAAAGGTATATGATATATGAATGTATGTGGCAAGTCTCATTAGGATTGAAAGAGGATGAGGAGGGTAGCCAGGCCCCCCAACGGCTCCAGGGTCATATTTTCCTGTACAGAATTGGCTATTTTCGACACTTCTAGGTCTACTGCTCCGAAACTAGCTCTTGTGCCAGGAAGCCGCTAGTACTGTGATAAATGTATATGTTATATAAAAGTATGTGGCAAGTCTCATCAGGACTGAAAGAGGATGAGATGGGTAGCAAGGGCCCCCAATGTCATGGGGGTGTCAAAAAATTCCATTTTCGATAGTTTTCGGTCTCCTGCTCCGAAACTAGCTCTTGTGCCAGGAAGCCGCTAGTACTACGACATAGATGTATAGTATATACAAGTATGTGGCAAGTCTCATCAGGATTGAAAGAGGATGAGATGGGTAGCCAGGGCCCCCAATGTCATGGGGGGTGTCAAAAATTCCATTTTCGAGAGTTTTCGGTTTCCTGCTCCCAAACTAGCTCTTGTGCCAGGAAGCCGCTAGTACTACGACATAGATGTATAGTATATACAAGTATGTGGCAAGTCTCATCAGGATTGAAAGAGGATGAGATGGGTAGCCAGACCCCCCACTATGTCAGAGGGGGGTGCAAAAAAATTATTTTCGGTCTTTCTCGGTCTCTTGCTCCCAAACTAGCTCTTGTGCCAGGAAGCCGCTGATACTGCAATAAAGGTATATGATATATGAATGTATGTGGCAAGTCTCATTACGATTGAAAGAGGATGAGATGGGTAGCCAGGCCCCCAATGTCATGGGGGAGTAAAAAATTCCATTTTCTAGAGTTTTCGGTTTCCTGCTCCCAAACTAGCTCTTGTGCCAGGAAGCCGCTAGTACTACGACATAGATGTATAGTATATACAAGTATGTGGCAAGTCTCATCAGGATTGAAAGAGGATGAGATGGGTAGCCAGACCCCCACTATGTGAGAGGTGGGTGCAAAAAAATATTTTCGATCTTTCTCGGTCTCTTGCTCCCAAACTAGCTCTTGTGCCAGGAAGCCGCTTCTACTGCAATAAAGGTATATGATATATGAATGTATGTGGCAAGTCTCATTAGGATTGAAAGAGGATGAGGAGGGTAGCCAGGCCCCCCAACGGCTCTAGGGTCATATTTTCCTGTACAGAATTGGCTATTTTCGACACTTCTAGGTCTACTGCTCCGAAACTAGCTCTTGTGCCAGGAAGCCGCTAGTACTGTGATAAATGTATATGTTATATAAAAGTATGTGGCAAGTCTCATCAGGATTGAAAGAGGATGAGATGGGTAGCCAGGGCCCCCAATGTCATGGGGGTGTCAAAAATTCCATTTTCGATAGTTTTCGGTCTCCTGCTCCCAAACTAGCTCTTGTGCCAGGAAGCCGCTAGTACTACGACATAGATGTATAGTATATACAAGTATGTGGCAAGTGTCATCAGGATTGAAAGAGGATGAGATGGGTAGCCAGGGCCCCTAATGTCATGGGGGGTGTCAAAAATTCCATTTTCGAGAGTTTTCGGTTTCCTGCTCCCAAACTAGCTCTTGTGCCAGGAAGCCGCTAGTACTACGACATAGATGTATAGTATATACAAGTATGTGGCAAGTCTCATCAGGAATGAAAGAGGATGAGATGGGTAGCCAGACCCCTCCACTATGTCAGATGGGGGTGCAAAAAAATTATTTTCGATCTTTCTCGGTCTCTTGCTCCCAAACTAGCTCTTGTGCCAGGAAGCCGCTTATACTGCAATAAAGGTATATGATATATGAAGGTATGTGGCAAGTCTCATTAGGATTGAAAGAGGATGAGGAGGGTAGCCAGGCCCCCCAACGGCTCTAGGGTCATATTTTCCTGTACAGAATTGGCTATTTTCGACACTTCTAGGTCTACTGCTCCGAAACTAGCTCTTGTGCCAGGAAGCCGCTAGTACTGTGATAAATGTATATGTTATATAAAAGTATGTGGCAAGTCTCATCAGGATTGAAAGAGGATGAGATGGGTAGCCAGGGCCCCCAATGTCATGGGGGGTGTCAAAAATTCCATTTTCTAGAGTTTTCGGTTTCCTGCTCCCAAACTAGCTCTTGTGCCAGGAAGCCGCTAGTACTACGACATAGATGTATAGTATATACAAGTATGTGGAAAGTCTCATCAGGATTGAAAGAGGATGAGATGGGTAGCCAGACCCCCCACTATGTGAGAGGGGGGTGAAAAAAAATATTTTCGATCTTTCTTGGTCTCTTGCTCCCAAACCAGCTCTTGTGCCAGGAAGCCGCTTATACTGCAATAAAGGTATATGAGCCGCATCGTAAGAAAACCGGATTTTTGCCTAGGCGAAAACAAAGGCGCAGATCAGCTTCGCGGTAACCGCGAAGCTGATCAGCGCCTTTGTTTTCGCTACTCGGATAGTACAATTCCTCTTCTACTTAAATCCGAAATTTCAAGCTTCTAGCTCTTTTCTGAGCTTGTACAGGCCGATTTGTGTCGGACCTGGTCGGAAACCCCGAAGACCGGTTTTCTCGCGTCGAGGCTCATATGATATATGAATGTATGTGGCAAGTCTCATTAGGATTGAAAGAGGGTGAGGAGGGTAGCCAGGCCCCCCAACGGCTCTAGGGTCATATTTTCCTGTACAGAATTGGCTATTTTCGACACTTCTAGGTCTACTGCTCCGAAACTAGCTCTTGTGCCTGAAAGCCGCTAGTACTGTGATAAATGTATATGTTATATAAAAGTATTGGGCAAGTCTCATCAGGATTGAAAGAGGATGAGATGGGTAGCCAGGGCCCCCAATGTCATGGGGGTGTCAAAAATTCCATTTTCGATAGTTTTCGGTTTCCTGCTCCCAAACTAGCTCTTATGCCAGGAAGCCGCTAGTACTACGACATAGATGTATAGTGTATACAAGTATGTGGCAAGTCTCATCAGGATTGAAAGAGGATGAAATGGGTAGCCAGACCCCCCACCATGTCAGAGGGGGTTCAAAAAATTATTTTCGGTCTTTCTCGGTCTCTTGCTCCCAAACTAGCTCTTGTGCCAGGAAGCCGCTGATACTGCAATAAAGGTATATGATATATGAATGTATGTGGCAAGTCTCATTACGATTGAAAGAGGATGAGATGGGTAGCCAGGCCCCCAATGTCATGGGGGAGTCAAAAATTCCATTTTCTAGAGTTTTCGGTTTCCTGCTCCCAAACTAGCTCTTGTGCCAGGAAGCCGCTAGTACTACGACATAGATGTATAGTATATACAAGTATGTGGCAAGTCTCATCAGGATTGAAAGAGGATGAGATGGGTAGCCAGACCCCCACTATGTGAGAGGTGGGTGCAAAAAAAATATTTTCGATCTTTCTCGGTCTCTTGCTCCCAAACTAGCTCTTGTGCCAGGAAGCCGCTTCTACTGCAATAAAGGTATATGATATATGAATGTATGTGGCAAGTCTCATTAGGATTGAAAGAGGATGAGGAGGGTAGCCAGGCCCCCCAACGGCTCTAGGGTCATATTTTGCTGTACAGAATTGGCTATTTTCGACACTTCTAGGTCTACTGCTCCGAAACTAGCTCTTGTGCCAGGAAGCCGCTAGTACTGTGATAAATGTATATGTTATATAAAAGGATGTGGCAAGTCTCATCAGGACTGAAAGAGGATGAGATGGGTAGCAAGTGCCCCCAATGTCATGGGGGTGTCAAAAAATTCCATTTTCGATAGTTTTCGGTCTCCTGCTCCCAAACTAGCTCTTGTGCCAGGAAGCCGCTAGTACTACGACATAGATGTATAGTATATACAAGTATGTGGCAAGTCTCATTAGGATTGAAAGAGGATGAGATGGGTAGCCAGGGCTCCCAATGTCATGGGGGTGTCAAAAAATTCCATTTTCGAGAGTTTTCGGTTTCCTGCTCCCAAACTAGCTCTTGTGCCAGGAAGCCGCTAGTACTACGACATAGATGTATAGTATATACAAGTATGTGGCAAGTCTCATCAGGATTGAAAGAGGATGAGATGGGTAGCCAGACCCCCCACTATGTCAGAGGGGGTGCAAAAAATTATTTTCGATCTTTCTCGGTCTCTTGCTCCCAAACTAGTTCTTGTGCCAGGAAGCCGCTTATACTGCAATAAAGGTATATGATATATAAATGTATGTGGCAAGTCTCATTAGGATTGAAAGAGGATGAGGAGGGTAGCCAAGCCCCCCAACGGCTCCAGGGTCATATTTTCCTGTACAGAATTGGCTATTTTCGACACTTCTAGGTCTACTGCTCCGAAACTAGCTCTTGTGCCAGAAAGCCGCTAGTACTGTGATAAATGTATATGTTATATAAAAGTATGTGGCAAGTCTCATTAGGATTGAAAGAGGATGAGATGGGTAGCCAGGGCCCCCAATGTCATGGGGGTGTCAAAATTCCATTTTCTAGAGTTTTCGCTTTCCTGCTCCCAAACTAGCTCTTGTGCCAGGAAGCCGCTAGTACTACGACATAGATGTAAAGTATATACAAGTATGTGGCAAGTCTCATCAGGATTGAAAGAGGATGAGATGGGTAGCCAGACCCCCCACTATGTGAGAGGGGGGTGCAAAAAAATATTTTCGATGTTTCTCGGTCTCTTGCTCCCAAACTAGCTCTTGTGCCAGGAAGCCGCTTATACTGCAATAAAGGTATATGATATATAAATGTATGTGGCAAGTCTCATTAGGATTGAAAGAGGATGAGGAGGGTAGCCAGACCCCAAAACGGCTCTAGGGTCATATTTTCCTGTACAGAATTGGCTATTTTCGACACTTCTAGGTCTACTGCTCCGAAACTAGCTCTTGTGTCAGGAAGCCGCTAGTACTGTGATAAATGTATATGTTATATAAAAGTATGTGGCAAGTCTCATCAGGATTGAAAGAAGATGAGATGGGTAGCCAGGGCCCCCAATGTCATGGGGGTGTCAAAAATTCCATTTTCGATAGTTTTCGGTCTCCTGCTCCCAAACTAGCTCTTGTGCCAGGAAGCCGCTAGTACTACGACATAGATGTATAGTATATACAAGTATGTGGCAAGTCTCATCAGGATTGAAAGAGGATGAGATGGGTAGCCAGGGCCCCCAATGTCATGGGGGGTGTCAAAAATTCCATTTTCGAGAGTTTTCGTTTTCCTGCTCCCAAACTAGCTCTTGTGCCAGGAAGCCGCTAGTACTACGACATAGATGTATAGTATATACAAGTATGTGGCAAGTCTCATCAGGATTGAAAGAGGATGAGATGGGTAGCCAGACCCCCCACTATGTCAGAGGGGGTGCAAAAAATTATTTTCGGTCTTTCTCGGTCTCTTGCTCCCAAACTAGCTCTTGTGCCAGGAAGCCGCTGATACTGCAATAAAGGTATATGATATATGAATGTATGTGGCAAGTCTCATTACGATTGAAAGAGGATGAGATGGGTAGCCAGGCCCCCAATGTCATGGGGGAGTCAAAAATTCCATTTTCTAGAGTTTTCGGTTTCCTGCTCCCAAACTAGCTCTTGTGCCAGGAAGCCGCTAGTACTACGACATAGATGTATAGTATATACAAGTATGTGGCAAGTCTCATCAGGATTGAAAGAGGATGAGATGGGTAGCCAGACCCCCACTATGTGAGAGGTGGGTGCAAAAAAAATATTTTCGATCTTTCTCGGTCTCTTGCTCCCAAACTAGCTCTTGTGCCAGGAAGCCGCTTCTACTGCAATAAAGGTATATGATATATGAATGTATGTGGCAAGTCTCATTAGGATTGAAAGAGGATGAGGAGGGTAGCCAGGCCCCCCAACGGCTCTAGGGTCATATTTTCCTGTACAGAATTGGCTATTTTCGACACTTCTAGGTCTACTGCTCCGAAACTAGCTTTTGTGCCAGGAAGCCGCTAGTACTGTGATAAATGTATATGTTATATAAAAGTATGTGGCAAGTCTCATCAGGATTGAAAGAGGATGAGATGGGTAGCCAGGGCCCCCAATGTCATGGGGGTGTCAAAAATTCCATTTTCGATAGTTTTCGGTCTCCT
Organism: Rugalucina vietnamica; assembly: GCA_964017185.1. NCBI lineage: Eukaryota > Metazoa > Mollusca > Bivalvia > Lucinida > Lucinidae > Rugalucina > Rugalucina vietnamica. The sequence continues at coordinate 2,392,107 of OZ024872.1, forward strand.
GCTCCCAAACTAGCTCTTTTGCCAGGAAGCCGCTAGTACTACGACATAGATGTATAGTATATACAAGTATGTGGCAAGTGTCATCAGGATTGAAAGAGGATGAGATGGGTAGCCAGGGCCCCTAATGTCATGGGGGGTGTCAAAAATTCCATTTTCGAGAGTTTTCGGTTTCCTGCTCCCAAACTAGCTCTTGTGCCAGGAAGCCGCTAGTACTACGACATAGATGTATAGTATATACAAGTATGTGGCAAGTCTCATCAGGAATGAAAGAGGATGAGATGGGTAGCCAGACCCCCCCCCACTATGTCAGATGGGGGTGCAAAAAAATTATTTTCGATCTTTCTCGGTCTCTTGCTCCCAAACTAGCTCTTGTGCCAGGAAGCCGCTTATACTGCAATAAAGGTATATGATATATGAATGTATGTGGCAAGTCTCATTAGGATTGAAAGAGGATGAGGAGGGTAGCCAGGCCCCCCAACGGCTCTAGGGTCATATTTTCCTGTACAGAATTGGCTATTTTCGACACTTCTAGGTCTACTGCTCCGAAACTAGCTCTTGTGCCAGGAAGCCGCTAGTACTGTGATAAATGTATATGTTATATAAAAGTATGTGGCAAGTCTCATCAGGATTGAAAGAGGATGAGATGGGTAGCCAGGGCCCCCAATGTCATGGGGGTGTCAAAAATTCCATTTTCTAGAGTTTTCGGTTTCCTGCTCCCAAACTAGCTCTTGTGCCAGGAAGCCGCTAGTACTACGACATAGATGTATAGTATATACAAGTATGTGGAAAGTCTCATCAGGATTGAAAGAGGATGAGATGGGTAGCCAGACCCCCCACTATGTGAGAGGGGGGTGAAAAATAATATTTTCGATCTTTCTTGGTCTCTTGCTCCCAAACCAGCTCTTGTGCCAGGAAGCCGCTTATACTGCAATAAAGGTATATGATATATGAATGTATGTGGCAAGTCTCATTAGGATTGAAAGAGGGTGAGGAGGGTAGCCAGGCCCCCCAACGGCTCTAGGGTCATATTTTCCTATACAGAATTGGCTATTTTCGACACTTCTAGGTCTTCTGCTCCGAAACTAGCTCTTGTGCCTGAAAGCCGCTAGTACTGTGATAAATGTATATGTTATATAAAAGTATTGGGCAAGTCTCATCAGGATTGAAAGAGGATGAGATGGGTAGCCAGGGCCCCCAATGTCATGGGGGTGTCAAAAATTCCATTTTCGATAGTTTTCGGTTTCCTGCTCCCAAACTAGCTCTTATGCCAGGAAGCCGCTAGTACTACGACATAGATGTATAGTGTATACAAGTATGTGGCAAGTCTCATCAGGATTGAAAGAGGATGAGATGGGTAGCCAGACCCCCCACCATGTCAGAGGGGGTGCAAAAAATTATTTTCGGTCTTTCTCGGTCTCTTGCTCCCAAACTAGCTCTTGTGCCAGGAAGCCGCTGATACTGCAATAAAGGTATATGATATATGAATGTATGTGGCAAGTCTCATTACGATTGAAAGAGGATGAGATGGGTAGCCAGGCCCCCAATGTCATGGGGGAGTCAAAAATTCCATTTTCTAGAGTTTTCGGTTTCCTGCTCCCAAACTAGCTCTTGTGCCAGGAAGCCGCTAGTACTACGACATAGATGTATAGTATATACAAGTATGTGGCAAGTCTCATCAGGATTGAAAGAGGATGAGATGGGTAGCCAGACCCCCACTATGTGAGAGGTGGGTGCAAAAAATTATTTTCGATCTTTCTCGGTCTCTTGCTCCCAAACCAGCTCTTGTGCCAGGAAGCCGCTTCTACTGCAATAAAGGTATATGATATATGAATGTATGTGGCAAGTCTAATTAGGATTGAAAGAGGATGAGGAGGGTAGCCAGGCCCCCCAACGGCTCTAGGGTCATATTTTCCTGTACAGAATTGGCTATTTTCGACACTTCTAGGTCTACTGCTCCCAAACTAGCTCTTGTGCCAGGAAGCCGCCAGGAAGCCGCTTATACTGCAATAAAGGTATATGATATATAAATGTATGTGGCAAGTCTCATTAGGATTGAAAGAGGATGAGGAGGGTAGCCAGACCCCAAAACGGCTCTAGGGTCATATTTTCCTGTACAGAATTGGCTATTTTCGACACTTCTAGGTCTACTGCTCCGAAACTAGCTCTTGTGTCAGGAAGCCGCTAGTACTGTGATAAATGTATATGTTATATAAAAGTATGTGGCAAGTCTCATCAGGATTGAAAGAGGATGAGATGGGTAGCCAGGGCCCCCAATGTCATGGGGGTGTCAAAAATTCCATTTTCGATAGTTTTCGGTCTCCTGCTCCCAAACTAGCTCTTGTGCCAGGACATAGATGTATAGTATATACAAGTATGTGGCAAGTCTCATCAGGAATGAAAGAGGATGAGATGGGTAGCCAGACCCCCCCACTATGTCAGATGGGGGTGCAAAAAAATTATTTTCGATCTTTCTCGGTCTCTTGCTCCCAAACTAGCTCTTGTGCCAGGAAGCCGCTTATACTGAAATAAAGGTATATGATATATAAATGTATGTGGCAAGTCTCATTAGGATTGAAAGAGGATGAGGAGGGTAGCCAGGCCCCCCAACGGCTCTAGGGTCATATTTTCCTGTACAGAATTGGCTATTTTCGACACTTCTAGGTCTACTGCTCCGAAACTAGCTCTTGTGCCAGGAAGCCGCTAGTACTGTGATAAATGTATATGTTATATAAAAGTATGTGGCAAGTCTCATCAGGATTGAAAGAGGATGAGATGGGTAGCCAGGGCCCCCAATGTCATGGGGGTGTCAAAAATTCCATTTTCTAGAGTTTTCGGTTTCCTGCTCCCAAACTAGCTCTTGTGCCAGGAAGCCGCTAGTACTACGACATAGATGTATAGTATATACAAGTATGTGGAAAGTCTCATCAGGATTGAAAGAGGATGAGATGGGTAGCCAGACCCCCCACTATGTGAGAGGGGGGTGAAAAAAATATTTTCGATCTTTCTCGGTCTCTTGCTCCCAAACCAGCTCTTGTGCCAGGAAGCCGCTTATACTGCAATAAAGGTATATGATATATGAATGTATGTGGCAAGTCTCATTAGGATTGAAAGAGGGTGAGGAGGGTAGCCAGGCCCCCCCAACGGCTCTAGGGTCATATTTTCCTGTACAGAATTGGCTATTTTCGACACTTCTAGGTCTACTGCTCCGAAACTAGCTCTTGTGCCTGAAAGCCGCTAGTACTGTGATAAATGTATATGTTATATAAAAGTATTGGGCAAGTCTCATCAGGATTGAAAGAGGATGAGATGGGTAGCCAGGGCCCCCAATGTCATGGGGGGTGTCAAAAAAATTCCATTTTCTATAGTTTTCGGTTTCCTGCTCCCAAACTAGCTCTTGTGCCAGGAAGTCGCTAGTACTACGACATAGATATGTAGTATATACAAGTATGTGGCAAGTCTCATCAGGATTGAAAGAGGATGAGATGGGTAGCCAGGGCCCCCAATGTCATGGGGGTGTCAAAAATTCCATTTTCGAGAGTTTTCGGTTTCCTGCTCCCAAACTAGCTCTTGTGCCAGGAAGCCGCTAGTACAACGACGTAGATGTATAGTATATACAAGTATGTGGCAAGTCTCATCAGGATTGAAAGAGGATGAGATGGGTAGCCAGACCGACCACTATGTCAGAGGGGGGTGCAAAAAATTATTTTCTATATTTCTCGGTCTCTTGCTCCCAAACTAGGTCTTGTGCCAGGAAGCCGCTTATACTGCAATAAAGGTATATGATATATGAATGTATGTGGCAAGTCTCATTAGGATTGAAAGAGGATGAGGAGGGTAGCCAGGCCCCCCAACGGCTCTAGGGTCATATTTTCCTGTACAGAATTGGCTATTTTCGACACTTCTAGGTCTACTGTTCCGAAACTAGCTCTTGTGCCAGAAAGCCGCTAGTACTGTGATAAATGTATATGTTATATAAAAGTATGTGGCAAGTCTCATCAGGATTGAAAGAGGATGAGATGGGTAGCCAGGGCCCCCAATGTCATGGGGGGTGTCAAAAATTCCATTTTCTAGAGTTTTCGGTTTCCTGCTCCCAAACTAGCTCTTGTGCCAGAAAGCCGCTAGTACTACGACATAGATGTATAGTATATACAAGTATGTGGCAAGTCTCATCAGGATTGAAAGAGGATGAGATGGGTAGCCAGACCCCCCCACTATGTGAGAGGGGGGTGCAAAAAATATTTTCGATCTTTCTCGGTTTCTTGCTCCCAAACTAGCTCTTGTGCCAGGAAGCCGCTTATACTGCAATAAAGGTATATGATATATAAATGTATGTGGCAAGTCTCATTAGGATTGAAAGAGGATGAGGAGGGTAGCCAGGCCCCCCAACGGCTCTATGGTCATTTCTTCCTGTACAGAATTGGCTATTTTCGACACTTCTAGGTCTACTGCTCCGAAACTAGCTCTTGTGCCAGGAAGCCGCTAGTACTGTGATAAATGTATATGTTATATAAGAGTATGTGGCAAGTCTCATCAGGATTGAAAGAGGATGAGATGGGTAGCCAGGGCCCACAATGTCATGGGGTGTCAAAAAATTCCATTTTCGATAGTTTTCGGTCTCCTGCTCCCAAACTAGCTCTTGTGCCAGGAAGCCGCTAGTACTACGACATAGATGTATAGTATATACAAGTATGTGGCAAGTCTCATCAGGATTGAAAGAGGATGAGATGGGTAGCCAGGGCCCCCAATGTCATGGGGGGTGTCAAAAATTCCATTTTCGAAAGTTTTCGGTTTCCTGCTCCCAAACTAGCTCTTGTGCCAGGAATCCGCTAGTACTACGACATAGATGTATAGTATATACAAGTATGTGGCAAGTCTCATCAGGATTGAAAGAGGATGAGATGGGTAGCCAGACCCCCCACTATGTGAGTGGGGGGTGCAAAAAAAATATTTTCGATCTTTCTCGGTCTCTTGCTCCCAAAGTAGCTCTTGTGCCAGGAAGCCGCTTATACTGCAATAAAGGTATATGATACATAAATGTATGTGGCAAGTCTCATTAGGATTGAAAGAGGATGAGGAGGGTAGCCAGGCCCCCCAACGGCTCTAGGGTCATATTTTCCTGTACAGAATTGGCTATTTTCGACACTTCTAGGTCTACTGCTCCGAAACTAGCTCTTGTGCCAGGAAGCCGCTAGTACTGTGATAAATGTATATGTTATATAAAAGTATGTGGCAAGTCTCATCAGGATTGAAAGAGGATGAGATAGGTAGCCAGGGCCCCCAATGTCATAGGGGTGTCAAAAAATTCCATTTTCGATAGTTTTCGGTCTCCTGCTCCCAAACTAGCTCTTGTGCCAGGAAGCCGCTAGTACTACGACATAGATGTATAGTATATACAAGTATGTGTCAAGTCTCATCAGGATTGAAAGAGGATGAGATGGGTAGCCAGGGCCCCCAATGTCATGGGAGGTGTCAAAAATTCCATTTTCGAGAGTTTTCGGTTTCCTGCTCCCAAACTAGCTCTTGTGCCAGGAAGCCGCTAGTACTACGACATAGATGTATAGTATATACAAGTATGTGGCAAGTCTCATCAGGATTGAAAGAGGATGAGATGGGTAGCTAGACCCCCCACTATGTCAGAGGGGGGTGCAAAAAAATTATTTTCGATCTTTCTCGGTCTGTTGCTCCCAAACTAGCTCTTGTGTCAGGAAGCCGCTTATACTGCAATAAAGGTATATGATATATGAATGTATGTGGCAAGTCTCATTAGGATTGAAAGAGGATGAGGAGGGTAGTCACGCCCCCCAACGGCTCAAGGGTCATATTTTCCTGTACAGAATTGGCTATTTTCGACACTCTAGGTCTACTGCTCCGAAACTAGCTCTTGTGCCAGAAAGCCGCTAGTACTGTGATAAATGTATATGTTATATAAACGTATGTGGCAGGTCTCATCAGGATTGAAAGAGGATGAGATGGGTAGCCAGGGCCCCCAATGTCATGGGGGGTGTCAAAAATTCCATTTTCTAGTGTTTTCGGTTTCCTGCTCCCAAACTAGCTCTTGTACCAGGAAGCCGCTAGTACTACGACATAGATGTACAGTATATACAAGTATGTGGCAAGTCTCATCAGGATTGAAAGAGGATGAGATGGGTAGCCAGACCCCCACTATGTGAGAGGGGGTGCAAAAAATATTTTCGATCTTTCTCGGTCTCTTGCTCCCAAACTAGCTCTTGTGCCAGGAAGCCGCTTATACTGCAATAAAGGTATATGATATATGAATGTATGTGGCAAGTCTCATTAGGATTGAAAGAGGATGAGGAGGGTAGCCAGGCCCCCCAACGGCTCTAGGGTCATATTTTCCTGTACAGAATTGGCTATTTTCGACACTTCAAGGTCTACTGCTCCGAAACTAGCTCTTGTGCCAGGAAGCCTCTAGTACTGTGATAAATGTATATGTTATATAAAAGTATGTGGCAAGTCTCATCAGGATTGAAAGAGGATGAGATGGGTAGCCAGGGCCCCCAATGTCATGGGGGGGGGGTGTCAAAAAATTCCATTTTCGATAGTTTTCGGTCTCCTGCTCCCAAACTAGCTCTTGTGCCAGGAAGCCGCTAGTACTACGACATAGATGTATAGTATATACAAGTATGTGGCAAGTCTCATCAGGATTGAAAGAGGATGAGATGGGTAGCCAGGGCCCCCAATGTCATGGGGGTGTCAAAAATTCCATTTTCTAGAGTTTTCGGTTTCCTGCTCCCAAACTAGCTCTTGTGCCAGGAAGCCGCTAGTACTACGACATAGATGTATAGTATATACAAGTATGTGGCAAGTCTCATCAGAATTGAAAGAGGATGAGATGGGTAGCCAGACCCCCACCCCCACTATGTCAGAGGGGGGTGCAAAAAATTATTTTCGATCTTTCTCGGTCTCTTGCTCCCAAACTAGCTCTTGTGCCAGGAAGCCGCTTATACTGCAATAAAGGTATATGATATATGAATGTATGTGGCAAGTCTCATTAGGATTGAAAGAGGATGAGGAAGGTAGCCAGGCCCCCCAACGGCTCTAGGGTCATTTTTTCCTGTACAGAATTGGCTATTTTCGACACTTCTAGGTCTACTGCTCCGAAACTAGCTCTTGTGCCAGGAAGCCGCTAGTACTGTGATAAATGTATATGTTATATAAAAGTATGTGGCAAGTCTCATCAGGATTGAAAGAGGATGAGATGGGTAGCCAGGGCCCCCAATGTCATGGGGGTGTCAAAAATTCCATTTTCGAGAGTTTTCGGTTTCCTGCTCCCAAACTAGCTCTTGTGCCAGGAAGCCGCTAGTACTACGACATAGATGTATAGTATATACAAGTATGTGGCAAGTCTCATTAGGATTGAAAGAGGATGAGATGGGTAGCCAGACCCCCCACTATGTCAGAGGGGGGTGCAAAAAATTATTTTCGATCTTTCTCGGTCTCTTGCTCCCAAACTAGCTCTTGTGCCAGGAAGCCGCTTATACTGCAATAAAGGTATATGATATATGAATGTATGTGGCAAGTCTCATTAGGATTGAAAGAGGATGAGCAGGGTAGCCAGGCCCCCTAACGGCTCTAGGGTCATATTTTCCTGTGTACAGAATTGGCTATTTTCGACACTTCTAGGTCTACTGCTCCGAAACTAGCTCTTGTGCCAGGAAGCCGCTAGTACTGTGATAAATGTATATGTTATATAAAAGTATGTGGCAAGTCTCATCAGGATTGAAAGAGGATGAGATGGGTAGCCAGGGCCCCCAATGTCATGGGCGTGTCAAAAAATTCCATTTTCGATAGTTTTCGGTCTCCTGCTCCCAAACTAGCTCTTGTGCCAGGAAGCCGCTAGTACAACGACATAGATGTATAGTATATACAAGTATGTGGCAAGTCTCATTAGGATTGAAAGAGGATGAGATGGGTAGCCAGGGCCCCCAATGTCATGGGGGGTGTCAAAAATTCCATTTTCTAGAGTTTTCGGTTTCCTGCTCCCAAACTAGCTCTTGTGCCAGGAAGCCGCTAGTACTACGACATAGATGTACAGTATATACAAGTATGTGGCAAGTCTCATCAGGATTGAAAGAGGATGAGATGGGTAGCCAGACGCCCCACTATGTCAGTGGGGGGTGTAAAAAATTATTTTCGATCTTTCTCGGTCTCTTGCTCCCAAACTAGCTCTTGTGCCAGGAAGCCGCTTATACTGCAATAAAGGTATATGATATATGAATGTATGTGGCAAGTCTCATTAGGATTGAAAGAGGATGAGGAGGGTAGCCAAGCCCCCCAACGGCTCTAGGGTTATATTTTCCTGTACAGAATTGGCTATTTTTGACACTTCTAGGTCTACTGCTCCGAAACTAGCTCTTGTGCCAGGAAGCCGCTAGTACTGTGATAAATGTATATGTTATATAAAAGTATGTGGCAAGTCTCATCAGGATTGAGAGAGGATGAGATGGGAAGCCAGGGCCCCCAATGTCATGGGGGTGTCAAAAAATCCATTTTCGATAGTTTTCGGTCTCCTGCTCCCAAACTAGCTCTTGTGCCAGGAAGCCGCTAGTACTACGACATAGATGTATAGTATATACAAGTATGTGGCAAGTCTCATCAGGATTGAAAGAGGAGGAGATGGGTAGCCAGGGCCCCCAATGTCATGGGGGGTGTCAAAAACTCCATTTTCGAGAGTTTTCGGTTTTCTGCTCCCAAACTAGCTCTTGTGCCAGGAAGCCGCTAGTACTACGACATAGATGTATAGTATATACAAGTATGTGGCAAGTCTCATCAGGATTGAAAGAGGATGAGATGGGTAGCCAGACCCCCCACTATGTCAGAGGGGGGGTGCAAAAAAATTATTTTCGATCTTTCTCGGTCTCTTGCTCCCAAACTAGCCCTTGTGCCAGGAAGCCGGTTATACTGCAATAAAGGTATATGATATAGGAATAATTGTGGCAAGTCTCATTAGGATTGAAAGAGGATGAGGAGGGTAGCCAGGCCCCCCAACGGCTCTAGGGTCATATTTTCCTGTACAGAATTGGCTATTTTGGACACTTCTAGGTCTACTGCTCCGAAACTACAGTACAGTCCAGGGGGATTTTCACCAGCCCGCCCACCCCCGCGGAGAGGGGGCTGCAAGAAAAAGGATTAAAATTTTAATATCCACCGCGGAAACGCCCTAGTCGGCGGGATTGCGGAGTTTCCGCGGCGGGGTAAAGAAATAGAAATTTTATCGTCCGCGCTTACCTGTATTTTTTGTCTCTAACTTTCCACCGCGGACCCGCGGTGGAATGAGGATGAATAAGGAAAGTGGGCGGGGCTTGTTTCCAATTTATTGTAATGCATACTTGTACTTAGACCCGAGTTTAAATCTAATTCGATTATTATTTTTGTTTCATGTATCTTAATTAAAAATACATGTTTTACGATCATAAAGTGTAAATGCATTTCTATCACGAAAATCCCAGATTCTGCATGGTTGTAGAATCACTTCAGTGAAAGATATAAGATATGGTACGACGCACACACACCTAAAGGCAAACAGAGAGAGAGAGAGAGAGAGAGAGAGAGAGAGAGAGAGAGAGAGAGAGAGAAAGAAATCTTATTTTCATGTGACAATAATAGACACATGGTTAACATAGGTAAAAGCTTACGTTGAATCTTTTTTTTTTTTTTTTTTTTTTTTCATGGAAACATTTTCTTACACAAAGTATACTTCATACTGGTACACAATAAAAAAAATATTATTTTTATAAACCGATGATTTTAATTGTTATCTGAAGCTACTGATGTGAGCCGTGTCATGAGGAAACCAAAACTGTGCATATACAAAAACAAAGGCGCAGATCAGCTTCGCAGTTACTGCAAAGCTGATGAATCCCTTTGTTTTCGCTTAACAGATAGTACAATTCCTCTACTTTCTAAATCCGAAATTTCCAGTCTCTAGCCTGCTTCTGTGACTGTACAGCTCGGTTTGTGTCGAATCTGTCCTGAAACCACATTGTTGGTTTTCTGATGATGTGGCTCGAAGGCTTGAGTTTACTGTCAAATGAAAATCAAAAAAAGATTTTACAACACTTCTTAAATCACCATTTACAATCAAAACAAAAAAAAACATACAAAGACACATTTGTGAAAAATATGTATCTTCGTTGAATCTGAAACATGACGGCTAGACAACAGAGTGTATGGTTACACTGTCTCTCTCTCTTTCTCTCTGCTCCTCTACCCTACACTAATTTACTAACTATGTGTTAGGCGCACAGTCTGATCCAATTTGGCGGCATAGTACATCTCAAATTCTTCAGCCATCTTATGCTGGGACAATCCGTATTCAGATTTTAGAAAGTAATACGGGCCGCCTCATGAGAAAACCAACAATCTGCATATGCGAAACCAAAGGCGCAGATCAGTTCGCAGTAACTGCGAAGCCAATCATCGTCCTTGTTTTCGTTACACGGATAGTACAATTTCTCTATTTTCTAAATCTAAAATTTACAGCCTCCAGTCATCGTCTGTGCCTGCACAGCTCGGTTTGCATTTGTGTAGAAACCCTTGTAGTGTAGATCTTTTGCCAAGTCATGTCCAGTAATATTGTCATAGAGGCACACGTTTGACACCTTAGGGGTATTACCTGTTATAATGACACCATTCATTGATAACTTTTATTGCTCAGGTACAGTAAGTTGCTAATCCCCTGCAAATCATATTGTTGATGAAATAGTTGAAGCATAAAACGAATAGAATAGAAAAGAAATGAGACTGCACATGAGAAAACCAACAAACAATATATCCGAACCGGTCCGACAAAAACCATCGTCCTTGTTTTCGTTACACGGATAGTACAATTTCTCTATTTTCTAAATCTAAAATTTACAGCCTCCAGTCATCGTCTGTGCCTGCACAGCTCGGTTTGCATTTGTGTAGAAACCCTTGTGGTGTAGATCTTTTGCCAAGTCATGTCCAGTAATATTGTCATAGAGGCACACGTTTGACACCTTAGGGGTATTACCTGTTATAATGACACCATTCATTGATAAGTTTTATGCCGTGTGCGATTTGTAGCTTCCGGAAGTGGAAGTGAGTTAATTCTGTTCGATTTTCGTCTTCTGAAACCAGAAGAGGCCTCTTCCGTCAAATCGAACAGGGGTCTTCTGGTTCTAGAAGCTCTTCTGCCTCTTCCGAATTTTGAGTGGAAGACGGAAGACGGAAGAGGTCACGTGACCGCGTTCTTGTCAACAACAATGGCTGCCTCTGCAGCTGGGCCGACTTTCAACGATTTTCACTAGCTCTTGCGAAATGTATGCTTCATATACATTTTACTAAAAGGATTTAGTGCAAGAAAAAGACATGTTTTCATCCTTAATTTCTTTCATAGCTTGTTTACAGAATCGATTGTTTTGATTTAAGAATTATCATGGAGGCCGCAATTGCGATTTCCTCCTTTTTGAAGAGCTACTCTATCGTTTACTGTTCGATTTGTGTTTGGTCTTCTGTCTTCTTTGGTATCTTCCGTCACGTGATATTCTGCTTCCAGAAGTGTCTAAATCGCACCCGGCATTATTGCTCAGGTACAGTAAGTTGCTAATCCCCTGTAAATCACATTGTTGATGAAATAGTTGAAGCATAAAACGAATAGAATAGAAAAGAAAGGAGACTGTACATGAGAAAACCAACAAACAATATATCCGAACCGGTCCGACAAAAACCAGCCTGTACAGTCACATAAACAGACTAGAAGCATGAATAGTCGAAGTTTTGTACTATCCATGTAGCGAAAACAAAAAGGCTGTGAACACCTGCGCTGATCTGCGCCTTTGTTTTCGCTTATGCAGATTGTTAGTTTTCTGATGTGGCGGCTCAAATTTTAATGTCACAGTCAACAAATTTTCATAAATTTTGGGACGAATTCCGACATTGCAAACATTTTTTAAACCAATTTACGCAATTTTATATCTTTTAAGGCTTGTGTCTGTATTTATAATATACATTACCCTGTTTGTGTCAAAAATGTATACTTGCACCAGGAGAAAAAAATAAACATTAAATGTTTGCCACGTATACCCCACTTTTATAGCAAAACTTGGGTATACAGGGGTTTACATTTTTTTTTTCTCCAAAACAGATTGTTGGTACTCTTTAGAACCGCCTCGGCGAGACGGTTCTCACGTGTACCCACAATTTGTGCGTCAAGTCTTTTGACAGTATGCTCCATGGTGAGAAATGTGATCTTGACTAATTAACTTTAAACGAACTGGTTTTGATTCTAGAAATTAATATTTAAATGATGCTAAAATATTAAGTGCATTATATAGCTTATTGACAGAGAAGCCATAAATTGGCATGTCCTTATAAGTATTACCTGTTAAATTAACAGGTGGCAAATGTGTGGTCAGCAATGAGTTATTATTGGACACGACAAGCAATAAAAAAGTTTCTTCACTTGCAATCATGTATATTAAAATGGAAAACAAAATTTTTCACATCAAAGCCCAACTTCATATATTTTGCGGAAACAATAACTAAAGAAAAAGAGAGGCAAAGATGCTAAATATTTTGATTTGAACATTGAATGCACATAGAAAGAACAAACAAATGGATGAATACGAAAGCAAGAATGAACGAATGAATGAATGAATGTTTCAATTTTGCTATTGACTGTCAAATTTGTATCTTCTTTTGAATGACAGCATGACTGAAAGCAAGAAAGAAGAGATAGAGGAAATTTACTTTTTTTAGATGAATACCAAATATATTTCATCAAGTGAGTTGAAAACATCAAAATTAAGATGTTTTCAAATCACGAGATGTGTGAGATAACTGTACCTGTCAATCATTATGACGTCATTACTTTTCATTGGCTTTCAATCCTGATGAGACTTGCCACATACTTGTATATTCTATACATCTATGTCGTATTACTAGCGGCTTCCTGGCACAAGAGCTAGTTTGGGAGCAGGAGACCGAAAACTATCAAAAATGGATTTTTTTTGACACCCCCATGAAATTGGGGGCCCTGGCTACCCATCTCATCCTCTTTCAATCCTGATGAGACTTGCCACATACTTTTATATAACATATACATCTATCACAGTACTAGCGGCTTTCTGGCACAAGAGCTAGTTTCGGAGCTGTAGACCTAGAAGTGTCGAAAATAGCCAATTCTGTACAGGAAAATATGACCCTAGAGCCGTTGGGGTGCCTGGCTACCCTCCTCATCCTCTTTCAATCCTAATGAGACTTGCTACATACATTCATATAACATATACCTTTATTGCAGTATAAGCGGCTTCCTGGCACAAGAGCTAGTTTGAAAGCAAGAGACCGAGAAAGATCGAAAATAATTTTTTGCACCCCCTCTGACATGGTGGGGGGTCTGGCTACCCATCTCATCCTCTTTCAATCCTGATGAGACTTGCCACATACTTGTATACACTATACATCTATGTCGTAGTACTAGCGGCTTCCTGGCATAAGAGCTAGTTTGGGAGCAGGAAACCGAAAACTATCGAAAATGGAATTTTTGACACCCCCGTGACATTGGGGGCCCTGGCTACCCATCTCATCCTCTTTCAATCCTGATGAGACTTGCCACATACTTGTATATTCAATACATCTATGTCGTAGTACTAGCGGCTTCCTGGCACAAGAGCTAGTTTGGGAGCAGGAGACCGAAAACTATCGAAAATGGAATTTTTGACACCCCCCTCTGCCATTTGGCGCCCTGTCTATCCATCTCATCCTCTTTCAATCCTGATGAGACTTGCAACAAAACTTCATTGAACATATATCTATATTCAAGCTTAAACGGCTTGCTGGCACAAGAGCTGGTTTGGGAGCAGGAGACCGAGGAATATAAAAACCGCATTTTAGACACCCCCCTCTGACTTTTGGCGCCCTGACTACCCTTCGGATCCTCTTTCAATCCTGATGAAACTTGCCACAAAACTTCATAGTACATTTATCTATATCGCAGTATAAGCGGCTTGCTGGCACAAGAGCTGGATTCGGAACAGAATCTCGAGAAATATGGAAAGAAGCATTTTTGACCCCCCCTCTGACTTTTGGCGCCCTGACTACTAAGACTTACCACAAACCTTCATACAACATGTATCTATATTGCAGTATAAGTTGCTTGCCTAAACAAGAGCTAGTACGGGAGTAGGAGTTGTTTTGACATGAACCACTTTTCCTGGGCAGGTCCAGATGATATTTTCATCCAACCTTTTTTTTTTCTTCTGCTGGATGAAATTTTCACCGGATGAAATTTTCATCCAACTTGACGCCGGTCGAAAAAGGGGGATGGGCCAAACTGCGGTGCGTTTTTGGCAACTAAAGCCTCGTCAGTCGCCTTAATAACAAGTGGTATATTATAAGTGACTTTGAAGTTCACTGACCAGATGTATTATTTTTAATAGCGTTGTTGGCGTTGTTATTCGTAAATCCATCCTTTACTGGGGCCATCAATTTGTTCTGACGAAGAATTTGAAACATTCTCGTATAGTCCATGAGCCAGAAAGTTTTTGTTACAAATCAAGGGGACTAAATCTAACACTATTGTCCTATAACACGGGGTCTATTCTTCAAGCCAATATGCTCGGGAGTTGTGCTGGTAAAGGCTGGTGTTTCATTCCTTTCTTCAAAAAATGAAAAAAATATAAGAACTTAGGTCAGCAAAGTACATTTTTTGAAGTGCAGTCTCTAGATACATGTTAAAACATCAAATTAACATTAACAAATCTTTGCAAAAGTTTAAGAAGCGTTCAGTGGAAATGTTCAAAGCTCATAAAAGCACGTGCCTCATCCGCGAGAAGATAAACTAGCGGTACATTTTGGTCGATTTGTCGGCACACTTGTGATTTTGAGCAGATTGCTGAAGGTGAGTACACTTGTTGGTCTTCAATGATTTATATATTCAAGAAATAACATGTCATTTTGCTTTGGAGGAAGAACAGCATGTAAGCATGTAACGTATAAGAATAAAATGTAGGGGTGGTGTGAATGCAAAGCACAAAATCATGGGTGGTGAGATATTTCCAAAAACATGAAACTATTAAGTTTTCGTTATTATTGAGATTCGTTCGTGATATGGATTCTTTTAACAGGCAATACCATAAGTAATATTTGCACACATTAAGACTTTCGTTAAAGTGTTACTGTAGATCGAAGAGTAATAGGCGTTATAAGCATTACGACTAACGTATACGAATATAGTGAAAGTATAGTGATTATGCCTAGGTTACATTTGCACCGATCATCGTACAATTTTGTCGGTCTGCGATTTTTCCTACGATTTTAGACATCGGAAGTGATCGTTAGCTACGACGTATGTGTTAACAATTCAAAGATTTCTTGCTCTGGCTTTCGTCGATGTTTTGAGTCAGAACCGTATGGAGATCGTATGGAAATCGTAGGGTATCCGCACTCTTTAATTGGAAATCGTTCGGAGCCCGTGCTATGTCCGCGAGGCGCTATGATTTCTGACTGAGCCCTTGCGGTCTCCCTACGATCGCCGAACTATTTTTGGTCCATAAATAATGATAATAAATCGTGCGGCGATCGTACGATCATCGCAGTGTTTCCGTACGTGGCGCGCTCGACTTGTCTACGGGTTACGGTTTTGCGATTTTTAAAAATTTGTAAAAGTGCAGACTATAACAGTCGTAGAGGCTATGATGATAGTTGAACATCGTAGGGTCATCCTACGGACACCGGACGAAAATGCCAAAATTAGCATCGTGCGATCATCGCACAATAATCGTAGGCCACATGTAACCTATGCATTAGTCATAGTAGTCATTGATGTAAGGATGAGTTGGGCATTATGTCCACTGGATAATTTAGGTCGAACGGAGGCAAGACCTAGGTTTAAAATCCAATTTGAAACATTGGAGAAGCACGAGATTGAATCAACGATGATTGAATCAATCATTACAAAATAAGTTTTTTGACTCCGCCTTAGTCGTTGACTGGGACGTAACGCATCAATTCAAATAATAAACTTTTCAAAGTATCAATGCATGTCATTTATACATCCCAGTCGACAATGGTTGAGTGATGTCGGGAGGGAGTCAAAGCTCCCTGTGTATAACCAGATATATGGTGCATAAACGTATACGCCCGCCTACAAATGCAATAGTATATTTGCTAAACAACATTTAAGTCGCGTCATTAGAAAACCAACAATGTGGTTTCCGAACAGGTTCGACTCAAACCGAGCTGCACAAACACAGAAGACGGCTAGAGGCTGAAAAGTTTGGATTTAGAAAGTAGATGAATTATGCACTCTGCATACGACATTTTATTTGCCACAAATTTACATGGGGAATATTATGTAGGATATGAATAGACGCGTTAGCTGATACGTGTTATACATAAACAGGGTTAGCAAGCACTTCGCAACTATTTCCTATGCAACGGTATGTTACCTTAAAAAAGTGTTCGCCCGCGCTTTGTAACGTTCCCAGGAGCTGCCTCTCTGAAAGCAACCCGCAGTTGCTAAGGAATATGGAAGATCAAATTGCGTCGTCAATATCTCAAGGGTTCGCGTTATGCAACTCACGCCAGAATTACGAGAAAAAAAGGTATAAGTAGGCAAAGATCAGGAAAAGGCGCAATCAGAAAAAGATTCCCACCCCAAAAACCGAGGTGGGAAAAAACCAAACTAACAATCAGGTACTGATACCATGAAAACATTTCGTAAGCCGAATGAAAAGGTACAAGTAGGCAAAGATCAGGAAAAGGCGCAATTTGAAAAAAATTCCCACTCCAAAAACCGAGGTGGGAAAAAACTAAATTAACAATCAGGTACCTATACCATGAAAACACTTCGTAAGCCGAATGAGCAGCTATTTTCTCAATAGGTGGCCACTCAGTTACTTTAACTTAACTAAAAATATGCAAACATACATAAGGTGCCAACAGCACAAAAATATTTTAAACACCAAGACATAAAACAGAAAGAACCACCACAGCAGTATCGACTTGGAACGATCAGTAACACAAAGTTACTGGCGGGTATTTTATGTTTTGGGATGGGATAAGATCCTTGTTGAGCGAATATGTCTCTCAGCCACTATAAACAAGCTCAATTGTTTCAAAGTGCTTGTGATTGCATAAACAATATGAGTACCTGGTACAGTGTCAGTCACATTGCACGTCTACCGTACTAAAGCGTCTTAACATTCACGACCACCTGAAAAATGTGCTTATACCAAGATTTTTTATTTTGGACTCGCTTTCATGAAGTGATTTCGATTCCCAGGAATGTACGTACTGGTTATATTTGTTTGTGGGTCGAATCAGACAATGCCCGGTGCATAAATATTCAAAATGTAGGGCAAACTTGTGAATTTAGCCGAAACTGTTACATCATAACAGACACGTATCGAAACTTTGAACATCAAAATCTAGTTTCCTATTGCATCTTCGCCACTCTAGTTTTGATTTCTGCTAGCGTTTGTAAATTCTCGTGAGACTGCACATCAGGATTTTATTCAAAATCAAAAGATAAAACAGTAATAATGCAACTTACCTGTTCACCTGTCTAATCCATTTCTTTGTTTACACTGAATTTCTCAAAACCACTACCGGAACCTGCTTATACCTGGACGACACCAGATTAAAGAGGCTTAACGAATAGACCCCGTGTATAAGCCTAGTATGATAAAACATTCATTATAATAGCAATCACAGATCTGGGGTTAGTAGCTCGAAGGCACCGTAAGCTCCCCATACTTACGACATGCTTACGACGGTCTTTAAATGACAACATTTAAACTATACCCTTGTTATTCCAGTTACTCTAAGCCATCGTAACTTTTAGAAATAAAATGTACCACTTCGTACAATAAGACGACGCTAAGGTGGGATTGAGTTGATCATAAGTTACAATGCAGTTAAGTTGTTTTACCACAACTCGTAAGAGGTAATTAAAAGTTGGTCATACGCTTATTTGAAGCTTTAGATAGCTACAAGTTACCATCTCAGTGCCTTATGTCCCCAAAACAAATTAAAGAAACTCATAGGAAGTAATGACTTTTCTTTTCAGTTTAGAAAAATCATAAAACGGTTATAATTTGAATGGCACAGTCTGCATGCTTAGTGTTTAACCCAGTTAAGGTTGATATCTATGCTGCTTTCTTTAATTACACGCCGCTGGGTCGGGTGTCAGACTCTATGATGACCCCGACTTAAAGCTATTTGTTTTAGTTGGTTGGGGCCGGAGCTTCTTGTATGTTGCTTGACCCACCGGGGTCCAACTGGTGTTTTTCTTTTGCTCCGGACTTAGTAAAGTTATTCGGCGCCCAGGGATCTCCATCGTAGGGCAGCTTACTCAATCTGTGAGTCCTGGTTTTTTATTCATCAGGATGTTTATCATAATCTATTTGTTTGTTCTTGATGATTCATTAACTAGTTAGAGATTCACCGCGAGGACCGAAAAACTAAATGTTATTAACCACTGCAAAAGCTAAGGATGAGGTAATGGCCATGTAAAACCGCTCAGCTGAAAATTAAGGGTTGTCAATGTTCAAAAGGTCATCGAGGTACCTAGAAATCGAATTAAAAGCCTCGATAGCATCAGCTTGATTATCATGGTTAAGAGAATCCATGAAATCTCTTTCGTAGCAGTACAAAAATAAATCAGCTACGAGAGGTGCGCACTTAGTACGCATCGTAATTCCAACAATTTGTCCATATAAAGTGGTCCCAAATCTAATATAAAATTATCCAAGAGATAGGATAAGGCTTCGCACACATTCTGACATTATCAAAGTCTATGTATGTTATACATGAAAAATACATGTAAGCTTAACACCAAAAATACACCAAGGTTTCCTTGAAGAAACAAACAGCTTACAGCTTTAAGGATGATCCTTCTTTCCAGGAAATACAGTCATGAAATAGTTTAAAACTATGGTCGCATAGATGAGAAAAATTGCGCACATCTCATTGCTGATTTATTTTTATACTGCTACGACAGAGATTTCATGGATTCTCTTAACCATGATAATCAAGCTGATGTTACCGAGGCTTTTAATTTCACTTCTAGGTACCTCGATGACCTTTTGGTCAATCAAATTTATCTACCTGAACTACAGTTGAACAAAGCCAATATCTCGGATACCGAAGCCATCTTTTTAGATCTGCATCTTTCTGTGGCAAATGGATTTGTTTCTTCTAAAATTTATGATAAGCGCGATGACCGATGACTTTGATTTTGGTATATATATAGTAAATTTTCCGTTTTTGGATGGTGACGTTCCTCGTCGTGCTTCTTATGGTGTATACATTTCGCAACTTATTAGGTTTGCTAGAGTCTGCAATCATGTTACAGACTTCAACGCTCGAAATAAATGTTTAACGGCCAAGTTTCTCCAACAGGGCTATCGGTATTATAAACTTCGAAAAACCTTTTCTAAATTTTATCGTTGGGTTAAAGACGTTTTTAAATGAGGGCCTTTCGGAACCAGAATTTTATGGTGACTTGGTTTACAAATTTAAGAAACTTATAGGAAGTAATGATTTTTCTTTTCAGTTTAGAAAAATCATAAAACGTTACAGACGTAAAGGTTATAACTTGAATGTTTGGCGACAGTCTGCATGCTTAGTTTTTAACCCAATCATGGTTGATAACTATGCTGCCTTCTTCAATTGCACGCCGGTGGTTCGGGTGTCAGACTCTATGATGGCCCCGATTTAAAGCTGTTCATTTTAGTTGGTTGGGACCGGAGCTACTTGTCTGTTGATTGGCCCACCGGGGTCTAACTGATGTTTTTCTTTTGCTCCGGAGATAGTAAGTTATTCGGCGCCCAGGGATCTCCATCGTCGGGCAACTTACTGAATCTTTGAGTCCTTGTTTTTGATTCATCAGGATGTTTATCATGATTTATTTGTTTGTTCTTGATGATTCATTGACTAGTTAGAGATTCACCACCAGGACCGAAGAACTAACCACTGCAGAAGCTGAGGGTGAGGTTATGGCCATGTAAAATCGATTTAAGTCCGCCAGTAACTTTGTGTTACTGATCGTTCCAAGTCGATACTTCTGTGGTGGTTCTTTTTGTTTTATGTCTTGGTGTTTAAAATGTCTGTGCTATTGGCGCCTTATGTATGTTTTCATATTTTTAGTTAAGGTAACGGAGTGGCCACCTTTTGGGGAAATAATTACTCATTCGGCTTGCGATATGTTTTTATGGTATACGTACCTGATTGTTATTTAAGTTTTTCCCACCTCGGTTTTTTGGAGTGGCAATCTTTATTTTCTGATTGCGCCTTTTCCTGATCTTTGCCTACTTTGTACCTTTTCATGAAAAGTTTAAAACGGAACGTGTATGTAGTAAGAACCGTAGCAGACCAGTCATTTACATGATAATCCATGTTTTTGTATATGAGATAGTTAATGAAAGTGAACTTACCATTTTCCAAAAATGAAACATATTCAATAAGATTTATATTATACATAACACAAGGAAGTTTTATCAAGTGCGTTTAACGGTCGTTCGTCGTTTTCCTATGTAACACACAGATTGTGTTATTAAACACAGATTGTGTTATTAATTAAACAATTATAATTGTAGTATTGATGTAAAACACCGTGAACGTCTACATTTCCCAATGATAATACACAGAAGAACAAAATAATATACGACCTATGTAAACTCTTTAAATGTTCTATGACAAACAATACTTTATATATGTGACGAGCACATACACAGTAGAATGAGCGTACAAATTGATTTCACGATGTATTAGGGATAAACTATGCTTTGTTTGTTTGCTTTCTATATCGATAAGTTTGATATAATAGTATACTGTATATTTGCCTCGGTTTGGGGCAGCATTTCCAGTGCACAAACATGTAATAAGACGTCATGAAAAGGATCCATGGTTTCGCAGTGACCTTTCAGGTTTGGCAACATGGAACCAAAATGAATTCTGTAATTTTGTAAATTTTGACAGGATAGTCCATACTCGGAATAGTATTATCCAAAAGGAGCGAGCCAAATATTATAAACATGATAAATGTACAGTGAATAGACATACTTTTTCGTCACTTTTGGAAGTTCCATTGATTTTAATGAACATGTATTTTCATGTTTACAAGAAAAAATGTTCTGGCCGACGTATTTTCATGATTTTTGGTGTCGTATGAAAGTTGAATAGATAAATAAAGCGATATACAAAGGTCATTTGATGAAATTTTGACATTGCATTTTGAAATACAAGAGTTTAAAGTCTAAGAAAATTTTGAAAAAAAAAAAAAAAAAAAAAAAAAAAAAAAGCCGCTTTCCCGTTTACGTCAATGGAAACTGTAAAAACAAGCTTGAAAACGCAAGCATGTAATTGAATGGAATTAACTGTGTTAATTGCTAGATTCATTTACCTGTTAAATAACAACAACACATTTAAATAAATGTTGAACAGGAGAAGCAGGATATTTTCTCTTACAAACATGAAAACTGAATTTTCCGAAAGTAATGAGCAATTATGTCTATTGAATGTAGGTTAGAAAAAAATCAATCTATACCCATAAGAACTTAAATACCCAGAAATATCCTAACCAAATTACATAGGACCAAATGAAAAAAAAATAATGTTGTACGGGTAGACTTTTAGGTCCGCCACACTGCAGCGCATTTTGATTTGGTCGCCAATGTTCTACTGCTCTCCCATATACCGAATTTCCCTTGCGAATGCCCTTCCGAATGCAATTTTGAGCAAATTCACATTAATCGCTAGAAATTAGGAAGCATTCGGTAGCATTTGTAAGCATTCGGTGAAAATTTCTAGTCGTTGCGAAAATTAGGAACATGCTCCTAAAATTCGCAAGGAAATCATATTCTTAACATATTCGTAATGAATTCGTAAACAATTCGGATTGATTGCAAGACATTTGTTACACCCGCAAGCCATTTGCATTAAATTCTATAGAGTTTTGATGTTCGTTATAGAATCGGTAGTGAATCGCAACATTTTAACATTAAAAACTCAGTTTTTAGCATAATTTATTTATTCTGGCCCTTCCCTTCAAGTAAAGGTCATTATTGATGGTGTTTAGCCTTAAGCTATCCATCAATGCATGATAGACAAACTAAAGTCCCGTGAATTTTTCGTTTGCCCAGTAAAATTGCTTTTTTTCTATTGTGTAAATCGAAATTTGAGAGAAAAAAAAAATGGTGTGTGTTTCAAGAGAAGGCTTGGATCACTAATGACATATTTTTTTCCATGCACCCTGGCATTGTGGGTGATTTCATTTTACATTGATATTATTGGCTACAATGTTTGCGAATGAGTAAAAATGAAAAGAATTCGGCAAGCATTCTCTACACATTCGCTTCATTTGTAAGGCGTTTGCAAGACGTTCGTATTATTTGTAACGGCATTTGTAAGCGTTCGGAACATTCGTAAGGCATTTTCAAGAATTCGGTAGTGTGGAAGGCATTTGTAAGGATCCGCAAGCATTCTTAACGCTTTCGCAAAGACATCGTTTTATACTAGCCCCGCCCCGTCCATTCGCATCATATTCGGATATTTCAGCGCGAATTTCAAATTATAGCATTCCCAAGGGTATTCGGTATATGGGAGAGCAGCATACAGAAAATGTGGCGTTTGGCACGGATTAGACCACAATGTGTCAAAGCAAAAATAACACAAATGGTACTGTAGTGTTTATTGTCATGAGATGCTTACAAATGAGTCACGGCATGAGAAAAACATATGCAAAACTTAAACTTTAAATCAGCTGTACTTGTTCAATTACTGACCAACACCTTTTAAATTAATTAAATAATTTCAAATTAATTAAATAATTAAATCTTGACCATATCAAAGTTTTATTATCTAAATGAACAGTATCCCTTGCATGTTTATGGATGTGTCTTAGTGGGTCGGTTTAAGTCTTCTCCGTCGGAGATCAGCATTCCCTGAAGCAGTTTTCTCATGTCGTGGGCCATATATTATATTGCACAGCTGTTTATATCTTAAACTTAGATGATTCTTGCTAATCCCAATTATTTTAAAGAATGGGCCGGTATCCTTCACTATGCAACGAAAAGTGCCTGGTAAGACTAAGAAAAATCAACAATTCTTTATTGGTCAAACCAGCCTCGACAGTCAAATGGGTAGCGTATTCACATAGCGATCCAAATGTTGCAAGTTCTATTCCCTTCCCGGCGGGTACACGCGGCCTGTCATTACGAAAACATGTCCATGCAATATAGAGAAAAAAATTTTGGTTGTAAAAATGAATTTTTTTTTTGATATTTTCCTTAT
This sequence comes from Rugalucina vietnamica, assembly GCA_964017185.1. Classification (NCBI taxonomy): domain Eukaryota; kingdom Metazoa; phylum Mollusca; class Bivalvia; order Lucinida; family Lucinidae; genus Rugalucina; species Rugalucina vietnamica. The sequence continues at coordinate 2,415,384 of OZ024872.1, forward strand.
TTTTGCTCAAAACATAGATTGTGGGTACACGTTAGAACCGCCTCGGCGAGGCGGTTCTAACGAGTACCCACAATCGATGTTTTGGAGCAAAAATAAGAAAAATAGGTATACCCCTGCATACCCCAGTTTTACTATATAAAGTGGGGTTTAAGGGGGTATTCAATACATGGACCTGTTTTCCTGATGCCCTTCCCGGCAGGTACATGCCTGTCATATGGTGACAATTATTCATCCTGACGTACCAATCGTTTATTTAAAGAGAAGAATGGCATGGCCAATCCATTTACATTATATTTTTGTTTTCCATGGCTTACAAGACTCCGTAGAGAGGTCCTAATATCAATAAATATCTCCGCCATGTAGTGTGTTTGATCGAGATACTAAATACGCTTCCACAAGTGCTTGTCCCGACATGACTGATGTTTCGACAAGGACGAGCCATAATGAAACAAAGACATAATACTCATAGGCAAAACTTTAGCATATTCTCGTTGTAAAGTGGTGCATTTAAATGCCCTACAAAGTACAACGATATAATTTATGGCTTTTGAATGGAAACATATCGTAGCAACGAAAAACAGATAAAAATTGTCATAAGATCAAACATTTTGTGTGTAAGTTGTCTAACGCGCTATTTTATATGATTAACAACGATGCAAATTTTTGAAAGTCATTAGGAAAACAGGCCCACGCAATATACAAAGACTTTTTTCAGTTGTAAAAATTGGAAATATTCATCAGAAAATTCTGATATTTTACTATTTTTGCTCAAAACATAGATTATGGGTACAGGTCGAGGACCCACAGTCTATGTTTGGAGCAAAAATACGAAAAATAGGTATACCCCTGCGTACCCCAATTTTTACTATATAAAAGTTTGGTATAAGGGGGTATTTATTTAATGGAAATGTTTTCCTGATGAACGTTTGGGACCTATTTAGAGGCAAACACGGGACCAAAATAGATGCCAGGACCATTATAGAGCCAGGACCATTTTAGATGATGTACAAACGTGCTATGTGTGCTGCGTTTGGATAAAACTGTTTAATCAATTAGTAGATAAAAACTGAAAGGCTAAACACAAAGTGACAAGAAAATGATAATTTAAAGCAAAAGTACAATGGTATGCTAAACTTCTGGCGATATTTGTTTGTTTGTTTTGAGGCTTAACGTCCCACTCAACATTTTCAGTCATGTCGGGACGGAGCCAACGCTTCCTGTGTTTAACCAGTACTGTTGGGAGTTAATGTGTCTTGCTCAAGGACACAACACGGTGCCGCCCGTTGGGATCGAACCCAGGAACTCTCGATGCGGAGTCCAATGATCTACCACTATGCCATCGCGCTCCCTAAACTTCTGCCGAGGGTAAATATAGCGTACGTATGTGTTGTTGTTTTTTCTCGGATTTGCGAATTACTGACTAGTTCATGATGTAATAAATGTAACGAATAACATGACTACAATAAAGTAACCGAAAAACATTTATTTCCTAAAATATTATGTTGTGTTTGATGTACAAAATGCATGTAAATTTTCCAAAGAAGTTCAAACGACGAATAATAAGTATGTAAAGAATGCATTTTGAAGATTTGGACAAACATAATCTGTTATAACACGATTTTAGTTAAAACACACATTATTCCGAAGAGAAGTATATGGTTTTTCACTTTTTAAGCTTATTCTAGAAATATCCAGCAAACAAGTCTTCTCAGTTTAACAATATAACACATCTTTGCTACTTATATCACTCAATCTCATATACCGGTATATACACTCTAATATATAGTTGCAGAATGAAAAAAATCAACAATTGAAAGACTAACAAATCTAACAAATCAAGAAACACCATTGTATTTAAAAGAAGATTTTCAGATAAATAAGAAATTGATTTCCAGAAAAAAGCAAGTTTAAACTTGAGATTATTGTAAACATTTAAGGATTGAAGTTCAGATTTTTAGCTTTCACTGGATGATGAAAAACATTAGGCTGTTTTAATGTCTGTGAAGCCCGAGGGCTTCTCGGAGACATTAAGACAGCTAATGTTTTTCATCATCCAGTGAAAGCTAAAATCTGAATTTCAATATTTGTATTTACATTTTATATTATCAGTCAAGTATTAGATTTTTAATTGCGCATATCACCGTTCATTTTCATGTTATTTGACATTAAATCCGACTTAACGTAATTTTGGAACAGCCAAAACGTCAACTTTTCGCGCCTTACGTCATGACGATAGGCGGCAAACGTCACGTCAACAAGAGTAAACAAGTAAACAAACAACGTCACTGGATGAGTTTTGACGTCAGCCCGCCCATAGGCGTGGCCTCTAGACCACGTGACATAATGTTTTTCATTGGAAAATGAAGAACACCAAGAAAGATACTTTCATCTAGGGCGATTGCAATAACAATGTAAATATAACGCTTTAACACGTTTAAAGGAAGAGGTTTTAAGGAAAAAATAGGAAATGGTAAATTTTGAAGAGAAGTGCTCCCGGTACTCATACAAAGAATAATTCTTTTATACAAAAATAAATGTTAATTATGATTCATTATATGCATCTATTTACATAATAAGCGGCAATCAAGCTGGGAGTATAGTTAGAATTATATAATCCGTCAGTGTTTAAAGCCCCTATTTCACTGGAGTGAGCCCCTCTCTCACTGGATTGAGCCCCTATCTTACTAGAATGCGGCAACTGGAGACTAGTTCGCGAATAGTTCACGACTATTTCGCGACAAAGATTAATAATTCAAACACAACTTTTACGTTGCAGTCTCAATGAATGGTCATGTATGAGTCTCGCCATTCTTGCGCGACTGTCGTAAGATAGTCGCGAGACATTCCTGAGTGTATTTCACGACGTTCCCATTAATATATATTAAAGCTTTAGTTTCGTTTTCTTAAGGATTGAAATTCAGATTTTAGCTTTCACAGGATGATGAAAAACATTAGGCTGTTTTAATGTCTGTGAAGCCCGAAGGGCTTCTCGGAGACATTAAAACAGCTAATGTTTTTCATCATCCAGTGAAAGCTAAAATCTGAATTTCAATACTTATATTTACATTTTATATTATCAATCAAGTATCAGATTTTTAATTGCGCATATCACCGTTCATTTTCGTGTTATTTGACATTAAATCCGACTTAACGTAAGTTTGGAACAGCCAAAAGGTCAAATTTTCGAGCCTAACGTCATGGCGATACGCGACCAACGTCACGAAAACAAGAGTAAACAAACAACGTTACTGGATGGGTTTTGACGTCGCCCCGCCCATAGACGTGGCCTCTAGATCACGTGACATAATGTTTTTCATTGGGAAATGAAGAACATCAATAAAGATACTTTCATCTAGGGCGATTACAATAAAAATGTAAATATTTTCGTATGAATGTCGCTTAGTTTTATATTCTCGCCAGATAGTCGCAAGGTGTTCGCATGCTTTCTCAAGACTATCGCGATGACACTTGTGAGACACTCGCACGAATGTCGTGCGAAAGTCCGCTACTAAATTCGCAGAGCAGTCGCGAGAAATTCCGTCGCATGTCATCGAGAATTCCTGGCTCTCGTGATATGCATAATTATATTTGTGACATGTTACAAAATCTTGCCAATGCAATATTAATATACGGAGATTTGTTCAGTTGTAAAAAATTACGAGAAATTATTGACATTTTTAATAATTATACTCAAAACATACAACGTGGGTACTCGTTAGAACCGCCTCGCAATCTACAATCTCTGCTTTGGATCAAAAATAAGAAAAATAGAATACCCTTGTATACAATAGTTTACTTTATAACAATGGGGTTTAAGGGGGTATACATTTCATGGATACGTTAGTAGTTAGTTACTTACTTACTTACTTAGTCTGATGGTGTAACATATTGACTCTACAGTACTGGAAATGTATAGAAAAATCGCGTTTTTACGTTTCAATAATTGAAATGCATCAGGAAAAGATGTCCATGAAAAGTACGTGTACTGCTTAAATCCCACATTTATATATTGCAAAACTGGGGTTTATATCGCCGAGGCGGTTCTAACGTGTACCCACAATCTATGGTTTGAGCAAAAATAAGAGAAAAAAATGATTTTCAATTTTTCTACCAAAACTTTTTCTGTAAATTGCATGGGCATGTTTTCTTAATGGGAATTCATTGATACTGTATCTTAATAACAAAAGAAAAGTGAAGGAATTGTCATCCACTTCCTTCAGAAAAATGCAGGTAAATATGAGCCGCCTTATGGGAAAATTAACAATCTGTAACCGCGAAGCTGATCAGCGCCTTTGTTTTCGCTACTCGGGTAGTACAACTCCTCTTCTTCTTAAATCCTAAATTTCAAGCTTCTAGCTCTTTTCTGTGACTGTACAGGTTGGACCTATTCGGAAACCACATTGTTGGTTTTCCCACGAGACGGCTCAAATATGGTTCCTACCTTTCAAATGACATCATAAACGAAACGTATTTTTTTTCTTTTCACTGGTAACGTTAATTTATTAAAGAAATAATTTTACCCAGCTTGATTGTGACTTGACATTCAGAACCACATCACCCATCACTACATGCGTGTATCCAAGTACGTGTATACATGACTGATGCATAAACCCTTTACAAAGAACATCCTAACATCTTGACCTTAGACTCGGCTGATTTTTGACACAATGCTTTTAGAGTTTAGAGTTTTAGAATTATAATTTGGTACACATTAGACATTTTACAAAAAATGTTCCAGTGCACAAAATTGATTTCACCACAACACATAAAGATGACATGTTTCTACTTATTGTAATTTTAATTGAATTGCACGAACAGAAAGTACCTAATTCATTGCTTATTTTTATTTGGTAAGTAAACACAGTTTGAATTTAGAATATATACATACATACACATGTAAATGCATATAGTTATTCAGAATAATCTTGTTTATATTAAGATTACCGTATTCGTTCTAATAAGCGCACAGCGCGCTTAACATTTTAAACTGACTTAAATTCAACAATTAGCGCAAACTACACACGGAAACAAATCATAAAATTACGAAATAACCATGTCAAAACTATCGATTGTGTTTCCATTCAAGTGTTCCAAACGTTACAAAATAGTGTTGGATCATTTACGGTTAAGTGTCAATGTTTTTAATATGGTATTAATGTATAAGATCAGTGTAAAATACCAATATGCTGGTCGAGCAGGGTGCACTTATGCGCATGATTTTTGGAAACGACAAGGGTATGCACTTATTGGAGCATGTGCGCTAATTAGAACGAATCCGGTATATGATTTTATTTTTTTTTGAGGGTTTTAAAGTAGCTCACTGTTTTGTAAAAGCCCTGTTTTTTGTTAGCATCAAGACAAACATAATCTCTATTTGAATTATTTACTAATCATCCTCAAATTTAAATATATATGTTCAGAAACACATATTCGAAATAGTGCTCCAATAACTTAGATTGCTTTTAGTGAGAAAAATCAATATTCTTTATGTGCATTTACAGGTACTTTTATCCAAGAATGAATTGAAATCTATCTATTCCATCCAATTTAAATTTCTTTCCATATTTCAGTTGACAGCCACAAGCTCTAGGGTTGTCACTAGCAACAGTGGCTTCTCGTAAAAATGTTACTTGATTCATTTATTCTTCAGAAACTCTTCGTGCATTCTTTTGACCTTGAAGAGTTTTGGGTGTCCGTCCTCTGTAACCTCTTGTCTGTAGTAGGGTGGGTCCCTTGTCCCGTGTAGGACCAGGGTCCACTCTCGGAACATGCCCTGGTCAAAGTCGCTGTTCTTTCCCGGGGCGTTTTCTATTCTCAGGGTCCAGATTCCTCGTGGGGTTTCAGCCCAGGCATGGGTTGTCATGAAAGGCCACCTTGTGAAGCCATTCTTATGTTCGTCATCATTAGGACGTTGGCTCAGGATCATTGAACTGAAATATTACATACATTTGTTTTGTGAGCGCTAAATGTTTGTTTACAATGCAACAAAAAGGGTTTCCCACATTTGTAAAGTTCTTTCTTTGCAAAACGCCGACCATGATTGGTTAAGTTCTGGTAACTGAGTGGCTGCCTATTGGGAAATAGCTGCTCACTCAGCTTGCGATGTGTTTTCTAAGTATAAGTACCAAATTGTCAATTTCTCTGAAACTGCATGGCCAATCAAACTGAAATTTTATGTGGAGCATCCATGGGTAGGGGGAACGAAAGTTTGATCGCGAAATATGGGTCACATGACCAAGATGGCCGCCATGCCCAACTATGGTAAAAACCACTTAAAAATCTTCTTCTCCAGAACAGGCTGGCGGATTTTCGCAAAAACTTGGTATGTAGCATTTGGGACTCAAGCCCATCATAGTTTGTTGAAATGATGACCCTAGGATGACCTTGACCTATTTTACAGCAAGGTCAGTTTTGGAAACATAGGCTTTTACATGGGAAAAGGCGAAAACAATGGGTATTTTGGAAACTGTTGCAGCCTGAGACCTGAAAGTTGCTAGATGCAGACAACTAATGGAGTCAATGAAGCTAAGTAATTAATGAAGGCCAAGGTTATGTCTTGACCTTGACCCAAGGTAATTTAAATATCAAAATAAAAATTATGGTTTTCTCAGAAACCACTGGGTTTGGAGCCTGAGACCTGAAACTTTGCAGATGCAGACAACTTATGAAGTCAATAAAGGTTTGTGAGTATTCAAGGTCAAGGTCATTTGATGATGACTTAATACTCCAAGATCAGGCTTCAGATGAGCGTTCTCAGGACCAATGGTCCTCGCTCAAAACATAGATTGTGGGTACTCTTTAGAACCACCTCACTGAGGCGCTGAGGCAGTTCTAACGAGTACCCACAATTTATGTTTTGGAGCAAAAATAAGAAAAATAGGTATACCCCTGTATACCCCAGTAATACTATATAAAAGTGGGGTTCAAGGGGGTATACATTTTACGGACATGATGATAATACCAGTTCCAGGATCTGACAAGAAGCCAGAGGCTTGTCCTTGGGTTATGTAGTTGTCCATTTCCTCTCATTCCTTAATGCCCCTCTCACACTACGATAAATAGTCTCAAGAATCGTCACGAATTCATAATTTTTAGGATTCGTGGAATTTCGTGAACTTTTTTGGTTTATTTGAAACTACTTACGAACCAGTAAGGACACAGACACGACAGCGTTACGAATATTCGGCGGACTCGGCTGAATTCGGCTGCAATCGCACGAGCTTGGTAAGAATTCTTAACGATTTACATAATCTATTGAGGGTATGCTGCGCGAAAGTTTGAGAATCAGTCACGAATCAGTTACGAGTATGACGATAACATGTGCGAATAATAAATATATATATTCGTAGCTGTTCTTGACAATTCGTGAGATTTTTTCTCAAGATAGTTATAAAAGTTATAATAGGCCTGCTTGAGAATCAGTTTCAAATTAAATGAAGGATGATGGCTAACTTCGCATGCTATTACTCTATCGACTATGGCCCCCTACACCCATTCGATGATACTTGGGAAACTCAGTTCATAAATTAATCACTGACTGTGGAGCTTTATCCCTGTAATGTTTTTCACCTCTGAGGATGGACTCTCAGAAGTAAAGAAGTAGCTTCTCTTCAACGGAACTGGCTTCTGCCGCACCCTAAATGATATCCTTGCTTTTCTACGTATCTTTCTCTCGTCCTTTGGTGTACCTTTTTCGTTATATTTCTGTTGTAAGATTCGTGGACTTCGTGGCGCGTTCCGGTGCAGTCGGCTTACATTCGTGCTATAAACTGCCATATTAAATTCCATTAATCTCCAGCTTCATACAAACTCGTAGTTAAGTCGTAAGTCATTCGCGAGACTCTTGGCTGATTCGCATATTGATATGAATTCGTAAATAGTTCTTACCTATTTCGTATCTGCTTCGGTGTGTATTCGCGACATTCGTAACGGATTCGTTGTCAATTCGTAGTTGGGTGACGAGCTCCGGAATGCCCGAAAGAGTTACGAATGCATCCGAATCAGATAAGATTCAGTTACGATGTCACAGAATGCACTACGACTGTCTTAAGAATTAAATGCGAATTTTTTGGGTCGAAAATTCGGGACCAAAGTTTTGAACAGTTCAAAACTTTGGCCACGAATTTCTGACTGACCCACGATTCGCAGGAACTAACTACGAACTGTAAGAATTAGATAAGAACTATACGAATCGGTTACGTTTCAGCTACGAATCGAAAAAATTGTCAAAAATTGTCAATTCGTGACGATTCGTGAGGCAATTTATCGTAGTGTGATAGGGGCATAAACCATTTTCTTCCAGTGGCAAAAAGAAAATCGTTATTTGACGACAAACCAGTAGAAATACAAGAGCTGACATACATATTAACAGATAAGATATCAATAGTTTAAACAAACAGATCGCCAAACTACAAGAGGTGGCAAAGATACACAGTGGCCAGAATGGCCGACAGAAACAGAGTCATTCCAATTCAGTCGTGGTCGCATTACAGGTATGCGATAATTTGAGCAGCCTCATGAGAAACCAACAATGTGGCTGCTTCAGAACAAGTCCGACACATACCAGGCTGTACAAGCACAGAAGATGGCTAGTGGCTTGAAATTAAAGATTTAGAAAGAAGAGTAATTGTACTATCTATGTAGCGAAAGCAAGGGCGCTGATCAGCTTCGCAGTTACTGCGAAGCTGATCTGCGCCTTTGTTTTCGCATGTACAAATTGTTGCATGTGATAGTGATTAAGCTACTTACCTTATGAACCAGGGGTCATAGGTTCAATCTTGTGGAATATGCTACATAAGGCTTTCAGATGAGACATTTAACCTGGCCCAGAGGTTATAAAACTCTTTATGTTCTCTTTCATTTCATTCAGACGCAACATAAATTATTTATTATCTTAACTTCCTTATTTGGGAAACGAGGTATAACACATCGAACACTACAACGAATATGACATACGCATATAACCAGTCTTAATTCCACTGAACCATCTAGCATTTCATGTACATCATCTTCATTCATACTCTCAGCGTTATACCTTGATACATAATAGAAAACGCAACAACATATACGTGTGTGATGGCGAGCACAGACCGGAGCACGTTATCTTTATTCAAATACAAATTTCACAAACAATCAATTGACAGCCAGCTAAATTTTTCAAAGTGTGGTTATGATAGCTTTAAACACATTAAGTTGGATACGGTCCCTTATCGTGCCTCTCTCCGACAGTGTGAAGTACATAGATCCATCTCGTATACTATACATGCCAAATCTGAAAGGAAACTAAAACAAAACCAAGAATTAAAATAGCATTTAACGTTTTACACGTATAAGCTTTACACAAAAGCTTTGTCTACGCTTCGTACATACAATCTAGACTGACTGATCACATTTCGTCGTGATTTACGGGATTGAACAGAAATAAAATTCTGACTCGAATCAACAGTTATAACTGAAAATTGCGAAAAATGTGATAAGCACCATGTTAATAAATTTTTGCCCAAGTTCTGTGTACTCAAAAAACTCACTTAAAAACTTAGGTTTGATTCAACTATTGCATATTACATATGACATTTTGTAACATAGGTATTTTGAAATTAAACACTGCTTTACAACATCGATCATAAGTTATAATGGACGTCGCGTGATCCCTACTTTATGCATTGCATAAAGCCTAGTGCATGTGGTTGAACAGATATGATATGCCCATTTCAAACAGCATTACTCATTTGAACAAGTGCCTTTGAAACAAAAAGACAACTTTCAACAAAATAATCTGAAATTGTCTATGCATTCGATATTCAAAGTATTTTACTCCTGAATGTAAAAACGGACCACTTGCATTATTTTCCAATACTGTTTTTAATACCATACTCTTTGCCACAATCATGGTGAAAACAACAAATTACATTTGAGAAACTGAATTTTATATCAAGACTTGCGTAACCGGTCTGTAGTAACACGACCCATCACATTTAGTACATTCAAGTTTCGATCAGGACTGACCACTAGATACAGGTCTGTGTTTCACTGTACACTGCAGAATACCAAGCGCTATTGGAAAAGCGGAAACGAGCAAGCTCTTTTAAACCTGTACTACAACCTTTATATCAAATATATGGGTGGGGAGGGGGGGGGGCAAGCGCACAAAACCTAACTCAACTGCTCCGTATCGTCTGTCAAGCCTCGAATGACCTTGAGACTTATGCAATCATTATTTATACCTTCATTGAACAGTACTCACTCTAGATTCACGAAATTCCTGAACTTAAGCGATCTAATCATGCTCAATTCACTGAACATTTACCGTATTTATTAATGCGCAAGAAACGATAATACATCTTCCCCTATAAGACTTGCATTCAAAACCCAAATTACTTCAGTAGACTATAATAAATATATTTATGTTCTCTTTCATTTCATTCAGACGCAACATAAATTATTTATTATCTTAACTTCCTTATTTGGGAAACGAGGTATAACACATCGAACACTACAACGAATATGACATACGCATATAACCAGTCTTAATTCCACTGAACCATCTAGCATTTCATGTACATCATCTTCATTCATACTCTCAGCGTTATACCTTGATACATAATAGAAAACGCAACAACATATACGTGTGTGATGGCGAGCACAGACCGGAGCACGTTATCTTTATTCGACTAAAAAAGAACGGGCATCAAATGTTTTAAGAAAGCAAGCTTGATTCACCTACAATATCTGATATGCCAGTGCCGGCTATTTTCATGCTACAATCACGTGCTCCATTCTCAATCATTGTTAACATAACTGTCGTAACCGCATGAAGTCAGAAAATCCGTTAATAGATAATTTTTGACCTCAAAATCTTTTGACTCAGAGAATCAGAAAAAATCAGTTAATAGATTATTTTTGACTTCTCAACTCAATACCCACACGTCTCTGCAGCAGAGCCCTATATCTGTGCAGCACAGATACGTACGTTAACACTTGCCTCCATTCATTACTAACAGCTCTCAGTTCATCTAACAACACAATGAGCAGTTTTCAAATAAGAAAACCCCAACTTATCACAACCGTATATGCAACCCAACCAACGCCATAAAACACATCTCTGCAGCAGAGCCCTATATCTGTGCAGCACAGATACGAACGTTAACACATAACTACACTGATTACTAGCAGCTCTCAGTTCATCTAACAACACAATACAGTTTTCAAATTAGAAACTCCGACTTATCACAACCGTAAATGCAACCAAGCAACGCCATAAAACACATCTGCAGTAGAGCCCTAAATCTGTACAGCATAGAAAGATATATTAACCCACAACTGCCCTCATTTCTAACAGCTCTCAGTTCATCTGACAACACAATGAATGAAACAAACCAACACCATAATACACACATGACTAGATGCAGTAGAGCCCTATAATGATGCAGCATAAATACGTGATGCAGCATAAATACGTGCAGCATAAATACGTACATTAACGCATAGCGTCCTCGTTTTAATCTAACATTAACTCATAAATGGCCGCATTTTAACAGCTCAGTTAATCTGACACCACAATACTCAGTTTTCAAACCAGAAACCCCAACTACATGTAATCACAGCCTTAAAAACAACAACCAACAGCGTAGTACACACGACTCTGCAGCAGAACCTTACAATTATATCTGCAGCACAGATACTTAAATTAACCCATAACTGCTCTCATTTTTAACAGCCCAGTTCTTTTAACGCCACAATGCACAGTTTCCAAACCAGAAACCCCAACTACATGTAATCATAGCCTTAAATACAACAACCAACAGCGTAGTACACACGTCTCTGCAACAGAACCTTACAATTATATCTGCAGCACAGATACTTAAATTAACCCATAACTGCTCTCATTTTTATAGCTCAATTCTTTTAACACCACAATGCACAGTTTCCAAACCCGAAAATCCAACTATGGCTACATGTGATCCGCCTTAAATGCAACGACCAACGCCATAATACACATGTTTCTGCAGCAGAACCCTATATCTGCAGCACGGAAACGTACATTTACCCCATAATTGCCCTCATTTTAACAGCTCAGTTCCTCTTACACCACATAACAGCTTCCAAAGCAGAAACTCCCAACTACATGTAATCGCAGACGACTTTAATGCAATAACCAACGCCATAATACACATGTCTCTGCAGCAGAACATTTATATCTGCAGCACAGATGCGTACATTAACCCCCATAACTGCCCTCATTTGTAACAGCTCAATTCATCTTAAACCGAAATGCACAGTTTTCAAAGCAGAAACTCCAATACATGTAATCACAACCGTAAAAGCAAACAACGAAGACTATAATACACACATCTCTGTACAACTCTAAATCTGTGGCACAAATATGTGCATTAATTTGTAACACATAAGGGCCCTCTTCTAACGACAATGCACAGTTTTCAAACCAGAAACACAAACTAATCACAACCATAAAATTTTATACAACCACCTAACACCATATTTGCATGTAGAATCCCCATGCATGAAATTTCATTGACCCTTTAACTGCTCAAACATGTAGACGTTAAAATAGTCTACAGATCACGTTCATAATTCGACAAAACGATCAGCAAATCTTTTAAATTAGGAAGCTTCGAAACAGATAAATCGTTATGTAAATACTTATCTTTATTTCGCTGTGTGCTGTCACATTTAACTTGTCGGAAAACATAACCTTCAACTGCTCACAAGAGGGGACTGCATAGTTACCCGTTTTCGTAAACCATTGAGACTCATCTCTACAACCTTTCCTGATCTTTGCCTACATGTACCTTTTCTTTGCTAAACATAAAGAAATAACAGTTAATTATATAAATCCCTCAGGGATATGAAGAAAACCTTCATAAACACAGAAAATATGACGTATTTACAAAAAAGATTTTTAAAATTTTACTGCTAATTTAACATGCAACGCTATCCAAGGTGCCTGAATGCATCGGTACTGATGACATATACACATGTACCTGTTTGTGCTATAATGGCATATCCTTATTAGACATTTTTCACTTTTGAACGTAAATGCTGCTGGCGCTTGCGGTTATGACTTTCCGTGTGATGGGGGACGACTCGTGAGGGCATATTTGAGACGAAGACGAGGGACGATATGAAGAATTACTTAGTCAAAACTACCAAGAGCCCGACGAAGACGAATTAAATAAGAGAGTCAAAAACTGAAATAGTCTAGGACGTGTGTCTGTGTAGCTCAGTAGGTAGCGTGCTTGGAATTGAAAACGAAAGGTACTGGGTTCGAGTCCCGGACGCATCACATTTTTCTTTTCTTTATTTGTCTCTCTTGTGACAAAAAAGCTTTGGAAATAAAACATATATTATCAGCTGATTATATTTTTTGGCAAATGCAAGAATCATGAAAAGACCCTACTACATTAAATTCTTAAATCGTAAAGGAATTGAAGTTTGAGACGGCAGCCCACATGTATGTTTTCTCTTGTATTGGGAGCTCGATCGTATTTTTGGTATAAGAGCTGGTCTATCCTCACGTCAATATTTCTTTCTGGGAGACATGAAAATATGAATATACTGAAGGCTTGTACAGGCATAATGTGGCTAGGATAAGGATGGCCACCCTGAACGAAAATGTTTTCCGCGGACGTAGGCACTAACTCAAACAGTACACTGTATAGTGTACATGTAAAGATATATGTATATTTATTAGGTGTAAGACCTACAGTTCCACGTGCTGTCTCGTGAGAGAACATAATTTATTTTGGCATGTTTATACATGTACTTCAAACAGATACTCGAAATCTTGATGTTATTTATATGGTTGATGTTTCGTTTTGAGTCCATTAGACAATCATCTGCAAGTCATAAGTGCGATATCCTAGCTACATTGTGCATAGACATAGAAATAAGTTGAGGTTTTGTAGACCTTGCACAGTATTTCAGCATTTTGATGAGATAATTACGATTTTGGGGATGTTTTTTCCAAGTCAAAGGCTTTCTTTCTGATCCTCCTTTATTCTCTTGAATTATGCGTGATGTTTATCTGGTTGAATTCAAATAAATATAATTAAACTTTAATCTAAAACAATATTATTTTCAAGAAAATGAATGTTTATAGACTGAGAAACATACAGTTCGTTTTTTCATAACGTATCTTGCTTAACCCTAAAACAGGACGACAATATTCTTTATGCGAACACACACACACACACACACACACACACACACACAAGTTTCGTAGATGACTTCATGTCGCAGTGGTTCAGTCAGTCGCTTCGTAAAATCACATGTCGAGAATAAATACGTGCATGTAGTTGATATAAGACTGGTACAAAATTCTTAGGGAGCGCGGTGGCGTAGTGGTAGGGCGTCTGACTCCTGAGAGGTCCTGGGTTCGATCCCCACAGGCGCCAGCCGTGTTGTGTCCTTGAGCAAGACACATTAACTCCTTACTAACTGGTTAAACCCAGGAAGCGTTGGCTCCGTCCCGACATGACTGAAAAAATGTTGACTGGGACATAAAGCCTTAATAAAAATAATTTTGATAAGAGCATCTGACTCGTTAGCTCAGGAAGTTGAGCGCGAGTAGGAAACGCCTATTTTTATTGGATTTTTTTCGCATCTTTGACAATATAAATATTCTTGCGTAGAAAACAAAAAAAAAAAAAAATATAAACTTAAAACCTATATGCATTGGTAAAATGCAAAAATAAAGAAATCCAGACAGCAATTAAACATATAAATCGTAAACAATGTTATCATATGCAATGGTAACAATGATTATTGTTGTATTCCCGTTTAACTGTCTGATTCTAATGGAACAATGAACCAGAAGTGGCCTTTGACACGACATGTTTACAAAATCGCATCATCAACTGTCATGATTGCCATTAAAGATACATTACGCGTTCAACGCGAGTCGGCCTTACAAATGCTTGGCGCGAATAAAACAGCTTCCAGTGCAGAATATTATTTTTTTGACACTCGTGTGTATAACTAGGGATGGCTAGTTCAATTCTGAGCTGCCCATGGCTTTATGGTGACACCCGTCTGCATATGACGATAACTGTTGGTGGAAAAACAACTACATGTATCAACTGTTTGTTATCGCCATGTGACTTATAACATACTGGTGCATGTATATACGTACATGGTTCTGTTAAGCTACATTTCACATGTTTTTCGTGAACACACAGATTTTTTTTCACATGTAAACATGGCAAGATTTACGATTTGAAACATTTAGTTGATCTTTAATTTTATGTGCAGTTTTTTTTTATTCTACGCCTTACAACGTTTTGACACATTTCAAGTAATATCGAGCATGGTCTGTTATTCTCATCAGGATAACATGTCCGTGACATGTTTACCCCATTGAACAACGCTTTTATAAAGCAAAACTTGAGTATACAGGGGTATACCTAGTTTTAGCTATCATGAGCCCTTCGGTTCAAAAGGTGAGCTTATAGGATGGCCATGCCCCGTCTTCCGTCCGTCGTCGTCTGTCAACAATTACCATGATCTTCTTCTCTGAAACAGCTTGGCCAATCAAAGTTAAAACTGTTTGCGGAGCTTTCTTAGGAAGGGGGAACGAAATTTGCATAAATGGACCAGGTCACATGACCAAGATGGCCGCCTTGGCTATAAATAGCAAAAACCGTTAAAATTTTCTTCTCCAGAACCAGAAGGCCTATGATTTTGTAACTTGGCATGAAGCATCAAACAATATTAAAAGCACTACAAAGTTTGTATAAATCATTTCGCTGGGATGACCTTGACCTATTTTACGGTAAGATCAACTTACATGTAGGTCGCCCATGCATTTAAATGGGGAAATTAGTTAAATGTAATTAAATGGGTGGAAACTTGCTATGATAATACAAATGGGCAGATTAATTTTTATGAAAACATTAAGACCCAGGTGGTTGTCTGCTCCTGCCTGGGGGGATATACATGTATACATGTTTATGACTATAATATTTAAACATCTTCTCTGCAACCGCATGGCCGATCAAAGCCAAACTTCGTGGAAGGGGAACGAAAGTTTGTATTAATGGTCAAGGTAACTTGACCAAAATGGCCGCCATGGCTATAAATTGAAAAACCTTTAAAATTGTTCTTCTTCAGAACCAAAAGGCGTATGATTTTGAAACTTGGCATGAAACATCTACAAAGTCTATATATGACCCAGGGATTACATTAAACTATTATAAGACAAGGTCAACTTAGGTTGCCTATGCTTCTGAAAACATAGATTGTGAGTATTCGTTCTATCATGTGTCCACAATCTATGTTTTGAACAAATAAGAAAATATCAAAACTGTTGAACTGAAAATTTTCATTTTTTTTTTCAACTTAAAAAACACACGGTATTTTGCTTGATAAGGTTTTGTAATGATATCGTCATGATACAGGGTACCGTTTTAGTGCACATGTATTACACATGCTGACATATAAGCACATAAGCTTCTTTCTCAATCTGAATTTAAATAAATAATAAATTGAATCGGTTTGTTGATTTGAGCGTTAATCTAACAGCAAAGGTCATATGGAAACGAGACCTCAGTTTATAGTCTCATCCGACAGACTCAAGAAGACCCGGATCAAACCTGCCATCTCTGGTTTATAAGGCACGTGAAATAACCACTGCACCATAGAGGCTTGCTTAATAGGTTCAGTATAAACTTTATCATGATAGAAATCGTACTTTTAAATGTTAAAAAAGGACAAAACAACGCATGCCCTTAACACCAACTGCGTTCGGCTTTCCAAGCTGCAATGTGGTTTGATAACTGATCCGGCTTGATATGATCTTTGTTTTGTCGATGGGCCCTAGGACAAAATTTCAATAGCCAAACACAACACAATTAAATTTCCCCTGTTACATGTATATATGCTCAGAGGCAAAAGTTTAGTCAGTACGGAAATATCGGAGCATTTATCTGAGACACAAGACTAAAAATGTCAAAATACCTACTCACAACAAAATTCATTCAATTTCCAATACATTGTCAAACATTTCAGCAAAACAGATTGGTATAACCCCTTATTTTTCATCAAAATTCATCAAAGGGGTCAAATTGAAAAATCACATATCAGTCAATATCTCGTATGTCCTCCTTAAGCGTGAACAACGGCCAGACAACGACGTCGCATACCGTTAATCAGTCGTCTAACGAATTGTAAAGGTGCCCGTGCCCATTCCTCGTGCAAAACGCGCTCCAGATCATTGACGTTATTCACGTCATTCCTGCTATTCACTTTACGTCCAAGGTAGTCCCACATGTGCTCCACAGGTGATAGATCTGGGGATTTCGCAGGCCAATCTAACGTGTTGATGTTGTGGGCTGCTAGAACGTTTCTGGTGTGACGTGCGATATGACAACGTGCATTGTCCTGCTGTAAAACGTCAGCATTACCGTTCTGTATGTACGGAACAATTCCAGGCACGACAGTTTGGTTGCAATATCGAACTGCATTTAAGTTGTCATGTATTGTTATCAGATCCGTTTTACCAGCATACGATATCCCACCCCAGATCATGACTCCCCCTCCACCGTAACGGTCAAACTCCATCACGTTAGCAGGATCAAGACGCTCACCCCGACGTCGCCAAACACGAATCCTACCATCGGGCCCATCGAGATTAAATTTAGACTCATCGGTGAAAACGATTCTTCTCCATTGTCTCCTTACCCAACGGCTATGCTGACGTGCCCAATTCAAGAATGCGATGCGATGGTGTGCCGTTAACGGAATCCCTTTGTATGGACGTCTGGCACGCAGCCGTGCGGATCTGAGACGATTTCTGGCAGTCTTATGGGAAATTCTTGTTCCCGTAGCATGTCGTAAACGTTCAACAAGTTTTGGAACGGCCATGAATCGATTACGTCGTGATGACGTCACTAAGTACCGATCTTCACGAGGCGTCGTATTCCGTGGTCGTCCCGATCGTGGCCTATCATCGACACTGCCAGTCTGCAGGTAACGTGCCCGCAGACGATAAATTGTTCTCATGGTAACCAAAACGACGTGCGACGTCAATAACACGCACGCCCGCTTCAAGAAGCCCCAAAGCGATATTCCGGTCATTTTTGGACAGTCCAGGACGTCGACCCATGATAGAAAACACTAATGTTACTCCGGATTTTTCGAATGTGTTCTCTTGTCTTTCAATATGAAACAATAAGTGACAAAAAAACCGAACCGATTGACCCGTGCACGTGCACATTGTGTATTTGATGATATGGCCACTATCATGTTATGTACGGATGATTTTGTGACATGATCGATATGTACAAAATGTTTGACGAAAATGTAACCTTTTCTTACAATTTGACTTCCAAAAATGCACTACTGGTGATTTAGGGCCCAATCAAAATTACTGACTAAACTTTTTCCTCTGAGTAGAATCATGAATGGCGGTTCGTTTGTTTACATATATTATAAAAGGTCGGTAAATGGACACATAAAATGTCTGCGTGGTATACTGTACATGAATATGTGTATTCGGGTATTGTCTATCAGTGTCAGCATCATCGTATATACTTGCGATACAATCAAAGTCCTTACAACAAAGATTGATGCAACATCACACAACATGTGATGAAATGGATTAAAACAACCTTCAGCGCAGCAATATCGCTTTGGCAACTACCAACACCAAGACAATGAACTCTTCGCCTTAGGTTGCTGCCCAATTGATCAGTCTTACAATCACGGGTGACACAAAACCAAGTTCTGCTTGTGGGTGTGCAAGTTCGTTTTCTCAGGGTTCTCCTCTTTTCCCCCTGTTACTGATTTACCCGTCTCATATGAACTAAAATAATCTTGAACGGGCCGAAAATTGTATAAAAACGCATCATTATGATCAGAAATGAGCACAATGAGACCCTTATCTGTAATCAAGTAACAATTGAATGACCAAGAATCTATACAATTAAATTTCCGATCCTAAAATAGACACCAGGCGGGAGAGACATGGCGATGCAACACATCACAAGCAATTTAACAACACGCATAAAAAAACAAAATTACTAGCTCTTTCCAAACAAGACCAGCGTCCATTCTGTTAAAAGGGACAATGCACGAGGCAATACTCTTAAGAAAACACATGTGTCAATGTGAAGACTGTATACACCATTATTTGTGAAACAAATGAATAATTTGTGCACTTTGACAGAATGTGTAGTGTCCAAAATTGCTTCTACGTGTATGTGAAAATGGCGAACATCAAAAGTAAACTATCGGGCGACTGAAACACTATGCGTCCTCTACGGAAACACTTTAGAAACTCATGAAAATAATATAATTGTGTTAGTTTGATTTTAATTTATTTATTTGAATTCCACCAGGTGAAACAACACGCATACTATCACACAGAATAAATGAGGATCAGAACGAAAGCTTATGTCTTGCCAAATTAATTTTCTACATCGTATTCATCGCACTCGATATGGCAGAAATACTGTTGAAAGTCTACAATTAACAAAAACAGTTGTGTGGCTAGGCATATTGTAGCTACATGTAGGGTATTGCCCCCATCGCTCTTCCTACTGTCGAATGGACTCAAAACGAGACATCGACAAAATAAACATCGTTCGATCACGAGATAGCACGTGAAACTGTAGTTTTACATCTAATACGTAATACACATAATTATATCTGAACATGTACCGTGACTATACGTTTTGATTTGGTGTCTTGCGTATTTGTTAAAATTCAGTTTACGTCCCTTTCAAGATTATTTCAGCTCATATGAACAGCGCCAAACAGTAGGTGGGGCGAAAACGGGAGTACCCCGAGAAAAACCGCCTGGCACACCCGCAAGCAGAACTTGGCCTGTCCCACATGTGGCCATTGTGGGTCTCGGACTCACACCAGACACAACGGTGAGATGATTAAGTGATTATGAAACAGCGCTCTTAAACTGCTCGGCCACGGGGGACGCTTGCGTATTTTTTTAGTCATTAGAGGCGGTCAGCTTATCCTATCCACATTATCTGTACCAGCCAGTCAGGAAATAAATGTTGACGTTAGGATCGCTTCTAATGACGATCGATATCTCGGCTTCAATGGGTGAAAAATCAACAAGACCTATAAAAAACCTATACATGCGGTCTGCCTTCTCACTAGACAGTTTAATCCAGAAACTTACGATTTTAGTATTAAATGCAGCAGTGAATTTTGTGATTCTTGCATTTGCCAATAGATAAAATCTTATTTTCTTTTTTCCTTTTTTTTTTTTTTTATTTTTTTTTTATTTTTTTTTTATTTCTTTTTAATTTTCTAAGCTTTATTGTCACAGGTGCGAAAAAAGGAAGAAACAAAGAAAAGGAAAAATAATTTTTGTCCTAACCGGATTCGAACCCAGGACCTTTCGATTCTATGTCTTACTCTCTACCTACTGAACTATTCAGCTAGGCGTCTTGGACAATTTCGTTTTTTTGCGTGTCTCATTTAATACACCTCCGGTGGACTGTTGGTAGTTGGTAGTTCTTCATATCGCCCCTCGCCTTCATCTCAAATATGCCCTCACGAGTCGTCGCCCATCACACACAAAGTGGTAACCGCAAGCGCCAGCAGCATTTACGTTCAAAAGTGAAAAATGTCTATTACCATGTATCTATGAGTCGGGCTGTACTAGCTTCAGCATTACTTACTAGCTTCAGCATCACTTACAACAAAAACACAGGTGCAATTGTTTACCCTTTAAATCTGATTTATCTGTAAGAGAATAAAGAATATTAAAGGCAACGTATATACTGAGCCAAACTTATAACGCAACACGGTTAAGGCATGTTTTTCGAATTTTAATGTAATGCAAGACGGTCTACCAGACATATGCTGGTCAGCAATCGCCAGTGAATAAATTGGGTACAAAAATTTTGGTCTTCAGAGCATGGGTCACTCAGCTCGAATCTGATTGGTCAAAACGGTTAATTGGGTGGCATGCGCCTCCTAAGAGATTCTGGAAGTCAATTGTAACGCAAACTGCTGCTTTATGGATCGTCCAGTGAAGCTGGATGAGGAAAATTGCAAAATGCTTTCCATTTGTATCCAAAAATTTAAATCAAAGTTTAAGTCACTGAAAACTGAACGTTTAATACTGCGTATTCCCTTGAACGCAATAGAAAATGGAATTGCTGACAAATTCTAACGGCGAATGTGTTTAATGAAACCTTTGTGGAAACATGTTTATTCAATCATTCAGCATTGTTAGAAAACACAATAGCATCCATTTGTTGTGTCAGGACCGTCTGTAACAAATGTTAAAATGTGAGTAAACTTGAATGGTTGGGATCGAAAATGAGTCCTCATCTCTGCTCAAAATTGAGCAAAATTGATCTTTTGACAGTAAAATTATTCATTGGCTAAAGTCGAGCAGGGATTATCCTGAAAACCGACATTAATTTCTAGGGTACGAATACACGTCACATGTCGCGTTCTGGAAAATCACAATGCATTTCATTTTTTGCCAAGACCCTACCTCTGAAAAATGATTAATTTCTTGAGACGCATAGCACAGAATGTTACAACCAAGATGTTGTGAGATTTGTCGATCGTCCGGTAATCTAATTCAGTAGAGATAAAGTTAATTTGATAACGTTCCGGAGTATAACATTAAAAATAAACCGATGTTGCGTTATAAGTTTTGCTCAGTATATATCCATGTATGACTTAATATTCTAATAAGGCAAGCCAACTGAACGTTCATATTATTAATTCCCAAGACAAAAAATTAAAAAACGGTCGAAATAATTCGAATCAAATATACAAACAACTATTTATACTTTAACGCCCGTGCATTTACTCTGTCGTCACCATTATCTCTTCGGTCACGAATTCCACCTCCAGTGCCAACTCCATAGTTCTGCCATCATGGTAACCAAGTGTTCACACGAAGGAAGTACTACTTGACTAAGTGCTACTATACCACCTGTGACGAATTTATTTCATAAAGAATTATATAAACAAAAACGACAACTTCAATTACATTTTGGTCACTAAATAGTGAAATAGTGAACTTATTAAACAATTTGTCCATTCACAATAAAATCGGCGTATGTGTATTCGAGTAAAAGCCGACAAGCAGAAATCCACTTACAAATCAATTACCAAAATAAGAAAAATGTCTCTAAAAACAGCACAATAATTGACTTAAAATGAATTGGTACTAGAACATGTAAGCGAAACGCATAAATTAAAATACTCATTCCGTTTCTGCTGAGACCCAGATTCCCTTGCTGGCTGTCAAGTTTTCCACATCGTCGGCGAAAAAGGCAAGCGCACAAAACCTAACTCAACTGCTCCGTATCGTCTGTCAAGCCTCGAATGACCTTGAGACTTATGCAATCATTATTTATACCTTCATTGAACAGTACTCACTCTAGATTCACGAAATTCCTGAACTTAAGCGATCTAATCATGCTCAATTCACTGAACATTTACCGTATTTATTAATGCGCAAGAAACGATAATACATCTTCCCCTATAAGACTTGCATTCAAAACCCAAATTGCTTCAGTAGACTATAATAAATATATTTTTTATGCTCAACTCGGCATGAAATTTAAACTGCTAATATGTACTGAAATACACCAGAACCTCTTTATAACACGCTTCGTTACAACACTGTATTGGATATAACACTGATCATTGTTGGATTCCAATTGGTCATTTTAGACTATTTTTGCTATATGTCTATACATTTTACTCTCGTTATAACACAGATTGGATAGCTAACACGGAAATTGGCTTGGACTCCAACAATAGTGTTATAAAGAGGTTGTGGTGTACTCCAAATACATTGGTTTCATGTATAAATCACCAAAGTCTGTAATTTATCCTGTTAACAAATGTGTTTGGCATTTTAATATTGATGGGCAGGATAAAAAGTTTCAGCTGAGATGAGCCTGAAAAAAGTTTTGAAATCTTGTGGCTGTTAAACCCAGCTTTTACCTTCTCTGTTGGATACATTGCCAATGTATTTCTGACACTGTATTGTATAGTTTCGTGTAGTACTGCTTACATGCTTTTCCAAATAGATCAGAAGCTTTTGTTCAAAATGCATGTAATGACTTTGCTTGTAATGCAAAATGACTGGAACTCAAACCTAGGGCCTCTTGCTAACCT
This sequence comes from Rugalucina vietnamica, assembly GCA_964017185.1. Taxonomy (NCBI): domain Eukaryota; kingdom Metazoa; phylum Mollusca; class Bivalvia; order Lucinida; family Lucinidae; genus Rugalucina; species Rugalucina vietnamica. The sequence continues at coordinate 2,438,520 of OZ024872.1, forward strand.
GATGCACGACATTTCGTCGAAAATGTGTTTTGTCGAAAATTTTGTAACTTTAAAAATATTCTTCGCAAAATTTTGAGATTTATTCCGTAGAAGACTAGCCTATAGGTCCACTTTTAGAGCCACAAACCACTTGGGTTAGGGCATTGGGACATTTTCGACAAATGTAATTTTCTACGAAATGTCGCTGATTCTTGCTAATCATACGAGCACTCTTCCTGTTGAGTAACTGAGTGGCACAGTCAGGCAATCACATTTTCCTGTGCCCTATGACATTTAAACAGTGAGTTATGATTTATAACTGTGAATTATAATTTATGAATGATTACAGTGAATTATGAATGATTACAGTGAATTATGATTTATACCAGTGAATTGTGATTTATAACTGTGAATTATAATATATAACTGTGAATTATAATATATAACTGTGAATTATGATGTATGACAGTCAATTATGAAAACCATGATTTATGGCTTCATATTTGCATAGCCGAATTGATATGAGCCGCCGCATGGGAAAACCAACAATTTGCATAGACGAAAACAAAGACACAGATCAGCTGTGCAGTAACTGCACCGCTGATCAACGTCTTTGTTTTCATTACATGGATAGTACAATCCCTCTTCTTCTTAAATCTGAAATTTCCAGCCTCTAACCATCTTCAGTGACTGTACAGCCTAGTTTGTGTTGGACCTGGTTGGAACCCAAATTGCTGGTTTTCTCATGCACAGGCTAATATACTTAAACGCAAAAGTTTTGCAACACTTATAAAATGCAAATTTCTTCTTATCGACTGAAAACATTTCTTTCGGTGATATTACGATTGAAAAGTCCAGTTCTTTGCCTTGCATACAACATGAAAATCAGAACGCTGCTGCTTATGTTTGCTGAAAAAACGTCAAAATGTCAAACCTTTTAATGGCATAATGTAATCATCAGTACCTTGCACAAATGGCAAAAAGATTGCGTCCTAGCCGGGCATAATGAGTATGTAATGAATGTTTGAAAAAATAAGCTAACGTCAACAAAGAAACGCATCAACTAAGTGTGCTGCTAAACAATAATTTCCAAACATTTTTATTGTTTTCTGCTTGTACCAACACCAGGCTATCGATTGATGCTGTTTACTTTTCAATCGAAATAAAAATCCATATTTAAGACGCAAATTGCTAAAAAACACAAACGTCACATTAACGTCAGAACGAAAACATGCGATCAAATACCGTTTATGGCAAATCATTACTCATTGTGTAGGGACATAAAATATACTTTCAAAAATATCCTTACATGGGTAATGTTGAAGAAATCAAGAATGTAAATTGTTGCATTTCTTTTGCATTTAAGTATATATTTGTTTATATCTATTTCAGTCTAAGCTGGCCCATATGTCAAATGACTTTAAACAGGTGTTAGAAGTCAGGACTGAGGTAATCTGAGTTTGGTTTGATCTATTACATTATCTGTGTAATTTCCTTACACATTCAAGAAGCATGGTGTACCAAATTTATGAATATTAAAACTGAGTCCACTGCCCAGTAGCTGTATTGGAACTTTGTCATCAGGAAAACATGTCTGTGTATAGTACATGTACATGTATATCCCCTCATACCCAACTTTTATATAGTAAAACTGGGGTATGTAGGGGTATACCAATGTTTATTATTTTTGCTCCAAAACATAGATGGTGGGTACTCATTTGAACCGCCTCGCAGAGGCGGCTCTAAAGTGTACCCACAATCAATGTTTTTAGCAAAAATATTAAAAATATTTAAAATTTTCCGATAAAATTTTCAATTTTTACATCTGATTTTTTTTTTTTTGAATATTTCATGGGCAAGTTTTCATAATGTGAAAATAAGATTTGTGATTATTAGACCTCACAGAATCATATAATGTTGGTACTTTTGGAAGACTTTTCTTTTAAATTCAGTTTTAAGTCCCTTTTCAAGATTATTTCAGCTCATATGAGACAAGCCAATCAGTAAGTGGGCGAAAACGGGAGAACCCAGAGAAAAAACACCTGATACATCTGCGAGCAGAACTTGGCTTGTCTCACATGTGGCTAGTGCGGGGCTCGAACCCACAACAGACACAGCGGTGAGATGATCGCGTGATTAAGAAACAGCGCTCTTTACTGCTCGGCCATGGGGACACCTTTGGAAGATTTGGTATCATTTAAAGTGAATGTCTGGAATACTTTAATAGAGTTACATGTAGACTCGCCAAACTGATAATTATGGGAAAATCCATTCCTCATTAATGAGTTAATTTTCTTGCAGAATCTAAAGCACCAAAAGAACCGACGAGAGCAGTTTTCTCAGTCAACGACAGTTTCCACGCCTTCCAAAGGTTTTGCTAATCAGGGTAAGTGTTGTAAGAAATAAATTTGAGTTGCGTCATGCGAAAACCAGAGTTTTGCCTATGGGAAAACAAAGCTGCAAATCAGCTGTGCAGTAACTGCCCCTTTGTTTTCGCTACACAGATAGTTCAATTCCTCTCCTTCTTAATTTGAAATTTCAAACTTCTACCAATCTTCTTTGGCCGCACAGGCCGGTTTGAGTTTGACCTGGTCGAAAACCCCGAAGACCAATTTTCTCGCTCCGCAGTGTATAAAAGGCCAAACTAGGTGTCCAATCTCAGATTTTGCCAAGATGCCAACCTGTAAACTCCAGTATGCATCACTATCAATAATCAATTCTGATTGGTTTCTTCCACCATGCATGACAATTTAACTCCAACATCCCAAACCTCTATGAACACGCTGATTACCTCCATGAGCTTTCTGTGTAAGCTAAATAAATTCTGTTTAAACTTCAATTGTTTCCGCTGGTCACAAGACGACACAGACCACATAACACCAGCATCAGTGCTTTTAAGATCAACCTCCATGAGCTTTCTAAAAAGTCTCCCCGTACATCATCCATAGTGCAGATTATATTTTTCTTTTGATCCTTTGAGATCAGTGAAGATATTTGGAGTAATTCAAATATATTTTACGTTAAGAAGCATCATCTTAACAAAGTTTTGAATATTTGGCCCCTTTGGGAATATTAGTCTTTGATTTAGACGTAACTGGTTAAAACTCTTGAAATTGCAGCAATCACAAATGTCTGGCTTTCGCTGCCAGTTTTGTAAAGGGTCACTGATGAAGATTCATTACCCGAAATTGTACAATATGGCCCACCTCTCTTTGAATGTTTTTACTACTTCCAAAGGATCTAACAATTATATTTTATTCTGTGTACATTGAATAATATTTGTTTAAACTTTGATTATTTCTGCAGGTCAGTCACCATTAATCAGGGTTCCCACGGGCACTGGAAAACCTGGAAAACATGGAAAATGGCTAAAAAAAGTTCTATGCATGGAAAAGTCATGGAAGTTGAAAAATGATGAAATATCATGGAAAAGTCATGGAATTTTGTTATGAAATGTCAGTTTGGATGTCTTTGGGATTCATTTTTTCCTCGCTCGCTTCGCTCCCTAAATAAGTATTGATAAATTATAGTTCTGTTTTTCAAAAGGGCATTTAAACTAATTTGTCTTCCTCAGAAAACAAGATAATACCTTGAATTAAGTTACTTTTGCAATATAATTATTAGTTCTTGCCTTTAGAAAAAATGTTATATGACAACCAAAAAAGGAAATAAACAGAAAAATTTGTCATGGAAATTTTGCTCAACATGGAATTATCATGGAAAAGTCATGGAATTTAATTTTATACTTTCCGTGGGAACCCTGAACAAGACAACACATGCCACATACCTTTAAAATCAGGTTTTTTAAGAACACCCTAATAAAACCTCGAGCTTTCTGTGTATAAGGAATCAACTATATTTGAGCCGCCTGGTGGGAAAACCAACAATCTGCATTGGCGAAAATAAAGGCGCAGATCAGCTTTGCAGTAACTGCGAAGCTGATCAGCGCCTTGGTTTTTGCTACTTGGATAGTACAATTACTCCTCTACTTGACTTCAAAATTTCAAGCTTCAAGCTCTTTTCTGCGACTGTACAGGTCGGTTTGTGTCAGACCTGTTCGGAAACCACATTATTGGTTTTCCTACGAGGTGGCTCATTTGTTTAAACTTGGATTATTTCCACAGGTCAGTCAGTATTATTACAAGATGAGGCACATCATGGTGGTTTCTCTGATGGGCACATAGCAATAAACATGGACAATATGGAACCACGGCATAGACATCAGTTACAGTTAATAGACGAACAGGTATACTTCAACCTAATTATAATATGCCACATTAAAACGTGCCTCATTATAATGCATTTCAGTATAACAAGGCCATGATATGGCTCCCAAATTGATTATTTTGCTATATGTCTATTGTAACCACATTACAACACGGTTCACTTATAACACTGTTTCTATGGACCCCAAAGATAACGTTATGAGGTTCACATGTACCCAGGAAACAAAGACTTTTCCTGACTTGAGAGAAAAATTGTAACAAAATGTAATGAAAACTTTTAGATTGTTTTTTGGGAGGGGGGACAGGGAGTATAAAGAGAACTGGTTAACCACATAGATGAAATACTGGAATATTATTAGAATAACTTAGGCTGATTACTATGGATTTAAGTAATTTTTGAAAAGTACATGTATATTCAATGATTATAGCTGACGTCGCGTCAGATGCTCAGGCACAATTTGCGTTTTTTTCACTTTCTTGGTGCTAAAATGTTGCATCATTTTTTTAAGTAGCGGTATGCAAAATACATCAAAATAAAGATCTTGAAACCAGCTTTTAGATCATGTGCAAGTTAGACGTGTCTTGTGACCTATTACTGAATACACCGCGAGTGAATGATAAAAAACGCTAATAACGTCATGTCAGGCGTTACAAAATTAACCATTATTTTTGACGAAAACGACCAGACAATCGCGATCTTAAATGTTTGTGCAACGAAACGACACACATATGCAGTGACTTTGTTGATAGAAAGCCTGCCAAAAGCTGAAGCCAGAAGACGAAATATTAGAGATACAAACGCATCTTGTTCGGGAGGTCCAAAAGGTTCAGTGTGAAAAGTTATAGGTAGTGTTGTTAGCGTTATAAAAAATACTACAAAAATAGTAAATAACTAAATTTTTATACGGACATTAAGTTCCTTAAATGATCATTCACGCTGTATGAAAATAAATTCAGTTCATGATTAAATAATTAAAACATAAAATTTTCCGGATCTTAAAAAATGTAACAATACTGATTTTTAGATACAATTCCATACGTCGTTTGCGCCATATCATAATTTTCATGTCAGACTACATCTTTTTAAGTTTTGATTTGCATGACGTTAAAGTTCCTAAACCAATCTTTCATGTGATCTATATAAAATGATTCTGCGTTCACTATCAACAAAACTGTGTTGATTTTCCCTGATCTTAAAAAATGTAACATACTGATGTCATTTTTACGTTACGTTACGTTATGTTCACAGGGCCAGCCTGGCGTCTTGCAAGGTGTCTAATCACTGTCTGGCATAAACATACATGGCTGATGTTGCTATACTGACGCATACTTTAATGCTCTTAGTTGTCGCTACAAATTGCAATGAAAGCGCATGTAAAAACACACATTAGAACCCACTGTAGCCGCGATGCTATGATACTGGCTTTAATCTTTTCTTGTAACGTTATTGTTTACGAACATCTTATGCGACGTCAGCTACATGAATGGTCTACTCATTAAATACATAGATCTGTTCCTTAATACATGTAACACTGCATAAGTGTCTGATAGCTGATAAACACGAAAAAATAAATGTTTATTTGCTAATATACACAGCTGCTTGCTATAAACAGAAGGAATTAATGTCCATTTGCTGATATGCTTAATTTGAATAACTGTCCATTTGCTGATAAATACAAACAAATATTCATTCCATGATATAATACTATAAATAAATTCTGAACAACTCATTAAGCCCCCAAATTTGAAAAAGTTGGAAGGGCATGTTGCTTTCGACTTGTCTGTCTGTGTGTTCACGATATAACTTCTGAATGATGCATGTTAGGAATTTGAAATTTCATGTGTGTATTCTTCATGAAAAAATAGTTGACCTGTATTTTTTTGCATGTCCGAGTTATGTCCCTTTGAAAACAAAATCTGAAAATCTTGTGTGCAAGATATCTCAAAAAGTATTTGAGCTAGAGCCTTCATATTTAGTAGAATTGTTGGGGCTGAGGAGTAGATGACCTGATTAACATTCAAGAACTTTACTTTAAATTTTGACAAAAATACAGAATTTTGATATTTTGATTATTATTCCCACTTTTGGGTGAAATTTGAAACTTTTGAACAGTGAAGGCTAAAGTTTTTCAAATTTCATATACAGATTCCTCATAAAAAATAGCTTACCTGTATTTTTTCATGTCTGAGTTATTCCCCTTTTTGGAGTTATGTCTCTTTGAAAACATCATTTGAAAATCTTTTGCGCAAGATATCTCAAAAGGTGTTTGAGTCTTCATATTTGGTATACTGGTTGGGGCTGAGCAGAAGATCACCTGATTAACTTTTAAGGACTTTTCGTCAAATTTTGACAAAATTATGGAATTTTGAAATTTTTACTCCATTTCTAACTTGTTTGCAAAAAGCTTACATTCTGTTTCTGGATTGCGGTCAGAACAGATTCAACCGAACAGCTTCTTCAGGAAATTAAATTTCACTTTATTTGAATGAAATAAATGAATCATACAAACTGCCAGTTTAGGGACAAGCATACATTTGGGGGCATAGTGTTTTACAAACACGTATTTCGAGTTTTACATGTCATTTCTTGCAGGACGATTACATTCAAAATCGGGCAGAAACTGCAGAATATAGAATCAAGAATAGAAGACTTAGATCAGAATATACAATCAGCACACAACTTTTTCAGTCCTACTATTTAAAATAGTATTTTCTTTTTTCAGGATGATTACATTCAAAGTCGGGCAGAAACTATGCAGAATATTGAATCAACAATAGTAGAATTGGGTCAGATTTTTTCACAACTTGCTCATATGGTCAAGGAGCAAGAGGAAGCTGTACAGAGGTAAAATTACTCTTTTTGGCATCATTTCGAAAAGACCATGCTATGTATAATATTTTCTTAAGTGGTAAAAATTGAAAAAGTTCAGTCGAGAAATTTTGATATTATTAACATTTTTGCTCAAAACCTGAATTGTGGGTACTCGGTGAGGTGGTTTTATGCAAATGTATCCACAGCCAGTTTTAACTGTGAAACAAAGATGCAGATCAGCCGTGATTTGACTACACAGCTCAGCACCTTTCGCTACATGAACAATACAACTGGCTTTGTTATTGCATTTTTTGTACAACGCACTTGTGCATATAATTCATACTGTTAATAAATATTAAAATGCCTATAACAGTTTGCTTTGAATGTAACTTTATTAGAGAAAATACCTTTGTAACACTTTAACTAAATGATTGCTTTATTCATTGTTTCAGGATTGATTCAAATGTAGAGGATGCACAGTTGAACATTGAGGCTGCCCACAGTGAAATATTGAAATATTTCCAGTCAGTGACTAATAACAGGTGGCTTATGATAAAAATATTTGCGGTTCTCATAATCTTTTTCATCATATTTATTGTGTTTATGGCTTAAACTGGTTTCGTTGATGGGAGTCAGGAAAATATAGCGGAGTCCCTTTAACTGGAGTCTGGAAATTCCCTTTAACTGGAGTCCATAAATTTGAGTTTGTTACATTATGGGAGTCCTTTTAATGGAGTCCTGAATTGCAGTTCTTATAATAGAGTCATTAAGAAGTTGGAGTCCTAAAACTGGAGATCTTCATTGCAGTTCATATTATGGAGTCCTTAAGAAACTGGAGTCCTAAAACTGGCGTCCTTTAATTGGAGTCTCTAAATTGGAGCCTTCAGAATGGAGTCCCAAAAAGAGTGTCCGTAGAAAGTAACTGAAAACTTATCTCTCAGGGTTATCGATAATAATCGCAAATAGTTTAAACCTGAATAAGACTGTAACATTGGTCCAAATAAGTGTCTTAACTGTTTGTCAATTAAATATTATTCTTGGAAGAATTAAAAAAAAAATGATACAAACTAACCTGTTCAGGAGAAGGTAAGAATATTTGAAATTTGAATAAATGAAAAAGTTTCATTTGAAGGACTACACAGGATTTGTGTATGTATGAAGAACCCTTGAATAAATGCTACAGCATTCTATGTACTGCAGGAATGAAATAAATGATAGCTGCAGTATTCATCAACAATGAACCTTTGCATGAGAATACCAATAATTTAGCTTTCCGACCAGGTCCAACACAAACCAGCCTGTAAAGTCACAGAAGCAGGCTAGTGGTTTGAAACTTTGGATTTAAGAAGAAGGATTGTACTATCCATGTAGCGAAAACAATGGCACTGATCAGCTGTGTAGTTACTGCACAGCTGATCTGCGCCTTTGTTTTCACATGTGCAGATTGTTGGTTTTCTGGTGCAGCGGCTCAATTTTGATTGTAAATGGATAGAAATAGGAACAAACTTTTCAATTATTCGGCATGATCTGAAAATTTTATTTGGGAATGAAATAATTTGCAACATACAATTTTGGAATAATTTGAAACACAGTGCGTTTGGTGGCTGCTATGGTCGAGAGGTTAAGAGCGCTGATTTCATTATCATTTTAATTGTTTGATCATCTCATCTTGTATCTGGTGTGGGTTCTACCTCAAACAGGGTACTGGTGAGACAAGTGCATGATGAAACTTTACGACCACACAAACAGGATTTGTGTTGAAGAGAAAGTGTTTCTAAATATTCAAGATTTTGGTTTTTTCTTACTTGTGAAGGTATAGATTTACCCCCTCAAATAATAAAAAAATGGCCATTTAATGCATTATATAGGTATGTTGACATGAGCTATGTCACGAGAACCTTGTCTTTGGGGTTTCAGACCAGGTCTGACACAAACACACCGATACAGTCACAGAAGAAGGTTCGAAGCTTGAAATATCGGATTGTAAAAAGATCAGGGCCTAAAAATAGATGGGTTGCATGTGCATCCAGGCAAAGCTTATGCACTACTGACTGACCATCTGATTACTGGTTAACCACTTAGGTCTGAGCCTGCCCAGGAAAAGTGGTTCAAGTCAGACCATCCATACATATAAGCCTTATGGGTTTGGTTGGGTGGTTATATTTGAAGCATTTTTTGGATGTCATGACATCCTAATTTGGGGTATAAGTACCATAAGATAGAGACAACGTCCCAACATAACCATGGTTGTTGACTGAGATGTAAAGCATCACTTCAAACAAACAAATTTAAAAAGAGGAATCATACGACATGTATCTGTGAGTAGAAGACAAAGGTTCTGATCAACTGTAACTGCACAATATTGAGTAAACTCAGTTTTCTCATGATATGGCTCTGTAGAAATGGTAATTCGTTCAATGTCTGTGATAGTATTAAGGGAGAAAAGCAATTTTGTAGCTTTGAGTTTTGCTGTGAGAACTCATGGTCCAATTTGAGGGTTTTGAGATCTAACACAAGTCAAGTTAAAGTTTATTAAGCATCGCTATACATATATGATGATAATGTATTCTGTTCATTGAACTGTATTATTGTAAAACACTGAAACATCCAATAAAACATACTTCAATACTTTAGAAACGCACCACTTTATTTTTTGGGAGATTTCTTTCCATATGCCAGATTTTTTGATATTTTCTATAGTGTATATCATACCTGATGCAACTAACAGTCATCTGCTGTAAATATGGCTTTCAATGCACTGGTTGTTTTAACATAATCGTGACATAAGTGATTGTTTGGTAAACTGTACCTAAAATATGGAGGTTTGATTTGATTTGCAAAACTATGGCATCGTCTTGTAACCAAAGGTCCTAACGGAAAAACCAAAGCCATATCAGCTATCATCATTAATTAGCGCTCACAGATGCAGTGGTTCATAGTTTATGATTAGATCTTCATTATGGGCACGTCTTGCGTTTGTGTTTTGACACTTGCTTACAATGACACATATTGTAGTTTGCCGTCCGACATCAATACAGTTTGATGTTATGTATTTTTTTTAACGAGGAATGACAAATTAACGTTCAGGGCCCAGTTGTTCAAAACTAACGACATCGTTAGTTAACGTTTCATTAAAATTTCAAACATGAATATTACAAATACACTTTTATTTTTTGTTGAAAAAATGTGAGAATCCTTTGCACTGCAAAGGATTCTCACATTTTTTCAACAAAAAATAACAGTGTATTTGTTACTTTTACTGATATTTGCTTAACAAATTTATGTCTTAACGATATCGTTAAGGTAACGATGCTTTGAACAACTGGGCCCTGAATTAAAGCTATCATTTTCAATGACAATATCATACCAGGGAGCAAAATAATTTCTGATTAGAGTTTGTACTTTCTCAAGTAGACAAAAACACAACTTCATTCAAAAACTTTATTTTTCGCTCTGTGACCTTTGAAATTTGGGGTTTCATTGCAATTTTTGAAATATCTTGACAGTCCAAAGTCACAGCATTTGAATTTTCCGTTAAATCGAAACCATATGATAGGACTTTTTCTTGTATAACCATTTATTAAAAATACTGAGACCTCGCAAATATACAAGCATTTCAGTAAGTGGTGCATTTCTAAAGTGTCTAAGTTGATATAAAATAGGGAACAATAAATGTATTATGATGATAGTAGACTAATGTTTAAGACTTTTCGTTGTAAATCTGAATGGCATTATTGCTCTCATTGGTTGATTTTATTCACTTCATTCATGACTTTAATTGTTAATCCGTGATGTTAGTCTACTAAGATCATCGTAGATTTATAACTTGATTTTACCTGTTTGTTTTCATTCTCGTTTATCTTACTGGTCAACAAATTATCAGCCATGTTTGGTTAGGGCTACAACTTCCTTTGTATTTACCTGTATTATTGGAAGTTTTTGCTTCTTTCACTTGGGACATTTGGTTTCAAATTTTGGACCTCTTGATTTGTAGTCAGATGCTCTACCACTATGCCACCATGTTCCTTTCCAGATTGCCTGATGCCTGCCATGGTTTTTAAAACACAGCAGGTTGTGTCATGTCTAGGCTCTTTGACTTAAAATGTTCCTGCATCATGAATCTATCATCAACATACATGTACATTATTTATTTTTCTTGAATATTGTTGTTAAGGTGCATTAAAATGGTAATATAAAGTCTGAATGTAAAGTTAAACAATACATGTACCAGTACATTGTTGAATGTTATTCTTTTGTGTCTTTTCTTTTAACCAATGGTTTACAAGACAGACCACCTAACAGGATAATCAAAATAAAGTAGTGGATTTCTCCGTTCTGTAGGACAGGAATATCCAGCGTTGTTTTAGGGAAGTAAGGACTTATTTTTCATTTTAGCTAATTTGATCAATAGGCTTATAAGTTGCGCTTATAGCATAGCCATGCTTTGTCATGCATACACCATGATCATACGACTGCATATCATATCTAAAACCACTCGGCCAATCAAAGCCAAATTTCATATGATGCATCCTTCCAAGAAGAAGAGTAGGTTGCTTATTTATAAAAGGTTGAAAATAGACAAATAACTTTAAATAGAAAAAATATGAACATTTACAGAGCATATATGTGTTACACATATATGTACACGTACATTGGCTATTTATGGTTAATTTGTCATGTTATGGTAGTCATGTGATTTACTTTTCCAACTTGAAACTTGTAAATAGGCTCAGACCCTATTTCGACAAAAATAGAGATTCACATGTATTTACAGACATAAACATATTGATACATGTAAGTACAAAATATCAATATTTACAATAAACTAGTAATCACATCGAAAAATCCTGCCTCACATTTTTCATACGAGTCTGAAGATGTTTTTACCCATATTTGACGAATGGACTCTCCCATAGTTTTCAGTTGGGTGAGTTCACTTTCATTTTAGGGGTGTTAGGAGTGATTATTATTTTTTATCCCATTTTCTGATGTAAATTCTCTCAGCAAACAGAATAGCCCCAGATGGGACGCCGCGTCCTGTGGCGTCTCATCTGGGGCTATTCTGTTTGTCTATGTCCAATAAAAGGGATGCCAGGCTTAAATGAGTTAAACCGGGGTATCTTAATTTTTGCTGACTCACCCTTCATGAAATTAAAACAAATAGCATTAACATTTTGATGAAGACTTACTAACTGAAAAAAATGTCAACCATTAAATGATTCTCAATTCTACATATTAATGAATAAACCTTCAGATATCTTGAATATAGGTACAAAATTAATTAATAACATACAAATCAAGATCTATCAGTAAGAAGAAAAAATAAAAACTATGAAACAAATCAGCCTCATTCACATTTGAAACAATATGAAATGTGCCGCCTCATGAGAAAACCCAACAGCTTGGCGCTCCGACTAGACCTGACACACACCAGCTTGTATAGTCACAGAAGAAGGCTAGAAGCTAGGACTTTCGGATTTAAGAATAAGAGGGATTGCACTGTCAGTGTAGCAAACACAAAGGTGCTGATCAGCTGTGCAGTTACTGCACGGCTGATATGCGACTTTGTTTATGCATATGCAGACTGTTGGTTTTCTCATGCTGCGGCTCAAATATTACAAAAGAGTATGTGTTTTAAACTGTACAAAAAGTCAAAATATATTCAACACAAACAGCGCTATTGGCGGATCAAATTGAATATTTACATATGGCATGTACACATTTTGGGCTCGTTTTAGTGTGATCAATGCTTTGCATACCCTTTCACAACAACTTGGGCATATAACATGTACGTTGTTTACTCTGGCAATAGTTTACTTTCAAATCCTTTCGATCTTGGTGTAATACAAGAAAGTCTTTAAATAATAAAGCAAAGACAAAAGCAATCTGCTTATAAGCCAGAGATTTGTTTTATCAATTTAAGTTACATGTATATTGTTCATTAGTTTACAAGCCCATGGTCTGCATTATGAAAACATGCCCATGCATTATATAGAGATTTTTAAAATTGTAAAAAATGAAAATATTTAGTGGAAAAAAATTTGATATTTTTCTTTTTTTTTTTTTTGCTCAAAACATAGATTGTGGGTACACGTTAGAACCCCCTCAGCGAGGTTGTTCTAACCAGTACCCACAATCTATGTTTTAGAGCAAAAATAAGATAAAATAGGACACTGCATATCATATCTAAAACCACTCGGCCAATCAAAGCCAAATTTCATATGATGTATCCTTGGAAGGAAGGAAATCCTTCCAAGAAGAAGAGTAGGTTGCTTATGAGTATTTATAAAAGGTTGAAAATAGATAAATAATTTTAAACAGAACAAATACGAACATTTACAGAGCATATATGTGTTACACTTATGATATATAAGTACATGTACATTGGCTATGTATAGTTAATTAGTCATGTTATGGTTGTCATGTGATTTATCTATCCAACTTGAAACTTGTTAATAGGCTCAAACGCCTATTTCGACAAAAAATAGAGATTCACATGTTTACAGACATATACATATTGATACATGTAATTACAAACTATCAATATTTACAATAAGGGCGGCCCCCTCTGGCCGAACGGTTAAGAGCGCTGTTTCTTAATCACTCGATCATCTCACCGCTGTGACTGGTGTGGGTTCGAGCCCCGCTCTGGCCACGTGAGACAAACCAAGTTCTGCTTGCGGGTGTGTCAGTTGGTTTTTCTCGGGGTTCTTCCGTTTTCGTCCCACCTACTGATTGGCCCGTCTCATATGAGCTGAAATAATCTTGAAAGGGACATAAAATTGAATTAAAAAAAAAAGATTTACAATAAACTAATCACATCGAAAAAGTCCTGCCTCAATTTTATTTTCATATGAGTCTGAAGTTGTTTTTAACCCATATTTGATGAATGGACTCTCCCATAGTTTTCAGTTGGGTGAGTTCACTTTCATTTTAGGGGTGTTGGGAGTGATTTTTATTTTTTATCTCATTTTTCGATGTAAATTATCTCTGCAAACAGAATAGCCCCAGATGGGACGCCGCATTCTGCGGCCTCTCATCTGGGGCTATTTTGTTTGTCTATGTCTAATAAAAGGGACGTCAGGCTTACATGAGTTAAACAGGGGTATCTTCATTTTTTGAAAGTATCTGCTGACTCACCCTTCATGAAATTAAAACAAATAGCATTAACATTTTGATGAAGACTTACTAACTGAAAAAAATGTTAACCATTAAATGATTCTCAATTCTACATATTAATGAATAAACCTTCAGATATCTTGAATATAGGTACAAAATTAATTAATAACATACAAATCAAGATCTATCAGTAAGAAGAAAAAATAAAAACTATGAAACAAATCAGCCTCATTCACATTTGAAACAATACGAAATGTGCCGCCTCATGAGAAAACCTACAATTTGGTGCTCCGACCAGGTCTAACACAAACCAGTCTACAGTCACAGAAGAAGGCTAGAAGTTTGGAATTTCGGATTTATGAAGAATAGGGAATGTACTATCTGTGTAGGGAAAACAAAGGCGCTGATCAGCTGTGCAGTTACTGCACGGCTGATATGCGACTTTGTTTATGCATATGCAGACTTGGTTTTCTCATGCTGCGGCTCAAATATTTTAAAAGAGTATGTGTTTTAAACTGTACAAAAAGTCACAATATATTCAACACAAACAGCACTACTGACGGATCAAATTGAATATTTACATATGGCATGTACACATTTTGGGCTCGTTTTAGTGTGATCAATGCTTTGCTATAACATGTACGTTGTTTAGTCTGGCAATAGTTTACTATCAAATCCTTTCGATCTTGGTGTAATACAAGAAAGTCTTTAAATGTTAAAGCAAAGACAATATGCTTTTAAGCCAGAAACTTGTTTTATCATTTTAAGTTAGACATGTGTATTGTTCATTGATTTACAAGCCCGTGGTTTGCATTATGAAAACATGAACATGCATTATATAGAGATTTTTAAAATTGTAAAAAATGAAAATCTTTAGTAGAAAAAATTTGATATTTTTCTTATTTTTGCTCAAAACATAGATTGTGTGTACACGTTAGAACCCCCTCAGCGAGATAGTTCTAACCAGTACCCACAATCTATGTTTTAGAGAAAAATAAGATAAAATAGGACACTGCATATCATATCTAAAACCACTTGGCCAATTAAAGCCAAATTTCATATGATGCCTCCTTGGAAAGAAGGAAATCCTTCCAAGAAGAAGAGTAGGTTGCTTATGAGTATTTATAAAAGGTTGAAAATAGATAAATAATTTTAAACAGAACAAATACGAACATTTACAGAGCATATATGTGTTACACGTATGATATATATGTACACGTACATTGGCTATTTATGGTTAATTAGTCATGTTATGGTAGTCATGTGATTTGTCTATCCAACTTGAAACTTGTTAATAGGCTCAAATGCCTATTTCGACAAAAATAGAGATTCACATGTTTACAGACATACACATATTGATACATATAATAGAAAACTATCAATATTTACAATAAACTAGTAATCACATCGAAAAATCCTGCCTCACATTTTTCATATGAGTCTGAAGATGTTTATAACCCATATTTGATAAATGGACTCTTCCATCGTTTTCAGTTGGGTGAGTTCACTTTCCTTTTAGGGGTTTTAGGAGTTTTTATCTCATTTTTCGATGTAAATTCTCTCAGCAAACAGAATAGCCCCAGATGGGACGCGACGTTCTGCGGCGTCACATCTAGGGCTATTCTGTTTGTCTATGTCCAATAAAAGGGACGACAGGCTTAAATGAGTTAAACAGAGGTATCTTCACATCAGGAAAACATGTCCGTGTAATGTATACCCCCTTGAACCCCACTTTTGTATAACAAAACTGGGGTATGTAGGGGTAAACCTATTTTTCTTATTTTTGCTCCAAAACATAGATTGTGGGTACTCGTTAGAACCGCCTCGGCGAGGCGGTTCTAACGTGTACCCACAATCTATGTTTTGTGCAAAAATAAGAAAAATATCAAAATTTTTCAGCTGAAAATTTTCAATTTTTAAAGCTAAAAAAATATCTGTTTATTGCATGGGCAAGTTTTCGTAATGATTTTTTTTAAAGTATCTGCTGACTCACCCTTCAATGAATTTTAAAAAATGGCATTTACATTTGGAAGACTTACTAAATGAAAAAAAATGTTAATCATTAAATGATTCTCAATTCTACATATTAATGAATAAACCTCCAGATATCTTGAATATAGCTACAAATTATTAACATACAAATCAAGGTCTATCAGTAAGAAGAAGAAGAAAAAAAACAACTATGAAACAAATCCGTCTCAAATCTGAAATGTGCCGCCTCATGAGAAAACCAACAGCTTGGTTCTCCGACCAGGTCTAACACAAACCAGTCTGTACAGTCACAGAAGAAGGCTAGAAGCTTGGAATTTCGGATTTATGAAGAAAAGGGAATGTACTATCTTTGTAGCGAAAACAAAGGCGCTGATCAGCTGTGCAGTTACTGCACGGCTGATATGCGACTTTGTTTATGCATATGCAGACTGTTGGTTTTCTCATGCTGCGACTCCAAAATAACAAAAAGTATATGTTTTAAACTGTACATATAACCTTTAGTCACAATATATTCAACACAAACAGCGCTATTGGCGGATCAAATTGAATATTTACATATGGCATGTACACATTTTGGGCTCGTTTTAGTGTGATCAAGCTTTGCATACCCTTTCACAACAACTTTGGCATATAACATGTACGTTGTATACTCTGGCAACAGTTTACTATCTAAAGGTACAAGTAGGCAAAGATCAGGAAAAGGCGCAATCAGAAAGAGATTCCCACTCCAAAAACCGAGGTGGAAAAAACCAAACTAACAATCAGGCACTTATACCATGAAACATATCGTAAGCCGAATGAGCAGCTATTTTCCCAATAGGTGGCCACTCAGTTACCTTAACTTAATTAAAAATATGAAATCCTTTCGATCTTGGTGTAATACAAGAAAGTCTTTAAATAATAAAGCAAAGGCAAAAGCAATCTGCTGATAGGCCAGAGATTTGTTTTATCATTTTAAGTTACATGTGTATTGTTCATTGGTATACAAGCCCGTGGTCTGTATTCTTGATCATCTATAGCACAAGTTAGCTACTGTTATTTTTACATGTCTTAGAATGTCCTCCATATTTACTGTCCATCAGCCTGCACCAATGAATCATCAGTCATTCAGTTGAAGAAACAGTAGACTGTCGTCAGAATGTTTACAGTTCGCCAGCCTAAAAGCGAGAGTCCTGTATTAACTGAGTCGAGTCATGAGAAAACTGGATTCTTGCCTATGCGAAAACAAAGGTGCAGATCAGCTGTGCAGGCCTCTGCACAGCTGATCAGCGCCTTTATTTTCGCCTCACAGACAGTACAATTCCTCCTCTACACAAACCCAAAAGCTTCCAAATTCCAGTTTTCGTCTTTGGGTGTATAGGCCAGTTTGTGTCGGACCTGGTCGGAAACCCCGAAGACAGGTTTTCTCACGTCGCACTTTAAATAATCTACAATCTTCCTTAATTGCATCAATCTTCAGTAATCTGTTAGTATTACGAAGTGTTTCAACAAAATTAATATATGGTTTGTCATGCTATAAAGACAGCGAATTTTATTCATTTAAATCATTTTTCGCACGTTTCAGCACACGCATATTGTCATCTGTAAGTCCTATAACAAGTGTACGGTCTGTTTGTCTGTAAGCCAGGCTCCTACATCCATTGTATCGTCTACCTTGTACAGTATATAGAACAGAGTGATGCTGACCAGTAGATGTGACGAATGTGTTTAATTACTTTTTGCACATTCTAACACAAGTAAATTGTTGTCATTGTAAAGTCCCATAACAAGTGTACGATCTGCTGGTCTGTAAGCCACGCTATAACATCTGTTGTATCGTCTACCTTGTACTGTATATAGAAAAGAGTGATGCTGACCAGTAGATGTGACGACATGGACATTATGGGAATCCCACCCACAAACAATAATGTTTCCTTCTACATCAGCTATGACAGTCCTCGGACCTAACAAATCAGTGTGTTTGTAATTGAATACCAAACTACCGTCAACTGAGATACACCTAACTGTATGTGTATCCCAGTCTGACACATAAATCTTAGACGAGGTTGTGCTGACAGCTATATAGTGAGGGTATCTGAGTGAGGACAAATTGTTGTTGACATCCGGTATCTTTCTGATGAATGTTCCATTCTTGTCAAACACACGTATTTCTGCATTGCCCGGATTATCATGACAGATAATATAGAGATCATCTCTGACAACATCAACACCATAGCATTGTTTGTCCAGTTGTATTTGTTTTCCAGCTTTGAGGAATGGTACAATGTGTATGAACTGTAATTGTTTACGGTCAGGGAGGGTGACGATAGCTCTGGCACTGTCGACTGCTGAGATGTCACAGGGCCGACAAGCCAAACCAAGGCTGTCTGTTATCTTTAAATCTGAGTTCAAGAGTTTGATGTTATTATTGTAATGGTCACACACTAAGAGTTGTCCATCTGCCATGAATGTACAACCTGTAATATATGGTGTTGTCTCGTCATAGGGTAACTTAATCGTGACATATCGTGAATTCTGAACTTTCATCGTCAGGAAATTGGTAGTTTCATTTCTTAACAGTTTCAGCACATGCATGCTGTCATCCCAAAGTCCTATAACAAGTGTGCGGTCTGCTAGTCTGTAAGCCAGGCTCCTACATCCATTGTCTCGTCTACCTTGTACTGTATATAGGACAGAGTGATGCTGACCAGTAGATGTGACGACATGGATATTACAGGAATGCTCTCCACAAACAAGAATGTTTCCTTCTACATCAGGTATGACAGTCCTCGGATACATCAAATCATCGTGTTTGTAATTGAATACCAAACTACCGTCAACTGAGATACACCTAACTGTATGTGTATCCCAGTCTGACACATAAATCTTAGACGAGGTTGTGCTGACAGCTATATAGTAAGGGTATCTGAGTGGGGACAAATTGTTGTTGACATCTGGTATCTTTCTGATGAATGTTCCATTCTTGTCAAACACACGTATTTCTGCATTGCCCGGATTATCATGACAGATAACATAGATATCATCTCTGACAACATCAACACCATAGCATCGTTTGTCCAGTTGTATTTGTTTACCAGCTTTGAGGAATGGTACAATGTCTATGAACTGTAATTGTTTACGTTCAGGGAGAGTGATGACAGCTGTGACACTGTCGACTGCTGAGATGTCCCAGGGCCGAGTGTACAAACCAAGGCTGTCTATTATATCAAACTTTGAGTTCAAGAGTTTGATGTTATTATTTTCACTGTCACACACTAAGAGTTGGCCATCTGCCATGAATGTACAGCCTGTAATCCTTGGTACACCTTGGTCATTGGGTAGCTTAATATGAATATCTCGAGTGTTCTCAATTTCCATTTTTATAAAATTGGTAGATTCAGTTTTCGTATTCTGTGATTTGCTCAAAGTTCCAAGCGTCGTCACAATTTGATTGTCATTGATTCGATACTCTCAACGTCCGCGTTCCGGTCTACTAGAAACTGTTTGATCTCCTCTTGCAGGATTTGGGTATTCTTTATAAGGTTCTTGTGGCCTTCAAAGTAAAATGCGACTTCTAATGCATTATCGCATGTACAAAAAACCTTAAACTGTGATGCGTTCTGTCCATGTCCGGTAGCGTCTTTACTGGCAACAATTTTGTGATATTTTGCGGCTTAAACTTTTTGATGTGATTCCTTACAATTTCTACACAAGTATTCGGAGCAGGTTTTGCAGTTCCGCCAAACTTACAGGTATCACAAGGGTTATCAATGGCTTCGTCTCAGGTCATAAAGAGAGACTTTGAGCCGTCTACGGAGGCAATGTCATATCACCAAGTCTGAAATTGAGGGAATAATTAATGCTTAAAGCATTGCTCAAGTGTATGCGAAAATGAAATAACCGGGATTTCTTGTGTTACTTTCTGTCAATAAACGTTAAACTGCATTGCCTGCACCTTTCTATCAGTCTGTAGAGTAAACGCTATAGGAGAAAATCTAACCTCAACTTCGGTCTCAATTGCAATGTGTGTCACCGATGTGCGAGCGTATGTACACAATACCACGAGACTCTCAGCAGTGTAATAGTGCATATAGTCTGTACCACATTGAGGATTGTGTTTTAATGACTATATGCAGTGGAAAATGGCTAAAATAAAACTAGGCAAAGCATTGCTTTATTTACTCAGATATATTTACATCATTTACATAACATGACATTCAACTTATTTCCGATAATATTTAATAAGTTTTAAAAGTGTTAACATAGCTAACAACGAAATATTCGAGAAATGAGATCCATAAGAATCAATATGACCGTGTCCTTCCCCAACTAAAGGGTGTTAAGAAAGTTCGTTCCGCGCAAAAATTGTTTTCCTGAGAGTTTAATTTTTATGCTTCGAATAACCAGACTTTAATTTGGATGTATGTGAAAAGACAAAAGTGAAATTGTTTTAAATCAGATACTTGATCATGAAAAAAGTGGCCCTCAAACACTAGCACCCATTTTCTAACCCTTGAACTTTTACACAAAAATGGGGGTATACTAGTAAATATCTTTGCCATGCCCAGACCGAAGCGTTAAAATCTTCTATTTTTTAATGAAAAAAAAAAAAAAAAAAAAAAAAAAAAAAAAAGCCTAAATGAACTACTTATTCGCCATTTATAATAGTTGTGTGATGTCTTCAGTTATAAACTTGTAAAGAAAAATCAAATGTCAAAATTTTCACAATTTTCTCAGAAAATCGAATTATTTCAAAATTTGTGCGAAAATATAAATCTGTAAAGCAGCTCGACGTTTGACAGCATTTCAATTGCTATATTGTATCTGAAAATAGAACAGATTCATGGAAAATGTATCATTTCATTAGTTTTCTGCCTTCAAAATGCTTTCAAATCATATGGTAAAGTGCGGAACGAACTTTCTTAACACCCTTTAAATTTGAAAGACGAGAATAATATACAAGTAAACCCACCGATTTCAACAAAACCACGTCCGAATCATCTCATTTATTATTCTCAAATGTTGCGGATTTAATATTGTTTGCATTTAATTGAAAACTAATACCTTCTGATTGTGTTCGGTGCGTCTTTTTCTCAATAGAATATTTTAAAAGATATCATACATCAAGCGCATTGGGAAGGCCGTTCATGAAAAGGTACGAGTAGGCAAAGATCAGGAAAAGGGTTAGGGTTAGAGTTTTATACTTTCACAAACACATAAAAATCTTTTTTTTTTTTTAACATGCAACCTTTATATGCCGGACCATTTATCACACGCACTTATTAACACATTTTCAACCGGGCGGCCATCGCATGCACTCACCAGTATAGACCACCATAGATAAACGCGTGAAAATAACAAGTCAACGCCGGGATTTTAGTCCAGTTGCATGGATTTGGCCTATGACCTGGAAATATGTGCCGCATGATATATTTTTTCTCGATACTTTTCAGACTAGAAAAAGTGCCTTGAGAGGCACGTATACCCCCGGCTGGTGCTCACCCAGTCCTCCTTCTCCCTCCCACAACCACCCAGCACATGTACACCTGTGACATTGAATCACAAATCCCGAACAAAAGACAGTACCCTTATCAAATACTTTATAGAAGTGTGCATTCTAAAGCACTTTGACCACAGACATGAGGAAGTATAGTTTTTAGAGTGACATATCTTCTTTAGAGCAGTACAAAGAGCTGACTTGTGTACTCCATCTAGGACTTAATCACGGACATTGAGGGTCAGGTCCTCAGTCCTAGATGGAAAATGAAAATAGAATGTCAGTCTAAATTAAAAAAAAAATAGTAATTATAATAAAAGTATTGATGTCCTAGATCTTGAACTCAAGCGCCCCCTCCTCCCCCCCCCCCCCGCGACATGGACCCAACCCTATACCCTATAGGGTACCTATAGTCCAAATATGAATGGCTGCTGATGATTGGCTCAAGAGATATACCCCACTAGAGAAACTTTAACCAAAACTGACGCAAATTAAAGGTGACCTAGATTTTGAACTCTAGCCCCACCCCCGGGCATGGACCCTGGAGTCCAAACTCATAGAAACAAAGCCAACCCTATAGGGTACCTATAGTCCAAATTTGAATGGTTTCTGATATATAGTTCATGAGATATACACCAATAGCGAAACTTTAACCAAAACTTTGACGCAAATTAAAGGTGACCTAGATTTTGAACTCTAGCCCCACCCCCGGGCATGGACCCTGGGGTCCAAACTCACAGAAACAAAGC
Organism: Rugalucina vietnamica; assembly: GCA_964017185.1. NCBI lineage: Eukaryota > Metazoa > Mollusca > Bivalvia > Lucinida > Lucinidae > Rugalucina > Rugalucina vietnamica. The sequence continues at coordinate 2,460,873 of OZ024872.1, forward strand.
TAACCCTATAGGGAACCTATAGTCCAAATATGAATGGTTTCTGATATATAGTTCATGAGATATACACCAATAGAGAAACTTTAACCAAAACTTTGACGCAAATTAAAGGTGACCTAGATTTTGAACTCTAGCCCCACCCCCGGGCATGGACCCTGGGGTCCAAACTCATAGAAACAAAGCTAACCCTAAAGGGTACCTATAGTCCAAATATGAATGGTTTCTGATATATAGTTCATGAGATATACACCAATAGAGAAACTTTAACCAAAACTTTGACGCAAATTAAAGGTGACCTAGATTTTGAACTCTAGCCCCACCCCCGGGCATGGACCCTGGGGTCCAAACTCATAGAAACAAAGCTAACCCTATAGGGTACCTATAGTCCAAATATGAATGGTTTCTGATATATAGTTCATGAGATATACACCAATAGAGAAACTTTAACCAAAACTTTGACGCAAATTAAAGGTGACCTAGATTTTGAACTCTAGCCCCACCCCCGGGCATGGACCCTGGGGTCCAAACTCATAGAAACAAAGCTAACCCTATAGGATACCTATAGTCCAAATATGAATGGTTTCTGATATAAAGTTCATGAGATATACACCAATAGAGAAACTTTAACCAAAACTTTGACGCAAATTAAAGGTGACCTAGATTTTGAACTCTAGCCCCACCCCCGGGCATGGACCCTGGGGTCCAAACTCATAGAAACTAACCCTATAGGGTACCTATAGTCCAAATATGAATGGTTTCTGATATATAGTTCATGAGATATACACCAATAGAGAAACTTTAACCAAAACTTTGACGCAAATTAAATTACCTAGATTTTGAACTCTAGCCCCACCCCCGGGCATGGACCCTGGGGTCCAAACTCATAGAAACAAAGCTAACCCTATAGGGTACCTATAGTCCAAATATGAATGGTTTCTGATATATAGTTCATGAGATATACACCAGCAGAGAAACTTTAACCAAAACTTTGACATTTTAACTGAACTAACGAACCAACGAACCAACGAACTAACGAACTAACGAACATACGAACGGACGAACGGACGAACGGAAAAGCGAAAACTATATACCCGTCGGCATAAATGCCGGGGGTATAATGAAGAATCCGAGTGATGCCACTTTGGCATCGTTTCAAGCATTTTGAAATATTCAAAAAGGCCGACAAATGGCGAAAAATCTTGCAAAACAAAAGGTAGGCAACGATCAGGAAATGACGCAATCAGAAAAATATTCCTACTCCAAAAACCGAGGTGGTAAAAAACTAAATTAACAGGCAGGTAGTTTTACTAAGAAAACATATTGTAAGCCGAATTGGCAGCCATTTTCCAAATAGGTGGCCACACAGCCACCCGAGCTTAACTAAAATATGAAAACACACATATATTGCTAACAATACAAAAAATCAACACCAAGACATAAAACAATAAGAACCACCAGAGAAGTATCACCTTGGAACGATCAGTAATATAAATTTACTGGCGGGCATAAATCGATTTTACATGGCCATAACCTCACCCTCAGCTTCTGCAGTGGCTCTGATAGGCATACCAACATAATAGCTCGGATAGCTCAGTCGGTAGCGCGTTTGGCTTCTGACTAGCTATAAACCTCTGCCGTGCAGGTTCGAATCCCACTGGCGACGCCAGTAAAAACTATCAATTACTGAAAAAAACTATCAATGGTTCCTGCATCGGTATGTACCATTGGTTTGACTGTCACCTTCCGGGCGTGTTGGTTTCACAGGGTATTTCCCGACCTTACGTCGAGAACTGCCCTGGCTTTCCCCCACCACTAGACAGTCGGCGTCTAACAAGCAGAATTGCTTAGCTAAGTAAAAATGCCTAGCTTGACGTATGTCTCCAGTAAGTCCAGTAAGTCTAAATATACTGAAACAAAAGTCACTTCTCTAGTTGTCATTGCTGTTTTTTTTTGTTCACCAGATCATGCCAGTTCAAAAACTGCATGATGACATTCTGGCATAATTGCATGCTTTGAAAAATTCAAAATTCAAGATGGCATCCAAGATGGTTGAGATTAAAGCAGCATCCCAGATTGCATATACACAATGTGTTGTGTTTAAAATGCTAATTGTATGTTTTAAATAACATAAACAACATGATTACATTTTGTTTATGTTTTGACGCTCCAATCATAACAAAAAAGACAAGATGGTGATCAAGATGGCCGCCAAAATCATAATATAGAGACCTTGTGCTCTGATAAACACAACATCCATGTGCTGCATATAACCAACGTCTTGTGTTTGAATTGTTCACTTTATTTTGTTTACAGTACTGACCCAACAATGATGCAAGATGATGGTCAAGATGGCCGCTGAAAACAAAATATAGAGAACTTGTTCTCTGATAAATACAGCATTCATGTGCTGCATATAACCAACGTCTTGTATTTGAATTTTTCACTTTATTTGTTTACAGTACCGGTTAGAGTTTTGTTTAGTTCTGACCTAACAATTATGCAAGATGGTGGCCAAGATGGCCAGCTTCATCATGATAAAGGGAAAATGGCCTCTGATAAAAACGTATCTAAATGTATATTTGAGCAGCGTCACGAAAAAAGCAACAACGTGATTTTCGAACATTTCAAACACAAAATGAGCTACACAAAGGCTGAAGATGAATAGAAGCTTGAAATTTCGGATATAGAAAATACAGAACTGTACTATCCGGGTAGAGAAATCAGCTTCGCTGCGCCTTTGTTTTCGCATATGCAAATTGTTGGTTTTCTCATGTCGCGGCTCATTTTTTAAGTTTTAAGTAAACAGAGGCATTTTAATCTAAAACCGAGACTAGGTATTTCGTCTGTGTCATTACCGTCGTAATAACTAGCAACGTTATCAGCTATATATAGTTCAACTATTGCAACAGCTGTTTCTTTAAAAATCTTGGACAACACATAGACGTTCATGAATGACGCTTACACATTTTCCTCCCTGGTTCGCAATGACTTTAACACTTCACTTCTTCTTAGTGTCACACCAGGTCTCACCTAAACAGAGTTAGCTTTTGGTCAGAACACGATCAATGAGTGGGCTTTTCATCAGTCCTTGGTATCACAACCTTCTTCAATATGAGACGGTCACAGTTCCTTGCACAATCATGAAATACCGAAATCATTGTATCTTTTCAAGAGTGGTTTAAAAGGTGTCATCTGCTGAGAACTTCGAATAGTGTTGAGAGAATGCTATAGTAGTGCTTTTGTAAAACCTCTTGTCCTGCTGGAGCAGGACATGGTGCAGTGATGCTTTTAATGCTACAGCCAAAGTAACAATCCACGACCACGTACAGATAAACATTTTGCAGTTATTATGGGGGTCGTCCACAGAATAGTACTGAATTCCAACAGCCCTAGAAGCGATCAAGCGATCATCGTTTGGATACTTTCCAGTCCACAATTTCAAATTTCTCCATTTGCTAAGAAGACTAAGTCGATGTTTACACGTGTTTATTTGAAATGTGACTATATTGTATATAAAGCGGTGATGTTGTATTTCCCAATCAAGAGTTATTAATGTACATTTTAACTTTTCCTTTCTTCTGTATCCACCAGCTCTATATGCTTTTCTCAGTCTGCTACATCCTTTCCAAATTTGCTAGAGACATATAGACCAAGAGCCTAGCGTCTTATAGCTCTATCGAGAGATACACTAAATTATCGTTTAACGAAAATAGATATAGCCTTCTTTCTTCCCTATATTTAAACAGTCAATTTTACGAGTACTTACATTTAGTGGTGTAGATTGCTTTGCTTTCCTCCCGTTCAACTGCTGAATCAATATGTTACACTTACATTTAAAGGATGTTTGGATCAGTGGTGTGCTCAGTCTTATAATGATCGCGTAGGGCACATTGGTTAATATGCCTCACTGTCATTATGCGGTGTCATAACAAACATGCATTAAATTGCGTTGTTTACAAAATAAAATGATCATTTCCAGTACAAGTCATTCAGTATTTGCAGCACTGGAATGCTGCTTTGGCCAGAGAACATTTAATCGTGAGTACGGTGGTCATCGTGGCCACCATCTTCTCTCATGTTGTCTTATTGTTATCATGTTGGGTCAAAGATAATTACAAAACACTTCATTTCACCGTTTACAACATAGATTGAACATTTTGATCACAAAACATTCAATCAGAGATTATATATCTATATATTATAATTATGGCGGCAATCTTGGCCACCATCTTGGCGCATTGTAATTATATGTGAATAAACACAAAATCATGCTGCTCATAACATTATATGAGCGTTTCAAACGCATGGCATTGTGTATATGCAGCACAGGAATGATGATCAGAGAACACAATTTTTTTAAATAATAATTATGGTGGCCATCTTGGTCGCCATCTTTCCTTGTTGTTGTGATGTGGGGTCATAATTGAAACCCAAGCACGTAACTATTATATGTACAACAAAAATGGACTTTCAAGCACAAGACTCTGTTTCTGTGCTGCAGTTGATTGTCTTTTTATATAGAAAACACCTCTTTCATTATGATTATGGCAGCCGTCTTGGACACCACCTTGCCTCGTTACAGTATCTTTTAATGATGTTTACAGCATAAAATGATCATTTTAAACACAAAGCAATGGGTATATTCAACTCTGGGGTTATGGCAACCATCTTGGACGCCATCTTGATTTTTCCAAAACAAGGTGGCATCATGCAGTTTCTGAACTAGCATGGCCTAGTGAACTAGAAACCGCAATACAATTTTATGCGGCACTAACTTCAAGGTAATGCTGATGGCTACTGGTCTAACTTCCCTTAAATTTTCATTCCATCGAAACGAAAAGTTTACAGCTTTACGTACGACCCTTGTATTCGGAAAGTAGTCAGTAAAACCATGGCCGCATAAACGTGTCTCACCTCGGTGTGGTGGTGGTGATGGGGGAGGGGGGGGGGGCAACGGCACTCTTCAAGGATGATGTTTAACATAACTGCAAGTTTTAAGTCAATGTGGCTTTAAGTGAAATACATCAAAGCAAATCGCCGGAAGAAAGGGTGCCCTTGAAATGACATTGAAACTTAAAAAGCTACGGGGCTCGAGAGATAGACTACATACGATTTGTATTATAATGTTATTAATCAAGTTATTTCGTATTGGACCAGTTACAGGTCCGAGGTTAGCTGTATTGGACCGAGGCCGAAGGCCGAGGTCCAATACAGCTGACCGAGGACCTGTAACTGGTCCAATACGAAATAACTTGATTAATGAGATTTTTATTAATTAACTTTCAAAAGTCCATATCGACCCATATCATCCGCTAGCACCTCAAGCATACTTTCGCCATTCTTAGCGCCCATGTCTGACATTCTTTTCAAAGGTGCCGACATGATTTTTGCTTGTTTGTTCACTATTTCACTCGATCGGCTGAATCGCCGCCATTGTTTTTGTTTCAACACATTCAACGCGGCGCGTGACCTTGCACGTGAATTTTGACCAATCAGGTGTAGGGATTTCCATATAGATAGCAGGTCAATCCATATAGATACGAGGTCAACCGTATTAGTGCGAGGTCAGCTGTATTAGGTCGAGGTGAAATCCAGTATAGACTATACGAAAAAAGAAACATCACCAGTATGACACAAACCAAATTCTCTGTATAAGTACTATATACTAATAAGTTAATTAATAAATAACCCATATTAACCGTGCTGTGGCGTCACTTCTGTTGTTGTACTGTTTGCCTATGTCCCATAAAAGGATACCAGGCTCAGCATGCCAAAGTCAATGCCGTCAAAGTAATTTACTGGCATTAACCATTGTTTTGTGTTGTAGCTTAACGTCTCCTCGCACAATATTTTCTTACGTCAGGTCGGAACATGGTCACCGCTTATTGGGTATTAACCAATACTATGGATAGTTAATGCATCTTGCTCAAGGACAGCATCCGGAGTAGTAATGGGCGGCACTCTGGCGGGATTTTCTGAAAACTTCTGGCGGGATTTTTATGGCCACGCTTCTAGCGCTAGAAATGGAGCCATAAAAATGGAGCTATAATTTTTCAGAAAATGGAGCCATAGCGCGCACCCTGGGTCTCAGTTTATGAACTAGCTAAGTTGCATGTGTAGGTAAGTATCCTTGAGTTAAGACAAGCCTGCACATCTGCACATCTGCCATCTGCACATTTGCTCATCTGCACATTTGCACATCTGCACATTTGCACATCTGCTCATCTGCACATTTGCACATCTGCTCATCTGCACATCTGCACTTCTGCACATCTGCACTTCTGCGCATCTACACATCTACACGCCTACACATCTTTAGAGACTATGAGATAACTGACATAGTCAAGTTTTTCTGTAGGTAAGTTCCATTACGAAATTAAGAAAGGGCCTTTTTCCCCTCTTGTGTTCCTGGGTAGACTTCTCACGTTGTGACACTTGCTGGACTTGTCTGGGACAGTTGTGTGGGTATGTAGAAGTTTATGTTGCTATACAGCTGAATGCGTCTGAAGAGTGTCTTAGTCTTGTATCTCAAGACTTCAACTCTGTAAGAGGCATGACTCTATAGCTTGCTTAGAGGCTGTAAAGTGGTATGCGTTTCACTGTCTCTTGGTCTTGTATCTCAAGACCTCAACTAGTCAAAAGGCATAACTTTATAGCGTCTTCCTAATATATTGAGGCTTTTCAATGTTCTCGTATCTCGAGAACATTGATAAGCGTCAAAAACTCAGCTAGTTATTGTCAAACTTTAAACCCTTTACTACTACCTCCTGAGAGGAGAAATGAAAACCCAAGACTAAATACATTTTCAACATTTTTATTTGTCCCGCTAACTATGAATGCACGATGAAACAGAGGATTAGGACCGTCCCTCTGTTCTCGTTTACAAGTGTTTCCCCTGAATATAGCTACTCTTTGGTTTATTGTTAATACTGTTCATATGTGTTTTATGTGGCAACAATGATGTCTGTTCCTCGGCCACTTCGTAGCTTGGTGGGTCATAGTCATTCAGTTTCTTCTCAATCAAGAATTTTCGTTTCTTGATGGCATACAGTCTTGATTCGTCCTCTTCATAATCTTCTTCATCCCTCAATCGTTTAGCTGTTTCCTGTATTTTCTTGTTAACTGGATCTTTTCTAAGTGCAGCTGAGAGATCAGTCAGATACTTGTAGCGGGATACGAACTCTGACAGATACTTTGGCTTTAGTTCATCATATGCTATCTCTTCAGCCTCTTGTACGTCTTTGCCAGGATTTTCATGCAGGGCCTTTTCAACCGTTTCGTTGAAAATTTCTTGCATCTTATCTGTCGTTATGTTCATCAAAACATCCCATGGTTTTATTTTCTGAGGTTCCTCCTCCTCCTCCTCCTCATCATCAATATCATCCTCATCCTCATCATCATTATCTTCTTCTTCATCATCATCATCTTCTTCTTCTTCTTCATCTTCTTCTTCCTCATCTTCCTCACTTTCTTCAGTTTCATCCTCTTCTTCCTCGTCGACTTCTTCTACATCCTCAAGATCAGGTTTTCTGAAGATGTCTTTTCCATCGTCCAGTGATCTTCTTTCAGACATAACACTTTCTTCATCACTGTCTAGCATGTTAACCTCAGCACCTCTGCAGATACCACTGTCCTTGTGTCTTCTCAAATTGTATGATCTGGCAAATACTCGATCGCACTGATGGCACTGATATCGACCCATAGCTGGTTAGTCGAAGAATACTGAGATTCATCCTGAGTCTGTCTCTTTTATACCATCGCTGGAGTTGGTTTTGTTCTAGTTCTTCTCAGATTGGGTTTCTTTGTAATCCTCTGACGTCTAGCTGTTGATTTCTCCTTTTTCTCTGACAGTTCTTTTAACAGTTCAGTCCGACACACTCTGCAATACTTCGCTGGTCTGCCCTCTCTAAGCCTTTTACTCAAAGCTGTATTCAACCTTTTCATAAGGTTTCTGATCTGTGCATAACTTGCATGAGATCCACTCGGTTTCTGTGTCACAGGTGTTTTCTTAGATTCTTCCATAGCCTTGCAGGATTGTTTTGTCTGTTTTTCTAAAGAAGTCATCTCTTAAGCGTGTTGTACAAAACTGATAATTTTACAAACTCTTAGATTGTATTTATACTAGTTTTTCTTTCTACGAAAGTGTAATTTTAAAATAGTTTTGCCTGTTACAAAAGGAACAATCATACCATTTTCTGTTTTTAATGTAATGTTCACTTGGTCTACAATAGATTTTGAAACAGAAACATAGTGCAGAGTTTTAAATTCTTTATAGAAGAAATATGAATCTGATTTACTTTGAAATGGAACAACTCGTAAAATAGGTGCTACAGTATCACCAATAAAAGTGAAACTTGCAATGTCAGAATAAACATAGAAGTTGCTAAAATTGTGATTCAACTTTGCATTGAACTTAAACACATTTTGCTCATTTCCTATAGGCTTTTCGACTAATGATGAATCTAATCCTAAGATCTGAGCAAATTGTTTTGGGAATATTATCCTAACCAGCCGTTCGTTTTGGGCTGATATTTTGAAACGTTGACTCAAATGATCATATGTCATAGTAATGTGAGCATTGAATTTTTTCAGTATGCCTTTTTCAAAGTTGTCAATGGAGCTCTGCATTTCTTCAGCTAGATATTCATGTGACTCATAATTTCCAGTTGGAATTGTTAGTTTGAAGTTATAGCAACCGTTTTCACTGCTACATATCTCTGTGATGTTTTGATTTCCAACTCTGCGTAAACTGGATTGGTCTAGGAAAGTCAAAAAGAAATAGTTGTTTTCTTCTGTTATGTTGAGAACTTCAGATGGTGTTGCAATTTCAACCAAGGCAACCTCCCAGCTTTCCACGTCAATTTTAATAGGATGATCCAATCTTACAGTAAATTCAGACTGTTTATTTGATGGGAACATGTTCATAGAACTGTCACTTAGTAATGTCATGTAAAAATCCTTCATGTTTGAAGAACTACAGAATGTGCCAGTACTACTTGAGTGAATGGATAACTTCAGAAATGCAAATGCTTTATATCAGTTTGATTTAAATGCAAAACTGTATATGACATCATCTTTTGTCGATTTTCATTCATGTGTCATTTTCCGAAAATCATCTACTTTCAGTTTTATAATTTTCTGAAAATGCTAACCTACTTTTGTTTTTCTCAGAAAAAACCAATATCGATAGTTCCCCTTGAACGTAAAAATATATCAACTATAAAATTAATAAAACTTTTCTGTGCATATTCAAGCAAAAATGTGTTTACTTATTTCTTTTTAATTAGAAAATGTGATATTTAAGTAAATAATATTACATTCAGTAATATAATTGCAACTTTTTTCTTACTTTTGATATGAGAATGGATTTCCATATGCAAATTTCCATTCACAAATTTTAATCATCTTTGAAAGCTTCAGTTATATAAAGTTTTAATGACCTGTACTTATCTGTGAATAATAATAAAACACAGGGGCATTTTACTTGAAGTTTCTATGTTTGTGTAGATGTGAATGTTACTGCAAAATCAAATACGTCTACCCAGGAACACTAGAGGAAAAAAGTCCCTTTCTTAATTTCGTAATGGAACTTAGCTACAGAACAACTTGACTATGTCAGTTATCTCATAGTCTCTAAAGATGTGTAGGCGTGTAGATGTGTAGATGCGCAGAAGTGCAGATGTGCAGAAGTGCAGATGAACAGATGTGCAGATGAGCAGATGTGCAAATGTGCAGATGAGCAGATGACAGATGTGCAGATGAGCAGATGTGCAGGCTTGTCTTAACTCAAGGATACTTACCTACACATGCAACTTAGCTAGTTCATAAACTGAGACCCAGGGTGCGCGCTATGGCTCCATTTTCTGAAAAATTATAGCTCCATTTTTATGGCTCCATTTCTAGCGCTAGAAGCGTGGCCATAAAAATCCCGCCAGAAGTTTTCAGAAAATCCCGCCAGAGTGCCGCCCATTACTACTATCCAGCAACAGTTGGGTGCAAAATCAGGACCACTACACTTGGAGTCTGACGCAGCCACTAGGCCACCGCACAAGCAATAGTGTTGCAAAATGGTTATATGCCATCTTTTCCTCGCACCATAGGCTATGTTTTCGCACGATCAAGCGGTCAGGCGGGAAAATGCGCTACCTTTGTCGAAAATCATACTCTGATAGAAGCAAAAGAAGGAAAGCGCGACGGCGTGGTCAATGAGTGCAGATTGACTCGAGAGGCCATGGTTTCATACCATATTTAAGCCGAGCTGTGTCCTAGAGAACGACATCATATATGTTCCCCACATAAATACGTAGGATGTCCTCAAATGCGAACATACCGATATTATATTACTGTACCATATTTTGTTTATATCCACAGAAGCAACATAAATCAGTCACGCCATCTCAGTTTACATCCTGTTCACAAAGGCGTTGAAGTAAACTATTGTGCAAAAGGCTTTTATTATCGAGTTAAATTTCCAAAAAACTACTTAACATTAAATGTTGGGCTCTTGTGAAATAAATCATGATGTTTACGACTGCGCAATTCAAAGTGCAGATTTAAGTTTAAAAGAACTTTAAAGCTACACACATTAAACCATATGAGCCTGTGCATGAGAAAACCAACAATTTGGGTTTCCGACCAGGTCGAACACAAACCAGGCTGTACAGTCACAGAAGCAGGCTAGAAGCTTGAAATTTCAGATTTAAGAAGAAAAGGAAGTGTACTATCCGTGTAGCGAAAACAAAGGCGCTGATCAGCTTCGCGGTTACCGCGAAGCTGATCTGCGCCTTTGTTTTCGCATAGGCCAAATTCCCGTTTTCTCACGATGCGGCTCATATCCTTTTATGTATTACCACTGGGTTTCACAAAAATCATGGATTCTGGGTATTCGTTAGAAACCATGGCGATTGACTGTTTTTGCTGCAAAAGACCCTTGTTGTGTTGTCTACAAACCCTTTAATTTGGTACATTTCTCATTTAGCAAGGAACTTTAAGTCGTCGGCTTGGTTTCAAATCCACGTGTCTGCGATTTACCAACTTTGCAGGATAGAGAAAAAGCTTAATAATTTTTGAAAGGTGTTGTCAATGTGTATGAAAATGTACAAGTAGGCAACGATCAGGAAAAGGCGCAATAAGAAAAAGATTCCCACTCCAAAAACCGAGGTGGGAAAAAACCAAATTAATAATCATGTACTTCTACCATGAAAACACATCGAAAGCCGAATGTGCAGCTATTTTCCCCTATAGGTGGCAACTCTGTTACCTAAACTTCAGGCCAAATACAATAATATTTACAAAAATCCACATTTGGATTTTTTTTTCGTTCTTAAGTTAATGAAAAGGGTCATTAAAACAAATGAGCCGCCTCATGAGAAAACCAACAATCTGCATAGGCGAAAACAAAGGCGCAGATCAGCTTCGCGGTAACCGCGAAGCTGATCAGCGCCTTTGTTTTCGCTACTCGGATAGTACAATTCCTGCTCTACTTAAATCCGAAAATTCAAGCTTCTAGCCTGCTGCTGTGTTTGTACAGGTCGGTTAGTATCGGACCTGTTCGGAAACCACATTGCTTGTTTTCCCACGAGGCGGCTCAAATGTTTCTTTGAGATACCACTTTTGTGCCCCCTTTTTTCGCTCAAAACACGGCATTTTAGCATGTTATACGACATTTTGCCTACTGGATGGATGCAAATATTTGGTCAAATACCCGTTACTCAAGCAATTTTATGGGCCTAAAAATTGTTATTTAATTAAAATTATTTTATCATGTTTGTATAAAAAGTGTTATTTAATAAAACAATTGTTGACTATTGAGTCTTTGAATATGATGTGATATCGGCTTCGCCTCGGTCAGTATTGGTAGTCTCTGTTGGATATCACATCATATTCAATGACTCAATAGTGAATAATTGTATATTGTATTAAGTTTCAAATTTACTGTTCTTGGGCTCCATGTTGCCAAAATTAAAGGGTCACTGGTGAAGCTTGAGCAGCCGAAACAGCGGTATTCTCATTAGTATGCTCACTGCTCTTAAAGGATCTCAGTTTTATTTTTATTTAAGTGAAAAACACCAAAGCAAGTCGCGGAAGAAAATGGTGCCCTTGAAATGACATTGAAACTTAAAAATCTATCAGAAGATAGACTACAGGTAAATACAGGTACAGACAATGCAAATGATGAGTGCGGTTAGATAAAACAGAAATCGTTTATTTAACAAAAATCACACTTTTTATATACTTTTTTAAGTAAACTTACCGTTTTCCATAAGACCATGAGAAGACAAAAATCTGTTATATCGCCATGACACAAGGAAGTTTTAAAAGCAAATACATGTAGAAGGTCTTTCACCGACTATCTGTTTCAAAACGTTGCCTAGTATATATTTACGTATATATACATGTACACCCGATATTGCCATACGAATAGGAAAACGTGCATCAAATAAAAATTAATAGAGCAGTGAGCATATAAATGAGAAAGAGGGTGGGCCATACCGCGGGTCTGGCTACTATACTAAATAGATTTTAAAACTGAAACCATTTAAGAGCAGTACATGTATCAAGGAGAAAGGGGATGGGCCATACCACGGGATTGGCTACTAAAGCCTAGTCAGTGGCAACTCGACCTCGTCTTAATTTTAGACGTGAAGTCACAACAGTGACATTCACTGACCGGATTAGCATTATTAGCATTCCCGCTTCTTTTATTATTCCTTATAGTCAATGAGCCAGACAACGTTTTGATACCAGTCAAGGGGACTATATCTTACACATTTTTCTTTTAGCCTAGCATATGCATATACGAATTCATAGTGATAGCAATCACAGATCAGTACCTTATGTTCTCAAAAAAAAAAAAAAAAAAAAAAAAAAAAAAAAAAAAAAAAAAAACACGCGTTCCGTTGTGTACCTAATGAAAAAAATGTTATTTTAACTAGGCTAGGAAAAATGTTTTCGACAAGGAAAATGTTTCCATTTTCAAACAAATTCCAAAGATATAGATCCCGGACAATCATAGTAAAGATTCATCACAGATGCACTGTTATAAACATGAATGACACATATGAGCCCCCTCATGGGAAAACCAACCATCTGCATAGGCGAAAACAAAGACGCAGATCAGCTTCGCGGTAACCGCGAAGCTGATCAGCGCCTTTGTTTTCGCTACTCGGATAGTACAATTCCTCTTCTACTTAAATCCGAAATTTCAAGCTTCTAGCCTTTTTCTGTGCTTGTTCAGGCTGGTTTGTGTCAGACCTGTTCGGAAACCGCATTGTTGGTTTTCCCACGAGGCGGCTCATATATTAAAGGGCGTTAACGTATGTCACGTAGTAATCTCCCAGGGGGTAAATGCTCAGAAATTTAATGTTGACTATTGTCATGGTAAGTTTATGTGAACAACTCTGCTATAGACCCCCAACGATCGTTGTAGACTTACGTCAAGTTTACCGTTATTCATATGAATGAAATGAATGGAAGTGATCAATTCATTCGTATTCATAACGGTAAACCTCTGACGTAAGTGAGGTGGTTTTAACGGGTGCTCACAACCTATGTTTTGGAGCAATCATAAGAACTAGAAGGACCAATTGTCCTGTAAACGCTCACCTGAGATCTGAGATAATTTACCAATAAATTTGTTTGACTATGCTGGCCATGTACAAGTATATAGCCCCAGGCCAGGGTCAGAATAACTTATGTTTTCAATGTCTTTTTCATATTCATAAATATTTTGTCCGTTTGTTCTTTTCCTGGAAAGGTTTTCCCTTCAATGTTGACCTTGCCGTAAAATCTGTCAAGGTCATCACAGGGTCATGGTTATCACATATGTTTTTGTGCTCAAGTCTTGATAAATACATGTCACATTTTCACTCATTCTAAAATAAGCAGCGCACCCCCTGTCTCGGGGTGTTAAATAAAAATTGGAGTGACATTGTTCAATATATCACCAAGGTCGGCTGTATTTTCAAAATTTGGTACTATCTCCATTTAAACCGAATGAAGTATGGTACCCAGTTATGTTTTTTAAGATCTCTGGTGGTAGTGAATAATGCATGACCCCACCAAAAACTGCATGTCACAAACTGAAATGCAAAAATTCAAAAGGCGATAGAATGAACAAATTCTATTTTATCACGAAACAACATCGTTCGATTTACTTCATTTGACATTATCTTTTGGTAAAAGAAATGGTTATTTTATATCTTGTAAACAAACAAAAATATCAAACATCAAAAATCGAAAAAAGCATGTCACAGAGTTTCTGTAATTTACATGACGCTATAGAAGATTGCCAAAATCTTAATACTGCTTTCTCTTATTGCAGACCAAACTGTGTCAATTAAATAGTTGAATATGTCCTTTATATGGATAACATATGGATTTTTCATTTTGCTTTACTATTTTGGTCAAATATATCTAATCCCCATGCTTAACCATTGCGTCCCTTTTAAGATGTAATCATACGTGACACCATTTTTCTACAAATCCAACATGGTATTTGAAACAATGTTATCTGAATATGAAAGTATGGAGGATGAATACATCTCACAAAAAATAAAGTTAATATCAAACGGCCCTAAGGTGTTTTTTTCGGATGCTAAAGTTGAAAATGTAATAAACGTGACAGTAATTTACGTGACGGTACTTACTTTCAAAATGCCAATATGACATATTATATAGCTAAGATTGTGCTTTGAATCAGCATCAATAAATGTTTTAATGTCCATTATGTACTTTTAACGAATTAAGTTTACGGAATATGATGTTTTTTCAAGCAGTGTCACGTAAATTACGCATTTGTCACGTAAAATACAAAGGTAGTTTAAGTCTATTTATCAGTTATAGTTGAAAACAGTTGAATCAAAAAGGATAACACCTCCTTCAATCAAAGACATAGCAATACTACATTTGTTATTCGCATTTGTCCATTCCAAAATACTGACCAACAGTAAAATATCAGCCCTGAGATTAATATACATTTTTATCAATATAAAACAGTTTTGTTTTACTAAATAATTATGTGGTTAATTAATCGAAGGATTTACTTCTTGTGCACACTGGTTCAAATTCCATGCTTCATTTTAAATTAGCAAAAACTCAAACATATCTAAGTTTGAAAATAATGTAGATGACTTAAATATTACCGTCACGTAAATTACAGTATTCCGTCACGTATATTACATTTTTATAGAATGTTGTGCAAAAAGTAAAACAATATTAAAAAATGAAATAGGATCACACAAGGTTGTCTGTTTGGAGTAAACGTATCCAGATAAAGTCTTTCAGATAATATTTAATGCCATTGTGTATCTGTAATGCAAAAATAATTTATGTTGCGGTTTGCAAGTAATTTACGTGACGCTGAATAAAACAAGACCTGCCATATAACAAGATATATTTAGAAAAGTAATTATAAGCTCCGCCACTCATGTAGGACAAATGTAATTATCATTACATGTTTTGATATAATTTTGATGTACAGGTCAGATGTTATTATAGTTGCAAGTTAACAACACTGAAAATTCTGAATCAAGAAGCCTGCATCATACACAGATTATCTAACATTTTTCGATAGTATATATGAAAGGACGTTTATTGTTTGATTTAATCTACTTAATATTGCTCTTAATTTGAGAAACTGAAGTCTGCTAGTCAGAGATATACGTTGAGTTTGTGTTATGGTTACTTTTAGTTCATATGTAGTGCGTCACGTTGATTACCAAATTGGAATATACCCATCAAGTTTCAAAATGATGTAGAAATTGCAAGAATATCGGGAAGGTGGTGAAATTTTACAGGATGAAGCCTGAATGATCCACAATAGTGATGGTATGTCGAAAAAGTGTAATTCTTAAAGTTTATTTTTCTTCATTTTTTTCTCCAGGATTTGCACCTTATTTTAGAATGAATGTTTGTTGCAATAGGTTCAGCAGTTCCTGAGAAGAAGATTTTTGAAGGGTTTTTCCTACATATGGGTATGGTGGCCATCTTGGTCGTTTGACCTGGTTTATTTATAAATACATTGGTTTCCCCCTCATGCAGATGCTTTCTTTAAAGTTTGTCTTTGATTGGACTAGTGGTTTCTCAAAATCGAAGGCCTTCTGGTTCTAGAGAAGAAGATTTTAAGGGTTTTGATATTTATAGCCATGGCGGCCATCTTGGTCATGTGACTTGTACCATTAATATAAGCTTTCGTTCCCTCTCCTAAGGATGCTTCACATGAAGCTTGGCTTTGATTGGCCTAGTGGTATCAGCGAAGAAGATATTTGCACATGTATATTGCTCCGAGGTTCGGGAAGACCAGCCCCTGGAGTACAAATCTTCAGAGTCATAAATCTTCAGTCCATTTGCCCAAATCCTTCAAGCTTTTTCTTTCAAATCACATTTTGACAGTTTTCCCCAAGCCATCCGGCTATGAAGAACAGACATATATACTTTTTGGTCTGCCTAAATTTTGGTATATAAAATTTATCCCTTAAGCAGGCCATTATTATGAGGACAATAAACATGTATTATTCGGTCTGCCTAATGAGGATCTTAACAACTTCAAGAACTTAAGGGATGTTGCTTGATTGTTTTGGTTGTTTTAAAGACCCATTGCAGATGTCATGGGGAGATGACAGGTGAACCAAACCATACTTTTCTTGGACATTAATACAACAAAAGTAATACTCCTTCTATTTGTTATGCTTCTACCATTGTCGTCAACAATGTGTTTTAGAGGGGATCAGCAAATAAGCTTTGGGCAATAAAGCTTATCAATAGATGGTGTCATATTAACAAGTAATATTCCCGAGGTCAAACGTGTGCAACTTTTATAGGGTACGGAGTAAATTTGTACTCCTGTCGAAGATACAATTTTCTTGCACATCAGACAGAAATTGCCATACTTTTTGCCTGGGTGATAAAATTTCATCTCACCCAGGTGTTCTCACCCAGGCAAAAAAAATTGCACAAAACCTTGAAATAAACCAGATTTTGGGGGTTGTTGTGCAAGAAAAAGAATCTAATATGGTGTTCTGTTCTAGATGGAAGTTTCCAACCCTCGGGATGACCGTGCTGAGCGGAACCTCGGCGGAGCCTCGGTTCCGCTCAGCACGGTCATCCCTTGGGTTGGAAACTTACATCTAGAACAGAACCCCATATAAGATTCTTATAGTCTGCCCGGCGACTGGAGGTCCATCGGTGGCAAACAACATCAATGAAAATCTGTAAAAAGAGATGGAGAAAAAAAAACCTAAAATGAACCAGGGTGGACCTAGCAACACAATACAGGAGGAGTTACATTGTAAACAAGGCGGGAGCAAATGGAAATTCAGCTGTTGTTGTTTTTCAAATGAGACCTGCATTTTAGGAGGTAAACTCTCTTTTCTTAGGCATGCAACACAAGTTATTGTTTAGTTCAACAGATGGGTGACATTTCAGCCTCAAAAACTGAATAACAAAAAGGCGGAGGACTAAATTTTCTGAATTTGCATGTTTGTCTATCGTTAAGTAATTTTAAGACATACGATATAGGGATAAACAGATTGATTTACGTGACCATGTCTTTATAAACAACATAAAATAATTGCATTAGACAAGAAAATACACTAACATTAACAGCAGGAAGATTTATTTATTTATTTTTTATTTTTTATTTTTTTTATTTTTTTTTTTTGGATTCAGTTTTACGTCCCTTTCAAGCTTTTTCACTCATATCGAGACGAATCAATCGGTAGGTGGGGCGAAAACCGGAGTACCCGGGGAAAACCACCTGACACACCCGCAGGCAGAACATGGCTTGTCTCACATATGAGCAGGAAGATTGTATAAACTAACTTCGAATGCTGCCATTTGACACGCTAGAATGTACGAAATACAAAAGGTTTACACGATTTCACAAGCAAAAGTTTAAAGAACACTTAAAAGATCTCTTGTATCGACGATCGCATTTCATCCATCTTAATTTGGGGTCTATTCAAACATTTAAGAGAACGAGTCAATTAAATTAACAACAGACACTTTAAACCCATGAAATAATTAAAAAAATGAAGTAAATGACATTGATCGCAACTCATTCAAATTTGATCAATCGATAAAAGCTAATTATTTGTTTGTATGTTCGTTTGTTTGTTTGTTTGTATTGAGGCTTAACGTCCCAGTCAACCATATTTCAGTCACATTGAGACGAAACCAACGCTTCCCGGGTTTAATCTGAGTACTGTAGGGAGTTTTTAAAATGCGTCTTGCTCATGGAAACAACACGGTGCCGCCTCAAGCACCAGGACCGAGGACCTCCTGATTCGGAGTCGATGCTCTAACACTACGCCACCGCGCTACATAGTTGTCCATAACCTGACATAGTTTAACATGGCCGATTTCACCGGAAAGTAAAATCGATCAAAATTTTGTAATTCTTTCAATTTATAATGAACAATTCTTAAAAGTTAATTAGGTGATCTACTCCTCGGCCCCAATCATTATGCCAAATGTGAAGGCTCTTGCTCAAATACATTTTGAGATATCTTGCACGCAATATTTTCAAATTTTGCTTTCAATTGAGCATAATTCAGAAAAGGGGCATAAGTCTGACATAAGAAAAATATGGGGCATCTTTTGTGCATGAGGAATGTGCTTATAGAATTTCAAAACGCTAGCATTCACTGTTCAAAATTTTCAAATTTCACCACAATGTGGAAAAAAAATCAGTTAAAATTTAAAAATTATGTAATTCTGTCACAATTAAACAAACAGCTCCGAAAGCTAATCAGGCGATCTACTTTTTGACCCAAATCAGTATGCCAAATATGAAGGCTTTAACTCAAACACTTTTTGAGATATCTTGCACACAAGATTTTCAAATTTTGCTTTAAAAGGGGCATAATTCAGAACTCTGATTTGAGAAAAATACGGATCAACTACTTTTTCATGAAGAATATGTATATTCATTCAATTTAAAATCGTCAGCATTCTTCAATCAAATGTTTCTTTTACTGCAAGTGTGACTAACACACTAACTAACTTATTTACACACAAGCCCAAAGCAATATGCCCTTCCAACTTTTCCAAAGTTTGGGGCATAACAACTCACTTTCGATTGCAGGCAAACTCATTCTTTTAACTGGATAGATACTTCATGATAGTGATGGAATGAACAGTCGTTTGCTTTCATTGGTCTGAACCTTTGTCTCTCTTTGTTTTACTATGTTTTAGTTGAGATACCAGTTACCTAGAAGTCTTAGCAGTTGCAAACTTGAAATTCAGTTCCTGTTTGGAAAAAAATCAGTGTTGAAATGCCATGAACATGTGGTCCAGACTTGTTGTCTGTCTGTCTGCCCATAGATTTAATGGTTTTTGAAGTTAGTTACTTTTGATGACATAGACAGCAAGCCGCCATATTTGTATGGGATTTTCCAATGTCAGATATAGCATGTGTGACTTTTAAAGTCAGTGGGCATGGAGCAAGGACTTACGTGAGTGAATGTAACAATAAAGATTAATCAATTGGTTGGCCTATGTTTGTATTCTGAATGAGCCGGGAAGTATTAAGTGCGTGATTATTGCTTACTACGATAGGCAAGATCAGGAAATGTTGCAATCAGAAACAATTATTCACTCCAAACACCGAGATGGGAAAATAAATTAACAATTAGGTGCTTATACTAAAACATATACCGGTAGTAAACCGAGTGAGCAGCTATTTACCAATAGGCGACCACTCAGTTACCCAAATTTAAGTAAAAGAAGCCAGTTCCGAGAATTTATGTCCCTCGCCTTGATTGTTTAGTTTCACAATATAAGAATAATATAATCCAAACCACAAGCACTTTCTTAGTGTAAATGCCTGAAAAAAGACTAAGTTCGAATTTCGAAAAAGTAATAAAAATTAAACTGAGCATTATATCCAAACCACATGCGTATCCTAAAAGCATTGTCTAGACATCTGTAAATTTTCAAAAGAATCGGAATAAAACTGTAGGAAGAGTTGCGCACACAATGTACTCACTGTCCATTCACCTTCATTGTCAAAATGCCCTAAAGTTCAAATTGTGAAAAAGAAAATGTGTTTTTGAAATACTATGTCCCAAACAGGTTTAAGGCCGCCTCCATGGCCGAGTGCTTGAGAGCGCCGGTTTTATTACTGCGCTTAATTATTCAATCATCTCACTGATGTGTTTTGTGTGGGTTCGCGGGACTCACTGAAAATGTCTGAAAAATGACTAAGTTGAAAGTGTAAAAAATATGACAAAACATAATGTGGGTGTTACATGCAAAACACATGCTTATTTTCAGAGCATATCCTAAACACCTGTAAAGTTTTCAAAGAATTGGCATGAAAGTGTAGGAGAAGTTGTGCTCACAAGGTACCTCACTTTCATTGTGAAAATGTCCGAAAAATGACAACGTTCAAATTGCGAGAAAGAGACAAAAACTAATTTAAGGAGTATATTCCACTCAAAGCATGGTCAAAACGTCTGTAAAGTTTCAAAAGTATCGGTATTAAATCGTAGAAGGAGTTGCGCATACAAGGTACACTCTATCTTCTCACTAAAATTCCGGAAAAAAATGACTCAGTTGAAATTGTGAAAAAAATGGTAAAAAATAATCTGATGATTATATCCAAATGATATGCATATCTTCAGACCACGTCCATAACGCATGTAAAGTTTTAAAAGAATTGGCATGGAACTCTAGGATGAGGTGCGCACACAAGGTACCCACTGTCCATTCACTTTCACTGTAAAATGCCAAAGAAATGGCTAAATTCAAATTGCAAAGAAAGTAACAAAAATTAATCTGAGGAGTATCCAAACGATATGCATATCTTCAAAGCATGGTAAAGGCATCTGTAAAATTTCAAAACAATCAGATAAAACTGTAGGAGGTGTTGCGCACACAAAGGCGGGGAACAAATATGAAAACGTGCATAAGAACCGTAATTGACCAGTCATTTATTTGACCAATCCCTGCTTTTGTACAAGAGATAGATAATACAAGTTGGCTTCTTTAAAAAGAAACCAATGAAAAGGTCAGCAGCCGTTTGTTATAAGAGATTCCTTTTGCTCTAGATTTCAGTGTTGTTGATTCTCTGGTTTGTCATTAATTTCGATTCTCATATGTTTCAGTTTCGTTTCCTATACATGAATGTCGTTTTTTGTTATGAACGCTTGACCAGTGTGTGTATCTGTCACTCAAGGCATTGACCAAAATTTCTGATGTTATGGAACCAATACTAAAGGGAACACGATTACAATCAATATGTCGATGTGTAGAAAACCATTTTGCAGTGCAGTCAATTTGTGACAGAGTTCTGAATTTTGACCTGCAGCCACACTACCAGAAACAGACCCACGGGACCGATGTGATGGACTAAAAGTCAGCCATATATCTGTACCCCTCGTCAGGGTATCTACGATCTAAACCTAGATGCGCTATGATAAGCAGTCACCACGATCGAGGCTGCTAGCTAGATTTTACCGCTATTTGACGGGGAGTGTCAAAAATGGATAAATTTAATTGATTGCGGTTAACTGTCTAGTCAGTTTAGACGGGTTCACTAGTTTTTATTAAGCGCTTTATGTGACAAAACGCATAATTGGGAGAGAGCAGTCGATCATGGGTAGAATTTTCTTCATATTCAAAGTAAACACTGTGGAAAAGGTCCTGAGGGACCTTTTCCAAAAAGAAAACAGAGGACCAATGGTCCTGTAAACGCTCACCTGAGATCTGGGATATGTGACCTCAGCTGATCTTGCCATAAAATAGGTCAAGGTCATCCCGTGGTCATAATTTATACAAACTTTGTAAAGCTCAACTCACTGATGTTTCAGGCAAAGTTTCAAAATCATAGGTCTTCCGGTTCATGCCCAAACCACATCTTACTAATTTTCCCCATTCATCTGCATGGGCAACCTGTGTTTGCCATGTCATTGAATAGGTCAAGGTCACTGATCCAAAGGTGATGATTTATATAAACTTTGTAGAGCTCCTCTCCCTGATGTTTCATGCCAAGTTTCAAAATCATAGGCCTTCTGGTTCTGGAGAAGAAGATTTTTTTAAAGATTTTTGCTATTTATAGCCATGGCGGCCATCTTGGTTATGTGACCTTGGCCATTTATATAAACTTTCATTCTCCCTTCCTCAGAATGCTCCACATGAAGTTTGGCTTTGATTGGCCAAGCGGTTTCAAGGAGAAGATCTGTGAATATTATGGTAATATACATGTATATTGCCCCGGGACAAGGGCAGACATGCCCCTGGGGTCCATTTTTTCAGAGTCATAAATCTTCAACCCATTTGCCCATTTCCATAAAGTTTTTCCCTTCAAATGACATTCTGACAATTTTCCCCATTCAAATACATGGGCAACCTATGTTGACCTTGCCGTAAAATAGGTCAAGGTCGTCCCAAGGTCATGATTGACATAATTTTTGTAGAGCTCCTCTCCCTGATGCTTCATGCCAAGTTTCAAAATCGTAGGCCTTCTGGTTCTGGAGAAGAAGATTTTTAAAGGTTTTCACTATTTATAGCCATGGCGGCCATCTTGGTCATGTGACCTTGACCATTTATATAAACTTTGGTTCCCAATTCCCAAGAATACTACATATAAAATGTGGCTTTGATTGGTCAAGCGGTTACTGAGAAAATTAAATTTTACATTTAATTTGTAAATGACCTTAGGCCAAGGTCAAGAAATGACCTTGACCTCGAATAATCACAACACTTCATTAGCTCAACATGTTGTCTGTATCTATCAATTTTCAGGTCACAGGCTACAGAACTTCCTGAAAAATTCAATGCTTTCACTTTTTTTCTATTGAAAAGCCGATGTAACCAAAATTGACCTTACCGTAAAATAGGCCAAGGTCAACCCAAGGTCATGATTTATATAAACTATGATGGGCCAGAGTCACACCAGGTTTCGTTGAAATCGGTCCACCGATTCCAGAGAAGAAGTTTTTTTTTTTTACCATATATGGGCATAGCGGCCATCTTGGTCATGTGACCTGGACCATTTATATAAACTTTCGTTCCCCCTTCCTAAAGATGCTCTACATGAAGTTTGGCTTTGATTGGCACAGCGGTTTCAGAGAAGATCTTTGAAATTGTGGACAGACGACGGACGACGGACAGACGGACGAAGGAGCATGGCCATTCTATAAGCTCACCTTGTGAGCCTTCGGCTCAGGTGAGCTAAAAAAGCGAACGAAAAATATCGAAATAGATTATTTAGGACTCTATCTGGCCAAATCAAAATCAGGCCGCGGATGCATAACATTGGACACCTTCATGCTAATGAGTCACGCGTCCATGTGATGACAAATGACTGCGCATTATGCCACGACCTTGACGTCATAGGATATACTACATTGTACCATGATAAACGGAATGTATCGACATTAACTGTTACAATCTGTCCTAAATAATAGGGATGTCAACGAATATTCGAATGTTCGAATATTCGCATTTTATACGAATATTCGAATGCGATTTCTGGATTCGAATATTCGCATAATTTTCAAACATGCAATATTGTCATGTATCAGTTCAAAGGAGGACTCAAATTTAAGGCCAAAGGTCGAAAAATAATATGACCAGTAATCCTGCTTGTCTGTTGAGTAATTCAAGATGGTCAACATTTGATTTTTGACACACTTGCAAATTGAGATTGCTCAATTAACAGTTTGACACTTTGTTAATTCAAGTGACACTTTGTTGATTCAAGTGAGACTTTGTTGATTCAAGCGACACTTTGTTGATTCAAGTGACACTTTGTTGATTCAAGTTGAGAAGAAAGCATTGCTTGCTTTCAATAAATGTTTTTAAGGTGTGAAAGTCCTATAATTTGAGGTGTGTCATGTGAAAACTTAAGATGGCTGGATGGATTGACAACTCAATCCTTTAGGAACAACACAGCCACAACAGACCTTTCACAAAGTACATGTAGACCCTGAGCGTTTTGGTGGCGGATATCAACGCCAGATACGATACCATGCATATACATGTACCTCGTATTTTCAATACATGTACCACCAAGTTAGTCATCGTAATGGGTCCATTAGGCATAGATGTGTATATCATTCGAATATTCGAATATATTCGAATATCCTATGCGAATATTCGAATACCAATTTCAGCATTCGTTGACATCCCTACTAAATAACGTTGAAATGTAGTTACTTGTGCATGAGGAAAATATTTGTTTCGCTATACCTGTTGAAATAAAGTCTGAATTCACGAAAATAATCGATTTCATGTGTTTCTGTACTTTGTTCAACTTAAGCAAAATGCACATCCTTCGCCGTATACCATTCGAGTCTTATCTCTGATTGGATGAAGCAGCTCCAATTGCGAAACAACTTAGGTTTTAACAAGACACAAGGAAGTTTCATTTATGTATAACATGTATAAGGTCGTTCACCGAATTTCTTTTTACACATTGACTGATTGCGTAACTTAATACTAGTATTCAAAACTTTGACAGTGATACAATTATTCTACCCTTTCCGAATCAAGTTCATGAAAATTTCTGCGCATGCGCATATGAATGGTTTAAGTATTATAAACTTAATACTAACTTGAAGCCAATTTAGTTCTTCATCAACTGTAATGTTTTTCATTTTGACCAAGCACGTGACTGTGACCACTGGAGCGTGAAAATCTATGCATAATTGAAAAAAAAAGCGAATCAATTGGAGGTAATCCGAATCATGGACAACTAGTATATATCACCACCGATGGGTTTATCCTTCAAATGTGTGCATTTAGTCAAACAGTGCACCCTATCAAAGATTCTGAGGACAAAAATATTGGCTTTTTCGGCTGCATTTTCCCATGTTGGCTCAACCCTACCCCCACCGAACACACGATCACGGTTCCATGGGAGATCTGAAAAACGTCGGAATATAAATATGATGTTTGTTGAAATCGCAGATTTTTTTCATTGTTTACATTTAGTTTTATAACATAAACACACAGAATGTAAAAATATACCTTTAGTTCCAAACATCAAACAACCCAAGTCCTTTGAGAGCATAAAATGACAGTATGCGGTTAAACGTGATTCGGAGTAACTACAATGACACCGTTTCAAAGTTTCTACTTAAATATGTCGTAATGTTCAGTTTCTGGCCGGAAACTTCGTCAGAAATGACAAAAAATAATTGGAAAAAAATATAAGCAACTAATGTCGAAAGATTACTTACATGGTATCTTTTATTTTTGGGAAATTCGATGACACGCGTTTGATAACCGTGTGCAAAAGAAAGTTTTCGTAAAGAAGATGCTGACGTCATTATCCACGATCATTGAGCGATGGAATGAAACATGTTTGAATCAAGAGTCAAGTGGCCGTGTTCGTTTAAAAAATCCTTGTTTTATATTTTTGTATTTATATTCCTTTGAAAATTATTTTGATTCGGACCATCTACAGATTCGCTATGTAGTATTCAAGGGTGTAAATTAAATATTACTACCTGTGTTGTCGTCCGTGACGTTACTGCAAACGAGCATATTGCTCTCGTCAGGTTGTCGATAATGTGAGAGCCCTTGTTCCAGCGTCTACTAGGCCTTAAGATCGACGTCAAGCAGCGTTTACACCCCCGTCCATTGTCAAGGAGGTACTGATCTTCATTTCTGCCTCTACATAAAGATGACCATACAAATTTGCTCAAAGCACAAACATTCGTTGCTTCAACGGTTTTAATTGTACTTTCATTATTTGCGAAGACCCTAGAGAAACGGCAGTAACAGCAATCTAGCTTTTGAAAACTGGTGTCAT
This sequence comes from Rugalucina vietnamica, assembly GCA_964017185.1. Lineage (NCBI taxonomy): Eukaryota > Metazoa > Mollusca > Bivalvia > Lucinida > Lucinidae > Rugalucina > Rugalucina vietnamica. Next base: position 2,486,632 of record OZ024872.1, read on the forward strand.
TTCTTCATTCGTTACGTCGTTCAAAATTTATAATGTTTTGCAAGACTGACCCTGTCACCCCACTTGAAAATGTCACTTTTGGGGTCAAGGAGGACATCATGGTGGTTATCATAATTTATTTGTTTGCACTTGGTGATTCATTGACAAGTTACCGATTCTCCACGAAGACCGAACAAGTAACTAAATGTTGCGAACCACTGCAGAAGCTGAGGGTGAAGTTAAGATCCTGCAAAAGCTAGTTTAAGCCCACAAGTAATTTAATATTACTGATCGTTCCAAGGCGATATTCTTAGTACACTTAAAGTACCTCTGATTGTTAATTTAGTATTTCCAATCTCAGATTTCGGAATGGGGACTTCTTTCTGATTGCACAATTTCCTGATCATTGCCTACTATTACCTTGATATGTTGTATAAATGGGCTGCTGGTGCCTCTAGGCAAAACTTCTACGCTACTGATTGACGTATGGATGACTGGTTTACCACTCAGAATGTTTGAGCCTGCCAAGAAAAAGTGTTTAAATTCAAACTATCAAAACAAATTTATAAGCCACATGGTCTTAGTTTGGTGGTTATACTGAAAAGTCCAATAAAATGGAGGAAACGTCCCGACATGACCATAGCTGTTTACTAGGACGCTAAACCACAACTCAAACAAAATTTAAAAGATAGACATCAATTTGTGGACGTTGTTCAGCATTCATGTGATCAATGGACCCATATCAATTTGCTTGAAAAAAAAAAAAAAAAGAGTAAATCAATCGAAAGAAAAATGGTTGATTTTTGACTAATATGCGATGGTGAATCTATTTCAAAAGTTGTTCTCTATGGTTTGTATAAATCGGTCAAGCCATTGTTAGCTCAACTGAGCCGAAGGCTCACAGGTGAGCTTAAAGGATAGGCAGCCATACACAAAGATAAAGATAAAAGATAAAGTAGCTTTATTTAACGTCGCGTTTTTAACAGACAACATTAGCTCATGAGCTATTATGCGACATAACAAATATCCTTAACAGATACTTACCTGCCTGCTTGTATCTTCCTGGAACTACCCTTTTATTGCGAGCGTCAGCAAGGGAGCTACCAGTACCATTTTTTACGCCTTTGGTATGGCGCGGCCGAGGATCGAACCTGCGACCTCCCGATCCCGAAGCGGACGCTCTACCACTTGAGCTATCGGGGCCGGTCGTCGTCCGTCGTCCTTCCAAAATTTTAAGGAAGAATACTTCTAAAGTTAGAGGGCCGATCTACGTCAAATTTTATGCGAACCTTCACTAGGGGAATTGACAACATGAGGTTTTGGAGCAGATTGTATCAAAAGTGTGGTTTCCATGGCAACATATGGCTCCAATAGACTTACAAAGGAAAATTATAAAAAATCTCCTTCTCCGAAAACACAAGGCCCAGAACTTCAATATTTTGTATGAAGAAGTGTTTGGTAGTCCCCATTATAAATTGTGTCAATCATGACCCTAGGGTCAAAATTGGCCATGCCCTGGGGGTCGATTGTATCCGTAGTGTTACTACAGGAAAGCCTTCAAACATCCAGTGGGTGATCAAATTATACACACAGCATTACTGGGCAGTAGGAAAGGTTGTTTTTGGACAGATCGCACTGGCACTCTGGTTGTCATGGCAACATATTTACATTTTAATAAAAAAAAAAAAAAAAAAAAAAAAACAGGTCTCACAGTTCAGCTGTTGTTACGCCCCCCCCCCCCCCGTTCAAAGATTCCAGCGCTTCGTCGCACTTGCACCGACCTGTACCTACAGCCTTTGAACCCCCGTGTAGCAGGGACTATCTTCCCGCCAAAAGTGACGTCACCAAAGCCGCCGAGATGATTCCTCTTCAGTTTGCCATAGTCTTCAGCCCAGTACAGTTGTAATTGATCTCCTTCTTCGTAATAATTGCGCTGCGAGCAGGGGATTGGGATTGGTGTCCCCTAATGACCTTCTGGGGTTCGTGGTGGCCATGAGCTCCACCCCAGGTCCTTTCGTGTCTCTGAGGAGGAAATCTTCTTCAGAGAGTTCGAGCGGAGATCAGGTTTGCAACCGTTAACGGTCGATGAGTATAGATCGACTCCTCCCTCTAGGCTTATCGTGGTATCTAACTATTCAGTCATACTGAAGATATGGACCCATCTTAGTCCTATAGCTCAGTCCGCGATCCTACTTGAGCATCGGTACGTTCGATTGGATGGTTACCTTCCTCCTAACGGCCATCTTAAACTGAAAGTGGGAATAATCGATTCGCACTTTCATTTAGATTGGTTATCAGTTCGATATCCCACCCACTGCATTGTCCGGTCTGGAGCGCTCGAATGAGTCCAAAATTAATGTTCATCTTCGTTATGCAATTCAGAATTGTGTTTTTCCGTCTAGTTGGCCTTACGTTGACAGGCACATGGCGGGGGATCCAAGAATAAGATTTACTCTAGGCATTCACCCTCATGTGCTTGCCAAGGGAAGGCCATTAGCAGAATTTAAAAAATTAGAAAGCATGTTGGAAAGTTATCCCGAGGCTGTAGGGATAGGCGAAATTGGGATCGACCACACCACTCGCTGCAAATGCGCTACGTTTCGCAACACAACCCGTTGAGGAGAGGTAAGAATCGAAACTCAGCGTCAATTTCTGCGTCTCGTGTTATCGCTAGCAAAAGAACTAGGCAAGCTGATTGTACTTCATGTCCGTAGCGATGATAAAGATAAGCAGGCCAAAGCTGCTCAGGAGCCACTTAAAGGGAAACATTACTATTTCATTCCCGCATATGATTTTCATGAGACTTCCTATGCTTCAAGATAATTGTATCCTTGGACTAAAATCGAAATAAAAGTGGGGAGTCACCGGCCTCGTTTCCATGGTATCAGAACTTTTTAAACGGTTCTCGTGCATTTCAAAAAACCGCACCCGTAGTGGAAATGTGTTTTAATATATATGTAATTACTGCAAAAACAACTTTATTACACGATTAGTGTTATTTTCTTACATTTTGATACTATTTGCTCTTAATCTGAGGAGATTACATGCAAAATTTACTTTCCCGCCATTTTTTCAAACCTGGAACAAGTACGTATTTTTGCGATACCTCCTAAACTACGCATATGACTTTGATTAAATTACACCAACAGATAGGAAAGGTGATTACCATTTAAAAGTTCAAATAAAAATTGGGGGTTACCGGATTGCATTGGAAGAGACAGAGAAAAAAACGTTCAATATTCCCGCCTTTTCAGGAGGGAAGTGTTTAACCGTAGTATTGACCTCTCCATATGTTTTCAGTATTCTGTCAATCATTTGACGTAATAAGTCTCCTTATGGGTTTATGAAGGTGCATTTTTCATAGCTGTCGCAATGCACGATATTGAATTCCCTTTCTTAGGCCCCATGCACATCCAGGCTAGACTAGGCTAGATTTTGTTTTGTCGGCCATTTTTGTCACTTTTCATCACTTCGATAAATAAATCTATTATCTTCACGCTTACGAGATCAGTAAACACGATGCTATTATGCTTATGATAAAATTAAACTGGAGATGTATTGTTTAATGATATTAAGTAGTGTTGCATAGCTTCAAATGTTTTTAAATTATAAGATTTGGAATAACTCTCTCGATCGTTGACCTATTTATCGGAAAACGATCATTATGATTATATGTTGTTTCCAGTACAGTGTTCTCGTTCACGTCCGCTTTCATAGATGATTGGCATGCGGTATCACGATCTACCGGATTGGACCGAAACTGTCCGAAACGAACCGATATTGTCCGAAACGGACATAGATTGTGATAACAAGAAAATTATAGCATGTTACTAAAATTATGGCATAACAGTTCGATTTTGCTAGAGCCAATCAGAATAATACTACCACAGAATCAAGCAATAATGGAAGGACAAGGTGAATCCAGTATGGTTCGAATTTTTCACCACATAGTAGCATGTGAAGTATTTTATGTGCACAACAATGTTGTGATTTACTTAGAACGCAGGAAAACTGTACCCTAAGAGTTATTGCACCCTGCATACGTGTATCCGCCATGTAACCAGATTTCTTATAGTACGGATTTATGCTACATCACACGACGCCATAAAAAATAGTTTAACCTCACTTTTAAGACTATACCATTTGAGTCACGTGATAGCAGGTTTTGGCTTATGCCACATAACCTTAGATATTAAATGATTTATAGCACAGCTTTGAACCTGGATTCACTTTGTCCTTCCATTATTGCTTGATTCTGTGATAGTATTATTCTGATTGGCTCTAGCAAAATCAAACTTTCATCATTTATTTGAAATCTTTGTTTAGAGACTCAGAGAATCTAATCAAGTTAGGCACAAGCACGCTATACAACTTTGGGTCACTCAGATAGCAAGAATATATGTTTGGAATTTTGAATAAACAACTTTCAACTACGCGCTCGTGATTTGATCTTCTTTACAACTGACCTCCAAACAGTGAATTATTACTCAACAATTCACTGCTAGAGCTGATCTATTTCTTAAACGTTGCACTGACGTCGCATAAATTTATGCGACGTCGTCAACAGCGAAATAAACGTTTTCACATATAATTAACCTTATACACGAATTTGTGCATGTCAATTGCCACAGAACTTCTTTCAAAATAAAAAATGAACAATATGTTTACCCGCTTTTGGACTTTATTATGCAGAAACAAACATAACAAGATTCTACAGCTTGCAATGTCAAAGAGAAATCAAAACAAAACGACATTAAAAACTACGCGTAACATGTACATACTAAACGCCGACGTTGCGCAAACAGTGTGCTCATAAACAACAGTAATGTTTACCCTTAAACAGCCCCAAGATGCTGGACAAAGCAATGCGCCAATTCACCGCCATTGTTCTGTAGGGGGGATAGAGGAAAAAATTGACTGGAGCTCTAAACTCCCGAATTGCTATTTTAGCCTTTCCAGTAAGTCAGTTGAGGATAGTAAAACGGTAGCTTGTTTGAAATCCGTGTGAAGGTCTGACCGTCTTATTCTAGAGACGGGGAGAAAGCAGCTCAAATAAGGGGAAGTCCAACCCTTGAGCTTCTGAGAGTGTGCAATAAAAAATGCTGCTAGGCTTTACAACTTACCCTGGTGAGTCACTCTTATTGGGTTGAAGTGCGTCACGTTGAATATTTTTCGATTAATATCAAAAAAGCTCTCTATATAGTTAACATTGCTTCAGTGGTGAAGAGCTGGTATGTTGTCATTACTGGAGAAAGTGTTCTTCGCGAAATTTGCAGAGCTCGCGTTAAATTCATCTGGTTTTAGAAAGAATTATTCTTGCGGTAGTGAATAACTGCTGCAAGGATTCACCCATTTCTTTACTACTTTGTTAGTGTGTAATTTTCAACATGGTTTAATCCATATTTAAAATATCTATTTATTCTTTTTTAGGCCAGAAAAATCTGTCATATCTAAAAAGTAAGTCTAATTTAGATTGCATGCAAGATGAGCATAGTTTAGGTTCAATTTAGCTAAGTATCTATTTCTAATCTGCTTGTTATGTTTAGTTCCAATTCTTCCAGAGATTACCAATGTGAATTATTGTTCACAGAGTTAATCCTTTCTTTAGAATAGTTTTTCCTGCTCTAAAAATTTAAATAGGATAATGTTTGGATGTTACATTGTATTTCGGTATTTTATACAATATCTAAACATAGTCAAATTAGCATTAATATAAGAGGAATAACTCTGGGAACTTTCATTATATTCATCTTTCATAGTTATCACTAATACTTTCTTAGAAAAATCGCCCAATTTACTGTACATTGTAAAATTCATGCCACCTGAAACGGCAGTAATCTCAGGAATTATTTTATTTTATGTTTAATTTCTTTTTGAGTTTATTTCTAGTCGAGCCCTCAGGACGCACTTTGATCAGGTGAACGTCCTGCCACTGAGATAGTAGAAAACCCCTGTGGCTGACAGTACACACAAGTAGTGTAATATATCATTGTATATAATAAGTTAAATATGTACATTTTTATATATTGTATCATCCAAACTCACCCAGGTGGCAAGAATTCCGTCCAAGTATGTACAGTATATATCTTCTTATTTATTAAAGTTCAACATCAATTCAACACATGTCTGTAAATTCATAGTATCATTGTGTATAGTATAAATAATTTCATCTTATCCATGTCAATAAGTTATATAAACTAAAAAGAAATCTAGTTATCTTCATACTTCCATCAACCATATAAGCTACACGTTTTATTCACTTTAAAGTTAAAATTTATAAGGTCAAATTTCAGTCAATCATTTTAATTCTGATTCTGGTTAAAATTCTCAAGTTTACATAATTCAGGACAGAGCATGCGGTGTTGTTGTTAAAATTATGCCAATGACTTTTTAAGGAAGGGGGAGAGTGTTACGATCCCCCGGTTACAGATTCCGGCACTTTGTCACACCTGCATCGACCTCTACATACGACCTTTGAACCCCGTGCAGCCCGCCAAAAGTCACGTCACCAAAGCCGCCGAGAGAATTCCTTATCAGTTTGTCATAGTCTTCAGCCGAGAACAGTTGAGATTGATTTCCTTCTTCCAGCTGAGTAAAGGTAAGCTCTTCGTCTCCGCAATAATGACGCTGCGAGCAGGAGATTGGGATTGGGGTCCCCTATTGATCTTCTGGGGTTCGTGGTGGCCATGAGCTCCATCCCAGGTCCTTTCGTTTCTCTGAGGAGGAAATCCTCTTCAGAGAGTTCGATCGGAGATCAGGTTTGGAACCGTTAACCGTAAACGAAAGGACCTGGGATGGAGCTCATGGCCACCACGAACCCCAGAAGATCATTAGGGGACCCCAATCCCAATTTCCTGCTCGCAGCGTCATTATTGCGGAGACGAAGAGCTTACCTTTACTCAGCTGGAAGAAGGAAATCAATCTCAACTGTTCTCGGCTGAAGACTATGACAAACTGATAAGGAATTCTCTCGGCGGCTTTGGTGACGTGACTTTTGGCGGGCTGCACGGGGTTCAAAGGTCGTATGTAGAGGTCGATGCAAGTGTGACAAAGTGCCGGAATCTGTAACCGGGGGATCGTAACACTCTCCCCCTTCCTTAAAAAGTCATTGGCATAATTTTAACAACAACACCGCATGCTCTGTCCTGAATTATGTAAACTTGAGAATTTTAACCGGAATCAGAATTAAAATGATTGACTGAAATTTGACCTTATAAATTTTAACTTTAAAGTGAATAAAACGTGTAGCTTATATGGTTTATGGAAGTATGAAGATAACTAGATTTCTTTTTAGTTTATATAACTTATTGACATGGATAAGATGAAATTATTTATACTATACACAATGATACTATGAATTTACAGACATGTGTTGAACTGATGTTGAACTTTAATAAATAAGAAGATATATACTGTACATACTTGGACGGAATCCTTGCCACCTGGGTGAGTTTGGATGATACAATATATAAAAATGTACATATTTAACTTATTATATACAATGATATATTACACTACTTGTGTGTACTGTCAGCCACAGGGGTTTTCTACTATCTCAGTGGCAGGACGTTCACCTGATCAAAGTGCGTCCTGAGGGCTCGACTAGAAATAAACTCAAAAAGAAATTAAACATAAAATAAAATAATTCCTGAGATTACTGCCGTTTCAGGTGGCATGAATTTTACAATGTACAGTAAATTGGGTGATTTTTCTATGAAAGTATTAGTGATAACTATGAAAGATGAATATAATGAAAGTTCCCAGAGTTATTCCTCTTATATTAATGCTAATTTGACTATGTTTAGATATTGTATAAAATACCGAAATACAATGTAACATCCAAACATTATCCTATTTAAATTTTTAGAGCAGGAAAAACTATTCTAAAGAAAGGATTAACTCTGTGAACAATAATTCACATTGGTAATCTCTGGAAGAATTGGAACTAAATATAACAAGCAGATTAGAAATAGCTACTTAGCTAAATTGAACCTAAACTATGCTCATCTTGCATGCAATCTAAATTAGACTTACTTTTTAGATATGATAGATTTTTCTGGCCTGAAAAAGAATAAATAGATATTTTAAATATGGATTAAACCATGTTGAAAATTACACACTAACAAAGTAGTAAAGAAATGGGTGAATCCTTGCAGCAGTTATTCACTACCGCAAGAATAATTCTTTTTAAAACCAGATGAATTTAACGCGAGCTCTGCAAATTTCGCGAAGAACACTTTCTCCAGTAATGACAACATACCAGCTCTTCACCACTGAAGCAATGTTAACTATATAGAGAGCTTTCTTGATATTAATCGAAAAATATTCAACGTGACGCACTTCAACCCAATAAGAGTGACTCACCAGGGTAAGTTGTAAAGCCTAGCAGCATTTTTATTGCACACTCTCAGAAGCTCAAGGGTTGGACTTCCCCTTATTTGAGCTGCTTTCTCCCCGTCTCTAGAATAAGACGGTCAGGCCTTCACACGGATTTCAAACAAGCTACCGTTTTACTATCCTTAACTGACTTACTGGAAAGGCTAAAATAGCAATTCGGGAGTTTAGAGCTCCAGTCAATTTTTTCCTCTATCCCCCCTACAGAACAATGGCGGTGAATTGGCGCATTGCTTTGTCCAGCATCTTGGGGCTGTTTAAGGGTAAACATTACTGTTGTTTATGAGCACACTGTTTGCGCAACGTCGGTGTTTAGTATGTACATGTTACGCGTAGTTTTTAATGTCGTTTTGTTTTGATTTCTCTTTGACATTGCAAGCTGTAGAATCTTGTTATGTTTGTTTATGCATAATAAAGTCCAAAAGCGGGTAAACATATTGTTTATTTTTTATTTTGAAAGAAGTTCTGTGGCAATTGACATGCACAAATTCGTGTATAAGGTTAATTATATGTGAAAACGTTTATTTCGCTGTTGATGACGTCGCATAAATTTATGCGACGTCAGTGCAACGTTTAAGAAATAGATCAGCTCTAGCAGTGAATTGTTGAGTAATAATTCACTGTTTGGAGGTCAGTTGTAAAGAAGATCAAATCACGAGCGCGTAGTTGAAAGTTGTTTATTCAAAATTCCAAACATATATTCTTGCTATCTGAGTGACCCAAAGTTGTATAGCGTGCTTGTGCCTAACTTGATTAGATTCTCTGAGTCTCTAAACAAAGATTTCAAATAAATGATGAAAGTTTGATTTTGCTAGAGCCAATCAGAATAATACTATCACAGAATCAAGCAATAATGGAAGGACAAGGTGAATCCAGGTTCAAAGCTGTGCTATAAATCATTTAATATCTAAGGTTATGTGGCATAAGCCAAAACCTGCTATCACGTGACTCAAATGGTATAGTCTTAAAAGTGAGGTTAAACTATTTTTAGTGGCGTCGTGTGATGTAGCATAAATCCGTACTATAAGAAATCTGGTTACATGGCGGATACACGTATGCAGGGTGCAATAACTCTTCGGGTACAGTTTTCCTGCGTTCTAAGTAAATCACAACATTGTTGTGCACATAAAATACTTCACATGCTACTATGTGGTGAAAAATTCGAACCATACTGGATTCACCTTGTCCTTCCATTATTGCTTGATTCTGTGGTAGTATTATTCTGATTGGCTCTAGCAAAATCGAACTGTTATGCCATAATTTTAGTAACATGCTATAATTTTCTTGTTATCACAATCTATGTCCGTTTCGGACAATATCGGTTCGTTTCGGACAGTTTCGGTCCAATCCGGTAGATCGTGATACCGCATGCCAATCATCTATGAAAGCGGACGTGAACGAGAACACTGTACTGGAAACAACATAATTTCATAATGATCGTTTTCCGATAAATAGGTCAACGATCGAGAGAGTTATTACAAATCTTATAATTTAAAAACATTTGAAGCTATGCAACACTACTTAATATCATTTAACAATACATCTCCAGTTTAATTTTATCATAAGCATAATAGCATCGTGTTTACTGATCTCGTAAGCGTGAAGAAAATAGATCTATTTATCGAAGTGATGAAAAGTGACAAAAATGGCCGACAAAACAAAATCTAGCCTAGTCTAGCCTGGAAATGCATGGGGCCTAAGAAAGGGAATTCAATATCGTGCATTGCGACAGCTATGAAAAATACACCTTCATAAACCCATAAGGAGACTTATTACGTCAAATGATTGACAGAATACTGAAAACATATGGAGAGGTCAATACTACGGTTAAACACTTCCCTCCTGAAAAGGCGGGAATATTGAACGTTTTTTCTCTATCTCTTCCAATGCAATCCGGTGACCCCCAATTTTTATTTGAACTTTTAAATGGTAATCACCTTTCCTATCTGTTGGTGTAATTTAATCAAAGTCATATGCGTAGTTTAGGAGGTATCGCAAAAATACGTACTTGTTCCAGGTTTGAAAAAATGGCGGGAAAGTAAATTTTGCATGTTATCTCCTCAGATTAAGAGCAAATAGTATCAAAATGTAAGAAAATAACACTAATCGTGTAATAAAGTTGTTTTTGCAGTAATTACATATATATTAAAACACATTTCCACTACGGGTGCGGTTTTTTGAAATGCACGAGAACCGTTTAAAAAGTTCTGATACCATGGAAACGAGGCCGGTGACTCCCCACTTTTATTTCGATTTTAGTCCAAGGATACAATTATCTTGAAGCATAGGAAGTCTCATGAAAATCATATGCGGGAATGAAATAGTAATGTTTCCCTTTAAGTGGCTCCTGAGCAGCTTGAGCGTTTTGAAACATTCCAATATACTTATAATGGGGAAAGTGGTGTCAAAACAATTTCTGTACTATTTTGTATCGAATCTTTGCTAGCAGGTTACAAGGACACCCAAAATATCTCAAATGACGGAGCTCGAATTTCGACCAGATCCCATTTCGGTGTGCGAAGTTAACTGCCCCTTGAGTGTTTGAAAAATTGATATATACAGCTAATGTTGTCCATTGATATCCAATGATCAGGGACTGCGGAGTTAGCGGCACTTGAGCGTTTTGAAAAATCACCATAGGCTTATCATGGGGAAAGTGTTGTAAACACATTTACTAGATGTTATTCTGTATCGAATCTTTTCGAATTCCGGTCACCTACCATTGAGGTCTTTGAAGAAAGTGGTGTCAATGCATTTTCTGTACTATTTTGTATCGAATCGTTTTTAATACTTGCAAGTAAAGGGCTGGTCACATGGACAGATTTACTCACGTATGCAAATTTTGCGTTTACGCAAATTTTACTCACGTAAGCAAATCTGTCCATGTGACCGCAATTTTTTCCACTTTTGCGTATATGCAAAATTTGCGTATACGCAAATTTTGCACTTGGTCTAGACCAAGTGCAATACTCAATTTGCAAATTTTGCATACTTGCAAATCTGTCCATGTGACCGGAAAGCAAAATTTGCATACGTGAGTATTTATCAATTTGTGCCAAATTAATGTTAACAAGAAAAGATATGACACAAGTGTCATATCAATAGCTTCAATTTTCTATCGCAGTCAATAACGTATAAGACAAAGCGCGCACCGAGCGTGTGGAAAAATATGCCGCAAATTCAACCAATGTATTTCCATAGACATACATACGTGGTTTGTCAGAAAAGTTCGTGTACACCATTTATATTTTCAACAGAAAAATGAATATATCTGCTTTTGCAAAAGTATTTTATAAGCAAATATACAAGAAATTTTATTGAAATCTGACAAAAACACGTCATCTACAGCCTTTTCCCTGCACTTCCGAACCGAGTGCGGGGCAAAGGTCAACGTCTCTATATGACGTTACTTGACATTTTAAGCCGCCAGCACGTTATACATTTGTTTCAGTGTGTGTGTTTTTTTTTTTAACAAAAGATCCTTGGTTATCAACATTTTTATGTCTGTGTATCCAGCTGTCAAATGCAGATACGCCGTACCAATTCTCGCAAAATTGTTCGTCCACCTGTTGAACATGTGTAACAATTTCTTGCGGCGAGCATGCCAGACAGGTGATCTTCTGTTTATCATCATAGGTGGACTTCTGAGCAGCTGAAAATCGTCTGTGCCACAACTACTGAGAACTAAATAGTAACTGACAGACCGATGACGTTTCTGTTGTTTGTAACATTTTCATCGTATCTGTGGGTGATTTCCTTAACGAAACATACAATCGGCGTCGGCTGTTCTCCGACGTCAAATTACGCCATTATTTCAAACAGATTTTTCGGTCTGCTTCTGATTTTTTTCACATAAATCAAACAACACTGCCGCCAAGTCGGAATCTTTCTGAAACTGAAGTCAGTGTTATTTGGTTTTAGGACGAAATGTTTTAATGTTATAACATATTTAAGTGCCGTTTGACAGGGAAAAAAACACAATATGAAAATCGTCACATTTTGTTGACGTTTTGGCACCTGTCCCGTGTGGCCCTACGTACGCTTAAGTAGAAAATATGTCATATTTAACGTGTTGATACTTCAAATTGAAACAAATTCCTCAAATATGCTCATAAGATATTTCTGCTTATATTTATAAAAAAAACAAAATAACTTAAACAACAGCACTTTACTTTTCCTGCTAGCCAAGGTGTCCACAAACCTCGTACATGTGCGTTCTGTACGCTTGGTGTACGTTAAAGTATTTTAAGCATGCAGCATGCTTAAAGCTCGACGTGTCTCGGGTATGTGTCTTAAACGAATAAGTTCAACACGCGTTACATTAAACGTTTGATACGCGCCTATACTGTATTGTGTGCTTAACATACATGTAACTGTACAAAAGTACATGCAATCCAAAATTTTCAGCATGCTGAGATTATTATACGACCTGTACACACCTTAGACACACGCTAATCATTTGTGACTGTTATTTTCACCATAGAGACTATGGGCCCCCCTCCCATTGGGGCCTAAAGAAAAAGATATAGGCTACTTGTGCCTTCAGGTAAAGCTAAATACACTGCTGACTGATTACTGGTTAACCGCGCTTGTCAGGCTGAGCCTGCCGAGGAAACATTTCAAGTCAAACCATCCATACGTATAAGCCTTTTGTGTCTTAGTTGGATAGTTATATTTCAAGCACTTGTTGGATGTGATGACATCCTCATTTTGGGTAAAAGTCCTGTAAAATGGAGGCAACATCCCAACATGACCAGTCCCCGAAGCAGCATAGAAGCTTGAAATTTCGGATTTAATAAGAAGAGAAAGTGTACTATCCGTGTAGCGAAAACAAAGGCGCTGATCAGCTTCGCAGTTACTGCGAAGCTGATCTGCGCCTTTGTTTTCGCATAGGCGAAAATCCGGTTTTCTTGTGAGGCGGCTCATTTGATAATGCAACATTCATTTGTCTGGGTCTACCAGTTATCGCCAGTACTGAACAACTTTTTTCAGCGTACTGCTAAATAGACTCCATAAAAAAGGAAGAATAAAAACGAATGAAGAAAGAAAAGAGGCTTATTATGACTATAATAATAAAAAAAAAAAAAAAAAAAAATGAATAGCGGATACTCGGCGAGATTCGAACCTGTAAGAGTCTGATTAGAAGATCGATGCTTAACACACTGAGCTAATGGGGCCGACGGACTTTTAACGGCATTACTCATGTTATCCTTAATATTTATGGTCTATAAATAATAATCTAAAAATAGTTGCCATTATCGGCTGGTTTCCCGTTATCAGGTTTATGTTATATGTAAATATATTCGGAATAGGAACCAGTGCCATGCTTAATTGATACCGAATCATTTTCCCGCCCTTGATTAGAAGAGAAAAGAGAATCAGGCTATCTCGGCTTCATTCGTACCTTCGAGGTTATCATAAAAAAAACTATTGAAGTGACCACGGCAGTGTAGCGCTAAATACAAACCGCGATGAACTATCATTATTATGAAGAACAGACAGGCACTACAGGCATAATCAATGATAGAAATCATGTCTTAAGCATGTCGTTTATAGATTAGAAACCGAAATAACAATTTGTATCGAAATAATTGGGGACGAATATGCCTAAGGCTTGCAAAGACCGCAGACTGATGACCGCCGACCGAATCACTACCCATGGCCTCTAAGCAGTCTTTTTAATTTGAAACGTTAGTAACTTTCAAACTTTTAAGTGTCCCAGTTGAAAAAACAATCTATTTACTTTTTGTATGTCTATAGCTTTACATCCTAAAATAATCATATTGACGAATAAACAATCTTTTAAAACCGGACTTCTTTTTTTCTCGGATGGATATCTACATGGAACTTTTCCATTACAGTTATAGCTATAGAATAATACATTGAAGGGTTGAAGCTATAAAAAGGCATTATTTCAAACTGCAATTATTCCCAAAATGACTGAATAAAACAATACAACATATCTGACCTAATTAAAATAACACTACCGCCTTAGTGTTCAGTAGAAAGCTATTGGAGGCCTAGGGGATAAAGGAATCTCTTAACTTGCCCTGGATTCCAGGTGAAATTCCTCTATTAAAACTTTAGCGCCACAAGTTGGATATCTTATCAGACGTTTTCGTCAGAATGAAATAGATATATAGGATAACTCAATATATAAAATGAGGCTAACTACACTGTATGTTGTAGCGATATTTACAAAAGCAACTGCTACAAGATAGAATGAATGTGAATAATAACAATAATAATAATAATAATAATAATAACTTTATTTAAAGAGGATAACATATTTGGCAGATATGCCAGTCTAACATATGGTCCTCAACTAACAAATATTTAAATGCTTGACAAAATGAATATACAGTCTAATATTTACAATGGTATGTACAATTTGAAGATACTATGTGCCAGACAGAGTGCATGCGAGTTACATAACCCCCCACCATTGCATTGGGTTGAAAGTTGGCTTGACGCCATGCAGTGGCTTGATTTATCATTTCAGCGTACCATTCTTTTATTTTTATTGACTTAGCATATCGGTTTCCGCATGACTATGGCCATAGCTGTTGGGGGTCACAAAACGCTATCACAACATCAGGTTCTCGTTTGTACACATCTAGAAAGATAAGTTATTCTGTCAAGTTCTTGATCACTTAGACTGTCCTCCGATATGTTGAATCTCTTCACACACAATGTTCACACACATACTTATATGACTTCCAGACCCAGCGTCGAAACAAAAATAGGATTTTCCGAGAACCCCAGTATGAGAGAGCAAACATGTGGCGGAAACCAATGTCCAGACAGCATGGGTGCTCTACCAGAGTGGGGAACTACATGGGCTGTTTGCAGTTGATTTGAATTTCAATTTATTTTGACCTTGAGCGATGTTCAGACTTAGGGTATGAAAAGAAATTCAAGGTCCCTTAAGATGTTCACGCGAACATGAGGCGAATGCCTTTATCCAGCCTCTCCCCTTAGACAGCGACATTGAGGAATTGATGATTGAAGCTATGTAAATAAGGTATCGGTCTGTTTGGCGAAGGGCCGTTAAATAGGAAATTATACAGAAAACCCTCCTAATTCAGACACACACATGTCCATAGATAAACACCTGGCCTGGAAGTGACCATGCCTAGCATGCCATCCACAGACATGGGCATGCTTGACTTGAGTAGAGCTATATTTTTAAATCAGTATCGCTTTCTATTATCTTGGTAGGTTTCCCCACCTAGATAGATCCAAACCCGAGGAGAGCCAATCTACGAATACAAATATATTATACCAATAGACCACCTTAAGCACGAAATCTCAGTACGAAAGTTTCGAAAATAAATACGAAAAACGTGAAACAATGCACTTGAGAGCGGTGGATTTTGCCACACCAAATAAATTCCCAATTGTTCTATACTCAGTTGGAGTGGCAAGCCAGTAGATCGTGAGTGCTACTTGTTTCTGCACATCTATTGCATCCCATACAGCATTTTCCATTGGAGAAAGATCAGGTTTAAGAACCCTGCACACCTTATTAAAGGGTTGCCTAGTCATTCTGAAGTTCTCCACCCATTGCTCATCTGTAAATGTCTGTTGTACTATCCTATCATACCAATCACTAGATCTTTCTTTTCGCCATTCCTGCTTTTCATGTCCTAACCCCCTAGCAAACCCCAATTCAAGACAGTATGGCATCATTCTATGCCGCCCAAACCCGAACAGTCCATTCATTTTAACTGCTTTTACCGAACTTTAGTTTTTGACAATTTTAACTGAAATGACAAGACCTCAAAAGCTCATGTGACCGCAAAGCAAAATTTACTTTTACTTACGTGAGCAAAATTTGCATATATGCAAAATTTGCGTATACGCAAATCCTGGCCATGTGACCAGGGCTTAACAAGGACAACCACAATATCTCAGATGAGATCGAATTTCGACCAAATCCCATTTCTGTTTGCGGAGTTAGTCGCTCTTGAGGTTTTAAAAAATATTTCGTGTTGTCAACATTTGTAGTCCCTACATTTACGCACAGATCTTCTTCATTCTTGCAGGTAATTATAACAACCATCATATCTCAGATAATTTCGGCCAGATCTGATCATGGACTGCAACGTTAGCTGCCATTGAGTGTTTGAAAAATTGATATTTAGTGTTGTCAACACTCGTGTCCCCTTTTTTATCAGCTGAGGATGAGGTCAGGGCCATGTATTACCGGTTTAAGCCCCCCAGTAATTTAATTACTGTTCGTGGCAAGGGGATACTGCTTCGTGTTTTGGTGTTGATTTTTTGTGTTGCACATTACGTACGTTTTCATATTTTGGAGTTAAGCTTGGATAACTGTGTGGCCGCCTATTGGGAAATGGCTGCTTCCTCGGCTTACGATATTATGTTCTCTCAGTATAAGTACCTGATTGTTTTAGTTTTCTCGCGTGTTTTTGCAGTGGGAATTTCTTTCTCATTGCGCCAGTTCCTGATCATTGCCTACTTTTAACTTTTGGTCAAGTCAAGTAAAATTTATTAAACGTCGGTTTGGTTTCAACAATACAACACACGCGCCAGGGTGCTTTTTATACCGACCAACTTTTAGCTGTTGGTTTAGGCCTGTTGTTTGTTTATGATTTGTGCTATTTGTTTTCGTTGAAATAAAGCAAAGTGCCTTATTTATCACAGTGTTGATTTTAAGTAGGAATCCATATAAAAAGCTTGTGATAAAAGCATGCACTACTAGTATACGCGAACTGTGCATTTGATAGGTTAAGTTACATATGAAATTCGCTTGTACCCTGGGCGATGTCTAAGCGCTGTAAAGTCCCCACAGCCTTGTCCCCAAACACTAGCTTACTACTGGCCATCCAAAACATTTATCCTCTTAGAATATTGATTTAATTTTAAGATGAACGCTGAACGTACACTCATTCAAAATTATGAAACTATTTATTCTTACTTTACTTTTATCTAATTTGAATAGTACCATTTTCGGTTTGATTTTTCGTTTTAATGTCGTAAAACAGCTGTCACACTATTACGTATCGACTCACGTATCTACGGCGTATCAAGATACGAAACGTACGTCACGCGTACGTCGTACATACGTGAGCATACGTAGCTCGTACTCCTCGATACGTAGCTCATACTCCTCATACGCAGAGGTGCTACGTTTTTATGTGTGCACTTAAAAATTCGTCGTAGCACGTACGTGGCGGGTCCGATACGCCGTACACACGTCACACATACGTCGTACATACGAAAGCAACGTGGCAGGTACGCCCTAGATACGTAGCTCATACTCCTGATACGCCACGCGTACGTCGCGGTTAACATACCACGTAACTGTGTCGTATGTACAGCGTACCTTTCGTGTCTGCTACGTATGTGTGACGTATGTGTGGCGTATCCTCGACTCTCTTTTCGTGTCTACGGCGTATCAACGACGTACGTGTGACGTATCTCGCGTATCAATGGCATATGTGATCAGCTACGTATGTGCTACGAACATTTCGCTGCTGTAGAGTATGTGTGACGTATAAGGAGTATCAGGAATATTTTGTGGCGTTCCAAGAGAATCGCAATGCTTCTATTTACAATGTAAATGTTTTCGTTTTTTCGAAGTCATGGATCAGATGTTTCTCACGGTTCAGGGTGCCGTGCAGGCGGTTCTTTCAGGGCTACGCTTGGTGTAGCCTCTGTCTTTGTTCATGTCGTCTTACGACTAAGATGGGGGGCTCGGTAATGTTTCATCCCCCACCTCGGATTTTTCTTCGGTGTTAATCTATGTCATCTATATTTCTCCGGTGGCATTTTCGACCTCTGATAATTGATAACTGTAATATGCGAATTGCATGAACAAAGTGAACACAACCGTTTGTTCTCATAGGTATTAAAAGCAATTGGTACAGAACAGATACGCAGCAGATAAAAATAGAACGTAGCTTACATACGCCCTAGAAAAGTCACACGTACACTTCATACGCCATACATACGTCACACATACGTAGCACATACGCCTTGATACGCCGTACATACGAAAGCGAAATTCCACACGAATACAGATACGTCACTGATACGCCACGGGAACGTAGCAGGAACGTCACACGTACGTGGTACATACGTCGCTCGAACAAAATCGTATCGAAAATCTCCGCTGATACGTGAATGTGTGACAGAGCTATAACGTTCATACTAAAATGCTCTCGCAAATCCGCTAAATCAGGAAATAGAACATTGTCCTTTTGATTTGATTTTATTTCCAGACTTAAATTCAAAGCCTCAATTAAATATGTTGACTAGAACATAATAAACACTTGTCATTTATTGCCTGTTAGCATTCTTGAATGACCTAACTTCGACGTCATGCGAGTCTGTAGAGTCATTATAAAGCAGGAACATGGCAAATTGAAACAATGGTAACAAAACACGGTATTCACCATGGATCCAGAAATGTTCTTACTCTTCCAGTGTATTAAACTAGACGAGCATGGAACGCTCTTTGTATGTTGTCGTTGCGATAACAGTTCGTTAAAACAGACAACATTTTATAAATAAGCTCATGGAATTGATTTGGAATTCCGTGTTCAAGACTCGGCTATTGATTCTCAGTAAGCAGACCATTTGAGCTACCACATGAGAAAACTAACAATGTGGTTCCCGAACAGGTCCTACACAAACCAAACTGTACAAGAAAAGAAAATGACTAGAGACTGGAAATTTTGGATTTAGAATGTAGAGGAATTGTACTATCCGTGTAGCGAAAACAAAGCCGCGATCAGCTTCACAGTTACTGCGAAGCTGATCCGCCCCTTTGTTTACGCGTATGCAAAATGCTTGTTTTCTCATGAGGCGGTTCATTTCTTTTCCTCGGATGAATATATCGACTTATCGGTACCTAGCACGCGCTGAAGATGACAGTTTGATTATCGGGGGGCTCTTTGCGCTTGCGCAACGGCATTGACAGAACCCAATGACGTCAAGCGGTCACGTGTCCATCTGTATATTCAAGGAACATGCAAGTTGCGGAATTTGTGATCTAAGCTTAATAATTCCAACTATTTATTTATAAAAGAATAATATGGTGCTAATGATTAGAAGCATCTTAAAGGGTCGATAGTCATGAGTATTGATATGTTTAGATTTAACTGAGAATTACCCAAATACATCGTTGCGCGGTAATCGATTTCTCGTCAAAACTGTCTCCTAATATCCAATTTATTGATGGAAATTTGTTAGCAAGGAATCATGAAATAGAGTATCTGTCAGTTGTGGCTAGGAGATTAAACATATAAAACTTGAACAAAAGGATAATTACTCAACAAATTAAAACAAAGGATAAAATAAATGCTGACATAGAAAAAATATAATAAAATAGGATATTCGGAATCGAAGCCATCTGCAACAAAGCAGTGGATCAGGAGTGAAATGTTTTTTCACCAGAAATGGATACATAGAGATTATGTTTTTCTCTTATCCTTAGCGTGTTTTGGGCTGGTTGGGTGGTCGACATGTAGCCAGGAGGTGATGACAAACCACTGGTATGTGGAGCTGGACGGCGAAGGAGGGGCGGACAGGGCGATGGAGGTGGCGAAGAGGTCGGGATTCACATACGTAGGACCGGTACGTCGACTTTTACAAATTTATGATGAATAGTCTTGTCCATCATTATCATTTGGATGAGTCCACTTTCAGTTTAGGGGCAATAATATTTATTTTCAATCTTTACTTATTTTCTTTTTATCAGATTGTTTCTAGCAAATAATATCTCCCAGATGAGATGCCGCGTTCTACGGCGCCAGGGTAAGAACGCGGCGTCACATCAGTGGCTATACTGTTTGCCTATATCTCACAATTATACGAGATAATCCATTTTGTTTACCATACTGAATAATTGATTGATTTGGAATTAATAATTTATCGACGTTTTACGGCCGCACCCGATATAATCCTATATCTACTGATGTTAACATCAGGGAAACATGTCCGTGAAATGTATAACCCCTTAAACATCTTTTTCTTATATAGAAAAACTGGGGTTTACTGGGGTATACTTGACTGATTTTGTTATTTTTGTTACAAAACATACATTGTGGGTACTCGTTGGAACCGCTTCGGCGAGGCGGTTCTAACTTGTATCCATTTTTTTTTCTGGAAAAATCTCCGTATATGGAACGGGCAAGTTTTCGTAATGGCGTGATCATTGGGTTATAAGGCTCTTCATTAAAACCGAACAAATTGTTGTTGTTGTTAATTGCAGCAGTCGAAGGGTGAGGATTGGGGCTTGTATATTCGATTCAACCGTCCAGCGACTTCTTTACTGACCGTTCTAAGACGACTCTTTTGTGATATGTCTTCATTTGTCATGTATTATACATGTATCTGCCACTCTGATGCATTTGTTTACCCTTTACATCAGGAAAACATGCCCTTGTCATATTTACCCCATTAAACTCCATTTTTATATAGAAGAACTAGGGTTTACAGGGGTATAAATTTGTTTCTTATTTTTGTTCGAACACATATATTGTGGGTATTCGTTGAGGCGGTTTTATAGTGTACCCGCAATTTATGTTTTGAACAAACATATTAAAATATCAAAAGTTTTCTACAGATTTTCTTCAAGTTTTAAAACTAAAAAAATATCTATATATTGCATGAGCAGGTTTTCGTAATGTTTGGAAGACACTAGCTGGCTTCTTCGTTGGGAAAGAGCTAGTCATCTTTCTCTGTTTTTCATTTGTAAACCATCTAGCTGTACATTAACTCATTTAAGCCTGGCGTCCCTTTTGTGGGACATAGGCAAACAGAATAGCCCCAGATGGGACGCCGCAGAACGCGGCGTCCCATCTGGGGCTATTCTGTTTGCTAAGAGAATGTTCATCGAAAAATTCAATAACTTGAATTTAAGAATCACTCCTGACACCCCTTAAAATGAAAGTGGACTGATCCAAATGATAATGATGGGAAAATCCATTCGTCAAATATATATATATTATATATATATTATGTGGCCGCCTTTTGCAGTTGTATTAAATTGTCCATTGATGTACATTAATTCTGGAACATACGCAGGGGTAGGGGATACGTTGTTTCAAGTTTCGACCTTTGTATGCTGTAATAATGAAACGTGTAGGATTCTCCCATTTTGCTGAATTATTAGGCACGTTTTTTCTTTAAATAAGATCACTCACGAAATCATCACGGCTCAAGTGTTTGGTGATATAATTTTGTACACATGTCGTGGCAAATGTCACTTTGGTTCCATGTTCCGTTAACTTCACAGGTAAACGGGAAAAAAGTTGGTCACGGGGAGGTGACAATCAATAATGCAAGGATTATACCGGACCAGATGTTCAAAACTTCGTTAGCTTAACGTCATCGTTAAGACCTCAACTCGTTATGTAAATGCTGACTACATAAGCAAAGATATTGCTATTTTTTTGTTGATTTTATGTGAGAATCCTTTGCATGGTAGTTTATTAATAATGTCTTTATTTTGAGAGGATTGCATACAATTATTCTACCCATTCCGGATCAAGTTCATGAAAATTGCTGCGCATGTGCATATGAATGATTTGAGTATAATAAAATTAGTATTATCTTGAAGCCAATTTTGTTCCTCATCATCTGCATTGCTTTTCATTTTTTACCAAGCACTCGACTGTGACCACTGGAGCGTGAAAGTATATGCATAATTGAAGTCAATGCGGATCAGTTGGAGGTTATCCAAATCATGGACTATATATCACAACCGATGGGTTTATTCTTCAAATTATTTGCATGTAGTCATACAGTGAACCTTATGAAATATTCAGAGGACAAAAACATGTGCCTCTTTCGGCGTCATTTTCCCATAGCCACGTTTGCTCAACCCCACCCCCACCGAACACACGATTTTCCATGGGTGATCTGTATAAGGTCGGAATAGTATATGATGCTTGTTAAAAACGCAGATTATTTCATAGTTTACACTTAATTTTATAATAATAATACCTAGAATGTAAAAATATAACTTAAGTTACAAACATCAAACAATACAAGTCCTTTGGGGGCATTAAATGACAGTATGCGGTTAAACGTGATTCGGAGTAACTACAATGATACCATTTCAAAATTTCTAATTAAATATGTCGTAATATTCGATTCTAGGACGGAAACTTCGTCAAAATGACAGAAAATAATTGGGGAAAATATTAGCAACCAATATCGAAAGATAACTTACATGGTACCTTTCATTTTCGAGAAATTCGGCAAACCGCCGTGTGTAAAAGAAAGCTTTTTTTCCATCGTGTTTCTGTACATGAGCCGGGAACCATTGACGTGAACAAGATGTTGACGTCATTATCCACGATCAATGATTGATGGAATGAAACATGGTTGAATCAAGAGTCAAGTGACCAAGTTCGTTTTAAATAAATCTTGTTTTATGTTTTTGTAAAATTCTTTTGAAAATTATTTTGATCCGGATCATCTTCAGATCCGCTATGGCTACAACAAGTGTATTAAGTACAAACATCTAACATATGGTCCTCTGTAAACATGAAACATACATAAAACATTTATACATAAACATACATATATACATAAAACCCATACGTATTCAATCTATTACAAACCAAATACATGTATTTACAAATAGGTCAGTAAAATCTAAGCCTAGGAATCATTTGAGTTTGATTTAAAACATTTAAAGGCATCGTCAATTAAATAATTAAATTGTTGTACTCAAAATTGGCGGGTTTGTTAAGATGAGATATTCAGCCGATTATAACTGGCAGTCTGTTTCGCCATTGGTATTTACTAGATTGTGCTGGTGTGCTGAGGATTAATAATACTTCGGTAGTGGTTCTATTTGTTTTATGTTTTCGTGTTGAGTTCCTGTGCTGTCTGCACTTTATGTACGTTTACATTTTTTTTTGTAAAGTTTGGGTAACTGAGTGGCCGCCTACTGGGAAATAGCGGCTCACACGGTTTCCGATATGTTTGAGTTGTTCAAAATTAACGACAGCGTTAGTTAACGATTCGTCAAAATTTCAAACATGAATAAAACAAAATTCACTGTTATTTTTGTTGATAAAATGTGAGAACCCCTGTCAATGCAAAGGATTGTCACATTCTATCAACAAAAATAACAGTGTATTTGCTTATGTACGAGTCGGCATTTATTTAACGAGGTGAGGTATAAACGATGACATTAAGCTAACAAAGTTTAGAACAACTGGCCCCCGATTGTTAATTTAGCCTTTCCCACCTCGGTTTTTGGAATGGGAATTTCATTCTGCTTTCTCAATGTCCTGGTCATTTACCTTAAATTTGGATTATTCAGAACGTAAACCAAATTTCACAAATAAATAAATAAATAAATAAATAAATAAATAAAACGTTTTTGTCTTCAGATAAATTCTGCGATTTGTTGAGGTAAAAATTCAGGAAATACGGCAAAATGGTTCTTATTTTACAAAGGACGACGGGTTCAATTTTCAAACGCCTATGGGTTTTGGAAAACTAAAAGCTAGCTGTCTGTCTTCTTATCCACGGGTTAGCTTCCCTGAATAAGGCAGTATATGATAGCAGACTTTGTTTTCAATGTGAAGTGCTACAAATCTACATTTTGGGTAAGAACAATTATTTTCATGAAATGTATAGAAATGTATAGAGATTAGGAATAGTTCTATAGAGTAAAGTCCCGACCCCACCTGAGAACCAACTAAAGCTTTTGCATGAGTTTGTGTTGCCATGGTTTGTACAATATAGTAAAGCGGTGTGTTGGTTCTTTGGTGGGAACAATATTCCAGAACCCCAAAACCATAGCCCAAATACAGTACATGTATGATAAACATTTCTAGCTGCTCATTCAGCAAAGCTTACATATATGAAGTTATTGAAAATTAAACAGTTAAAGAGGTTATAATATGCACTATTTCTTAGAACTGCTGGTTAGAAAAGCATGTTTTTTACTGAATTGTGGAGATAGGTAGCCGTGTTAACAAAGGTAAAGCAGGTGTACATGTCTGTTATGCAATGATGGCCATTGTCAAGAAGGTAAAATTTACCATTAAATGTTTGGCCAGTATTATTCAATTTTACAAATAGAATGTTATAAAAAAATTCTTTGTTAGAGCAAACTTAACAAGCCACATACAGTTTTGTATATTAGAATAGTTTGAATTAATTCGAGACTGGAACCTTCCATTTTTCCTCTTTACTTTATAAAGTATATGGTAATTTAATAACTATACAGATACCTTCTAAAAGTTTTCCTGACAACATTTTATACCATAAACATTTAAACAGTTTGGAGCTTTTTTACATACGACAAGGTCAACATGCGATTCTTACTAATATAGTGCGGTTACTTTGACCGCGCTGGTTTACCCCTGGCAGCTTTTAATAGGCATGCTTTTAACACTGCGATTCTAAATGATAAACAAGACATGCCCATGTGCTTCACATGGAACCGGAATATTGTCTAAAGCAAGTGGGTACCACATTTCTTTTTGTTACAAAACTTAATCTTCATATCCGTTTTATAGTCCGTTGTCCTCTACTGAGGGTTGGACAATGCTTAATCACGAGGTAAACCGGCACGGTCAAATGGGTTTTACTATACAAACAATTGTTTTATGACAGGAATAGGGATAATGATGATGTACCCACATAACGAAAACTTGCCCATGTAATATACAGAGAAATGTTTTGGTTGCAAAAATGAAAATTTTCACTGGAAAATTTTTGATATTTTTCTTATTTTTGCTCAAAACATAGATTGCCTCACCAAGACGGTTCTAACGAGTACCCACAATCTATGTTTTGGAGCAAAAATAAGAAAAATAGGCATACCCCTGCATACCCCAGTTTTGCTGTGTAAAAGTGGGGTATAAGGGGGTACATATTACATGGACTTGTTTTCCTGATGATATCATCCCCGTACCTCACCGTACACAGAACATTAACACGGACTTGCTTGCGTGATGTGAGTAGGTAATGATCAGGAAATGGAGCAATCATAAAAGAAGTTCACACTCCAAAAACCGAGATGGGAGAAAAAACTAAATTAACAATCAGGTACTTATACAGAGAAAACATATCGTTACTCAGTTACCCAAACTTAACTTAAATGATGTAAACGTCCATAAGGTGCAAACAGCACAAAAACTGAACACTGACACCAAAAGATTAATAGAACCACTACAGAAGTATCGCATTGGAACGATCAGTAATATAAAAATACTGGCGGTCTTAAACTAGTTTTACAGGCGCCTAACCTCACCCCAGCTTCTGCAGTGGTTCACAACTTTTAGTTAGTTGTTCGGTCCTCGTGATGATACCATCAGGAAAACATGTCAGTGCATTGGATACCCCATTAAACCCAGTTTTATATACTGGTAAAACTGGGGTTTGCAGAGGTATACCTATTTTTCTTATTTTTGCTCCAAAACATAGATTGTGGGTATTCGCTAGAATATGTTAGAGCAAAAATAAGAAAATTATCGAACATTTCTACAAATAATATTCAGTTTTTACAAATTTAGAAATCACTGTTTATTGCACGGGCAAGTTTTGGTAATGCCCAAGATACCTAATATATCATAGGAACTCTACAGAAAGACTGATTGTCCTCTCAGTTATAATATGAATGGAACAAATCGATTTTCCGATTTTTATGATCTTTATTGTTGATATTTTATGTGTACTCATTAATTTCTGTCGTCCATACAATATTTGTTCAAGATCGCTTTATTATTAATCAGAAGCAATGACATATGGCCAATGTGAGAATATATGGTATGTTTGATCATAAATTTACATTATCATGACGATTTGTTTATTTGTAGAAGTTGAACTGTCAAATATGTTGATCAAAAAGATGTTATTATTGTTGAAGTATGTTGATTCGGAGAGAGAGAGAGAGAGAGAGAGAGAGAGAGAGAGAGTTCCCATTCACTCAGCTTTATAGATGATAACACGAATGGTTGGTTCGAACATAGATTTCCAAAACAGATGTTGTGGAGTCTAAGTAGCAGACTGAAGCTACCCGATGATTTAAATTATTCCACGCATTTGCCTAGAAAAGTCCACTATACACTACCGACTCAGTGGTTAAGTTTGGTTGCTTTATCTCGACAATTGCCACAGCCGTAGTTTATGCTTTTCCCCTTCGCGAATGGTGAAGGTGATCGCGGGAGCGAGATTTTAGTAGTTTGCAAATTCAGTTTCTCTTTTATTCCACGGTTATCTATCTATTGTTCACAGCTCATCTTACTGTGACAAATATACAGCCATAATTACTACAGTTAATATTTATCTCCATTAAGGAGCGGAATTCTATAAGTATTTTGCTTTCGTTCCAATCCTTTCTATTGTGTATTGTTATTTATTGTATGTATGTATATATATGTCAACAAAGAATAAATATGTTTAAACTATTGTTCACGCCATTTAATGCCTATATGTGGCAACACGATTAGACATATGATAGTCAGTGCCCATGGTAATAAAAACATCAGGAAAACATGTTCATGAAAAGTATATCCCTTTTAACACCACTTTTAAATAGTGAAACCAGGTTATAAGGGTATGATATTTTTCTTATTTTTATTCCAAAACATAGAGTGCGGGTACTCGTTAGAACCCCCTCGGCGAGGCGGTTCTAACGTGCACCCCACAATCAATGTCTTGAGCAAAAATAATAAAACTTTTGAAATTTGTCCAATGATTTTTATAGCTGAAAAAAAAAAATCTTTGTATATTATATGGGCAATTGTTGGCAATCAGAAGCATAATGCTGGGAATGTCTATTCGATATATTGCTATATTTGTATACTGAAAATACTGACTTACATAAACTTTGATCAATAATGTACTCATGGACTCGCAGATCAACCAAGTAACTATGGAAACTGATTTTAGATTATGAAATGACCATGTTCTGTTGGGAATTGATCGTGCATTTAACGTAATTATCTCCACTAATATCATGGGATATGAATATATGAAAGTATCACTGCAAAACCTTGACTTACATACACAGTATATACTGCTCAAAGTTCGGTATGCATCACATTTTTTTTCAGCATTATGCGAGCCTGAGAAGGTTTTGTTATTCTTATATATATTTGTTGGATATTCACATCATGCAAACATGTCCGTGTAATGTATACTCCCTTGAACCCCACTTTTATATAGCAAAACTGGGGTATGCAGGGGTATACCTATTTTTCTTATTTTTGCTCCAAAACATAGATTGTGGGTACTCGTTAGAACCGCCTCAGCGAGGCGGTTCTAACGTGCACCCACAATCTATGTTTTGAGCAAAAATCAGAAAAATATCAAAATTTTCAATTTTTTCAGGTGAAAAAAATCTCTGTATATTGCATGGGCGTGTTTTCGTAATGATTCGTGCAACAGATTTTAGAGAGTTTGGTGAAAGTTTGATTTTTGCAGTTTTTAGTACAAATTTAACTGCATCGATTCCTGGTCCCTCTATTCTTACTTTTAATACATGCGCCCGGATGCAGACAACTCTGAAATTTGCCACAGCACCGGAAAACTAGTGGTCCCTTATTCAAGAAACCTGGTGGGATTGAATGAACTTACCCCAACTCTCGTGGATGTGGCTTGGGGATTGGATTGTTTTGCAAAGAGTTTCTATCAGTCTGTATGTTTTTCATGTTTTTGCAAACATAGTCTCACTATTTTTTTTAGTAAATTATCGTCTCAACACCTGCAAATCTGATTTCCACGATTTGGATATTTTCGTTTTATGATTCATAACAATACTTATGTATCCTGATGTACTCAGTTTAACCATCCTTTACAAAGACTTTTTCAACATCAATGACGCACTCCACAACGCTAACAAACTAACATTAACATTTCTAACTTTTAGAAAAAAAAAAAAAAAAAAAAAAAAAAAAAAAAAAAAAAAAAAAAAAAAAAAAACTTGTTTGTTTTTGAAACCTACATGTACACGATAAAAAATCCCAACCTATACACCAGGACCCAGTTGTTCAAAGCATCGTTAGCTTAACGATATCGTTAAGACATAAATTTGTTAATTTGTTAAGCAAATATCAGCTAAAGTAACAAATACACTGTTATTTTTTGTTGAAAAAATGTGAGAATCCTTTGCAGTGCAAAGGATTCTCACATTTTTTCAACAAAAAATAACAGTGTATTTGTAATATTAATGTTTGAAATTTTAACGAAACGTTAACTAACGACGTCGTTAGTTTTGAACAACTGGTCCCAGGTGGGTAAGAAAGAACAATACAAGACTTTTTGCTTAATGTATACCCCACAATATAATTGAGCCACCTCGTGGGAAAACCAACAATGTGGTTTCCGAACAGGTCTGACACAAACCGACCTGTACAAGCACAGAAAAGAGCTAGAAGCTTGAAATTTTGGATTTAAGTAGAAGAGGAATTGTACTATCCGTGTAGCGAAAACAAAGGCGCTGATCAGCTTCGCAGTTACTGCGAAGCTGATCTGCGCCTTTGTTTTCGCATAGGCAAAAATCCAGTTTTCTCACGACGCGGCTCATATGATATAGCGTGGTTTGGTAAACAGCAAGCCTCATTACATAAAAGGTTGTTGTTCGGAGAGATTTCTATCAAGAATTTATTTAATAGTCTATGCTCCGATTTGGGGAATAATGTATAAACAGGCCGAACTTTTATTATTTACAAAATGTCTGACATGCAAGAAATGTGTACACAGATGTCCTCTAAGATTCAGCCGCTAGTTTCAGTTTTACGTCCCTTTCAAGATTATTTCAGCTGATATGAGACGGGCAAATCATTTGGTAGGCGAAAACGGGAGAACCCCGTGAAAAACCACCTGGCACACCTGCAAGCAGAACTTGGCTTGTCTCACATGTGGCCAGTGGTGCTCAAACCCACACCAGACACAGCGGTGAGAAGATCGAGTGATTAAGAAATGGCGCTCTTAACCGCTCGGCCACGGGGCCCTCCCGCCATTAATTAACAAAATATTGGGGGGAAAAGGTGAAAAGAAGCCACCATTTCAGTAGCATGCGACAACCTTGTGACTTTAAATGTCTTTTTCGTACGTGACGTTTGATGAGTGATGCGAGCTAGTCGCCGACTGTTCGCAAAAAAGTGTTGCATTGCAGTACCTTCATGCATCGCGTCGTAAACACAAGTAAAACGTTACAAATATACTACTAAACAAAGTTGTTCGCCACACCTTTAATCCCAGGCTTTGTTATGTACATGTATATAAGTAGCTTATAATACGGAAATAATGAAAATACCATGGCAACTATTGATTGTGATCGCCGCGGAGGTAAAGGTGTGGCACAGGTTTCAGACTTCATAATTAATCAGTTATCACTTTTAGCACGCGTTTCAAAATACACAACGAGCTTTTGGTTAGGTACGCACCTTTTTTTGTTCGCCACATAATAAAGATGCTAATAAGTTTGTAAATCTAGATCTATAGTATTCAGGAATTGGTTTCTCAGTACGAAGTTCACGCTCGGTTCTGTCAATTGGTTTTAACATATATATGAGCCGCCTCGTGGGAAAACCAACAATGTGGTTTTCGACAAGGCCCGACATAAACCGGCCTGTACAAGCACAGAAGCAAGCTAGAAGCTTGAAGTTTTGGAGGTAAGTAGAAGAGAAATTGTACTATCCGAGTAGCGAAAACAAAGGCGCTGATCAGCTTCGCGGTTACGCGAAGCTGATCTGCGCCTTTGTTTTCGCCTATGCAGATTGTTGGTTTTCCCACGAGGCGGCTCAATTATATTCTTTATAATTTCACATTATTATATGCAAACAATTGTACAATACAACACATTAATGGGATTCCAAAAGAAGCCGTATTCACCATTTTTGCATCATCCACTGGCTCCCAGCTTACCGAAACCAATATAGGAAATACAGGTAACCAAAAAACCCTCGGATTATTGATTTTTTTGTCGGGGGGTGGGGGGGGGGGTTAGCCTGTATTTCCAATCATTGATTATATGTAAGCTTGGAACCGGAAGATAATGCCAAAATGGTGAATGGCTTATACGAATCTGTCTATCTGTATCTAATTCGGCCTTGCAGATCAAAATATTAAAAATTTCATTATCTCTGATTTTAAGATAATTCCCTACTATGACTTCCTGTGGCAGCAGGCCCTCCCTGCTTTGTGGCTGATCTAATAGGAAACACCAATGCGTTTTCAAACAAGACTCATATAAATGAATGGGTCAAATGATCTTTGCTTTGGCGCTTATTTTGAACAAAACCCACTCTGACCATTTCCAATGGTAGATGCACAGGGTTCACGAAACACGAGGCTAAAGTATTTCGCTCTACAGCGTCATCGTCACATGTAAGTTTCTCAATTCAAAGACTGCGACTTTATAAATTACCTGTAGTTCCAGAACCTTGCCTCTGATATTTGTTTTTCGCAGAAATATTTTGTGTAAAGGGCGATAGAAAAATACTTTCATGTCAAAATCTTGATTAGATAAAGTTTTAATGGCCAATATGAATTTTGACTAGGGGTTTTGCATTAGCAAGGGCGATAATCCACGATCATGAAAATGCATTTTTTTTTCCCGAAAAAGTTTACTTGATCATGAAGATTTTAACACAGGTAAGTAATTTGTATTATTTTATATGTTTAATTGAATGCTCGGTAGTGCAGATCGTTGTTACATGTACAAGTTTACAGTCCGGTTTTTAGAAAAATTCGCCGCGAAAATCGGTACCACGCTAAAATGCGACGCAGCAAAATATAAATTAAACATTTATCGGATTGCGCATTTCAAAAGGAGTATTTTGTTGAAATTTGAGCAGAATGCCTTCTCAAAAAAGCATGTTACACGTACATTCACAAATTATTATGTCGACTTTTCCGTATGACGGCAACTTCTGACGCGACGTCACACAAAATCCCTATTCAAAATTGTTTTGACCAGAACCTTTTTGTTTGTCAACCGATTTCAAAACAACTTTTGCTGCAGATTTTACGACAAACGAAATGCTTGAATATTGTGCCAAAATGTTTCAAAATATTAGCGAAAACCCACAAGAAAACACGCTTTAGCGTGTAGATACCACAGTTTCTACTAAATAAGCTGTTTTTCCAGTTGCCAGTATGCTGTCAACAGTTTACGTTCCTCAAGTGTAACATTTGAGCCTTTGCGTGAACAAACATGTAAAGTCGGACACAAACTAAGCTGTACAGCTTCACAAAATAACCAGAGGCTTGAAATTTCGGGTTTAGAAAGAAGAGGCATTATACTATCCGAGTAGCGAAATCAAAGGCGCTGCTCAGCTGTGCAGTTACTGCACAGCTGATCTGCGCCTTTGGTTTCGCATATGCAAATTGTGACGTTTCTCAGTTGCCAGAAACATTTATCTTGTTCACGTAAATCACCATCTCCCATTCTCCTGAGACGGTAGGAAATTACTTCCTTTCTCTCACAGAAAATAGGCTAATTTTCTCCTCCACGATCAGTCGCTTGAGGAAATTCTAGTTTTAGTAAACAGAAACGTATGCATAAACGATTACAGGCAGTCCATTACGAAGTCTTACCAATGCAATATACATAAATTTTTTCAGCTCTAAAATTTTTCAGTAGAAAAGAAATAGATGTCTTGTTTTTTTTTTTTGTTCAAAACATTGATTGTGGGTACGCGTTAGAACCACCTCTACCCCAGTTTTGCTATATAAAAGTGGGATGTAATGGGGTATAGATTACACGGGCATGCTATCGTGAAGATTGGACTATATCCTTTTCAAAGCTCAAATTTGCTCCCGTAAATCTCAATAGAAAAATATTGCCAAAATAGTCTCTCATTAACAACATGGATATAAAAGTAAAGCGAGACAAATACTGAGACAAATAATGATCGAGGCTACAGAATCTTCTGTTTTGTTCTAAATGAATCGTCGCAAAGCATATGTGGACCCTTATCAACCTGTCCAATCACAATCGAACTATTACTCACCAACGCCTGAAAAAATTCCTACATGATCCGTTTCAGACCACTCAATATGTCATTGATGACGTGGATTTGTGGGCACTTGCTTCGTCTAGTCTTCAGGGCCCAGTTGTTCAAAACTAACGACGTCGTTAGTTAACGTTTCGTTAAAATTTCAAACATTAATATTACAAATACACTGTTATTTTTTGTTGAAAAAATTTGAGAATCCTTTGCACTGCAAAGGATTCTCACATTTTTTCAACAAAAAATAACAGTGTATTTGTTACTTTAGCTGATATTTGCTTAACAAATTTATGTCTTAACGATATCGTTAAGCTAACGATGCTTTGAACAACTGGGTCCTGGTTGCACGCTTCTGTCGCCCACCAGTAATATAACGAGCATGTGTATGAGAAATCCAATAATTTGGAGTTCCGACCAGGTCTGACACAAATCGGTCTGTATAGTAATAGAAAAGGGCTAGAAGTTTGAAATTTCGGATTTAAGTAAAAGAGGGATTGTACTGTCCGTGTAGTGAAAACAAAGGCGCTGATCAGCTTCGCAGTTACCGCAGTTACTGCGAAGCTGATCTGCGCCATTGTTTTCGCCTAGGCAAAAATCCGATGACGCGGCTTATATTGATACGGCACCATGGCTCAGGGGGCTGTCATACCGCATTCATGTAGAGCGCACTTGACTGCAAAACTAACAGTGCCTAATTGGTCTTTGGAGAGTAAGCAAACGTCGATGAAACGTCCACGATAATTTAAGCTGCGTCACAAGAAAAAAAAGCGTGACTTTCTCATGTGCGAGACCAAAGGTGAAGACTGGGCAAGGGTTCTCGTTTCAAAAGAAGTAATGGGCCTCTTCTTCGCTAAACAACCCAAACGTCTGATAATCTTCTGGGACCGAAGCTGCCAATTTGTGTCGGACGTAGTCTGAAACTCAGAGGATAGGTTTCGTATGATACGAAAAATATACTGTCACTGACAGAAATGACCTTTTGGCCGAGAGTTCCTCAGAATAATTGTCTTGTAATTGAGTATTCTTATTCTTATAAGAAATGTCAGCACTGGAAATAAAATCTTTATTATTGTGGCGATAACGTCCAACGGCTTCAAAGCCTATTTTGAGGAAATCGTAGTGTTCAGCTTGCGAGGGAAAGCTTATTGTCATAACAGATCAAAAGTTCAGCTTTTGTCCCTACAATTCTACGGCTTCCTACGATCTCCATAGCCTTTTCGATTTTGTAATAGTCCGCAATTTTACAAAATTTCAAGAACATAAGAACGTATGCCGTAGAAGCGTCGTGGGTAGCATCGTACGGAGACCCTGCGATTATCGTGTGGTCACTGCAAACGATTTTTTATGATAATTTTGGGACAAAAAATCATACGGCGATCATGAGGAGACCACAAGGTCTCAGTCAGAAATCGTAGGGACTCCTCACGGACATCGCACTGGCTTCGTACGCTTTCCATTTAAAGTCTGCGGAGACCCTACGCTTTCCGTACGATCTCCGTACGGTTTTGACACAGAACGTCGACAAAAGCCAGAACAAGAAACCGTGCGATGCACGTATGAACTGTGAACATACGTCGTAGCCCATGTTCATCTACGCTGTCTAAAAATCGTAGGGAAAATCGCAGACCAAACGATCGTACGATGATCTGGACAAATGTAACCTAGGCATTAATCATGTTAACCGCTATGCTAATTTTAATTGAGTATATAAAGGGTCGCACTGTACGCAAGTGTTTTGCTGGAGGTATTTCTAGACGTTCGCGTTGTCCCATGACAGGTTGACGTAACTCAATCACAGGTATGCTGCGCCGGAGTTCCTCCACACATTGCGCCAAGAATTATATGATATCAAATGCACTAATTTTCAATGTCATACCCACATATAGCTTAACCACCCACGTGCACATTCTGTCGCTTGACTTTGGCGATTGTTTCGGTTTGTCTTTTAATCATAGAACAAAGTGTGGAGTTCTGGGTAAACACGATAAAAAAAAAAAAAAAAAAAAACTAATACAACACACACGATTTCGCTTAATTAAGTTTGCTGGTTCGTTTGATAGTTGTTTGTTCAATTAAAGGAATCAGAAAAAAAATCAAATCATTGCCTTTTGGGACTCGGCATCAAAGTTTGTAAAATTGTATCAACAGACCAAATGATGAAGGATAAAAAAATGGTCAGGACCTGATATACTAAGCAGAAAATCGAAGTTCTGCACATAATTTAGCGATAAGGTGTTATCTATATGCGCTGAATTTAGAACAAGACAGTCTAGTCCACGACGGATACCCATCCGAACTCAAAATTTTAATGTTTGGATGGATAATCCGTTCAAACCTTTTGGACGGATATTCCATCCAAACTTTTTGCAGAAGTTTGGAGCATTAAACCATCCAGATTTGTAACCAATTATATGGATTTCCATCCATTTATCAACTTTATAGTGGATGGATTATCCACCCATCCAAGGTCACACCTTTAAACAGAGAAATCATGATTCCGGGACATCTCGGCACATAACATGCTAGATGTTTTTATTAAGATGAAGGTAAACCTATCTGCAGACAAACATCCCAGCGGGCGCATGACGTCATGATGACGTCATATCAACGTCGATGAGACGTCGGCATCGACGTCGATCTGACGTCATTGTGACGTCATGTGCCCGCTGGGATATCAGCGGGCACATGACGTCATGATGACGTCATATCAACGTCGATGCGACGTCGGTATCGACGTCGATCTGACGTCATTCTGACGTCATGTGCCCGCTGGGATATCGCATAAGCATGACACACAAACGACAATCCTTGATTTTTATTTACTTAACAAACTCGAGGTATTGGGTGCATCAGGAAAACATGACCGTGCAATATATACCCCCTCAAATCCCACTTTTATATAGTAAAACTTGGGTATGCAGAGGTATACCTATTTTTCTTATTTTTGATCCAAAACACCGAGGCGGTACTAACGTGTACTCACAATCAATCTTTTATGCAATTAATAAGAAAACTATCAAAATTTTTCGGCTGAAAATTTTCAATTTTTAAAGCTCAAAAAACTCTGTATATTAAAAAGATGGACACGTTTTCGTAATGTATACCCGTGGTGAGGTGAGGTATAGAAGTACACAGGCTATGCAAAGACTCAGTTTTAGCCGCTATGTCCTTTTTATTTGCAGAATCACAAAAAATCATTTTCTCGCGTTTGTCATTACACTGGCTGTGTTATTGATTCCTGCCATTGTTTCAATATTATCTGTCTGACCAGAAGTCTTTTGTTTGCTTCTTCCATTCGCCGTCATGACATATCATTTGAAGTCTTAATGTATGGGCCAGTGTGATATACGGGTAACTAATTATCAGTGAAGTTAGTGCGGTGTGGAAATCAAAACCAACTACAAGACTTTGTACAATCTCAGAAAAAGGAAATTTCGGATTTATGCCTAGGTCACACTAGCACTTACGGTCGCTGCGGACGTTGCGGATAAGGCTTCCGTATTTGTCCGTCCTGTCCGTAATAATTCGTATCATATCCGTTAAAGTCCGTATCTGTACGTGCATCATTCACAGGGCACGGACGATCCGCAGCCAAGCTATAATACTTGTCAAAAATCAGGCACGGATGAAAAACCCGTAATTGTCCGTATCTAATCGGTATCAAAAACCGTATCTATTACGTAACTAAACGTATCTTGTCGTAAACATTTGTTGCGGATCGATACTGTTTCATATGTGCTATTTTGTTCGGTTACGGTCTTTGTCGGCGTACAGTTATGTGATGAAAAGTATACCGCTTACTCACTGAATCGCTCGTGCGTTCAATGCTCACAATTATGCACGTGCGTTCAATGCATTCCTTTAGTCAATATGAAAAAAATATGGATTCCTCAGAGGTAGATTTTGCATTGCTTTTACTGGCTGAGAAGCAGGCAGCAGTATCTAAGAAAAAAATGGAGAACCAACAAACGAACAAGCAAACACACAAATGTCAAATTATAGTATTATGAGAAGCTATTTCCGTTGTTTTACGACTATCACTCGATTGATCAATCACTCGATCGATCCGTCAAGTTTCAATCAATCGATCGATCGCAATCGATCAATCACTTGATAGATCGATCAAAAGAAAGATCACTCAATCGATCTATTACCCGATCGGTCTTGATCGATCACTGACTTTCGATCAGTTAATCACTCGATCAATCAATTGATCGACCATCGATCAATCAGTCTATCGATCGACCGAGAGATCGATCGCGATCGAGCAATCAATCAATCTATCAATCGATCAAGCAAACAATCAATTAAAACATATTATGTTCTATAATTTCTTCACGTGCAGATACGGATGTTTCGTCCGTATCGAAATTTTGACTTTTTTCAAAATTTGGGCGCGGATTCTACGGACCCTTACGATACAACACGTACAGCTGCGGTCATATACGCATACGATGCGAATTGTTACGGATATAACGGATAGATACGTATGAATTGTCCGTAGCATCCGTCGCATCCGTATGTGCCAGTGTGACTGCACTTTGACAATAAACAGCGGTTACTTACATCACATTGCAGCGTTTTATACGCAAGAGAGCGTAGCAAATGCATATCTGATGGTGCATGTCCGTGTCAAAACATAACAGATGGTATCGAAAGGTATGGAGACAAGTTACTTTCCGTATGTATCCGAATATATCCGTAACTATACCGTATGAATCCGTATTGAAAGGTAATCATAATTACGTGAACTCATTAAGAACAGTTAGCCCCGCCCACTAATTCCTGCGGATTGCTACGTTTAGTATCCGCAACTATCCGCAGCGTACGTAATTGCTAGTGTGACCTAGGCATTAGGAAGAAGAGGAGTTGTTCTATCCGCGAAGCGAAACAAAAGGCGCTGATCAGCTGTGCAGTTACTGCGAAGCTGATCTGTGCCTTTGTTTTCGCGTAGGCAATAATCCCGTTTTCTCATGACACGGCTCAGATGTTGCCTCATCTATATGGGCATCATCAAGGACAGCTGCCCACTCTGGCCTTGGTGTTTGGTACGAAAGGATCTCTATTGATTGGATTGGGAACCTCCCTAATTGGAAAACACATATACTGAATAAATGCATGCTGGGTCACGGGGGGAAAGTGGGGGGGGGGGGGGCAGCGCACCCAGAAATAAACTATAATTAAAGATCCTATGTACTAAGTTAACGTTTCTTTCAAAATAACCTTCAAATTTCTCAATGAAATTTTCAATTTTTTCTTCTTGAAAAAAAGTCTGTATATTGCATGAACAAGTTGTCGAAATGTTCATTCCAGTATTCATCAAATGCATTGGTTTTCAATAAATATCAAGGGTTCTCACAAATAATTGCTTCACATTACGAAAAACTTGCCCATGCAATTTACAGAGATTTTTTTTCAGAAGCAAAAACTGACAATTTCATTGGATTTTTTTTATTAATATCATATTTTTACTCTAAACATACATTGTGGTACTCGTAAAACCGCTCTAGTGCCCACAATGTATGTTTTGGATCAAAAATTAGAAAATTAGGTATACCTCTGCAAACTCCAGTTTTTCTTATATAAAAGTGGGGTTTACGGGCGTTTTTATTGCATGGACATGTTTTCATGATGAAGGGTTCTCACAAATA
Organism: Rugalucina vietnamica; assembly: GCA_964017185.1. NCBI lineage: Eukaryota > Metazoa > Mollusca > Bivalvia > Lucinida > Lucinidae > Rugalucina > Rugalucina vietnamica. The sequence continues at coordinate 2,524,619 of OZ024872.1, forward strand.
ATTGCTAAAGATATCTTGCTTGGCACAGGAGTGTGAATGAATGGGTCGAGCCCGAAGATCGAGTTTACGAAAACTTTCATATGCAATATTCAGATATTTTTAAAGTTGTAAAAAATAAAAAAAATATATAGTAGAAAGTTAGGTCGTGGGTACACGTTAGAACCGCCTCGGAGCCAAAATACGAAAAACAGATACGCCTGCATAAACCAGTTTTGCTATATAAACATGAAATATAAATGGGGTATATATTACATAGAAATATTATCCGGATGATTTGCAAACTTCGCAGCATTTTTATTGGACGTGATACTGCGCTTAAAGTCCTCGTCACACATAAGCGAAAATCCCTCGACGTAGCCTAGCATAGACTTGCGTTCAAGTAATTGCGAAAATGATTTTTTGTTTGTTTGTTTGATTTACTGCTTTACGTAACTTGCAACAACCCCACATGACCATAGCTGTTGACTGGGGCATAAAGCGTCGAGACGTTTTCGCTGATGTGTGAAAAGACCTTAATAATAATAAATTATGAAATAAGGCACCACCTTTGGCGCGACGCTCTGCTCGCCTCCTATTGCGCCAATGATTTTAAAAGCTGATAAGTTCCTCATCCTCACCCTGGGGCCCTGCCAGGTGTTTTGCGGATCTGGGGAGAAGGTAATTTATTTTCAGGGATCTGGTGAGCAAACATTAACGTTTGGAAATTTAGGGAGCAGAGGAAAGGGCAATTAGGAAAACAATATTCTTTCAGAGAGCAGGCAGTTAAAAGACCCACCGAGTAGGACCTTACCCCTTACCCAGATGATCAGGGACAGACAAGGGCATGGGCCATAAAATTCTCCAGTTTTTCTTTTGCACAATTTACAATGATCTGTATTTTTAGGATAGACCATTCCGTAAAAAGGGAGGTCGTTTTGTTTCATACGAACTGAGCATACGAACCTTCGCCGCTCGGTGCGTCAAAGGTTGTGCACTGTGCAGTTAACCGAACGCAACTATGTGACGTCATACTAAGCAAAACTGTGACGTCATGTTGTCATGATCTATCGAAAACAAAAACGACAGAATATTCTTGAGTAAGTATCTCTGTTTAATTTGTTCATTTAGGGCAGCCGCACAAAAGATTTTCTTTCTATCAATGTATCTAGAAGAGAATAGAACAGAACATTTTACCGCGTAAGAACTACCATAAGAGCGACGCAGGAGCGTCGCTATTAAACAACATCCTGCAAAAGAATCGTTTGATTAAGCTTTTTCCTCATCGAAAGCAAATCGATAGCTTAACCGGTAATGGTGGCGGAGATTTGTCGCTAATTTGATAGAATTTGTTCACACTTCCTAATGACTTGCTGGTATTTTCTTGGAATTATGGGATATTTAGACATAGACTATGTCAGTAGTTGGTGACCCGTAATGTTTAAATATAACATTGAAAACGACCGCATTGTGACACTTTCAAGAAATAACTTACATACATGAGCCTGTGCATGAGAAAACCAACAATTTGGGTTTTCGACCAGGTCAAACACAAACCAGCCTGTACAGTCACAGAAGAAACCCAGAATCTTGAAAATTTGGGAATAAGTAGAAGAGGAAATGTACTATCCGTGTAGCGAAAACAAAGACGCTGATCAGCTTCGCGGTTACCGCGAAGCTGATCTGCGTCTTTGTTTTCGCCCATGCAAATTGTTGGTTTTCTCACGCACAGGCTCACATATTGCTGCTGTACAACACTTGTTAAAATACGAGGGTGATCCAATAATGAATGGGACTTTTCTCCTATTTCATAAACCCTATTGAAAGACTCAAGTTTACTACATTCACTTACTAGATAAACATCTGATCTCTCTATAAAACACATTTTATTAGATTTACTCAACAACTTTGGTTGCTATGGTAAACTGAGATCTTCTCGTGCAGTATCTATGGCCACGATTTGTCCTTTGAACTAATGTAGCCTATTAAAATAGAGCTATGCCACACATTAAAAAAAAAAAAAAAAAAAAAAAAAAAAAAAAAAAACTGATTACAGTTTAGTATTGTCTTTGTTAAACATCATCCCTGAAAGATTTTCCTACAGTCAATTTATATCTAGCATTAGTGATCACCGTTCTACTATATGAATTCTGACTTTTAGCAATTTCCGAGTTTTGTGGTTGCTAGGCAACATAAATCTAAAAGGTCAGTTGTCTCTTTTGTAATCCATTTGCAATATTTGCATTATAATTGATAATTCCAAGGTTACTCACAATTTATTGTGTCACTTATACTCAGGCTATGGAACATTTCCCACCCCTACCCCCAATTTCATTGTACTTTTTCGCAATTAAAACTCAGCTTTTGTCGCAAAAACGCTCACCATGTTTAAAGTTTCAGCTGTATATATGTGATATTTGCAGCGCATAAAGCCAACAATGCACTGTATTGACTACCTTGGGCTTTAAGTGGGGTTTTGACACTTGTTCCCATGGCAACCAAATTTAGGTACATATTACCTACCTGGCCATGGAGTGTCTGCTAACATTCTTTCGTTGCTAGGCAACGGCAGGTTGTTGTCTAGATGTCAAATTTTAGAGATGATTTGAGGTTGCATTATAATAATATTGAACAACAATAATAATTAACTCTCAACAGGCAAATTTTATTTACATAGAAATAATTTAAAAAGTCCCATTCTTTATTGGACCACCCACGTATTATTGAAACGACTAAATTCAACATTTTATCAACATAGACCCGTAACTTTACTCGAAATCGTCGCTCAACCCAAAACAAATTCCTTCAGAAGAGGTTTTTAGATTTTCATGATGTATAAGGTCCATAGACTTACAGGCAAAAAGTCCTCAAAAATTTTCGCGGGCAAAGTGCATTTTTTGGGGGGCTAAATATCGACTATAATAAAAAAAGAAATAAATGCAATATTTTATATTCGGAGTCTCTTTCTATACTTAGCGTCAATGAAAAGTTACCAGTAAATCAGATTCATTTTACAAACGATAATATTTGATTCATTCTGCAAAGAAAACTGCCGGTGCTTCAGCATTCATTTTTATGTCATAGAATGCAATCCATCATTGCTATTGAAAGCGCTGTTTATCACAACCGAAAAGATTATAAGCGGTCCTAGACAAATGGCAGAAGCTTCCATTGAAATGTATGGGGAAATGAAGAATTTTGGTACTTTATGTCCTTTATGCCGGCTGTCGATGGAAAAATTTAAACCAATATGGTGGCGTTTTTTTTGAACTGCGGGTGTTACATGACGACTTCTGAAAATAAGGCTTTCTAGTTTTCAAAACATTCTAAAATCATACATTGCACTGGTTGCATGTGCACCATAGTTCCAAGGTTAGTGGAACTGTGAAACTCTATAAATCAATTTGCTGTTGACCAGAATCATGAATGAAAAGGTACAAGTAGGCAAAGATCAGGAAAAGGCGCAATCAGAAAAAGATTCCCACTCCAAAAACCGAGGTGGGAAAACCAAACCAACAATCAGGTACTTTATACCATGAAACATATCGTAAGCCGGATGAGCAGCTATTTTCCCAATAGGTGGCCACTCAGTTACCTTAACTTAACTAAAAATATGAAAGCATACATAAGGCGCCAACAGCACAAAAAATTTTAAACACCAAGACATAAAACAAAAAGAACCACTACAGAAGTATCGACTTGGAACGATCAGTAACACAAAGCTACAATGTTTGAAAGAAATTTTATATTTTTCAAAATATCGAAATTTTAGTGGTGGTAACTTTTCATTGACGCTGAGTATATTAAACCCACCATAATACGATCCTTTCTCGATATTTTCTCGTGTTTTTTTCTTATATCTACGCTTGCATGTATTGACCTAATGTTGCAGAATCGTATCAAATCGAGCCTTTGCATGAGAAAACCTACACTTTGGGTTCTTTGGTCTGACACAAACCGGCCTGTATAGTGACAGACGCAGGCTAGGAACTTGAAATTTCAGATTTAAGAAGAAGAGGAATTGTACAATCTGTGTAGCGAAAACAAAGACGCTGATCAGCTGTGCAGTTACTGCACAGCTAATCTGCGCCTTTGTTTTCGCCTGTGCGTGTTGATTTACTTCTGTGGCGGTTCATTTGTCATTCTACTAAAATCTGTATGACATATTGCCTACAGATTATATGTTTTCCCTTGTGGGCAAATGCTTGCCAGATTTATAAAGAAAATATTGAACTTAATCCATTATTCCAACCCACGCGATTTAAGTTGATCTCGAGAACGGACGACATGGATTTACATAGCTTTCACATTAAAACTGAAACGGAGTGCGACGGTAAAATGGCTTCAAATTGTTTCATGGCGCCTTTTTGACTCACAGATACCATCAACTGTTGTTTTTAAGTGATGGACTTTTTAACTCCAGAGAACTTAACATTGTCTTTTTGTGTTTTCGCCTTAAGCGACACTTAAGAAGCGATCAGCTGATGGCCACGATCAGCTGATGGCCACGTGATGGCCATCTTTGTTGGCCACGTGTTACAACAAAGCTTTTCTTTACGTCGCTGTTGTCATATGTACTCAGAGGAAAAGGTTTAGTCAATTACTTTGTCCAGTCTGATTACTATCATGCGAAGCTGCTTGCCTTAGATGTCCCCCTTTATTAAATTTGCAAATTCAGTCTCTTTCTTATTCTGAAAAGAAACTTCACCAGTTGTCAGTTTCGACAGAGTTATTGGCCTTTTTCGTGAAACATCAATTTTGTAATTGCCCGATAAATGACAAAGTCGGCGCTTTGATAAATAACGTTTTCTGATAGAGGCTGTCGCCAGTAAATAAATCTTTTCAAAATTCAGCTACAGTCTCGAGAAATAACAAGTTTAATACGTATTAATTTGTATATTACCTCCCTTTCATTTAAAACAAGAACGAAAATTGGTGTATACACTGTGGCAAAACCACATGCGATATTTCAATCGTTTTTGTTGGATATGTAAGGTTTTATTAACAATTTTATTGGTGGTAATTTCAATCCCAAACCAACAAGGAGTTTTGAAGCTATAGTGATTTAAACGGTCCCATTAGGATTTTTGCATGTGTTTTCACTGAATAAAGTTTTGCCGGTGAGCATATAACGGTCCATCTTAGCAAAACTAACCCAGCGGGTACATGACGTCATAATGACGTCATATCAACGTTGATGCGACGTCATGACGTCGCATCGACGTTGATCTGACGTCATTCTGACGTCATGTGCCTGCTGGGAAGTAACGGTTCCGGTCTTGCGGTCAGTCTCCTTAGTACATTGCATTTTAATCCATCTTTGTTTCTCGCTATCATTACGAAACCTGTCCATGCAATATACAAATATTTTTTCAGCTGTAAAAATTTAAAACTTCACCAGAAAAATTTTGATATTTTTCTTTAAAGTTTTGCTCAAAACATTGATCGTGGGTACACGTTAGAACCACGTCACCAAGGCGGTTCTAACGAGTTCCCACAATCTATGTTTTGGACAAAAATATTAAGACAAATAGGTATACCCCAGCATACCCCAGTGTTACTATCTAAAAGTCGTATTCATTGCACGGACATGTTTTCCTTATGTTATTATTTTCGCTACGGATAGTAAAATTCCTCTTCTTCCTGGGTCCGAAATTTCAAGCTTCTAGCCATCTTGTGTGGCTGCGCAGGCCATTTTATGTCAGACATGGTCCGGTTTTCTCGCATCGCGGCTCAGTCATATCTCAAAGATTCAAATAAATGAAACATCACAATTAAATGTCGTTTATTTGAACAATAAACAGTGTGTTTGTCCTGAATATTAATGGCGTCGATAACATTCTTAGCAAACTTGGTAATATCAATATCGCAATGGTTGATTCCAATAAAGATATATGAGCTACCGCATCAGAAAGGAATCTGCATATGCATAAGGCTACCTTCCACAACTGGGGTGTATATGGATATGCATGTTTTCTTATTTTGGATACAAAGCATAGATTGCGAGTACACGTTAGAACTCTCCAATGTTTTGAGCACACATCTAAATTGTTCTAAGGAGAATTTTCAATTTTACCGCTATAAGAATAATTGTTATTGCATGGGCGAGTTTTTGTATTGTTGTCCTGTTGCAGGACGTGACTAAGGCAATAACTTTTCTCAGATACCCAGCATACCCTTGATATTTTTGTAGCATGAAGCTATACAATTATGGCAGATATGATTTACCGATGTCCTCGGCTATAAAATATGGCGATATCATGCAGAATAGAGCCTCAACTCAAATAGGCCGAGTGGACTTCCTTTTTCATTATCATTTGCGTTAGGTTTTTACCATTTTCAAGTCACCCTTGCATTTCTATGAGTATTTTGTCAGTATTCAATATTATATAAAAGTTTCTGTACGAAAACAGTGCAGCCACATATAAAACGCCACAGAAATATATAATGTGCCTACGTTTTACGCATATGACGTTAAGCATAAGTGGGCAAAGTGTAGGAAGATACAACAGTGATGACAATGAAAATATCTTTAATCAAGCAGCATTGTTATTGCTGACAACTAGATTCTACAGGAAACGCCTGGACAATTGCAAAGAAAATTAAAACCGCGTTCCTTTTAAAGAACGGAATCTCTAAAAGAGAATGAAAGGTGATCTATACCGCGACAAACATTATGAAAACATGCCCTGTAATTGAACAAAACGAATCAGACCGTTCCAATGCGGTACTCCTGTTGTGATCTAATGGAATAAGTAAGTAAGTAAGTAAGTAAGTAAGTTAGTAAGTAAGTAAGTAAGTAAATACTTTATTTAAAACGGGTAACCCAATTGGTTTTGCACCAATCTTCCTTGGAATGATGTTTTTGTGTTGAAATTTTGTGCTGTATGCGACTTTTATATGCGTATTCAATTACATGTAATATATTTTGTTAAGTTCATGCAAATGGAGTGGATATATTGAATGGCACCTTTAGGGAAATATCTTCTCACTTAGCTCGCGATATCTTCTCTTTGTACTTGTACATACATGTATGTACCTTTGCTTTATTTGTGTTTGAACCAAATCTTGATCAGTATTTATTTTCAATTATTCGACCACGGAAAGTGCCCCTTAAAAAGTCCAAGTCAAACAAAAGCAACGTGCAATAAATATAAGGGACATTCTGTATTCTGGCATCTATTTCCTTTGCCCATCTTTTATGGCTTTACAAAAACACTCTTTATCCAGATCAAATCAATATGTCTACCGGTAATGGCCGCTAAGGCATTGTCACTAATTTGATAGAATTTGTTCAATTTGTATGATTAAGGATCCGAAGCTTTCCGGAGATTTTTTTTGGCCTCATTAGAATGCAATACGAAAACATGCCCATGCAATATATAGAGATTTTTTTCAGTAGCAAAAATTGAAAATTTTATCAGAAAATTTTTGATATTTTTCTAATTTTTGCTCAAAACATACATTGTGGGTACACGTTAGCCGAGGCGGTTCTAACGAGTACCCACAATCTATGTTTTGGAGCAAAAATAAGAAAATTAGATATACTCCTGTATACCCAGGTTTTACTATATAAAAGTGGGGTTCAAGGGGGTATTCGTCGCATGGACGTGTTTTCCTGATGTAAGGATGTAGACATTTCACCGTTCGACCTTTAATAGTCGAGATGAATGCGAAAATGTCCAAATGTCTGACTTTAAAGTAAATATGTTTTTTTTTTATATTCAAAGGAAAGTGGGTAGGCTTTTCAGACGCGTTTGTTTCGTTAATCTATCTTAAATATGGCTTTCTTTGCTTCATCACGGAAACTTGTCCGTTATGAATATACCGACTTACACCCCACTTTTATATAGAAATACTGAGGTGTAAAATGTATACATTTTTTTTCTTATTTTGATCCAAAAATAGATTGTGGATACTCGGTCGAACAGCCTTGACTTCAATGTTAGTATAGCTCCTAACAAGGTAGCTATCCGGCTAGCTTCGACCAAATGAGCCGCCGCATCTGAGAAAACCATCAATCTGCATATGCGAAAACAAAGGCGCAGATCATCTGTGTAGTAATTGCACAGCTGATCAGCGCCTTTGTTTTCGCTACATGGATAATGCCATATCCAAAGTTTCAAGCTTCTAGCATTCTTCTGTGACAGTACAGACCGGGCTGTGTCGGACCTGGTCGGAAACCCAAATCGTGATTGCTCAAATATAAAGGGAGAGGTACACAGAATAAGCAGAAAACCTGAAGATAGCTTGAACCACAGCAGAATCGCCTCGTAACGTTCAGTAAAGAAATTACTCGATTTTACGGTGCCATAAATCTCACCCATAGACTGCCGTGAATATAACTAAAATTAAGCTTTTGTATCCATGCTACCCATAGACAGCCGTGAATAAAACTAGAATTAAGCTTTTGTATCCATGCTTGTAATGTTTGGATCGTCCATGTATTACTATTCATGTAAAAGGAAGTGAGTCAACCGGGGAATCAGCGGTACCTTTTCTCGTCCTTCTCGTGAGCCAATGCCGATTTATCTTGTTGACATTTGAGACAAAGTATCACGAGATATCACGCTAAAATGGTATAGAGACTTAGATTATCACATGCGACAATACTAATCAGAAAGACCCTTCCAAATACAGAATTCAATGGACTGCCATTTTAATTTACAACCTAAATTCTTACTGGTTAGCTTTCTCGAATGCCCATTGGAATCAACATAAATTCATTGGCTTGGTGCACTGTGATGTGAGCATGTGCATGAGAAAACCCGCAATTTTGGTTCCGACCAGGTCTGGCACAAACCGGCCTGTACAGTCACGGAAGCAGGCTAGAAGCTTGAAATTTCGGATTAAAGAGGAAGAAGGATCGTACTATCCATGTATCCGTGCAGCGAAAACAAAGGCGCTGATCAGCTGTGCAGTTACTGCACAGCTGATCTGCGTCTTTGTTTTCGCCTATGCAAATTGTTTGTTTTCTCATGCGATGGCTCATGTTACGTCGTGTGATTTCTTCTTTCAAAGATCGTGTGTTCCCAAATGAGTACTGTGAACAGTTCAACTTCTCTCGCTATTTCTAGCCCTATATCCGACAGCACCGGTTGTTATAAGCAGAGGTGGTGTTTTATAGTAATTTTGATAGGTGATCAATTTCATTACGGAAACATGCCCGTGCAATATATATAGATTTTTTTTTTTTTTTTTTTTTTTTGATTCAGTTTTACGTCCCTTTCAAGCTTTTTCACTCATATCGAGACGAATCAATCGGTAGGTGGGGCGAAAACCGGAGTACCCGGGGAAAAACCACCTGACACACCCGCAAGCAGAACTTGGCTTGTCCCACATGTGACTCGTGCCCCGAGCGAGGCGCGAAACCACAGCGGTGAGATGATCGAATGATTAAGAGCACTGAAGTCAGCGACCTTAACCACTCGGCCACGAGGGCCGCCTATAGAATTTTAGAGATTTAAAAATTTAAAAATTTTAATTGGAAAAATGTTGATATTTTTAATATGCTACTTCAAAACATTGATTGTGGGTACACGTTAGAAACGCCTCGCCGAGGCGGTTCGGCGAGGCGGTTCTAACGAGTTCCTTAAATCTCTGTTTTGGATCAGAAATAAGAAAAGTAGGCAAAGCCCTGCATATCCCAGTTTTGCTTCATAAAAGTGGGGTTTAAGGGGGTATTCGTTTCACGGGCATGTTTTCCTGATGATAGCATTGTGAAAGGTGATCAATTCTTAGAACGTTTTGTCTTCAGAAGAATTTATGCATAAAAGGTTTTAAGTTTCATTTTGTTTCAACTAAACAGAAGGCTCCTGGAACTTCAATACGCATTCTTCAAGGCAAAGATGTTGACGTTATGTGGTAAACGTGGTGGAGAAAACCGGAGACTCCGGAGAAAACTAAACCACCACCGAATCTGGTTGGGTGTCCACTACCCTGCCACATGCCTTGACCCGGATTCGAACCTGGATCACAGAGGTGACAAGCGAGTGCGTTATTCACTGTGCTGTCCAGTCCCCCAAGAAGGTTAGAAGCACACGTGTAACCATATAATGACAGTCGATTCTAGTCTAAGTCAAATTCAGAGTAAGACTATTTTAAAAACGTCACATAAAAAGAATAGATATCCTCCATAAATCTCCAACCTATACAGCAGATACGCAAAGGCCGCTCGCAAGGATATTTTCATGTGCATAGCAACGGAAAAACGTTCGATTTCATTGGCGTTCAAAACGAATCGACAATCAGTGCCTTCATTTGCAGCAATCGCCTGTAATATATAGGCTTTCAAATTTTCTGAGACTTTCAGAGAAATTCCTGCACATATTTCTGCAAATCGACAGATGCACTTTTCTCAATATTTTTTGGTCTTTGTGTCTTTTTTCTTCAACCGAAAGTAAGGTTCAGTCGCACCAATAAACAGATGAAAATAACGAATTCAGGCTTAAATAAACGTTTTACTCCCATTTGGACACCTATTTCATGATCAAGATCAATTTTTCGACCATTTGCACCCAAAAATTCCGAAAAATAAGCGTTGGAGTCATTTTTCTTTGCAAATGTTTGTGAACGTACCCTCATTCCAAAAGTCAATAATGGCGGTCAAAAACAAGTTCCCAGCCTGATTCACGCCACCAACATGCTGACATTATCGACTCAAATGTGAAAGGAAAGATGTGTCACAAAATGCTGAGTAACAAAACTTACTTCAAAGACATAATCCTGTAATGAAATCACATAAATGATGTCTGTTCCTGCTTCTTTTTATAAATAAACATGAACTGGTTATGACGCAAATTGACCTCCAGATGCTGACGTCATAACTCTGCGATAAGGGACATTCAATAAATTTCAGGACAGTCGATTTCAGTTCAAATCGGTATCACTTTATGCAATTTTGAAGTGAAAATTAAAATCTCTATAAGCTCTATAAGGACAGAAATATGCAACTGATCAATACAACAGTATGTCATCATGCAGCACGTGAAATGGAATCCAATTAGTGATGTGCAGGTGCGACCAATGACCCCACCCCCCCCCCTCTACTCGCTCACTGAATGATATTGTAATATCACCACGGTCGATCACTTTGTTTAATTGACTTTATGATTGACTCTTGTATTTTAAACGAAGTGAAAATTAAAATCTCTATATGCTCTATATGGACAGAAATATGCAACTGATCAATACAACACAGCATGTCATCATGCAGCACGTGAAATCATAGTGGAATCCAATTAGTGATGTGCAGGTGCGACCAATGACCCCCCCCCCCCCCCCCTCTACTCGCTCACTGAATGATATTGTAATATCGCCACGGTCTATCACGCTGTTTTATTGACTTTATGATTGACTCTTGTATTTTAAACCTATTTTATTCAGTTTTACGTCCCTTTCAATATTATTTCAGCTCATATGAGACGGACCAATTAGTAGATTGTGTCAGATGGGACGAAAAACTGGCACACTCATGCAGAACTTGGCTTGTCTCATGTGTGGTCCGTATGGTGTTCGAACCCACATCACGCATAGCGGTGTGATGATCGAATGATAAAGTGCGGTAATGAAATATCAGCGCTTTTAGCCACGGGGCCGCCTAAAACATACATGTATTGAATGATAAGTATGCATGTGAATAGAAATGCGATGAGGTGGTCCATACGCTTCCTCCTCTCCTGTCTCTTAGAAGGTTGGGTTTTCTTTCTAAATCGCTCAAATTTAAACTTGTAAAATATGCGGTTCGGCATGGGCCTGGCCACATTTTTATGGCCGAACGAAAACGGTTTTAATTGGCCTTTTTTCAATTTTCAATATTATGGTCCAGTATCATGTATCATAGACCGTTTCGATTTTTCATGCGGCGACTCATGATTATTGATTGGTGGTCATCTGATAAATAAATTAAAACAAAAACATGCTTTTGAAAGTTGCAAATATATTAACGACACATTATCTTACTGTCTGAAGCGATGAACATCCGGCATAGTATTCTTTAATTTTGTGGTAAACATGTGAACTAGCTCAAAAAAGAGGTAGTGAACTTTGGTTCCAAAAATGGCAATAAAGGTTGGAAAATAGTTTTTGTGAAGATTTTGGAATGTTAGTGAAAACAGAAAAATATCGCAATGCTGTTCAATGTAAAGATAATCTCGCGGTACATACGCCGCAAAAAATGGTTGAAACCGAATTAATTTCGCTATATTCACTTTATGAAAGCACCAAACAGAATCGGTAATAATTGGTAATAAAAATAGTGGAAATACTTTCTGTTTCAACCGTCATTTTGTGTCGTGATCATAGACAAATTATTTTTGAATGGAACATCTTTGCGATAATCAACCCTCTTTCATTAAATACGTCGAATGTATTCACGAAACCATTGAGACCTATTTCTGGTTACCTTTGGAACAATCTCGAAATTACCATTGCCGGAAAATTTCAACTATCTCTTTTGGAGCTCGTTCCCATGTATTGGATACAATTTTAGCTTTGTGACTTTTTTCCTGTGACTTTCGTCAAAACTTTTTTTTGGTCACAAAACCTTGCAAGTGACTTCGAGTCTTGCCACACCGGCTCGTTTGCCTAGCAGTTTGCACACTCATATTAAGCAGAAACCGGACAATCAGCCAATGTCAATGGTTGTATGCAATCGATCATTCGACCCCACTCCCCCCCCCCCCCGCCTTTTCACATCAGGAAAACATGACCGTGAAATGTATACCCCCTTAAACCAACTTTTTTATCGGAAAAAAAGTAAGGGGGGGGGGGGTGCAGGGGTATACCTTTTTTCTTAATTCTGATCCAAAACATAGATTGTGGCTTCTCGTGACGTATTCACAATCAATGTTTTGAGCATAAATGTTAAAAATGAGATCTTTTTTATTATTATTATTATTTTTGCTACTGAAAAAAATTCTCTGTATATTGCATGAGCAAGTAATCGTAATGTTGGGGTCGTGAGAAAAAAAGCCTGCTAATGACGCTAGACAAAAATTAACGACTGAATACTGGTTTTAAAACGCTTAGAAGGTCTGAGCCTACACAAGAAAGTGGTTGAGTCAAACTGTTGTTTATTTGGGTGGTTAGTGAGCCGCGTCATGAGAAAACCAGATTAATGCTTATGCGAAGCAGATCCGATACACGGCTAGAACAACCAAATTATCTCTTTTGTGGGTTATTTGCATTGCAGCGTGTTCTTTTGCTAGTGTTTGTGACTGAAATTATACCCTGGTTAGGGGGTCCTCGTCAGTGCACCGTAACGTACACCAGATATATAGTGACTGTTGCATCGAGGATATTTTGAAACGATGATATTCAATTTCAGTATTTATTCTATCATAATCATTTATTGTACTTTATGATATTCGAATTGGAAAATATAGTGATTACATCACTCAAACATTGATGTAAATCTGTGACTGTATGTACAATAATTAGGAAAAGCCTGATTGCAACATCATCTACCTATAATCACCTATCGATCTAAGTTCCTTGAGCCTTTCATTACGAAAACGTGCCCATGCAATATACAGAGAATTTCATATGAAATTTTTGATAATTTTAAAATTTTTGCTCAAAACATTGATTGTGGGTGCACATTAGAACCGCCTCGCTGAGGCAGTTCTAACGAGTACCAACAAGCCATGTTTCGGAACAATTTGAATAAGAAAAATTGTATACCCCTTTATACCCCAATGATACTGAATAAAATTGGGGTTTAAAGGTGTATTTATTGCACGGACATGTTTTCCTGACGATTGTCGAGGCCCTCCCAGGAGTTTTGGGGATACAGGGAGAAGGGCTATTTATTTTCAGGGATTTGGGGAGAAGGGTCACTTATTTTCAGGGATTTGGGGATAAAGCATAACTTTTGGGGGTTTTAGGGAGCAGGGAGCAGGGGGTTGAGGAAAAACATTTTAGGAAGCTGGGGAGAAAGGTCATTTTTCTTTCAGGGAGCAGGGAGCTCATTATCTACAATTTTTTGTAACAAGAACCCACACTGCTTTAAATAGATTCCTTAAGGTCCTAAGTAGATCTACTTACTAAAGAAGTTTTGCTGATATTTGGAAAAACAAAATTTACACGTGAGTTGGTTTCTATGTCAGAATGACCTTATAGTTATACTATCCGATGATGTCGATCGTCGTTTAGGGAAAGTAATTCAGTTAAGAGCATTGTGGTAATTGATATCGTAGTTGTTTCCCTTGAGTTGAAGTGCATGCATGTGCATGCATGTCGTCACAATAAACTGTATTCGAGTACCTCATAATTTTCACCTAATGTACTAGAAAGTTGCTGTGCGTGAACTACATGTAACACTTTAATCTTAAATGTTGAAAGAAAATTGAAAGAAAATGGAAATATTGGAACCCAATTTATTGATTAATTATTCGAACTTTCTGAACGACCCTCTTAACAGCTTAATTTAAGTGACGTCATTTAAAAATTTCAATTTTCCAGGAAACACGCATTTTCCAGGAAACAACAACACGAGAAAACCTATCGGGATTTCTAACAAAGTCCAACACAAACCAGCCAGTAAAGTCAGAGAAGAAAGACAGAAACTAGAAATTTTGGATTTAAAAGGAAGAAGAGGCGCTTATATCTGCTGCATCTGATCTCAGTGTTTATACATCGGATCCAAAATAACCGAGTTTCTGCATATACAAAACTTAGGTTTTGTCACGATGTGGCGCATTATATTTGTTTACAAAAATGACAGAAGAAAGTTTCTTGAGCATTCTACTTTATTTTTCATTGTTACATGACTTATTTTCCATGTATTGTTGGTGCTCAAATGGAGTCTTGTGCCGTTGAAGGTGAGCATGTTTACCGAATTCGTTTTTAATTTTGGTTCATGTTTGAGCTTGAAAATTTTCAAATATAGAAATTCTCCCGTTTGTTCAGTTAGCCCTAAGATGGACTAAGGCATTCTTAAACATTCCATTGCCAAGTCAGAAGATTTGGCAATGGAACAAAAAATATTGCAATTTTAGAATGGCAGGTAGTTTTGCTATTTCTGCATTTCTGTGATCTGGGACACCCGGGGGGACACCTGCCGTAAATCAACGAGTGCGCGACAATCATTCAAACAATTTTGCTGACAATGCATGAATTTGGTAGATGAAAGAAGATAATAAGTCCTACAAAGGTGTTTTAACGATGAATGTGTGTTTTATTGCCATAAAATGTGACTGGCATTTGGCTGGAAATTCGACGGCCATTTTTGCACAGCGATAACGTCGATAAAAGTTGGTCAACTTCGTGGCTTATTTGCCGGCCTCATAGAATTTCTCCCGCATAACCCGAATGCTCGATGGAAGACTAGGGTTTCCTCGCAAGACTAAGCTATAAACCCAACAAATTAGCGTTGGAGTCATTTTTCTTTGCAAATCTGAAAGTAGGAGGTATTTCACTTCCTCCAGACTGATCATTTCAGACACTTGTGCAATTTGATCTTAAAAGCTCACAATTTTCAATGTTTTGTTACACTGGTATGCAATTTAAGAAGTAAAATTAAGAGGCTCACTTCTGTTAGATTTGCATGAGTGAACACCATTTTGAAAGGCGTTTTTAAGCCACTTTAAATGTCGCTATATTTGGCGGGAATTTCGGCAGCCATTTTAAAGAATTATTTTGCATGCGGAAGAATGTTCCTTAAGAAAATGAAAATCGGTCAAATCGAACGTTTGCTTATCTACTGATATGTACGAATTTGGCCGGAGGTGTTTCAAATTGAAAACAGAAAGCATATGATTTTGTCTTGGGAGATTTTGATTGCTTTCTTGAGACTTAACTCAGCCTACTTTACATTATTTTGATATTGACAATTCGGCTCTAGACTCAAGGGATATTACACGGGGACCCAACTGTTAATCGTGATTACTGATGCGACGTGGAATGTTAATGCATGCTATTATGAAGTTTCGTATGCGTCGGCGAGTTCGTTACGAATGCGACGTTCCACATCCTCTGTCCTTGGACGGTAAGTACCACATGTTTTGCTCTCGTGAAAATAAACAAAGCCGAGTTTACAAAATCGGCGTCCACTATGATCTTCAAAATTCTTCTATGTTCCCACTTGAAGTCATTTGGAATACTTACGGCACTTGTGTTTTTCAGGTAATGGTTTATAAAGTTGACAGGTAGATACAAGATTGCCACGAAAACTCATTACATTCTTAAAGTCCTTTTCTTTTTCTAATTCTTGACCGTAAACTAAGAAGTATAACACAGTCTTGTGGTGTCTTTATTGAAATATGTATCCAAATGGCTTTGTAAATGCACACTTATTTACTGAGCGTGAAAAACAGTAAGATAAGCATCTCTTGTATGCATCGTAGATTTTGTTAAAATTTAATATGCGACACAGAAATGCATCGTGGAAGATTGAGACCCATGAATCAGTAAAATAAAATAGCAAATATGGAGACAGTGATGCATTTACTTCAATTAATAGTTTCTAGATACATGTTAAAGGGGTCAACCATGTTTTCATACTGTATTAACATTTGCAGAGGCTGGAGAAAGTTGTTTTAGCCTGAGGCCGAGGGTTCAAAGGGCTCCAGAAAGACTCCCGAAAGACTCTTCTAACTGCAATAAAATAACCATAGTTGATCGCTGTTCTTGTACAACACATCATTCCCATGGAAAACTGACTGACAACCGCACCTAAAACCCTCGCAAATCCCTTTAATTCTTTTGTTTTCTCTCCCCCTCCCCACCCACCCCCGCTTATCAAAAATGCATGGAGCCACCGATATTAAATGATCAAATATTATCTGGTTAAGCCTTAGTGGTCATTTAATGTTAGAAAACATATTACATATATCACTGATATGTCCGAAAATGATTTGCTGTTTCGAGGCAAGAAGTCACTCGAATGTTGACAAAGCTATATCAGAAAACCACTCTGTGACCTCATTCAAATTAAAAGTGGCACATGCTTTGAAGCTCGCTCAACAAAGTACATGTAACTTACAAGGAAACAATACACCATGCAATATTGCGCTTGATAAAAGCACAAATTATGCTTTTGCATTGACGTAAATAACTTTTGTAAGAGCACAACAAAATGCTAATTCTTCCATGACTCATTCTAGTAGTACGTACCTTCATCTTCGATGCATACAAAAGATGCTTATCTTACTGTTTTTCACGCTTAGTAGATAAATGTGCATTTACAAAGCCATTTTGACACATATTTCAATAAAGACACCCATAGGACTGTGTTATACTTCTTAGTTTACGACCAAGAATTAGAAAAACAAAAGGACTTAAAGAATGTAATGTGTATTCGTGGCAATCTTGCATCTACCTGTCAACTTTATAAACCATTAGCTGAAAAACACAAGTGCCGTAAGTATTCCAATTGACTGCAAGTGGGAATATAGAAGAATTTTGAAGATCATAGTGGACGCCGATTTTGTAAACTCGGCTTTGTTTATTTTCACGAGAGCAAAACATGTGGTACTTACCGTCCAAGGACAGAGGATGTGGAACGTCGCATTCGTAACGAACTCGCCGACGCATACAAAACTTCATAATGGCATGCATTAACATTCCACGTCGCATCAATAATCACGATTAACAGTTGGGTCCCCGTGTATTACGTACCTGTGAAAATGAAAAGCAGTCTTCACGTCATGACATAGATAAATGTAGCGAAAAAATGCTGGTCTTCATGTTAGATATTACAATACCAGAATGAGAATAAGTTGAAGCATTTGTACGTTTATCAAGTACAATTCCTATGCCCTATAGATACGTGATGACGTCAATGAATATATTAGTAGAATAAATTGATCGTCTTCTGAATAGTCTGATATTTGAAGCGATTGAAATAAATTCGATTTCATGTTCGATTGACCCTGAATGCAAATCAGAAATTTATCTCAATCAGAATTCAATATAACACGGGGACCCAACTGTTAATCGTGATTATTGATGCGACGTGGAATGTTAATGCATGCTATTATGAAGTTTCGTATGCGTCGGCGAGTTCGTTACGAATGCGACGTTCCACATCCTCTGTCCTTGGACGGTAAGTACCACATGTTTTGCTCTCGTGAAAATAAACAAAGCCGAGTTTACAAAATCGGCGTCCACTATGATCTTCAAAATTCTTCTATATTCCCACTTGAAGTCAATTGGAATACTTACGGCACTTGTGTTTTTCAGCTAATGGTTTATAAAGTTGACAGGTCGATACAAGATTGCCACGAATACACATTACATTCTTAAAGTCCTTTTGTTTTTCTAATTCTTGGTCGTAAACTAAGAAGTTTAACACAGTCCTATGGGTGTCTTTATTGAAATATGTATCAAAATGGCTTTGTAAATGCACATTTATCTACTGAGCGTGAAAAGGTACAAGTAGGCAAAGATCAGGAAAAGGCGCAATCAGAAAAAGATTCCCACTCCAAAAACCGAGGTGGGAAAAAACCAAACTAACAATCAGGTACTTATACCATGAAACATATCGTAAGCCGAATGAGCAGCTATTTTCCCAATAGGTGGCCACTCAGTTACCTTAACTTAACTAAAAATATGAAAACATACATAAGGCGCCAACAGCACAAAAAATTTTAAACACCAAGACATAAAACAAAAAGAACCACTACAGAAGTATCGACTTGGAACGATCAGTAACACAAAGTTACTGGCGGGCTTAAACCGGTTTTACAGGTACCTAACCTCACCCTCAGCTTCTGTAGTGGTTCAGTGATAAACAAGAAATAAGAAATCATATTAAGAAAATACTAAACATAGATACCAACGTTTAACATGAATAACGGAAAGCAGAGTGAGCAGCTATTGAAGGTATTAGGTGGTCACAGTGCTAGCTTGGACAAAACAAGTAAATGCAGAGGGCTAAGTGAACAGCCATTATATTCGGGTGGTCACAAAGCCATGCAACATGAAACTCGTAATTGGAATAACTTTGATAAGTGTGAACCAGAACAGCAGTACCGCCTTGGTACGGTCAGTTATAAAATAAAAAAACAGTAAGATAAGTATCTTTTGTATGCATCGAAGATGAAGGTACGTATTACTAGAATGAGTCATGGAAAAATTAGCATTTTGTTGTGCTCTTACAAAAAGTTATTTACGTCAATGCAGAAGCATAACTTGCGCTTTTATCAAGCACAATATTGCATGGTGTATATTTCCTTGGACTACATGTACTTCGTTGAGCGAGCTTCAAAGCATGTTGCCACTTTTATTTTGAATGAGGTCACAGAGTGGTTTTCTGATATAGCTTTGTCAACATTCGAGTGACTTCTTTATTCGAAATAGCAACTCATTTTCGGGCATATCAGTGACATAGGTAATATGTTTTCTAACATTAAATGACCACTAAGGCTAAACCAAGTATTGTTTGATCGGCTCCATGCATTTTGATAAGCGGGGGGGGGGGGGGGGCGGGGGGGGGGGCAGAAAACAAAAGAATTAAAGGGATTTGTGCGGTTTTCAGGTGCGGTTGTCAGTCAGTTTTCCATGGGAATGGTGTACAAGAACAGCGATCAACTATTTTATTGCAATTAGAAGAGTCTTTCGGGAGCCCTTTGAACCCTCGGCCTCAGGCTTAAAACAACTTTCTCCAGCCTCTGCAAATGTTAATACAGTATAAAAACATGGTTGACCCCTTTAACATGTATCTAGAAAATATTAATACAGAAGAAAATGCATCACTGTCTCCATATCGTAACATTTTCTATTTTATTTTACTGATTCATCGGTCTCAATCTTCCACGATGCATTTCTGTGTCGCATATTAAATTTTAACAAAATCTACGATGCATACGAAAGATGCTTATCTTACTGTTTTTCACGCTCAGTAAATAAGTGTGCATTTACAAAGCCATTTTGATACATATTTCAATAAAGACACCCATAGGACTGTGTTTACGGTAAAAAATTAGTAAAACAAAAGTACTTTAAGAAATATAATGAGTTTTCGTGGCAATCTTGTATCTACCTGTCAACTTTATAAACCATTAGCTGAAAAACACAAGTGCCGTAAGTATTCCAATTGACTTCAAGTGGGAACAAAGAAGATTTTTGCAGATCATAGTGGACGCCGATTTTGTAAACTCGGCTTTGTTTATTTTCACTAGAGCAAAACATGTGGTATTTACCGTCCAAGGACAGAGGATGTGGAGCGTCGCATTCGTAACGAACTCGCCGACGCATACGAAACTTTATAATAGCATGCATTAACATTCCACGTCGCATCAATAATCACGATTAACAGTTGGGTCCCCGTGTATAAACCCTGAAAATGTAAATGAGCCACCACATGAGAAAACAAATAATCTGCACAGGCGAAATTGCGAAGCTGATCAGCGCCTTGGTTTTTGCTACACGGATAGTACAATTTCTCTACTTTCTAAATCCAAAATTTCCAGCCTATAACCATCTTCTGTGACTGTACAGCCCGGTTTGTGTCCAACCTGGTCGGAAACCTAAATGGTTGGTTTTCTCACGCACATGCTCAAATGCAACTCTACAACGTATTTGTTCTGCTACAGTCTATTCCAGCCTTACTATAGTCTTAGACGAAAGTATCTTCGATATTGGTTCGATCTTGCTTGTGATATCACACAAGGCGATATAAATTAGAACGTTAGTTGACGCTATTTTCTCTTTGAACAGAAATGATGGGTTATTAATGGCTAACATTCGTTTCACAGCATCATTTATCACTTGTTTAATGGAACCGCCTTCAGAAATCGATTGACAAATTTAAAAGTTCCTTTATATAGCGCGTTTAATTTTTATTCATGAAAAATATTGCCACTGTATGTGTAGCTAAAAGTTTCGAGACGCAAAAATGTAATAAAAAAGCAATTGTAACAGAGAGAGAGAGAGAGAGAGAGAGAGAGAGAGAGAGAGACAGAGAGAGAGAGAGAGAGAGAGAGAGAGAGTCCTTTACGCATATAGGTTAAAGAGGGCGATGATCAGGAAATAGCGCAATCAGAAAGAAGTTCCCACTTCAAAAACAGAGGTGGGGAAAAACTAAGTTAACAATCAGCCGTATCAGGGTAATCAGCCTAATCTAATGTGTACCCACGACTTATATTTGGGACAAAAATAAGAAAAACATCAGAATTTTTCTAATGATAATTTCCAATTTCTCCTGGTGAAAAATTCCTCTTTATATTGCATGGGCGTGTTTTCGTAACGATGTACAGTCCAACCTGTCTTAAGCAAGCGACCAAGGGAAACACTAAAAGTGCTTGCTTAAGACAAGTGCTTGCTTAATATAGGTTATGTTCTAACACTAGTTGGGCGTCCTAACCAGATCATGTAAGCTAGAAATAAACAATAGCACTGTCATTGGTAATTGTCACTTAGTTCTCCAAAATGCCCAGACAAGTTGTCTAGGATTATCTTTTTAGAAAATAAACAATCATTTATGACATGTGGAAGGTGTGAAGACAATTTTGACACCTGACAGAGTTTAAATATTTCTTTGTTTTAAGTAATTGATGAAATGAGTGGCTGCTTAAAGCCAAAATTGGGACAGAAACTAGTGACCTCTGGCCACATAAGCAGGTGCTTGCTTAATAGAGGTTCATTTACATGTAAAACCCGCCAGTAACTTTGTGTTACTGATCGTTCCAAGTCGATACTTCTGTGGTGGTTCTTTTTGTTTCATGTCTTGGTGTTTAAATTATTTTGTGCTGTTGGCGCCTTTTGTATGTTTTCATATTTTTAGTTAAGTTAAGGTAACTGAGTGGCCACCTATTGGGAAAATAGCTGCTCATTCGGCTTACGAAATGTTTTTATGGTATAAGTACCTGATTGTTACTTTGGTTTTTTCCCACCTCGGTTTTTGGAGTGGGAATCTTTCTCTGATTGCGCCTTTTCCTGATCTTTGCCTACTTGTACCTTTCAATTGGGGAAATGAAAGTGCTTACTTAAGACAGCAGCTTGCTTAATACAGGGCTTGCTTAAGACAGGTTGGACTGTAATTGTACATTGTCTCAGCGCGAGCATTCGAATGTTTATTTTTCTAGTCAGTTCGAATGGATATAAAATTGTCTGAGAAAAGCTGCCGATCGTAAATCGTCATTTATGTGACTTCCTTGTGCAAATTTCAGACATTTATATGAATACTTGTGTAAAGTGCCAGTCCCACTGAATCGTAAGCAATCATACGATTGTGCAATCATTCGTTTTGTGATAAGACTGCGCACGCAAATTATATAAAATGTTTTCCAGTGTGTTTATGCTTTCTTAATTTGCATATCGGGGCCAAAGCAATGACCCCGAAATTAATATAGCTATCTCTTAAGCGATATTACGCGCAGTGGAACCGGCACTTAAGACATCAAAAATATCTGACTATTAGATCAATTGAAAATAAATAAACTTTTCTCTACGTTGAATATTTAGTCTGTCTACTTCCCAATTTTTCAAGTTATTTATTTATTTATTTATTTATTTATTTATTTATTTATTTATTTATTCCGAAATTTTAGTCAACATATTTACATACATAGCTACAAGTGTTTACATGATAACATTGGGGAATATATATGTGACTCGGATTAGGCGTATGCATGCCTATAGCTAGAAGCTTGAAATTTCGGATACAGGAAGAAGAGTAATACATGTAGTACTATCCGCTTAGCGAAAACAAAGGCGCTGATCTGTTGTGCAGTTTTCTCATGACGCGGCTCATTTAAGATCAGGGCTCAATGTATTTTGCAAAACCAAATGTGATGAAAGCAATTTTCTTTCTCAACGCAGCTGATTTTTTCATTCTTTCTATCTTTTTTCATCATCTTCTTATTGTATCTTATTTCTAATAAACAACATAAGACATTTTCTATATATGTCTGTATCTGTTTTACAAAAAATAAGATGACTTTGTTGATGAAAGTTTTTTATAAGTTCACAATAAAAATGTCTGATTTCATTAAACCACATTGTCATTAATCAAATGGCGTTTTGGGATCGTATATTTTTTCTACTGTGGTAGAAACATGTTTTGCTGAAAGCTGAAACTTGTATCACTGATACATGCCTCAAACTCAGCTGTGCCCAGGAAAACTATTAATCTGAAAGGACCAAAGTGGAGTGCATCACCTAAAGTTAGAAAATCTCTGAAAACTTGTAAACAGTTGTACTCACAATGGAAAGCAATAGGAAAAATTCCAAATCATGTGCATCACAGTTAATTGAAAACTGAAAAGAAGCTTCTGAGAAAACAGCAAAGATATGAACATGCTATAGACAGGAAACGTTTATATGAACAATTAATGTCAAACCCTTCAACCAAACGTTCTATCAACTTATCAAAAGAAATAGATCTACAGTGGGAACAACACAATGTATCAAAGTTGGCGATCGTGAATGTGTTGCCCCTGATGAACAATGTGGACTGTATGCTCAGTATTATGAAGATCTATTTGTTCCGAAACAAAGTGTATATGACGATACATATTTAAACTTGTGTTCAGTAAGGAATTAATTGAGCAGCACCTGAAAGAGGAAAATTTATCAGACATTATGTTCACGGCTGCTGAAGTTGAGACATCAATACAGAAACTAAACAGTGGAAAATCTCCGGACGAGTATGGAATGTGTGCTTAACATTTAAGTAAGGGAAAGATATAGTAGCAGAACATATTACCCCCGTTGTTTAAGTTGGTTAACCAGGTATTGGAAACAAAATCAATTCAGACATCTTTAAAAACTGGAATTTTAACACATGTACTGAAGGAAGATAAAGATTCATGTCTTGTAAATAGTTATAGAGGTATAACTGTGACAGCTGTTATGGGAAAGCTATTTGAATACTGTCTTCTTGAAAAACTGAATCTTACCAATCAAAGTGAATTACAATTTGGATTTACTAAGGGTTTGTCGCCGATTATGTAAAGTCTGATTATAACAGAAGCAAGAGCTGAGGCAAAACGTACAAAATCTACACTATTCTTCGCCACGTTAGACGTCCAATCCGCCTTTGATGTGGTGCAGCATACCATCCTCTTTGACAAGCTCCTGTACAGGAATATTAGTCCAACATACTGGCTCATCATCAAGGAGTTATATAACGGACAGACTACAAAGGTGAAATGGCTAGGCTCCTTCAGTGAAAGCTTCGCCCTTAAGATGGGCGTCCTTCAAGGCGGAGTTTTGTCTACACATCTTTACAAGATCATAGTCGAAGACCAGATACTTGAGCTTGAGGAGAAGTCATTGGTAATTATGCTGGGGAGTATTTATGTTGGAGCAACAGCAGTTGCAGATGATATGGCATATTTTTCATCATCTCCAGAGATACTCCAGTTAATGGTTGGCGTTGGATTCAGATATTCAGCATCACTTCAAGATTCATCATACAAAAACTAAAATAGTGGAACACAATTATGGAAAGAAAAAGTCAGAATATACATGGTCACTTGGGGAAACAAATGTACACCCCTCAGAAGAAACTACTCATCTAGGCTTAAGGACTTAAGTGTGGTCACTGTATATACATGTTTGAAGATTCACCTGTATAAAAAGCATTGTTTATTTTTGTCAACAATGTTACATTCTTTAGCATGCTTTATCATGTGACTGTTGAATA
Organism: Rugalucina vietnamica; assembly: GCA_964017185.1. Taxonomy (NCBI): domain Eukaryota; kingdom Metazoa; phylum Mollusca; class Bivalvia; order Lucinida; family Lucinidae; genus Rugalucina; species Rugalucina vietnamica. The sequence goes on from OZ024872.1 coordinate 2,549,187, forward strand.
TGTTGCAAATACATGGATTTGTGTATACATGATTGTGAAATGAGTGGTCAGCTCAGAGCGAGCGAGTCATTTTTCAGTTACTTCCGCGTTGAAATCGTTGGACCCATTTTTCTTAGCTTTTTGAAAAAAAAAATAAGCCAGATTTTTCGATGTAGTCATTGACTTTAATCATATAAGAACCTGAAACAAAAGGCATGTCATCTTTCAGCTAACCATAAGCACTAAAGATCCGCCCCAAGTTACCCACTTTCAGAATTTTCCAGACAAATTTGTGTACACTGACTTTTCCCAGAGAAATACACTTCCATGACCCCAAAATAATCCCTAATTTGTCAGATTATGTATCCTAGACATTTAGGCTTTGTGTAATTTTTATTCAAATGCATTACATTTTCCAGGAAATGGGTCCCACGAAAACCAGTTACATTTCCAATTTTACACCAAGCTATTTAAAATTTTAAAATAATAACTATATTGAGTCATTCCTAGTATCTGTGACGTCTATTAGCAATAAATGCACATCATCATTCGATTGACAGATTCAAGAAAACAATAGATTTCTGTTTTATATACCCCACCCACTCATGTCAATATTGATAAATTCTTAAAACGGACAGTATCTAAAGAGTGTGAAATAAATATCAGTGATCGAATTAAATCTGCTAGGCGTACAAAATACGCTCTCATTAACTCTGGTTATCACGGAACTAATGGTTTGTGTCCGGCTACGTCACTCCAGATGTATAGAACATGTGTTCCCCAGGCTTTTATATGGGCTTGAAAATCTTCCGTTGAACAAAACTCAAATAGCTGCACTAGAGAAATTTCACAGAAATAGTCTCAGAATTATTCAGTCCCTATCAGAGAGGACCGCTACTTCCGCGGTATACCTACTGTTGGTGCCCTGCCAGTGGAAGCTGAAATTCACAAGAAACAACTTTCCCTACTACACCCACTCTTGAACTCAGATAATAGTAGGATCAAGGAAGTGCTAGATCGTCAGATATCAGTGAACTTTCAAAATAAGGATAGTTACTTCTACCGTGTACTGAAAGTGTTGGAACTCTATAACTTACCAGACATTATTAGCTTGAAACAACAATTACCATCCAAAGATTCATGGAAGGAAGAAGTCTGTAGCTCTATTGCGGCGTACTGGAGGAAATCCGTGGTGCGTGATGCACAAAGTAAGACAACACTCAAATTCCTCGCATGTGAAAGTATATCACTTGGTGAGATTCATCCGGTTTGGGACTCTACAGAAAATTCAGTCAATGATGTCAGGAGGGCAATAGTTAAAGCAAGACTGCTGACAGGGGCGTGTCGCCTGCAAACAAACATACATAGATTTAGCCAGTATCGAGAAGATCATGTGTGTAAACTGTGTAAGCAGCAAGAGGAGGACATTGTCCATATGCTGCTTTATTGTCCCCTGCTGTCAGAGATAAGAACATCCCATTACACAGTGCTGAGAGACTTTGTTTCAAATCATCTTGGCCCCGAGACCTGGAGAAGTACCTTTTCTACGAGAAAAAGTATCGGTCAACTGATCATCGACTGTAGGGGGTTTTCTCACCTGTTCGAGGACGGAGACGTTATTCATAAAATAGAAAGACTTTCCAGAAATCGGTGTTATAAACTTCACACTAAAAGACTGTCCATTTTACGTAATATGGAAGATGGTGGCCGGGGATGTGACCCGTAATCTAATGTAAACCAAAGTTTTTCCAGATAATTATTTAAATCCTATGCCCTATCGACATCGACATACCTACCCTGGATACAGGGGTGCTCCTCAGAAATATGGGAGGCTCATACTAATCAAAGAAGAAGTACTTATCATGAGAAATTAGCTGTTTCCCTTGGATTTAATATTGCATACTTGATTAAAATTAGTTTATTGTCTTTATTTGCATTTGCAATGCTTATTTTATTGAACATCAGGTAAAACTGTCATAATTTATATCTTTTAGACTAAAGAATTTAGTAAATTAGATATTGAACAACATTCAACTCATACACACCTTATAACAAAACTATTTGTTATCATACACCCATGTATTGGTTTGGAGGCTTAATTGGCACATTCTAAGCAAGCTTTATGTGTTGTGCCCCAGAAAATGGCTTTTGTTCCCATGGGACAGCCAGGGCATTCTTCTGAGAGGAATATAACTCTTGTTTCCACGAAACATCGAGTTAATCTTCTTCCTCATGAGGTTACTTTGTAACTTTTAGCATTTAAGATGTGAAGTTTATCCACATTCTTATTCAGTATTTTGTTGTAATTAACTGATGTAAAACTCTTTTAAATTCCAAGACTTTTGTATACGGTGTAAAACCTATGCAACGTCAATTTATCATATTTTCATACGGTGTAAAACCTATTCAAAGTCAATTTATCATATAATATCACATCATTTGTATATAAATCCATGTTTGTTTAAAACCAAGAATCTTCCTCATATTTCATAACCATACTAGTTTCCCAAAGGCATTAAATCCAGAGATTCGAACCTGATATCTTTCACAAACCTAGCACTTTCCGTCAGTCCGTAGCTACCTGAACGTTCGTCCGTCTGTCTGTAGTTTGACTGGAAGTCGCAAAACAATTCAATAATCAAAACACAACGCGAAGTACACCCACAGCAGTAGACCGGTTAGAAGAGCATAAAGAGCATGCTAAGCCTGATCTACTAAATACTACACTATATACATGTATGTGTTAAATAAATAAGTATCCTTTTTGAAGACTGTGCAGGATCTGTTGATTAAGCAATATGAATCTTAACTCATATAAGCCTGGTGTCTAATCTATGGGACACGGGCAAACAGTTTAGGCCCAGATGTGACGCCGCAAAACGCGGCGTCCCATCTCGGGCTATGCTATTTGCTTAGAGAAAATTCTTCATAATGTGAATTAAAAAAATAAAACCAACCCAGATTCGCTAAAAACGAAAGTGGACCCACCCAAATGATAATGAGGCGTGAATCCATTCGTTCCACTCGTCCTTAATGGGTTAAGCTAGTTCATTAAAGAGCTGATTTGATCGACTTGACATTTTCAAGACACGAGTAATCTGAGTCTTTATCAAGTTTTTATGCAGACCTAATTTTGTCTCTTCAGCTTCGTATATGATTTTGATGAGCCAAATGTGGGCGGTATAAAATGCGTTGTACATATGATTTTGATGAGCTAAATGTAGGCGGTATAAAATGCGTTGTACGCATGATCGTTTTGATGAGCTAAACGTAGGCGGTATAGAATGTCTTGTACATGTGATTTTGATGAGCTAAATGAAGGCAGTATAAATGTCTTGTGCATATGATTTTGATGAGCTAAATGTAGGCGGTATAAAATGAGTTGCACACATGATTTAGATGAGCTAAATGTAGGCGGTATAAAATACCTTGTACATATGATTTTGATGAACTAAATGTAGGTGCTATAAAATGCCTTGTGCATATGATTTTGATGAGCTAAATGTAGGCGGTATAAAATGCGTTGTACATTTGATTTTGATGAGCTGAATGTATGCGGTATAAAATGCTTCGTACACATGATTTGGATGAGCTAAATGTAGGCGGTATAAAATGCGTTGTATATTTGATTTTGATGAGCTAAATGAGCTAAATGTAGGCGGTATAAAATGCATTGTACATATGATTTTGATGAGCTAAATGTAGGCGGTATAAAATACCTTGTACATGTTTTATTTGCCATAACGACCACCGAAATGCTCGCAATGACCTATACCTTGACCATTGCAACCGACAATTCTATTTTGTGCTAAGACTTTATCAGACATGTCGAAACGAAGCAAGTTGATAAGTGCTCTGGAGAGTTAATATATCTTGTATATGATGCGGGTTCGAGCTTTCAACCTTTCCATCTAGACAACATTGACGCAATCAGTTTTTGTTGGCTTGAATAAACCATATAAAGATCTGTGTAGATCTATTCAGATCCATCAAGTCAGTCATACTCAGTTATGAGGCTTACAGGATGGTCATACAACTGGGAAAGAGCTGTTCACCTCTATATTCATACAGATGAATTGCTGATTATGTAGCTGCAATGTTTGCTGTTTCTTTCTTACATGTTATTTAAGTCATCATCAAAACAGGTCCGTGATATAAATAACCCCTGATACCCAACTTATATCTAGTAAAACTGGGATATGCAGTGGTATACCTATTTTTTCTTTTTTTTTTTGCTCCAAAACATAGATTGTGGGAACTCGTTAGAACCGCCTCGGTAACGACTACCCACAATCTATGTTTTGGAACAATAATAAGAAAAATGGGAATACCACCCCCCACCCCCTATAAACCCCGATTTTACTATATAAAATTGCGGTTCGAGGGGGTAAACATTTCATGAACATGTTTTCCAGATGTTTTTATTGTGTCGAACGTAGGATAGATACTTGACCAATTGCACAAAGTATTCAGTGCAAATATGGTAGAACTTAAACTGACAAGAAAATGCACTCAAAATGCCAAGAAACAGGATCAGATTAATTCACTCCGTTTAGAACTTAAATAATGATCTTGGCTTCAATCCGACCTTAAGACGACATTGAAATAAATTGATGTGCTGCATGATATCAGCCGCCGCACCAGAAAACCAACAATCTTCATATGCGAAAACAAAGGCGCAGACCAGCTGTGCAGTAACTGTACAGCTGATCAGCGCCTTTGTTTTCGCTGCACGGATAGTACAATCCTTCTTCTTAAAACCAAAATTTCAAGCTTCTAGCCTGCTTTTATGACTGTACAGGCAGGTTTGTGTCAGACCTGGTCGGAGCCCAAATTGTTGGTTTTCTCACGCACATGCTCTAATATGAGCATTTTCTAGAATGCTCGTGCAAGAATGTGCGTCTATATTGATAGTATTAGGACAGTGTAGGTTTGACTGAACAACGTCTTAGTACCAAAATGCTAAAATGACCGGCTTTCAATCAAAATTAAGGATTATTTTAAGTAAAAAGGTACAAGTAGGCAAAGATCAGGAAAAGGCGCAATCAGAGAAAGATTCCCACTCCAAAAGACTAAGAAGCGTGTCCACCATGCTCTTATGAAGTGGCTCATTTCCCTAATAACAGGAAAAATTAAAACCCAGGCAGAGGTGCTAAACCTAATTTTACACAAAATTGATTTTTCGCAATTTTCTTTACTATATTGCGTCAATGAATAATTCATTCCGTTTGTTTCGGCATTCAGAAGACCTTGTCTCTTAAAGCGGCACAAATGAATTTAACATAAAGTGTGTTTCCTTGTGTCTGAAAATGGTTTCTCTAGATATATTTCCACCGTTTGAATGTAGATGAAATATTTTCTGGCCTCCATTAAGCATTTAGTTTAAGTTTGTAGCAAAATATGCAGCAAAATTTTGAAAGAAGGTCTGGTGAAAACCAATTTTTGAAAATGAATTCTTTGTACAAAAGAGTTAAAACAGCAGTCACACTGTAGCGTATAACCCAAACGCGCGCCGGGCGTATGAAAAATCTCAACACGCTGAAGACTTTGGGCGTATAAAAATTAATTTGTTCCTTTAACACGCTTTAGCAGTCACACATTAGCGCGCAACTGGGGCGTGTGCCGGACGTATAAAAAATTTCAAAGTTTTGGAGAACGGTTGTGATACGTCCCAGACACGCTAAACACGCGCTACATGCGCGCATCGAACGTTCAACGCGCGTTTCACACACGCTTGGGGCACGCTACTGAAGCAACATCTAATAGAATCGGAACGCGCATGGAACGTACACTGGCGTGCTTCAAACGCGCGCCAAACGCGTTCAGAGCGTATTCGACGCGCCCGTAGCGCGCGAGGAACTTATTCGGGACGTATAAGTCACACGCCCGGGACACGCCGAGCTTTTAGAAAATTTTTAAGCATGTTTAAATTTTTTTTTAGCCCAAACGCGCGCGAAACGCGCAGAGACTTTTAGCGACGTACAGCGACGCGCGCCGGACGTACACCAAGCGTACCCAGCGCGCTTGTAGCGAGTTTTGAACGTGTTTCCGACGTGCGTCTGGCGTGTGAGGAATTTTGCTATTTTTTCAACACGCCCGGCGCGCGTTTCACTTATACGCTGATGTGTGACTGCTCTTTAAATATTTTCCCGTAAATTTTAAGGTCTCAGTATTTTACTATGACTGCTCAAAATCATCATTTTATAATGACACAAATTGTTTACCCGAAACGAAAATTTATGATCAAGTAAATTTTTTTTCGAAAAATATCCATTTTCATGATCGTCGATTACCTCCTTTGCCAATGCAAAATCCTTTTTTATAATTATTTTGGACATTAAAAATTTATCTGCTGACCGATTTTTTTTTAATTTTTGCAGGTCTTATTAGGACAAACCGTCCAAGATCAAGATTTTTGCATGAAAATAATTTTCCTATCGTCCTCCACACAAACAATTACTGCGAAAAACCATTATCCATCAGGAAAACATGTCTGTGTAAAGTATACCCCCTCAAACCCCACTTTTATATAGTAAAACTGGGGTATGCAGGGGCATACCTATTTTTCTTATTTTTGCTCTAAAACATAGATTGTGGGTACTCGTTAGAACCGCCTCGCCGAGGCGGTTCTAACGTGTACCGACAATCTATGTTTTGAGCAAAAATAAGAAAAATATCGAAAATTTTCTACTAAAAATTTTCATTTTTTACAACTTTAAAAATCACTGTATATTGCATGGGCATGTTTTCGTAATGCATTATCAGAGGCAAAATTATAAACTACGGCTGACTGCTTCATATTTAAGTTCTTTCAAAAACAAAATGCTTACAAGATCACCATTGTCTTGTTTTGCAGTCAATTCACTGACATCACTTGACAGCAATATTATTCTAAAACTATTTCGGCATGGCGAAAGAGATAATGCAGTAGACCAGGATTCAGATCGTGTACAGTAAAATGGGGTTTGCAGGGATGAAACTGTGTTTTTTTTTTTTCTTTTATTTTTGATCCAAAAATTAGAATGTGGTACGCGTTAGAAACGTCTGTTCATAATCATTGTTTTGACCAAAATTGACTACATGTAATTTATCATTTTTTTCCAATGTACTTTTCAAGTTTTAGAGCTGATTTTTTTTTTTCTCTGTTTATATTGCATTGGCAAGTTTTCGTTATGTATTCTACCGTGTGGACATTTTGAAAATGTATAAAACATACACCTTTTAAGTATGGGAAACTGCGAATAAGTCCTTCTCATCATGGACAATGCGTCTCAGAGGCATATCAAAATATTTGCCGTCTGTCTCTAATTCCATTTAAGATTCTAAGATATTGCTCTCGTCTGATTATCATCCGTGATTTAAGTATTGGTCTGAATCTTTAATTAAGTTTTGTGAGATGACTGTCATTCCTGAATTTGCCAAGAAAGTCAATAAAACCTAGACAGGTATAAATGAGCCGCGACGCAAGAAAACCGGTCTTCGGGGTTTCCGACCAGGTCTGACACAAACCGGCCTGTACAAGCACAGAAAAGAGCTAGAAGCTTGAAATTTCGGATTTAAGTAGAAGAGGAATTGTACTATCCGTGTAGCGAAAACAAAGGCGCTGATCAGCTTCGCGGTTACCGCGAAGCTGATCTGCGCCTTTGTTTTCGCATAGGCAATAATCCCGTTTTCTCACGATGCGGCTCATTAATGCATCCGACTAAATTAACAAAAACGTGTTAAGCTTGAAACATTTTTAAATCAAAGTCATATGCTCATACTTGTACCATTTCAGAAAAGGAAAAAATGTCTACTGAGTTCATTTTGGATATAAGAGTGCTAACAATCATCATATAAATACATGTATAATGAAAAATGCTTCTCTACTGAATAAACATAACTTTTTTAGAAAACTATGTAACAAATACTTAAAAATGAGTTTGCAGTTTAGGCCTGTCTATTAATTATTAAAAATTGTCGAGATTCGTCTATTATAGAGATATTCAAATTGCTGAGATCCGTCTTTAAGATATTCGATTGTCGAGATCCGCGTTTTAAATATTTAAAATGTTGAGGTCCGCCTTTTTAAAATTGTTGAGGTTCGCCTTTTAAATATTCAAATTGTTGAGGCTCGCCTTTTAAATATTCAAATTTTTTAGCTTCGCCTATTAAGTATTCAAATTGTTGAGCTTCGCCTTTTAAATATTCAAATTGTTGAGGTTCCCGTTTTAAACATTCAAATTTGTTGAAACTCGCCTTTTAAATATTCAAATTGTTGAGGCTCGCCTTTTAAATAGCAATAATTAATTTTTTGTGAATGCAACGATCCACTATGTAATAACTTGAATCATCAAAACACATGCTCTTCTTCAATATCCACCGTCTTACAACCAGAGAAAGTTCTCGGAAATAGAACAATAAATAACAATTCAGACAACATAAATAATGAATCCTCAACATCATGTCTAAATACAAATGAACACACAACATGTAGAAACCAAGAGAATATCAATACACCATCTGTTTCACAACATTTTCGAAATGAGTTTAAATTTAATCGGAGGGGCGTCCATATAGCAAACATTAACATCCGTCACCTAAAACCTAAACTTGATCAAGTAAAAATTATGCTACAAGGCTCTGCTGTTGATATTTTTGGCGTTTGTGAAACATTTTTGAATAAAACAATTAACAATGAAACACTTCATGTTAATGGATATACACACGAAAGAAAAGATAGAGAAGCTTGTTCAGAAATCTCATCCGATAATGGTGGGGGGATTCTTATTTATTTAAGAGATGGGCTTGATTATGTTAGAAGAAACGACATTGAAACATCGGATGTAGAATCTATTTGGATTGAAGTCAAAATGAGGCATTCAAATTCCTTCTTTGTCTGTTCAGTCTATCGCCCACCTTCTTCTACAACAGAATGGACAGATTTATTTTCAAGACAGATTGAAAAATCTCTAACCTTTACCGACGAAATTTATCTCATGGGTGACATTAATATAGACATAAAAGATGAACAATTATGCAATACTAAATGGAAACATGCAATGGAAATTAATGATCTAAAACAACTTATCAAAGAACCAACGCGAATCACAGCCAAATCGTCAACAATCATAGACCATCTTTACGCATCCAAACCAGATTTAGTCGTTGATTTATTGGTACCAAATATTGCAGTTAGTGACCATTTTCCTATACAATTTACACGTGTCACTGGCAAAACTAATATTAAACGAAATATGCATACTACAATACAATACCGGTCATATAAGGCATTCAACGAAGAAAATTTTCACTCAGATATGTCAGACTCTATGGCGAACATCACTATTTCTCCAGTAAACTCGGATCAAAACTTCGAAATCTTCATCCAAACATTTATGACTGTATTTGACAAGCATGTCCCGATTAAGACCAAACGGGTAAAAAAAGAAACTCAACCTGACTGGTATAATGATGAAATCAAATTTGCAAGTAAACAAAGAGATATGTACCACAAGTCAAGAAACTGGCCTCAGTACAAACATTGGCGAAATAAAACCATACACTTAATACGCACTGCAAAGAAAGGATTTTTTGCGAAGTCAATTGCCGAAAATAAAGACAATACATATTTATGGAAACATATTAAAGACATAAATGGTAAATCAAACGAAAATAAACTTCCTGATGAGATGACTGTAAACGGAAATTCTACGACTGATCCACACATTATTTCAGAATGTCTAAATACATTCTTTTCAACAATAAGCGAAAAACTCAAGTCTGAGAACCCACAAGAAAATCCACAGTTTGAACCTAGTACTCTTGATAATTACATTAAAACTAAAATTCCAACTACAGTCCAGTTTGGCATTCCTATCATGAAAATGACAGATCTAAAAACAGCTTTAAAGTCGCTGGATGTAACGAAAGCCACAGGTCTTGATGGTATTACTCCTAGAATTTTGAAGACATCAGCAGAAGCAGTCGCTCCTATATTGTTAGAAATCATCAACTTAAGCCTGACAAATGGCAAATTCCCGGAATCACTTAAACTTGCCAAAATCAAACCGATTCATAAAGGGGGTCCAAAATCTGACCCCTCAAATTATCGCCCTATATCAGTTCTCCCAGTAATATCTAAAATAGTAGAAAAACATGTGACAAAACACCTGTTCGCCTATCTTAAAAAGTATGACATTTTACATAAGTCTCAATCAGGGTTTAGAAAAAATCATTCTTGCAATACTGCATTACTAGGATTATTAGACAAATGGCTGAAAAATATTGACAAAGGAGAAATCACAGGCGCAGTTTTCTTTGACCTAAGGAAAGCTTTTGATGTTGTTGATCATGAAATTTTACTTCAGAAACTTAAGTCTCACAAATTTGACGATCGCACTATGGAATGGATGACATCGTACCTGAGTAACAGGAGACAATGCATAGTAGATAAAACAGCAACATCTTCTCTGCAGCAAGTTAAATCTGGTGTGCCGCAGGGCTCTGTGCTAGGCCCTGTGCTCTTTCTTATTTTCATAAATGACATGCCTTTATACATAAATGAGGCATATGCCGAAATCTATGCGGACGACACAACCGTCCATACAGCCCATAAAGATCAAAATATAGTTCAAGTAAGACTCCAAAGTAGTTCAACTAATTTCAATTTTTGGTGCATTGTACACAAAATGTTTGTCAACTTAACAAAAACATCTTCTATGTCAATCGGAAGTAGACAAAATTTATCGAATAATGATGAATTAAGTATTACAATTGATAATGAAGATATCTCAAACGTCGACAACCAAAAACTGCTAGGGATATTCATTGATGAAACGCTCTCCTGGGATAAACAAATCGACTCTGTTTGTCTAAATATCACTAGACGGATAACGCTTTTAAAACTTCTATCTAAATATGTAGACATGGCCAATCTCAAACTATACTATAATTCCTATATTTTACCGATTTTCGACTATGGGTGCATGATTTGGGGACAGTGTTCAACATACAATATCAATAGATTACTAAGATTACAGAAACGAGCAGCGCGAATTATTCTTCAAGCTGACTTTATGACACCATCAAAACAAATGTTCCAAGAGCTAGGCTGGCTTACTTTTACTAACAGAGTAGAATATCATATTTGCGTTATGGTTTTTAAGTCCCTAAATGGCCAAGCCCCTGATTATTTATCAAGCCTGCTAAAAAAATCGTCTGAAACAAACACTAGAAATTTACGTTCTAATGAGCAAGAATTTCTGAAAGTTCCATTTGCGCGAACGGCATACTATGAAAAATCTTTTTCTGTAACTGGTCCAAAACTATGGAATGCTTTGCCACTTGAAATTAGAAAATCAACAAGTCTTTCCACATTCAAAACATCTGTGAAGAAATATTATCTAAATAAACAACTTAACGAGACATAAAACACGTTGCTTGCATAGCCAGCCATAAAGCACATACTTATAATTGTAGGGACATTGGTGTGCTGTCTGGACATTGGTTTCCGCCACACTACCGCTGTCCCGAACGGCAAATACTAGAAATTAGAAATTAAGCAAATCTCGACACATTTTTAAACGTCATATATCAAACCATTGTTCTCTTCATGTTCCCACACTTGACTGGGTCTGGCTACATTATATATATATATATTGCTGTCCCCACTTAAATATTTCATATTTTGTATTATGTTTGTCGCTAGCGGTCGCTGGACATAGTCTAGCTGACCGCGAACATAGGGCTGAGTGATTCATCGGAGGTTTTCGGCAGCAACGACCTAGGTAGGGAAACCACCCAGCCAGACAGTTTGCTATCGCATGCCATCGATGGGTCTTTCAATTCTATTTATATGTTTCTGAAATGCAACAGGACAGCCTTCTATGCTTGAGGACACTCAATAAGAAAGAAAGTAAAAATGGATCAAACATCTCTCGTTCTCTTTGAGAAATCATATTTAAAATTTCAAATTTGTAATGATAGCATTTCCGAGTGTCCTTAAGGTACATTTTCATCTCAGTCTCATGTCTCATTGAAAAACACTAATGTAATTGTACACGATTATGTTTGATAGGTCTCCCAGACATCTTGATTTGTACATATGTATATAACTATGTAGATATGTTTAACTCTTAAGAGGACCATGTGTGAGATTAGTCTATGTACTAAATATGTCATCCTCTTTAAATAAAGACATTATTATTATTATTATTATATATAATATTCAAATTTTTGAGCTTCGCCTATTAAGTATTCAAATTGTTGAGCTTCGCCTTTTAAATATTCAAATTGTTGAAGTTCCCATTTTAAACATTCAAATTTGTTGAGGTTCGCCTTTTAAATATTCAAATTTGTTGAGGTTCGCCTTTTAAATATTCAAATTGTTGAGATATGCCTTGTAAGTATTAAAAATGACGAGGTCTGCCTATTAAATAAATACTGTCGCGGTGCGTCTATAAATATTGAAATTGTCGACATCCATCATTTAAATTTTCAAAATGTTTTATATATTGTCGCGGTGCGCCTAAAAAATGTTAGAATTGTCGGGGTCCGTCTTTTAAATGTTCGAGTTGTCGCCAACGCTAAATGCGCTTCCTCGTCCTTCCATACTCAAGGCAACCGAGAACTGCGTGTGTTAATAGGATAACGACTGACGCACAGTTTGTTCACATGACACCATAATGCGATTGTTGTAATTAAAACGGTTTAATATCTGATTTATGACTTCTCATGATCTGATTTTACAGGACGGAGCCGCTGAATAAGAAAAACTCAACAACGTGCATATACGATAACAAAGGCGCAGATCAACTATGCACAGCCTTTTTTTCGCTACACGGATACTACAATTCCTCTTCTACTTTTATCCAAATTTTCAAGCTTCTAGCTCTTTTCTGTAACTGCACAGGCCGGCTTGTGTTGGACCTGGTAGGAACCCAAAATTGTTGTTTTTATTCGTGCGAGTGCATATATTTATCTACGCAGACTTCTAATGAAATTGAAGAAGCAATTTTTCACGCCGGAAATCTGATTTGGTCTATGTTGTTGTCGAATCGAGCAACGAAAGCATAATGTCAACATTCGCAGATGTATGCAGCCTGATAAGTGTTTTTGATGTTCGATGAAGTTTTGTCTAACTTGAATGTGCTTCTGCGATAAAATATTCTTGTTTCTTATAATATCGCGAGTCTATTACACACCTCAACCAGTTCCATTATCCATATCACTACTGAGAATCGCGTGGTTTTGTATACATACAAACTGATAAATGATCAGTGACACATATTGCAATTGAAACCGAAGTTAAGGTTCGATTTTCGAGTTTTCTCCTTATGCGTTTACTCTATTTACTGATAAATAGGTGCAGTCAATGCAGAAATTGAACATTCATTAAACGCAAGTGACATAAAAGTAATCCCGGTTATTTCTTTTTCGCAAACACGTCAATGGTATTGTGATGGAAGTACATTTTTTTAAGTGTTTGCGAAAACGAAATAACCCGGATTCCATATGTTACTTTCATTCAATAAATGTTCAATTTCTACATCGACTGCACCTATCTATCAGTCAATAGAGAAAACGCTATAGTAGAAAACTCGAAAATCTAACCTCAACCTCAACCGCAACACCCAGTACGTCCACGTGTTTCTCAGCTGTGCTTATGACTTGTACATGCAATTTCAGACTAAACTACATGGCATACTTGCACTAAAACAAGTCTGTTCGTTTTTCATATGAGAAATAGAGGATATTTGCTTGTTTGAGGTGAATACCAAATATATTTCATCGAGTGAGTTGAAAATATCAGAATTTTCACGAGTGCGCAGCACGAGTGAAAATTTTGATGTTTTCAACTCACGAGATGAAATATATTTGGTATTCACCGAAAAAAAAAGCAAATTTTCTTTTTTTTTTTATACAATACACGGGCATTTTCCTATTCAAAAAGCATGCGGTGAAAATGCGAAAACCAAAAATTTTTGAAAACACGAATAATTTTGGTACCACATTGTTCCTTACGTTCTAACTAAGAAAATGAATGCCCACACTTTATGTTTTCGTTCATAAATAACAGAGTTATAGGCGTTTGAATTTGTGAAGTGAGACACATTTAATGACGTCAAGTAAATGGAAACGTTAGAAGTAATCCAAAAAATCTGACGTCATTACAGTGAAGATATAGGCTGATATCAGTCACATGTGACTTTTGATATCAGTGAGATTTGATATCAGTGAAATTTCATATCAATGAAAATACCAATTTTATCAAGTTTTGATATGCATTGGTTTTCACTGTAGAGTATAAAATAAATTCAATTAAGGATTGAAATTCAGATTTTAGCTTTCACTGGATGATGAAAAACATTAGGCTGTTTTAATGTCTGTGAAGCCCGAAGGGCTTCTCGGAGACATTAAAACAGCTAATGTTTTTCATCATCCAGTGAAAGCTAAAATCTGAATTTCAATACTTATATTTACATTTTATATTATCAATCAAGTATCAGATTTTTTAATTACGCATATCACCGTTTATTTTCATGTTATTTGACATTAAATCCCACTTAACGTAATTTTGGAACAGCCAAAACGTCAATTTTTCGCGCCTAACGTCATGGCGATACGCGACCAACGTCACGACAACAAGAGTAAACAAACAACGTCACTGGATGGGTTTTGACGTCGCCCCGCCTATGGCGTGGCCTCTAGATCACGTGACTTAATGTTTTTTCATTGGGAAATGAAGAACATCAAAAAAGATACTTTCATCTAGGGCGATTGCAATAAAAATGTAAATATTTACTTGTGAACGTTAGATTGTTGTTACACAATTACAAGGCAAACCTCTCTTGAGATTTAGGTAGGTGAAAGTTAAGGCAATTCAATTTGCTGGGTTCCATGGCATTTATATTGTGTCTGTCTTGAGAATATCAGAAGGGAAAATGACACATAAGAAATTTTCAAGAATTAATGCAACGAGAAAAAAACTTCTGTTTTTGTAACAAAATAAAAAAAAATACGGGTAAATATATATATTTAACCTGTATGTATATTAACAGGTTACATTACGAAAACATGCCCATGCAATGATACAGTGATTTTTGTCAGCTTTAAAAACGAAAATTTCATTAGAAAATTTTTAATATTTTTTTCTTATTTTTGCTCAAAACATAGATTGTGGGTACTCGTTAGAACCGCCTCGCCGAGCCGGTTCTAACGAGTACATGTACCCACAATCTATGTTTTGAGCAAAAATAAGAAAAATATCAAAAATTTTCCTCTGAAAATTATCTATTTTTGACCTGAAAAAATTACTGTATAGCTATATCATATGGGCATGTTTTCGTAATGCTTTAGAGCATCAAGAAAACATGTCCATGAAATGCATACCCCTTATACCCATTTTTATACTTTGAAAATGTGGTTTACAGGGGTGAACCTTTTTTTTATTTTTGCTCCAAGCATGGCTTGTGGGTACTCGTTAAAAGCGCCTCGCCGAAGTGGTTCTACAAAAAGCACAAAATATTAAAAATATCGAACTTTTTTTTCCAAAATCTCACTCTTTCTCTCTTTCTGTTTGTTTACTAGCATGCTCACTTCTTGCAATAAAAAAACATTCTTCAGTGCTATTCATAAGACAAACATGTCCGTGAAATGTATACCCCCATTATACCCCACTTTTATATAGAAAAAAACTGGGGTTTGCAGGGTATACCTAATTTTCTCATTTTGACACAAAACATACATTGACCCAAAACATACATTGTGGTTACTCGTTAGAACCGCCTCGACGAGGCGAAGCGGTTCTAACGTGTACCCACAATGTATATTTTGAGCGAAAATATTAAAAACAAAAATCAAAAATTTTTCCAATAAAAATCTCTGTATTTGGCATGGGCAAGTTTTCCAAATGTTAACTGTCATTACGTTCATAAGCATTTACTGCGTTCAGTCTGTGCGTTGCATCCATGGGTATTTTCCTTTCAGTTTGTTCCATCCTTATTAGTCAGTTCATACCGCGTATCGAAATAAGATCAGGATTAAATTCTTGTTATTCCTGCTGAATGTAATACGATTATTGTCACAAATATTAACATGATATCAAATATATGGCAATAACTTGATTCGTTTGGTAATTAATAGCAACATGCCAAAATAAAACTTACGCAGGCTTACTATGTTCTCGGATCCAAAATTTGTTGGATCCGAGCTATGTTTTCTTATCTTAAAGCACCAACTGCAAGTGGAGGCGTATGGGTATGTTTTGTGCCTTTTTGTAGTTTGTGTGTGTGTGTGTGTGTGTGTGTGTGTGTGTGTGTGAGAGAGAGAGAGAGAGAGAGAGAGAGAGAGAGAGAGAGAGAGAGAGAGAGAGAGATGGTTCTTGAACATTTAGTGCAAGATAAACTCTCCCATATGTCACTTTTTCATATGAAATTTGCGGCAATGCGTGGGTTTCGTGACTTGGCTCTTGTGTATAAGGTAGGACACCAAGGCTGATTGCTAATTGGCTCCAACATGAAATGAGCCGCCTCGTGGGAAAACCAACAATGTGGTTTCCGAACAGGTCCGACACAAACCGACCTGTACAAGCACAGAAGCAGGCTAGAAGCTTGAAATTTCGGAGTTAAGTAGAGGAGGAATTGTACTATTCGAGTAGCGAAAACAAAGGCGCTGATCAGCTTCGCGGTCACCGCGAAGCTGATCTGCGTCTTTGTTTTCGCATTTGCAGATTGTTGGTTTTCCCACGAGACGGCTCAAATTTATCACGCCGTAAAAGACATCAGACAAAAGCTAGTGTACTCATCATATCTTGTACCATTTACAGGCATATATCTTGTGTATGAAACTTTGCGAGCACACTGCTCTAAATTGTATACACCTGTTCAGAACCTGATCAAGGTCTGCCTTTTTAACCAATTTTTGACGAATGGATTGTCCCATTTTTCATTTTTAAGGACAAAGGAAGTGATTTTTACTTTTTATCACATTTTCCGATGAAAGTTCTTTATGCAAACAGATTAGCCCCAGATGGGACGCCAGGCTGATACGAGTTTACCAATGGGATACATGTGTAATTCATGTTTGTATGCTGTTCCTTGCTGATCTACCGCCATTATTCAAAATCGGTTGAACACACTCCAAAACGTTGAATGCAATGTCTATCGGCAAAATAACTATTAAGACTAATTACGGTACATGTATATAGCTGATGGATAGCCCAGAGTCAGATGATATAAGCTCTTTCGGATAGCTGCGTGGGCGATTGTAATAGCCATCTTCTGTTATTGGCAAGGTCTATTAATTGGAATTTCTTCCGCGACTCGTTTGTTATTTCTTTCTAATGAATTCAGAAAAAAAGTACATGGAATCTTTCACTCTAACAAAAACACATGAACGCCATAATTATGCCATACAATAAGGAAATACATAATTGAGCCTGTGCATGACAAAACCAACAATTTGGGTTTCCGACCACGTCCAACACAAATCAGCCTGTACAGTCACAGAAGAAACCCAGAATCTTGAAAATTTGGGAATAAGTAGAGGAGGAAATGTACTATCCGTGTAGCGAAAACAAAGACGCTGATCAGCTTCGCGGTTACCGCGAAGCTGATCTGCGTCTTTGTTTTCGCCCATGCAAATTGTTGGTTTTCTCACGCACAGGCTCATATTCTAATCAAAATAATGTCTTGCTACAAGGATTCTCCGTAATGACGCGCACTGATGATGAATAAGTTCATATTACGAAACCGTGCCCGTGTAATGTACACACAAGTTTTTCTCAAGTTGTAAAAATTGAAAATTTTCAGTGGCTTTGTTTTGTTTATATTTTTCTTATTTTTTGCTCAAAACATACATAGTTACACACAAGAACCGCCTCGCCGATGCAGTTCTACCGAGTACCCACAATGTATGTCTTGGATCAAAAATAGGAAAATCAGGTATACCCCTGCAAACCCCATTTTTTCTATATTAAAGTGGGGGTTAATGTGGTATACATTTCACGGACATGTTTTCATGATATTTTTATTTGTTTAAAAACAACTATCTGTTCTTTGATTTTGAAAGGTTGTAAACACATTATGCTAAATTAAAAATGTTGCCACCCATCCCCATCATTGGTTGATCAATAATTTGTAGCAACTTCGATCGGCAATTAACTTATTTCTGTTAAATATTCAAATAAGATTTGATGCTCGCTCGCGCTGTTTGGTTGATCCCAGAATTTATAGAATGCAATTCTAGTTGGATATTTACCATCTTATCAGTCAGAGCACTTACTTAAACAAGTGATCTTAAAATCACGTTATCGGGTGATTTTTTGGCTCCAAGAGAAGACTGCAATAGCATGAATAAATGCCTACTTTTTTTTGTTTTATTTTGAATTTCGAGCTGTTTTCCTAATTCTAAGCTATCCGAGGGGTCAATGCAAAGACGCGCCATTCAGTCACATGGTCAGAGGCAGCCAAAGTGTAAGCATCGCAGAGAAAATCGAGAAAAACTGTGAATTTTATAGCAGAGTGAAGTTAGTTTGTTTTTCGTTTTTCGTTATTCGACATTCAAGTTCAGGTGAAGTTGGTTTGTTTTTCGTTTTTCGTTATTCGACATTCAAGTTCAGGTGAAGTTGGTTTGTTTTTCGTTTTTCGTTATTCGTTTTTCGTTATTCGTTTTTCGTTTTTCGACATTCGAACTGGGACCGAATTTCGTATTTTGACATTCAAAATCCTATTTTGACATTCGAACTGGGACGGAATTTCGTATTTTGACATTCAAAATCCTATTTTGACATTCGAACTGGGACGGAATTTCGTATTTTGACATTCAAAATCCTATTTTGACATTCGAACTTGGACCGAATTTCTTATTTTGACATTCAAAATCCTATTTTGACATTCGAAATGGGACCGAATTTCGTATTTTGACATTCAAAATCCCATTTTGACATTCGAACTGGGACCGAATTTCGTATTTTGACATTCAAAATCCCATTTTGACATTCGAACTGGGACCGAATTTCTTATTTTGACATTCAAAATCCCATTTTGACATTCGAACTGGGACCGAATTTCGTATTTTGACATTCAAAATCCCATTTTGACATTCGAACTGGGACCGAATTTCGTATTTTGACATTCAAAATCCCATTTTGACATTCGAACTGGGACCGAATTTCGTATTTTGACATTCAAAATCCTATTTTGACATTCGAACTGGGACCGAATTTCGTATTTTGACATTCAAAATCCTATTTTGACATTGGAACTGGGACCGAATTTCGTATTTTGACATTCAAAATTCTATTTTGACATTCGAACTGGGACCGAATTTCGTATTCTGACATTCAAAATCCTATTTTGACATTCGAATTGGGACCGAATTTCGTATTCTGACATTCAAAATCCTATTTTGACATTCGAACTGGGACCGAATTTCGTATTTTGACATTCAAAATCCTATTTTGACATTCGAACTGGGACCGAATTTCGTATTTTGACATTCAAAATCCTATTTTGACATTCGAACTGGGACCGAATTTCTTATTTTGACATTCAAAATCCTATTTTGACATTCGAACTGGGACCGAATTTCTTATTTTGACATTCAAAATCCTATTTTGACATTCGAACTGGGACCGAATTTCGTATTTTGACATTCAAAATCCTATTTTGACATTCGAACTGGGACCGAATTTCGTATTTTGACATTCAAAATCCTATTTTGACATTCGAACTGGGACCGAATTTCTTATTTTGACATTCAAAATCCTATTTTGACATTCGAACTGGGACCGAATTTCTTATTTTGACATTCAAAATCCTATTTTGACAGTCGAACCGGGACCGAATTTCGTATTTTGACATTCAAAATCCTATTTTGACAGTCGAACCGGGACCGAATTTCGTATTTTGACATTCAAAATCCTATTTTGACATTCGAACTGTAACCGAATTTCGTATTTTGACATTCAAAATCCTATTTTGACATTCGAACTTGGACCGAATTTCGTATTTTGACATTCAAAATCCTATTTTGACATTCGAACTGGGACCGAATTTCGTATTTTGACATTCAAAATCCTATTTTGACATTCGAACTGGGACCGAATTTCGTATTTTGACATTCAAAATCCTATTTTGACATTCGAACTGGGACCGAATTTCGTATTTTGACATTCAAAATCCTATTTTGACATTCGAAATGGGACCGAATTTCGTATTTTGACATTCAAAATCCTATTTTGACATTCGAACTGGGACCGAATTTCGTATTTTGACATTCAAAATCCTATTTTGACATTCGAACTTGGACCGAATTTCGTATTTTGACATTCAAAATCCTATTTTGACATTCGAAATGGGACCGAATTTCGTATTTTGACGTTCAAAATCCTATTTTGACATTCGAACTGGGACCGAATTTCGTATTTTGACGTTCAAAATCCTATTTTGACATTCGAACTGGGACCGAATTTCGTATTTTGACGTTCAAAATCCTATTTTGACATTCGAACTTGGACCGAATTTCGTATTTTGACATTCAAAATCCTATTTTGACATTCGAACTTGGACCGAATTTCGTATTTTGACATTCAAAATCCTATTTTGACATTCGAACTGGGACCGAATTTCGTATTTTGACATTCTAAATCCTATTTTGACATTCGAACTGGGACCGAATTTCTTGTTTTGACATTCAAAATCCTATTTTGACATTCGAACTGGGACCGAATTTCGTATTTTGACATTCAAAATCCTATTTTGACATTCGAACTGGGACCGAATTTCGTATTTTGACATTCGAAATCCTATTTTGACATTCGAACTGGGACCGAATTTCGTATTTTGACATTCAAAATCCCATTTTGACATTCGAACTGGGACCGAATTTCGTATTTTGACATTCAAAATCCCATTTTGACATTCGACCTGGGACCGAATTTCGTATTTTGACATTCAAAATCCCATTTTGACATTCGAACTGGGACCGAATTTCGTATTTTGACATTCAAAATCCCATTTTGACATTCGAACTGGGACCGAATTTCGTATTTTGACATTCAAAATCCTATTTTGACATTCGAACTGGGACCGAATTTCGTATTCTGACATTCAAAATCCTATTTTGACATTCGAACTGGGACCGAATTTCGTATTCTGACATTCAAAATCCTATTTTGACATTCGAACTGGGACCGAATTTCGTATTCTGACATTCAAAATCCTATTTTGACATTCGAACTGGGACCGAATTTCGTATTCTGACATTCAAAATCCTATTTTGACATTCGAACTGGGACCGAATTTCGTATTCTGACATTCAAAATCCTATTTTGACATTCGAACTGGGACCGAATTTCGTATTCTGACATTCAAAATCCTATTTTGACATTCGAACTGGGACCGAATTTCGTATTCTGACATTCAAAATCCTATTTTGACATTCGAACTGGGACCGAATTTCTTATTTTGACATTCAAAATCCTATTTTGACATTCGAACTGGGACCGAATTTCGTATTTTGACGTTCAAAATCCTATTTTGACATTCGAACTGGGACCGAATTTCGTATTTTGACATTCAAAATCCTATTTTGACATTCGAACTGGGACCGAATTTCGTATTTTGACATTCAAAATCCTATTTTGACATTCGAAGTGGGACCGAATTTCGTATTTTGACATTCAAAATCCTATT
Source organism: Rugalucina vietnamica (assembly GCA_964017185.1). Classification (NCBI taxonomy): domain Eukaryota; kingdom Metazoa; phylum Mollusca; class Bivalvia; order Lucinida; family Lucinidae; genus Rugalucina; species Rugalucina vietnamica. The sequence continues at coordinate 2,570,843 of OZ024872.1, forward strand.
TTGACATTCGAACTTGGACCGAATTTCGTATTTTGACATTCAAAATCCTATTTTGACATTCGAAATGGGACCGAATTTCGTATTTTGACGTTCAAAATCCTATTTTGACATTCGAACTGGGACCGAATTTCGTATTTTGACGTTCAAAATCCTATTTTGACATTCGAACTGGGACCGAATTTCGTATTTTGACGTTCAAAATCCTATTTTGACATTCGAACTGGGACCGAATTTCGTATTTTGACATTCAAAATCCTATTTTGACATTCGAACTGGGACCGAATTTCTTATTTTGACATTCAAAATCCTATTTTGACATTCGAACTGGGACCGAATTTCTTATTTTGACATTCAAAATCCTATTTTCACATTCGAACTGGGACCGAATTTCTTGTTTTGACATTCAAAATCCTATTTTGACATTCGAACTGGGACCGAATTTCTTGTTTTGACATTCAAAATCCTATTTTGACATTCGAACTGGGACCGAATTTCGTATTTTGACATTCGAAATCCTATTTTGACATTCGAACTGGGACCGAATTTCGTATTTTGACATTCGAAATCCTATTTTGACATTCGAACTGGGAGCGAATTTCGTATTTTGACATTCAAAATCCTATTTTGACATTCGAACTGGGACCGAATTTCGTATTTTGACATTCAAAATCCTATTTTGACATTCGAACTGGGACCGAATTTCGTATTTTGACATTCAAAATCCTATTTTGACATTCGAACTGGGACCGAATTTCGTATTTTGACATTCAAAATCCTATTTTGACATTCGAACTGGGACCGAATTTCGTATTTTGACATTCAAAATCCAAATTTGACATTCGAACTGGGACCGAATTTCGTATTTTGACATTCAAAATCCTATTTTGACATTCGAATTGGGACCGAATTTCGTATTTTGACATTCAAAATCCTATTTTGACATTCGAACTGGGACCGAATTTCTTATTTTGACATTCAAAATCCTATTTTGACAGTCGAACCGGGACCGAATTTCGTATTTTGACATTCAAAATCCTATTTTGACAGTCGAACCGGGACCGAATTTCGTATTTTGACATTCAAAATCCTATTTTGACATTCGAACTGTAACCGAATTTCGTATTTTGACATTCAAAATCCTATTTTGACATTCGAACTTGGACCGAATTTCGTATTTTGACATTCAAAATCCTATTTTGACATTCGAACTGGGACCGAATTTCGTATTTTGACATTCAAAATCCTATTTTGACATTCGAACTGGGACCGAATTTCGTATTTTGACATTCAAAATCCTATTTTGACATTCGAACTGGGACCGAATTTCGTATTTTTAACATTCAAAATCCTATTTTGACATTCGAACTGGGACCGAATTTCGTATTTTGACATTCAAAATCCTATTTTGACATTCGAACTGGGACCGAATTTCGTATTTTGACATTCAAAATCCTATTTTGACATTCGAACTGGGACCGAATTTCGTATTTTGACATTCAAAATCCTATTTTGACATTCGAACTGGGACCGAATTTCGTATTTTGACGTTCAAAATCCTATTTTGACATTCGAACAGGGACCGAATTTCGTATTTTGACGTTCAAAATCCTATTTTGACATTCGAACTGGGACCGAATTTCGTATTTTGACGTTCAAAATCCTATTTTGACATTCGAACTTGGACCGAATTTCTTATTTTGACATTCAAAATCCTATTTTGACATTCGAACTTGGATCGAATTTCTTATTTTGACATTCAAAATCCTATTTTGACATTCGAACTGGGACCGAATTTCTTATTTTGACATTCAAAATCCTATTTTGACATTCGAACTTGGACCGAATTTCTTATTTTGACATTCAAAATCCTATTTTGACATTCGAACTGGGACCGAATTTCTTATTTTGACTTTCAAAATCCTATTTTGACATTCGCTCTGGGACCGAATTTCTTATTTTGACATTCAAAATCCTATTTTGACATTCGAACTTGGACCGAATTTCTTATTTTGACATTCAAAATCCTATTTTGACATTCGAACTGGGACCGAATTTCGTATTTTGACATTCAAAATCCTATTTTGACATTCGAACTGGGACCGAATTTCGTATTTTGACATTCAAAATCCTATTTTGACATTCGAACTGGGACCGAATTTCGTATTTTGACATTCGAAATCGTATTTTGACATTCGAACTGGGACCGAATTTCGTATTTTGACATTCAAAATCGTATTTTGACATTCGAACTTGGACCGAATTTCGTATTTTGACATTCAAAATCCTATTTTGACATTCGAACTTGGACCGAATTTCTTATTTTGACATTCAAAATCCTATTTTGACATTCGAACTGGGACCGAATTTCTTATTTTGACATTCAAAATCCTATTTTGACATTCGAACTGGGTCCGAATTTCTTATTTTGACATTCAAAATCCTATTTTGACATTCGAACTGGGACCGAATTTCGTATTTTGACATTCAAAAGCCTATTTTGACATTCGAACTGGGACCGAATTTCGTATTTTGACTTTCAAAATCCTATTTTGACATTCGAACTTTTGACATTCAAAATCCTATTTTGACATTCGAATGGGACCGAATTTCGTATTTTGACATTCAAAATCCTATTTTGACATTCGAACTGGGACCGAATTTCGTATTTTGACATTCAAAATCCTATTATGACATTCGATCTGGGACCGAATTTCGTATTTTGACATTCAAACGTCGTACGACTGTTTCAAGACAGTCGCGCACGCGACAGTCTTGCGAAACATTTTGGCAAAAAAAATTGCATTAAATTTTTAAACATGTTCAAAACCTTCGCGACCTGTTCGCGACACTTGAAAATTCTCACGACACTCGTGCGACACTCGCACGATTGTCGTGCGAAAGTCCGATTAAATTCGCAAAACAGTCGAGGGACATTCGCATGCCAGCAGAATACTAGATTAAATTCGCATGCCAGTGAGATACTAGCTTAACTAGTCGAGAACTGGTCGCGAAAGTTTTAAACATGTTAAAAAATTTTATGGCAAAATATTTCGCAAGACTGTCGCGCGAGTGTCGCGAACCTGTCGCCGCAACATTTTGTCTCCAGTTCTCGCATTCCAGTGAGACAGGGGCGTATGTCACACTATTTCTTAAGAATAGTTTGGGTGAAATTCTGATATTTTTGTGGATATTTTTGTGGCATAGCTAAGATTTTGTGACGAATTTATGCAAGACAAGGGTACTTAAGGATATAATATGTTTATCCTTAAGTACCCTTATCTAACCCCAGTCAAATTATTTTAGCTTAGCTCAAAAAGGTTTAAAAATTTCATCCGAAACTATCCGTAAGTGCTAGTGTTACCAAAACATTAGTGGGAAAACTGTTAGAGTCGTTTTACAGTAATTGCTTGTAATTGATAAATGCTATGAGTAGAGACTAGGTTATATTTGGCCTACGATTAGCTTGCGATGATCGTGCGATGTCATTTTTTGCATTTTCGTGCGGTCTCCACAGGGTGACCCTACGATGTTCCTACGATTCTACGGCTTCCTACGGCTTTCTACGCATACGGAGAAATATTGAGCCGATACCTTACCTGTAATTCAGTTTATTGCCGATAAAAAATGTACATAAATGAATAGGACATTGACTTTCAATGTTTAATTAAAACTTAATTACGGCAGATATCAAATTTGTTCTTTCGGAATATTGTAATTTAATGTATTCCTGATTTAATGGATATTGTTTCGTTAAATTATCTTGATTTTTTGAATGGACAAAATCAAAATTTAAAAAGGTCCTGTTTGGTCGCATCATTTCTTATATCTGATATACAAAAAGTGTAAAATCTACCAAAGGTGCTTTGGTTAAATGCCAAATATATCGTTTCCAAAACCTTTTTTCTAAATTTGTTCTTTCGGATTATTCATCAGAAGAAAATGATCTTTCTAAAGACATGCTTAACTTCAAAATCAAGCGACATTTGGCGTGGACAAATTGCGTGTGTTTTATAGCTACTTTGAGTTTTTTTTTTTCTAATTTCCGTAAATCAATAGTTTTATCGGCAAATCCCGTAAACCGGGCGGAGAATTACGAAATACCTGTGCATAAGCGTCTGCTATTTCGCATATAGGTGTAATACTTCTTTTCCTTGTTATTTATTTATTTATTTATTTATTTATTTATTTGTTTATTTATTTATTTATTTATTTATTTATTTATTTGTTTATTTATTTATTTATTTATTTATTTATTTATTTATTTATTTATTTATTTATTTATTTATTTATTTATTTGACATGGAGATTACTTATTTACACAAAAGAAAAAAAAAAAATAAAAAGTCTTTTTTTCTCACCTCGAATGATAATCGATTTAAAATTTATGAAAGATGCTACACAATGATCGCGATTAACTTTTGAGTATAATTTTATAAACATTACATATCCTCACAGAATGTGACACCTCTGAACAACAAACGCATTGTGCATTGTAAGAATGCACATCAACATTATTGTCGTACGTAATTGCAATTGGTCCAATTAAAGTTTGCATTTCACACCTAAGTAACACTTTTTACTCAATCTGATGACCAAACAATAGCGTCTCCGTGTCCCAGTTTGAACAAAGCATAAACCGACATAAAAATTCTTAATTATCTTCATTCAAATCTCTCTCTCTCTCTCTCTCTGTCTCTCTCTCTCTCTCTCTCGTTAAAGCTGCAGAAAAATACTGAAACTGTACACTGTTTTCAATGAAATTAAGATTTGTTTTTACTGTGCTGCTACTTTTTACGCTGATTCGTTCTTATTTTCTTATTTCATTTCTGCTCTCAGCCACGGTCTAGATCATCCCGTTGAGTTTTCTGGAATCGCATATTCATTCATTCATTCTCAGTCACAAGTCGCAAGATACATCAATTCATTATTTTTGTTTATTTACTTTTTAAAAATTCATTAAATGTTTTTTGTTGTTTTTTTTTTTTTTATCAAAAGATTAGTACTAGATCTATAATTAATATTACACAAAAATGCAGATATTGACGATACGATTTTGAACAGTTCAGTGGCGCATCAATGTTGTTTTAGTTAATCTATGACCTAAGGGTATGATTTAAAGCGTGACTGATTTTATGACATGCAGTCTCGGATTATAAAACCTTTTAGCCGCGGCGTGAGAAAACCGGTATTAGGGGTTTTCCGACCAGGTCTGACACTAACCGGCTTGTATGTTACAACATTTTTTTTTTTTTTTTTTTTTTTTTTTTTAAACAACACAACAACAAAAAAAAAGATTAGTACTATAATTCAATATTACACAAAAAATGCGACACGATTTTTGATCACGATCAGTGGCGCATCGATGTTGTTTTAGTTTATCTATGACCTAGGGGTATATGATTTAAAGCGTGCCTGATTTTATGACATGCAGTCTCGGATTATAAAACTATACCATTTCACATTTGAGCCGCGGTGTGAGAAAACCGGTACTAGGGGTTTCCGATCAGGTCTGACACAAACCGGCTTGTGTACTACACCATTTGGCAAGAAGCTTGAAAACAATGGCGCTGATCAGCTAGGCAACTGCTACACAGCTGACCTGAGCCTTTGTTTTTGCATAGTTAAATTCCGGTTTTCGCATGACGCGGCTCATTTTTAATGGAAGGTGTACCTGTTATATAAATATTGCGAAAATGCAAGGAGTCGATCAGCCTGTGCACTTGAAAAACTTGTCCAAGCGAGGTTTGACGGATTCAAAAGCAAACCGGTCTACGCATACATAAATACTTGAAAATTGGAAATAAAGATTAAGCTAGTGATCAGGCTGCGAGGTGGTTCTAATATGTGCCCACAATATATGTTTTGAGCAATAATAAGAATAATATCAAATAATTTCTACTTTTACAATTTGGGAAAAATCTGTATATTGCATGGGCGTGTTTTCGTAATGCTTACATTTAATATGTAACATATATCATATACTCATAGCACTTATTTTGAGGAAGCAATAAATAAATAAATACATGAATAAATAATTAAATAAAAATAATACAACTGAATGCTTACAGTACAAACTGGTCCATGAGTTTAACCGCGACGATGCGATTGTCACGGGTACCCACAATGTGCATTTGAATGGGAAAAACACGAGTTTTCTTTCATTCGAAATCGTGTTTTTTTTTTTTTTTTTTTTTTTTTTTTTTTTTTTTTTTTTTTTTTTTACCGTCATCAAAGCCACTCATTTTGTATTTCTTATATTTTCATATTATTTCATAGTCGAAGTTTTGAGTTCATAAATTTTTAAGACAATTTATGATCAAATTTTATGGTTGCCCTCGGGCTAAAGTTACACAGGTAATTTTACGGACAGAGGCGCCAAGTAAATCGTAAATCACCGGAAAGAACCGAAGATGATTTACCTGTACCACTAATCCCCTAAGCTGATAATACGATAAGACGCGCTGAGGAGACTTTTTCCACATGATCTCCGTAGCCTCCAGTACGATTTTGTAGTAGTCTGCAATTTTATAATTTTTTAAAAAATGTAAGACCGTAGCCGTAGACACGTCGTAGGTAGTATCGTACGGGCGCCTTACGGAAACCATGCGGTGATCGAGCGGTCACCGCACGGTTTTTATGATAAGTTGGGGACTAAAATCGTAAGATAATTGTAGACCTTCAGGGTGATCGTGCGACATACGTACGGCTATATCGCAAGGTTATTACAATCGTACGGGTATCGTGCGGTCATCATATGGATAGATCACGAATATTTTGTGACAATGACAACCAGTCAAAATAAAACCGAATGGACAAGAATGAACCGAAACGATCAGTTTCATGACCTTACGTTTCGAACAAATTTCGACCAGTGTCTTGCGTTCAGAAATATAAGTCGGCCCAGGGCGGTTTTTATCGATCATGTCCGATGGCCCGACGAGATTTGGCGAACATGATACCTTTCTTGGTGAAGCCAAATGGGACCCGTCAGCTCAGTACGGTAGACTGCCTAACAACCAGCTACATGCCACATCCCATGAAAATGCGCATGATTCTAAAATCTGAACCAAACAGCCGCTGAACATAATTATTCGCCACAGGGAGGATATTTGTTTCTTGTAAACCGAAGTCGCTGTAGCTTTTTTTCCGAAAGTTGTGAATACTCATGCCCAGTGACAGTACTCGTGCATGCAGCTATTTTCAATAGCTTATAAGCGAACCTACAACAGAATACGATAACAATTAAGTTTTTCTTTCGATGTTTAAAGAGAACACTTTCCCTATACTTAAACCGCTGTCACACTATCGCGTATCGACTCACGTATCTACGGCTTATCGAGATACGAAAGGTATGTCACGCGTACGTACATACGTGAGCATACGTAGCTCAAACTCCTCATACGCCGAGGTGCTACGTTTTCTTGTGTGCACTTAAAAATTCGTGGCACTTACGTGGCAGGTCGGATACGCCGTACATACGTCACACATACGTGGTACATACGAAAGCAACATGGCAGGTACGCCGTAGATACGTAGCTCATACTCCTCATACGCCACACGTACGTCGCGGTTAAGATGTCACGTAACCGTGACGTATGTACAGCGTACCTTTCGTATCTGCAACGTATGTGTGACGTATGTGTGGCGTATCATCGACTCTCTTTTTGTTTCTGTCAGCGACGTACGTGTGGCGTATCTCGCGTATCAATGGCGTATGTGCTACGTATGTGCTACGCACGTTTCGCTGCTGTGGAGTATGTGTGACGTATTGGGAACATTTTGTGGCTTTTTAAGAGAATCTTAATGCTTCTATATGCATGTTTTCGTTTTTCCGAAGCCATGGATCAGTTGTTCCTCACGGTTCTGAGTGCCATGCAGGGTTCTTTCAGGGCTATGCTTGGTGTAGCCTCTATCTTTGTTAATGTCCTCTTACGACCAGGATGGGGAACTAGGAGATGCCCCCCCCCCTCCCCCACCACCACCACATTTGTTTTTTTTTTCCTTCGGTGTTGCTCTAGATTTCTCCGGTGGCATCTTCGACCCCTGATAATTGATAGCTATAATATGCGAACTGCATGAACAAAGTGAACACAATCGTTTGTTCTCATAGGTATTAAAAAGCAATTGGTGCAAAGCAGATACGCCGCAGATAAGAATGGAACGTAGTACATACGTCGTATATTCGTCACGCGTACACTTCATAAGCCATACATACGTCACACATACGTAGCACATACGCCTTGATACGCCGTACATACGAAAGTGAAATTCCATACGAGTTCAGATACGTCACGTATACGCCACGGGAACGTAGCAGGAACGTCACACATACGTGGTACATACGTCGCACGAGCAAAATACGGCTCAGACCTCGGCGTATTGACATTTTCATAGATACGCGAGCGATACGCCGCTGATACGTGAATGTGTGACAGAGCTATTACGTTTCCTGCCGATAGTGTCGGCAAACTGCTGCAGTTCTGAGTCTTTCAATTCTTTGTTGTTCTATTGTTCGTTTGAAATATCATAGAAGTACGGCCTGTCTTCGAAGAACTGCACAATCCTGTTGCTCAGTGCGGTTTGCTTCCCCGTCATCTGTATAATTCTGTGATGTTTCTTGTGTGAACCGCTTGCCCTAGCCATGATGCACTGTGAGGTTGTACACGTTTGGTAGTACACGAAAGACGGACGGACACCTAACATCGTACGACTATCGTAGGGAGATCGCAAGGGCTGAGTCAGAAATCGTAAGGACTCCTCACGGGCATCGCACCGGCTTCGTACGATTTCCACTTTAAGTGTGTTGAGACCCTACCATTTCCCTAAGATCTCCAAGAGGTTCTGACTCAAAACATCGAAGAAAGCCAGAACAAGAAATCGTACGATGCCCATATGAATTGTAAACACCTACGTCGTAGCCCATGATCACCTTCGATGTTGAAAAAAAACGTAGGGAAAATCGCAGACCGAAAAATCGTACAACGATCTGGGCAAATGTAACATACTATGGAACCCGTTGCAGCCTCCCTACGATAACTGTACGATTTTTGTCCCCAAATTATCGTACAAAAATCGTGCGGTAACCGCTCGATCATCGCAGGGTCTCCGTATGGCGCCTGTATTATTCCCTACGACGTATCTACGGGCTACGGTCTTACGATTTTAAAAATCTGTAATAGTGCAGACTATTACAAAATCGTAGAGGCTACGGAGTTCGTAGGAAGTCGTATAATCGTGGTGACAACGTAAGGTCACCCTACGGAGACTGCACGAAAATGCAAAAATTGGCATCGTACGATCATGGCAAGCTATACGATTTCCACTTAAGGTCTGCGGAGACCCTACGACTACCGTACGGCCTCCTTGCGTTTGTATCAGAACGTATAGGGACTCCGTACGGACATCGCACGAGATCCGTACGATATCCACTTAAAATCTGCGGAGACCTACGGCAACCGTATGATGCGGCCTTGCGTTTTTGTATCAGAACGTCGACAAAAGGAAGATAAAGAAATCGTACGATGCCCGTATGAATTTTAAACGCATACGTCGTAGCCCACGATCATCTACGATGTCTAAAAATCGTAGGGAAAATCGCAGACCGAAACATCGTACGATGATCGGGGCAAATGTAACCTAGGCTTAAAACATGATTCTTTCGTTTGTTGTTGTTTGAGTTCTGGGTTTGTTTAAAGTTAAAAGTAAGCAATCAACAGGGACTGGTGCAACCAGTAGCAAAACACAACCATGAATACGTTGTGAGAAAGCAATAAGAATGCATTACGAAACCTCGACCATGCAATATTCAGCAATTTGAACTGCCGCGACAAATTGAAAATTTTCAGAGGAAAAAGTTTGATATTTTCCATATTTTTGCTCGAAACATGGATTTTGTGTTCACGTTACAACCATCTCGGCGAGGCATTGCTAACGAGTACCCACAAAATCTATGTTTTGGATCAAAACAATTGTATACCCCTTCAAACCCTAGCTTTGCTACAAACGTTTGGTTCAAGGGGGTATACATGTCACGGACATGCTATTCTGATGAAGCGATACGCCGGATAAGCATCTATTCCCTTAATGATGGTCACTGAGCTACATTAACTTAAAGGCCCGCTCAGACCACTTTGACGTATTAGCCAACGTATGAGCAGCGTATGAAAAAAATATCCAGTACGCTGTTGTACGTTGTTATACGCTGTTCATTTTATGTTAAAAATCCGGAATAGGCTCTCTCTGAACTTATGCAAAGCGTATGCTTAGCGCAAACGTATGTCTAACGTATGAGTAGCTTATTCATAACGTAGCCCTGGCGTACCATGACTTATAACAGCGTACGCCCAGCGTTAGCATAACGTTCGTGACTTATAAGGAGCGTATGTACAACGCACGTCTGACGTTTTCCAAACGTACGCACAGCGTGCTTCTGACGAACTCAATGTTCGTCAAAAAGGTGAGTCTAAAGTGCCAGTCCCACTGAATCGTAAGCAATCGTACGATTGCGCAATCATTAGTTTTGCGATAAGACTGCGCAGACAAACTATGTAAAATGTTTTCCAGCGTGTTTATGCTTACTTAATTTGCATATTGGGGTCAAAGAAACGATCCCCAAATTATTATTTAGAGAATCGTATTGCGATCTAAAGCGATCGTAAGCGCAGTGGGACCGGCACTTTAGACATATCCAGTAAAAAGTGAAAAATAAATAAATAAATAAATAAATAAATAAATAAATAAATAAATAAATAAATAAAAGAAAAAGAAAAATGATTAAGGAAATCTACATACCTGATTCTTCAGGTGCATTTTGTGGAGTTCTTATATCGTTTCTCAGAAGGATCATTTCCTATAATTAGGTTGAAATTAGTTTATGGGTCAGTTTTGCCCCACCTCTCGATTGATCCGTCTTATAATATGAGTTGAAATAATCTTGAAAGGGACGTTAAACTGAATTGAAAAAAAAAATACAAAAAAAATAAATAAATAAATAAATAAATAAATAAAAATAAAAGCGCTGCAGGCATGCATGATACCCGCCACGCAAATTTAATTTAGTACAAATACACAGAATATCTTGATGACATTAATCTACAATACCAAACCATACCTTCCAGATATGAATTCATATACACAGGATGAAGCAAACTGGTCTAAAGATGCTCAAGATAGAGCATGGAAAAGAAATTGTTACATAAATCAAGGGCATTTACTCTGTATTTATTTGAAAACAATTACCCATCTTCAATCCCAAACCACTCCTTCCTGATATGAACTCCTATACAAAATTTGATAAGAAAAATTGTCAATAAAAATCAAGATAAATAATCAAAATGACATTTTAACGTAAATCAAGGGTCATAACTCTGTAGTTATTTTGACGAAATTTATCTAGCTTCAATCCCCAACCACTTTTTCCTGATGTGAACTCCTACACAAACTTTGAAGAAAATTGGTCAATAAATGCTCAAAGAGCCTAGAAATGAAATTTTAACGTAAAACAAGGGCTATAACTCTGTACTTATTTGACGAAATTTACCCATATTCAATCCCAAACCACTCCTTCCTAATATGAATTCCTATACTAAGTCTGAAGAAAATTGATCAATAATTGCTCATCTTCAATCCCAAACCACTCCTTCCTAATATTGACTCCTATACAAAGTTTGAATAAAATTGGTCAATAAATGCTCAAGATAGAGCCCGGAAACGCAATTTTAACGTAAATCAAGGGCCATAACTCTGCACATATTTGACGAAATTTACTCATCTTCAATCACAAACCACTCCTTCTTAATATGAACTCCTATACAAAGTTTGAAGAAAATTGGTCAATAAATGCTCAAGATAGAGCCCGGAAACGAAGCGCTGACGGACGGACGGACAGACGGACGGACGGACACTCGAGCGCAATTTTTTGCGGAGGGTATAACATAATACACGGCACTTTTTCAAGTGGCGGGGTATAAAAACCTTTGGAACTTTATATGTCGACAATTTTATAAAGGGCCATTCAATATGAGCTTTGAAGGCATCCCGTCCTTACAAAAATATTATCTTGACAAGCGATAATATAACAGTGGATAAAATTTTAGCCATACACACAATTGTGCAGATTGTTTTTGGTCGAGTATACCATTTTGATGCTTCCGTGTGAACACAGTACCTATTCCTTCCATTTTTATATATAAAATCCCGACCAATGCGCTACGCGTAAGTTGCGCATACGCTGAGAACGTTCTTCACACGTTTCACATACGCTGCATACGTTCCGAGTGCGCCAGACAAACGCTGCTCGTACGTTGGTAATACGCTTCTCATACGCTAAAAATACAGGAGAGATTTGGCGTATGACAACGTATGCGAGCGTATGAGTTACTTACAGGTAACGTTCGTGAACTTATGCATAGCGTATTCGTTGCGTACGCCTAACTTATTAGTAACGTATTATCAGTACGTCGCCATACGTTGGAAATTTTGTGCATGTACACGGCGCACGACAACGTATGACAGCGTATTGTAGCGTACCCGTAACTTATGCAAAATTTATGCCGAACATGTGCAACGTACACCAACGTATGGACAAAATGTCGCATACGTCGTCATACGCTGGCGCTATACGCTGTGGTGTGAGCACCCCTTAACAAACAATATGGGTATGCACATTATAACATACAAAAAAAAAAAAAAAAAAAAAAAAAAAAAAAAAAAAAAAAAAAAAAAAAAATGCCTGTCAAATAGGATTTTGAATATCAAACTAGCATATTCTTGACAAAATCGAATGTCAAAATAGGATTTTGAATATCAAACTAAAAAGGTTTATTTTATTTCAATCACACATAAAGCTCATTGAACTTATATACGCATTCTTGAAGGCGCGGATGTTGGCGTTATGTGGTCCAACGTAGTGGAGGAGCTCGGAGAACCAGGGGAAAACCAACGAATCTGAACTGGCGACCACTACCAAATATCAAAATAGCATATTCTTGACCAAATAGAATGTCAAAATAGGATTTTGAATATCAAAATAGCATATACTTGGCAAATTTGAATGTCAAAATAGGATTTTGAATATCAAAATAGCATATTCCTCACCAAATGGAATGTCAAAACAGGATATTGAATGTCAAAATAGAATATTTCTGACCAAATGGAATGTCAAAATAGGATTTTGAATATCAAAATAGCATATTCCTGAACAAATAGAATGTCAAAATAGTATTTTAAATATCAAAATAGCATATTCAAGGCCAAATCGAATGTCAAAATAGGATTTTGAATGTCAAAATACGAAATTCGGTCCAAGTTCGAATGTCAAAATAGGATTTTGAATGTCAAAATACGAAATTCGGTCCCAGTTCGAATGACAAAATAGGATTTTGAATGTCAAAATACGAAATTCGGTCCCTGTTCGAATGTCAAAATAGGATTTTGAACGTCAAAATACGAAATTCGGTCCCAGTTCGAATGTCAAAATAGGATTTTGAATGTCAAAATACGCAATTAGGTCCCAGTTCGAATGTCAAAATAGGATTTTGAATGTCAAAATACGAAATTCGGTCCCAGTTCGAATGTCAAAATAGGATTTTGAATGTCAAAATACGAAATTCGGTCCCAGTTCGAATGTCAAAATAGGATTTTGAATGTCAAAACAAGAAATTCGGTCCCAGTTCGAATGTCAAAATAGGATTTTGAATGTCAAAACAAGAAATTCGGTCCCAGTTCGAATGTCAAAATAGGATTTTGAATGTCAAAATAAGAAATTCGGTCCCAGTTCGAATGTCAAAATAGGATTTTGAATGTCAAAATAAGAAATTCGGTCCCAGTTCGAATGTCAAAATAGGATTTTGAATGTCAAAATACGAAATTCGGTCCCAGTTCGAATGTCAAAATAGGATTTTGAATGTCAAAATACGAAATTCGGTCCCAGTTCGAATGTCAAAATAGGATTTTGAATGTCAAAATACGAAATTCGGTCCCAGTTCGAATGTCAAAATAGGATTTTGAATGTCAAAATACGAAATTCGGTCCCAGTTCGAATGTCAAAATAGGATTTTGAATGTCAAAATACGAAATTCGGTCCAAGTTCGAATGTCAAAATAGGATTTTGAATGTCAAAATACGAAATTCGGTCCAAGTTCGAATGTCAAAATAGGATTTTGAATGTCAAAATACGAAATTCGGTCCCAGTTCGAATGTCAAAATAGGATTTTGAATGTCAAAATACGAAATTCGGTCCCAGTTCGAATGTCAAAATAGGATTTTGAATGTCAAAATACGAAATTCGGTCCCAGTTCGAATGTCAAAATAGGATTTTGAATGTCAAAATACGAAATTCGGTCCCAGTTCGAATGTCAAAATAGGATTTTGAATGTCAAAATACGAAATTCGGTCCCAGTTCGAATGTCAAAATAGGATTTTGAATGTCAAAATACGAAATTCGGCCCCAGTTCGAATGTCAAAATAGGATTTTGAATGTCAAAATACGAAATTCGGTCCCAGTTCGAATGTCAAAATAGGATTTTGAATGTCAAAATAAGAAATTCGGTCCCAGTTCGAATGTCAAAATAAGATTTTTAATGTCAAAATACGAAATTCGGTCCCAGTTCGAATGTCAAAATAGGATTTTGAATGTCAAAATAAGAAATTCGGTCCCAGTTCGAATGTCAAAATAGGATTTTGAATGTCAAAATACGAAATTCGGTCCCATTTCGAATGTCAAAATAGGATTTTGAATGTCAAAATACGAAATTCGGTCCCAGTTCGAATGTCAAAATAGGATTTTGAATGTCAAAATACGAAATTCGGTCCCAGTTCGAATGTCAAAATAGGATTTTGAATGTCAAAATACGAAATTCGGTCCCAGTTCGAATGTCAAAATAGGATTTTGAATGTCAAAATACGAAATTCGGTCCCAGTTCGAATGTCAAAATAGGATTTTGAATGTCAAAATACGAAATTCGGTCCCAGTTCGAATGTCAAAATAGGATTTTGAATGTCAAAATACGAAATTCGGTCCAAGTTCGAATGTCAAAATAGGATTTTGAATGTCAAAATAAGAAATTCGGTCCCTGTTCGAATGTCAAAATAGGATTTTGAATGTCAAAATACGAAATTCGGTCCCTGTTCGAATGTCAAAATAGGATTTTGAATGTCAAAATAAGAAATTCGGTCCCAGTTCGAATGTCAAAATATGATTTTGAATGTCAAAATACGAAATTCGGTCCCAGTTCGAATGTCAAAATAGGATTTTGAATGTCAAAATACGAAATTCGGTCCCAGTTCGAATGTCAAAATAGGATTTTGAATGTCAAAATACGAAATTCGGTCCCAGTTCGAATGTCAAAATAGGATTTTGAATGTCAAAATAAGAAATTCGGTCCAAGTTCGAATGTCAAAATAGGATTTTGAATGTCAAAATACGAAATTCGGTCCCAGTTCGAATGTCAAAATAGGATTTTGAATGTCAAAATACGAAATTCGGTCCCAGTTCGAATGTCAAAATAGGATTTTGAATGTCAAAATACGAAATTCGGTCCCAGTTCGAATGTCAAAATAGGATTTTGAATGTCAAAATACGAAATTCGGTCCCAGTTCGAATGTCAAAATAGGATTTTGAATGTCAAAATACGAAATTCGGTCCAAGTTCGAATGTCAAAATAGGATTTTGAATGTCAAAATAAGAAATTCGGTCCTAGTTCGAATGTCAAAATAGGATTTTGAATGTCAAAATAAGAAATTCGGTCCAAGTTCGAATGTCAAAATAGGATTTTGAATGTCAAAATACGAAATTCGGTCCCAGTTCGAATGTCAAAATAAGATTTTGAATGTCAAAATAAGAAATTCGGTCCCAGTTCGAATGTCAAAATAGGATTTTGAATGTCAAAATAAGAAATTCGGTCCCAGTTAGAATGTCAAAATAGGATTTTGAATGTCAAAATACGAAATTCGGTCCCAGTTCGAATGTCAAAATAGGATTTTGAATGTCAAAATAAGAAATTCGGTCCCTGTTCGAATGTCAAAATAGGATTTTGAATGTCAAAATACGAAATTCGGTCCCAGTTCGAATGTCAAAATAGGATTTTGAATGTCAAAATAAGAAATTCGGTCCAAGCTGGAATGTCAAAATAGGATTTTGAATGTCAAAATACGAAATTCGGTCCCAGTTCGAATGTCAAAATAGGATTTTGAATGTCAAAATACGAAATTCGGTCCCAGTTCGAATGTCAAAATAGGATTTTGAATGTCAAAATAAGAAATTCGGTCCCAGTTCGAATGTCAAAATAGGATTTTGAATGTCAAAATACGAAATTCGGTCCCAGTTCGAATGTCAAAATAGGATTTTGAATGTCAAAATACGAAATTCGGTCCCAGTTCGAATGCCAAAATAGGTTTTTGAATGTCAAAATACGAAATTCGGTCCCAGTTCGAATGTCAAAATAGGATTTTGAATGTCAAAATACGAAATTCGGTCCGAGTTCGAATGTTAAAATAGGATTTTGAATGTCAAAATAAGAAATTCGGTCCCAGTTCGAATGTCAAAATAGGATTTTGAATGTCAAAATACGAAATTCGGTCCCAGTTCGAATGTCAAAATAGGATTCTGAATGTCAAAATAAGAAATTCGGTCCCAGTTCGAATGTCAAAATAGGATTTTGAATGTCAAAATACGAAATTCGATCCCAGTTCGAATGTCAAAATAAGATTTTGAATGTCAAAATACGAAATTCGGTCCCAGTTCGACTGTCAAAATAGGATTTTGAATGTCAAAATACGAAATTCGGTCCCAGTTCGAATGTCAAAATAGGATTTTGAATGTCAAAATACGAAATTCGGTCCCAGTTCGAATGTCAAAATGGGATTTTGAATGTCAAAATAAGAAATTCGGTCCCAGTTCGAATGTCAAAATAGGATTTTGAATGTCAAAATACGAAATTCGATCCCAGTTCGAATGTCAAAATGGGATTTAGAATGTCAAAATACGAAATTCGGTCCCAGTTCGAATGTCGAAAAACGAAAAACGAATAACGAAAAACGAATAACGAAAAACGAAAAACAAACTAACTTCACCTGATCTTGAATGTCGAATAACGAAAAACGAAAAACAAACTAACTTCACTCTGCTGAATTTTATGTGAAATTTTCGTGATTTTCAAGTTCAGTTTTGAAGGATTTCCTATTTTTTGTGAAGACAGCGCCTATTTTTTCTGATAAGTTTGGAGTCTTGTTCGTTGAATAGTGAAAAGAAAGTGTGGTGCGCGCATTCAAATAAGTACTGCGCGCAGTGGGTTAAAAGTTGAAGGGTAACCCCAAAAAATCACTCCGCATCATGATCGGCCATTGCTCGGTTTGGCCGATCACTGTTTCAAGTAACACTTTCTCAATGAAATAAAAACCACAAAACTCGACATGGCTTCTATGTTTTTTGGTTTCATCTTTGCTGACAATGCTCGTCATCTCCCTTAACATGTTGGCATTTGTGCCTGGCAAAAAGAACAGACAGCACTGTCCCTTTTTCTTATTTACTTAAATCACCTATGCAAGTGATTTGATAGATCAAAATAATCACCCGAGGAAGTGACATTTAAGATAATTATTTCAAACAAAGGGAAACAAATCTTATATCTTGTGACTGAATTATAAAAAAATGTACTGCAAAAGGTGATTTTCATAATCACCTGTTTAAGTAAGTGCTCTGACTGCTTATGTAGCCATCAAATCTGTGATAAAAGTGTTCGGAAAGTCGATGACTGCCAGGGTTCAAAACGTATTAGTTTGATGAGCACGGGGATTATCCGCATGTTTAAAATGGCAAGATCGAGTAACAGGAGATACCAAGTGCAAGAAACGGCATCGAGGCGTGAAATTTAATCATTTTACAATCTGAGCCGCATCGTGAGAAAACCGGATTTTTGCCTAGGCGAAAACAAAGGCGCAGATCAGCTTCGCGGTAACCGCGAAGCTGATCAGCGCCTTTGTTTTCGCTACATGGATAGTACAATCCCTCTTCTTTCTAAATCCAAAATTTCCAGCCTCTAACCATTTTCTGTGCTTGTACAGGCCGGTTTGTGTCGGACCTGGTCGGAAACCCCGAAGACCGGTTTTCTCGCGTCGAGGCTCAATCTATTTCCGTCCTTACAGTGTGATGGAACTGTAATTCCATATTTCACAGTTGAACTAGCTCAGAATAAAGGGCAATTTATCTGTCATCTTTCTAATATCCAACAGACGCTTTATTGAATATTGGTATCTCATATTTTACACAGTTTTTATATCTAAATTGTTAGCAAGATGCATCAATACCTTTTGGCGAACCAACCCATACCCGAAATAGTTAGTAGTCACGACGCAATAGAAATTTATCGTATTTAGACATACGAAATTTTTTTCTACGTATGTTGAAGTAACAACAAAAGTACACGTTATTTTGGATTTTCCCTCGTAGACTCGAGATATATCACTGGTGTTGCCGAAATACTTTTATGAGATAATAAGGTTTTAAAGCATAATCTTGCAAAAATATTTTTTTAGTATCTGAGATCATCTTACGCTTGATCCTAGCGTTCTTGGGCAATCGCAGGATTAAAAATCCATCACAGGCGTTTTTTGGACATGTTGAAAATTCTGAAATAAAACTTGAGCAGGTCCTATGATGACCATGGGAATGTAGTGTTAAATTTGAGTGAATACGTCCATTAATTAAGCCTAGGTTACATTTGCCCCGATCATCGTACGATTTTTCGGTCTGCGATTTTCTCTACGATTTTTAGACATCGTAGGAGATCGTGGGCTACGACGTATGTGTTAACAATTCATACGAGCATCGTGCGAGTTTTTGATCTGCCATGTGTCGACGTTCTCATACAAAAACGCAAGGCGATCGTACGGCAGTCGTATGTCTCCGCAGATAGTACGTAGATATCGTACGGATCCCGTGCGTTGTCCGTACGGAGTCCCTATACGTTTTGATACAAAACACAAGGAGGCCGCACGGTAGTCGTAGGGTCTCCGCAGACTGTTAGTGGATATCGTAAGGAGTCCCTTGGACTTCTGACTGATGCCTTGGTTACATTTGGCCTACGATTAGCTTGCGATGATCGTACTAGCCGTAGAATCGTAGGGGCATCGTAGGGTCACCCTGCGGAGACCGCACGTAAATGCAAAAAAGGCATCGTACGATCATCGCAAGTTAATCGTAGGGCAAACGTAACCTAGGCTTTAATGGGATAAGAAACCGTTTGTTTTCTAAAATAATCTGATGCTTTGACGAGGCTGCAAGATGGAGCGCTTGATCGGTTTCAATTATTTCGACCATATCATAGTTTAGGAATATATAAGGCGCTGTCTTTTAATCGAGTTTATTGATTGTGTTACATCCGATCGGTCTTGAAATCATGACAATTTCTAAAGATTGGTCTTAATATTCCCGAATCTTAAGAATATCTCGCGTTTATGAATCGTACGATTTAAGGGGTGCTCACACCACAGCGTATAGCGCCAACGTATGCCGACGTATGAGATATTTTGTCCATACGTTGGTGTACGTTGCATACGTTCGGCATAAGTTTTGCATAAGTTAGGGGTACGCTACAATACGCTAGCATACGTTGTCGTACGTCGTGTACGCCCAGAAATTTTGTGCATGCACAAAATTTCCAACGTATGCCGACGTACTGATAATACGTTACTCATAAGTTAGGCGTACGCAACGAATACGTTATGCATAAGCTAATGAACGTTACCTGTAAGTTACTCATACGTTCGCATACGTTGTCGTACACCAAAGCTCACCTGGATTTTTGTTTAGCGTATGAGAAGCGTATGCATAACGCATTACCAACGTACGAGCAGCGTGCTCGGAACGTACGCAGCGTATGTTAAACGTGCGAAGAACGTACTCAGCGTATGCACAACTTACGCGTAGCGCATTGGTCAGCGTTCGGGATTTTATGTATAAAAATGGAAGGAATAGGGACTGTGTTCATGATGGAAGCATCAAAATAATATACTCGGCCAACAACAAATTGCACAATAAATTGTATTCACTGTTGTATTATCGCTTGTCCAGAGAGTATTTTTTTGTAAGAACTGGATGCCTTCAAAGCTCATCATTCGAATTATCGACATTTAAAGTATGAAAGATTTGTTGAATATTAAAGTCACCTTTTCAAAATTAAATATGCTTAATACAAAGTCGAATATCAAAGGTAACTGAAAATTTAAGCAGGTAGATTCCACAATATGCTGGTTATTTTCAGTACGTGCATATCGAATGATTACATTTTATAGAAATGAAAAGTTGTTGAGAAATTGTTATGGGAGACTTCCTTAGCTGTGAGAAGTGTTAAGATTGAAACAGAAACAGACGCGAATCTTAAAAACGTTACCCTGGCATCATAATATATGTTTCTACTAGGTCTACTCAAGTAAGATAAGAATACATGCAGTGCCAATTTGTTTGTTTCGATTTTGGTGTGCATGGAAGCTTAGTCACTAAAACACGTGTATCGAATACGATGAACTATTGCACAATTAAGTATAGTTTATGAGCTATATCATGCAAGTTTTCAGCTCCAGTCAATTATTTGTCATTATTGATGATTTTGCCACTTTTGTTAAGTGACCCATAAACTCAGTTCTACCTAATTAGGAAATGATTCTTCTGAGAAACGATATAAGAAATCCACAAAATGCACCCGAAGAATCAGGTGTGTAGATTACTTTGGTCATTTTAATTTCCTTTTATTCATTTATTTATTTATTTATTTCCATTTTTACTGGATTTATGTTTGACTCCCTTTTTTGAAGAACGTCAAGTTCGTTAGAAGCACGCTGTGCATACGTTTGGAATACGTCAGACGTACGTTGTTCATACGCTCCTAATAAGTCACGAACGCTATGCTAACGCTGGGCGCACGCTGTTATACGCTGTTATAAGTCATGATACGCCAGGGATACGTTATGAATAAGCTACTCATACGTTAGACATACGTTCCGTGCGCTAAGCATACGCTTTGCATACGTTCAGAGAGAGCATTTTCCGGATTTTTAGCATAGAATGAACAGCGTATGACAACGTACAATAACGTACTGGTTGTTTTTTCATACGCTGCTCATACGTTGGCTAATACGTTGTGGTCTGAGCGGGCCTTTAGTGGGACTGAACGTTTTTTTTTTTTTTTTTTTTTTTTTTTTTTTGTGTGTGTGTGTGTTTTTTTTCGACCTTCTTAGGAACGACATGTCAGATTTACTCATCATTACAGATTTCTTTTGACATTTTTTCAACTGTAATAATTGAAATTCTCTTTAAAAATGATAGTTTTAACATTATATTTCTACTTACAACCAGGGTCTCTATAGACAGAGGCCCTGTTACAACATTGATTGTGGGTACACGCTAATGAGAAAACCAAGAAATATGATCATCTTCTCCCACTGTTATTACAATATCTATAATTGAGCCGCCTCATGAGAAAACCAACAATGTGGTTTCCAAATAGGTCCGACACAAACCGACCTGTACAAGCACAGATTAGAGCTAGAAGCTTGAAATTTCGGATTTAAGTAGAAGAGGAATTGTACTATCAGAGTAGCGAAAACACAGGCGCTGATCAGCTTCGCAGTTACTGCGAAGCTGATCTGCGCCATTGTTTTCGCCTATGCAAATTGTTGGTTTTCCCACGTGGTGGCTCAATATGGCATGGACATGTTTTCGTAATGTTTTAAACTCCAAGAAGAACGTCATGTCAGAATTTAAAACTCTTTGTCCCTGGCTGTATATTTAAACTGATATGATATCAATATACCACTGGGACTGGGACTTCCGTTTTCTTATGTAAATTATTATGTAAATTTCTCCAGGGAGCAGCCGTATGTTATCATTTGAAAAACAGATCACGACAGACATGAGAATTGATTTTCTTTTTTATCTGAAATTATCATATTAGATGGAATAGTAAACTGTCATTGTGAAAATGCGTAATGGCTTTATTTAGCCAAGACTTTTTCACCTAATATGAAAAACGCTTTTAACTAAAAACAACAAAAATGGGCTGACCGTTCCAAGCGATATTTCTGTTGCGGTTCTCTTTGTTCAATGTTTTGAAGTCGATTTTTGTGTTTTCACCCTGCATACCGTTGTTGCAACCAAATTTGTTACGGCACAGATTGATGCAACATTTCACTAAGGTAGGCGGAAATGGAGAGCGGTAAGCTGACGATTATGTCAGTTTTACAGGCATTAATGCGAGGGTGTCAGAGTCGTGAGATTGTGGGAAAACAAAGTAAGGATGCCTGAGTAGTTTGTTAAAAACCCTTACCTTGTCTCAGAAATGATATATTTTATTGAAGGAATATGTCACCAGAAACACGAAAATCGATTATATTACGTTTGCTAATTATTCGAATCATTCGTTGGTAGATATCAAAGTTTCGGTATATTCCAGAATCATTCCTTGTTTCATGCCACCAAAAGACAATACTGAACTCAAGCAATTTTTTGCACAATATGGTGTTAACACACCTAGGTTGGATAGTTTTGGAAACAACGCACGTCAAAGAGTTAATTGCCTGGATGCAACGTACGTCCAAGATGCGTTTTTAAAAATGATGCTAACTACGGCGGATCTTTGAGCCAAAATGATATTTCTTACGCTGGACACGTTTGCAGAATGGGAAATCCTGTGAACATTATAGCCTGAGTGAGCGGGGTTAAGTGTTTTTTGCTTGTGTTTCTTGTATACGTCTTCCACAAGCTTCCAAAACTTTTTAAGGGTTTGGCAATGACTTCAAACGTCCCTATCAACAATTTTTCAGCCATGTTGGACGGAGCAAAGGCTTCCTAGTTGTTAATCAGTACTCTGAGGAACTAAGTGTCTTTCTCAATCAAACTACACAGCGAAGGTAGGTATCAAACCCAGGACCTCTCGCTCTGGTGCCCTACGCTGCCACTACGCCAACCAAAAAACCAACTCATTAGATTTTCCATCAAATGGTTGTCTGTTGGCTCTTACAATGCAGCATGACTGTTTTATCAGAATTATTGACGTTATAAGCTTGAAACACACACATATAAACACTTGACAAAAGTGAGGTATGTGTTGTGTTCCTTGTATTTTGTCAATACGCCTACAACACGGGTCATGCACAGATCCAGAAATATTTTTCACTCGGTACTCATTAATATTCCTCGTTACGCATTTTACTTGATAGCACAGGTAATTGTGCGCCTGAAATATATTTATTGTGTTCTTGCTCATAGTTAACTAGCACACGATGTAAAGGCTATAGAAGGTTCCTCCAGGTGGACTCCCTGCTCCCTTAAAGTAATGGATTGACTCCTCCGGCCATTGCTTTCCCAATCTCCCTAAAAAGTATTTTACACATTCTCAACATTCCCCTCCCCACCCCCTCACCTAAAAGTGTTTGCTCTGCAACTCCCCACAAATAATCACTAATGCACACTCCAGCTCATAAAATAACCATTCTTCCCGCCTCTATTTCCCAAAGCACCTGGTAGGGACTCAACTATGTTTTTTGCTTTTTGCAATATTGCTATAGCATACGATCATCTTTTCTGAAAAGCGAGGAGAAAACTGCAATGTGCAGGACCACTAGCATCGGTCATATTCCAGAAACGATTTCCAGATCAAGAGCAAGAACATTGTGCAATAGGTCACCCATAACAACGGGCAAGAATATCAGAAGCTTTACTTGCTGCATTATGGAGAATAGGTATATCACAATATTTGCATACACATGTAGATCAATCAAAAATCAAATACGTTTATCCAAATTGATACTAAAACTGTCAATTCACAGCACAAAATGTCAAAAATTAATCATCTTTTTCATTCTGCAAAAGTATACGCCGTAAAAAATCATTTTTGGCCCAAGCATCCTCCGTAGTTAGCATCATTTTTAAAAAAAACATCTTGGACGTACGTTGCATTCAGGCAATGAACTCATTGACGTACGTTGCTTCCCAAACGATCCAACTTAGTTGTATTAACACAATATTGTGCAAAAAGTAAGTAAGTAAGTAAGTAAGTAAGTAAGTAAGTAAGTAAGTAAGTAAGTAAGTAAATTCTTTATTTTGAGAGGGTAGCCCAATTGGTTTGGTACCTAATGAAACAATAATGAAAATAGTTGACATTTGTTGTGTCTTTGCAAGGTCCGGAAAACTTTGAGCACGTTGACTGTCTTACATGCGATTTACGAAGACACGCAAAAAATGATACTCACAATATTCATCATATTACGAAAACATGCTCATGAAATATACAGAGATTTTTCTTTTCTTTTCAGGTGAAAATATTGAAAATTTCAGTAGAAAAAATAATGATTTATTTTCTTATTATTGTCGCTCAAAGCATACATTGAGGGTACCCACAATGTATGTTTAGGATCAAAAATAAGAATATTAGGTATACCCCTGTAAACTCCAATTTTTCTTTATAAAAGTGGGGTTTAAGGAGGTATACATTTCACGAACATGTTTTCCTGATGATTTCGACTTGGAGCCTTTCGTTATGACAAACTGTCATTCGCTGTTCCATTAATCTTTTATCGTCACAATATAAAATCCACGGGGTCACGCATGCATTTAAGTGTAGCAATTTAATATCCATTATCTTTTATCCCAGAATATCGCATGATTCAATGAAAGTGTCAATCTATGATGAAAAGCCAACGATCGTAACAACAGAATAAAAGTGTAGAATATTATTAGAGATTGTCATAACAGCCTCCCATTCTGGTCCGATTGTTGTTGTTGTTGTTGTTGTTGTTGCCATATAACATATGATGACATTTAGTTTAATTTAGATTTGGTCATCATGTAAATGTCTCTATGTAATGAACACCCCTTGTACCCCACTTGTTTGTAGTGAAAATGTGGTTTAAGTTTAGCATAAGTGTCTCATATTTTTGCTTCAAAACATAGATTATAGGGATCAAACATGAATTTTCATTCATTAACATTCGCTCTGAGGTCCCGAGGGGAGTGTTGAAAACCGAGGGCGTAGCCCGGGGTTTTTAACACTCCCCTAGGGACCTAGCGAATGTTAATGAATGACAAAATTATTGCATAAATTCTGCAGAAACGAAAGAAATAAATTACAGAAACGAAAGAAATATGGTCCACTATATTTTACAGCCTTATCACATTTATAAACGCGTAAAAGCTTTCGTTTTTATGCTCGTTCCGGGCGGACTTCAGTTTCTCATTACTAGCACGTGCTTTGCGTGGCGACCGGTTATAAGCGTAAGTAAAAGCCATGTATTAACAGCACGTGTGCGCGTGAATTGCAATATTAATGCATTTATCTTCATTAATGAACGGCTGTTTATATCGTGTGACACGGTATTTATACAATAATACTTGTTAGAATCGCCACGGTCGCAGTCAATTCATAGATGAATGGTAAAAAGGTTATGCCATTTTTTGCACGAACAGGTAAATAACGGTTAAACAACTGTAATCAGTACCGATGCATTCTAGTACATTGGGTAGCGTTGCATGTTGAAAACAGAGATAATATTTAAAACGTGGCGGTAAGCACGTCATACTGTAAATGAATGAGTCGATTTTCTCTGTTTATAAAATGTTTTCCTTAGATCTCTGAAAGATCTATAGTGATAGAAGTTTTCTCCTCGAACTCCGTGACAATTGTTCTCTCTAAAACAATAGCTAATGGCTAAAAGCCTTGACGAGCAATTAGGAAACTAAATAAAACTACAGAAACCATGTAACAATATCCGTGATGGCCGGTTGACCGATTTCCCTAGAAATATAAACGTGTTTTCAAAGAAATATCGTTTACACAGTCCAAGGAAGTGAAACCTTAACGTTAAAAAGGAAAAGTATTAGTTTCTTATTACGGTCATGACCGAAGCGACCAACAAGCTTCCACATGGTGTTTTCTATACACAAGACGTAAAATGGACTATACTGGAAGTAAATATATTTTTGTCACAAAAACGTTTTAAATAAATCTTAGTCACTGTGCTTTGTGGTCGATAGAACCGAACAATGACTAAATGTTGTGAACCACTGCAGAAGATGAGGGTGAGGCTAGGTGCCTGTAAACCGGTTTAAGCCCCGGGTAATCTTATAATACTGACCGTTTAAAGGCAATACTTCTGTTGTGGTTCTAATTGTTTTATGTTTTGTTTTTGAATCTTTGTGCTGTCTGCACCTTATGTACGTTTACATATTTAAGTTCGGGTAACTGAGTGGCCGCCTATTGGGAAATTGCTGCTCACTCTGCTTGCGATATGTTACGTAATTGTCAACTAAATTTTTTCCCCACCTTGGTTTTATGGGGGTGGGAATTTCTTTCTAATTGTCATTTCCTGACCATTGCCTTCTTTTAATTTTTGAACAACTCACTTCAGATATTGTTTCTTTATAGAGCAAGCCATTATCGTGCATACAGTGACAGTTGAGTGTATCAAAGAAGCTCTCTGAGCCTCCTCTGAGCACACGAATAGATTTCACTCTTTCTCCCACTCGGGGTATAAAATACATCAAAAAACATTTCCGCGTAATATAATTCCCCCTTGAACTCTACTTTTATATAGCAAAACTGGGGTATGCAGGGGTATATCTATTTTCTTATTTTTGATCCAAGACATAGATTGTGGGTACTGGTTAGAACCGCCTCGGAGAGGCGGTCTAACGTTTTCCCACAGTCAATGTTTTGAGCAAACATATTAAAAAGATAAAAATTTTTCTGATGAAAATTTCAATGTTTACTCGTGAAAGAATCTTGCATGGGCAAGTTTTCGTAATACCAGTATCGGTCATTCTCCAGAGAAGATACAGATTCAGAAGGAAATGGAGCCATTAACAATACGCATGTCTCGATGACGTCGTGCAATTTCAATAAGGCTCAACTTCCACCCCTGTCGTTGAGGTCCCTCCTGCTATTGAGGTCCCTCCTGCAGCTGAGGTCCCTGCAGTTGTAGTTATCAACCGGAAAATCGCCAAGAGTTGCGAAAATTTGCACTACAGTTGCAGCTATCAACTGGAAAATTGTCAAGAGTTACAATTTATAGAAAAAACGTATTTTTTTCGTAAATACGGTGTATTAGCGCTCTAAATACCGGATATTGTAAAACTGGCATGTTGCACATCCGTTTTTGCAGATTTAAGTTTTCTTTTGATCCTTTGAGGTAAATAAGGTTATACGTAGAAATTAAAATGGGGAGTACAACTTCTCAGCTGAAATTTGATCATTTGACCCCCTTCTGTAATATGGGTAAGGGCCTAACAGAGGGAACCGGGATTTTATCACCTGGGTTTATTTCAAAAATATGCTCGTGTAGCATACAGAGATTTTTAAAGTTGTAAAAAGGGAAATTGCTATTTTTCTTATTTTTTTACTCAAAACATAGATTGTGGGTACACGTTAGAACCGCCTCGCCCAGGCGGTTCTTACGAGTACAAAATGAAAATTGCTTTTTTTTTCTTATTTTTGCTCAAAACATAGATTGTGGGTACACGTTAGAACCGCCTCGCCCAGGCGATTATTACGAGTACCCACAATCTATATTTTGGAGCAAATATAAGAAAAATAGGTATACCCCTGCATATCCCAGTTTTGCTATATAAAAGTGGGGTTTGAGGGGGTAAATATTTCACTGACATGTTTTCCTGATGCATGGCTCAATCGTCCCGAAAAATAAACCACCTTTTTCCCTAGCCCCCTGTTTTCATCAGTTCTCGAAAAGCTCAATAGATTTGCCCCATAACGTCCTGAAATTATTATCTGATGTTTCTTGAAATAGATATCGTTCTGTCCAGTCCAATCCATTCCTTGAGGGCCACATAAGAGTTGATATTACATTACTAAAACATGTCCATACACTATATACAGTGATTTTTTCAGTAGGAAAAAATGAAAATGTCATCGGAAATATTTTGAAAATTTTGATATTTTTGCTCAAAACATTGATTGTGACATTGATTGTGGGTACACGTTAAAACTACTATATCGTTCTCCCCAGTCCCACACCAATCCTGGTGGGGCCACATCAGTCTTTGATATTACATTTCGAAAACATGTCCATGCACAATACAGTGATTTTTTGTAGGAAAAAAATAAAAATAAAATCGGAAGCATTTTGAATTTCATTTTTTGCTCAAGACATTGATTGTGGGTACACATTAGAACCGCCTCGCCGAGGCGGTTTTAACGAGTTAATAATCCAGATCAAATCACCCAGATAGCCCCATGCTCATGCATGGTAAAACTTTTCAAAGACCATCTTCTCTTGATATATTGGACTGGTTTCAACGAAACGTGGCATGGAGCATTAATGACCAAAGTTTTATACGAATCATGACTCTGTGATTACCATGACCTATTTTGGCAAAGCCAACATTGGTCACATAATTATGCATTAGAATGGTGAAAAATTTTAGAATGTCATTTATAGGTAAACATCGCAGGAAATGGACAACATTACTGAATAGTAATGGTTTTGAGAAAAATCTGACCCCTCTCTGGGATAATGTACATGTATAAAATTTTAACATGTTCTCCTCTGAAACGGCTTTGTCAATCAAAGCCACAGTTTATATGAGGCATCTATAGGAAAGTGGAACCAAAAGTGTATATAACAAATCCAGGTCACATGACTAAAAATGGCTGTCATGTCCATATAGTGTTAAAACCCAACTACTTCTGTTTTGTCCATTAGCTGTCCTTCTTCACCTTGTTGGGCAACTCGTATTTACAAACGTGTATGCATCCATCATTGTAGGAATCATTTAAACAGCAGTCACACAGTAGCGTATAAGTGAAACGCGCGCCGGGCGTGTTGAAAAAATAGCAAAATTCAACATACGCCAGACGCACGTCGGAAACACGTTCAAAACACGCTACAAGTGCGTTGGGTACCTTTGGTGTACGTCCGGCGCTCGTCGCTGTACGTCGCTTCAAAAGTCTCTGCGCGTTTCGCTCTTTTGGGCTAAAAAAATTAAACATGCTTAAAAATTTTCGAAAAGCTCGGCGTGTCTCGGGCGTGTGACTTATACGTCCCGAATAAGTTCCACGCGCGCTACAGGCGCGTTGAATACGCTCTGAACGCGTTTGGCGCGCGTTTGAAGCACGCCAGTGTACGTTCCATGCGCGTTCCGATTTTATTAGATGTTGCTTCACTAGCGTGCCCCAAGCGTGTGTGAAACGCGCGTTGAACGTTCGATGCGCGCCTGTAGCGGGTGCTTAGCGTGGCTTGGACGTATCACAACCGTACTAATAAACTTTGAGATTTTTTATACGTCCGGCAGGCGCTAATGTGTGACTTCTAAAGCAAATTATTTTTATACGCCCAAAGTCTTCAGCCTGTTGAGATTTTTCATACGCCCGGCGCGCGTTTGGGTTATACGCTACTGTGTGACTGCTGTTTAAGGGAATGTGCTAAAAGACAATATGCGAAAGAGTATTTGAGTTAAGTTTAATTTTCGTCAACATGCCATATTAAAGTCAGAAACAAATTCACTGTTGAACCTAAGCTTTTTGTATTTGTGAATTAACGTCTGTCTCAACAAAAGCTATGGTCATACAGGGGCTGGATCTCGTTTCCGATTCGCATTTCAATAAAGCAAGGTATCTACATAAGACCCACTGTATAGAAGGCTAGGGGCTTATATGCTTTGATTTTTTTAACGACTTTATGCCCCAGTCGGCAATTTTATAGTAATATTAGGACGAATCGACAACTTCACACTTCTTAAAAGTTTATAGTGGTTTCCGTCGGGCAATAGTCAACCGTGGTCATCCAGGCCACCTCGGGGCAATAGTTTTAATAACCATGAAATAACTGTTTGCTATAAATGCCTTTATCATTGGTGCTGCCGATAAGGTCCCAAAGATAAAATGTACTACAAACCTCCCTGTGATGCAGCTGATTAGGTCCCAGTGATGTATTATACTGAACCCATCCTATCATCACCTGTAACTTCTCCTGCCAATTGGCCCCAGTCTCACGTTGTACCATAAACGCCTCGATCATCGCCTGTAATCACTCCTGCTGATAAGGCCCTAGTTTCATATAGCAAGACAAGCGTACCTGTCATCACCTGTAATCACTCCTGTTGATTAGGCCCTAGTGTTATAAAGTTGAACAAAACTCCCTATTAACGCCTCTTTCGTCGCATTTTATCACTCCTGCTGTAAAGGCGCCAATTTTACATAGCAATACAAACATGCATTGAGTCGCCTGTAATCACTCTTGTAGATAAGGCCCCGGTGTAAAATTTTATTACAAACGCTGCTTTCATCGCCTGTAATCACTCCTGCTGATTAGGCCCCAAAGTAATATTGTACTACAAACGCCCCTATCATCGCCTGTAAAAACCCCTATTTATTAGGCCCGAATGCGTTATTGTACTACAAACGTCACTTTCATCGCATGTAACTACTCCTGCAAATTATACCCCGGTCAGATTTTGTACAACAAACGCCTCTATTATCTTCTGCAGTCACTTTTACTGATAATGTTCCAGTGTTATATAGTAATACAACGTGCTTGTCATCGCCTGTAATCACTCCTGCTGTTGATTTGGCCCTAGTGTAATATATTACTACAAATACCCATATCATTGCCTGTTATCAGTCCTGTTGATAAGGCCCCAGTGAAATATTGTTATAAAAACGTGCCTATCGACGCCTGAAATCACTACTGTTGATTAGTCCTAGTGTTAAGTAGTAGTACGTACTCCCTTTCGTGACCTGTTATCACTCCTGCTGATTAGGCACTACAGTGTAGAGTTAAATTGAACTACAAATGCCCATATCATTGCCTGTAATCAGTCCTGCTGATAAATCTCCAGTATTATATTTATTTACAAACGCTTCTTTCGACGCATGACGTCACATCCTGCTGATAAGGCCCCAAAGTAATATTGAACTAAATGCGTCCCTATCATCGCCTGTAATCACTCCTACTGATTAGGCCCCAATACCTTATTGTACTACAAACGTCACAAAAATTTAACAAAATGCGTCCCTGTCATCTATTATCTTCTGTACTCACCCCTGCTGATAAGGTCCAAGTGTTATATAGTATGAAAACGTACCTGCCATAGCCTGTTATCACTCCTGTTGATTGGGCCCTCTTTTTGTGTAGTACTACAAACCTAATGATCTGTAATAACTGCTGCTGATTAGGCTTTACTGTTATATTTTAATACAAATACCAATATCATTGCCTGGAATGACTCATGTTGATTAGACCCCAGTGTAATATTGTACTTCAAACGCTCCTATCATCGTCTGAAATCACCCCTGCTGAATAGGCCCAAAATTAATATTGTACTACAAAATCCACTATTTTCGCCTCTAATCACTCCTGTTGATAAGACCCATGTGATATATTTTATGAAAGCCGCCCTATCAACACCTATCAGTCCTGTTGATTAGGCCACAGTGTTATATAGTACTACAATCCTCCATATAGTGACCTGTCATTACTGCTGCTGATAAGGCCCCAAAGTTATTATGTATTACAAATGTCCCTGTCATCGCATGTAATCGCTCCTGCTGATAAGTTGTCAGTGTTATATCATACTGAAAACCCCCTATCATTACGTATGGCTACTACTGCGAATTAGCCCCAGTCTTTAGTTGTACTATAAATGCCTCTATAATTGCCTGTAATCACTCCTACTGATAAGGCCCCAGTTTCATATAGCAAGACAAGCGAACCTGTCATCACCTGTAATCACTCCTGTTGATAAGGCCCCTAGTGCTATATAGTTCTACAAAACTACATTTAAATGCCTCTGTCATTGCCTGAAATCACTCCTGTTGATTAGGCCCTAGTGTTATAAAGTTGATCAAAACTCCCTATTAACGCATCTATCGTCGCCTGTAATCACTCCTGCTGTAAAGGCGTCAATTTAACATAGCAATACAAAAATGCCTTGAGTCGCCTGTAATCACTCTTGTAGATAAGGCCCCGGTGTAAAATTTTATTACAAACGCTGCTTTCATCGCCTGTAATCACTCCTGCTGATTAGGCCCCAAAGTAATATTGTACTACAAACGCCCCTATCATCGCCTGTAAAAACTCCTATTTATTAGGCTCGAATGCGCTATTGTACTACAAACGTCACTTTCATCGCATGTAACTACTCCTGCAAATTATACCCCGGTCATATTTTGTACAACAAACGCCTCTATTATCTTCTGCAATCACTTTTGCTGATA
Source organism: Rugalucina vietnamica (assembly GCA_964017185.1). Classification (NCBI taxonomy): domain Eukaryota; kingdom Metazoa; phylum Mollusca; class Bivalvia; order Lucinida; family Lucinidae; genus Rugalucina; species Rugalucina vietnamica. The sequence continues at coordinate 2,603,062 of OZ024872.1, forward strand.
ATGTTCCAGTGTTATTTAAGAAATGAATTTCATTTTTCTGGTGTTCATGGAGCTATGAACCGCAGTGGGTCGCGTGCAAAGTGAATGAACCCCGAAGGGGTTCATGTAAGCTTTGCTAGCGACCCACTGCGGTTCATAGCTCCATGAACAACAGAAAAATTAAAGTCATTGCTTATATTTACATTCATTTCTCTCTATATCTTGTTGGAAAATCACCAAGGCGATCACATTTACCGGCAAACAGAGAATCTACACACAGTGTGCGTTCAAACAGCGGAACGGCGTCGACGTTTACAACGTCCAATCAGATTGGCGAGATTCATGTTTTTTGACGTCAAGTTTGGGTTACGTCACGTCGCGAGACACAATGTTGTTCATGGAAGTATGAACACAGATGAACATCTAATGTTTCATCTAAGGAGGTTTTAGAAAAATGTAAATATATAGTAATAGAACGTGCTTGTCATCGCCTGTAATCACTCCTGCTGTTGATTAGGCCCTAGTGTAATATATTACTACAAATGCCCATATCATTGCCTGTTATCAGTCCTGTTGATAATGCCCCAGTGAAATATTGTTATACAAACGTGCCTATCGACGCCTGAAATCACTCCTGTTGATTAGTCCTAGTGTTAAGTAGTATTACGTACCTCCCTTTCGTGACCTGTTATCACTCCTGCTGATTAGGCACTAGAGTAAAATTGTACTACAAATGCCCATATCATTGCCTGTAATCAGTCCTGCTGATAAATCTCCAGTATTATATTTATTTACAAACGCTTCTTTCAATGTATGAAGTCACATCCTGCTGATAAGCCCCCAAAGTAATATTGAACTAAATGTGTCCCTATCATCGCCTGTAATCACTCCTACTGATTAGGCCCCAATACCTTATTGTACTACAAACGTCACAAAAACGCCTCTTTTATCTTCTGTACTCACTCCTGCTGCTAAGGTCCCAGTGTTATATAGTATGTAAACGTACCTGTCATCGCCTGTTATCACTCCTGTTGATTAATTATGTAGTACTACAAACCTAATGACCTGTAATCACTGCTGCCGATAAGGCTTTACTGTTATATTTTAATACAAATACCAATATCATTGCCTGAAATGACTCATGTTGATTAGACCCCAGTGTAATATTGTACTTCAAACGCTCCTATTATCGTCTGAAATCACCCCTGCTGAATAGGCCCCAAATTAATATTGTACTACAAAATCCACTATTTTCGCCTCTAATCACTCCTGTTGATAAGGCCCATGTGATATATTTTTTGAAAACCGCCCTATCAACACCTTTTATCACTCCTGTTGATTAGGCCACAGTGTTATATAGTACTACAATCCTCCATATAGTGACCTGTAATTACTGCTGCTGATAAGGCCCCAAAGTTATTATGTATTACAAACGTCCCTGTCATCGCATGTAATCGCTCCTTCTGATAAGGTCCCAGTGTTATATAATACTGAAAACCCCCTATCATCACGTATGACTGCTACTGCGAATTAGCCCCAGTCTTTAGTTGTACTATAAATGCCTCTATAATTGCCTGTAATCACTCCTGCTGATAAGGTCCCAGTTTCAAATGGCAAGACAAGCGTACCTGTCATCACCCGTAATCACTCCTGTTGATAAGGCTCCTAGTGCTATATAGTTCTACAAAACTACATATTAAAGCCTCTGTCATTGCCTATAATCACTCCTGTTGATTAGGCCCATAGTTTTATATAGTTAAACAAAACTCCGTATTAACGCCGCTTTCATCGCATTTAATCAATACTGCTGTAAAGGCGCCAATTTTACATAGCAATACAGACGTGCCTTGAGTCGCCTGTAATTACTCTTGTAGATAAGGCCCCAGTGAAAAATTTTATTACAAACGCTGCTTTCATCGCCTGTAATCACTCCTGCTGATTAGGCCCCAAAGTAATATTGAACTACAAACGCCCCTATCATCGCCTGTAAAACTCCTACTTATTAGGCCCGAATGCGTTATTGTACTACAAACGTCACTTTCATCGCATGTAACTACTCCTGCAAATTATACCCCGGTCATATTTTGTACAACAAACGTCTCTATTATCGTCTGCAGTCACTTTTGCTGATAATGTTCCAGTGTTATATAGTAATAGAACGTGCTTGTCATCGCCTGTAGTCACTCCTGCTGTTCATTAGGCCCTAGTGAAATATATTACTACAAATACCCATATCATTGCCTATAATCAGTCCTGTTGATAAGGCCCCAGTGAAATATTGTTATACAAACGTGCCTATCGACGGCTGAAATCACTCCTGTTGATTAGTCCTAGTGTTATGTAGTATTACGTACCTCCCTTTCGTGACCTGTTATCACTTCTGCTGATTAGGCACTAGAGTTAAATTGTACTACAAATGCCCATATCATTGCCTGTAATCATTCCTGATGTTAAATCTGCAGTGTTATATTTATTTACAAACGCTTCTTTCAACGCATGACGTCACATCCTGCTGATAAGGCCCCAAAGTAATATTGAACTAAATGCGTCCCTATCATCGCCTGTAATCACTCCTACTGATCAGGCCCCAATACCTTATTGTACTACAAACGTCACAAAAACGCCTCGTTTATCTTCTCTACTCACTCATGTTGATTAGGCCCCAGTGTAATATTGTACTTCAATCGCTCCCATTATCGTCTGAAATCACCCCTGCTGAATAGGCCCCAAATTTATATTGTACTACAAAATCCACTATTTTCGGATCTAATCACTCCTGTTGATAAGGCCCCTGTGTTATATTTTATGAAAACCGCCCTATCAACACCTGTTATCACTCCTGTTGATTAGGCCACAGTGTTATATAGTACTACAATCCTCCATATAGTGACCTGTCATTACTGCTGCTGATAAGGCCCCAAAGTTATTATGTATTACAAAAGTCCTTGTCATCATATGTGATCGCTCCTGCTGATAAGGTCCCAGTGTTATATCATACTGAAAACCCCCTATCATCACGTATGACTACTACTGCGAATTAGCCCCAGTCTTTAGTTGTACAATAAATGCCTCTATAATTGCCTGTAATCACTCCTGCTGATAAGGCCCTAGTTTCATACAGCACAAGCGTACCTGTCATCACCTGTTATCACTCCTGTTGATAAGGCCCCTAGTGCTATATAGTTCTACAAAACTACATTAAATCCCTCTGTCATTGCCTGTAATCACTCCTGTTGATTAGGCCCTAGTGTTGAACAAAACTCCCTATTAACGCCTCTTTCGTTGCCTGTAATCACTCCTGCTGTAAAGGCGCCAATTTTACATAGCACTACATACGTGCCTTGAGTCGCCTGTAATCACTCTTGTAGATAAGGCCCCGGTGTAAAATTTTATTACAAACGCTGCTTTCATCGCCTGTAATCACTCTTGCTGATTAGGCCCCAAAGTAATATTGTACTACAAACGCCCCTATCATCGCCTGTAAAAACTCCTCCTTATTAGGCCCGAATGCGTTATTGTACTACAAACGTCATTTTCATCGCATGTAACTACTCCTACAAATTATACCCCGATCATATTTTTTTTTTTACAACAAACGCCTTTATGATCTTCTGCAGTCACTTTTGCTGATAATGTTCCAGTGTTTTATATTAATAGAACGTGCTTGTCATCGCCTGTAATCACTCCTGCTGTTGATTAGGCCCTAGTTAGTTAAAGTTAGTTAAAGACCTCGTAGAAAAAATAAGTAAAAACAGCTCGTCTTCGACTCGCTTTATTTTTTCTACTCGATACTTTAACTCTAACCATTGCCTGTAATCATTCCTGCTGATAAATCTGCAGTGTTATATTTATTTACAAACGCATCTTTCAACGCATGAAGTGACATCCTGCTGATAAGGCGTCAAATTAATATTGAACTAAATGCGTCCCTATCATCGCCTGTAAACACTAGTACTGATTAGGCCCCAATACCTTATTGTACTACAAACGTCACAAAAATTGAACAAAATGCGTCCCTGTCATCTATTATCTTCTGTACTCACCCCTGCTGATAAGGTCCAAGTGTTATATAGTATGAAAACGTACCTGCCATAGCCTGTTATCACTCCTGTTGATTAGGCCCTGGTGTTGTGTAGGACTACAAACCTAATGACCTGTAATAACTGCTGCTGATTAGGCTTTACTGTTATATCTTAATACAAATACCAATATCATTGCCTGTAATGACTCATGTTGATTCGGCCCCAGTGTAATATTGTACTTCAAACGCTCCTATCATCGTCTGAAATCACGCCTGCTGAATAGGCCCCAAATTTATATTGTACTACAAAATCCACTATTTTAGCCTCTAATCACTCCTATTGATAAGAACCCTGTGTTATATTTTATGAAAACCGCCCTTTCAACACCTGTAATCACTCCTGTTGATTAGGCCACAGTGTTATATAGTACTAAAATCCTCCATATACTGACATGTCATTACTGCTGCTGATAAGGCCCCAAAGTTATTATGTATTACAAACGTCCCTGTCATCGCATGTAATCGCTCCTGCTGATAAAGGCGAGTGATAGTGATATATCATACTGAAAACCCCCTATCATCACGTATAACTACTACTGCGAATTAGCCCCAGTCTTTAGTTGTACTATAAATGCCTCTATAATTGCCTGTAATCACTCCTGCTGATAAGGCCCCAGTTTCATATAGCAAGACAAGCGTACCTGTCATCACCTGTTATCACTCCTGTTGATAAGGCCCCTGGTGCAATATAGTTCTTACAAAACTACATTTTAATGCCTCTGTCATTGCCTGTAATCACCCCTGTTGATTAGGCCCCTAGTTTTATATAGTTAAACAAAACACCATATTAACGCCTCTTTCATCGCCTGTAATCACTCCTGCTGTAAAGGCGCCAATTTTACATAGCAATACAAACGTGCCTTGAGTCGCCTGTAATCACTCTTGTAGATAAGGCCCCGGTGTAATTTTTAATACAAACGCTGCTTTCATCGCCTGTAATCACTCCTGCTGATTAGGCCCCAAAGTAATATTGTACTACAAACGCCCCTATCATCGCCTGTAAAAACTCCTCCTCATTAGGCCTGAATGCGTTATTGTACTACAAACGTCACTTTCATCGCATGTAACTACTCCTGCAAATTATACCCCGGTCATATTTTGTACAACAAACGCCTCTATTATCTTCTGCAGTCACTTTTGCTGATAATCTTCCAGTGTTATATAGTAATAGAACGTGCTTGTCATCGCCTGTAATCACTCCTGCTGTTGATTAGGCCCTAGTGAAATATATTACTACAAATACCCATATCATTGCCTGTAATCAGTCCTGTTGATAAGGTCCCAGTGAAATATTGTTATACAAACGTGCCTATCAACGACTGTAATCACTCCTGTTGATTAGTCCTAGTTTTATGTAGTATTACGTACCTCCCTTTCGTGACCTGTTATCACTTCTGCTGATTAGGCACTAGAGTTAAATTGTACTACAAATGCCCATATCATTGCCTGTTATCATTCCTGCTGATAAATCTGCAGTGTTATATTTATTTACAAACGCTTCTTTCAACGCATGTAGTCACATCCTGCTGATAAGGCCCCAAAGTAACATTGAACTAAATGAGTCCCTATCATCGCCTGTAATCACTCCTACTGATTAGGCCCCAATACCTTATTGTACTCCAAACGTCACAAAAACGCCTCTATTATTTTCTGTACTCACTCCTGCTGATAAGGTCCCAGTGTTATATAGTATGAAAACGTACCTGTCATCGCCTGTTATCACTCCTGTTGATTAGGCCCTGGTGTTATGTAGTACTACAAACCCAGTAGCCTGTAATCACTGCTGCTAATTAGGCTTTACTGTTATATTTTAATACAAATACCAATATCATTGCCTGTAATGACTCAAGTTGATTAGGCACCAGTGTTCTATTGTACTTCAAACGCTTCTATCATCCTCTGAAATCACCCCTGCTGAATATGCCCCAAATTTATATTGTACTACAAATAAAAATTAAAACTGAGATCCTTTAAGAGCAGCGAACATATTAATGAGAAAGGGCATGGGCCATACCTCGGTTTCGACTATTAAAGTCTCGGCAGTGACCCTTTAGATTTGGCAACATGGAGCCAAAGAGAATTACTGAAATTTTGCATCTTTCAACATGGTAGTCGATACAAAGACTAGTATATTTCCAAATGGGACCAAATATATTAAACATTGGTCAGAAAATGAATCTAAACCGATAATAAATTTCTGATTTCTCAGAAAATCCTCGCTGATCTCAAAGGACCAAAAGGAAATATAACCTGGACTATGGATGATGTATGGGGAGATTTTTTAGGGCCGCCACTATTTTCGCCTCTAATCGCTCCTGTTGATAAGGCCCCAGTGTTATATTTTATGAAAACCGCCCTATTAACACCTGTAATCACTCCTGTTGATTAGGCCATGGTGTTATATAGTACTACAATCCTCCATAGTGACCTGTCATTACTGCTGCTGATAAGGCCCCAAAGTTATTATGTATTACAAACGTCCCTGTCATCGCATGTAATCGCTCCTGCTGATAAGGTCCCAGTGTTATATCATACTGAAAACCCCCTATCATCACGTGTGACTACTACTGCGAATTAGCCCCAGTCTTTAGTTGTAGTATAAATGCCTCTATAATTGCCTGTAATCACTCCTGCTGATAAGGCCCCAGTTTCATATAGCAAGACAAGCGTACCTGTCATCACCTGTAATCACTCCTGTTGATAAGGCCCCTAGTGCTATATAGTTCTACAAAACTACATGATAACGCCGCTGTCATTGCCTGTAATTATTCCTGTTGATTAGGCTCCTTGTGTTATATAGTTAAACAAAACTCCCTATTAACGCCTCGTTTATCGCCTGTAACCACTCCTGCTGTAAAGGCGCCAATTTAACATAGCAATACTAGCGTGCCTTAAGTCGCCTGTAATCACTCTTGTTGATAAGGCCCCGGTGTAAAATTTTATTACAAACGCTGCTTTCATCGCCTGTAATCATTCCTGCTGATAAGGCCTCAAAAGAATTTTGTAGTACAAACGCCCCTATGATCGCCTGTAAAAACTCCTCCTGATTAAGCCTGAATGCGTTATTGTACTCAAACGTCACTTTCATCGCATGTAACTACTCCTGCAAATAATACCCCTGTCATATTTTGTACAACAAACGCCTCTATTATCTTCTGCAATCACTCCTGCTGATAATGTTACAGTGTTATATAGTAATAGAACATGCTTGTCATCGCCTGTAATCACTCCTGCTGTTGATTAGGCCCTACTGAAATATATTACTACAAATACCCATATCATTGCCTGTAATCACTCCTGTTGATAAGGCCCCAGTGAAATATTGTTATACAAACGTGCCTTTCGACGCCTGTAATCACTCCTGTTGATTAGTCCTAGTGTTATGTAGTACTACGTACCCCCCTTTCGTGACCTGTTATCACTTCAGCTGATTAGGCAATAGAGTTAAATTGTACTACAAATGCCCATATCATTGCCTGTTATCGGTTCTGCTGATACATCTGCAGAGTTATATTTATTTATAAACGCTTCTTTCAATGCATGTAGTCACATCCTGCTAATAAGGCCAAAAAGTAATATTGTACTAAATGCGTCCCTATCATCGCCTGTAAGCACTGCTACTGATTAGGCCCCAATACCTTATTGTACTACAAACGTCACAAAAACGCCTCTCTCCTGATCTTGTACATTTCTATTATCTATTGTACTCACTCCTGCAGATAAGGTCCCAGTGTTATATAGTATGAAAACGTACCTGTCATCGCCTGTTATCACTCCTGTTGATTAGGCCCTGGTGTTATGTAGTACTGCAAACCTAATGACCTGTTATCACTGCTGCTGATTAGGCTTTACTGTTATATGTTAATACAAATACCAAAATCATTGCCTATAATGACTCATGTTGATTAGGCCCCAGTGTAATATTGTACTTCAAACGCTCCTATCATCGTCTGAAATCACCCCTGCTGAATAGGCCCCAAATTTATATTGTACTACAAAATTCACTATTGTCGCCTCTAATCGCTCCTGTTAATAAGCCCCAGTGTTATATTTTATGAAAACCGCCCTTTCAACACCTGTAATCACTCCTGTTGATTAGGCCACAGTGTTATATAGTACTACAATCCTCCATATAGTGACCTGTCATTACTGCTGCTGATAAGGCCCCAAAGATATAATGTATTACAAACGTCCCTGTCATCGCATGTAATCGCTGTTTTATTATTCTAATAATATCATCACGTGTGACTATTACCGCGAATTAGCCCAAGTCTTTAGTTGTACTATAAATGCTTCTATAATCGCCCGTAATCACTCCTGCTGATAAAGCCCCAGTTTCATATAGCAAGACAAGCGTACCTGTCTTCACCTGTAATCTCTAAAATTTTACATAGCAATACAAGCGTGCCTTGAGTCGCCTGTTATCTCCCTTGTTGATAAGGCCACGGTATTAAATTTTATTACAAACGCTGCTTTCATCGCCTGTAATCACTCCTGCTGAGTAGGCCCGAATGCGTAATTGTACTACAAACGTCACTTACATCGCATGTAAATTTCATCCCGTCATATTTTGTACAACAAACGCCTCTATTATCTTCTGCCTGTCATCGCCTTTGATCACTCCTTTTGATTAGGCCCTAGTGTTATGAAGTACTACAAAAAGGTACAAGTCGACAAAGATCAGAAAAAGGCGAAATCAGAAAAAGATTCCTACTCAAAAAACCGAGGTGAGAAACAAACCTCCATACTTCCCTATCGTAACCTGTAATCTCTGCAGCTGATAAGGCAGAATTGTTATATTGTACAACAAATACCCATATCATTGCCTGTAATGACTCCTGTTGATTAGGCCCCAGTGTTATATTGTACCACAAACGCTCCTGTCATCGTCTGACATCGTCCCTGTTGATAGGCCCCAAATTTGTTTTACAAAATCCACTATCTTCGCCTTTAATCACTCCTGTTGATAAGGCCCCAGTGTTATATTTTATTAAAACGCCCCTATCAGCCCCTGTAATCACTCCTGTTGATTAGGCCGAAGTGTTACATAGTACTACATCGCCCTATAGTGACCTGTTATTACTGCTGCTCATAAGGCCCAAAAGTTATTATGTACTTCAAACGTACCTGTCATCACACGCATTCACTCATGCTGATTAGGTCCCGGTGATATATTATACTGAAAATCATCTATCATCACCTGTGACTACTCCTGCGAATTAGCCCCAGGCTAAAGTTGTACTATAAACGCCTCTATCATCGCCTGTAATCATTACTGATGAGGCCCCAGTTTCATATAACATTACAAGCGTGTCTCTCATCGCCGTTAATCACTCCTGTTGGTTAGACCCCTAGTGTTAAATAGTTCTACAAAACTACATATCAACGCCTCTGTCATCGCCAGTATTCACACCTGTAAATTAGGCCCCTAGTATTATTTAGTGCTACAACCACTGCAGAAGCTGAGGGTGAGGTTACGGCCGTGTAAAATCGATTTAAACCCGCCAGTAACTTTGTGTTACTGATCGTTCCAAGTCGATACTTCTGTGGTGGTTCTTTTTGTTTTATGTCTTGGTGTTTAAAATATTTTTGTGCTGTTGGCGCCTTATGTATGTTTGCATATTTTAGTTAAGTTAAGGTAACTGAGTGGCCACCTATTGGGAAAATAGCTGCTCATTCGGCTTACGAAATGTTTTCATGGTATAAGTACCTGATTGTTAGTTTGGTTTTTTCCCACCTTGGTTTTTGGAGTGGGAGTCTTTTTCTGATTGCGCCTTTTCCTGATCTTTGCCTACTTGTACTTTTCCCTATACATGCCTTTTTAATCGCCTGCATTCACTCCTGCTGATAAGGCCTAAGTTTTGTATAGCAAAACAAGCGTGCCTTTCCTCGCCAGTAATCACTCCTGTTGATAAGGCCCCAATGTTATATTATATTTCAAACTCTACTTTCATCGCCTGTAATCACTCCTGTTGATTAGGCACAAATGGAACATTGTACTACAAACGCCTTTATCATCGCCTATAATCAGTCCTCCTGATTAGGCCCCAATACTTTCGTGTGCTACAAACCTCACTATCATCGCGTGTAACTACTCCTGCAAATTATGCCCCACCCCCCTCAAAGTTTGTACCACATACGTCTATATTATCTTATTTATTCACTCCTGCGGTTAAGGTTCCAATGTTATTTAGTGATAAAACATGCGTATCATCGCCTTTGATCACTCCTGTTGTTTAGGTCCTAGTGTAATAAAGTACAACAAAAAGGTACGAGTATTAGGAAAAGGCGCAACCAGAAAAAAATCCCACTACAAAAACCAAGGTGGGGAACAAAGCTCCTACAATCTCCCTATCTTGTCCTGTAATCACTGCAGCTGATTAGGCACTAGTGTTATATTGTACTACAAATATCAATATCATTGCCTGTAATGACTCCTGTTGATTAGGCCCCCGTGTTACATGTATATTGTACTACATAAGCTCCTATCATCGTCTGAAATCACCCCTGCTGATAAGGCCCCCAATTTATATTGTATTACAAAATCCACTATGTGCGCCTTTACTCACATTTGATAAGGCACCAGTGTTATATTTTATTAAAAGGCCCCTATCAGCCCCTGTTATCACTCCTGTTGATTAGGCCGTAGTGTTATATAGAATTACAATCCTCCCTATAGTGACCTGTCATCACTGCTGCTCATAAGGTCCCAATACTATAATGTACTACAAACGCCCCTGTCATCGCATGCAATTACTCATGCTGATTAGGTTCCAGTGCTATATTATACTTAAAAAAACCCTATCATTACCTGTGACTACTGCGAATTAGCCCGAGTCTCAAATTGTATTATAAACGCCTTTATCATCGCATGTTATATCTTTTCATAAGGCCCCAGTTTCATATAGCAATACTAACGTATCTGTCATCGCCGGTATTCACTCCTGTTGAAATGCCCTGTCATCGCATGCAATTACTCATGCTGATTAGGTTCCAGTGCTATATTATACTGAGAAAAAAAAACTATCATTACCCGTGACTACTCCTGCGAATTAGCCCGAGTCTCAAATTGTATTATAAACGAATTTATCGTCGCATGTTATATCTTTTCATAAGGCCCCAGTTTCATATGGCAATACTAACGTGTCTGTCATCGCCGGTAATCACTCCTGTTGATAAGACACCTGGTGTTATATAGTTCTACGAAACTACATATCAACGCCTCTGTCATCGTCAATAATCACTCCTGTTGATAAGGCCCCTAGTGTTATATATAGTTCTGCAAAACTCCCTATAAATGCCTTGTTAATCGCCCGTAATCACTCCTGCTCATAAGGCCTAAGTTGAATATAGTCTGTCTGTCATCGCCGGTAATCACTCATGTTGACTAGACCCTTAGTGTTATAAAGTTGTACACAAATGCCTTGAAATGCGCTTTTGATCGTCTGTAATCACTCCTGCCGATAAGGCCTAAGTTTTATATAACAATACAAGCGTGCCTTTCCTCGCCTATAATCACTCCTGTTGATAAGGCCCCAGTGTTATACTGTATTGTAATACAAACTCTACTTTCATCGCCTGTAAATCGTGACCAAATATCACTGCTTTTGATTAAGCACTAGTATTATGTAGTACCACAAATACCCATACCATTACCTGTAATCACTCCTGTTGATTAGGCTCAAGTGTTATATTGTAGTACAAACGTTCCTTCCTATCGTCGTCTGTAAGCACCCCTGCTGATTAGGCCCTAAATTTATATCGTACTACAAAATCCACTATCTTTGCTTTTAACCACTCCTGTTGATAAGGCTCTAGTGATATATTGTACTAAAACGGCTCTATCATCGCGTGTATTCACTCCTGTTGAATAGGCCGTATTGTTTTGTAATCTACAATCCACCCTATCGTAACCTGTCATTATTGCTGCCGATAAGGCACCAAAAGTATAATGTACTACATCGCCTGTAACTATGACTGGAAATTATGCACCCGCGTTATATTGTACCACAATTATCGCCTGTCATCACTCCTGCTGATAAGATCCAAGCGTCATATAGTAATACAAATATTCCTGTCGTCTCCTGTTATCACTCCTGTTTATTATGCCTAGTGTTATGTAGTACTACGTACCTCCCTTTCATGACCTGTTATCACTCCTGCTGATTGGGCACTAGAGTTAAATTGTACTGCAAATTCCCATACCATTGCCTGTAATCACTCCTGTTGATAAATCTGCAGTGCTATATTGCATTTAAAACGCTTCTTTCAACGCATGTAGTCACTCCTGCTGATTAGGCCCCAAAGTAAAAGCGCTCCTATCATCGCCTGTAATCACTTCTACAGATTAGGCCCCAATACTTTATTGAACTACAAACGTCACTATCATGGCATGAACGGTCCCAGTGTTATATAGTGTGAAAACCTACATGACATCGGCTGTTATCACTCCTGTTGATAAGACCCTGGTGTTATGTAGTACTACAAACCTCATGACCTGCAATCACTGTTGCTGATTAGGCTATACTGTTGTAGTTTACTACAAATACCAATATCATTGCCTGTAGTGACTCATGTTGATTAGGCCCCAGTGTAATGTTGTACTTCAAACGCTCCTGAAATCACCTCTGCTGATAAAGCCACAAATTAATTATATTGTACTAAAAAATCCACTATCTTCGCCTTTAATCATTCCTGTTGATAAGTCCCCAGTGTTATATTTTATGAAAACGCCCCCATCAACACCTGTAATCACTGCTGTTGATTAGGCCATAGTGTTATATAGTACTACAATCCTCCATATAGTGACCTGTCATTACTGCTGCTGATTAGGCCCCAAATATGTGATGTATTACAAACGTCCCTGTCATCGCATGTAATCGCTCCTGCTGATAAGGTCCCAGTGTTATATCATACTGAAAACCCCCTATCATCACGTATGACTACTACTGCGAATTAGCCCCAGTCTTTAGTTGTACTATAAGTGCCTCTATAATTGCCAGTAATCACTCCTGCTGATAAAGCCCCAGTTTCATATAGCAAGACAAGCGTACCTGTTGTCACCTGTAATCACTCCTGTTGATAAGGCACCTAGTGCTATATAGTTCTTCAAAACTACATATTAACGCCTCCGTCATTGCCTGTAATCACTCCTGTTGATTAAGCCCCTAGTGTTATATAGTTGAACAAAATATCCCTATTAACGCCTGTTTCATTGCCTGTAATCACTCCTGCTGTAAAGGCGCCAATTTTACATATCAATACAAGCGTGCCTTGAGTCGCATGTAATCACTCTTGTTGATAAGGCCCCGGTGTAAAATTTTATTATAAACGCTGCTTTCATCGCCTGTAATCACTCATGCTGATTAGGCCCCAAAGTAATATTGTACTACAAACGCCCCTTCCATCACCTGTAAAAACTCCTCCTTATTAGGTCCGAATGCGTTATTGTACTTCAAACGTCACGTTCATCGCATGTAACTACTCCTGCAAATTATACCCCTGTCATAATAAGTCCCCAGTGAAATAGTGTTATACAAACGTGCCTATCGACGCCTGTAATCACTCCTGTTGATTAGTCCTAGTGTTATGTAGTACTACGTACCTCCCTTTCGTGACCTTTTATCACTCCTGCTGATTAGGCACTAGAGTTAATTGTACTACATATGCCCATATCATTGCCTGTAATCAGTCTTGCTATTAAATCTGCAGTCTTATGTTTATTTACAAACGCTTCTTTCAATGCATGAAGTCACATACTGCTGATAAGAGCCCAAAGTAATATTGAACTAAATGCGTCCCTATTATCACTCCTACTGATTAGGCCCCAATACCTTATTGTACTACAAACGTCACAAAAACGCCTCTATTATCTTCTGTACTCCCTCCTGCTGATAAGGTCCCAGTGTTATATAGTATAAAAACGTACCTGTCATCGCTTGTTATCACTCCTGTTGATTAGGCCCTGGTGTTATGTAGTACTACAAACCTGATGACCTGTAATCACTGCTGCTGATTAGGCTTTACTGTTATATTTTACTACAAATACCAATACCATTGCCCGTAATGACTCATGTTGATTAGGCCCCAGTGTAATATTGTACTTCAAACGCTCCTATCATCGTCTGAAATCACCCCTGTTTAATAGGCCCCAAATTTATATTGTACTACAAAATCCACTATTGTCGCCTCTCATCACTCCTGTTGATAAGGCCCCAGTGTTATATATAATACCCCCCCCCCCCATCAACACCTGTAATCACTCCTGTTGATTAGGCCAGTGTTATATAGTACTTCAATCCACCTGTCATAACTGCTGCTGATTAGGCCCCAAAGTTATAATGTATTATAAACGTCCCTGTCATCGCATGTAAACGCTCCTGCTGATAAGGTCCCAGTGTTATATCAAACTGAAAACCCCCTATCATCACGTGTGACTACTACAGCGAATTAGCCCCAGTCTTTAGTTGTACTATAAGTGCCTCTATAATTGCCTGTAATCACTCCTGCTGATAAGGCCCAAGTTTCATATAACAAGACAAGCGTACCTGTCATCACATGTAATCACTACTGGTCATAAGGCTCCTAGTGCTACATGTATATAGTTCTACAAAACTACATATTAATGCCTCTGTCATTGCCTGTAATCACTCCGGTTGATTAGGCCCCTAGTGTTATATAGTCAAACAAAACTCCCTATTAACGCCTCTTTCATCGCCTGTAATCACTACTGCTGTAAAGGCGCCAATTTTAAATAGCAATACAAGCATGCATTGCTCACTCTTGTTGATAAGGCCCCAGTGTAAAATTTTATTACAAACGTTGCTTTTATCGCCTGTAATCACTCCTGCTGAATAGGCCCCAAAATAATAGTGTAATAAAAACGCCCCTATCATCGCCTGTAAAAACCCCTCCTTATTAGGCCCGAATGCGTTATTGTACTACAAACGTCACTTTCGTCGCATGTAACTACTCCTGCAAATTATACCCCTGTCATATTTTGTACAACAAACGCCTCTATTATCTTCTGCAGTCACTCCTGCTGATAATATTCCAGTGTTATATAGTAATAGAACGTGCTTGTCATCGCCTGTAATCACTCCTGCTGCTGATTAAGCCCTAGTGAAATATATTACTACAAATACCCATATCATTGCCTGTAATTAGTCCTGTTGATAAGGCCCCAGTGAAATAGTGTTATACAAACGTGCCTATCGACGCCTGTAATCACTCCTGTTGATTAGTCCTAGTGTTATGTCGTATTACGTACCTCCCTTTCGTGACCTGTTACCACTTCTGCTGATTAGGCACTAGAGTTAAATTATACTACAAATGCCCATATCATTGCCTGTAATCAGTCCTACTGATAAATCTACAGTGTTATATTTATTTACGAATGCTTCTTTCAACGCATGAAGTTACATCCTGCTGATAAGGCCCCAAAAGTAATATTGAACTAAATCCGTCCCTATCATCGCCTGTAATCACTCCTACTGATTAGGCCCCAATACCTTACTGTACTACAAACTTCACAAAACCGCCGCTATTATCTTCTGTACTCACTCCTTCTGAAAAGGTCCCAGTGTTATATAGTATGAAAACGTACCTGTCATCGCCTGTTATCACTCCTGTTGATTAGGCCCTGATGTTATGTAGTACTACAAACCTAATGACCTGTAATCACTGCTGCTGATTAGGCTTGACTGTTATATTTTAATACAAATACCAATATCATTGCCTGTAAACACTCATGTTGATAAGGCCCCAGCGTAATATTGTACTTCAAACGCTCCTATCATCGTCTGAAATCACCCCTGCTGAATAGGCCCCAAATTAATATTGTGCTACAAAATGCAATGTTTTCGCCTCTAATCGCTCCTGTTGATAAGGCTCCAGTGTTATATTTTATGAAAAAAAAAAACTATTAACACCTGTAATCACTCCTGTTGATTAGGCCATAGTGTTATATAGTATTACAGTCCTCCATATAGTGACCTGTCATAACTGCTGCTGATAAGGCCCCAAAGTTATGATGTATTACAAACGTCCCTGTCATCGCATTTAATGGCTCCTGCTGATAAGGTCCCAGTGTTATATCATACTGAAAACCCCCTATCATCACGTGTGATTGCTACTGCGAATTAGCCCCAGTCTTTAGTTGTACTATAAATGCCTAGATAACTGCATGTAATCACTCCTGCTGATAAGGCCCCAGTTTCATTTAGCAAGACAAGTAATTCCGGAAATTGTATTGTCGAGAGAACTTAATTTTCGCGAATATTCCGAATTCTATGCCTCGCGAGTTCAAGTATCTCACTAATAATTAATTCATATAGGCCATAAAGACTACTGTTCGCGAATTCAAAACATCGCAAATAATTTTGAAATAGAAAATTCGCGAAAGAAAAGTTACGCGAAAATTTCAGGATATACAGAATTGTACTACAAACACCACTTTTTCGCATGGAACTTACTTCTGCTGAGTGTGCTCCAGTGTTATATTGTACTAAACATCCCTATTCTCGTCTGTAATCACTCCCGCTGATTAGGCCCCCAATGTTATATTGTAATCGAAACTTAGTTAAAATCACATGCAATCTCTCCTCCTGAAAGACTTATTACCGTCGATCATTTGTAGCAGTAGTTATAGGCAATGATATAACAATATAACACTGAGGCCTAATGAGCAGTAGTGATAGCAGGAGACGATAGGATGGTGTGTAGTGTGATATAAATTTGGTACAGGTCACGATGGGACGATTTGTAGTACTATATAAAACCAAGGACTAATTAACAGGAGTAATTAAATGCAATGATATGAGTTAGTGTTAAAGTACTGAGTAGAAAATAATAAGTAAAATAAAGCGAGGGGAAGACGAGCTGTTTTTACTTATTTTTTTTTTCTACGAGGTCTTTAACTAACTTGTAGTATGACACAACAAAAATTGGCAGAAGCGTACTGTAACTTCCGATATCAGGAAGTTATTGTACGGTTTTCATCCCACCTCTTTACTTAGTATTAATATGTGGGCCCGCCTCTTCTGATATTGACTTCTATTGGATTAAATGTTACAAAAAATTCAAAAGAAAAACAGAAAGTCATACTACAAGGGTCTTTGTAGTACAATATAACACAGGGGGACTTCTCAGCAGCGGTTATGACAAAAGGTCACGAAAATACCTTGTAGTACTATATAACGCCACGGCGTAATCAACAAAAAAAGAGGGGTTTCTAGTGGTGCCTAATCAGCAGGAGTAATAACAGTTCATGAAAATGAGTTTTTAATACTATATTCATGTAACACTATAAATTATGGCAATGGGGTCTTATCGACAGAAGTTATTGCAGCCGATGATAGAGAAATTTGAATTACAATATAAGACTGGGACCTCATTAACAGGAGTGATTACAGGTAATGATAGGGACGTTTGTAGTACTTTATATAACTGGGCCTATTTCACATGAGAGATTACAGACTATAAGGGGGTTTCTCGTAAATATAACAATGTGCGTAATTAGAAGGGGTGATTACAGGCGATGACAGGCACGTTTGCATTGCTATATACTTCTTCAGCCTAACCAGCAAGAGTGATTACATGCAATAGAACATAACAGAAAAGACCAGAAAGTTTATGCACGACGGACGTCTTAATAAGAAGGTTTATAAGTGGGCTCTCAGAGTTTCGGATAATAATTGTAGAAATTGGTGTTTTAGGGTCCGTAAAATGTTTAAAGAAAGTCAAATGGAACATTTATTTTCCGGGGTAGATTTTTCCGTTGTAAATAAAGGATATGTGGTTGCATCAATTCAAGACTCGATACATCATAAATTCTTGAGCAAATGGTCCAGGGATGTTAACAGAGATATTTCTCAGACAAGAACGGGTCGTAATAAACTAAGAACATATAAACAGTTTAAACAAATTTACCGCACAGAATGTTATGCAACAATGTTTTTACCCTTCAAACGTTTGCTAAATTTAGGTGTGGCGTTGCGCCACTGAGGCTTGAAACGGGACGCTATGAGAGATTATCACCAGAACAAAGAACTT
This sequence comes from Rugalucina vietnamica, assembly GCA_964017185.1. Classification (NCBI taxonomy): domain Eukaryota; kingdom Metazoa; phylum Mollusca; class Bivalvia; order Lucinida; family Lucinidae; genus Rugalucina; species Rugalucina vietnamica. Next base: position 2,621,174 of record OZ024872.1, read on the forward strand.
GTTTTTATTGTACTGATTGTATAGAATCTGAAGAACATGTATTGCTGTCGTGTCCAGTATATGACGATCTAAGGCTAACTGTGGAAAGTGTTATTAAGTCTGGATATGCTGAATATGATTCTCTTACAAACCGTGATAAGAGGAATCTACTATGCGAATGTGATAAGATGTTCTGCCAAAATCTGCTCCGATATTTTAGACAGACGTCAGTATTTGATCTACAAATAACAAATTTTAACATGTTGATATTTTAACATGTATAGTCTCTTATAATTCTATATAGAATGGCATGGTTAATTTTTATTAGCATTGTTTTATTATGCATATATGTAATATGTTGTTAACCATGACGAGACTTTGATAAACTAATAAATTACAAATTACATGACTTAAGCACAATAGCTCATCGTCAACAACAATGTATATAAGGGTCATTATCAAAAAATGGAGCAATCCAGAAAGGCAAAACGAAAAAAATTAATTGTCCATTTTTTCTTTTTAATGGGATAGTTTTATTAACAGGAGCATATAGAATATAGAAATAAAATATGCCGAGTTTAACTGAACAAATAGTGCACCAGCATTAATTAATTGTATGGTACCCTTGAAAAAATATCAGTGCTGTCACGAACAAACTTTCTTGCGTAAAACGCTCATTTGATAAGACTTCCCCAATCTGTAAGTGGGTGCATATATAACTTGTCACGAACAATAGTTCACACAAACCTTAAATACTTTCAATGAATTAACGGGGAAGAGATCTTCAATGAAAATGCACATACTGTGATTTGTTCTGTTTCTGAAACGCTTTATTTTTGTAGACATTATCTTGTTGGATTAAACCAAAAATAAGTTCTGCTAAACGTTTACTATTTCAGTATAGTATCATAACATACCAAAAGCAATTACTTTTATATGATGCGTTTTAAGTATTTTAAATAATTATGCCCGTGACAGCACTGATATCGTGACAGCACTGATGTTGTCGTGACAGCACTGATAATTATCCGATCTCGCCTTTTTCATTCCAATGTGTGCGTCTGACCATTTATAGATGAGCTTAGGGGCAGTGACTCACTTAAGGTAGCAACCAACGAAGCCTTTGCTGTTGCTCTAACCAGGGACACCTTTTGCGTAGATCCAATGCTAAAAAAAAAAAAAAACATGTTCGCTTCACGCAAACCAAACGCGATGTAACACGTAAAGCGCAGTAGAAGCGCTGTTCATCTTAAGCAGCAGCATGAGAAAATGTGTCTTTGGGGCTTTCGACCAGGTCTGAGACAACCAGGATAGTTCACGACAAAAGACCGCATTAAATTTAGGACCCTATCACGGATTTTAGGGAGCTGGGTAGCAGGGCCATTTTGTTTGTTTGTGTTTCTGTTGGGGCTTAACGTCCCAGTCAACAATTTTTAGTCATGTCGGGACGGAGCCAACGCTTCCTGAGTTTAACCAGTACTGTAGGGAATTAATGTGTCTTGCCCAAGGACACATCACGGTGACGCCTGTGGTGATCGTACCCAGGACCTCTCGATTCGGAGTCCGACGCTATACCACTACGCCACCGCGCTCCCCACGGCCATATTGTTTTCAGGGAGCTTGGGAAAACTGGAAAACAATTGAAGGGAATTGAGGATTACTAGAAGAGAACACTCTTGGTTTAAGGAAGCTGGGAGCAAGGAAAAGATTTTTAGGGAGCTAGGGAGAAAGGTCATTTCTCTTTTAGTGAGCTTGGATCTAATACCTCCTTGGATGGGCCTCACTTTAGGTTAACTTGCAGCTGAGCTGCACATTTGCTTTCACATATATCCCATAAAATCCCACTTTTATGTAGTGACGTATACAGGGTAAAATGAGGTATACAATGTTACTGCTTTTTGTTTCTAAAATTTGACAATCAGATATATTTTTTTCTTCAATTTTTAAAGCTAAAAAATCTCTGTATATTGCATGGGTAACACATTTTTGTAATGGTATGCAACATACAAACACACTGAAAGACACATGCGTCAGAAAAGGTTAAAATTTTCGTATTTTCATGTACCATAGACCCCTAGTGTGTATATTACCGGGTCCCTTTTTTCGAGATGTATGCATTTGGTAGGTTTTACGGCACATCCGTACTTGCATTACCCCGAGTTGCCCCTCCCACCCCTCGAGGAAAGGGATGGCGTTTTAAACAAAAAGGCGATTTTTCCGTATAAAGTTGGGGCTTAAAATGTCTTCTTTTTTTTTTTTACTGAAAAGGGGTAATCTAATTTGAAATGGACCGCCAAAAAGGGCATTTATCGCGCGATATACACAAACTGTCTAAATATCATTATGGGAGTACCACCCCCGGGGCTATTTGTTTACCGTGGTCGACGAAGCATTTTGAATTTGTAGTTTTGTATCACCCACACACAGTCACACACCTCAAACGATTTTCAAAGCGATATGAATTGGCCACTTCTGGCTGCTGCTGGCGTTAGTAGCTGAGACCCTCTGGTGAAAGGCGACCTAACTCTTGTCAGCCTAGGAAATTACCTGAATCCACACCTGCTGACAGAAGTCAACTCAGTGCTGTCACATCATTACTGTCACGACCGTGACAGCACTGATCCGTGACAGTACTGAGTTTCACACAGAAATTTAATTCTAGTGACTAACAACAGAATGCAGGATGAAAACTTTGCATGTCTATTTTTACTGCTCCTAAGTTGAAATTCAGTCATGGTTTTAAAATGTATGTGATATTTACAATAAGCGGCAAAATGCGCGTGATAGGACTGATGCTTGTAAAATTCCCACTCCAATTCTGACATGTCTTTATGGTATAGCAACGGAGTAATGCGATTTGTTCAAAAGTTTTTTACCGTAACTTCTTCAGCTTGGTGTCGTCTACAAAACGCGATTGTTTTGATCCGGGAAAATGATTTGTAACTCTGGTCAAAATCGATTTTCAATAACTGTGACAGCACTGATACGTTTTCCAGGGACAACACTATATATGTGCCCCCACCCTTAAATAGCACTTTATATATCATAAGATTTTTGAATTTGACTTCAATAACATTCTATGCAATAGATGGTCACAGAAAATGTGATTTCTGTCAAGCTTCTTTTGCAATGGAAACAAATAAAACTACTTACCCTGACCCAGGGACACGGTAAAAATCGATAAAATAGCACTTCTAGCATCTCTTTTTTGCAAATAACGTACTCGGAAACGTGAAATCGCGTGTGGTTCTAGTAAAGCACCGCGGAAACTAATATTATACATGGAAAAAGCAAACCTCGGACATCGCGCTTGCGAGAAAACCATCAAGGACAAGGATTGCTCCATTTTTTGATAATGACCCATAAACAAACATAAGTACACATTCATTTAGAATAATTACAAAACAATAAATATGGTACCTAGCACAACATACAGATGTGTTTGTATAACTATTATTACACTTTGGCTTAATTGGTATGAGTGATTAAAGACGATATAAGTGTATTTGTATTACATTGTAATACTAGGGGTGTGATAGCAGGCGATAGTAGGTACAACTTTAGATCAGCTGGCTAACCTGCACTCCGACACACTTCGTGACCTCCTCTCTCGGTATGGAGAGGTCTAACGGAATACCGATGGAAATATTCCGTCTAGTACAAATTGAATCCTATGAAACACTGGAGACTAATAAGTAGATGTGATTACAGCGATGATAAGGGAATTTGTAATTCTATATAAATTTGGTGCCCAAACAGAAGGAGGGATTACAGGCTATGATAGAAAAGTTTGTAGTACAAACTGTGGCTTTACCATCAGGAGTGATTGCAGGCGAAGATAGGGACGTTAGTAGTACTACAGTGTATTGAGATATATCAGCAGGAGTCAGAATAGATGACGGAAGGTACATAATTGAGCAGCCTCGTGGGAAAACCAACAATGTGGTTTCCAAACAGGTTTGACACAAATCGGCCTGTACAAGCACAGAAAAGAGCTAGAAGCTTAAAATTTCGGATTTAAGTAGAAGAGGAATTGTACTATCCGAGTAGCGAAAACAAAGGCGCTGATCAGCTTCTTCGCGGTTACCGCGAAGCAGATCTGCGTCTTTGTTTTCGCCTATGCAGATTGTTGGTTTTCCCACGTGGCGGCTTATATGTTATGGGGCTAAATGTCCCACCAGAAGCTAAGTGAACCTCGGCCGAAGGACTGAAGAAGCTCAGGATGGAATCTGAGACCCCACATTCAAAGTACAAGCATGTTTGATACTCTCGATATTTGTGTTCTGTATAAATATAAAAAACACGAGTCGGTTAAATAGTTTCAACACAAAACATTGATTTGCTTACTCGTTACAGAACAGACAAAATCCACCATCTTCCATTTAAAAAGAACCATAACTGCAAAAATAAGCAATCAATAGTTACAACTATTGTGTTCTGTGAGTCTTGCAATCAAGAGTTACAACCTTTGTGTTCTGAAGGTCTTCTGATGCTGTTATTTCATGAATCTGTCTTTATCGGTTGACAACTTACAAAGGGTCACAATTACAATGCAAAATCTACGATTTTTCATTCCAAAGGATCATAACTAAAATATGCCAGTAATTTTATATTACTGACCTTGCCAATGGGGTGCTTCTGTTGTGGTTCTTAATGTTATGTCTTGGTGCTGAAAACTGTGGTCTTTGCACCTTACGTACATGTATATGCGTTTTTATATTTAAGTCAGGTTTATATAACTGCGTGGCCGCCTATTGGGAAATAGCTTCTCAATCGACATACAATAGGTTTTCTTAGTTCAAGTATCTAATTGTCATGAATTTAGTTATTCCCACTTCGGTTTTTGGAGTGAGAATTTCTTACTGATTTCGCCCTTTCCTGACCATTGCCTACTTGTACCTTTTTATAGTTCCTAATTTTGTCACATCGTCTGATGCTACAAATGCTTCAACGTTTCAAGATGATAGGGTAGGGTTTTTTAAGCTACACGGCGGGCAAAAAGACTATGCAAAATTCTATTCTTCCATCTCATAGGCGTTAAATGGTCATAATTCCAAAATGATACAACCCAGAATTACAGTTCTTGAGTTGTTATGGTAGTATTATGTTGGTTGATATTCATATGTGAGCCTGTGCGTGAGAAAACCAACAATTTGGGTTCCGACCAGGTCTGACACAAACCAGTCTGTACAGTCACAGAAGCAGGCTAGAAGCTTGAAATTTCGGATTTAAGAAGAAGAAGGATTGTACTATCTGTGTAGGGAAAACAAAGGCGCTGATCAGCTTCGAGGTTACCGCACCTTTGTTTTTGCATATGCAAATTGTTGGTTTTCTCATGCAGTGGCTCATGTAGTTTCATTAAGCTATCGTAAGCGTTTCTTATATAACAGAGCGTACATAACTAGAACGCAAATTGTGCGTTTTGCGCTTTTCAAAGGACCAAAACTCCAACAAATATGTTTTGGGATTTGTTCTCGTATCAATGCCTCGTATTCTACACGTCATCTTACGATGGTTAATCATATGAAGTTTCATCATGATTTCTTATAAATCCGTTTTCAAGTTACTGACTGGACATGGGAAAATTGCGAATTTGGATATTTCCCATTTCAAAGGGCAATAACTCGAATGATATTAAATAAAAGTTACGGTTCTTGTTTTCTACAAATCCACACATGTTGATTAATAAACCTATGAATTTTCATCATGATATCTTGAACGGTTGTCTAGTCGTCACAGAGCATAAACGACAAGAATGCAAAGTTAACTACTTTCCAAAGGGTCATAATTCTAAAAATATGCAACGTAAACATATATTTTTGTGTTCTGCACGTCCTTTTATGTTGGTCAATAATGCTATGAAGTTCCATCTAGAAATTTTAAATGGTTCTCAAGTTACAAAAAGGACATAATTTTTGACTCACTGACGGGCGGACGGACGGACTGACGGACAGACAGACAGACGACCCGAACCCTGAATAGGGAAGACGTAACAAATAAAGTGTTCTATTGATATGGTCATTAAAACTAGAAGGACCAATGATCCTGTAAACGCCCATCTGAGACTTGAGATAATATATCAAAAAATCTTGCTTGACTACCAAGCCATTCTAGTGAAGATCTTTGAATATTATGATAATTTACATGTATATCGGCCCGGGGTGGGGGCCCCTGGGGTTCAAATTATTTTCAGAATTTTTAATCTTCAGTCACTTTGTCCATTTCCTTCAACAATTTCCCTTCAAAAACATTTTACAATTTTCCCCATTCCATGCATGGACGACCTATGTCGAACTTGCTGTAAAATAGCTCATTGTCAGCCCAGGGTCATTATATATATATATATATGAATTTTGTAGAGTTCCTCTCCCTGATGCATCATGCTATGTTTGGAAATCATATGCCTTCTGGTTCTAGAGAAGAAAAAACAATACAGGTTTTTCCTATTTATAGCCATTTTTCTATTTATTGGTCATGTGACCTGGGCCATTTATATAAACTTTCATTCCCCATTCCTTAGGATGCTCCACATGAAGTTTGTTAAATTGGCCAAGTAGTTTCAGAGAAGAAGATGGTTAAATATTATGGTAATATACATGTATATTGCCCCGGGTTGGGGGCAGACCAGCACCTGGGGTCTAATTTTTGTCCATTTCCTTTAAGTTTTTTCCTTCAAATGACATTTTAACAATTTTCCACATTTACATGCATGGGTGACCTATGTTGACCTTCCCGTAAAATAGCTCAAGGTCACCCCATGGTCATGATTTTTTATATACCGGTACTTTGTAGCGTGTCAAGTTTCAAAATCATAGGCCTTCTTCTTCTGGAGTTTTTGCTATTTATAGCCATGGCGGCCATCTTGGACATGTGACTGGACCATTAGTATAAACTTTCGTTTCCCCTTCATAAGGATGCTCCACATAAAGTTTGGCTTTGGTTGGCCAAGCGGTTTCAGAGAACAAGATCGGTAAAATTGTGAACGACGGATGACCGACGACTACGGACGGATGACGGAGCACGGCATCCTATAAGCCCGCGTTGTGAGCCTTCGGCTCAGGTGAGCTTATAAGCAACACCAAAGTTTCAATTTTCCAATATATCCTACTGTTTATACACCGTGTTTTGCACAAATGTGCTACTCTTGATATTTCACTTTATAACTGCAACTGCAGGGACCTCAGCTGCAGGAGGGACCTCAGTGGCAGGAGGGACCTCAACGACAGGGGTGGAAGTTGACCCTCACTCTGCAATTTGGCTTTCTTGCATTGGTTTTGATACTGCATTTGGCTTTCTTTGTTTTGATACATACATGTATATGGATTTATTATTGTGAATGTCTCACTGTTGAGGTGAAACAATAAAACATTTGATTTGATTTGATTTTACCTTCGATAATTCCCATTCACATTCAGATCTGTCCCTCACGATATGGGGATTACGTTTGTAAAGGCCTCGTAGATATATATTGGCGATTTTATCTATGGTTTAGATGATTCATATACTTAAAAATATTGGTTCAACGAAATCCGACTTTCCCAAACAGAAAATTCGTATTTGGGAGAATAATGTTATAACAGCTGAATGACAACCCGATGGCAAACGACTCCTGGGATATACTTTACTGTCCTTTATTTTGTTGTTAGCACGATAAATCACTATTGAAACATAATAGCCTGTGCGTGAGAAACCCAACAACTTGGGTTCTGACCAGGTCTGACACAAACCAGCCTGTACAGTCACAGAAGCAGGCTAGAAGCTTGAAATTTCGGATTTAAGTAGAAGAAGGATTGTACTATCCGCGCAGCGAAAACAAAGGCGCTGATCAACTGTGCGGTTACTGCACAGCTGATCTGTGATCTGCGGCTTTGTTTTTGCCTATGCAAATTGTTGGTTTTCTCATGTGGTGGCTCATGTAATAGCGTTTATAGGAACCAGACATATTGTCATATACTGTAAGCATTTGAGTGTAGGACAAAATCCCCCCCTCCCGGACAGATTCCATAGAGAACAGTATATTTAGATTTATATGAGAAAGCGAGCAATACTGAACAGAGCTATTGCTGTTTTGAACGTGGTTTGCTCTTTGCATAATTCGTTTAAAGGCTTAGTTCCTGAAGGAGCCATATTGGTACAACTGTTTATTCGGTTAATGACACCTAATGGTGCCATATGAGCCTTAGATCAAAGGCCTTTCAAAATGAGGTGATTATCACATTTCTGCGGTTGGTAATAAATAGGCCCATAAAGGACAATACCTGTAGTTTATTTATTCTACATTGTCATGTTTATGAAACACTTGCACTCATGATCAACAGATTCTGATATGGTATTCAACTTCAAAGATGCTGTTCTTGCAAAAATAGTTTAATGCATGATCCGAGTGCGTAATTATACATCTTTAAAGATCCATTTCATCTGATGCTTCAGCTGTGTAATTTCTTGGTGCATAATGACTATAATTAGAAATTCTAGAGGCGTATTTTCTGTCTTCTGAGGTGTAAATTACGTCCAACATCGATCAGTGTCTGTCGCGCGCATTATTAGCAGAAATCAATCCTTCATATGACGTAGATAGATTGGTTATATAGATCAGATTTATTCCATAAGAGCTCTAATAACAATGCCACTCACAAAGTCAGAGAGGTAATTAGATAATCTCGGAATATGACATGGCTTGATATCTGTGCTTTGTCATATACCGTTCGGAATTTGTATCAGGATACATGTCCGTGTATAATTTAAACGGTTGACCAAGATGTAGTATTAATGAATTTAGGGGCTAGATATGGAAAGGTACAAGTAGGCAAAGATCAGGAAAAGGCGCAATCAGAAAAAGATTCACACTCCAAAAACCGAGGTGGGAAAAAACCAAACTAACAATCAAGTACTTATACCATGAAACATACCGTAAGCCGAATGAGCAGCTATTTTCCCAATAGGTGGCCACTCAGTTACCTTAACTTAACTAAAAATATGAAAACATACATAAGGTGCCAACAGCACAAAAAATTTAAACACCAAGACATAAAACAAAAAGAACCACCACAGAAGTATCGACTTGGAACGATCAGTAACACAAAGTTACTGGCGGGCTTAAACCGGTTTTACAGGTACCTAACCTCACCCTCAGCTTCTGCAGTGGTTCACAACATTTAGTTAGTTCTTCGGTCCTCGTGGTGAATCTCTAACTAGTCAATGAATCATCAAGAACAAACAAATAAATCATGATAAACATCCTGATGAATCAAAAACCAGGACTCACAGATTGAGTAAGCTGCCCGACGATGGAGATCTCTGGGCGCCGAATAACCTACTAACTCCGGAGCAAAAGAAAAACACCAGTTGGACCCCGGTGGGCCAAGCAACAGACAAGATATCTTATGGCATAAATGAAATCAAGTTTTTTTTTTTTTTTTTTTTTTTTTTTTTTTTTTTTTTTTTTTAATTCACTTACTCAATTGTGGTTGTCTCCCTTTGACCAAGATAATGGTCACCGAACATGACATGAATGGTAACTTTTTTTTTTTTTTTTTTTTTTTTTTTTTACGAAAGTTACAAAATGATACCACAATGTTAATGTTATATCAGGCCTGGACCTACCCCATAGAGACCCTGAATTTCTTTCTTTTTAGAATATGAGGATATTACAAGTTTATGTGTAAGTGGTCTGATTTTTGTATTGTTGTGGTATAGGATCATATTTTATACTTTATAGCACTAAATTTTTTGTTGTGTTTTAGTCTTATAGTGTTGAGTCTGTCAGGGTACCTGTAATTTGTTAATTCTATGGTCATTTTTGCCGGAATTTGAAAAGATGCCACTGAAAACAAGATTGACAATAAGTTCTTGGAATGTTCAAGGTTTGTTTAAAAGGAATGACAATGAAAGGGTTTCAAAATTGAATGATGATGATTTTTTAAGTCATATAAAATCAGATATTGTATGCCTTCTTGAAACTAAAGCAGATAATGGAGATAATGTATCCCTTAAAGGTTATCGTTTACTTAAACATATCACTAGGCCTAGGAAAGGAAAGGGTATTTATGGTGGAATAGCTGTATATGCAAAAATGAATATTGCAAAAGGAATCACATTAATAAAGACCAACTCCACTGAATATCTGTGGATGAGACTTAGTAAAACTTTCTTTAATCATAAAAATGACATTTATTTATGTTGCGTGTATAATGCTCCAAAAAATTCAACATTTGTTAAGAAACAAACCAATGTTACCTCAATTTTGGAAAAACTTGAAGATGATATGTCAAAATTTTCTTCTACAGGTGAGATTATGCTTGTTGGAGATTTTAATGCACATACAAACATTTTAGATTTGGATTTTGTTGAAAATGACTATGAAAAAGACTCTGAAGATTTATTACCCAATTCGTATATTGGAGATGCAGTCCTTTTGAATAGAAATTCACTGAAGCGTAATACTAAAACTGATGATTTTGGGAGGTCTCTGCTTGACATGTGTATAAGTTCACAATGTCGCATACTTAATGGCAGAACTTTAGGGGATACAGAAGGCAAACCTACATCATATCAGTACAATGGCAGTGCAGTCGTTGACTATAGTATAATAAGCCAAAGTCTTATTAATCATATTAGTTATTTCAAAGTTGAAGAGTTTACTATTCATTCTGATCATAGCCAGATAACTACGTGTCTCAACTTAAATATAAGCAGACAGGAGGATAAATTAGGTCGTCCACCTCCAGTAGGATTAAAATGGTCAAAGCTTACTGAAAAATTATTTCAAGAAAAAATTATTTCTCCAGACATAGAAAGGCTTTTACAAAACTTCCAATTTACAATTAGGGAGAATAATGCTGAAGGTATAAATGAAGCAGCATCAGAACTTTCATCTATATTTAAACAAATCAGTTCAGATATTAACACCCACTCCAAGTTAGCATTGCAACATACCAAGAAACGAAAAACAGTGCGCAAACATAAAAAAATGGTTTGACCAAGATTGTGACACTCTGTATAGAAACTTAAAATCAACTGCCCGTTCTCTTACTAGCAACTGTAATGATACAAACAAGCTGAAGAATTATTACAAACTCCGCAAAAGCTATAAACAATTAATAAGAAAAAAACAACGTCAATATAAATCTAAACTTTTGTCATCTCTGGTAGATCTAGAGAGTAAAGATTCTAAAACCTTTTGGAATGTGATTAATAAATTCAAAAATGGAGAAGCTGAACAGAATGACCCTAGCTCAAATATCTCTCCTGATGAATGGCATAGCTATTTTAATAATCTCTTAAGCGTAAGGGTAGAAGAATGTGATTATGAAATTGGCATAGCTACATTGAAAAATAATTTTGATGAACATATTACTGTCAAGGAAGTTACTAATGCAATTCGGACACTAAGGAATAATACATGTGTTGGTTTTGATACCATAAGTAATGAAATGCTAAAAAATTGCAGTACAAATATGTTGCAATGTATCTGCAAACTATTCAATCTTATATATGAATCAGGTATTTACCCAGCTAACTGGACTGAAAGCATCATAAAACCTATATTTAAAGCAGGTGATGAATGTGATCCTAGTAACTATAGAGGTATAGCAATATCAAGCTGTTTGAGCAAGTTGTTTTCTAGAATCCTATATAATAGAATGGATAAGTTTGTTTGTGAGAATAACATTTTAAGTGAATGTCAAATCGGATTTAGGAAGTCTTACAGAACAACTGACCACATATTCACTTTAAAATCCATTATAGACAAGTATCTTAGATCTAAACAACATGTTTATGCATGTTTCGTTGATCTGCGTAAAGCTTTTGACACAGTTTGGAGAAATGCAATGTTTGCTAAGATGTTGAAATATGGAATTAATGGGAAATTGCATAAAGTAATCAAAAGTATGTACTCTACAGTAGAATACTCTGTCAAACTGTCTACTGGATTGACTAAATCACTGTCATCAAATGTTGGAGTGAAACAGGGATGTATTTTAAGTCCGCTTTTATTTAATCTTTTTCTTAATGACCTTCCGGAATGTTTAGGATCTAATGAGAACAACCCTGTGTTTATTGGAACAAATAAAGTTAACTGTTTAATGTATGCTGATGATGTGATACTGTTGTCTACTTCTAGGGAAGGGCTTCAGAATTGTTTGAATTCCCTATATGCATATGCCGAGAAATGGAAACTAAAAGTAAATACAGAAAAAACTCAAGTAATTACATTTAATGGAGGGGGGCAACTTATAAAGGATAATTCATTCTACTTTGGCAATGATTTATTGAAAAACGTACAAGAATACAAATATTTAGGGGTAATTATAAAAGCATCTGGTAATTTTAATAGTGGAATATGCCATTTATCTAATAAAGCTTTAAAGGTGGTATATATGATAAGAAGTAGATTTCATACGTCTGAAGTGAATGCAAAATTATTATTGAAACTGTTTGATGCATGTGTCAAGCCTGTGCTCTTATATGGAAGCGAACTATGGTCGGTATTTAATTTGAATCTTTCTAAAAAGCTATCAGGTGAACAAGAGTGTGCTCTTGAGAAAACTTTCGATTCCTTTCTACCAGAAAAGATACACACGCGATACTGTAAGTACATACTAGGGGTGGGCAAGTATGCTTGTAACATGGCTCCTAAAGCTGAATTAGGTCGTTTTCCTATCGCTATCTCTGCCTTATTACAGTCAATTAAATATTGGTTATATTTGTTACAAAACCCATTTGAAAAAGCGACAAGATTTTCATATTTATCGCTAACGTATAATGATGGTGAAGCATTTGGCTCATTTAACCATCAAATAGGTTGTCTACTGAAATATCTCGGCTTTAACCATGTTTGGCATAATAAAGGAACAATGTCTGTTAATAAGTTAATATATGCTATTAAGCGAATTTTACTTGACAGATACGAAGCATATTTTAATTCCGTCATATCAGGTACTTCTACAAGAGTTAAGACTAACAATAAGTTATTAACATACAGTGAATTCAAGAAGAAAATCTGCTTTGAAAATTATTTATCGGCAAATGTTGATAGATCTATACTCGCAAAATTTACGAAACTTCGCATATCTAATCATAGACTAGAGGTAGAAGTTGGAAGATATGCTAGAACAGCAAAACAGTAAAGGCTTTGTAAAACATGCAACTTGAAAGCCATAGAAGACGAGTTTCATTTTATTTGCATCTGTAAAGCATATGACGATTTGAGAAAACAGTTGTTCAAAGATATGTCATCCATAGTTCCTAATTTTGACAATTTTTGTCTTTATGATAAGTTTTTATATATCATGTCAGTTAGTGAACTGGACATGATACCAATTGTTGTCCTGTATGTAGATAATTGTTTAAAGATTAGGCAACAATATCAGGACTCCAGTCAACATTCAGGTACATTAGTTTTCAACTAGTTTTATTTGACATTTTATGGACATAATAAAAATACATTTATACACTGTTACGGCTGCACTGCCAAGTGTAATGGTATGTCACACTAACATAAGTCATATTCATAGTATAGTTTTGTACATCGTGGAATGCAAATGTACTGTAAATGTAGTGTACATGTAGTTGTCATTTTTCATCTTGTATGTATGTTATATGTTTCTGTCATAATCCTGTATGTTTTGGATTGAATGCAGATTAAATTTTGAATCTTTTGAATCTTTGTCCGTGAAATGTATACCCCCTTAAACCCCACTTTTATGTAGAAAAACTGGGGTTTGCAGGGGTATACCTAATTGTCTGATTTTTTATCCAAAATATACATAGTGGGTACTCGTTAGAACCGCCTCGCTGAGGCGGTTCTAACGTCTACCCACAATGTATGTTTTGAGCGAAAACAAGAAAAATATATATATATAAAAAAATCAGCTAAAAATCTCTGTTTATTGAATGGGCAAGTTTTCGTATTGAAGACGCAAGACTGTCACAAATTTTGCCATACCAACAAGTCAAGATGTAAACAATCTGAAATCGTGATGTCCTTGGTTGATTTCTCTCCTTGTACTCGGGGTGGGACTGGGGTATTTTATTATAGCATTGCACAGATCCTCAATACAGCTAAGTTTAGTATTTCCCACGCCATGTAGCAAAACAACATCTGCAAATCTTTCCGGCAATCTGACATTGAGATGAAAATAACTAGCGCTGTTAATTCTTAAGTATTTTCCTGCATACTTTTTCCTGCAGAGAGAGAGAGAGAGAGAGAGAGAGAGAGAGAGAGAGAGAAAGAGAGAGAGAGAGGGGGGGGAGGGGGGGCCAAATACAAAAATCTGAAAAAAAAAAAAAAAAAAAATTGATACATTACCCAGAGAACGATGTTGTTTTTGTTATTGCTGGTGTTGTTGCTGTGTTCGGTACAGATGGGAAAGCCTGCAGATGCCCAGGATGACAAGAACATTGAAATTAAAGCTTCTTCATTTAGGTAACATTTGCTTCAATCCCTCATTAGGATGAATACTGATGGAATCTTATCTGTTTTCAGGTTCTGGGCTCAAGCAATGAATTCCATTTTATACACAACGCAGTACCGAAATCACGGACCAAACGAAGTATAGTTCACACACGGAAACTGAAGTCACACCCTTATGTGAGTATTGTTTTAAGTCTTTCTTTTCACATGTATTTTCTTTTTCAAGCGAACCGTATAGCCATCTGGAGCTATACTGTTTGCTTATCACTGTCATAAAATAGGACGCTAGATGTACTCGTTACACATTAAAAGCTATGTAGATGTGAAAAAAAAAATGATATAACGACTTATGGCGATTATCCTTTAAAATACTACTACATGTAATAATAATAATGATAATAATAATAATAATAATAATAATAATAATAATATGCTGAAGAAAATTTAGTCAGTGAAAATACATGTGGGACTGTTTAAATCTCTATAGCTTCAAAACCCCTCGATAGTTTGGGATTTAAATTACCAGACATAAAACTGTGAAAGAAACCTAACATTTCCAAAAAAAGATTAAAATATGAGCCGCCCCATGGGAAAACCAACAATCTGCATAGGCGAAAACAAAGGCGCAGATCAGCTTCGCGGTAACCGCGAAGCTGATCAGCGCCTTTGTTTTCGCTATTCAGATAGTACTATTCCTCTTTTACTTAAATCCGAAATTTCAAGCTTCTAGCTCGTACAGCCCAGTTTGTGTCGGACCTGTTCGGAAACCACATTGTTGGTTTTCCCACGAGGCGGCTCATATCGTATGTGCTTTTGCCGGAGTGCATACATCAATTTTCATTCTTATTTTAAATGAAAGGGGGTAATTATCAAAATAATGAATGTTTGACTTGTTATCTCTCGAGACTGTGGCTGAAAAGAATTTTTCGTTTTATAAAGGGGGTCATCTAATGCAAGCAGCAGGGTATGATAGTAATCGGGCTTGCCAAAATTACTGACTAAAAACTTTTTTCCTCTGAGTATAATAAAAATAATAATAATAATAATAATAATAATAATAATAATAATAATAATAATGACACTACTACTACTACTCACCTCAAATTGACTTGTAAGATTAAGAAGACGAGACGTGGAAGGTTGAACGAGGTACCTTAGTGGAGCGGAGTCAATGTTAACCAGCTGAAAATTAGCTATATGGTGAATTTTATTATGATCAGTGGGTCTCAGATGGATCTTATTATGCATACTATAATTGATTTTCATAATAATTGAAAATTGTAATACCAACGGCAGCGGGGGAGGACAATGATAGGCCTAGCCTAAGCCCAATCCTTGTCGCATATACACTGAAAAAAATTATAAGAGGCCGCCTTATATTTTTTCCTTCTAGTTTAGAAAGTAAAAGCCGATCAATTACAATTCATGATCATATGAATAAACCAATGTCTAACAGTGGCTCTGTGAGTTTCTGCATTCAAAAATGTGTGATACTTTTCACACAGACGAAGCATGAGTAAAGGTACCCTCATTTTACAAATCATTTCAAAAATCACACTTTATAAACATCAAATTAAATGTCATATTACGACGTTGTGCTTTACATTTTAATTTATTAGAAAGTGTTATTGACTGCTATGGTGTATGATAAAATCATGTTAAATGTGTTGCTGCAATAAGAATTTTCGTTTCACTTTTGTAAATGCAAGAAGACAGCAACATGAATAACAGGAATTTAACTTTTTGTATGCAATTTTCATACAAAATTTGTTCTTCTCCGGTTGCATTATTAGCAGCAGCACGGAATTGAAATTTTCAGCGATCATTTATGTTTAATACTTGACTCTGACAGATTTTGAAAATTTGAAAAGTCGTCCACCGATTTTGTTATTTTGGCATTGAAACCGGAAGTGTGCGGCAGTCGTGACCTGTGAATCCTCGAAAATCGTATAATACAGCTTTCCGAGGTTTACTTCTCATTTTCATGCCTCATAAAAACATTTAACAGGAATTAAATGTTTAAGAGGCCCATTGTTGATTTTTCCAAAAATCTCGAAAATAGCGATTTTTTAAAAATGCGTAAAAAATCTGCAAGTTGAGAAAATTTGAATGGTTGATGTTTTTCCAAACTGGAATGGCCCCATTTATGACACCCGTTCCTCATTTCAATAAAATTTGCGCTTTACCCATTTTTGTTTCAAAAACATTGATTTTTGCACTTTTACACGAAAAACGAGTTTAGTGAAAGAAAATTATTTCTAAACACTTTGCAACTTTACTTACTTGAAAGACACGTCTGTAGGCAAAAAATCATTCAATTTTGAACATGGCTTATAAATTAAAAATCAGTTTGAAAAGTGGCCTCTTATAACTTTTTTTCAGTGTAGGTCTTTGTATATGTTGGCTGAAATTCCATACTAAATAAATGGATCTTGTAGAAAATAACGTTCAAATAAAACGAAAAGAAAAATACACGTATAAAAACGCGGAGAAAATCACGGTCCAGGAGATTCAGATGCAGAATGTTTGGTGTTTAAAATTTTCTGTGCTGTTGGCGCCTTATGTATGTTTTCATATTTTTAGTTAAGTTTGGGTAACTGAGTGGCCACCTATTGGGAAAATAGCTGCCCATTCGGCTTACGATATGTTTTCATGGTATAAGTACTTGATTGTTAATTTTGTTTTTTCCTATCTCGGTTTTTGGAGTGGGAATCTTTTTCTGATTGCGCCTTTTCTTGATCTTTGCCTACTTGTACCTCTTTGCACACCGCTGAAACATCAGGAAAACATGTCCGTTTAATGTATACCCCCTTATACCCCACTTTTATATAGCAAAACTGGGGAATACAGGGCTATACATATTTTTCTTATTTTTGTTCCAAAACATAGATTGTGGGTGCTCGTTAGAACGTTCTAACGTGTACCAACAATCTATGTTTTGAGCAAAAATAAGAAAAAAAAAAAAAAAAAAAAAAAAAAAAAAAAAAAAAAAAGCTGAAAATTTTCAATTTTTAAGGCAAGTTTGCGTAATGAATTCATTTTGTCGTTTCAGGTCAAACGAGCAGTGCAACAAACAGGCTACTACCGATCCAAACGAGGCTACAAACCATTAAACGGGGTTTTATTGTCCGATATACAACTCAAAAGTCCAGAATTGGTTGATTTACTTACTGATGAAAATGATTTCCAAATACCTCATCACAAAGACCCTACAGATCCTTTATTTGTAAAAGAATGGTATTTGGTAAGTTTTATTGTTTTCTTTTGGCTATGTGTTGCGTTTACATCTTCCACAAAATAACGTATTATTGTTAGAATCAAACGATAGCAGAAAGCACACTATATGAAGAGAAACTAATATCAGACATTTTTGCTGAGTGTCAGAGGTACGTTTTATTAAATCATTTTTATTTTCAGATAAATGTATTTTCTTATACTGTATTCATGTTTTTTATGTGGGTATTTGTTTGAGCAAACTTTACAAATTATTTCACTAATGCACACAGGAAACGCTTATCCCCATATTAATCAGATTGATTTTATTTTGTCCTAATAATTGTTGGCTCAATTTGAGTTGGTAAGTAGTAATTAGTTTTAATATTGTTTTCACAGCAAAAATTACAACTCAAGAGAGGTTGCATGTTTACATTCAAGGAATGCATTAGAAAGGACAGAAACAACACAACAACCATTTATAGGATTAAATGAGCTACCTCGTGGGAAAACCAGCAATGTGGTTTCCGACCAGGTCCGACACAAACCGACCTGTACAGTCACAGAAAAGAGCTAGAAGCTTGAAATTTCGGATTTAAATAGAAGAGGAATTATACTATCCGAGTGGCGAAAACAAAGGCGCTGATCAGCTTCGCGGTTACCGCGAAGCTGATCTGCGTCTTTGTTTTCGCCTATGCAGATTGTTGGTTTTCCCATGAGGCGGTTCATTAATATTACCACTCAAATAGACCTTAATAGTCTATGCCTATTTCAGAAAAACACAGGTCAGTCAGGCGGTATTCCAGGATTAGATCTAAACGTTGAGGCAGCTTGGGCAATGGGCTACACAGGGAAAGGGGTCACCACAGCGATCATGGATGACGGTAAGTAGCGAAACCAACCTCAGTCCCTTTGTCTTTTATATGACAATAAAGTGTGTTTAAAATAAAAAGCGAAACATGTAAAGGCTTAATTTGTTATCATACGAAAATAAGGCGCCCGTGGGTTTACAAAGAAAGAGGAACGCCTTCTCCTTCCAAATCCTGTATATTTACATGTGCATGTATAACAGCCTCTTGTGGTTGCATAGTCCAGAACAGCCACTCCGCGCAAATGTAATCGAAACTTTAGTAAACGAAACAAGAGCCGTTTCAAGACAGACGTTAGTTACCATTATCAAACCTGATAGAAATATTTAATTCATTTTACTTCTGGCTTTGTATGTTGTGAGTAGTTGTTTGGGCCATCAGCTGATTCCATGACACTGACTTGCTCTACTTCAACCGACAGTTAAGAGCTAGAATTGGCCTAGTCAGCCATCAAAGAACTCACCAACACACACGAACCTGTTCAAGAAATATAATGATGAGCTTTCTCATTAGTGAGAGACGAACGACCAGTTGTTTGAATATCACGTAGATGAAAAGAACTGTTCATTGAAGCATAAACAGTTTCCAAGCTTATAAATAATACTAAAGAACCATGAAAACATGGACCCAGTGGTTTTAAGGCGTACAGTAACTTGATATTTATCTTGCTATTTCAGGAATAGATTATTTGCACGAAGACCTAAAGAATAATTATGTAAGTATAAACATGTTTGTAATATGATCATGATGAAAAGTGTTAGACACCTGCTTAAAGACCATAAATCATAAACATGCAAAACGTGAACGTTCAGACCCTTGAAACAGTGTTTCTTCTTCCGCATGGAGAATAACAGTCCAAACTATTTCAAGTCGGGTTAATTACACTTCCTCGGCTAAGGCTTGTCTCAAGTTTGTATTGGTTGATCAATTGTCAATCTGGTCGCCACTGGTTTTTAGCACTAACTCTCACCAGATCACATGCCATAACATCTGAGCTCTATAATAGGTCATTGGACGTGATAAGTCATTACCAGTAGATACTGTTTATCAAAACAGAATCAACAACACTTTGTGTCATAAAAACATTATGACGTTAACCTGATACCTTTGTTTTCATATCAATAAATCCTACTTGTCACAACTAGTTGTCATAAAACCAATAGCTATTCTGTTTTGCGAAGATAAATCAATGTTTGAGCAAGATAAAAGTAGGGAATGATCAGAAAACGGCACATTCAGGAAGAAATTGCCTCTCCGAAAACAGAGACAGAAAAACACTAAACGGACAATCAGCAAACATATGGCAAGCCGAGTGAGCAGCTATTTCCCAATATGCGGTCACTCAATTACCGGAACTTAACTTGAAATATGAAAACGTACATAAGGTGCAAACAGCACAAAAATGCAATGCCAAAATAAAAAAAGAATTAGAACCACAACAGAGATATCGCCTTGGAACGATCGGCAGTATTGAATTACTGGGGAGCTTAAACGGGTTATACAGGTACCTAACTTCACCCTCCGCCTTCACAGTGGTTCCAACACATAGTTAGTTGTTCGGTCCTCGTGGTGAATCTCTAACGAGTCAGTGAATCATCAATGACAAACACATAAATTGATAAATAAATAACCTCCATGATGCATCATAAACGAGGATTCACAGATTCAATACGCTACCTTGCGATGATGATTACCGGGCACCAAACAACATTGAAAATCTCGAGCAAAAGAAATCAGCAGTTGAACCCCGGTGGGCCAAGCAACAGACAAGAACCTCCGGCCGCAGCTAACTAAAGCGAATGGCTTTAAGTCGGGCGCATCATAGAGTATGACGCCCGATCCACCGGTGTGCAGTTAAAGAAGGGAGCATAGTTATCAACCATGATTGGGTTAAAAACTAAGCATGTAGACTGTTGTATCCCATTTAAGTTATATCCTATACGTTTGTAACGTATTGTAAGGTATAATGATTAAGAAAACTCGATCCTTAAATTTGTAAACCAAGTGTAAACGGAGTGTAAAACAAAAGATTGATTTTACTGTTTACCAGGCCAGGCAACACAACAGATAGTGATAGGCATTATAAATACAAGTATAAGCTTTAACAAAAAGCTTGGTCTACGCTTCGCATATATAAACTAGAATGTCAAAGAATCTGACCGTACTCCCATTTCATCGTGGTGCATTTGACTGAACAGAAATAAAACGCTGTGCTGTGAAAGCATTCATACCTGACATACAAGCATTCGACCGTCGCGATACTGTCGGTTCATTTCATTCCGTTGTGGCTTGGATAGAATGTAATTGGCTACACGGCAGGTGGGGCGCGGTCAAAGCTTTCATACCTGACCATATAGCGTCACAATACCGTCGGTTCATTTCATTCTGTTGTTGCTTAGATAGAATGCAATCATGCACCAGTTCCACGAATTTAACAATTTGCCCCATTTTGGTACCTACTGCACCATTGTTACAAATGTTACCAACCAAAGGGAGGTTTGTATGGGTGTTTAGGGGTGTTTACACTGTCCTTGGCGAAACGACCCGGAATCCTACCAACACGATGGTCAAGCCACTAGACTCAAACCTGCAGTTGCAGTTGTAGAGAGGTGTATGAGTTGTCTTGTAAGTAGGTCAATCTCAAACCTTAGAGTAGTCTACGCGCTGGCGCGTAGACAATAACACAAAATTTGTTAGATAAATAGTGAAACTATTATGCTTAGTAGCCAGTGATGTCGGAATGAGTTAGGTATTACGCGCCATCGATAGCTAAGGTCATACGGAGGCAAGACCTAGGTTTAAAGTCCCATTCGAAACACTAAACAATCCCTATATTGAATCAACGTTACGACCAATGCTAAAATCATTTCTCAACGGAGGCTTCTATGAACAATATGCTATCACGCCAATGTATTAAGATACACTATACACACTTTTTTTTTTAAATAAAATGGGATTGCATCTGTAAGCCGTTTTTGAATTGATTTTGCAACATGAATTGTACGGCACTGTTATGTCCCAGTTCAAAGTGAATGGCTGAGTCATGTCCGAAAGGATTCCACGCTCGCTTCCTGTGTAGCTCTGTTGCGCGTATACGCATAAAGTTATATTTGCTTACAGAAAAATAAATCCATTTTTTTCACAAACCGAACCGGAACATTATATCTGAACGACACCAGATTTTAGCCGCTTAGAGAATAGACCCGGTGTTTAAAATATTCTTCTATTTTTGTCATGTATGACACCATGTTAAAATTCTTGGTACGGTAACCATTCAGTCTGGAATTCATGGTATCTCTTGCCTCTAACTAGCTACTTTGGACCGTATCTAACAAGCAATGAGTACCTCGAGTGAGCTATTGTATTCCCGTTTTAAATGAGTACAGATGAGTTTGATTCATGAATGACGACAGAGCAACATGATTTATCGAAATGACGTGAAATAACCGGACAAATTAGTGCCGACTAGGAGAAACATTTCCGGCTTTTAGACAATCATCTGAAGTACTCCCGAACAGCAAGTATCAATTTATGAGAAATGTTACAAGCGAGACAGATTATTGATGTCTAAGCAAGAATGAACGGTCTGCAATCTGATGTAAATCTAAACTAAAATATTTATGCATAACATGGATAACGACTTATCATATTTATACTTTCTGGTATCAGATGTCCAACTGCACCACCCATTCATTCGAGATTATCTGCCGTAGTTGGAAGGTCGACTTATCATTTTTATACTTTCTGGTATCAGATGTCCAACTGCACCACCCATTCATTCGAGATTATCTGCCGTAGTTGGAAGGTCGGGTTGGCAGATCACATGATGTGTAGCTTCTATAAATAGCACAGCTATTCGATACAATGTACACTATAATTACAATCTCTGACATACTGCGTCAGAGAGTCGACTCTTTGGCTCAGTGGTTAGAACACTGGATTTCTTTCCCGGCGGTCCGGTTTCGAATCCCATCAGGGAAGTGGAATTTGTTTGAAACTATGAATCATTTCTTAGTTACGAATTTCTCATTCGTAAGATACGGGCTCGTCCTTGATGGAACAATTGAGTCATATAGCCATAAAAGTGACATTCTCGTATTCATAAATGATTACTTTCTCGAAATGGGTGTGTGTTATGTCCCATTGCACCATCCATTCATTCGAGATTATCTACCGTGGTTGGAAGGTCGGGTTGGCAGATCACATGATGCGTAGCTTCTATAAATAGCACAGCTAATCGATACAATGTACATGTATCATAATTATAATGACAATCTCTGTCATACTGCGAAAGAGAGTTGACTCTTTGGCTCAGTGGTTAGAGCATTGGATTTTTACCCCAGTGGTCCGGGTTCGAATCCCATCAGGGGTGTTTTTTTTTTTTTTTGTTTTTTTTTTTCAAAAGATGCATCATTTCTTAGTTATGAATTTTCATATTCGTAAGATACTGATTCCAGGGTTCATGTATCTACATTTATATTTTACTATAAACATCATGTTTGAGAGTTCCATGTTCAATACTCACAAACTAGAAACATGTAGCACTGACCTGCAAAATACAAATCGATACAGCACTCAGTGTTATATTTATGTCATCGCTTTTATAGCTCTTTTTCCCAACGTGTTAATATATACCTTGCGGGCTCTGACAATGGCAGAAACCTTAACTATGCATGAGATTATTGAGTTCCAGGAAGTTAAGATTTCAGCTGTTGGCATGATTATATGAGCATGTGCGTGAGAAAACTAACAATTTGGGTTTCCAAACAGGTCGACACAAACCGCCCTGTGCAGTCACAGAAGATAGCTAGAAGCTTGACATTTCCGACGAAGGAAGAAGAGGGATTGTACTATCCATGTAGCGAAAACAAAGGCGCTGATCAGCTTCGCGGTTACCGCGAAGCTGGTCTGCGCCTTTGTTTTCGTATATGCAATTTGTTTGGTTTTTTTATGCAGCGGCTCGTATTGAATTACCTTCCAAATCGGGATATAAATCCTGCTTCAACATGGGGCTTCAGGAAATTAAAATGAAAATTAGCCGAGTTATTGGAAAATATGTTTATATTTCATGAGTAAACACTACTGGCGGAGATCTAGACGGAATATTTCCATCGGTGTCCCGTTAGCCAGCTGATCTAGCGGGGATCAAGCTGCTTGGAAACGCAGTTTTACCAATGCATTATCCGTATGTTTTAAAGTTATCTATCCTTGACTAGCTAGAGATTCACCACGAGGACCGAACAACTAACTAAATGTTGTGATCCACTGCAGAAGATGAGGATGAGGTTAGGCGCCTGTAAAATCGATTCAAGCCCCCCCCCCCCACCAGTAATTTATATTACTGATCGTTCAAAGGCGATACTTCTGTTGTGATTCTATTTTATGTTTTGGAGTTCGGGTAACTGAGTGACCGCCTATTGGGAAAAAGCTGCTCGGATTACGATATGTTTTCTTCTAAGTATGAGTACGTTATTGTCAATTTAGTTTTTCTCATCTCGGTTTTTGTAGTGGGAATGTCTTTTTGATTGCACCTTTTCCTGATCATTGCCTACTTGTATCTAAAATGTCAAGGTTCGCATTTTATTTTATGTGAGCTAATGCGTTATACGATTACAAACATAGAAATATTTTCCATGTGGAGGCGCAACTTCATTTCATAGTTGTAACCCTCCTTAAACGTGCACTAACTGTGCTCCGTCGGCAAAAACGTTATGTATGGATACAAAAGTTATAGAAAGACATAACTTGGCTTGTGTAGCGGATACATACTAGTAACATCTTTACAACAACTTTAATAAATAATGAAATATAAATAACGAAATACAAAATACCAAAACTTTTACACCTGTAAGCCTCATTTTCACTGTATAAAAGTGGGATATAAGGGGATATTCATTGCATGAATATGTTTGCATGGCGCAACTCTTTTTTTAATGATTTCAGAATGCAGACGCCAGTTATGACTTCAGCAGTAATGATCATTTCCCATACCCGAGATACACGGACACTTGGTTTAACAGGTAAGTTATGACTTAAGCACAGTATACCGGAGATACACGGTCAGCTGATTTAACAGGTAAGTTATGACGTCAGCAGTAGTGATCATTTCCTTTACCCGAGGTAAACGGACACATGGTTCAATAGGTAACTTATGACGTCAGCAAAAATGAACATTTCCCATACTCGAGATACATGAACACCTGGTTTAACAGGTAAGTTATGACGTCAACAGTAATGATCATTTCCCATACTCGAGATACACAGGTACCTGGTTTTGTACGTTAGTTATGACGTCATCAATAATGATCATTTCCCATACCCGAGATACATAGGCACCTGGTTTAATAGGTTAGTTATGACGTCAGCAGTAAGGATTATTTCCCATACCCGAGATACACAGGCACCTGGTTTTATAGGTTAGTTATGACGTCAGCAGTAAGGATTATTTCCCATACCCGAGATACACAGGCACCTGGTTTAATAGGTTAGTTATGACGTCAACAGAAATAATCATTTCCCATACCCGAGATACACAGGCACCTGGTTTTATAGGTTAGTTATGACGTCAGCAGTAAGGATTATTTCCCATACCCGAGATACACAGGCACCTGGTTTAACAGGTAAGTTATTACTTCAGCAGTAATGATCATTTCCAATTATTAGAAAAAGCTTCTTCCTGAAGTCTACAGTACTTACTTGTATACCACCGTATCAAAATAACACCAGAAACGCTTTCAACCAAGAAATATCTGAGAAATATCTGAGAAACATTTCATCGATTAAGCCATCTTAGGGCACCATTATTTTCCTGAAGCCGGCTTTATTTGTACATTTGTTTACAAATGGGCCGAATCATAAAAAAACGGAGTTTTGGCTATGCGAAAACAAAGGCGCAGATCAACTGTGCAGTCAGCGCCTTTGTTTTCGCGACATTGATAGTACATTTATTCCTCTACATCTGCCTAAAATTTCAAGATTCTATCTTTGTTCTGAAACTGTACAGGCCGATTTTAGTCAGACCTGGTCGGGACCGAAAACCGTTTTTCTCGCGTCGCTGTTCAAATGTGATCCCATAAAGAACAGTAAACGAACAACACAGCTTTAGACCTGTCAGATAAAACACAGTTTATGAAACAAGTCCTTACTTAACATTTCCCAAAGGACATGAAGAAAATGTTCTCTGTCTGTAGAAGTAATTTCTTATGACGGATAAAGAATGTATCTATTTGGTAATGACTGGAAAAATGTTCTCCAAAACCGTCAAGTGGCAGTGAATAAATCTGTCGGCTAGATGGATTCAGCTGACCGCTGTAATGTTTCCGCCGCTGAAATGTCAGTTGATTGTGTGTCCAGGTTTGCTTCGGGGCAAATTCCCCACACCCGAATCTTCTGATAAAATATCATCATTCGGCGTGTCACCAGTGAGCAGTTCACTGCCTGTCACCATGGTGGATGATCGTCCTGTTCCTTCGCTGAACGGCTTGCATGCCCCCGGCCCACTGCAGGGTCTGCCTTTCTTACGCTGGATGGCCTACCTGCCCCACTCTAAAGTATATACATTCCCCTATGCCTGTCCCCTCGCTAGAGGGTCCCTCTCGCTGGACGGCCTGCCTGACCACAAACTAGAGGATCTACCTTTTCCCTGCCCTGGAGAGTCGACCAGTCCCTTGATGGACGATCTGCCTGCCCCCACCCGTCTGTCATTCTTACGCTGGAGGGTCTACCTGCCCCATACTAACGGAACTGCTTCCACTTACACTAAATGGTCTACCTGTCCCCTCGCTAGACGGCCTTCTTGCCCCCACACCACTGACGGGTCTGCCTTTTTCACGTTTGAGGGTCTACCTGCCCCACACTAAATGATATACCTTCCCCTTCACTGTAGGTCTTCCAGTCCCCTCGCTGGACGGTCTGCCTGCCCCAACCTTCTGGAGGGTCTGCGTTTCTTACGCTGTAGTCTCAACATGCCATCTACTAAAGGGTCGACCTTCCCCTATACTGGAGAGTCTTCCTGTCCCCTCTGCCTGCTCCCACGCCGGCAAGTCACCCCCTCGTTGGACGGCTTTCCTGACCCTACACTATAGAGAATCTACCTTCCCCTACCCTAGAGGATCAACCTGTCCCTTGATTGACGACCAGTCTATCCCCAACACAAGAGGATCTACATGTCCCCTCGCTGGACGGCTTGCCTGTCCCCATCCAACTTGAGCGTCTGCCTTTCCCACGCTGGAGGGTTTAACTGCTCCATACTAAAGGATACTACCTTCCACTATACTGGAGGGCCAAGTTGTTCTCTCGCTTGTCGGTCTGCCGACCCCATCAACACTGAAGGGTCTGCCTGCCCCCCATCGCCGGAGGGTTCCCCCTCGCTGGACGGCCTGCCTGACCCCACACTAGAGGATCTAACCTGTCCCTACATTGGAGGGTCTGTCTACACCACAACACTAGAGGGTCTACCTGTCCCCTGACTGGACCGCTTGCCTGCCCCCACACCATTGGAGAGTCTGCCTTTCCCTTGCTGGAGGGTCTACCTGTCCAACATTAAAGGATCTACATTCCGCTACACTGGAGTCTGCCTGTCCCTTCGCTGGACGGTCTGCCTGCCCGCACCCAACTGGAGGGTCTGCCTTTCTCACATTGGAGGGTCTACCTGTCCTACACTAAAGGATCTAACCACCTTCCCCTATATTGTATGGCCTTACTGCTGTCACCCACGCTGGAGGGTTTATCTGCCCTTTGCTTGACGGCCTGCCTGACCCCACATGAGAGTATCTGCCTTTCCCCTACACTAGCGGATCTGCCTGCCCCCCCCCCCCTAGAGGATCTAACCGCTGGAGGGTTTTTGGCCCTAACGCTGAAGTCTGTAGCAACAGCCATCAAAAAGGATTCTTTTGCTTAATGACCAAAATAACAAACGGTAGCTCCCTCATTCTATAATATATGGCATATTTTCTCGTCTGATTTCAGTCATGGTACAAGGTGTGCCGGAGAGATTGCCGCAGCGAGAGACAATGGTGTATGTGGAGTGGGCGTGGCTTATAACTCCAAAGTAGCAGGTAGGTGTGTCGTCTTGGAAAAATATGTGTGTGTTATTTCAATTTGCTTCTGCTTGTCTTTGATGGCATGGTTGTTCAAAATAGTGTATATAATGAAAAGGAAGTTCAAATGTTTCTATTAAATAAGTAAGATTTCACACAAAAGTCATATCGGAAACAATAAATATAACTATTTTTCACGTCATTTGATTTTAAAAATTAACAAAAACAATTGAACATCGTCTTTGTATATATTAAGCATAGAACGAATCTCCCACCGGAGTAGTATGTCGTACAAGCAAAACATTGATTGGCGTTAATATAGGAAGATCATATTGGCACGAAACATAGGCCTAATAAACATCTTTTATAAGAAATTACATTCTGGTTTATGGCATGCAACACGATATATATGATCAAATATATTGCGTGTTTATAAATCTTAGCTTATATGCCTAAAAACTGGAAAATGTCTTGAAGCTACATTTTCAGTACATACTTGAGCGTTTTTGAAGTAAGCAAATTCCAAAATTTAAAAGATGGAGGGCATAATGAAATCTCCGTCAAAGACCAATCACAAGTGACGATTATTGAAAGGGCTCATCAAAATATCCGTTGCAGTGAGTTAGCCCTATAGCTGCATTCATTCATTAATATACCCCTGCAATATTCAGAAATAAATTGACAACTCTATTGTTTTTTGAACAATCGTCACTGGCACGAAATGTATAACTTGAGGAAATTGTTTAAATATTTTGTTAAGTATGAGGGTAAATATTTACATTTTATGTAAGTAAGTCAGTTGTTAATAAATTCACCTACCTGGAAAGCACTCTCTCCAGAGCAGTGCACATTGATGATGAGATGGTATATTAGTGAGAGACGAATGACCATAATATGATTAAATTGTTTTATATATTTCGGGTTATAGGTGTTACATTCAGTTTATGGTTACCACGCCTTCTAGAAAGAGCTGATATATCGGTTTAGTATTGATTTAATGTTTTTGTTATCTGTCTATTGTTTGTTTCGGACATAAGTTAGGTATGGAAAGTCATTGTCCTTGGTGCTTACTTTTTAACCCCTGACGGACAAAACATTTATAAAGAAATCGAATATTTGACCAGCCTTCGGCTACTTGTTCATTGAGCACGTCACCGGGGTTCATTTGGTGTTTTTCTTTGCTCTAGATTTCAGTGATGGTAGTTGGCGCCCGGGGCTCTCCATCCCAGGGCAGCCCATTGTATATGTGAGCCCTCGTTTTTGATTCATCATGGTGGTTATCATAATTTATTTGTTTGTCCATGATGATTTATTGACTAGTTAGAGATTCACCACGAGCACCAAACAACTAACTTAGACTTGTGAGTCACTACAGAAGCTGAGGGTGTGGTTAATGCCCTGTAAAACCGGTTTAAGATCATCCCCTCTATAATTTTATATTACTTATATTACTGTTCGTGTCAAGGCGGTACTTCTGTTGTGGTTCTAATTGTTTTATGTTTTGAAGATGATTTTTTGGTGTGTTTGTACATTATGTATATTTTCATATTTTTAGTTAAATTCGGGTACTTGAGTGACCGCCTATGGGGAAAAAGCTGCTCACTTGGCTTACGATATGTTTTCATAGTAGAAGTACCTGATTGTCAATTTAATTTGATTTTTGCAGTGGGAATTTCTTTCTGATTGCGCCATTTCCTGATCATTGCCTACCTTTACCTTTTCTTGTGAATTGAATAGCTCGTCTCTTTCGTTGCAAGCCCGTAATGGCATAAAACAAGTTGATCGGATGTCACACTCTATGATGGCCCCGACTTAATGCTGTTGATTCTAGTGTATGGGCCTTCTGGCCCGCCGGGATTCAACTTTTATTATTATTTATTTATTTATTTATGTATTTATTTATTTATTTATTTATTTATTTATTTATTTATTTATTTATTTTATTTTATTTTTTTAATTGCTTTTGTTTTTCAGTGGTGTAGTTTCGCTTCTCCATGATCTTAAGTTGCCATGCAGCATAGTGTGTGAATACAGTGCTCGGTTTTGATTGAACATTGTCACTACTGGGAATCACGTGGTATTGTATACATTCAAACCGATCAATGATCGTGTGACGCACAATGTAATTCTGCCCGAAGAGAAATTCGAGTTTTCTCCTATATATAACGTTTACTCTACTGACTGATAGATAGGTGCAGTCACTGCAGAAATTGAACATTTATTGAATGAAAGTAACATAAAAAATCCAGGTTATTTCGTTTTCACAAACACTTCCGCCCTATGAACATATAGTAATTCTGTCACAATAACCTACTGGAGTGTTTGCGAAAACGAAATAACCGGGATTTTTTTTATGTTACTTTCTTTTAATAAATGTTCAATCTCTGCATTGACTGCACCTATTTATCATCGCTATAAGCAGAAAACTCGAATTTCTCGTTTCATTACGAAAACTTGCCCATGCAATATACAAAGAATTTTTGAGCTTTGAAAATTGAAAACTTTCAGCAGAAAATTAGATATTTTTCTTATTTTTGCTCAAAACAGAGATTGTGGGTACTCGTTAGAACCGGCGGTTCTAACGAGTACCCACAATCTATGTTTTGAAGCAAAAATGAGAAAAATAGGTATACCCCTGCATACCTCAGATTTGCTATATAAAAGTGGGGTTCAAGGGGGTATATATTTCACGGACATGTTATCGGGATGCAACTTCGGACAGAATTGCATTGAGCGTCACACGATCATTGATCGGTTTGTATGTATACAATACCACGTGATTCTCAGTAGTGATTGTGTTAATCATAATTTATTTGTTTAAATCGTGATGATTCAATGACTATTTAGAGATTCACCATAAGGACTGAACAACTGACTAACTGTTTTGTGCTGGGGAAGGATGTGCACATCTTGAAGAAGGGGGGGGGGGGGCAAAGTATAGAGTGATGCACCACTATGGATCAGTTTACATCAGTTCTTGGCCGTAGGTTACTTGGCCTTTTGAATTGCAAACACATAGTTTTATCATTCTTCTATGGCTTGTATGGCTTTTTCGGGGGATACAACATGTAGTTACGCAGCTTCTAAAGTTTAGCTTTTAAATTTTCCCAGAAAGTATTAAACACTTTATTTGCTTTCAGACGTATTGGTCTTGTCCATATAAGGCACTGGAAATAAGTGTGCCGCGTCGTGAGAAAATTAACATTTCGCATATGCGAAAACAAAGGCACAGATCAGCTTCGCAGTAACTGCAAAGCTGATCAGCAACCTTTGCTTTCACTATACGGTTAGTACAGTCCCTCGGCTGTCTAAATCTAAAATTTCCAGCCGCCATCCATCTTCTATGCTTGTACAGCTCGTTTCGTCTCGGACCTTTCGGAAAAACCACATTGTTTGTTTTCTCATGACTCGGCTCAATTATTGTGTGATTTTGTCTATTCTTACAGCGCCGCAGCTGGTAACAATGTTATCCAGCGATAAAACCTTCACTGAGTGCTCCGCAAACGTGCTTGGAATTCTAGTTTTATTATATTAACGCAACAGTACTCCTCGCCTACACAAGTGTCACATTTACTCAACAAATTGAATACTGTCAATATAAGAAACGTAATGAGCTGGATTATAATTTGAGCGTTTGAGATAACCTGTCTTCAGGGTCTGACACATACAGGTCCATACAGCTAAAGAATGCAGGTTCGAAGCTTGAAAGTTCAGATTTAAGAAGATGAAGAGGGATTTTACTGTCCATGCTGTGATAACAAAGACGCTGATCAGCCGTGCAGTTATTGCACAGCTGATCTGGGTCTTTGTTTGTGCATATGCAGATTCTTAGTTGTCTGATGCGGTGGTTCATTTGCATTTGAACAGAAATTTAGGAGAATTTTCTGAATTTGATTTTTTGTTTTCAATTGACGAGGGAGTAAGAAGAGATTGGCTTTTTGGTAATATAGGACGAAATCTTGCAATAAAGTGTTGTAAAAAAGCATGGATCTGCACATTCGGATCCAAATATGATTATATCAGTTTGAGTTCCCTTTTTGGTTACCTTGTTAATTCTTTTCAGATCATTTGCATGAATATAACAGTCCATAAATTTAAATAGTACCACAGCTAAAATACACAGAGAAACAAGCTGTCTGTATTCAGTAACTTTAGCACTTTCTGAATCTAAAAATTTGTACGTATTACATGATTTTACCAAGTTGCACATAGGTCACTCTGCGAAGGCAAATGCTTGCTCAATTTGATACACGACGCATTTTACACATTTTTTTTTTTTTTCAAAATATTCAAACAATGACATCTCCGGTGCTTTTATTCATGGCGGCATTGCTAGTAATAAAACCCGAAAGTATCTTATCGAAAAGAGCGAAATACAGATGTATATAGATGCTCATGTCATACTGTAAGGTTTTCTTCCTTAGCATAAATTAAGAATGGGACAGCTGTTTTGCCATTCAAACGATGTGTTGTTGGAAAGAAAACCACAAATTTATATCTTTTAGTTGCCAGCGTCCCAACCGGTAAAACAGAATATGACATAGAATATTGTAAGATTTTTTTTCTTTCCCCTTAAGGTCTCCGTATGTTGGACCAACCATTCATGACGGATCTGATCGAGGCCAATGCCATGGGGCACATGCCGGACAAAATACACATCTACAGTGCAAGCTGGGGACCAACGGATGATGGGAAGACTGTGGATGGTCCCCGCAACCTCACCATGAGGGCCATTGTAAAGGGAGTTAATGAGGTACAGTACTGAAATATGTCCATAATTTGTTTGTTTGTTTGAATTGATGCTTTACGTCCCAGTCAACATCAAAGGTCATGTCGGGACGTTGCCTCCACTTTATGGGACTCTTACCCCAAATGAGGATGTCATGACATCCAACAAGTGCTTTAAATATAACCATCAACATAGCCAAAAGGGCTTATATGTGCATGTCCATGATATACGTATAAAGAGTTTTAAAGCTGTAAATGATAAATTATTTTATAAAATTTCATATTTTTGCTTAAAACATTGGTTGCGGGTACACATTCTCATCGCATCGAACAATAATCACAATCTATGTTTTAGATCACGATTAAAAATTGTACTACCCTAGTACATCCCGCAACCTCCATTGTAAAGAGTGTGGATTAGGCAGTCGACTTGTACATTATAGTTGCTTAATTTGAATTGCATTCTAAAAGAAACATTGCCCTAAAAAATTAAAGAAAAAAAAAAAAAAAAAAAAAAAAAAAAAAAAAAATCAAGGTCCTTTTTTTCAAGTTTTTTAGTAAACTGACTGCGCATGGTATAACTATAATAACGGAAACCTGTGAACACCGTGTATCTACATTATTTTTCATTTTCGAATTGTATTGATTTGGATTAAGGGAGGATTTTCGTTCTGATATTCCCCGTTCCATATCGCCATGTCACACGCAATAAAACATGATATGTATAAGTCAGTAAAGATCAAATATATTGAGAAAATGATCGATCAGCAATGCTAATAGCTCAAATAAGATATCCATGGAGACGCTAACACGATTTGCTAGAAATGAGCCGCCTCGTGGGAAAACCAACAATGTGGTTTCCGAACAGGTCTGACAGAAACCGGCCTGTACAGCTACAGAAACAGGCTAGAAGCTTGAAATTTTGGAGTTAAGTAGAGGAGGAATTGTACAATCCGCGTAGCGAAAACAAAGGCGCTGATCAGCTTCGCGGTTACCTTCAAATTAGCATAGCTTCAAATTAGCATTGCCGTATGAAAACGTTCTGGTATTAAAAGAAATAGTACTTTTGTATAAACATATCGAATAATTGAAAACTTTACATGAACAACCAGAATATGCTTTAAAATGAAATCCTAGATAAGCCTGCGTAAGTATGCATATTATTACTCGTCGCCGATTTCCATTGGCTTGTGTTTCCCGTGTTCTCCTAACTCTCTAACTCTCTGTATCTTCTTGCTGCATCTATTTACATTTTGTCTGGAAACAATTATTCATGAAAATTTGATTCTCACTCCTTGGTAATTTGTATTAAACTGTTGCATAGCAATGTAACGTAACCATATTTTTGAATACTCACGTGGGATACCGTTTGATTGCATCAGGAAAACGTGTCCGTAAAGTGTATACCCCCTTAAACCTCACCTTTATATAGAAAAAACTGGGGTTTACACGGGTATATCTAATTTATTTATTTGTGATCCAAAACATACATTGTGGGTACTCGTTAAAACCGTATGTTTTGACTTTCTACGTGGCAGAACGGACTTTGATTGTCGATGTGACGTCATATTTATATGAAGTTTGTCATTGATATCAAATACCTTGAGGAAATACATCAAACGCCATTACGCAGTTGAATGTTCTGAAATGGCACTGCAAAAATTAAAAGAAATGCGCGCAATTGAAGGAAATATGCCTTATAAAAATCATACCACTAAAACCAGAGCCTGAACCACGTATATGAGGCCAGCTCGGTCACGTTACGGTTCTTAGTCTTGTATCCTAATACGTCAGTTTTAATGATATAAGACAGACTTGTTTTATTATTTATTTTGAGTAATGCCCTTTTTACTTGATCAGTTTTTTTTTGTTCCTCCAACCCTCGGGTTTACAGGCGACAAAAGAATATCAATTTTATCTTAAATGAATTCTGTTGCCCATGTAAATGGCTTTGATATCGTCTTTATTCTTCCAGGGTCGCAATGGAAAGGGTAACATCTATGTTTGGGCCTCGGGTGATGGGGGGCAGGAAGACGATTGTAACTGCGATGGCTATGCAGCTAGCATGTGGACTATTAGCATAAACTCCGCCACCAATGACGGTCAGACTGCGGGATACGACGAGTCTTGTTCGTCAACCATAGCTTCGACGTTCAGCAATGGGAAGAGTACTCTTCGGGACGCTGGAGTTGTAAGTCCAGAGTTATTGTTCTTTTCTGCCATTGCCGTATACTAAAATTTACGAAGAAATAGCCGATTGAAAATTAATGCCCATTAGTGTTCAGAACGAAAGAGATAGAATTAATAGAGAGCTATCAACGCCGTAAAGATGTGGATATTGTGTGTCCGTTATGGTTAGATGTAGAGAAAGTTCATTGATATGTTATTTTTGTCCTCTATACTTTGCAAGCAAATCATCAAATGCGCTAATGTCGAATCTTGAAATCTAGAAATAAGATCTATTGAAAGCAATGTATACCTGTATTAGCATTTGTCTTCTGATGTTTCCGGCGAAATGGGATTTATTTCGCTTTATCTGGCATCTTTTGTCTAATGATGCACGAGACAAATGAATAAAATCTTTTGTCATCTTTGTTTGAACCGCGTCACTCGAAAACAAAAAGGCAGCTCATCTGTCCAGTAAAACCAGGACAATTGGTTACGACATATAGAAAGAACAATCCCTCTTCACTCTAAAGTAAAACTTTTAAGCCTCCAACCACATTCTGTGGCCATATATTCCGGTCTGTATGGGACATGGTCTAAAACCTCGAAAGCATTTTTGTTTCGCGTCGCTGCATCTACAATCTGTAATCTGTAACAACTGTCAGGGACTGGCGCCGTTGATTCCTACAAGACAGAAAGAGAGACATTAGGTCATTGGAAACTGAATGGTTTGATGGTTTAAGTTGGACAATTTGGACAAACGTCACTTTACGGAAAATACATTGAGTTCATTTAAACATGTAGAATTGAACTTAAGGTCCTACCAGTGGGCTTAGCTTCTTGCTCCCTGAAAGAAAAATGATCTTTCATCCCAGCTGCATAATTGCGTCATAATCATCTAACCTTTTTGAAAGCGAGTAGAAAATGTAGATGAGCTAAGAGCAATCAGAGTATGTTCGAATGGAGCTACTCAAAGCAACCGTCAGTCATTCATGGCGTGGCTTCTGTACATTAAACAAGCTTCAAGGAATCAGTGTATGAACAAAGGCCCCTGTGTAAATACTTGACTCATGTTGCATTAAACATTCGTTTCTTTGACAGGCCCATAATATCAGTATTTGAGTCTGAGCATGAGAAAACCAACTATTTGGCTTTACGACCAGGTCCGACACAAACCGTGCTGTACAGTCACAGAAGAGGCTGGAAATGTTGGATTAATTGTACTATCCCTGTAGCGAAAACAAAGGCCTGCGGCAGCTCATTTATAAATAATGGTAACATTGGTTTAAACATCACTTTCAGGCTACCACTGACCTGTATAACAACTGCACGACAACCCACTCAGGAACTTCAGCTGCTGCACCAGAGGCCGCTGGGATATACGCCCTGGCGCTAGAGGCAAAGTAAGATACTTTTACCACTTTATTATATTTATTATCCATAGTAGATCTATTGTCGTTGTTATAATTATTATTATTATTATTATTATTATTATTATTATTATTACGACTTATCACTCAGGAACATCTGTTGCTGCACCAGAGGCCGCTGGGATATTCGCCCTGGCGCTGGAGGCAAAGTAAGATACTTTTACCACTTTATTATTAACATCAGGAAAAAACATGTCCATGAAATGAACACCCCCCTTATACCCCACTGTTATTTAGTAAAACTGGGGTTACTCAGTAAAAACCGTTAACCGTTAGCATAGGTATACCATTTTTTTTCTTATTTCTGATCCAAAACATTGATTGCGGGTACTCGTTAGATGCGCCTCGTCGAGGCGGTTCTAACGTGTACCCACAATCAATGTTTTGATTAAACATATTAAAAACATCATTTTTTTTATACTGAAATTTTCAATTTTACACCTTAAAATGCTCTGTATATTGCATGAACAAGTTTTCGTAATGATATTATTATTATTATGATAACCCATTCGAGTGCCCATTTAGAACTTTTTACTCGCAACACGTGATTTTAAGACACCGTTCTATACATTCATACAGTATTGAGTATTTACGCAAAAAGTCACAGGAAAGCAATATGACGAAAAAAGTCACTGGAAATAAAGTCTCAGGAAAAAAGTCACAATAATAAAATATCAGAAGAAAATATATATCTGTACATAAATCTAGAAGGACATGATTTACATTTTAAAGAAAGCAATGATGAAGAACTGCCATTGCAATGGAGAATAACTGAAACATAGAATGGATGAGAATCCACCCAATTCGAGGAGCATGGTGACACTGTGGTAGAGTTTCAGGCCATAGTACCAAAAACTGGGTTTGAAACAAACTGTTGCCATGCAGTGTCCTTGATAAGGCATGTTTTAAAATATACAAAAGAACTTGTCAAGTTCTCAGGAAGCGTCAACTCAGCCCCGGCATGACTGAACATTGTTAAGTGGGACATAAAAATGCTAAAACATCAATCCAAACAAAAAATAAATGATAATAATGGTAATGTTAATTCCTAACCGGAAGTAGAGAAAATGCGTAATTCTTTTTGATAAAATTTTCCTGTGACTTTTAATTTTTTCCATACCCAAACAGTATCACATGTGACTTATTTCCTGTGACTTTTACCCCTACATTCCCGTGGTTAAATCAGCCCAAGGCAACTCTTCTGAAAGAGTATTTGAACTCCTGCTTGCATAACTAACGTTTGAATGAACTGACGTTCCATGCAGTTGAATTGTCTTTTATTTGTGATTCAGAGCAATCTATGTTCGATTTGTAAAATGCATCATTTGGGCTGCATCATGAGAAAACAAACAATTTGCATATGCGAAAACAAGGACGCAGATCAGCTTCGCGGTAACCGCGAAGCTGCTCAGCGCCTTTGGTTTCGCTACAGGGATAGTACATTTTTTTTTTAACTTTCTGAATCCAAAATTTCCAGCCTCTATCCATCTTCTACGCTTGTTCGGTTTGTGTCGCACATGTTCAAAAAACACATTGTTGCTTTTCTCCTGATGTGGCTCATTTATCTTTGAATTAGAACAATGTCGGTGAAAGAAGGTGTCGGGTTGCATATCATTTTGATGCGTGCAATTAAAACAGTTTGCATAAAGTGGCTATTAAGAAACATGTCGCCACTTCAAATATATTTCTCTTGGGCTAAATGCATTTGATTAATCATGCTCGTAATAGCATTATTGTCTTGGAAGACCTATCAAAGTTTCAATATGCAGATTGTGCGCTTTTGTAATTGTTTTTTGATCTTATCACCAACTGTGACTGGCCTAAAAAGCATTAATAAAAGGAAGAGGATCAATGTCTTTGCAATGTTGCCAAGGATCCAGTGAACATTTAAAATTCTAACTTTAAAATCAAAATATCTGTCAAATCCAATGGAGCTGCTGTTTGGCCTGGTTTAATTTTTGCCTGGTTTTGCTTTCCTTTGGCTGTCATTGTTGTTTTAGTGTAATTTAACTAACCTGAGTGAGAGAGAGAGAGAGAGAGAGAGAGAGAGAGAGAGCATATGCATATATAGCTTCAGTTACGCATACTAAATGCCCTTTAGAACTTTATGTAATTTGTTATAATGGAAGTGGTTTTATAAGAATTATTATAATATCTGACTACTATTAGTGGAAGGGATTGTATTAATTGTCCGATTGCCCACCAATGTTGAGAACATCCATGTCAGTGTTATGTTGTTCTCTAATTTCAGTGAAGAGCTTACCTGGCGAGATATCCAGCACCTGACTGTACTGACATCAAAGAGAAACCGCCTCTTTGATCCCTACCTGAAACACTTCTGGCAGTTCAACGGTGCAGGTCTGGAGTTCAACCACCTGTTCGGGTATGGTGTGCTGGACGCTGGGGCGATGGTTGACTTGGCTAGCAAGTGGAAGCCCCTGCCTGAACGTTTCCACTGTACAGCTGGCTCAGTGGTGGAAGAAAAGTTAGTTGGAACGTTTAGTCATTGATACTTTTAAAATGTTCTTTTTCGTAGCCAGTGGGTTTATCGACAAACCTTAACCTAAAAGCCTCTATAGTGCAGTGTTACTTTCCTTGTAATCCAGGGGTCGCAAGTTCGATCCAGGGCTTCTCCAGTCTGTCGGATGACACTTTAAACCAAGGTCGCGTCTGCATATGACCTAAGCTGTTGGTGGGACGTTAAACCCCCAAATCAACCAACCATTTAACAGGTACAAGTAGGCAAAGATCAGGAAAAGGCGCAATCAGAAAGAGATTCCAACTCCAAAAACCGAGGTGGGAAAAAACCAAACTAACAATCAGGTACTTATACCATGAAACATATCGTAAGCCGAATGAGCAGCTATTTTCCCAATAGGTGGCCACTCAGTTACCTTAACTTAATTAAAAATATGAAAACATACATAAGGCGCCAACAGCACAAAACATTTTTAAACACCAAGACATAAAACAAAAAGAACCACCACAGAAGTATCGCCTTGGAACGATCAGTAACGCAAAGTTACTGGCGGGCTTAAACCGGTTTTACAGGATCCTAACCTCACCCTCAGCTTCTGCAGTGGTTCATAACATTTAGTTAGTTCTTCGGTCCTCGTGGTGAATCTCTAACTAGTCAATGAATCATCAAGAACAAACAAATAAATCATGATAAACATCCTGATGAATCAAAAACAAGGACTCGCAGATTGAGTAACTGTAAGCTGCCCGACGATGGAGATCCCTGGGCGCCGAATAACCTACTAACTCCGGAGCAAAAGAAAAACACCAGTTGGACCACCTGCAATATTTGAAAACGGATTTTAAAAATGTTTTTATACTATATTGTCCTGTGGACAAAGCGAAATGTTCATTATTTCTGACGCATTTAATTTTCTCATACTAATGTTCAAACATTTCAACACATACAATGTTCTCCTTGACTATTTGGATTATTTATGATGGCTCTTGCATGGGTTGTCTTTGCCTGTTGATTTGTCATTCGTCTCTCACGAATGAGAGAGACCGTCTTTATTTCTTGATAATTAGAGTGTTCATGGTGTTGTATGAGTTCTTTGATTGCTGACTATTCCATTTTAGCTCTATTCTGTCGGCTGCACGTAGAGCAAGTCAGTGTTGAAGAAACCGGCGATAATCCTCGCGATATTAAAAAGAAGAAATTGTTGATTAATTTTGTATGAATATACGTGTTTGTCCTGATTAGCTGTCTGTTGCTACGGTCAATTTATATCTGTTACATTCTTGTTTGTTTTATTTCAATATTTACTATATATCATTTACAGGGCATTTGGAACAAATGAGCCTATCGTGCTGACTATTGACACGGATGCGTGCCAAGGCTCTGATAATGAGATCAACTTCCTGGAGCATCTCCAGTC
Source organism: Rugalucina vietnamica (assembly GCA_964017185.1). Taxonomy (NCBI): domain Eukaryota; kingdom Metazoa; phylum Mollusca; class Bivalvia; order Lucinida; family Lucinidae; genus Rugalucina; species Rugalucina vietnamica. The sequence continues at coordinate 2,660,909 of OZ024872.1, forward strand.
CTTTGTCACAGTCAAGTCCACGTACAGGGGCAACATTGTCATGCATCTGACATCACCCCTTAACACCACGTGAGTTTATATTAATAAGCTATAACTTTTTATGAAAAGTTGTTAATTGGATTTTACAAAAGCAATCTTACATGTATAAATGTATAATTATGGAGAAGCCAAGACCTAGAAGTATTTGCCACTAACCAAAGACATGCACATTTACAAAACCTGTATTTTATTTTCCATAATTAAGAAAACAAACACATAATAAGACGTATTTGGGAAACTATATATAACTTCCTTAAAACAGCAATTAAGTAATGGTATACGATTTACATTTGAACGTTTTAGACACAAATTTTTACTCTTCATTCATTTCGATTGTATGCATGCTGAACAAAATGAAACCAGTCATGGTTGTATATTCATGTGTGGCATCCACCCGTAACCCCCCAAAGCATCGACAGTCACTCAAATGCCTATGATATATTTAGGTCAATGATCCTGAGCCAACGTCCTAATGATGATGAACATAAGAATGGTTTTACGAGGTGGCCCTTCATGACAACACACACCTGGGCTGAAACCCCACGAGGAATCTGGACCCTGAGGATAGAAAACGCCCCGGGAAAGAACAGCGACTTCGACCAGGGCATGTTCCGGGAGTGGACCCTGGTCCTACACGGGACACGGGACCCACCCTACCACAGACAAGAGGTTACAGAGGACGGACACCCAAAACTCTTCAAGGTCAAAAGAATGCATGAAGAGTTTCTGAAGAATAAATGAATCAAGTAACATTTTTACGAGAAGCCACTGTTGCTAGTGACAACCCTTATGCTTGTGGCTGTCAACATAAATAGGAAGAGAAATTTAAGTTGGATGGAAAATATAGATTTCGATTCATTCTTGGATAAAAATAATTGTAAATGCACGTTAAGAATATTTGTATTTTTCTCTAAAACGCAATCTAAATAAATGGAGTATTCTCATTTTGAAAACTTGCCCATGCAATATACAGAGATTTTCTGTAAAAAATTGAAAATTTTATTGGATTGCTCAAAACATAAATTGTGGGTACACGTTAGAACCGCCTCGCCGAGGCGGTTCTAACGAGTACCCACACTCTATGTTTTGGAGCAAAAATAAGAAAAAATAAGTTTACCCCTGCATACCCCAGTTTTTCTGTATAAAAGTTGGGTATAAGGGGGTATATATTACACGGACATGTTTTCTGATGAAAAAGAGGTAATATATGAGTTGATGATAACAATACAGAATGAATTTTACAAAACATTTGGGTACTTTGAAACCCAAGAAAAATAAAATCATATAATCTAATAAGATCACATTTTTATTCTAAGCAAGGTTATTCTGAACCACTATGTATTTACATTTGTATGTATGTATATATTCTAAATTCAAACTGTGTTACCAAATGAAAATAAGCAATGAATTAGATACTTTCTGATCATGCAATTCAATTAAAATACAATTGTCATCTTTATGTGTTGTGGTGAAATCAAGTTTGTGCAATGGAATATTTTTGAAAAAAATCTTACAAATCTTTAAATAAGCATTGTATTATTGCCTACAACTTTAGTCAGTCTAAAATCAGAACTAGGGGCAAAATTTTAGGATGTTCTTTGTAAAGGGTTTATGCATCAGTAATGTGTACTTGAATACACACATGTATTAATGAGTGATGTGGTTCTGAATGTCAAGTCACAATCAAGCTGGGTAAAAATGAGTTTAAACATTCGACGTTACCAGTGAAAACCAGTGAAAAAGAAAAAAAATAAACGTTTCGTTTATGATGTCATTTGAAAGTAACACGTTTACCTGCATTTCCTGAAGCAAAAGAATGACAATTCGTTTACTTACTTCCTGTTTTTATTAACAATATTAAACAGTGAATCCAATGAAACTTAAATAAATAACCCAGGAGGGTGGAGCGCCTCCGAGACTTACTGCACTGTTCCAGTGCTTTCTAGTTATCAGGTCAACAAAGTCCATAAAGTGCAAACCCCCTTTTATATAGAAAAACTGGGGTATGGGTATACATGTTTTGTTATTTTTGATCCAAAACGTACATAGCGGGTACACTTTAGAACCGCCTCTGTAGGTATTCCCCTCCATACCCCTGTTTTGCTATATAAAAGTGGTTCAACGGGGTATACATGTCACGGACATGTAGTACTGATAGCCAAGATTAACTTGATTATATAATTTTAACTAAACCCCCAGCTTGATTGCATTTTGTAAATAGATGCATATAATGAATCATAAATTACATTTATTTTTGTATAAAAGAATTATTCTTCGTAAGAGTATGGGAAGCGTTTTTCTTCAAAAATCATTATTTTCTACTTTTACCTTTAAAACGTTACGACAAACTACGAATGTTTATGATAATCTCAAATAAAGGTTAAACCTGTTTTTGTCTGGAAATTAATTCCCTTTTTATCTGAAATTCTTAAATTAAATACTATGGTGTGTCTTTTGCCTCTTGTTTTGTTAGATTTGTTAGTCTTTCAATTGTTGAGTTTTTCAGTCTGCAACTATTAGAGTGTATATACCGGTATATGAGATTGAGTGATATACGTAGCATATATTTGTTATATTGTTAAACTGAGGAGATTTGTTTGCTAAATATTTCTAAAGTCAGATCAAATAGTGTTAATACCGGCTAAGGCTTAAAAATCGTTTTATAGTTTACGGAACGTTTATCCAAATTTTGACCATAGTGACTTTTCCAAACTGACTACCTTGCATATAGTATCATATAAAAGTGAACGTTTTGTTCAGAATTGTCTCTCTTTTGTTAATTATTATTCATCGTTTGAAAGTCTTTAGAACTGTTTTTGTACAATAAACACAACTTGAAATAGTAGCAAATAAATGTTTTCAGTAATATCATTGTAGTCATGTTATATATTATATTTATTACATAATGGCATAGTCAGTAATTCATCCATGTCACACAAATCTAAGAAAAACAGTAGAGCTCTCCAGAGCATACATGTAGCAATGTAATTTTCCTGTAAACTCTTTTTATGTCATTTTGTCCTGCGTTTGGAGTAAGCCCTCCAGTCTTTGTCAAACATTCTTCCTTGACACGTGACACATTCTAACCAGAATTTTAAATTATATGATATATAATAAATACTAGCCAATAAACCCCATAAAGCCTAAAATTGACTGAGAATTGTCAGCGAAAATGACTCCAAAATTGGCAATTTTACACATACTGAGTGGAGTAGTTAATTTCAGAAAAGACTTTGTTGCAGCAAAAATATAGAAAACGTCAACTCAGTAACGGATATAGCACTTGTGGGCTTGTGTAACGTTAGTAGTGTGGCCTGAAGCTCCGAATTAATCGCCGGATGTCCGCAAGAGCAATACTACACCACTCCGCTTCTACCTGCTTATGTTCAAGACTTTCTCGCGTCCCAGGATTTGCATTATAGAAAGAAATTTCTTGAAAACAATCCATGAACAGAGCAAGCGGGAGTATGCCAGGAGAGTATGTAGTAATTTTATAATGACCGTTCTATTGTCAGCTTATCCATACTTGGCATAGCAAAACGCTAAGGCTCAGGTCCAGGATGCTATCTGGGATCGTGTTGGTGATTAGACAATACAAACCAGTCTTTACAATGTTGAAATCAATGTGCACATGCATGTTGTATCCTCTCAATGACCGCACAATTCAGAAGACTTTGCATGTCAACATCAAAACATTCTACTGACTCATAGAAGACAGATTGTGTGTGTTTGCATCAGGAATACATGTGCGTGTAATGTATGCCCCCTTAAACCCCACTTTTATATAGCATTACTTGGGTTTGCAGGGGTGTACCTATTTTTCTTATTTTTGCTCAAAAACATAGATTGTGGGTACTCGTTAGAACGGTTCTCTAACGTGTACCCACAATCGATGTTTTGGCAATCATTTTTTTCCAGTGAAAAATTTCATTTTTACAACCAAAAAAGTTTTTTGTATATTGCATGGGCGTATTTTCTTAACGTGGACATCAGTGGCGGAAGGTGTTGTGAGTGTCGTCAAAAAATGAACGCTGGTTGGTAGGAACGTTGCTGATTTGAAGGACCATACATGTATGTACTTGGGTTAGGTGGGTATGTAAGGATGATTCTATGGATCGGTGCGCTGTTTGGTACAGATAGCTGAGTGATGTATCTCTGGGCATCATTGTTCATCCGTCTGCAGGCGCAGTGGGTCCTTTGTTAAAGTGAATGGGCGATAACGACCGACACGCTGAAGTTGAGAGGTAACAGGGGTCCATGGACGCGAGTGAGTTCCAAGTATGGTGGACTGGCTAGCACTTCCTCCTAATATGAAAAGGTACAAGTAGGCAATGATCAACCCAATTAAAAATGTGTGGGAGTTACAGAGAGACGAATCACTGTCTGAAATACTCCTAGAACAGGAGAGTGTCTGGAACGTGAATCGGTAGAAGGGTGGGGTATACATCCCATTGTAGGCATACGGAAGTTAATTCGGGGCATCCAGATACATCTTATGCGCCTTATACAGTTCCAAGATGGATAAGATGGACATATCCATTACTAATTTGACATCTACGGTTATACACCTGTTGTGAAAACAAGACAGTAGTGTGAAAACGTGACAGTTTCTAAATTTTTCAACCCCACCTACCAAGTGTAAAATAGTCAATTGTGGAGTTCAGTGATTGTAATATTCAATGACAAGTTAATTGTCGATTGCTTTTATGCTATTATGGATTTTAAGCTTAGAAATCCCATTGAACATTTATTACATACGTAATGCCTAGATTATATTTGCCCCGATCATCGTACGATTTTTCGGTCTGCGATTTTCTCTACGATGTCTAAACGTCGTATGAAATCGTTGGCTATGACGTATGCATTTAAATTCATACGGGCATCGACCGATTTCTTGCTCTGGCTTTCGTTGAGGTTCTGAGTCAGAACCGTACGGAGATCGGAGGGAAATCGTAGAGTATCCGTACACATTAAGTGGAAATCGTACGTAGCACGTGCGATGTCCGTGATGTCCCTATGATTTCGCACTGAGTCATTGCGGTCTCCCTATGATCGCCGTGTGAATTTTTGTCCCCAAATTATCATAAAAAATCGTGCGATGACCTCACGATCATCACAGGGTCTCTGTACGGACTACGGTCTTACGATTTTTTTAAAAATGTCCAGACTATTACAAAATCGTAGAGAATACGGAGATCGTAGTAATCCGTAGAATCGTAGGGACACCGTAGGATCACCCTGCGGAGACTGTGCGGAGACAGTGCATAAATGCAAAATTTGGCATCGTGCGATCATCGCAAGCTAATCGTAGGCCAAATGTAACATAGACATTACATAACAAAATAATTTATTTGAGAATCACAAAATCTCTGGCCTTTTGATTATTTTGAGGAAATTTATGTTATGGAATTATTTTGTAGGGCATTTAAATGTATCACTATAAAACTAGAATATGCTTAAGTTTTGTCGAGGAGTATATTATATCTGAAATGGTTTGCGTCCTTGCGTTACGTGAAATTTAAAATAAAACACCAGACGAGACTGGCGAGAACATGTAATCAAAATAAGTTGCTGTAAGGCTTTTTAGAATATATTTCGTCAGGTACCATAGTAAGCCCATAGTACTGAAATGACCCTTTCGATTCACTGGTAAAGATTTGCAAAATTAACTGTTGTGTGATGGTGGTAGCAGTAGAACAGAATAAAAATGAATCTACGTTTTGAACACCTTTATGATTTTCAGTCTGTGCCATTTTGTAATAAGTTCATTATCAGGTGATCCATCTCATTCTGTAGGTGAGACTATATATAATTAGAAAAGTGCAGGTCATTCATTCCAAAATATGTAGGAAATTAATGAAACAGTGTATTTGAACAATTTAGTGAAGACACAGACAAGATTTACCGTGCCAACAGAGGCATCAACAGATATAGGTTGATTTGGTAGTATTTCCTTCTTGTTTTTTTGTCAATAAAGGAAACTGCTTATTGGTCAAGATGAACAATGCCTTTCGCCAGGTTATTCATTATTGTTAAGCTCAAATAAAACTACATGCATATGTGAAATGGATATTATTAATAGCAGTGAAAGGAAGAGAGTGGCATAGTCAGAGGATGATCTCGTTAATGATCATAAATTATTAAGAATAAAACATGTGGATATTGTCTGCGTTACCGTTTTGTTATGGCTTAACGTCCTTGTCAAAACATTAGTCATGTCGGGACAAGTACTATAGTGGAAGCGTATCTAGTATCTTGATCAAGCACATTACATGGCAGAGATATTTAAGTTATTGATCTTAGGAACTCTATCCGGAGTTCTGTAGGCAATGAAAAATTATAATGTTATATAAATGGATTGGTCATGCCACTCTTCTGTAAAAATATATAATTAAAAGGTTACAGCATGTTGGCGGTTTGCCTTAATTACGTCAGGATGAACATTTGTCACGAACGCGACAGGCATGTTTACCTGCCGGAAATCGAATCAGCAACAAGTGGATTGTCTAAGCGTATACGCTATCCTTTTGCCTGTCGCGGCTGGTTTGACCAATCAAGACTTGATTATTTCTCTAAGTCGTACCAGGCACTCTTCGTTGCATAGTAAAAGGCACTGAACCAGTTTTTTTTAAAATAATAATTGAGATTTGTCAGTACCAACTATGTTTCAGATCTAAACAGCTGTGCAATTGTATGGGTTATGGCATGAGAAAACTGTTGTGGGGAAATTGGATCTCCGACCAGGGAAGACTTATACCACCCGCTAATCCACACCCATAAACTAGCAAGAGACAATAAACATTTAGATATAAAAGCTATGATATTATCCAAGCAGCTTATTTGAAGGCGTTGGTCAGCAAATGAACAAGTGCCGCTGATTTACAGTTTTGCACATGCACGTTTTCTCATGCCGTGACGCATTTGTAAGCATCTCATGAAAATAAACACTACAGTACTATTTGTTTTCTCTTTGTTTTGATACCGGGTGGTCTAATCTATATCTATAGAACAGTGTATGTTGGCGACCAGATCAGTTATTCTCTCATTGGCGATAGTTTCGCCATGCCCCTTTTCATGACGTCTTCTTGTATCTTTGTGCGGGGGAAACGCTGCGACAAATTGATAAAAAAGGAAAACAAGAAGCAAAAAAGTAAAAAATGTCAATTATGACAGTTTGTCATTTTGTAATATTCTTAAATCAGAGGACAATTGGTCGTGTTAACGCTATACCTGATCTGTACAGCTTTACTTGTAAAGGAGCTAATGACCCCTGCCCTGGGTTGCGGCCTGTATAGACCTTGAAGCACGAGGGGAAGGATTCATAAAGAGGATTACTGAATATTGCTTTACACAAAATATAAAAGCTACATGACTCATGGTTTCTAAGAATACGTTTGTATGCTTTGTAAGTATATGGGAGCTAATGTCCCCTGGGGTGGAGCCATTTTGAACCCAAGGAGCATACGATTGGCATGATCTATGTAAAACAAACATATAACATTTCTATATATGTCATATATACAAGCTTTAAGTCTTGCGGATTCAGAGAAGAAGTTGTTTTTTTATGGGTCCTATTATAAGCATATGGAAGATAATGACGTCCTGGGGCGTGGCCCGTATGGACCCTAGGGGTATGGCTGTCAGGTTTTACAAAGAGGATTGCTCAATATTGATACACACAGAATATCAAAGCTCTAGGACTCATGGTTGCTGGGAAAAAAGCTTTTGTGTGTTTTCCCATTGTAAGTATATCAGAGCTAATGACCCCCAGGGTGGGGCCATTTTGACCCAAGGGGCATGATTGGCAGGATTTATGTAGAGCACCAAACAACATTGCTTCATACTTAATATACAAGCATTGGGTCTTGTGGTTTCAGAGAAGAGGATTGTTCATGTATTTCCCTTTATAAACCTACGGCAGATATTCACACCCCGGGGCGTGGCCTGTATGGACCCCAGGGGCACGTGTGGCAGGATTTAAAAAGAGGACTACTATACATTGCTACAAACAAAATATGAAAACTCTAGGCCTTTTGGTTTCAGAGAAGAAGAATTTTTTTTGTTTTGTTTTTTCACATTGAAAGGCTATGGAAGCTAATGGCCCCCGGGGGCATGATTTGCAGAATTTTTGTTAAGCTCCATATAATAATGTTGCATATTAAATATAGAAGCTTTGGGTATTGTGGTTTCAGAGAAGAATTTTTTAATATGTATTTCCCATTATAAGCCTAAAACAAATAATCGCGCCCCCAGGGCGTAGCCTGTATTGACCCCAGGGGCATGATTGGCAAGTTTTATAAAGAGGACCACTATACATTGCTACACACAAAATATGAAATGTTTGTGACTTGTGGATTCGGAGAAAAGAAGACTTTTTTTAGTTTTTCTAATTGTACGTCTATGGAAATCACAATTTTCATACAATCTGCTCGAAGACCTAATACAATCAATCCCCCAACCCATTGACTGTTCATATAAAATTTGGTCAAGATCAGACATATTCATCTTTGAAATTGGATGCCTGCCTATCATAATTGCTAATTCAAAGTATAATTTATGATAGGCAGGCATCCGGCGCCCGTCATCAATTTCAAAGATGAATATTTCTGATCTTGATCAAATTTTATGTGAACAGTCATTGGGTTGGGGGATTGATTGTCTTCGAGCAGATTGTATCAAAATTATGGTTTCCATAGACTTACATAAAAAATCTTCTTCTCTGAAACCACAATACCAAAACGCCACAAGTTTGGTTATGTTGACACTCTTCGAAGTCTTTTCAAACTTAGTGAGAGTGGAGAGTATTGGTAAAACAATGAAAACGTTGTTTACTGATGAAATATGTGGAAAGCATAGACAGAGGGCGTTGTGAATTCGTCCGAACTGACTGACGTTATCTCGAAGTGTGTGTGCTTACAGCTCACAACTCAACTCAACTCAACTTAATTTAACTCTAGCTTAAATATGTAACATACGAGCGTATAAACAGAAAAAAATATGCAAATGAAAGACGTAGCGACAAAACGGGGAAAGCATATTACCAACATTCATTCAATTTCATTGCCTATCATAATGTACAGTCGGTCGGTAACTATGGGCGGTAGCTGTATTCTATTATTTTTGTGCTTCCGCGATTTGGGACTATATTTTGTCTTTGAAAAATCTACAAAATCGTCATTCTACTTCCGGTGTTTTAAACTCTCTAGATTTGAGTATAAAACTATTGAAACTGCAGATATGCGTATGCAGTGGATAATTTGGTTTCTCATCTTCAACTTGAACCTAATTTGCATTCTGACGAATCAGATATGTCCTAGAAATAAGCGCTCGAATTTGACCACCAAAATCGGATCGATGGACCAATTCACGACAGTGCCTCCAGAAAATTGTGGCAGAAATTTAGGGCCTATAAAAAGTTTTCAAAAATATTTTAACAACTTGTTCTAGAGATGTCAATCTAACTTTGGGCCGAACGTGTGATTTCCAGTTTACACGGTTTTAGAGAAAATTGACCGTAAATGAAGACCAAGATTTTGACACTCGAAACCAATTTGCGCAGTCGCAGTAAACACCATCAGCACGTGTTTAAAAAACAAGGGACGACTAAAGACGCATAAATAACCAGGCTTCATAGCAAGTTTTCTTTAAAGGACGTTGAAACAAATTCGGACAATTGCTGAATGATTTCATGGGGGGACTGTTGGCCTAGAATGATCAGTTGTCATTATTCCTTTTTTAAATGCAATCGATCAAATAAACGTAGCCTACTCACCGATTTTTCCAGTGTGTATCTCGGCATATCTTCTCAAAGTAACCGCATGAAGCAAAATAAGTTTCCCAAAAGCAAGAAAAAAAACTTGAAAATACAAGCACATAAAACTGTCATGCCTTCTTCTTTTTTGCTTTATAATGATGTCGTCATAACAAAGTGACATCATGAGTCATGTGACTAATACAGAAGGTGGACAAAAGTATTCGATTTTCATTGATTTTTCAAATTTTGTTTCACACCACTACTAAATGCGTATGCATACGCATTTCCTCGTTTTTATATCTATTATTTTTTTCAGTTTGTGATTGCTTTCCTGCTATCAAACCACGTAATAATGATTTCATTTATATTGAATTTACGCCATGGAAACTATTGGAAAGGGTGAAATGATTTCGAAAGTGTTAGAGTGGCCTGAGATGGGGCACGGTACCCCCACCCCCTCCACCGGCACTGTAGGCCTTCTTTGCAAATAACAATGACAATATCCAGAAAACAAATCTTGGTTCTAAAGCCTAGGTTACATTTGGCCTACGATTAGCGATGATCGTACGATACATATTTTTGCATTTCGCGCGATCTCCGCAGGGTGACCCTACGATACCCCTACAATACGATCTCCATAGCCTCTACGATTTTGTAGTAGTCTGCACTTTTACAAGTTTCTAAAAATCGCAAGACCGTTGCCCGTAGACATATCGCAGTTAGCATCGTACGGGCGCCGTACGGAACCCCTGCGCTGATCGTGCGGTCACCGCACGGTTTTTATGATAATTTTGAGACTAGAATCGTAAGATATTCGTACACCTTTAGGGTGATCGTACGGCATCCGCACGACTTTATATCACAAGGTTATTAAAATCGTACGGATATCGTTCGGTCCGTACGGACATACCACGGCGTCCGCGAGTTTATCGTGAAGCTGCCATGTGATTTTTGTGCATTTTTGATGGGATATGGTTACAATTCACCATTTGGTTTCAAAAAGACTGCTTGCCTTTTCATTTTGGGGGTTGGTAGTACTTGAAAGACGGACGGACTCCTAACATCGCACGGCTATCGTACGGAGACCGCAAGGGAAATCGTAGGGACTCTTCACGGACATCGCACGAGCCCCTTACGATTTTCACTTAAAGTGTGCAGAGACCCTACGATTTCCCTACGATCTCCGTACGGTTCTGACTCGAAACATCAAAGAAAGTCAAAACAAAAAATCGTACGATGCCCTCATGAATTGTAAACACCTACCGTCGTAGCCCATTATCGCCTACGATGTCTAAAATATCGTAGGGAAAATCGCAGACCGAAAAGTCGTACGATGATCGGGGAAAATGTAACCTACTAGGCATGACCCCTTGCCGACTCCCTACGATCACTGCACGATTTTTGTCCCCAAACTATCATACAAAAATGTCGAGGTGACCGCTTGATCAGCGCAGGGTCTCCTTACGGCGCCCGTATGATGACGTACGACGTGTCTACGGGTTACGGTCTTACAATTTTTAAATTTGTAATAGTGCAAACTATTACAAAATAGTAGAGGCTACGGAGATCGCAGGAAGTCGTAGAATCGTAGGAACATCACGGGTCATCCTGAGTTGGCATCGTACGACCATCGCAAGCTAATTGTAACCAAGGCATCAGTCAGAAGTCCAAGGGACTCCGTACTATGTCCACTAAAAGTCTTCGAAGACCCTACGACTATCGTACGACCGCCTTGCGTTTTGTATCAGAACGTATAGTGACTCCGTACGGACATCGCACGGGTTTCGTACGATATTCACTTATACCTAGGCTTAATGGAGATAGAACGTATTATCGTTGCAAAGATTGTACAGAATAAGCAAACGTACAAAAGGTTGGTTTATGAAAGAAAAAATAATTCCAGGGGTTGTATTTTAAAAACATCTTCTCTGAAACTGCTTATTAATCGCAGGCCTTTTGCTTTGGTTCTAGTGATGTTTAAAGGATCTTGCTATCTATCTTTGTAATCATAAACTGGATTCTCGATTAACGAGTTTTTATGAGATACGGTAAGATGCGAGGGCTGTTCGGAATTAGTCGCCCAGTCAATTTAGATCAGTATATTTGAGAACGCTTGATGATAAGAAAAAGTATAGATAAGAATAAGTTTAAAAAAAATATTATGCGCAGCATATTGCATTACTAAATTTAGTTAAATCATAGTAACTGAGTGGCAACCTATTGGGAAATAGCAGCTCACTCGGCTTACGATGTATTTTAAGTATAATTAGAATCTATACCTAAATGTCAATTTAGTTTTTTCCCACCTCGGGTTTTGGAGTGGGAAATTCTTTGATTGCGCCTTTTCCCGATCATTGCTTACTTGTACTTTTTAGAGCATGTGCATATTAAAGGGCACTTGTCATCGGACCTTATATATATAGCTCTCGTTTTTCTATGAAAACGTACAATAAGTTATACATCACCGACGATGGAGATCCATGGGCGCCGAATAACTTACTGAAATCCGGAGAAAAAGAAAATCACAAGTTGAACCGCGGTGGTTTGCTCGGCGAGTGCAAAGGCGTGACTAACAATGCTTAAGTAAAATTTACAGGATATCCACTCTCTGTATCGGTAGCCAACGCTACCCATAGAGAAAGGAAAATATTTTTAAAAACATAATTTGCAAATAAAAGTTTGGATGACCAAACACTGAGCTAGGACAAGAAGTTGTTAAATCGTTCGGAAACTGCCGGAGTTCGGGAATTCATGAATCGACATTCATACAGAGCGGGTGCTCTGGTATTTAGCCGACGATTCAGGGATTACTTGTTCAATTATCTTATATCCGTCTCGACGTGACCTTTACCTTGTTGTTGTTGTTGTTGTCTTGTAGAGTTCCGCCGGTTACTTTGCGGCGAACCGTCGTTTCGACGTTGATTTTTTCTTAAGTTGCTTTCTGGTTTTCTGCTGTCTGCTGAAATTGGCTTGGGAGATTTTAGAGACAGAAACCGCGAGACTCTGTTGTTTTTCTAGACCGGACAAAAGTTTATTACGTGTTCGATGTAAGGACGAGATCAGTTCTCTACTATAGAGTTCAATTAAGTCAATGTCTGTCTTGCTCGAGCAATACACACTTGGGTCAAGGATCAGCTGGGTGAGTTCACTGGATGTTAAGCTGTCTAGGTAGCTAGAATTCACAAAACCCAAGACTCTGGACCGAAATTTCTGGTGTAAGTGCTTTAAGGCTTGGCATTCAGTCAGGAAGTGTTGTCTGGTTTCAGGACACTGTTCACATAGCTTACAGGTTGGATCTACAGCAAACTGGTTGAAAACGGCACGATTACTCTGTAGGGTATATGTACCAGTAAGAACTCGTGCTTTCAGCTGTGCTCTACGGCTGTCATGTAGACTGTTGCGTACCGAAGACCATAGGTGATGGGCACTTCCCACTTTAGACTGGCCCCCGTCCTATGTTCACTATCATCTTATCATACCATGTTCTATAACCTCCATAAATATTTTCTTGTATGAGTTACCCCTCTTCTTAGGCTCAGAACATAGAAGATTTTGTCCATCAGAAGATTTTGTGCATGTTTTTCTGATAAAAACAAAAGTTTGACGACGGGAGCCAGTCTATTCCCACTTTAACACTCTCTGGATTAAGGTATTTCAGAGATGGACTAGATTTTATAGCCTCCCGCCACTGCTCCTCCACAACAGTGTTGATGGCATTGTTCACCATTCTCTTCCATTTGAATTTTGATGGAATTCTCTCCAGCAATTCAGAAGATGCAGGTCATATAATACCAACAGTTGTTTGACTTTATTGAACCAGCTGCTTTCGGAGTCTCGGAGCTTTCGGAGCCTTGTTGACATACAAAAAAATACAATGGCTTAAATCCCGCATAAGCTCGTACGAGTTACCTTTCTTGATTATTTCGAGCATTTGAATTGCTTCGCTTTTACCATCAGCGCCTTGTATTGGGCATTTAACGTGTAAAGCAAGTAAATAACATTTTTAGACAATGTAAATACCCGTGTCACACGATATTAACAGCCGTTTATTAATGAAAAAAAAAAAAAAACAAAAAAAAAAAACATGCATTAATATTGCAATTCACGCGCGCACGTGCTGTTAATACATGGCTTTTACTTATGTTCGTTACAGGGCGCCACGCAAAGCACGTGCTAGTAATGAGAAACTGAAGTCCGCCCGGACGAGCATAAAAACGAAAGCCTTTACGCGTATGAAAATGTGATGAGGTTGTTAAATATAGTGCACCATATTTCTTTCGTTTCTGCACTTTATTTCTTTCGTTTCTGCAGAATTTATGCAATAATAGCGATCAAAAATGTTTTTGCCATTCATTTACATTCGCTAGGTCCCTCGGGGAGTGTTGAAAACCGAAGGCTACTACGCCCTCGGTTTTCAACACTCCCCGAGTAGCCCTCGGTTTTCAACACTCCCCGAGGGACCTAGCATGAACCGTGATAATTTGGCGTAACTGTAAACCGTGGGTATCAGGCTAGGGTGGGGGGAGGGGGGCGACACCGGGATATACCGACAGAAACATGGGCTTAACGTGCTGAAACCTGGATGCTTCGGTGAAGTTTGACCGATGCCACAGTACAACTTTTACTTACAGCGTAAATGAAAACATGTCCATGCAATATCAGTATACAGCTTAGTGTGTTTCTCCTCTTTAAATATTGTATAAATAAATAAAACAGCAATATTTTATATATTTGTTTTTATTTCAAGTATTGCATGTATACACTGAAACAAAGTTATAAAGAGGCCACTTTTCAAACTCATTTTTTGTTTCTAAGCCAAGTTCAAAATTGCACAATTTTTTGCCAAAAGACGTGTCTTTCAAGTAAGTAAAGTTCCAAAGTGTTAAGAAATAATTTTCTTTTACTAAAGGCGTTTTTGGAGTAAAAATGCAAAAATCAATGTTTTTAAATAAAGAATTGGATACAGCACACCATTTATTGAAATTAGGAACGGGTGTCATCAAAATGGTCGTTACGGCTCGGAAAAACATCAAACATTCGAATTTTCTCTACTGGTAGAATTTTTATGCATTTTTAAAAATCGCCAATTTTGAGATTTTTTGAAAAATTCATAAATGTGCCTCTTAAACATGTTGACCCCTGTTAAATTCACTTGATGAGGCCTGGAAATGAGAGATATAATTCGACTGAACTGTTTTTGACCATTTTCGAGGACCAACATGTCAAGGCTGCCGCACACTTCCGGTTTCAATGCCAATTTTTAACGAACAAAATAACAAAATTTGTGGACGATTTTTTTAATTTTCAAAGTTTATCAGAGTCTAGTATTTGACCTAAATAATCGCTGAAAATTTCAATGCCGTGCTGCTGATAATAACGCAACTGGAGAAGAACAAAGTTGGTATGCAAATTGCATACAAAAGCTGAATTCCTGTTATTCAGGTTGTTGTCTTCTTGCATGTGCAAAACAGAAACGAAGATTCTTATTGCAGCAACACTTTTGACTTAATTTTATCTTGAATCATGGCAGTCAGTAGCACTTTCAAATAAATTAAAATGTAAAAACACAACGTCATAATATGACATTTAATTTGATGTTAATAAAGTGTGAGTTTTTGAAATAGGGTACCTTTACACATGCTTCGTCTGTGTGAGAAGTATCACGCATTTTGGAATGCAGAAACTCACAGAGCCACTGTTAGACATTGGTTTATTCATATGATCATGAATTTTAATTGATCGTATTTTACTTTCTGAACTAGAAGACAAAATATGAGGTGGCCTCTTATAACTTTTTTTCAGTGTATTTCGTTCAGGTTCGTCCTCGTGCTGAGACCAAAAGCTTTAGCCGGCTACCTTACATACAGAGGAACCATTTGCTTTACCATCTCCGATTATATATATGATTTTTAACGACTTGGAATCGCCTCCCTGTCTCGCTCCTGACAGAAAACGCGCATAACATGTATGACTTTTTTTCAGAATCTAAGCTCTGCTTGCACACTGATGTGGCGGTTGTCTTTAAATAATGGGATTCGTCTGGACTCAATCATTATTCTTGAAATTAGTGAAATTGATTATTGAAATAACAGCAAAACTGTGCTTTATGTCACCAAAACTGTGCTTTTATGTCACCAAAACTGTGTTTAAATGATTGCAATGACAAGGACAAAGCTTTCGAGTGTGCCAAAATACTATAAAACGTTCTTTCTATTTTATCCTGCATCCACGTGTACGCGTGTGTGTGTGTGTGTGTGTGTGTGTGTGTTCACGTGTGTGTATGTGTCCAATTAATGTATCCAATTAGGAAAAGCAAATACAGCATTAAGATAGAAATTCAGCACGTGCAAATATTTATTGGCACACACATGTCATCTAGATTACAGATAGATCTACCCTGTTCATGTGTTGTGCATTCAATCAAAACAAACCGAAACAAGCCTGTCATTAACTATGTTCAAATTATAGTAGTGTGCTACCTTCCAGTGTCAGTGCATTGGGGTGACAACAGCTGATTATTGTTACGTCACATATGATTTGCACTTCCTCCTGCATTTTGCTTGTGTCAACGGAACCTGGTCGCTAGTCCCAACTGGCAATTGACCACCAGTCGGGATGTTAGCGCGTCGTGAATTCTTTTAAGTGACAGGGATAGTAAGATCAGCCTGTAACAAATATATTGAAATAATATATTTAATTTGATGATATTATGAAAATGCCAAAAATTACAATGTCGCCTTTGTACAATACAAAATGGCAATGTAAACAATGTAAATGAACTATGGGTAAAATTGCCTAAAATCCAGTACCTAGCCGTACCTACACTACGTCTAGCTACACCTAGCTACTGGGTCGTTTACAAAAGGCACTTAAAAGCATGATGGGGACGTTTATTGAACTATGGGGATATAGGAATATAGTAATAGCCTATGACATATTTCCCCCACACTGGCCACCAAATGTCAACGGAACCTGGTCGCTAGTCCCAACTGGCAATTGACCACCAGTCGGGATGTTAGCGCGTCGTGAATTCTTTTAAGTGACAGGGATAGTAAGATCAGCCTGTAACAAATATATTGAAATAATATATTTAATTTGATGATATTATGAAAGTGCCAAAAATTACAATGTCGCCTTTGTATAATACAAAATGGCAATGTAAACAATGTAAATGAACTATGGGTAAAATTGCCTAAAATCCAGTACCTAGCCGTACCTACACTACGTCTAGCTACACCTAGCTACTGGGTCGTTTACAAAAGGCACTTAAAAGCATGATGGGGACGTTTATTGAACTATGGGGATATAGGAATATAGTAATAGCCTATGACACTTGCGTTGTTTTTAGACGATTCTTTTGAAAATAAATGAAATTGGACATTGTTATGAAATATGAATTTGATCGTAGTGCTTCTGGAAATACTAAAATGACGAGAACAAAGACCTATGGTAAGATAAAACACTTGTTTTTGTTCACATTTTATGTCAACAACAAGCCAAACACTGTCCCAGAAATGTCGCCATTTTCTCATGTTCGACCATTTTGAAACCGAAAGTAGATTTTAGATTGTGGCAGAAATTTAGGGCCTAGAAAAAGTTTTTGATGAAAATTGGCACACAGACAGAAAATTTTATGCTCTGTTTGGTTGTCAAGATGAAAAATTTCCAGTTTATTCGCAAATTACTGCTTTTTTTGTTTTTCTGAGGGCACTGTCAAACGGCAAAAAAACTCGCAACTTTAACGCGGTTCTTCAGCGACACCGGGATAAATACACGTATACGGCGATTCTTTTTGAACCGAATGATGTTCGCTTTTTCTATTTTCATCGCTGACAGATCGCAAATCTGAAGTATAAACGAGAACTTTGATGATAATCGCATCAACTGAAATAGGGCTTCAAAAATTGGAAGTAGTTCCTGGGAACGAACGCACGTGAATTTTGTTTTTAAAATCCTACGCTAGACCCACCTCCGTTCCCGACTGGTAAGGGAAGCTACTCTTACAGTACTTATGTGAATTCCAATTCGATTTATATAGTAAGAAAACCTGCCCATGCAATAAATAATAATAAGTTTTTTTCCAGCTGTATAAATTGAAACATTCACGAGAAGAAAAAGGTATCTTTAATATGTTAACCCAAAACACAGACCGCGGGTACACATTAGAACCGACTCGCCGAGGCGGCCCTAACGAGTAACCACAATCCACGTTTCGGAGCGAAAATAAGAAAACTGTAAAGCACAGTTTTAATATATAAAAAGTGGGGTATGATGGGGTGGTATACCCATGGACAAGTCTTCCTGATACTAGCGTCCCATGTTTGGCAATAGTTTCTTACCATACATGTATAAATAACTGTAGAACAGAAGATATGTATAAATGCGCAAAGGCATTAATGTATGCCACTAATGGGACCAGTTTAGTCAGAAAATAAGATGTGCAATGACTGCAGTACTAATTGAACAGTTCTTGGGCATGAAATTCATCTATGTATTTATAATAATTTTCGTGTGCGAATATAAACCGACTTTTCGCTCACGAAGCGTTGCGTCTACTTGTATGTAAAGACCCGGCTCAGTAATTTTAAACACCGGTTAGTCAGAGTTCTAACTAGCATTAGGCCACTCATTGGGCGGACAGGTGCGTTTCAGTAAGTGAAAACGTCCTAATCATCATAACTTATGGAGGCAAACGAAAACAAATATTTTTTTCCACAGAATATTAGCAGACAATAGAAATGGTGCTGAAATAGATAGTACTGTGTGAGTTTGAAGAATGTCAAGGTATTTTTATTAGAATTTGAACCATCATAACTTTTCTGACAAGATTTGTCGATCATTCATAATGAGCGTGGCAATCACATGCCAAACAATTTAATGGACAACTAGGGCTTGTTCCAACTGTGTCGATGTCAGGTGCTTAGCAAGATTGATTTCATGTGATAATAATGAATCGGAAAGGCCATTTTTGTGAGCCCTTATACATGTTGAAATGGTTGTTGCTCGGCTCTCTTGGCTTTGACAAAAACGTAGTGCTAATTCAAAGTAAATAAGCATGTGTAACAGAATGGTTAACAATGAAATGAAGTTAGTGCCAAAACTTACCATTTGGCAGCCCCCATGGCCGAACGGTTAAGAGCGATGTTTCTTAATCACTCGATCATCTCACTGCTGTGTCTGGTGTGGGTTCGAGCCCCGCTCTGGCCACATGTGAGACAAGCCAAGTTCTGCTTGCTGGTGTGTCAGGTGGTTTTTCTCGGGGTTCTCCCGTTTTCGCCCCACCTACTGATTGGCCCGTCTCATATGAGGCCCTCCCAGGGGGGTCTTTGCTCCCTGCTCCCTGAAAGAAAAATGACCTTTCTCCCCAGCTCCCTAAAATGTTTTTCCTCAGCCCCCTGCTCCCTGCTCCCTAAAACTCCAAAAGCTCCCCAAATCCCTGAAAATAATTGGCCCTTCCCATTCTCCCCAAATCCCTGAAAATAAATAGCCCTTCTCCCTGAATCCCCAAAACCCCTGGGAGGGCCTCTCATATGAGCTGAAATAATCTTGAAAGGACGTAAAACTGTATTAAAAAAAAAAAAAACTTAACATTTGAATAGTTTGTATGTGTGGCATTTTCCCTGTTTCAGTATATAAACCAATGTCGTATGTATAAAGTGTATCGACTGTTTTTGAAAGTTACACGAACATATACCCTGTAGACACGACCTTCAACGTGCTTATTAAACTTCCTTGTGTCATACGATTTAATTAATGTTGTATACGTGTGTTTTAAGTTAAAGATGTTTGTTCTTATGGGAAGATGGTAGGTTTAATTCTACATTTATCTCTAACATAAATAAACCACTGGTGCCTTATTTCTATATACTACTTATTCCCTCTTCCCTTTCTTATGCTGGTGAAATAAAAAATGCGTATGTATTTTTGTCAATGTCACGTCAATAGTAAAGTCAAGGGCATTGCTTCCGTAGTCACCCTTGGTATGATTTGCATATTTCACTTAAAAACGTGTGGTGTGTTTCATTTGATATATTACAGGCAATCATCGTTCTCTTATTGGAGAGTTAACCCACACACCGAGGTGAGACCCATTTATGCGACAATGTTTTGACTGATTACTTCCCGAATCCATGGGTCGTCCCTCAGTGAAGCTGTAAGCGGTTTGTTTCGCTGGTTTGAAGTTTAAAGGGAAGCGTCGGCGTGATTCGGTAATGTGTTGACATGTTATTTTTATTCCAAATACTTAAAGATGGCCTATACTGGAGAGTGCATGTGGTGGTTATCTCGTTAAAATATGCTCATAAGTGCTTTTGACAAAAGGTTTGCATATAAAGGTTGGTTACAAACAACTTATAGATTTCCAGATGATCCAGAAAGCTGCTGAAGTGACGGACTCTATAGCCTGCATATCAACATACTCGATAAATATTGGCATTTACAGTTTAGTTTAAGATTCCTTTTCTAACCAACGTTTAATATATTCGGCCCCATTTAGTCTTTATATCGACTATCCTGTTGAAATGTTGGCTCCATGTTGCCTTTTCTACAGGGTCACTAAAGGGCGCGGTAAAGTTAGCAAACTGGCAGAATGAGCAGAACGAAATGATAAAGTTAGCAAACTGGCAGAATGAGCAGAATGAAATGGTAAAGTTAGCAAACTGGCAGAATGAGCAGAATGAAAAATGTCTTTGTCGATTTTCCCATTCTGCCCATTCTGCTGGCAGAATGAAATGGTAAAGTTAGCAAAATGGCAGAATGAGCAGAATGAAAATGTCTTTGTCGATTTTCTCATTCTGCCCATTCTGCTGGCAGAATGAAACGGTAAAGTTAGCAAAATGGCAGAATAAGCAGAATGAGAAGAATGAAAATGTCTTTGTCGATTTTCCCATTCTGCTTATTCTGCTGGCAGAATGAAATGGTAAAGTTAGCAAACTGGCAGAATGAGCAGAATGAAAATGTCTTTGTCGATTTTCCCATTCTGCCCATTCTGCTGGCAGAATGAAATGGTAAAGTTAGCAAAATGGCAGAATGAGCAGAATGAAAATGTCTTTGTCGATTTTCTCATTCTGCCCATTCTGCTGGCAGAATGAAACGGTAAAGTTAGCAAAATGGCAGAATTAGCAGAATGAGAAGAATGAAAATGTCTTTGTCGATTTTCCCATTCTGCCCATTCTGCTGGCAGAATGAAATGGTAAAGTTAGCAAACTGGCAGAATGAGCAGAATGAAAATGTCTTTGTCGATTTTCCCATTCTGCCCATTCTGCCCATTCTGCTGGCTGAATGAAATGGCAAAGTTAGCAAAATGGCAGAATGAGCAGAATGAAAATGTCTTTGTCGATTTTCCCATTCTGCCCATTCTGCTGGCAGAATGAAATGGTAAAGTTAGCAAAATGGCAGAATGAGCAGAATGAAAATGTCTTTGTCGACTTTCTCATTCTGCCCATTCTGCCCATTCTGCTGGCTGAATGAAATGGCAAAGTTAGCAAAATGGCAGAATGAGCAGAATGAAAATGTCTTTGTCGATTTTCCCATTCTGCCCATTCTGCCCATTCTGCTGGCAGAATGAAATGGTAAAGTTAGCGAACTGGCAGAATGAGCTGAATGAGCAGAATGCAAATGTCTTTGTCGATTTTCCCATTCTGCCCATTCTGCTGGCAGAATGAAATGGTAAAGTTAGCAAACTGGCAGAATGAACAGAATTAGCAGAATGAGCAGAATGAAAATGTCTTTGTCGATTTTCTCATTCTGCCCATTCTGCTGGCAGAATGAAATGGTAAAGTTAGCAAACTGGCAAGATGAGCAGAATGAGCAGAATGAGAAGAATGAAAATATCTTTGTCGATTTTCCCATTCTGCCCATTCTGCTCATTCTGACAGTTTGCTTACTTTACCATTTCGTTCTGCCAGCAGAATGGGCAGAATGGGAAAATCGACTAAGACATTTTCATTCTGCTCATTCTGCCAGTTTGCTAATTTTATCATTTCGTTCTGCCAGCAGAATGGGCAGAATGGGAAAATCGACAAAGACATTTTCATTCTGCTCATTCTGCTCATTCTGCCAGTTTGCTAACTTTACCATTTCATTCTGCCAGCAGAATGGGCAGAATGGGAAAATCGACAAAGACATTTTCATTCTGCTCATTGTGCCAGTTTGCTAACTTTACCATTTCATTCTGCCAGCAGAATGGGCAGAATGGGAAAATCGACAAAGACATTTTCATTCTGCTCATTCTGCCAGTTTGCTAACTTTACCATTTCATTCTGCCAGCAGAATGGACAGAATGGGAAAATCGACAAAGACATTTTCATTCTGCTCATTGTGCCATATTGCTAACTTTACCGTTTCATTCTGCCAGCAGAATGGGCAGAATGGGAAAATCGACAAAGACATTTTCATTCTGCTTATTCTGCCAGTTTGGTAAGTTTAGCATTTCATTCGGCCAGCAGAATGGGTAATTCTGTGTAGAATGGGAAAATCGACAAAGACATTTTTTTTTTCATTCTGCTCATTGTGAAAGTTTGCTAACTTTACCATTTCATTCTGCTCATTCTGCCAGTTTGCTAACTTTACAATTTCATTCTGCTCATTTTGCCAGTTTGCTAATTTTACCATTTCGTTCTGCCAGCAGAATGGGCAGAATGGGAAAATCGACAAAGACATTTTCATTCTGCTCATTCTGCCCATTCTGCTCATTCTGCCAGTTTGGTAAGTTTAGCATTTCATTCTGCCAGCAGAATGGGCAGAATGGAAAAATCGACAAAGACATTTTCATTCTGCTCATTCTGCCAGTTTGGTAAGTTTAGCATTTCATTCTGCCAGCAGAATGGGCAGAATGGAAAAATCGACAAAGACATTTTCATTCTGCTCATTCTGTCAGTTTGGTAAGTTTAGCATTTCATTCGGCCAGCAGAATGGGCAGAATGGAAAAATCGACAAAGACATTTTCATTCTGCTAATTCTGCCAGTTTGGTAAGTTTAGCATTTCATTCGGCCAGCAGAATGGGTAATTCTGCGTAGAATGTGAAAATCGACAAAGACATTTTTTTTTCATTCTGCTCATTGTGAAAGTTTGCTAACTTTACCATTTCATTCTGCTCATTCTGCCAGTTTGCTAACTTTACAATTTCATTCTGCTCATTTTGCCAGTTTGCTAACTTTACAATTTCATTCTGCTCATTCTGCCAGTTTGCTAACTTTACCATTTCGTTCTGCTCATTCTGCCAGTTTGCTAACTTTACCGGCTTTCACTTAAGTGGCTTTAGTAGCGCCGAAACCACGGTACAGTATGTCCCATCCCCTTTCTCATTCTCTTAACGGATCTAAGTATAATCGATATTATGAACTTTAGTTGTACGTGTATACAACTTATCTTATCAACTTTACGAATGACTTAGATAATTTTATTTTTAAATATGACCGGCCTTCGCATTTTGTTTGTAATTTGATATCGTTGCCAATATAAAGTTGAGATACATTATACGTGACACATTGGTTGTATAAACAGTAGTTATACGTTTTCAGTTACATACGTTCGATATTAAAGTCTAAGATTTTCAAAATAATATATTTTGTTAGGAGTTTGAAGTGGTTTTGTTGAAAACTGTAAGTTTAATTGTGCATTTTTGTGATCTTTCAGATTATGCGAGAGACACATTTGCACGGTCTCTCTATCTCCGCATGTATCCTAACTTTCTTGGTTGACTATGTTAACAATGATTCATAAAATGATTCATAAAGGAAATGGTATCTTGACTACGGAAGCGTATATGTGCACCGTGTTGTTGCTTTAGTTGGCATCATCTCGACTTTGCGTTTGTCGATTTGTTTAGTTGATCTACCAATTCTCGACAAATTAATGTCTAGATGTCGAGTTAAAATGACACAAATCGATATACTTTCATTCTGATAGGATTTAAAGTTGCAATAATCTTCTCGGATAATCGAATTGATTATGTTAATCGTCTAAAATTATCTTGTGAAACATAATCGTAGTGTTATTTTCATTTAAATAATGCAACTTCTAGAGATGATTATGTCGAAATAACACTGTAAGGAAGCAGTTTGAAATAAATTTCGCACCGATCAGAGTTACATGGCAATATACTTCTCGACTTATTTAACTGATTTTATTAGTCGATATTAGTTAAGTCGTATAATAACATAATGAAACCAGAAGGGCACCAGTAGATACCTGTACGTCTCAGCTACGATCAGATGCAAATTTTTGTTGTTGAGTTTTGATCTATTCCATCCTATATTCTAATGAAACGTTCGTCCCGCTAAAAGCACCATGTGAAATTCGATGGCTCTGGGTTTATTGGTTTCAGAATTTTTGCATTTTTGTTGTAAATATTTTCTCTACGGATAGGACATTTTTGACCGAATTATTATTTCTATAATTCTGCATTGTCATTGGTGCTGGTATACTGATAATATTTTTCTGATGACAATTATCAGTTCTGAAGACTCCATCCCCCATATGTTTACATTTTTATTGCAATCGCCTTAGATGAAAGTATCTTTCTTGATGTTCTTCATTTCCCAATGAAAATCGTTAAGTCACGTGATCTAGAGGCCACGCCTATGGGCGGAGAGACATCAAAGCCCATCCAGTGACGTTGTTTGTTTACTCTTGTTGTTGTGACGTTGGTCGCGTATCGCCATGACGTTAGGCGCGAAAATTTGACGTTTTGGCTGTTCCAAAATTACGTTAAGTGGGATTTAATGTCAAATATTTACAATTTTATTGCAATCGCCCTAGATGAAAGTATCTTTCTTGATGTTCTTCATTTCCCAATGAAAAACATTAAGTCACGTGATCTAGAGGCCACGCCTATAGGCGGGGCGACGTCAAAACCAGCCGGTGACGTTGTTTGTTTACGCTTGCTGTCGTGACGTTGGTCGCGTATCGCCATGACGTTAGGCGCGAAAATTTGACGTTTTGGCTGTTCCAAAATTACGCTAAGTCGGATTTAGTGTCAAGTAACCCGAAAATGAGCGATGAAATGCGCAATTAAAAATCTGATACTTGATTGATAATATAAAATGTAAATATAAGTATTGAAATTCAGATTTTAGCTTTCACTGGATGATGAAAAACATTAGCTGTTTTAATGTCTCCGAGAAGCCCTTCGGGCTTCACAGACATAAAAACAGCCTAATGTTTTTCATCATCCAGTGAAAGCTAAAATCTGAATTTCAATCCTTAAATAATATGAAAATGAACGGTGATATGCGCAATTAAAAATCTGATACTTGATTGATAATATAAAATGTAATTATAAGTATTGAAATTCAGATTTTAGCTTTCACTGGATGATGAAAAACATTAGCTGTTTTAATGTCTCTGAGAAGCCCTTCGGGCTTCACAGACATTTAAACAGCCTTATGTTTTTCATCATCCAGTGAAAGCTAAAATCTGAATTTCAATACTTAAGTGATTTTAAACTTCCAGAAGTATGTGATATCATAGAATAATGAATGCCTTACGGACAGGACACTTTTTTGTTACATCGTCTTCATTAATTTGGTATATAAATTTCTATCCAGTGATAATAGTAATCCTAGCGACTGCTTATTTTAGGTATGTCCAAATATTGTTTATAAGCCATTGAAAGTAGTATTTGATGTAGCAGTCTGACTTATCGGGCAGGCCTTCATCACTTTAGAATATCCCAGTTTCACACATGTCAGCAGTTTTAGTAATCATTGCATAACCCAAAAACAAATAATCGTGGCCCATTGAAATAAACGGCAGAATAAAGTTTACTAGCTACAGACTATGTACATAAAGTGTCAGTTTTAATCCCCTTAACATAAAAAGAAGCAATTGTCAAGTGAGACAGTATAACACCTGTTTTGGGGATATTTTTGGTTAATTTAAACTTCAATTGTGAAAAATAGCTTGTCCAATCAACATGAAAGTTTTAGGCCAGGGAGAGATACTTGGTTCTGACATCCTGCAATTCAACTTACTAAGTTACGTAAGTATGTAAGTGTTGAAGTATTTGTTACACAATTGCATTACACTTGATATAATAATTTTCATCTGATCTTGGCTGACCCGTATAGCATACAAAAACTGACAGTATGGTGTCGGTTGGTACATCTCACATACAACAACTGACCGGCAGGTACCTGTAGCCTACCACAGTTGTCAGTAGGGTACCTGTAGTTTCCTGTAGCCTACCGCAACTGAAAGTAGGATACCGGTCAGTACCTTTAGCCTACCACAACTGATAGTAGGGTACCAACAGGTACCTCTAGCCTATCACAACTGATAGAAAGGCTAGAGTTACCGGTCGGTATGCTTCAGTTGTGGTAGGCTACATGTACCTACTGGTATCCTACTATCAGTTGTGGTAGACATATACCTACCCCTGGTCGTTCGTCTCTCACTAATGAGAAAGACCATCATTATTTTTTTTAATATAATATTGTGATAGGCTAAAGGTACTGACCGATATCCTACTTTCAGTTGTGGTAGGCTACAGGAAACTACAGGTACCCTACTGTCAACTTTAGTAGGCTACAGGTATATACCGATATCTTATTGTCAGTTCTGGTAGTCTACATGTACCTGCCAGTCCGATACCTTACTTTCAGTTGTTGTATGCTACAGGTATCTACTGGTGCCCTACTGGTTTTATTATGTTATTTTACAACGTAACTTAAATCGACTAATAAAATGAGTTGGATAAGTCGAGAAGTATATTGCAATATAACGCTGATCGGTTCGAAATTTATTTCAAATTGTTTCGTTACAATGTGTTATTTCGACATAATCATCTCTAGAAGTTGCATTATTTAAATAAAGATAACACTACGATTATGTTTTACAAGATAATTCTAGACGATTAACATAATCAATTCGATTATCGAGAAGATTATTGCAACTTTAAATCCTATCAGAATGAAAGTATATCGATTTGTGTCATTTTAACTCGACATCTAGACATTAATTTGTCGAGATTTGGTAGATCAACTTAACAAATCGACAAACGCAAAGTCGAGATGATGCCAACTAAAGCAACAACACGGTGCACATATACGCTTCCGTACTTGACTGTTAGACTCTTTTAGCGAAAATGGTTATTTTATTTTATTAACTGGCAGTTACGAATGCCATGTTATATACTTAATGGTGTAAATATTAAGCTATGTTCTCACTGTCCCTGTTTAGCTCCCCGGTTCGTCCCGGTTTCAAAAACCGGCATACTTTTCCACCGACGGGGTTTGCTGTGGCTTGACTCGGCTGTTCGTTACATTTTAATTAAGATAATTGGCTAACATTGGTAAACGAAACCAGAGTTCAAGGTGTATAGAATTCCTAAAAGAAATGTCATTCTCATGTTCTGTTCGAAAACTAGGCACATTACGCTCTTTTTTTAAAATCTTAAAAACATAAAAACAATCTTCTTCTCCGAAACCACAAGTCCCAGACCTTTCATATTTTGTGTGTAGCAATGTATATGGATGTATTTCAAAAGTTGTATGAAACACTTGTGGAGCCAGTAATGTTTTATGCCAGTGGCATCTGGGGAGTAACGGACTTTAAAGAAATCCAGTCAGTGCAAAATAAAGCATGTCGCTATTTCCTTGGTGGCGGTAAATGTGCCTCAAACGTTGCCTTGCGTGGTGATATGGGATGGAACTCGTGTTTTGTTAAAGCTAAAATTGAAGTATGTCGACTATGGATTAAATTAAGAACTATGCCTGATCAACGTTTGTTAAAAACTGTACATAACTGGTCTAAACGCTATTTGCAGAGTTGGGAAGGGAGAGTGACAAAAATAGCAAATCGGTTAAATATAGCAAATGTCATAAATGATGAAACGCTGTCTATACGCTTTGCTCTTGAAAGTATCAAACGTATATTATGTATTAAAGATTCAGAAAATTGGAATAAACACTTAGAAGAGTCAGACAAACTTAGGACATATAAAAAATATAAGGCAGTTTTAAAGAAGGAGTGGTATTGCGATTTACCATTACCTAGAGACCACCGCCGCATTCTATTTAAGTTACGTTCATGTAGTTTGCCATAAGCTGTGGAAACCGGTCGTTATTCAAAGCCAAAGACTCCAATTAACGAACGTTTATGCAGGTTTTGTGATACTCATTCTGTCGAAGATGAAACACATTTCTTGATAGACTGTCAATTATATACTGACTTGAGGTTGCCTCTGTTTCAGAAGGCAGTTACATGTATAAACAATGAACAATTTGAAAATTTAAGTTCAGAAGACAAACTTATCTTCATTATGCAAAACAAAGACTTACAATTTGTATTAGGTGCTACTCTAAGTAAAATGTTTGCCCGAAGAAAGACGTTTTCATAAGCTTTTAGTCAAGTGTTTTAGACTTTGTTGTAAATATATGTAAAGTATAAATCACGGATGATTTTAGTTGTTGGACAGCCCAGTTGACATATGTGCATAACTTGTGTGCATTGGCGGGAAATCTAGACTTCTCTGGTAGCACACATGTATGGACCGGCTGCATTTATATGTGAACTGATCTGCAGCAACTTTAAATAATTGATGATATTGTGCTTTTAGTATACGTCTTTTAGTGTCTTATTGGAAAAGGTCCCTCAGGACCTTTTCCACAGTGTTTACTTTGAATATGAAGAAAATTTTACCCATGATCGACTGCTCTCTCTCAGTTACGCGTTTTGTCACATAAAGCGCTTAATAAAAACTAGTGAACCCGTCTATACTGACTAGACAGTTAACCGCAATCAATTAAATTTATCCATTGTTGACACTCTCCGTCAAAAAGCGGTAAAATTTAGTAAGCAGTCTCGATCATGGTGACTGCTTATCATAGCGCATCTATGATGGGATCGTAGATACCCTGACGAGGGGTACAGAAACTATAAGAACTCTATATGACTGACCTTTAGTCCATCACATCGGTCCCATGGGCCTGTTTCTGGGAGTGTGGCTGCAGGTCAAAATTCAGAACTCTGTCACAAATTGACTGCACTGCAAAATGGTTTTCTACACATCGACATATTGATTGTAATCGTGTTCCCTTTAGTATTGGCTTTGATTCCATAACATCAGAAATTTTGGCCAATGCCTTGACTGACAGATACACACACTTATCAAGCGTTCATTTCGTGTATAGGAAACGAAACTGAAACGTACGGGAATCGAAATTAATGACAAACCAGAGAATCAACAACACTGAAATCTAGAGCAAAAGGAATCTCTTATAACAAACGGCTGCTGACCTTTTCATTGGTTTCTTTTTAAAGAAGCCAACTTGTAAGTCGAAATCGGCTGGATATCAATATTAATTTAAGTTCTTTTAAATATGTATGTTGTAAATATTGATATACGACACTTTTAATAAACAACTTACTTACTTACTTACTTACTTACTTACTTACTTACTTACTTACTTACTTGTATAGTGGTCCTCTTTATAAATCCTGCCAACCGTGCCGCTGGGGTCCATACAGGCCCTGCCCCGGGGGGCGTAAAAGGGCAAAACATAAAAAAAAATCTTCTTCTCCGAAACCACATGGCCCAGAGCATTCATGTATTGTATGTATCAATGTGTAGTGGCCCTTTTTATAAATCCTGCCAATCATGCCCCTGGGGTCAAAAATGGCCCCGCCCCGGGGGTCATTAGCTCCCATAGACTTACATTGGGAAAAACATAAAAAAAAATCTTCTCCGAAACCACAAGGCCCAGAGCTTTCATATTTTGTCAGTAGCAATGTATAGTGGTCCTCTTTATAAATGCTGCCAACCGTGCCCCTGGGGTTCATACAGGCCCCGCCCTGGGTGGGGAGTGGTCATTGGCAAAACATAAAAAAATCGTCTTCTCCGAAACCACATGGCCCAGAGCATTCATGTATTGTATGTATCAATCTGTAGTGGTCCTTTTTATAAATCCTGCCAATCATGCCCCTGGGGTCAAAAATGGCCCCGCCCCGGGGGTCATTAGCTCCCATAGACTTACATTGGGAAAAACATAAAAAAAATCTTCTTCTCCGAAACCACAAGGCCCAGAGCTTTCATATTTTGTCAGTAGCAATGTATAGTGGTCCTCTTTATAAATGCTGCCAACCGTGCCCCTGGGGTTCATACAGGCCCCGCCCTGGGCGGGGGGAGTGGTCATTGGTAAAACATAAAAAAAAATCGTCTTCTCCGAAACTACAAGGCTCAGAGCTTTCATATTTTGTTTGTATCAATATATAGTGTTCCTCTTTATAAATCCTGCCGACTGTGTCCCTGGGGTCCATACGGGCCCCGCCCCGGGGGCGTCATGGGAAAAACTTTAAAAAATCTTCTTCTCCGAAACCATATGGCCCAGAGCTTTCATATTTTGTGTGTAGCAATGTATAATGGTCCTCTTTATAAATCCTGCCAACTGTGCCCCTGGGGTCCATACGGGCCCCGCCCTCGGGGTCATTAGGAAAAACATAAAAAAATCTTCTTATTCAAAACCACAAGGCCCAAAGCTACAGCAATGTGTAGTGGTCCTCTATATAAATCCTGCCAATCATGCCCCTGGGGTCAAAAATGGCCCCGCCCCGGGGTCATTAGCTCCCATAGACTTACAATGGGAAAAACATAAAAAATCTTCTTCTCTGAAACCACATGGCCCAGAGCTTTCATATTTTGTCAGTAGCAATGTAAAGTGGTCCTCTTTATAAATCCTGCCAACTGTGCCCCTGGGGTCTATACGGGCCCCGCCCCGGGGGCGTCATGGGAAAAACATAAAAAAATCTTCTTCTCCGAAACCACAAGGCCCAGAGCTTTCATATTTTGTTTGTAGCAATGTATAGTGGTCCTCTGTATAAATCCTGCCAACCGTGCCCCTTGGGTCCATACGGGCCCCACCCCGGGGGCGTCATGGGAAAAACATAAAAAAATCTTCTTCTCCGAAACCATGTGGCCCAGAGCTTTCATATGTTGTGTTGACCAATGTATACTCCTCTCCTTTACAAATGCTGCCAACAGTGTCCCTGGGGTCCATACAGGCCACGCCCCAGGCATGTCATTATCTACCATAGACTTATAATAGAAATATATGAAAAAAGCTTCTCTGCAACAACAGCATGACACAAAGCTTATATATTTGATATACAACATTGTCATGTGGAGCTCTACATAAATCCTGCCAATCTTGTCCCTGGGGTCAAATATGGTCCCATCCCGGGGATCATTATAGGACCCTGACCTTGTTAGGCGATTTTTTCACGTGAACCAAAATGGCAGAAAAAAGGATACATAATCCAGACAAGAGCTCTTCAGCTGATGTAAGTAGGGTTTCAATGTCACATGACCAAGATGGCCACCATACCCATATATGGTACTTTGTCCAGTGACTGTACTTGTTGACTCACAGGTGAGCGATCGTTGCCCCTGGGCTACTTGTATCTTATTTCTTTTATATTTCATTTCATGTATTTCAGAACTGATGATATAACATGGCCTCCGTTGATGGATCAAAGTCACTGTTTATGACCTCAGACGAGGCCATTGATAACCCCTGTGATCCCTGTAAGTTCGGCGGAAGTGAAAACAACGGCACCCACTACTGCAATACATGCGCCGAGTACTTGTGTAGAAGCTGTAAGGAATCACATCAACGATTTAAAGCCACCAGAAACCACAAAATTGTTGCCAGTAAAGATGCTTCCGGACAAGGACAAAACGCGTCACAATTCAAGGTATTTTGTACATGCGACAATGCATTAGAAGTCACGAATTTCTGTAAAACCCACAACGAGGTCGCATGTATGACATGTAAGTCTGTGAAACATAGAAAATGTAATGTTACCACACTTCAGGACAAAAGCGCCACCTACAAAATATCGAATATTCAGAACCTTATACAGAACACCCAAACCCTGGAAGATGAGATCAAGCTTTTTCTACAAGACCGGGACGCGGACGTTGAACGCATAGAATCAATGATAGAAACAACACGGGAGAAAATAGAAAGTTTCAGAAGAGAATTTGAAGCATTCTTTGATCGGTTAAAGAAAAACACGCTATCGGAATTAAAGGAACTGGCAAAGTCAATGCGCCATGATGCGGAACAACACATTCCAACCTGTACAACTACACTGAAGTCACTGGGCGACGACCTTAAGATGTTGGATGATGCCTCTAAATGTTCCAATACAGAGATGATGTTTGCTGTAGATGTCAAAGTATCCAAACGACTGAGTGAGCTACAATCAATGATGAAGGATTTTCAGGACGAAGTTAAAACACCATTTCTTCACTTTGAAGAGAACAAAAAATTGTTGGATGTGAAACAAAATGTGACGACACTTGGGACTCTGAGGGTAAGCGAATCACAGAAAACAAAAACTGAAACTACCAATTTCCTAAAAATGAAAGTTCAGAATTCACGAGATGTCCAGATTAAGTTACCCCGTGACAAGAAAACACCATTTATTAAAGGTTGTACATTTATGGCAGATGGTCAACTCTTAGTGTGTGACGATAGCAATAACAACATCAAACTCTTAAACTCAAAGTTTGATATAACAGACAGCCTTGGTTTGGCTAGTTATCCCTGGGACATCTCAGCAGTCGACAGTGCCACAAATGTCGTCACCCTCCCTGACCGTAAACAATTACAGTTCATAGACATTGTACCATCTCTCAAAGCTGGTAAACAAATACAACTGGACAAACGATGCTATGGTGTTGATGTTGTCAGAGATGAAATCTATGTTACCTGTCATGATATTCTGGGCAATGCAGAAATACGTGTGTTTGACAAGAATGGAACAATCATCAGAAAGATACCAGATGTCAACAACAATTTGTCCTCACTCAGTCGACCTGACTATATAGCTGTCAGCACAACCTCGTCTAAGATTTATGTGTCAAACTGGGATACACATACAGTTAGGTGTATCTCATTTGACGGTAGTTTGGTATTCAATTACAAACACGATGATTTGAGATATCCGAGGACTGTCATAGCTGATGAAGAAGGAAACATTCTTGTTTGTGGAGAGGATTCCAGTAATATCCATGTCGTCACATCTACTGGTCAGCGTCACTCTGTTCTATATACTGTACAAGGTAGACGAGACAATAGATGTAGGAGCATGGCTTACAGACCAACAGACCATACACTTGTTATAGGACTTAAAGATGACAAAATGATTGTGTTACAACTGGCCAAAAGTAATTAAATCATTGACTGCTAACAACCCGGCAAACTGTTCCCCTTTTTGCAACCGTTCATGTAAATAGGAAATAGTTTTCTCGCGATTTGACTATAAAATATAAAATGAGCCGCGTCAAGAAAAAGACGTACTTTTGTGTTGAGCGAAAACAATCTAAGAATTGAAGGCATAGGAATTGATCCAATTAATTTGCAAATCCCAACACAGGCACCAGGACCCGAAGTTATAAAACTTTTTTTCATGCTCAAGTCAGCTGAGCATAACAGGCCTAGGGGATTTAAGGCCTGATTTCCGCCTCATGTGTTGGTGAAAAAATGAATTTTGGAATTTTGTGGAGAAAAGTATTGCATATAGCAGGTATAGGTCCCTGCTTATAAATTCTAGCAAAACTATCACATTCAAATTTGTTACGTGCCAGGCGTAACTAGAAGATTAAGGAAACCAACAAGTTGGTTAGCCAGCAACAAGCTTTGTTTAAAATTTAACAAATCTATTTAGAAGTGATTTAACTAGTAATTACATGTGAAACAATCAAAAGCATATATACAATCAAACAAAAATGAATGTACAATACCTTTCAAGATGTTAATTCCCTTAAAGAATGTCTGAATGTCCCTCAGAATTTTTTAACACAAGTCTGTATCAGTTTCTGATCCCAAGAATTAAAGTTTGTTTCAAAATAGCACTATGTCCCAATCCAGAATCGAATATCACAAAGTAATCCAAGAATAAGTTTAAATTCCAGTAAGATAGATTTTGACTTCTTAATAGTAACAGTACCCAAAGATTGTCCTTATGAAAATTTGTAGCCCTTATATAGCACTGAGGAACATTCAGGATTCTTCCAGCAAATTCTATGATATCATATACTAAAAATAACAAGTTGTTTACCAAAATTTAATGTTGTGGAATATTCTAGAGAGGCCATTATCCTTCCAGAAAATTCCACAATACTCTTTTGACAAAAAAAAAAAATGATTTTTCTAGAAGATTCTACATCTTTGGTTCTTCCAGATTTTTCCGGACTTTTCCGTCAAAGAACAATCTGAAATTTCTAGAAAATTCTGAAGTAAACAACCTGTTTATGTCCAATATCTGGGACACTAAAAGTAAATAATTGCTAAGGACAACAAGTAAACATCATATGTATAACATCATACTTTCCTGGGCATACTCCCTTGGGAAGTTTACCAGTACTGAATGCACATCTTTCAACAAGTAACTGTCGTACATAACACTTCCCCTCTTCAAAGAAAAGAAAGTTTTATAAAATAAAGCTTTCTTTTGCAATACTGGATAATTTTATACAATATGTTTAGCAAAATTTGTGCAAAACTAATCAAATACAACAGCACAAAGCTGGACATCAGCATTGTAGAGGCACTTAAGCTCTGCTTAGGGTGTCTGGAATGATATTATCTCTTCCTCGGATATGTCTGATGTCAAGATTGTGCTCTTGCAACATGAGACTCCACCTGAGTAAACGCTGGTTCTTGTTTTTCATTTTATGTATGAAAGTCAGTGGATTGTGGTCACTGAAGACAACAATTGGTGCATGTGAAGAAGCTAAGTAAACTTCAAAGTGCTGAAGCGCAAGGATTAGAGATAGGCATTCTTTCTCTATGGTAGAGTAATTTCTCTGATGCTTGTTAAACTTTTTGGAAAAATAACAAACAGGATGGTCAACACCATTGTCATCTTCTTGCAACAATACACTGCCTGCACCAACATCACTGGCATCTACAGCCAACTTGAACTCTTTGTCAAAACTTGGTGCTAAGAGAACCGGAGCACTTCTAAGTATGGCCTTGAGCTTATTAAATGACTTCTGGCAGTCATCTGTCCAAACATAGTTGGCCTTCTTACCAAGCAAGTTTGTCAGAGGCTCAGCTATAGCCGAGAAGTTGTTGCAGAATTTCCTGTAATATCCAGCCATACCCAGAAAGCGCATCAGTTGTCTTTTGCTAGTAGGTACAGGAAAATCTGAGATAGCCTCAACTTTAGCTTCTACAGGTTTCACCTGACCTTGACCTACAATGTGTCCAAGAAATGTCAAGTTTGCGTGGCAAAATTCACTTTTTGCCAAGTTCACAGTTAGTTTAGCATCACTTAGCCGGTCAAATAATGTTCTGATTGTCTGCAAGTGTTGTTGCCACTCCTCACTGAAGATAATAGCGTCGTCGATATAGGCTTTACAGCCATCCAGATTGGAAATCAAACTGTTGACCAGCCGCTGAAAAGTCGCAGGCGAGTTCTTCATTCCAAATGGCATGACTTTATACTGGTACAGTCCATCTGGTGTAACAAATGCCGAGATCTCCTTTGCTCTGTCCGTGAGGGGTATCTGCCAAAATCCCTTTAGCAGATCGAACTTTGTAACATACTTGGCATCTCCAATATTATCAATGCAGTCATCGATTCGTGGGATGGGAAAAGTGTCTGTTTTAGTGACAGAATTGACTTTTCGATAGTCTGTGCACATTCTAAATGTCCCGTCTGGCTTTGGTACAAGAATACAAGGAGAACTCCATTCACTTTGGCTGGGTTCAATGAAATCATTGTCCAGCAAATATTGAACTTCTTCCCTGAGATATTGCTGTTTTACAAACCCCAATATAACTTGAAAATTATACTGGCGGACTCATTCAACGCTACAACAGGGGCATAATAAATACAGATTTAGAATCAGCGGAAGAGGAATGATGTATATACAAATATATATACTGGCGGACTCATTCAACGCTACAACAAAAATCCGTTCGGAAGACGGCTAAATACAAATAATTAGATCGAATATTTTGCATACAATACCCATTCCAATGCCTCCTAAGCTTTGTGCATCCCGTGTACCCTGTCCACACATCACTGGATGTGTAAGTGTTTTCATGTTTTCATACATGTGTCAGTTGAAATCGAATTATTTCTTGCCAATTATAAATTAAAGTCCTGGGTATTAACCTATGGTAAAGGAATGTGCACATAACACTGGTTGGTTCCGGGAGGCTTACCCGAGAACAGTGCGGCTATCTTACATGGCATAGCTGTTATCCATGTACGTCATAAAAGTACTAATGCCGTTTTTTATTCAGTTTAACGTCCCTTTCAAGATTATTTCAGCTCATATGAGACGGGCCAATCGGTAGGAGGGGCGAAAACGGGAGAACCCCGAGAAAATCCACCTGACACACCCGCAAGCAGAACTTGGCTTGTCTCACATGTGGCCAGAGCGGGGCTCGAACCCACACCAGACACAGCGGTGAGATGATCGAATGGTTAAGTGCGATAATGAAATATCAGCGCTCTTAACCACTCGGCCACGGGGGCAGCCTCCTGCTACAGATCACCATTGGTGTGATCGCGCACATGCTTATATTAGAAAGGACTTCCTGGACCAGCTATCAACCTGTGACTGTGCAGCTCCTGGTAATATAAGCGTCGGCCTGTTCAACAACTAAAACGGATGCACATGTATACAAAATTGGAATTTTATTTTGAGACATTCCCGTTAAAAAGACGTTTGTATTTCAGTGTATGGTGTACAAATCTATCTCGGATTAGGCAAGAAATGTCTAATACAAATAAATTTATTCAGCATAAAACATTTACAATGTTTGTAGCCTACATCACCAGAGGACCAATGGTCCTGTAAACGCTCACCTGAGTCTGCTGCATATACCAATAAACATGTTTGAATATTATGGTATTTAACCCCAGTGCAAGGGCAGATGAAGCCCTTGGGCCGTTTTCTTTTTTCAGAATAATCAATATTCTGTCCATTTGCCAATTTCTTGCCGGCTTTTCCCTTCAAATGACATTTTAACATTTTTTTACCATTCAAATGCATGGGCAACCCATGTTGACCTTGCCATAAACTTGGTCAAGGTCATCACAGGGTCATGATTTATATATTCATTGTAGTACTTTAGCCATGGATGCTTCACGCCAAGTTTCATTGAAATCAATTTATTGGTTTCAGAGAAAAGAAAATATTTGAAGGGTTTTTAACATATATGGGCCTGGCGGCCATCTTGGTCATGTGACCTAGATTATTAATATACACATTGGTTCCCCCATCCTATAGATGCTTCACATAAAATTTGGCTTCAATTGGCCACGTGGTTTCAGAGGAGAAGATGTTTGAATATTATGGTAATATACATGTATATTGCCCCGGGGTGGGGGCATATGAGCCCTTAGGTCCTTTTTTTCAGAATCATTAATATTTAGTCCTACTACCCATTTCCTGCAAGATTTTCACCTCAAATGACTTTTTAAAAGTTTTCCCCATTCCAGTGCATTGGCGACCTATGTTGACCTTGTCGTAAAATAGGTCAAGGTCACCACAGGGTCATGATTTATATACACATTGTAGTACTTCAGCCATTGGTGCTTCATGCCAAGTTTCTTTGAAATCGGACCTCCAGATTTGGAGAAGAAGATTTTTGAAGGGTTTTTTACCATATATGGGCATGACAGCCATCTTGGTCATGTGAACTAGATAATTTATATATACATTAATGCCCTCATTTCATAGATGCTTCACATTAAATTTGGCCTTGATTCGCCAAGCGGTTTCAGAGGAGAAGATGTTTGAATATTATGGAAATATACATGTATATTGCCCCGGGGTGGGGGCAGATGAGCCCCTGGGGTCCATTTTTTTTTTCAGAATCATTAATATTCAGTCCTACTGCCCATTTCCTGCAAGACTTTCACTTTAAAAGTTTTCCCTATCCAAATGCATTGGCGACCTATGTTGACCTTGCCGTAAAAAAAAGGTCAATGTCATCACAGGGTCATGATTTATATACACATTGTAGTGCTTGAGCCATCGATGCTTCAAGCCAAGTTTCGTTGAAATCGGTCCACCGGTTCTGGAGAAGAAGATTTTTGAAGGGTTTTACCATATATGGGCATGGCGGCCATCTTGGTCATGTGACCTGAATTTCTTATATACACATTGGTTCCCCCTTCATATAGATGCTTCATATAAAATTTGGCTTTGATTGGCCGAGCGGTTTCAGAGAAGGTCTTTGAAAATGGTGGACGACGGACGACGACGACGACGACGGACGGACGCCGGGTGCCTGCCTATCCTATAAGCTCACCTGTGAGCCTTTGGCTCAGGTGAGCTAAAAATACAATATGTAATGAGATAATAATAAATTGGAAAGTCCATTGAAGTGAGCCCTTACATGTGGAAATGGTTGTTACTCGGCGGTATTTGCTTTGAGTAACAGAATGATTAACAATGAAATGAAGTAAAGCCCCGTTTACACATTCACGATTTTTGGCTACGGTGCCGCTACGATTCGCCACGATTTGTAAAATCGTCGTGTACCGTGGTTTACCGTGGTCATTCGTAGTAGAACCGTAGTGAATCGTGGTGAATCTTGATGAATCGTGATGATTCGGCAAACTCTACGGCAGCGCTTCGGAAGTTTTATACTGTTTAAAACATCCGTGGCGTACCGTGGCGAATCGTGGTGGTAAATGGGCGTGGCCTAATTCGTAGCGCAACCGTAGCGGAATCTTGCTTATTCGTACTTACACCGTAGCTATATTCGCGGCTATTCGTGAGAGACCGTAGCCAATCGTGGAGCTCCGTAGCGAAACCGTGGAATCTTTTACACTACGAACTCTCACGATTCACCACGAATTGTGTACGGTTGTCCTACGAATCATCCACGGTTTCGCCACGAAGCTCCACGATTGGCCACGACGGCAACCGCCGTGAATCGTACTAATACCGTATCGAACCGTACAAGCACCGTGAGCATTCGTTGTGCCATCGTGGTTAATCCTCATTGACCGTAGCGTTGCCGTCATGAATCGTCATTGATTCGTAGCGATACCTTACAGACACCGTACTAAGATCGTGGACATTCTTACTAGAATCGTAGAGATACTGAATATTTCCACTTTTCGCCACGATTCACCACGATCCATCCCGATTTTTCTGACCATGAGAAATCGGGGTGAATCGTGGTGAATCGTAGAGAAAATCGTGAATGTGTAAACGGGGCTTAAGTACCAAAACTTAACAGTTGAATAATTTGTATGATTTTTCAGTATATAAACCTTTGTCGTATAGAAATACTCTGGTGTATATGTAATAGTTAGAGTATGGAGGAGAGGTCAATACGAAAATTATAGACCCGGCACGTGAACTTAAAGCCGACCGAGCGCAGCGAGGGAGGCTTTAAGTTCACGTGCCGGGTCTATAATTTTCGTATTGACCGATACCGACATACTCTAACTGACTTATATACTGGCTGCTTTGTTTCGTTATAACAACTGCTATTAACCTTAAGACAGCAAGGCTGTTGGCCAAACCTTGCGCAGCATATTTAGACCAATTATATTCCGCTTAACTTTCTTTTCTCGCGACATGGCATATTAGCCAAACTATCCCACGGACTTATCGAGGTAACTAACTGTGAACGATAATTTACATTTTCTCGTGCAATCATGAACAAATAGAACCTTCACAGTAATTTCCCTTTTAAACGTCGTCAAACGTATTGCTTATGATTAAAGCAAGTAATTCAATACCTTCTAAGTATGATTTTACATAACTACATAATGTGCTTAAATTGATAAGCTAGTGTATATGGATCTGTCAAGGGCTTATCTCCTTGCTGGAAAGACAGAGGACCATTTTATGCCTGGCTGTTTTGGGGGAAAACAGCTGGTCAAAAATAACTGTGTGAAGTTCGTTCCTACTGCCAGGTTTCTCATTCACAGCACACTAACCCTAACCTTCTACTAACAATGGAACCAGGGAACAAGAGCTAGTTTCACACAGATGTATGCGACGATTCGTTTAATATAACGTTTGGGGGAATTGTAAATAAATGAAACCGGAAATTTCTTTTCTTTTCTTAAACCGCAAAGGATTTTAAATAATCTGTAGGAAGAAACTGCATTTAACGTTAAAAAGATTCTTAACCACGATTTTCTAAAAAAACAAACAAAAACA
Source organism: Rugalucina vietnamica (assembly GCA_964017185.1). Lineage (NCBI taxonomy): Eukaryota > Metazoa > Mollusca > Bivalvia > Lucinida > Lucinidae > Rugalucina > Rugalucina vietnamica. The sequence goes on from OZ024872.1 coordinate 2,700,860, forward strand.
AAAAAAACATCCCATCAGCCTTGGCAATATTGAATGTCTTTGAACACGGCAAAAACATTATTTTGCTGTGCATCTGACCAATTACAAAATGTACTTACCTTTTATTGAGTCTAATATAAAAATCAAAACATATATTATACAGGGGGCTGATAAGTTTCCCGCCTGATATTAGAGACCGGTGTATAAGTTTCCCGCCGGATATTATACACCGGTGTATAATAAACGGCGGGAAACTTATACACCTCCCGCCAAATCTTCCTTTGTTGAGTAGGTGTATATGTTTGTTAGAGACCTGCTCGAAACAAAGGAGCCAGTATATAATGACTGTTTTTAAAATAGTTACACGAACATATACCCATATACCCTGTAGACACGGCCTTCAACGTGTTTATTAAACTTCCTTGTGTCATACGATTTAAACTTGTGTTTTTAAGCTAAAGATGTTTGTTCTTATGGAAAGATGGTAGGTTTTATTCTGCATTTATCTCTAACATAAAATCAAGGTTTCGCCAAACAAACAACTGGTGCCTTATTTCTGTATTCTACTTATTCCCTCTTCATTTTGTTTGGCTGGTGAAATAAAATGCGTAGATAATTTTTGTCAATGTCATGTGAATAATAAAGTCAAGGGCATTGCTTCCGTAGTCACCCTTGGTATGATTTGCATATTTCACTTAAGGTAAAGAACCACAAAAGCCGTGGCGCTTAAAGGTCCGTGCGTCGCGAAGGACGAAATGCTATAACCTCGCGCCAATGACGTCGTTTTCAAGATGGCGTCGGCTGTAGGTGTGCGGTCCGAACACACAGAAGCAAAGAAACGGATTGCTTTTTAAGTTTATTTTACGAACAGACGCATAATAATGGAGTGAAAAGAAGGTATAGAAAATGATGACGACGATAGTCAATGCCGTTTCCAATTTTATGCATATTTTAGATTACCAGCGTGTGCTTTCCATGCGCGGATCCAGAAATTTTTATGAGAGGGGGTCCAACGAAAATGGTACTTTTTGGTCACAGACGAGGGGGGTATAACCCCCCAAAAATTCCGAAATTACCTTTTTTAGGTAAAAATTTCAAATTCCAGGGGGGGGGGGGGTCCGGACCCCCGGTCCCCCCACCCCCTCTGGATCCGCGCATGGCTTTCGGTTTATAGGATAAAAAGACAGGTGACATAAAGACAATAAATGAATTTATAGAATTTTCAGAAAGCTGGTGTACGTTATTTCGTACACCCATCGGCATTCCGGACGGCTTTATCATGTGGAAGGTGATTTGCGGGACTCGAGGATCGAACCCGCCAAAGCCTCATCAAGTTATTATCATTTCTTTATTCATTCTGTTCATTCGCCTGATAATTTATCTATTTTTTATTAAATTTTATTTATTTATTTATTTATATATTTATTTATTTAATTATTTATTCGTGGTGTTTTTGTGGCTTATGCGATCGAGCTTTCAAGCCTCGTGGAAGGAACTTGAGCTTTGGAATGAGCCTCTGAATGAGAAAACCAACAATCGGGGTTTTCGACCTGGGTCCGAGGTAATAAAACTTTTTTTCAAGCTCAGCTCAGCTGAGCATGAAATTTCAACTGCTCATAAATGTTTAAATAGTCAAAATTGGTGGAAAAATCAGGTTCAAAACTAAAAAACTAATTTATCCTGCTCATAGATGTTAAAATGCCAACAATTGTTGTCATTTTAACATTTTGCCAACGATTGTTGGCATTTTAACATTTATTAGCAGGATAAATTTAGTCTCTGCTGAACTGAGCATGAAGAAAGTTTTATAACCTCGGGGCCAGGTCCGACACAATCCGGACTGTACAGCTACAGAAGCAGGATAGAAGCTAGTAATGAAAACAATGGTGCTGATCAGCTGTGCAGCTACTGCATAGCTAATCTGCGCCTTTGGTTTCGCATATGCAGATTGTTTGTTTTCTGATGCAGCGGCTCGCATATAAGTTTAAAGGTACAGATAGAGAGACACTTTTAATTTTTTTTTGTCCCACCCTCGTTTGTAATTAGTCACGCAAGGAAAATAATAATACAAAAACACATTATATACTTTACAAGCAATGGTGTATACTAAAAGAAAGACAGACCTTACATCGCATGCCTTTCGCGTTTGATGAAATGATATGTTTGTTGAACAATTGAATAAGTTGGATTGAAGGCCATCTGATTACTGGTTAACCGCTCAAGTTTGAGCCTGACCAGGAAATTAAAGTGATTTCAAGTCAAACCGCCAATACATAGCTGGGTGGTTATATTTTAAGCCCTAATTTTGACATCCTAATTTTGGGTAAAAGTCCAGTAAAATGGAGGCAACGTCCCGGCATGACCATAGCTGTTGACTGGGACGTTAAGCATCCATTCAAACAAGAAACATCTTTAAAAAGATAAGTGTCGAAGATTAATATCTGTTCTGCAATAGGGTACAGGATGCATGATGTACATTTTATTTATGCTTTATTCTAAAATATAAATTGTTGACAGTGCATAGAAGATCAATGATGTAGTAGTGATACCTAAGCACAAGATATATAGTTTTGGGACTGAAATCCATCTTTGACGGACACAAGCCTAGTTTGCTCTGTTGTTGAAATGACATCACTACCTTAGCCTGACAGCTAAACGCTCAGTGAAAAAAACTGTACCTATTCGTTTTAACGTTGACAGTTTTAATGCATATATACCTACCCCAAAATTCCTGGATATCAATCTGATGCAAAGAAAAAAAAAATGTAGCAAAAATATCGTTATTGTGCGGTGAGCCCTTACTGGCGGAAACAACTCGTTCTGTGAGGCAGAGCCTTTGATCCGAATACGCCTATATTCAATGGAGAAAATCCGAACGCACCTTATCTACGATGGCCTGCATGGATCATAAAATTTCTAAATCCACAGATTTTTTATTTTAAACTTTCTTTGCTAAAGCTTTCGTCACACAAAACGCGATTAAAATGAATAACAATAAGGATCAATGATGACTTGTATAGTAAAAAAACATCATCTTGAAGTACTTTTTAAAGAAATGCAGTTTGTTGCCTTTTTCATCTTCCATAAGGAAAAAACCCGGATGCAGGTCAAAAATGATCTGAGATGTCTTCGACAAACAAACTTACACGTTTGACTGAAATTTAGGGTCAAAGACTTTGAACATACTGTTGACCTTAGGCCGGATTTGAACCATTCACCGTTCGTGATATGACTGAAAGGTCATTCGAGTTGAAAATCACTCAGTCCGATACAAGCACAAGTCAATGATCTAAAATTCGCCGCCTAAAGCCCATTTTTTAATAAACCAAATGCCGAACGTTTATGAAACACGTCCGAAAAGTCTAAAGGTGCCATTTTCATGAAGTCAATGTCACTTACGGAAAATTAAGAAGTTTAGCTTACATGTATTCATGCGTTGGCAAATACCGCCGAAACTAAGCTGGTAGTCAATGACTTTTATTTTACTTTTTGACAATATAAAAACGAGACTATACTTAATTTAAAAAAAAAAATCTATGGATTAGTTCTCTTGTAAACGGCGCTCATGTGCAAAAACTACGCGATTTTATTACTTTCCTATTACGTCACATACAAATAAAGGCATTTTTAGCCATTTTAGGGGAACGATTTGCAGGGAAACCAACCTGGTAGCCATGTGTTTTTTTTATTACACGTATCGATAGATATAAATATTTTCTCACATGAAAAAAAAAATCTATGGATCAGCCATATTATGGTTCTTTACCTCAGAAACGTGTGGTGTGTCATTTGATATATTACATGAAAACATCATTGTCTTGTTGGAGAGTCCCGCTGACACCGCAACCCACACACCGAGGTGAGACCCATTTATGCGACCATGGTTTTACTGATTACTTCCCGAATACAAGGGTCGTCCCTCAGTTAAGCTGTAAGCGGTTTGTTTCACTGGTTTGAAGTTTAAAGGTAAGCCCGGCGTGATTCGGTAATGTGTTGACATATTAATTTCATTTAATGTACTAAAGGTGGTCTATACTGGTGAGTGCATGTGGTGGTTATCTCGTTAAAATATGCTCATTAGTGCTTTTGACAAAAGGTTGGTATATAAAGACTGGTTACAAGAAATTATAGATTGCAAGATGATCCAGATAGCCGCTAAGTGACAGATTCCTTAGCCTGCATATCAACATCATACTCGATAAATAGTGTCATTTACAGTTTTATATTCATTTTCTAACCAACGTTTATTTTATTCGGCCCCATTTAGTCTTTGTATCGACTATCCTGTTGAAATGCTGGCTCCATGTTGCCTTTTATACAGGGTCACTGAAGAGGCTTAAGAATCCGAAACCGCGATACAGTATGTCCCATCCCCTTTTTCATTAATATAATCGCTGCTCTTAAAAGATCTCAGTATAATCAATATTATAAACATTAGTTGTACGTGTATAAAACTTCCTATTAACTCGATAGTTAAATTTGCGAATGAATTAGATAATTTTATTTTTAAATATGACCGGCCTTCACATTTTGTTTGTAATTTGATATCGTTGCCAATATTAATTTGAGATACGTGACACACTAATTGTATAAACAGTAGTTATACGTTTTCGGTTACATACGGTCGATATCAAAGTCTAACATTTTCAAAATAATATATTTGGTTAGGAGTTTGGAGTGGTTTTGTTGAAAACTGTAAGTTTAATTGTGCATTTTTGTGATCTTTCAGATTATGCGAGAGACACATTTGCACGGTCTCTCTGATCTCCACATGTATCCTAACTTTCTTGGTTGACTATGTTAACAATGATTCATAAAATGATTCATAAAAGAAATGGTATCTTGACGGATAGACTCTTTAAGCGAAAATGGTTATTTTATTTTATTAACTGGCAGTTACGAATGCCATGTTATATAATTAATGGTGTAAATATTAAGCTATGTTCTCACTGTCCCTGTTTAGCTCCCCGGTTCGTCCCGGTTTCAAAAACCGGGATGAACTGGGATAGAACCGAAGTGCTACCGTGGCAAACCGGTATAAACCGGGAAGCCTTCGTGGTTGTATTAAAATGTTTAATACAACCGGGCGAACCGGGAGAGATGTCAAAAATCGAGTAAAACCGGGACGACGTAATAGACCAGGGACTCGACCGTGATGAACCGGGATGAACCGGCGCAAACCGTTTGTAACCGGGGCGGCACCGAGATGAACGGGACGGCACCGGGGGGAACCGGGACTCCACCGGGGTGAACAAGCTTTAAGAATTTGGCCATGGTTAACCAGTACCGCCCCGGCGACGTCCCGGTTCACCCCGATGGCGTCCCGATTCACCGCGGTTGCGTCCCGGTTTACCCCGGTTGCTAACAAATTCAAAACCGGCAAACACCGTGGCGGCACCGGCAATCATCGGGACGCCACCGGGGAGAACCGGGACGCCACCGGGATGAGCCGGGGCGCCTCCGGGGTGAACCATAGTAAAACCGGACTATACCGGCCTGCACCGTGACGACACCGTGGCAGAACCGGAACCAAGACCGGGCCACACCGGGGTTACACCGTGACTGTGAGAACACGATCAATTTGGGTGGGAACAGTTCCCCGATTTATCACAGTATACCGACTTGAGTCCTTGTTTTTGATTTATCATGGTGGTTTACACGATTTATTTGTTTCTACTTGGTGATTTATTGACTAAATTAGAGATTCGCCACGAGGATCGAACAACTAACTAAATGTTGTGAACCACTGCAGACGCTGAGATTGAGGTTAGGTACCTGGAAAATCGATTTAAGCCCGCCAGTAATTTTACATTGCTCCAAGGCGATATGGTAGGGTGACAATGGGCGAAAAAGGCCACTATTTCTAGGGGGTACCCGGTCATCCGGTATAACAAAACGTATCATATATCAAAATGTTCAGCAGAGACTGTAGTATATGGAACTGCCGGCATAAACTGGCAAAAGTGATGGCGAGCTGAGAAATCCAAGATGGCGTCCAACATGGCGGCCAAAGTGAAAAATCCAAATTTCGGGGTATACATGCATTTCACAGATTTCAGGTAAACAATATACACAATATTTTGAGATTTTCTAAAATTTTAAGTGTGTGGGGCATCAAAATATGCAAATTTGATAATATTTCAAGGCAAAATGGTGTTTAAAATTCAACTTTTATGGCCGAGGGGGTCGTTTCTGAGGCCCACCAGAGACAAAAATATTTTTAGCATGAAAATAAGTGATTTGTTTGGCTTTAATTCACTTTCATTAAAGAATAAGTTTGTCTTATACTAGCATCTGGTCATTTAAGCCACAATTGTACATTATTTGCAAAGTTATTCAATATCTATTTACCCCACCCCCTTATTTTAAATTTGACAAGTTTTCAGGTATTTCCCAAACTGCTGTTAGAAATCACATGTACTGTGTTCCTTACAGCATGCAATCAACAAACTTCACTCTGTTTGATTTTATTGCACTGGATTCAATACAAATATGCTGTTTAATGAGCAGTTATAAGATATTTAAAATGAACAACATCCAAGATGGCCGCCAAAACTTACAATTCCTTATATTACACTCACCAATATGATTTAGATGACTTTGATGTTTCAAAAATGTTTGGTTATTGTTTCTGTGCTGCTTGGAACGTATTTGAACATATAAAACCAAGCTTTCAGTCATTTATAATGGCAAATAAGATGGTTTAAACGAAGGCTCATGTACAACTCTATAGATAGGCTTCTAAAATATCTAAAATAACAAGGGCGCCTTGTTCGTTTTATAATTTAAGATGATGTGCGTTTTTATCTTTTTTCTGAGAAATTAACATTAACTCCAATAAATTATATATAGTCTGATTGCAATTGTATATTTTACTGTGCCAATTTGAGAGGCAAATATATGACATCAAAAATGGCTCCTGAGAAGTTAAGTGACATTTATATACGGCTTTCATCTGCCATATATGACAACGGTAATCACATTATCAGGTTTTCCATTTCAAATCATGCCTATTTTGTTCAGTCTCAAACCACTAGTGCATACTTGAGATTAAAGTATATTGAAGGAACATTCAATAAAACAATTGTAAATACAATATATTGTAACATTTTGGTTGCTTTCAGTGCAAGAAGCGTGTCAGCACTTGGATGTTTACTCCAACACCACTAATATTTTTTGCCATTTTTAGTACAAAAACACAATACTTCATTCAACCATTTGTTTTTAGACAACCCTGCCATACTGGATGTTATGAATGATGCACCAGAGTTCTTATGGGGGAAATGGGGGATAATTTTATTTGCCTTCTGTATACAGTTTTCCCCCTGTGCTTATGTCAATGTTTAGATTTTGTCTAAGGTTGGTTACGATTCATATCAAGGACTTATTGCTCATCACGCATCATTATCATATTTTGTTTTATATTGATAAATTGGGTTCTCAGCGCCTGTATCATGCCTACATCATCATATGGATAGTTTCATAGGGGTGATATGCAATTCTGATTCAACTTTAAACAGTGTCTTTCATGAAATTCTCTTTTTTTACCTATAACTTACAGGTCTATTAAAGAGATTTGTATCTTGTACTTAGATGGAACCAGGGTGGATCAAACAGATTTTTTGAGGTTCCCGATCAACAGTCTTTGGCTTGAACCTGTTTAATGGTTAATTATAAAATAAAATTTATAACTGAGATCCTTTAAGAGTAGTGAGCACATAAATAAGAAATTGGATGGACCATGCCTTGGTTTCAGCTCTTTAAGCCCCATCAGTGACCCCACCGATTTGGCAACATGGAGCCAAAGAGAATTACTGTTATACTGATCCTGTTTAATGAGCATGTATGATAGAATTAGAAAGTATCAAACAGCAAAGCCAATAGGACATGCAAAGGTGCTTTTGAACCAAACAGGTCACTACATTTTTTTAAATTAAAAGTTATTTATTCAAATAATACATTCAGATACAATAAAGAGACTATTATAATATGCAGTCAATTGGAATATATTACCCATCAAATGCTGCAAAACCAATTTTCATAATTTGGGTACAGTCAAAAATTTGTTACAATATTTTGGAAACATACTGTGCAAATACACCCTTGATTTATTCAAGCCCTGTTACCTAGTTATCTATGTTTGTTTAATAAATACTTATTCCTCAGACATAAGGACAGGGTTTTCAGTTCAACACTAATAAATAGCCACAAGATATATTTCCAAGGGAGTTCGGGTCCCAACCATTGGTTATGAAAGAAATAAATGGGCTGCTGATGCCGCCAAGCAAAGGTTGTGATGTCTCCAAGCAAAGGTTCTTCGATGCTGACTGACCACCTGATTACTGCTTAACCTTTCAGGTCTGAGCCTGCCCAGGAAAATCCCATAAAATGGAGACAAAGTCCCGATATGACCAAAGCTGTTGACTGGAACATTAAGCATCAATTCAATCAATCAGTTTAAATTTTTCACAGCATCATTATGCAAGGCATCGGTCTCAGATTCAAGAGGTCCTGGGTTCGAACCCCACTGGCAGTGGATTGTGTCATCTAGCAAACAACATAATTTGCTTCTCATAGTACAAGGAAGTTGTGTATCCTTCTGGCCAGGTCTGAAAATGTTGACGTTCAACCTCAATTATAAAGTAGCAAACTGACAAGCAATGTTTATACATGTATGCTATACTGAATTGTAGAGATAGGTAGCCGTATTAGATAAAACAGGACAGGTCTATATACTTGTTATGCAACATTGGCCATGGTCATCTTAAAAGAATTTATCATAAAATTTTGGGCCAGAGTAATTACATATTTGCAGGTAAAATAATGCTTCGTGTTAATTTTTGAAAAATGATAAGTTTGAATCAATTCCAGACTGGAAACTCCAGTTTCTGCCACTTTCATTTACAACTTAATAACAAATACGGTAGTCTAATGTTTTAAAGGTACAAATGCTATACGGGTACCTCCTAAATATTTCCATATTACATTTCAAATTGCAAAGACATTAAACAATTTTGGTGATTTTTACATGATTCCTGCATGTATCTGTTGGTTAGTCACTCTTGATTTAAGTTGAATACACTAGTGATAAAATTGTGAGCATGCAGAATTTTTTGTTTTTATGAAATGTACACCCCCATCCCCACTGGAGCTTAAGATTTCAACCAAATAATGGACAATAAATGCAAATAGCTTTGCATGAATATCTTAACAAGACATCAACAAGACCTCAACAAAAAGTTCACCATTAGGAGCTTTATAACAGTGTCCTGGCCTGCTAAAGTACCTAATAGTTATAGGTAAAACAGATTATTTCATGAAAGATGCTGTTTAAAGTAGAACCGGAAGTGCATATCACCCCTATGAAGCTATCCATCTGATGCTGTAGGCATAGTATAGGCGTTGAGAACCCAGTTCATCAATATAAAACCGAATATGATAATGGTGCTTGTTGCGTATGAAGTCCTTGACATGAATTTTAACCAACCTTAGACAAAATCTAAACATAGACATAAGCACAGGGGGAAAACTGTATACACACAGTAAAGAGAATTATCCCCATTTCCCTCATAAGAACTCTGGTGCATCATACATTACATACAGTATGGCAGGGTTGTCTTATAACAAATAGATGAATAAAGTTTTTGTGTTTTGTACGGAAATGTACTTTAATCAAAAGCATGCACTAGTAGTCTGAGAATGGACAAAATAGGCATGGTTTAAAATGATGATCTGATAATGTGATTACCGTTGTCATGTGGAAAATGAAAGCAGTATATAAATGTCACTTTATTGCTCAGCAGCCAATTTTGATGTCATAAATTTGCCTCTGAAATTGACACGGTAATATATACAAGAACAATCAGACTATTTTTATTTTCAAGTTTATGAAAAATTCTCAGAAATAAATAAGAACCCACACCTTCTTAAATTTAGAAACAAACAAGGTGCTCTTTTTTTTCAGATATTTTTGAAACCTATATATGGACTTGTATATGAGCTTTTGTCTAAACCATCTTAAATGCCATTTTTAATGAATTTAAGCTTGGTTTTATATTACAAATAAAATTCAAGCAGCACAGAAAAAATAACCAAACATTTTTGATACATCAAAGTCATCTAAATCATATTGGTGAATGTAATGTAAAGAATTGTAAGTTTTGGCGGCCATCTTGGATGTTGTTCATTTTAAATATCTTATAACTGCTCATTAAACAGCATATTTGTATTGAATCCAGTACAATAAAATCAAACAGAGTGTAGTTTGTTGATTGCATGCTGTAAGGAACACAGTACATGTGATCTTTAACAGCAGTTAGGGAAATACCTGAAAACTTGTAAAATCTAAAATAAGGGGGTGGGGTAAATAGATATTGAATAACTTTGCAAATAATGTACAATTGTGGCTTAAATGACCAGATTCTAGTATAAGACAAACTTATTCTTTAATGAAAGTGAATTAAAGCCAAACAAATTACTTATTTTCATGCAAAAAAAATATTTTGTCTCTGGTGGGCCTCAGAAACGACCCCCTCGGCCATCAAAGTTGAATTTTAAACACCATCTTGCCTTGAAATGTTATCAAATTTGCATATTTTGATGCCTCACAAACTTAAAATTTTAGAAAATCTCAAAATATTGTGTATATTGTTTACCTGAAATCTGTGAAATGCATGTATACCCCAAAATTTGGATTATTCACTTTGGCCGCCATCTTGACCGCCATCTTGGATTTCTCAGCTCGCCATCACTTTTGCCAATTTATGCCGGCAGTTCCATATACTACAGGCTCTGCTGAACATTTTGATATATGATATGTTTTGTTATACCGGATGACCGGGTACCTCATTTTTTTAGCCTGGATTGTCACCCTACCAATACTGTGGTGGTTCTTATTGTTTTATGTATGTGTGTTATTTTTTTGTGCTGTTTGCGCCTTATGTTTGTTTTCATATTTTTAGTTACGTTTAGGTAACTTGGTGTCCACCTACAGGGAAAATAGATGCTCATTCAGCTTACGATGTGCTTTCATGGTATAAGTACCTTATTGTTAATTTTGTTTTTCCCACATCGGGTTTTGGAGTGATAATTTCTTTCTGATTGCGTCTTTTCCTGATCGTTGCCTACTTGTACCTTTCTGTCTTCATTGGGGCGAACCTGGGTAGAACCGGGACAGTGAAAACGGGGCTTTATCGAGTTGTATTTAAGTATGTTAGTCAATGCTGTGTGAATTGTATGTCAGTTTGCAAGTTTGTCGTGTTTATTTTAGTTACCGTATATTATATTTTATGTGCCTAACGTCATTAAACTCATTCATTGATATGGTATCAGTCTATCAGAATATAGAATCTATTAGCTTTTTTTTCTCTCTTTCTTTTATATGCAATTAAATGTTCAGCCGCGGTGGTGTGATGGAAAGCGTGTTCGTTTAGCAATCAAGATGAGGCGTAATGAATACCGTGTTCGCTTAGCAATCAAGAGGTTGCGGGTTCGATACCCGGCTGGTACATACATGTATGTCTGAATGTACACCCTGACGTAATAAAGGCAAACTGTCCATAGGGTTTTACATTCAGTTCAATGTATGACCCACAGTCACAGTATGTTAACTTATTACGTAATCAATGTACAACAATCGGATGTCGATCGTGTGTAAACAATGATTACACATATTCGTATATATCTAGTTGTCGTTTGTTACACGTTTGTCAAAGCGTTTCGCACCTGGAAATTAAAAATTATACTTGATTGGCGTCTGGAGAATCAGCCCAGGTAAAGTTGACGTCTCTTTCACATTTTTGAATCTTAAAACAGCATAAAATTGTAAAACTCGTTCCAAAGACATTGTTTAACAGACAGAACTTGCGCTAAAACAGACCCGCTTTGTGAGAACAGTGTGTTTTTCCAAAGATGTATGGTTTAAATGTAATCCATAAATACCCTATTTCATCAATGTTTAATTGATACGGTTGTGGTATCTTACATAATAGGGAAAACTTCCGACAAATAGACGGCCTGCTGTATTTTCGAGTGTCACATTTTCCGTTATTCCTAATGGAAAGAGTGTACCATTACATGATGAGTCGATGTACCATTTTCAGTGATGAAAAATTCTTTTAGCTGCAGTAGATGCGTTTAGATCAAAGTATTTTACAATAAATAAACTTGTCTTTGGTCTCTACCGTGCAGTTTTCAAAACTTTATGCTGACCACAGATATCAGTTTATTGATTCACGGAATTAATATACAGAAAAAAAAATCACTAAATTGCTGTTTTAGCTCACTTGAGGTGAAAGATAAAACGCTAGGTTAAAGAATCAGACTCTTTTCGGCATCCCCGAGTGCGCTCGTCCGTCCAGGTGTCAACATTTTCAAACATGGATAAACACATTTTTCACGCTTGTTGAAATAACCTGTTTATTTTCGGCTTATACAATGTAGCAGTGTCAAAGGTAGTTCAGTCACGGCCGTGGTGCCGCTTATAAAATTGCAGTTCTAAGCGAAGAACTGTATATGTAAGTAAGTCGTCTGTACTGACTATGAGAATGCGTAACCGGGGCAATGATATGCGATTAAAATTAGTGGACAATACTACTATTAAAATAACATTGACCAACGTGTTTTTGTCAGAATATCATGTGTAGTCTGCTCTGTGTGATCTTCGAATGGAAAGCCCCTGCAGGGTTTCTCAAGCAAAGCAAATATATTTGTGCTGTTTGCACATTCTGTGCGTTTTTGTGTTTTTGGTTAAGTTTGGTAAATGAGTGGCCACCTACTGGGCAAATAGCTGTTCACTCTGCGTATGATATGTTTTCTTAGTATAAGTACCTGATTGATTATTCAAGTCTTTTGCAACATCGGTTTTTGGATTGGGAATTCCTTTCTGATTGCGCCATTTCCTGATCATTGCCTACTTTTACATTTTTCTAGCCTTCATCTGTGGCTCTACAGACTGATGTTGGACCTGCTCAGAATGATAGAAAACCGAGTTTCATACGGCATGGATAAATTACAATGATTACTTCATACCACATAAATGGTGTCGTAAATTTCGTTTTGTGCAGAGATAAGCAACTTAATATATAATTAAATGTGCTGTAAATATCATTCGACGTTTCTCATAATCTGCAGTTAGCACCGCATTATACATGCACAATATCCTTTCTATACAATTCTCACTTACAATTATATATAAAGATTATTTGTTTGAGGTGAATACTAAATATGTTTCATCGAGTAGAATTTTCACGATTGCGCAGCTTAATTAAAAACCAATCGAGGTTGTCAACACACAAGATGAAATAGTTTTGCTATTTGCTGAAATAAAAGTACTTTTGTATATTTGAAACAATAATATAATGTTATTAATCAAGTAATTTCGTATTGGCCCAGTTACAGGTCCGAGGTCTGCTGTATTGGCCCGAGGCGAAGCCGAGGGCCAATACAGCTGACCGAGGACCTGTAACTGGGCCAATACGAAATTACTTGATTAATGAAAATTTTATTAATTAACTTTTCTATTTGAAGTGTGCTCTTTGACAATGCAGGTGACTATTAGACACAAAGATGTACGTGCACAAAAAAATTCTATCAACCATTCTATTCTGCTTTTGTGTTTTTTAGCTCTGAAAGCACATACTTTTTCATTTCGATCAGCTCTAAAAGCACCAACTTTTTCTGATTGCACCTATTTTTCAAAGTTTGAACAGCTCTAAAGGCAACACTTGTATAGTTCTATCAGCCCTACATGCAAAACATTTACAGTTCTTTCAGCTCTATAAATGCCAACTTTTTAATTTTAACCAGCTCTGTAGGTCGGACTAGGTCCCCTTCTTTTTAGCCTTGGGCGGCACGTACATAACCATTTTATATGTGGGTCTCACCCCCCCCCCCCTCCATCCCCGGGAATGCAGCCCACAGCTTGATGATACGAACGAAATTCGTGATAGCGAGTCGACTCTTGGAAGAAGGCCAATGAACATAATAACAATGAATTTCCTGAATAAATAAAAAAAGTTTCAAAAGATGAAACAGGCGCTTTTGAGACTTGGCAAGTCGTAGTAAAATTCCTACTTACCTTATGTTTTCATTCAAGAATGACTAGATCTAGATACAAAATAAAACAGAATCGTCGTCTGAATTCCATTTATCCTTTTTATTAGCGATAACTGTTGACGATTATTTCTAATTTTATAAATGCAACTGCTTTTAAAGCACATTAATTTTTACAAATACAACTGCAGTTTATTAGCGTCGATGCGGAGGAAAACATGGCTGCCTTTTCTTATGAAAAGGAACGTTGAATGACGTCATTTTCATATTGGCCGACTTTTCTCGTATTGGCCCAGTTTTTCTCGTATTGGCCGACTTATTCTGTATTGGCCGAGTTTTTTATTCGTATGATGCGGGCTGATTTATTCGTACAAATATCAATATTAATGTAGTTAATTAATAATGGCCTGTACAATACCTATAACACGGATAGACGGTGAAAATGCAAAATCAAAAATCAATTATATTTTGTAACCAAATAATGACAACGTTACGTTTTCACGCAGGCAACCCACCATCCTAATCATGTCTCATATAAAAGTTTATTGCCTTTGGCTAACATGTCTCAAGAATACCCATTTGTAAAACTGTTGACAGCCGCACGGATTCCCTGGCGCACGGATTCCCTAGCGCACGGACGGGAACCCCATATAAGCTCACCTTGTGAACCTTCGGTTCACTTTCGATAAGCCGGGATGAACCGTGACAGAACCGTAGCGCTACCGTGGCAAACTGGGGTAAAGGCCTGTTTACACATTCACGATTTTTAGCTACGGTGGCAATACGAGTCGCCACGATTTGTAAAATCGTCGTGTACCGTGGTGGTTCGTAGTAGAACCGTGGTAAATCGTGGCGCTACGGAAGTTTTAAACTGTTTAAAACATTCTTGGCGTATCGTGGCGAATCTTGGTGGTTATTTGGCGTTGCCTAATTCGTAGCGCAACCGTAGCGGAATCGTGCTTATCCGTACTGACACCGTAGCTATATTCGCGGCTAATCGTGAGAGATCGTAGCCAATCGTGGAGCTCCGAAGCAAAAACCGTGGAATCTTTGACTTCACAAACTCTCACGATTCACCACGAAATGTGTACGGCATCCACGGTTTCGCTACAAAACTCCGCGATTGGCCATGACGGCTACCGCCGTGAATCGTAGTTATACCGTATCGAACCGTACAAGCACTGTGATTATTCGTTGTGCCACCGTGGTTAATCCTCATTCACCGTAGCGTTGCCGTCATGAATCGTCATTGATTCGTAGCGATACCTTACAGACACCGTACTAATATCGTGGACATTCTTACTGGAATCGTAGTGACACTGAATATTTCCACTTTTCGCCACGATTCATCCCGATCCATCCCGATTTTTTCTCACCAAAAGAAATCGGGGTGAATCGGGGTGAATCGTGGTGAATCGTACAGAAAATCGTGAATGTGTAAACCGGGCTTACCGGGGAGCCTTCACGATTTTATTAAATATTTAATGCAACCGGGGCGAACTAGGAGGGATGTCAAAAAACGGACAGCAGCGGGGATACACCGGAACAAACCGTGATACCCAGGGCTCGACTGTCATAATCCGGCATAAACCTTCAGTAATCGCAACAACTACGGGTTATTCAGGCAAAATCCGGGGTTTCACCGGAACACCATCGGCGGAACTGTTGCAAACTGTCTTTAATAGCTCTGTCAAACATTCACGTATCAGCGGCCTATCGATCGCGTATCTATGAGATTTTCGATACCACGAGGTCTGAGTCGTATTTTGTTCGAGCGACGTATGTTGCACGTACGTCTGACGTTCTTACTACGTTCCCGCGTCGTATCAGTGACGTATCAGTATTCCTATGAAATTTTACTTTCGTATGTACGGCGCATCAAGGCGAATGTTCTACTTACGTATGCCGTATATATGGCGTATAAAATGTACGCGTGACGTATCTGCGACGTATGTACTACGTTCCATTGCTATCTGCGGTGTATCTGTTCTGTACCAATTGCTTTTTAATACCTAGGCGAAAACAAAAGGTTGTGTTCACTTTCTTCAGGCAATTCGTCGCACATTACAGAGGTGGAAGATGCCACCGGCAAAATCTACATAATCTAGATTAACACCGAAGAAAAAAAAAACGAGGTGAGGGGGGGGGGGGGAATCTCCAAGCTCCCCATCCTGGGCGATATCTGCACACTTACTTGATATTGCACACGAAAAATTCTTTTTATGAAACATTGCCAACTTCTTGACTTGAGGGTCATCGTGCAAAACTGTAAAGTTGGGACGTCAACTCTAATGACGTCATCTTCATCTAACGTCGCGTGGAAAATGACGTCATACCGGGCCAAAACGTCAGATGAAATTTGTCACTTTCAGATTCAATTTTAAACAATTTAAGCCGAAAAAAAGAAAATGTCAGCAATATTGATTCAATTGCAAAATGTGCAAAAATGATATCACTTATGGATATTATCGCGACCTTCGTGTAGATATTTAATTTTATTTTACGCTAACTCTCAACAAAATATCAAATATGAGAAGCAGATATTTATATCGCAAGCTTGCGTCCTTCGATATCCCAACTCGGGACAATATTCACCGATATGAGTGCAATAACTCTATTATATTATCTCAATGTTTCCTAGAATGCTTTTGTTTGTTGGAATTGATGTCAGTCAACAGCAAAAGTCATGTCATAACGTTGCCTCCATTTTATGAGACTTTAACCCAAAATGAGGATGTGATGACATCCAACACGTACTTAAAATATAACCACCCAAGTTAGTCACAAAGGCTTATAATATGCATGGATGGTTTGACTTTAACCACTTTTCCTGGGCAGGCTCAAACCAAAATAGTTTAACAGTAATCAGATGGTCTTCTTAGAAAGAGTTCATAAATAGGTCATATATAATATTTTCCAAATCATACCTTTACTCAGGTTTGGTTTAACATAAAATGAAAATCTTACTTTAATGGTCAACGAAACTCGTGCATGTAGTGAAGAATGGTAACGAAAGAGTGCGTAAAAGTTGTAGTGGCTACCAGTTATTATTAGTGGTTCAGTAAGTAGTATCAGACATAGTGACCGAAATAACGGGTACATAAACTGCAATAAAAGGATGCATTTACTGCAAGAACGGATGCATTAACTGCAGGAAATGGTACATTACTGCATCATATAAAATCATTAAGTCGTACACCTTGCAGTCAAAAAATGGGAAAACTTTAGGTTTGTAGTGGGTGTCTTTTAGAATCAATTTAGAACCTTTTCTCGGAGGAATCTGATAGAATCCTTTGAACAACCTCTAGATAACTGAAATACCTATTTCATTCACTAGTATAAAGATAGATATATGGCCTTTTAGGTTTAAAAACTCGACATGTAAGCGATCAGTCGGCCACGAGACGTTTGCCTGGGCAGTGAGTTTATAATTGAACAAAAGAATTAAAACACAAGAGCATACGAAAATACTTCTAAATTACCCTATTCAGGCGACCGTAGCTAAACCATACAGGGTGTCCCAAAAAAAACGTAGCCGCTACAAAAAAGTGTATAGCTTTTTAAATAAAACAGATATAAGCAAGATATTTTACACAGTGGTAGTGCTATTATAACTGATTCTTAACATGACATCCATTTAGCTAGGTGGTGCTTCATAATCATGTGACGTCATAACAAACTTGTGATGTCATTTCCTGTTATCTGCTGCAACTTGCATTCCTGGAAATGGAAAGCAGTAACAAAATGCAATACCCGAGCATTTCCAAGCTTTTATTCTGCATTAACAAGGTTATTAAGTGGAGGAAGTAATGTTAATTATCAGAAATTCAAACAAGTTTATTAAAAATGGACAAAAAGTGATAAAAAATGGGAATTTTATTCCAAAATGGGAAGTGAACGATCATCAAATGTGTTATGTAAAAATTTTAGTTACTCCGAAAGTGGCCATTTACAATAATGGTGGTCATTTCAGATATTAGTCGTATTATGTAATTGCAATTAATATATATCTAAAGACATTGTTTTGAAGCATACTCCTGCTAAGTTTCATTGAGTTACCTGTTAAAAATGAAATAAATAGTAAACATATATTGTAGCGGCTACGTTTTTTCGGGACACCCTGTATTATGTCACACAGTTTTTCCGAGATGAAACCTCAAATTATAAAGATTTCCATAAACATGTAACAAACGAATATGTGTAATCATTGTTTACACACTATCGACATCCGATTGTTGTACATTGATTACGTAATAAGTTAACATACTGTGACAGTTTTTCTATTCCTTTTTGGTATAATTGATTCGAGTACGGGGTGTTCGTTTTATGTGTAGCACCAGTGTTATCCTAGCGTGGCTGGCCTGTTAATGTGTTTATTGATATATTCATTAATTTGGAAAATTTAATACCATCAATAGTTTAATTGTTTTGTGACGGGATAGCCTCCCTTGGAAATATGCAAATTCAAAACTTTGTGAATTGAGTAAGTGTTGGGTATATAGCGCAGTAAACCAACCTTGGTGGATGAGCATGCTTTTCCACAGACGGGGTTTCCTGTGGCTTGGCTCGGCTGTTAGTTACATTTGGTGGCAGATGTGGGATAATGACAACTGCCAGACCGGGGTTGCCTTACCCATGTAGTCCCCAGACCAAGACTCGGGGAGGAATGAAGTAATGTGACGGGATAGCCTCCCTTGGAAATATGCAAATTTCAAACTCAAGGTTATGTGTTTTGAGAAATTGTTAGGTATACAGCGCATAAAACCACCCTTGGTGGATGAGCATGCATTTCCACTGACGGGGTTTGCTGTGGCTTGGCTCGGCTGTTCGTTACATTTTAGCTAACATTGGTAAACGAAACCAGAGTTTAAGGTGTATAAAATTCCGAAAAGAAAAATGCCATTCTATGGAACGCCAAAGCTGTCTGATGGTAAAGAATAAAAACATTTGATTCATCATCGGCATTATATCCTGCTCACATTTGATTATATGTTGTATAGTGTGCATTATATAATGAGAAAAGTCCATTATATGTTGGACCAGGTTCTTTATATTATGAAAAGTTTCATTATATGATGAGTAAACATCTTTATATTATGGTAGACTTACATTATATGACGAATAAACATCTTTATATCATGGTAGACTTACATTATATGCTGAATCAACCTTATTATATTATGTATGTTTCTTATTATATTATGGGCTATTGTCTTTATATGCATCAAGTTGATTATATGGTTCGATAACTTCATTTTATGCGTTAACTTCATTATATGATGTGACAACTACATTATATGATGTGGAAGAGAAGAATAATTACATTGACACCGTTTCGAGAGTAAATGTATACATGCCGGGACTACCGGACATACTGCTGATTCTATCTATCTATCTATCTATCTATCTATCTATCTATCTATCTATCTATCTATCTATTATCTATCTATCTATCTATCTATCTATCTATCTATCTATCTATCTATCTATCTATCTATCTATAATCATCACGATCATGATCGATCATCACCATCATCTTCATCATCGTAATTATGATCTATCATCATCAATATAGATCATCATCATCATGATAGATCATCATCATCATCATCATCATCATCATATCATCATCATCATGATGATCGAACGTCATCATCATCATCATCATCATCATCATCATCATCATCATCATCATCATCATGATCGATCATCATGATCGATCACCATCATAATCATCGATCATCACCATGACGATCGATCATCATCATCATGATCGATCATCATCATCATGGTCGATCATCATCATGATCGATCATCATGATCGATCATCATCGTCGATAATGATGATGATGATCGATCATCATCATAATCGACCATCATCGACCATCACCATGATGATCGATCATCCATGATGATCGATCATCATCATCATGATCATCATCATCATAATCGATCATCATCATGATCGATCATCATCATCATGATCGATCTCATCACGATCGATCATCATGATCGATCATCATTATCGAACATCATCATCATGATCGATCATCATCGTCGATAATGATGATGATGATCGATCATCATCATAATCGACCATCATCGACCATCACCATGATGATCGATCATTATCATCATGATCGATCATCATCATCATAATCGATCATCATCATGATCGATCATCATCATCATAATCGATCTCATCACGATCGATCATCATGATCGATCAACATTATCGAACATCATCATCATGATCGATCATCATCATGATCGATCATGATCATCATCATGATCGATCATCATTATGATCAATCATCATCATGATCGATCATCATCACGATCGCTTATCATGATCGATCATCATGATCAATCATCATCATGATCGATCATCATCACGATCGCTCATCATGATCGATCATCATGATCAATCATCATCATGATCGATCAACATCACGATCGCTCATCAAGATCGATCATCATGATCGATCATTATCATGATCGATCATTGTCATGATCGATCATCATCACCATCATGATCGATCATGAGGATCGATCATCATCATGATCGATCCTCACGATCGATCATCATCATGATCGCTCATCATCATGATCGCTCATCATGATCGATCATCATGATCAATCATCATCATGATCGATCTTTATCATCGCGATCGATCGATCATCATCATCATCATCATCATCATCGATCATCATCATCATCATCGATCATCATTATCATCGATTATCACCATGAGGCTCAAGTCAAATATAGAGGACATAAACAATGTGTGCCTGTATATGAAACTATAAAACGAATAGATGAAACACAGGCAACGGTAGAAGATGGACAAGAAACTGTTATAAAACGGATGGAAATTGCATAGATGACACTTTATTGATACTCAATCTGAGTTTCAGCATTTGAGCCTGAAAACTAGAAGTACAACAGCATATGCATTAATACACTATCACATAAGGGACAGAAAAAAAAATGAAGGTGTATTTGTAAGTGTATGAGGAATAGACGAGCCGTAAACTATAATAGGAGCTAATAACACATCTGAGGTGTATTGTACATAAGTAATTACCAGCAGAATGTTGACAGGTCGACAGGTTGACAGGTCGACAGGTAGACAGGTTGGCAGGTCGACAGGTTGACAGGTCAACAGGTTGACATGTCGACAGGTTGACAGGTCGACAGGCTGACAGGTCGACAGGTTGACAGGTCGACGGAAGTGAAAGAATTGCGCATGCGTGCAAAACATCGGCAATCATAGGGAAGGGTGTAGGTTAAGTTCAATGAAGTAGGCATTGATTCACAACGGAATGCCTGGGAGGCAAGCCCCCAAGACCCCCGCAACAGAATGCAAACTCCATATATAGCAATGTTACTGGTGGCAGGTTGACAGGTTGACAGGTCGACAGGTTGACAGGTCGACGGAAGTGAAAGAATTGCGCATGCGTGCAAACCATGGGCAATCATAGGAAGGATGTAGGTTAAGTTCAATGAAGTAGGCACTGATTCACAACGGAATGCCTGGGAGGCAAGCCCCTCAGACGCCCAGCAACTGAATGCATACTCCATATATAGCCATGTTAGAGGATGAGGTAAGCAGTAGTATCGGATGACAAGTAGACATTTAAATACAACTATCATGTGACTGTATATGGGATACCTGAGTGCTGGGCTGTTCTCATTTGACTGTTTATGGGACCTGTCGACCTGTCATCCTATAAACGAGAGTGAAAGAATTGCGCATGCGTGCAAAACATGGACAATTATAGGGAAGGATGTAGGTAAAGGTCAATGGTGTAGGCATCGATTCACAACGGAATGCCTGGGGGGCAAGCCCCCCAGACCCCCGCAACAAAATGGATACTCCATATATAGCCATGTTACAGGACCAGGTAAGCAGTAGTATCGGACAACAGGTACATATTACTATACAATTATAATGTGACTGTTTATGGGATACCTGGGAGCTAGGCTGTTCTCATTTTACTATATATGGGACCTGTCGACCTGTCAACCTGTCGACCTGACATCCTATAAACGGCAGATTGTCACCGTCTTTTATGTATATGGATATAATTTCGAAGAAAATGGCGAAAGATTAAGTAAAACAAATGGAGGTGATGATCTAAAAAAAGATGTCATGACTTGGGTCACAAATTATGGTCGACGATGATGATTGATGATGATGATGATGATGATGATGATGATGATGATGATGATGATGATGATCGATCATGATGATCGATCGTCATGGTGATGATCGAAGTTGATGATGATCGATCATGATGATGATGATGATGATGATGATGATGATGATGATGATGATGATGATGTTCGATCACGATGATGAAGATGATGATGATGATGATGATGATGTTTGATGATGATGATGATGATGATGATGATGATGATGATGATGATGATGATGATGATGATCGATATTGATGATGATTGATCATAATGACGAAGATGATGATGATGATGGTGATGATCGATCATGATCATGATGATTATAGATAGATAGATAGATAGAAGTTTGCGCATATAATGAAGTTTGCGCATATAATGAAGTTATCGAACCATTTAATCAACTTGATGCATATAAAGACAATAGCCCATAATATAATGAGAAACATACATAATATAATGAGGTTGTATCAGCATATATAATGTAAGTTTGCCATAATATAAAGATGTTTACTCATCATATAATGAAAATTTTCATAATATAAAGAACCTGGTCCAACATATAATGGACTTTTCTCATTATATAATGCACAATATTTACATTTTTATTGCAATCGCCCTAGATGAAAGTATCTTTCTTGATGTTCTTCATTTCCCAATGAAAAACATTAAGTCACGTGGTCTAGAGGCCACACCTATGGGCGGGCTGACGTCAAAACTCATCCTGTGACGTTGTTTGTTTACTCTTGTTGACGTGACGTTGGCCGCGTATCGCCATGACGTTAGGCGCGAAAATTTGACGTTTTGGCTGTTCCAAAATTACGTTAAGTCGGATTTAATGTCAAATAACATGAAAATGAACGGTGATATGCGCAATTAAAAATCTGATACTTGGCTGATAATATAAAATGTAAATATAAGTATTGAAATTCAGATTTTAGCTTTCACTGGATGATGAAAAACATTAGCTGTTTTAATGTCTCCGAGAAGCCCTTCGGGCTTCACGGACATTAAAACAGCCTAATGTTTTTCGTCATCCAGTGAAAGCTAAAAATCTGAATTTCAATCCTTAATTATACAAACATATAATCAAATGTGAGCAGAATATTATAACGATGATGAATCAAATGTATCAGACATCTTTGGCGTTCCATACCATTCTCATGTTCCGTTCGAAAACTAGGTACATTAAGCTCTTTTCTTTTAGAATCTTGCAGATTTAAATAATGGTCCATACTTAAAAACTTAAACTTCCCCTGTGAAAATGTTTGAAATTGAAGCTATCACCGCCGGTTTACAAAGGGTTGCTGATGAGGGTTCATCAGTACCCGAAACTGCACAATATTGCCGTTGGTTGGTTGGTTGTAGCTAAGCCCTAATTGGCCGTAGTGTTCTCTCGGTGAAGTGACTCTCTGTATTTTCTCTAAGTATAACTGTCACACAAGTAATCCTGCGTAGGTGGTGCGCTAATGTCTTGTTGAGATAGAAGTAAAGTCTATTTTCCAATCAATGCCACTCTTCGAATGTTATTTAACCAGAGCCCCTTTAATCTGAAATTGTCAAACAATTCACAGTAACCACTTGTAATTGTATCAGCCTACTAACTAAGACACCCATTTGCAGCTCACTATGCAGAGTTCAATTCCGAATGCTCCTTGTATAAACACTGAACACTGGTGTTGACTCAAACTTAAATGTACCTTAACATATTCAGTCCCAAGGTAGGAAGTAGTCTTTATCACAATTGATTTAAAGTTAGAATGCAGAAAACAACAAACATCACAAGGAGATGAACATCACAATATTTGCTCTTTATCACAGATCAATGCTTGTAGCATGCTTATATAAAAACCTGTGAAAAACCTTTTGACTAGACTTATATTGAGAAATACTAAACAATAAATTGTTGATATTTGCCATGCATACAATGTATTCAATCACCCAAACATTAACTATGAACACCTTAAAATGAAAATGTGTGATGACTGATGGAAGATACATACAAATTTCTTTTTACTTTTTTTTTTTTTTTTTTTTTTTTTTTTTTTTTTTTTCATTTTTTTTTTTTTTTTTTTTTTTTTTTTTTTTTCATATATAACAATGATAAATGCATGACCATGAGACTATGATTATTGTTGATGGAAGCTGAAATCTACATGTATAATTCATTTTGAATGACAGCACATACTTATATTATCAATTATTGAAATGCTCAGACATGCCTTAAACAGCATTTCTAAAGTCAGTCAAGCAACAAAATTCACAGGCACCCCAAAGAAACAGCCACCATGACAATGAAATATTTGGCTATTAACCAAAAAGAGATTATTTCACTCAATGATAAAATACCCCATAGCGGATGGTGCTCCTTTATCAACAGCGATAATTCAAAAAAAAAAAAAAAAAAAAAAAAAAAAAAAAAAAAAAAAATAATAATAATAAACAGTAATGATTAATGTGTAGGAGCTGGTGGCAGTGTATGAATTACAATTAATGAATTAAGTATCCAACCATACACACATAAAGTAAGATTCAGTATAATACATTACAAGGAATGAGGAGGGGCTGGGTGAGGGGGGGGAGGGGAGGGGGGGGGCAGGGGAATATGTGAGAAGCACTATTTTTTGAGAAACCTCTTTGTGCTTGTGATGTACTCACTAAGCAACATTAAGAGTGATTCTCTGTGCTCTTTGAATATTTCTTCCTTCAAGCTGAGGAAGATTTCTGCACTAATAACTTGTGCTCCAGTAAGATAGAACATCTGGGTTAGTAATTTCTGTCTTTCCTCTTCATATTCTTCACAGTCACAAATAAAATGGACTACGGTCTCGATCTCACCGCATGTGCAGTTCGGAGATTCTTCGAGACCTATCTTGTATCTATAGTCATTTAGAGTATATCCTAATCTAAGCTGTGAAATAACCTTTTTTTCTTCTATGAAAGGCATAAACATATATGTTGGGCTTTTCAAAGAGACCTTTGGCTTGTATTCATACAAATGCCTGCCCGTATCAGATGCATCCCAAGACCTCTGCCATTTCATGCAACATGATACTCTCGCAAATTTCTTAAAATCAGCTCCAGTAAGAATCTGACTTTCTTCTGGGAAAGATTTTGCTTCCTCTGCAGCCTCTTTTGCTAAATCATCTGCAATACAATTTCCTCTGATATCGGCATGGCCCGGCGTCCACTGGATACTGATTTCAAGTCCTGATCTCTCCAAATCTGAAATAAGGAGTTTAATATCTTCTACAGCCTTTTTATGGGATGTAGCAGCCCATCCTAAGGTCAAAATTCCCACGGCTGATTGACTATCTGAAAATATTGTAATACCATGTATTTGTCTTTTCTTGTGTTCACTCTGAGCAAATTCTAAGGCCATAAGAATGGCTATTAATTCACCAAGCAATATTGAGCCTCTGTTAGTAACAGGTCTCTTCAACATGACAGGCTCTGTCTCATTTGGTACAAATATACAAGCTCCTGACCCACAGGGCCCAGGGTTTCCTAAACATGACCCATCTGTAAACACTATCAAATTATTGTAGTTAGACATCTCCACCAGAGATTGAATTATTACCTTAGACTCTTCTTGTTGTGTCACATTTCTGGATTTTGAGGAGCCGAGTCTGTTCCAGTACTCGGGCTTGGACTTACTGGGGCATAAGCCCTCTAAGAATGAGAATTCTGGTTCAACATTAATAATGCTTATACCTGTATTTGTCTCCATATCCTGTAGTTGTGAGTCAATTACTCCAAAAGGGGACACATGTCTCTCCTTACCCCTGAAATCATCTCTCCAGTCATTCCACATCTGTTTTATTGTCTGACTATTGTCTTTTGACATTATCTTACCTCCCTCTCTGATAGACAACTCTTCTCTTCGCAGCTCTAACGGAAGGACTGATGCCTCCACCTCTAAAGAATTCAGGGCTGCTGTACTAGAGACTCCTAAACACAGTGACAATCCTTTCCTTTGAACCTTATTAAGGGTGTCTACTGAAGTACTATTCTGCCAGACTGGAGCCGCAAATTCAATTTGGGGAATTACTAATGCTTTGTATAATTGAAGCATTGATCTAGTACTCATTTTTTCTGTGACGCTTACTCGTCTTAAGACCGACAAGGTTTTTTCTGCCTTTAATTCCAAGTTATCAAGATGCTTGGAAAAAGTCAAACCCTCATCTAACTGTACACCAAGCAATCTAGGAGACGGATTATAAGGAATTTTTTTCCCATTAATCCTAATTTCTAATTGATTGTTTTCCAACAATTCTTTGTCCTTGGAGAAAACACATACCTCTGTCTTTTCTATGCTCAGCTTCATGCGCATACTACATTTTTCTGAACGTTTTTACAGCTTCCAAAGCATCAACTTTTATATTTTATTTTTCTTATATTTCATTTCATGTATTTCAGAACTGATGATATAACATGGCCTCCGTAGACGGATCAAGGTCGCTGTTTATGACCTCAGACGAGGCCATTGATAACCCCTGTGATCCTTGTAAGTTTGGCGGAACTGAAATCAACGGCACCCACTACTGTAAAACCTGCTCTGAATACTTGTGTAGAAGCTGTAAGGAATGGCATCAACGCTTTAAAGCGACCAGAAATCACCAAATTGTTGCCAGTAAAGATGCTTCCGGACAAGGACAAAACGCGTCACAATTTAAGGTATTTTGTACATGTGATAATGCATTAGAAGTCACGAGTTACTGTGAAACCCACAACGAGGTCGCATGTACGACATGTAAGTCTGTGAAACATAGAAAATGCTATGTTACCACGCTTAAGGACAAAGGCGCGACCTACAAAATATCGAATATTCAGAACCTTATACAGAACACCCAAACCCTGGAAGATGAGATCAAGCAGTTTCTACAAGACCGGGACGCGGACGTTGAACGCATAGAATCAATGTTAGAAACAACACGGAAGAAAATAAAAGGTTTCAGAAGAGAGTTTGAGGCATTCTTTGATCGTTTGGAGAACAACACGCTATCGAAATTAAAGGAATTGGCAAAGTCAATGCGCCATGATGCGGAACAACACATCCCAACCTGTACAACTACACTGAAGTCACTGGGCGACGACCTTAAGATGTTGGATGAAGCCTCTAAATGTTCCAATACAGAGATGATGTTTGCAGCAGACGTCAAAGTATCCAAACGACTGAGTGAGCTACAATCAATGATGAAGGATTTTCAGGACGAAGTCAAAACACCTTTTCTTCACTTTGAAGAGAACAAAAAATTGTTGGATGTGAAACAAAATGTGACGACACTTGGGACTCTGAGGGTAAGCGAATCACAGAAATCAAAAATTGAAACTAGCAATTTCCTAAAAATGAACGTTCAGAATTCACGAGATGTTCAGATCAAGTTACCCAGTGACAAGGAAACACCATGGATTACAGGTTTTACATTTATGGAAGATGGTCAACTCCTAGTGTGTGACTATGACAATAACAACATCAAACTCTTAAACTCAAAGTTTGATATAACAGACAGCCTTGGTTTGGCTAGTTGGCCCAGGGACATCTCAGTTATCGACAGTGCCAGAGCTATCGTCACTCTGCCTGGCAATAAACAATTACATTTTATAGACATTGTACCATCTCTCAAGGCTGGTAAACAAATACAACTGGACAAACGATGCTTGGGTGTTGATGTTGTCAGAGATGATATCTATGTTATCTGTCATGATAATCCGGGCAATGCAGAAATACGTGTGTTTGACGAGAATGGAACATTCATCAGAAAGATACCCGATGTCAACAACAATTTGTCCTCACTCAGATGCCCTCACTATATAGCTGTCAACACAACCTCGTCTAAGATCTATGTGTCAGACTGTAGTACCAATACAGTTAGGTGTATCTCAGTTGACGGTAGTTTGGTATTCAATTACAAACACGATGATTTGAGAGCTCCGAGGACTGTCATACCTGATGAAGAAGGAAACATTCTTGTTTGTGGACATAATCCCTGTGATATCCATGCCGTCACATCTACTGGTCAGCATCACTCTGTTCTATATACAGTAGAAGGTAGACGAGACAACAGATGCCTGAGCTTGAATTACAGACAAACAGACCGTACACTTGTTATAGGACTTTGGGATGACAATATGATTGTGTTACAACTGACGACAAGTAATTAAATCATTGACTGTTAACAACCCGACAGACTGTTCCCTCCTCGTAGTTGTTCATGTAAATAGGAAATAGTTTTCTTGTGATTTGACTATAATGTATATAATGAGCCGCGTCATAAAAACGTATTCAATTACAAACACGGTGATCTGAGATGGCCGAGGACTGTCATCGCTGATGTAGAAGGAAACATTCTTGTTTGTGGACATTCATCCCAGAATATCCATGTCGTCACATCTACTGGTCTCTATCACTCTGTTCTATATACAGTACAAGGTAGACGATACAATGGATGTTATAGCATTACTTACAGACCAACAGACCGTACACTTGTTGGAGGATTTTGGAATTACAACAATTTACTAGTGTTGGAATGTGCGAGAAATAATAAATTACATTTATCACATCTTCTGGTCAGCATCACTCTGTTCTATATACAGTACACGGTAGACGATACAATAGATGTCTGAGCCTGGTTTATAGACCAACAGACCGTACACTTGTTATAGGACTTTGTCATGACAATACGATTGTGTTACAACTAGCGACAAGTTATTAACACTGTTAACAACCCGGTACATTGTTTCCTTCTCGTAGCTATCCACCGACAGACTGGTCCCTTTTCGCAGCTGTTCGTGTAAATAGGAAATAGTTTTCTCGCGATTTGACTACAATGTGTATAATGAGCCGCGTCATGAAAAAGACATATTTTTGTGTTGAGCGAAACCAATCTAAGAACTGAAGGTATAAGAATTGATCCAATTAAATTTCAAACCTCAACACAGACACCAGGACCAGGACCCGAGGTTATAAAACTTTTTTTCATGCTCAACTCCGCTGACCATAAAATTTAAACTACTCATAAATTTTGAAATAGCCCAAATATATTACAATTAAAGGTTAAGAACTCCAAAACCTGTAATTTATCCTGCTAGTAAATGTTAAAATGCCAACAATTGTTGGCATTTTAACATTTATTAGCAGGATTTTGAATCACAGCTGAGGTGAGCATGAAAAAGGTTTTGTAACACAGAAACCAGATGTTTAAAAGGCGCAGATTATAAAGACTGTAACTACACAACTTATCATACAACGCCTTGTTTCTGCCATAGGATAAAAGTTATAATCACTATTCTTTCTCAGTTCCGCCTGCTTTGTGTCGAGAACTTTACTCTCACCCAATTCCAAATATGAACTAAACCGAAAATGATCAGCTACACGGTAACGGCACAATTAACTGGCGTGTTTGTTTGGGAGTTTAATACTTCTCCTCCCTTTTTAAATAAAAAGATAATATTTCTACATTTTCTGTTTGGTTTTGGTTGAGACTTGGCTAGCTTGTCCGGAAAGAGCCTGTCAACCTGCTCTTCAAATGTCCACACAATATTTTATGTTTTGTTTCTTATTTTCTTTCCTACCTGGTGTCTATAAATCTGATGAATTCCACTGGTTCAGAAGTGTTTCATGTGCATTATTTTTTGTTTTATTCATCAGGAAAACATGTCTGTGCAATGAATACCCCTTGAAACCCCACTTTTATAAAGCAAAAGTGGGGTATGCAGGGGTATACATATTTTCTTATTTTTGCTCCAAAACCTAGATTGTGGGTACTCGTTAGAACCGCCTCGGAGAGGCGGTTCTAACGTGTACCCACAATCTAAGTTTTGAGCAAAAAAATATCAGAATTTTTGTATTGAAAATTTTCATTTTTGACAACTTTAAAAATCCCTGTATATTGCATGGACATG
This sequence comes from Rugalucina vietnamica, assembly GCA_964017185.1. Taxonomy (NCBI): domain Eukaryota; kingdom Metazoa; phylum Mollusca; class Bivalvia; order Lucinida; family Lucinidae; genus Rugalucina; species Rugalucina vietnamica. Next base: position 2,730,999 of record OZ024872.1, read on the forward strand.
TTTTCGTAATGTCAATGGTTCAGGTTTGTTTTTTTTTAAATTGAAAACTATCGTCATGTCACATGTATTATTCGGCAAATAGGTTAATGTACGGGCGGCACCTCATGAATTCTTTATTAGACCTATACTACTTTTGATATAGGTCACAGTCAAAGCAGTCAGTAAATGCAGGTATACAGTCAAAAGATTCAACTCACAGGTTTTCCGTTAGAAAATGAGAATTAAATACGAATCTGCCTAACTCACTAGATTGAAAAACATACGGGTAGCTATTTCTAACAAAAATATGTGACAACGGTTTACGCTGAGTTCGCCTTTTCTATAATCTCCCCACTTGAACAGACTGACCAGCCGACCACGCCCAGATATGAATATTAAAGTCGCCGCCTTCACAGTAACATATTTGCCAAATTATATGAGCCACCTCCTGGGAAAAGCAACAGTGTGGTTTCCGAACATGTCGGACACAGTCCGGCCTGTACAGCTGCAGAAGAAGGTTAGAAGCTTGAAATTTCGGAGTATAGTAGAAGAGGAATTGTACAATCGGGCAAGCGAAAATAAAGGCGCTGACCAGCTTCGCGGTTACCGCGAAGCTGATCTGCGCCTTTGTTTTCGCCTATGCAGATTGTTGGTTTTCCCATGGGGCGGCTCATATGTATTTGTATACAAGTATGTATATTATTTTGACTATCGTAGAAGACTTTCGTCACAGATTTACCGTTATAAATATGAATGACTCCACTGTTCCTATTGGTCGAATACATTCGTTTCATTCATTAGTATAACGGCAAACCTGTGACGTAAGTCCAACTACGATTGTCCGAGATTTATATAGCTCGGCAAATAGGTCATTGTATGGGTGTTACCTTATTAATACGTTATTGGGTATGGTCTGCTTGTGACCTAAGTAAAAGCTTAAGGTATACAGTTGAGAGACTCAACTCACATGATGCCCGTTAGAATGAAATCCGAGTTTGTCTAATTTACTGGATTTGACAAAATACAGGTAACTGATCTTTAACGGTAAATATGAGACAGCGCTCTAGGCTGACTGAGTTCGACTTTTCTATAATCTCCCTACTTGAACAGATGGACTAGCCGACCACGCCTGATATGAATATTAAAGTTGCCGCCCATACAGTGACCCATTTGCCGAGCTATACCTAATATGTATTTTACATCAATGTAAATATGCCATATTCCATAATTCCTGATTTTGCTTCAAAACAAACGTGATACCATTTTTTCATTGAAATTTCAAATGACAATATTAAAAATACACTGTTATTTTGTTGAAATGTGATTGCATATTTTTTCAACAACAACAACAAAAAAAAAAAAAAAAAAAAAAAAAAAAAAAAAAAAAAAAGACAGTGTGTTGTTGGCTTTTGAAGTCGATATATAGTTAACAAATTTAGAGCTTAACGACAGCGTTATTAAGCTAACGAAGTTTTGAACAACTGGCCCTTGGTGGTGAAACATTGTCAGGGTGTGCCAGGTGGTTCTTCCGTTTTCGGCCACTTACTCATTGGCCCCTCTCATATGAGCTGAAATAATTTTGAAAGGGACGTAAAACTGAAATTTAAAAAAAAAAGAAAAAAGAAAGAAAGAAACATTGTCACTGGGCAATCAAACTGTATTGGCTCTGCTATTTCTCTTTTCAGCAAGTCAATGAGGATTATCTTTCTTAAACGGAATATTTTCATCGGTGTTCCGTTAAACCTCTCCACAAGGAAGTGGGGCGAGGTCACGAAGTGTATCGGAGTGCAGGTTAGCCAGCTTATCTTTCTTTGCAAACTCTCAGCTTTAGTTCAGTCATAGATATTATTATCCAGTCATATGTTGTTGTTTTTTTTTTTTCAAGTTGGAGAACATAAATTGAGGAATTGCTAGCAAGTACGTCTGGGAACCCGTCTAGGGAATCCCTCATCATTGTCCAGTCTGGTTTTGTTCAATAAGTTGTAGAAGCAAGTCGGCAAAGTCCCCGCTATAGTTAGACGCCACAGCCTGATGTAGGGTTTTGCCATGTTTTGTCTTGAAAGCTTCGTATATCTGTTGTAAATCAGTCTGAAAATGAAAAGAAATAAAATGAGCATGTGGCGTCAATGTTAATGAACACAAGACAGTCCCATAAATTTGATATTACCATGCATGACATTATGTTGGTTTAACTTTTAACGCAATTTATAGGGATTCAAAAAAAGGTACAAGTAGGCAAAGATCAGGAAAAGGCGCAATCAGAAAGAGACTCCCATTCCAAAAACCGAAGTGGGAAAAAAACAAACTAACAATCAGGCACTTATACCATGAAACATATCGTAAGCCGAATCAGCAGCTATTTTCCCAATAGGTGGCCACTCAGTTACCTTAATTAAAAATATAAAAATAAGAAATCAGTAAAAGATCCCCACTCCAAAAACCGAGGACTCACCAAACTAGATTATTGAATTGGTCTTGATGTATACTTTGTCAAGTTTTCATTTTGGGCGGTATAGCGTCGGATATACGGTCGGAAATTTTGTTTGACGGCGACGCGTCAATTTGAATATTGTTATCTCCATTCTAATGTCCTTTTTAATATAAACATCGAAAATGCAGTGTATCCTCGGTTTTTGGAGTGTGGATCTTTTTCTGATTGCGCCTTTTCTTGATCTTTGCCTACTTGTACCTTTTTTCACGAAACTTGAGCGTCACGAGCGACGTACAACCACGACGTTAACCAATCACAAGCGACGTTGCTCATGACGCTGGGTTTGCGACGGCATATTGCAGATTCTTACACACCCTGTCTATAGTAGCCACTGGTAAAGTGCAGTGATATATCAAGCAGTTATTTCATGCCTGTTTGGTGAATTGTCAAAACTATGCCCCGAGGTGCCGTTGACAGCTCAATGAATTATTGCCCGAGGCCGTTAGGCCGAGGACAATTGCGCATTGAGCTGTTAACGGCACCGAGGGACATAGTTTTGACTATTCTGCCAAACAGCCATGAAATAACTGCTTTATTACCCAACTAAACCAGAAATCATTAGCGATTTCGTTACAAAATTGACTACTAATTGTCCTGCGACGTTATTTACGCTCGAGATATTCTACGTTATGCTCGTGACGTTGACGTCATCGGTCATGGTATAGTTAAAACTATTCCACCCGTTTTATCCATTATGTTTGCATAGGTGACGTCACTAGCATGGTATAGTCAAAACTATGGACCGGCTGGTGACGTCACATTTCATGCATTTCGTACATCGCGTGCCATTTGAGCACTGATTTGTGCAGATAGTCAAAACTATTCAATTCATTTTTATACAGGGGGTTGGGTAATAATAAACAGTTATTTCATGCCTGGTTGGGGAATAGTCAAAACTATGTCCCGAGCTGCCGTTGACAGCTCAATGCATTATTGCCGGTGGCCGAACTGCCAAACAGCCATGAAATAACTGCTTTATAACCCAACTAAACCAGAAATCATAAGCGATTTCGTTACAAAATTGACTACTAATTGCTGCGCGACGTTATTGCCGCTCGAGATATTCTACGTTATGCTCGTGACGTTGACGTCATAGGTCATGGTCATAGTTCAAAACTATTCCACCCCGTTTTTCCATTACGTTTGCAAGGGTGACGTCACTAGCATGGTATAGTCAAAACTATGGACCGGCTTATGACGTCTCATTTGTCGCATTACATGCATTTCGTACATCGCGTGCCAATTAAGCACTGATTTGTGCAGATAGTCAAAACTATTCAATTTATTTTTATACAGGGGGTTGGGTAATAATGAGTGATATATCACTGGGTGGTTAAGCTTGACGTTACTTTCCGCTGTTTTGACGCCATTTTGATAAAATTTAGATGTCAGCTATCCCAAAAGTCACGTTACCTTGACGTTAGACGGTGTAACGTTATTTCAACGCGTTCAAAACGTAACGAACATATGTAAATGTTTGCGGTGCAGTCAAAAGTTTGGCGAGATTGCTTCAGTGCAATGATGGAAAAGTTAAAGAAACTTTTATGGTTTAAAATGATTTTATGCCGTTTATTGTGTGTTAGAACCGAAATAGATCAGCTCTAGTGCGTGAATTGTTGTGTAATATATCTCTGCTTGTCGGTCAGTTGTACACAGATAAATCACTCGCGCAGCGCGCTCGTGATTGGCTCTGCTTTACAACTGACTTCCAAACAGTGATATATAACTCACTTCACAATTCACTGCAAGAGCTGATCTATTTCTTAAATATACTGTCGCAAATATTTGACGTTATCTAATCAGACGTCGCGATACATTCTCACTGAGTGCATTAGAATTTGCTTTCTAATAGACAACAAGAGCAAATAAATTTCTATTGCTTCTTGTAAATATGTTTTGTATGATATTGTAATTAACCACTTGTTGTACATGCGAAAAGAATCGTATTGTTTTTATTCCCATAAATTATTTAACGGAATTGTATTGAATTGTATTCTTACTTTTACCGTGAGGATAACATGTTCGTGAAATGTTTACCCTTCATCTCTCACATTTATGGAGTAAAACTGAGGTTCACAGGGGTATAAATGTGATGTGATTCTAATGTGTACCCACAATCATTGTTTTGAGCATAAATATTGAAAATATCACAATGTTTCCAATGAAATTTTCAGTTTTACTGCTGTTAAAAGTCTCTGTATATTACATGGGCGTGATGATTACCTCCGCTCTCGAGATGACGACGTTGATGACCACCCTGCCATTACTTCTGAACCCCTTCAACGATTTGTGAAGAGTTTCTGTGTAGTAATTCATGCTGTCTTCAAGATATGAAGCTGCAACACATGTGTAATTATATTATAAACTGATAAATCTAACTATCATGCAGGATGTTTAATCTTAATATGTGCAGCCTCTACGCTTAAATAGATTATTAAACCAAAATGTAAACCTCTTGGTTAACATAATGTGCAGTCTTTGCTTCAAGCACAAACATAAGCATCAAACACAACATAAGCATTAACCAGGTCGGTTTCATGTTTACCATACGCAAAATTGCACAGTAAGTGTAGTTAGTACCCGTCGATGTCCTTTGATGCTGCTTTCTGTCACCAAATGCGACTGCCAGTATTTGTATACTTTTGCATTACGGAGCGCAGCGATGTTAACGTGTGCTACTATTCAGTGAATATATATATTTTAAGACCGTTCACTGCATGGCCTATATAATATAGCAATATTACCCATAGTGAGCAGAGCATCTCTGAAATCACCTTTCGTTGACTGCGTTATAGCTTCCTTCAATGGCAGGCCGGTTATCTGAAATATACACAGATGCTCGTATGTCAATTTAGGAAATGGATAGAAGGAACGAATGAAGGAATAAAGAAAATAATGAATGAAGGAAGGAAGAAGACAGGAAGAAAGGAAAGAAGGAAAAAGGAAGTAAAAAAGAAAGTATACGTTATTTCTTTATTTTATAAAAGTGGTCCATTTGTTTTTTTTCATCATTTTTCTATGGACCCCCTTAATTTCGACGAGTGTAGATCACTAACTTTTAAGTTAGTTTTTTTACATGGTCATTGATTTGTTTTGAAGTATTACGTAGCTTAAACAGTTATTAAAAGAGAATGAAATGTTTGCACTTATTAAAGCAACTTTTGATTCTTTTTGTTACTAAATCCCTATAATGAAAAGGTACAAGTAGGCAAAGATCAGGAAAAGGCGCAATCAGAAAAAGATTCCCACTCCAAAAACCGAGGTGGGAAAAAAACCAAACTAACAATCAGGTACTTATACCATGAAACATATCGTAAGCCGAATGAGCAGCTATTTTCCCAATAGGTCACTACTCAGTTACCTAAACTTAACTAAAAATATGAAAACATATATAAAGCGCCAACAGCACAAAAAATTAACCACCAAGACATAAAACAAAAAGAACCACCACAGAAGTATCGTCTTGGAACGATCAGTAACACAAAGTTACTGGCGGGCTTAAACCGATTTTACAGGTACCTAACCTCACCCTCAGCTTCTGCAGTGGTTCATAACATTTAGTTAGTTATTCGGTCCTCGTGGTGAATCTCTAACTAGTCAATGAATCATCAAGAACAAACAAATAAATCATGATATACATCCTGATGAATCAAAAACCAGGACTCACAGATTGAGTAAGCTGCCCGACGATGGAGATCCCTGGACGCCGAATAACCTACTAACTCCGGAGCAAACAACTAAAATGAATAGCTTTATGTCGGGGCCATCATAGAGTCTGACGCCCGACCCACCGGCGTGCAATTAAAGAAGGCAGCATAGTTATCAACAATGATTGGGTTAAAAACTAAGCATGCAGACTGTCGCATAACATTCAAGTTATAACATATACGTCTGTAACGTGTTATGATTTTTCTGAACTGAAAAGAAAAATCATTAATTCCTTTAAGTTTCTTGAATTTGTAAACCAAGTCACCATATAATTCAGGTTCCGAAAGGCATCTGAGACAAAAAAAAAGGCGGAGAAAGTGCAGAAGACAGCAGCCAGGTGGACCTGCAGGCGATGGCGTAACAGGAGTAGCGTTGACGACATGTTGGACGAACTCGAGTGGCCATTCCTGGAGGACCGCAGGGTGAAGTCTTCCTTAACTTTCTTTTACAAGATTCACTCCGGTACAGTGTCTCTTGTTAAAGATAGATATCTGACCCCAGCACCCAATTTAAGAAGTACCGGGGCATCTCATAATTCACAATATACAAGATATATGGTCTAAAGTGATGCTCTGAAGAATTCTTTTTTCCCGAGGACTATCCCTTTACGGAATAGTCTTCCCTCTTCAGTGGTCTCATCAAAGACTGCTGAAGAATTCAAGGCTCTCATTTAGATCAGGGGTTCAGAGGTATCCCAGCGGACACATGACGTCAGAATGACGTCATATCAACGTCGATGCGACGTCATGACGTCGCACCGACGTCGATCTGACGTCATTCTGACGTATCTGACGTCATTCTGACGTCATATGCCTGCTGGGATACGTTTCAGTATGCCTCTGTTTAGCTTCTTGTAAATAGTTTTAATAGCCCATCCCGAATGTTCTCCCCATCTTGCTAAATTCAAAATTTAGCACCCACCCAACACCTGAGATGATGATCAGAAATTAATCGACTCAGTATATGAAGATAGATAAATGGAGTTTACAAGAAACACTAGCAGTGACAATAGCTTTATTAAAATTGCTAAAAATGTTATCTGAAAAAGATCCGTTACCACAAAGTCAGAAAAAAATCCAGTTCGTGATAAGGCAAACCTTCGAATTTCTAAGATCTCACAAGGAACCATGGTTGACAGTTTGTATTCATATTTGTTATTTGTGAAAGAATAACCAGTTTTGTACTAAGGCTGAAAAATTGGTGTTTTTATGGGAACTATTTACAAAGCTGTACCCTGATTTTCATTCAACGTATAGTTTAGAATTTCACTCATGGTAAAGTGGCTGTTAAGAATTACTTGTAACGGGTCAGTGTAATTTTGCAAGAAATCATATTCCAGCATGAATTTTGCTCAGCATTGGTACAAAAATATTTATTCTTTCACAAGTTACAAATGATAATACCAACCGTTAATCATGGCTCCTTGTGGAATCTTTGAAACTCGAAGATGAGTTACATAAGTGCGCAGCTGTACAGTACCCTGTGAACAATATTTATAATCGCTATAATTATACAAAAACAATTTTACTTGTTTTATGCAGTTTAGCTACCTTTTGGTAAATATGGCACACATAAGCAAACTGTTGTTTGTTAAAAGACGTAAGAATTTCTATCAAAGCATCTTCGTGGTCCTGTGTTGGTCGCTCTCCGGGCTACAACACAAAAATATTCAAGATACTTTATTTCAGTTAATAAATATACAATAATGTTGCACTTAACCATGCAGTGAACTTACATGAACTATATATTATCCACCGAGCAAAAAAGAAACGTTCATGTACTAAATTTGTATTTACTAGTAGCACTGTTCTCCCATACAAACGGGAAGTTGGCCGTCAGTTTTTTTGGTAGATCGCTTCTCGTTTGATCTCATGCTAGAGACTCCTCACACTGATTTGTGTTTTGGAGTTTTTGAGCCTTATGTACATTTTCATATTTTAGTTCAGTTCGGGTAACTGAGTGGCCGACTAGTGGGGAATAGCTGCTAACTCGGCTTACGATATGTTTTCTTGGTATACGTACCTAAGTGTCATGTTAGATGTTTCTTACCCTCGGTTTATGGAGTGGGATTATCTTTCTGATTGTGCCATTTCCTGATTATTGCCTAATTGTTCCCTTTTTGGGTATTTTTCTTATTTTTGCTCAAACATAGATTATAATCTTTAAACTATAGCCGCGTCAAGGAAAAAAAACACGGCTTGTATGTTTCCGACTAGGATCGGTTGTGGATTTATGAACATAAATTCTACAAAATAAAATGACAGTAATAAATTTTATTATCTGTAAAAAAGACACTATAAGACTAAACATATTGCATGCTCAAGTCTCTATTAATTAAACGAAGAGATTTGGAGCATTTCAATTACATAGTTTTCAAAAAATGAAAAATCAACAAGCTTTTTTTTTTTTTTCTGGAAAACATGTTTCTATAATGGTGCTCTCCCATATACCGAATTTCCCTTGCGAATGCCCTTCCGAATGCAATTTTGAGCAAATTCGCATTAATCGCTAGAAATTCGGAATCATTCGGTAGCATTTTTAAGCATTCGGAAGCATTCGGTGAAAATTTCAAGTCGTTGCGAAAATTAGGAACATGCTCCTAAATTTCGCAAGGAAATCATATTCTTAACATATTCGTAAAGAATTCGTAAAGAATTCGGATTGATTGCAAGACATTTGTAACACTCGCAAGCCATTTGCAAGGATTCGGTAGCATTAAATTCTATTGAGTTTTGATGTCCGTAAAGAATCGCCAGTGAATCGCAACATTTTCACATTCAAGACTCAGTTTTTAGCATAATTTATTTATTCTGGCCGTATCCTTCAAGTAAAGGCCACAATTTATGGTGTTTAGCCATAAGCTATCCATCAATGTACACTGTATATATGTTAGAGAAACTAAAGTCCCGTGAAAGTTTTGTTTGCCCAGTAAAATTGTCTTTTTTATTGTGTACATCGCAGTTTGCGAGAAACAACAAAGTGGTGTGTGTTTCAAGAGAAGACTTGGATCAATAATGACATTTTTTTCCATGCCCCTTTGCATTGTGGGTGATTTCATTTTACATTTGTCACCGAATGGGTTATCTCACTGGAATAGCAATCCAATACACAAGACGTTCTGATGAATATGATCTTTAATTACAATAATGATGAATAAATGATGTAAGCAGAAGGATCAAGCCATCTTTTACTGAAGCTGAAAATATATAAAATATTTTCTATCATGACATATCTAATGTAGAGAAAAGTATAGAACCTATCTCAAAGGCGTACAAGTGGCAAGTGCCCATTAGACTTTACTAATGAAATGGCTATCAAATAATAACATGGTAATAACATGGTAAGTATGCACTTTACATTTACAGAGAGTAAAACATAATGCATACACAAACAACAAATGTGGCACACGTATAAGTATTCCTGGATTTGTATCATTTGTAACATTAATCTCTATTATCTTGTCTTAAAACAATGTAATAGAAGATACACAAAATCTAGTCTTATTTACATGAATAAACAAAAGCAAACATACCTGAAAATATATAAAATATTTTCTATCATGACATATCTAATGTAGAGAAAAGTATAGAACCTATCTCAAAGGCGTACAAGTGGCAAGTGCACTGAGCCATGCATTAGATCATGCACATAAGTTACTAACGGGACATGCATTGTTAAAAAGACGATAGGCCAAAAGTCACTACAGCTAAGAATGAAAGGTAGAAAACAAGACTCAAATGACCCTAAGCGGCTCACCTGAGTAGAAAAGGTATCATGAAGTAGAAAGGTAGGTATTTTGGTAAGTATTTCGGTATCGGTAATTCGGTAAGTATTTCGGTATCGGTAATTCGGTATTTCGGTAAGTATTTCGGTAAGTAAATTCGCCGCTTAAAGCGCATCGAATAGAAATTTCGGCCTATCACATACTTCCCCACTTTGGGAAATGGCGTCCCGACATTTGATTAAAATACAAGGTAGGTATGTTTGAAGTATTAAAATTGATTGACACATGTCAGCTTAATATGAACAACACAGCAAAATACATAGCCGACATCACTATTGGATCATGGATATAGGGTCATATAGGATAAGGTAAGTATAATCACCCTATGTAAGCTAATGTAAACGCGGCGCAAAAGAAAAGCAAAATACAAACGCGCAGCGCAAGTAAAAGAAAAAGAAAAACAACAATATGATGATGATGACGATGATGATGATGATAATGTTAAAAATAATGTCTCACTTACCAAGTTAAAACAAGAGTTCTCAGTCGTCACTGTTATCATTTCTTTTTACACTGTTGTTTTAAAATCACTGTCACTTCCATTATAGCTCAACAATCTGTGAGGAATCAACATTTATGATATATGGCTGCTGTTGAATTTGCCAGTCATTTGTTCTCATCCATTGAGGTGGTCGTCTTTGTCTTAATCCTCTTCTTGGTTTATTTTCAGGACTGGAATAAGTGGAAGAGAGGCTGCTGGAACTTTGTCGAGAGTAGCTGCCATAGGGAGATGCACTCAGTGCCTGCTGGTCCCTATCACTTCGTGCCCGACTGTCTTCCATAACCAAACCACAGGAACTTTTGTCTATTGAAGATTTCGCTTTCTGTCCTCTTCGCTGTGGGATTACATATCTTGGAACTTGTCGTTCTATGGACTCCGGGGAATCTTCTGTTGAGCTACTGGAACTGTCTGCCTGATAGCTGTCATCGGAGATTATCACTGGGCGCCGAGTTGCTTTTGGAGGTTTAGGTACTGTGGGAATGGGTAATCCGTTGAAAGGTAGCAACATGTTACGGTGTAAGAGCTTACTCTTAGCTCTGCTGTTTTCTTGTTGCACCTCATACACGGGGATCCCAGGAATAGGTTGAGACTTGACGATGTAAGGGAACTTATCCCAGATGTCGGCAAGCTTCTGTTTCCCCCTCAGGCCTACACTTCTGATCAAAACTCGGTCTCCAGGCTCCAGCTTTATGTACTTGACTCTTTGGTCATAGTATTTCTTTTGTTTTTCAGCTGATCGTTTAGCCTCCTCCGACGCTTTGTTATAGGCATAGTCCAGACGTTGGCGCAGCTTATCGACGTAATCCATGTGACTTTTGGGAAGATCTTGATCTTGTCTGAGTCCCAAGAATGCGTCGATTGCTAGCCTGGGATGGCGTCCATACATCAGGAAGAATGGTGAGTATCCTGTGCTTTCATGTTCAGCGGCGTTATACGCGTGTGTTAAGGTGGAGACATGCGATTTCCAATCTGCCTTTTGGTCCTCTGAGAGTGTTCCTAGCATGTTGAGCAGAGTTTTGTTATATCGCTCCACCATTCCATTTCCCATCGGATGGTACGGGGTGGTTCTTGATTTCTTTATTCCAGCTATTTCACACAATTTCCTGATGACGTTGGATTCGAAGTTGGCCCCTTTATCACTATGCAGAACTGCCGGAAAACCATAGTGGAGAAAGAAGTTCTCATACAGTGCTTTGGCTGTTGTAGACGCCTTCTGGTTCCGGGTAGGTATGGCTTGGGCGTATCGACTGTAGTGATCAGTGATCACGAGGATATTCTCTTGTCCTCCCTTTGATTTCTCGAGTGAGAGAAAGTCGATACACACCAATTCCATGGGCGCTGTGGAAGTGATGTTCACAAGTTCTGTCGCTTTAGTTGGGGCTGTCTTTCTTCGTATACACCGGCCGCATTTTTGAATTCTGCTCTTGATATCTTTGCTCATTCCTGGCCAAAAGAACCGTCGTCGGATCAAAGATGTAGTGCGATCACGACCCTGGTGTCCTAAATCGTCGTGGTAGGCCTTGAAAATGGTATCTGTCAATGACGGAGGTAGAACAAGTTGGTCCACATCTTCTCCGTTGATTGAGGTTGTCCTGTACAGGATACCATCCTTTAAGTTGTAGCGTTCCCATGTCAGAAGATATCGTTTGTCCAACAATTTGTCTGGTCTTTTTCCTTCGATAAGTCCATCGATAAGACGGCTGATGTTCTCGTCTTTTGATTGAGCTTTGTGCCAGTCTTGGGTCGTCAACGCTGTGCCTCGCAATGCCTCTGATGATACTTCCTGATCGGCGTCTATTTCAGTAGCAGAATCCTCCTCTGGATCGGTAAGTATATCTGCTAATGGTACCTGTTCAGCTGTCAGAGACTTGCAAATGACCTTTAACACGTCTGGGAAGATAGTGGTCTCAGTGTCGTCTTTTCTTCTTGAGAGTCCATCGGCGTCGCTGTTCTGCTTGCCACTCCTGTACGTAATTGAACAATTGTAGTTCGATAGCTCGGCCAACCACCGCTGTCCTGTAGCATCCAGTTTCGCTGAGGTGAAGACATACGTCAGAGGGTTGTTGTCCGTGACTACGTCAAAAGTGGCACCATACAGATAGTCATGGAACTTTTCTGTTATGGCCCACTTCAGCGCGAGGAACTCCAACTTGTGTGCAGGGTAGTGCTTCTCTGATGTCTTCAAGCTGCGACTGGCGTATGCGACTACTCGATCTTGTCCGTCTTGATGTTGATACAGGACAGCTCCTAGTCCAGTGGTTGACGCATCTGTATGCAGTCGGAATGGCAAACGATAGTCCGCATAAGCGAGCACCGGTGGATTCATGAGCTTTTCCTTCAGGGTGTCAAAGGCATTCTGTTGTTTTTCTGTCCACACGAACGGTGTTTTCTTCACTTTTACCTTTTTCTTGTTTTCTTTCTTGCAGGTGCTGTGTCCAATCAGGAGATCATTCAGAGGTCTGGCGATGCGGGCGTAGTTCTGGATAAAACGGCGGTAATACCCAGTAAATCCCAGATATGCACGGACGTCCTTAACTGATCTTGGTATCGGCCAGGTTCGAATGGCTTCAGTCTTGTCTGGATCTGTCTCTATGCCACTTTCCGATACAACATGGCCCAAGTAGGTCACACGGGATTTCATGAATTCACATTTGCTGGCTTTCAACTTGAGGTTGTGCTCCTTCAGTCTTGCGAAAACGGCTCCTAATCTCTCTAGATGCTCCTCAAATGTTGTCGAGAATATAATGACATCATCCAGGTAAATTAGGCAGTCGCGAAGATTCATTTCGCCCATGCAGCGCTCCATCAAACGTTGAAATGTCGCAGGAGCGTTACAAAGACCGAAGGGCATCCGGTTGAACTCATAAAATCCCATGGTACCCACTTGGAAGGCTGTCTTCTGTTTATCTTCTTCTCGGAGCTCCACTTGCCAATATCCGCTTCGAAGGTCAAGCTTGGTGAAATATTTCGATCCAGCTAGCAAGTGGAGTGTGTCTTCTATCCTCGGTATGGCATAGGCATCCTTGACTGTCTTGTTGTTCAGTTTCCTGAAGTCCACACAGAAGCGTATGCTACCATCCTTCTTTCTGACGACTACAATGTTAGACGAAAATGGGCTGGAACTGGGCCTTATAGCGCCTGCATCCAACATTTCTTTAAGATGTTCTCTTATTTCGTCAAACAAGGCTGGAGGTATTCTTCTATGTGGCTCCTTGAAGGGCGTTTCGTCTGTCAGATGGATCTCATGTTTATACAAGTCACAGTTTCCAAGATCTGTTATTCCAGTTGAAAATATATCCTTCCAGTCAATAAGAAACTTCTTTAGATCTTCTTGTTCTTCTGTTGTTAAATTGCAATCCTCTATTTTAATTCCTGATGGTAATTCCTCTGTGGTTTTCTGTTCCTCTGTCTTGATATGAGATTGCTTTGCTGTTTGTACGCCAGTGTCAACAGGATCGATGTTCCGTAAAACTTTCACTTCGTGTAATTCACATAGATCAGACCTTGGTAGAATTGTCAAAACTTTGGCCGACATATTGTAAATGCGAACTGGAACTCGTTGGGCTTTTTCTGCTTTGTCTAATGAGACGACCCGGGGACAAACGCCAATTTTAGAAGACGCTCCTTGAGTCTGCTCTGTTACCACTGACTCAACGTTTTTCTTCTTACGGACGAATCCCGAGATGGTAACTGTCTCATTAGGTTGAACATGTACAGTAGTATCTGTTGACTTAACAACTCCTACATGTGTATCCTGTAGTGCAATGAAAGCATTTCTCCACTGGTTTGGCAATTCTTCGGTGTTTTTCTCACACTTGTCTCTACACTTGGTAATGGCATTTGTTCCTACTATTACAGGTACATTCATACTGTAATCCGTAGTCGGAAGAACAAGAGCTCCAGTTTCGATTACTTGTTTTCCAAGAAACGGAACTTCAATGTTGACTGCAATAGCTCCAAGGTAGGACAAGGTGTGGCCTCCAGCTGCTTCTACTCGTATACTAAGTTCATTTACAGAATACAAAATAGGTTTCGGAGTCATACTGTTGTAGAAATCCTCAGATACTGTTGTTATTTGACTTCCACTGTCAATCAGTGCCAAAGTATCAATGCCATTAATTTTCACTGTTGACTCATTGCTCTTTCCTATAAGATTTGGTATGATGTCAGATTTCTTGGGGCTTGATTGGCGCCTGTCCCCGGTCTGCCCCTCGACGGAGACGCCTACATGTTTAACTTCCTGGTTCCAGTTCCGTCTGATCTATTTGTGTTAGTTTGATCCTGTTGCTGGTCTTGTTGTGTTTGTGCAGTCTGTTGATTTCCTCGTTGAGTCTGTTGTTGTTGTTGTTGTTGTTGCTGCTGCTGCTGCTGCTGCTGTTGTGGTTGTTGTTCTTGTTGTCCACCTCCATATTGTTGAGCTCTTTGTTGTTGTCCATATCGTTGATTATTTTGTCGTTGTCCAGAACGTTGGTTGTTTTGTTGTTGTTCATAACGTTGATTATTCTGCTGTTGTCCATAACGTTGATTGTATTGTTGTTGTCCTCCTTGTTGCTGATTTCTGTCTTGTTGATCTTTTTTCGTAAACCATTTGTACTTTCGTTCTCTCTCCTTGTTGAACTGCTTTAATCCTTTTTTCAATTCTCTAAGAGTTTCAGACATGAGGTCTTGATTGGTCTCTGTAGCTATTTCTGGTCTTTGTTGTGTTGATGCAACATTTGTTATAACTGCTTGATGCTGAGCCTTGGCATTTGTAGTCATAGAGAGTTCCTCTGTTCTGACGGCTGTAACTAACTCTTCGAAGTCTTGAATTGTCTTGTACTCATACTTGGTGGCACTCTTCAATCGTTCACTTCGAAGTGATCTCCAGAATTTCTCTCTTAGAAGATTGTCCTTTTCTTCTTTCCTTACTTGACCTTTGTCAATCGCTCGCTGCAGAATTTCTACCAGTCTGATTCCCCATGTTTCTACAGTTTCATGTTCCATTTGACTGGCTGTGAAGAACTCCTGTAGTATGCTCATGCCTGTAGCAACATTTCCAAATACACTCTCTAGTCTTTCCATAATGTCTTCTACTGTCGCTGTTATTCCCATCGGTATGAGTACTCGCTTTGCTTGTCCTCTTAAAGATTTTCGAATCGCCTGTCCCATCACATATTTAGAGTAAACGTTGGTTCCTTGAAGGTAATTCACTTCATAACGCCACTCTTCATAAGAGGCTTCTCCTTTGGGTTTAGGATCTTCCCCGGAGAAAGGATTTAGTTTCGGGAAAAACTTTTCTAAGTTAACTCTCTGCTCTCGTTCTCTATCTGTTTCCTCTCTAACATGGGACTGGTTAGTACTCTCTATTGTATCACCTTCAAATATTCTTGCTCTCCTATCAATAAGACTTTTCTTTCTGTCCTTCAACAACTGTAACTTTAAATCTTCTTCACTTTGATAGAGCTGATTCTCTACCTCTTCGTTAACTGGAGATCTTTCCTTTCTTTGCTCCTGTTCTACAACAGTCGATATTCCCTGATGTAAGGATAAAGACTCTGGTTGTCGCAACGACATCTCTAAAGATTCTAATTTTCTTTCTGTTTCCTTCATTCTATCAGACTTCTCTTGTATTCTCCTTTCTCTCATCAATATTTCTTTTTCTTCCTGATCAACGAATTCCTGCCTCCTCTGACTATCCTGCTGTTTAAGTATTGCATATTTCCTTTCTAAAGCTCTTTCCTTTTCATCCAATGCACGCTCGTGCTCAATAAGTATTTCCTCTCTTTTCTGCAGGTTGGCCATTCTTTCCTCTCTCTCATTGTCTATAGGTATTCGATAACCTGCTTCATCATATCCTCTTTCTGAACCTTGATATACTCTCTCTTCTCCTATGGCATCTGTATTTCTTGTGCGTTTATTATCTGTCATCTGTCTCGGAATATCCATTGGAATTCTATCATATTGTTCCACAAATCGAATATGTAGAGGTTTTTCTCCTTTGCCTGTGTCCTCTGGTGACATAACAGTTCTCCGAGTATCAGATGCCATAGGTCTATATTGGTAATCTTTTTCCATTTCATCATCTTCGTACTCATAACTTCCATATCTATCTCTTTCTGATTTCCTTCCCATACTCTTTGGCGTTGATCTCATGTCACGTCTTATTTCTCTTTCCATAGCCTTCGGATACAACTGTGTGTCTTGTAGCTTTCTATCTGTATAAGATATTCCAGCATGGCTTTTGTCTGTCTGAATGTGCATACTTCTTTCCATGGGATGTCCATATTTGTATTTGAAACTCTCCTCTTTGATGTGTGTAAGCAGTCTATCCAACTCTACAATCTCTTTATCTATAATTTCCACCATATCCAATCCTTCCTCTGTTGCATAAGCTTTCTGATCATTTCGTTGACCTGTGATAACAGTGCCCTGGTAAGTATTCACATTTCTTTCATCTGTAGTCATTCTGTTATTCACATTACACATATCTAAATATCTTGTTGCGTCAATCCTGTCAATTGTCTGATACTCCGTTTTCCTCTTTGTAGTATCTGTATCACCATAATAATCTTTCTGAAATTCACTGCTTGGAGTTTTGTCTTTTCCTTCGTCCTTTCTATCAACATTGTCAATCCCACCAGTTGCTCCTTTTGTACCATCTCCATTAGAACAACTTTCCTTTTGACTTTTCACATTGGCATTTTGCATGTTTTGGATATTCCTTTTGGACATTTCCTCTTTCAAGCTCTGTAGCTGTGCCTGCAATTCAGAATCCGTCATATCTGACATTACACTTCTACTTGATCTCTGCTCCATGTTTACACTATCCAAACTTGTATCTTGCATAGTCTGTCCATCTCCTTCTTCACTTCTGACAAGTTCATTTTGGCCTTTATCAGTGCTCTCAACTGTCGTCTTTTGTTTGCTTTCAGCTTGAGATTGCTGAGCTTGTTGCTCCTTTCTCTTGACTTGCTCTAAGAATTCTTCCTCTTCCTGTCTCTGTTGTCTAAGAAAGTTTCTTTCCTCTCTATCAATTGCATCCGCTCGTCGCTGTAAGTATTTTCCATCTTCTTCAATACATGCTTTCAAATAGTCTTCTTCTTTCTGTCTGCGCTTCATCAACAATCCCAAATCTTTTTCCAAATTCATGAGTTCATGTCTCATTACTTTCATGTCATATTCTGAAATAGGCACTCTTCCTTGCATTCCCATCTGTTTCTGTATTGATTCTTTTCTTCTCTGTATGTAATCCTTGTCCTCTTCAAATTGTTGTAGCATTTGTTCATTTTCACTTTGTCTCCGTCTATATCTCAACCTTTGTTCCTTTTCCAGATCATCCCTAAGCTGATTGAAATCCATTGCAGAAGTTGTTTGTCTCTGTGATCCTCCACTATCACAAACTTCCTGGTGTCTATCCATCTCCTTATTCCCAGATACTGACTTATCTTGTGACATTGCCATGTTTTCTTTTCAATTCACTTCCTTTTTAACACTTAACTATGTAATAATAGAATGATCCTTGTAAGCCACCATAAATTTCCAATTAAATCACGGCTTCAATACACAAATTCACAAATTCAATTTATTTTTCTATGACACTAACTATCCACCGTAGATTTGTAATTCACAACTTTTGGAATTTCCACTGTCACACATCTATAGTCACACATTTATAATATCACAATATAGTCAAACATGAAACACTATTTCAACACTATTATGCTTCCGTAGAATACAAGTCTATATAACACTTTCACATTCACAATTATTCACTAATATCCACTGTAGTAGTTGAAAATATATATCTGTGCCACCGTAGTCTTTTATAACTTTCACTGCAACACTAAATTTCAAGCACTATGTCTCTTCAGCATCCACTTTGAAACACTATTTCAAGTCACAATTATATTTCAACACTTTGATGCTACCGTACTTTTCACTTTAACCTAATAGCACAACATTAAATGATAGTCAAGGGACACAGCTAATGCACTAAATTTCTATAACACCTAAACTATCTATTGTTCCTATCAACTACTAGTTACTACATGCACCTATCGACCTTCTACAATGCGAAAACACAAAACCCGATTTTCGGTACCGACGCGACGCGCAAAACATTCGCATAGCAAAACGCAAGCAAAATAATAGGGTGATACATACAATAAATGACAAGACTGGCTATAGGGAATTGGCCGGGATAAACAAATTAAACAACACCAAAAAATGCCGCACAACAAAAATAATCACCATTTTCTAAACCTAACCCACATGAATAACACAACTTTTCATTTTGCCGACAGCTCTTCCTCAGAACATCATTTCAAACTACTTAACCGAGATAATCATTGATTATATCAACCTTGATTAACCTTTGATTTCGGTTTTAATTTTCACACCAAGTCAAAATTACTCTCCTATTTTATAATCAAAATCAACCCAGTATCATAACAGCTATTCAATATGAAACACTGTGATTAGATCAAGAAGGAATATTATTTCAATATGAAACAAAATATTTAATGCCTACTTAATTAAATAAATTATCAAGTATGTTTTCAATACTTACTTAGTTGAGAAAAAAATAAAGAAAGAAAAAAAAAAATATATTTTACCCTGACCGCAACAGCACCCACGACCCTATTGTCGCTGGTAATATTTGTACAAGCACCTTAACCACTACGCCACCGCGACTCACAGTACAAGTGTATGTATAGAAACTACTAGTAATGAATCGGTGAATCGAGCGGCGAATAGGGTGGTTATCGATTTTTTTTTCCGAACGCTACCTGAAAATTTTCTATTTCATTTCAAGAAAATTGAAGAAATAAGTGGACAGGTACAGATTTGAAACTGCTTGTTGGAAAATTAGTTAAACGTGTGAGTAATTAAATAGTGAATCTGATAGGCCACTTAAAAGGGGTCTAACTTAATTACAATCACTAATTGGGACTACTCAAGGGGGGTTAATACAATATTCACTAAGGGGAGTAAATACTATGACAACAAAACCTTCAAAGGGAGGTAACTACACAACATGGCTGACAGTCAGTACCACCCTCAAAACAAACAAAACAAATCCCCTCTGAATGAAAAACTGTCAACAAAGTTGTGCGGTTTAATCACAATTAAACTTCACTGTCACTGAATGGGAAAAATGTGATCATCATGATGAGCAGTCTGATCAGGTTCATTTCTGTTTGTGTTTACCCGGTCGTTTACTGAACAATGCAAATTGACATCAAAAAGTATGAACAACAGATTTACACACGTAGGTATCTAAAACTCATGAATGAAAACATGATGAAAATAGTAAATCGTACCTCTACAAATACATATCCAAAAAAAATCCAGGAATAACCTTATCCAAAATTACACAACACAAAATATGTCAGATCAAATAATCCGACAAAAGTTTATCTGTCACTGTTCACACGCCATCAACAAGTCTTGAGAGGGTAGAACGCGTCATCCGTTGATTCTGCCGTCATCCGCGAGTACGCGAAGTCGCGACAAGTCATACAACGAATTCGTCAATGGGCCCATTCACACACGTGTCCCCAAACACAAGCTTGTTTACAATCGTAGTTTCCGGCTGCGACGTCATCCTCGTAGTAGGAATCTATTGGAGCGCGCACGCATACTAATTAGATCATGTCACATGATTGGCTGATCGGCTCCACCCACAATCTATATTTGGAATCGTAAAATCCCATGGTTATAAATGGATCCTGTGTATTTCGACCACTGTAGTAGTGAACACTTTTCACGTGAATAGAAGAATAATTAATCCAGTGTCACACTGGCCACCATTGTCACCGAATGGGTTATCTCACTGGAATAGCAATCCAATACACAAGACGTTCTGATGAATATGATCTTTAATTACAATAATGATGAATAAATGATGTAAGCAGAAGGATCAAGCCATCTTTTACTGAAGCTGAAAATATATAAAATATTTTCTATCATGACATATCTAATGTAGAGAAAAGTATAGAACCTATCTCAAAGGCGTACAAGTGGCAAGTGCCCATTAGACTTTACTAATGAAATGGCTATCAAATAATAACATGGTAATAACATGGTAAGTATGCACTTTACATTTACAGAGAGTAAAACATAATGCATACACAAACAACAAATGTGGCACACGTATAAGTATTCCTGGATTTGTATCATTTGTAACATTAATCTCTATTATCTTGTCTTAAAACAATGTAATAGAAGATACACAAAATCTAGTCTTATTTACATGAATAAACAAAAGCAAACATACCTGAAAATATATAAAATATTTTCTATCATGACATATCTAATGTAGAGAAAAGTATAGAACCTATCTCAAAGGCGTACAAGTGGCAAGTGCACTGAGCCATGCATTAGATCATGCACATAAGTTACTAACGGGACATGCATTGTTAAAAAGACGATAGGCCAAAAGTCACTACAGCTAAGAATGAAAGGTAGAAAACAAGACTCAAATGACCCTAAGCGGCTCACCTGAGTAGAAAAGGTATCATGAAGTAGAAAGGTAGGTATTTTGGTAAGTATTTCGGTATCGGTAATTCGGTAAGTATTTCGGTATCGGTAATTCGGTATTTCGGTAAGTATTTCGGTAAGTAAATTCGCCGCTTAAAGCGCATCGAATAGAAATTTCGGCCTATCACACATTGATATTATTGGCTTCAATGTTTGCGAATGAGTAAAAAATGAAAAGATTTCGGCAAGCATTCGCTACACATTCGCTTCATTTGTAAGGTGTTTGCAAGACGTTCGTATTATTTGTAACGGCATTTGTAAGCGTTCGGAACATTCGTAAGGCATTTTCAAGAACTCGGTAGTGTGGATGGCAATCAATCGCAACATTCTCCAGTAGTGTCTACTTGCAATATCGTTGCCGAGTACGTCGTTGCTGAGTACGTTAAATATCCTTGCGGAGTACGGTGTTGTCGTTATAACAGTTTTAAAGAAAGAGTTATCCTTATTTTTTAAAAAAAAGAAGCTATTTTAAGCTAATTATAAATAGACTCGTTATAAAAGCTATTTTAAGCTAATTATAAATATATCGTTAACATATATTGACAGTGTAACTTACATAATGAGTGCCTTTTGTGATTCATTTTTTACATGTATATAGATTTTTAATTTTTGTTTTCATTTAATCACGTTCAAGTTGAAAATTCACTGACAATAAGAATAAATAATATTTATTCTGCAGACCCTTAACCCCACTTGTTTAAAGTAAAACTTAAAATTGAAGGTTATATATATTTTATTTTTTGGCGATAGTCTAGCAGATGTGCATTTTTATACAGTCGTGACAGTGAGATTGGCGTTTTTAGCTCACCTGAGCCGAAGGCTCAGAGGAGGGGAGCTTATAGGATAGGTATATAGGCACCCGGCGTCCGTCCGTAGTCGGCGTCGGCGTCGTCCACCATTTTCAAAGATCTTCTCCTCTGAAACCGCTTGGCCAATCAAAGCCAAATTTTATGTGAAGCATCTATGGGAAGGGGGAACCAATGTGTATATAAACAATCCAGGTCACATGACCAAGATGGCAGCATGCCCATATATGGTAAAAACCTTTAAAAATCTCTTCTCCAGAACCCAAAGGCCTAGGATCTTGAAACTCGGCATGCATGTAGCATGAGGGACTCAAGGTCCACAATGTGTATATAAACCATGCCCCTGTGATGACCTTGACCTATTTTACGGCAAGGTCAACATAGGTTGCCAATTCATTTGAATGGGGAAAACTTTTAAAATGTCATTTAAAGTGAATGTCTTGCTGGAAATGGGCAGTAGGACTAAATATTAATGATTCTGAAAAATAAAATGGACCCCAGGGGCTCATATGCCCCCACCCCGGGGCAATATACATGTATATCGCCATAATATTCAAATATCTTCTCCTCTGAAACCGCTTGGCCAATTAAAGCCACATTTTATGTGAAGCATCTATAGGATGGGGTAACCAATGTGTATTTAAGAAATCCAGGTCACATTACCAAGATGGCCGCCATGCCCATATATGGTAAAAACCCTTCAAAAATCTTCTTCTCCGGAACCGGTTGACTGATTTCAACGAAACTTGGCATGAAGTATCGATGACTCAAGTACTACAATGTATATATAAATCATGACCCTGTGATGACCTTGACCTATTTTACGGCAAGGTCAACAAAGTTTGCCAATGCATTTGAATGGGGAAAACTTTTGAAATGTCATTTTAAGTGAAAGTCTTGCAGGAAATGCATAGTAGGACTGAATATTAATGATTCTGATAAAGATTGGTCTCCAGGAGCTCATATGCCCCCACCCCGTGGCATTATACATGTATATTTCCATAATATTCAAACATCTTCTCCTCTGAAACCACTCGACCAATCAAAGCCAAATTTTATGTGAAGCATCTATAGGATGGGGTAACCAATGTATATATAAATAATTCAGGTCACATGACCAAGATGGCCGCCATGCCCATATATGGTAAAAACCCTTCAAAAATCTTCTTCTCCGGAACCGGTAAACTGATTTCAAAGAAACTTGGCATAAAGCATTGATGGCTAAAGTACTACAATGTATATATAAATCATGATCCTGTGATGACCTTGAGCTATTTTACGGCAAGGTCAACAAAGGTTGCCAATGCATTTGAATGGGGAAAACTGTTAACATGTCATTTAAAGGGAATAAATAAAATAGAAATTGGCAAATGGACAGAAAATTGATGATTCTTAAAACAAATGGCCCTAGGGCTTAATCTGCCCCTGCACTGGGGCTAAATACCATAATATTCAAACATGTTTATTGGCATATGTAGCAGATCTCAGGTGAGCGTTTACAGGACCATTGGTCCTCTGGTTGTGTATTAACGTCCCAGTCAACGATGTTGCAGTCACTGACATGTCGGGCAAGAGCTCAAGTTGTTAACAGTGTTAAATATTCAAAGTGTTTTGTGAAAGGCCTCACACCTGCTTCCCATTTGGGTTCTCACCCAAGACATTTTCGTTCTGAGTCCGATCATCGATAGGGACCGCGTTACTTTGAACGAACAATTTACATAAAATGTTTTTCCAACATGCAAAATTTAATGATAAATGTCTTGGGTGCCTATTAAGTGTTTTGTTTGTTTGTTAGTATGTCATAAAGGCTCTCCGAATAGCTTAAAGTAGCCTAAACATTGTCTCATTAATATGCTCACTGGTATTAAAGGATCTAAGTTGTATATTTATATCCTTCAATGGGGAACTATCAGTGGTTTAAGGGTGATGTCGTTACAACGTCCCCAGTCTCCATAAGAGTGATACAGCACCATACCCTACCACTCCGTCCCCAGTAGAGATATACAGTGTCATTCACTTCAGCATCGTCCCCAGTAGGGATCTACAACACCATACTCTACCATTCCGTCCCCAGTAGAGATCTATCACCATATTCCCTACCACAACGTCCCCAGTAAAGATCTACAGCGACATACCCTACCAAACCGTCCCCAGCAAAGATCTACAGCGCCATAACCTACCACACCGTCCCCAGTAGAGATCTACAGCACCACATTCTACTGGACCGTTCCCAGTAGTAATCTACAGTGCGGTAGTCTACCACACCGTCTCCAGTAGAGATATACAGCGCCATACTTTACCACTCCGTCCCCAGTAGAGATCTATCGCCCCATTTCCTACCGCAACGTCCCCAGTAGAGATATACAGCGACATACCCCACCACACCGTCCCCAGTAGAGATCTACAGCACCCTATTCCCCAGTGGACATCTAAAGAGATCTACAGTGCGGTAGTCTACAACATCGTCTCCAGTAGAGATATACAGCCCCATACCCTACCACTCCGTAATCTACAGTGCGGTAGTCTACCACACCGTCTCCAGCAGCGATATACAGCGCCATGCCCTACCACTCCGTCCCAAGTAGAGATATACAGTGTCATTCTCTTCAGCATCGACCCCAGTAGGGATCAACAACACCATACCCTACCATTCCGTCCCCAGAAGAGATCTATTGCCCCATTTTTACCATACCGTCCCTCTTCACCCTATTCTACTGGACCGTCCCCAGTAGAGATCTACAGTACTGTATTCTACCACAACGTCTCCAGTAGAGATATACAGAACCATATCTTACCACACCGTCCCAAATAGAGATATACCGTGTCATTCTCTTCAGCATCGTCCCCAGTAGGGATCTACAACACCATACCCTATCATTGTGTCCCCAGTACAGATCTTTTTCCCCATTCCCTACCACAACGTCTCCAGTAGAGATCTACATTGCGGAAGTCTACCTCCAGTAGAGACATTCAGCGCCATACCCTACCACTCCGTCCCCATTAGAGATATACAGCGTCATTCTCTTCAGCATCGTACCCATTAGGGATCAACAATACCATACCCTACCATTCCGTCCCCAGTAGAGATCTATCGTCCCATTTTCTACCAAAACGTCCCCAGGTGAGATCTACATGGACATACTTTACCACACCGTCCCCAGTAGAGATCTACAAAACCATACTCTACTGCACCGTCCCCAGTAGAGATCTACAGTGCGGTAGTCTACCACACCGTCTCCAGTAGAGATATACAGCGCCATACCCTACCTATACATCCCCAGTAGAGATATACAGTGTCATTCTCTTCAGCATTGTCCCCAGTAGGGATCTACAACACCATACTCTACCATTGCGTCACCAGTAGAGATCTATCGCCCCATTCCCTACCACAACGCCCCCAGTAGAGATCTACAGCGACATACCCTACCACACCGTCCCCAGTAAAGATCTACAGCGCCATAACGTACCACACCGTCCCCAGTAGAGATCTACAGCGCCATATTCTACTGGACCGTTCCCAGTAGAAGTCTACAGTGTTGTAGTCTACCACACCGTCTCCAGTAGAGACAAACAGCGCCATAACCTACCACTCCGTCACCAGTAGAGGTATACAGTGTCATTCTTTTCAGCATCGTCCCCAGTAGTGATAAACACCATACCCTACCATTCTGTCCCCAGTAGAGATCTATCGCCCCATTTCCTATCACAACGACTTACAGCACCATACTCTACTGCACCGTCCCCAGTAGAGATCTACAGTGTGGTAGTCTACCAAACCCTCCCCAGTAGAGATCTACAGCACCATAATCTACAACACCGTCCCCAGTAAAGATCTATCGACCCATTCCCTACCACAACGTCCCCAGTAGAGATCTATAGCCTACCACACCGTCCCCAGTAGACATCTATCGCCCCATTCCCTACCACAAAGTCCCCAGTAGAGATCTACAGCGACATACCCTACCACATTGTCCCCAGTAGAGATGTATCGCCCCGTTCTCTACCATAACATCCCCAGTAGAGATCTACAGCTACATACACTATCACACAGTCACAAGTAGACATCTAAAGCGAACTACTCTACCAATACGCCCCCAGTAGCGATCTACTGCGACATACCCTACCACACCGTCCCCAGTAGAGATCTACATCACTATACTCTACTGGACCGTACCCAGTAGAGATCTACAGTGCGGTAGTCTACCACACCGTCTGAAGGAGAGATATACAGCGTTATATCCTACCACTCCTTCCCAAGTTGAGATATACAGTATCATTCTCTTCAGCATGGTCCCCAGTAGAAATCTACATCACCATACCCTACCATTCCTTCCATAGTAGCGATGTATCGCCCTTTTCCTACCACAACGTCCCCAGAAGATATTGCAGCGACATACCCTACCACACCGTCCCAAGTAAAGATCTACAGCGCCATAACCTACCACAGAATCCCCAGTAGAGAGCTACAGCACCTTAATCTACCACTCCGTCCACAGTAGAGATTTATCGACCCATTTCCTATCACAACGTCCCCAGTAGAGATCTACAGCGACATACCCTACCGCACAGTCCCCAGTAGAGATCTATCGTCCAATTTCCTACCACAACGTCCCCAGTAGAGATCTATCGTCCCATTCCCTACCACAACGTCCCCAGTAGAGATCTACAGCTACATACCCTATCACACAGTCCCAAGTAGACATTTAAAGCGAACTACTCTATTAATAGGTCCCCAGTAGAGATTTACAGCGACATACCCTACCACACCTTCACCAGTAGAGATCTTCAAAAGCATACTCTACTTGAACGTACCCAGTACAGATCTAAAGTGCGGTAGTATACCACACCGTCTCCAGAAGAGATATACAGCGCCGTATCCTACCACTTCGTCCCCAGTAGAGATATACAGTGTCATACTCTTAAGCATCGTCCCCAGTAGGGATCTAAAACACCATACGCTATCATGCCGTCCCCAGTATAGATCTATCACCCCATTTCCGACCACAACGTACCCAGTAGAGATCTATAGCGACATACCCTACCACCCCGTCCTAGTTATGATCTGCAGCGCCATTCCCTACCACAACGTCCCCAGTAGAGATGTACAGCGACATACCTTACCACACCGTCCCCAGTAAAGATCTACATCGCCATAACCTACCACACCGTCCCCAGTAGACATCTACAGCACCGTAATCTACCACAATTTCCCCAGTAGAGATATATCGACCCATTCCCTATCACAACGTCTCTTGTAGCGTTCTTCAGCGACATACACTACCATACCTTCCCTAGTAAAGATCTACAGCGCCATACCCTACCACACCGTGCCCGGTAAAGATCTACAGCACCATATTCTACCACACCTTCCCCAGTAAAGATCTGTCGTCATATTCGCTACCACAACGTCCCCAGTAGAGATCTACAGCAACATACCCAACCACACCGTCTCCAGTAGAGATCTATTGCCCCGTTCCCTACCACAACATCCCCAGTAGAGATCTACAGCTACATACCCTATCACACAGTCACAAGTAGACATCTTAAGCGAACTACTCTACCAATACGTCCCAAGTAGAGATCTACTGCGACATACCCTACCACACCGTTCCGAGATCTACAACACTATACTCTACTGGACCGTACCCAGTAGAGATCTACAGTGCGGTAGTCTACCACACCGTCTCAAGTAGAGATATACAGCGTCATACCCAACCACTCCTTCCCAAGTTGAGATATACTTTATCATTCTCTTCAGCATCGTCCCCAGTAGGGATCTACATCACCATACCCTACCATTCCGTCCCCAGTAGAGATCTGTCGCATCATTTCCTACAACAACGTCCCCAGTAGAGATCTGCAGCGACTTACCATACCACACCGTCCCAAGTTAAGATCTACAGCACCATAACCTACCACACCGTCCCCAGTAGGGAGCTACAGCACCTTAATCTACCACACCGTCCCCAGTAGAGATTCGACCCATTCCCTATCAAAACTTCCCCAGTAGAGATATACAGCGTCATACACTACCACCCCTTCCCAAGTTGAGATATACAGTTTCATCCTCTTCAGCATCGTCCCCAGTATGGATCTACAACACCATACCATACCATTCCGTCCCCAGTAGAGATCTATCGACCCATGTCCTACCACAACGTCCCCAGTGGAGATCTGCAGCGACATACCCTACCACACCATCCCCGGTAAAGATCTACAGCGCCATAACCTACCACACCGTCCCCAGTAGAGAGCTACAGCACCTTAATTTACCACACCGTCCTCAGTAGCGATTCTACCTATTCCCTACCACAACGTCCCCAGTAGAGATCTATCGTTAAATACCCTATCAGTTTCATTCTCTTCAGCATCGTCCCATGTAGGGATCTACAACACCATACCCTACTGTTCCGTCCCCATTAGAGATCTATCGCCCAATTCCCTCCACATCGTCCCCAGTAGAGATCAACAGCGACATACCTTACCACACCGTCCCAAGTAAAGATCTACAGCTAAATTCCCTACCGCACTGTCTCAAGATATCTAAAACACCATTATCTATCGGCCCATTCCCTACCACAACAGGCCATGTAGAGATCTACAGCGACATAACCTACCCTACCGCCCCCAATAAAGATCTACAGCGTCATACCTTACCACACCGTACCCAGTAGAGATCAACAACACCATAATCTACCACACCGTCCCCAGGAGAGATCTATCGACCCACATTTCCTACCACAACCTCCCCAATAGAGATCTACAGCGACATACCCTACCACACCGTCCCCAGTAGAGAGCTAGCGCCTCATTCCCTACCACAACTCCCCAGTAGAGATCCAGAGCTACATACTCTATCACACCGTCCCCAGTAGACATCTAAAGCCAACTACTCCACCTATACGTCCCCAGTAGAGATCTACAGCGACAAACCCTACTATACCGCCCCCAGTAGAGATCTACCCTACCATACCGTCCCCAATAGCGATCTACAGCACCATACTCTACTGGACCGTCCCCAGTAGAGATCTAAAGTCAATCCCTCTCTAGCTGAGCAATACAGCGCCATACCCTACCATTTCGTCTCAAGTATAATTATACAGCGTCATTCTCTTCAGCATCGTCCCCTGTAGGGATCTTCAACACCATACTCTACCATTCCGCCCCCAGTAGAGATCTATCGCCCCATTCCCTACCGCACCGTCCCCAGTAAATATCTGCAGCGCCATACCCTACCACACCGTCCCCAGTAGGGATCCACAGCACCATACCCTACCATACGTCCCCAGTAGATATATATCGCCCCATTCCCTCCACTGATTGTGTACACGTCAGAACCGCCTCGCCGCTATGATAACATAAAAATAGAATGATGTGGACAGAACGTAAAGAGGAACCTCCAAAAACAAAATTTGCCCAAGCATTGAAACCGGCAACATGCAAACAACTCATGGCTCTTTCCGTTCCTTTCTGTTTATTTCACTAAGCCGGTTTGAAAAGAACTACCCGTAAATGAATGAGGCTGGCTACTACAAATTAAAAAAGTGATAGTTCCGTCCCGACATGACTGAAAAATATTGTCTCGGGTACATAAAACAAACAAAAATATGAGACGCGTCATGAGAAGACATGCTTTTGCAAAGGTGCAGCTCAGCGGCAATGACACCTTCCAAGGGGGTTTTAGCTCCAAACTCACTAAAAGAAAAATGACCTTTCTCCCCAGCTCCCTTAAATGATTTCCTTGCTCCCAGATTCCTGAAACTAAAATGTTCTCTTCTAGTAATCCCCAACTCCCTTGCTCCCAGATTCCTGAAACTAAAATGTTCTCTTCTAGTAATCCCCAACTCCCTTGAAATGTTTCCAGTTCTCCCAAGCTCCCTGAAAACAAATGTCCCTGCTACCCAGCTACCTAAAACCCGTGACAGGGTCCCAAATTTATTGAAGTCTTTTGTCGCTCACAATCCTGGTTGTCTCATACCTGGTCGAAAGCCCCAAAGACACATTTGCTCATGCTGCAGCTTAAAGTGATAAGCTGAATATCGTTTCTACTGCGCTTTACGTGTTAAACCGCGTTTGGTTTGCGTATAGCGAACATGCTGTATTAGTAAGAGCAATAGATCCACCCAAAATTGTCGCTTGTTCGAGCATTAGCCGAGGCTTCGTTTGTGACAGTAAGGCAGTCACTGCCTCTAAGCTCATCGGTAAATGGTCAGAAATTAATCAACTCTGCACAGATTGAAATAAAAAATGCGAGATCGGATAATTATCAGTGCTGTCACGACAGCATCAGTGCTGTCACGATACCAGTGCTGTTACGGTCATAATCATTTAAAATACTCAAAACGCATCAAATAAAAGTGATTGTTTTTGGTATGTAATGATGCTATACAGAACTTATTTTTGGTTTAATCCTACAAGATTATGTCTACAAAAATAAAGCATTTCAGAGGACAAATCACAGTATGTACATTTTCATTGAAGCTCTCTCCCTCGTTAATTCATTGAAAGTATTTAAGGTTTGTTTTAACTATTGTTCGTGACAAGTTATATATACCCCCACTTACAGATTGGGGAAGTCTTATCATATGAGCGTTTTACGCAAGAAAGTTTGTTCGTGACAGCATTGATATTTTTTAAGGCTAC
This sequence comes from Rugalucina vietnamica, assembly GCA_964017185.1. NCBI lineage: Eukaryota > Metazoa > Mollusca > Bivalvia > Lucinida > Lucinidae > Rugalucina > Rugalucina vietnamica. Next base: position 2,761,433 of record OZ024872.1, read on the forward strand.
CATACAATTTATTAATGCTGGTGCACTATTTTTTAAGTTAAACTCGGCATATTTTATTTCTTTTTTTTCTATATGCTTTTGTAAATAAAACTATCTCATTAAATAAGATAAAATGGGCAATTATTTTTTTATCGTTTTGCCTATTTTGATTGATCCATATTGTGATTATGACCCATATAAACTAATTTGTATGGATGATTGACTTTGACCACTTTCCCTGGGCAGTCTCAGACATGATCTGACTTTTAAACAGTAATCAGCGTAATCAGACGGTCAGTCGGTAGCGTAGAAACTTTGGAGGCACAAGCAGCCCTTCTATTTATTTAGTTGAGCAAGACAGCATTAACTCACAACAGTTATGGTTAATACTCAAAAAAGCGTTGGCTTTGTCCAGACATAGCTGAAAACATGTTTAAGTGTTGACTCGATACATACAATCAGATAAAGAAGGACGGCTCCCGTGGCCGAGCGGTTAAGAGTGCTGATTTTTAATCACACGATCATCTCACCGCTGTGTCTGGTGTGGGTTCGAGACCCTCTCTGGCCACATGTGAGACAAGCCAAGTTCTGCTTGCGGGTGTGCCAGGTGGTTCTTTCGTTTTCGTCCCACCTTCTGATTGGCCGTTATCGTATGAGCTGAAATAATCTTGAATGGGACGTGCAACTGATTTATAAAAGTGGAAATGTAAATCCTAAACGACGATTGAAATTTTATGTTCATAAGAACATTTATATCCATCATAAGTGTTAGTTTTGCATTCGTAAAAGCATTTTAATTAACTTGTTTATCAGGGGAGCGCGGTGGGCTAGATTGCTAGATCTTCCATGTCAGATCTTAGGAAGCATGATAAAGGCTCTCTGAAGAGCTTAAAGTAGCCTAAACATCATCTCATTAATATTCTCACTGCTCTTTAAGGATCTAAGTTATATATTCATATCCTTCAATGGGGGAACTATCAGTGGTTTAAGGGTGATGTCGTTACACCGTCCCAAGTAGAGATCTACAGTGACACAATCTACCGCAATATTCACAGTAGGTTTCTATAGCGTCATACTTTATGGCCTGTGCAGTATTGATCTACCGAGCCATACTCTATTATAATGTTTCCAGGAGGTTCTTCAGCGCTATAGTATACCAAAACGTCCCCAGTGGAGATATACAGCGTCATACTCTTATACACCGTCCCCAGGGAGAATCTACAACGTCATACCCTTCCAGAATGTCCCAAGTAGACATATACAGCGCCATTATCTACCACAACGTCCCCGCTATAGAAATATACCGAAATTCCCTTCAGCATCGTCCCCAGTAGGGATCTACAACAACATACTCTACCACACCGTCCCCAGTGGATATCTTAAGCGACATACTCTACCAATAGGTTCCCAGTAGAGATCTACAGCACCATATTCTACTGGACCGACCGCAGTAGAGATCTACAGTGCGGTATTCCACAACACCGTCTCCAGTTGAGATATACAGTGCCATAACCTACCACTTCGTCTCCAATAGAGATCTACAGCACCATTTTCAACCAGACCGTCCCAAATAGAGACAGTGCGGTAGTCTACAACACCGTCTTAAGTAGAGATATACAGCGCTATACCCTACCATACAGTGTTTCCCAACAGCATCTCTACGACACAAAACTCTACCATCCCGTCCACAGAAGAGATCTATCGCCCGATTCCCTATAACGACGTCCCCAGTAGACACCTATATCGACATACCCTATCACACCTTTCCGAGTAAAGATCTACAGCGCCATACCCTACCGAACCGTCCCAAAAGGAGATCTATAGCCACTTTATCTACCAAACCGTCCCCAGTACAGATATATCGCCCTATCCCCTACCACAACGTCCTCAGTAGAGATCTACAGCTACATACCTTATCACATCGCCCCTAGTAGACATCTGAAGCGAACTACTCTATTTTTATCAATACGTCCCCAAGTAGAGATCTAGAGCGACATACCCTACCACAACGTCCCCAGTAGAGATCTCCAGCTCAAAGCTCTACTGGGCCGTCCCCAGTAGAGATCTAAAGTGCGGTAGTCTACCACACCGTCTTCAGTAGAGATAAACAGCGCCATACCCTACCACTCCGTTCCTAATAGAGATATACAGTGTCATTCTCTTCAGCATCGTCCCCAGTAGGGATCTTCAACACCATACCCTACCATTCCGTCCCCAGTAGAGATCTATCGTCACATTTCCTACCACAACGTCCCCAGTAGAGATCTACAGCGTCACACCCTACCACACCGTCTCCAGTAAAGATCTAAGGCGTCATACCCTATCGCTTCGTCCCCAGTAGAGTTTTTCGTCACCATAATCTACCACACCGTCGTCAGTAGAGATAAATCACGTTTATGTGAATTTCCAGCATTGTATCTATCGGCAATGTTTTTTGATATTGGCTTGTAAATAATGCACGTTGCGGAAGATTATTGCGCTGTATATCTCTACTGGGGACGTTGCGGTAGAGTATGTCAATGTAGATCCCTACTGGGGACGTTGGGATACAGTATAGAACTGCAGTTACCTATCGGGGATATCGCGGTACAGTATTTAGATATCCACTGGGGACGTTACGGTAGAGAATGGTGCAGTAGATCCATACTCTACCTGAGGTGATGATCAGAAATTGATCGACTCAGTATCAGAAGATAGATCCCTACTGGGGATGTTTCGGTAGACTTTGTGGATGTAGATCTCTAATTGGGACGTTACGGTAGATAATGGTTCTGTAGATTCCTACTGGGGACGTTTCGGTAGAGTATGGCGCCGTAAGTGTCTTCTGGTGACGTGCCAGAGTATGGCGCAGTAGCTCCTTACTGGGGACGGTATAGTACAATATGACGATATAGATCCCTAGTGTCGACGTAGCGGTAGAGTATGGCATTTTCGATCTTTAACCCTACAGTAATTTTATATAACGGATCGTTCCAAGGCGAAACTTCTGTTGTAGGTCTAATTGTTTTGTGTTGTGGAGTAGAATTGTGCTGTTTGGGCCCTATGTGCGTTTTCATATTTTAGATCAGTTCGGGTAACTGAGTGGCCGCCTACTGGAGAATAGCTGCTCACTCGGCTTACGACATGTTTTCATGGTTTAAGTACTTAAGAGTCATTTTATTTTTTCCCACCTCTCGTTTATGGAGTGAGATTGTATTTCTGATTGTGTCATTCCCTGATCATTGCCATTTGTACTTTTTTGGAACGTAGACGGAATATTTCCATCGGTATTCCGTTAAACCTGGAACGAGGTACCGAAGTGGAGCGGAGAGACAGTTAGCCAGCTGATCTATTTGGCACGATGTAGTAGAATATGGTGCTGTAGATCTCTACTGGGTACATTACTGTAAAATAGGGCGCAAAAGATCCGTATTCTTGATGCTGTGGTAGTGTTTGGCGCTTTTGATATCCTCTGGTGACGATGATGAAGAGTATGGTTCTTCAGATCTCTACTGGTTACATTGAGGATGTGGTAATGTAGATCTCTACTGGGGACTTGTGATAAAGTATGGTGCAGTAGATACCAACTAGGAACGTTGTGGTAGAGTATGGCGCTATGAACCCCTACTGTTGACGTTGTATTAGAGTAGGCCGCATTAGATCTCTGCTGGGGACGATGTAGTTGAGTATTGCGGTATACATCACTACTGGGGATTTTGCGGTAGACTATGGCGCTATAGGTCCCTACTGGGGACGTTGTGGTAAAGAATGACTAATATGATCTCTTCTGGGTACGTTGCGCTAGACTGTGGCGCTATAGATATCGACTGGGACAATCATTACTGGAGAATTTTTGGTATACATGGAGCGCTATGTCAACCCTCGGTATGTTGTGTTAGAGTATGGCAATGTACGTACATTATTGGGTACGTTGCGGTAGAGTACGGCACTGTATATCCCTACTGTGTACGTTGCGGTAGGGTATATCGCTGTTTATCTCTACTGGGACGTTGCTGTATAATAATGCGGCATATGTATCTACTGGAAACGATGCGGTAGAATATTTCAATAACGATCCCTCCTCGGACCTTGTGGTAAACTATGGTGCTGTATATCTGTACTAGGTACGTTGTTGTAGAGTATAGCGCTGTGGATCCTTACTGGGGACGTTGCTGTAGAAAAGTATACAAGTGTATATCCCTACTGGAGACGTTAAGATAAAATATGGCAATGTAGATCCCTACTGGGGACGTCGGTCCTTGTGGTAAACTATGGTGCTGTATATCTGTACTAGGTACGCTGTTGTAGAGTATAGCGCTGTGGATCCTTACTGGGGACGTTGCTGTAGAAAAGTATACACGTGTATATCCCTACTGGAGACGTTAAGATAAAATATGACAATGTAGATCCCTACTGGGGACGTCGGACCTTGTGGTAAACTATGGTGCTGTATATCTGTACTAGGTACGTTGTTGTAGAGTATAGCGCTGTGGATCCTTACTGGGGACGTTGCTGTAAAAAGTATACAAGTGTATATCCCTACTGGAGACGTTAAGATAAAATATGGCAATGTAGATCCCTACTGGGGACGTCGGACCTTGTGGTAAACTATGGTGCTGTATATCTGTACTAGGTACGTTGTTGTAGAGTATAGCGCTGTGGATCCTTACTGGGGACGTTGCTGTAAAAAGTATACACGTGTATATCCCTACTGGAGACGTTAAGATAAAATATGACAATGTAGATCCCTACTGGGGACGTCGGACCTTGTGGTAAACTATGGTGCTGTATATCTGTACTAGGTACGTTGTTGTAGAGTATAGCGCTGTGGATCCTTACTGGGGACGTTGCTGTAAAAAATATACAAGTGTATATCCCTACTGGAGACATTAAGAAAAAATATGGCAATGTAGATCCCTACTGGGGACGTCGGACCTTGTGGTTAACTATGGTACTGTATATCTGTACTAGGTACGTTGTTGTAGAGTATAGCGCCGTGGATCCTTACTGGGCACGTTGCTGTAGAAAAGTTCCCTACTGGAGACGTTAACATAAAAGTTGGCAATGTAGATCCCTACTGGGGACGTCGGACCTTGTGGTTAACTATGGTGCTGTATATCTGTACTAGGTACGTTGTTGTAGAGTATAGCGCTGTGGATCCTTACTGGGGACGTTGCTGTAGAAAAGTATACAAGTGTATATCCCTACTGGAGACGTTAAAAAAATATGGCAATGTAGATCCCTACTGGGGACGTCGGACCTTGTGGTAAACTATGGTGCTGTATATCTGTACTAGGTACGTTGTTGTTCAGTATAGCACTGTGGATCCTTACTGGGGACGTTGATGTAGAAAAGTGTACAAGTGTATATCCCTACTGGAGACGTTAAGATAAAATATGGCAATGTAGATCCCTACTGGGGACGTCGGACCTTGTGGTAAACTATGGTGCTGTATATCTGTACTAGGTACGTTGTTGTTCAGTATAGCACTGTGGATCCTTACTGGGGACGTTGATGTAGAAAAGTGTACAAGTGTATATCCCTACTGGAGACGTTAAGATAAAATATGGCAATGTAGATCCCTACTGGGGACGTCGGACCTTGTGGTAAACTATGGTGCTGTATATCTGTACTAGGTACGTTGTTGTAGAGTATAGCACTGTGGATCCTTACTGGGGACGTTGATGTAGAAAAGTGTACAAGTGTATATCCCTACTGGAGACGTTAAGATAAAATATGGCAATGTAGATCCCTACTGGGGACGTCGGACCTTGTGGTAAACTATGGTGCTGTATATCTGTACTAGGTACGTTGTTGTAGAGTATAGCACTGTGGATCCTTACTGGGGACGTTGATGTAGAAAAGTATACAAGTGTATATCCCTACTGGAGACATTAAGATAAAATATGACAATGTAGATCCCTACTGGGGACGTCGGACCTTGTGGTAAACTATGGTGCTGTATATCTGTACTAGGTACGTTGTTGTAGAGTATAGCACTGTGGATCCTTACTGGGGACGTTGATGTAGAAAAGTGTACAAGTGTATATCCCTACTGGAGACGTTAAGATAAAATATGGCAATGTAGATCCCTACTGGGGACGTCGGACCTTGTGGTAAACTATGGTGCTGTATATCTGTACTAGGTACGTTGTTGTTCAGTATAGCACTGTGGATCCTTACTGGGGACGTTGATGTAGAAAAGTGTACAAGTGTATATCCCTACTGGAGACGTTAAGATAAAATATGGCAATGAAGAGCCCTACTGGGGACGTTGCAATAGAGAATGGCGCTATGTATCTCTACTGGGTAAGTTGTGGTATAGAATTACATTATAAGTTTCAACAAGGACCGATTTTGCTGGGTTAACTATGGCGCTATTTATCTCTACTGGTGCTGGTGTGGTAGAGTATGGCACAGCAAATCCCTTTTGGGACCGTTGCGGTAGAGTATGTCGCTGTATGTTTTTCTTGGGGGCGTTGCAATTAGTATTGCACTGTTGCTCCCTTCTGAAAACGTTGTGGTAGAATATGAAGCTAACGGTCTGTACTGAGAACGATGTGGTAGAGTATGGCACTGAAGTTCCCTACTCGTGACCTTGAGCTAAACTATGCCGCTTTATATCTTTATAGGGTACGTTGTGATAAAGTATCAGTAATGAAGATAATTATTTTTCAAAATGCGTACTGTAAGCATCAAAATAAATAAATGCTCAGAGCGTACCGAAAAAACAACTGTGTACACGTTTTCTGAGGATTCTTATTCTAACCTCTCATACAGAATCAAACTTATAGATATGTGTAGACGTATGGTTAAGACCATTTATTCAAGTATAAAAATTCAAGTAAACTACTGTATGGCGCTAAAGATCCCTACAGGGAAAGTTGCAATAAAGTACGGTACGGTAGATTCCTACTGGGTACGTTGCGGCAGAGAATGGCCTGTTAGACACCTTCTGGCATCATTGTGGTAGAGTATGTCATTGTAAATCCCTACTGAAGACGTTTCAGAATAAAATCGCACTATAAATCCTTATTGGAGACGTTTCGATAGAATATATCGCTCTTCCGATCTCTACTGGTGCTGGTGAAATAATATCATTTGGCGTGTCACCAGTGAACTATTCAGATTCAGATCTCTACTGGAAACGTTGTGGTAGATTTTGGGACTATATGTCTCTACTAGGAACGCTTTGGTAGAGCATGGCACAGAATATTCTACTGGGTACCGTGCGGTAATTTTTGGCACTGTAGATCTGGGACCTAAGACAAACGTACTCTAAAACTTTGAGATTTTTTTATACGTCCGGCACACGCCTCAGTCGCGCGCTAATGTGTGACTGCTAAAGCGAGTTAAAGGTACAAATTAATTTTTATACGTCCAAAATCTTCAGCGTGTTGACATTTTCCATACGCCGGGCGCGCGTTTGGGTTATACGCTAATGTGTGACTGCTGTTTAAACGAATATATCGAGAAAAAACAACTTTATTAAACATGCCTGTTTCTCGGCTGTTTATAAGAACTTTATGGAGCACGATAGCCTTGTGGTAGAGCACCGGACCGAATAGAGAGGTATGTGATTTGATTCTCACCAGGGGTTTCCGGGTCGTGTCCTTGAGCAAGACAACATTAACTCACAACAGTGATGGTTCATACTCAAAAAGCGTTGGCTTTGTCCAGAATTAGCTGAAAACATGTTAAAGTGTTGACTCGATACATACAATCAAATAAAAAATGACGGCTTCCGTGGCCGAGCGGTTAAGAGCGCTGTTTCTGAATCACTCGATCATCTCACCGCTTTGTCTGGTGTTGGTTCTAGACCCGCTCTGGCCACATGTGAGAGAAGCTAAGTTCTGCTTGCGGGTGTGCCAGGTGGTTTTTCTCGGGGTTCTCCCGTTTTCGCCCCACCTTCTGATTGGCCGTTCTGATATGAGCTGAAATAATCTTGAAAGGGACGTGAAACTGATTTGAAAAATCAAAGTTGGGGTGGGAGGGACGGGGGTAATTGAACTCTTATGTTCACAAGAACATTTATATCCATCATAAGTGTTAGTTTTGCATTCGTAAAAGTATCTTAATTAAATTGTTTATCGGGGCAGCGCGGTGGGCTAGATTGCTAGATCTTCCATGTCAGATCTTAGGAAGCATGATAGAGAGGTAATCAAAAAATGACGCAATCAGAAATAAATTCCCACTCCTTAAACCGAGGGGTGGGAAATGGGTCGCATGTACGTGTCCTTTCATGCCTAAAACTAACAACTAGAGCCTTAGCTTTGTCCGGCAGGACAATTACTGAAACATCGTTTACTGGGGCCCCCGGGGCCTAAAGAAATAGATGGGCTGTTTGTGTCTCCAGGCAAAGCTTCTTTGCTACTGACTGACCATCTGATTACTGGTTATCCGCTCAGAGCTTGCCCAGGAAAAGTGGTTTCAAGTCAAACCCTCAATACCTATAAGCCTTTTTGGCTTGGTTTGATGCATATTTCAAGCACTTGTTGGATGACATGACATCCTCATTTTGGGTAAAAGTCCCATAAAGTGGAGGCAACGTCCCGACATGACAATGGCTGTTGACTGGGACGTAAAGCATTAATTCAAACAAACAAAATCGTTTACTGAGACGTAAATAAATAAAAAGCTATCTGACTGTGATATAAATATATATATAAGTATAAACTAATCTGCCGGACTTATAGCATCGCTTTCGAAATGGTGAAACTGGTACTATATATACCCTTCATTTTCAAATTTTACTTTATGCAGGTGGGTTTAAAGTCGAATACTACAATGTACATTTACTCTTACAGACAGTGAATGTTACACATGAACGTCATCGAATAAAATTAAGATATAAAAATACTATTATAATATATTACTTTTATTATGAATTAGACCATGAAAATGACTTATTATGTGTAGTAAATTGACAAAATATGTTAAAACATATATTAGTCTATTTATATTTAGCTTAAAATAGCTTTTTAAAAAGAAGGATAACTCTCTCTTTAAAAGTGTTATAACGACATCCGCCGTACTCGGCAGCGATATAAAGACGTACTCAGTATGGACGTGCTGGGCAAGGATGTTGCAACTAGACCCTTCTCCATTCTTAAGACATTTGTAAGGATCCGCGAGCATTCTTAACGCTTTCGCAAAGACATCGTTTTGTATAAGCCCCTCCCCGTCCATTCGCATCATATTCGGTAATTTCAGCGCGAATTTCAAATTTTAGCATTCGCAAGGAATATTCGGTATATGGGAGAGCAGTATAAAGTTTCACATTATTTAAAATGTCGTAAAGGCTAATAAAAATAATGTTATGACACAATGGGTTTCCAGAATATAATTTTTAAATAAACAATTGCTAGTTATATGTTTTACCCTCCATAAACACCAACCGGTATTTTTTTGACAAACCGCTTTTCGTCAAATCCAGGACTTCTTTCGAAAGCAGCCAGGGCTTCGCAGTTTATATATACATGAAGTACCTATCAAGTGGTTCTCTAAAAACTTATTTTGTCTGCCTGTCTTATCTGCAAGTGCCTGAAAAATGGACTTGAAGTTGACTTTCCCATGGGAAAACAGGGGAAAATCATGTTTTCCCATGGGAAATGGCACTTTCCCATGGGAAAACAGGTTGGCCATGGACGAAAAATGGGCCATGGGCAAAACATATTGGCCATGGGAAAAATGAAAAAAAAATCTTATGGTCAATCAGTTATTAAACACAAAATTATAATCATTGTTGCTTTGGCCATAATGGCCATGTATATATTTTGCAGTTATAACTATGTGAAAAAAATAACATTTGGGCCATGGCCGACTAAAAATGGCCATGGCCAGATTTGCCCATGGCCGACAAAAAGTGGCCATGGCCAGTGTGGTTTTGCCCATGGACAATTCAAATGCTCCCATGGCCAAGTATTTATGGCCATGGCCATTTTAATCACACTCAAGTGGGCCATGGCCATTTGACATGGACATTCTATGCACCATTGAAAAAGAAAAAAGGTTGAAAATTATAGAAAAGGCAGGTTAAAAGCATTCGGTAAGACGGATAGATTATGAAAGGTTAAAAATAGTTAAGCAGCTAAAAAATAATTAAGTAGATGCTAAAATCAGCTTTAACAGCTAAATGTATGGTCATGTCAAGGTATTGAAACCTAGTCAAGTATGTAGATTCTTGCAATTCTGGAAACACTGTATGTGAATATTAACATGCGCAGCTGCCGATACTAATCTGCAAAGTTGTTTTTGATGTTGTTAAATTATCATCAAGGTCTTTCTGTGTTTTTTGTTGTTGTTGTTGTTGCTGGCTGACCTATTGTTGTTTATTTTTATTTTTTTTAACCATATAATATTTTAAAATAACAACAAACGAGGTCTATCTATCTATCTTCCACTACTTCTTAACCTCATCAGAGGACTTCAGAAGGAATTCCGGTATACCAAGTGCTAAAGGGGGTTAGCTGAAATAAAAGAAAAGTGAAGTGGGTGAAATGAGTTTGTACAGTGAAAGAAGAGTGTTAGTATAGTTTAAAAGATAAAAAACAGAATCTGGTGATTAGGGAGACACATGCACCACCTGGCAAACAGCATGACTGAACTGTGCCACAGTGGGGAGCATGACAATACTGATGGGTAAAGCGTTCCAATGTACTGCAGTTCTTGGAAAAAAGCTATACTTGCAGTAATTGGTAGAAGTGCTGATTTGTCTGTATGCCAGCGGGTGGATGAATTTGGACTGCCTGCGATTTGGTGTGAGATAGTCAGTTAGAGGGATTGCTACAAGATCATATGTGATCTTGTACAGCATGATCAGTCGGGTATCTATTCGCCTTTGGTCTAATGGACGCCAGGAAAGTTTATTGAGCATTTCAGTAACACTGGAGGTGGACCTGTAGTCATGGGTAGCCCACCTGGCCGATCTACGTTGAACAGATTCTATCTTTTTTATGTCAGTGTCGGTGTGGGGAGACCATACAGAGGAGGCGTATTCCAGCTGTGGTCTGACAAGTGTTTTGTAGGCTGTGGATTTGAGGTCTTGGTTATGAACTTTGATATTGCGTTTGAGAAAGCCCAGCGTTTGATTTGCTTTTTTAGTGATGTTATTTATGTGATTTCCCCAGCTGAGGTCTTCTGATATTGTGACCCCAAGGTACTTGGCAGCGGGTACACTTTCAAGTTCAGTGTTGTGTAGAAAGTATTTGGATGGAATGGGAGTCTTGAATCTGGTCACATGTAAGACCTGACATTTTGCTGGGTTAAAGTTCATATCCCAATCTTCTTCCCATTTCTCGAGTTTCAGGAGGTCTTCTTGAAGGATGTTTGCTTCTGAGAGTGAGCTGATGCATAGATACATTGCTGTGTCGTCTGCGAAAAGTCTGACTCTTGACCTTACCTGTTCTGGAAGGTCATTAATGTAGGCTAAGAATAGGATTGGTCCGAGAACAGAGCCCTGCGGGACACCAGAGGAGACAGGGATGGGGCTGGAGCTGATACCGTTGGTTACTACAGATTGTTTCCTATTGTCTAAAAAGTCTTTTATCCATTTTAGAGTGTCACCCCGAATGCCATAGGCATGAAGTTTTTGGAGCAATTTTTCATGGGCGACTTTATCAAAAGCTTTACTAAAATCTAAAAGTATTAAGTCTGTCTGTTTTTTGGACTCCATGTTTTTGGAGAGTTCATCAATAAGCATGATCAACTGGGTCTCGCAGGACCGCCGCTCTCGGAACCCATGCTGTAAGTCATAGAGGATATTCTGGTCCGTGAAATGTTTTGATATGTTGGATGCCACGATGTGTTCCAGTACTTTGCAAAGAACACATGTGAGCGATATGGGGCGGTAATTGGCTGGGTCTGTCTTGTCCCCTTTTTTGAATATAGGGGACACATTTGCTTCCTTCCAGATGGTAGGGAGTTTACCTTGGTCTAAGGACCTCTGGAAGATTATTTCAAGAATGGGGGCTAATTCCTTATGAAGAGTTTGTAGTACAACAGGTTTGAGTTGGTCGGGACCAGATGCTTTATGGGGATTGAGCTTTTTTAAAAGGCATTCAATACCCTTTGATGAAATTTCTATGTCCGGCATTTTAGTGTATGGGCTGGCTTGGAAGGGAAGGTTTGGACCTAGGTCATGTAGGTCCTGTAAGGTCTTTTGTGCCATGGCTTTCAGTGATGTGGGTGATTTTGGGCTAAAAACAGATTGAAACTGAAGGTTTAAAGTATTGGCCTTGTCTGTGTCAGAGGTAAAAGTCTGTCCATTGGCCTTTAAGGATGTTATGCCACTATTGTCTTGCCTGGAGTGTTTCAGCAGGGAGTATAATTTCTTGGTATTGACCTTGGTAGGGGTGTCAAGGTCAGGGTCATCGGCTTCTTGCTGTAGGCCAAGAATGTCACCGATGTATTTTTCATAGGCCGTTTCAGATACCCGGCGTACCAGGTGTTTATAGTCAAGAAATTTCTTGTGATCAACAGGTCTGTTTGACCTGGTCCATCTCTTATAGTGTCTGTCTCGTTTACGCATCAGGCGGCGGATCTCTTGGTTGATCCATGGGAGACCATCTCTTGATCTTGCCTTGCGTATTGGAATGTAGGTGTCGATACCATGCTGGAGTTTGGTGACAAACTCATCCCACAGAGTCTGGATGTCTGCGGTAGCAAGGTCCGACTGAAGTACTGAGTGGAATTCCCTCATAGACTCTTTTAGCTGGTCCCAGTTGGCCTTTTTGTTTAGGAAGATATTACGGGGGACCTGCTTAATCATTTTGGGCTTGACATTTACTTCCGCAGTTATTATATCATGGTCAGAGAGACCAGGGAGGACTGACGTTTTGTCTATGAGGGTTGGATTTGTAGTAAAGAAAAGGTCCAGAATGTTTTGACCTCGGGTTGGCGAGGTCACCATTTGCTCCAGTAGGCAATCATCAAAGGCCTCAAGACATTTAGTGTAGAAGTCAATGTTGGGGCAGTCTGGTTTGAGAGTCTTTGTCACCCAGTCAATCTTGGGAAGATTGAAATCCCCTAGGATGCAAAGTGTTGAGTTGGACTTTTTAACTAAGTCTAGGGACTTGTTAAATTCCTCAAAACTTTTCTGATCAAGCTCATGTGGTTTGTAGTAGGCTCCAATAAGCAATGATCTTGAGCCAGCAAGATTCAGCTGTACCCAGAGGTTTTCGCAGTTGGTTTGGAAATCTGGTCTGCTTTCAGAAAGGAGGGCTGAGTTGACAAGAATTATCACCCCACCCCCCCTCTGATTGACACGGTCACGCCTATAGATGGTATATCCTAGTTCAGGTGGGAAGAGCTCAGCATCAAAGATATCTGGGGTTAACCATGTTTCTGTTCCCACAATTATGTCAGGCCTATATATTTCTACAAAAGAATGGAACTGGGGTTTCTTTTCCCTGATTGACCGGAAGTTGATATGTGCGAATTTCAGTGGTTTATCTACTTTGTACGTCCTATGGGGTCTGGTTTTAGATGGTGTTGATGTTGAGTCCGGTGTGAAGTCATGTACAGGTGAAGCGTTCAAGCTCAGAGGGCTGAACCTGTTTTCACTAGATAGGGAGCTGAGATCATGTGAGGAGGCTTTGGAGTAATTTAGAGAATTACATCTAGTACAATGCCAGGAGCAGTCTGATTTCGACAGGTAGTCATACAAATGATCACCCACTCTTTGGCAGGGGGCATGAAACCAATGGTTGCAAGTGTCACACAGGAGACCTTTATGGTCGTATGTGACTGGTAGCTGGCACTTTCCGCATGGGTAATCAGTCTCTGAACTGACGTGTGAGTCTGTATCCATGGTCAGTGTAAGTGCAAACTGTGTCAGGGAGAGGGTAAGAAGGGCCAAGGAAACACAGAAAATAATCTGTAGTTTCTTCGTGTTCTGTAAGTGGGTGGGGCGAGTGCTTTTGGAGAGCACCTGGGGAGGTAAGTGGGGGTCAATTACCTGTTGATCTGTTCTGAAACACATTTTACCACGCTTCCAGCATTATAAACATGGTGAAAATCCAAAGAATGTCACACTGCTTTGGGTTTTTCCAAACCGGAAGTTTATGGTAGAAATGGCCAAAAATGGCGGCAGCCACCGTGTAACAACACAAAGTATGGGGGAAGTTCCAGGTAGCAGGTTATTTCGGGCTAAGGACGCTGATGCATTGAATGGGATGGCTCAGCAAGTGATACTGTGCCAGATGATGGATGGATCTCACCTTTATAACCAGTGAAGGAAGATGAAAATTGGGAAAATCCCAAGAGCTAAGAGAAGAGCGTATAGCACTTGGCGCATGCGCAACCGGAATGCATTGAATGGGATGGACAAGACAAGACAAGAAAGAAAAGATGGAAAATAATATTTTAGCGTGTTTATTGTCTTTTTAAAACTCGTCAGTCAGCTTTTGACAACTTCAGGTTTTTTCAATTATTGTGACACGAAAATGCAAAAATAATCCGAGCAGTTATTAGTATAACTGCAACTGTAATGCCGGGTTTTATAACTGCAACTGTAATGTTGGGTTCTGTGTCTTCTCGATCCCGAAACAATCAAAACTCCAAGCGGTTCCACTTCCTGACGTAAGTCCTCTCGGAAAACAATATCGGAGAGCGGAGTTTTGAAACTGTTGGGGAGTTTGGAGCCAATCAATAAGAGCGTTTTCGACATGTCATGTTGGCCCGAGTAACTTGGGTAGGTCCACATAGGCGCAATCCAATATTCACTCCTATGGGTGGAATTTTTATCCTAAAGGTGTCCTAAAACTGTTATATGGCTTAGAAGCACATACACATGTGTTATATGGTTCGATGGCCTGAATGTTAGGGTATTGTTGTGATAGCACTTCTCTCCTTATTGGTAATGTTGCTCAGTTCTGACAACAAAAACACCTAACAGAATCCACCTATAATAATTTGCGATAATAGGTTAACCCAAGTTATACGGACTACCGAACACTGAATCCCGTGCGATGTCTCTTTCCTCCCAGTTCTAGACTAGACCAGACGTCCCTTTGGTGTCTCTGGAGCGTACAACAACGACAGCATACAAGAGCATACCAAAACAGGTAAGCTATTTTATAACAGTATTAATTTTAGGAAGTATTTCTGATTAATATCATATTTGCCTTTATATATGAGTCGCTTGCTTATGGAAGTGTGCCAGATATTTGGCGACAGGCAAATGTGGTCCAGGTGTTTCAGAAGAGTGAGAAATATGATGCAGCTGATTATAGAATAGTGTCGTTAACTTGCATCTGTTGCAAAAGCTTAACACATATTCAGGGGCGGATACTTTTCTTCTAAAATTTATGATAAACGCGATGACTTAGATTTTGATATAAAAATCCGTTTTTGGAGCATGGATCGTGACATTCCTCGCCTTGCTTCTTATTGTGTATACATTTCGCAGCTTATTGGGTTTGCTAGAGTCTGCAATCGTGTTGCGGACTTTAATGCGCGAAATAAATGTTTAACAGCCAAACTTCTCCAGCAGGGCTATCGGTATCATAAACTTCGACATTTTCTAAATTTTATCGCAGACACTATAATTGATTTCCAAATCTAATGTTGGGCTAAAGACCCTTTTACGCGAGGGCCTTTCGGAACCAGAATGATGATTCACTGACTAGCTAGAGAGAGTCACCACGAGGACAGAACTACTAACTAAACGTTGAGAACCACTAAAGACCCTGAAGGTGAGGTTAGGGCTCTGTCAAATCGATTTAAGCCCGCCAGTAATTTTATATTTTTGATCATTCCAAGGCGGTACTTCTGTGTTGGTTCTTATTGTTTTATGTCTTGGTTTTTAAATTTTTGTGCTGTTTGCGCCTTATGTATGTGTTCCTCTTTTAGTTAAGTTTTGGTATCTGAGTGGCCACCTATTGGAAAGTAGCTGCTCATTTGGCTTACGAGGTGTTTTCATGGTATAAGTACCTGATTGTTAATATAGTTTTTTCCCCACCTCGGTTTTTGGAGTGTGAATCTCTTTCTGATTGCGCCTTTTTTTCTGATCTTTGCCTACTTGTACCTTTTTTTGGAAGCGGTTTAAATTCGTCTAGAGGGGTTTCTTTGCAACTATTTACCCGATTTTTCATAAATTTCCCAATGAAATATTTTTCCCAGAGTGGTGTTCAAGCGAACCACCCGAACCCCCATGTAAATCCGCCACTGATATAGTCAAAGCCCTAAAGCATATTATAGTAAGCACTATACATTCGTGTATAAAAGCATCTCATCCTCGAAAACATTCTTTCTGACTGCCAGCATGGTTTTCGTAGCCATGGGTCTTGTGAGGCCAGCTGGTTCAGATCTTTCATGACATGGTTACTGAGTAACGTGTATCAAGCTCTAGACCGGGTTGACAGACAATATTTATCAGTGACTTTCCGAATGTGTCATCCATAGTTATATGTGGATCGCTTGTGGAGTGAGATTTCGCGTCTGACGTATGTCGCCTACAAGAAAATATCCATTATAGCACACCGCTACAGTGTTGCCCAACATAGTTTCACTGTCGGTGTGGAAAGGTATTACGGGACACCGACGGCATCTTTTTTTGAGAGAAGAGATGCCAGTGCTTGCCTTATAAATGCTGAGCGCCAAGCAAGGTAGCCACTGGTACCATTTTTAACGTCTTTGGTATGACGCGGCCCGGATTAGAACCGGCGCCTCCCGTTTCCGAAGCGAACGCTCTAACCATTACGCTATCGGGACCGGTCAACACCCGGCTTTCCCGGGATAGGGGTACTCCCATACTTAAAAAAGGCAGTAGAGTATGTCCCCTGAAACCCCTCCCCCTTTTAGCTCTGAAAGCACCTCTATACTTTTTCAGTTCGATCAACTCTAAAAGCATAAAAGCACACACTCTTTTCTGAATACACTGGCCTGTTTTACCCAGTTCGATCAGCTCTAAAGGCACAACTTTCACTGAGTATTGTCGCCCAACATGCACAGCTTCAAAACCCTCTGATCCTACTTTCAGATTGGTCCCTACCTAGCTCAGAATGAGAGGGAGGGCAGCATCTGATTGAAGAGTACATAGTCAGGGGCCTTGGCTGGTAATGAGTTCCAAGCATGTATGATCTTGAAAAAAAAAAGCTGTGCTTGAAGGTTTCCGTGCTTGTGGAATACTGACGCAGCTTCTTTGATAGGTTTGCTCTGGGTGTAAAACAATATTCAGCAGGTATATGGTTTTGATTGTCACAAAACTTCACGCTCTTTTGACTTGTTTACTTCTTTGGTCTGTATTAACCTCCTGTATATATGATCACCAGGTTTTAACTAAAACGACGTTTTAACTAAAACGTAAATGATAATGTTTGTTAAAAAGCATATGTTTCAAGAGACCGAACTCTCGGGAGTGTCAAGGCCGAAACACTACAGGAACGAAATGACTTGGACGTTGGATTTACTTGTGAGAAAAAGTGGAAATCTGACATTTAAATGAAATTAATCCTTAAATATATTAAAATGTGATACAATTCTGATAAAGGATTAATATTTAGATGCCGATCTGGATGTAGTTCTGCTTTATTTTTAAGAAAGACAGAAAATATTGATATAATGGATTGTCATAGGTTTTCGCGACTCAGGTTAGTTTGATAATGATTTCATTTCTTAGCCCAAAATTTGGCAAAAATGTTGTAGAAGCATAGTCTAATAGTTGCTCCAGATCTCGTGGCACTAATAATTCATAGGCTATTTCCGCAAATGATCTTATCATAAATAAATATGTGGCCACCGATCCAATAATTTGATTAACGCCGGATAGGTAACTACGGTATCTGAATCTGAATAGTTTACTGGTGACACGCCAAATGACATTATTTCACCAGAGGGTTCGGATGGGGGAGAAATTAGTCCCTTGAACGCACGGTAGACATGGTAGAGTCTACATTTATGGTATTTATCTGTTTATTGGAAATATGAGGTCTCGGCTAGGTTATCAAAGCTGTAATTGATAAAGTTTGAAAACTGCTAATTTAATCATTTGAGCAAATATCCAATATGATTGGTTAATTGGGATTTAACGTCCCACCAACAGAGACGGGACCTCTGATTCTGACCTCGGTTTATAGTCCCATCCGATGGACTGGAGAAGCCCGGGATCGAACCTGCGACCCCTGGTTTACAAGGCGAGTGACATAACCACTGTGCCACGGAGGCTTCTTAGGCCTAAAAAAAAATGTTATGTTTCCGATTTCATCATAAATTTAGCATAGGGTCGGTAGGTAGGCTTTTTTTTTTTTTTTTTTTTTTTTTTTTCCTTGGAAAATCGGGATCGGTAGGTATTTTTTTTTTTTTTTGACCGGACTTTCTTCTTACCGCACATTTGACTCCAAATCGGAAACCTTTACACCGAGGATGGCCGTCTTCGTATAACAGGGATAACGGGACATTGTGCCGCAAGGCTTTTATTACATTTGAAGCAGGTATGTGGCTACATTTGTCGAAATAAATGGCGACTAATGTGCTTGGTCGTGTCAACACACTACACAGTAGCCATGTTGTTGTTCTTGATCGTAATGTTAAAGACCGAAAATATCCGAAAATCGGCGCGGACAAATTCTCGTAACGAAATGGTTTTGACTTTTGATAAAAACCGGAATCGTTGAACAGGGTCGGTCGCCGACTTTTTTTTTTTTTTTTTCTGAGCGCTAAAAAAAGTTGCAGTCGGCGCAGATTTTGACCAGTCGGTCGGGAAATCGGAAACATAACATTTTTTTTTTAAGCCTTATATATCCAATAAGTCCAAGATGTTTTTTCATAAAGCAATAGCTTAATACATTAACGTTACAACAGTATGATTTTATTTCTGGACAAATCAACATGTTCTGCACAAATCGTCTAGAAAGTTAGGTATTAAATTTCACCGTTTTCAGCATTTTTAATAGAAAATCCCCAGGTTTTGGGAAAAATAAAGGGGAAAACTCCATTTTCATTAAAAAAACCCAGACTTTTTACAGTTATAGGTCGCGAATATGTAGGACGCGAATCGACCATAAATCTTATGAGAAAGGGGATGGGCCAACAGGGCCATACCACGGTTAAGGCTACTTAAGCCTCTTCAGTGGTCATCATTACCTGCTATTTAAACACAATCAGGGTGGACATTTCACAAAAACATATTATAGGCCAGTATTTTGCCCTGGTGCACTCCTAGAATGATGTTATTATAATAGTTTAATAGGAAACTTTACAAGCTTTCACATGATATATAATATGTGTGGGTTTTTTCATATGCCCCCACCCCGGGGCAATATACATGTTTATCTCCATAATATTCAAACATCTTCTCTGAAACCGCTTGGCCAGTCAAAGCTTAATTTTATGTTAAGCATCAATAGGAAGGGGTTACCAATGTATATATAAATGATCCAGGTCACATGACCAAGATGGCCACCATGCCCATATATGGTAAAAACTGGGGTGAGTATCGCCCACTAAAACCGTATCGCAATATATTGCGGTGCAGGAAATCCATATCGCAATGCTTATTGAATACGTAAATGCAAATAATGTTGGTCACTGAAACATTGTCTATCAGTCCCTTAATGTCCCGTTTTTCAACACCAGAACTCATAATAAGGATGATATTTGCTACGACATACTCATTTCCGGCGAAAATTTCATTAAAACAATATTTTTTTCCAACCAAAACATTATAATGGGAGACATCGGCCGTTTAGTATTCAAACCTATCAAGATTTTACATTCGTTTCGGTACCCATGCATTTTCTTATCGGAATAGGCCTAGTTTACTGATGAAGCACAAAAATGACAATTCATTACTACGATATCTGTCCTTTCATCCGACTTTTTTCTCTAAATTTTGCAAAATTGCCAAAATATGTATGTTCCAAAAATAAACCGTTACAGCGCCACCATGATTGACAGCTTAGACGGGGGAGATAATTCTACAATAATTGCTTAGACTAGTTAGTCGGGTCTCAATACCGTATCAATTTATGATTTAACAATACCACATTAATTGTTTGACAGGTGATAATTGCATTAATGTCCACAACTATCTAAATTTTAGAATCAATTGGTACTTCTTTAATTAAATCAGAGTGAGAAGATTAGACCTTTGGAAAGCCAGCGCGATTAGCAGTGTGCGCAAGCTCGAACTTTTGTCAAATGCTATCTTTTGATTGGATAATCGCTAGTAATAGCATCACGTGAATTCCACGCCTACCAACTTGATTGACAGTGCACATCTCGGTGTCTAAAAATTGATCAGAACAATAGCGACTTTTTTGACAGCCAGGTCAGAAAGAATCACTGTACTAACTTGAACCCACAATCTATGTTTTGAGCAAAATTATTGAAAGTATAAAATCATTTTCTGATGAAATTTTCAATTTTTACAGAATTTTGAGGAAAAAAAATCTGTATATTGCCTGGGCATGTTTTCGTCATGATTAACGATTAGGATCACTATTGATAGGGTGGAAATGAAAATAGAATAACTCGGTCCTCTCCACCAATGCGAGATTGTTGAGCTTTCCAAGGTACCTTGGTTGGTGACACATCATTAAGAGTGTTGGTGAAACAGTAATGACCCTGGTCTTCAGCACATGTAAATCGGCTAAAATCAAGTGAGTGATGTCTTTATTTTGAGGTAGAAATTTACAACTCTTACTTAAAAAGTGGCTTCATTTTGTCCCTCCTGTTCAGTACAACAGTGATCTTAAAAAGATCTTTGAAAAATTTAATAAATTAATATAACACTATAAATAACACTTAGGCAGAAAATAAAATATTGTTTGTTTGTCCTTTACCTACCTACCCACATTTTACCCCCCTACCCAAAAAATTATATTGCAATTTTGTATGACAAAATATTTTTATTTTTGTTGTGGCAGACTTTAGATAATTTGCCAGGATTGGCCCAGGAAATGCAGTTTTTATCAAACATTGTTTAGTGGTTTAATGATCCTGCAAGTGCATCCTGTCAGTCTACCTGCCAGGTAGTACCTGGGACAAAACCATTGTTGTGCACATTTATACTGCAATGAATCTGAAAGATCAATTGATCATACACATGAAAACCAATAGTAACTGTGTTGCCAGCAGTATTAGACAAAAACGCGACATGTTGGCATTTTTGTCCACTTTCTACTGGAAGCAAAAAATAATAAAATAATTTTCCTACCTACCTACCCAAGTCTAAAATGCTGGGTAGGTAAAGGACAAACAAACAATTTTTTAACTTAGGCCTTAAAGACCTACTTTTTAGCTCACCTGAGCCGTCAGGCTCACAAGGTGAGCTTATAGTATACCCATGCTCCGTCGTCCGTCCGTCCGTCGTCCACAATTTTCAAAGATCTTCTTCTCTGAAACCGCTTGGCCAATCAAAGCCAAATTTTACATGAAGCATCTATGGGAAGGGGGAACCAATGTGTATATAAATAATCCAGGTCACATGACCAAGATGGCCGCCATGCCCATATATGGTAAAAACCCTTCAAAAATCTTCTTCTCTGGAACCACTGGACCGATTTCAACCAAACTTGGCATGAAGCATCGATGACTCAAGCACTACAATGTGTATATAAATCATGACCTTGCGGTGACCTTGACCTATTTTACGGCAAGGTCAACATAGGTCGCCTTTGCATTTGAATGGGAAAAATTGTTAAATTGTCATTTAAAGGAAAAATCTTGCAGAAAATGAGCAGTAGGACTGAATATTAATGATTCTGAAAAAAATTGGGCACCAGGAGCTCATCCGCCCCCACCCCGGGGCAATATACATGTATATTATCATAATATTCAAAGATCTTCTTCTCTGAAACCGCTTGGCCAATCAAAGCCAAATTTTACATGAAGCATCTATGGGAAGGGGGAACCAATGTGTATATAAATAATCCAGGTCACATGACCAAGATGGCGGCCATGCCCATATATGGTAAAACCCCTTCAAAAATCTTCTTCTCCAGAACCGGTGGACCGATTTCAACAAAACTTGGCATGAAGCATTGATGGCTCAAGCACTACAATGTATATATAAATCATGACCCTGTGATGACCTTGACCTATTTTACGGCAAGGTCAACATAGGTCACCAATGCATTGGAATGGGGAAAACTTTTAAAATGTAATTTAAAGTGAAAGTCTTGCAGGAAATGGGAAGTAGGACTGAATATTAATGATTCTGAAAAAAATTGGACCCCAGGGGCTCATGTGCCCCCACCCCGCGGCAATATACATGTATATTTCCATAATATTCAAACGTCTTCTCCTCTGAAACCGCTTAGCCAATCAAAGCCAAATTTTTTGTGAAGCATCTATAGAATGGGTGAATCAATGTATATATAAATAATCTAGGTCACATGACAAAGATGGCCGCCATGCCCATATATGGTAAAAACCCATCAAAACCTTCTCTGAAACCAATAGACTGATTTCAAGGAAACTTGGCATGAAGCATCGATGGCTAAAGTACTTTAATGTATATATAAATCAGGACCCTGTGATGACCTTGACCAAGTTTATGGCAAGGTCAACATGGGTTGCCATTGGGAAAACTGTTAAAATGTCATTTGAAGGGAAAAGCCAGCAGGAAATTGGCAAATGGACAGAATATTGAAGATTCAGAAAAAAGAAAATGGCCCAAGGGCTTCATCTGCCCCTGCACTGGAATAAAATACCATAATATTCATACATGTTTATTGGTATATGCAGCAGATCTCAGGTGAGCGTTTACAGGACCATTGGTCCTCTGGTTTCAATATCATTTTACCCAATTGTTTTTCAGTTCACCCAGTTGATTGAAAATAGAGTGGACTAAAATTTCATATACCTAATAATGGAAAAAGGGAGGGGGAGGGGGGTTAAATACCCACTTGTCTAAAAAAATGATTGAGGTGCTGCATTTAGTGGTAATACATTATAAATAGTAATTATTATTGCATGTAGTATTATTGTTGTTGTTGTAGTTTTGTTGCTGAGAAAAAGGATCAGAATACAAAAATAAAATGTATTGTTTACTTATTCTATCACTTTGATGTCTGTGTAAGTGAATAAACACCATACTGTATTGACATGTGCAATATGTGGCCCTGGGGGCATAATCCACACACATGCTCATCATAAATCACATTGATGTTACCTGGATTTTTCTGCAATTTTCAACAGCCAATGAAATTGTTTATAATCTGATAATAGACACTAACATGTAAACATAATCTAGTACTAGTTATGATAATAAGTACATGTGCATGAATTTGATATATAGTGGAATTTTTAATTTTCATATTAACTATTTCAACTGAAGCACAGTAAGTCTTCCAAGAAGTATGACTTCTTTATTTTTTTAATTTGTTTCATTTATGTGCAATAAGCATCAAACCTGTCATTATGATGATTAATTTAGAAACAGAAGGAGGGAAATAATTAAGAAAGCTACACTAATTTATAAAGATCTTAATTAAATCCAACCAAATTTATTAGGACATTATTGATTTTGAGACATACCTGAACATGCTGAATAGCAAAATATGTTTAAATTTTTTTTATTTTATTTTTTTTTTTTTCTTTTGTAAGCAGATACATGAAGAGATCAGTCACAGAACTGAGCAGTTGCTCAGCATTTTTCATGAAAAGTTATTTTCTCATGTTGAGGCTCATGTAGTATAGAAAATATACTGGACCATAGGCTCTTATATGCATACTAGTGTTGGGCAATTGTTTTGAAATTGCAATTGATTAGGTATCGCTTATAATTGGAAGGACTAAACTAACTTAACTAGCTAACGATTGTGTAATCCATTCAACAAATTCCATATATTTTGCCCAAAAAATGTCATCACCATGATGAGATGTTTATTTGCAGACTTAGGGATCAGAGAGAGAGCCATGAAGTCTCTATTAGTTGTGACTATCTAATTCGAAGATTCCACTACATGAACATTTAGACAATTTTACCTTTTCTGTTCTGATACCTTGGTCAAATATAAAAATGCACAGAGTAAAATTTTCTATTCTGCCAGTGTTGAAACTGATTACAATAGACAGCTACATTTTACTATCTATTACCACAATCGAAGCCATATCCAACCGTCTTTACAGAGTTCTCCTTAGGATTTTGAAAAGGCAGTGGCTAGGGATATGGTACCGTATCTATAGCCTATTCCGCTTATCGGAAAAGATGGCGATGACGTCATCGATAACATTACCTATGAACTCACGGGTACAGAGTCAATAGATACACAGACTTAGTACACATATTTATGCGGGGGAAATGTGTCTTAAATTGTTAATATACATTGAAATCAAAGCCGAATTCACTAAAATTAAACTAACTTAATATTAGAACCACCGAAAAAGAAATGTCCGCCATCTGTCTGATAAATTGTTTTGGCAAAGTTTGTTTTAAACTCGGAAAACTGAATGAGCTTCTGAGAAAGAGTTACATGTAATTGGATAACTTTGTCCAATTTATTCACTTATTATTTTCAGTTTACAATTTTCTAGATTTATTTTTATCTAACGGCAGCTTAAATTTCACGATTTTATTTTGTAATTATGATAATTTAATAGAATAATAGATAGAAACGTACAATAACCGTGCCATTGAAGTTGTTGGAGTTTTACATATCCAAGCATGTGTGGTATGTTATTTAAAATCTTAAATGAGCCTGTGCATGGGAACACCAACAATTTGGTTCTGACCAGGTTCGACACAAACAAGGCTGTACAGTATCAGAAGATAGTTATAGGCTGGAAATTTTGGATTTAGACAGTTGAGGAATTGCACTATCCGTGTAGCGAAAACATAGGCACTGATCAGCTTCGCAGTTACTGCGAAGCTGATCTGCGCTTTTGTTTTCGCCTATGCAGATTGTTGATTTTCCCATGCGGCGGCTCAAATATGTCTCCTCCAAAAACAGATACTTCGAAACGACAGCAGAAATACTACATATACAGCGTAACATTTAATTTCATAAAATTTCAATGTAATTTGAGGCTGAAATGCCTGAAATTGTGTGCATATAAAATAACGAAAGGTCAAAGCCGCCCGCGCTTGCCGAAAAATCAAAATATTTAACTATAAATAAACACGGAAATATTGCGCTATTCAAGATATTTTCCTTCCAAATTCAAAATATATGCACTATGGAAACAATCTTTCCTCATTACACACCCAAACGTTTTAATATTTTGCGTTTTGGGTCATTTAAGCAAATAAACCATACGTATATTGGCTTTTAATACAGCCGCCATTACTGATTTGTACCCATGAGAGTGACCCGGATGCTGGCTGATGGCGTCACGCCATCTTTTCCGATAATCGGAATATATCGGAAATGGCTAAAGGTACGGTATAGATTAAAGATAAAAAAATATTAAAGGTACGGAAGACTAGAGATACAGACACAAGAAAACAATGTTAATGTATAAAGTTGAGAGATTTCAATTTTATTTCTAACCCCGTGGAACAAAATTTCCATTTATTATATCTGGGTGCGTGTTTGTGCATTATCACCATGCATACTCTACAATTATTCGACCAACATCAAAAGATATAAAGCCAAATCGCAGTATGACAGTTTCTAACAATGCGTGAAGATAATATAATATTAGCCTTGATTAGTTGCTTAACCATCAATATGATGTCCGCGCCTCAATGTGCGAACAACAATGAAGTGTTGATTTATTTTGTCCTACCGCTAAACCCCTGAAGTAAAACATTGGCATTATTTAATATGCCTATTATTATTCGGCGAATGCTTTTAACTTTTGTTATGGTTAAGTAAGTAACTGCAAAATAAAACAATTACGTTATTCTCAATTCAATCACCATACAATATAACATGCATGCAAATCTTGATTCATAAAGTAAGAATGGCTCATATACTTCACATCGGGCAAAAATTTGAAAACTTTCAAGCATTTGAAAGTGCTATTGAGCGTTAACAGAATGCCGAAAGCGTTCAGTTCTATAAGAGAGATTCTAGAAGTGTAGAAAAGGTGCAAGTGTGCATTTCGTATAAAAGTTGAACGAAAGAGTGAACGACTATGATGTTACATTTATTTCGACATTTTCTAAGACTTGCGCTTTCGAAGTTAGAATTTGCAGTTGAAGTAATGGTCTATCAAAACTCTTTTCTGTAATTTTACGCTTGGTTTAGTTTATACGTTTTTATCGCACCTGCATATAGCAGGGTGCGATATAGGAGTTCAAATTTCCGTCCGTCCGTACGTTTGTTCGTTTGTCCGTCCGTCAACATTTACGTCGAAGTTTAGTTTTCTCGACATCAGAGATAGCTGCGAGTCTGAAACCTTGCATAGTAATTGTCATTGACATACCCTTCAAGCACGCACCTTAACCCAGTGCCCTTGACCTATATTTCACGGTCCACTGACGTTGAAAATTTTTACGTCGAAGTTTGGTTTTCTCGACATCAGAGATAGCTGCGAGTCTGAAACCTTGCATAGTAATTGTCCTTGACATACCCTTTAAGCACGCACCTTAACCCGATGCCCTTGACCTATATTTCACGGTCCACTGACTTTGATAATTTTTACGTCAAAGTTTGGTTTTCTCGACATCAGAGATAGCTGCAAGTCTGAAACCTTGCATAGTACTTGTCCTTGATATACCCTTCAAGCACACACCTTAACCCCATGCCCTTGACCTATATTTCACAGTCCACTGACTTTGAAAATTTTTACGTCAGAGTTTGGTTTTCTCGACATCAGAGATAGCTGCAAGTCTGACACCTTGCATAGTAATTGTCCTTGACATGCCCTTCAATCACGCACCTTGACCCGGTGCCCTTGAACTATATTTCACGGTCTATTGACTTTGCCCGATGCAGGTGCGATATCGACCTCCGCGGAGTTCTTGTCTTGTTCTCGTGATTGTTCTTTATGCCTGCATCTTAAGTTTGAAACCAAATTAGATAGGAAAAGGTACATTTAGTTCGGTCCTCATGGTGAATTCACTTATTTTTGTTTAGGTTCAGGTTTGTACCAAAAATGTTCAGAATCGCAATGTTAGATGACAAAATTCTACATGTAATGTGAACCAGATATTAGACATTGGAGCTGTTTCATTAAAAGAATATAGGTGAAATTCACACCATACGACAGTGCTTCAGCTAGAATAAATTAGCAGGGCGCATCGCCCTGATGCCCTTTTCCAGCACCCTGTTTCATGCAGTTTGCACCCTGCCTTTATTTTGGTAAAAAGATCGGAATTCACCAGATATTCTTGATTTTCATTGCAACCAATACGACTGTTTCTCAATTTTGAATGCTTTTTAACCAAACCCAAAAACAAATCACTAGATGAAATGTCAGGCATAGCAGATTTTCGAAAATGAAACTGACAGTCCTGATCAAGTTGCTCCGCTTATTCCAAGACGAAAATGCCAGGCAACATTTATCACATATTGTTGATGATTTCTTGCTTAGGTATTGTCTTGCCTGCAGTTGCGATTTTCGCCAGATTGATCATGCATAGGACATCTTAGGGTGAGCTGTTTTCGGTTGGCCTGGAGCAAAACAACACATTAAAAGACCTTCGACAATTTCTGAGGAAGGAATGCACCAGAGTTCCGCAATAGCCTCTGGAAACTTGTGCACTCATCAAAGAACAGGGTCTGCGATTGTGGTCATAATAATGCTGGATACAGATATTATTAACTTTTGGGTCACTTTTTTTAGAGGACCCCTATAAAGTTTAGAGGATGCTGACAAGAACTCAATGCCTTCTTGGAATTAAATTTTCTTTTATTCTGATCAGGGATTAATTACATTAACCATTAATGTTACTTGTTTTGTGTTTGAGAACTAAATAATTCAGCAGTGTTTGAAAAAGGTTGGTGGTCCAAAACTTTTTTGCCAAGTATAGTACAACTAATAAAGTGATTAGCAGCTTTTATTTCAAAGAAGTGTTGTGGTCTAAAAAGTGCCCTTTTGCTTATTGCCACATACTGAAAGTGCCATTTTCAGCATAATTAAGTCTGCCCTGTCCTAGCTGGCAGAAATGAGAATATAATAAAGATCATCTACATGTATTAGATAAAGAGTTTAATGATCATTTTACATGTACCCCATCATTAAAAGAAGTATGGATTGGGAAGTAAAGTCTCTTAAAATAAAATAAATAAATTAAAAAAAAATAATAATAATAAACATCACAAATTAATATTTTGATAATTTTTTTTTATTAAATAGTTTAGACTTTAGAATGTCTGATCACTCATCACTATTGGTATACCACTATATAAGCCAATAACACTTATGAACAATATTGTAGGTAAATTAACAAAATAACATTTTTTTATATTTGCTTTTCATATTTTTCAGCTCAGCAACTCATTTGTAATCAAAGTATAGAATAAAAGATGAATAAACTACATAATAACCTGATAATTATCACAATACCATTGATTTATTGGAAAAATATGTAGCTGGTTTTCAGCAGCGTGTTGCGCTGCTGTCAGCAGCGAATTTTGCTGGTGACAACCGGTTGTCAGCAGACACTTCCTAAAAATAATAATGGCCATACCTAACTAAAAGTAAAGAAAAATGAAATTCTTTTCTGTGACTTTTCAGAGATACCTAAATCTGTGACTGTGTTTCTTACGTTTGGTAATAGCACTAGCAGTGCATCACTGAACATAAGACAAAGTGCTCAGGGTTCCCTCTGCATTTTGAAACTGAGGGTACATAATTATGACCGTTTCCTTATTTTTGTACTCATAATGAAACAGAAGAATGTAAATAATGTTAATAAATATGTTTATTGTATATTAAATATGATGTGTAATGGGGTAGGTTAAAGGGGAGGAGGAGCTGACCATTTCAGAAAAAAGGTAAGTTTTAAACTTTGTTTTGTGTATGAAACATTGGTTCATCAACATACATTCAGTGTATGTGTGTCTGATTTAATTTGTCACACCTCCATCAACAATATTACAGTCATGTTAGGGATATATGTAGTAAATGTTCAAGTTCTGTATCTTACACTGAATGATATTTTTCAGAAAATAGTGACAATTCCAATAGTATGTTAGAAAGAAAAGCTTAATTTACAGTGAGTATAAAAAGAAATGCAAACTTTTGAAAGACAGTTTAAGGGGGTTAAAAATGGCAATTGCCAAAACATTTTCATTTATTAGCTTTTCAACTATTTAAAGAAGCCTAAGACAGAGTTTTGTCGAAAGTTTGGCATCAAGCTTGCATCAAGCTTTTTTAAGTCTTGAGAAAAAGACTTAAAAATCAATAAATTTGTCCCCAGAATTCATCTAAAGGCCTGTTTCATAAAATTTTGATTAGAACATGGCATACATGACCAGAAAATCCAAAACCATTTCAAATTTTGCTTAAAATGATGCATAACATGAATATTGAATGAACCATATTTTTGAGAAATAACTGGTAATTTTGAAAATGGTAATTTTGAAAATCATCTTTTTCACAATTTTCCCATGAATTTGCCTGTTTTTATTCCCCTCTGTGGACAGTTTTTAGTTAAGGTCATTGAAGAACAAAAGGGCTCAAAATGCACATTTTTGTGCACCAGGGAAAACCCTGATTTGTTGTAAAAGATTGATTGATTGGGGTTTAACGTCCCACCAACACCTAAGGTCATATGGAGACGGGACCTCGGTTTATAGTCCCATACGACGGACTGGAGAAGCCCGGGATCGAACCTGCGACCCCTGGTTTACAAGGCGAGTGACATTACCACTGCACCACGGAGGCTTATAATTTGTTGTAAAAGACCCTTGGGAATGTGTATTGATCATTAAATGTTTGCTACAAATATTTAAGTGAAACTGGTAGATACATGTATCATATAAACACAGATACATGTATATGTGAAAAACACAGGTTTCCTTATGATGAGACCCAAATAATTTCTAAAATAAAATTCTAGCTAGAAACAAAAGATGTTTAATTTCTATTTCACCTTAAACTCCTTTTGATAAATACATGCAGTCTAAAAACAGAAATTTTATTGCACAGTATAAATTTCAAAATAACAAAGTTATCAATATTATCAAACTATGGTCATCCTTTTTTTTCTTTTACAAGTTTTACTAAGAGCAATAGTTGTCCTTTGATCTTGTATATTGTGCTTGTGCCATATTGGTTTGCCTGGGGATATTGCACTAAGGAGGATATTGCACCAAATACCTGCATATGATCAATGAAATGAGACACATCATGGGAAAACATATTTGAGCATTCTGCCTATACCAATATGTTCTACTAACATTTATTAGGCTGTACAAGGCCTTGGTTTAAATTTGGCCTATTGAAAAAAGAAAGGGTTTAACTTAGTTAAATGTTGAACATGACTGCGCTAATTAATGATTCACTGTATTTTGTATGTGCAACTGATCTGCAGATTTTATTCCTTAATGCTAGAAGCATTTTTTTGTGACATTGCCTAGATTACCTTTCAGTGAAGTATTGATGACATAACAATACTGTCAGATGCATTCTTTTTCTTTATCAAGGGCTATGTTAAAATGGATTTTAATAAAAAAGAACATATTGGAGTGTGAAACTGGTTTTAGAGATGGTGAGACAAACTTTTTTCGTGGCATTGCGCCAGACTACAAAATTTTATTATGTTTATTTAATTTAAATAGTAAACTATGACTGATCCAGGCACAGGTGTTCAAAGTTATATCCATAAACATGATAATTTACTAAAAGATCAAATTTCTAAAGGAGAACCGTTAGGTTCGACTCGAACCTAACGGTTCTCCTTTAGAAATTCGATCTTATAGTAAATTATCATGTTTATGGATATAACTTCGAACACCTGTGATCCAGGATTCCCAGAAATGTGTTTGCAGTATGAATGCGAGTAGGTCTTCAAGCTATTTGCCACCATGGAGCTATAACACGGGTGGGCATCAGGGTAGCTACCTCGAAAATGTGTTAATGCAAGTTTGTTCCCACGCCACATTCGGGAAATGTCGAGGTAGTGGAAATCCACATATTTTGATAAACACACAAAGGTGAGCTCTCACTTTTTTTGGTTTTTCTTTCAAAGAGCATATTACTTAGAAATCGGGCAATGCTGTCCCATGTAAATATGGTTTAACAATGCATGCAGACCGAAAACTAAATAGTGGAAAATATGAGCAGGGCGACTAACCCCAGGACTGTCGGACTGCATTTTCGCCATGTGTTGACATATCGGCGGGTATCTCAGACAGATTTTGTGGCTCAGTTTCAGTTTTGGTCACCATTGTCACATGTTTTGATGCAAAACATTTTCAAATTGACTACAATGACGCAAAAATTTCAGATGCTCTGTTCTCCTGAATAGATTACCTGCCCAAAAATTCATTTGTGTTGTTCCCAGACCAGCGAGGTAGCGGTAATCTAGCGAGGTAGTTCCAACGCGTTTCAAACATCTAGCCATTAGGCTGATCGAGATAAGACGGAATGGATAGGTCAACACAAGGCGAAAATGCTGTCCGACAGTCCTGGGATTAAAGTCGTCCTGCTCATATTTTCCACTTTTAATAGGGTTTTTGGTCTTCATTCATTGTTAAACCATATTTACATGGGACAGCATTGCCCGATTTCTAAGTAATGCGCTCTTTGAAAGAAAAACAAACAAACAAAAAAGCGAGAGCTCACCTTTGTGTCTTTATCAATATATGGGGTCCCCATATATTGATAAAGACACAAAGGTGAGCTCTCGCTCCCGGGATTTCCACTACCTCGACAGTTCCTGGATGTGGATGTGGTGTGGGAACAAATTTGCATTTTCAACACATTTTCGAGGTAGCTCCCCTAATGCTCACCCGTGTATAATGACAAGGAGGAACATCAGA
The DNA here is from genome assembly GCA_964017185.1 of Rugalucina vietnamica. Taxonomy (NCBI): domain Eukaryota; kingdom Metazoa; phylum Mollusca; class Bivalvia; order Lucinida; family Lucinidae; genus Rugalucina; species Rugalucina vietnamica. Next base: position 2,793,214 of record OZ024872.1, read on the forward strand.
ATAATTGGACCAATTCACACCAATTAGCTCATATAGTTTCTCTACGTGGACTGCATATGGCTAAAACACAATCAGGGTGGACATTTGGGTTTCACTTTTGTCAAAAAATGAATTTTTAAATTAAAGTGGGGCATATTTGGATGGCATTTTTGTTATCCAAGACATCTTGTAGGTGCAAAAACGCAGAAATTTTCATTTTCTTTTCAGGCTTTCAAATTTTTTTTACCATACCTATGCCCCTAGGGCTTAGGGGCCTACATATTTGAAAATATAACATGCATAATGGCTAATGCAATTTATCTTGTATTGAGTATTTTTACTTTTTGGACACATTTATGACTTTTAATGATGTTCTTGTTTGTTTACAACCCAAAACATAATGAGATAAGCTTAAAATGATCATTTTAAGCAAACAACAAAAATGGGGGCTACGGACACGACAGGGCTATGGACAGCATAGTTACCACGATATCTGATGAAACTATTCCGCTAGCCACAAAATGTTTATTATAAAACGTTTAATGGCTGGACCCGCAAATGAAAGTGAAGGTCATGTTTATATTGACCATTGTTAACATACTTTAATAGGGGCTTGAAAATAGGCGGCTTCGGACACAACATTTACATGGTGTTACAAAATTGCATCTGGCAGATTCCACAATCACTTTATATTCAATAAGGGCTTTTCCATCAAAATTCAAAAAGTATCTTAGGCTTAATATGGCATTTGTGATTTTATATTTTGCAGTTAAGTTTGGAAGCCCCTGATTTGGGGATATTAAAAAAGTTCAAAATGTATAACAAAGGGCTACTTTTAAGAAAAGCTCTTGGGAATTTATACAAAGGCAAGTACCAGTAAAGTAAGTAAGTAAGTAATCTTTTATTATAGTGACTTGTGTAACAAGTAATACAAACATTTGAATAAATAAACATGTAAATAGTACACCCGGCCACATGGGCCTATAAGTCACTTTAAACATTTAATTCAACTAAGAAAGTAATTGTGTGATACTTTATCATATAATACTCACAAGAGCATTATCTGTAGAGACATGCATGCGTTTACTTCAACATTTAGGAAATTACATACATATTTTCATGAAATTCAATTAAATAGAGAATTACGTCTTGCTATAAAGGATTGGGATATAAACTTTGCAACGTGTCTATATTCCTGTGTAATAAGAGATTTAAATTTCTCATTTGAGTCCAGTAAGTGGAATTGTTTGCGTAAATGTCTAAAAAGGATCTGTCTTTGATTTGTATATGCATCACAACTTAGGATGAAATGTTTCTCATCCTCAATGTCACCACTGTCACAGAGCTGACATACCCTTTCTTCAGGCTTAAGTCCGCTGAAACGTCCGGTTTCTATCCTGAGTGGTAGAACCCCGCATCGCAACTGTGCTAAAAACGAACGTTCTTGTTTCGGTAAATATGCTTTCACATAGTCTTCAGTTTTGTATTGTGCTTTAAACGAAATATATGTCCTGAGTTTTGATACATCTTTAGTTTTATTTGACCAGTCTGAGCTATGATTTTGAAATAATTGTTTTTCACAATGAACTATATCACATAGTTCTTTATTTTGAAAGTTTTCCAGTAATGCTAATTTATTAAATATAGATTTTATTTCTGAACACCAGGAATTATTCTTATTCCGATTAAAGTCATTCAGAAAGATCTTTTTAGTAAGTCTATCATCGTCCATGCTTACTAAACGGTTCCACAGTCTAAGCATATTTAGCCACCTCCTGTGTAGAGAGATTGGCCAACCCATATCTCCGTTGATAGCTAGGATAGGGGTGAAGCGATGGACCCCTACCAATGTATTTATCACCTCAGATAAGAGTGAGGGTATTCCTTTTGAATTTCTGACATAAGCTTATTGGCTAAAAATGAAATTATAATAGCTTGTGCCTTGTAAAATAATAGAAATTTTGAAGTGAAACTTTATGACACTCAAAAAATGGCCCAATTTTAGCCTTTTGACTAGGCAGTAAACCGTTCCTCTACTAATAACCCACATATACTATATATCACTGGAAAGGTTGTGAAATTTCCTATATAGCTATGACAATAACTTCATTCTAGGAGTGCACCAGGGCAAAATACTGGCGTATAACATGTATTTTGTGAAATGTCCACCCTGATTGTGTTTTAGCCGATAGTAAGGTGTTAATCAATTTGATAAGGTTGTGGACGATGTGCGTCGCCGCCAACACCTGGGTAGACAGATACATCTCATCTAAACGTCACTAATTAAGCGAGAGAGCCACCTGTTAATTTTATTAGCTCACATGAGCCAAAGGCTCACAAGGTGAGCTTATAGTATGGTAGTCGAGCTGGCGTCCGTGGGTGTGTCCGTCCGTCCGTGCATTCACACTTTCAATCTTAAATATCTCTAAGACAACAAGGCCAATCGCAATCAAATTTAATCCGAAGCATCATTGAGGAGGGGGAAAGGTTGCATTAGGTTTTGGGCCAGGTGGGATCAGAACTCTGGTTTCCATGGCAACAGATAGCTCCCAATGAGTTATAATGGGGAAAATGTTGTGGCCACTCTAGCAACTTCATTTTTGATTGGATCTTCTTCATTCTTGGGAATAACAAGGGCAACCATAATATCTCGGATGAGTTCGAATTTCGGCTAGGTTCGACCTCAGATTGCGGAGTTATCTGCCCTTGAGCGTCTGGAAAAATCCCCATAGACTTATAAAGGGAAAAATGTTGTGGCTACTATAGCTAGCACCATTATTTTTTCAGTGGATTTTCTTCATTCTTGCAGGTAACAAGGACAACTATAATATCTCGGATGGATTCGAATTTCAGCTAGATCCGACCTCTGACTGTGGAGTTAGCTGCCCTTAAGTGATTGAAAAATCATTATTTTGTGTTGTGGCCACTCTAGCGCCTTCAATTTTGATCAGATCTTCTTCATACTTGGAAGTAACAAGGATGGCCATAACATCTCAGATGAGATCGAATTTCTGCCAGATCCGACCCTTGACTGCAGAGTTATTTGCCCTTGACTGTGTGAAAAATCAATATTTTGTGTTGTGGCCACTCTAGCGCCTTCATTTTTATTCAGATATTCCTTATTCTTAGAAGTAACAAGGAGATCTATAACATCTTGAATGAGTTCGAATTACGACCAGATCCGACCTCTGACTGCGGAGTTATCTGCCCTTGAGTGTTTGAAAAATCAGTATTTTGTGTTGTGGCCACTCTAGCGCCTTAATTTTGATCGGATCTTCTTCATACTTAAAAGTATCAAGGACATCCATAACATCTTGGATGAGTTTGAATTTCAGCCAGATCCGAACCTTGACTGCAGAGTTATCTGCCCTTGACTGTGTGAAAAATCAATATTTAGTGTTGTGGCCACTCTAGCGCCTTCATTTTTCTTCAGATCTTCTTTATTCTTGGAAGTGACAAAGACATCTATAAAATCTCGGATTTGTTCGAATTTCGACTACTTCCGACCTCTGACTGCAGAGTTATCTGCCCAGGCCTTGAGTATTTGAAAAATCAATATTTTGTGTTGTGGCCACTCTAGCATCTTTGTTTTTCAGTGGATCTTCTTCATTCTTGCAGGTAACATGGATATCTACAATATCTCGGATGAGTTTGAATTTCGACCAGATCCGACCTCTGACTGCGGAGTTATCTGCCCTTGAGTGTTTGAAAAATCAATATTTCATGTTGTGGCCACTCTAGAATCTTTGTTTTTTCAGTGGACCTTCTTCATTCTTGCAGGTTACACGAATAACTACAATATCTCGGATGAGTTCGAATTTCGGCCAGATCTGACCTCTGACTGTGGAGTTAGCTGCCCTTTATAGTGTTTGAAAAATCAATATTTTGTATTGTGGCCACTCTTAGACTAAGCGCCTTTAATTTTGATCAGATCTTCTTCATTCTTGGAAGAAACAAGGATAACCATAACATCTTGGATGTGTTTGAATTTGAGCCAGATTGGACCCTGGACTGCGGAGTTAGCTGCCCTTGAATGTTTGAAAAATCAATTTTTAGTGTTGTGGCCACTCCAGCATCTTCAATTTTGATCAGATCTTCAAAAAAAAAAACACAAAAAAAAACACACACAAAAAAAAAAAAAAAAAAACACTTTGTCCAGTGACTGTACTTGTTGACTCTCAGGTGAGCGATCATTGCCCTTGGGCTACTTGTTGATGAGGCGTTTTTATTGACGTCGTTATATAATGGGAAAAATGAAAGTTGCAGATTTTTTTTTCTCTTTGCAGATATTTGAATTTTGTTTCTGCAGAAATGTTTATTGGGTAGTCCACTATTTTAGCTTCATATGACTTTCTTCACAATCGATAATACTGATTTGCTGCTGTGGGGCTGATAAAGGGTAACTATTAATAAAATATTAAAAAAATCTTCTCCTCAGAAACTATGAGGGGATGAAGCCTGTACTTGGTATGTGCATGTTTCTGACATAAGCCTTTACATAAATTATTAAAATTGTTCCAGTTGGATAAGAACTGTGGTTGCTATGGCAACTTGTGCTGTTGCTATAGCAACTTATGCTTCCCAATAAAGGTGAGTATTCAAGGTCAAGGTCATTTCATTATGGCTAAATGCTCCAAGGTGAGGGTTCAGGTGAGCGTTCTCAGGACCAATGGTCCTCTGGTTTGAGATCAGTTTCATTATGCGTCACAATTTAAAAAAGGCAATTTGAATTATATTTCCAGATCTGGAAAACAGCCGGCATGTCACAGGAGACCTGACTAGAGTTATAAGTAAAATATTCCATTGCCACTTTGATGCTGAGGCTAAAAGATCTGACCATATCTTCACAACTCCTGTGTGTCCTGAATTATGTGAGTATATAGAACATATATATATATATATGTATATATAATCCAGCCGAGCAGCATCATTATAAAAGCAAGCTGTCTTTGGAGACAAAAAAAAGCCTGTACAGTAACAGAAGAAAACTAGATGCTTGAAATTTCAGATTGAGAAGTATTGTACTATCTGTGAAGAGAAAACAAAGGAGTTGATCTGTGCCTTTGTTTTCACAAATTCACATATGTAAAATGATGCAACTCAGCTTATAGCATGGGAAAAAGCATAGTTACAGTCTTAGCTTGTACAAATTAGAGAAAATTTAATAATATTTTTATTATCGCACCTGCTTATAGCAGGGTGCGATATAGGAGTCCAAATTTCCGTTCGTCTATCCGTTTGTTCGTCTGTACGTCCGTCTGTCAACATTTACGTCAAAGTTTCTTTTTCTCTACATCAGTGATAGCTGCGAGTCTAAAATCTTGCATATTAATTGTCCTTGACATACCCTTCAAGCATGCACCTTGACCCAGTGCCCTTGACCTATATTTTACAGTCTATTGACTTTGTTAATTTTTATGTTGAAGCTTGCTTTTCTCTGCATCAGTGACAGCTGTGAGTGTGATACCTTGCATAGTACATGCAATTAATTGTCCTTGGCATACCCTTCAAGCACGCACCTTGACCAAGTGCCCTTAACCTATATTACACCGTCCAGTGACTTTGTTAATGACTTTGTTATGTTGAAGTTAAGTTTTCTCTGCACTTGTGATAGCTCTGTGAGTCTCAAATCTTGCATTGTAATTGACCTTGACATACCCTTCAAGCATGCACATTGACGGAGTGCCCTTGACCTATATTTCACGGTACTGACTTTGTAAATTTTTACGTCAAAGTTAGGTTTTCTCTGCACCTGTGATAGCTGTGAGTGTGAAACCTTGGATAGTTGTTGTCCTTGGCATACCCTTTAAGCGCAAAACTTGACCTGGTGCATTCGACCTATATTTCACATTTAAGTATTTTGCCCGATGCAGGTGCGATATCCACCTCTGCGGCGTTCTTGTTGTAACAGTCCTTTCCCCAACCCCTATTTTAGGGGAAGGGTCGTAACTAATGTGGTGAGCACTTGTGACCCAACCCCATTGTATTATATGCAATTAAATTAAAAAAAAAAAAAAAAAAAAGAGAAGAAGAAAAAACAGTCTTTTCAAAGTTGACAAAACTCAATATGAATTTGAATATTTAAGAAATTTTGCAATGTAACAAATGATGTACCGTATATAATTTTTATTTCTGAATCATTTAAATGGTGCCAGTAAAATACTTCCCAAACAACATGACTTTGTAGTATATAGATCAATGAAGATAGTCTAATAGATTGTACACTGGCACTATTTTGAAAAGAAATGAAAATTATATACATTATGCATGACCAATTGCAATTTCTAAATTTCTAAATGTAGGGATTCTTTTAACCGGCACCATTTTATATGCTGTTCAGATGAAACTTGCTGCTATTGTTGCTAAACAATTACAGCTCCGTTTCATAAGTTTAGTACATACCGATTTGTTTCATTTCATATGTAATGGCATAGCAGTTTCCATACTTGAAGCTTGGCCAAATTTTATTGGGTGTTTGCAGATTTGAACAGATTTCGCTAAGTCAATCCTAAAACATAGAATTATTCACTGATTGTAACAATTTAGATTTTGATTGATTTATAAAGAGATAATAACACATAAAATACGATGAATGAAATAACATAACTTCTGTGACACAAATATCAATGTTAACATTGATTTCTCACATTACAGGACAGCTTGAACTAAAAATTTATTATTCCAATAACATGACAGAGCGTCCAGGAGAATACACCTTACATACATGTAATATTTGGTCTACCCTATGTACAGTCGAGGTTATTGAAGCTTGAAATCTTGCATCCTACTAGACTGCCTTACCTTGTTTGAACTGTAGTTTCGCCATTTTGTGTCTCAATACCTTTTCGAGCGGCTTTCTTTGGATCAAATATTTATATTCAACTGTAAGAGCAGTGTTATTTGTAAAAAAACAAATGGTTGTGTGTGTAATTATGTAACAAACGCTGATTGATTGTATAATTTGGTGTACCACGGCTATTTGGGTGAAATATTTCAAGCTTCAATAAACTTGATTAGTTGAATATACACAGGGTAGATCAAATATTATGTTAGGTGTAGTATGCCGGGTGATATGCCAATTTAACAATATAATCTGTTTTTGGTTAAAACATGAAACCAATGCTAAAGTTGATATTTGTTTCCGTGAAGTTATGATATTTCGTCATTTTAATGTGTTACCATTGATAAATCAATCGATTAAAATCTAAATGTTACAATCAGTGAATAGTTTTATGTATTAAGTTTGACATAACAAAATCCGTTCAAATCTGCAAACACCCAATAACATTTGGCCAAGCTTCAAGTATGGGTACTGCTATGCCATTACTTATGAAACATTATAAATCGGTATGTACTAAACTTATGAAATGAAGCTGTATATAATGACCTATGATTTTAGCTCACCTGAGTGAGGTGCTCATGTGAGCTTAAACAGCAGTCACACAGTAGCGTATAAGTGAAACGCGTGCCAGCGTGTAGAAAAAATAGCGAAATTCCACATACGCCAGACGCACGTCGGAAACACGTTCAAAACTCGCTACAAGTGCGTTGGGTACGCTTGGTGTACGTCCGGTGCACGTCGCTGTACATCGCTAAAAGTCTCTGCTTGTTTCGCACGCATTTGGGCTCAAAATGTTTTTAAACATGCTTAAAAATTTTCTAGAAGCTTGGCGTGTCTCGGGCGTGTGAATTATACGTCCTGATTAACTTGATTAAGTTACAGGTGGTTGAATACGCTCTGAACGCACTTGGAGCGCGTTTGAGGCACGCCAGTGTATGTTACATGTGCGTTCCGATTTCATTAGATGTTGCTTCAGTAGCTTGCCCTATAAGCGTGTGTGAAACACACGTTGAACTTTCGATGCGCGTCTGTAGCGCGTGGTAACAGTTAGCGTGTCTGGGACTTATCACAACCGTACTCAAAAACTTGGAGATTTTTTATACGTTCGGCACTCGCCTCAGTCACGGGCTAATGTGTAACTGCTAAAGCGAGTTAAAAGAAATTAATTTTTATACGTCCAAAGTCTTCAGCGTGTTGAGATTTTTCATACGCCCGGCGCGTGTTTGGGTTATACGCTACTATATGACTGCTGTTTTAGCTAAGGTAGGATAGGGTCCGTCATCTGTCCACCATTTTCACAGATCTTCTCCTTTAAACGTGCTAAAACCTCTTTGACAATCAAGGCCATGTAGCACTTGAGGAAAGGGGAAAGTGTATAAAAATAATCCAGGACAAATGACAAAGGCAATTTCCATGGCCATATATGGTGAAAACTAAAATCTTCTCCAGAACCCAAGTCTTATGATCATGAAACTTGTCATGTAGCAGCTGCATCATGGAATACAGAACTAAAATGTGTAAATAAATAATGCACTTTGATGACCAGCCATATGAAAATAATCTTCTTCTCTGAAACCACAAGACTCAAAGCTTGTATATTTAGTATGTAGCAATCTTATTTGATGCTTTACATAACCCCCCCCCCACCCCCCAATTATGCCCATGTGGTTCAAAATGGTCCCACCCAAGGGGAAATAATCTCCTATATTTATACTACAATGAAGAAAACAATAATATCCAGAAACATTCTCTTAAGCGTGAGTTTTTCATATTTTGTGTGAAGCAGTGTGAAGTAATCTTCTTTCTAAATTCTGCCACCCATGCCCCTGGGGTCCAAACAGGCCAAGCCCCAGAGCCCGGGGTCATTAGCTCCCTTACAAATAAAACTGTCCAGATTAGGCGAGCGTTTACAGGACCACTGGTCCTCTTGTTTGTGTTTCACTATATTTCTGTATTTCTGGTCCAGGCTGGAAATTCAAAAAACAGGATTTTGTATGAAATAGCACTATAAACCCTGATCTTCCTAATTATCAAGATGTTACAGCCCCTTTCACTCGAGTTTGCCATTTGAACATTTAAATCAATCAAATTTGTTCACTCGAGTTTGCCGTTTGTTTGTAAATCAGGTAACTTTTTATTCTATTTTAGAACTGAAACAGTGTCCCGCAGGTGCCAGGTGTTCTTAAAATCTATTCAGCATTTTATCTTTAGGTAATGATGTCACCTCTTCTGATAAAAACATTGTAATTGCTTGGTTAAAGCACATTTTTATTTCAAAATTCTTTGTACAACATATACAATGCATATTAAGAACACACATTTGTAACAGGATAGAGACAAAAGCAAAATTTTATCAATTTAAGCAGTTACCTGATCGGTATCTACATGGCAAAAATTCCACATAGGAAGTTAAAAATTTCACTTGAGTTTGCCATTTTAAAGGTCATTTAGTTTGAAGCTGTCACTCAAATCAGCAGATCAATCAATCCAGATGTCTTTGAGGACAACATGAAAAGAAACTTGGAACACATGTTCTTCTTGTGTGATGCAAATGCTCAAATGGCAAACTCGAGTGAAAGGGGCCGTATTGTGATTGACAATGATGATTTGCCATGATGTGTCTGTCATAAGTCTTCTGCATTTCATAATAAAAGTTAAAACCTTTAATTATTGCAGGTGTAAAGTAATGATCACTGACAGAATTCAGCATGGACTTCAGTTTTTCAATGTGAGAAAAAGATCAACATCTGAACCCAACAGATTTGTCCTAATAGAAGAAAGTATATGTATATGGTGGAAAAGAGAAAACAATGTGTTATTGACCATGTTTGCTCCTGAGTTCTTGCTTGGACTTGAGTCAAGATACAGATTTCTCAACATCTAGATTATTCCAGCTTCTCCGAGATTGAAGACAGCAGAAAAGTGACAAGTGTAATTTTGACGATGATATTAGACATGTTTCTTTACACCATGCCTGTTAGTTCAAAGATTCTAGATCTGTCAGAAATTAACAAGTCTTTCTAATAAGCGCAATACGAGATCTTTGTTAATCCAGTTTTTAACTCAGTAAACTCACCCGAGCAGAAGGCTCACAGGACTGGTTAGCTTATAGGATAGGCTGGCATCCGGCGTCAGTCGACATCCGTCCACAATTTCAAAGACAAATGAGCCGCCACATGGGAAAACCAACAGAGTCTGCATAGGCGAAAACAAAGGTGCAGATCAGCTTCGCAGATACTGCGAAGCTGATCAGCGCCTTTGTTTTCGCAACTCGGATAGTACAATTCCTCTTCTATTTAAATCAGAAATTTCAAGCTTCTAGCTCTTTTCTGTACTTGTACAAGTGGGTTTGTGCCAGACCTGTTCGGAAACCACATTGTTGGTTTTCCCGCGAGGCGGCTCAAATATTTCTGAATCAAGCGGGCCGATCTTGATAAAATTTTATGTGAACCATCACTGGGTAGGGGGATTGACTGCATTAGGTTTTTGGAGCAGATTGTATCAAAATTGTGGTTTCCATGGCAACAGATAGCTCCCATAGACTTACAATGGGAAAAACATAAAAAAAAATCACAAGGCCCAGAGCTTCAATATTTTGTATGTAGCAATGTTTGATAGTCCCCTTCATCAATCCTGCCAACCATGTACCTGGGGTCCAAATTGACCATGCCCCAGGGATGTCCATGTGTGCTGTAGGCTTATAGTGGGAAAAATCTTCTAACTCTAAAACCACAAGACTTAGAGCTTGTGTATTTAGCATGTAACAGTGTTTATTGGTACCCTTCATAAATCCTGCCAATCATGACCCTGGGGTCAAAAATGGCCCCACCCTGGGGTCATTAGCTCCTATAGACTAGCGTATACATGTACCTAATTTTCTTATTTTGGATCCAAAACATACGCTGTGGGTACTTGTTAGACCCGCCTCAACGAGGCGGTTCTTACATGTACCCACAATGTATGTTTTGAGCAAAAACTTTGAAAAAAAAAACAGATTTTTTTTTTCAATAAAATTTTTCTATTTTTGCTTCTGTAAAAAAAATCTGTATATTGCATGGGCAAAAATGTATTGCTCAAAACAGATTGTGGGTACACCTCCATGGAACTGCCTTGGCGAGCAAATATATGGCACATCTACCCCAGTTTTGCTATAAAAGTTGTGTATAAGGGATGTATATGGGCTGCGACGCAAGAAAAACAGTATTTGGGGTTTCTGACCATATCCAACACAAACCAGAATGTACTGTCACAGAAGAAGGCCAGAAGCTTGGATATAAGTAGAAGAAGAATTGTTATATTTTTGTAGCGAAAACAAAGCACCTTTGTTTTTCACATATATGCAAGATTCAGGTTTTCTCATGATGCAGCTCATATTACATGGACATGTTATTCTGATGTTATAGCTCACTTGAGCCCTTGTGAGCCTGTTATAGTATGGGCATTCTCTGGTGTCCATCCATCATCTGTCAGTTTATCAGTTGTCCACCGTCGATTGTCCACCGTCGTCAACCGTTTGTTGTATAAATGGTCCAGGTCACATGACCAAGATGAACGCCACACCCATGATAGTGTTAAACCACTTCTCTGGAACCAGCAAACTGACTTTAACGAAACTAAGTATGTAGCATTGGGGACGCTGGTTAATCATTGTTTGATTAAATTGTGACCTTAGGTTGAACTTGATCTATTTTACAGCAAGATCAGATTTGGTCAGTCACATGCTTTTCAATGGAAACAGTTTGAAACAGGATTTTTCAGAAAGGTTTATAGCCTGTGACCTGATAGTAGATACTGACAAATTATTGAGTTAATGAGTTATGTTTAAGGTCAATGTCATTTCCTTACCATGGCAAAAAGTAATAAACTAATTGTAATTATTATATAATTTTCTCTGAAACCATTTGGCCAATCAAGCAACGTTTTATGTTTCAGTGCTTCCTTTCGAAGGGGAAACAAAATTTTCTATAAACGGTTAGGTCACATCACCAGGATGGCTGCCATCCCCATAATGGTAAAAACAATGGAAAACAGTTTTTCTTCTCAGGAGCCGATGAACCGATTTCAATGAAACTTGTTATGTATTATCAAGCACTCTAGACCATCATAGATGTATAAAGCTGCTAAGTTGACCTTGCCCTGTAAAAAGGTTTCAGATTTTAATAATTTGGTCGGGTAGCCTGGGCTTTTGATGGGAAAATATGTAAGCAATGCATTTTGTCACAAAGATTTTAGCCTGTGACATGTAAATTGATAGATATATTAAAGGACAGTTTTTTGTGTTATTGAAATTATGTGAGAATTCAGTTTTATTTTCAAAGACCAAATCTCGGGTGAGCACTCTGTTTTTAGCTCACCTGAGCCGAAGGCTCACAGGTGAGCTTATAGTATACCCATGCTCCGGCGTCCGTCGTCGTCCGTCGTCGTCCGTCGTCCGTCGTCCGTCGTTCACAATTTCAAAGATCTTCTCCTCTGAAACCACAAGGCCAATCGAAGCCAAACTTCATGTGGAGCATCCTTAGGAAGGGGGAACGAAAGTTTGTATAAATGGTCCAGGTCACATGACCAAGATGGCCGCCATGGCTATAAATAGCTAAAACCTTTAAAAATCTTCTTCTCCAGAACCAGAAGGCCTATGATTTTGAAACTTGGCATGAAGCATCAGGCAATGGAGCTCTACAAAGTTTGTATAAATCATGACCCTTGGATGACCTTGACCTGTTTTACGGCAAGGTCAACTTAGGCCGCCCATGCATTTGAATGGGAAAAAATAGAAAAATGTCATTTAATGGCAGAAAACGTGCTAGGAATGAGCAAATGGACAGAATATTCATGTTTATGAAAATATTTTGGGTCCAGAGGGTTGTCTGCTCCTGCCCCGGTGCTATATACATGTGTATGACCATAATATTCAAACATCATCTTCTCTGAAATCGCTTGGCCAATCAAAGCCAAACTTTATGTGGAGCATTCTTAGGAAGAGTGAATGAAAGTTTGTATAAATGGTCAAGGTCACATGACCAAGATGGCCGCCATGGCTATAAATAGCAAAAACCTTTAAAAATCTTCTTCTCCAGAACCAGAAGGCCTATGATTTTGAAACTTGGCATGAAGCATCAGGCAATTGAGCTCTACAAAGTTTGTATAAATCATGACCCTGGGATGACCTTGACCTGTTTTACGGCAAGGTCAACTTAGGCCGCCGATGCATTTGAATGGGAAAAAATAGAAAAATGTCATTTAATGGCAGAAAACTTGCTAGGAATGAGCAAATGGACAGAATATTCATGTTTATGAAAATATTCTGGGCCCAGAGGGTTGTCTGCCCCTGCCCCGGGGCTATATACATGTGTATGACCATAATATTCAAACATCTTCTTCTCTGAAACCGCTTGGCCAATCATAGCAAAACTTTATGTGGAGCATTCTTAGGAAGAATGAATGAAAGTTTGTATAAATGGTCAAGGTCACATGACCAAGATGGCCGCCATGGCTATAAATAGCAAAAACCTTTAAAAATCTTCTTCTCCAGAACCAGAAGGCCTATGATTTTGAAACTTGGCATGAAGCATCAGGCAATGGAGCTCTACAAAGTTTATATAAATCATGACCCTGGGATGACCTTGACCTGTTTTACGGCAAGGTCAACTTAGGCCGCCAATGCATTTGAATGGGAAAAAAATAGAAAAATGTCATTTAATGGCAGAAAACTTGCTAGGAATGAGCAAATGGACAGAATATTCATATTAATGAAAATATTTTGGACCCAGAGGGTTGTCTGCCCCTGCCTTGGGGCTATATACATGTGTATGACCATAATATTCAAACATCTTCTCTGAAACCGCTTGGCCAATCAAAGCCAAACTTTTTGTGGAGCATTCTTAGGAAGAGTGAATGAAAATTTGTATAAATGGTCAAGGTCACATGACCAAGATGGCTGCCATGGCTATAAATAGTAAAAACCTTTAAAATCTTCTTCTCCAGAACCAGAAGGCCTATGATTTTGAAACTTGGCATGAAGCATCAGGCAATGCAGCTCTACAAAGTTTGTATAAATCATGACCCTGGGATGACCTTGACCTTTTTTACAGCAAGGTCAACTTAGGTTGCCCATGCATTTGAATGGGGAAAATTGTTAGGGCAAAACTCGCAGTAAATTGGCAAATGGACTGAATCTTTATGATTTAAAAAAGAAATTGCCTCCAGAGGTTGCTCTGGGGTTATATACATGTATATTACCATTCTAGTCAAACAAATTTATTGGTATATATCTCAGGTCTCAGGTGAGCGTTTACAGGACCATTGATCCTCTGGTTTTATATATAAAAAAAAGAAGTTTATTAGTTTGAATTATAATCTTGTTTGTATTGCAATTTTGATATTTTTACATGGAGTGTTATTGGGGGCAGCTGTTTGTATCTTTTCAGAATTTTGGGATTAAAATGTGCATATGTGGTGTGAACTTTTCTCCTTGTTTTTAGTAGCCACTGTTTTTGTCGACAAAATAAATCATTCAATTTTAATCAATATGAAAATCAAATTTTTGCATTTTTCACTTTTAATCAAGATGAAAACCACATTTTTGCATTTTGTTCTATGATACCATTCAAATGATAAAGGATCATATAGAGACACACATGAAATTATCCATACATAAAAGATTATAAATGTGAACCAAACAGGGTTGCATAATGTGGTGTTTCTTTTTGTAGTTGAGTATAGTAGTTAATCAAAAGTTTTATGTTTCAAAATAAGTTAAAAATATCTTGGCCATGGCCAGTTATATGGACATGAGAAGGGCCATGGGAAGAAAATGATGGCCATGGGCAAAATGTTTGGCCATGGCCCAAAACTTGACCAACTTTGGGCCATGGCCAGAATTTCATTGCCCATGGCCAGAATTTATGCCCATGGCCAATACTTAAAAAATTTTAGATTATAATATTTTTGAATTTATAATATCATGGCCTTCATGGGAAGCAATTTTTATGTAGAAATTCATCTCTAAAAACATTTTTTATCAACAGTTAAATTTTCCCATGGCCAACAAATTTTCTGGCCATGGCCACTTTTTTGTCCATGGCCAATCTGTTTTCCCATGGGAAAGGGCCATTTCCCATGGGAAAACATGATTTTCCCATGGGAAAGCCAACTTCAAGTCCATTTTTCAGGCAGTTATAGATAAGATAGGCCAATAAAATAAGTTTTTAGAGAACCACTTGATAGGTACTTTATGAGTATATAAACTGCGAAGCCCTGGCTGCTTTCGAAAGATGTCCTGGATTTGACAAAAAGCGGTTTGTCAAAAAAATACCGGTTGGTGTTCATAATTTTCTTGCATTTTCTTCGATTGTCCGTTCGTCTGTCTGTTCGCCATAATCATCAGAATGACTAAGTTGAACAAGGCACAGAGTTTGAAAGGACCCACTGGTATCCCCTTTAACGTCATCATCTACCGGGTGACCATATACTACAATCGTTTGTATATATTAGGAGATCATTCAAAAAGTATTGCAATATTTATTGTAGTTTTGTACATGTATTTAATTACCCGAACAAGGTTTGAATTATGTTTCCTAAAGCATAAATTCAATTAGCATTCAGTGAACGTTAATTTGGATGTAAGACTGTCTGCTGCATATCAGCAATATTACACGACTAAATGCAACTCGGTCACGAATCATAAAAAGAAACCCAAATAATATATACATATTCACTTACTTTTTATGTACATCTAGTGTAATAACGGTTTGGTCAATAATAAAGACATTGTGCAAGTACAATGCAATCTGGGCGAAATGTGATAAATAACATTTGATAAATGTTGAAAAACTGGCTTAGATTTATTTATCAAAGCGAGGGACTTTCGCATACAATTAAGCTACAAATTGAGTTATAGTTTGTTTATTTGATCTCTTGTATGCCTTTTCTTTTTGTTTGATTAAATGACTATTTGTACAGCACTTGCTGTATATTCACCCGCAACCCTGGATTGATATTCAAAGCCCTAGGGCATTTAAAGCCTGTTTTTGGCCTCAGATTTTGCTAAAAAAATGGAATTAAGGTGAGAAAACTATTCCTAAAAACAGCCACATGTCTTGCCTTTTAAAAACCAGAACAAGAACTTCTTTTATCCTACAAGCGTTGCCAGGGCAACGTGCAGAAGAAGCATAGATAGAGCACATTTTGTAATTGTGGATCTATTTTGTACCATTTCTGAACACATTGTTTAATTTTCAAGTGCCGGTCCACACGGCCGGTAGTTGAAAATAATTTTAAATGGTGAAAAATATACCCAAAATTGCAAAATGTGGTATTTCTGTGTTTTTAGGAGCGTTACTATGGCAACATGCGTAATTTGAATGTGAATGTTGTGCTAGAATTTATAAGCAGGGACCTATATTGCAATACTTTTCTCCTAAAAATTCCAAATTTCAATTTTTTACCAATTCATGAGGCCGAAATTAAATCCCCTAGGCCTTTGTTATTCGTACACACTTGTAGGTCATTAATTAGTCAAATTTACCACATGGAATAAACATTATCAGCTGTACATAGAAAACAATTTTGTGACCAAAAACAATAATAAAATTGACATCAGGAAAACAGGTCCGTCAAAGAAATAACCGCTTAAGCCCCACTTTCATACAGTTAAACTCATGACTGGGGTTTACAGGGGTATGCATTTTTCTTATATTTGATCCAAAACAAAAATGTGTGTACCCACATTCTATGTTTTAAGCAAAAATACGAAAAATAAATCTAAAAAAAAATCAAATGAAAATTATTCTAACAGCTAAAATTATTGTTAATATATATGCTATTTTAATAATGAAAATACAAATATAATCCATAAAACACAATATCAAAAAGTGAACTAAAATAGTGCACGACGTGACGCAGTAGTACACATTGGGAACATCTCAGGGACCTGTGGTTCAAAACAAACAGTTTTAAACTTTATTTGCATATAAATGTTTGTTAGATCAATGTAAGACTCTTTTGCATTCTACTGAACCAGATTCAATGAAAATAGCAGACTTGTAATTGCACGTTGATTGCATCTCCTTAATGAATTGAGCCTGTGCGTGAGAAAACCAACAATTTGGGTTTCCGCACCAGTTCTGATATAAAGCAGCCTGTTTAGTCACAGGAGCAGGCTAGAGGCTTGAAATTTTGGATATAAGTAGAAGAGGAATTGCGCTATCCTAGTGGCGAAAAGAAAGACGCTGATCAGCTTCGCAGTTACTGCGAAGCTGATCTGCGTCTTTGTTTTCGCATATACAGATTGTTGGTTTTCCCATGCGGCGGCTCAATTGTTATTTAAGCGAAATCGTTCTAGGCTACATACATGTACGTAAAAACATTTGCTTTGAGCACAGACCCCGTCACATAAACTTACACTCAAAATAACGTTCCCTGATTTTGGCAAGTTCCTTGAAAAAATATGCAAATTGTGTTTAAGCACAGAAATATAACACCACTAAACAAATGCTTTACCAATGATTACATTTTGTTGAATTCTGATACAGTAAATTTAAAAATGAGAGCCTTAATTCACCAATGAATATGAAGGTACAAGTAGGCAAAGATCATAAAAAATGGGATCCTTAATTCACCAATGAACAGGAAATATTATTGACTACATCTGACTAGAAAATTAATTGAGCCTGTGCGTGAGGAAACCAACAATTTGGGTTCTAATCAGGTCCGATACAAACCAGGCTGTACAGTCACAGAAGATGTCGAGAAGCGTGATTTTGTATTTAAGTAGATGAGGGATTGTACTATTCTAGTAGCGAAAACAAAGGCGCTGATCAGCCTCGCGGTTACCGCGAAGCTGATGTGCGCCTTTGTTTTCGCCCAAGCTGTTTGTTGGTTTTCTTATGCAGAAACTTAATTCTGATTTTAATCAACCGTTGACATGATGAGATATGGACCAATGTCATGACTATTTTTGGATGACCCTCGTTCCTTTATACATTTGTTATATGCTGCAAAGCGGTTAAGCTTCAAATGAATTTGGCAACCGGATCTAAGTGAAAATGAGTGTTACTGTGTGGAGATGGTTTAAAAACTTACTGAAATTTCGAGCTAAAAATTCAAAACAAAAAATCTTGACACAGTTACCACCATTTTTACTACCGTAGATTTACCTGTGGTGAGCGGGAGGCCAGTATATGTGTCAGCGCCATCTCATTGGTTCCCAGTCCTTTGACGGCATAGTTGATAAGCTCGGCGTCCTGAGTTGTCTGATCTTGTAGCAATGCTGTACACAAGTCACGGTAGTCGCCCTTGAATTCTGATCTGATATCGTCTAAAACATCCTGCAAATGATGGACATGCGATACAAGATTACACGAGCCGATCTTCAAGTATTACTTTTGGGTAAATATAGTTACGTCAACTACTAGATTTGCTTTTGGCTACATAGCTAAAACTGTCCAATATTTTGAACATTTTAAGCAACATTGACACATAATTCAAAAATATCAATTATTGACTCAATATAACCACATTAATTCTGGAATTATCGAGCCTGTGACTTTCTTTAAGTATTTTAAGACATATCTCACACTTGTTTGTCCGAGTGTACATGTGCATGGCGTTAAATCTTAAACCATATAATGTAGAGCCCTGTGTAGGTAGGCATTTTTCCTTTGGGAAAATAAGCTCTATTGAACCTTAGCATATACATAATATCTATTGACCTAAATTTCTTCCAGTCTTTAATTAACAAGTATTTTTTTTTATTTCTTAGAATATAAGTAAATAATAGTTAATTAAGTATTTCCCACCTTGGTTCTGTGAGTGGGAATTTTTTTCTGATTGCCCCGTTTTCTGATCATTGCCTACTTTAACCTTTTTAATTAGAGAATTTTGTCATTTATTTCCTTTGGTTCAGATCGCGTTTGTCCAAACTGGCCAAGCTTACCTTGTCATGTCGCACCTTGTACGCATGCGCCATGTCAAGTCGTTGAGTCATTGACCTTGTGCTGAGCAGATGGTTGACTGTATCTTTATCTTTTTCTGAGAAAATAGAAATTGGCGACTTTAAGCAACAAATAGTGGTATTTTTTAATTTATTTTTTAAAAAAAATGAGCCATATTGATAACAACAATTCGTGATTGTGCCGAGTTTTCTCTTGCTTACATGCACAATGTCCTGCTATGTCCCATATGCACTGTGTTCTGTATATTGGTTCAACAAGGAAAGGTATGCACCAAATATGAATATCGAGTGTTTTGTTTTATTCTGTACGATTTTTAGCTCACCTGAGCCGAAGGCTCACAAGGTGAGCTTATAGCATACCAAACAGTCCGGCGTCCGTCGTCCGTCCGTCCGTCCGTTGTCCACAATTTCAAAGATCTTCTTCTCTGAAACCGCTTGACCGATGAAATCCAAATTTTGTGTGGCGCATCCATGGGTAGGGGGAACGAAAGTTTGTTCGCGGGATCTTGATCACATGACCAAGATGGCCGCCACGCCCATATATGGTAAAACCCACTCAAAAATCTTCTTCTCCAGAACCGGCGGGTCGATTTTCACAAAACTTGGTATGTAGCATCGGGGACTCCAGCCCATTATAGTTTGCGCAAATGATGACCCTGGCATGACCTTGACCTATTTTACGGCAAGGTCAATTTTGGAAACATAGGCTTTTACATGGGAAAAAGTGAAAACTATGGACTTTTTGAAAACTATTGCAGCCTGAGACCTGAAAAGTGGCAGAAGCAAACAACTAATGGAGTAGATGAAGGTATGTGATTAATTTATGTCAAGGTCATCTCTTGACCTTGGCCTGTCTGTCGTCCATACACACTTTTCAAAGATCTTCTCAGAAACCGTTTGGCCAATCAAACTGAAATTTTATGTGCAGCATCCATGAGTATGGGTAACGAAAGTTTGATCGCGAAATCCAGGTAACATGACCAAGATGGCCGCCACGCCCATATATGGTAAAAAAAAACGCTCAAAAATCTTCTTTTCCTGAACCGGCAAGCCGATTTTCACGTAACTTGGTATGTAGCATTTGGGAATACAGCCCATCATTGTTTGTTCAAAATGATGACCCTAGGATGACCTTGACCTGTTTTACGGCAAGGTCAGTTTTGGAAACATAGGCTTTTACTTGAGAAAAAGTTAAAATTATGGATGTTTTGAAAACTTTTGCAGCCTGAGACCTGAAAAGTGGTAGATGCAAAACAACTAATGAAAGAATGTGATTAATTTAGGTCAATATCATCTCTTGACCTTGACCGGTCTGTCGTCCATACACATTTTTCAAAGATCTTCTTCTCTGAAACCACATGGCCAATCAAACTGAAATTTTATGTGGAGCATCCATTGGTAGGGGTAACGAAAGTTTGATCACTAAAGCCAGGTCACATGACCAAGATGACCGCCACGCCCATATATGGTAAAAAACACTCAAAAATCTTCTTCTCCAGAACCGGTAGGCCGATTTTCACGAAACTTGGTATGTAGCATTTGGGACTCCATCCCATCATAGTTTGTTCAAATGATGACCCTAGGATGACCTTGACCTATTTTACGGCAAGGTCAATTTTGGAAACATAGGCTTTTACATGGGGAAAAAGTGAAAACAATGATTGATTATTTTGTAAACTAAATGCAGCCTGAGACCTGAAAAGTGGTAGATGCAAACAACTAATAGAGTAGATGAAGGTATGTGATTAATTTAGGTCAAGGTCAATTTTGGAAACATAGGCAAACATGGAAACATGGGGAAAAGTGACAACTAGGTCTCAGGTAAGCGTTTACAGGACCAATGATCCTATGGTAACTATTGCAGCCATAGACCTGAAACATTACCAAGATGGCCGTCATACCCATTTAGGGTAAAAAAAGAAAAATATTCACTTTGTCCAGTGACTGTACTTGTTGACTCTCAGGTGAGCAATCGTTGCCCTTGGGCTACTTGTTATTCAACCATTCGAAACATTCGATTAAACTTTACAAGAACTATCTAAATGTAGTCAATTTAAAGCAAGCAAAAAGGATAAAACTTATCATAAACAGAAGTCTTACTTTTTCCGTGTATGGCTTCATGAAGTTTTATACAATCCTCATCTGGGCTAAATATATCATCGTCTTCCTGAAATAACTTAATCTGTTGAATATAAACAAGTAAATGTATATTTCCATCTTTATTCAATTATTGACATCCCCAGGGATCAGCTCAGAAAAGCAGCAAACATAGCTTCGTAGCTGCGATTAAATATCAGCCATGTTCAGCAATATCCGGTCAATTTGAAATGCAATTGAAGTACATCTTTGGTAATGAACTTGAGTCGTTAACATTTTTCAGTTTCCCAACACTTCGCCAGGAAGGTTCTTGACAAAGTTAAGTCTATACGGGTAACCATTCTATACGAGAGCGTATGTAAATATAGTCAGTAAATATAACAAATCGCTTCACGCGAAACATTACCATGCTCGTTTCCACGGACAATTTTTCTTTGACAAAATAGGCTTGTCGCAGAAACAACATGCTCGTGTAAATTCATTTCTGTGGCAAAGGTGAGCGAGCTAAGTAATACATGTACATGTATAAATAACCTTTGCTGTGTTTGAACGCAAAATCATTGCAAAAACTTCTGTATCAAATAATCGTCAAAGAAAAAATGTCCGTGGAAACTAGGCTTAAGTGAAACATGTATCAATCACTGAAACACAGATCCAATAAAAGGCATGTCATGACCTAAATTAGGGAAATAATCTTATTCATTCTGCACAGGTTATTTTCCCGGTAAAGCTTGAAGGCAACGCCCCTTAGATAATTGAGGTACGTGATGAGAAAGAATATGATAACACCGGTCTTTACAGTAAGTATAACAAGTAGCCCAAGGGCAACGATCGCTCACCTGAGAGTCAACAAGTGTACCAAGTTTCATCGAAAAATCTTTAACGGTTTTCAAGTTATAGAGCGGACACGTTTTGTGACGGACAGACGGACAGACAGACGCACGGGGAAAGACAATATGTCTCCCGATCCTGAAGAGGGGAGACATAAATACCAATAAAATATAGCAAAAAGGCACAATGGCCCAGTGGATAATTATTTAATTATTTAATTACCCCTAAGGGTTGCCATGGAAACCAGAGTTCAAATCCAATCAGCTTGAAACCTAATGCAGGCAATCCCCCACCACACTGATGCTTCTGATAAAGTTTGATTGCAATGGACCTGCTGTCTCTGAGATACACATGTTAGGCAGCCATCCAATCAATCATTTGAGGCTTATTTCCACTTAAGATGGCAAAATTGAGTAGAAGCAATTTGTTGTCATAAACATATTAATTGATGTATGCCTGAAGCCATAGGGGCGGATGCCATGTCCAGATTTGCCTATTAAGGTCAGAAATTAGGTCAAAGTTCAATGAGTGCAAAAGTTAAGAAATGTTACCACAGCTGAATATACAAGTATAATCATGGCCAAACTTAGTGATTTGAATGCTGATACTTGGTATACTTGTGGCTAAATAATAAACTAAGGGGTTGTATATGACACTTTATCATGCATGTTTGTCTGAACCAGGGTATAGAAGGTCAAAAGGTCAATAAGTGCAATTAAGCAACTTTTCAGAGAAATACACCAATGTTCATTAGAATGATGGAAAATCTTTGGCTTAAACTCCTTTTATGGAGGAATCTATATTAAATTTATTGAAACAAACACATTTAAAACATCACTGAATAGGTAGCTCAGTCTCAGACATTTATTTTTAAATTGCATTTACCATTTTCATAACAACACATTAGCTAAAATGGTAAACTTCTTTTAAATAGTTCGCCATGAACCCAACATTGCAGTACAATAGTGTCTATATATTAAATACTTCTACAGAAATAAATTCACATAGATATCCTGATTTATAGTCCAGATGTTGCAGTTGACATTCATGGGCAATTCAAGATGACCGCCAAATTACAAGATGGCTGCCAAAATAAGGGTTTTTGATAGAAATTCATGCATATGTGTGATAAAATCTAAACATATGGCATTTAAAGTAGAGAATACATAAAACTAATATTTAAATAATTTTGAAATAAGCTATAAGCTCATCTTGTGAGCCTTCAACGAGCTGGGCATTTTAGTAAACACAAATAAACACAATGACATGAATTCACTTTTATATAATTGTTATCTGCATTTCACTGACACTGAATGTTTTAAATTTATGTACACATTATGGAAGGCGCGGATATTGACCGAGGTGAAGGAAACCGGAGAATCTGGGAAAACCACCAATCTAAGATGGGCGACTACTACCCTGCCACATCCCTTGATCCGCGCAAACGAGACATGAACTGTTTTGAAGATATTGGATAGGGTTTACGGGCAGGGCTCAGATTTTGTAGGCTAGGATAGGGCAAAGTATGAATGGTATGTGGCACTGTGTTTTAAAGCTGTTTGTATTTATAGAGACTTCCAACGGTAATATGGGGATGGTGAATGTTTGGTTTGGTTATGCTTTGATGGAACCAGGCAACATTTTTTCAGCCATGTTGTCATAAAGCCACAACATTTTGCTGATGAGCTAGGACTTTAAAGTGTCTTGATTGCTCTGGTACTCTACTACCAGGCTACCACACTCCTCTGGTGTATGGTAGGTTAAGGAAAAGTGGGTTTGTATATTGTAACAGGTGAAAAAGTTACTGTTTTTACCGTTTGCCTCGAACGAGTATTGAACCAGGACGTGATAAGCCAACACTCTACTACATGGCTGTAAAGCCAACTTGTACAGCAAACCAGTACAAATGTGCATTTTGTCTGAGACCACTGCATAATATATTCCGCTCCCATTGCAGATCCGTCAACGAATCTCTACTTTACTATGTGTACATCTTTCGATATCGTATTCGACTGGACATTCTCTGATCTATTTGGTTGATCACCTAATGTAACAGGTCAACTTTTGCCAATGAATTAGAGATAGGCGGGGTACAGCAGGGGTGGGTGTGGATGCTAAAGATAAGACTTGCATCTTCTAGTAACTATGTACAAAAACTTTTGGGCTTAGTTTTGTAGTATTTGGGATGTTGGGTTTGTGAACAAGTTAATGTTGTTGGTTCAATTTTAGTGTGTTTACTTGTACTGTAGGAGAGTATTCTACTTTGGGCCTCATAATATTTCGTGGTTATATGAGGTAGTGTTGCACATTTACTATTGCAGAACGGAAGTGGTATTGGCCGACTCGGTGACAGGTTTCTGTAATGCTTGTCAGTGGCATCCGACTTTCATTGTCTGGGTATGGTGCACTGCATTGTTTGTAATCAAGGTCAGTTTTACTTAAGTGTTAACGTACATAATGCCAGAGCCCCTTTCCTCCATATGCAAATTGCCGATGGTCTTAAAAAGACAGGACATATTTTGTCTTTCCAGGGTATGCCCTCTGAAATCACTACATCAAGGATTTGACAGCTAAAATTATACATTCTACATGCAAAGATTTACGCCTGGCTAGAATAGAGCCTGCATTAGAGTTGGTATTTTGTAACACAAAAAACTTGAACCATACTACTGAGCTAACCTTACATCCAGTTATCTAAAGTTAACCAATATAGAAAAGATCTGGCTGTGTAAAAACATTTGGACATCTGCGTAGATAGCTCATTTTGCTAGTACATTTCTATAAAGATAATGTTCAGTGTCTCTTCAAATGGAGCTCTGATAGGAGGCATGTAATTTTCTATGTATAACGCCTTAATATGTACATAATTTTCCTCTAAATTTGAAAGGTTTTGTTAATATTCATTAAACAAAAATTCAAATTATATATATATTGTAGTACATGATGGTATAATATTGCACTAGCAATCATTTGATGCCATTTTCAGTTTTTAGGGCTTTTGGGTGCCGAGATTCACGTCATTCTGTAGGTTTACCCGTTTAATTTTTCCACTTTTCATTCCCATTTATGAAGTTTTCATTAGAATTCATGAAATTAAAAATCAGATCATTCTTATATCAGACTTTAGGGCCGTAGTACATTGCCAAAGCATTCATTTGATACTTATTTCTGCATCCTGGATTTGTTAACAGATCTGGTTCAAGTGATTTTGTACGTATACCCCCTATTTTTTCCAAGGCTTTTCTCTGATTTCTTGTGTGTTTTATTAATTTTCATCAATAAGCAATTTCAGTGATTTGAAAAATAGCTATTAAGGTTAAATTGCCAGGACTATTCATCACTATCACACCAATTATAGTATTCTAGAGCATACTATTGTTGGTATATGAATATTTTTGTGAGTACATCTTATTCTTTAGAATTACGCTGGGGTGGAGGTGGAAACTCTGTAATTTTACATCATACAAATGTGTTCATTGTTGAGGACAATATTTTATGGCATTAAGTCTCTCTGATCACACTGGCAGCCATGAGAATTGGTTTCAGAGATACAAGATAGATCATATAACCCATCAAAAACCTTGCAATGGTGATAGTTTTCCCCTTGTTTTTACTCGATTTTCGACATTTTGATTAAAATTCACGAATATGCAAATGAGATAATTTTCATTAACGCCCATGACATCAATAAATTTGTCAAATGACATTACTGAATTAATAACAAAGTATTTCAATTATCGTTTGGGCCTGAAATTAGTTTATTTATAGATTTTTAGCGATTTTTCTGTCATTTTTAATGTTTTCATTAAAATTCATGAATATGCAAATTAGGTCACTAGCATTACTTACCATTGAATGAAAGGGCAATGTCTAAGCTTTAAAGCAAGACCAGGCTCAGTGGTCTAGGACAAGTAACAGCGGAGATATTTCTATTTTTTTTATGTCCACCCCTATGCTCAAGAATCATGTCGACGGTTGCCATGGAAACCATGCATTTTTCATAGTGCAAAAATAGTTTATCTTTGAGGACAAAAATTCTTAGCAGTTCTGGGGTTCCAATGAACGATTTGGCAAGGTAGGTCAAATTAGCACCCGGGGAATTTTACGAATATCCTCGTAATTGTGCACTCAAATGACCTTTAACCTTGCTAGGTCATATGCTTAGCACTCTCATTTGTTATGCTATAAACGCCACACGCATAATAAGTGTATATAATGTAGTTTCGGTGAATATTTGTGGAAAATACAGCAAAGGAATGACACTGAAAAGAGCTTTCATACATTTTCTTGTTATTTTGCACCCAGTTGACCTTTGACCTAATTCTGAGACCCAGGGCCATTTACAGACTTGGCATCCACCCCTATATGTCATAGTACATGTCTAGGAACAATATCAGCATGGATGCCAGCTTCTACCCCATTTTGCCATCTAAAGATTTTTTTTCATGGATTGGATGGCTGCCTATGTACATGTTTGAAAGTGTAGACTGATGCACGGCCAGACGTACGGACGGACGCCCGCTCGACTCTCATCCTATAAGCTTACCTTGTGAGCCTTCGGCTCAGGTGAGCTAAAATAGAGGATCAAATATGTAAGCGCTAAAGTTTTCACAACACTTTACAGCCATTTTCCAAAGCTCACAGGCACGAAACTCTGCAGTCCATGGTCGAATCTCGCTGAATTTTAAACTAATCACACATCTTATGGCTGTCCTTGTTACCTCGAAGAATGAAGAAGATCCAATCAGAAATGAAGGCGCTGGAGTGTTCACAACATCTTTCCCATTATAAGTCTATAGAGATTTTTTCAAATGCTCAAGGGCAGCTAACTTTGCAGTCCATGGTTGAATCTCGCCCAATTTTGTACCCATTCGTGATCTCATGACTGTCCTTGTCACATGAAAGAATGAAGAAGATTGGATCAAAAATGTAGGCATTAGAGTGTTGACAACACTAAATAGCCATTTTCAAATGCTCAAGGGCAGGTAACTCCGCTGTCCATAGTCAAATTTCGCCGAATTTTAAACTTATCTTAGATCTTATGACTGTCCTTGTTACCTGCAAGAATGAAGAAGATCAGACACAACTGAAGGCGCTGGAGTGTTCACAGCAGCTATTCCATTGTAAGTCTATGCAGATTTTTTAAAATGCTCAAAGGCAGCTAACTCCGCAGTCCATGGTATAATCTCGCCAAATTTCAAACTCATCCAAGATCTCATGACTGTCCTTGTTACATGAAAGAATGAAGAAGATCTAATAAAAATGTAGGTGCTAGAGTGTTGACAACACTTAACAGCCGTTTTCCAAATGCTCAAGGGCAGGTAACTCCGCAGTCCATGGTTGAATCTCGCGGAATTTCGAACTCATCCTTGTCTTGTGGCTGTCCTTGTTACCTGAAAGAATGAAGAAGATTGGATCAAAAATGTAGGCACTAGAGTGTTGACAACACTTAATAGCCATTTTTCAAATACTCAAGGGCAGGTTCGACAAATTTCGAACTCATCCAAGATCTCTGGCTGTCCTTGTTACATGAAAGAATGGAGAAGATCGGATCAAAAATGTAGGCACTAGAGTGTTGACAACACTTAACAGCCATTTTCCAAACGCTCAAGGGCAGGTAACTCCACAGTCCATGGTCGAATCTTGCTGAATTTCGAACTCATCCGAGGTCTTATGGCTGTCCTTGTTACCTGCAAGAATGAAGAAGATCCGATCAGAAATGAAGGCGCTGGAGTGTTGACAACCTCTCTCCCATTGTAAGTCTATGGGGATTTTTTCAAACGCTCAAGGGCAGCTAACTCCACACTCCATGGATGGATCTGGCTGAATTTCGAACTCATCCGAGACTTTATGGTTGTCCTCATTACCTGCAAGAATGAAGAATTTTCTATCAAAATTGAGGCTGCTAGAGTGTTGACAAACTTTTCCCCATTATAAGCCTATGAGAGCTATCTGTTGCCATGGAAACCAGAGTTCTGATCTTATCTGCTTCAAAACCTAATACAGGCAATCCCCCACCACAATGATGCTTCTGATAAAGTTTGATTGCAATCGGCCTGCTGGTCTTTGAGATATACATGTTTGAAAGTGTGGACGGACGGACGCACGCACGGACGCACGCACGGACGCACCCACGGACGGACGCCGGCTCGAGTAGTATACTATAAGCTAACCTAGTGAGCCTTCGGCTCAGGTGAGCTAACAACACGAATAAAGGCCAAGACAGGGTGGTATTGCAAAAGAATGTGAAGATTGAACATAAAGCATCCATGGTCATCCCGACGCACTGCATTTCGAAACCTACATGCATATTTATAGTTTAATGCGATAGATTGCATCTGGTATATAAAAAGGAACTTTCAGTCCATATAGTATACAGTTATTTTATGCTTCAGTAGGCAATAGTCCAAAATATTTCCCCCGAGGTGCAGGTACCGACTTGAAAGGCTATTGCCCGAGGCGAAACCGAGGGCAATAGCAGTCAAGTCGGTGCCTGCACCGAGGGGCAAGTGTTTTTCACTATTGCCTATTTAAGCTTGAAATAACTGTTTTATTATTACCTAATTACATTCCAGTCATGTGACTTATCATGTGACTAGGCAATAGACAGTTGGCCAGGCAATAGAATGTTCTATTGCCTGGTACTGTTGCATGTTCTTACCTTGTAACACTGCAGTCATGTGACGTATAATGTGATCAGGCAATAGACTGATCACTGGCCAGCAATAGAATTTTCTATTGCCTGGAACTATTTCATGGAATTAACAATAATTACTGGAATAGAAGATAATAACAAATAGTCATTCCTTTACAATTTTTAGTGTAATTAGGTAATGTAATAATCCATACTATCTCCCTTTGAATGTTTTTACTGCTTCCAGAGGATCAAACCATTATTTTTTTATTTGCTATTTTTGCAGGCGGTGTTGTGTCGTGTGGGGGCCCTAAAAAGTCTACCCGAACATCATCTATAGTGCAGATTATATTTTTATTTGGGTCCTTTGAGATCAGTAAAGATACTCAGAGTGTTCAACGTTACGTAACATCCTTCTTAGTCATGTTTAAAGTATTTGACCCGTATAGGAATGTCTTTGATTTAGACATCTCTTGTAAATTTTCAAAATTGCTGTACAATAATCTGGCTTTCTTGCTACTTGTTTACTTGAGTACACCACGGTAAGGAATTAAAACTTTTAGAACTTACCTTATCTATGTGTATTCCACACTCTGTTCCGACATCGGCTGTTTTTGGTCTTTTCGCCTTAGTATCCTCGTTGCTAATAGAGTCTTCGTTGCCAGATTCACCAAGATCGTCGTCCTTTATTTTATTTGCATTTTCAAATTTATTTTTCTTCTTAGTTTTATGTTTCTTTTCATTTTGATTTTGCTTTTCTTTCTTACATTTAGTTTCATCTTTTGAATTATCAAGTGTACTGTTCACTACTTTGTTACTCTTTGAGTCTTTTACAGTTTTTGATGTTTCCATAGAATGTTTCGTGACTGTTGTTTTTCTTGTCGTCGTCATCGTCGTTTCACTTGCTTGAAGATCTGAAGTTGTGCGATTTCCTTTATCTTCTTGTGCGGGTTGCTCATTTGCTTGATTTATATTATCTCTGGTTCTATATTTTACCTCTACTATCTTACAACTGAGATCTATTTTCCCTGTCTCTGATACATGATCTTTCGCTTGATTAATTTTGCCTCAATTGTCTCTTGTTCTGTATTTTACTTCTATTTTATATTCTCCATCGTCATCTTTTGATTCCTGAATATTTTCATCATTGTTCACTTGCTTTTGTGCCTCCCCAATTTCATTTTCATTATGCTTTTCGTCATCACCCGTTCTTGTAGGTGAAGATTTCTCTTTATTGTCATCTTTATTAATATTTCCTGTTACAGTATCTCTATCATTATCTGCAGATATATTTTCATCATTAGGCAGCCATCCAATCCATGAAAAAAATCTTTAGATGGCAAAATGGGGTAGAAGCTGGCATCCATGCTGATATTGTTCCTAGACATGTACTATGACATATAGGGGTGGATGCCAAGTCTGTAAATGGCCCTGGGTCTCAGAATTAGGTCAAAGGTCAACTGGGTGCAAAATAACAAGAAAATGTATGAAAGCTCTTTTCAGTGTCATTCCTTTGCTGTATTTTCCACAAATATTCACCGAAACTACATTATATACACTTATTATGCGTGTGGCGTTTATAGCATAACAAATGAGAGTGCTAAGCATATGACCTAGCAAGGTTAAAGGTCATTTGAGTGCACAATTACGAGGATATTCGTAAAATTCCCCGGGTGCTAATTTGACCTACCTTGCACCCCATGACAATTTTTATGAGTGCCAAATCGTTCATTGGAACCCCAGAACTGCTAAGAATTTTTGTCCTCAAAGATAAACTATTTTTGCACTATGAAAAATGCATGGTTTCCATGGCAACCGTCGACATGATTCTTGAGCATAGGGGTGGACATAAGAAAAATAGTAATATCTCCGCTGTTACTTGTCCTAGACCACTGAGCCTGGTCTTGCTTTAAAGCTTAGACATTGCCCTTTCATTCAATGGTAAGTAATGCTAGTGACCTAATTTGCATATTCATGAATTTTAATGAAAACATTAAAAATGACAGAAAAATCGCTAAAAATCTATAAATAAACTAATTTCAGGCCCAAACGATAATTGAAATACTTTGTTATTAATTCAGTAATGTCATTTGACAAATTTATTGATGTCATGGGCGTTAATGAAAATTATCTCATTTGCATATTCGTGAATTTTAATCAAAATGTCGAAAATCGAGTAAAAACAAGGGGAAAACTATCACCATTGCAAGGTTTTTGATGGGTTATATGATCTATCTTGTATCTCTGAAACCAATTCTCATGGCTGCCAGTGTGATCAGAGAGACTTAATGCCATAAAATATTGTCCTCAACAATGAACACATTTGTATGATGTAAAATTACAGAGTTTCCACCTCCACCCCAGCGTAATTCTAAAGAATAAGATGTACTCACAAAAATATTCATATACCAACAATAGTATGCTCTAGAATACTATAATTGGTGTGATAGTGATGAATAGTCCTGGCAATTTAACCTTAATAGCTATTTTTCAAATC
The DNA here is from genome assembly GCA_964017185.1 of Rugalucina vietnamica. Classification (NCBI taxonomy): domain Eukaryota; kingdom Metazoa; phylum Mollusca; class Bivalvia; order Lucinida; family Lucinidae; genus Rugalucina; species Rugalucina vietnamica. The sequence goes on from OZ024872.1 coordinate 2,824,043, forward strand.
ACTGAAATTGCTTATTGATGAAAATTAATAAAACACACAAGAAATCAGAGAAAAGCCTTGGAAAAAATAGGGGGTATACGTACAAAATCACTTGAACCAGATCTGTTAACAAATCCAGGATGCAGAAATAAGTATCAAATGAATGCTTTGGCAATGTACTACGGCCCTAAAGTCTGATATAAGAATGATCTGATTTTTAATTTCATGAATTCTAATGAAAACTTCATAAATGGGAATGAAAAGTGGAAAAATTAAACGGGTAAACCTACAGAATGACGTGAATCTTGGCACCCAAAAGCCCTAAAAACTGAAAATGGCATCAAATGATTGCTAGTGCAATATTATACCATCATGTACTACAATATATATATAATTTGAATTTTTGTTTAATGAATATTAACAAAACCTTTCAAATTTAGAGGAAAATTATGTGCATATTAAGGCGTTATACATAGAAAATTACATGCCTCCTATCAGAGCTCCATTTGAAGAGACACTGAACATTATCTTTATAGAAATGTACTAGCAAAATGAGCTATCTACGCAGATGTCCAAATGTTTTTACACAGCCAGATCTTTTCTATATTGGTTAACTTTAGATAACTGGATGTAAGGTTAGCTCAGTAGTATGGTTCAAGTTTTTTGTGTTACAAAATACCAACTCTAATGCAGGCTCTATTCTAGCCAGGCGTAAATCTTTGCATGTAGAATGTATAATTTTAGCTGTCAAATCCTTGATGTAGTGATTTCAGAGGGCATACCCTGGAAAGACAAAATATGTCCTGTCTTTTTAAGACCATCGGCAATTTGCATATGGAGGAAAGGGGCTCTGGCATTATGTACGTTAACACTTAAGTAAAATTGACCTTGATTACAAACAATGCAGTGCACCATACCCAGACAATGAAAGTCGGATGCCACTGACAAGCATTACAGAAACCTGTCACCGAGTCGGCCAATACCACTTCCGTTCTGCAATAGTAAATGTGCAACACTACCTCATATAACCACGAAATATTATGAGGCCCAAAGTAGAATACTCTCCTACAGTACAAGTAAACACACTAAAATTGAACCAACAACATTAACTTGTTCACAAACCCAACATCCCAAATACTACAAAACTAAGCCCAAAAGTTTTTGTACATAGTTACTAGAAGATGCAAGTCTTATCTTTAGCATCCACACCCACCCCTGCTGTACCCCGCCTATCTCTAATTCATTGGCAAAAGTTGACCTGTTACATTAGGTGATCAACCAAATAGATCAGAGAATGTCCAGTCGAATACGATATCGAAAGATGTACACATAGTAAAGTAGAGATTCGTTGACGGATCTGCAATGGGAGCGGAATATATTATGCAGTGGTCTCAGACAAAATGCACATTTGTACTGGTTTGCTGTACAAGTTGGCTTTACAGCCATGTAGTAGAGTGTTGGCTTATCACGTCCTGGTTCAATACTCGTTCGAGGCAAACGGTAAAAACAGTAACTTTTTCACCTGTTACAATATACAAACCCACTTTTCCTTAACCTACCATACACCAGAGGAGTGTGGTAGCCTGGTAGTAGAGTACCAGAGCAATCAAGACACTTTAAAGTCCTAGCTCATCAGCAAAATGTTGTGGCTTTATGACAACATGGCTGAAAAAATGTTGCCTGGTTCCATCAAAAGGTACAAGTAGGCAAAGATCAGGAAAAGGCGCAATCAAAGCATAACCAAACCAAACATTCACCATCCCCATATTACCGTTGGAAGTCTCTATAAATACAAACAGCTTTAAAACACAGTGCCACATACCATTCATACTTTGCCCTATCCTAGCCTACAAAATCTGAGCCCTGCCCGTAAACCCTATCCAATATCTTCAAAACAGTTCATGTCTCGTTTGCGCGGATCAAGGGATGTGGCAGGGTAGTAGTCGCCCATCTTAGATTGGTGGTTTTCCCAGATTCTCCGGTTTCCTTCACCTCGGTCAATATCCGCGCCTTCCATAATGTGTACATAAATTTAAAACATTCAGTGTCAGTGAAATGCAGATAACAATTATATAAAAGTGAATTCATGTCATTGTGTTTATTTGTGTTTACTAAAATGCCCAGCTCGTTGAAGGCTCACAAGATGAGCTTATAGCTTATTTCAAAATTATTTAAATATTAGTTTTATGTATTCTCTACTTTAAATGCCATATGTTTAGATTTTATCACACATATGCATGAATTTCTATCAAAAACCCTTATTTTGGCAGCCATCTTGTAATTTGGCGGTCATCTTGAATTGCCCATGAATGTCAACTGCAACATCTGGACTATAAATCAGGATATCTATGTGAATTTATTTCTGTAGAAGTATTTAATATATAGACACTATTGTACTGCAATGTTGGGTTCATGGCGAACTATTTAAAAGAAGTTTACCATTTTAGCTAATGTGTTGTTATGAAAATGGTAAATGCAATTTAAAAATAAATGTCTGAGACTGAGCTACCTATTCAGTGATGTTTTAAATGTGTTTGTTTCAATAAATTTAATATAGATTCCTCCATAAAAGGAGTTTAAGCCAAAGATTTTCCATCATTCTAATGAACATTGGTGTATTTCTCTGAAAAGTTGCTTAATTGCACTTATTGACCTTTTGACCTTCTATACCCGGGTTCAGACAAACATGCATGATAAAGTGTCATATACAACCCCTTAGTTTATTATTTAGCCACAAGTATACCAAGTCTCAGCATTCAAATCACTAAGTTTGGCCATGATTATATATTGTATATATATTGTATATTCAGCTGTGGTAACATTTCTTAACTTTTGCACTCATTGAACTTTGACCTAATTTCTGACCTTAATAGGCAAATCTGGACATGGCATCCGCCCCTATGGCTTCAGGCATACATCAATTAATATGTTTATGACAACAAATTGCTTCTACTCAATTTTGCCATCTTAAGTGGAAATAAGCCTCAAATGATTGATTGGATGGCTGCCTACATCATTTGCATGTTGTTTTGACACATTATTAATTTCATTTTCGTGACATTTTTCATCGTTTGACCTTCTTTGATCTGACGAATGTTCATTTTTATTAGTTTGACAATCCTTTTCATTTGTAATATTTTCATCATTATTTACTGTAATATTGTATTGCGAATCATATTTCATTTCAGATTTTGTTTCATTTGTATCTTCATTGTCTGTTTCATATGCTGATTCATTAGAATCAGGCCTGGGTTCATCCTTCTGTTTCTCGACGTTAGTAGCGGATGGCAAATTTACCTTTAATTTCCTACTTCCCTTAGCTTTTTTGTTATATTTATTCGTCACTGTGACATTTTTATGAGTTTTAGGTTTTGTTTTCTTAGTAGTTGATTTCTGTTTTGATTCCTTAACTTTTTCTTCAGTGGTTTTGTTTGGCGTGTGTGTCGTATCAGTCTGTATATCCACTTGTTCGTCTGTCTGTTCATCGGTGCTATATTGAACAAAGAAGGGAGAGTTTTGCACGTGGTTTTATATATAGGGATACATCAAAGGTTTGAAATGCCGCCACTGATAATGTACTGACATGCAAACAGCAGCTGGTCGAATTAGAAAGCTAAACAGAATAGCAATTTTCATCACTGACCAGGAAATGACATTTGTTTCTTCCTGCTTTCATATACTTTGATGGTTAATTCAAACCCTAGAGACATTGTGTTGAATTAAACCATACGTAGCTGTCAACTTGAGTATGTTTCATGTTATATCCAAAGTGAAAGGCATTATACAATTGTTGCCCTTGAGTGAGGGTGACTTGTTGATTTGTTCAACAAAGGCAGTTGGCAATATTACCTGTCGAGGGTGAACAAATCGTCATGTCACCCTCACTCAGGGGCAACAATTGTTTTATTATACCGCACCCTTTATGAAACAAATTGGCGACATACCACAGAACAAAACCTGTGACTACAAGTGCAACTGCACATGTAGGCGAATATGACGTTTCATGCGACATGACAGAATAGCACCCTCCATGTGCACTGTAAACAAACGCATGGGACTACAAGTGCAGCTGCACGTTTGTAGCGGGCAGATATGACGTCATAAGGTAAGATGATCATGCGACATGACAGAATAGCACCCTCCCGAGTTACCTGCTCTAAACAAATTAAAATTCACACTCAGCCAATGAATAATGAGGTGAAATAAAATAATTTGTAAATGATCCTTCCAAGGCGGTAGTTCCATTGTTACCGAATCATTCCCTGTTTGTTTGTTTTTTTTATTATTTATTTTTTTTATTCTTTTGCCCATTTTTAGCTCACCTGAGCCGAAGGCTCACAGGTGAGCTTATAGGATAGGCAGGCATCCGTCGTCCGTCGTCGTCGCCGTCCGTCGTCCGTCGTCGTCCGTCGTCGTCCGTCCACAATTTCAAAGAAGAATATTTCTGAAGCTAGTAGGCCGATCTTGATCAAATTTAATGTGAACCATAATTGGGTTGGGGGATTGATGGCATTAGGTTTTGGAGCAGATTGTATCAAAATTGTGGTTTCCATGGCAACAGATAGGTCCCATAGACTTACAATGGGAAAAACTAAAAAAATCTTCTTCTCTGAAACCACTAGGCCCACAGCTTTGATATTTGGTATGTAGCAATGGCTAATGGTCCTCTGCATAAATTGTGCCATTCATGCCCCTGGGGTCAAATTTGGCCACGCCCCGGGGGTCGATAGTCTCCATAGACTTACTATGGGAAAAAAATTCAAAAATCTTCTTCTCTGAAACCACAGGGCCCACAGCTTTGATATTTGGTATGTGGCAATGGCTAATGGTTCTCTACATAAATTGTGCCAGCCATGCCCCTGGGGTCAAATTTGGCCACGCCCCGGGGGTCGATAGTCTCCATAGACTTACAATTGGAAAAACTAAAAAAATCTCCTTCTCTGAAACCACTAGGCCCACAGCTTTGATATTTGGTGTGTAGCAATGGCTAATGGTTCTCTACATAAATTGTGCCATTCATGCCCCTGGTGTTAAATTTGCACGCCCCGGGGGGTTGATAGTCTCCATAGACTTACTATGGGAAAAAAAAATATTCTTCTCTGAAACCACAGGGCCCACAGCTTTGATATTTTGTACGTGGCAATGGCTAATGGTCCTCTACATAAATTGTGCCAATCATGCCCCTGGGGTCAAATTTGGCAACGCCCCGGGGGTCGATAGTCTCCAAAGACCTACAATAGGAAAAAACTAAAAAAATCTTCTTCTCTGAAACCACTAGGCCAACAGCTTTGATATTTGGTATGTAGCAATGGCTAATCGTCCTCTATATAAATTGTGCCATTCATGCCTCTGGGGTCAAATTTGGCCAAGCCCCGGGGGTTGATAGTCTCCATAGACTTACTATGGGAAAAAAAATCAAAAATCTTCTCTGAAACCACAGGGCCCACAGCTTTGATATTTTGTATGTGGCAATGGCTAATGGTCCTCTACATAAATTGTGCCAATCATGTTCCCGGGGTCAAATTTGGCTACGCCCCGGGGATCGATAGTCTCTATAGACCTACAATAGGAAAAACTAAAAAAATCTTCTTCTCTGAAACCACTAGGCCCACAGCTTTGATATTTGGTATGTAGCAATGGCAAATGGTCCTCTACATTAATTGTGCCATTCATGCCCCTGGGGTCAAATTTGGCCAGGTCCCGGGGGTTGGTAGTCTCAATAGACTTGCTATGGGAAAAAAATTCAAAAATCTTCTTCTCTGAAACCACAGGGCACACAGCTTTGATATTTTGTATGTGGCAATGGCTAATAGTCCTCTACATAAAATGTGCCAGCCATGCCCATGGGGTCAAATTTGGCCACGCCCCGGGGGTAGATAGTCTCTATAGACTTACAATGGGAAAAACTAAAAAAAACTTCTTCTCTGAAACCAAAAGGACCAGAGCTTCTATATTTTGTATGTAGCAATGTTTGGTAGTCCCCATTATAAATTGTGCCAGTCATGCCCCTGGGTCAAATTTGGCCATGCCCCGGGGGTCAATAGTGTCCATGCATAGACTTTCATTGGTCGATTCTCAATTAATTTAAATCTCATGAGCTTACAATGTGATAATCTCTCAGGTGAGCTACAGGACCAATGGTCCTCTAGTATTGTTGTTGTATTTTTGGAAGTTCTGGTTTTACAATTGCTGGACATGGCTAACTATTCATATTTTTATTATTTAATGAAATCAAAACTTCCCTTTCAACAAAACAATTCTTTATTAACAATTCATCACAAAAAGACTGAACAAATAATATCTCTGTTACGTGATTAAGACATCATGCATGCATAAGAAGACAGTGTGAATGTTCTTAAACATAACTGACACTTCTAATGCAAGTAAACACATTCCGTAAAACATTTAAGGTAAAGAACCATAAAAACCGTGGCGCTTAAAGGTCCGTGCGTCGCGAAGGACTAAATGCCACAACGTCGCGCCAATGACGTCGTTTTCAAGATGGCGTCGGCTTTAGATGTGCGGTCCGAACACAAGGTAAATATCGACAGAAGCAAAGAAACGGATCGTTTTATTGTGATACCGCAGGATACCGCAGGATTGCTCAAGATACCGCAGGATAGTTTTATTGCATATTATATTTCATTTTAAATGATTATAAGTAAAGTATTTGAAAGTTTTATTCATAAAACATTGGTATTGTCATATAATTTTGGTCTATTAGGTTTGTTTTCAGTATGAATCACTGTGTCAAAGCTAAGACAACCGCAGGGTAGATAATCATACTACCAAGGATAGATACGTAATGACGTTTTTCGACCACGTTTCACGGGTACATGTACAGTTTTATTTTTGTTCACTAAATAATGTCATTTAAACCAAGTGTATTTGGATTAGGCTCAAACGAGGTTTGAATTTTCTGGTAACGTTCTAGAATAATTAACCAGTACAATGTTCAAAGGTCATTCATGTTTGCAATAAGGCTCAACTTCCACCCCTGTCGTTGAGGTCCCTCCTGCTATTGAGGTCCCTCCTGCAGCTGAGGTCCCTGCAGTTGTAGTTATCAACCGGAAAATCGCCAAGAGTTGCGAAAATTTGCACTACAGTTGCAGCTATCAACTGGAAAATTGTCAAGAGTTACGATTTATAGAAAAAACGTATTTTTTTTTCGTAAATACGGTGTATTAGCGCTCTAAATACCGGATATTGTAAAACTGGCATGTTGCACATCCGTTTTTGCAGATTTAAGTTTTCTTTTGATCCTTTGAGGTAAATAAGGTTATACGTAGAAATTAAAATGGGGAGTACAACTTCTCAGCTGAAATTTGATCATTTGACCCCCTTTTGTAATAAGGGTAAGGGCCTAACAGAGGGAACCGGGATTTTATCACCTGGGTTTATTACAAAAATATGCTCGTGCAGCATACAGAGATTTTTAAAGTTGTAAAAAGGGAAATTGCTATTTTTCTTATTTTTTACTCAAAACATAGATTGTGGGTACACGTTAGAACCGCCTCGCCCAGGCGGTTCTTACGAGTACAAAATGAAAATTGCTTTTTTTTTCTTATTTTTGCTCAAAACATAGATTGTGGGTACACGTTAGAACCGCCTCGCCCAGGCGATTATTACGAGTACCCACAATCTATATTTTGGAGCAAATATAAGAAAAAATAGGTATACCCCTGCATATCCCAGTTTTGCTATATAAAAGTGGGGTTTGAGGGGGTAAATATTTCACTGACATGTTTTCCTGATGCATGGCTCAATCGTCCCGAAAAATAAACCACCTTTTTCCCTAGCCCCCTGTTTTCATCAGTTCTCGAAAAGCTCAATAGATTTGCCCCATAACGTCCTTAAATTATTATCTGATGTTTCTTGAAATAGATATCGTTCTGTTCAGTCCAATCCATTCCTTGAGGGCCACATATGAGTCTTTGATATTACATTACTAAAACATGTCCATACACTATATACAGTGATTTTTTCAGTAGGAAAAAATGAAAATGTCATCGGAAATATTTTGAAAATTTTGATATTTTTGCTCAAAACATTGATTGTGACATTGATTGTGGGTACACGTTAAAACTACTATATCGTTCTCCCCAGTCCCACACCAATCCTGGTGGGGCCACATCAGTCTTTGATATTACATTTCGAAAACATGTCCATGCACAATACAGTGATTTTTAGTAGGAAAAACATAAAAATAAAATCGGAAGCATTTTGAATTTCATTTTTTGCTCAAGACATTGATTGTGGGTACACATTAGAACCGCCTCGCCGAGGCGGTTTTAACGAGTTAATAATCCAGATCACATCACCCAGATAGCCACCATGCTCATGCATGGTAAAACTTTTCAAAGACCATCTTCTCTTGATATATTGGACTGGTTTCAACGAAACGTGGCATGGAGCATTAATGACCAAAGTATTATACGAATCATGACTCTGTGATTACCATGACCTATTTTGGCAAAGCCAACATAGGTCACATAATTATGCATTAGAATGGTGAAAAATTTTAGAATGTCATTTATAGGTAAACATCGCAGGAAATGGACAACATTACTGAATAGTAATGGTTTTGAGAAAAATCTGACCCCTCTCTGGGATAATATACATGTATAAAATTTTAACATGTTCTCCTCTGAAACGGCTTTGTCAATCAAAGCCACAGTTTATATGAGGCATCTATAGGAAAGTGGAACCAAAAGTGTATATAACAAATCCAGGTCACATGACTAATAATGGCTGTCATGTCCATATAGTGTTAAAACCCAACTACTTCTGTTTTGTCCATTAGCTGTCCTTCTTCACCTTGTTGGGCAACTCGTATTTACAAACGTGTATGCATCCATCATTGTAGGAATCATTTAAACAGCAGTCACACAGTAGCGTATAAGTGAAACGCGCGCCGGGCGTGTTGAAAAAATAGCAAAATTCAACATACGCCAGACGCACGTCGGAAACACGTTCAAAACACGCTACAAGTGCGTTGGGTACCTTTGGTGTACGTCCGGCGCTCGTCGCTGTACGTCGCTTCAAAAGTCTCTGCGCGTTTCGCTCTTTTGGGCTAAAAAAATTAAACATGCTTAAAAATTTTCGAAAAGCTCGGCGTGTCTCGGGCTTGTGACTTATACATGTACGTCCCGAATAAGTTCCAAGCACGCCAGTGTACGTTCCATGCGCGTTCCGATTTTATTAGATGTTGCTTCACTAGCGTGCCACAAGCGTGTGTGAAACGCGCGTTGAACGTTCGATGCGCGCCTGTAGCGGGTGCTTAGCATGTCTTGGACGTATCACAACCGTACTAATAAACTTTGAGATTTTTTATACGTCCGGCAGGCGCTAATGTGTGACTTCTAAAGCAAATTATTTTTATACGCCCAAAGTCTTCAGCCTGTTGAGATTTTTCATACGCCCGGCGCGCGTTTGGGTTATACGCTACTGTGTGACTGCTGTTTAAGGGAATGTGCTAAAAGACAATATGCGAAAGAGTATTTGAGTTAAGTTTAATTTTCGTCAACATGCCATATTAAAGTCAGAAACAAATTCACTGTTGAACCTAAGCTTTTTGTATTTGTGAATTAACGTCCGTCCCAACAAAAGCTATGGTCATACAGGGGCTGGATCTCGTTTCCGATTCGCATTTCAATAAAGCAAGGTATCTACATAAGACCCACTGTATAGAAGGCTAGGGGCTTATCTGCTTTGATTTTTTAACGACTTTATGCCCCAGTCGGCAATTTTGTAGTAATATTAGGCCGAATCGACAACTTCACACTTCTTAAAAGTTTATAGTGGTTTCCGTCGGGCAATAGTCAACCGTGGTCATCCAGGCCACCTCGGGGCAATAGTTTTAATAACCATGAAATAACTGTTTGCTATAAATGCCTTTATCATTGGTGCTGCTGATAAGGTCCCAAAGATAAAATGTACTACAAACCTCCCTGTGATGCAGCTGATTAGGTCCCAGTGATGTATTATACTGAACCCATCCTATCATCACCTGTAACTTCTCCTGCCAATTGGCCCCAGTCTCACGTTGTACCATAAACGCCTCGATCATCGCCTGTAATCACTCCTGCTGATAAGGCCCTAGATTCATATAGCAAGACAAGCGTAGCTGTCATCACCTGTAATCACTCCTGTTGATTAGGCCCTAGTGTTATAAAGTTGAACAAAACTCCCTATTAACGCCTCTTTCGTCGCATGTAATCACTCCTGCTGTAAAGGCGCCAATTTTACATAGCAATACAAACATGCCTTGAGTCGCCTGTAATCACTCTTGTAGATAAGGCCCCGGTGTAAAATTTTATTACAAACGCTGCTTTCATCGCCTGTAATCACTCCTGCTGATTAGGCCCCAAAGTAATATTGTACTACAAACGCCCCTATCATCGCCTGTAAAAACCCCTATTTATTAGGCCCAAATGCGTTATTGTACTACAAACGTCACTTTCATCGCATGTAACTACTCCTGCAAATTATACCCCGGTCAGATTTTGTACAACAAACGCCTCTATTATCTTCTGCAGTCACTTTTACTGATAATGTTCCAGTGTTATATAGTAATAGAACGTGCTTGTCATCGCCTGTAATCACTCCTGCTGTTGATTTGGCCCTAGTGTAACATATTACTACAAATACCCATATCATTGCATTGCCTGTTATCAGTCCTGTTGATAAGGCCCCAGTGAAATATTGTTATAAAAACGTGCCTATCGACGCCTGAAATCACTACTGTTGATTAGTCCTAGTGTTAAGTAGTAGTACGTACTCCCTTTCGTGACCTGTTATCACTCCTGCTGATTAGGCACTACAGTGTAGAGTTAAATTGAACTACAAATGCCCATATCATTGCCTGTAATCAGTCCTGCTGATAAATCTCCAGTATTATATTTATTTACAAACGCTTCTTTCGACGCATGACGTCACATCCTGCTGATAAGGCCCCAAAGTAATATTGAACTAAATGCGTCCCTATCATCGCCTGTAATCACTCCTACTGATTAGGCCCCAATACCTTATTGTACTACAAACGTCACAAAAATTTAACAAAATGCGTCCCTGTCATCTATTATCTTCTGTACTCACCCCTGCTGATAAGGTCCAAGTGTTATATAGTATGAAAACGTACCTGCCATAGCCTGTTATCACTCCTGTTGATTGGGCCCTGGTTTTGTGTAGTACTACAAACCTAATGACCTGTAATAACTGCTGCTGATTAGGCTTTACTGTTAAATTTTAAAACAAATACCAATATCATTGCCTGGAATGACTCATGTTGATTAGACCCCAGTGTAATATTGTACTTCAAACGCTCCTATCATCGTCTGAAATCACCCCTGCTGAATAGGCCCAAAATTAATATTGTACTACAAAATCCACTATTTTCGCCTCTAATCACTCCTGTTGATAAGGCCCATGTGATATATTTTATGAAAGCCGCCCTATCAACACCTATCAGTCCTGTTGATTAGGCCACAGTGTTATATAGTACTACAATCCTCCATATAGTGACCTGTCATTACTGCTGCTGATAAGGCCCCAAAGTTATTATGTATTACAAATGCCCCTGTCATCGCATGTAATCGCTCCTGCTGATAAGGTGTCAGTGTTATATCATACTGAAAACCCCCTATCATTACGTATGACTACTACTGCGAATTAGCCCCAGTCTTTAGTTGTACTATAAATGCCTCTATAATTGCCTGTAATCACTCCTACTGATAAGGCCCCAGTTTCATATAGCAAGACAAGCGAACCTGTCATCACCTGTAATCACTCCTGTTGATAAGGACCCTAGTGCTATATAGTTCTACAAAACTACATTTAAATGCCTCTGTCATTGCCTGAAATCACTCCTGTTGATTAGGCCCTAGTGTTATAAAGTTGATCAAAACTCCCTATTAACGCCTCTATCGTCGCCTGTAATCACGCCTGCTGTAAAGGCGCCAATTTAACATAGCAATACAAACATGCCTTGAGTCGCCTGTAATCACTCTTGTAGATAAGGCCCCGGTGTAAAATTTTATTACAAACGCTGCTTTCATCGCCTGTAATCACTCCTGCTGATTAGGCCCCAAAGTAATATTGTACTACAAACGCCCCTATCATCGCCTGTAAAAACTCCTATTTATTAGGCTCGAATGCGCTATTGTACTACAAACGTCACTTTCATCGCATGTAACTACTCCTGCAAATTATACCCCGGTCATATTTTGTACAACAAACGCCTCTATTATCTTCTGCAATCACTTTTGCTGATAATGTTCCAGTGTTATATAGTAATAGAACGTGCTTGTCATCGCCTGTAATCACTCCTGCTGTTGATTAGGCCCTAGTGTAATATATTACTACAAATGCCCATATCATTGCCTGTTATCAGTCCTGTTGATAATGCCCCAGTGAAATATTGTTATACAAACGTGCCTATTGACGCCTGAAATCACTCCTATTGATTAGTCCTAGTGTTAAGTAGTATTACGTACCCCCCTTTCGTGACCTGTTATCACTCCTGCTGATTAGGCACTAGAGTAAAATTGTACTACAAATGCCCATATCATTGCCTGTAATCAGTCCTGCTGATAAATCTCCAGTATTATATTTATTTACAAACGCTTCTTTCAATGTATGAAGTCACATCCTGCTGATAAGCCCCCAAAGTAATATTGAACTAAATGCGTCCCTATCATCGCCTGTAATCACTCCTACTGATTAGGCCCCAATACCTTATTGTACTACAAAAGTCACAAAAACGCCTCTTTTATCTTCTGTTCTCACTCCTGCTGCTAAGGTCCCAGTGTTATATAGTATGTAAACGTACCTGTCATAGCCTGCTATCACTCCTGTTGATTAATTATGTAGTACTACAAACCTAATGACCTGTAATCACTGCTGCCGATAAGGCTTTACTGTTATATTTTAATACAAATACCAATATCATTGCCTGAAATGACTCATGTTGATTAGACCCCAGTGTAATATTGTACTTCAAACGCTCCTATCATCGTCTGAAATCACCCCTGCTGAATAGGCCCCAAATTAATATTGTACTACAAAATCCACTATTTTCGCCTCTAATCACTCCTGTTGATAAGGCCCATGTGATATATTTTATGAAAACCGCCCTATCAACACCTGTTATCACTCCTGTTGATTAGGCCACAGTGTTATATAGTACTACAATCCTCCATATAGTGACCTGTCATTACTGCTGCTGATAAGGCCCCAAAGTTATTATGTATTACAAAAGTCCCTGTCATCATATGTAATCGCCCCTGCTGATAAGGTCCCAGTGTTATATCATACTGAAAACCCCCTATCATCACGTATGACTACTACTGCGAATTAGCCCCAGTCTTTAGTTGTACTATAAATGCCTCTATAATTGCCTGTAATCACTCCTGCTGATAATTGATTGATTGATTGATTGATGTTTAACGACGCGTCAACCCTAATGGGTCATTAGCGTCTAACAATTGTAAAATGCATAATTAGTTCAGAGAAAAAGCAAAACATATGGTGAGAATTATCAAAGTTATAAATATTATTCCGCTAGATGAAAGATACAGTGATTAAAATGAAATGATAGAAATGGAGAAAGGTATAAATATGATTTGTGTTAAAAATTTATATTTTGTTAAAAAGGTTGATTCGTTTTAAAAATGACAAAATGCGTTCAACAGATACATTTTTGAACAAATCTTTCAAACTGTTACTTTGAAAGCAGGAACGACGTACATCTATAAAATCAATGCATTCAAGCAGAAAGTGCTTGACAGATAATTGTGTGTCACATCCAATACATTGAGGTTTATCTTCTCGTTTAAGTAAATATGAATGTGTCAATCGTGTATGACCAATTCGAAGACGAGAAAGAACAATCTCTTCCCGTCTCGAAAGTTTATGAATAAATCTTGGTCGTTTAACATGAGGTTCAATTTCTTTCAATTTATTGTCATCTGCTCTGCTCCAAATTGATTGTCATTCATTAAAGACATACTCGTTGATAAAAGGTTTAAAATTGATAAAAGGAATTTTAAAATCTGTTTGTTCTAGGCTCAGTGATTCTTTTGCTTTCTTGTCGACTTGCTCGTTACCATATATTCCTACATGACTGGGAACCCAGCAATACACAATAGTTTTAAATTCAGAAATGTTATGATGTTTCAGCAATATATTTTGTATTTGTTGGTTTTTGGACATTGTATGGTTTAGGGCCTGAAGAACTGATAGAGAATCAGAGAATATAACGAATTTGTTGTACGAGTTACAATTAGTAATGAAGTCTAAAGCTAAGTCAATAGCCTTAGCTTCTGCTGTGAAAATTGAAGAACCATCAGGTAGACGTAAAGTTTTGCAAGCGTCTTTGGAATAAGTAGCACAGCCTACTTTGTTATCTTCCTTTGAACCATCAGTATAAATAAAATGATAATCAGAAAATTGTGACTGTAGTTGGTGGAAATTTTCTTTGAGAAAGTGTGGATTTGATTCTGATTTTTTCCCTGTATGAAGTGTCAAATTTACTGTTGGCTTTCTAATGCACCACGGCGGAATTTCAGAAACGGAATGTTTTTCTATTTTATCTTGTTTGATTTTTGCTGATGTTAAAAGTGGTGCTACTCGTAAACCAAAAGACCTGATAGCATTTGGTTTACTTTCATAAAGCTGTAAGAGCTCGTCAGAAATATATGGTGGGAAAGTTACCTTATGTGCAGGATTAGAGGGGTTTGCTGCAAGTCTGATGGCATACTGAAGAGTAAGTTTCTCTCGACGCAAATATAGTGATGGTTCTTCTGCCTCAACATAGAGGCTCTCAATAGGTGACGTTCGAAAAGCCCCAAGAGCTAGTCTTAGTCCTTGGTGGTGAACTGTATCAAGCATACTCAGGTATGATTTTCTAGCTGATCCATACACAATGGATCCGTAATCCAACTTCGACCGAATAATTGACCGATATAGCTGCAGAAGGACAGTGCGGTCAGCACCCCAGTCGGTATGCGATAAAACCTTTAGTAAGTTTAATGCTTTTAGACATTTTGCCTTTAAATACTTGATATGCGGTATAAAGGAAAGCTTTCGATCAAATAGAACTCCTAGAAATTTAAAATCTTCAACCACTGGAATAAGAGATCCATATAAGTAAAGTTCAGGATCATCATGTACTTTCCGTAGCTGACAGAAATGTACACATTGTGTTTTCGACTTGGAAAATTTAAAACCATTATGCGAAACCCACTTTTCTATTCTATTTATACACTGCTGTAAGTGTCTTTCAATAGTTCTCATACTTTTCGATCTATAGCACATGCAAAAGTCATCTACATACAATGATCCATCTGTTTTAGGATCCAAACAGTCCATTATGCTGTTGATCTTGATATTGAATAATGTTGTAGACAGAATGCTCCCTTGTGGGACACCCTGTGCCTGATCAAATTGTTCGGATAAAGTCGATCCAACTCGAACCTGGATCCATCGATCCGCAAGGAAACTTTCTATAAATGTAGCTATTCTGCCTCTAATTCCGAGATCATGGAGATCTCGTAGAATGCCATACCTCCAAGTGGTATCATAAGCTTTTTCCAAGTCGAAAAACACGGCCACTACATGCTCTTTCGCAACAAATGCATCTCGTATGAATGTTTCCAGTCTTACCAAATTGTCATTGGTACATCGTTCAGATCGGAAGCCCGACTGAACAGGTGAAATAAGATTGTTACTTTCTAAGTACCAGACAAGTCTAACATTAATCATTCTCTCTAAGGTTTTACAAAGACAACTTGTAAGTGCTATTGGTCTGTAATTGTTAGGTTCTGTGTGGTCTTTTCCTGGTTTAGGAACTGGTATAACTGTGGCTAGTTCCCAACTTTCGGGAAACTTCCCAGTTTCCCACATATCATTGAATATTTCTAATAGAGCTTGAAGTGAGCTAGGAGGAAGATGTTTAAGCATTTGATAGTGAACTTCGTCGGGACCTGTTGCTGTATCATGGGCTTTACTGATAGCATCCTTCAGTTCATCTAAATTAAATGGTGTATTATATTCTTCATTATTAGATGACTTGAAATTTAATTTAATTTTTTCCTGTTCTTTCTTGTATTTTTGAAAATCCTTTGAGTAATGGCTTGTTGATGAATTTGAACAAAATTGTGATGCCAAAGTGTCTGCTATATCTTGCTTTGTTGATGCCAATTCAGATCCGTTGTTAAAATTTGTATTAAGATGTTGATAAGTAGCAGTTTTTGTTTTACCTGATATTTTCCTAACCATATCCCAGACCTTTTTGGTTGGCGTTTTGTAATTTAATTTTGACACATATGTTCGCCATGATTTACGTTTGGCTGATTTAATTGTCCGACGGGCCTTTGCTCTAGAATTCCTATAAGTATTTAAATTTTCATTAGTTGGAAACTTGCAGAACCTAGATAGTGTTTGTTTTCGTTGTTTGATAGCTTCTTTACAATCGTCATTGTACCATGGGTTACTTTTCTTTGGGTTTGTCGAGGTTTTTGGAATGCATTTTTCAGATATACTTATTAAAGAAGAAGTAAAAGTTGCTATAGGATCAGAAGATTCTGAGAAAGAAGTGTTAGTAAGGGATTCATCACATAAAGTATGAAATAAATCCCAATTAGCTTTATTTAGTTTCCATTTAGGATTATGATCTTCATCGTGATTCTGAATGCTTTCAATTATTATCGGAAAGTGATCAGACCCGTGTTGGTCTTCACATACAGACCAATTATAGTCAAGATAGAGAGAGGGATGAAAGAGTGAGAGATCAATAGACGAAAAAGTACCTTTTCCAGAATCAAGATAAGTTTTAGATTTATCATTCATTAAGCAGATGTCATTCTGTGTGATAAATTCCTCGATTAACTCTCCTTTGGGGTCATTATCGTTACTACCCCAAAGTAAATTGTGACCATTGAAGTCACCTAATATCATAAAGGGAGAAGGGAGTTGCTTAAGTAAAGAGTTAAGATGTTCAGATCTTAGTTCGAAGGAAGGCGGGATATAGACAGAACAGAAAGTAATCTCTTTGTCAAGAGTAACAGAAACAGCTTTAGCTTGTAAATTTGTTTTCAACTTAATTTCACGTTGAGGTAAGGAAGACTTAACTAGAATAGAGCTTCCACCAGAAGCTCTAGCACAATCACAGTGGATGTGATTGTAAACATTGAAGCCTTTGAAAGTAAAGTTGTCGTCAGTTTTCAGAAAAGTTTCTTGTAGACAGAAAACAGAAGGTCCTAGTAGACTTAATAGTAATAGTAATTCTTCATAACGTGGTTTTATGCCTCGACAATTCCACTGTATAATTCTTTGTTTACTTTTGTCCATTAAATAATTTACAGAGAATTAAAAAATTGACCCTTCTTAAATGTAAAAGACTGGAAATAAGTATTTGGAATTCTTGGAAGATGCACTTTGCGAGGACTAGGAGGAGTGACATCTGCCTCCATGCTAGTTTCTTCAAGGCAGTCATAGTAATTGTCAGTTCTTACGGGGTCATCAGCCCCTTTCGGTACTCTCTCGGACAGAAGCTTCCTTCTATCCTTTGGTGAGAGAGGCTTTGGTGGTGCAGGAGGCTTTCCTCCTGCCGTTGGAGGTTTACCTCCAGTTGGAGGTTTACCTCCTGCAGTTTTGTTGGACGGAGGGTTTTGAGCAGGAGGAGGTTTGCCTCCTGCTTGTGCAGGGGATGCTTTACCTCCTGCAGTCTGGTTGGTACCAGAAGGGGCATCGCCTCCTGGATTTTGGTGTGTTTTAATTTGAACGTCGTATGTTTCATCAGTCTGTGTCATGGCATCTACAAGTTTGACTTGTGTGCCAGCACTTCTTATGATGCTGGCATAGTTTCTGCTTGCAGTCGACGATTGCTGCTCAACGATTTTGCGCGCTTCGAAGAATGAAAGATTTCTGGTATATTTGATTTTAAGGATCTCCTTTTCTTTGTGCCAAGTCGGACAGTCGCGTGAAAAAGTGGGGTGTGGGCCACTGCAGTTGACGCACTTTGCTGTTTTATCACAGTTGCGATCATCACTGCAGTGTTTGTCTTCTCCACAATTTGCACATAGTTTTTGCCTGTTACATCTGCTTTCGTGATGGCCAAAAACCTGACAATGGTAACATCGTAGAGGATTTGGTACGTATACCTCCACGTTCACAGATATGTATGCTGCTTTTATTTTCTTTGGCATAATTGGTGTATTGAATGTCAAAACGTAAGTGCTTGTACGTTTAAGGACACCGTTTCTGCGAACTTGAATGTTACGAATGTCTTGAACTCCTTGACTTCTCAAATGATCTAGGATTTCAACGTCAGTGCAAGGACCTAAGTCCTCGCAACGAATGACACCCTTTGAACAATTGAGAGTTTTGTGCAGAGAAATGTTGACGTCAAGGTCAAATAATTTCTTATTCCGTAGCAGGTTTTCGATATGTTTCTTCTTTTCGACTTCAAGTAGCAGATCGCCCGATTTAAGCTTTTTGATACTCTTTGGTTGACCTGCTAATGATACGATGCATTTCTCAATCACGAAAGGGGATAGATCTGAAACTTTTCTCGATGAGTCTGCCGACTGAACGACTAAGAAGCGCGGTACGTTTAAAGCTGATTGTGACGTTACTTGTGCAGTAGGCTGTCGAGTATCAGAATCCGAAGATCCATCTGACTCTTCAGACCTTTGGCGTTTGTTTGAGTTCTGTGACGATTGATTTTCTGGAACACCCATAATTAAATGGATTAATGATTCATCTCGAATGCTCTCCGCCCTCCTTGGAGCCCTACAAGGGAACACTTAAAATGAGTGGCTTTCCTACTCAAAAGTGTTAGAGATACACAGAGATATACTCGCACAAGCTTGATGCCTACACGATTGACCCGTTGAGCCGCCGCCTTCTAGGAATGAAAAAGACAGAAAAAAGACGTTGATGGGCATATGGTAGGTATCAGGGGCGATACTAAAAGACAAGAAGAGAAAGACAAAGGTGTTCCTAGGGCTTGGCGCGACAAAGCCGATTGACCATACCCGAGCCCGCATGGCCTCCCGTCTAGTCGAAATCAGGGCCAAAGTGATGTGTTGCATGCCGACCATGTCCGTCAGCACAGCCGACACACTCAATCACCAGGATTCCTTCATCCAAACGACACGGGTCGCAGCTCACGGCAAACGAGCCGCTCCTCTATTCGACCGGGTCTTACGGTTCCGCAAGAGGGGGGCGACCGGCCAACTCCTGCTGATAAGGCCCTAGTTTCATACAGCACGACAAGCGTACCTGTCATCACCTGTTATCACTCCTGTTGATAAGGCCCCTAGTGCTATATAGTTCTACAAAACTACATTAAATCCCTCTGTCATTGCCTGTAATCACTCCTGTTGATTAGGCCCTAGTGTTGAACAAAACTCCCTATTAACGCCTCTTTCTTCGCCTGTAATCACTCCTGCTGTAAAGGCGCCAATTTTACATAGCACTACATACGTGCCTTGAGTCGCCTGTAATCACTCTTGCTGATTAGGCCCCAAAGTAATATTGTACTACAAACGCCCCTATCATCGCCTGTAAAAACCCCTATTTATTAGGCCCGAATGCGTTATTGTGCTACAAACGTCACTTTCATCGCATGTAACTACTCCTGCAAATTATACCCCGGTCATATTTTGTACAACAAACGCCTCTATTATCTTCTGCAGTCACTTTTACTGATAATGTTCCAGTGTTATATAGTAATAGAACGTGCTTGTCATCGCCTGTAATCACTCCTGCTGTTGATTAGGCCCTAGTGTAATATATTACTACAAATACCCATATCATTGCCTGTTATCAGTCCTGTTGATAAGGCCCCAGTGAAATATTGTTATAAAACGTGCCTATCGACGCCTGAAATCACTCCTGTTGATTAGTCCTAGTGTTAAGTAGTATTACGTACCTCCCTTTCGTGACCTGTTGTCACTTCTGCTGATTAGGCACTACAGTTAGATTGTACTACAAATGCCCATATCATTGCCTGTAATCATTCCTGCTGATAAATCTGCAGTGTTATATTTATTTACAAACGTTTCTTTCAACGCATGACGTCACATCCTGCTGATAAGGCCCCAAAGTAATATTGAACTAAATGCGTCCCTATCATCGCCTGTAATCACTCCTACTGATTAGGCCCCAACACCTTATTGTACTACAAACGTCACAAAAACGCCTCTGTTATCTTCTGTACTCACTCATGTTGATTAGGCCTCAGTGTAATATTGTACTTCAAACGCTCATATCATCGTCTGAAATCACCCCTGCTGAATAGGCCCCAAATTTATATTGTACTACAAAATCCACTATTTTCGGATCTAATCACTCCTGTTGATAAGGCCCCTGTGTTATATTTTATGAAAACCGCCCTACCGACACCTGTTATCACTCCTGTTGATTAGTCCACAGTGTTATATAGTACTAAAATCCTCCATATAGTGACCTATCATGACTGCTGCTGATAAGGCCCCAAAGTTATTATATATAACAAACGCCCCTGTCATCGCATTTAATCGCTCCTTCTGATAAGGTCCCAGTGTTATATCATACTGAAACCCCACTATCATCACGTATGACTACTATTGCGAATTAGCCCCAGTCTTCAGTTGTACTATAAATGCCTCTATAATTGCCTGTAATCACTCCTGCTGATAAGGCCCCAATTTCATATAGCAAGACAAACGTACCTGTCATCACCTGTAATCACTCCTGTTGATAAGGCCTCTAGTGCTATATAGTTCTACTTAACTACATATTAATGCCTCTGTCATTGCCTGTAATCACTCCTGTTGATTAGGCCCCTAGTGTTATATAGTTAAACAAAACTCCCTATTAACGCCTCTTTCATCGCCTGTAAACATTCCTGCTGAAAAGGCGCCAATTTTACATAGCAATACAAACGTGCATTTTGTCGCCTGTAATCACTCTTGTAGATAAGGCCCCGGTGTAAAATTTTATTACAAACGCTGCTTTCATCGCCTGTAATCGCTCCTGCTGATTAGGCCCCAAAGTAATATTGTACTACAAACGCCCCTATCATCGCCTGTAAAAACTCCTCCTTATTAGGCCCGAATGCGTTATTGTACTACAAACGTCATTTTCATCGCATGTAACTACTCCTACAAATTATACCCCGGTCATATTTTTTTTACAACAAACGCCTTTATGATCTTCTGCAGTCACTTTTGCTGATAATGTTCCAGTGTTTTATATTAATAGAACGTGCTTGTCATCGCCTGAAATCACTCCTGCTGTTGATTAGGCCCTAGTTAGTTAAAGTTAGTTAAAGACCTCGTAGAAAAAATAAGTAAAAACAGCTCGTCTTCGACTCGCTTTATTTTACTTATTTTTTCTACTCGATACTTTAACTCTAACCATTGCCTGTAATCATTCCTGCTGATAAATCTGCAGTGTTATATTTATTTACAAACGCATCTTTCAACGCATGAAGTCACATCCTGCTGATAAGGCGTCAAATTAATATTGAACTAAATGCGTCCCTATCATCGCTGTAAACACTAGTACTGATTAGGCCCCAATACCTTATTGTACTACAAACGTCACAAAAATTGAACAAAATGCGTCCCTGTCATCTATTATCTTCTGTACTCACCCCTGCTGATAAGGTCCAAGTGTTATATAGTATGAAAACGTACCTGCCATAGCCTGTTATCACTCCTGTTGATTAGGCCCTGGTTTTGTGTAGTACTACAAACCTAATGACCTGTAATAACTGCTGCTGATTAGGCTTTACTATTATATTTTAATACAAATACCAATATCATTGCCTGTAATGACTCATGTTGATTCGGCCCCAGTGTAATATTGTACTTCAAACGCTCCTATCATCGTCTGAAATCACGCCTGCTGAATAGGCTCCAAATTTATATTGTACTACAAAATCCACTATTTTAGCCTCTAATCACTCCTGTTGATAAGGCCCCTGTGCTATATTTTATGAAAACCGCCCTTTCAACACCTGTAATCACTCCTGTTGATTAGGCCACAGTGTTATATAGTACTAAAATCCTCCATATACTGACATGTCATTACTGCTGCTGATAAGGCCCCAAAGTTATTATGTATTACAAACGTCCCTGTCATCGCATGTCATCGCTCCTGCTGATAAGGTCCCAGTGATAGTGATATATCATACTGAAAACCCCCTATCATCACGTATAACTACTACTGCGAATTAGCCCCAGTCTTTAGTTGTACTATAAATGCCTCTATAATTGCCTGTAATCACTCCTGCTGATAAGGCCCCAGTTTCATATAGCAAGACAAGCGTACCTGTCATCACCTGTAATCACTCCTGTTGATAAGGCCCCTGGTGCAATATAGTTCTTACAAAACTACATTTTAATGCCTCTGTCATTGCCTGTAATCACCCCTGTTGATTAGGCCCCTAGTATTATATAGTTAAACAAAACACCCTATTAACGCCTCTTTCATCGCCTGTTATCACTCCTGCTGTAAAGGCGCCAATTTTACATAGCAATACAAACGTGCCTTGAGTCGCCTGTAATCACTCTTGTAGATAAGGCCCCGGTGTAAATTTTAATACAAACGCTGCTTTCATCGCCTGTAATCACTCCTGCTGATTAGGCCTCAAAGTAATATTGTACCACAAACGCCCCTATCATCGCCTGTAAAAACTCCTCCTCATTAGGCCTGAATGCGTTATTGTACTACAAACGTCACTTTCATCGCATGTAACTACTCCTGCAAATTATACCCCGGTCATATTTTGTACAACAAACGCCTCTATTATCTTCTGCAGTCACTTTTGCTGATAATCCTCCAGTGTTATATAGTAATAGAACGTGCTTGTCATCGCCTGTAATCACTCCTGCTGTTTATTAGGCCCTAGTGAAATATATTACTACAAATACCCATATCATTGCCTGTAATCAGTCCTGTTGATAAGGTCCCAGTGAAATATTGTTATACAAACGTGCCTATCAACGACTGTAATCACTCCTGTTGATTAGTCCTAGTTTTATGTAGTATTACGTACCTCCCTTTCGTGACCTGTTATCACTTCTGCTGATTAGGCACTAGAGTTAAATTGTACTACAAATGCCCATATCATTGCCTGTAATCATTCCTGCTGATAAATCTGCAGTGTTATATTTATTTACAAACGCTTCTTTCAACGCATGTAGTCACATCCTGCTGATAAGGCCCCAAAGTAACATTGAACTAAATGAGTCCCTATCATCGCCTGTAATCACTCCTACTGATTAGGCCCCAATACCTTATTGTACTCCAAACGTC
The DNA here is from genome assembly GCA_964017185.1 of Rugalucina vietnamica. Lineage (NCBI taxonomy): Eukaryota > Metazoa > Mollusca > Bivalvia > Lucinida > Lucinidae > Rugalucina > Rugalucina vietnamica. Next base: position 2,847,332 of record OZ024872.1, read on the forward strand.
ACAAAAACGCCTCTATTATTTTCTGTACTTACTCCTGCTGATAAGGTCCCAGTGTTATATAGTATGAAAACGTACCTGTCATCGCCTGTTATCACTCCTGTTGATTAGGCCCTGGTGTTATGTAGTACTACAAACCCAGTAGCCTGTAATCACTGCTGCTAATTAGGCTTTACTGTTATATTTTAATACAAATACCAATATCATTGCCTGTAATGACTCAAGTTGATTAGGCACCAGTGTTCTATTGTACTTCAAACGCTTCTATCATCCTCTGAAATCACCCCTGCTGAATATGCCCCAACTTTATATTGTACTACAAATAAAAATTAAAACTGAGCTCCTTTAAGAGCAGCGAACATATTAATGAGAAAGGGCATGGGCCATACCTCGGTTTCGACTATTAAAGTCTCGGCAGTGACCCTTTAGATTTGGCAACATGGAGCCAAAGAGAATTACTGAAATTTTGCATCTTTCAACATGGTAGTCGATACAAAGACTAGTATATTTCCAAATGGGACCAAATATATTAAACATTGGTCAGAAAATGAATCTAAACCGATAATAAATTTCTGATTTCTCAGAAAATCCTCGCTGATCTCAAAGGACCAAAAGGAAATATAACCTGGACTATGGATGATGTACGGGGAGATTTTTTAGGGCCGCCACTATTTTCGCCTCTAATCGCTCCTGTTGATAAGGCCCCAGTGTTATATTTTATGAAAACCGCCCTATCAACACCTGTAATCACTCCTGTTGATTAGGCCATAGTGTTATATAGTACTACAATCCTCCATAGTGACCTGTCATTACTGCTGCTGATAAGGCCCCAAAGTTATTATGTATTACAAACGTCCCTGTCATCGCATGTAATCGCTCCTGCTGATAAGGTCCCAGTGTTATATCATGCTGAAAACCCCCTATCATCACGTGTGACTACTACTGCGAATTAGCCCCAGTCTTTAGTTGTAGTATAAATGCCTCTATAATTGCCTGTAATCACTCCTGCTGATAAGGCCCCAGTTTCATATAGCAAGACAAGCGTACCGGTCATCACCTGTAATCACTCCTGTTGATAAGGCCCCTAGTGCTATATAGTTCTACAAAACTACATAATAATAATGATACAAACGCCTCTATTATCTTCTGCAGTCACTTTTGCTGATAATCCTCCAGTGTTATATAGTAATAGAACGTGCTTGTCATCGCCTGTAATCACTCCTGCTGCTGATTAAGCCCTAGTGAAATATATTACTACAAATACCCATAGCATTGCCTGTAATTAGTCCTGTTGATAAGGCCCCAGTGAAATAGTGTTATACAAACGTGCCTATCGACGCCTGTAATCACTCCTGTTGATTAGTCCTAGTGTTATGTAGTATTACGTACCTCCCTTTCGTGACCTGTTACCACTTCTGCTGATTAGGCACTAGAGTTAAATTATACTACAAATGCCCATATCATTGCCTGTAATCAGTCCTGCTGATAAATCTACAGTGTTATATTTATTTACGAATGCGTCTTTCAACGCATGAAGTCACATCCTGCTGATAAGGCCCCAAAGTAATATTGAACTAAATGCGTCCCTATCATCGCCTGTAATCACTCCTACTGATTAGGCCCCAATACCTTACTGTACTACAAACTTCACAAAACCGCCGCTATTATCTTCTGTACTCACTCCTGCTGATAAGGTCCCAGTGTTATATAGTATGAAAACGTACCTGTCATCGCCTGTTATCACTCCTGTTGATTAGGCCCTGATGTTATGTAGTACTACAAACCTAATGACCTGTAATCACTGCTGCTGATTAGGCTTTACTGTTATATTTTAATACAAATACCAATATCATTGCCTGTAAACACTCATGTTGATAAGGCCCCAGCGTAATATTGTACTTCAAACGCTCCTATCATCGTCTGAAATCACCCTGCTGAATAGGCCCCAAATTAATATTGTGCTACAAAATGCAATGTTTTCGCCTCTAATCGCTCCTGTTGATAAGGCTCCAGTGTTATATTTTATGGAAAAAAACTATTAACACCTGTAATCACTCCTGTTGATTAGGCCATAGTGTTATATAGTATTACAGTCCTCCATATAGTGACCTGTCATAACTGCTGCTGATAAGGCCCCAAAGTTATGATGTATTACAAACGTCCCTGTCATCGCATTTAATGGCTCCTGCTGATAAGGTCCCAGTGTTATATCATACTGAAAACCCCCTATCATCACGTGTGATTGCTACTGCGAATTAGCCCCAGTCTTTAGTTGTACTATAAATGCCTAGATAACTGCATGTAATCACTCCTGCTGATAAGGCCCCAGTTTCATTTAGCAAGACAAGTAATTCCGGAAATTGTATTGTCGAGAGAACTTAATTTTCGCGAATATTCCGAATTCTATGCCTCGCGAGTTCAAGTATCTCACTAATAATTAATTCGTATAGGCCATAAAGACTACTGTTCGCGAATTCAAAACATCGCAAATAATTTTGAAATAGAAAATTCGCGAAAGAAAAGTCACGCGAAAATTTCAGGATATACAGAATTGTACTACAAACACCACTTTTTCGCATGGACTTACTTCTGCTGATTGTGCTCCAGTGTTATATTGTACTAAACATCCCTATTCTCGCCTGTAATCACTCCCGCTGATTAGGCCCCCAATGTTATATTGTAATCGAAACTTAGTTAAAATCACATGCAATCTCTCCTCCTGAAAGACTTATTAACGTCGATCATTTGTAGCAGTAGTTATAGGCAATGATATAACAATATAACACTGAGGCCTAATGAGCAGTAGTGATAGCAGGAGACGATAGGATGGTGTGTAGTGTGATATAAATTTGGTACAGGTCACGATGGGACGATTTGTAGTACTATATAAAACCAAGGACTAATCAACAGGAGTAATTAAATGCAATGATATGAGTTAGTGTTAAAGTACTGAGTAGAAAATAATAAGTAAAATAAAGCGAGGGGAAGACGAGCTGTTTTTACTTATTTTTTTTTCTACGAGGTCTTTAACTAACTTGTAGTATGACACAACAAAAATTGGCAGAAGCGTACTGTAACTTCCGATATCAGGAAGTTATTGTACGGTTTTCATCCCACCTCTTTACTTAGTATTAATATGTGGGCCCGCCTCTTCTGATATTGACTTAGAACTATTGGATTAAATGTTACAAAAAAATTCAAAAGAAAAACAGAAAGTCATACTACAAGGGTCTTTGTAGTACAATATAACACAGGGGGACTTCTCAGCAGCGGTTATGACAAAAGGTCACGAAAATACCTTGTAGTACTATATAACGCCACGGCGTAATCAACAGGATGAAAGAGGCGAAAAAAGAGGGGTTTCTAGTGGTGCCTAATCAGCAGGAGTAATAACAGTTCATGAAATTGAGTTTTTATACTATATTTATGTAACACTATAAATTATGGCAATGGGGTCTTATCGACAGAAGTTATTGCAGCCGATGATAGAGAAATTTGAATTACAATATAAGACTGGGACCTCATTAACAGGAGTGATTACAGGTAATGATAGGGACGTTTGTAGTACTTTATATAACTGGGCCTATTTCACATGAGAGATTACAGACTATAAGGGGGTTTCTCGTAAATATAACAATGTGCGTAATTAGTAGGGGTGATTACAGGCGATGACAGGCACGTTTGTATTGCTATATACTTCTTCAGCCTAACCAGCAAGAGTGATTACATGCAATAGAACATAACAGAAAAGACCAGAAAGTTTATGCACGACGGACGTCTTAATAAGAAGGTTTATAAGTGGGCTCTGAGAGTTTCGGATAATAATTGTAGAAATTGGTGTTTTAGGGTCCGTAAAATGTTTAAAGAAAGTCAAATGGAACATTTATTTTCCGGGGTAGATTTTTCCGTTGTAAATAAAGGATATGTGGTTGCATCAATTCAAGACTCGATACATCATAAATTCTTGAGCAAATGGTCCAGGGATGTTAACAGAGATATTTCTCAGACAAGAACGGGTCGTAATAAACTAAGAACATATAAACAGTTTAAACAAATTTACCGCACAGAATGTTATGCAACAATGTTTTTACCCTTCAAACGTTTGCTAAATTTAGGTGTGGCGTTGCGCCACTGATGCTTGAAACGGGACGCTATGAGAGATTATCACCAGAACAAAGAACTTGTTTTTATTGTACTGATTGTATAGAATCTGAAGAACATGTATTGCTGTCGTGTCCAGTATATGACGATCTAAGGCTAACTGTGGAAAGTGTTATTAAGTCTGGATATGCTGAATATGATTCTCTTACAAAAAGGTACAAGTAGGCAAAGATCAGGAAAAGGCGCAATCAGAAAAAGATTCCCACTCCAAAAACCGAGGTGGGAAAAAACCAAACTAACAATCAGGTACTTATATCATGAAACATATCGTAATCCGAATGAGCAGCTATTTTCCCAATAGGTGGCCACTCAGTTACCTTAACTTAACTAAAATATGAAAACATACATAAGGCGCCAACAGCACAAAAAATTTTTTACACACAAAGACATAAAACAAAAAGAATCACCACAGAAGTATCGACTTGGATAGGAGGAATCTACTATGCGAATGTGATAAGATGTTCTGCCAAAATCTGCTCCGATATTTTAGACAGACGTCAGTATTTGATCTACAAATAACAAATTTTAACATGTTGATATTTTAACATGTATAGTCTCTTATAATTCTATATAGAATGGCATGGTTAATTTTTATTAGCATTGTTTTATTATGCATATATGTAATATGTTGTTAACCATGACGAGACTTTGATAAACTAATAAATTACAAATTACATGACTTAAGCACAATAGCTCATCGTCAACAACAATGTATATAAACAAACATAAGTACACATTCATTTAGAATAATTACAAAACAATAAATATGGTACCTAGCACAACATACAGATGTGTTTGTATAACTATTATTACACTTTGGCTTAATTGGTACGAGTGATTAAAGACGATATAAGTGTATTTGTAATACATTGTAATACTAGGGGTGTGATAGCAGGCGATAGTAGGTACAACTTTAGATCAGCTGGCTAACCTGCACTCCGACACACTTCGTGACCTCCTCTCTCGGCATGGAGAGGTCTGACGGAATACCGATGGAAATATTCCGTCTAGTACAAATTGAATCCTATGAAACACTGGAGACTAATAAGTAGAAGTGATTACAGCGATGATAAGGGAATTTGTAATTCTATATAAATTTGGTGCCCAAACAGAAGGAGGGATTACAGGCTATGATAGAAAAGTTTGTAGTACAAACTGTGGCTTTACCATCAGGAGTGATTGCAGGCGAAGATAGGGACGTTAGTAGTACTACAGTGTATTGAGATATATCAGCAGGAGTCAGAATAGATGACGGAAGGTACATAATTGAGCCGCCTCGTGGGAAAACCAACAATGTGGTTTCCAAACAGGTCCGACACAAATCGGCCTGTACAAGCACAGAAAAGAGCTAGAAGCTTAAGATTTCGGATTTAAGTAGAAGAGGAATTGTACTATCCGAGTAGCGAAAACAAAGGCGCTGATCAGCTTCTTCGCGGTTACCGCGAAGCAGATCTGCGTCTTTGTTTTCGCCTATGCAGATTGTTGGTTTTCCCACGTGGCGGCTTATATGTTATGGGGCTAAATGTCCCACCAGAAGCTAAGTGAACCTCGGCCGAAGGACTGAAGAAGCTCAGGATGGAATCTGAGACCCCACATTCAAAGTACAAGCATGTTTGATACTCTCGATATTTGTGTTCTGTATAAATATAAAAAACACGAGTCGGTTAAATAGTTTCAACACAAAACATTGATTTGCTTACTCGTTACAGAACAGACAAAATCCACCATCTTCCATTTAAAAAGAACCATAACTGCAAAAATAAGCAATCAATAGTTACAACTATTGTGTTCTGTGAGTCTTGCAATCAAGAGTTACAACCTTTGTGTTCTGAAGGTCTTCTGATGCTGTTATTTCATGAATCTGTCTTTATCGGTTGACAACTTACAAAGGGTCACAATTACAATGCAAAATCTACGATTTTTCATTCCAAAGGATCATAACTAAATTATGCCAGTAATTTTATATTACTGACCTTGCCAATGGGATGCTTCTGTTGTGGTTCTTAATGTTATGTCTTGGTGCTGAAAACTGTGGTCTTTGCACCTTACGTACATGTATATGCGTTTTTATATTTAAGTCAGGTTTAATAACTGCGTGGCCGCCTATTGGGAAATAGCTTCTCAATCGACATACAATAGGTTTTCTTAGTTCAAGTATCTAATTGTCATGAATTTAGTTATTCCCACTTCGGTTTTTGGAGTGAGAATTTCTTACTGATTTCGCCCTTTCCTGACCATTGCCTACTTGTACCTTTTTATAGTTCCTAATTTTGGCACATCGTCTGATGCTACAAATGCTTCAACGTTTCAAGATGATATGTTGTAGGGTTTTTTAAGCTACACGGCGGGCAAAAAGACTATGCAAAATTCTATTCTTCCATCTCATAGGCGTTAAATGGTCATAATTCCAAAATGATACAACCCAGAATTACAGTTCTTGAGTTGTTATGGTAGTATTATGTTGGTTGATATTCATATGTGAGCCTGTGCGTGAGAAAACCAACAATTTGGGTTCCGACCAGGTCTGACACAAACCAGCCTGTACAGTCACAGAAGCAGGCTAGAAGCTTGAAATTTCGGATTTAAGAAGAAGAAGGATTGTACTATCTGTGTAGCGAAAACAAAGGCGCTGATCAGCTTCGAGGTTACCGCACCTTTGTTTTTGCATATGCAAATTGTTGGTTTTCTCATGCAGTGGCTCATGTAGTTTCATTAAGCTATCGTAAGCGTTTCTTATATAACAGAGCGTACACAACTAGAACGCAAATTGTGCTTTTTGCGCTTTTCAAAGGACCAAAACTCCAACAAATATGTTTTGGGATTTGTTCTCGTATCAATGCCTCGTATTCTACACGTCATCTTACGATGGTTAATCATATGAAGTTTCATCATGATTTCTTATAAATCCGTTTTCAAGTTACTGACTGGACATGGGAAAATTGCGAATTTGGATATTTCCCATTTCAAAGGGCAATAACTCGAATGATATTAAATAAAAGTTACGGTTCTTGTTTTCTACAAATCCACACATGTTGATTAATAAACCTATGAATTTTCATCATGATATCTTGAACGGTTGTCTAGTCGTCACAGAGCATAAACGACAAGAATGCAAAGTTAACTACTTTCCAAAGGGTCATAATTCTAAAAATATGCAACGTAAACATATATTTTTGTGTTCTGCACGTCCTTTTATGTTGGTCAATAATGCTATGAAGTTCCATCTAGAAATTTTAAATGGTTCTCAAGTTACAAAAAGGACATAATTTTTGACTCACTGACGGGCGGACGGACGGACTGACGGACAGACAGACAGACGACCCGAACCCTGAATAGGGAAGACGTAACAAATAAAGTGTTCTATTGATATGGTCATTAAAACTAGAAGGACCAATGATCCTGTAAACGCCCATCTGAGACTTGAGATAATATATCAAAAAATCTTGTTTGACTACCAAGCCATTCTAGTGAAGATCTTTGAATATTATGATAATTTACATGTATATCGGCCCGGGGTGGGGGCCCCTGGGGTTCAAATTATTTTCAGAATTTTTAATCTTCAGTCACTTTGTCCATTTCCTTCAACAATTTCCCTTCAAAAAACATTTTACAATTTTCCCCATTCCATGCATGGACGACCTATGTCGAACTTGCTGTAAAATAGCTCATTGTCAGCCCAGGGTCATTATATATATATATATATATATATATATATATATATATATATATATATATATATATATATATATATATATATATATATATATATATATATATATATGAATTTTGTAGAGTTCCTCTCCCTGATGCATCATGCTATGTTTGGAAATCATATGCCTTCTGTTTCTAGAGAAGAAAAAAAAATACAGGTTTTTCCTATTTATAGCCATTTTTCTATTTATTGGTCATGTGACCTGGGCCATTTATATAAACTTTCATTCCCCATTCCTTAGGATGCTCCACATGAATAAAATATAAAGGTTTGATCCTTTGGAAGCAGTAAAAACATTCAAAGGGAGATAGTATGGACTATATTGCGGAATTTCGGGTAATGAACCCTCGTCAGTAGCCCTTTTAAACCGGAAACGAACGCCAGACTATAATTGTTCTGCAATTTCGAGAATTTACAAGAGGAGTCTAAATCAAAGACATATTCCTAAATTGGGTCAAATAATTAAAAATGCTTAGAAGTATGTTTCTAAACGTGAGTGTTTTGAACACTCTGAATATCTTTACTGATCTCAAAGGACCAAAATAAAAATATAATCTGCACTATGTTTGTTGAAGTTTGTTTAATTGGCCAAGTAGTTTCAGAGAAGAAGATGGTTAAATATTATGGTAATATACATGTATATTGCCCCGGGTTGGGGGCAGACCAGCACCTGGGGTCTAATTTTTGTCCATTAAAAATATAATCTGCACTATGTTTGTTGAAGTTTGTTTAATTGGCCAAGTAGTTTCAGAGAAGAAGATGGTTAAATATTATGGTAATATACATGTATATTGCCCCGGGTTGGGGGCAGACCAGCACCTGGGGTCTAATTTTTGTCCATTTCCTTTAAGTTTTTTCCTTCAAATGACATTTTAACAATTTTCCACATTTACATGCATGGGTGACCTATGTTGACCTTCCCGTAAAATAGCTCAAGGTCACCACATGGTCATGATTTTTAATATACCGGTACTTTGTAGCATGTCAAGTTTCAAAATCATAGGCCTTCTTCTTCTGGAATTTTTGCTATTTATAGCCATGGCGGCCATCTTGGACATGTGACTGGACCATTAGTATAAACTTTCGTTCCCCCTTCATACGGATGCTCCACATAAAGTTTGGCTTTGGTTGGCCAAGCGGTTTCAGAGAACAAGATCGGTAAAATTATGAACGACGGATGACCGACGACTACGGACGGACGACGGAGCACGGCATCCTATAAGCCCGCGTTGTGAGCCTTCGGCTCAGGTGAGCTTATAAGCAACACCAAAGTTTCAATTTTCCAATATATCCTACTGTTTATACACCGTGTTTTGCACAAATGTGCTACTCTTGATATTTCACTTTATAACTGCAACTGCAGGGACCTCAGCTGCAGGAGGGACCTCAGTGGCAGGAGGGACCTCAACGACAGGGGTGGAAGTTGACCCTCACTCCATGTTTGATTCCGTTTTTGCTACATGTAAGTGAACAAACGCGTATGGTGCTCTCAGTTTTCAAAGTTGTATCAAAATAAATAGAATTTCTTCTAGTCTGAAAAGTCTAAGCTTTTGTTTCGACCACATGAAAATTTCTGAATATACAGTAAAGTGTACTTTGATATATGAGCCGCCCCATGGGAAAACCAACAACCTGCATAGGCGAAAACAAAGGCGCAGATCAGCTTCACAGTAACTGCAAAGCTGATCAGCGCCTTTGTTTTTGCTATATGGATAGTACAATTTCCCTACTTTCTAAATCCAAAATTTTCAGCCTCTACCATCTTTTTTGACTGTACAGCCTGGTTTGTGTCGGACCTGGTTGGAACCCAAATTGTTCGTTTTCTCACACACATGCACATATAGAAAAGCTAAATGTTAGAAATAAAGAGCAATGATCTTGGTTACTAAATTAACATTATACTATCACTCAGTTCAAAAATGAATCCTGAAAAATTCTGTTAAAAAGGCCATGGTCTGCCTAAAAAAAATCACTAAGTATACATTTTAAGACTGGTGTCAACATGCTCTTTATAGCCTGCTTTTCACGGGTACATGCACATTTTTTTCACTAAATAATTTCATAATTTCATAACCAAGAAGGTCGTTTATGTTTGATTCCGTTTTTGCTACATGTAAGTGAACAAATCGTACATGCGGCTTATTTAATAACATTAAAAAACAAACCTTATATTGCAAGTTAATTTGCGTTTTCAGTCCTATTACAAAAATAATTTCCAATTTTTTTTTTTTTTTCTTTTTTTTTTTTTTTTTTTTTTTTCAAAAATAATAATAATAATAATAATAATAATAATAATAATAATAATAATAATAATAATAATATAAATAAATAAATTTTAATAATATATAATCGTAACAATATTGATTATATTTCTTTCTTTCTTTCTTCGTTTGATTTTTCCTTTACTCCTTTACCTAAAATGACACCTCAGTGATCAAACAATTAGGAGATGAACTTTATAAGCCATAGGCTTTCGTTCAAATCCTATTCTTTTGATATTGTATGTTTCATATATATGCATGTATCATGAATTTGAAATAAATACGTTTAAACCAAACAATTATCGGCATTTTGATAATTCGATTAATCTGTCTATAGTCGGGTGTCATAAGCGTGTCGGCCACTATGCGTTGATTGATACTTATACACGTGTCAAAATGTTTGAATCTAAGCGCAAAACTTATAATTCGCATTTTTGTTTTAGACCTCGTCTATCAAATGCATTTTACCTATTTATTTTTATTTATATATAATATCGCAAGTCAAGGGTAAACAATACCAATGCAAATAAACGGATAGGTTACATTTCATCAAGTGTGATATAGAAAAAAATATTTACTTTTTCTTCTTCTTTTGATTTATTTAAGTGACATCACCATGATCAAACACTAATCGACTCATCGATTATTCGATTAATCTGTTTATACAGTGTGTGTCATAATCATGTGGTATTACGCAACTACGCGTTAATTGATACTGATACACTAACTCTTAATAAACTTATTGGTACAAATACAAAGTCTCAGGTGCATCAGGATGTTCCTTTCTTCATGTTAACTATTTGTAGGGCTATCCTGCGGTATTTAGTCAGACAGTGTATATCTCTATGGTATACTAAACGAAGATAGCATCTAGTTTATGTAATTGTAAGGTAACTGAATGCAATAGTTAGTCACTAAAACATGTTTCTGATCTTATAATGATACTGTGGAACTGTATTTTGATGTATTTTTTCTATCCTGCGGTATCCTGAGCAATCCTGCGGTATCCTGCAGTATCGTGCAGTATCCTACGGTGATAAGACTGACCGTATACACCCATTCATTTCCGACGGCTTTATCATGTGGAAGGTGATGTGCGGGACTCGAGGATCGAACCCGCCAAAGCCTCATTATTATCATTTATTTATTCATTCGCCTGATAATTATTTTATTTATAAAATTTTACTTTACTTATAAAATTTCATTTATTTATTTATTTATTTATTTATTTATTTATTTATTTATTTATTCGTGGTGTTTTGATGACCTATCCGATCGAGCTTTAAAGCCTCGTGGAAGGAACTTGAGTCTGCATGAGAAAACCAACAATCGGGGTTTCTGACCAGGTCTGACACAATCCAGATTGTACAGCCACATAAGCAGGATAACGGTCCCCGTGGACGTGCGGTCAAGAGCGCTGTTTCTTAATCACTCGATCATCTCACCGCTGTGTCTGGTGTGGGTTCGAGCCCCGCTCTGGCCACATGTGAGACAAGCCAAGTTCTGCTTGCGGGTGTGTCAGGTGGTTTTTCTCGGGGTACTCCCGTTTTCGCCCAACATACTGATTGGCCCGTCTCATATGAGCTGAAATAATCTTGAAAGGGACGTAAAACTGAATTAAAAAATATCCGAGTAACAAAAACAACGGTGCTGATCAGCTGTGCAGTTATTTCGTAGCTAATCTGCGCCTTTGGTTTCGCATAATCATATTGTTGTTTACTGATACAGGGGCTCTCATATTAGTTTAAAGATACAGAAAAAAAGAGAATTTTAACGGCTTCTATAATTTAAACGAAATACATGTAGGAAAAACAGATCAAACATAATCATCTGACAAAACTGTATCCAGCGACCCATGGTGGATGATCGAGTGGTTAAGAGCGCTGATTTAATTTACGCGTTTAACCATTCGATCTTCTCACCGCTGTGTCTGGTGTTGGTTCTAGCCCCACATCAGTCATGTGATACATATACTAGCCAAATTGTGCTTGCGGGTTTGCCGGATGGATTTTCTCGGGAATCTTTCGCTTTTTTGTGTGTGTGAATATTTTTGTTTTTATTATTTTTTTATTTTTTTTTTTTTTTTTTTTTTTTTTTTTTTTTTTTTTTTTATTTATTTTTTTTTTTATTTTATTTTTTTTTTTTTCTTTTTTTCTTTTTTTTTTTTTTTTTGGCCACACATCCGTTTGTAATTAGTCACGCAAGGGAGATAATAAAACTATAACAGACACATTATATACTTCACAAGCAAAGGTTTGTACAGAAAGACAGACATAACATCGCATGCATTGCGCGTTTGATGAAATGATATTTACGCTGAATAATTGAATAAGTCTGATTATTTGTTAACCAATCAGGTGTGAGCCTGTCCAGGAAAAGTGATTCCAAGTCAAACCATCCATATTGGCTTAGTTGGGTGGTTATATTTCAAGCCCTAATTTTGACATCCTAATTTTGGGTAAAAGTCCCATAAAATGGAGGCAACGTCCCGACATGATCATTGCTGATGATTGGGATGTTAAGCATCAATTCAAACAAACAAACAAACGCATTTGATGGAAATTTAGGGTCAAAGATTTTTAACAGTACTTCTATACATACTGTTGAACTTTGGCCGGATTTGAACCATTCTCCATACGTGATATGACTGTAGAAAGGTTATTCAAGTTAAAAATTACTCATTGAGATACAAGCACATGTTAATAATCTTAAATTTGCCACGCAAAGCTCATTCTAATAAACCAAATGCCGAACGTTTATGAAACGCGTCCGAACTGTCAAAATGCGCCATCCTTATGACATCAACGTCACTTACGGAAAATTAAGATTTTTAGCTTACCTGTCTTCATTCGTTGACAAATAGCGTCCAAACCAACCTGGTAGTCAAGGACTTTTATTTTACTTTTTGACTCGCAATATAAAAACGAGACAATATTTAGTTTTTAAAAAAAATCTATGGATTAGTTCTCTTGTAAACGGCGCTCATGTGCAAAAAGTGACGCGTTTTTATTACTTTCCCATTACGTCACGTACAAATAACGGCATTTTTAGCCGTTTTAGGGGAGCGATTTGCAGGAAAACCAACCTGGTAACCATGGTTTTTTATTACACGAATCGATAGATATAAATGTTTTCTAGAAAATATCCAAAAATAAAAAAATTCTATGGATCAGCATTTTTATGGTTCTTTACCTTAAGCTCCGCTACTCATTGTAGCCTACACATTAGTATAATTTGGCAAATAGGTTACTGTATATGTGGCAACTTTAATATTCATATCTGGGCGTGGTCGGTTAGTCAATCTGTTCAACCCAGGCAGCGTAGACCGCTGTCACATATTTTTCGTTTGAAATGAGCTACCAGTATGTTGTCCAATCCAGTAAATTTGACAAACTCGTATTTCATTTTTATTTTCTAACGGAAAACCTCTGAGTTGAATTCAACTGTATACCTTTAGCTTTTACCTATATCAAAAGTAGTATAGGTCTAATAAAGTATTCGGCTTACGATATGTTTTCATGGTATAAGTACCTGATTGTTAGTTTGTTTTTTCCCACCTCGGTATTTTGAGTGGGAATCTTTTTCTGATTGCGCCCTTTCCTGATCTTTGCCTACTTGTACCTTTTCATGAGGTGCCGTCCATACACATATTTGACGAATAATACTAAGGAAGCGGTGACCCCGTCTTGCCATGAAAGAAAAATGTCGACTGGAATTTTCAGCCATAATCAAACCAAAATCAACCCGTATTCCTTCAAAAAATGACTGATTGTCTCAAGATGAAACTACAATGTTGAAATGTTACTATGATGATATATACATAATGTGCTAGCCATTTGTATTCACGATTCACTGGCCGGAGGATAGCGGAGATTTTGACTTGTTCGTCAATCACTTACCAAAGAAAAGATATACTTACTCAATCCAGTTAGAACTGGTTTAAAAGGATTTTTATCTTAGCTTCGTGTCACAGAATTTACGTTACAAAAATGGATGGCAAGCATGTTCCTATCGGCTTATTACATTCGCTTCATTCATGACCATTCATAGTTATAAGAAATCTGTGACGTGAGTTGCTACGACAAAAATCTATTTATTCCCCACAGCTTGCTATGTTGTATAAATTACATTGTCCTCTCTACCTATGTAAATTATTGGAAATGTGACGACTCATTCTCATCTCTGTGCATAAACTCCACCCTGGCATGCTAACAAGTGCCGGGACTGGCGCATAGACATAAATGTTCTATTTCATATTGATTGATGTTCATTGTATTTTAAGATATTATACAACAAAATACCACATCTGAACAGAAATGAACATCCAAAGTAACACAATTAAGGAAATGCCGTATTTTTCTTATCATACTGAATGTTACGGAAGCCGATAGGGGACATTTTACAGTAAAACTTCTATGTTTTTTCACACTTCTGCAAAATTTTCACTTCTGCAAAATTTTCACTTCTACGTTTTATTGTACTTCTGACTTTTTTGCACTTCTAGGTTTTATCGTACTTCTATGTTTTTTCACACTTCTGTAAAATTTTCACTTCTACGTTTTATTGTACTTCTGACTTTTTTGCACTTCTAGGTTTTATCGTACTTCTATGTTTTGTCACACTTCTGTAAATTTTTTACTTCTACGTTTTATTGTACTTCTGACTTTTTTGCACTTCTATGTTTTATCGTACTTCTACATTTTTATACACTTTTGTGAAAAATTTACTTCTGGAAATCTACGGCGGAAAATAATGGCGGGAAATTTGTAAGCAGCACAACTCTTAATGCTAAATGAAAAGTACTCTTAATGCTAAATGAAAAGTACTATTCTGTGGTGGTCCTTATTTTTTTTATGTAGTGGTGTTTTAATTTTTTGTGCTGTTTGCAACTTATGTGTGTTTTCATATTTTTAGTTAAGTTTGGGTAACTGAGTGGCCACCTATTGGGAAACTAGCTGCTCATTCGGTTTACGATATGTTTTCATGGTGTAGTACCTAACTGTTCATTTTGTTTTTTTCCCACCTTGGTTTTTGGAGTGGGTATCTCTTTTTGATTGTTGCTTTTCCTGATCTTTGCTTACTTGTACACTACTACTACCACTGCTACTACTACTACTACTATTACTACTTATGCTACTGCTACTACTACTAATATTACTACTACAACAACTACTACTACTACTTCTACTTCTGCTGCTGCTAATAATACTAATAATAATGATAATAATAATAATAATTATTACTTTGGTTTCGTTGAATACTAATAATAATGATAATAATAATAATAATTATTACTTTGGTTTCGTTGAATAGATGCTCAATGTCCCAATCAACAATTTATTTTTCAGTCATGTTGGGACGAAGCTATCACTTTCTTGGTAGTGTACCAATAATTTGGCGGAGCCGAAAGTGTTTTTGCTCAATAAAGACTAAACGGCATTCTTGGAGGTTCGAACCATTGATTTCTAGCTCAGGATCCGACGCCATACCACTGAGTTACCGCGCTCACCTTAACAACAGCAGCAACAACTACATGTATAACAACTACTGTATTACATTTTACAGTAAAACTTCTATGTTTTTTCACACTTCTGTAAAATTTTCACTTCTACGTTTTATTGTACTTCTGACTTTTTTGCACTTCTAGGTTTTATCGTACTTCTATGTTTTTTCACACTTCTGTAAAATTTTCACTTCTACGTTTTATTGTACTTCTGACTTTTTTGCACTTCTAGGTTTTATCGTACTTCTATGTTTTTTCACACTTCTGTAAAATTTTCACTTCTACGTTTTATTGTACTTCTGACTATTTTGCACTTCTAGGTTTTATCGTACTTCTATGTTTTGTCACACTTCTGTAAAATTTTCACTTCTACGTTTTATTGTACTTCTGGCTATTTTGCACTTCTATGTTTTATCGTACTTCTACATTTTTATACACTTTTGTGAAAAATTTACTTCTGGAAATCTACGGAGGGAAATAATGGCGGGAAAGGACTAGGGCGTTTAACGCCTGGCGCGAGTTGCATAACGCGAGCGCTACGTAGCGCTTTGTTGCTTGTATGCGGCTGCACAAAATGACGTCATCGTGACGTCGGGAGCCATCTTCAAAGCGCTACGTATATAGCGCTCGCGTTATGCAACTCGCGCCAGGCGGACATTTTGGCCTCAGATTTTGCTAGAAAATAAATTTTGGAATTTAGGTGAGAAAAAGAATCCTTAAAACAGCCACATCTCTCCTCTATTAAAAACAAGATCAAGTACATCATTTATCCTACAAGCGTTGCCATGGCAACGCCCAGAAGAACCATAGATAGAGCACAATTTGCACTTTTTGGTCTATTTTTGATCATTTCTGAACACATTTTTTAATTTTTAAGTACCAGCCCACACGACGAACAAAATGATACCTAGCATACAATATCTCTTGGTGATACTTCATAATTATTTCATAATAAGAAATTGTTCGTAGCGTGGGCCGGTAGTTGAAAATGATGTTGAATGGTGAAAAATAGACCCAAAATTGCAAAAAAAAGTGGTATTTCTATGCTTTTCGGAGCGTTGCCATGGCAACATGTGTAATTTAAATGTGACAGTTGTGCTAGGGTTCGTAAGCAGAGACATATACCAGCTATTTGCAATACTTTTATAGTATTGTATAGTACCTAATTGTTCATTGGTTTTTTCCCACCTTGGTTTTTGGAGTGGGAATCTCTTTTTGATTGTTGCTTTTCCTGATCTTTGCTTACTTGTACACTACTACTACCACTGCTACTAATACTACTACTACTACTACTACTACTACTACTACTACTACTTATGCTACTGCTACTACTACTACTTATGCTACTGCTACTACTACTAATATTACTACTACAACAACAACTACTATTACTTCTACTTCTGCTGCTGCTAATAATACTAATAATAATGATAATAATAATAAAAATAATAATAATAATTATTATTACTTTGGTCAACAATTTTTCAGTCATGTTGGGACGAAGCTATCACTTTCTTGGTAGTGTTCCAATAGTTTGGCGGAGCCGAAAGTGTTTTTGCTCAATAATTACTGAGCTAGAAATCAATGGTTCGAACCTCCAAGAATGCCGTTTAGTACGTCTTTATTGAGCAAAAACACTTTCGACTCCGCCAAATTATTGGTACACTACCAAGAAAGTGATAGCTTCGTCCCAACATGACTAAAAAATTGTTCATTGGAACATTGAGCATCTATTCAACGAAACCAAAGTAATAATAATAATTATTATTATTATTATCATTATTATTAGTATTATTAGCAGCAGAAGAAGTAGAAGTAGTAGTAGTAGTAGTAGCAGTAGTTGTTGTTGTTGTTGTTGTAGTAGTAATATTAGTAGTAGTAGCAGTAGCATAAGTAGTAGTAGTAGTAGTAGTAGTAGTAGTAGTAGTAGTAGTAGCAGTGGTAGTAGTAGTGTACTTTTCATTTAGCATTAAGAGTTGTGCTGCTTACAAATTTCCCGCCATTATTTCCCGCCGTAGATTTCCAGAAGAAAATTTTACAGAAGTGTGACAAAACATAGAAGTACGATAAAACCTAGAAGTGCAAAAAAGTCAGAAGTACAATAAAACGTAGAAGTGAAAATTTTACAGAAGTGTGAAAAAACATAGAAGTACGATAAAACCTAGAAGTGCAAAAAAGTCAGAAGTACAATAAAACGTAGAAGTGAAAATTTTACAGAAGTGTGAAAAAACATAGAAGTACGATAAAACCTAGAAGTGCAAAAAAGTCAGAAGTACAATAAAACGTAGAAGTGAAAATTTTACAGAAGTGTGAAAAAACATAGAAGTACGATAAAACCTAGAAGTGCAAAAAAGTCAGAAGTACAATAAAACGTAGAAGTGAAAATTTTACAGAAGTGTGAAAAAACATAGAAGTTTTACTGTAAAATGTAATACAGTAGTTGTTATACATGTAGTTGTTGCTGCTGTTGTTAAGGTGAGCGCGGTGGCTCAGTGGTATGGCGTCGGACTCCTGAGCTAGAAATCAATGGTTCGAACCTCCAAGAATGCCGTTTAGTCTTTATTGAGCAAAAACACTTTCGGCTCCGCCAAATTATTGGTACACTACCAAGAAAGTGATAGCTTCGTCCCAACATGACTGAAAAATAAATTGTTGATTGGGACATTGAGCATCTATTCAACGAAACCAAAGTAATAATTATTATTATTATTATCATTATTATTTGTATTCAACGAAACCAAAGTAATAATTATTATTATTATCATTATTATTAGTATTATTAGCAGCAGCAGAAGTAGAAGTAGTAGTAGTAGTTGTTGTAGTAGTAATATTAGTAGTAGTAGCAGTAGCATAAGTACTAGTAGTAGTAGTAGTAGTAGCAGTGGTAGTAGTAGTGTACAAGTAAGCAAAGATCAGGAAAAGCAACAATCAAAAAGAGATTCCCACTCCAAAAACCAAGGTGGGAAAATACCAAAATGAACAGTTAGGTACTACACCATGAAAACATATCGTAAACCGAATGAGCAGCTAGTTTCCCAATAGGTGGCCACTCAGTTACCCAAACTTAACTAAAATATGAAAACACACATAAGTTGCAAACAGCACAAAAAATTAAAACACCACTACATAAAAAAAATAAGAACCACCACAGAATAGTACTTTTCATTTAGCATTAAGAGTACTTTTCATTTAGCATTAAGAGTTGTGCTGCTTACAAATTTCCCGCCATTATTTTCCGCCGTAGATTTCCAGAAGTAAATTTTTCACAAAAGTGTATAAAAATGTAGAAGTACGATAAAACATAGAAGTGCAAAATAGCCAGAATTACAATAAAACGTAGAAGTGAAAATTTTACAGAAGTGTGACAAAACATAGAAGTACGATAAAACCTAGAAGTGCAAAAAAGTCAGAAGTACAATAAAACGTAGAAGTGAAAATTTTACAGAAGTGTGAAAAATCATAGAAGTACGATAAAACCTAGAAGTGCAAAAAAGTCAGAAGTACAATAAAACGTAGAAGTGAAAATTTTACAGAAGTGTGAAAAAACATAGAAGTACGATAAAACCTAAAAGTGCAAAAAAGTCAGAAGTACAATAAAACGTAGAAGTGAAAATTTTACAGAAGTGTGAAAAAACATAGAAGTTTTACTGTAAAATGTAATACAGTAGTTGTTATACATGTAGTTGTTGCTGCTGTTGTTAAGGTGAGCGCGGTGGCTCAGTGGTATGGCGTCGGACTCCTGAGCTAGAAATCAATGGTTCGAACCTCCAAGAATGCCGTTTAGTCTTTATTGAGCAAAAACACTTTCGGCTCCGCCAAATTATTGGTACACTACCAAGAAAGTGATAGCTTCGTCCCAACATGACTGAAAAATAAATTGTTGATTGGGACATTGAGCATCTATTCAACGAAACCAAAGTAATAATTATTATTATTATTATCATTATTATTAGTATTCAACGAAACCAAAGTAATAATTATTATTATTATTATCATTATTATTAGTATTATTAGCAGCAGCAGAAGTAGAAGTAGTAGTAGTAGTTGTTGTAGTAGTAATATTAGTAGTAGTAGCAGTAGCATAAGTAGTAGTAGTAGTAGTAGTAGTAGCAGTGGTAGTAGTAGTGTACAAGTAAGCAAAGATCAGGAAAAGCAACAATCAAAAAGAGATTCCCACTCCAAAAACCAAGGTGGGAAAAAACCAAAATGAACAGTTAGGTACTACACCATGAAAACATATCGTAAACCGAATGAGCAGCTAGTTTCCCAATAGGTGGCCACTCAGTTACCCAAACTTAACTAAAAATATGAAAACACACATAAGTTGCAAACAGCACAAAAAATTAAAACACCACTACATAAAAAAATAAGAACCACCACAGAATAGTACTTTTCATTTAGCATTAAGAGTACTTTTCATTTAGCATTAAGAGTTGTGCTGCTTACAAATTTCCCGCCATTATTTTCCGCCGTAGATTTCCAGAAGTAAATTTTTCACAAAAGTGTATAAAAATGTAGAAGTACGATAAAACATAGAAGTGCAAAAAAGTCAGAAGTACAATAAAACGTAGAAGTGAAAATTTTACAGAAGTGTGAAAAAACATAGAAGTACGATAAAACATAGAAGTGCAAAAAAGTCAGAAGTACAATAAAACGTAGAAGTGAAAATTTTGCAGAAGTGTGAAAAAACATAGAAGTTTTTACTGTAAAATGTAATACAGTAGTTGTTATACATGTAGTTGTTGCTGCTGTTGTTAAGGTGAGCGCGGTGGCTCAGTGGTATGGCGTCGGACTCCTGAGCTAGAAATCAATGGTTCGAACCTCCAAGAATGCCGTTTAGTCTTTATTGAGCAAAAGCACTTTCGGCTCCGCCAAATTATTGGTACACTACCAAGAAAGTGATAGCTTCGTCCCAACATGACTGAAAAATTGTTGATTGGGACATTGAGCATCTATTCAACGAAACCAAAGTAATAATAATAATAATAATAATAATTATTATTATTAATTATTATTATTATTATTATTATTATTATTATTATCATCATCATTATTATTAGTATTATTAGCAGCAGAAGAAGAAGTAGTTGTAGTAGTAGTAGTAGTAGTAGTAGTAGTAGTAGTTGTTGTTGTTGTTGTTGTTGTTGTTGTTGTAATATTAGTAGTAGTAGCAGTAGCATAAGTAGTAGTAGTAGTAGTAGTAGTAGTAGTAGTAGCAGTGGTAGTAGTAGTGTACTTTTCATTTAGCATTACGAGTTGTGCTGCTTACAAAGGCCAAGGGGATTTAAGGCATGATTTTGGCCTCATGTGTTGGTAAAAAATTGAATTTTGGAGTTTTGAGGAGAAAAGTATTGCAAATAGCTGGTATATGTCTCTGCTTACGAACCCTAGCACAACTGTCTTATTCAAATTACACATGTTGCCATGGCAACGCTCCGAAAAGCATAGAAATACCACTTTTTTGCAATCTTGGGTCTATTTTTCACCATTCAACATCATTTTCAACTACCGGCCCACGCTACGAACAATTTCTTATTATGAAATAATTATGAAGTATCACCAAGAGATATTGTATGCTAAGTATCATTTTGTTCGTCGTGTGGGCTGGTACTTAAAAATTAAAAAATGTGTTCAGAAATGGTCAAAAATAGACCAAAAAGTGCAAATTGTGCCATGGCAACGCTTGTAGGATAAATGATGTACTTGAACTTGTTTTTAATAGAGGAGAGATATGGCTGTTTTAAGGAATCGTTTTCTCACCTAAATTCCAAAAGGGCTGAAGTCTATAAGAGGCTTTTTTGGCCTCAAATTTTCTGAAAATATGAAATATTTTATGTAGATTCCGCCCACATCACAAAGGTGATATGCCATAGTAACAAAATATATGCTCAAACATCTGTTAACATGCCATCCGTTGCCATGGAGAAACTTGCTAAAGTGAGAAAATGCTATCTTTCAAGATTTTTAGCATTTTTCTGCTCGTTGTGGAGCTTTGAATAAAAAATACAATATCGCACCACTCGAGGACCAACACCAAACTTTAGTATTAAGTAAATCTATGTAAAATCTTGATTTAGGCAAAGTTTTGTGTTGGTCATCGGGTGGTGCGATATTAATGTCCATTTAAAGATAGGAAAATGACAGAAAAATGATGAAAATCGCCATTTCACTTGAATTAGTCGGGTTACCATGGCAACACTTGGTGCCTGATGGGATTTTTAGACATGGTTCTATGGACTGTAGCATAATATCTTTCAGTTTTCAGAAAATTATTAATTTAATAAAAAATTTGGGATTCTTCTCAATAGGTGAGGCCAAAAATGGGCCTTATTGACCCTAGTCCTTTATTTTCTAGCAAAATCTGAGGCCAAAATCAGGCGTTAAACGCCCTAGTCCTTTCCCGCCATTATTTCCCGCCGTAGATTTCCAGAAGAAAATTTTACAGAAGTGTGACAAAACATAGAAGTACGATAAAACCTAGAAGTGCAAAAAAGTCAGAAGTACAATAAAACGTAGAAGTGAAAATTTTACAGAAGTGTGAAAAAACATAGAAGTACGATAAAACCTAGAAGTGCAAAAAAGTCAGAAGTACAATAAAACGTAGAAGTGAAAATTTTGCAGAAGTGAAAATTTTGCAGAAGTGTGAAAAAACATAGAAGTTTTACTGTAAAATGTCCCCTATCGGCTTCCGTAGAATGTCCTTTCTTAAAAATATTGTTTTGAACTTCTACTTCACAACTTATGAAACAAAAGACAGCAAATAAAACGAAATGAATTAAAATCAACAAAGATAACACAAAAATACATTACAACGTTTTTCAACTATGAAAACTGATATTTCGTTTAATGATGTGAACAATACAGTTTTGGAACATTGGCTTTTAGTTTGGATTTCATTAAAAATGACTATAAAGCAGGGTCAAAACATAACCCATGGCTATAAATAGCAAAAACCTTTTAAATCTTCTTCTTCAGAACCAGAAGGCCTATGATTCTGAAACTTGGGAAGAAACATCAGGCAGAGGAGC
The DNA here is from genome assembly GCA_964017185.1 of Rugalucina vietnamica. Classification (NCBI taxonomy): domain Eukaryota; kingdom Metazoa; phylum Mollusca; class Bivalvia; order Lucinida; family Lucinidae; genus Rugalucina; species Rugalucina vietnamica. The sequence continues at coordinate 2,869,994 of OZ024872.1, forward strand.
TCTACAAATTTTATTATATAAATCATGACCATGGGATGACTTTGACGTAATTTACGGCAAGGTCAACATATGTATCTTATGCAAATGAATGGGGAAAATCGTCAAAATGTCATTTGAAGTGAAAAACTTGAAGGAAATGGGCAAATGGACTGAAGATTTATGATTCTGAAAAAAAATGTACCCCAAGGGCTGGTCTGCTTCACCGGGGCAAAATACATGTATATCACTATAATATTCAAAGATCTTCTTCTCTGAAACTGCTTGGCCAATCAAACCCAAATTTGATATAAAGCATCTATAGGAAGGGAAAACTAATGTGTACATAGATTATCCAGATCTCATGACAAAGATGGCCGCCATGTCCATATATGGTAAAACCCCTTCAAAAATCTTCTTCGCTGGAATCGGTGGACCAATTTCAACAAAACTTGGCATGTAGCATTGTGGACTAGAGTACTACAATGTATACCTAACTTATGACCCATTGATGATCTTGACCTATTTTACATCAAGTCAATATCGGTCGCCCATGACCATAATAGTCAAACAAGTTTATTGGTATATACCCCACATCTCAGGTGAGCGTTTACAGGACCATTGGTCCTCTAGGTTCATATTGTAGGGACGAGCAGGGGTGGTAAACTGAACCTTTGACTGTAGTCTGCTTTCATAAAAAAGGTGATTTTCTATATACATGTATATATTCTTCAGCAAAATGGCCATTGTAAAGCCAGTGCCGGTATGGAATGTTCTGGTATATTTTAAAGCTGGCAGTCAAGGGCAATGTATATGCAAGTTTTTTGTGCTTAGCATTATCACTGCTGTATAGAAATGCATTTTTTGTAAACTTGTTATAAATTATATATTGACAGAGTCGATGGACTGTAAAATACGGTCAGGCACACAGGGTCAAAAATTTTGGTTGAAGAGTATGTTTGCACCGACGATAGGGCCACTCAGGTCGAACTCAGGTTCAACTCACCTACCGGTGATTGATACGCATCAATATGAGTAAAAAGCCTTAAATGAAGCGTAAAAATGACTCAAGACATTTTATTAAGTTTAACGTTCCTTTCAAGATTGTTTCAGATCATATAAGATTGGTACATAGCTAATTTATTTGTCTATCTCAGAACTGAGATATTATCAGCCGTCTATCATCCCACTGTGGAGCAGTAATTATGTCATTGATCGGTTATCAAAACACTAACACATGAAAAACGATTAAAATAGATTTGACGACGACCTATTGTGTTGCGTATATCTATAAGACGTTAAATAGAAATAAAGCTGAGATCCTTTAAGGGCAGCAAACATATCAATGAGAAAGGCGATGGGCCATGCCGCGGTTTCGGCTATTTAAGCCTCGTCAGTGTCCCTTTAGATTTGGCAACATGGAGCCAAAAGAAATAACTCAGCAGTGTAATTTTGAAACTTTCAACGGACTAGTCAGTACAATCACTACAATGAAATATTTTTGAAAATCGTTATCGCTATTATCGAATGAGGAATAAAAATGGGTAACATTAAACCAAAACTTTATTTTCTTTCTGGAAGGCAAGGCATGTTTGCGACTGAAAGGGGCGTTTGCGCATCTGGGTAGTACTATGTTGTACCAGTTATTTGTTTTCGCTTCACCTGTTCACTTGCGGGATACAGTGTATGCGGGTTTAGTGGTCATTGTTATGTTTTTTAGCTGTTTTGCTAGGTTGTTGCTATGAGTGCCCTAGTGCACAATGCGAATGCATTAGAGGGTCGAAATAAAAAACTATAAACATCTGGAGATCTTCATAAATATGACTTATATATCCACAATATGCGTTTTGCAGTTTCATGATGATCTATCATAATTTGAAAAATATATCCAGAGGTGGTCAGCAGTTAAGCATTGAACTGAAGTCCCCAAATTATGTACCTTGTCTTATCTATCAGCAGTAAGACTAATAACAACTATGTAAGAAAAATCTGGAACTTTGGCTACTGAATCCTGTTTATATTACCCTGTGTTTAGGACAATCTCAAAAATGTTACATGTCTTATTAAAAGATAAACACAAGGAATATTATTTTCTATATTTTTTTCAAGAATCTGCTCCACATGAACCATAACTAATTGTCCCAAACCAAATGTATTTCTGGACAGTGGAATATCTTGTCTCATGTAATTGAGTGAAATGCTGAAACAAATCTGCCATTCGCGTAAGAATTCATGAGGTTTAAGTTCATCAAAAGTGCTAATTTTTGTCACTTTTACAGAAGCTGAAATGCCATACTTGTTTGTGTTGTAGGAATGGTCTAAAGAAGAACCCTGTAAAAAGTGACGTTGAGCTACATTTATCTAATTTGCGTTATATACTTTGTATCATGTTCTCTTTGCTTGAATAGATAGCGTATTTGTGCTATCAGCCGTATATTTGCTTGTCAAATGATTAAGAAAACCTACATTTTTCAAAAAAAAATTGAATGTGCATTTGTACCGATCGTGAAAATGATCATGTGACTACTTTCGTTTCGATATATACAAACAGCATAAATCCTCATCGTCCTTAATCCTGAACTTTTCATTAGTTAAAACTTTTAGTTAGTCGTTAGTTTGGTCGGTCTCATTATGGAACCTCTAACTAGTCAGATCGAACAAATAAAACATGATATCGCCATGTTAAATCTCATCATTCAATATGTCGCGTGGAATCTGGAGATATCTGGAACCACCGCAAATCTAAAGCAAACGAAATTCATCTGTAAAATCTGGCCGGTTCAGGTTTTCCTCGCGACGTGGCTAAAATTAAAAACATAACCTTTATCTTCGAAGGACTCTGATGGACCCAGTTAGATTGTATATTTTTATTTGTCATCCTCAAACGAGCCGCATTATGAGAACACTGGAATTTCGCCTATACGAAAACATATCAGCAAATCGACTGTACAGGAACTGCACAGCCGATCAGCGCTTGTATTTTCGCTTTGTACAGCGTACACAGATAGAACAAAATTCTTCATCTTTCTAAAACCAAATTTTCAAGCCACTAGTCATCTTCTATGCTTGCACAGTTCGTGTCGAACGTATTTGGAAACCATATTGTTTGTTTTCTCATGACGTGGCTCATATTAAGATCGTTATCATCAAGTGACATGGTTCAGTATCTGGAATGCTCGTTTGACAAACTATACCATACTTGTGGATATTATGCTGTTTCAACGGCTTTAGTCTACAGTAAGAAAACTGGAAACATGAGGCCAGGACAACAGCTATGGTATGCATATAGTTATATAAAATAGCTAAATCTAATGCATTAATAGCCAAGTTAGACGCACAGACATTGTTAAGTCAGAATTGCGGGAGTGGGGGGGCGTGTTGTTCTCTTCTTCTCAAGCGTATTTCTATGAAGAAGAATGTACCCCATCGGCCGTTAAAGTCTCCATTTTTAATAAATATTAAAGTATCCCTTGGTCGGTATCTCATTCTATTGCATCGCGAGTCTAAAAAGGTACAAGAAGGCAAAGATCAGGAAAAGGCGCAATCAGAAAGAGATTCTCACTCCAAACTCTAAACAGTTACGTCGTCTTTTGCAGATTTTTAAGGTTAACTAAGGGTGTGTGCATATATGTGTGTCAGTCCTCAACTCGAAAAGAACCCCTTATGCTCTTAAATTTTAAACATCTGCATGAGCTTTCACTATGATTCGCAACCAATCATGTTTTAAGCAATGACGTTAAATAAATTTCAATTTCAGATTGACTGATATAGAATGGAATCCATGGACAGATCGAATTCTTCTGTAGAGGGATCGAGATCCTTGAATATGACTTCAGACAAATCAAAGTCGCTCTATGTGACCTCAGACAGCGTCCTTGATAACCCGTGTGATCCCTGTAAGTTCGGCGGAACTGAAGTCAACGGCACCCACTACTGCACAACCTGCGCTGAATACTTGTGTAAAAACTGTAAAAAATCACACCAACGATTTAAAGCCACCAGAAACCATAAAATTGTGTCTAGTACAGATGTAACATCTAGCGAACAAGAACAGAACGCGTCACAATTTATGGTGTTTTGTGCATGCGATAATGCATCAGAAGTCACGTGCTACTGCGAAGGTCACAACAAGGTCGCATGTATGGCATGTAAGTCTGTGAAACATAGGAAATGTAACGTTACCACACTTAAGGACAAAAGCGCGACCTACAAAATATCGAATATTCAGAACCTTATACAGAACACCCAAACCCTAGAAGATGAGATCAAGCAGTTTCTACAAGACCGGGACGCGGACGTTGAACGCATAGAATCAATGATAGAAACAACCCGGGGGAAGATAGAAAGTTTCAGAAGAGAATTTGAAACATTCTTTGATCGATTGGAGAACAACACGCTATCAGAATTAAGGGAACTGGCAAAGTCAATGCGCCATGATGCGGAACAACACATCCCAACCTGTACAACTACACTGAAGTCACTGGGCGACGACCTTAAGATGTTGGATGATGCCTCTAAATGTTCCAATACAGAGATGATGTTTGCTGTAGATGTCAAAGTATCCAAACGACTGAGTGAGCTACAATCAATGATGAAGGATTTTCAGGACGAAGTCAAAACACCATTTCTTCACTTTGAAGAGAACAAAAAATTGTTGGATGTGAAACAAAATGTGACGTCACTTGGAACTCTGAGGACAAGCGAATCACAGAAAACAAAAACTGAAACTACCAATTTCCTAACGATGAAAGTTCAGAATTCACGAGATGTCCAGATTAAGTTACCTAGTGACAAGAAAACACCAATAATTACAGGTTGTACATTCATGGCAGATGGTCAACTCTTATTGTGTGACCATTACAATTATAACATCAAACTCTTAAACTCAAAGTTAGATATAACAGACAGCCTTGGTTTGGCTAGTTATCCCTGGGACACCTCAGCAGTTGACAGTGTCACAGCTGTCGTCACTCTCCCTGACCGTAAACAATTACAGTTCATAGACATTGTACCATCTCTCAAAGCTGGTAAACAAATAAAACTGGACAAACGATGCTATGGTGTTGCTGTTGTCAAAGATGATATCTATGTTATCTGCCATGATAGTCCGGGCAATGCAGAAATACGTGTGTTTGACAAGAATGGAACATTCATCAGAAAGGTACCAGATGTCAACAACAATTTGTCCTCACTCACAACACCTAACTATATAGCTGTCAGCACAACCTCGTCTAAGATTTATGTGTCAGACTATAATACACATACTGTTAGGTGTATCTCAGTTGACGGTAGTTTGGTATTCAATTACAAACACACTGATTTGAGATATCCGAGGACTGTTATACCTGATCTAAAAGGAAACATTCTTGTTTGTGGACAGGATTCCAGTAATATCCATGTCGTCACATCTACTGGTCAGCATCACTCTGTTCTATATACAGTAGAAGGTAGACAAAACAATAGATGTAGGAGCCTGGCTTACAGACAAACTGACCGTACACTTGTTATGGGATTTTGGAATGACAATATGCTTGTGTTACAACTCGCGACAAGAAATTAAATTATTGACTGCTAACAACCCGGCAAACTGTTCCCCTTTTTGCAACCGTTCGTGTAAATAGGAAATAGTTTTCTCGCGATTTGACTATAAAATATAAAATGAGCCGCGTCAAGAAAAAGACGTACTTTTGTGTTGAGCGAAAATAATCTAAGAATTGAAGGCATAGGAATTGATCCAATTAATTTGCAAATCCCAACACAGGCACCAGGACCCGAAGTAATAAAACTTTTTTTTCATGCTCAAGTCAGCTGAGCATAACAGGCCTAGGGGATTTAAGGCCTGATTTCGGCCTCATGTGTTGGTGAAAAAATGAATTTTGGAATTTTGTGGAGAAAAGTATTGCATATAGCAGGTATAGGTCCCTGCTTATAAATTCTAGCAAAACTATCACATTCAAATTACACATGTTGTCATGGCAACGCTCAGAAAAGCATAGAAATGCCACTTTTTCAATTTTGGGTCTATTTTTCACCATTTAACATCATTTTCAACTACCGGCCCCCGCGACGAACAATTTCTTATTATGAAATAATTATGAAGTATCATCCAGAGATGTTGTATGCTAAGTATCATTTTGTTCGTCGTGTGGGCTGGCACTTAAAAATTTAAATATGTGTTCAGAAATGGTCAAAAAAAGACCAAAAAGTGCAAAATATGCTCTACCTATGGTTCTTCTGGGCGTTGCCATGGCAACGCTTGTAGGATAAATGAAGTACTTGATCTTGTTTTTAATAGAGGAGACATATGGCTGTATTAAGCAATAGTTTTCTCACCTAAATTCTAAAATTTATTTTTTAGCAAAATCTGAGGCCAAAATCAGGCGTTAAATGCCCTAGTTAAACAGCTCATAAGTTTTGAAATAGCCCAAATATATCATTATTAAAGGTTAACTCCATAACCTGTAATTTATCCTGCTTATAAATGTTAAAATGCCAACAATTTGCAACAATTAATGGCATTTTAACATTAATGAGCAGGATAAATTTTAATCACAGCTGAGCGAAGCATAAAAAAAGTTTTATAACACAGACACCAGGTGCTTGAAAGGCGCATATTTTCTAGACTGTAACTACACAACTTAACATACAACGCCTTGTTTCTGCTACATAGTAATAAACTATTCTTTCTCAGTTCCGTCTCCTTTGTGTTTAGAACTTAACTATCACCCTAATTCCAAATATGAACTAAACCGAAAGAGATCAGCTACACGGCAACGGCACAACTAACTCGCGCGTTTGTTTGGCAGTTTAATACTTCTCCTCCCTTTTTAGCTAAAATAGATTATATTTGTATATTTTCTGTTTGGTTTTGGTTGAGACTTGGCTAGCTTGTCCGGAAAGAGCCTGTCAACCTGCTCTTCAAATGTCGACACAATATTTTATGTTTTGTTTCTTATTTTCTTTCCTACCTGGTGTCTATAAATCTGATGAATTCCACTGGTTCAGAAGTGTTTCATGTGCATTATTTTTGTTTTATTCATCAAGAAAACATGTCTGTGCAATGAATACCCCTTGAAACCCCACTTTTATAAAGCAAAAGTGGGGTATGCAGGGGTATACATATTTTCTTATTTTTGCTCCAAAACCTAGATTGTGGGTACTCGTTAGAACCGCCTCAATCTAAGTTTTGAGCAAAAAAATATCAGAATTTTTGTATTGAAAATTTTCATTTTTGACAACTTTAAAAATCCCTGTATATTGCATGGACGTGTTTTCGTAATGTCAATGGTTCAGGTTTGTTTTTTTTTAAATTGAAAACTATCGTCATGTCACATGTATTATTCGGCAAATAGGTTAATGTACGGGCGGCACCTCATGAATTCTTTATTAGATCTATACTACTTTTGATATAGGTCACAGTCAAAGCAGTCAGTAAAAGCAGGTATACAGTCAAAAGATTCAACTCACAGGTTTTCCGTTAGAAAATGAGAATTAAATACGAATCTGCCTAACTCACTAGATTGAAAAACATACGGGTAGCTATTTCTAACAAAAATATGTGACAACGGTTTACGCTGAGTTCGCCTTTTCTATAATCTCCCCACTTGAACAGACTGACCAGCCGACCACGCCCAGATATGAATATTAAAGTCGCCTCCTTCACAGTAACCTATTTGCCAAATTATATGAGCCACCTCCTGGGAAAAGCAACAGTGTGGTTTCCGAACATGTCGGACACAGTCCGGCCTGTACAGCTGCAGAAGAAGGTTAGAAGCTTGAAATTTCGGAGTATAGTAGAAGAGGAATTGTACAATCGGGCAAGCGAAAATAAAGGCGCTGACTAGCTTCGCGGTTACCGCGAATCTGATCTGCGCCTTTGTTTTCGCCTATGCAGATTGTTGGTTTTCCCATGGGGCGGCTCATATGTATTTGTATACAAGTATGTATATTATTTTGACTATCGTAGAAGACTTTCGTCACAGATTTACCGTTATAAATATGAATGACTCCACTGTTCCTATTGGTCGAATACATTCGTTTCATTCATTAGTATAACGGTAAACCTGTGACGTAAGTCCAACTACGATTGTCCGAGATTTATATAGCTCGGCAAATAGGTCATTGTATGGGTGTTACCTTATTAATACGTTATTGGGTATGGTCTACTTGTGACCTAAGTAAAAGCTTAAGGTATACAGTCGAGAGACTCAACTCACATGATGTCCGTTAGAATGAAATCCGAGTTTGTCTAATTTACTGGATTTGACAAAATACAGGTAGCTGATCTTTAACGGTAAATATGAGACAGCGCTCTAGGCTGACTGAGTTTGACTTTTCTATAATCTCCCTACTTGAACAGATGGACTAGCCGACCACGCCTGATATGAATATTAAAGTTGCCGCCCATACAGTGACCCATTTGCCGAGCTATACCTAATATGTATTTTACATCAATGTAAATATGCCATATTCCATAATTCCTGATTTTGCTTCAAAACAAACGTGATACCATTTTTTCATTGAAATTTCAAAAGGCAATATTAAAACTACACTGTTATTTTTTGTTGAAATGTGATTGCACATTTTTTCAACAACAAAAAAAGACAGTGTGTTGTTGGCTTTTGAAGTCGATATGTAGTTAACAAATTTAGAGCTTAACGACAGCGTTATTAAGCTAACGAAGTTTTGAACAACTGGACCTTGGTGGTGAAACATTGTCAGGGTGTGCCAGGTGGTTCTTCCGTTTTCACCCACTTACTCATTGGCCCCTCTCATATGAGTGAAATAATTTTGAAAGGGACGTAAAACTGAAATTTAAAAAAAAAGAAAAGAAAGAAAGAAACATTGTCACTGGGCAATCAAACTGTATTGGCTCTGATATTTCTCCTTTCAGCAAGTCAATGAGAATTATTTTTCTTAAAAGGAATATTTTCATCGGTGTTCCGTTAGACCTCTCCACATGGAAGTGGGGCGAGGTCACGAAGTGTATAGGAGTGCAGGTTAGCCAGCTGGTCTTTATCTTTCTTTGCAAACTCTCAGCTTTAGTTCAGTCATAGATATTATTATCCAGTCATACAGTGGTGTTATGGCTAATAACCCACTTTTGCACAGTTCGCGCTGATCACTTGTGATTTTTCGCGGCGAAACCACCGCGAAATTTCACCGGCCAAGGGAAAATTTAAACGTTTAATCGGTTAATTTTTTCGCCGCGAAAAATCGATTTTCGCGGTGAAATTTCGCGGTGTTCCGCGGCGAAATTCGTTTTTTAACGTTTACAACAGGTAAGTTAAAATTCTCTTTTTCAACGCGAAACACGGCGAAATACCTGTAAATGTTAACATAAGATTATTTATTTTTAATTTGATGACCACACATCTGTTCCATGTATAGATCGTTATTTACGTGCACATGATAATATTTACGATTATGCATGTATAGAAATGAAAAACGTGCATAACGCGACTTTTCCATAGGTATTACGTAGGTGGTACGATAGCGAAATCACGGAAAGACGAAAATATTTATAACGTAATGCGCCAGCTCGTTGAATCTAACTGTTGTTTTTTTTGTTTGAATAGATGCTTATCGTCGTAATCAACAGCAATTGTCATGTCAGGACGCTGCCTCCATTTTATGGGACGTCATGATATCTAACAAGTGTTTGAAATATTAACGATCCCTCTCAGCCAATACTGTTTATATGTATGGATGGTTACTTGAAACCATTTTTTCCTAGGCAGGCACAGACCTGAGCGGTAAACCAGTAATCAGATGATATGTCAATAGCGTATAAGTTTTGCCTGGAGGCACAAGCAGCCTATATATCTAATATTATCGGGTAAGTCTGATTAATCTGAAAAAGAAGCATGAAAAAAACACAAAGCCGATAATCAGGGTCTCAGAAACTTCAAACTAGTTAAGACACGAATAAAATACGATAATTATACAAAATTGAAAAGAAAACAAAATATTTATACGACTTGAAAAGTAATACTAGATGCATACAAATTAAAATGAAATTTAAACAATAAAACTGTTGTGGCTGTCGGGACTAAAACGATAATTATACAAAATTGTGACGCAAACAAAATATTGATACAACTAGAACTGAAATAAAAACATCCAATTTAAAATTATATTTAAACAACAACAAAAAAATTGTGACTGTCGTCTTTTTCGCCGCGAAACACCGCGAAACGCCGGTCAATTGAATTTTATGCGCAATGACAGGTATACTTTTTTCGCCGTGTTCCGCCGCGAAATTTCGCCGCGAAATCTGGAATTTCGCGGCGGAATTTGGCGGCGGAATTTCGCGCTGACTTTTATTTTACACGCAATTTCGCCGCGAAATTTTACAATTAGCCGTTAACAAATTAGCCGTTCAAACGGCTAATTTGGGTTTTTAGCCATAACATCACTGTATGTTGTTTTTTTCAAGTTGGAGAACTTAAATTGAGGAATTTCTAATTATTGTTCAATCACGTGTTGTTTTTTCAAGTTGAAGAACTTAAATTGGAGAATCCCTAGACTGGTTCTGGTTCAATTAACTCTCATCTTGCTAGCAAGTACGTCTGGGAACCCGTCTAGGGAATCCCTAATCATTGTCAAGTCTGGTTTTGTTCAACAAGTTGTAGAAGTAAGTCGGCAAAGTCCCCGCTATAGTTAGACGTCACAGCCTGATGTAGGGTTTTGCCATGTTTTGTCTTGAAAGCTTCGTATATATGTTGTAAATCAGTCTGAAAATGAAAAGAAATAAAATGAGCATGTGGCGTCAATGTTATTGAACACAAGGCAGTCCCATAAATTTGATATTACCATGCATGACATTATGTGGGTTTAACTTTTAACGCAATTTATAGGGATTCAGTCTCTATTTTGTCTGTTTATATTATGAAATGGTACAAGTAGGCAAAGAAATCAGTAAAAGATCCCCACTCCAAAAACCGAGGCCTCACCAAACTAGATTATTGAATTGGTCTTGATGTATACTTTTCAAAGTTTTCATTTTGGGCGGTATAGCGTCGGATATACGGTCGGAAATTTTGTTTGACGGCGACGCGTCAATTTGAATATTGTTATCTCCATTCTAATGTCCTTTTTAACTATTAATACAGTCCCTGAGGGGTCATTCGTGTGCACGAGAGGTCCAGAGAAAATTTTTCCATAAATGGTTAGAGACATATCTGAGGTGCAACAAAATCGAGGGTGATCGGCTGAAATCATGGTGCGGTCCGAGAAATCCAAGATGGCCGCCAAGATGGCGGCCTATTTTCTTGAAAATGACTGTATGCATAAAATTAGCTACCACAACATGCTTTTACTTGGTTTTGGACTCAAAATGATTATATTAGTAATGAATAGATACAAGTAGAATGTTTCATGTCATTTTATAATGGCTAAACATCGAACATATTTTTCAGGGGCCTGAAAACCATAGAAAATTGGTCAAATTTTGATGAAAATATGAGGACGGGGTACAACTGTTTCCTTCACTGTCACTCATTATTGATACAATGCTTAGAAAACACCATTTGAACATTAATTAGTCATTAGGCTAAATGACTACGTTCTTTAAAAGGCTTTATTCTGACCCTGATGTCTGATAAAAGTGCCTCAAAAGTGGGTGGGGTAAACAGACCCTTTCGACAAAAATAACCATTTAACTTAATTAAGTTGTCACAACTTGCTACTAATTAGTTATTTTGACATAAAATGTTTAAAATAGGTAAAAAGTGATACAAAAACATGCTCTTTGCAATCTAACACAATTTTGGTAAGAGAAATGCAAGATGGCCACCAAGATGGCGGCCGATTTTCTTGAAGATGGCTGTTTTCCTCAAATTAGCAACTACAACATAATTTTACTTGTTTTTTGGACTCAAAATAATTATATAAGAAGAGAAGAGATACAAACAAAAGGTTTCATGTCATTTTATCATGGCTAAACATCAAAAATATTCTCAGGGGCATGAACACTACATAACATTTGTCAAATTTTGATGAAAATATGAATAAGTTGTACAACTGTTACCTTCACTATCACTCATTAATGATGTAATGCTTTACTATGCTTAGAAAACACATTTTAAACTTTGATTAGACAGTACTTAGCCTGTATTATTAATTTCTTTGAATGGATTTATTCTGATCTTGAATTCAGATAAAAGTGTCTTAAAAGTGGGTGGGATAAACAAACCCCTTCATCAAAAATAAACTTTGAACTTAATTAAGTTATCACAACTTGCTTCTACTTAGCTATTTTTACTCAAAATGTATAAAATGGATAAAATGTATTATAAATGCATGCTTTCAAGCCACTTTACCCATCCTTAACACTAAATATCTTAGATTTGTATCAGAAAAAACGTACGTGATTTGTCCTATTTAATGTAAATTTCACTCAGTGTTCAATTTGATATTTTACTTGAAGAATGCTTGTAAAGGGTCAGATGAAGGTTTGTTACCCCAAATTGTACAATTTGGCCCATGCCCATCTTCACCCTTTAAATGTTTTACTGCTTCCAAAAGATCAAATAATTGCATTTTCTTTGGAATTACTGCAACTGGTGTCGTGCTATGTGGCGCCCCTAAAAGTCACCCTGTATTTCATCTGAGATAAAGTATCTGTCTATGTATCTGATTTCATCTATAGTGCAGATTATATTTTTCTTTAGATCATTTGGGAACGATGAGAATATTTGAATTATTTACTGCCTTCAAAGGATCTAATCATTCTATATTATTCTTAAAGATAACCCGGAAGTAGGATTAATGTAAGTTCTTTACAAGTCTTAAATCGTCGCCGGTTTTAGAAAGAGTCACTGATGATGGTTCAGTACCCGAAATTTCGCAATATGGCCCATACTTCCTCCCTTTGAATGTTTTCATTGCTTCCAAAGGATCAAACTTTTATATCTTATTTATTTTTACTAGTATTGACCGCTTTAGTAAAAAATATGGCTATTTTCCATTTATGGTGTTTATTCACCCCACCCATTTAAGACAGTTGAATTGAAATAATAAAAAAAAAATTGTTTATCATGCTCGTCCTTAAAACTATAAAGCCTTTTTAGCTTACCAGAGCCAAAGGCTTATCAAGTGAGCTTATAAGATAGCAAAACTCCATAATCCATCGTCGTCCGTCGTAGACTTACATTGGGAAAACACAAGACCCAGAGTTTCTATATTGTGTATGTAGCAATGTTTGGTAGTCCAAACAAATAAATATCTGCCATATAGGCTTATCATGGAAAAAGTCTTCTTTAAAACCACTGAAGCTAGAGCTTGTATATTCAGTATGTTACACTGTTTATAAATCCTGCCAACCATGCCCCTTGGGTCTGCGATAGGCTTATTATAAGAAAAAAAAAACATAAAAAAAATCTTCTGTGAAACCACAATACCTAAAGCAGGGATATCAACTATGCAGCAAAAATGAGACACAATCAAGCCCATGGGGTCAAATTAGGCCCCATCCTGAGGTTATATATATTCCCATATTCTTACAATGGTAAAACACACAAAAACCTTATCAGAAACCAGGATGCCTAGAGCTTTTATATTTTGTGCGAGGCAATGCTAAAGAATCCTATTTATATCCTATTTATAAGCCCTGCCAACCAAGCCCCTGCAGTCCATTCAGACTATGCCATAGGGGCCTCATTATCTGTCATTCATATGCTTATTATAGGAACAAATCTTCTTCGCTGGAACTGCAAGGCTCAAAGCTATTATATTAAGTATGCAACGATCTTTTATGATGCTTTACGATACATAGATCCAGCAAATGTTGCCACTGGGGTTGAAAATGACCCCACCCTGAAGGGACATTAGCTCCCATGTATCTACAATGGATAAAGTATACAAAAAGCTTCTTCTAAAACCATAAGCCTTAGAGCTTTTATATTGTGTGTAGCTATCTTAAGTTATCCTCTTTGTTTATCTTGTCATCTGTGTTCCTTGGGCCCACAAGGACACATTCCATGGTAGTGGTCATAAGCTCCCCTTCAAGTAAAAAGGTAAAGTAGGCAATGATCAGGAAAAGGCGCAATCAGAAAAAAAATCAAATTCTAAATACCGAGGCGGGAAAAACTATATTGACAATTAGGTACGAATACATAGAGAAATCATCCTTAACTGAGTGAGCAGATATTTCCCAATAGGCGGCCACACAGTTAGCCGAACTTAACTTAAACTATGAAAACGTAAATAAGGTTCAAACAGCACAGAAATTCGACTCCAAAACACAAAACAAATAGAACCACAACAGAAGTATCGCCTTGGAAAGATCAGATATATAGAATTACTGGGGGGGGGGGGGGTAAATCGATTCTACAGAGCTCTGACCTCACCCTCATATTTAGTTGTTCGGCCCTCATCGTGAATCTCTAACTAGTCAATGAATCATCAAGGACAAACAAATAAATCATGATAACCACCATGATGAATCAAAAACGAGGACTCATATATTCAGTTAGCTGTCAGACGATGGAGATCCCTAGGCGCCATATAACTTACTGAAATCCGGAGCAAAAGAAAAACACCAGTTAAACACCATCAGAGTCTGACGCCCGACCCACCTGCGTGTAAATTAAAAAAGGCAGCATAGTTATCAAGCCATGATTGGGTTAAAAACTTAGCATGCAGACTGTCGCATAACATTTAAGTTATAACCTTTACGTGTGTAACGTGTAATGATTTTTTTTCTGAACTGAAAACTGTCAAGATCAGGTTAACCTCCTCTGGTCTAAGTCATACATGAATAGTGGTAGACGGAATATTTCCATGTCCATCGGTGCTTCGTTAGACCTCTCCACACGGAAGTTGAGCGAGGTCACAAATTGTGTCGGAATGCAGGTTAGCCAGCTGATCTAGAATAGTGGGTGATAGTACAGTAAAAGGCCCTGCTCATTGTTTTGTATTATGTCATCTCAATTTGACAGTTTCCTGACATTTTTCTGGCCTGTATCATAGTTTAGTGTTATGTAATGCAAAGATGGCATATAAAGCATGTATTTATCCAACTGGTGTTACATTAGGTAAAAATTGCACATAACCATGTATTTTCATCTCTTCCTTACCATTAAGAATATAGTATCCAAAATACTAAGCAGACGCAAGTTGTAATAGCTAGCTGAGATTAAAAAAGTCATTGTTTGTAAAAAAAAAAAAATGTGCTTACCCCACCCACTTTTAAGGCAAGGCAAAACCAGAATAAATGCATTCAAAGACCTTAATTATTAAGGCATCTTTACCATTTAATTTTGAGAAAGCTAAGATCAAGCAAAAAATTAAAGGAAAATGTTGCACACATTTGTCATATTTTCATTAAAATGTGACAAATTTTGGACATTATTCTGATTCTGGTCTATGATGTTTGGTGTAAAGTTCGGGTAAAATTGCATGAACGCATGTATTTGCATCACTTTTTATCTATTTTAAATATTTTATGTCAAAATAATTGATAAGAATCAAGTTGTGACAACTTAATTAAGCTAAATGGTTAGTTTTGTCGAAAGGGTCTGTTTACCCCACCCACTTTTGAGGCACTTTTATCAGACATCAGGGTCAGAATAAAGCCTTTTAAAGAACTTAGTCATTTAGCCTAATGACTAATTAAAGTTTAAATGGTGTTTTCTAAGCATTATATCAATAATGAGCGACAGTGAAGGAAACAGTTTTACCCCGTCCTCGTATTTTCATCAAAATTTGACCAATTTTCTATGGTTTTCAGGCCCTTGAAAAATATTTTTGATGTTAAGCAATTACATAATGGCATGAAACATTCTATTTGTATCTATTCTTTTCTAATATAATCATTTTGATCCCAAAAATGAAATAAAAGCATGTTGTGGTAGCTAATTTTATGTATACAGTCATTTTCAAGAAAATCGGCCGCCATCTTGGCTGCCATCTTTGATTTCTCGGACCGCACCATGATTTCAGCCGATCACCCTCGATTTTGTTGCACCTCGGATATGTCTCTAACCATTTATGGAAAAATTTTCTCTGGACCTCTCATGCACACGAATGACCCCTCAGGGACTGGAGTATATAAACATCGAAAATGTAGTGTATCCTCAGTTTTTTGGAGTGTGGATCTTTTTTCTGATTGCGCCTTTTCTTGATCTTTGCCTACTTGTACCTTTTTTCACGAAACTTGAGCGTCACGAGCGACGTACAACCACGACGTTAACCAATCACAAGCGACGTTGCTCATGACGCTGGGTTTGCGACGGCATATTGCAGATTCTTACACACCCTGTCTATAGTAGCCAGTGGTAAAGTGCAGTGATATATTAAGCAGTTATTTCATGCCTGTTTGGTGAACAGTCAAAACTATGCCCCGAGGTGCCGTTGACAGCTCAGTGAATTATTGCCCGAGGCCGTTAGGCCGAGGACAATTGCGCATTGAGCTGTCAACGGCACCGAGGGACATAGTTTTGACTATTCTGCCAAACAGCCATGAAATAACTGCTTTATTACCCAACTTAACCAGAAAGCATTAGCGATTTCGTTACTACAAAATTGACTACTAATTGTCCTGCGACGTTATTTACGCTCGAGATATTCTACGTTATGCTCGTGACGTTGACGTCATCGGTCATGGTATAGTTAAAACTATTCCACCCGTTTTTCCATTACGTTTGCATAGGTGACGTCACTAGCATGGTATAATCAAAACTATGGACCGGCTGGTGACGTCACATTTTGTACATCGCGTGCCAGTTGAGCACTGATTTGTGCAGATAGTCAAAACTATTCAATTCATTTTTATACAGGGGGTTGGGTAATAATAAACAGTTATTTCATGCCTGGTTGGGGAATAGTCAAAACTATGTCCCGAGGTGCCGTTGACAGCTCAATGCATTATTGCCCGAGGCCGAACTGCCAAACAGCCATGAAATAACTGCTTTATTACCCAACTAAACCAGAAATCATAAGCGATTTCGTTACAAAATTGACTACTAATTGCCGCGCGACGTTATTGCCGCTCGAGATATTCTACGTTATGCTCGTGACGTTGACGTCATAGGTCATGGTCATAGTAAAAACTATTCCACCCCGTTTTTCCATTACGTTTGCATGGGTGACGTCACTAGCATGGTATAGTCAAAACTATGGACCGGCATGTGACGTCACATTTGTCGCATTACATGCATTTCGTACATCGCGTGCCAATTAAGCACTGATTTGTGCAGATAGTCAAAACTATTCAATTTATTTTCATACAGGGGGTTGGGTAATAATTAGTGATATGTCACTGGGCGGTTAAGCGTGACGTTACTTTGCGCTGTTTTGACGCCATTTTGATAAAATTATGATGTCAGTTATCCCAAAAGTCACGTTACCTTGACGTTAGACGGTGTAACGTTATTTCAACGCGTTCAAAACGTAACGAACGTATGTAAATGTTTGCGGTGCAGTCAAAAGTTTGGCGCGATTGCTTCAATGCAATGATGGAAAAGTTAAAGAAACTTTTAAGGTTTAAAATGATTTTATTCCGTTTATTGTGTGTTAGAACCGAAATAGATCAGCTCTAGTGCGTGAATTGTTGTGTAATATATCACTGCTTGTCGGTCAGTTGTACGCAAATAAATCACTCGCGCAGCGCGCTCGTGATTGGCTCTGCTTTACAACTGACTTCCAAACAGTGATATATAACTCACTTCACAATCCACTGCTAGAGCTGATCTATTTCTTAAATATACTGTCGCAAATTTTTGACGTTATCTAATCAGACGTCGCGTTACATTCTCACTGAGTGCATTAGAATTTGCTTTCTAATAGACAACAAGAGCAAATAAATTTCTATTGCTTCTTGTAAATTTATTTTGTGTGATCTTGTAATAAACCACTTGTTGTACATGCGAAAAGAATTGTATTTTTTTATTCCCATAAATTATTTAACGGAATTGTATTGAATTGTATTCTTACTTTTACCGTGAGGATAACATGTTCGTGAAATGTTTTCCCTTCATATCTCACATTTATGGAGTAAAACTGAGGATTACAGGGGTATAAATGTGATTCTAATGTGTACCCACAATCATTGTTTTGAGCATAAATATTGAAAATATCACAATTTTTCCAATGAAATTTTCAGTTTTACTACTGTTAAAAGTCTCTGTATATTACATGGGCGTGATGATTACCTCCGCTCTCGAGATGACGATGTTGATGAGCACTCTGTCATTACTTCTGAACCCCTTCAACGATTTGTTAAGAGTTTCTGTGTAGTAATTCATGCTGTCTTCAAGATATGAAGCTGCAACAAATGTGGAATTATATTATTAACTGAGCCTTTGCGTGACAAAACCAACAATTTGGGTTTCCGACCAGGTCCGACACAAACCAGGCTGTACAATCACAGTAGACGGTTAGAAGCTTGACATTTCGGATTTAGAAAGAAAAGGAATTGTACTATCCGTGTAGCGAAAACAAAGGCGCTGATCAGCTTCGCAGTTACTGCGAAGCTGATCTGCGCATTTGTTTTCGCCTATGAAGATTGTTGGTTTTCCCATTCGGCGGCTCAACTGATAAAACTAAGTATCATGCAGAATGTTCAATCTTGATATGTGCAGAATGTTCAATCTTAACATGTGCAGCCTCTACGCTTAAACCGATATATTAATGGAAAAAAGATATACTGCGTATACGTTATTAAACCAAAATGTAAACCTCTTGGTTAACATAATGTGCAGTCTTTGCTTCAAGCACAAACATAAGCATTGACCAGGTCCGTTACATGTTTACCACACGGGATCAAATTTTCGCATATGCAAAATACTGTTTCCTCTCTTGGACAGTGTAGTGCCCGTTGATGTCCTTTGATGCTGCTTTCTGTCACCAGTTGTGACTCTGTCAGTATTTGTATGCTATTGCACTACCAAACGTGAAGATGTTAACGGTTTTAACGGGTGCTACAATACATTGTATATAAATTAAGACCGTTCTCTGCACGGCCTATATAATGTAGTGATATTACCCATTGTGAGCAGAGCATCTCTGAAATCACCTTTTGTTGCCTGTGTTATAGCTTCCTTCAATGGCAGGTCGGTTATCTAAAATAAACATGGATGCTTGTATGTCAATTTAGGAAAAGGAAGGAAGGAAGGAAGGAAGGAAGGAAGGAAGGAAGGAAGGAAGGAAGGATGGAAGGAAGGAAAAAAGGAAGGAAGGAAAAAAGGAAGGAAGTAAAAAAGAAAGTATACGTTATTTCTTTATTTTATAAAAGTGATCCATTTGGTTTTCATCATTTTTTCTATGGACCCTTCCTAGTTTCGACGAGTGTAGATCAATAATTTTCAATTTAGAGTTTTTCGGATTCGGTCAATGATTTGTTCTGTCTTACAACGTAGCTTAAACATTTTTGATTTTAAAAATAATGAAATGTTTGCACTTTTTAAAGCAACTTTTGAATATTTTGTTACTAAATGGAGTTAATTCTTCGAGAAACACTAGCAGTGACAATAGCTCCATTAAAAATGCTAAAAGTGTTATCTGAAAAAGATCCGTTACCACAAAGTAAGAAAACAAAATCCAGTTCGTGACAAAGCAAACCCTCGAATTTCAAAGATCTCACAAGGAATCATGGTTGACAGTTTGTATTCATATTTGTAATTTGTGAAAGAATAACCAGTTTTGTACTAAAGGCCCGCTCAGACCACAACGTATTAGCCAGCGTATGAGCAGCGTATGAAAAAACATCCAGTACGTTGCTGTACGTTGTCATACGCTGTTCATTCTATGCTCAAAATCCGGAAAATGCTCTCTCTGAACGTATACAAAGCGTATGCTTAGCGCACGGAACGTATGTCTAACGTATGAGTAGCTTATTCATAACGTAGCCCTGGCGTATCATGACTTATAACATCGTATAACAGCGTACGCCCAGCGTTAGCATAGCGTTCTTGACTTATGAGGAGCGTATGTACAACGTACGTCTGACGTATTCCAAACGTATGCACAGCGTGCTTCTAACGAACTTGACGT
The DNA here is from genome assembly GCA_964017185.1 of Rugalucina vietnamica. Taxonomy (NCBI): domain Eukaryota; kingdom Metazoa; phylum Mollusca; class Bivalvia; order Lucinida; family Lucinidae; genus Rugalucina; species Rugalucina vietnamica. The sequence goes on from OZ024872.1 coordinate 2,889,965, forward strand.
TCTTCAAAAAAGGGAGTCAAACATATACATGGTTCCAGTAAAATGGAAAACTTACATAAATAAATAAATAAATAAAAGGAAATTAAAATGACCAAAGTAATATACACACCTGATTCTTCGGGTGCATTTTGTGGATTTCTTATATCGTTTCTCAGAAGAATCATTTCCTACTTAGGTAGAACTGAGTTTATGGGTCATTTGACTGGAGCTGAAAACTTGCATGATATAACGCATAAAAAGGTACAAGTAGGCAAAGATCAGGAAAAGGCGCAATCAGAAAAAGATTCCCACTCCAAAAACCGAGGTGGGAAAAAACCAAACTAACAGTCAGGTACTTATACCATGAAACATATCGTAAGCCGAATGAGCAGCTATTTTCCCAATAGGTGGCCACTCAGTTACCTTAACTTAACTAAAAATATGAAAACATACATAAGGCGCCAACAGCACAAAAAATGTTTTTAAAAACACCAAGACATAAAACAAAAAGTATACTTAATTATGCAATATATCATCGTATTCGATACATGTATTTTAGTGACTAAGCTTCCATCGAAACAAACAAATTGTCACTGCCAGTATTATTGTTTGAGAAGACCTAGTAGAAACATATATTATGATGGGTAAGGTTTTTAAGATTCGCGTCTGTTTCTGTTTCAGTATTGTATTAACACTTCTCACAGCTAAGAAGTCTCCCATAACAATTTCTCATCAAATATTCGTTTTTACAAAATGTAATCCTTCGATATACTGAAAATAACCAGCATATTGTTGAATCTACCTGCTTAAATTTTCAGTTACCTTTGATATTCGATTTGATAATGAGCATATTTTGAAAAAAAGTGACTTTAATATTCAACTAATCTTTGACACTTTATATGTCGACAATTTTATAAAGGGTCGTCGAATATGAGCTTCGAAGGCATCCAGTTCTTACAAAAAATATTCTCTGGACAAGCGATAATACAACAGTGAATACAATTTAGCCATACACCCAATTGTGCAATTTGTTGTTGGCCGAGTATATTATTTTGATGCTTCCGTGTGGCTATTTAATCATGAACATAGTCCCTATTCCTTCCATTTTTATATATACATAAAATCCAGAACGCTGACCAATGCGCTACGCGTAAGTTGTGCATACGCTGAGAACGTTCTTCGCACGTTTAACATACGCTGCATACGTTCCGAGCACGCTGCTAGTACGTTGGTAATTCGCTATGCATACGCTTCTCATACGCTAAACAAAAATCCAGGTGAGCTTTGGCGTACGACAACGTATGCGAACGTGTGAGTTACTTACAGGTAACGTTCATGAACTTATGCATAACGTATTCGTTGCGTATGCCTAACTTATGAGCAACGTATTATCGGTACGTCGGCATACGTTGGAAATTTTGTGCATGCACAAAATTTCTGGGCGTACACGACGTACGACAACGTATGCCAGCGTATTGTAGCGTACCCCCAACTTATGCAAAACTTATGCCGAACGTATGCAACGTACACCAACGTATGGACAAAATATCTCATACGTCGGCATACGTTGGCGATATACGCTGTGGTGTGAGCACCCTTTAAGGCTGAAAATTTTATGTTTTTTATGGGAACTATTTACAAAGCTGCACTCTGATTTTCATTCAACGCATAGTTCAGAATTCACGGTAAAGTGGCTATTACGATTTACTTGGAACGGGTCAGTGTAATTTTGCAAGAAAAATAATATTCCAGCATGAATTTTGCTCAGCATTAGTGCAAAAATATTTATTCTTTCACAAGTTAAAAATAAAAATACCAACCGTTAATCATGGCTCCTTGTTGAATCTTTGAAACTCGAAGATGAGTTACATATTAGTGCGCAGCTGTACAGTGCCCTGTGAATAATGTTTATATTAATCGCTATAAAATAAAATAAGATAAAATAAATAAATAAAAAAAATACTTGTTTTATACAATGTAACTACCTTTTGGTAAATATGGCACACAGAAGCAAACTGTTGTTTGTTAAAAGACGTAAGAATTTCTATCAAAGCATCTTCGTGATCCTGTGTTGGTCGCTCTCCGGGCTACAACACAAAAATATTCAAGATACTTTACTTAAATAAGCAATGTCCAGTTATAAATTTACAATAATGTTGCATTTAACCATGCCGTGATCTTGAATGAACTATATATTATCCATCGAATAAAAAAGAAACTCTCATGTACTAAATTTGCATTTACTAGTAGCACTGTTCTCCCATACAAACGGGAAGCTGGCCGTCAGTTTTTTTGGTAGATCGCTTCTCGTTTGATCTCATGCTAGAGACTCCTCACACTGATTTGTGTTTTGGAGTCGAATTTTTATGCTGTTTGAGCCTTATGTACATTTTCATATTTTAGTTCAGTTCGGGTAACTGAGTGGCCGCCTATTGGGGAATAGCTACTAACTCGGCTTACGATATGTTTTCTTGGTATACGTACCTAAGTGTCATGTTAGATTTTTCTTACCCTCGGTTTATGGAGTGGTATTATCTTTCTGATTGTGCCATTTCCTGATCATTGCCTAATTGTTCCTTTTGGGGGTATTTTTCTTATTTTTGCTCAAACATAGATTATAATCTATAGCCGCGTCACGGAAAAAAAACACGGCTTGTATGTTTCCGACTAGGATCGGTTGTGGATTTATGAGCATAAATTCTACAAAATAAAAGGACAGTAATAAATTATATTATCTGTAAAAAAGACAATATAGGCCTAAACATATTGCATGCTCAAGTTTCTATTAATTTAACCAAGAGATTTGGAGCATTTCAATTACATAGTTTTCAACAAATGAAAAATCAACAAGCTTTTTTTTCTGGAAAACATGTTTCTATAAAGTTTCACATTATTTCACATTATGTGCTTTTCGACGTTTAAAATGTCGCAAAGGCTAATAAAAATAATGTTATGACACAATGGGTTTCCAGAACATAATTTTTAAATAAACAATTGCTAGTTATGTGTTTTACCCTCCATAATCTTCTTGCATTTTCTTCGACTGTCCGTTCGTCTGTCTGTTCGCCATTATTATCAGACTGACTAAGTTGAACAAGGCACAGAGTTTGAAAGGACCCACTGGTATCCCCTTTAACGTCATCATCTACTGGGTGACCATATACTACAATCGTTTGTATATATTAGGAGATCATTCAAAAAGTATTGCAATATTTATTGTAGTTTTGTATTTTTAATTACCTGAACAAGGTTTGAATTGTGTTTCCTAAAGCATAAATTCAATTAGCATTCAGTGAACGTTTATTTGGATGTAAGACTGTCTGCTGCATATCAGCAATATTACACGACTAAATGCAACTCGGTCACGAATCATTAAAAGAAGCCCAAATAATATACTCAGTACATAAAGAAACGCAAAAGGTATATTTTCTGTCATAACTTGTACAATTTTAAAGATAATTATTTCAAATTTACAGAAAACAAAGAATGACATTTTCTCCTACCCGCAGACTGAGTTCCATATACTTTCGAATACGGAAACATTATGCTTTTAGGCGTCAATAAAGAATACCCATAAACAAAAAGTCGCAAGAATTTGTGGTGATGAATACACTTTTTTACCACTTTAAAGCCCTCTTCTGTTTACTTTTTTGCCTTAAAACGATAAGACAATTGTTTCTGATTGCCTTTTATAAATCAGAATTCGGTTTGTGAGTCAATATGGCTATCTTTGGCTGCTATAGTCAACAACATGAATAAGTGGCCAAAATGCTCAAAACGATGATCAATCTGGCACACTTTAAAAATTTGTGTCATAAGTAAAGATTGGGCTTGGCTGCAAAGGATATGAGTAAACACTTATTACAGAAGAGAATAATACTGTCTAAAACACAGCTGTATACTGTTCATAAAATATAACGCACATTACATTTTGACCAAAATTGCCAAAAAAATTAAGAACGTCTAAAAATTAATTCGGGGGAACTAGCAAATTTTAAATTACGTTGAATTGGCGTCGAATACTGTAATAAATTTTCATGCTATCAAATTCTTAATCCGTGTCTTAACCTTGATTTTATCACCAAGAGAAACTGATTGCAATGAACCGGATGTTCTGAAAAAACGACTAGAAATTTTAACTGATGGTAAGGTTTAAGAGAGTCACATTTATGTTTGTTAACATTATTTAATTGAAATAGGGGCATCATTTACCGACAAGGAGACCAAAATGCCGAATTTCGAAAGAACTTGTTATTTTTCATAAAACACATTTTTAAAAATCCCAGCAAAATTTTTCTTTTAATGAAATTCAATTAATTTTGTGTTTTTATGATTTGCTGGCCTACAATGATCATACTCGAAGCAAAATTTTATTTAATTATTCTCTCAATTGTGTTTTTTGGAGAAAAATGTTGATTTTACAAGTTTTCACCTAAAACTTACACCCGCTTTCAAATCGCAACGAAACTCAATTGTGAAACTCTCATATGAATGGCAAATCCTTAGAATCACTTAGACTTTGAAAATATATTATACCTAAACGAAAAAATAAAAATCAAAACTTTGCATTTCTTTTTGTACTGAGTATATATACATATTCACTTACTTTTAATTTACATCTAGTGTATAAACGGTTTGGTCAATTGACATTGTACATGTACAATGCAATCTGGGCGAAATGTGCTAAACAACATTTGATAAATGTTGAAAAACTGGCTTAGATTTATTTATCAAAGCGAGGGACTTTCGCATACAATTAAGCTACACATTGACTTATAGTTTGTTTATTTGATCTCTTGTATGCCTTTTTGTTTGATTAAATGACTATTTGTACAGCACTTGCTGTATATTCACCCGCAACCCTGGATTGATATTCAAAGGCCTATGGCATTTAAAGCCTGTTTTTGGCCTCAGATTGTGCTAATAAACATTGGAATTAAGGTGAGAAAACTATTCCTAAAAATAGCCACATGTCTTGCCTTTTAAAAACCAGAACAAGAACTTCTTTTATACTGCTAGCGTTGCCATGGCAACGTGCAGAAGAAGCATAGATAGAGCACATTTTGTAATTTTGGGTCTATTTTTTACCATTTCTGAACACATTTTTTAATTTTCAAGTGCCGGTCCACACGGCCGGTAGTTGAAAATGATGTTAAATGGTGAAAAAAATACCCAAAATTGCAAAATGTGGTATTTCTATGTTTTTAGGAGCGTTGCTATGGTAACATGCGTAATTTGAATGTGAATGTTGTGCTAGAATTTATAAGCAGGGACCTATATTGCAATACTTTTCTCCTCAAAATTCCAAATTTCAATTTTTTACCAATTCATGAGGCCGAAATTAAATCCCCTAGGCCTTTGTTATTCGTACACACTTGTAGGTCATTAATTAGTCAAATTTACCACATGGAATAAACATTATCAGCTGTACAAATACAATTTTGTGACCAAAAACAATAATAAAATTGACATCAGGAAAACATGTCCGTCAAAGAAATAACCCCTTAAGCCCCACTTTCATACAGTTAAACTCATGACTGGGGTTTACAGGGGTATGCATTTTTCTTATATTTGATCCAAAACAAAAAATGTGTGTACCCACATTCTATGTTTTGTGCAAAAATACGAAAAATAAATCTAAAAAAAAAATCAAATGAAAATTATTCTAACAGCTAAAATTATTGTTAATATATAGGCTATTTTAATATTAATGAAAATACATTATATACATGTAATCCAAAAAACACAATATCAAAGTGAACTAAAATAATGCACGACGTGACGCAGTAGTACACATTGGGAACATCTCAGGGACCTGTGGTTCAAAACAAACATTTTTAAACTTTATTTGCATATAAATGTTTGTTAGATCAATGTAAGACTCTTTTGCATTCTACTGAACCAGATTCAATGAAAATAGTAGACTTGTAATTGCACGTTGATTGCATCTCCTTAATGAAGCGAAATCGTTCTAGGCTACATACATGTACGTAAAAACATTTGCTTTGAGCACAGACCCCGTCACATAAACTTACACTCAAAATAACGTTCCCTGATTTTGGCAAGTTCCTTGAAAAGATATGCAAATTGTGTTTAAGCACAGAAATATAACACCACTAAACAAAATTGCTTTACCAATGATTACATTTTGTTGAATTCTGATAAAGTAAATTTAAAAATGAGAGCCTTAATTCACCAATGAATATGAAGGTACAAGTAGGCAAAGATCAGGAAAAATGGGATCCTTAATTCACCAATGAACAGGAAATATCATTGACTACATCTGACTAGAAAATTAATTGAGCCTGTGCGTGAGAAAACCAACAATTTGGGTTCCAACTAGGTCCGATACAAACCAGGCTGTACAGTCACAGAAGATGTCGAGAAGCGTGCTTTTGTATTTAAGTAGAAGAGGGATTGTACTATTCTAGTAGCGAAAACAAAGGCGCTGATCAGCCTCGCGGTTACCGCGAAGCTGATGTGCGCCTTTGTTTTCGCCCAAGCTGTTTGTTGGTTTTCTTATGCAGAAACTTAATTCTGATTTTAATCAACCGTTGACATGATGAGATATGGACCAATGTCATGACTATTTTTGGATGACCCTCGTTCCTTTATACATTTGTTATATGCTGCAAAGCGGTTAAGCTTCAAATGAATTTGGCAACCGGATCTAAGTGGAAATGAGTGTTACTGTGTGGAGATGGTTTAAAAACTTACTGAAATTTCGAGATAAAAATTCAAAACAAAAAATCTTGACACAGTTACCACCATTTTTACTACCGTAGATTTACCTGTGGTGAGCGGGAGGCCAGTATATGTGTCAGCGCCATCTCATTGGTTCCCAGTCCTTTGACGGCATAGTTGATAAGCTCGGCGTCCTGAGTTGTCTGATCTTGTAGCAATGCTGTGCACAAGTCACGGTAGTCGCCCTTGAATTCTGATCTGATATCGTCTAAAACATCCTGCAAATGATGGACATGCGATACAAGATTACACGAGCCGATCTTCAAGTATTACTTTTGGGTAAATATAGTTACATCAACTACTAGATTTGCTTTTGGCTACATAGCTAAAACTGTCCACTATTTTGAACATTTTAAGCGCCATTGACACATAATTCAAAAATATCAATTATTGACTCAATACAACCACATTAATTCTGGAATTATCGAGCCTGTGACTTACTTTAAGTATTTTAAGACTAATCTCCCACTTGTTTGTCCGAGTGTACATGTGCATGGCGTTAAATCTTAAACCATATAATGTAGAGCCCTGTGTAGGTAGGCATTTTTTCCTTTGGGAAAATAAGCTCTATTGAACCTTAGCATATACATGGTATCTATTGACGTAAATTTCTTCCAGTCTTTAATTAACAAGTATTTTTTTTTATTTCTTAGAATATAAGTAAATAATAGTTAATTAAGTATTTCCCACCTTGGTTCTGTGAGTGGGAATTTTTATCTGATTGCCCCGTTTTCTGATCATTGCCTACTTTAACCTTTTTAATTAGAGAATTTTGTCATTTATTTCCTATGGTTCAGACCGCGTTTGTCCAAACTGGCCAAGCTTACCTTGTCATGTCGCACCTTGTACGCATGCGCCATGTCAAGTCGTTGAGTCATTGACCTTGTGCTGAGCAGATGGTTGACTGTATCTTTATCTTTTTCTGAGATAATAGAAATTGGCGACTTTAAGCAACAAATAGTGGTATTTTTTAATTTATTTTTTAAAAAAAAATGAGCCATATTGATAACAACAATTCGTGATTGTGCTGAGTTTTCTCTTGCTTACATGCACAATGTCCTGCTATGTCCAATATGCACTGTGTTCTGTATATTGGTTCAACAAGGAAATATGCACCAAATATGAATATCGAGTGTTTTGTTTTATTCTGTACGATTTTTAGCTCACCTGAGCCGAAGGCTCACAAGGTGAGCTTATAGCATACCAAACAGTCCGGCGTCCGTCCGTCCGTCGTCCGTCCGTCCGTCGTCCACAATTTCAAAGATCTTCTTCTCTGAAACCGCTTGACCGATGAAATCCAAATTTTGTGTGGAGCATCCATGGGTAGGGGTAACGAAAGTTTGTTCGCGGGATCTTGATCACATGACCAAGATAGCCGCCACGCCCATATATGGTAAAACCCACTCAAAAATCTTCTTCTCCAGAACCGGCGGGTCGATTTTCACGAAACTTGGTATGTAGCATCGGGGACTCCAGCCCATTATAGTTTGCGCAAATGATGACCCAGGCATGACTTTGACCTATTTTACGGCAAGGTCAATTTTGGAAACATAGGCTTTTACATGGGAAAAAGTGAAAACTATGGATTTTTTGAAAACTATTGCAGCCTGAGACCTGAAAAGTGGCAGAAGCAAACAACTAATGGAGTAGATGAAGGTACGTGATTAATTTAGGTCAAGGTCATCTCTTGACCTTGGCCTGTCTGTCGTCCAAACACTTTTCAAAGATCTTCTCAGAAACCGTTTGGCCAATCAAACTGAAATTTTATGTGCAGCATCCATGAGTATGGGTAACGAAAGTTTGATCGCGAAATCCAGGTAACATGACCAAGATGTACCTGATTGTAAGTTTGTTTTTTTCCCACCTCGGTTTTTGGAGTGGGAATCTTTTTCTGATTGCGCCTTTTCCTGATCTTTGCCTACTTGTACCTTTCAATAATCTTCTTTTCCTGAACCGGCAGGCCGATTTTCACGTAACTTGGTATGTAGCATTTGGGAATACAGCCCATCATAGTTTGTTCAAAATGATGACCCTAGGATGACCTTGACCTGTTTTACGGTAAGGTCAATTTTGGAAACATAGGCTTTTACTTGGGAAAAAGTGAAAATTATGAATGTTTTGAAAACTATTGCAGCCTGAGACCTGAAAAGTGGTAGATGCAAAACAACTAATGAAAGAATGTGATTAATTTAGGTCAATGTCATCTCTTGACCTTGACCGGTATGTCGTCCATACACATTTTTCAAAGATCTTCTTCTCTGAAACCACATGGCCAATCAAACTGAAATTTTATGTGGAGCATCCATTGGTAGGGGTAACGAAAGGTTGATCACTAAATCCAGGTCACATGACCAAGATGACCGCCACGCCCATATATGGTAAAAAACACTCAAAAATCTTCTTCTCCAGAACCGGTAGGCCGATTTTCACGAAACTTGGTATGTAGCATTTGGGACTCCATCCCATCATAGTTTGTTCAAATGATGACCCTAGGATGACCTTGACCTATTTTACGGCAAGGTCAATTTTGGAAACATAGGCTTTTACATGGGGAAAAAGTGAAAACAATGATTGATTATTTTGTAAACTAAATGCAGCCTGAGACCTGAAAAGTGGTAGATGCAAACAACTAATAGTGTAGATGAAGGTATGTGATTAATTTAGGTCAAGGTCAATTTTGGAAACATAGGCAAACATGGAAACATGGGGAAAAGTGACAACTAGGTCTCAGGTAAGCGTTTACAGGACCAATGATCCTATGGTAACTATTGCAGCCATAGACCTGAAACATTACCAAGATGGCCGTCATACCCATTTAGGGTAAAAAAAGAAATATATTCACTTTGTCCAGTGACTGTACTTGTTGACTCTCAGGTGAGCGATCGTTGCCCTTGGGCTACTTGTTATTCAACCATTCGAAACATTCGATTAAACTTTACAAAAACTATCTAAATGTAGTCAATTTAAAGCAAGCAATAAGGATAAAACTTCTCATAAACAGAAGTCTTACTTTTTCCGTGTATGGCTTCATGAAGTTTTCTACAATCCTCATCTGGGCTATATATATCACCGTATATCGTCTCGTAGAACTCTGCAATTAAACATCAGCCATGTTCAGCAATATCAGGTCAATTTGAAATGCAATTGAAGTACATTTTTGGTAATGAACGCGAGTCGTCAACAAGTTTCAGTTTCCCAACAGTTCGCCAGGAAATTTCTTGACAAAGTTAAGTCTATACGGGTAACCATACTATACGAGTACGTATGTAAATATAGTCAGTAAATATAACAAATCGCTTCACGCGAAACATTACCATGCTCGTTTCCACGGACAATTTTTCTTTGACAAAATAGGTTTGTCACAGAAACAACATGCTCCTGTAAATTCATTTCTGTGGCAAAGATAAGCCAGCTAAGTAATACATGTATAAATAACCTTTGCTGTGTGTGAACGCAAAATCATTGCCAAAGTTTCTGTGACAAATAATCTTCGTCAAAGAAAAAATGTCCGTGGAAACTAGGCTTAAGTGAAACATGTATCAAATAATCTTATTCATTATGCACAGATTATTTTCCAGGTAAAGCTTGAAGGCAACGCCCCTTAGATAATTGAGGCACATGATGAGAAAGAATATGATAACACCGGTCTTCACAGTAAGTTTAACAACACAAATAAAGGCCAAGACAGGGTGGTATTGCCAAAGAATGTGAAGATTGAACATAAAAAGGTACAAGTAGGCAACAATCAGGAAAAGGCGCAGTCACAAAAAGATTCCCACTCCAAAAACCGAGGCGGGAAAAAACCAAACTAACAATAAGGTACGTATACCATGAATACATTTCGTAAGCCGAATGAGCAGCTATTTTCCTAATAAGTGGCCACTCAGTTACCTAAACTTAACTAAAAATATGAAATCATACATAAGACGCCAACAGCTAAAAATTTAAACACCAAGACATAAAAGAATAAGAACCACCACAGATGTATCGGCTTGGAACGATCAGTAATATATAAATTTACTGGCGGGCTCAAACCGGCTTTACAGGATCCTAACCTCACCCTCAGCTTCTGCTGTGGTTCATAACATTTAGCTAGTTTTTCGGTCCTCGTAGCGAGTCTCTAACTAGTCAATGAATCATCATGGACAAACAAATAAATGAGCCGCCTCGTGGGAAAACCAACAATGTGGTTTCCGAATAGGTCCGACACAAACCGGCCTGTACAAGCACAGAAAAGAGCTAAAAGCCTGAAATTTCGGATTTAAGTAGAAGAGGAATTGTACTATCCGTGTAGCAAAAACAAAGGCGCTGATCAGCTCCTTTGTTTTCGCCTACGCAGATTGTTGGTTTCCCCATGGGGCGGCTCAAATCATGATAAATTCCATGATGAATCAAAAACGAGGAGTCACAGAAAGCATCCATGGTCACATTTCATTACCTACATGTGTATTTATAATTCAATGCAATCGATTGCATCTGATATCTAAATAAAATATAATATTAAAATCAAATATAAAGGTTTAATCCTTTGGAAGCAGTAAAAACATTTAAAGGGAAACAGTACGGACTATATTGCGCAATGAACCCTCATCAGTAGCCCTAAACGGGAACTTTTGTTCCATATAGTCCATACTATCTCCCTTTGAATGGTTTTACTGCTTCCATAGGATCAAACCATTACTTTTATATGCTATTACTGCAGTTGGTGTTGTGACGTGTGGGGGCCCTTAAAAGTCTCCCCGAACATAATCCATAGTGCAGATTATATTTTATTTAGGTCTTTTGAGATCAGTTAAGATCAGAGTGTAACAGCCTTCTTAGTCATGTTTAAAATATTTGACCCCGTTTAGAAATGTGTCTTTGATTTAGACATCGTTAGTTAGGTTTTTTCCCGCCTCGGTTTTTGGAGTGGGAATCTTTTTCTGATTGCGCCTTTTCCTGATCGTTGCCTACTTGTACCTTTTTCTTGTAAATTTTCAAAATTGCTGTACAATAGTCTGGCTTTCTTGCTACTTGTTTACTTGAGTACACCACGGGGTAAGCAATTAAAACTTTTAGAACTTACCTTATCTATGTGTTTTCCATACTGTGTTCCGACATCGGCTGTTTTCGGTCTTTTCCGTTTAGTTTCCTCTTTGCCAAAAGAGTTTTCGTTGCCAGATTCACCAAGATCATCGTCCTTTATTTTATTGTCATTTTCGATTTTATTTTTCTTCTTAGTTTTATGTTTCTTTTCAGTTTGATTTTGATTTTCTTTCTTACTTTTAGTTTCATCTTTTGAATTCTCAAGTGCATTGTTCACTACTTTGTTACCTTTCGAGTCTTTTACAGTTTTTGATGTTTCCTTAGAATAATTCGTGACTGCTGTTTTTGTTGTCGTCGTCATCGTCGTTTCGCTTCCTTGAAGATCTGAAGTTGTGCGATTTCCTTTCTCTTCTTGTGTGGGTTGCTCTTTTGCTTGATTTATATTATCTCTGGTTCTATATTTGATCTATACTATCTTACAACTGCGATCTGTTCCCCCCTCCTCTGAGACAAGACCTTTGGCTTGATTTGTATTTTTTAAATTATCCCTGGTTCTGTATTTTACCTCTATCTTATATTCTCCATCGTCACCATTTGCTTTCTTGACGTTTTCATCATCGTTCACTTGCTTTTGCGCCTCATCATTTTCATTTTCATTACCATTTTCATCATTAATCGTTCTTTTAGGTGAAGATCTCTCCTTATTTTCTGTTGCAGTAACTTTATCATTATATGCAGCAATATTTTCATCATCATTTGCATGTTGTTTTGACACATTATCAATTTCATGTTCATGACATTTTTCATCATTTGACTTTCTTTGATCTGACGAATGTTCATTTTTATTAGTTTGATAATCCTTTTCATTTGCAATATTTTGATCATCATTTATTGTAATATTGTATTGCAAATCATATTTCATTTCAGATTTTGTTTCATTTGTATCTTCATTGTCTGTTTCATATGCAGATTCATTAGAATCAGGCCTGGATTCATCCTTCTGTTTCTCGACGTTAGTAGCGGATGGCAAATTTACCTATAATAACCTACTTCCCTTAGCTTTTTTGTTATATTTATTCGGCACTGTGACATTTTTCTTAGTTTTAGTTTTTGTTTTCTTGGTAGTTGATTTCTGTTTGGATTCCTTAACTTTTTCTTCAGTGGTTTTGTTTGGCGTGTGTGTCGCATCAGTCTGTATATCCACTTGTTCGTCTGTCTGTTCATCGGTGCTATATTGAACAAAGAAGGGAGAGTTTTGCACGTGGTTTAATATATAGGGATACATTAAAGGTTTTAAATGCCGCCACTGATAATGTACTGCCATGCAAACAGCAGCTGGTCGAATTAGAAAGCTAAACAGAATAGCAATTTTTATCACTGAACTAGGAAATGACATTTGTTTCTTCCTGCTTTCATATACACTGAAAAAAAGTTATAAGAGGCCACTTTTCAAACTCATTTTTTGTAACTAAGCCATGTTCAAAATTGCACGATTTTTAGTCTAAAGACGTGTCTTTCAAGTAAGTAAAGTTCCAAAGTGTTCAGAAATAATTTTCTTTCACTAAACGCGATTTTGGAGTATAAATGCACAAATCAATGTTTTTGAATAAAAAAAAAATGATAAAGCACAACATTAATTGAAATTATGAGCGGGTGTCATCAAAGGGGTCCTTCCGGCTTGGAAAAACATCAAACATTCGAATTTTCTCTACTGGTAGACTTTCTGCGCATTTTTAAAAATCGCAAATTTTGAGATTTTTTGAAAAATTTATCAATGTGCCTCTTAAACATGTTAATCGCTATTAAATTTACTTGATGAAGCCTGGAAATGAGAGATATAACCCGAGTGAGCTATTTTAGACTATTTTCGAGGACAAACAGGTCACGGTTGACGCACACTTCCGGTTTCAATGCCAATTTTTAACGAACAAAATAACGAAATTTATGGACGATTTTATAAATTTTCAAAGTTTATCAGAGTCTATTATTATACCTCAATACACGCTGAAAATTTCAATTCCATACTGCTGATAATAATGCAACCAGAGATGAACAAAGTTTGTATGCAAAATGCATACAAAAAGCTGAATTCATGTTATTCATGTTGCTGTCTTCTTGCATGTACAAAACAGAAACGAAGATTCTTATTGCCGCAACACATCTGACTTAAGTTTATCTTGCATCATGGTAGTCAGTAGCACTTTTAAATAAATTAAAATGTAAAACACAACGTCATAATATGACATTTAATTTGATGATCATGAAGTGTGATTTTCAAAAAGAGGGTACCTTTACTCATGCTTCGACTGCGTGAGACATATCACGCATTTTGGAATGCAGACACTCTCAGAGCCACTGATAGACATTGGTTTATTAATTTGATCATGAATTTTAATTGATCGTAATTTACTTTCTGAACTAGAAGAAAAAATATGAGGTGGCCTCTTATAACTTTTTTTCAGTGTACTTTGATGGTTAATTCAAACCCTAGAGACATTGTGTTGAATTAATCCATACGTAGCTGTCAACTTGAGTATGTTTCATGTTATATCCAAAGTGAAAGACATTATACAATTGTTGCCCTTGAGTGAGGGTGACATGTCGATTTGTTCAACAGAGGCAGTTGGCAATATCACCTGTCGAGGGTGAACAAATCGTCATGTCACCCTCACTCAAGGGCAACAATTGTTTTGTTATACCGCACCCTTTTTGAAACAAATTGGCGACATACCACAGGACAAAACCTGTGACTACAACTGCACATTTAGGCGAATATGACGTTACATGTGACATGACAGAATAGCACCCTCCACGTGCACTGTTAACAAACGCATGGGACTACAAGTGCAGATTTATTTATTTATTTATTTATTTATTTATTTATTTATTTATTTATTTATTTATTCATTTTTGTGCAATGGCCGAGTAAGACTTACTTCGCTTTACGATGGGTAACCAGAAACAGGTTGGGGACGTTTAGGGTGCATTCACAAAAAGACCACGTGCTGCACCTTTCGATTCTGTAGTGCACTCGATATCACTACGATACACATTTATGAACAAATTATAAGAAACATTAGGTCTGAAAACTAATACTTATATACCAATTCTTTACAAGACTGGGTCGTCCCATGACAAAACCAACAATTTGGTTCCCGACCAGGTCTTAGAAAAATCGGGCTGTACAGCCACAGGAGAAAGCTAGAGGCGTGAAAATTTGGATTTAGAAAGGAGAGGGGTTGTACCATCCGTGTAGAGAAAACAAATGTGCTTATCAGCTTCGCGGCTACCGCGAAGCTGATCTGCGCCTTTGTTTTCGTATATGTAGATTTTTGGTTTTCTCGTGCGACGGCTCAAGTATAAGAAAAAGCTTTTAAAAATCATAGACTTATACTGAGGATGATGTATGGCCATTCTAGCTTCTTTAGTTTTCAACATACGTTCTTCATTCTTGTCGTTTACAAGCACGACCATAAAATGTCGTACGAGTTGTAAATTTGGCAAGATTCCACTTCTGAATTTGAAGTTAGCTGCCCATGATTGTTAGAAAAAGGCACAGTTTGTACTCAAACTCAGTGTGTTATATATATATATATATATATATATATATATATATATATATATATATATATATATATATATATATATATATTTTTTTTTTTTTTTTTTTTTTTTTTTTTTTTTTTTTTTTCTCGGATGAGCGATCGTTGTCCTTGGGCTACTTGTTGGTTTTCTACCTAACATTGCATTGTCATGGTAACCGAAATAATCTGCACTCTATGACCACAAAAAAAAACAACTAAGGCTAATATGTATATAGTCCGACTTTGAATTCTGGATGATCAAAAGTAGGACAGTCTACTCAATAGCACGTGGCATGTGATCACGTTGGAAGAGTTATTTTGGCCAATACCACATAGCGTTAAGCCTATCGAAGTGTTAGCAATAACTATTGAGATATTAACGAGATCTTATTCTGGTTTCCCTGTCACGTGCTATGTCATTGAATTTTCTAACCTTTGATCATCCAGAGGTCAAAATAGGACTAGAGATGGTTTGATTTATACACCGGTGGTAGGTCATTTTGTAAGCCGTTTTGTCGGTTAAACACACACAGGCCTTTTGGGGGTGCAGTAAGAGAGGAGAAGCTTGACTGATCTTTCTGGAGGCTTGATTTATTCTACATTATCAAACAATTATATTATTTATTTTATTCAATTCCTCACTGACTTCGATGTAGGGACTAATTTCTCCCCCATCCGAACCCCCTGGTGAAATAATGCCATTTGGCGTGTCACCAGTAAACTATTCAGATGTAGGAGGAGGATGTTAGCTATCGACTGTCTATCAAACTTTGACCCAATGGAGTCAGTTCCTCGGTCGAAAATCGGGCTAGAGGAACGGAATTCTAACCCCACGACTGTGCCCCCTCCCGAAAAATACACCAAAATATAAATACAAGTCAATTGTAAAATATTCAAGGCCTAGAAGGATTCAAAGCTTTCGTTGTGTCTGTCTTGTCTGCCTGCCTGCCCATCTGTCTGTCTGGTCTGTCTGTCTGTCTGTCTGTCTGTCTTTCTGTCTGTCTGTCCGCGCATCCACCCCTGTCACTTCGTCTGTATTTATGTATGTCCATCTGTATGCCCGATACTGCATATACAACATACGCAGGATAAGAAGTGTCCTAAATGCTTTTATGAAACTGCGCCCTGGTAAAATAAGTAGGAAGCGTCGTGCCCGTCACAAATTGACTTACGTCTAAACATGGCATTACCTGCTGGAAAAAATCAAAGAAGAAATATCGACCTGGTAAGTCCGAGGCACCGCCCCCAGGTCGAGTGGTTAAGGTATCCGATGCAAATTTCGCCGCTTTATCATTCGATCATCTCATGGCCTTTTCCAGTTCGTTTTCTAACCCCGCGCGGGACACATGTTGGACAAGCTAATTTCTGATTGCGGATGGGCCAGGTGTTTTTTTTTCTTTCGGGGCACTCAGGTTCTTACCCATTCTACTAATTGACCGATCTCATATGACTGCATAAATAATGAAATTAAACAAAAGAGAATTTTCCCGAAAAAAAAAAAAAAAAAAAAAAAAACGCCGTACCACCTTAAACACAATGTGATCCAGATACCTAAGATAATTTGGACATGATCCCGCTAAAATAAGTACGCAAAACAGTCAGCATAGGTGTCCGCGTCGGGAGTCCACGCTTAAGTGAAAATGTCTAATAGCATGCATTAACATTCCACGTCGCATCAATAATATAGGGATCAAACATGGTTTTCCGTGCATTAACATTCGCTGGGTTCCGAGGAAGGTGTTGAAACCCGAGGGCGGAGCCCGAGGGTTTCAACACCTTCCGAGGAACCCAGCGAATGTTAATGCACGGAAAACCTTGTTTGATCGCTATTATTGCATAAATGTTTCGAAAATGTGTCGAAAATATAAAAAAAATGACTTTTGATGCTTTGTTTTGGGGAACTATTTTGTTTACATTTTGCGCGCTGCTGACATTTTTCTTTGATATGCTTGTTCCGGGGCCCATTAATGCATAGTGGACTACTTACCGCGCACAGCTGTCAATAAAATGGCGGTCGATTGGAAAAGAAGCCACGCTGTCGGCGATAATTTCGGAATTTCTTTATTATTAGCGGATGTCCATAATCAAAGAGAGCAGAGTCGTCATTATATGGCCTCTGACTGGTAAGTGTTAAGTAAAAATGCGCAATATTTACGGTGTTGCTAAATAATCCATCTCCCAGTCCCATTTTCCGGCGGTTTTGTCAATTTCAAATTTGTGTCATCTGGTAATGTGTCATAAATTTGTTGTGATTTTGAAGGGAATTTCGATTTTGGTTTAAATGAATCTAGTTTATTTAATCCGAAGGTTGTTTAACTCTGCAAACAAGGTTCCCTCTAGTGGTTGTGTTTGTATGAGTTTTCCTCCTGTTGATTGTGTGAGGGGGGGTGGGGTGACTGAGAGAGGGAATAGGATTTAAGCTGTGTACTAAAAACATTTAATCCCTGTCGATGCGATGGACAGTAATACAGGTGTAAAAGCTCGCATATCTTTGTCACCAAAGGGCTATAGACTAGGTTTTGGTCCGGCACTGTCTGGTGTGGATTTGAGCCCACACTGGCTGACTGGGCATGAGACTTTGTGAGACGCTCAAAGGTCTGCTTGTGGGTGTGCCTGGTAGTTTTTCTCGGGGTTATTACATTTTCGCCGCCACCGACTGATTTACCCGAGTCGTGTATGAGCTGAAATTAACTTGAAAGGAGTGTAAAACTGGCAAATCCTGATCAGGCTATCAAATTCACATAGAAATTCATGGCAAAACCATCATCTATTGATCTAAATTCAAATATTAAAAATTTTGCATTCCTATGCTATGGTGTTCTTCGTAGACCTGTCTTCAATCCTTACTATGCTGTAACCTTCATCTAGCCTCTAGAGATTGGGATTCATCTCATTCCCCTGGCTGCATTTCCATAGCCTGGTGGAGAATTAAAAGGGGGTTTATCATTTAGGGGTGGGTTTACACAAACCCACCTCACATGAGCCTACCTCTGAAAACTAATATCATCTATTTCATGGGGAAATTTGAGAAAAAGAAAGTGAAATTTAGAAAACTAACACCCCCCCCTTCAAAGAAATTCTGGATCTGCCCCTGCAGCCCCCTTCACCTCTTTCCATCTCTTGGAAAAAAGAGTGCATTTTGCCATCTAACTGACATTGGTTTGAGATGATAGGTGCTTTATAGCCACCCAACCATTTTATTTCTCCACAATTGTCACTTTGACATGACAATAATTACTGACATTTCAGCCACCCAAACAGCAGATACATGTATTGGTTCTATAGCAGCCTTTTCAGGCTTTCAGCTGATACTTTACACCTCCATGCAGTCACAATACAATGGAAAGTCCATTTTATGGGTAGGGTATAAAAGCCCATGTGGAGCTCATGCTGATGCCAAGCCAAGGTGTCATATTTTGAAACAGAAAATATCGAACTGGTGTTACAAGTATTGTTTGTCATGGTTGCATTGAAAACAAACTTAGGTGACATTTGTCACTTTGACTAGTACAAAAGCTGAGAGTTTCTATCAAATTCAATATTTTGGCAAAAAAGCATTTACCTAACTTTATATAAACACTTTGCAATTATTTAAAATCACTTCAAAAGGTATTAAATATTTTTCTGTATGTGTTTTTCCATGAAGAAATCAAGCTTCTTTCAAGAATTGGACCATAACCTGGCTCGGGGCAGGTTCTTGGCAGCTCGGGCTCGTCCTTGCTTTTTACTTGAAATAATTTTACTACGACTTCCATTGTATGTTTTTGTTTTTCTGAAACATTTAAAAAGTATATTCCTACTTACTGATACATTTTGGGTAGGTAAGCAGCATTCTTGGATTACGGTAAATGTTTTTTTTTATTATTATTTCAGCATTAATGAGGAGTCGACAATGTCTTAAGACATCAGGACTTTACCTTAGCTGTTGAGTGTTGACCCTGGACTTCATGACCAAAAAGAAACAAAACAAGTTCGATAAAAAAATCTTGGCTTTAGATCACCACTGTCCAGAGGTAAGACTTTTTTTAAATTATTAAATGTTAAGAAGTATTTCCATTGATTTTTGTCCCAACTTGAACATGACTTAATTGTTGAATGGGACTTTAAACCAGAATCAGAGCAAAACAAACACTTTGGCTGATCTTTCTCGGTAATCAATACAGTGAAGTCATGTATACCTACCTATTCCATAGTTGCTACCCAAATAATCTAGATCATTTTTCAAATGACAGAAGCAAGTTTTCTAACAAGCTGGCTTGTATAAAACAGAATGTTTATATATACTGTGCTCGCTAAAGTTTGGTGATGGCTTTAAATCCCAGCTGACAATGTTTTGATCATATCCTGACACAGTCTCTGCTTCCTGGGTTTAGTTTGTAGCCTAGTACTAAGGGGAGCTTAAAGTGTTCCTCAATGACAGTATGTGGCTGTGGTATGGGTTGAACATAGTATCTTCCTTTCCGGACCTGTGTACTCTACTACTAGGCGACCACGCTACCAACTTTAAAGCGGGTTCTCCCCTTTTCGTCCCACCTACTGGCCCGTCTTATGTGAGCTGAAATAATCTTGAAAGGGACATAAAACTGAATGAAAAAGAAATATATATATATATATATATATATATATATATATATATATATATATATATATATATATGTATATATATGTATATATATATATATATATATATATATATACGGTCGATCTGAGACTGATCAATATCTTCACAGCTGTATGTTTATTTTGGTTCCCATTCATTTTAAAGGTGATAATGATGTGACCATATCTGCAGTTTGGTTGGAACATCTTTACATATAGGAATGCTGAGCCATAGACCGCAACTGGGTATCGAGGGTAAGTTTCACGTGGAGAAATTCCAATACTATTATTGCCAAAACAATATTAACAGTCTCAGTGAGTTTGAAACTAGAAGTGACAGGTTTGTAATATGGATAGAGCAAACAGGAAACTATTTTTCCTAATTTAAAAAAAGACATTTAATCAACACTGGGAAACAACTCTTGTCACACAAAATTGGTTAAGTACATGTACAGGTCAACCTCATCATAACGTTATCTTTGGGGTTAACAGACACAGACTGAGTTATAAGTAAACTCATGTTATGGTGAGGTTACTATAGACATAGTCAAATAATCAGTTTGGGAGCCATGACATGGTTGTGTTCAATTGTTGTATTGAAAACAACATTATAATGAGGTAGAACTGTAGCATTAATACCACTATGTATGTACATTACTAAGATGATCATTAATGTCTGTTTTTAATATACCATGAATAGATCATAATCAGTCTAATGACAGCACATTTTATACAGACCAGATACTTTCATTTTGTTATAAACATACCTATAGTTCATTTTTAAATTTGATACTGATTCTTGTACATGTGTGTATAAAAATAACATTTGAAATGCCCCTTTGTTTTCAAAACCGGTCTTAGATCTTATAGCTTTTTCTTATTGTAGGTTGGAGTCTTGCTTAGGTGGTGGTTCGCTATAATGAAAGTTGAAATGGCAGACGCCTCCAGTTACATTAAAATCGAAGGTCTGGGGCCGCTGAAGTGGGAAGCTAACACTCTTATTTGAAGAAAATATTTGTGTAGACTGAGTCATATCTGCTCTGGTGGGTGAGGTGTTGCTTTGTGGCACAGGCAGTATTGGTTGGGATATCGAAGCTGGGACAGAATGTAATAGTGGAAGTGGGACAGGGTCAGCAATCATGGTGTGATCTGAAGCAGTGTTAGCAGATTGGACATGCCTGTTCTGTACATGTGGACTTACTGTGGTGGATGCAGAGAAAGCAGAGTTTAGAATTTCAGAGCACTGTCTTTTCTGTGCAGACGACTGGTCATCTATATAATGTTTTAGTGTTTCTTCAGATTTGTGTTTTGTGATCTTGCAAATCTGTTTTGTGTCTACACCACCTTGATACATAATAGTTATAGCTGTTGCTCTGACAGAATGATTGGTATATATCTTTGAAAGAGCTGCACGCTTGGAAATTAATTTCATAAGTTCACCAATCTTGTTCATACCCATAGGAACATTGTCAAACCAGATGCTGCCCTCTTCCAGACCCCAATTTTTATATTTTGGTCTCTGGAAGAGAGCAGAGCATTCTGGGTTCAACTTACTTAGGTAGAACTTATACACATCTACAATATTGATACCTTCATTTTCAAACTTGACACTATAGGCACGTACATCACTGTAGTCCCATGCTTTGCTTGAACTACCACCTTGCCAATTCTTGTTACTTTCAGTTAGAGCCATTGTTAAATACTCTTTACCCTCATCATCAGTTTTTATTTCGAAAGTTTCCCTAGTCATTTCCCTGAAACCCTCCCTCCCTCTTCTAGCAAAATTGTAACTTATCACAAACCAAAATGAAAGAACTAAATTCTCAGGACTGGTTCTGTAATTATGAAGATAACTTCCAACTTTTCTTAAATCTCCCGGTTCAATGGCAGGGTGGTGCTTTTGCCTTGGGTTGGCTTTTTGTATGTAATTTTTGCACATGGCCTCAAACATTTTGTTTGCTTGAATAAAAGCCTTATCAGTCAGAATGTTAATATCTCTGTTGTTTGGTGCTGACATGATTATGCGGTGTAGTCCGGCTCTGAGCCCTCTCAGAGTGCTCGGTGACAGCATCTTGCCATCTAACCCTCTAACCTCTGCATAGAATTTTTTCATATGAGCACCAAGGCTGTTGGCATCAACAGTTTTCAAGTCGATTGGCAGATTTCTCTTCTGTTGCCATGCTGTAAAATGTTAGTACAAGTTGGTTAGCAAAGTTAGAAGTTAAAAGCAATTGTAACTTTAGCCTAATCTTTAAAACAATTTATCATATGACGTTGCTGTTTTCCAGTGGATAACGTCATGTCATAACAATTGATGAACACACATGTATTAACACTTTTGTGGGAATACGTTACATCATTGACGATGTCTGTATTAAACAACAATGTAAATTTTCATTGAAAATATGTGCACTTTGAAAACGATAAAATCCTAT
Source organism: Rugalucina vietnamica (assembly GCA_964017185.1). NCBI lineage: Eukaryota > Metazoa > Mollusca > Bivalvia > Lucinida > Lucinidae > Rugalucina > Rugalucina vietnamica. The sequence continues at coordinate 2,912,331 of OZ024872.1, forward strand.
TTTAAAAGTCATATATGATAAAACGAATCTTACACTCGTGGTCATTTCATATGAGCTTTATTAAACTCGCCGAAGGCTCTTTTAATAAATTTCATATCAAATGACCACGAGTGTAAGATCCTCTATATAACAGGGAAGCTATCAGGCAGTAAAATGTTAGTATTAGTTTGATAAGTTGGGTTAGTTATTATTGTTTACTTTGTATAACATTCAAACAAGTTGACAAGTTTGATCAGTATCATCTCTGATCCATATATTGAACCTAAACGCGACAAAATGTACCTTCGGACATTCTGATATTACTAGAAGAAAACCGCGAAAAAGTGGAAAAATCATATGATGTACGTTTTAGAAATTTCACTGTAGAAGAAATTTTTAACACTGGGATACCAAATGAATGAGTTTTAAAACATGTTTATTTTTAATATTTGGACTTATCTTCCCTTGTTTTAGCTCCTAATATACTCCTGTATCTATCGTTAAACGGTAACTACAGCATTTGCATCATCTTCAAAATAGACAAAATAATTTCAATATATTGCCTATAAGGATAATATGATTTTATCTTAACAATAGGTTCAGACTAGTGCTTATAACAGTTTTTAAGCAAATGCATTGAGTTTGTAGTCTCTACTAAATACAGAAATACATTATGCATCCTTGATGTCATTTAGAACAATGACATCTGTAGGGTCCATAGAGTAAACTGGCCATAACTTACAAAATAACTTGGTTGATCTGACTGAATAAAAACTAGAGACAGTTGAAAGAATTTAGATTATACATTCTAAGTATTAACATTGTTTTTGTAATACTCAAAAATTGTCTGAAGGTACATTTTCTTACGTTGTGGCCCATTTTACGAAGTGAACAAGCAATCAGTCCTCATATCTAGCACATGCTTTTCATGAAGATTTGATTATGAAATAATTTTATGGCCTTTATTCTGCTTCTGCTCATTAAAGAAGAGCTTTTGCGAGTTAGTGAAGAAAGAAATGTGCATTTTTGATCGCTATATCAACAATCATGGTTCTGTCTTTCATTTAGTATGATTTACATTTGCTAGGTCCTCGGGCATTGTTTAAACCTCGAGCTATGCAGAATTTATGCAATAATAGCGATCACTTATGGTTGAATTGTCTTTCATATTAACATTTGGTGGGTCCCTAGGGGAGTGTTGAAAACCTCAGGCTACGCCCTCGGTTTTCAACACTCCCCTAGGGACCTAACAAATGTTAATGAGTGGATCCCTATATTAAATACTGGTGAACTTCTGTGGAAGGTTTGCTCTAGAACAGTGTGGATGACTGACTGTCCCAACATATTCTTAGCTGTTGGCAGTGGATGTTAAGCACTTTAACTCTTTCTAGGGGTTCCATTTATGCCTCAACTGCAGATTGGCTATCCCCATCTGAGTGAAATAAAATCTTGAAAAAGGGTGTAATACAGATAAAGAAGAAAGAACACTAAAAAAACTTTGACCAAATTTCTGTTTTTTTTTTTTTTTGTTTTTTTTTTTTTATTTCATTTCATTTCCACTGTAGACAGATGAGATCAGATCAGGATGTTCTATTATTCTTGGAGATTGACAAATAGCTAGTACTGCACATCATGTTATCATTAACAGTGATAACAAACACTGGCAAACCAAGGGCAATCAACCAGATTGGGATCAAATACAGATGAACTCAGTATAAGACTTGGTGCAAATATCTGTATAGGAACAGCATGTCATCAATAAGATCTTTGGCAAGTTGTTCCCAAATTGGTATTCAAGCTATAGTGGCTCGTTGATTTTGTCTGCATTGGTTGTTTCCAGTCTGGTTGGTTGTCTCCGGATAAGTGCCACATGGGAGTAATTCTTTTAATTTGTTGTAGAGTAAGAACGACTCTCAATGTTTTGAGCAAAAACATTAAAAATATCAAATTTTTCCAAAATTTTTTTTTAGCTTTTACAGTTGAAAAAAAAAAAAAGTTTTTGCAAGGCCAAGTGCTGAAAATAATTACCATGAAATCTGTTCATGGCCCATAACTCTGCATTCACTGTTGATTTTGGTTTTATGTCTATCAAAATTTTATCCAGATCAGCATCATCTAAGTCTGAGTCTGCTCCATTGTTAGTGGGAGTTTGGTTAGTACTGTTATTCTCAGTAAATGGTTGAGGGGTAGGCGTAAAATCTTGGACACCCCAAGGATCAGAGTAAAGTTCTGTCCAGTCTGTTAAAAAGTCGGTTAAATTTAGTGTTGTCTCTTCAGCCTCTGTAACTGGAACTGTCATTGTATCTGGGACTGTTATTGTAGCTGGGACTGTGAAATATAACAAGTGATATGATATGATGATAGAATGTTGACAAATTTATTTATTTTTTTCACAGTAGGACATGTATTTTTTCACTATTATATTTTGTCAGTTTTTATCACTGATATAGTTGACCAATGGCTTTTTATGTACTGAACAAAAAAAAGAAGCACAACAATACACTACCTAAGATATTTAGAATTTAAAGTTAAAACAGTGATATTTAGTTTGGACCCTTTTCATTTCATATATGGCTAATTAATGCAAAAAAAAACAACAACAAAAAACAATGATTTTCATATTGATCAAAATTGAATGAGATATTTCTGTCGACTAAAATAGTGCAAACATGGAAAAAAATGCACAGCCAATGTGCACACTTTTTTAACGTAAAATCTTCAAGAAACAATGTTAGGCACGCCATCTACAAATTCACGATATTAAAAGAATTAAAGTTAAAACATTCATGCAATAATAGTGACCAAACAAGGTTTTGCGTGCATTAACATTCGCTGTGTTTCTCGGAAGGTGTTGAAACCCTCGGGTTTCAACACTTTCCTCGGAACCCAGCGAATGTTAATGCATCCAAAAACATGTTTCATCCCTATATTATGACCACACGTGTAACTGACACTTATTTTGGAATATGTAAGGTCATTGATGACGTCCATAACAACAATGTTAATTTTCATTGAGAATATATGAGGCTTGGTTAGAGGGCTAGGCAATTTCCCATATCCCAAAATAAACCATCAGCAATATCATGATAACTATGCTGCCTTCTTTAATTGCACGCCGGTGGGTCGGGCGTCAGACTCTATGATGGCCCCGACTTAAAGCTATTCATTTTAGTTGGTTGGGGCCGGAGCTTCTTGTCTGTTGCTTGGCCCACCGGGGTCCGACTGGTGTTTTTCTTTTGCTCCGGAGTTAGTAGGTTATTCGGCGCCCAGGGATCTCCATCGTCGGGCAGCTTACTCAATCTGTGAGTCCTGGTTTTGATTCATCAGGATGTTTATCATGATTTATTTGTTTGTTCTTGATGATTCATTGACTAGTTAGAGATTCACCACGAGGACCGAAGAACTAACTAAATGTTGTGAACCACTGCAGAAGCTGAGGGTGAGGTTAGGTACCTGTAAAACCGGTTTAAGCCCGCCAGTAACTTTGTGTTACTGATCGTTCCAAGTCGATACTTCTGTAGTAGTTCTTTTTGTTTTATGTCTTGGTGTTTAAAATTTTTTGTGCTGTTGGCGCCTTATGTATGTTTTCATATTTTTAGTTAAGTTAAGGTAACTGAGTGGCCACCTATTGGGAAAATAGCTGCTCATTCGGCTTACGATATGTTTCATGGTATAAGTACCTGATTGTTAGTTTGGTTTTTTCCCACATCGGTTTTTGGAGTGGGAATCTTTTTCTGATTGCGCCTTTTCCTGATCTTTGCCTACTTGTACCTTCCCATATCAAAAGCAATTTAACTCGAATCCCACAGTAACTTCCAATATCCCATATTTCAAAATTCATGAATATCCCATATCCCAAAATAAATAGGGTCAATATCCCATATCCCATAATTAAAATGGGTGAATATCCCATATCCCAAAATGCCCTAAACAAGCCTCATATATATATATATATATATATATATATATATATATATATATATATATATATATATATATATATATATATATATATATATATATATATATCCACTTTGAAAGTGATAAAATCCTTTTTTGAGAGTCATATGATAAAACGAATCATACACTTGCTGAAGCTTGTTTAATAAATTTCACTTGAAATGACCACTCGTGTAAGATCCTCTATTTATGTGATAATATCATAGTTTGTTCAGAATTTAGAAAAATGTTATTGTGGGGGTTTCTTTTTTTGTTCAGTATATAATGTATATTTGTTTTATATGTGTATATGTAAAGCATTTACATTACGAAAACAGGCCCATGTAATATACAGATTTTTATAGTTGTAAAAAAAGAAAATTTTCAGTAGAAAAATTGTCAATATTTTTCTTATTTTTGCTCAAAACATAGATTGTGGGTACTCGTTAGAACCGCCTCGGCGAGGCGATTCTAACGAGTACCCCCAATCTATGTTTTCGAGCAAAAATAAGAAAAAACGGTATGCCCCGACAAACCCCAGTTTTGCTATATAATTGTGGGGTATAAGGGGGTAAATATTACACGGACATGTTTTAAGTGATGTATGTTTTTATTATTCAAAATGTGATGCCTGTAAAGCTACAATAGTAAACAGGTTTTCGCATGATACAGCTAAAATCTGATTGTCTTTAAGAAGACTAAGATCACTGGTTCTTTGACAATTTTCTGTAGAAACTTAATTGTTCTCTGTTCTCACGAGAAGTTAAATCCACTATGTATGCACTGTGATGAAATCTGTTAATTTATGCCCGTCATTACTTGTAAGCATATCTGTTTCCAATGGGGACTGACACAAAGTTAAGGTGTTTAAATTGAAGAAATAGACTGCCATTGTCTTTGAAATGATAGTGTGCACCTATCCACCTATGTGTGTTAACAGACAAATGTAGCCTTAAATTCTGCAATTTGACAATTACATACTAAACATTGAGCGGTTTAAACTGTAGCAGTACATAGTTTGTTTGGAACTTTTAATTCCCATTTTTTCATCATTTATTTTCCTTCTATTGTAGAGAAGGCCATGGAAATCAAAACATGATAAGGGAGGTCAAAATGCATTTATGTGGTTAATGATTAACTGTTGGATTATCTCCCTTGAAGATGCGAAATAAAATGGTCAAGATCTTGAAACTTCTCTTTTTGAACCCTCAAAGATATCTCTCTTGATATGGTAGAGTGAATGCATATGCATTATCTGCTGGTTCCAAGCTTACTCGAAATGAATGACAGACATACAGGTTAACAGAACCCCTTGATTTTTTTAATAGGGGATGTGTCTACTTGCTTTGTTATATTGGTGTTAATAAACTTGAATCCAGCAGATACATGTAATAATTAAATGTTATATTGACAGATTTGTGAAGGAATGATATTCAAGACATGAATTCAGTTCCGTATTTTTGCATTTGCTGGTTTCCAGTTAAACCTTACAAAAACAATAAATCAGAATACAGTTCAACAAAACCACCCAGATTTCAGGGTGGTTTTGGTTAACCCTACATTTGAGCCGCTTCATGAGAAAATTGAGTTTTTGACTATGCGAAAAAAGGCACAGATCAAGTGTGCGGTAACTTCACAGCTGATCAGGGCCTTTGTTTCCGCCCCACGGATAATAATTTCAACTTTTTCAAGTTTCTAGCCTTTTTCTGACACTGTACAGAGCGGTTTATGTCGGACTTGGTTTAGAAACCCGACGATCGTTATTCTCTCGTCCCTGCTCATTCATGAGCAGCAACCAGCAGATAAAATGCAAATTGTTAGGCATAATAATCCACCAAGATTTAAGTGCGGGCAGGTAGTCACTGCCTCTGCTGAATCTGAATGGTTAATATGTTGGTGACACGCCAAGCTGACAATATGCACGGGCTAGAATGCATTCCCGACCACTTGGGTGATGGTTGAAACGCGGTGCAGAACGGACGGGAAGTTCATGTTTATTTAATAGACAAATTGTTTAAGGGGTTGCATGCAAACGTCCCAGTAAGGAAAACAGCAACGCTTGTGCAGTGCGTTGCCCATTTAATCTTCCCTTCGCTGGGCTCATATGGGACAAAGTGATTGTTGTGTGGGGTGTGCTTGCATCTTTTTTTTAATTGAATACCTACGGTTGCTTGTGTGAACAAGGTCATGCAGTGTCGGTGTCTCGGCTGTCCTTGGTGGCGTGACAGGGTCCAGCTCATGTCGATGCGCTCGCACCATTCTCCCGTCGTGTTTCGATCGGATTATGTACACTGCGCAGGGAAACTCCTCTCTGATCTCAGTTACTTTGAAAGTTTCTGTTGGTTTGCTGCCAGTGTGCGTTACAGTCTCCCCAACTTTCGGCCAAAATTGTAGATTCGCGTCCATCTTGCGTCTGAGCAGACTACACGTGCGACGCGTAGTAATACATTGTTTTTAAGAAGGCCCCGGAACTGGATAACTAAAAGCCATGTATTAACAGCACGCGCTCACGTGAATTGCAATATTAATAAATGGCTTTCTCTTCATTAATAAATGGCTGTTAATATCGTGTGGCACGGGTATTTATGCAATAATCACGATTAACAGTTGGGTCAACAGGTTTGAAGTGTATATCGACTGGTTTTGAAACATTTTGAATCAATATTTAACAATGTAGACACGACCTTCAACGTGCTTATTAACTTCCTAGTGACAGTCACACAATATTTTAAATGTTGCATGTGTGTGTTTTAGCTGCATATGATTGTTCTCATGGAAAGATGGTAGGTTTAATTCTACATTTATCTCTAACATAAAAGCAAGGTTTTGTCAAACAAACCACTGGTGCCTTATTTCTGTATTCTACTCATTGCCTCTTCCCTTTGTTTGGCTGGTGAAATAAAAAGCGAAAATTATTTTTTGTCAATGTCATGTAAATAATAAAGCCAAGGACATTGCTTCCGTATTCACCCTTGGTATGATTTGCATATTTCATTTAAAAACGTGTGGTGTGTCATTTGATATATTACATGAAAACATCATTGTCTTGTTGGAGAGTCCCGTTGACTTTGCAACCCACAAACCGAGGTGAGACCCATTTATGCGACCATGGTTTTACTGATCCTTTCCGAATACATGGGTCGTCCCTCACTCAGTAAAGCTGTGATCAGCTGTAAACGGTGTGTTTCGCTGGGTAAGCCCGGCATGATTCGGTAATGTGTTGACATGCTGTTTACATTCCATTTACTAAAGATGGCCTATAATGGTGAGTGCATGTGGTGGTTATCTCGTTAAAATATGCCTCATAAGTGCTTTTGACAAAAGGTTGGTATATAGTTTTATAGTTTTATAGTTTATTAAAGTCTCATGTTGACATACAATATCACATATAAAGACTGGTTACAAGAAATTATAGATTGCAAGATGATCCAGATAGCCGCTAAGTGAGCCTGCATATCAACATCATACTCGATAAATAGTGTCATTTACAGTTTTAGATTCATTTTCTAACCAACGTTTAACATATGCGGCCCAATTTAGTCTTTGTATCGACTATCCTGTTGAAATGTTGGCTCCATGTTGCCTTTTCTACAGGGTCACTGAAGAGGCTTAAGTAGTCGAAACCGCGGTTCAGTATGTCCCATCCCCTTTCTCATTGATACATTCGCTGCTCTTAAAGGATCTCAGTATAATCAATATTATGAACATTAGTTGTACGTGTATAAAACTTCTTATTAACTTTACGAATGACTTAGATAATTTTATTTTAAAATATGACCGGCCTTCACATTTTGTTTGTTATTTGATATCGTTGCCAATATTAATTTGAGATACCTTATACGTGACACACTGATTGTATAAACAGTAATTACATACGGTCGATATTAAAGTCTAAAATTTTCAAAATAATATATGAACCTCAACGCGACAAAATGTACCTTCGGACATTCTGACATTACTAGAAGAAAGAGGCAAAAAACGGAAAAAATGATATAATATACGTTATAGATATAACACTGTAGTTGTAATCTTTGAACACTGGGCTACCAAATGAATGTGTTTTAAAACATATTTATAGTCGGTATTTGGAGTTATCTGCCCTTGTTTTAGCCATAATACACATAATTTTCCTATAATTATCATTAAACGGTAACCATAGCAACCGCATCATCATAAAAATAGACAGAATAATTACGACAGATTGCCTGTAAGGATGGTATGCTTCTATCTTAACAATAGGTTCTGACCAGTGCTTTAACAGTTTTAAGCAAATACATGTGTAAGCTCTACTAACATGCAGAACTGCATTACGCAACTTTGATGTCATTTTTCAGGACATTGACGTCTGTAGGATTCATATTGTAAATTGGTCATAACTCACAAAATAGCTGAAATAACCTGGTCCCAGAATTACAATGCTCCCTTAACGTTAAGGTAGACATTAGTTAAGGTGGCGAATTTCAGCATCCAAAAAGTTGCATTTAAAACTTACTGAAATCAAACTTATAGGTTTTATTATGTACATAACATTTTATTCTACACACCTTTATATTTTTTGTAAATACAGTTATTGATTTTAACGGTACAATATCGTGTCGAAATTTGTCACCTTAACTAAGGTGGGCCTTAACTTTAAGGAAGCATTGTAATTCTGGGCCCTGGTCAAATAAAGAGTAAGAGACTCTAGAAACATCATACATTCAACGTAACTTTGTTTTTCTAATACTCAAAAAATTGTCCGAAGATACATTTTCTCACAATGTGGCACATTTTGTGGTTAGGAGTTTGAAGTTGTTTTGTTGAAAACTGTAAGTTTAATTGTGCATTTCTGTGATCTTTCAGATAATGTGAGGGACACATTTGCACGGTCTCTCTATCTCCGCATGTATCCTAACTTTCTTGGTTGACTATGTTAACAATGATTCATAAAATGATTCATAAAAGAAATGGTATCTTGACGGATAGACTCTTTCAACGAAAATGGTTATTTTATTTCATTAACTGGCAGTTACGAATGCCATGTTATATAATTAATGGTGTAAATATTAAGATATGTTCTCAGTGTCCCTGTTTAGCTCCCCGGTTCGTCCCGGTTTCAAAAACCGGGATGAACCGGGATAGAACCGAAGTGCTGCCGTGGCAAACCGGGATAAACCGGGGAGCCTTCGTGGTTGTATTAATATGTTTAATACAACCGGCCGAACCGGGAGAGATGTCAAAAACCGAGTAAAACCGGGACGACGTAATAGATCAGGGACTCGACTGTGATGAACCGGGATGATCCGGCGCAATCCGTGGGTAACCGGGACGGCACCGAGATGACCGGGACGGCACCGGGGTGAACCGGGACTCCACCGGAGTGAACCAGCTTTAAGAATTTGGCCATGGTTAACCTAGTTCCGCCACGGCGACGTCCCGGTTCACCCCGATTCACCGCGGTGCCGTCCCGGTTTACCCAGGTTGCAATTTCAAAACCGACAAACACCGTGGCGGCACCGGCAATCACTGGGACGCCACCGGGGTGAACCGGGACGCCACCGGGATTAGCCGGGGCGCCTCCGGGTTGAACCATAGTAAAACCGGATTATACCGGCCTGCACCGTGATGACACCGTGGCAGAACCGGAACCAAGACCGGGCTACACCGGGGTTACACCGTGACTGTGAGAACACGATCAATTTGGGTGGGAACAGTTCCCCGATTTATCACAGTATACCGACTTGAGTCTTCGTTTTTGATTCATCATGATGGTAGTTTACACGATTTAATTGTTTGTCCTTGGTGATTTATTGACTAAATTCCACGAGGATCGAACAACTAACTAAATGTTGTGAACCACTGCAGAAGCTGAGATTGAGGTTATGTACCTGTAAAATCGATTTAAGCCCGCCAGTAATTTTACATTGCTCCAAGGCGATACTGTGGTGGTTCTTATTGTTTTATGTATTTGTGTTATTTTTTAGCTCACCTGAGCCGAAGGCTCACAAGGTGAGCTTATAGTATAGTAGTCGAGCCGGCGTCCGTCCGTGCGTCCGTCCTCATTTTCAAACTTCAATATCTAGACAACAAGGCCAATCGTGACCAAATTTTATCTAAAGCATCATTGAGGAGGGGGAAAGGTTGTATTAGGTTTTGGGCCAGGTCGGATCAGAACTCTGGTTTCCATGGCAACGGATAGCTCCCATTGACTTACAATGGGAAAAACATATAAAAATCTTCTTCTCTGAAACCACAGGGCCAAGAGCTTTCATATTTTGTGTGTAGCAATGTCTAGTGGTCCTCTTCATAAATACTGCCAAACGTGCCCCTGGGGTCCATACGGGCCCCACCCAGGGGGCGTCATGATGAAAATATAAAAAAAAATCTTCTTCTCTGAAACCACAAGGCCCAGAGCTTTCATATTTTGTGTGTAGCAAAGTTATGTGGTCCTCTATATAAATCCTGCCAATCATGCCCATGGGGTAAAAATGGCCCCGCCCCGGGGGTCATTAGCTCCCATAGACTTACAATGGAAAAAACATAAAAAAAAATATTCTTCTCCGAAACCACAAGGCCCAGAGCTTTCATATTTTGTCAGTAGCAATGTATAGTGGTCCTCTTTATGAAAAGGTACAAGTAGGCAAAGATCAGGAAAAGGCGCAATCAGAAAAAGATTCCCACTCCAAAAACCGAGGCGGGAAAAAAACAAACCAACAATCAGATACTGATACCATGAAAACATTTTGTAAGCCGAATGAGCAGCTATTTTCCCAATAGGTGGCCACTCGGTTACCTTAACTTAACTAAAAATATGAAAACATACATAAGGCGCCAACAACACACAAAAATTTTAAACACCACGACATAAAACAACAAAAAGAACCTCCACAGAAGTATCGACTTGGAACGATCAGTAACACAAAGTTACTGGCGGGTTTAAATCGATTTTACATGGCCATAACCTCACCCTCAGCTTCCGCAGTGGCTGTTTTATACAAACATATATAAACAAGCAATAAGGAAATCATGTTAAGAGACATAAAATATAAATACCAACATATAACATGTATAACGGAACGCAGGGTGAGCAACGTATAACATGTATAACGGAACGCAGGGTGAGCAGCTATTGAAGTTAGGTGGTCACGGTGAATCCTGCCAACCGTGCCCCTGGGGTCCATACGGGCCCCGCCCCGGGGGGGGGGGAGGTCATGGGTAAACATAAAACCATCTTCTTCTCCGAAACCACAAGGCCCAGAGTTTTCATATTTTGTTTGTAGCAATATAATATAGTGTTCCTCTTTATAAATCCTGCAAACCGTGCCCCTGTGGTCCACACGGGCCCCGCCCCGGCGGCGTCATGATGAAAATATAAAAAAAATCTTCTTCTCAGAAACAACAAGGCCCAGAGCTTTCGTATTTTGTGTGTAGCAATGTTTAGTGGTCCTCTATATAAATCCTGCCATTCATGCCCCTGTGGTTAAAAATGGCCCCGCCCCGGGAGTCATTAGCTCCCATAGACTTACAATGGGGAAAATCTATATATATAAAAAAATCTTCTTCTCCGAAACCACAAGGCCCAGAGCTTTCATATTTTGTGTGTTGCAATGTATAGTGGTCCTTTTTATAAATCCTGCCTACCGTGCCCCTGGGGTCCATACGGGCCCCCACCCGGAGGTGTCATGGGAAAAACATAAAAAAAATCTTCTTCTGCAAAACCACAAGGCCCAAAGCTTTCATATTTTTTTATGTAGCAATGTTTAGTGGTCCTCTATATAAATCCTGCCAATCATGCCCCTGGGTCCATACAGGCCACGCCCCAGGCATGTCATTATCTACCATAGACTTATAATGGAAATATATGAAAAAATCTTCTCTGCAACAGCATGACACAAAGCTTGTATATTTGATATACAACATTGCCATATGGAGCTCTACATAAATCCTGCCAATCTTGCCCCTGGGGTAAAATATGGCCCAACCCCGGGGGTCATTATAGGACCCTGACCTTGTAAGATGATTTTTTCAAGTGAACCAAAATGGCAGAAAAGAGGACACACAATCCAGACAAGAGCTCTTCTGCTGATGTAAGTAGGGTTTCAAGGTCACATGACCAAGATGGCCATCATACCCATATATGGTAAAACCCCATTTTTTGTCCAGTGACTGTACTTGTTGGCTCTCAGGTGAGCGATCGTTGCCCCTGGGCTACTTGTCCGACTTTTGACAATGTTTTTTTCTAACTTCGGTATCGGGCTTGTTGTGACTGACAATGGTTTTGTTTGATTTTACAAGTTGTGACGTCATAGTTCGTAAAGAAGATCAAAAAAGGGTGTAATATGGTGAGTAGGAAACATATTTAGTCTTATTTTGCATATAGATTGGTGTCTGGTGATAAATAATTGAATGTACGGGTCGTGTTAGGATTCGAAACATACCAAACCAGATTTTGTTTGTGCGTATGACACTTAACATCATGTGTCTGTTTTTTATGCAGTTTCTGCTTTTGGCGAATCCATATCAGTAATAATTTGTAGAATAACCATAGAAGTGTAGAAAAATCGCATTTATTTAATTGTTGGTAACGCCAAATCGTCTTAACGGTACAGGTTTAAATTGTTTTGAGGACCCGGGTTTTTTTTTAGCTCACCTGAGCCGTTAGGCTCACAAGGTGAGCTTATAGGATGGCCATGATCCGGCGTCCGTCCGTCGTCCACCATTTTGAAAGATCTTCTTCTCTGAAACCGCTCGGCCAATCAAAGCCAAATTTTATGTGAAGCATCAATAGGAAGGAAGAATCAATGTGTTTATAAATAATCTAGGTCACATGACCAAGATGGCCGCCATGCCCATATATGGTAAAAACCCTTCAAAAATCTTCTTTTCCGGAACCACTAGACTGATTTCAACGAAACTTGGCATGAAGCATCGGGGACTAGAGTACTACAATTTGTTTATAAATTATGACCTTTGGATGACCTTGACCTATTTTACGGCAAGGTCAACATAGGTCGCCCATGCACTTGAATGGGGAAAATTGTTAAAATGTCATTTGAAAGCCAAATCTTGCAGGAAATGGGCAAATGGGCTGAAGGTAGGTAATTATGAAAAAAATTGGACCACAGGGTTTGGTCTGCCCCCACCCTGAGGCAATATACATGTATATTACAAAAATATTCAAAGATCTTCTTCTCTGAAACCACTCGGCCAGTCAAAGCCCAATTTTATAGGAAGCATCTATGGGAAGGGGGAATCAATGTGTCTATAAATAATCCAGGTCACATGACCAAGATGGCCGCCATGCCCATATATGGTAAAAACCCTTTAAAATTCTTCTTCCCCTGAACCAATGGACCGATTTCAACAAAACTTGGCATGAAGCATCGGGTACTGAAGTACTACAATGTGTTTATAAATTGTGACCTTTGGATGACCTTGACCTATTTTACAGCAAGGTCAACATAGGTCGCCAATGCATTTGAATGGGGAAAACTTTTAAAATGTCAGTTAAAGTGAAAGTCTTGCAGGAAATGGGCAGCAGGACTGAATATTAATGATTCTGAAAATAATTGGACCCCAGGGGCTCATTTGCCTCAGCCCCGGGGCATTATACATGTATATTACCATAATATTGTAACGGCACTGGCTATTTTCTGTAATTCTTATGGATACACCATTATTTTAGAAGTTTTTGTATTTTATTTGTTTACGAGTATCAAAAAACCAGGGCCGAACCAAATATGTGCCAACTTTGCATCGGTTTTCCCAAGTAAATACGCGATGACATCAGTTATTGACGGTTAGAATAAATCAAGCCTACTCTTGTTCAGTCTGCATGCTTAGTTTTTAACCCAATCATGGTTGATAACTATGCTGCCTTCTTTAATTGCACGCCGGTGGGTCGGGCGTCAGACTCTATGATGGCCCCGACTTAAAGCTATTCATTTTAGTTGGTTGGGGCCGGAGCTTCTTGTCTGTTGCTTGGCCCACCGGGGTCCAACTTGTGTTTTTCTTTTGCTCCGGAGTTAGTAGGTTATTCGGCGCCCAGGGATCTCCATCGTCGGGCAGCTTACTCAATCTGTGAGTCCTGGTTTTTGATTCATCAGGATGTTTATCATGATTTATTTGTTTGTTCTTGATGATTCATTGACTAGTTAGAGATTCACCACGAGGACCGAAGAACTAACTAAATGTTGTGAACCACTGCAGAAGCTGAGGGTGAGGTTAAGTACCTGTAAAACCGGTTTAAGCCCGCCAGTAACTTTGTGTTACTGATCGTTCCAAGTCGATACTTCTGTAGTGGTTCTTTTTGTTTTATGTCTTGGTGTTTAAAATTTTTTGTGCTGTTGGCGCCTTATGTATGTTTTCATATTTTTAGTTAAGGTAACTGAGTGGCCACCTATTGGGAAAATAGCTGCTCATTCGGCTTACGATATGTTTCATGGTATAAGTACCTGATTGTTAGTTTGGTTTTTTCCCACCTCGGTTTTTGGAGTGGGAATCTTTTTCTGATTGCGCCTTTTCCTGATCTTTGCCTACTTGTACCTTTCTAAATAATCTAAGCATACCGTTCTTATTCAGCTAAATTATGTTTTGTGGCTGTATTTTGCATCGAATCCCGTTCCAAAACTCGATTTCTTAGCTGTCATTCGCCGCCTTTTAGTCGTGTTGAACGTAGATATCCGAGTGTTCCGAACGTTATTTTGACGACAGCATTTCTGACGTCACAGCGCGAGGCACTTGTTTGGTCGTGGGTATAAATAGGAAATCCTAGGCGCAGTATTGGTTGGCAACTCACGCTGAAGGGTCTTCACCTGAAATGCTGAGGCGTCTGCGCCTGGATCGTTGTTGATATGCCTTGGTGTACAAACTTACGAGTTTGTAGGCAGAATGAGTCAACATGGGTGTCGATCTTGGTGCATGATGTTCTCTCATTCTGGGTGGGTCCCGGGATGGAAACTTTACTCCCTTTGATATTTACCGTACAAATAAATAATTCTTTGCCGAACTTGGCACATGTTTACTAATGATTATTTCTTATCATAATTTATATTATTAGCCATGCTATGTGTTCAAAACGGTTACGCCACGCAACACGCCTCGATCAGCCAAGTAAGGCGTAGACCCAGGCGTAAACTCTGGCGTAGACCCAGTCGTATACTCTGGCGTAGACCCAGGCGTATACTCTGGCGTAGACTCTGGCGTAGACTCAGGCGTAGACCCAGGCGTAGGCCCTGGCGTAGCATAAATGCATTGGCAGTTTTGTTTGTTATAGTGTTGTTCGCTTATCTAAAGCGTGTTGATGATGATTTGCAAACTGTCAATAGTATTAGCTACGAACTGTAAACACAATTCAGATCTACGTGTTATGAGTCCGATGCATTAATAAGACGAATTTAGCTTAGCATAGCTTGCCGGATAATTCTTCTTTTTAATACGAAAACTAAGATAACAAAACGAACACTTGATTTATCATTATATTGCATCTCATGTATATGTTTAAAGTATTAATTGATCTTTGTTAGAAATAATGCTCTTACGCAAGTCGTAAAATAATGCAACATATTGACTACGTTAACTAAGACGACAACCTAAGAGACCCAGGCGCGCCTTGGTACGCGCCTGGCTGAATGAATGTTGGTTGGCGTTGCCTGTTGTTTGTTAGGTAGCATTTTATATAGACAATTTAGCGTTCCGTATTCAGCCTACGTAGGGGACATTCACTTTGGCATATAAAGACAGTATGCCAACAGACTGTTGTGTTGGGGGTCTTACTTGCCAGAATGGACTCAGTGATGACGTTAGACCGAGTTGGTTGGATAGTGGTGAATTTCCCTACTTCGGCATTTTAATACTGAACATAAGAATTGGTTACTGCCATCCTTTAAAATACTAAGGGTAACGTTAAGACAATTTCATACGAATATTCTCGAGAGTTTTATTGTATTGAAGGTAGAATTGAAGGTAGACATATCTATATTCTGGAGCATGTTCTTACATTATCACTTATAATTAAGAATTGTTACTTTTACCGAATCATTTAGTATGATAACTCAGTTAGGATGCTGAGTTGTATAACTTCAATTGTTAAGGGTTAGTCCTTAAGCTAAGGAGTAAGAGACTACGTACGTTATACAACTTTCTCAACATGTTTTGCAACTATATTCAAGTATCAAGTCAATTCTATTCATTTACTATATGACTGCAACTATACATAATTGTACATCTAAGAATACATTTCTGTGTAATAAGGCTTTTGTATGTAAAGTAAAGTTTACGGTGTATCCATAATAACAGTAATCGATTTCATCAATCGTTTATTTTACTTGTAACATGTCTTCATCATTCAACCATCTACTTGTTAAGGGAAATATGGAATAAATTAAGAAAACTAAAGAATGGCTCGGTGTCATTTCACTCCCAAATAGCAGAGCTATCAGCCCAGGTCGGATCCACATAGAATTCCTAGTGAATTCATTGCGGCTGGTCACCTATCCTGACAATATAAAGAGAGTATACATTCGACCAGGTGGCTCCGTTGCAATATTCAAACATCTTCTCCTCTAAAAACCGCTTGGCCAATCGAAGCCAAATTTCATGTGAAGCATTTATAGAATGGGGGAATCATTGTGTGTATAAATAATCAAGGTCACATGATCAAGATGGCCGCTATGCCCATATATGGTATAAACCCTTCAAAAATCTTCTTCTCCGGAACCGGTGGACCGACTTCGAAGAAACTTAGCATGAAGCATCGATGACTCAAGTACTAAAATGTATATAAAAATTATGACCCTTTGATTACCTTGACTTATTTTAAGGCAAGGTCAACATGGGTTGCCTATGTATTTGAAAGGGTAAAGTGTTAAAAATGTCATTTGAAGGGAAAAAGTTGTATGGACAGTATATTGATTATTCTGAAAAAAATGGCCCAAGGGCTTCATCTGCCCATATACTGGGACTATATTCTATAACATTAGTATATACAGCAGATCTCAGGTGAGCGTTTACAGGACCATTGGTCCTCTGAATCTGACTAGTCCCGGATTTGTTCTGACTACACATTTCATGCGCCGGGTTTTTTCTGACTTAAATCTGCATTACGCATCATCTGTTTTTGTATTTTCTCACAATTTGTCATAATAAATAGTGTTTCTAATAACTGAACTTTAGGATAAGGAGCCGAGGGACTTTCTTATTATCCATTGTTCTGAAAATTTCATTTTAAACTTGCGCTGAACACTCGGGGTGGGGACATCTCTGGGGGAAATTTTGGTACGGGTGTCCGACCCAGTATTCATACATGGCATTCAAAATAAAGCCAGTCCCATGCATAGCCTTTGAAAAAAGGACCAATTTACTTGATATACGTAATTTTGACCTACACTAAATTCTGAGCTGCCACATCAGAATATGCGGCGAAAGCAAAGGCACAGATCAGCTTCGCGTGACAGCGAACCAATTATTGCATTTGTTTTGCTAGATACATGTACTACATGATTACTTTATAATAAAGAATTGGTTGTGGACCGGTAGTTGAAATTGTGGATTTATGGTGAAGAGTATACAACAAAAAAGCAGAAAGCGTATTTTATGCCTAGTCACTAGTTGTATAAAATATTTGATTTTAAAGCAAGAGACATGGAGACATATAGCTGCATTTTGGAATACTTTTCTCTTCAAATTCCTAAATTAAATTTTACCATAATCTGGGGCCGCAATCACCTTTTAAAACAATATCTTCTCCTCTTCCCAGCAGGCATATAACTTCAAAATTAAGTCAGATCGACGTCGATGCGACGTATAGACGTCGATCAGACAGCATTTTGACGTAATATGCCGGTTAGGTTATAGGAGAAGAGAACGACTTGAGTTTGCGATAACATCCAATTATAGCACGTTTTTTTTACATTTTGCAGGATGGTGGCAAAAACAGCAGATGCAAATATTGCCTCAAGACTTTTGCTGATGCACTTGAGAATGTAACGCGACGTCAGATTGGATAACGTCAAAACATTGCGACGGTATATTCTGCGATATACCGTCGGAAACCCAACGACATGAGCAACGTCGCTTGTGATTGGTTAACGTCGTGTTTTTCGTCGCTGGTGACGCTCACGTTTCGCGAAAGACAATGCATTTTTTCTATGTTTATAGTTAAAAAGTACGTTAGAATGGGGATAACAATATTCAAATTTTTCATTTGGGGTGGTATATCGTCGGATTTACGGTCGGAAATCATGTTTTACGGCTCCGCTGACGCGTAACGGTAAAACAAAATTTCCGACCGTATATCCGACGATATACCGCCCCAAATGAAAAATTTGAATACAGTTATCCCCTAATTGAACCCCCGACATGTATGTTGCTGGGCATATTTTTAGCTCACCTGAGCCGAAGGCTCACAGGTGAGGTTAAAGGATAGGGAGGCACCCGGCGTCCATCCGTCGGCGTCGTCGTCGTCGTCGTCCGTCGTCCACCATTTTCAAAGATCT
This sequence comes from Rugalucina vietnamica, assembly GCA_964017185.1. Taxonomy (NCBI): domain Eukaryota; kingdom Metazoa; phylum Mollusca; class Bivalvia; order Lucinida; family Lucinidae; genus Rugalucina; species Rugalucina vietnamica. Next base: position 2,930,723 of record OZ024872.1, read on the forward strand.
TCTTCTCTGAAACCGCTTGGCCAATCAAAGCCAAATTTTATGTGAAGCATCAATAGGAAGGGGGAACCAATGTGTATATAAGAATTCCAGGTCACATGACCAAGATGGCCGCCATGCCCATATATGGTAAAACCCCTTCAAAAATCTTCTTCTCCAGAACCAGTGGACCGATTTCAACGAAACTTGGCATGAAGCATTGATGGCTCAAGCACTACAACGTATATATAAATCGTGACCCTGTGATGACCTTGACCTATTTTACGACAAGGTCAACATAGGTCACCAATGCATTTGAATGGGGAGAACTTTAAAAATGTCATATAAAGTGAAAGTCTTACAGGAAATGGGCAGTAGGACTGAATATTAATGATTCTGAAAAAATTGGACCCCAGGGGCTCATCTTCCCCCACCCCGTGGCATTATACATGTAAATTACCATAATATTCAAATATCTTCTCCTCTGAATTCGCTAGGCAAATCAAAGCCAAATTTCATGTAAAGCGTCTATAGAATTGGGGAATCAATGTTTGTATTAATAATCTAGTTCACATGACCAAGATGGCCGCAACGCCAATAATGGTAGAAAACCTTCAAAAATCTTCTTCTCCAGAACCGTTGGACCGATTTCAATTAAACTTAGCAGGAAGTATATATGGCTCAAGCACTACAATGTGTATATAAATCATGACACTGTGGTGACCTTGACCTTTTTTCGACAAGGTCAACATAGGTCACCAATGCATTTGAATGGGAAAAACTGTTAAATGTCATTTGAAGGGAAAAGCCAGCAGGAAATTGGCAAATGGACAGAAAATTGATTATTCTGAAAAAAGAAAATGGCCCTAGGGTTTCATATGCCCTTACACTGGGGTTAAATACCATTATATTAAAACATGTTTATTGGTACACGTATATGCAGCAGATCTCAGGTGAGCGTTTACAGGACCATTGGTCCTCTGGTTTCATTCTGTTTTTCCGTTCGTGTTTGGGAATTACAGACATAAACCGATTAGCCAGCGGATCTTAGTGTGAACATGAAAACATGCGAAGGTTTAGGGTCTAGATCTACTAGATAAAAAGGTAAGTAGTAAGGCCAAGGCCTTTTTGATGGCACAAAATTACATTGACGCAATTCGCGGTAGTACAACTTAGGCCCATCGATGCATATGGGTGAAATAATTTTGGAAGGAACGTAAAACTGGGTTAAAAAGAAAACATAGCCTTCAAATGTCTCGAAATTAAATATCTTGCGTTATGTCCAACTCGGGGATGAATGGAAAGTCAAAATATTTGTATAAAATTGTGTATAGGTCAAAATTTTGTACAATCAAATATATGAATGGGTCACTTTTTTCGAAGGCATGATATATGAATGGGTCACTTTTTTCAATTACCAGATACATAAATGGGGTATGTTTTAAAGTATCGGGCGGCACGTCCGTACCAAAATTACCTCCGTGTTACCCCCCCCCCCCCCCCCCGCCGAGATGTCCAATAACATGAGCCACAAAAAAATCAGAAAAATCTGACGCATCGTCAGAACAAATCATTGACATAAAATTGGAAGTCAAAACAAATCAGTGTTATTTAGACGGAGAAAGAACGAAAATATTTTTTTTTAAAAAAGTCATCGTTTTCAGTGAAAATTGGGAATACGATTCAAACTGTCCTTACTTTCGACCTTGCCAGCACCTTCCACACGTTAAACTCGCGATGACGTGCTGTACTACGTAATTTAAGTATCTATATATAGAAATCACACAAAACCATTGTCAGTCACAACAATCCCGATACCGAAGTCAGAAAAAAAAAAACATTGTCAAAAGTCAGAAAAAACCTCAGGCTATCGGAACCAAGCAAGGACCCAGTGTTGACACAGGATGATAAAATTTGGTACAAACATTGGGATATGGTAAGTTGTATTGTGTAAGAAAGAACCAGCCATCTTCTGCTTATCAGTACCTTTATTTGTCCATTTTTAGCTAACCTGAGCCGAAGGCTCTCAAGGTGAGCTTATAGGATGGCCATGCTCCGGTGTCCGTCCGTCGTCATCGTTGTTGGATATAATAATTATGAGAGTATTCGAGGTCAAGTTTACTTTTTAACTTGACCACAATGCAACGCTAGCCACAGGTCATTTATCAAAGACCAATTCCCAGGTCAGCAATGTCAGTACCATTGTTCCTCTGGTCTAAAATCTTGGACCAAAATTGTCAACTGGCCAGAAGAAAACGCACAAAATTGTTCTTATAACACTTGCATTTTTAGCTCACCTGAACCGAAGGCTCACAGGTGAGCTTGTAGGATAGGCAGGCATCAGGCGGCCGTCGTAGTCTGTCGTCTGTCCAAAATTTCTAAAAAGAATATTTCTGAAGCTAATGGGTCAATCTTGATCAAATTTAATGTGAACCATCATTGGGTTGGGGAATTGATTGCATTAGGTTTTGTGGCAGATTGTATCAAAATTGTGGTTTACATGGCAACAGATAGCTCCCATAGACTTACAATGGGAAAATTTAAAAATCTTCTCTGAAACCAGAGTAGCAATGTCTGGTAGTCCCCTTCATAAATCCTGCCAACCATGTCCCTGGGGTCCAAACTGGCTATGCCCTCAGTTTTCAACACTGTCACTCCCCTCGGGATCTAGCGAATGTTAATGAATGGAAAATCATGTTTGATCCCTATATTCATGATTCATGTCCTGGGTATTTCACAAGCATAACTTGTTATTTCTTGTTTCACTAGTCTTGTTTTTATATGACTTTTTCGGCCGACGGTAAATACCAGTGGTTGTCAATAGCGATCTCCTTGTAAAAATCTATATGGACCAAAGTACAGACTTCTTATAATAAGACTAATTTCATTAGCAGCCTAGTTTTACTTCTCCAAATAAAGTATGAATGGGGGGGGGGGGGGAGAGATGGGTAGAGATCAAAAAGTAGATTCTATTAAATGTAAAAAATGATTTTAATAGAAAAATACTTGTTATCATTTGTGTAAGGGCCGGATGGCTTTATTAACGAAACTTCAAGTTCATTTAACCTTTTGAAACACTTCTTTCAGGATTTCTAGAAAATTGGTTTTACATAATGTATAAAAATCCATAAGTGGTAATAAGTGTATCTCAAAGGCTTAATGCTAGTTTAGTCATAATTTCATGTCCACATTCGGAAATGAGCACTTAATATACCAACGTGAAAAACAAAGATTAACAAGCTACATAGTTGTATATACATAATGTACATGAATGTCATAATAATGCACCATGTAAAAGTTTGTCAAGTGAAGAAAAGTTTTACAAATGAAGTAAATTCCTTCATTTAGTTAATCAAGTCTATTTAATTCAATGCAATTGGTATTAAAAATATCCTTTTTTTAAAAAAAGTCATCTGAAATCAAATATTAACCCCTCCCCACCTTCAGGGTATACATGTATGTAGCGAGTAGCGAGGCTATGCATTTTGGTTTTGATTTTTAAAAGGCTTTGAATTAGCCCTTTTTGAGAATATGCTGACATAGTTTATGCTTATTTCAATATTATTGTCTCATAACATAGCAACTGAGCCTGTGCGTGAGAAAACCAACAATGTGGGATCCGACCAGGTCCGACACAAACCAGGCTGTACAGTCACAGAAGATGTTTAGGGGCTGGAAATTTTGAATTTAGAAATTAGAGGAATGGCACTATCCTGTAGCGAAAACAAAGGTGCTGATCGGCTTCGCAGTTACTGCGAAGCTGATCTGCGCCTTTGTTTTCGCCTATGCAGATTGTTGGTTTTCCCATGCGACGGCTCAAAACTTTTCAATGGAGTTAGGATTTAGCGTGTAGATTTGGAAATAAGTACAATATGTCTTAACTCGTACAAGCATAGTGTCCTTTTTATGGTATATAAGCAAACAGCATAGCCCCAGATGTGACGCCAAGTTCTGCGGCATCCCATCTGAGGCTACTCTGTTTGCTGACAGTAAATTTCATTGAAAAACACATCTGATGTCCCTAAAAATGAAAGTGGACACCCAAATGATAACGATGGGTGAATCTACTTAACATAAGAATCCTAGTGCAGACCTCATGTTTTGGAAGATGGGTGCTTCTACTATACTGCTACTACTACTGAGCCACTGGCTGTGCTACCCACATTTCAAGCTGAAGGTGACACCTTGCTGCATCCTACCCTCACCTGCCTGGCCAAGTCAGAAAAACATATTTCAGTTATTTAACTGAGTAATGTACAGAGCGCCACTTTGACAAGATATGCTTGGAGGTCCTTAGTCCATTAACACATCACGAAAACATGACCATGTAATGTATGCCCCCTTGAACCCCTCTTTTAGATAGCAAAACTGGGGTATGCAGGGGTATACCTTTTTTCTTATTAGAGAGGTTGAGAAAATGAACTTGTAACTTGTACGTGTACGTGTAGAACAGTTTTATCCCCAAACTTCGTCATTTATTACAAGTTCAAAATACTCGCTACACGTTGAGAATCAGTTAAGCTGTGAATGAAATAAATTTGCGACTTGTAAGTTTTCTTTATATGTTTCCATCGATAGGTCAGGTAGGTACAAGCAGAAACGAAGTTCGATGAAGCGTTGCCAAATCGTTTTGCACGTGCAGCCGAAGTATATCTGACCAAAGGCGAATCGACGTACATGTGACCATATATGTATACCTGTAGGTATGTACTTTCTGGCGTTTGTGGTAACGCAATTTAATTTGTTTATAGGGTATTTAGCCGCGTTTTAGTTTCCGACCAGGTCCGAGATAAACCAGGCTGTACAGTCACAAAAGTTGACTGGAGGCTGTAAATTTTGGATGAAGAAGTTGATTGGTTTGTTGATTTGGGGTTTTACGGTTTACTCAACAGCTAAGGTCATATAGAGACGGGACCTCGGTTTAAAGTATCGTTCGAAAGACTGGATAAGCCCAGAATCGAACGCACTATCCCTGGTTTACAAAGCCGGTAGCTTAACTACCAGGTCACGAAGGCTTCTTTTATTTTATTTTTTTTATTTTTTTTTTTATTTATTTCTTATTTTTGGATGCAAAATTGTAACGCGAGAAAAGCGGTCGTGCTTTTACAACAGACTGGCCCTGCTGTGTGGTTGGAATTTGACTTTGGAAATGAATTGGCTGAAAGAAAAGACGGTTCCCGTTATTCTTCGGAGCTCGAAGTGGGTTACGGCGTTGCTAAAAAAACATTGAAAACCGTGTGAAATGTGTAATGTGTGTTAGATAACTTATTTCGTACTTCAAAAATACACACAGTTTGTTTGACCTGGGTTTGGTTTGTTTGATTGAGGCTTTACGTCCCGGTCGACAATTTTTCAGTCATGTTGGGACGGAGCCACCGCTTCCTGGGTTGTTAACCAGTGGTTTGGGAAGCTATCAGTGTTTTTGCTCAATATATGGCGCTGGTGGGGTTCGAACCAAGGACCTCTCGCTCTGGAGTATGACACTCTACCACTGAGCCATCGCGCTCCCCTTGTTTGAGCTTTAACCTTTGACCTTGAACCTTTCATCATGTTCATTAATTGTAGATGAGGAACCTGTTTCAAAAATAATATACATGTATAAAGCGTGTAGGCCCGGTATTCCGAGGGCCCTGTAGTCCGAGGGTCCGATAGTCCGAGGGTCCGTTAGTCCGAGGGCCCGATAGTCCGTGGGCCCGATGGTCCGAGGATCAGAAGATTACAAGTATTAGATTATAACAAAGTCAAACAACCCTTAATTAAAGTTTCTTTTACCTCATCTCGTTTGTTTCATTTTCATCAAATACTATTTATAAATACTATATATACGTATATACCAAAGTGGGGAAATCATGAAGGTAGAATGTAGGCAATGATTGGGTCACAAGTGGCATAAGCCAAGATCTGCTTTCGGGCGTGCCAGGTGGTTTTCCTCGGGGTTCTCCCGCTTTCACCCACCTACTGATTTGCATCGTCTCGATGAGTGAAATAATCTTGACAGGGGCGTTAAACTGAACTAAAAAGTGTGCGTGCGTGCGTGCGTGCGTGCGTGCGTGCGTGTGTGTGTGTGTGTGTGTGTATGTATGTATCATTGTGTAAGAATGTATCTGTATTCGTGTAAAGGTATGTATGTGTATGTATGAAAGCGCGTGTGCGTGCGCGCGACGTGTGTGTGTGTGTGTGTGTGTGTGTGTGTGTGTGTGTGTGTGTGTGTGTGAAAACCTTGGAAAATGTTGCAGATCCTGATAGTCCGAGGGTCCGATAGTCCGAGGCCCAATAGTCCGAGGTGCCGATAGTCCGAGGGCCCAATAGTCCGAGGGCCCGCTAGTCCGAGAATCAGAATATTGGTATTGGATTTATTCCATAAATCCTCGGACCATCGGGCCCTCGGACTATCGGGCCCTCGGACTATCGGGCCCTCGGACCATCGGAACCTCGGACCATCGGGCCCTCGGACTACCGGGCCCTCTGACTATACGGCCCTCGGACTATAGGGCCCTCGGAATACCGGGCCACAACCGTATAAAACACATTCGATTTTCTCAAACGATTTTACACTCAAAACGATCGTGTACGGGTAAATAAAGCTACAAGTACACGTACACGTTACAAGTTTATTTTCTCAACCTCTCTAATATTGCTCCAATTATGGGTACTCGTTAGAACTGCCTTCGTGAGGCTGTTCTAACGTGGACCCACAATCCATGTTATGAGCAAAAATAAGAAAAAATTCAAAAATGTTTGCTGAAAATTTTCAATTTTTAAAGCTAAAAAAATCTCTGTGTATTGTATGGGCAAGTTTTCATAATGAAACATCTCAATTGAGATTATGGGATGCACCTTTAAACAGACATGTCATACTGAGCTACTAGGAAGTAAATATGTGTATTTGAAATCAGTGTAATCCAAATCCTGCTTATTATGAATGATCTATTTCTTGAGAAGCAGGATTTGGATTTTATATGCAGATTTTGTAAAATGTTTCTTGTTTTAGAGTTTTGTGACAATTTTATTAGCTCACCTGAGCCGTTAGGCTCACAATGTGAGCTTATAGTATACCCATGCTCCGTCGTCGTGGTTGTTGTCGTCGTCGTTCACACTTTTCAATCATCTTCTTCTCGGAAACCGCTTGGCCAATAAAATTCAAATTTCATGTGTAGCATCCTCAGGAGGGGGGAAACAAAGTTTATATAAATGGTCCAGGTCAAAAGACCAAGATGGCCGCCAGGGCTATAAATAGCAAAAACCTTTAAAAATATTCTTCTCCAGAACCAGAAGGCCTATGATTTTGAAACTTGACATGAAGCATCAGGCAATGGAGCTCTACAAAGTTTGTATAAATCACGACCCTAGGATGACCTTGACCTTTTCTATGGCAAGGTCAACTGAGGTCGCCCATGCATTTGAATGGGAAAAAATAGGAAAATGTCATTTAATGGCAGAAAACTTGCTAGGAATGAGCAAATGGACAGAAGATTTATGAAAATATTTTGGTTCCAGGGGGTTGTCTGCCCCTGCCCCTGGGCTATATACATGTATATGACCAAAATATTCAAACATATTCAAACATATTCTTCTCTGAAACTGCTTGGCTAATCAAAGCCAAACTTTACGTTGAGCATCCTTAGGAAAAGGGAATGAAAGTTTGTATAAATGGTCAAGGTCACATGACTAAGATGGCCGCCATGGCTTTGAATAGCAAAAACCTTTAAAAGTCTTCTTCTTCAGAACCAGAAGGCCTATGATTTTTAAACTTGGTATGAACCATCCGGGATTAGAGCTCTACAAAGTCTATATAAATCATAACCCTGGGATGACCTTGACCTATTTTACGGCAAGGTCAACTTAGGTCGCCCATGCATTTGAATGGGGAAAAATAGGAAAATGTCATTTAATGGCAGAAAACTTGCTAGGAATGAGCAATGAACAAGAAATTTATGCTTATGATAATATTTTAGGCCCTGGGGTTGTCTGCCCCTGCCCCGCGGCTATATACATGTATATGACCAAAATATTCAAACATCTTCTTCTCTATAACCGCTTGGCCAATCAAAGTCAAACTTTGTGTGGAGTATCCTCAGAAAGAGTGAATGAAAGTTTCCATAAATAGTCATGGTCACATGACCAAGAATGATTTTGAAACTTGGCATGAAGCATCAAAGAATGGAGGTCTACAAATGTATAAATCATGACCCTGGGATTACCTGGACCTATTTTACGACAAGGTCAACTTAGGTTGCCCATGTATTTGAATGGGGAAAATTGTTAAACTGTCTTTTGAAGGGCAAAACTTGCAGTTAATTGGCAAATTGACTGAATTTTCATGATTTGAAAAGACACTGACTCCAGGCGTTATTCTGACCCTGCCCTGGTGTTATATACATGCATATTACCATTGTAGTCAAACAAGTTTATTAGTATTTATCTCAGGTCTCAGATGAGCGTTTACAGGACCACTGATCCTCTTGTTTTGTGCTGTTTGCGCCTTATGTTTGTTTTCATATTTTTAGTTACGTTTAGGTAACTTGGTGTCCACCTACTGGAAAAATAGATGCTCATTCAGCTTACGATGTGTTTTCATGGTATAAGTACCTGATTGTTAATTTTTTTCCCACATCGGGTTTTGGAGTGAGATTCTCTTTCTGATTGCGCCTTTTCCTGATCGTTGCCTACTTGTTCCTTTTTGTCTTCATTGGGGCGAACCTGGGTAGAACCGGTACAGTGAGAACGGGGCTTTATCGAGTTGTATTTAAGTATGTTAGTCAATGTTGTGGGAATTGTATGTCAGTTTGCAAGTTTGTCGTGTTTATTTTAGTTACCGTATATTATATTTTATGTGCCTAACATCATTAAACTCATTCTTAGATATGGTATCAGTCTATCAGAATATTGAATATATTCGTGTGTTTTTTTTCTTCTCTTTCTTTATTATATGCAATTAAATGTGATGCCAGGGCAAACTTGTTTAAATTTAATACCATCAATAGGTTAATTGTTTAATTAAGATAATTGGCTAACATTGGTAAATGAAGTGTACAAAATTCCGAGAAGAAATGCCAATCTCATGTTCCGTTCGAAAACTAGGTACATTAAGCTCTTTTTTTTTTAGAATCTTGCAGATTTAAATAAGGGTCCATACTTAAAAACTTAAACTTCCCCTGTTTAAATGTTTGAAATTGAAGCTATCACCGCCGGTTTACAAAGGGTTGCTGATGAGGGTTCATCAGTACCCGCAACTGCACAATATTGCCAATACTACATGGTTGGTTGGTTGTAGCTAAGCCCTAATTGGCCGTAGTGTTCTCTCGGTGAAGTGACTCTCTGTATTTTCTCTAAGTATAACTGTCACACAAGTAATCCTGCGTAGGTGGTGCGCTAATGTCTTGTTGAGATAGAAGTAAAGTCTATTTTCCAATCAATGCCACTCTTCGAATGTTATTTAACCAGAGCCCCTTTAATCTGAAATTGTCAAACAATTCACAGTAACCACTTGTAATTGTATCAGCCTACTAACTAAGACACCCATTTGCAGCTCACTATGCAGAGTTCAATTCCGAATGCTCCTTGTATAAACACTGAACACTGGTGTTGACTCAGACTTAAATGTACCTTAACATATTCAGTCCCAAGGTAGGAAGTAGTCTTTATCACAATTGATTTAAAGTTAGAATGCAGAAAACAACAAACATCACAAGGAGATGAACATCACAATATTTGCTCTTTATCACAGATCAATGCTTGTAGCATGCTTATATAAAAACCTGTGAAAAACCTTTTGACTAGACTTATATTGAGAAATACTAAACAATAAATTGTTGATATTTGCCATGCATACAATGTATTCAAGCACACAAACATTAACTATGAACACCTTAAAATGAAAATATGTGATGACTGATGGAAGATACATACAAATTTCTTTTTACTTTTTTTTTTTTTCATTATTATTATTATTATTATTTTTTTTTTTTTTTTTTTTTTTTTTTTTTTTTTTTTCTTTCTTTCTTTTTTTTTTTTTTTTTCATATATAACAATGATAAATGCATGACCATGAGACTATGATTATTGTTGATGGAAGCTGAAATCTACATGTATAATTCATTTTGAATGACAGCACATACTTATATTATCAATTATTGAAATGCTCAGACATGCCTTAAACAGCATTTCTAAAGTCAGTCAAGCAACAAAATTCACAGGCACCCCAAAGAAACAGCCACCATGACAATGAAATATTTGGCTATTAACCAAAAAGAGATTATTTCACTCAATGATAAAATACCCCATAGCGGATGGTGCTCCTTTATCAACAGCGATAATTCAAAAAAAAAAAATAATAATAATAATAATAATAATAATAATAATAATAATAATAATAAACAGTAATGATTAATGTGTAGGAGCTGGTGGCAGTGTATGAATTACAATTAATGAATTAAGTATCCAACCATACACACATAAAGTAAGATTCAGTATAATACATTACAGGGAATGAGGAGGGGCTGGGTGAGGGGGGGGGAGGGGAGGGGGGGGCAGGGGAATATGTGAGAAGCACTATTTTTTGAGAAACCTCTTTGTGCTTGTGATGTACTCACTAAGCAACATTAAGAGTGATTCTCTGTGCTCTTTGAATATTTCTTCCTTCAAGCTGAGGAAGATTTCTGCACTAATAACTTGTGCTCCAGTAAGATAGAACATCTGGGTAAGTAATTTCTGTCTTTCCTCTTCATATTCTTCACAGTCACAAATAAAATGGACTACGGTCTCGATCTCACCGCATGTGCAGTTCGGAGATTCTTCGAGACCTATCTTGTGTCTATAGTCATTTAGAGTATATCCTAATCTAAGCTGTGAAATAACCTTTTTTTCTTCTATGAAAGGCATAAACATATATGTTGGGCTTTTCAAAGAGACCTTTGGCTTGTATTCATACAAATGCCTGCCCGTATCAGATGCATCCCAAGACCTCTGCCATTTCATGCAACATGATACTCTCGCAAATTTCTTAAAATCAGCTCCAGTAAGAATCTGACTTTCTTCTGGGAAAGATTTTGCTTCCTCTGCAGCCTCTTTTGCTAAATCATCTGCAATACAATTTCCTCTGATATCGGCATGGCCCGGCGTCCACTGGATACTGATTTCAAGTCCTGATCTCTTCAAATCTGAAATAAGGAGTTTAATATCTTCTACAGCCTTTTTATGGGATGTAGCAGCCCATCCTAAGGTCAAAATTCCCACGGCTGATTGACTATCTGAAAATATTGTAATACCATGTATTTGTCTTTTCTTGTGTTCACTCTGAGCAAATTCTAAGGCCATAAGAATGGCTATTAATTCACCAAGCAATATTGAGCCTCTGTTAGTAACAGGTCTCTTCAACATGACAGGCTCTGTCTCATTTGGTACAAATATACAAGCTCCTGACCCACAGGGCCCAGGGTTTCCTAAACATGACCCATCTGTAAACACTATCAAATTATTGTAGTTAGACATCTCCACCAGAGATTGAATTATTACCTTAGATTCTTCTTGTTGTGTCACATTTCTGGATTTTGAGGAGCCGAGTCTGTTCCAGTACTCGGGCTTGGACTTACTGGGGCATAAGCCCTCTAAGAATGAGAATTCTGGTTCAACATTAATAATGCTTATACCTGTATTTGTCTCCATATCCTGTAGTTGTGAGTCAATTACTCCAAAAGGGGACACATGTCTCTCCTTACCCCTGAAATCATCTCTCCAGTCATTCCACATCTGTTTTATTGTCTGACTATTGTCTTTTGACATTATCTTACCTCCCTCTCTGATAGACAACTCTTCTCTTCGCAGCTCTAACGGAAGGACTGATGCCTCCACCTCTAAAGAATTCAGGGCTGCTGTACTAGAGACTCCTAAACACAGTGACAATCCCTTCCTTTGAACCTTATTAAGGGTGTCTACTGAAGTACTATTCTGCCAGACTGGAGCCGCAAATTCAATTTGGGGAATTACTAATGCTTTGTATAATTGAAGCATTGATCTAGTACTCATTTTTTCTGTGACGCTTACTCGTCTTAAGACCGACAAGGTTTTTTCTGCCTTTAATTCCAAGTTATCAAGATGCTTGGAAAAAGTCAGACCCTCATCTAACTGTACACCAAGCAATCTAGGAGACGGATTATAAGGAATTTTTTTCCCATTAATCCTAATTTCTAATTGATTGTTTTCTAACAATTCTTTGTCCTTGGAGAAAACACATACCTCTGTCTTTTCTATGCTCAGCTTCATGCGCCAAAGTGACGTCCACTTGAATATCTTTTCAACATCATCTTCCATCAACTTCCCAATCTCCAAGATATTCTTACCTTTCCTCCAAATTGTTCCATCATCTGCATACTTAACCCGTTCACTGCCAATGTCCTTGTAAATATCTGCTACAAAAAGGCTAAACAATAAAGGGGCAATCACTGACCCTTGTGGCAATCCAACATTTGTTTCAAAAATTGGACCTTTGAAATCCTGCATAGTACAAGAGGCCTTCCTGTCCTGCAAGAATGCGAAAATCCAATGCCACACTCTTCCAACAATACCCATATTGAAAAGCTTATATAGCAAACCTTCTCTCCACACACTGTCATATGCCTTCTCCATATCTATCAGCACCGCCACAGTGCTCTCATCTTCGTTGAACCCATTATACACATTCTGGACCAGACGCAGAATGGCATGGGTACAGCTTCTGAAACGTCTAAAACCCTCCTGGTCATTATCTATTATTTTGTTATGTTCACAAAATGCATACAGCCTCTTTGTTACTATGCGTTCAAGAGCCTTACCAAGGCAACTGGTCAGACTTATTGGCCGATAAGCTGAACAGAATGGTAAGAGGCTTTACCTGATTTTTTCAGAAACTTCACCTCTGCCTGTTTCCAGTCATCTGGTACATAACCTTCCTTCCATGATTTAGAATATATCATTTAAATACATTTTTCTGAACGTTTTAACAGCTTCCAAAGCATCAACTTTTATATTTTATTTTTCTTATATTTAATTTCATGTATTTCAGAACTGATGATATAACATGGCCTCCGTAGACGGATCAAAGTCGCTGTTTATGACCTCAGACGAGGCTATTGATAACCCTTGTGATCCCTGTAAGTTCGGCGGAACTGAAATCAACGGCACCCACTACTGCAATACATGCGCCGAATACTTGTGCAGAAGCTGTAAGGAATCACATCAACGATTTAAAGCCACAAGAAACCACAAAATTGTTGCCAGTAAAGATGCTTCCGGACATGGACAGACCGCGTCACAATTTAAGGTGTTTTGTTTATGCGATAATGCATTAGAAGTCACGAATTACTGTGAAACCCACAACGAGGTCGCATGTACGACATGTAAGTCTGTGAAACATAGAAAATGTTATGTTACCACACTTAAGGACAAAAGCGCGACCTACAAAATATCGAATATTCAGAACCTTATACAGAACACCCAAACCCTAGAAGATGAGATCAAGCAGTTTCTACAAGACCGGGACGCGGACGTTGAACGCATAGAATCAATGTTAGAAACAACACGAGAGAAAATAGAAAGTTTCAGAAGAGAGTTTGATGCATTCTTTGATCGTTTGGAGAACAACACGCTATCGAAATTAAGGGAAATGGCAAAATTAATGCGCCATGATGCGGAACAACACATCCCAACCTGTACAACTACACTGAAGACACTTGACGACGACCTTAAGATGTTGGATGATGCCTCTAAATGCTCCAATACAGATATGATGTTTGCAGCAGACGTCAAAGTATCCAAACGACTGAGTGAGCTACAATCAATGATGAAGGATTTTCAGGACGAAGTCAAAACACCATTTCTTCACTTTGAAGAGAACAAAAAATTGTTGGATGTGAAACAAAATGTGACGTCACTTGGAACTCTGAGTGTAAACAAATCACAGAAGACAAAAACTGAAACTACCAATTTCCTAAAAATGAAAGTTCAGAATTCACGAAATGTCCAGATTAAGTTACCCCGTGACAAGAAAACACCATTTATTAAAGGCTGTACATTTATGGCAGATGGTCAACTCTTAGTGTGTGACAATGAAAATAATAACATCAGACTCTTAAACTCAAAGTTTGATATAACAGACAGCCTTGATTTGGCTAGTCGGCCCTTTGACATCTCAGTTATCGACAATGTCACAGCTGTAATCACCCTCCCTGACCGTAAACACTTACAGTTCATAGACATTGTACCATCTCTCAAAGCTGGTAAACAAATAAGACTGGACAAACCATGCTATGGTGTTGATGTTGTCAGAGATGATATCTATGTTATCTGTGATGATTGTCCGGGCAATGCAGAAATACGTGTGTTTGACAAGAATGGAACATTCATCAGAAAGATACCAGATGTCAACAACAATTTGTCCTCACTCAGATGCCCTTACTATATAGCTGTCAGCACAACCTCGTCTAAGATTTATGTGTCAGACTATATAACCAATACAGTTAGGTGTATCTCAGTTGACGACAGTTTGATATTCAATTACAAACACACTGATTTGAGATATCCGAGGACTGTCATACCTGATGAAGAAGGAAACATTCTTGTTTGTGGACAGGATTCCTGTAATATCCATGTCGTCACATCTACTGGTCAGCATCACTCTGTTCTATATACAGTAGAAGGTAGACGAGACAATGAATGTCACAGCCTGGCTTACAGACAAACAGACCGCACACTTGTTATAGGACTTTACAATGACAACAATTTACTAGTGTTGGAATGTGCAAAAAATAACTAATCGCATTCATCATATCTACTGGTCTCTATCATTCTGTGTTATACAGTACAAGGTAGACGATACAATGGATGTAGGAGCCTGGCTTACAGACCAACAGACCGTACACTTGTTATGGGACGTTATGATGACAAAATGATCGTGTTACAACTGACGACAAGTAATTAAATCATTGACTGTTAACAACCCGGCAGACTGTTCCCTTTCTGCAGCTGTTCGTGTAAATAGGAATAGTTTTCTTGTGATTTGACTATAATGTGTATAATGAGCCGCGTCATGAAAAAGACATATTTTTGTGTTGAGCAAAAACAATCTAAGAATTGAAGGCATTGGTCCAATTAATTTTCAAACTACAACCCCAACACCAGGTGTTTGAAATGTGTGGATCATCTACGCTGTAACTACACAATTTAACATTACAGCGCCTTGTGGATAATAAAATAGATAATCGTTCTTAGTTTCTACATGTTTATGTCGAAAACTTAAATTGCAATCTGATTCAAAGGGTGAACACAGCCGAAAGAGAACAGCTACACCGTAAACAGCAGAACAATAAATGGGTCCGTGCGTAAGAAAAGCAACCATTTTGGTTCTGACCAAGTTAGACACAAACCGGGCTGTACAGTCACAGAAGATGGTTAGAAGCTTGAAATTTCGGATTTAAGAAGAAGAGGAATCGTACTATCTGTGTAGCAAAAACAAAGATGCTTATCTGCGCGTTTGTTTTCGCATATGCAAGTTGTTGGTTTTCTCATACAGTGGCTCAAATAGAATTGAATCTCGTATATTGGTACATTGTATAAGCATGTATGCCAATATACGTATTTTAATGTATAAAAGAAGTTGAAATATACTCTTGAAATATACCTGATTGCATTGGCTTAAAAGTGCTTCATGTGCATTGAATATTTTGTGATATTCAAACGCTCAAGATTTTGCCAATTATTGAAGGGTACAAACAGGCAATGGACTAACGTCATGTTATGTGTTTGTATTTGTATTTGTTTATTATTTTGACAATGTAAATCAATGCAAATAATCCATAATTCCTTAATTTGCTGAAAACAAAGTGATAACATTTTCATTGATAAGGGTCTTGATGTTGAAACCGTGTCACGGTGTAATCAAAACGTAATGGCTACGAACTCCCCTGTAGTTCAGCCATAGATGCTATTGTCCTGTCAGGTTTTGTTCAACAAGTTGTAGAAGTAAGTCGGCAAAGTCTCCGCTAAAGTTAGACGTCACAGCCTGATGTAGGGTTTTGCCATGTTTTGTCTTGAACCCTTCGTTTATTTGATAAACCAATCTGAAAAAAAAAAAGAAATAAAATAGGGACCGATGACTTGGCATAGATTTCATTCTGGCAGCGCCATATCACCGTGAATAACATTATGTTGGTTTAACTCTAAAACATACGGAATTAACATCCACTTGAATGACTCATTCTAGAAGCGAATAAATAAAATTCTCCATCATCCCACCCCATTAGCCTTAATTCTTAAGCACAACATTTAATTACACAATAAATAGAAATCATCAACCGTATTTGACCAAACTAGATTATGGCATTTGTCTTGATTTATACTTGCCATTCTTATAGACAACAATAGCAAATATATTTCTGTATGTTTTCATATTTTTAGTAAAATTTAGGTAACTCAGTGTGGCCACCTATTAGGAAACTAGTTGTTCACTCGGCTTACGATATGTTTTCATAGTATAAGAACCTAATTGTTAATTTAGATTTCCCCTTCTCGTTTTCTGGAGTGGGAATCTCTGATTGCGTCTTTTCCTGATCATAGTCTACTTTTACCTCAGAGTCTGTACTGTGTAATTCTGCTGCTTCTTGTAAATATATTTGTATTATTTTATGATAAACAAATTGCTTTACATGTTTTGCGAAAAGCATTGTAATATATTTAATGTCAATAAATTATTTTGTATTGTAATGTATTCTTATAATCCACTATCCACAGGATATATACCCCCTAACCCCACTTTTATGTAGTGAAATCGGGGTTAACATGGTTATACAATTTTATTTTGTATTTTATACAAAGCATAGATTGCGGGTACTTGTTAGAACCGCCTCGCCGAGGCGGTTCTTTTTTGAGCATCACAATTATTCCCATGAAATTCTCAATTTTACTGTTGAAAAAAAAAAAAACAACACTGTAGTGTATATTGCATCTGCAAGTAATCGTAATCACCTCCACCCTCGAGACGATGATCTTGATGACCACTCTGCCATTACTGCTGAACCCCTTCAACGATTTGTGAAGAGTTTCTGTGTAGTAATTCATGCTGTCTTCAAGATATGAAGCTGCAACAAATGAGCCGCCTCGTGGGAAAACCAACAATGTGGTTTCCGACCAGGTCCGACATAAACCGACCTGTACAGTCACAGAAAAGAGCTAGAATCCTGAAATTTCATATTTAAGTAGAAGAGGAACTGTACTATCCGAGTAGCGAAAACAAAGGCGCTGATCAGCTTCGCAGTTACTGTGAAGCTGATCTGCGCCTTTGTTTTCACATATGCAGATTATGAGTTTTCCCATGTGGCGCCTCAAAAGTGTAATTACATTATGCATTCAACATGAACAGTCATGCAGACTTATTTATCCATTTTTATAATGTGCAGCCCGCTCTGCACTTCAACATTTTCGTGGAAAACATGCATACCGATGATACCGTGTATAAAATGTTAAGCAATTCTCAGAGACTACAATATGCAGTCTGTGTTTCAAGCACAAACAAAAGCATAAAACACAATCTAAGCATTGACCAGGGGTGGGTAACAAGAATATTTTCGTTAGTTATACATAGCGAAGGCTTTACGAAAGCAGCAAGGAATGGATAGCGAAGACTTTACGAATACGAAAATCCGGTAACAATATCGATTCGTAAACCCTTCGCTAGTTTCTGTTTCGTTAGTTAATAACGAAGATATGTAGTTGCTGTGTAGAACAAAAATCTCATTACACGCACTAATCAAACGCTCACACAATGTGGAGAAAATGACAATTAAAACACAAATAAATAAACAAGTTGGCTTCTTTAAAAAGAAACCAATGAAAAGGTCAGCAGCCGTTTGTTATAAGAGATTCCTTTTGCTCTAGATTTCAGCTAGTGTTGTTGATTCTCTGGTTTGTCATTAATTTCGATTCTCATACGTCCTTTACATGAATGTCGTTTCTTGTTATGAACGCTTGACCAGTGTGTGTATGTGTCACTCAAGGCATTGACCAAAATTTCTGATGTTATGGAACCAATGCCAATACTAAAGGATCAATATGTCGATGTGCAGAAAACCATTTTAAAGTGCAGTCAATGTGTGACAGAGATCTGAATTTTGACCTGCAGCCACACTACCAGAAAGAGACCCATAGGACCGATGTGATGGACTAAATGTCAGCTATATAGAGTTCCTATAGTTTCTGTGCCCCTCGTCAGGGTACATGTATCTACGATCTTAAAACCTAGATGCGCTATGATAAGCAGTCACCACGATCGAGACTGCTTGCTAGATTTTACCGCTATTTGACGGGGTGTGTCAAAAATGGATAAATTTAATTGATTGCGGTTAACTGTCTAGTCAGTATAGACGGGTTCACTAGTTTTTATTAAGCGCTTTATGTGACAAAACGCGTAATTGAGAGAGAGCAGTCGATCATGGGTAGAATTTTCTTCATATTCAAAGTAAACACTGTGAAAAAGGTCCTGAGGGACCTTTTCCAATAAATAAATAAGATACAATGAAATAAGATTACAAACAATAACATATTTTAGATTTTAAGAGGTGTTGAATGTATTTTTTTATTTTTATTTTTTTATTATTATCATTATTATTTTCTATTATTATTCATTTATTTATTTATTTTTTTGCGGTGCTTCAAAACTAGAAATCTATTGGCTGCGTTAAGAAGTGGAGGTCTTGGTCTATAACAGACTTGAGACAGTTGGACTCTAGCGCTGTTTTTGAACATCTTGAATTGGTCTCGGTCTAGCTCGTACGAATTCCGTACGTACAACCTAGAGAGAGAGAGAGAGAGAGAGAGAGAGAGAGAGAGAGAGAGAGAGGATAAAAAGGGTCACGCTTAAGTTACATGTACTTTAAAGCCTACTACCAAGTAGCTATCGTACGCTCTTTTTATTATAGCTTCAACCCTTCAATGTATTATTCTATAGCTATAACTGTAATGGAAAAGTTCCATGTAGATATCCATCCGAGAAAAAAAGAAGTCCGGTTTTAAAAGATTGTTTATTCGTCAATATGATTATTTTAGGATGTAAAGCTGTAGACATACAAAAAGTAAATAGATTGTTTTTTCAACTGGGACACTTAAAAGTTTGAAAGTTACTAACGTTTCAAATTAAAAAGACTGCTTAGAGGCCATGGGTAGTCATTCGGTCGGCGGTCATCAGTCTGCGGTCTTTGCAAGCCTTAGGCATATTCGTCACCAATTATTTCGATACAAATTGTTATTTCGGTTTCTAATCTATAAACGACATGCTTAAGACATGATTTCTATCATTGATTATGCCTGTAGTGCCTGTCTGTTCTTCATAATAATAATAGTTCATCGCGGTTTGTATTTAGCGCTACACTGCCGTGGTCACTTCAATAGTTTTTTCTGTGCGGAATAATTCATAAAATATTAATTAATTGATAAGAAATTGTCATATCAGTGAATTGATAAACAATGTTTAGGAAAATATTAATAAATAGTCCATTTGGTTTCAGGAAAAAAGGCTCAATAGGGGGTTCATGAAATTGCCTAAATTTAGCTCCTCTGGAAATTGTTTGGAATTTGCTTTATTAGCATGTTGTTTTGCCAGATGGTTCCATGTATGTGTTTGAGAATTTTTCTTCTTCTCGTTGATGTTATGTTTATCGGTGTTTTGATTATTTATTTGGATTTTATTAGCTTTGCATTGTTCAGAGTGTCTGTTTTCATATTCAATTTGTTTTCCCTATATGGGGCCTCTATTTGCCTCCACAGCTAAAGGACCTGTCCACCATTAATTTTACTTACTTGAATCAATTGGAAATATTTTTTGTTTTATTAGTTAGTGGATATCAGTTTTGTCATATCAGAGGTTGGAGAGAAGGATTTATTTGCTTAATTTTTCTAACAATAGTTGTTATTAATGATTTTTATTTTGCAACAGGTGTCTATTCTGTGACTGTACAAGCTGCCCTACTTTCAGTTGTATAACTTGACCAAGGAAATGCCACTGGTAAAGTCCAAGCTTGAATAGCATAGGACTTACATGTTTGCCAGATGTTGAATATCTTGCTATATTTAATATTTAATTTTTCTTTGTTAAACCTACCGGTATTCGAAGTTGGTACCGTAGAGTATCAAAATCCACTGTGATGGAGATCAATGTTTACAAGAAAGAAATGACTCAAGGTTTGTATCACTCTTTTTATTTGATTGTTAATCTAGAGACTGTTGAATACTTGGAAATAGAATTGCGGGGCATTTCATAAATTTTTGGTCACTACAGTAGGTAGTATTTACCAAATGTTACTGTAATGCTTTTGGAATGCAATGTTATACAAGTATAAGCTTTTCAAAAAGGCAGTGTCTAGCCTCTTCAGACCAGGAATCTAGCCATCTGGGTCTGGACGCTTGCTGTCTCACTCTGGTAGTGTTGGAGATTCTAACCAACAGGACCCCATTGGAAATAATCGACATGCATACCATGTATTACATAACCATTTGTTTTATAAAAAAAAAAAACTGTTTTTCATCTTTCACACTCTTGGGCACTGTTCTGTTGGTGGCACTAGGCTTGGTGACTTCCAGAGAAGGTGGGTCAGTGGTGAATTTAAAGGGGGTTCAAGGGGTTCGCTCGAACTCCCCTCAGGACCAAAATTATTTCATTTTCATAGGGAATTTAAAGAAATTTGTCTGAAATTAGGCAAACGAACCCCCCCATTTCTGCATTTGAACCCCCTCTTCAGAAATCCTGGATCCGCCCCTGTGGGTGCAGTTGAAGAAGCTACCTATCTTCTGAGTCAATCAATTTCTGATCTTTAGGGAGTGCGGTGGCGTAGTGGTAGAGTGTCGGACTCCGAATCGAGAGGTCCTGAGTTCGATCTCCACAGGCGTCACCGTGTTGTGTCCTTGAGCAAGACACATTAACTCCCTACAGTACTGGTTAAACCCAGGAAGCGTTGGCTCCGTCCCGACATGACTGAAAAATTGTTGACTGGGACGTTAAGCCTCAACACAAAAAAAAAAAAAATAAAAAAAAATAAACCCAGGAAGAGTTGGCTCCGTCCCGACTTGACTGAAAAATTGTATTGTTGACTGGGACGTTAAGCCTCAATACAAAAAAAAACAACAAAATTTCTGATCATCACCTCAGGTGTGGGGTGGTTGGCTAAATTTAGAATTTAGTCAGGGGAAAATTCTAAGTTTTGGGGTGGACCATTAAAACTATTTACACTAAAACAACTGCCTCGATATGGGCCTATTTTTAAATAGAAACCTTAAATTCCTGAAATGGTCTTGGATGAGACCACTCGAGAAGGGATACTTTTCCAAACCTGAATAGTTCTGGGGAAAAATGAATTTTTCAGGGCATCACTATCAGGTCTGATGCAAGTCAGGATTGAGGTTTGTAACCTCCATTGAGTTTTGAAATATTCATAGACGTGTAAAATTTCGAAAAATGAAGCATTAGGCTTAAACAAAAAATAGCTGTGTTTCCGCTAACCAGTCCGACTCTGGGTTTTTGCGCCGACCCTGCAGTTTTTATTGCCAATAAAAATAAAATAGAAATATTTTCATGCAGACCGACCCTCAACATTTGAAGTGGAAAACAGACAATGATTTAAAAACTGCTATAATTTCAACAATACTAGGTCAACTCGCATTCAGCTTCCTACTGGTTTTAAACTTCATCGCATGTTTGTTTCGAGTACTTACATGTATGATTAATTTTAGCACATTTCTACCTCTTTACCCATTTTCAAGAAAGATAAAAATACACAAAAAATAAAAAGATTTTCCGACCTACCGACTCTACCCCGTCTTCGGCATGTTAGCGGAAACAAGGCTATTTTTACTTTACGCCTTACGTTGAAAAATGCAAAATTCTGCTTTGATAAATCTGTTAACTTTGGTCGTTTACTTATTTTTGATACAACTGTTTTGAAAATTAATCTGAGAATATTTTTTTACAAAACATGTTTTTACCTAATGTTACCATTGTTTTCTGCTTACTTCTTAACTGTCCGGCATTGATGTCTTCCTGATTGACACAAACCTGGTTTCTGCCACTGACATCAGGTGTAAGTGGTAATTTTTTTTTTTTTTAAGTTTATACTTGTTTTCATTTTTTTTGTTTAATAGTATTTCAGCAATGTTAAACATCAGAATGATAATATTCTTAGAAAAAAGTATAAAATATACAGAAAGTATTCAAATACATGCCATACATTGAAGACTATTATTTTAAATCTCAAAAATCAAAAATTACCCCTTCCACTTATGAAATTGGAGGAATTTGCAAAGAATTTTCAAACAGATTTTGCTGAAAAATGTTTCATTTGAAAGCTGCACATTTTGCAAGCAACATTGGCCGGGCCTGGAATGATGTTGCAATTTTTGCATAGCTACATGTATTTGTTTTTCTCAATATAGATCTAGTATTTTCTCAATATAGATCTAGTAATTTCACGTACATTTTCAAACCTCAATGAGGTTAAAAACCTTACCTCCAGGGATTTTTTGACAATTTTGGGAAGGGGCCCTAGGGTCTTTCTTATTGGGACAATTAGCGAAGTAAATTCGGAATTGGGAAATTTCAAGTTCTCGACATTCAAAATTGATATTTTCCAAAGTGACATAGCTTAAGAAGGGATTTCATTTAGAATAATTATATAATAATTCATAATCAAAAGTGTCAAAAGTTAAATAACATTTCTAACAGCAAAGTGTATGGAACTGTTGAAAATTATTTTCAGTTGTAATTGGGATTTTTTTCTCCAGATTGGGGAAAAAGACACCTAATAGTAATTTGCAATGGGGATGAGGCCTAATTTCGGCCCCTGAGACACACTTAAAAAATCCCTGACCTCAATCCTGACGTGTACCAGACCTGACTATGGGTAAATTGTCTTGTGCATTTCTTTAAGGTTGGGTTTCTTTAAGGTTGGGTGCTGGGGTCAGGTATTTGTTTTTATGAAGATATACTGTACCAGAGTGTGTCTTAGGAGGACCGCTCCCTGCGGGACTCCAGACAATGGCCACTCAAGTTTGTCTAGCATATCACCAAAGCTACTGGTGTTCCTCCATCTCCTACAGGTCCACCTGGCTGCAGTCCTTTGCACCATCTCTATCTTAGCAGTCTGAGTATCATTATAGGGATACCAAATAGGAGCTGCATACTCGAGCTGAGGTCGAACCAATGTTTTGTATGCAATTTCCTTAGTATAATGCCTAGGTGCCAGTGCCAAATTATATGTATTTTGCTACACGACCCATACCTGGATCTTTCCCTGGGTCTGGAACTGTGAGACATGATTTTTTCATATAATTTTTTACACAATCAAACAGTTAAATGCATCCGCTGTGATATTTTTATTACTGGTTATCTAAATTTGCATCTTTAACACATTATCTTTTAACAAAACACTCTTTAAACTGTATCTTCTCACAGACTTATTTTTCATAAAATGGTGTCTTTCAATAATGTTTATTTATACTAGTACATTTTTTGATACATTTATGCGCATAATATTTGGGTATATAGGGTGGTATGGCAGGATAGATACATGTACATTGACAGTACTACTTCAAACTTGGATAAATAAACAGACATGAAAATGATGAAAGAGTTCAAATGATATTTGTCTGTTTCAGATTGTTGTTTTGGTTGAAAGATTGACACACTGACAATGTTGTATGTTGGATGTCAAGCAGCGTAAAGATGTTTCAGTGTTATTTCAATGATACAGTTTTTGGTAAGATCATCTTTAGTGATATTAGTCATCACATTACATACCGTAGTAGGGAGCGGGGTGGTGTAATGGTAGAGTGTTGGACTCTAAATAAAGAGGTCCTGGGTTCGATCCCCACAGGCTTCACTGTGTTGTGTCCTTGAGCAAGACACTATAGTACTGGTTAAACCCATCCTGACAAGACTGAAAAATTGTTGACTGAGATGTAAGGCCTCAATACCAAAAAAAAAAAAAAAAAAAAAAAAAAAAAAAAAAAAAAACATTACATAGGCTTTCATGGGGTTACAGGATGTTTCACGCACAAACCAGTTCCTCCCGGGACTGTTTGCGTAAAAAAATATTTTTCGAACGGGACATTTACTCCCGAAGAGTGCCACATGTTTTAAAAAAATTGATTTTAATGTTTTTTTTTTCATTGAAATTATTTATTTTTTTTATGTCATTTCAACGAACTAAGACATCCAAATAGGATAAACAAGTCGCTTAAGGACTTCTAAAACTATAATTGGTGAACCTACCCATAAAATTGATTTTGAGCAAATCGTCTCACCTTTTTAGCAAACAGCCCCATTCAATTTTTTGCGCAAATAGTCCTGGAGGAAACGTCACAAGGAGGAACTGTTTTTAGGAGCCCTTTCATAGTACTCAGAAAGTGACTGCATGTATGTCCAATTTTGATATGTGAAAATGTCATTGTTTTGTTATTTTGTGTTTCTAGTGAACATAATACATGTATACTGATGTTTGTATTCATTTATTTTCAGAGGGGAGAGAGTTTATATCATCAACAGCAAATCGAGCAGGTAGTGAACCACAACACAAAACTTATATTTTAAGTCAATTAGAGTGGATGACTGCATGTACAATAAACTGTTCACCCTAACTTAAATGATAAATAATGGACTTTAATACAATCTGTGTTAAACTGTTTTGAAGTGGACATGATTTAAAGTAATACTGTGAAGAAATCAAGATATAGTTGATATTACAAAGCAAAAATCATTAAAGTTTAGTTTTAAAGCCCTGCTATAAAAAGGCTGGGCTATACTGGATTCAGTGTGACAGTGCCATTGACAAGATCTATTCTGGGGTTTGAACTGTGCATCATTTTTAGCAACCTGTGTCCTTTCCCATAGGTGTTTTATTGAAGCGAGGATTTAGTCTGATTCTCTGACAATTGTTGTTAAATACTCGTATGTGTATGTATGTTTCTTCTACATGAAGAATCTTGCTGTCTGTGACATTAGACCATGGTGAGAAGCTGTTAACAAAGATGTGCATGTGCACGAAACATGTTTCAGTGATATATAGTAAGAATACCAAACCGATTATCCAGAACTGAGAACAGCCAATGCAGATAAAATCAGTAAAAGACTCAAAGACTGTAGTATGCAATTACGTGCCTTAGAACAACTTTACAAAAAAAAATTGTGATTTGTGGATAGTTGTCTCCACAATGGCAAGCCGTTTTACTATTTATTCAAACAAACAGATATCTTATATTGTATATAAGATATCTTCTTTGATAAATAAGATATCTACTTTATTTTATTAGATATCTATTATAAAGAAGATATCTTATATAGCAAATAAGATATATGTTTTGTTATATTAGATATCTAAATTGTCATTTAAGATATCTTATATAGTATATAAGATATCTTTTTAACTAAACAAGATATCTTATTTGTTAATGTAGATATCTAAATTAACAAATAAGATATCTTGATTGATATATTAGATATCTTATTTGTAAAAATATATAAGATATCTTAATTTATATAGATATCTGATATAGTAGCATTTAATTTGTTAATTAAGGTATCTTGTTTAACAAATTAGATATCTAATATGATAAATTAGATATCTATAATGTTTTTTTTCTAAAT
Organism: Rugalucina vietnamica; assembly: GCA_964017185.1. Classification (NCBI taxonomy): domain Eukaryota; kingdom Metazoa; phylum Mollusca; class Bivalvia; order Lucinida; family Lucinidae; genus Rugalucina; species Rugalucina vietnamica. Next base: position 2,956,353 of record OZ024872.1, read on the forward strand.
AAGATATCTTAATTAACAATTAAGATATCTAAAAAGTATATAAGATATCTATTTTATCATATAAGATATCTTATTTGACGATATCTTCTTCAACATATAAGATATCTTAATTGCATTCACAAATAAGATATCTACTATGCTAAAGTAGATATCTTATTTGACAAATAAGATATCTTATGTATACACAAAAATAGATATCTTGTATCCTATATTAGATATCTTATTTAGGTTTAACAAATCAGATATCTTATTTAGTATATAAGATATCTTATTTGTTTTACCCAATCACAATTGGTTTCTGATACTTATATAAGATATCTACTATACCAATACAGATATCTTATTTATAGCCTTAATCAAGATATCTTATTTGATAATTAAGATATCTAATATACTAAATAAGATATCATATATATTAAATAAGATATCTATTATACCTAAATACGATATCTTATTTACCACTTTAGATATCTTATTTGCTATATAAGATATCATCTAGTTTAGCAATGAAGATATATATCTTATTTAATAAAGTAGATATCTTAATTAATCTTGTAAAGAAGATATCTTTTTAGCTCACCTGAGCCGTTAGGCTCACAAGGTAAGATTATAGGATGGCCATGATCCGGCGTCCGTCCGTCAGTCGTACGTCCACAATTTCAAAGATCTTCTCCTCTGAAACCACTTGGCCAATCAAAGCCAAATTTTATATGAAGCATCTATAGGAAGGGGAAACCAATGTGTATATAAGAAATCCAGGTCACATGACCAAGATGGCCACCATGCCCATATATGGTAAAAACCCTTCAAAAATCTTCTTCTCCAGAACCGGTAGACCGATTTCAACGAAACTTGGCATGAAGCATCCATGGCTCAAGCACTTCAATGTGTATATAAATCATGGCCCTGTGAGGACCTTGACCTATTTTACGGCAAGGTCAACATAGGTCCCCAATGCATTTGAATGGGGAAAACTTTAAAAATGTCATTTTAAGTGAAAGTCTTGCAGGAAATGGGCAGTAGGACTGAATATTAATGATTCTGAAAAAAATTGGACCCCAGGGCCATATTTGCCCCCACCCTGGGGCAACATATTTGCCCCCACCCCGGGGCAATATACCATAATATTCAAACATCATCTCCTCTGAAACCGCTTGGCCAATTAAAGCCAAATTTTATGTGAAGCATCAATAGGAAAGGGGAACCAATATGTATATAAATAATCAAGGTCACATGACCAAGATGGCCGCCATGCCCATATATGGTAAAACCCCTTTAGACATCTTCTCTGGAACCGGTACACCGATTTCAAAGAAACTTGGCATGGAGCATTGATGGCTCAAGTACTACAATGTGTATATAAATCATGACCCTGTGATGACCTTGACCTTTTTTATGGCAAGGTCAACATAGGTCGCCTATGCATTTGAATGGGGAAAACTTTTAAAAAGTAATTTGAGGTGAAAATCTTGCAGGAATGGGTAGTTTGACTGAATATTAATGATTCTGAAAAAAAAAATGGACCCAAGGGGCTCATATGCCCCCACCCCGGGGCAATATACATGTATATTACCAAAATATTCTCTTCTCTGAAACCACTTGGCCAATCAAAGCCAAATTTTATGTGAAGCATTTATAGAATGGGGGAACCAATGTATATATAAATGGTCCAGGTCACATGACCAAGATGGCCGCCATGCCCATATATGGTAAAAACCCTTCCAAAATCTTCTTCTCTGGAACCGGTGGACCGATTTCAACAAAACTTGGCAACAAAACTTGGCATGAAACATCAATGGCTTAAGTACTACAATGTATATATAAATCATGACCCTGTGATGACCTTGACCTATTTTACAACGGTCAACATAGGTTGCCTATGCCTTTGAATGGGGATAACTGTTATTTGTCGGTTGAAGGGAAAGACTTGCGGGAAATTGGCAAATGGACAGGATATTGATTATTATGAAGAAAAATAATGGACACCAGGGATTCATCTGCCCCTTTACTGGGGCTTTTTTCCATAATATGCAAACATGTTTATTGGTATATACGTACAACAGATCTCAGGTGAGCGTTTACAGGACCATTGGTCCTCTGGTTTAGGTATAGTAGATATCTTATTTAGTATATTAGATATCTAAATTATCAAATAAGATATCTTATATGCTATATAGGATATCTTAATTGTGGGATCAAAAAAGATATCTTATTTAGCATATTAGGTATCTTCTTTACTATATAAGATGTCTAATTTAGGATATAAGATATCTTTTTTGATAAAGAAGATATCTTTATTGCTAAATAAGATATCTTATATCCTAATTAAGATATCTTATTTACTATTAAAGATATCTAATTAGCATAATAAATAGTAAAACGGCTTGCCATACTCCACACAGGTATTTATCATGGCATCGACATTGTTCGTTTCCATTCACAATTCTCTCTGAATATAAACCAGTGTGATATAGATTATAATACTTGCAATATGGATATGTTTATCAAGGTTGACTTTCTTTCATGACCCATTAATGGACAAGCATGACAATGCAGGTCACATACCTTTCATGCTTAAATTCGAAAAACAAAAAAAAACAAAAAAAAAACATTGCATGTGTTTTGTACAAACATGTACATGTATTATATATGTATATAGTGCATTTATGTTCTTTCCTAGTGTGCATAAACAGAAATAAATACATGAAATTCCATGACATATTTGTTGGTTTTAAAATTTATGACTTCGAGATCAGTAGGTGAGTCGGGGTGCAAGAAAACCTGTCGCCAGGGATTCAGAGTATGTTCCTGAAATTGAGCTATACAGGCATGATTGCTGCAGCCGAGGTTTAGCACATCACAGTCATGTACTTAGTGAGGGCAGTGGCGTAGTGTTGAATCACAAAGTTCTGGGTTCAAACCCCACTGGGACTTGGTTGCGTCCTTGAGCAAGACACATCTGAATCTGAATGGTTTACTGGTGACACGCCAAATTGACAATACTTCACCGGGGGGTGCGCCAGGAGGGAAATTAGTCCATGGCTCTCATGATTTTCACCCTGGTTGATACCCAGAAAACCGTCGCACCATCCGGACATAACTGAAAAATTGATGACCAAGAAGGAATGTTAGACCTTAAATCAAACACCAGAATTTTTAGAGCTACAATGGCGTAGTCAGCAGCTGTCAGATTTTTAAGAAAGACTAAGAAACAACACTTTACAAAATGTACAACCCACATTTGAACTGTGCAACCTTTTGGTTTGATTTAGGTATGGATGTGACGTCCCAGTCAACAATATTTCTGTCTTGTCCCCAGCTTGGGACACTCCTTTGTGTGTATTAACCAGTACTTTCCAGAGTCAATGTCCCTTGCTCATCGTGCAGTGATATAAGCCAGCCACCAGTGGGGATCCACTCCCCACCTCCCTAACCAGAGTCTGATGCACTAACCACCAGGCCAACATGCTCCTTTGAATGCATATTTGTATGCTAGTATACGCGCCAGGTCCCATTTTTAGCTCACCTGAGCCGTTATGTTCACAAGGTGAGCTTATAGTATACCCATGCTCCATCGACCGTCGTCGTTGTAGTCATTGTTGTCCACAATGCTCGGTGAAACATCTCCTCTAAAACCACTGGGCCAATCAAAGCCAAACTTTATGGAGCATCCCCAGGAAGGGGGAACAAAAGTTATTGCCGCCATGGCTATAAGTAGCAAAACCTTTAAAAATCTTCTTTTCCAGAACCATAAGGCCTATGATTTTGAAACTTGGCATGAAGCATCAGGCAATGGAGCTCTACAAAGTTAGTATAAATCAATCCATGGCCCTCTGATGACCTTGACCTAATTAACATTAAGGTCAACATAGGTCGCCCATGCATTTGAATGGGGAAAATTGTTAAAATGTGATTTGAAGGGCAAAACTTGCAGGACATGGGCAAATGGATGGAATATTTATGTTTACAAAAACATTTTGGCCCCAGGGGGTTGTCTGCCCCTGCACCGGGGCTATATACATGTGTATGACTATAATATTCAAACATCATGTCCGGATTGAATTGACATTTCGTAGCTTCTTAACTCTTTTTTGCTGACCACCAAAAGAAATCAAGAGGGGAGGGGTTCATCACCCGACCCTCACAAATTTCTTAACCATTCTTAAGTTTTGCATTCAGTCTTATTCTTCAATCATGATCTTGTTCAGAAATACTGCATTAACTATTAAATTAAAGGATGACTGCTCTTTTGAATTTTTTAAATTTCTTTTTATGTGACTACATCGCTCGAGTTAGTATACCGATTATACATTTTATTTGCATAAACTGAGTGTGTAGTCATAGTTGGAACCGGATCATTAATGGCTGTATCTATTTGGTAATTGACCGAAACGCCCGAATCAGTGGAAAGCAGTCCGGTGAATGAAGGAATTTTAACACGGAGCCGTTTCCGTAATAAAACCTTAGCAAATCAAGCCATATTTCTTTTTAGTATTTCTACCACTTTTATCACACCGCCCAATTATTACATGTGGCTACATGTTATAGCTTTTCTTGTTATGATAACCTCGAAGGTACGAATGAAGCCGAGATAGCCTGATTCTCTTTTCTCTTCTAATCAAGGGCGGGAAAATGATTCGATATCAATTAAGCATGGCACTGGTTCCTATTCCGAATATATTTACATATAACATAAACCTGATAACGGGAAACCAGCCGATAATGGCAACTATTTTTAGATTATTATTTATAGACCATAAATATTAATGATGAGTAATGCCGTTATAAGTCTGCCGGCCCCATTAGCTCAGTGAGTGAAGCATCGATCTTCTAATCAGACTCTTACAGGTTCGAATCTCGCCGAGTATCCGCTATTCATTTTTTTTTTTTTTTTTTTTTTTTCTGTTATCATAATAAGCCTCTTTTCTTTCTTCATTCGTTTTTATTCTTCCTTTTTTATGGAGTCTATTTAGCAGTACGCTGAAAAAGGTTGTTCAGTACTGGCGATAACTGGTAGACCCAGACAGATGAATGTTGCATTATCAAATGAGCCGCGTCACAAGAAAACCACAAGAAATGAGCCGCGTCACAAGGCGCAGATCAGCTTCGCAGTAACTGCGAAGCTGATCAGCGCCTTTGTTTTCGCTACACGGATAGTACACTTTCTCTTCTTATTAAATCCGAAATTTCAAGCTTCTATGCTGCTTCGGGGACTGGTCATGTTGGGATGTTGCCTCCATTTTACAGGACTTTTACCCAAAATGAGGATGTCATCACATCCAACAAGTGCTTGAAATATAACTATCCAACTAAGACACAAAAGGCTTATATGTATGGATGGTTTGACTTGAAATGTTTCCTCGGCAGGCTCAGACAAGCGCGGTTAACCAGTAATCAGTCAGCAGTGTATTTAGCTTTACATGAAGGCACAAATAGCCTATATCTATTTCTTTAGGCCCCAATGGGAGGGGGGCCCATAGTCTCTATGGTGAAAATAACAGTCACAAATGATTAGCGTGTGTCTAAGGTGTGTACAGGTCGTATAATAATCTCAGCATGCTGAAAATTTTGGATTGCATGTACTTTTGTACAGATATGTTAAGCACACAATACAGTATAGGCGCGTATCAAATGTTTAATGTAACGCGTGTTGAACTTATTCGTATAAGACACATACCCGAGACACGTCGAGCTTTAAGCATGCTGCATGCTTAAAATACTTTAACGTACACCAAGCGTACAGAATGCACATGTACGAGGTTTGTGGACACCTTGGCTAGCAGGAAAAGTAAAGTGCTGTTGTTTAAGTTTTTTTGTTTTTGTATAAATATAAGCAGCAATATCTTATGAGCATATTTGAGGAATTTGTTTCAATTTGAAGTATCAACACGTTAAATATGACATATTTTCTACTGAAGCGTACGTAGGGCCACACGGGACAGGTGCCAAAACGTCAACAAAATGTGACGATTTTCATATTGTGTTTTTTCCCTGTCAAACGGCACTTAAATATGTTATAACATTAAAACATTTCGTCCTAAAACCAAATAACACTGACTTCAGTTTCAGAAAGATTCCGACTTGGCGGCAGTGTTGTTTGATTTATGTGAAAAAATCAGAAGCAGACCGAAAAATCTGTTTGAAATAATGGCGTAATTTGACGTCGGAGAACAGCCGACGCCGATTGTATGTTTCGTTAAGGAAATAAACCACAGATACGATGAAAATGTTACAAACAACAGAAACTCCATCGGTCTGTCAGTTACTATTTAGTTCTCAGTAGTTGAGAACAGACGATTTTCAGCTGCTCAGAAGTCCACCTATGATGATAAACGGAAGATCACCTGTCTGGCATGCTCGCCGCAAGAAATTGTTACACATGTTCAACAGGTGGACGAACAATTTTGCGAGAATTGGTACGGCGTATCTGCATTTGACAGCTGGATACACAGACATAAAAGGATATTTTGTTAAAAAAAAACAAACACCCTGAAACAAATGTATAACGTGCTGGCTGATTAAAATGTCAAGTAACGTCATATAGAGACGTTGTAGCCGCTCAGCTGAAATTCAAACAAGCCCTAAATCGCAAATAAAATTACCTCATCGTTCGGAAGGATGAATTTGGTCTCAAATTGAAGATAATTGATTGTTCTTTCAGAATCCAGTTGTCGTAGTGTCAAAAAAGTGTAGCGACATATCAGAAAAAGGGGAGATAACTCTGTATTTGTTAAATTCAAGAATTGCCCATGGGGATACGAAAACGTCAAAAATATTTTTTTCGACTTCGGTTTCGAGTCTTTGATTATAGTTTCGTATTGCACAATAGTTTGTCGACATAATGTGGTTGATTTTAACTGTTTGTGATTTTTCAATGACGCTTTAACGGCCGGTAACGTATGTAACCTTGCAAAAAATTTGATTTTGACGTCTAGAGTTTTTTATCCAAAGAACAGTATTTTAGAAATACCAACGATTTTTCTATCTATATAAGGCTCTGTCAATGGGAAACACGTAAGTGTTCTCATATTTCCGCTATGACATCTCTATATCTTGTACGTGCGTTTTAAAGTGACCCACCCATTGTTGAAAAATGCCGTTTTACGAAGTTAAATCTCTCATTCAGTAGAAAAAAAAAACTTATGGATAAGCATGTATGTCTTTTAATTTACTACGAGGAATGGACATACTGGCTCAAATTACATTCTTTTTAACATTTTGGGAGAAATAAATAATAAGATAGGCTTCAGATGTATATGGTCACGTAGACTACATATATGCATACAGCAGACAAAACGCTAAAAATTCGGGCCCCCATAGATACGCCCATACACGAACATGATTTTGAAACGAAACAATGCCTCATCGTCCAGAAGGAGACATTTCGTCATAAATTAAAGAAAAGTGGTTGTTCTTTAAAAAAAAAAGTGTAGCACTAAACCAGGACAGGGCAGACAGATGCCTCTTTATTTGGTTAAATCCTAAATGGCACGTTGGAATATTGGAAGGTTGAAATATCATTTATTCTTTTCCATTTTGATCATTGTGTTAAATTTGTTTCATCATATACACATTGTAATTGGTATAAACATTTTAAGAACGTACGCTACTGCCATAACGATGCGTAGCATACGTAACACATTATTATACACTGAATTGGCGCCATGCGATGCGATTTCTCTATGAGATAAAATATTTCATAGCGTACTAAAATAAAATGTACACGAAGATGCTGTTTATAAGCCTTTGCAATGAACAATTTACTTTACCAATGATCTCATTTTTATAGTGTTAGCCATTGTTAAATCACCTACCAGATTCTTGAATTATACCATTATACCGTTTTCTGTGTAGGCATGGATACTTCCCACTTTAGAAAGTTATTAAATAAAAATGTTGGCCTTTACCAGATCAGAAAATTCGGACCACGGTTCGCGACCGCGACGGAGGAGAAAAAAAAAGGTGATGTGTAAATTAGAAAGTAGTCTTATTCAAATGGTTACGTAAACTACATTCGCATTAATAAAATAGTTAAGCATTTCATACAGGTTAATTTCAGGATCAAAGTAAGTTTAAGGTCCGTTCGATTATTTCATGCCGTTTCTGTTTACCAAAATATATTTCTTTGATTCAAATGCAATCTCAGACTGTTGTTGTTATGTTGTCGTCGTCGTTTCTATTTTCACCTACACCATTTTGTAGCACAAAAGTGGTTTGAAGACTTGTATAGCTTAACATAGAAGTTTAGACCCAAATAAAAGTATGTCTATAAAACCTACATTTTATTCTTAGTTCTATAGGTTTTTTCTTCGTAATTTGGTTCTATTTTGGAGTTCTATGAAACCGATATATCCCGAGGCAGCATTTTAATTTGTGTTACATACGTTACACACAAAGCATGATATGTTACATTTTATTTACTTTCTACACTGTGTGGAGTCATTGGAGTTATTTAAAAATATTTAGAATAAAGTGTATTCATGTGCCCTTTCCAAATATAAGATTCATCGTTTCAATCTTAGGTTTACGGTGTGCAGTTCTTGTTCCGTTTTTATCAAGAATGATAACAATCGTTTAATGTGCGCAATTATTTCCAAGTGGCATGGCAGGGCATAATCAGCATCTAGAGGTATGGATATGACCTTAGTTTCATATATTACTAATCTGAATCTAAGCCCACGCTGTTACCATAATAGGGAAAACGTGAAATCATTTCAAAACGTACATTCAAAGAGATGTTTACTTAATAAGAGATATTTACTTAATAGATGTTTACTTAGTATATTATATTCCTATGCGTATCGTAGATAACCTGGCACTGTTAATTGTTTACACATACATGTATTATAGCATACCAATAGAACCTTAAACTTGACTACAAAATAAGAGAAGCCACTTTGGGAACGATTTTTTCCCATTCCCCTGACGTAAACCTCTTATTTTAATAACTTTGATTTTATTCAATTTACTGAAGATAAAGTGAAGGTAACGAACAGTTATATGTGAAACAAGCAGTATTGAAATCGTATCAGCGACATCTCATTAACGTGTAACGCTTACTCTAAAGTATTGAGATGAAATTGTCGTCTCTGTGTAAGAATGGCCTCTTATACATTAAATACGCTCCTAAAGTTCTCGACATGATTGTTAAATTGTACAAAACAGTACTGAATTATGTTACGTATGTTACACAATAATGATACTGAAGCTTTTTTATTTAATGGTGCTATTGAATACGGATTCATATTTTATTGACTTTAATGAAATTGAGCAGGTATTTTATCTGTGTTTTTATGTTGTTATATAATTTTAAGTAAAGCAAATGCATTGGAGTGCCGGGATAGAAGAATTAGCAAACGATTTAAAGAATAAGGAAAAGCCGTATGTGTTGTTAGTAATTTTTCACACAAATCACATTACTGAATATCTCCTTCACGCTTTATACCAATAAAATGATACTTATTGCATTTCCCTTTAAATGAATATGACATAAAGTTGCTCTTGATGAAGCAGAATTTCATAATTTTGCAACACAACACACATTGTACGTAAAACCTTTTAAAGCAAAACGCATATTTGTATATGAATAGCTTGTAACAAAGCATCTTTGGGAAAAATACAAACAGAAATTCGTTCCAATTGTGATACTCTCATGATACACAGAAAGGATACACAGAAAGGTAAAAGTAGGTAAACGGAAACCAAAAAGCTACCTTTCATGTTTCCTGAAAGTTTTTAGTATGTTAAGAAGGAAACTCATTCCCTTGATAACTATTATCAAGGCTAATATTATATATCATAATACAAGATCGCAAATTTGGATAACTTTATCAATTAAAATATCATTGTATCATTTATTTTTTATATATATATAAAATGAACTATCTTGGCATATGAAGTGACGGCTTCGGTTCAGCTCATAAGGAACCACCTTGTTGCTCTACAGTGTTTTAAGGAAAAAAAAGTAGTGAGACAATTATGCAATTCTAATAAATGTGTTATATACGTTACATTTTGAATATAAAGGAAAATATTATAAAGATTGGGCTTTCATTTTTTTTTATACTTAAGACAAAATCATTCTGCTAAAACGAATGAGGTTTCGGGGATAATATTTGAATACTGTGTGCAATACATCAGTGATACCAGTTGAAGAGTGTCATTTTGGGGAGGGGTATGGCTATCCAAAGACAAATACATGTAACTCAATAACTTCATATAAATATTATCTGTTTACAACATTTAAAAGCATATACATTGTTAGTTGTTGGTGTCTATAAAATGGCAGCATTAGTCATTCCTAACTTGATATTAGAAACTAACTTAAAGTATCTTTGATATATATTTTGTATTCAGAATAACAAATTTGTACCCATGAGCAATTATCCTGGGGAGCAAAGTAGATCTTAATATCACCCAGAGTACATGTACATGTATATTGTATATGCGTACAATTTACCTTTAAATGAAATTCAATAACGTGTTTTCCTTCATTCTTACATTCTTTCTTTCATTCTTTCCCTCTTTATTTAGCTTTTTATTTCATGTCATGTTATGATTTGTATTTGACATTTTACTTTATGGTGTTACGCGTGTTACATTTTCAATTTAATAAGTACCGAATGCCGAGATATCGATGTAATTATTCGGCTTTATCGAGTAAAATACACGCTGCCATTAAGTCATTATTCCTTAAACGTTATATAATATATTTCAAATCGAAATCTTTGCAAGCTACATGTTCTTTGATTATTCGCATGTGTGTATGATGTAAGCAAGGTTGATCCCGTTTACTCATTCTGCTTAAATCAAATTCGGTGTTACACATGGTTTTAGTTCAAAAACATTAAAATTTCGTGATAAATCGATATGATATATTTAGTAACAGTTTAAAGTTTTTGCTAAATAGACGCATCCTTTAGCGGGATACTGTATGTTCAATACATGCATTGATGTTAAGAAATTAAGAAATGTTACTTATGTTACATGGCGTAGCTCTTACTGAGATACGTTATTTGTCTAGGAAACCTCTTCCTTGAAATTATTTAAACGTTGTAAGAGAACTGTCCCAGTTTTACAAAGACGAATGATATTAAAAATAGCTCTTATTTGTGCAAAATGATTGAAGGGCGACTTTAAATCTTCCAGCATTTCAATAGGAGTCGAAGTGTTCAGCGGCATATTATAAAATATATATCAAAGACAGATTCGTAGTATTTTGTTTGAAATGTTTCCATTAAATCTATTATGTAACCGATACAACTGTAACACGAATACTAGAACAAATAAAAAACCCCGAAAATTGTAAAAACTTTCAACTATTTTTATCGGCCGACCCCAGTCCTTTTTTATAAAGTAACATATGTAACATCTCAGAATGCACATTGAAGCTCTATATATATTTCTCTATGAGTATATAAGTATTGAGTCAAGAAGAATTGGGAAGAAAAGCCAATTTATGAATCGGTTTCAAATTGGTTTTGTAACCATGCACCAAAAATAAATACGCTTGAGAAAGAGATATGTGCCCATAATTGTCAAATTTCGCCACAATGTTTTGTGGCGCAAAACAACCAAATATTCGAGGAGACACCGTCTTTCATTTTAGACTAAACTTCCCCATCTGAACGATAAGGTTATGTTTCATAACTGAACCCCGGATCAGCATAACGCCTTAATATGGGATGCAGAATTTATATTGTATTCACTAATTGTGTTTATATTTGTCTGCAGGCACGTAGTCTACGTGACCATATACACCAAGAAGCCTATTTTATCATTTATTCCCCTTTAAAATGGAATAATAAAACAATTCTATCGAGTTAATCAAGTTTCTGTCGGAAATTCGAAAGATACACACGTGAATCTATAAGTTATTATCTATCGAATGGCGATTTAATGTCGAAAAAAGTTACTTTTAAAGAATGGGTTGGGTTTTTAAAAGCGTACTGACAACATGGAGAGCTGCAATATCGAAAAAATGAAAAAATTCTACACACTGCCCATTAATTGAACCTTACATAGAAACAAAATTGTTGGTATATCTAAAGTACTGTACTCTGTATAAGAAACGCAAGGCGTCAAAGTCAAAATTTCATTCGGGTTACGTACGTTACCGGCCGTTAAAGCGTGTGTTAAAAAGCACAAAAAATTCAAATCTAGTGCACTGTGTTGACACATCAATGTTCAATACGAAAATATAATCAAAGGCTCAAAATGGAAATGGGAAAAAAATATTTTGACATTTTTCCATCCCAATGGGTAATTCTTAATTTTACAAAATACAGAGTTATCTCCCCATTTTCTGATATGACGCTACACTTTTTTGACACTACGACAACCGGTTTTTGAAAGTACAATCAATTATCTTTAATTTGAGACCAAATTCATCCTTCCGAACGATGAGGTAATTTTATTTTCCAAATTCAGTTTCAGCTGAGCGACTATTGACCTTTGCCCCCGCACTCGGTTCGGAAGTGCAGGGAAAAGGCTGTAGATGACGTGTTTTTGTCAGATTTCAATAAAATTTCTTGTATATTTGCTTATAAAATACTTTTGCAAAAGCAGATATATTCATTTTTCTTTTGAAAATATAAATGGTGTACACGAACTTTTCTGACAAACCACGTATGTATGTCTATGGAAATACATTGGTTGAATTTGCGGCATATTTTTCCACACGCTCGGTGCGCGTTTTGTCTTATACGTTATTGACTGCGATAGAAAATTGAAGCTATTGATATCACACTTGTGTCATATCTTTTCTTGTTACGAATTTGACGTGAACAATATGCTTCGATTTTAGGGCTTGAAATCATTTAAAAATAAATAAAACTAAGTAAATACATGCAAATGAATCGTCCACCGAATGGTTGTAGTGTACGTCCCGATTTCAAAAACTACAGTACGGATTGTTCTGCCATATACTACAAGTTATGCATCAGTCATTTTCATCCCGGTTTCTCTAGGGTCAGGGATAACGGGGACACAGCGGGGCTAAAGTCCCAGGTTTTGACGGCAGTATAGGGGATGTGCGGGAGTATTAATGTCCCATCTATACATGGTCACATTAATTAACATTTAATGTTAATTGTACGCATTGTTAACATTTATGGTCCTTATTTAATTTGCAAAAGTACCTGCACATTTACATGCATAAATTCAATTCCCCCTGTCATGATTCAGTTTCATTAGAACAACTCCCGGCTATTATTTCACATTGATTTTGTCAGCCTCCGGGGATCCGGAGCTTCTAGCATTGATTTTACCACAAATCCCTACTTTCAGTAGGGCTTTAAAAATTAAAATCAAAGCCCCGCTATACTCATGCCGTGGAGGGGCCGTTGATACAAATGACTGGGGATTTAGTTAAAAGATACTTGTAGAAAGAAATAAGTAAATACAACTCGCCTTCGTCTCGGTGTAATACTTATTTCTTTGTACTCTTTTTAACTCTAACTCGTATCTCAAACAATGTCTGTACGACACGTTAAGGACAAAAATATGTCGTAGATGCTTTGAAGAAAGAGGCCCCTGTCAATACTTCAAGTGTTTATTTATTCTTTCCAAAATGGCCGAAAAAAAATAATTCATGCATTCTACCTCAAACAATCATATTTAAGAACAATATGACAGGGGCGGAACGAAGCACAGAACATTCCATCATTGTTAATTTGCACTATGTCCAGATATTAAAATGTGTTTTGGGCTATTTTGGATTTCCTTCACTTATCCACTTTGACAAACAGAAAAATGAAAGCAAATGAACCACACAGAAACATCCACTAGATTTGTTCAGTCGTAGAGATCTCGTCATGGTCAAGGTAATGCAGCTTTCACACTTATCACGATTCGACCACGATTGGTATCGTGGTGCTCATCGTGGACCAATCGGGACTATCGTATCCAATCTTATCAGATCGTATCACATCTTGATGTCAATTGTGACAATCGGGCTAATCGTGGAAAATTTTTTGGCTGCCAAAAAATTTTCCACGATTACCACGATTGGCGGGACCATCGTGACCATCGCATCAGATCGTATGACATCGTATCAAATCGCAACAAGTCGTATCTCATCTTGTTCCTGAATCGCGGTGATCGGGATCGACCAAAACACTGCGATCTGTTGAGATGAGTTGCGATCTCCTACGAATTGTTACGGTCTGTTACGATTCGAGAAAAAAATGCCTGGCCCGATTAACTACGAGACGATGCGAATTACTCGCGATATGGTGCGATCTAATACGAGTAAATGCGATGAGACACGACACGCCACGCTTTTGCCACGGATGCTTACGATCTGTTACGAATTGTCAATACATTAAATACATCGGGCACGATAACTGACTTTTATTCTTTGATCAACAATAGAAAACTAAATATATTAATACGGTACTTTTCAGTTTTAATTAGAAATCTGAAGGTTGTCAGGAAATGGCAGCAGAGGCAGGGGTAAAAAGGGGAAGGATAAGACTTTATCATAAGCATACATAAATAATGCAAATATCGCATTCTCTTCATTCTCAGCACCTTCCATCATCAGTGTTATATCGTCTTCAGAGATTAAAAACATAATGAGGTATATGTTTGTTTTCGAAGTTTATATACCAATCGTGGTCTCATCGTGACACAATCGTGACCACAATCACCAAAAATCATGCCAACAGTCGTACTCTATCGCAACACATCGTATCAGTTCTTGACACTCGTACCAGAACGCATCTACGCGTATCAGTCCGTATCAAATCGCGGTCAAGTATCGTGATAATCGTGTCAGATCGCATTGGAATCGGGGGCTTAATCGTAATAATCTTATCGGAACGCAACTAATCGTATCTATCCGGGACCAATATCGTGTCTCCAAATTTTGACCGATCACCACCCTATCGTATCAGATCGTATCAAAACGCAACAACTCGCAACAGAACGTAACAGAACGTGAAATTTTGGCAAAATGTCCCGATTAGCTGCGATTTGTCAATCGTGGCGATCGTAACAGATCGTGCTCTAGTGTGAAAGCCGCATAACAAAGCATGTTCAAATCGCTGGCTGTTTTATGTGAATAAACTGGTTGCAGGATGACTTGTTTAACATTGGTATCCCATTTTCAAAATTTTGTCACAAAGTACTTTGAAAAATAATTGTTTAATCCGCACAACTCTTTCATTTCTAAAGTTAAATGCAAATTGAACATTTCAATGCAAAACTCGACGCTCCTTCTTCATTGCAGCCAGTCGATTTTGTCTAAATGAGGGTGCACGGTTTCTTTGGAAAAAAAATCAGAATTATGCTTACCTGTTTTGTGGTAATGTCGACATGTTGGAGTTCGAAGATGGAGGGAAAAAATAACCTTTTTTTTTTTTTTTTTTTTTTTTTTTCAGAAATTCGATATTATCAGAGGTGGGGTCAGTAAGAATCCCACCAGACATAAAAATTTATACAATCGGTCAAAACATAGCCGAAAATGGAAATAATACCATTTTGAATGACAATATACCATTACCGAATGCTTAACGACAGCCTCAGATCCTTCGTAAAAGTTAGACTTTATAACGAAGATTTGTCACATTTCGTTATTTACGAAACCGTTCTTGTTAACCAAATTTTAGCTAACGAAGGTCCAACGAAGACATAGCGAAGAAAATTGGGCTAACGAAGCTTCTTGTTACCCACCCCAGGCACGGTACGCGTTTATCACCCGCGAAATCGAGCTTATGTTATAAGCATATGTTATACGTAAAGGGCCACAATATGATGACATTAATTACGAGCTTGCTTGTCCTTTTTCATGAATTTTAGAAAGGGAGTACAGTCCAACCTGTCATAAGCAAGCGGCCAAGGGAAACACTAAAATTGCTTGCTTAAGACAGGTACTTGCCTAATAGAGGTTATGTTCTTTAAACAATTGGGTGAGCGTCTAAATAAAACCATATTAGCTAGAAATTGAAAATAGCATTGCCACTGTCAGTGGTAATTGTCACTAAGTTCTCCCAGACAAGTTGTCTACGATTATCTTTTGAGACTTTAAACAATGAATTATGGCATTTGGAAGGTGTGAAGACAATTTTGACACCTGGCAGAGTTTTTATATCCATGTCAAAATATTTCTTTTTTGTGACATTGATGAAATGAGTGGCTGCTTAAGGCCAAAATTGGGACAGAAATTAGTGGCCTCTGGCCACATGAGACAGGTGCTTGCTTAATAGAGGTTCATTTACATGTGAAATCAATTGGGGGGAAATTAAAGTGCTTGCTTATGTTACGTCTACACTGGACCACGTTCTCACTACGTCCTTACCACGTTCTAAAATTCAAGAACGTGGCGAGGACGGGGTCAAAATGAAACAATATCGGATTTCTAAGTTCCCACTACGTCCTTACTACGTCCCCGCCACGTTCTTATTACGTCCGCACCACGTCCTTACTACGTCCTTCACGTTTCCACTACGTCCTCAATACGCGCTCACCAAGTTCATCCCGTTTCCACTACGTCCTTGCTACGTCCTCACAAAGACCAAGCAGTTCATACCACGCGCGAACTACGTTTCCAGTACGTTCTAACTGTAAATATATTAATCAGTCGTGTATTAAGAGTCAGATAAGTTGCGAAACAGCTTGAAATTGCAGTAAGAAAATGACGGGCGGACAACATTTCCGGTGGTATTCGCATGAAGAATGCCTCTATCCTCAACTCCGCTAGTAGTCGGTCGTAATGCCCATACTGAAGCCTCCTGTCAGCTGATAGCCAAGGGCGCACCCAACAAGATCTTGCCCTTCTATTCCTCCTCCTGTGAAATAGCACAAGTGCAGCCTGTGTACCATCCTTGAAGGAGAGCAAGTTACAAGAGTGTTTCGATTTAGATAATTATTATGATTTAAATAAAAGCGAAAGCAATTGCTTGAGGGTACGGGACAATTAAAACAAAATTAATAAAACGTGGAGGACGTAGTTCGAACCTGGTGTGAACGTGATAAGAACCTACTAAGGACGTGTTAGGAACCGCTAGGACGTGATAAGAACGCAGTGCAGTCTTCTAGGACGCGGCAAGGACGTACAAGAAGCGTGGTATGGTCTTGTCGAGAACTTGATGGACGTAGCGAGGACGTAGCGAGGACGTAGTAGAAGCGTAGCGAGGTCTTGATGGTCTGCAACAAATTTGCATCGCGTCCACGAAGACCGCACTACGTTTGCGCCACGTTCTTTCTACGTCCTACAAGTTCCTACTACGTCCTTACCACGTCCTTACTACGTCCTTACTGCGTTCTAATTCCACTCCGTCCTCGCCACGTTTCTTTTGAGCATGTTCAAAATTTGACCAAGACCTCCGCGTCCATCAAGACCTCACTACGTCCTTACTACGTTCCTACCACGTCCTACAAGACCGTACCACGTCCTCACTACGTCCTTAATTTTTTTAGGACGTAGTAAGGACGTAGTGAGAACGTGGCCCGGTGTAGACGTAACATTAAGACAGGTCATTGCTTAATACAGGGTTTGCTTAAGACAGGTTGGACTGTATTTAAAAAAGTGCGCATGCGCAAAGCCAATCTTTCCCGATTTGCATTATTAAAGACGAAAACATTTTCTCGTTCAATTTTAATCGAAAATAAAAACAGTACAGATTATATTTTCCTTATCAAATATGACAGTTCACCAACAAGCCGCACAACCGACCCTGTATTATTTCTGATAGATTTGGGGTGATTTTAAAACAACGACAGTTAAAAGTCTCAGTTTTTAATCTGCTTGAATTAGTCATCAGGAAAACATGCCCATGAAAAGTATTCCCCGTCATACCCCAATTTTATATAGCAAAAATGGGGTATGCAGGGTTATACTTTTTTTTCTTATTTTTGCTCCAAAGCATAGGTTGTGTGTACTCGTTAGAAGCGCTTCAGTGAGGCGGTTCTAACGTGTACCCACAATCTATGTTTTGAGCAAAAATAAGAAAAATATAATTTTTTTTCTGACGAAATTTTCAATTTTTACAGCTGACAAACAAAGGACATTTTTTGTTTGTTTATGATGGATCCATTGCTGAGTCGTGTATCTATTGCAGTGACACGCCCATGCTATTTATTTTACATCTAACATTCTAAATAGATACTAACAACGAGTCCAAAGTCACTGTACAGAATCCAATACGCAGCAATACATATATTGTGAACAAAAACAGTTCACCAACAAGCCGAACAACCCGTTTTATGTATACATTTTCGATACATTCAGAGTGAGTTCGAAACAACGACAGTTAAAAGTCTCGGTTTTTAATCTGCTTAAATTAATTTTTGTATTTGAAGTCTTGTAATAACACAATCAAATCTCAATTTATTCTTTTCTGTACACTTTTTAAAAAGTTTAATGCGCCCTTAAGATGCAATCCACATGCATTTTATCCTCGTGAGGAGGTATGGCAGTATAAAAAACAAAGAAAGGACATAAAGATTTATTATTATTATTATTATTATTATTATTATTATTGCTTATGATGGATCCATTGCTGAGTCGTGTATCTATTGCAGTTATACGCCCATGCGCACGCTTATCATATGACGCAACATGCTCTTCCAATGCACCAGTTACTTGTAACCGCCATACCCCCACCCCCGGGGGAGGGCGGTGGATAGCCGTGGAAATGATCCGGGTTTTGACCATTTTTTGCTACGGCAGTGCAGGGGAAGTACCTGGGGTTTGCTTAAAATATTCAAAAACGGCAGTGAAATGAAAACATAGCAGACTGTTGGGAAAAACAGCAGTGGTTTTACTCACAAGTTGTTCCCGCGGGACGGGGCTTTTAGCAGGGATTTGCTGGATCAAAAGTCAACCCCCGCTATTCCCCGGGGGAGGGGGCGTGGTTACAAATGACTAGTTGATAACTCGTTCATAATAAATTCTCCGTACTTTGTTGAAAACTGTGTCAAAGAGTTATCCGCACCGCATAATCCTTATGAGCACTCCGGGGTCATTTTAGTAACACGAGCAACCCGAGTAGCGATCCCGAACGACTCGAGTTACACCCGACTTTTTAACGATTTTACAGAGTTTTGAACTTAGCCAATTTTCATTCCCTTTACATATTAAACAATGGCATATAGATCCTACTTTGTGAAATCAACTCCTCCTAGAGTTTACAGTATATCCTTTAAATATTTTGCATTTATCTTTTAGACATATTGAAGTTGTGCATGAAGATTTTTCGTGGTGATTTTTTACGACATATTTTGAACAATCTTACAGTGTTTCAAACTTAGCCGATTTTCGTTCACTTTACATATTGAATAATGGGATATTGTGCCTACTTTGTGATAGAGTTTATCTTTCAGACATACTGAAGATGTGCATGAAAATTGTTCTAGAAGAAAGAATCATTGTTACGAATATGGATAAACTGCAGCTCTATGAAGACGTTTGATGCCGTTAAAATACTTTGTAACTAGCAAACACGGTTTACAAGTTATCACCCTGCGGGGGTATACCCGGGGGTATACTGTATATAAAGCCTTATTTGCAGCCAATACCTTGTTTCCTCTTAAATCTCTAAAATGTTTTACTTGTGAACCACCTCTATCAGCTAGCAGCAGACCTTTCTATTGGATTCTTTTTAAAGAAATCAACTTGTATTTGGCTGTGTTTGGAAAGTACACATCTTTTAATCGACTATCATGTTCAAAGTTGCATTACAGTATTTCTCTTTGCCTCCATTTTGTTAAACCTAAAGGGTCACCGAAGAGGTTTAATTAGCCAAAGTCGCGATATGTTTACTGCGCTTACAGGATCTCAGTTTTAGCTTTATTTCCCAGTACTGTAGCCGGTGTTGTGCCGTGTGGCGGCCCTAAACAGTCTCCCCTTTTCCTGATCTTTGCCTACTTGTACCTTACATCATCCATAATGCAATATTTTCCTTTTGGTCCTTTAAGACCATCGAGGGTATTCTGAATATCAGAAGGTACAAGTAGGCAATGACAAGAAAAAGGCGCAACCAGAAAGAAATTCTTACTATAAAACCGAGGTGGGAAAACTAAATTGACAATTAGATACTTATACTTAGAAAACATATCGTAAGCCGAGTGAGCAGCTATTTTCCAATAGGTGGCCCTTTAAATGCCCATCCCTTGTCTCATTGATATGCTCACTTCAGTTTTAGTTTTATTTAATAGAAATATAAAAACGTACATAAGGTTCAAACAGTAGAAAAATTCGACTACAAAACATAAAACAAATGAAACCACAACCAAAGTATCGCCTTGGAAATTCATTATCGGTTGAGATTCTATTTTTCTCAAACCAACGTTTTATTTATTTGGCTCTGTTTGCAAAAATACTAGTCTTGTATCGTCTGTCCTGTTTAAAGTTGCAAAATTTTTGTATTTATTTTGTCAAACCTAAAGGGTCACTGAAGAAGCTTAATGAGCCGAAACCGCGGTATGGCCCATGCCTTTTCTCATTAATATGCTCACCATGCTCACCGCTTTTAAAGGATCCCAGTTTTGTCTTTATACACCTGTTTTACCCTAATATCCCAAAAAATAGGAATCATACAGCAACAAACCTGATATCATCGTTTAACCCTGAAACTCGAAAACCTCGGTGACCTATTGTTGCGTTTCTTTTTTGTTTCGTTGGTAGCACAGTGTATATCCGGTCGTATGCAGAACAGACGGTTACGGAACGGACAGACGTTTACAGGAGCACGCGCCAAAAATGTTTTTCCGTTCTTTTAAAGTGACTAATGCAAATATTGAGACCAAACTAGAGCAGATGTGTTGCATATATATCCGTCTAGTTGTCTGTGCTCAAGAGCACAATGATTTTTCAGGGGGTTCGCCATAACTGCCCAAGACGTGTGAAAAATGGCATATTTTGTATATTTTTTTGGCTGTGTGTCGAGATTGCTTGCAAAATAAGACATTGTCAACCTTTTGGATTTAGTCCGTATGTAGTTAAATATGTCCTGAACCACCAGACATTAAATATTTTATATGTTTTCCAGTAAAAATAGCCAAGAACTATTTTTTTTTCTGAAGCGTATGGTAATTTCATGGTTACGGGGCGGTACAGTCGTTTGTTACGGAGCGGAACAGACGAAATGACGCATTTCCATACGAAACGGAACAGACGTAGGCGAGCTTTAGAATACGGATAGAAACAGACTTTGGAATATATGACCGATGCTTTGGAGAGTACTCCCACCGGTGTGTACGGAGGTGGGTGTTCGCTTGATGACTTTGCTTAAGGACTGAGTATGCAAACAGGGAACCTTTTCCTTTGACCGAAATTCTAGGGTCTCTATAGTACTAACGTATTCAGCACGAATGCCAGCCTTCCATATAGACCTCCGGTTAAAACAGACATGAGTCTTATTATCGGACCTTTTCAGACTTTTTTCAGTCTTTTATTTTAGAATTTATTGTTAGATATGCACTATTAGTGATACTATATTTAAAGGAGAAGAAAAGCCGTGATTGCCTCGTGATGCTGAGCACCAAGGAAGCCATTGGTACCATTTTAACGCATTTGATATGGCGCGGCCAGGGCGAACCCACGACATCTCGCTCCCGAAGCGGGCGCTTTTACCACTGAGCTATCGGGACCTCTCCCCCCTCTCTCTTTGATCTGCTGTTTGCCCCCAAACAACTTTTTGTTTTCACAACATAGTCGATGCTATTCTGATACATGTACGATGCTGATCCAGGTCACCAGGTGTATTCCATCTGGTCACGTTCGAGTGCTACAATACAGAAGGTTGCCGCAAAGTGTTATATTTGACATCACAGTGTTGTTCATGTAGTATTCATGGCCGTCTGTGACCGCTCCGTATGCTGATTCGTCTGTTTTTTTTTTCGTAGGCTACGTCTGTTCCGCCCCGTAACATAAACGAATCTGTAGACTGTTCCGCTCCGTAATGTTTTTGTTGCTAAGCAACAAAATTCTGCTTAAACTACAAGGCTTCCATGCCGGAAATTATGGTGTTTTGGAAGATAGTAGATGGACATGCAAGGCCGATATAACAATACATTCGAAGCGTACAGTTTTGGATGAAAAACTGTACAAAACATTTCTGGCGCGAAATGCGCGTGCTCCTGTAAACGTCTGTCCGTTCCGTAACCGTCTGTTTTGCATATGCTCGGATATACACTGTGTGGTAGAGAATGAATCTAAACCGATAATAATATTTTGATTTCTGAAAGCACCTTTGCTTATCTCAAAGGAGCAAAAGGAAAAAAGTAAGCAACGATCGGGAAATGGCGCAATCAGAAAGAATATCCAACTCCAAAAGCCGAGGTGAAAGGATGCTAAATTAACAATCAGGTACTTATACTAAGAAAATATACTGTATGCCGAATGGGCAGCAATTTTCCCAAAAGGTGACCACTCAGGCACCCAAACTTATCTTAAAATATAAAAACAACGCAAATTTTCAAAACCAAGACATAGAACATTAAGAACCACCACAGAAGTATCGCCTTGGAATAATATAAAATTTCTGGCGGGCTTGAATCGATTCCACATGGCCATAACCTCACCCTCAGCTTCTGCAGTGGTTCACAACCTTTGGTTAGTTCTTCGGTCCTCGTGGTGAATTTCTAACTTGTCAATGAACCATCAAGGACAAACAAATAAATCATGATAAACATCACGATGAATTAAAAACGAGGACTCAACAGATTCAGTAATGGGCCCTACGATGGAGATCCCTGGGCGCCGAATAATTTACTGACACCCGGGGCAAACAAAACAAAAACAACAACAGTTGAACCCCGGTGGGCCAAGCAACAGACAAGACCAACTAAAATGAATAGCTTTAAGTCGGGCCATCATAGAGTCTGACGCCCCATCCACCGGCGTGCAATTACAGAAGGCAGCATAGTTATCAACCATGATTGGGTTAAAACTAAGCATGCAGACTGTCGCATAACATTCAAGTTATAACCTATACGTCTGTAACGTGAAATGATTTTGTCTGAATTGAAAAGAAAAAAAAAATCATTCCTTCCTATAAGTTCCTTGATTTGTAAACCAAGTCACCATAAAATTATGTCACGTAAAAGCGTCTTTAATCCAACAACATATTTGGAAATCAATTCATAGTGTCAACGATAAAATTTAAAAAAATGTTTTTCGAAGTTTATGAAACCGATAGTCATTTAAGGACAGCAGTCATTATAGAAATAGAAATGACAAAACTGGAGTAGCCATCTTGGGAGTCGACATTCTAGCATCTACACGAACCTAAGAAAAGTTCATGACAGTGACATTGAACCTCCACTTATCTGGTCTGCGTGATAAAATTTATATCATGATGTGTTTGTATGAAAAGATAGCGTATCTGTACTATCAGCGGTATATCTGCTTATCATTTGATTACGAAACATACATTTTTCAAAAACAAGTTAAATGTGCATTTGTAGTCAATCAAGAAATGCCAGTCAAATGATTCATTTCGCTTTGCTATAATTGAGCCTTTGCACGAGAAAACCAACAATTTGGGGACTCGACCAGCTAGTTCCGAGGTTATAAAACTTTTTTTCATGCTCAACTCAGCTGAGCTTGAAAGTTTAACAGCTCATACATATTAAAATAGCCAAAATCGGTGGAATTTCAACGATTTAAACAAAAAAAAAATCAACAGTTAATATCCTGTTTATAATTGTCAAAATATCCTGTTTAAAAATGTCAAAATCATCCGACATGTAGGCATTTTAACATTTACGGGCCAGATAAATTAAAGTCTCAACTGAGCTGAGAAAAAGTTGTATAACCTCGGCACCAGGTCTGACACAAACCGGCCTCTACAGTCACTGCTATAAGAAGGTTAGAATCTTGAAATTTCGGATTTAAATAGAAGCAGGATTGTACAATCCGAGGATCGAAAACAGCGGCAGTTATCACCTGTGCAGTTACTGCATGGCTGATCCGCGCCTTTGTTTTCGCTTTTCCTGGAGATTTATTTTTTATGCGGCAGCTCATTCACAAACAGCACAGGTCCTCTGCGCTCTAAATAAGTAGTTGCCAGTTGTGGCTCCACCTGGATGTATAATCAAAAGCAAGTAATGACCAGCAACCGGCGCAATTATGGACAATTCGGACCTTGGCTAATTCGGCCCTAGTCACTTAGGACCCTAAACATTCGGCCCTAGTTAATTCGAACCTCGACCGCTGGTCATTTTGGACCTCGACCACTGTTCAATTCGAACCTTTCTTTGTTCAATTCGGACCTCAATAATAAAACGTCTTTTGGTATTTGGACCTTTTCTCTTGGTCAATTCGCATCTTTTCCATTGGTAAATTCGGTCTGTTCATTACGATTTCCCATAAAGAAAACTGCGTTTAGATTAAAAACACCTGAATCTTTTAGAATTAGACTGCAATCCTAATATTGGCTATTCGTTCTTCTACAGCAACGCACATTTCATAAACGCGCGCATTTCATAAGGTAAGCATGCGCTGACTTATGTCGTACGCCAGAGGATCGTGTTACAAACAAAAAGTACCCGTAAGAAACAGATGGGCTACTTTAGACTTCAGGAAAAGCTTATGCATTACTGGCTGACCGTCTGATCACTGGTTAACCACTCAGAATGTCGGAGCCTGTCCAGGAAACGTGGAAAGTCAAACAATCTATACATACTTGAGTGTTTATATTTTGAAGCGCGGATGTCATACATCCTAATATTGGGTAAAAGCCCTTCAAAATGGAGGCAACGTCCCGACATGACCATACCTGTTAACTGGGACGCTTAGCCACAAAACAATCAATCAATCAATCAATCAATCAATCAATCAACAAAACAAAGCATTTCACTCGCGAATACTGCATGCATTACTGGCAAGGGTACTATAAGGAACTTCCATTCTAAAACATAAAATTGAAGACACAGACAATCTGCCTATCTTGTTCCTATTCAGGTATTTCCGGACCTTATTTCTGTTTTTCATGTGGTCATTTCGGATCTGATTCGGACCTTGGCTAATGCGGACCCTATTTCAACAAAATAATTGGCTAATTCGGACCTCGATTTTGAGGGTCCGAATTAGCCAAGGTCGGAATAGGTCAAGGTTCGAATTGCCCACAGCTGTGATCCGAATCAGGTCCGAATTAGCCAAGGTCCGAATTGTCCACGTACCCATATAAGATATAAAGTCCAGATAAGAAAGAACCAAAAAAAAAAAAAAAAAAAAAAAAAAAAAATAGTGATAAAAAGGGAGATGAATCGGTCATCAAAGTAAAACGATGGGCTTAATTGATTATAAAGATATTCGTAAAGTAAAATATCACTGGAATAGACAATTAAATCAGCAACAGTGAACCACAACAGAAAAAGGAAAAAGTAGACAATCATCAGGCAATTGCACAATCAGAAAAACAACACTTCAAAAGCCGAGGTGGGCAAAACCAAACCCACGATTTGGAAACATATCGTAAGCCGATATAGCAGCTATTTCCCTATAGGCCGCCACTTAGTAACCCGAACTTAACACAAATATGAAAACGTACAGTCATAAGGTGCAAACAGCACAAAATACATGTACCTCATTGAAATTACCATATTGATCTAATTTAAAATTACTTGAACCTTACATCGCTTAAAAACTTTTCGTTCGTTAGTTGTTCGGTCTTATTAGCACAGCTGAGAATCTCATAAATCAGTATGTTGCACGGATCATGAAAACATGTCCGTGTAACATATACCCCCTTGAACCCAACTTTTATATAGCAAAACTGGGGTATGCAGGGGTATACCTAATTTTCTTATTTTTGCTCCAAAACATATATTGTGGGTACTCGTTAGAACCGCCTCGGCGAGGCGGTTCTAACGTGTACCCACAATCTATGTTTTGAGGATAAATAAAAAAAAAATATCAAAAATTTTCTGTTAAAAATGTTCAATTTTTACAACGTCAGACAAATCTATATATTACATGGGCGTGTTTTCGTAATGTGGAATCTGGAAATTTCTGGGACGCCAGACATCATCTAGTATGTAATTTGAAGCAAACCAAACGCACCAGTAAAACTTCGGTCGGTCAGGGTTTCTCGCGACGCGGATAAAGATAAAAACACAAGCTTACATTTATCTCTGAAGTACTTTGTTAAATAAAGATCTCTCAATCACATTTTTATTCGTCATTATAACATGATATAGGTCATTATCTGGAATGTACGATTGAGAAACCATACCATGTTGTTCGAAGTTATGCTATTTCAGAGGCTTTAGTCTAAATGTTACAGTCAGTATATTGGATGCAAAGGGTATGTTATCGCTTATAGCTGTATCATTGTCAGACACACAAAACTTAAATATTGCGGACATCTATGTATAGTAAGACTTTAGTGGGGGTTAAACATGTATTCTCTTACATGTATCTTCCGTTTAAGTACAGTATATATTTGTTTTAAAATAACTTTGCTTTTTACGTATATCAACTCATTGCTTTGCTGTTCAACAACTGATGTGAAATGGCACCTTGTGAGGACTGTTATAGGTTAGATAGAGTGTATGCATATAATATGGGTGTCTTCAACGTGAAAGTGGCTGTTTATACATGTATTTACCAAAACCCGGTGCATTGGAGAGGATGCATATAGACTTATTTGTTTTCAAATCGTTATTCACATTTTATAATCTGTGCTGTACTTTCCCACCTGGTATATGGGTTCGGGATTTTACGTTTGAGCCGCCTCATGGAAAAATCAACAATCTGCATATGCGAAACCAAAGACGCAGATCAGCTTCGCGGTAACCGCGAAGCTGATCAGCGCCTTTGTTTTCGCTACTCGGATAGTACAATTCCACTTCTTCTTAAATCCGAAATTTCAAGCTTCTAGCCTGCTACTGTGACTGTACAGCTCAGTATGTGTCAGACCTGTTCAAACACCACATTGTTGGTTTTCCCACGAAGCGGCTAATTTGACAGTGCAATCTCTGTGTCTTACAATTTCCTCCATTGCAGAAAGAATAAAGAATGGCGTCTGTTGACGGATCAAAGTCGCTGTTTATGACCTCAGAGGAGGCCATTGATAACCCCTGTGATCCCTGTAAGTTTGGCGGAACTGAAATCAACGGCACCCACTACTGCAACACATGCGCTGAATACTTATGTAGAAATTGTAAAGAATCACACCAACGATTTAAAGCCACCAGAAACCACAAAATAGTTTCAAGTAAAGATGCTTCTGGACAAGGACAGAACGCGTCACAATTTAAGGTATTTTGTTCATGCGATAATGCATTAGAAGTCACGAGTTACTGTGAAATCCACAATGAGGTCGCATGTATGACATGTAAGTCTTTGAAACATAGAAAATGTTATGTTACCACACTTAAGGACAAAAGCGCGACCTACAAAATATCGAATATTCAGAACCTTATACAGAACACCCAAACCCTGGAAGATGAGATACAACAGTTTTTACAAGACCGGGACGCGGACGTTGAACGCATAGAATCAATGATAGAAACAACACGAGAGAAAATAGAAAGTTTCAGAAGAGAATTTGAAACATTCGTTGATCGTTTAGAAAACAACACGCTATCGTTATTAAAGGAGCTGGCAAAGTCAATGCGTCATGATGCGGAACAACACATCCCAACCTGTACAACTACACTGAAGTCACTGGGCGACGACCTAATGATGTTGGATGATGCCTCTAAATGTTCCAATACAGAGATGATGTTTGCTGTAGATGTCAAAGTATCCAAACGACTGAGTGAGCTACAATCAATGCTGAACGATTTTCAGGATGAGGTCAAAACAACAGTTCTTGAATTCGAAGAGAATCAGAAATTGTTGGATGTAAAACAAAATGCGACGTCACTTGGAACTCTGAGGGTAAGCGAAAGAGAGAAAACAAAAGCTGAAACTACCAATTTCCTAAAAATGAAAATTCAGAATTCACGAGATGTCCAGATTAAGTTACCCCGTGACAAGAAAACACCATGTATTAAAGGTTGTACATTTATGGCAGATGGTCAACTCTTAGTGTGTGACAATGGAAATATTAACATCAAACTCTTAAACTCAAAGTTTGATATAACAGACAGTCTTGGTTTGGCTAGTTATCCCTGGGACACCTCAGCAGTTGACAGTGTCACAGCTGTCGTCACCCTGCCTTGCAGTAAACAATTACAGTTTATACACATTGTACCATCTCTCAAAGCTGGTAAACAAATACAACTGGACAAACGATGCTATGGTGTTGATGTTGTCAGAGATGACATCTATGTTATCTGTCATGATAGTCCGGGCAATGCAGAAATACGTGTGTTTGACAAGAATGGGACATTTATCAGAAATATACCAGATGTCAACAACAATTTGTCCTCACTCAGATACCCTTACTATATAGCTGTCAACACAGCCTCGTCTAAGATTTATGTGTCAGACTTGACTACACATACTGTTAGGTGTATCTCAGTTGACGGTAGTTTGGTATTCAATTACAAACACACTGATTTGAGATATCCGAGGACTGTCATACCTGATGAAGAAGGAAACATTCTTGTTTGTGGACTGGTTTCCAGTAATATCCATGCCGTCATATCTACTGGTCAGCATCACTCTGTTCTATATACTGGTAGACAAGACAATTGCTGTCACAGCCTGGCTTACAGATCAACAGACCGCACACTTGTTATAGGACTTTATGGTGGCAATATGCTAGTGTTACAACTGGCGACAAGTAATTAAATCATTGACTGTTAACAAAGCGGCAGACTGTTCCCTTTTTGCAGCTGTTCGTGTAAAAAGGAAAAAGTTTTCTCACGATTTGACTGTAATGTGTATAATGAGCCGCGTCATGAAACAGACGTATTTTTGTGTTGAGCGAAAACAATCTAAGAATCGAAGGCTAAGGATTTGATCCAATATATTTTCAAACCCCAACACAGACACCAGGACCCGAGGTTATAAAACTGTTTTCATGCTCAACTCAGCTGAGCATAAAATTTAAACTGCTCATAAATTTTGAAATAGCTCAAATATGTTACAATTAAAGGTTAAGAGCTCTAAAACCTGTAATTTATCCTGCTTATATATGTTAAAATGCCAACACTGTCTTGTTGGCATTTTAACATTAATGAGCAGGATAAATTCTACTTACAGCTGAGCTGAGCATGAAAAAAGTTTTATAACTCAGACACCCTGGGCCCAGAATTACAATCATTCCTTAAGTTAAGGCCTCCTTAGCGGTTTAAGTTAAGTTTATACCTTAGCTAGGATTTTCCTTAAAAAGTGCATTTGTAATACACTTTTTGATCGTCCTTTACTAAGGTGTAGTTTCCGTAAAAACTTACGGGACCGTTCCGGGAACAGTCGAAAACACGGAAATTTAAAAAGATATATATCGCGTAAGCGGCATAATACATAGTTACAATAGTTCGATTATGATCATTTGTCTATTATCTAAACCTCGTTAGACTCCGTGGTGCAGTGGTTATCACGTCCGCCAGGCAATTGCAACTTGCTGCGTGGGTTCTGAGATCGATACCTAATGATGTCAATTTGTTCTTGTCTTCTTTTTTTTGGTATTTTTGTTACTATATTATTCTTTTTACATTCTTTATCTTTTGTTTAACTTGTGTTTTCTTCTTTGAAATTTAGTAATTTTTCGAGCCGTATTTGTGTCGCAGTGAAAATATATTTACATTGCCACATGCATTCATATACACACAATCAAGAAGGTCATAGACCTATTTCGAAAACAAACGCGGTGATGGAAAAAAAAGAAGAAGCAAACATGATTTTTTTATAATAGTAGGGAATACAGAATGACGACTGCAAACAAAATAATTATTATGTTTATATCCTTTGAAAAGCAATGACTTAAACATTCAAAGAGGGTTTATATGGGCTTTATTGTGCTATTTCGGATAATGAACCCTCATCAGTGACGCTTTATAAACCAATGTAACGAAAGCAAGACAAGGTTATAAAATATTATCGCCGAAAATATTTCTTATTTTCTATTTTTCTTTCCTTCTTTTAAATATTCCCCAACAATGTACACAGGCTGGTACATACAAGCGACAGAATGTATATGTATTTTCTCAGATTTACATTTTGCAACGGTGATTTTCACAACGCGCACCCGCGATGCGCAATTGCATTGATTGTCTTACTTTGTGTGATAGGCCATATATTAAGAACCTTCTCCCGCCATTTTAGTTCCTAAGCCGGACACATTCATCACGTAATCCCGCCCACTGGGGCCGCGAGAAATAGATGGGCAGCTCGTACCTCCAGGTAAAGCTTATAACTGACTAAACTACCCCCCCCCCCCCCGATGACTGATTATTTGCTGCGTAGGTCTGTGCTTGTCCAGAAGAAGTGGTTTAGTCAAACCATCTACATATGTAAAGCTTTAGTTTTTTCCCTAGTGGGGGGGGTATAGTTTTAAGCACATTCACCTGTCATGACATCCAAATGTCAGTGAATTGTTACGTGCCAGGCGTAACTAGAAGATTAAGGAAACCAACAAGTTGGTTAGCCAGCAACAAGCTTTGTTTAAAATTTAACAAATTTATTTAGAAGTGATTTAACCAGTAATTACATGTGAAACAATCAAAAGCATATATACAATCAAACAAAAATAAATGTACACTACCTTTCAAGATGTTAATTCCCTTAAAGAATGTCTGAATGTCCCTCAGAATTTTTTAACACAAGTCTGTATCAGTTTCTGATCCCAAGAATTAAAGTTTGTTTCAAAATAGCACTATGTCCCAATCCAGAATCGAATATCACAAAGTAATCCAAGAATAAGTTTAAATTCCAGTAAGATAGATTTTGACTTCTTAATAGTAACAGTACCCAAAGATTGTCCTTATGAAAATTTGTAGCCCTTATATAGCACTGAGGAACATTCAGGATTCTTCCAGCAAATTCTATGATATCATATACTAAAAATAACAAGTTGTTTACCAAAATTTAATGTTTTGGAATATTCTAGAGAGGCCATTATCCTTCCAGAAAATTCCACAATATTCTTTTGACATAAAAAAAAAGATTTTTCTAGAAGGTTCTACATCTTTGGTTCTTCCAGATTTTTCCAGACTTTTCCGTCAAAGAACAATTTGAAATTTCTAGAAAATTCTGAAGTAAACAACCTGTTTATGTCCAATATCTGGGACACTAAAAGTAACTAATTGCTAAGGACAACAAGTAAACATCATATGTATAACATCATACTTTCCTGGGCATACTCCCTTGGGAAGTTTACCAGTACTGAATGCACATCTTTCAACAAGTAACTGTCATACATAACACTTCCCCTCTTCAAAGAAAAGAACGTTTTATAAAATAAAGCTTTCTTTTGCAATACTGGATAATTGTATACAATATGTTTAGCAAAATTTGTGCAAAACTAATCAAATACAACAGCACAAAGCTGGACATCAGCATTGTAGAGGCACTTAAGCTCTGCTTAGGGTGTCTGGAATGATATTATCTCTTCCTCGGATATGTCTGATGTCAAGATTGTGCTCTTGCAACATGAGACTCCACCTGAGTAAACGCTGGTTCTTGTTTTTCATTTTATGTATGAAAGTCAGTGGATTGTGGTCACTGAAGACAACAATTGGTGCATGTGAAGAAGCTAAGTAAACTTCAAAGTGCTGAAGTGCAAGGATTAGAGATAGGCATTCTTTCTCTATGGTAGAGTAATTTCTCTGATGCTTGTTAAACTTTTTGGAAAAATAACAAACAGGATGGTCAACACCATTGTCATCTTCTTGCAACAATACACTGCCTGCACCAACATCACTGGCATCTACAGCCAACTTGAACTCTTTGTCAAAACTTGGTGCTAAGAGAACCGGAGCACTTCTAAGTATGGCCTTGAGCTTATCAAATGACTTCTGGCAGTCATCCGTCCAAACATACTTGGTCTTCTTACCAAGCAAGTTTGTCAGAGGCTCAGCTATAGCCGAGAAGTTGTTGCAGAATTTCCTGTAATATCCAGCCATACCCAGAAAGCGCATCAGTTGTCTTTTGCTAGTAGGTACAGGAAAATCTGAGATAGCCTCAACTTTAGCTTCTACAGGTTTTACCTGACCTTGACCTACAATGTGTCCAAGAAATGTCAAGTTTGCATGGCAAAATTCACTTTTTGCCAAGTTCACAGTTAGTTTAGCATCACTTAGCCGGTCAAAGAATGTTCTGATTGTCTGCAAGTGTTGTTGCCACTCCTCACTGAAGATAATAGCGTCGTCGATATAGGCTTTACAGCCATCCAGATTGGAAATCAAACTGTTGACCAGCCGCTGAAAAGTCGCAGGCGAGTTCTTCATTCCAAATGGCATGACTTTATACTGGTACAGTCCATCTGGTGTAACAAATGCCGAGATCTCCTTTGCTCTGTCCGTGAGGGGTATCTGCCAAAATCCCTTTAGCAGATCGAACTTTGTAACATACTTGGCATGTCCAATATTATCAATGCAGTCATCGATTCGTGGGATGGGAAAAGTGTCTATTTTAGTGACAGAATTGACTTTTCGATAGTCTGTGCACATTCTAAATGTCCCGTCTGGCTTTGGTACAAGAATACAAGGAGAACTCCATTCACTTTGGCTGGGTTCAATGAAATCATTGTCCAGCAAATATTGAACTTCTTCCCTGAGATATTGCTGTTTTACAGGGTTCATTCTGTAAGGATGTTGCTTTACAGGTTTTGAACCTTCAATAATGTCAACATCATGATAGATTTTGTCAGTTCTGGATGGAATGTCCGGAAATAAGTGCTCATATTCGAGAACTAACTGTTTCAGTTCAAGTCTTTTGTCTGAATCAAGGTGAGACAGTTTCTGATCAAGATTCTGTAGTATGTCAGAATTCTGGAGTTTCGATGACGAGGGATCAGATTTCTCCAAGTTGAAGTCCTCAGAGTCCATTTGATTTTGTTCATGAGGGACAGAATTAACTATATTTACTAATGAAATAACAGAACTATCCCTATCAATATACTTCTTGAGCATATTAATGTGACATAGCTGTTTTTGCTTGCGCCTCCCAGGAGTGTTAACAATGTAATTCACGTCACTTAACTTTTTATCAACAGTATACGGGCCATAATATCTAGCTTGTAAAGGTCTGCCAGGAATGGGCAAGAGAGCAAGTACCTTGTCTCCAGGTTCAAAATTTCTGTCTTTAGCATTTTCATCATAACGAATCTTCATTTTGCTTTGAGCAGATTTGAGATTGGACCGAGCTGCATCACAGGCCTTTGATAGTCTGTTTTTGAAATCAGACACATACTGAAGTAAGTTCAAAGAACTGTCATCATCTGAGAGAAATTTCTCTTTTAGAAGTTTTAACGGTCCATGTACAGTGTGCCCAAAAACAAGCTCAAATGGGCTGAACCCCAGAGACTCTTGTACAGATTCTCTTACAGCAAATAGAAGCAAGTGTATGCCTTCATCCCAATCTTTTTCAGTGTCAAAGCAGTAAGATCTGATCATGTTTTTCAAAGTTTGATGGAATCTTTCTAAGGCACCTTGGCTTTCAGGGTGGTAAGCCGATGACTTGTATTGCTTAATTCCAAGTTCGTACATGACTTGCTGAAAAATTCCTGACATAAAATTTGAGCCCTGGTCTGACTGGATAGATTTTGGGAGGCCTACAAATGTGAAGAACTTCACAAGTGCATTAACTATTGTTTTAGCCTTGATATTTCTGAGTGGGATAGCTTCAGGAAAGCGAGTTGAAGCACACATTATGGTCAGAAGATATTCACAACCTTTCTTTGTTTTGGGTAAGGGACCTACACAATCAATAATCACTCTGCTGAAAGGTTCATCAAAGGCAGGAATGGGCTGCAATTGAGCTTTTGGAATGGTCTGATTGGGCTTTCCTACCATTTGACAAGTGTGGCAGGATTTGCAATGCTGTGAAACATCAGATTTTAATCCTGGCCAGTAGAAATGATTTAGAATCTTGTGATAGGTCTTATTTACACCTAAATGGCCTGACATGGGTGTTTCATGAGCCAAGTTTAAGATTTCAGGGCGATAAACCCTAGGAACCACAATTTGGTGGTTAACAGTCCACTCATCTTCTGCGGAGACATCCGGAGGACGTCATTTTCTCATCAAAATGCCATTTTTGACATAATAGCAAACAGGAACCTGGGATATTTCATTTTCATTAAAAGCCCTTTCAAATAAAGGCGAGATCTCAGGATCACTGTGTTGTTCTTTACAAAGCTGTGACCTTGACAGCTGGTCATGACCTTGGTCATTTGAGTTGGAAGGTGAAAGGTCATTTTCTGACCCTGACCTTGGATTGCTAGGGTCAGTCTGAATATCAGACTGACTAGGGGAAAGAGATGTTGAAATCTCTTTATTAAAGGACTGACCTATCAAAGTGTCAGTTAAATTTATGTCCTGCATCCCATCATATAATTTGGCTTTCTTAGCCATTGCCCTAGTAACAGCACAAGAAGGGTAAAGGTCAGGAATTTCCTGCTCAATGGGATCAGGCGGTTGATCAACACATGGTGTGCTGGTCAAAAGTGGGTTTACCACAACCTTATCTCCTGCCAAATCATTGCCTAACAGCAAATGAATACCTTTAAAGGGTAAGGAAGGTCTAATACCTACAGCCACGGGACCTTTAACTAAGTCAGAGGACAAATAGATATTATGGAGCGGTACATTAACAAATCCACACTCTACGCCCTGGATAAGGACACTTGTCCCAGAAGAAGACTTCTCGGAAAATGGCAAGGTATCTGCCAAGATAAGGGATTGAGAAGCTCCGGTATCTCGTAAGATTTTGATAGGGGTAGACTGGGCAGAGTCACTGTTAAGTGACACAAAACCATCTGATAAGAATGGTTCATAAATCTCCATAATAGAATCCTCAGAGACTGACTCTTTACAAGTTCTGGTCAGTATAGGGTTTTCTTCCTGGATACAAGACTGTGGTTTAGCCTTTAAGGAGGTGAGGCCTGTCGGTTTAGCACTATCTAGATTTTCTCTTTTCTTTCTTTCGTTTCAGTGCCAAACATTCAGAAATAATGTGGCCAGGTTTCTTACAATAATTACAAATTGGCTGGGATAAGGGATTTTGTCCTTTGTTTTCACTAGAAAATTTGGGTTTTGGACTGGAATTGTCAGTTGGATTACTGGGATTGGCTTTGGGACCGGACTGAGGGGAATATGGTTTTGACTGAGGGGTAATTTGCTTTGATTGAGGGTTATATGGTTTCCTAGGATATGGCTTGTTGACAAATGAAGCCTTATGAGTCAAAGCATAGTCATCAGCTAAACGTGCTGCTGTTTCCAAGTTTTCAACTTCTCTTTCGTTCAAGAAAGCCTTAACATCAGAATTTATGCACCGTTTGAATTCTTCAACAAGCATGAGCTGCCTTAGCTTTGCATGATCAGAACCTACTTTCTTTGAAGAACACCATCTATCAAATAGTTGCTCTTTTGTTCTAGCAAACTCAACATGAGTCTGGTTATGTTCTTTTCTACAGTCTCTAAATTTCTGCCTGTATGCCTCAGGGACCAACTCATAAGCCTTAAGAATAAATTCCTTTACTGTATCATAATCTGAGCTTTGCTCAAGAGAAAGCTGAGTGTAAATTTCTCGAGCTTTACCAATTACAACACTTTGCAAAAGCAAGGTCCAGTGCTCTCTTGGCCATTTCAAGTTTTCTGCCACCTTCTCAAAATGTAAGAAATATTTGTCAACCTCTTTTTCTTGAAATGGAGGAACGAGACGAATGTGTTTTGTGACATCAAATACTGTACTAGTAGCCAAAGGCAAAGATTTTGATTTTGATTTGTCATTAAGTTCAATTTCCTTCATTCGTAACTGAAATTGCCTTTCTCTTTCTTTTTCTTCAATTTCAAATTTAAATTTTTCTTTTTCAATTTCGAGCCGTTCTTCTCGTTCTAATTTTTCTTTTTCAAGCCTTTCTTCTCTTTCTAATTTTTCTTTTTCTAACTCAATTTTTTCTCGTTCTAATTCTCTTTGTTTTTCCTTCTCTCGTTCTTCCATTTCTAACTTTTGTTTATGCATTCTTTCTTCCCGTTCTAAAGTTTCCAATCTTATTCTTTCTTCCCTTTCGGCCTTTTCTGCCCTTATTCTTTCATCCCGTTCTAAAGTTTCCAACCTTATTCTTTCTTCATACTCAAATTTTAGTTTTTCTATCTCAATTTGTCTTTTGATTTCTAGTTCCCTCAACTGCAAGTCAGTCTGAGTGACTAGAATCTGAGAAGTAGCCGAGGAATCAAAAATTTCCTCGTCAACAAAAAAACTGAATCAAAATGTTCTTAATTTCATGTTTTAACATGGAAGTCTTGATATTTGACAACCCATAATGATCAGCTATGTCTAAGAGGTCACTCTTTTTGGCCTTATCTAACAGCTCCTGAGAAGGCGCAGCAATAAAGTCACTTAGTTTGAATGACATGGTTGCTTTTTGCTGGCTTTAGCTATTTAAACAGCAAACAGTGAAGATACTTTAGAATTTTAAATAAATTTGGTGCACAAGAAATTTCAATCCCGGACTCGAGCCCCCAATT
Source organism: Rugalucina vietnamica (assembly GCA_964017185.1). Classification (NCBI taxonomy): domain Eukaryota; kingdom Metazoa; phylum Mollusca; class Bivalvia; order Lucinida; family Lucinidae; genus Rugalucina; species Rugalucina vietnamica. The sequence continues at coordinate 2,992,887 of OZ024872.1, forward strand.
CTGTTACGTGCCAGGCGTAACTAGAAGATTAAGGAAACCAACAAGTTGGTTAGCCAGCAACAAGCTTTGTTTAAAATTTAACAAATTTATTTATTAAACATCATATGTATAACATCATACTTTCCTGGGCATACTCCCTTGGGAAGTTTACCAGTACTGAATGCACATCTTTCAACAAGTAACTGTCATACATAACAATAGATATTCCATAAAACAGAAGCAAGGTACCGACATTACCATATCTGTTGGGTGTGGTGTAAAGTAATATATCAAATAATCAAACAAACTACAAATTTACTCAACAGTCAACACATCACCAGTAAATTTCCACGAAAGCAATGCCTATAATATCCCGACATGACTGAACAGCTTTGATTGAGTGGTACATGTACCGTGGGAATCTTGATTCTTCGTGCTGTTTCGTTTGAAAAAAAAGTTTACTAAAACAACACGAAGTGAAAAAAACTCTCACACGCAGACACAACCGTCTTCATTCAACATTACATGTAATCATGATTTTTATTCCCTACCCCAAAACACGTTGGGATTGCATTGTACACGAAGAAAATGTGGGTCAGTTTCAGGGATATTTTTAGATTTCCGCTCATTACGTCCATATTAACGGAACGCAAACAGTGCGCAGATGATTTTAACATTGTGTGAGGTCTGGTGACATTTTCGTTGCCTCTGGCCAATGCATTCTATGCATATGTGGTTAAAAGCTGTGTCAACATTTCGGTTACGAATTTAATCATTAGAATGATAGCAATATACATGTACATGTATTCACGTAAAAAAAAAAAGAAAGAAAAAGAAAAAAAAAAAAAAAAAAAAACGACGAAAAATTTGATAGCACGTGTTACGTTGCGTTGCGAGGCTACATAATGTGCATAAACATATTATCAAAACTCCGTGAATAATGCTTAAAATGAGCACTATTTGTCTAGCCTGAGTAAAATCTTAAGTTAAGGTAGCTATCGAGTAACCTTAAATATTTAAGTATTTCCTCAAGTTAATCAAGAAAATCGATTGTAATACACTTTTGTCAATTTTAAGGGAAATCTTAAGGTCGACCTCAAGAGTTAAGAAAGCATTGTAATTCTGGGCCCAGGTGTTTGAAAGGCGCATATTTTCTAGACTGTAACTACACAACTTAACATACAACGCCTTGTTTCTGCTACATAGTAATAATCACTATTCTTTCTCAATTCCGTCTGCTTTGTGTTTAGAACTTTACTATCACCCTAATTCCAAATATGAACTAAACCGAAAGAGATCAGCTACACGGTAACGGCACAACTAACTGGCGTGTTTGTTTGGCAGTTTAATACTTTTCCTCCCCTTTTAGCTAAAAAGATAATATTTCTACATTTTCTGTTTGGTTTTGGGTTGAGACTTGGCTTGCTTGTCCGGAAGGAACCTGTCAACCTGCTCTTTATATGTCGAGAAATTATTTTATGGTTTGTTACTTATTTTCTTTCCTACTTGGTGTCTATGTCGACGCATAATTTAATTAAACGTATAAAAAATTCATTATATAATCTATAAATCTACCAAATTCCATTGGTTTAGAAGTGTTTCATGTGCATTATTTTTTTATACTCAGTTGCTGTTTTTTTCTTTGTTTGAAAACTATCGTCATGTCAAATGTATTATTCGGCAAATAGGTTAATGTATGGGCGGCCCCTCATAAATGCTTTATTAGACCTATACTATTTTTGATTTAGGTAATTGTTAAAGGTATATACAGTCAAAAGATTCAACTCACAGGCTTTCCGTTTGAAAATAAGAATTAAATACGAATCTGCCTAATTTACTAGTTTGGAAAACATTTGTGTAGCTGTTTCTAACAAAAAATATGTGACATGTGATATGCTGAGTTCGCCTTTTCTATAATCTTCCCACTTGAACAGATTGACCAGCCGACCACGCCCAGATATGAATATTAAAGTTGCCGCCTTCACAGTAACCTATTTGCCAAATTATATTTGTATACAAGTATGTATATTATTTTGACTATCGTTATGGACTTTCGTCACAGATTTACCATTATAGATACGAATGACTCCAATGTTGGTCGAATACATTCGTTTCATTCATAAGTATAACGGTAAACCTGTGACGTAAGTCCACTACGATTGTCCGAGATTTATACCTAATATGTATTTTACATCAATGTAAATATTCCATATTCCATAATTCCTGATTTTGCTTGAAAACAAAAGTGATATTGTTTTTCATTGGTAAGTGTCCTGGGGTCAGTTTTTTAAAATTAACGATGCCGTTAGTTAACGATTCTTTGAAATTTCAAATGGCAATATTTAAAATACACTGTTGTTTTTGTTGGAATGTGATTGCACATTTTTTCACACAAAGACAGTGTTTTGTTGGCTTTTGAAGTCGATATAAAGTTAACAAATTGAGGGCTTAACGACAGCGTTAAGCTAACGAAGTTTTGAACAACTGGCCCTTGGTGGTGAAACACTGTCAGAGTGTGCCAGGTGGTTTTCTCGGGGTTCTTCCGTTTTCGCCCACTTACTCATTGGCCCCTCTCATATGAGCTGAAAAAATCTTGAAAGGGACGTAAAACTGAATTTAAAAAAAAAGAAAAGAAAAAGGAAAGAAAGAAACATTTTCACTGGGCAATCAAACTGAATTGGCTCTGATATTTCTCCTTTCAGCAAGTCAGTGAGGATTAATTTTCTTAAACGGAATATTTTCATCGGTGTTCCGTTAGACCTCTCCACACGGAAATTGGGCGAGGTCACGAAGTGTATCGGAGTGCAGGTTAGCCAACTGATCTATATCCTTCTTTGCAAACCCTCAGCTTTAGTTCAGTCATATATATTATTGTCCAGTCATTTGTTGTTTTTCATGTTGGAGAACTTAAATTGAGGAATTTCAAATTATTGTTCAGTCACGTGTTGTGTTTTAAGTCGAAGAACTTAAATTGGGGAATCCCTAGACTGGTTGTGGTTCAATTTAGATATTCTAATCTTGCTAGCAAGTACGTCTGGGAACCCGTCTAGGGAATCCCTAATTATTGTCCAGTCAGATTTTGTTCAACAAGTTGTAGAAGTAAGTCGGCAAGGTCCCCGCTATACTTAGACGTCACAGCCTGATGAAGGGTTTTGCCATGTTTTGTCTTGAAGGCTTCGTCTATCTGTGATAAATCAGTCTGAAAATTATAAAATAAAATATGACTAGGCATGTGGCGCCAATGTTACTGAACTCAAGACAGTACCATAAATTTGATATGACAATGCACGACATTACGTTGGTTTAACTTTAAACGCCATGTACAGGTATTCGCCTTATATTTTATCTATTTACAATGAATCATTGCAGAAAACAAAAATAAAAAACTTCATTATCCCACCAATTGGCCTAAATTCATAATTAAATGAAAATTTATAACAGAACAACCATTAAATAGAAACCACCAATTTTAGAGGACTCACCATTGACCAAACTATATAGATCATTCAATGTTTTTTTTTTTTTAATATATTGTGCTTCATTATAGACAAAAAGAGCAAAGGAATTTCTGAATTGCTTAATTCTATTCCTTCTTGTAAATATGTTTTGTATTGTTTGTAACTAATTGAGAAAAGCACTGTATATTTTATATTTAATTTGTAAATTATGTTAGATGCCAATAAAGTATTTTGTATTTTAATGTATTCTTATAATCCATCAGAATAATATATCCGTGTAAAATTTACACTCTCAAACCCCACTTTTATATACGAAATCGGGGTTTACAGGGGTATACATGTTTTCGTATTTTTTATCCAAAACATAGTTTGTGGGTACTTTTTAGAGGCGGTTCTAATGTGTACCCACAAATTATGTTGAAAATATCACAATTTTAAGAACGAAATTTACAATTTTTACAACAGCTAACTATAAACTATTGCTCAGAAAATCTCTGTACATTACATGGGCGTAATATTTTTATAATATGCTTTACCTCAGTTCTCGAGATGACGACGTTGATGACCACTCTGTCATTACTTCTGAACCCCTTCAACGATTTGTGAAGAGTTTCTGTGTAGTAATTCATGCTGTCTTCAAGATATGAAGCTGCAACATATGGGCCACCTCGTGGGAAAACCAACAATGTGGTTTCCGACCAGGTCCGAAACAAACCGACCTGTAAAGTCACAGAAGCAGGCTAGAAGCTTGAAATTTCGGATTTAAGTAGAAGAGGAAGTGTACTATCTGAGTAGCGAAAACAAAGGCGCTGATCAGCTTCGCGGTCACCGCGAAGCTGATCTGCGTCTTTGTTTTCGCCTATGCAGATTGTTGGTTTTCACACGAGGCGGCTCAAAATTAATGTGTAATTATAATTTACATTCAACATGAACAATGATGCAAAATTCTTTAACGACTTTTATAATGTGCACTATAACATATTCATGGAAAGTATGCATACCGTGTATATAATGTTAACCAAAACTTTATGTAAAATTCTTAATTGCTATAATGCGCAGTCTGTGATTCAAGCAGGAGCATAAGCAAAAAAAAAAAAAATAAATAGATAAATAAAAAAAATAAAAAAAATAAAAAAATAAATAATAATAAAAAAAAATAACACTCTAAGCATTGACAAGGCACGGTAAATGTTTACCTCCCGCGAAAACAAACATGTATTCGCATACGCATTGAATATTTTCAATCTCCTGTTTTTACTCTATTTGTAAGGCGATTTTCAAAATTCTTTCTCCAGAATATTTAATGAACTGCCCCCAATGTATGAAGAAGTGTTTATTCTGATTCGGTTCAGTGTTTATTTGGATTTTAATAACAATATAAAGACTAACCTAGTAAACAAAAATGCGGCACCCATAAAATCATTATTTGCATGTTAAAAAAGTACAAGTAGGCAAAGGTCAGGAAACGGCGCAATCAGAACAAAGATTCCCACTCCAAAAACCGAGGTGGGTAAAAACTAAATTAACAATCAGGTACTTATACCATGAAAACATATTGTAAGCCGAATGAGCAGCTATTGTCCCAATAGATGGCCACTCAGTTACCTAAACTTAACTTAAAATATGAAAACATACATAAGGCGCCAACAGCACAAAAACAAAACATTTTAACATCAAGTTACTGGCGGGCTTAAATCGGTTTTACATGGCCATTACCTCACCCTCAGCTTCCGCAGTGGTTTATAACTAGTCAATGAATCATCAAGAACAAACAAATAAATCATGATAAACATCCTGATGAATCAAAAAACGAGGACTCACCTAATGAGTAAGCTGCCTGACGATGGAGATCCCTGGGCGCCTAATAACTTATTAACTCCGGAGCAAAAGAAAAACACCAGTTGGGCCCCGGTGGGCCAAGCAACAGACAAGAAGCTCCAGCCCAAACCAACTTAAATGAATAGCTTTAAGTCGGGGCTATCATAGACTCTGACGCCCGACCCACCGGCGCGCAATTCAAGAAGGCAGCATAATTTCTTATTTCCAGCCAATTTTATCATCTTTATACCAAAATTCATGATTTTGAAAGCTCTCCAATTAGGAATACATATCAATTAAGGGTCCCAAAACACTTTAAGACCGACCTCTGCATGGCCTATATAATGTAGTGATATTTACCATAGTGGTAAGAGCATCTCTGAAATCAGCTTTCGTTGTCTGCGTTATAGCTTCCTTCAAAAGTAAGTCGGTTATCTGAAATATACACAGTTGCGTATTTCTTGCACACCAGATAGAGAAATCCTACGTTTTACCCCATGTGAGAATCTTATATTTATATTCTCACATGGGGTAAACATATCATTTCTCCATCTGGTGTGCAAGAGTTTCTATCATTTTTCCATGGGCCATGCCTAGTTTTGACGAGTGTTTATCACTAATTTTTAACTAAGTTTTTATCTAATTTAGTCAATGATTATTTAGTCATTTAGTCAATGACTTACTAATGCTAACTTAAACATTTTAACTTAACTAAATGAAGTTGATTCTACAACTTAATACTAGCAGTGACCATAGCTCCATTCAAATCATAAAAAAGTGTAAAACTTCTGCCAAAACAGAGAAACGTTTAGGACTTAACCACAGTGCACTGCACATAATATTTACAATCACTATAAATGTACAAAATAATACTTGTTTAATAGCTACCTTTTGGTAAATATGGCACACTCGGAAGCAAACTTCTCTTTATTAAAAGGTGTAAGAATTTCTATCAAAGCATCTTCGTGATCCTGAGTGGGCCGTTCTCCTGGCTACAAAATGTAAAAAACGTGTCTCTACTTTCTTAACTTGCATATCGGGGCCAACGAAATGAACCCTAAATAAATAGTTAGACAATCGTATTCTTGGGATTGTTGGAGTCATTTAAGTAAGTATATTCCTTCTGGAGGTATTGTCTATATTCCCGAGTCCGGGTCCTGCTCCAGGAGGGCTATCAATTGATCAAGGTCATCCATGTTAGTTGTGTACATGTATTCATCAGCTTCTCGTGGAGGGAGGCGAGCTCTGACCAGCGTATCTTGTATGTATTTGTTGCGCCGAAATGCCAGTATAGGTTTGCGAGGAAAGACCTTTTTAGGATTTCGTTTTCCTCTATATATCTCCAACTGCGTGTTAAGGCTGTGGAAAAGCCCCAGAGATGGGGTTATAGGTGGTCGTAAAACCAGTGGGGTGTCTTTGATGGATAATCTTGTCTTCTCTTGCAGGTACGTCTGCCTAAGACCATGATCAACCTGAGAGAATGCATGCTTAAATTCGTGGTTCAAGTAGCCTCGGACAAGCAGTTTTTCTGTGAAGATGGCTGCTCTGTTTAAGTAATATTCATTATTCGTGGATGTCCTAACAAATCTGATAAGTTCACCCTTAATAAGGCCTTTGAACACCGCTTTTGGGTGTGCTGATTGTCTATGGATGTACTGAAACTTTTCACTTGGTTTGATGTACGGTTTGAAGTCTCGTTTGTTTTCAGATTTAAATCTACGGCCTTTAAAAACGGTGGTGTCCAAGAATGTTCCCGCGTCTTCAGATATTTCGTACTTAAATTTCAGGGTCGGATGCATTTTATTAGCCGCATCCAAGAATTGTCTAGCTTCTGTTTCATTTCCCGTATATAAGGCAAACACGTCATCTCGGAATCTCAGCCATTTGCATTCTGCCTGTTCTAAAATTCGTTTTTTCGAGATAGTAGATAACTATGTCGCAAATTGCAGGAGATGCACTACTCCCATTGACTGGTAGAAGATTTTACCATTAAAGCGGAAAGTGTTGCATTTCACAGCTAGATCGACCAACTTACAAAATGATTCAACTTTCGGGCGCCTGATGCCTTCAACATGTCGTTTCCAACATGTTTCTAACTGCATTGACTGCTTCCTCATGAATTATGTTTGTGTACATGCTTTCGTAGTCAAGTGTAATTATCAATGCATTCTCGGGGACCGTGATAACCTATATTGTTCTGATGAAAAAAGGTACAAGTAGGCAATGATCAGGAAAAGGCGCAATCAGAAAAAGATTCCCACTCCAAAACCCGAGGTGGGAAAAACAAACTAACAATCAGGTACTTATACCATGAAACATATCGTAAGCCGAATGAGCAGCTATTTTCCCAATAGGTGGCCACTCAGTTACCATAACTTAACTAAAAATATGAAAACATACATAAGGCACCAACAGCACAAAAAATCAGACGTGTCCTTTTGAATGTGTGTTGTTTTAGCACTAATGGTTGGAGAAAGAAGTCAACATATTCTGTAATTCTCTCCTCCGGGCACCCATTTGCTGAGATTATGGGTCTAGCCTTTTGGCGTGGGGTAGGAACAAATTTTAAATTTTTGCTCAAAACATTTAAAATATCAACAAAAGTAAAAATGTGTCTGAACTTTGACCAACATTCAATTACTCAACCGATGATCAGGATTAGCATTAATAGTTCAGCTTTGAGTCTTCCCAACAAATGCGACATGGTAATATCATCAAGGTACAGTCAAGAATCAAGAACATTATGCGAATGTTCGAATCCAGAAATCGCATTCGAAGATTCGTATCAAAATTGCGAAAATTCGAACATTCGAATATTCGTTGACGTCCCTACTATAAACCTCAGAAAATTTAAATAACGTGCATCATGGTTGTAATTAGTGTGTCAATGGATCCGAAGTACCTTGGCAAGTTATGAATTCCTTTCGGTGCCTCTGTCCTCTGACGCAATACATGCGATGGAACTAGCACAAGGCCCCGAACCTACCGCGAGGGCGAGTAAACTACCACGACAGGAAACGTTTACATTATTCTTCAAAAATGAATGAACCAGCCGATGTTTTCGCATCCGAGTGATAAATATGGGTCGATGCACTCGACACATGTGCCAGGAGTCCTTGTTTAGTGGAGAAAAATGTAATTGCATTGTTTCGTTTGAGCTCGTTTCAGAGTTGGTTTATGCGTCGGTAGAAATGAGGCTTGTTGTTTAGGGTATTTTGGGATACGGGATATTCACCCATTTTTATTTTGGGATATAAGATAATGACCCCTTTTATTTTGTGATATTCAGGAATTTTGGGATATGGGATATTGGAATTTATTATGGGATACGAGTTTAACTTAAATAAATTTTGCGATATGGGATATTTTGGATGATTTTTGGGGGGATATAGGATATTGCCTACCCCCCTAACCAAGCCTCAGAAATATGAATCACATTTACATAGGATGGCATGGCCAAAATTATTCATAGTTTATTTCAATTTTCTACAAAAAAATTAATAGATAAATAAAAGAGTGGGAAGTACCTACCTTTCTTTATATGATTTTGGCGAGGTCTTTACCGCGATACGAGGGAACATATTCACGTTGACGCGATAGTTCCCCTGATGTCCACCCGTGGAAATACTCTGGTGTATATTGACTGTTTTTGAAAAAGTTACACGATCTTATACCCTGTAGACACGACCTTCAACTCGCTTATTAACTTCCTTGTGCCGAACGATGTTATAAATTTTGTATACGTGTGTTTTAAGTTAAAGATGTTTGTTCTTATGGAAAGATGGTAGGTTATATTTTACATTTATCTCTAACATAAAAGCGAGGTTTATGACAAACAAACCACCGATGCGTTATTTTCTTGCCTCTTCCCTTTGCTTTGCTGGTGAAATATAATGCGTAGATTATTTTCGTCAATGTCACACAAATAATAAAGTCAAGGGCAGTCTTTGATATGATTTGCATATCATGCGGTGTGACATTTGATATATAACATGTAGTTGTGCTTTGTTAAACGCCATTCTCTTGTTTTGAGAGTCCAGTTGACACCGCAACCCACACACCGATGTGAGACCCATTTATGCGATCATGGTAGTACTTATAACGTCCCGAAAACAAGGGGCGTCCTTAAATCTTTTAGGGAAACCCAGGCGTGATTTGGTGATGTGTTTACTTGACAGTATGTTATTTTCGCTCCCTTTATATCATGATTGCATATACTGGTGAGTACATGGGGTGGTTTATGCTCATAAATCGACAAAAGGTTTGCCATACGTATATTGGTTATAGACAAATTGTAGATCACAACCTCGGGGGGGGGGGTAACTCGGAGGTAATTTTGGTACGGACGTGTCGTCCGATACTTTAAAGCATACCCCATTCATATACCTGGTAATCGAAAAATGGACCCATTCATATATCATGCCTTCGATAAAAGTGACCCATTCATATATTTGATTGTACAAAATTTTGACCTATACTCAATTATATACAAATATTTCGACTATCTGAGCTGTGTATGTCAGCCAGAAAGTGCTCTTAAACATGGATGTCCGAAAAATTTGGTCATTCATAGACTAAATATGGAAAAATGGGGCCATTCATATATTTTGACTTGAAAAAGGTAACCCATTCATATATCTGGCGAGGCTGAAAAAAGGGGGCTATTCGGGCGGCACATCGCCACTACGTCATATATAGGTAGTTACTCCCCCCCCACCCCCGATATCACAACATGATCCGGAAAGCTGCTAAGTGACGGGCTCTTTGAGTAGGGTAGTGTCTTTCCGTTTAGAAGGCAGGATAATCATTGTGTCAGACATTATCCCTTCTGTTACTTTGAATATTTTTCAACTAATAAGCCGGCATATCAACAGCATACTCGATAAATATTGTGATTAACAGTTTTTATCAATATCATAAACATCAGTTGTATAAAACCTTTATATTTTATTTGCTATTACTGCAGCTGGTGTTGTGCCGTGTGGCGGCCGTAAAAAGTCTCCCCGTACATCATCCATAGTGCAGATTATATTTTTATTTCGGTCCTTTGAGATCAGTAAAGATATTCAGAGTGTTCAAAACACTCACGTTTAGAAACATACTTCTAAGCATTTTTTAAATTATTTGACCCAATTTAGGAATATGTCTTTGATTTAGACTCCTCGTGTAAATTCTCGAAATTGCAGCACAAATATAGTCTGGCGTTCGTTGCCGGTTTAAAAAGGGCTACTGACGAGGGTTCATTACCCGAAATTGCGCAATATAGTCCATACTATCTCCCTTTGAATGTTTTCACTGCTTCCAAAGGATCAAACCTTTATATTTTATTTTCTATTACTGCAGCTGGTGTTGTGCCGTGTGGCGGCCGTAAAAAGTCTCCCCGTACATCATCCATAGTGCAGATTATATTTTTATTTCGGTCCTTTGAGATCAGTAAAGATATTCAGAGTGTTCAAAACACTCACGTTTAGAAACATACTTCTAAGCATTTTTTTAATTATTTGACCCAATTTAGGAATATGTCTTTGATTTAGACTCCTCGTGTAAATTCTCGATATTGCAGCACAATTATAGTCTGGCGTTCGTTGCCGGTTTAAAAAGGGCTTCTGACGAGGGTTCATTACCCGAAATTGCGCAATATAGTCCATACTATCTCCCTTTGAATGTTTTTACTGCTTCCAAAGGATCAAACCTTTATATTTTATTTGCTATTACTGCAGCTGTTGTTGTGCCGTGTGGCGGCCGTAAAAAGTCTCCCCGTACATCATCCATAGTGCAGATTATATTTTATTTCGGTCCTTTGAGATCAGTAAAGATATTCAGTGTTCAAAACACTCACGTTTAGAAACATACTTCTAAGCATTTTTTTAATTATTTGACCCAATTTAGGAATATGTCTTTGATTTAGACTCCTCGTGTAAATTCTCGAAATTGCAGCACAATTATAGTCTGGCGTTCGTTGCCGGTTTAAAAAGGGCTACTGACGAGGGTTCATTACCCGAAATTGCGCAATATAGTCCATACTATCTCCCTTTGAATGTTTTTACTGCTTCCAAAGGATCAAGCCTTTATATTTTATTCTTATTAACTAGTCTGTTAAATTTACGACTGACTTAGATAATTTTATTTTTAAATATGACCGGCCTTCACAATTTGTTTGTAATTTGATATCGTTGCCAATATTAATTTGAGATACGCGACACACCGATTTTATAAACAGTAGTTATACGACGGTCGATATTAAAGCCTAAAAATTTCAAAATAATATATTTGGTCAGGAGTTTGAAATGGTTTTGTTGAAAACTGTAAGTAAAATTGCGCATTGTTGTGGTCTTTCAGATTGTGTGAGGGACACATTTGCACAGTCTCTATAATTCTTATGCATCTTCGCATGTATCTTTACTTTCAACAATGATTCATACAATGATTCATAAAGGAAATCGAAAATGGTTATTTTATATCATTGACTGACAGTTACGAATGCAATATTATACAATTGATGGTGTAGGTATTAAGCTCCTGTTTTCCTTGTCCCGGTTTAGTTCCCCGGTTCGTCCCGGTTTCATAATCCGGGGTAAACTGGGATGAAACGTGACGAACCGGGATAGAACCGAAGAGCTCCCGTGGAAAGCAGGGACGAAACGGGGTAAACAGAAGAGCCTTCACTGTAAGCAGGTAAGTACAGTGGTGTTATGGCTAAAAACCCAAATTAGCCGTTTTAACGGCTAATTTGTTAACGGCTAATTGTAAAATTTCGCGGCGAAATTGTGTGTAAAATAAAAGTCAGCGCAGAATTTCGCCGCGAAATTCCGCCGCGAAATTCCAGATTTCGCGGCGAAATTACGCGGCGGAACACGGCGAAAGAAGTATACCTGTCATTACGCATAAAAATCAATTGACCGGCGTTTCGCGGTGTTTCGCGGCGAAAAAGACGACAGTCACTATTTTTTTTTTTTTTTTTTTTTTTGTTGTTGTTGTTGTTTAAATATAATTTTAAATTGGATGTTTTTATTTCAGTTCAAGTTGTATCAATATTTTGTTTGCGTCACAATTTTGTATAATTATCGTTTTAGTCCCGACAGTCACAACAGTTTTATTGTTTCAATTTCATTTTAATTTGTATGCATCGATTACTTTTCAAGTCGAATATATATTTTGTTTTCTTTTCAATTTTGTATAATTATCGTATTTTATTCGTGTCTTAACTACTTTCAAGTTTCTGAGACCTTGATTATCGGCTTTTTTTTCATGCTTCTTTTTCAGATTAATCAGACTTACCTGATAATATTAGATCCTGTTATCTAGCTTAATTAACAGAAAAAAGCTCATAGCGACATAAGCAATTTTCATGGTATGATTGCCCACAGATTTGTTTGTTTGTATTGAGGCTGAACGTCCCAGTCACCAATTTTTAGTCATGCCTGGACGGAGCTAACGTTTCCTGGGTATTAAGTAGTACTGTGGGTAGTCAATGTGCCTTGCTCAATACGGTGTCGCCAGTGCGGATCAAACTCAGGACCTCTCGATTCGAAGTCTGATGCAACTATGCCACCGCGATCCCAACACACATATTAATACAAGTCTTTGGATTCAACATGATGAAGCTTCAACTCTGTTTTGGACATTTAATCGCCTGTGGCTAATGACACTGCTCAAAGCATCAATGATTTTCGATTACGTCAAGTGGATTCCGTTTCGTTGAAATCAATTTAGTCTAAACGACATTTGGTCGCATACAACCTTCACCGGGTCCATACGATATTCGGTCGAATACGAGCAATACAGCAACATACATGTACAAAATTGTGTCGAAACTGTTGGATTTTCGCTAACCGTTTTGAGTTGTGTTCCTTCCAAAACCCACACGTACGAATGGCTTGGAACACGTACATGCATATCAAATGACAAAATCCCATTGTATACATGGCACAATACACTAGAAAAGGGAGGATACTATGTTTAAAACAAAGTACTGACGTCAGTATATAAGGTTTTCAGTTTATTTTGGAACACATATATACAGTAAAGGCCGTGTACGCACCGTGGCAATATGAGCGCATGCCGCATTAGATTAATTAGAACATAGTTGAGCGCAGAAGCCTAGTGGTGGATTAAAGGAATTGACCGGAATCAAAATGTCCTGTGTTCGATTCCTATATTCGTTGGGCTTCGTACTTGAGCAAAACCGATATATATGTATTACCCTGAAAGTGTTGTCACCATGGGACTGTTGACTGTCAAACTGATCTTCGCTAGTTGTACTTCTACAAGGCAAGTATAATGTATAAATCGATATGATTGCGATTAGTCTTGTGCTGGCATTCATAGAGGGTGATCAGAGTGGTAACCAGTAAGCCCAAATGTCAATATGCCTCTTTTTGTTTTGTCGTTTTACATGGTTGAGCTCAAATTAAGTTATCGTAGTTCACACCATAAACGCTATAAAGTGAAGCAATTGAGGAAAATTTACAAAAAAAGAAAGCAAGGAATCTAACTGTTTGTGCTACAACACAAGGCACAAAGTTAGATGGCCCCTGCCCATTGGGACATTAATATATAGGCTGCTTGTGCCTCCAGGCAAAACTTATACGCTATTGACAGATCATCTGATTACTGGTTTACCGCTCAGGTCTGTGCCTGCCTAGGAAAAATGGTTTCAAGTAAAACCATCCATACATATAAACAGTACTGGCTTAGAGGGATCGTTATATTTCAAACACTTGTTAGATATCATGACGTCCCATAAAATGGAAGCAGCGTCCCGACATGACCATTGCTGTTGATTACGACGTAAAGCATCTATTCAAACAAAAAAGCAACAAAGTTAGATTCAACGAGCTGGCGCATTACGTTATAAATATTTTCGTCTATCCATGATTTCGCTATCGTACCGCCTACGTAATACCAATGGAAAAGTCGCGTTATGCACGTTTTGCATTTCTGTACATGCATAATCGTACATATTATTATGTGCACGTAAATAACGATCTATACATGGAACAGATGAATCATAGTGTGGTCATTAAATTAAAAATAAATAATTTTATGTTAACATTTACAGGTATTTCGCCGTGTTTCGCGGCGAAATAGGAAATTTTAACTTACCTGTTGTAAACGTTAAAAAACGAATTTCGCCGCGAAACACGGCGGAATTTCACCGCGAAAATCGGATTTTCGCGGCGAAAAAATTAACCGATTAAACGTTTAAATTTTCCCTTGGCCGGTGAAATTTCGCGGTGGTTTCGCCGCGAAAAATCACAAGTGATCAGCGCGAACTGTGCAAAAGTGGGTTTTTAGCCATAACACCACTGTAAGTAAGTAAGTAATGGTTTATTAAAGTGTCATATATCAACATCACAAATATACAACATAAACGTTGATACCCAGCCAGAATTTGGCTTACGAGACACTATGAATACAGTTTAAAAACATATACGAGTAAACATAGAATCATACAACAAAATGATTCATTAAAGTGGTAATCATGATTAATTGGTTTGTCCTTGATGATTAATTGACCGAATAAACAACGAGGAAAGAACAGCTAACTAAAATTTAAGCCCGCCAGTAATTTATATTACTGATCGTTTTAAGACGATATGGGAAGGTACAAGTAGGCAAAGATCAGGAAAAGGTGCAATCAGAAAACGATTCCCACTCCAAAAACCGAGGTGGGAAAAAACAAACTAACAATCAGGTACTTATACCATGAGAACATTTCGTAAGCCGAATGAGCAGCTATTTTCCCAATAGGTGGCAACTCAGTTACCTTAACTTAACTTAAATATGAAAACATACAAAGGGCGCCAACAGCACAAACATTTTTAAACACCAAGACATAAAACAAAAAGAACCACTACTTGGAACGATCAGTAACACAAAGTTACTGGCGGGCTTAAATCGTGGTGAATCTCTAACTAGTCAATGAATCATCAAGAACAAACAAATAAATCAAGATGAATAATTATCCTGATGAATCAAAAACCAGGACTCACAGATTCAGTAAGCTGCCCGACGATGGAGATCCCTGGGCGCCGAATAACTTACTAACTCCGGAGCAAAAGAACATCAGTTGGACCCCGGTGGGCCAAGCAACAGACAAGAAGCTCCGGCCCCAACAAACTAAAATGAATAGCTTTAGGTCGGGGCCATCATTGAGTCTGACGCCCGACCCACCGGCGTGCAATTAAAGAAGTCAGCATAGTTATCAACCATGATTGGGTTAAAATCTAAGCATGCAGACTGTCGCATAACATTCAAGTTATAACCTATACGTCTGTAACGTGTTATGATTTTTTCTTAACTGAAAAGAAAAATCATTACTTTCTAAAAGTTTCTTGAATTTGTAAACCAAGTCACCATAAAATGCTGGTTCCGAAAGTCCCTCATTAAAAGCGTCTTAAACCCAACATTATATTTGGAAATCAATTCATAGTGTCTACGATAAAATTTAGAAAAGGTTTATCGAAGTTTATAATACTGATAGCCCTGTTAGAGAAGTTTGGCCGTTAAACGTTGAAGTCTGTAACACGATTGCAGACTCTAGCAAACCTAATAAGTTTTTTTTTTTTTTTTTTTTTTTTTTTTTTTTGTTTTTGTTTTTTTTTTTTTTTTTTTGTTTTTTTTTTGTCTTTGTGTTCAAATTGTTGTGCCGTTTGCTCCTTATGTATGTTTTCATAGTTTTAGTTCAGTTTAGGTAAGTGAGTGGCCACCTATTGGAAAAACAGTACCTTTTTGTCTTCATTGGTGCGAACCTGGGTAGAACCTGAAAAAGAGATCGGGGCTGTATTGAGTTGTTTTTCAACAAGTCAGTCAATGCTGTGTGAACTGTTTTTAGTTATATTAGATTTTATATGCCTTATGTCATGAGAAACATTCATTGAAAATTCCAACTTCACTTATTTCCTATATTCTGATTGGTTGTTTGGAAGACTTTATACTTCGATAAAAGCAATGCGTAAGAATACTCGGTCTTCATCTTAAAAACGGCGCGACGTTATGTGATTATGTGACGTTTCTTCGAAGAAATGTTGACGTCACCACATCTGAACGTTTTAAAAAAATGGATGAACGCGTTTTGAAGCCGTCGAAATGGATATTTGGATATTTTTTAACATGGACGCTTCTTCTTTTAACAGAACATCGTACGGTAATTGTTTTAATCTTCTAGGTAACTGAGTGGTAACTGAGATTTTTGTTAACTGAGTGGCCACCTATTGGGAAATAGCTGCTCCTTCGGCTTACTAAATGTATTCATGGTCGTAGTACCTTATTGTTAGTTTGGTTTTTCCCCGCCTCGGTTTTTGGAGTGGGAATCTATTTCTGATTGCGCCTTTTCCTGATCGTTGCCTACTTGTACCTTTTTCTAGTTGTGTGTTGGAATTTGACGTTTGAATTTCTAATGTTCCCAAGCCCCAGTTCAAATTTGACATGTCTTTCTATCCGTCCAGACGGCGATATTTTCTCCCAAAATAACAATTTTGAATGAATGGGGGGATGTTTTATAGGTCTCACTTTTACAGCCTGTCTAAAGCAACCCAGTTACAGCTTCTACTGGAGAAGTGAGTTTTATGCTTTGGAAATTTTCAAGATGTCTGCCTCATGAATATCCGTTTTGCTCTATTTTCCTTCCACTGGCTGCAAAAATTTAAATCAATGTCGACAAATGCAATGTAATGAGACAAAGTTTGAATTATAAGGAATGAATTATTACTTTTGTTAATTTTATCGATGAATCACTCGTAAACGTTTTCATAAAGCCATTTGGGCTATATTCAGTTTGTGACTGATTCGCCTGAGTTTACACATCGATGAAAATCAACAAAAATAAAATTCATTCCTATAATATGGTATCAGTCTATCAGAATATCGAATCTATTAGTTTTTTCTTTTCTTTCTTAATTATACCCCCCGCAAAAACGAAGTTTTAAGGGGGGTATACTGTTTTCACGTGGTCCGTCCTAGTCGGACGAGACGGTATTTACGAGGCCACGGAACAGTATTTTAGATATTTAAGTGACTAAATCTGTTATGTGGCTAGGGCACATAACAGACATTTCCACCCACGAATAGATATTTAAGTGACCAATTTACGGAATAAATCGCATCTTTAGATATTTATGTGTCCAATTGTCCTTATTTATAGTCACATAAGTATCGGTACGTGAGCACGGACGATTGGTCTCCGTCCGTCCTTCCCGTCCGTAACACTTTGTTTCCTTAGTATCTTGAAGCCCCTCATGAAACCTTGCACACATATGCATATTGATAGGGCCAATATTATGATAAAACATAAGGGGCTAGGGGCCATTTCTGTGAGAGTTATTTCCCTTTGTAATTCTTAATTGCTGTATTTATATGAATATGTATAGTGCCTTCATGGGCCGATCAACTTCTACCACAGTTTTCCATGAATAACTCCGAAACTTTACAAATACAAATACAATGGAGACATGTTTGATATTTGTATGAAGTAAAATTTTTCATGAGCATTTTCTATTACAGGTATGGTAATGGCTATACGGGCTGATCAACTCCTACCACAGTTTGTGCTGGAGCCATTTGATACTTTGCCACCACAATACAGACACAATGGACATGTGCATGAAATATTAATTGGGAAAAATATTTTTTGAAAAATTTGCATCTTTGTGAACTTAGACAATTTTTGTGCATTGTTTTCAACATGGGTTCCATGGTAGTGCCTTTACGGGCCGATCAACGACTACCACAGTTTTTGCTGGAGCCATTTGACACTTTGTCACCACAATACAGACACTCTGGACATGTGCCTAAAGAAATATTATTTTGGAAAAATAATTTTAACAAATTTGCAGCTTTGTGAACTTAGACGATTTTTGTGCATTGTTTTCAACATGGGTTCCATGGTAGTGCCTATACAGGCCGATCAACTCCTACCACAGTTTTTGCTGGAGCCATTGGATACTTTGCCACATTGGACATGTGCATGAAGAAATATTATTTTGAAAAAATATTTTTTAATAAATTTGCAGCTTTTTGAACTTAGACAATTTTTGTGCATTGTTTTCAACATGGGTTCCATAGTAGTGCCTATACGGGCCGATCGACTACTACCACAGTTTTTGCTAGAGCCATTGGATACTTTGCCACCACAATACAGACACATTGTGTTAATCAAAGAAATAGGGTTTAATAAGCAGCAGCACTTTATTCATACACTGATCATGACAACTCTACTAAAGACGTAACGTCGTTTCCCTGGTAATGTCTATGACGTCATCAGTGCTAATGTAGATAATCAAGATACTTAAGTAAGTAAATAAGCACAGTAATGTTCCTTAGATAAAGTTTAACATTCATTACACTTTCTTTTTTTTTGTATAAATAAACATGATTTGCATTTATATGATTAACATTATACTGATAAATGCAAAGGTAAATAAAAATGCTGAAATAATCAAAGTAAGTGAAACACTTTCAGTTCAGTTATAGAATCCACCAAATGATTTGAATCATGCAAAAATTATGTTTCGTTTCAAGTCTTCACCTTAATCATGACAAGTTTACAATACAATGTTCTCATCATCTGTAATGCTTAGTTTAGCCATATTCTCCCAACTATCGGGGCAATTTGCTATTAGATGCCGGAAAGATCCACAGCATTTGCATGTCATAATCTGTCCATCTGAGCCAACTGCATTCATTTTCCTGCTTCGCCCTGCTCTTGGACAGGTATTTTCTCTAGAACGTGTGTTGGCTGGTCCTTTACACCCATGATCGCAGCTGGTTCCTCTTCTGTTGTTAAAGCCCCCACTGGGTTTACTTTTCACATACCCAGCAGCCAGTAACACCTCTTCATTCTCCGCTAGGTATGCTGGTTCTAACTTAATGGCTTGATTTTCATTGGTGCACATTTTGTCTCAGATTTCATGGATTCTCTTAACCATGATAATCAAGCTGATGTTATCGAGGCTTTTAATTCCACATCTAGGTACCTCGATGACCTTTTGAACATTGACAACCCTTATTTTGAAGGTATGGTCAATCAAATTTATCCACCTGAACTTCAGTTGAACAAAGCCAATATCTCAGATACTGAAGCCCCCTTTTTAGATCTACATCTTTCTGTTGCAAATGGATTTGTTTCTTCAAAAATTTATGATAAGCGCGATGACTTTGATTTTGATATAGTAAATTTTCCTTTTTTGGATGGTGACGTTCCTCGTCGTGCTTCTTATGGTGTATACATTTCGCAACTTATTAGGTTTGCTAGAGTCTGCAATCATGTTACAGACTTCAACGCTCGAAATAAATGTTTAACGGCAAAACTTCTCCAACAGGGCTATCGGTATCATAAACTTCGAAAAACATTTTCTAAATTTTATCGTAGACACTATGAATTGATTTCCAAATATAATGTTGGGTTAAAGACGCTTTTAAGTGAGGGCCTTTCGGAACCTGAATTTTATGGTGACTTGGTTTACAAATTTAAGAAACTTAAAGGAATTAATGATTTTTCTTTTCAGTTCAGAAAAATCATAACACGTTACAGACGTATAGGTTATAACTTGAATGTTATGCGACAGTCTGCATGCTTAGTTTTTAACCCAATCATGGTTGATAACTATGCTGCCTTCTTTAATTGCACGCCGGTGGGTCGGGCGTCAGACTCTATGATGGCCCCGACATAAAGCTATTCATTTTAGTTGGTTGGGGCCGGAGCTTCTTGTCTGTTGCTTGGCCCACCGGGGTCCAACTGGTGTTTTTCTTTTGCTCCGGAGTTAGTAGGTTATTCGGCGCCCAGGGATCTCCATCGTCGGGCAGCTTACTCAGTCTGTGAGTCCTGGTTTTTGATTCATCAGGATGTTTATCATGATTTATTTGTTTGTTCTTGATGATTCATTGACTAGTTAGAGATTCACCACGAGGACCGAATAACTAACTAAATGTTATGAACCACTGCGGAAGCTGAGGGTGAGGTTATGGCCATGTAAAACCGGTTTAAGCCCGCCAGTAACTTTGTGTTACTGATCGTTCCAAGTCGATACTTCTGTGGTGGTTCTTTTTGTTTTATGTTTTGGTGTATAAAATTTTTTGTGCTGTTGGCGCCTTATGTATGTTTTCATATTTTTAGTTAAGTTAAGGTAACTGAGTGGCCACCTATTGGGAAAATAGCTGCTCATTCGGCTTACGATATGTTTCATGGTATAAGTACCTGATTGTTACTTTGGTTTTTTCCCACCTCGGTTTTTGGAGTGGGAATCTTTTTCTGATTGCGCCTTTTCCTGATCTTTGCCTACTTGTACCTTCCTTTAAATTTCTTCAGTGATGCTTTTGCTTCTTCGTACAATGTTAACTTATTTTCGAAGTTCGTCCCTGTTAGAACTAACATCTTTTCTTCTTTTGTGATGTTCGCTTTCTTTATTAGTTTAAATGCTAAAATCTCAGAAGGAAGTGCCATGCTTTTCTTTTCCACTTTTCTATACTTTGAATCGAACATCGCTATGTACTCCTGTATTGATTGACCAGCTTTCCTGCTAAACTCATCAAAATCTTCAAACTTATCTAAACTGTCTGCCAAATCATCTTTTTCTAAATGTTTGTCTAAAACGCAAGTAAAATATGTAGCCCACTGTCATCCTTAAGATCATCTATCGGTATTTGATCAAAGACCTTGTCTTTAATCTGATTCTCATCATCCTCTGGTAAAGATAAAGCAACAGCTATACCCTGCTTGTCCCTTTTCAGCTGTTATTTCACTCCAGACAAGAACTTCCTGCTTAAACCGCTCATAGTTTTTAGACTTTGTCAATGAAGGTGGGTTAACTCGTGTTGTCATGCTGTAATGTCACTTCTTATCACCAGCTCAATAATAGAAAAGTTTTACACTTACTTCTCAGTAAACAACCTTTGTATAAACTGTCAAACAGAAACAGTATTCACTATAACGCTAATGTTCAGTCACTAGAAGCACTTCTCTCTTACGCTATCCAAACACCAACAACCTCTGTAGACGCTATACAGTTAATTTCAGAAACCCCTTTCTGTGAACGCTATACGCTGTAGACACTTAGTGCTGTATGTTACCACTATACGCTGTTGTAGACACTGAAAGCTGTATTTTTCTGTTTAGTTTCTTATATTCAATTTTCTGTATTTATCCAATCATTTTATCATTTAATCTGTCCTCCCTGGTATTCCTTTTCCTTTCTCCAGCTGCTAGTCAGGCCTTTACCCTATAACTGTCATCCACAAACATAAAGATTCGGAACCTCGCTCTGCTACCATTTGTTAATCAAAGAAATAGGGTTTAATAAGCAGCAGCACTTTATTCATACACTGATCATGACAACTCTACTAAAGACGTAACGTCGTTTCCCTGGTAATGTCTATGACGTCATCAGTGCTAAGGTAGATAATCAAGATACTTAAGTAAGTAAATAAGCACGGTAATGTTCCTTAGATAAAGTTTAACACATTGGACATGTGCATGAAGAAATATTATTTTGGAAGAATATTTTTAATAAATTTGCAGCTTTGTGAACTTAGACAATTTGTGTGCATTGTTTTCAACATGGGTTCCATGGTTGTGGCTATACGGGCCGATCAACTCCTACCACAGTTTTTGCTGGAGCCATTTGACACTTTGCCACCACAATACAGGCACACTGGACATGTACGTGAAGAAATATTATTTTGGAAAAATATTTTTAACAAATTTGCAGCTTTGTGAACTTAGACAATTTTTGTGCATTGTTTTCAACATGAGTTCCATGGTAGTGCCTATTCGGGCCGATCAACTCACACAGTTTTGCTCGAGCCATTTGACACTTTGCCACCACAATACAGACACACTGGACATGTGCATGAAGATATATTATTTTGGAAAAATAATTTTTAACAAATTTGCAGCTTTGTGAACTTTGTGAACTTTGTGAACTTAGACAATTTTTGTGCATTGTTTTCAACATGAGTTCCATGGTAATGGCTATACAGGCCGATCAACTCCTACCACAGTTTCTACTGGAGCCGTTTGACACTTTGACTTCACAATACAGACACATTGGACATGTGCATGAAGAAATATTATTTTGAATAAAATATTTTTGACAAAATTGCAGCTGTTTGAATTTAGACAACTTAGACAATTTTTATGAGCATTTGCTATGGTAGTGCTTAAACGGGCCGATCAACTGCTACCACAATTTTTGCTGGAGCTATTTGATACTTTGCCTTCACAATACAGACACACTGGACATGTGCATGAAGAAATATTATTTTGAAAAAAAAAATATTTTGGACAAAATTTCAGCTTTTGAACTTAGACAATTTTTGTGCACGTTTTCAACATTTATTAGAAGGTGTGCAGATTCGGGCTGATCAACTCCTAAAACAGCTTTTGATGTAGTGATCTGATACTTCACCATCACAATAAAGACATGTTAGACAGTCACATGAGTAAGTTTAATTGTGAAAATGTAATTTTAACGAAATGGCAGCTTTGTGAACTTATACAATTTTTGTGCATGTTTTCATCATGGGGATGTTTGTAAAGGGTCCAGTTCTTTTCTAAATTCAAAATTTTAAGCCTCTAGTCGTCTTCTGTGCTCGTACAGGCCGGTTTGTGTCAGACCTGTTCAGAAATCATATTGTTGGTTTTCCCACGAAGTGGCTCATTTATAGTTTGCATCATAAACAGCTGTAAGCCAGTTTTTTTACTGACTTTTACTTTGCGGGGGGTATCTAATAAGCCTTGCTTATTGTTTTCAATTAAATGCAATGGCAGGGCAAACTAGTTCTGTTTCATTCGCGGTGGTGTAATGGATAGCGTGTTCGCTTAGCAATCAAGAGGAGACGTAATGGATAGCGTGTTCGATTAGCAATCAAGAGGTTGCGGTCTCGATACCTGGCTGGAACATATGCCTGTCATGTTGCTGACAAATGTTCACCCTGATGTAATATAGGCAAACTGTCCACAGGGTTTTAAATTTAGTTCTATGTATGACCCACAGTATTTCGATTTCTTTTTGGGATAATTGATTCGAGTACGGGGGTTTGTTTCACGTACAGCACCAGTGTTATCCAAGCGTGGTTGGACTGTTAAATTAATATGTGTATTAATATATTCATTAATTTGGAAAATTTAAAACCATCAATAGTTTAATTGTTTAATTAAGATAATTGGCTAACATTGGTGAATGGAAACATATGAGCCGCCTCGTGGGAAAACCAACAATGTGGTTTCCGAACACGTCTGACACAAATCAGGCTGCACAGTCACAGAAGCAGGCTAGAAGCTTGAAATTTTGGAGTTAATTAGAGGAGGAATTGTACTATACGAGTAGCGAAAACAAAGGCGCTGATCAACTTCGCGGTTACCGCGAAGCTGATCTGCGCCTTTGTTTTCGCATATGCAGATTATTGGTTTTCCCATGAGGCGGCTCATATTTCAATGTGTATAAAATTCCCAAAAGAAATTACATTCTCGTGTTCCGTTCGAAAAGTAGGCACACTAAGCTCTTTTTTAGATTCTTGCAGATTTGAATAAGGGTCCATACTTAATATATATATATATATATATATATATATGAACCTCAACGCGACAATATGTACCTTCGGTTATTCTGACATTACCAGTAGAAGCGTCAAAAAAGCGGAAAAATCATGTCATATATGTTTTAGAAATAACACCGTATTTGTAACCTTTGAACACAGGGCTATCAAATAATTGAGTTTTAACGCAAATATATTATCAAAATTTGGGGTTATCTGCCCTTGATTTAGCCCCTAATAGACTTAATTTTCCAATATCTATCGTTAAATGGTAAACATAGGAACCGCATCATCATCAAAATATACGAAATAAGTTCATCAAATTGCCTGTAAGGATGATATGCTTCTATCAAAACAACATACTCTGACCAGTGCTTCACCAGTTTTAAGCAAATGCATTGAGTATTGAAGGCTCTTCTAACATGCAGAAATACATTACGCAACTTTGACGCCATTTTTCAGGACGATGAGGGTTCATGTTATAAACTGGTCATAAAATATTCTGAAAATTCTAGTCAAATTAAGACTAACAGACTCTAGAAACATTATACATTCAAAGTAATATTGTTTTTTTAATACTCAAAAATTGTCCGAAGGTATATTTTCTCACGTTCTGGCCCATATATATTTAATTATTCCTGCAACTGGCGATGTGCCGTGTGGCGGCCGCCCTTTGAGATCAGTAAGAATATACTCAGAGTATAAAATTATTTGTTTAGATCAATCTTCCAAGCAATGTTTTAATTATATGGCCTCATTCAAGTAGGCATGTGGCTTTGATTTAGATTTCCCTTGTGTAAATGTTTGAAATTGAAGCCATCACCGCCGGTTTACAAAGGGTTGCTGATGAGGGTTCAGTACCCATAACTACACAATATGGCCCATAGTAAATTCCGTTGAACGTTTTTACTGCTTCAAAAGCATCAAACTTGTATATCTTATTTTTCTTCTATTTCATTTCATGTATTTCAGAACTGATGATATAACATGGCTTCCATAGACGGATCAAAGTCGCTGTTTATGACCTCAGACGAGGCAATTGATAACCCTTGTGATCCCTGTAAGTTTGGCGGAACTGAAATCAACGGCACCCACTACTGCAATACATGCGCCGAATACTTGTGTAGAAGCTGTAAGGAATCACATCAACGATTTAAAGCCACCAGAAAACACCAAATTATTTCCAGTAAAGATGTTTCCGGCCAAGGACAGAACGCGTCACAATTTAAGGTGTTTTGTACATGCGATAATGCATTAGAAGTCACGAATTACTGTGAAACCCACAACGAGGTCGCATGTATGACATGTAAGTCTGTGAAACATAGAAAATGTAATGTTACCACACTTAAGGACAAAAGCGCGACCTACAAAATATCGGATATTCAGAGCCTTATAAAGAACACCCAAACTCTGGAAGATGAGATAAAACAGTTTCTGCAAGACCGGGACGCGGACGTTGAACGAATAGAATCAATAATAGATACAACACGAGAGAAAATAGAAAGTTTCAGAAGAGAATTTGAAGCTTTCTTTGATCGATTGAAGGAAAACACGCTATCGGAATTAAAGGAACTGGCAAAGTCAATGC
The DNA here is from genome assembly GCA_964017185.1 of Rugalucina vietnamica. Lineage (NCBI taxonomy): Eukaryota > Metazoa > Mollusca > Bivalvia > Lucinida > Lucinidae > Rugalucina > Rugalucina vietnamica. Next base: position 3,018,264 of record OZ024872.1, read on the forward strand.
GTCATGATGCGGAACAACACATCCCAACCTGTACAACTACACTGAAGTCACTGGGCGACGACCTCAAGATGCTGGATGATGCCTCTAAATGTTCCAATACAGAGATGATGTTTGCTGTCGATGTCAAAGTATCCAAACGACTGAGTGAGCTACAATCAATGATGAAGGATTTTCAGGACGAGGTCAAAGCACCATCTCTGGAATTCGAAGAGAATCAAAACTTGCTGGATGTGCAACAAAATGTGACGTCATTTGGAACTCTGAGAGTAAGCCAAACACAGAAAACAAAAACTAAAACTACCAATTTCCTAAGAATGAAAGTTCAGAATTCGCGAGATGTCCAGATTAAGTTACCCAGTGACAAGAATGCACCGTATATTACAGGCTGTACATTCACGGCTGATGGACAACTCATAGTGTGTGACCGTAACAATAACAACATCAAACTCTTAAACTCAAATTTTGATATAACAGACAGCCTTGGTTTGGCTAGTTATCCCTGGGACACCTCAGTTATCAACAATGTCACAGCTGTCGTCACTCTGCCTGACCGTAAACTAGTACAGTTTATAGACATTGTACCATCTCTCAAAGCTGGTAAACAAATACAACTGGACAAACGATGCTTTGGTGTTGATGTTGTCAGAGATGATATCTATGTTATCTGTCATGATTGTCCGGGCAATGCAGAAATACGTGTGTTTGATAAGAATGGAACATTCATCAGAAAGATACCAGATGTCAACAATAATTTGTCCTCACTCAGATGCCCTTACTATATAGCTGTCAGCACAACCTCGTCTAAGATATTTGTGTCAGAATATTATTCCCATACAGTTATGTGTATATCAGTTGACGGTAGTTTGGTATTCAATTACAAACACGCTGGTTTGATGTATCCGAGGACTGTCATACCTGATGAAGAAGGAAACATTCTTGTTTGTGGACAGGAATCCAGTAATATCCATGTCGTCACATCTACTGGTCAGCATCACCCTGTTCTTTATACAGTACACGGTAGACGAGACAACAGATGCTGGAGCCTGGCTTACAGACCAGCTGACCGTACACTTGTTATAGGACTTTATGATGACAATATGATTGTGTTACAACTGGCGACAAGTAATTAACACTGTTAACAACCCGGTAGACTGTCCCCTTCTCGTAGCTATCCACCGACAGACTGTTCCCTTTTAGCAGCTGTTCGTGTAAATAGGAAATAGTTTTCTCGCGATTTGACTCTAATGTGTGTATAATGAGCCGCGTCATGAAAAAGACGTATTTTTGAGTTGAGCGAAAACAATCCAAGAATTGACGGCATAGGAATTGATCCAATTAAATTTCAAACCCCAACACAGACACCAGGGCTCGAGGTTATAAAACTTTTTTCATGCTCAACTCAGCTGAGCATAAGATTTAAACTGCTCACAAATTTTGAAATGGCTCAAATATATTACAATTAAAGGTTTAGAGCTCCAAAAGCTGTAATTTATCCTGCCTACAAATGTTAAAATGATTTGTTGGCATTTTAACATTTATGAGCAAGATAAATTTTAATCACAGCTGAGCTGAGCATGAAAAAAAAAGTTTTATAACATAGACACCAGGTGTTTGAAAGGCGCATGTTATCTAGACTACACAACTTAACATACAACGCCTTGTTTCTGCTACATAGTAATACTCACTATTCTTTCTCAATTCCGCCTGCTTTGTGTTTAGAACTTAACTATCAACCTAATTCCAAATATGAACTAAACCGAAAATGATCAGCTACACGGTAAAGGCACAACTAACTGGCGTGTTTGTTTGGCAGTTTAATACTTCTCCTCCCTTTTAAGCTAAAAACGATAATAGTTCTACATTTTCTGTTTGGTTTTGGTTGAGACTTGGCTAGCTTGTCCGGAAAGAGCCTGTCAACCTGCTCTTCAAATGTCGACAAAATATTTTATGTTTTGTTTCTTTTTTTTTTCTTTCCTACCTGGTGTCTATAAATCTGATGAATTCCACTGGTTCAGAAGTGTTTCATGTGCATTATTTTTTGTTTTATTCATCAGGAAAACATGTCTGTGCAATGAATACCCCTTGAAACCCCACTTTTATAAAGCAAAAGTGGGGTATGCAGGGGTATACATATTTTCTTATTTTTGCTCCAAAACCTAGATTGTGGGTACCCACAATCTAAGTTTTGAGCAAAAAAAATATCAGAATTTTTGTATTGAAAATTTTCATTTTCAGGTTTGTTTTTTTTTAAATTGAAAACTATCGTCATGTCACATGTATTATTCGGCAAATAGGTTAATGTACGGGCGGCACCTCATGAATTCTTTATTAGACCTATGCTATTTTTGATATAGGTCACAGTCAAAGCAGTCAAAGCAGTCAGTAAAAGCAGGTATACAGTCAAAAGATTCAACTCACAGGTTTTCCGTTAGAAAATGAGAATTAAATACGAATCTGCCTAATTCACTAGATTGAAAAACATACGGGTAGCCATTTCTAACAAAATTATGTAACTCAACGGTTTACGCTGAGTTCGCCTTTTCTATAATCTCCCCACTTGAACAGATTGACCAGCCGACCACGCCCAGATATGAATATTAAAGTCGCCGCCTTCACAGTAACCTATTTGCCAAATTATATGAGCCACCTCGTGGGAAAAGCAACAATGTGGTTTCCGAACAGGTCTGACACAGACCCGCCTGTACAGCTACAGAAGAAGGTTAGAAGCTTGAAATTTCCGAGTGTAGTAGAAGAGGAATTGTACAATCGGGCAAGCGAAAACAAAGGCGCTGATCTGCGCCTTTGTTTTTGCCTATGCAGATTGTTGGTTTTCCCATGGGGCGGCTCAAATGTATTTGTATACAAGTATGTATATTACTTTGACTTTCGTCACAGATTTACCGTTATAAATATGAATGACTCCACTGTTCCTATTGTTCGAATACATTCGTTTCATTCATAAGTATAACGGTAAACCTGTGACGTAAGTCCCACTACGATTGTCCGAGATGTATACCTAATATGTATTTAACATCAATGTAAATATTCCATATTCCATAATTCCTGATTTTGCTTGAAAACAAACGTGATAATATTTTTTATTGGTAAGAGTCTTGGGGCCAGTTGTTAAAAATTAACGATGTCGTTAGTTAACGATTCTTTGAAATTTCAAATGGCAATATTAAAAATACACTGTTATTTTTTGTTGAAATGTGATTGCACATTTTTTCAACAAAAAAAAAAAACAGTGTGTTTGCTTTTGAAGTCGATATATAGTTAACAAATTGAGGGCTTAACGACAGCGTTAAGCTAACGAAGTTTTGAACAACTGGCCCCTGGCTGTGAAACATTGTCACGGGGCAATCAAACTGAATTGGCTCTGATATTTCTCATTTCAGCGAGTCAATGAGTATTATCTTAGACGGAATATTTTCATCGGTGTTCCGGTAGACCTCTCCACACGGAAGTGGAGCGAGGTCACGAAGTGTATCGGAATGCAGGTTAGCCAGATGATCTAGATCTATATCTTTCTTTGCAAACTCTCAGCTTTAGTTCAGTCATAGATATTATTGTCCAGTCATAGGTTCTTTTTCAAGTTTGGATAAATTGACGAATTTCTAATATTATTATTGTTCAGTCACGTGTTGTTTTTCAAGTCGAAAAAAAAACACTTAAATTTGGGAACCCCTAGACTGGTTCTGATTTAATGAAGATACTCTCATCTTGCTAGCAAACCCGTCTAGGGAATCCCTAATTAATGCCCAGTCCGGTTTTGTTCAACAAGTTATAGAAGTACGTCCGCAAAGTCCCCGCTATAGTTAGACGTCACAGCCTGCTGAAGGTTTTTGCCAAGTTTTGTCTTGAAGTCTTCGTTTGTCTTTGATAAATCAATCTGAAAAAAATAAAATAGGGACCAATGACGTGGCATAGATTTCATTCTTATTGAGCACAAGGCAGCGCCATAAATTTGATATGACCGTGAATGCCATTTTGTGTGTATAACTATAAAACGTACGGAATTATCATCTGTTTGAATGACTCATTCAAGTTACAGGAAAAATTAAATAGATTTCTCCATCATCCCAACTAATCCGCTCAAATTCAGAATGAAATGAAAATGTATAACAGAACAACCCTTGATCACACAATAAATAGAAACCGTCAATCGTATTTGACATAACTAGAATATGCCATTTGCCTTGATGTATACTTTGCTTTCTTATAGACAACAATAGCAAATATATTTCTGTATGTTTACATATTTTTAGTAAAATTTAGGTAACTGAGTGGCCACCTATTAGGAAACTAGCTGTTCACTCGGTTTACGATATGTTTTCATGGTATAAGAACCCGATTGTTAATTTAGATTTTTCCCTCCTCGAATTCTGGAGTGGGAATCTCTTTCTGATTGCGTCTTTTCCTGATCATAGTCTACTTTTACCTCTATACTGTGTAATTCTGCTGCCTCTTGTAAATATGTTTTTATTTTGCCTTTTTTTATGCCCCCAACTTTGAAAAAGTTGGAAGGGCATATTGCTTTTGGCTTGTCTGTCTGTCTGTCTGTCTGTGTGTGTGTGCGTCCGTTAACTTTTGAACGGTGAATGGTAGGGTTTTGAAATTTCATGTGTGTATTCCTCATGAAAAAATAGTTGACCCGTATTTTTTTTTCATGTCCGAGTTATGCCCCTTTTCTGAGTTATGTCCCTTTGAAAACAAAATTTTTGAAAATCTTGTGTGCAAGATATCTCAAAAAGTATTTGAGCTAAAGCCTTCATATTTGGTATACTGATAGGGGCTGAGGAGTAGATGACCTGATCAAGTTTTGAGAACTTTCCGTCAAATTTTGACAAAAATACGGAATTTTGAAATTTTGATTGATTTTCCCACTTTTCGGTGAAATTTGAAACTTTTGAAAGGTGAATGTTAGGGTTTTGAGATTTCATATACAAATATCTCATGAAAAAATAGTGGACCCGTATTTTTTTTTCATGTCCGAGTTATGCCCCTTTTCTGAGTTATGTCCCTTTGAAAACAAAATTTGAAAATCTTGTGTGCAAGATATCTCAAAAAGTATTTGAGCTAGAGCCTTCATATTTGGTATACTGATAGGGGCTGAGGAGTAGATGACCTGATCAAGTTTTGAGAACTTTCCGTCAAATTTTGACAAAAATACGGAATTTTGAAATTTTGATTGATTTTCCCACTTTTCGGTGAAATTTGAAACTTTTGAAAGGTGAATGTTAGGGTTTTGAGATTTCATATACAAATATCTCATGAAAAAATAGTGGACCCATATTTTTTTTCATGACCGAGTTATGCCCCTGTTTGGAGTTATGCCCCTTTCAAAACAAAATTTGAAAATCTTGTGTGCAAGATATCTCAAAAAGTATTAAAGCTAGAGCCTTCATATTTGGTATACTGGTTGGGGCTGAGAAGATGATCACCTGATTAACTTTTGAGGACTTTCCGTCAATTTTTGACAAAATTACTCGATTTTGAAATTTTCACTCCATTTCTAACTTGTATGTAAAAAGCTTACATTCTGTTTCTGGATCGAGGTCAGAACACAGGCAACCGAACAGCTTCCTCAGGAAATCAAATTTCACTTCATTCGAATGAAATGAATCATACAAGCTGCCAGTTTAGGGGCAAGCATACAGTTGGGGGCATAGTGTTTTACAAACACGCATTTCTAGTTTAATTCAGTTTTACGTCCCTTACAAGATTATTTCAGCTGATATGAGACGGGCCAATCTGTAGGTGGGGCGAAAACGGGAGAGCCCCGAGAAAAAACCACCTGACACAACCGCAAGCAGAACCCACACCAGACACAGCGGTGAGATGATCGAGTGATTAAGAAACAGCGCTCTTAACCGCTCGGCCACGGGGGCCGCCTGGTATTATTTTGTAATAAACTAACTGCTTTACATGTTTTGCAATAAGCATTGTAACTTGATGTAAATAAACTTTTTATTGTAATGTATTCTTGTAATCCTTTCATTAGTTTTAGAAAGGGAGTATTTAAAAAAAGTGCGCATGCGCAAAGTCAATCTTTCCCGATTTGCATTATTAAAGACGAAAACATTTTCTCGTTCAATTTTAATCGAAAAGAAAAACAGTGCAGATTATATATATATATATATATATATATATATATATATATATTTTTTTTTTTTTTTTTTTTTTTTTTTTTTTTTATTTTTTTTTTTTTTTTTTTTTTTTTTTTTTTTTTTTTTTGAGATCAGCGAGGGTATTCTAAGATATTCATTATCGGTTAAGATTCAATTTTTTCTAACCAACGTTTTATTGTAAAGGTCCTCAGACCTTTCCACTGTGTTTAGGTTGAATGCAGTAAAATTTGAGCTGGTTCTATTTATTTTACATCTAGATTGTCCATCGCTGACGTTTGAAAAAAAAAAGATCCGACAAACCAGTCTAAATTCACTGTACAGAATCCAATTCGCAGCAACACATTTCCTGTACTGTAAACAATGGAGTTAAGACAGTTCACCAACAAGCCGCACCACCGACCCTGTATCATTTCTGATAGATTTGGGGTGATTTTAAAACAACGACAGTTAAAAGTCTCAGTTTTTAATCTGCTTGAATTAGTCATCAGGAAAACATGCCCATGAAAAGTATACCCCGTCATACCCCAATTTTATATTGCAAAAATGGGGTATGCAGGGTTATACTTTTTTTTCTTATTTTTGCTCCAAAGCATAGATTGTGTGTACTCGTTAGAAGCGCTTCAGTGAGGCGGTTCTAACGTGTACCCACAATCTATGTTTTGAGCAAAAATAAGAAAAATGTCATTTTTTTCTGACGAAATTTTCAATTTTTACAGCTGACAAAGAAAGGACATTTTTTGTTTGTTTATGATGGATCCTTTGCTGAGTCGTGTATCTATTGCAGTGACACGCCCATGCTATTTATTTTACATCTAAATAGATACAAACAACGAGTCCAAAGTCACTGTACCACCCTGTATAACGTTGATGCAACTGAATATGTTACGGCACAGATTAATGCAACATTTCACGAGGGTAGGGAAAAACGGAGAACGGTAAGTTGACGATTATTTCAATTTTACAGGCATAAATACGAGGATGTCTGGGTCGTGAGTTGTAGGGAGAACAAAGTACGGATGCTTTCAGTTTTTGCCATAAGAAGTTTGTTAGAAAATCTTACCTTGTGATAGAAATTATACATTTTATTGGAGGAATATGCCACCAGAGACACGAAAATTGATTACGTTTGCTAATTGCTCGAATCCTTCATAATCGTTTTTCAATGTCAAAGTTTCGGTATATACCGGAATCATTCCTTGTTTCAGACCACCAAACGACAATCCCGAACTCAAACCGGCTTTTGTACAATACGGTGTTTACACACCTAGATTGGAACGTTTGGGAAACAACGTACGTCAATGTGTTCATTGCCTGGATGCAAGCTACGTCTAAGATGTGTTGTTAAAGTATGAGGCTACGTACGGCGGATCTTTGGGCCGAAAATGATATTTCTTACGGCGGACAAATGGTAGAATGGAAATAATGTTCAATTTTAGACATTTTCTGCTGTGAATTGACAGATTCAATATCAATTTGGATAAACATATAATTTTTTATATATCGCTTAACATATTTGTTGTACTTATCTACACGCGTTGCAGAATTATTAATATACTTATGGAATAAAGAAACGCAACAAACACTTTGGGTCACTGTAGTCAGGATGTGTGATGCAAGTCTGTGGTGAAACTGGTCTTACTACATGATCGCAATATCTTTACGTCAAATTACAGAAGTTAAAGCCTTTATGTCGGTTACGTTTGCTTGATAGCGTGCGCATAACCTCACTGGCCCACAGTCTCGCACTCTGGAAACATGATCAATAAAAGTCAAATTTGAACCAAAACCAATTTTATTGTTTCCAAATCTGCTAAAAGTGATTGCAGAGGTGATCATTGACCGTGGTTAGCATTTGTTGTGATTTGGGACGTTTAACGCCACCTACGTCAATGCCAAAACAAATGTTAGGTGCACCATTACTACAGTAATTGTGGCGTCATTGCTGCTTGAAAAGCATGCCGTGTCGTCTTTTGGTTCGATGAATACCGTATAAACACAAAACGTCCACATCGAAAATTGTAAATGACGTTAATTGCTTATCATTCATTATTGTGCACTTTTGCAGTTTTGACGCAACATGGCATGACACCCAAGTATGCAATCACGCCAGTCTCAATGGCATAATTTCTAGTCGATGTCATATTACCAAGCATGTACAGTATTTGGAATATTCACCTTCGCCCCGACGCTTGCGTAACAATTTGCTTTTTTCCATGGTTTTTGGCGTTTTGACGTTAATTTTATCAACAAAATGACGTTTTCTTATTTCATCACATGCCACATGCAGTCTGCAAGACATTTCTAAAAAAGATTTCATCAAAATGTTAAAAGCATACGTTACAGTTGAACTTTTATGTGTTGCGTATTTTAATTCCTTAAGTATGATGAAGAGTATGGAACCATATATACACATTGTACCTATCCACCCTAATGCCTAATGTAAGCGAGTACCTTACATTTGACGGAAGGATAAATTTCCACAAATATTGCACAAATCGGGCATATAAAGTTTAAAAAGAATAAAAATATAAGTTAGATCCTTTGGAAGCAGTGAAAACGTTGAAAGGTATGTAATATAATATGGGTCGTATCGTGAGAAAACCGGATTTTTGCCTATGCGAAAACAAAGGCGCAGATCAGCTTCGCAGTGACTGCGAAGCTGATCAGCGTCTTTGTTTTCGCTACTCGGATATCACATGTTTTCTGCTTCCTACATCTGAAATTTCAAGCTTCCAGCCATCTTCTGTGCTTGTACAGCTCTGTTAGTGTCAGACCTTGTTGGAAACCCCGAAGGCCGGTTTTCTCGCGTCGAGGCTAAATTATGATATGTGACGCCGGTAAAGATATTGCGATCATGTAATAAAACCAGTTTCACCACAGACTTGCATCACACATCCTGACTACAGTGACCCAAAGTGTTTGTTGCGTTTCTTTATTCCTTAAGTATATTGATAATTCTGCAACGCGTGTAGATAAGTACAACAAATATGTTAAGCGATATATATATGTTTATCCAAATTGATATTAAATCTGTCAATTCACAGCAGAAAATGTCTAAAATTGAACATTATTTCCATTTGTCCGCCGTAAGAAATATCATTTTCGGTCCAAAGATCCGCCGTACGTAGCCTCATTCTTTAACAACACATCTTAGACGTAGCTTGCATCCAGGCAATGAACACCTTGACGTACGTTGTTTCCCAAACGTTCCAATCAAGGTGTGTAAACACCGTATTATGCAAAAGTCGGCTTGAGGTCATGATTGTCGTTTGGTGGTATGAAACAAGGAATGATTCCGGTATATACCGAAACTTTCACATTGACAAACGATGATGAAGAATTCGAGCAATTAGCAAACGTAATCAATTTTCGTGTCTCTGGTGGCATATTGCTCCAATAAAATGCATATTTTCTGTCACAAGGTAAGGATTTTTAACGAACTACTTATGGCATAAATGAAGGCATCCTTACTGTGGTTTCCCTAAAACTCACGACTCGACATCGTCACTTTAATTGAAATAATCGTCAACTTACCGTTTTACATTCCTCACTAACCTCGTGAAATGTTGCATCAATCTGTGCCGTAACATATTCAGTTGCATCAACGGTATACAGGGTGTGTACAGCATCCAATACGCAGCAATACATATCTTGTAAACAAAGACAGTTCACCAACAAGCCGAACAATCCGTTTTATGTATACATTTTCGATACATTCGGAGTGAGTTCGAAACAACGACAGTTAAAAGTCTCGGTTTTTAATCTGCTTAAATTAATTTTTGTATTTGAAGTCTTGTCATAACACAATCAAATCTCAATTTATTCTTTTCTGTACACTTTTTAAAATTTAAAGTTTAATGCGTCCTTAAGATGCAATCTACATGCATTTTATCCTCGTAAGCAGGTATGGCAGTATAAAAAACAAAGAAAGGACATACAGATTTATTATTATTATTATTATTATTATTATTATTATTATTACTATTGCTTATGATGGATCCATTGCTGAGTCGTGTATCTATTGCAGTGACACGCCCATGCGCACGTTATCATATGACCGGCAACATGCTCTTCCAATGCACCAGTTACTTGTAACCGCCATGCCCCCACCCCCGGGGAAGAGCGGTGATCGGATAGCCGTGGAAATGGTCCGGGTTTTGACCATTTTTTGCTACGGCAGTGCAGGGTAGTACCTGGGGTTTGCTTAAAATATTCAAAAACGGCAGTGAAATGAAAACATAGCAGACTGTTGGGGAAAACAGCTGTGGTTTTACTCACAAGTTGTCCCAGCGGGACGGGGCTTTTAGCAGGGATTTGCTAGATCAAAAGTCAACCCCGGCTATTCCCCGGGGGAGGGGGCGTGGTTACAAATGACTAGTTGATAACTCGTTCATAATAAATTCTCCGTTACAGCTAGTATCTCACTGGCATGCGAATTCCTCGCGACTGTTACGCGAATTTAGTCGTGGCACTTTCGCACGACATTCGTGCGAGTGTCGTGAGAATTTTCACGTGTCGCGAACTAGTCGCGAACTGGTCGCGAGGTTTTAAACATGTTTAAAAATTGGATGCGAATTTTTTTCCCAAAATATTTTGCAAGACTGTCGCGCGACTGTCGTGCGACGGTCGTGCGACGGTCGAACGACGTTCGTGCGAATGTCGCGAACCTGTCGCCGTGAAATTTTGGCGAATTTACAATACGAAATGTTCGCGACACTCGTACGAATGTCGTGCGAGTGTCGCACGACGGTCGCGCGACAGTCTTGAGACAACATGCGAAAAACTCGCGACTATCTGGCGAGAAAATAAGACTTAAATAAAGCGTCATTCGTACGAATGTCATGAGACACTCGCATGAATGTCGCGCGACTGTCGTACGAATTAAAATAAAAATAAGATACATTCGCGGGAAAGTCGTGAGACACTCTCACGAATGTCGCGCGACTGTCGTGCGACAGTCGCGCGACTATCGCGCGACAGTCGTGAGATATATTTTCAAAATTAGACCGAAATTCGCGAATTTGTCGCATAAATGTCTATTCAATGAGACTGCAACATGAAAGTTTTGTTTATATCGTTAATCTTTGTCGCGTAATAGTCGCAAACTATTCGCGAACTAGTCTCCGGTTGTCGCATCCCAGTGAGATAGGGGCTGTACTTTGTTGAAAACTGTGTCAAATTATCCGGACCGCATGATCCTTATGAGCACTCATTTCAGTAACACGAGCGATCCGAGTAGCGATCCCGAACAACTCGAGTTACATCCGACTTTTTAACGATTTTACAGCGTTTTGAACTTAGCCAATTTTCATTCACTTTACATATTAAACAATGGCATATAGATCCTATTTTGTGAAATCAACTCCTCCTAGAGTTTACAGTATATCCTTTAAATATTTTGCATTTATCTTTTAGACATATTGAAGTTCACGGGGGTGATTCAATTGATACCACCTGTGCTGTCGTCCGAGACGTTACTGCATATATTGCTGTCGTCCGAGTATTCCGGTTTTCGTCCGAGTACTACGGCTGTCGATATCATCGGTGCCCCTATTTCAGTGCCCACAGGGCCAACAGATCGTCGCTAATCAGCGCATTTATCACCGAAAATTGTCAAGAAGGTATTTATCGTTATTACAAACGTCTTTCCAGTTTTCTTAACATAAAGACAATCACAAGAATTTATTTTTAGTACAAAACATCGTTTTCTTACTTTCAACATATGCAACCATTCCATGTAAGCGAAAGTATCAGGGATATTACGCTTTCCATTTAGCCTTTGAAACCTGTAATCATTTACCCAATTCATTGCGTCCTTCAAATTTTATTTCCCGTTTTTAAAAAGCGTGATACGGCTGTCGCTGACCCCTGATACGGCTGGCGTTTGTTTATTGATCAGTACGATACGGCTGTCGATAGTATTTCGAGATTGCATATTGCCCGTTGAAATCAAATTCAACATATTTTATGCATTTATTTTGTAGTTTCTGAATAATTTTCGTATGCTTCTCATAAAAGGACGACTATACAGATCGCTAGAAAGCATAACAGTAACCTCGAAAAACACAAATGCTACAAATAGTCTCTTCTGTAATGTCATATAAGATGATTAGTGAAGTCACATGAATGAACAATGAGTCTCTAAGTACAAACTTTGCATAACATGTTTTCTGGAAATGAAAACGATTTATAAGCTGACACAGTGTCGGGAAAAAACTCCGTGTATGTTATATTTTGTGCATACGTTAGAGAGCGCGTTCGTACTGCACATACTGTCGGAAATCACGCATTGCTATATTCATATGAAAGAAAATATTTCACACATATCATATCATATGCGGCATAGTATAAGAACTCTTTAGCAAACTTTTCTTTCTTTGAAACATTTGTCAACATCTAGAACACTTCGGAACTTAAATGTTTCGAAGTGTTCTCGGCGACCAGATGAAAGTATGTGATTTTTTTTACAGTTTCATATACAGTCATATGATAGTATATTTAAAATATTTCACAAATGACTCATGCAAACGGCATCACAAAACTTTGCATAACATGTTTTCTGGAAATGAAAACGATTTATAAGCTGGCACAGTGTCGGGAAACAAACTCCGTGTATGTTATAGTTTGTGCATACGTTAGAGAGCGCGTTCGTACTGCACATACTGTCGGAAATCACGCATTGCTTTATTCATATGAAAGAAAATATTTCACACATATCATATCATATGCGGCATAGTATAAAAACTCTTTAGCAAACTTTTCTTTCTTTGAAACATTTGTCAACATCTAGAACACTTCGGAACTTAAATGTTTCGAAGTGTTCTCGGCGACCAGATGAAAGTAACTATGTGATTTTTTTTACAGTTTCATATACAGTCATATGATAGTATATTTTAAATATTTCACAAACGACTCATGCAAACGGCATCACAAATTTTCCGAACTTAAGTCGGACAACGCACTCGAATAGCAGAATAACTAGCTCTTTCCCAACGAGGTAGTCATCCGGCTATGTCGCAACCAAAACCAAAGGCAACGAACACAACAGAGAGGCAGGCAAAATAAGCAGTCGTATCATGAAGATAAACCACCTTTCGTGGGACGCCGATGAGCGTATTTACTATGGACAACGCCGAAAACCATTTTTGCTGGGCACATAGAGGTAGGCACAATTAGCAATCGTATCATGAAGATAAACCACTTGTCCTGGGATGCCGATTAGCTTATTTACTGGGTAAAACAGCGAAAACCATTTCTCCTGGGGACATTTTATAAAGAAAGAAAATAAATATAGTGTTCAACTGGCGAACATATACTATAAGACTTACGTTTAGCAATTTTTTCATTCATCATTATTTTCAAAATCAAATGTTTGCAAACCTTAAATACGCTTTTAATATGTCAAGTGATGCTCAAATTCATGTTTCGAGACGAGTTTGTGTGCTTTTCTCACGTCCACGAGTTGCTACGTTACGTTTAAGAAATCATGCAAATCACGTGCCCAGCATTCCACGTGCATCACATGTTATCAATTTTGCCTTGTTTGATTGGTAAAAATATCATACCGAATAAACCGGAATGGCATTTGAAAAATTCCGTGAGGGGACGCCTGACGTTAAACCAGCGTAACATGGAGATCAATAAGATTAGTGCAAACATGAAGAAAAAGGAAGCGAATTGAAATTTCTAAGCTTACTAGAGTACGATACAGTCTCATAAAACCATATTCCATCAGCTGATAGCATCAAAAACCGGCATCATGACGCCAGACAACGTAAGGCTTTCATGATATAGGGTAATGCCACTTTAACGTCATAGTGACGTAATCGATTTTTAGGCAACCTTCGAACATCAGGTTTGATAATTTGCGGCATGGGAAAGATGGATTTGTATTGGAACAGCTGATAGGAAACAATCTGCGTGCTGCGAACACTGTGAATATTGCCGTTACGTTTTTGGTCCTGTAAACGTTAAACGTAAACGTGCAAGACTAGACTTGACATAACATCACACCTTATAGGCCTACAAAGCGAACGTTTTCTCGTGAAGGCGAAATCGCACGTCATTTCAGCAATTAAACACATATGGGTTCACCTCGGGAGAATGACGTCAGTTACGTCATACACCGGGGGCGTTACCTGGTACCATAATGGAATAAAATCTCTACGATCATGGTACTGTACTCTTTTTGAGCACAAAAAGATGTTAAAATGACTGTTTTGGGAATAAAAGGTTAACTTTTCATATGCCGAGAAACAATGTGAATTTTGAGGTGACGCCCCTGTAAATTTTGACGTAGCGTAATTGCGACCGGAGAAGAAGGATTTCCGATGAAAAGTGAAAATTGTGGTTCCTTAAGGATTAAAGATTGATGGGTTGAAGTGTTTAGTTCATTTTACCTTTATACCAATTTGCAATTTCGAAATCAAATAAAAATTGCTAAACTTAAGTCTTATATAGTATATGTAACAAAAAAATGATGTAATTAAGTTAAAATCCAAACCAGAAATTTAGAGATTATTATTATAATCAACAAAACCATTTTTCCAAGGGAAGCGAAACCACCATTTCTACGAGGACTGCGAAAAGGAAAAACGGTATGATGAAATTAAAAACCGTGCTAAGCTGGCTAAAAGATATAAATATTAATTAGCTTAAGTCGCGATATGTTTACTGCGCTTACAGGATCTCAGTTTTATCTTTATTTCCAAGTTCTGCAGCTGGTGTTGTGCCGTGTGGCGGCCCTAAAAACTCTCCCCTTTTCCTGAACTTTGCCTACTTGTACCTTATATCATCCATAATGCAATATTTTCCTTTTGGTCCTTGAAGATCATCGAGGGTATTCTGAATATCAGAAGGTACAAGTAGGCAATGACAAGAAAAAGGCGCAACCAGAAAGAAATTCTTACTATAAAATCGAGGTGGGAAAACTAAATTGACAATTAGATACTTATACTTAGAAAACATATCGAAAACATAAGCCGAGTGAGCAGCTATTTTCCAATAGGTGGCCCTTTAAATGCCCATCCCTTTTCTCATTGATATGCTCACCTCAGTTTTAGTTTTATTTAATAGAAATATGAAAACGTACATCAGGTTCAAACAGTAGAAAAATTCGACTACAAAACATAAAACAAATGAAACCACAACCAAAGTATCGCCTTGGAAATACATTATCGGTTGAGATTCTATTTTTCCCAAGCCAACGTTTTATTTATTTGGCTCTGTTTGGAAAATACTAGTCTTGTATCGACTGTCCTGTTTAAAGTTGCAAAAGTTTTGTATTTCTTTTGCCAAACCTAAAGAGTCACTGAAGAAGCTTAACGAGCCGAAACCGCGGTATGGCCCATGCCTTTTCTCATTAATATGCTCACCGCTTTTAAAGGATCCCAGTTTTGTCTTTATACACCTGTTTTACCCTAATATCCCAAAAATAGGAATCATACAGCAGCAAACCTGATATCATCAATTAACCCTGAAACTCGAGAACCTCGGTGACCTATTGTTGCGTTTCTTTTTTGTTTCGTTGGTAGAGAATGAATCTAAAAAGGTACAAGTAGGCAAGGATCAGGAAAAGGCGCAATCAGCAACTTCGCTTATCTCAAAGGAGTAAAAGGAAAAAAAGTAAGCAACGATCGGGAAATGGCGCAATCAGAAAGAATATCCAACTCCAAAAACCGAGATGAGAGGATGCTAAATTAACAATCAGGTACTTATACTAAGAAATCATACTGTATGCCGAATGGGCAGCAATTTTCCCAAAAGGTGACCACTCAGGCACCCAGACTTAACTTAAAATATGAAAACACACATAAGGTGCTAACAACGCAAATTTTCAAAACCAAGACATAAAACAGAATCACCACAGAAGTATCGAATTTGAATAATATAAAATTTCTGGCGGGTTAAAATCGATTCTACATGGCCATAACCTCACCCTCAGCTTCTGCAGTGGTTCACAACCTTTGGTTAGTTCTTCGGTCCTCGTGTCCTCGTGTTAAATTTCTAACTTGTCAATGAACCATCAATGACAAACAAATAAATCATGAACTAAGGACAGCAGTCATTATAGAAATAGACCTTTTGAGAAATGACAAAACTGGAGTAGCCATCTTGGGAGTCGACATTCTAGCACCTACACGAACCTAAGAAAAGTTCATGAAAGTGACAATGAACCTCCACTTATCTGGTCTGCGTGATAAAATTTGTATCATGATGTGTTTGTATGAAAAGATAGCGTATCTGTAATATCAGTGGTATATCTGCTTGTCATTTGATTACGTAGCCTACATTTTTCAAAAACAAATTAAATTTGCATTTGTAACCAATCAAGAAATCATATGACTCATTTCGTTTTGCTAAAATTGAGCCTTTGCACATGAGAAAACCAACAATTTGGGAGCCCGACCAGGTCTGACACAAACCGGCCTCTACAGACAAAGAAGAAGGTTAGAGTCTTGCATAGAAGCAGAATTATACTACCCAAGCAGCGAAAATAAAGGCGCTGATCAGCTGTGCAGTTAATGCATGGCTAACCCGCGCCTTTGTTTTCGCATATTCTGTGGGTTCATTTTCTGATGCGACGGCTCATATACAAAGAGCAGAGGTCCTCTGCGCTCTAAATCAGTAGTTGCCAGTCCACAACAACCCTCTGTAGCACCACCTGAATGTATAATCAAAAGCAAGTAATGGCCAGCAACGTCCAAACCTAAACCCCGAGATAAGAAACAACCAAAATAACCAAATAAAATAGTGATAAAAAGGGAGATGAATCGGTCATCAAAGTAAAATGACGGGCTTAATTGATGATAAAGATATTCGTAAAGTAAAATATCACTGGAATAGACAATTAAATCAGCAACAGAGATCCACAACAGAAAAAGGTAAAAGTAGACAATTATCAGGAAATTACACAATCAGAAAAAAATCCCACTCCAAAAGCCGAGGTGGGAAAAACTCAACCCGCAATTAGGTACTTATATTAAGAAAACATATCGTAAGTCAATATAACAGATTTTCCCTATAGGCCGCCACTCAGTAACCCTATGGATACGTACAGTCATATGGTCAAATTACCATTTTGATCTAATTTAAAATTACTTGAACCTTACATCGCTTAAAATCGTTTCGTTAGTCGTTAGTTGTTCGGTCTTATTAGCACAGCTGAGAATCTCATAAATCAGTATGTTTCATGAATCATGAAAACATGTCCGTGTAATATATACCCCGTTGAACCCCACATTTATATAGCAAAACTGGGTTATGCAGGGGTATACCTAATTTTCTTATTTTTGCTCCAAAACATATATTGTGGGTACTCGTTAGAACCGCCTCGGCGAGGCGGTTCTAACGTGTACCCACAATCTATGTTTTGAGGATAAATAAAAAAAAATATCAAAAATTTTCTGTTAAAAATGTTCAATTTTTACAACGTCAGACAAATCTATATATTACATGGGCGTGTTTTCGTAATGTGAAATCTGGAAATCTCTGGGATGCCAGACAGCACCTATGCAATTTGAAGCAAACGAAACGCACCAGTAAAACTTCGGTCGGTCAGGGTTTCTTTCGACGCGGTTAAAGATAAAAACGCAACCTTAAAATTTTATCTCTAAAGTACTTTGTTAAATAAAGATCTCTCAATCACATTTTATTCGTCATCATAACATGATATAGTTCATTATATGGAATGTACGATTGAGAAACCATACCATGTTGTTCGAAGTTATGCTATTTCAGAGGCTTTAGTCTAAATGTTACAGTCAGTATATTGGATGCGAAGGGTATGTTATCGCTTATAGCTGTATCATTGTCAGACACACAAAACTTAAATATTGCGGACATCTATGTACATGTATAGTAAGACTTTAGTGGGGGTTAAACATGTATTCTCTTACATGTATCTTCCGTTTAACGTATATCAACTCATTGCTTCGCTGTTCAACAACTGATGTGAAATGGCACCTTGTGAGGACTGTTATGGGTTAGATAGAGTGTATGCATATAATATGGGTGTCTTCAATGTGAAAGTGGCTGTTTATACATGTATTTACATAGTTGCAAAATATTTCCCACATTGATCCCAAACCAAAACTCGGTGCATTGGAGAGGATGTATATTGACTTATATTTGTTTCCATTCGAAATTCACATTTAATAATGACCCCTGATGTTCTGTGCTGTACTTTCCCGCCTGGTATATGGGTTTGGGATTTTACGTTTGAGCCGCCTCATGGAAAATCAACAATCTGCTTATGCGAAAACAAATACGCAGATCAGCTTCGCGGTCACCGCGAAGCTGATCAGCTCCTTTGTTTTCGCTACACGGATAGTAAACTTCCTCTTCTTCTTTAATCCGAAATGTCAAGCTTCTAGCCTGCCTCTGTGACTGTTCAGCTCAGTTTGTGTCAGACCTGTTCGGAAACCACATTGTTGGGTTTCCCATGATGCGGCTCATTTGACTGTACAATCTCTGTGTCTTACAATTATATCCATGGCAGGAAAAATACACAATGGCGTCTGTTCACGGATCAAAGTCATGTATTTCAGAACTGATGATATAACATGGCCTCAGTAGACGGATCAAAGTCGCTGTTTATGACCTCAGACGAGGCCATTGATAACCCCTGTGATCCCTGTAAGTTCGGCGGAACTGAAATCAACGGCACCCACTACTGCAATACATGCGCCGAATACTTGTGTAGAAGCTGTAAAGAATCACATCAACGATTTAAAGCCACAAGAAACCACAAAATAGTTTCCAGTAAAGATGCTTCCGGACACGGACAGAACGCGTCACAATTTAAGGTAATTTGTAAATGTGAAAATGCATTAGAAGTCACGAGTTACTGTGAAACCCACTACGAGGTCGCATGTACGACATGTAAGTCTTTGAAACATAGAAAATGTAATGTTACCACACTTAAGGACAAAAGCGCCACCTACAAAATATCGAATATTCAGAACCTTATACAGAACACCCAAACCCTGGAAGATGAGATAAAACAGTTTCTACAAGACCGGGACGCGGACGTTGAACGCATAGAATCAATGATAGAAACAACCCGGGAGAAAATAGAAAGTTTCAGAAGAGAATTTGAAACATTCTTTGATCGATTGGAGAAAAATACGCTATCGGAATTAAAGAATCTGGAAAAGTCAATGCGCCATGATGTGGAACAACACATCCCAACCTGTACAACTACACTGAAGTCACTAGGCGACGACCTTAAGATGTTAGATGACGCCTCTAAATGTTCCAATACAGAGATGATGTTTGCAGCAGACGTCAAAGTATCCAAACGACTGAGTGAGCTCCAATCAATGATGAAGGATTTTCAGGACGAAGTTAAAACACCATTTCTTGACTTTGAAGAAAACAAGAAATTGTTGGATGTGAAACAACATGTGACGTCACTTGGAACTCTGAGAGTAAGCCAAACACAGAAAACAAAAACTGAAACTACCAATTTCCTAAAGATGAAAGTTCAGAATTCACGAGATGTCCAGATTAAGTTACCCAGTGACAAGAAAACACCAAATATTTTAAGCTGTACATTCATGGCAGATGGACAACTCTTAGTGTGTGACGGTAGCAATAATAACATCAAACTCTTAAACTCAAAGTTAGATATAACAGACAGCCTTGGTTTGGCTAGTTGGCCCTTTGACATCTCAGTTATCGACAGTGACAGAGCTGTCGTCACTCTCCCTGGCAGTAAACAATTACAGTTCATAGACATTGTACCATCTCTCAAAGCTGGTAAACAAATAAAACTGGACAAACAATGCTGGGGTGTTGATGTTGTCAGAGATTATATCTATGTTACCTGTCATGATTGTCCGGGCAATGCAGAAATACGCGTGTTTGACAAGAATGGAACATTCATCAGAAAGATACCAGATGTCAACAATAATTTGTCCTCACTCAAACTACCTTACAATATAGCTGTCAGCACAACCTCGTCTAAGATTTATGTGTCAGACTTGACTACACATACAGTTAGGTGTATCTCAGTTGACGGTAGTTTGGTATTCAATTACAAACACGATGATTTGAGAGGTCCGAGGACTGTCATAGCTGATGTAGAAGGAAACATTCTTGTTTGTGGAGAGTATTTCAGTAATATCCATGTCGTCACATCTACTGGTCAGCATCACTCTGTTCTATATACAGTAGAAGGTAGACGAGACAATAGATGTATGAGCCTGGCTTACAGACAAACAGACCGTACACTTGTTGGAGGACTTTCGGATGACAATATGCTTGTGTTACAACTGGCCACACGTAATTAAATCATTGACTGTTAACAACCCGACAGACTGTTCCCTTTTCGCAGCTGTTCGTGTAAATAGGAAATAGTTTTCTCGCGATTTGACTATAATGTATATAATAAGCCGCGTCATGAAAAAGACATACACGTATTTTTGTGTTGAGCAAAAACAATCTAAGAATTGAAGGCATAGGAAATGATCCAATTAATTTTCGAAACCCAACACAGACACCAGGACCCGAGGTTATAAAACTTTTTTCATTCTCAAGTCAGCTTAGCATAAAATTTAAACAGCTCATAAGTTTTGAAATAGCCCAATTATCTCATTATTAAAGGTTAACTCCAAAACCTGTAATTTATCCTGCTTATAAATGTTAAAATGCCAACAATTTGCAACAATTGATGGCATTTTAACATTTATTAGCAGGATAAATTTTAATCACAGCTGAGCTGAGCATGAAAAAAGTTTTATAACACAGACACCAGGTGCTTGAAAGGCGCATATTTTCTAGACTGTAACTACACAACTTAACATACAACGCCTTGGTTCTGCTACATAGTAATAATCACTATTCTTTCTCAGTTCCGTCTCCTTTGTGTTTAGAACTTAACTATCACCCTAATTCCAAATATGAACAAAACCGAAAGAGATCAGCTACACGGCAACGGCACAATTAACTGGCGTGTTTGTTTGGCAGTTTAATACTTCTCCTCCCTTTTTAGCTAAAAAGATAATATTTCTACATTTTCTGTTTGGTTTTGGTTGAGACTTGGCTAGCTTGTCCGGAAAGAGCCTGTCAACCTGCTCTTCAAATGTCCACGCAATATTTTATGTTTTGTTTCTTATTTTCTTTCCTACCTTGTGTCTATGTCGACGCATAATTTAATTAAATGTATAAAAAAAAATCCATTATATAATCTATAAATCTACCGAATTCCATTGGTTCAGAAGTGTTTCATGTGCATTAATTTGTTGTTATTTTTATTTTATTTTTTTGTAATGTCTTATGTATTATTCGGCAAATAGGTTAATGTACGGGCGGCACCTCATGAATTCTTTATTAGACCTATGCTATTTTTGATATAGGTTACAGTCAAAGCAGTCAAAGCAGTCAGTAAAAGCAGGTATACAGTCAAAAGATTCAACTCACAGGTTTTCCGTTAGAAAATGAGAATTAAATACGAATCTGCCTAATTCACTAGATTGAAAAACATACGGGTAGCCATTTCTAACAAAATTATGTAACTCAACGGTTTACGCTGAGTTCGCCTTTTCTATAATCTCCCCACTTGAACAGATTGACCAGCCGACCACGCCCAGATATGAATATTAAAGTCGCCGCCTTCACAGTAACCTATTTGCCAAATTATATGAGCCACCTCGTGGGAAAAGCAACAATGTGGTTTCCGAACAGGTCTGACACAGACCCGCCTGTACAGCTACAGAAGAAGGTTAGAAGCTTGAAATTTCCGAGTGTAGTAGAAGAGGAATTGTACAATCGGGCAAGCGAAAACAAAGGCGCTGATCTGCGCCTTTGTTTTCGCCTATGCAGATTGTTGGTTTTCCCATGGGGCGGCTCAAATGTATTTGTATACAAGTATGTATATTATTTTGACTTTCGTCACAGATTTACCGTTATAAATATGAATGACTCCACTGTTCCTATTGTTCGAATACATTCGTTTCATTCATAAGTATAACGGTAAACCTGTGACGTAAGTCCCACTACGATTGTCCGAGATGTATACCTAATATGTATTTAACATCAATGTAAATATTCCATATTCCATAATTCCTGATTTTGCTTGAAAACAAACGTGATAATATTTTTTATTGGTAAGAGTCTTGGGGCCAGTTGTTAAAAATTAACGATGTCGTTAGTTAACGATTCTTTGAAATTTCAAATGGCAATATTAAAAATACACTGTTATTTTTTGTTGAAATGTGATTGCACATTTTTTCAACAAAAAAAAAGACAGTGTGTTTGCTTTTGAAGTCGATATATAGTTAACAAATTGAGGGCTTAACGACAGCGTTAAGCTAACGAAGTTTTGAACAACTGGCCCCTGGCTGTGAAACATTGTCACGGGGCAATCAAACTGAATTGGCTCTGATATTTCTCATTTCAGCGAGTCAATGAGTATTATCTTAGACAGAATATTTTCATCGGTGTTCCGGTAGACCTCTCCACACGGAAGTGGAGCGAGGTCACGAAGTGTATCGGAATGCAGGTTAGCCAGATGATCTAGATCTATATCTTTCTTTGCAAACTCTCAGCTTTAGTTCAGTCATAGATATTATTGCCCAGTCATAGGTTCTTTTTCAAGTTTGGAGAACTTAAATTGACGAATTTCTAATATTATTATTGTTCAGTCACGTGTTGTTTTTCAAGTCGAAAAAAACCCCTTAAATTTGGGAACCCCTAGACTGGTTCTGATTTAATTAAGATACTCTCATCTTGCTAGCAAACCCGTCTAGGGAATCCCTAATTAATGCCCAGTCCGGTTTTGTTCAACAAGTTGTAGAAGTACGTCCGCAATATAGTTAGACGTCACAGCCTGACGAAGGCTTTTGCCATGTTTTGTCTTGAAGTCTTCGTTTATCTTTGATAAATCAATCTGAAAAAAAAATAAAATAAAATAGGGACCAATGACGTGGCATAGATTTCATTCTTATTGAGCACAAGGCAGCGCCATAAATTTGATATGACCGTGAATGCCATTTTGTGTGTATAACTATAAAACGTACGGAATTATCATCTGTTTGAATGACTCATTCAAGTTACAGGAAAAATTAAATAGATTTTTCCATCATCCCAACTAATCCGCTCAAATTCAGAATGAAATGAAAATGTATAACAGAACAACCCTTGATCACACAATAAATAGAAACCGTCAATCGTATTTGACATAACTAGAATATGCCATTTGCCTTGATGTATACTTTGCTTTCTTATAGACAACAATAGCAAATATATTTCTGTATGTTTACATATTTTTAGTAAAATCTAGGTAACTGAGTGGCCACCTATTAGGAAACTAGCTGTTCACTCGGTTAACGATATGTTTTCACGGTTGTTGTATATTCTAGTATACCTGATGCAATATGATACATTCTTGATAATAGACCAAACCCGTAGTATAAAAGCCACTGACTGCATCTGCTCTGCGCGCTATACTCAGTTATCATCTCTCTGATAGTTCATGTTACTTGTATTAATAAACATATATTCGTATCATACAAACGTATTGACTTCTTATTAAAACCAGATAAAATATGGTGTCAGAAAGTGTTTCCCTGGATTATTGAATTAACGTAAGACAGTCAATGAACAATTTTGCTAGTGTGGGTGTTATGTTTTATCAATGAAAGGAGTTGCATACCGTAAACTACAAGGCATTGGGCCTTAAAAGGGGGGTGTTGTATATTCTAGTATACCTGATGCAATATGATACATTCTTGATAATAGACCAAACCCGTAGTATAAAAGCCACTGACTGCATCTGCTCTGCGCGCTATACTCAGTTATCATCTCTCTGATAGTTCATGTTACTTGTATTAATAAACATATATTCGTATCATACAAACGTATTGACTTCTTATTAAAACCAGATAAAATAATAGGTATAAGAACCCGATTGTTAATTTAGATTTTTCCCTCCTCGAATTCTGGAGTGGGAATCTCTTTCTGATTGCGTCTTTTCCTGATCATAGTCTACTTTTACCTCTATACTGTGTAATTCTGCTGCCTCTTGTAAATATGTTTTTATTTTTTTTTTTTTTTTTTTTTAATTCAGTTTTACGTCCCTTACAAGATTATTTCAGCTGATATGAGACGGGCCAATCTGTAGGTGGGGCGAAAACGGGAGAGCCCCGAGAAAAAACCACCTGACACAACCGCAAGCAGAACCCACATGAGACACAGCGGTGAGATGATCGAGTGATTAAGAAACAGCGCTCTTAACCGCTCGGCCACGGGGGCCGCCTGGTATTATTTTGTAATAAACTAACTGCTTTACATGTTTTGCAATAAGCATTGTAACTTAATGTAATAAACTTTGTATTGTAATGTATTCTTGTAATCCTTTCATTAGTTTTAGAAAGGGAGTATTTAAAAAAGTGCGCATGCGCAAAGTCAATCTTTCCCGATTTGCATTATTAAAGACGAAAACATTTTCTCGTTCAATTTTAATCGAAAAGAAAAACAGTGCAGATTTTTTTTTTTTTTTTTTTTTTTTTTTTTTTTTTTTTTTTTTTTTTTTTGTCCTTTGAGATCAGCGAGGGTATTCTAAGATATTCATTATCGGTTAAGATTCAATTTTTTCTAACCAACGTTTTATTGTAAAGGTCCTCAGACCTTTCCACTGTGTTTAGGTTGAATGCAGTAAAATTTGAGCTGGTTCTATTTATTTTACATCTAGATTGTCCATCGCTGACGTCGAAAAATAAAAGATCCGACAAACCAGTCTAAATTCACTGTACAGAATCCAATTCGCAGCAACACATTTCCTGTACTGTAAACAGTTCACCAACAAGCCGCACCACCGACCCTGTATCATTTCTGATAGATTTGGAGTGATTTTAAAACAACGACAGTTAAAAGTCTCAGTTTTTAATCTGCTTGAATTAGTCATCAGGAAAACATTCCTATGAAAAGTATACCCCGTCATACCCCAATTTTATATTGCAAAAATGGGGTATGCAGGGTTATACTTTTTTTTCTTATTTTTGCTCCAAAGCATAGATTGTGTGTACTCGTTAGAAGCGCTTCAGTGAGGCGGTTCTAACGTGTACCCACAATCTATGTTTTGAGCAAAAATAAGAAAAATATCATTTTTTTCTGACGAAATTTTCAATTTTACAGCTGACAAAGAAAGGACATTTTTTGTTTGTTTATGATGGATCCTTTGCTGAGTCGTGTATCTATTGCAGTGACACGCCCATGCTATTTATTTTACATCTAAATAGATACAAACAACGAGTCCCAAAGTCACTGTACAGAATCCAATACGCAGCAATACATATCCTGTAAACAAAGACAGTTCACCAACAAGCCGAACAATCCGTTTTATGTATACATTTTCGATACATTCGGAGTGAGTTCGAAACAACGACAGTTAAAAGTCTCGGTTTTTAATCTGCTTAAATTAATTTTTGTATTTGAAGTCTTGTTATAACACAATCAAATCTCAATTTATTCTTTTCTGTACACTTTTTAAAATTTAAAGTTTAATGCGTTCTTAAGATGCAATCTACACTCCCGCCCGCGTAATTGTACTCATTGAATGCGCGTAATATACGCGAGTAATACTCGCGTAATACGCACCTATTTTATACGCGTATGTGTTAATAGCCAGTCAAAATTTAATTTTTCTTACGCGTATGATACGCGTAATGCGCATACATTACGCGTAATGACTTTAACCAATGAGCGGTGAATTAGTAAAGCAAGTCATTACGCGTATTTGAAGTATATATGCTTATGTATACGTATTGTGTTAACCAATCGAGATTAAAACAGTCTTAAGTAAAAAAATACGCGTAATATACGCGTAATGAATGAGCAACAATCTTGAAATTTTATGGTTAAACCAAAATTCCGGACTTTGCTTTAGACCAAAACAATATCTTATCTTTTTCAAACTAAGACCTGCAGTATTAAGGGCTCGAACACTTCATGAGTACGAAATAACATCCGTGAGAAATATTTTTAAAGCTTCATCCCCAGATCGGTAGCTGAACGAACACCAAGTTTCTGTTATATTTGCTTGTGGTTTTTATTTTGAAGAAGAAATCATTCGAGTTCTGTTAAATAATAATTGAATATCAATAAATAAGAAAGAGGCGTGGGAGAAAAACAAGCGAAAATCTAACATGCCGTATACCGTACGGTGGTGCCTCTAAAATGGAGGGGGAACTAAACGACAATGAAAAAAAATTGAACAGAACTGAACATGGTTACCTACAGGTGAGTCACTTAGTCACGCCAGTTGAAGGCTGAATGTTGACATGATGACGATTATTATAAGTTTTATGCTTCTTGAATCTGTAAACTTTAAACCCCATGTAAACATAAAACAATTTGACAATAACTAGAATAAAGTCACGCCATTTTCACGATCACAATATATCAATAAAATCCATAAAGCTTGCACATTCTTTATTTTCGATTGAATAATAAAATCAACCGTTAGGTACTTTAGCTTTTATACTCCTTGTCATTACGCGTATGATACGTGTAAATACGCGTAAACCGTATTGCCAGTCTGATTGGGCGATACTTCATACGCGTAATGACTGAACCTTACGCGCATCGACGCATTTGTCTCTGCTTATGAATATTAATGAGATATGTTACGCGTAAATATGCGCATGTTACGCGTAAATGCGCGTAATTGGCCTTACGCACGTAATACTCACGTAATACTCGCGTAATACGCGTAAATGGAGTACAATTACGCGGGCGGGAGTGTACATGCATTTTATCCTCGTAAGCAGGTATGGCAGTATAAAAAACAAAGAAAGGACATACAGATTTATTATTATTATTATTATTATTATTATTATTATTATTATTACTATTGCTTATGATGGATCCATTGCTGAGTCGTGTATCTATTGCAGTGACACGCCCATGCGCACGTTATCATATGACCGGCAACATGCTCTTCCAATGCACCAGTAACTTGTAACCGCCATGCCCCCACCCCCGGGAGAGGGCGGTGATCGGATAGCCGTGGAAATGGTCCGGGTTTTGACCATTTTTTGCTACGGCAGTGCAGGGTAGTACCTGGGGTTTGCTTAAAATATTCAAAAACGGCAGTGAAATGAAAACATAGCAGACTGTTGGGGAAAACAACAACTTGGTTTTACTCACAAGTTGTCCCAGCGGGACGGGGCTTTTAGCAGGGATTTGCTAGATCAAAAGTCAACCCCGGCTATTCCCCGGGGGAGGGGGCGTGGTTACAAATGACTAGTTGATAACTCGTTCATAATAAATTCTCCGTTACAGCTAGTATCTCACTGGCATGCGAATTCCTCGCGACTGTTACGCGAATTTAGTCGCGGCACTTTCGCACGACATTCGTGCGAGTGTCGTGAGAATATTCACGTGTCGCGAACTGGTCGCGAAGGTTTTAAACATGTTTAAAAATTGGATGCGAATTTTTTTCCCAAAATATTTTGAAAGACTGTCGCGCGACTGTCGTGCGACGGTCGTGCGACGGTCGAACGTCGTTCGTGCGAATGTCGCGAACCTGTCGCCGTGAAATTTTGGCGAATTTACAGTACGAAATGTTCGCGACACTCGTACGAATGTCGTGCGAGTGTCGCACGACGGTCGCGCGACAGTCTTGAGACAACATGCGAAAAACTCGCGACTATCTGGCGAGAAAATAAGACTTAGCGTCATTCGTACGAATGTCATGAGACACTCGCATGAATGTCGCGCGACTGTCGTACGAATTAAAATAAAAATAAGATACATTCGCGGGAAAATCGTGAGACACTCTCACGAATGTCGCGCGACTGTCGTGCGACAGTCGCGCGACTATCGCGCGACAGTCGTGAGATATATTTTCAAAATTAGACCGAAATTCGCGAATTTGTCGCATAAAAGTCTATTCAATGAGACTGCAACATGAAAGTTTTGTTTATATCGTTAATCTTTGTCGCGTAATAGTCGCAAACTATTCGCAAACTAGTCTCCGGTTGTCGCATCCCAGTGAGATAGGGGCTGTACTTTGTTGAAAACTGTGTCAAATTATCCGCACCGCATGATCCTTATGAGCACTCATTTCAGTAACACGAGCAACCCGAGTAGCGATCCCGAACAACTTGAGTTACATCCGACCTTTTAACGATTTTACAGCGTTTTGAACTTAGCCAACTTTCATTCACTTTACATATTAAACAATGGCATATAGATCCTATTTTGTGAAATCAACTCCTCCTAGAGTTTACAGTATATCCTTTAAATATTTTGCATTTATCTTTTAGACATATTGAAGTTCACGGGGGTGATTCAATTGATACCACCTGTGCTGTCGTCCGAGACGTTACTGCATATATTGCTGTCGTCCGAGTATTCCGGTTTTCGTCCGAGTTCTACGGCTGTCGTTATCATCGGTGCCCCTATTTCAGTGCCCACAGGGCCAACAGATCGTCGCTAATCAGCGCATTTATCACCGAAAATTGTCAAGAAGGTATTTATCGTTATTACAAACGTCTTTCCAGTTTTCTTAACATAAAGACAATCACAAGAATTTATTTTTAGTACAAAACATCGTTTTCTTACTTTCAACATATGCAACCATTCCATGTAAGCGAAAGTATCAGGGATATTACGCTTTCCATTTAGCCTTTGAAACCTGTAATCATTTACCCAATTCATTGCGTCCTTCAAATTTTATTTCCCGTTTTTAAAAAGCGTGATACGGCTGTCGCTGACCCCTGATACGACTGGCGTTTGTTTATTGATCAGTACGATACGGCTGTCGATAGTATTTCGAGATTGCATATTGCCCGTTGAAATCAAATTCAACATATTTTATGCATTTATTTTGTAGTTTCTGAATAATTTTCGTATGCTTCTCATAAAAGGACAACTATACAGATCGCTAGAAAGCATAACAGTAACCTCGAAAAACACAAATGCTACAAATAGTCTCTTCTGTAATGTCATATAAGATGATTAGTGAAGTCACATGAATGAACAATGAGTCTCTAAGTACAAACTTTGCATAACATGTTTTCTGGAAATGAAAACGATTTATAAGCTGACGCAGTGTCGGGAAAAAACTCCGTGTATGTTATAGTTTGTGCATACGTTAGAGAGCGCGTTCGTACTGCACATACTGTCGGAAATCACGCATTGCTTTATTCATATGAAAGAAAATATTTCACACATATCATATCATATGCGGCATAGTATAAAAACTCTTTAGCAAACTTTTCTTTCTTTGAAACATTTGTCAACATCTAGACACTTCGGAACTTAAATGTTTCGAAGTGTTCTCGGCGACCAGATGAAAGTAACTATGTGATTTTTTTACAGTTTCATATACAGTCATATGATAGTACGAGTACGTATATTTTAAATATTTCACAAACGACTCATGCAAACGGCATCACAAATTTTCCGAACTTAAGTCGGACAACGCACTCGAATAGCAGAATAACTATCTCTTTCCCAACGAGGTAGTCATCCGGCTATGTCGCAACCAAAACCAAAGGCAACGAACACAACAGAGAGGCAGGCAAAATAAGCAGTCGTATCATGAAGATAAACCACCTTTCGTGGGACGCCGATGAGCGTATTTACTATGGACAACGCCGAAAACCATTTTTGCTGGGCACATAGAGGTAGGCACAATTAGCAATCGTATCATGAAGATAAACCACTTGTCCTGGGATGCCGATTAGCTTATTTACTGGGAAAAACAGCGAAAACCATTTCTCCTGGGGACATTTTATAAAGAAAGAAAATAAATATAGTGTTCAACTGGCGAACATATACTATAAGACTTACGTTTAGCAATTTTTTCATTCATCATTATTTTCAAAATCAAATGTTTGCAAACCTTAAATACGCTTTTAATATGTCAAGTGATGCTCAAATTCATATTTCGAGACGAGTTTGTGTGCTTTTCTCACGTCCACGAGTTGCTACGTTACGTTTAAGAAATCATGCAAATCACGTGCCCAGCATTCCACGTGCATCACATGTTATCAATTTTGCCTTGTTTGATTGGTAAAAGTGTCATACCGAATAAACCGGAATGGCATTTGAAAAATTCCGTGAGGGGACGCCGTCATGGCCTGACGCTAAACCAGCGTAACATGGAGATCAATAAGATTAGTGCAAACATGAAGAAAAAGGAAGCGAATTGAAATTTCTAAGCTTACTAGAGTACGATACAGTCTCATAAAACCATATTCCATCAGCTGATAGCATCAAAAACCGGCATCATGACGCCAGACAACGTAAGGCTTTCATGATATAGGGTAATGCCACTTTAACGTCATAGTGACGTAATCGATTTTTAGGCAACCTTCGAACATCAGGTTTGATAATTTGCGGCATGGGAAAGATGGATTTGTATTGGAACAGCTGATAGGAAACAATCTGCGTACTGCGAACACTGTGAATATTGCCGTTACGTTTTTGGTCCTGTAAACGTTAAACGTAAACGTGCAAGACTAGACTTGACATAACATCACACCTTATAGGCCTACAAAGCGAACGTTTTCTCGTGAAGGCGAAATCGCACGTCATTTCAGCAATTAAACACATATGGGTTCACCTCGGGAGAATGACGTCAGTTACGTCATACACCGGGGGCGTTACCTGGTACCATAATGGAATAAAATCTCTACGATCATGGTACTGTACTCTTTTTGAGCACAAAAAGATGTTAAAATGACTGTTTTGGGAATAAAAGGTTAACTTTTCATATGCCGAGAAACAATGTGAATTTTGAGGTGACGCCCCTGTAAATTTTGACGTAGCGTAATTGCGACCGGAGAAGAAGGATTTCCGATGAAAAGTGAAAATTGTGGTTCCTTAAGGATTAAAGATTGATGGGTTGAAGTGTTTAGTTCATTTTACCTTTATACCAATTTGCAATTTCGAAATCAAATAAAAATTGCTAAACTTAAGTCTTATATAGTGTATGTAACAAAAAAAATGATGTAATTAAGTTAAAATCCAAACCAGAAATTTAGAGATTATTATTATAATCAACAAAACCATTTTTCCAAGGGAAGCGAAACCACCATTTCTACGAGGACTGCGAAAAGGAAAAACGGTATGATGAAATTAAAAACCGTGCTAAGCTGGCTAAAAGATATAAATATACAAAATGCCGATGCAGTAAAGCCAAAACCAGAAGATACTAGGCGGATAGGAGACCAACTTTACTAGTTCACCAAAAAGTAAATTCGCGAAACCAAGAAAAGGGGGGGGGGAGTCAAATGAAAATATGAAATCATTGTATTCGACTGGAAATAAACATCCCAACCAAAAGACATCCCAAGCGGGACAGAAAGAACAACACAATGTATCACAGAGCACAACCAACACACGTGAACCTTTGTATCGCAGAGCAGAATATTACACTTCGCGCAATTTAATGACATTCGAGAGCGACTACAAGAAAATATACACATGAATGCAATATTATAAGGTATAGGTATGTACTAGTCATTTGTGACAACGGGCCCCCACCCCCGGGGAATAGCGGGAATTTTGACTTTTGGTCCAGCAAATCATCGCTAAAATCAATCCTCGATAAAAAAAACCCACCCTGTGAGGACTGCTTGTTGGTAAAACCACTGCTGTTTTCTCCACAGGCTGCTTTAAATTTCACGGCCCGTTTCCCACGCACTGTCGTAGCAAAACTTTGGTCAAAGCCCTGCTCATTTCTGCGGCTGCCCCCGCCCTCCCCGTGGATGGGGGCGGACGGGCGTGGTTACAAATGGCTAAAGTGCATTACACAAATGATCAATTAGTCAATTTCGCCACAGTGTCTTTCTCCGCTGTAAGACAATCGTGACGCTCATCAAAGTTTAACTTATATACATTACACTTTCTGATTTGGATAATGCATGCGAAAATGAGAAAGCAAGGCAATTGGTCACTGTATAGACGACGTTCAATATTCATATTTGAAAATGCGGCGGTGTGTCATGCAGAATCTAAATATCTTACTTCGTGTAACCAACCCACCGTGGTTTATCGTTAGAAATATGAACAAAGTGAAATAGATGTTATTTCATTCATATTTCTGAAATCTAGGAAGCCTTAAACTTAGTTTTACCCATATATTTTCAATTATTACCTGTTCTAAATTGTCGACATCCGTAACGAGTTTAACCGACAGCCGTATCACACATATTTACAACTGATCGACAGCAGTAACACCAAAAGTTAAACGCCCCTTCAAACCCTTTCTGCTTTGGATTTTTTTATAACTGTAAAAGGTTTTATCTTTGCAGTTATGTTTTCCATGTTGTTCAATAAATGGTTAAAACTGAGAGATGCTGATTATTAAAGTATTTGCATATTTATGTGATTTTTGCTTTTTTACGATTAAACACATGGTTGTATGCAAACTAGCGACCCAAAAACCCGTACAAACATATTGCACGATAGACAAATATCTAACAACACATTCTAGCAGAAAAAAAAGGATACCTTCAAATACAATCACGAGCCGCTTTTACGTGTGTACTGTTTGTGTAACGACAGCCGTAGTACTCGGATGGAAACCGGAATACTCGGACGACAGCAATATATGCAGTAACGTCTCGGACGACAGCACATGTGGTATCAATTGAATCACCCCCGTGAAGTTGTGCATGAAGATTTTTCGTGGTGATTTTTTACGACATATTTTGAACAATTTTACAGTGTTTCAAACTTTTTTTCCGATTTTCGTTCACTTTACTTGACATATTGAATAATGGGATATTGTGCCTACTTTGTGATAGAGTTTATCTTTCAGACATACTGAAGATGTGCATGAAAATTTTTCTAGAAGAAAGAATCATTGTTACGAATATGGATAAACTGCAGCTCTATGAAGAAGTTTGACGCCGATAAAATACTTTGTAACTAGCAAACACGGTTTACAAGTTATCACCCTGCGGGGGTATAATAGGGAGTATACTGTATATAAAGCCTTGCTTGCAGCCAATACCTTGTTTCCTCTTAAATCTCTAAAATATTTTACTTGTGAACCACCTCTATCAGCTAGCAGCAGACCTTTCTATTGGATTTTTTTTCAAGAAATCAACTTGTATTTGGCTGTGTTTGGAAAGTACACGTCTTTTTATCGACTATGTTCAAAGTTGCATTACAGTATTTCTCTTTGCTTCCATTTCGTTAAACCTAAAGGGTCACCGAAGAGGCTTAATTAGCCAAAGTCGCGATATGTTTACTGCGCTTACAGGATCTCAGTTTTAGCTTTATTTCCTAGTACTGCAGCTGGTGTTGTGCCGTGTGGCGGCCCTAAAAAGTCTCCCCTTTTCCTGATCTTTGCCTACTTGTACCTTACATCATCTATAATGCAATATTTTCCTTTTGGTCCTTTAAGATCATCGAGAGTATTCTGAATATCAGAAGGTACAAGTAGGCAATGACAAGAAAAAGGCGCAACCAGAAAGAAATTCTTACTATAAAACCGAGGTGGGAAAACTAAATTGACAATTAGATACTTATACTTAGAAAACATATCGTAAGCCGAGTGAGCAGCTATTTTCCAATAGGTGGCCACTTAAATGCCCATCCCTTGTCTCATTGATATGCTCTCCTCAGTTTTAGTTTTATTTAATAGAAATATGAAAACGTACATAAGGTTCAAACAGTGTTGCCTCATGTTGCAGCTCTTCCTTACTTGGATACCTTGCAAATGATGCAAGGGAGGACAGGACAGACACAAAACAAAGGAAATTTAGCATGTTCATTTTCTTTGTTTACCTTTCAAAACCGGAAGTTACAAAGACCTTGATCAATGTCATCCAGACGCTTGGACTACACCAAGAAAAGTGGGTGGGGTAACCAATACTTTTCGGCTAGAGAAGAAGGTAGATGCGAATGTTTCAGCCTTATAATGAATGAAACTAAGGTTAGAATTCAATAGGCTATACAATCAAACCAGTTTTAATGTTGACCAAACCCTTCAAAGCTGTTTTCAGAATTTTTTTCAGAGCAAGATCGGAAAGGCTACATCCGTAGAAATATTAAATGCCAAAATACAGATGTCAGGGGGTCAGCTTATAACACTCTAGTTAGACCCCAGTTAGAGTATGCACCCAGCACCCACATACTAAAGAGCGTATCTCTAAAACTGAAATGGTCCAGCGAAGGGCTGCTCGCGGTTAACAAGCAGATAACGGTGTACGCTGAATCATAGCTAAATAGACTTTAAGACACCCAATACCTTGTCCTAGGATAAACACCTGCTTAGCAGGAAATCTGTTATTTGTTTTTGTTTTTACAATTTCAAACTATTAGTCGGGAAAATATTCTGGATTCTTCAAAGAAGCATTCCAGACGTTTTTTGGCGAACAGCGTAGACCTTGATCAGACTGTGCGGATGCGCGGGCTAATCTGGGTTAACGCTAATCGCAAAAATCCGAAGGGACATTTTTGCGTGACACGCCTCATTAAGAAAGGTTTGTCACAAATGAGCAACAACAACAAGATCTAGGAACAATGGAAACTCGACAAGATCTTTCACATCTTTATTCCAGAACAGTTTGAGCAACAAAGGCAAGATCTTAGAACAATCGAAACGGAAGAAGCGAGTTTAAAAATGCATGTGAAAGGTTATAAATTTGTTGATATGCCCATGCCAATTTATTTGAGATATTCATTAGTTATATCAGGAAAACCCATCGACAAGAAGTGTTTGCGGAACTGGACATTTTACTGTATTGTAACACTGGTAGCGTACAAGTGAAACGCGCGCCGGGCGTGTTGAAAAAAACAACAAAACCTCCCACACGCCAGACGCACGTCGGAAACACGTCCAAAACGTCGCAGCACGTCGCCAAAAGTCGACACACAAAAATAAACATGCTTAAAAATTTTCGAGAAGCTCGGCGCCCCCCGGGCGTGTGTCTTATACGTTTCAAATACGTCCTACGCGCGCCACAGGCGCAATAAACACACTTCGAATACATTCGGCGTGCGTCTCAGGCACGCCACAAGCGCGTTCCGATTTTAATAAATATCATTTCTGCTGTGACGTGCTTCTCACGTCAACCCCCGTTTCGGACAAACACATTTGTAACACATTTTATCTGTTGCGAATGTGATCATGTACGTAATAAATGTGTTACATATATGATTTGTTACAAATATGATCCAACAAGCACCTTCGTTTATCTCAAAGGAGCAAAAGGAAAAAAGTAAGCAACGATCAGGAAATGGCGCAATCAGAAAGAATATCCAACTCCAAAAACCGAGGTGAGAGGATGCTAAATTAACAATCAGGTACTTATACTAAGAAAACATACTGTATGCCGAATGGGCAGCAATTTTCCCAAAAGGTGACCACTCAGGCACCCAAACTTAACTTAAAATATGAAAACACACATAAGGTGCTAATAACGCAAATTTTCAAAACCAAGACATAATACAATAGGAACCACCACAGTATCGCCTTGGAATAATATAAAATTTCTGGCGGGCTTAAATCGATTCTACATGGCCATAACCTCACCCTCAGCTTCTGCAGTGGTTCACAACATTTGGTTAGTTCTTCGGTACTCGTGGTGAATTTCTAACTTGTCAATGAACCATCAAGGACAAACAAATAAATTATGATAAACATCACGATGAATTAAAAACGAGGACTCAACAGATTCAGTAATGGGCCCTACGATGGAGATCCCTGGTCGCCGAATAATTTACTGACACCCGGGGCCAAAAAAAAAAAAAAAAAAAAAAAAAAAAAAAAAAAAAAAAAAAAAAAAAACAGCAGTTGAACCCCGGTGGGCCAAGCAACAGACACGACCAACTAAAATGAATAGCTTTAAGTCGGGCCATCATAGAGTCTGACTCCCGACCCACCGGCGTGCAATTAAAGAAGGCAGCATAGTTATCAACCATGATTTGGTTAAAACTAAGCATGCAGACTGTCGCATAACATTCAAGTTATAACCTATACGTCTGTAACGTTAAATGATTTTGTCTGAACTGAAAAGAAAAAAAATCATTCCTTCCTATAAGTTCCTTAAATTTGTAAACCAAGTCACCATAAAATTATGGTTCCTCACGTAAAAGCGTCTTTAATCCAACAACATATTTGGAAATCAATTCATAGTGTCAACGATAAAATTTAAAAAACGATAAAATTTAAAAAACGATAAAATTTAAAAAAAAAAATGTTTTTCGAAGTTTATGATACCGATAGTCATTTAAGGACAGCAGTCATTATAGAAATAGACCTTTTGAGAAATGACAAAACTGGAGCAGCCATCTCAGCACCTACACGAACCTAAGAAAAGTTCAGGAAAGTGACAATTAACCTCCACTTATCTGGTCTGCGTGATAAAATTTGTATCATGATGTGTTTGTATGAAAAGATAGCGTATCTGTACTATCAGTGGTATAATTGCATGTCATTTGATTAAGAAACCTACATTTTTCAAAAACAAATTAAATTTGCATTTGTAACCAATCAAGAAATCATATGACTAATTTCCTTTTGCTATTATTGAGCCTTTGCACATGAGAAAACCAACAATTTGGGAGCCCGACCAGGTCTGACACAAACCGGCTTCTACAGTCAAAGAAGAAGGTAAGAATCTTGCAATTTCGGATTTAAATAGAAGCAGAATTATACTACCTGAGCAGCGAAAATAAAGGCGCTGATCAGCTGTGCAGTTAATGCATGGCTGACCCGCGCCTTTGTTTTCGCATATTCTGTTGGTTAATTTTCTGATGCGGCGGCTCATATACAAAGAGCAGAGGTCCTCTGCGCTCTAAATCAGTAGTTGCCAGTCCACAACAACCCTCTGTAGCACCACCTGAATGTATAATCAAAAGCAAGTAATGGCCAGCAATGTCCAAACCTAAACCCCGAGATAAGAAACAACCAAAATAACCAAATAAAATGGTGATAAAAGAGGGAGATGAATCGATGATGGGCTTAATTGAAGATAAAGATATTCGTAAAGTAAAATATCACTGGAATAGACAATTAAATCAGCAACAGAAATCCACAACAGAAAAAGGTGAAAGTAGACAATTATCAGGAAATTACACAATCAGAAAAAAATCCCACTCCAAAAGCCGAGGTGGGAAAACCCCAACCCGCAATTAGGTACTTATATTAAGAAAACATATCGTAAGTCGATATAACAGATTTTCCCTATAGGCCGCCACTCAGTAACCCTATGAAAATGTACAGTCATATGGTGCAAACAGCACAAATTACCATATTGATCTAATTTAAACTTACTTGAACCTTACATCATTAAAAATCTTTTCGTTAGTCGTTAGTTGTTCGGTTTTATTAGCACAGCTGAGAATCTCATAAATCAGTATGTTGCATGGATCATGAAAACATGTCCGTGTAATATACATGTATACCCCCTTAAAGCCCACTTTTATATAGCAAAACTGGGGTATGCAGGGGTATACCTAATTTTCTTATTTTTGCTCCAAAACATAGATTGTGGGTACTCGTTAGAACCGCCTCGGCGAGGCGGTTCTAACGTGTACCCACAATCTATGTTTTGAGGATAAATAAAAAAAATATCAAAAATTTTCTGTTAAAAATGTTCAATTTTTACAACGTCAGAAAGTCTATATATTACATGGGCGTGTTTTCGTAATGTGGAATCTGGAAATTTCCGGGACGCCAGACAGCACCTATGCAATTTGAAGCAAACGAAACGCACCAGTAAAACTTCGGTCGGTCAGGGTTTCTTTCGACGCGGTTAAAGATAAAAACGCAACCTTAAAATTTATCTCTGAAGTACTTTGTTAAATAAAGATCGCTTATGCACATTTTATTCGTCATTATAACATGATATAGTTCATTATCTGGAATGCACGTTTGAGAATCTATACCATGCTGTTGGAAGTCATGCTATTTCAAAGGCTTAAGTCTAAATGTTAAAGTCAGTAAATTGGATGCAAAGGGTATGTTATATATCACTTGTAGCCGTACCATAAATCATTTCCAAGTCAGAAGCACAAAACACTGATATTGTGGACATCTATGTTTTAATAACAATTTGGGGGCGTGATGTTCTCTTACATGTATTTTCCTTTTAAGTACAGTATATATAGAAAGTTCCACAGCCAACTCAACTCGTCAATAAATTTTTACTAATTTTTGTGGTTTCAGTCGATTCATGTGAAATTCGGGAAATATATGTAGGTCATTTTTAAAGACGACCTGTCAAAATCAGCCGTCAGACTTTTCGTTCGCCTACAATTGCGTAAAAACTGGCGCAGGGGTCATTTTGAAATATGAAGGAAATTTTGCGATTTTGATTGCTAAACTGTGCAAACCACCCCTTATCTAAAGCAGCGAACCACATTGAAAAACGACTCTCCCATAGCTGGAATACACTTTAGTCAATAAAGCTAGGTTGCCAACACATCTGCTGTGACGTCGACAATATGACCAAGTGACGTTGAACGCCTAAAAACAAGCATTTTTAGGGTACTGAAAATCAATGCCAATATCTGGCGTTGAGCCGAGGGTGTCAACATTGATATTATCATTTACTCATCAGGCGAACTTTCAAGATTTGAATTGTGTGAATGGTTTTGAAAAATTATGAGCCCGCGCGTGCGGGGCATAGAAAATGCATTTTAGTACCATGAGGCTTGTTCCCGCGCATACGCACTAAAATCTGAGATTTGATAACACACAAAGATTTTCGAGTCATTTTAAATGATGATAGTGCATGAATGTTTTCACATAATTGACCAATTTAAAACATGAGAGGAAAAATGAAGTTGTGTTGGCTGTGGAACTCAGTATATTTGTATTAAAATATGTTCGCTTTGTCCGTATATCAACATTCACGGCACCACGTGAGGACTGTTGAGGTTAGAGTGTATGCATATAATATGGGTGTCTTCAACGCTCGGTTTATGGAGTGGGAATTTCTTTCTGATTGCACAATTTTCTGATCATTACTTATTTGAACCTTTTCAAATATTTCCCACTATGATCCCAAACCAAAACCCGGTGCATTGGAGAGGATGCATATAGACTTATTTGCTTTCTATTCGTTATTCACATTTAATAATGACCCCTGATGTTCTGTGCTGTACTTTCCCACCTGGTATATGGGTTCGGGATTTTACGTTTGAGCCGCCTCATGGGAAAATCAACAATCTGCATATGCGAAAACAAAGACGCAGATCAGCTACGCGGTAACCGCGAAGCTGATCAGCGCCTTTGTTTTCGCTACACGGATAGTACAATTCCTCTTCTTCTTAAATCCGAAATTTCAAGCTTCTAGCCTGCTTCTGTTATTGTACAGCTCAGTTTGTGTCAGACCTGTTCGGAAACCACATTGATGATTTTCCCAGGAGGCGACTCATTTGACTGTACAATCTCTGTGTCTTACAATTTTCTCCATTGCAGAAAGAATAAAGAATGGCGTCTGTTGACGGATCAAAGTCGCTGTTTATGACCTCAGACGAGGCCATTGATAACCCCTGTGATCCCTGTAAGTTCGGCGGAACTGAAATCAACGGCACCCACTACTGCAATACATGCGCCGAATACTTGTGTAGAAGCTGTAAGGAATCACATCAACGATTTAAAGCCACAAGAAATCACAAAATAATTTCCAGTAAAGATGCTTCCGGACAAGGACAGAACGCGTCACAATTTAAGGTGTTTTGTTCATGCGATAATGCATTAGAAGTCACGAATTACTGTGAAACCCACTACGAGGTCGCATGTACGACATGTAAGTCATTGAAACATAGAAAATGTTATGTTACCACACTTAAGGACAAAAGGGCGACCTACCAAATATCGAATATTCAGAACCTTATACAGAACACCCAAACCTTAGAAGACGAGATCAAGCAATTTCTACAAGACCGGGACGCGGACGTTGAACGCATAGAATCAATGATAGAAACA
Source organism: Rugalucina vietnamica (assembly GCA_964017185.1). Taxonomy (NCBI): domain Eukaryota; kingdom Metazoa; phylum Mollusca; class Bivalvia; order Lucinida; family Lucinidae; genus Rugalucina; species Rugalucina vietnamica. The sequence continues at coordinate 3,058,302 of OZ024872.1, forward strand.
ACACGAGAGAAAATAGAAAGTTTCAGAAGAGAGTTTGATGCATTCTTTGATCGTGTGGAGAACAACACGCTATCGAAATTACAGGAAATGGCAAAATCAATGCGCCATGATGCGGAACAACACACCCCAACCTGTACAACTGCACTGAAGACACTTGACGATGACCTTAAGATGTTGGATGATGCCTCTAAATGTTCCAATACAGAGATGATGTTTGCAGCAGACGTCAAAGTATCCAAACGACTGAGTGAGCTACAATCAATGATGAAGGATTTTCAGGACGAAGTCAAAACACCATTTCTTCACTTTGAAGAGAACAAAAAATTGTTGGATGTGAAACAAAATGTGACGTCACTTGGAACTCTGAGAATAAGCGAATTACCGAAAAGAAAAACTGAAACTACCAATTGTCTAAAAATGAAAGTTCAGAATTCACGAGATGTTCAGATTAAGATACCCAGTGACAAACAAACACCAATAATTACAGGTTGTACATTCATGGCAGATGGTCAACTCTTAGTGTGTGACCATTACAATAATAAGATCAAACTCTTAAACTCAAAGTTTGATATAACAGACAGCCTTGGTTTGGCTAGTTGGCCCTGGGACATCTCAGTTATCGACAATGTCACAGCTGTCGTCACTCTGCCTGACCGTAAACAATTACAGTTCATAGACATTGTACCATCTCTCAAAGCTGGTAAACAAATACAACTGGACAAACGATGCTATGGTGTTGATGTTGTCAGAGATGAAATCTATGTTACCTGTCATGATGGTCCGGGCTATGCAGAAATACGTGTGTTTGACAAGAATGGAACATTCATCAGAAAGATACCAGATGTCAACAACAATTTGTCCTCACTCACAACACCTTACTATATAGCTGTCAGCACAACCTCGTCTAAGATTTATGTGTCAGACTGTAGTACCAATACAGTTAGGTGTATCTCAGTTGACGGTAGTTTGGTATTCAATTACAAACACGGTGATTTGAGATGTCCGAGGACTGTCATAGCTGATGTAGAAGGAAACATTCTTGTTTGTGGACAGTATTCCTATAATATCCATGCCGTCACATCTACTGGTCAGCATCACTCTGTTCTATATACTGTACAAGGTAGACGAGACAATGGATGTATGAGCCTGGCTTACAGACCAAATGACCGTACACTTGTTATAGGACTTTGGGATGACAGCATGCTTGTGTTACAACTGGCCACAAGTAATTAAATCATTGACTGTTAACAACCCGACAGACTGTTCCCTCCTCGTAGTTGTTCATGTAAATAGGAAATAGTTTTCTTGTGATTTGACTATAATGTATATAATAAGCCGCGTCATGAAAAAGACATATTTTTGTGTTGAGCGAAAAAAAATCTAAGAACTGAAGGTATAAGAATTGATCCAATTAAATTTCAAACCTCAACACAGACACCAGGACCAGGACCCGAGGTTATAAAACTTTCTTTTTTCATGCTCAACTCCGCTGACCATAAAATTTAAACTACTCATAAATTTTTAAATAGCCCAAATATATTACAATTAAAGGTTAAGAACTCCAAAACCTGTAATTTATCCTGCTAGTAAATGTTAAAATGCCAACAATTGTTGGCATTTTAACATTTATTAGCAGGATTTTGAATCACAGCTGAGGTGAGCATGAAAAAAGTTTAGTAACACAGAAACCAGGTGTTTGAAAGGCGCATATTTTCTAGACTGTAACTACACAACTTATCATACAACGCCTTGTTTCTGCCATAGGATAAAAGTTATAATCACTATTATTTCTCAGTTCCGCCTGCTTTGTGTCGAGCAATTAACTATCAACCTAAATAGAGGATCTTGCATGAGTGGTCATTTAATATGAAATTTATGAAACGAGTTGGTTAATTTCGGTATTTTGCGAGCCTTTGGCGAGCAAAATACCGAAATTAACCAACGAGTTTCATAAATTTCATATTAAATGACCACGAATGTAAGATCCGTTTTATCACATGACCACTACTGCGCCAAAAATCTGTTAAAAACACTGTGAAAACGGCTTTCCATACTTGACATATTTGTCAAACCGCATTAGGAATCAAGGTTCTTTATCGATACGCAACAGAATATAGTTCCGCTAAATTTTATTAAGCAGCGACAAAATTATATATAAAACGTGAATTTTATGGCACAAATATGAAAAACAATAACAAATTTATTCTATTTGTCAATTCAAACAGTATCTAGCTTCATAAATAGCATGAAAAACAGTTCAACCAACGTCATTCATTGATAAAATTTTAGGGTGTAACAAGTCAGTGACCTCGTTTACCACTATGCTGTATACGTATTGGATAAAAAGTTTGACACTGTCTACAGTTAATCAGCGCGGTGTTTTTGAATTAAATGTGGAATATTTGGATTAATCACTGTCAGAATCGTAGATAATTCTTCGCCGCTTCTTCGGTGGAGACGAGGGTTTCTCATTGATGACATTTATGTTGAAAGTGCCACCAAAAATGTTGCCTGAAAACATTGAATTCAAACCACCTTGAACCGTTCTGGTTGCTGTATTGTTCAGATTCTGATTGTGCTGAGCCATGGAATTAAACTGATTAAGACACAGGGAGCATTGACCATACATGTAAGGATTTGGTTGTGCCTGGTAAGTAGATGTAGCATTTGACATGAGTTTTGAAATGTTTTTGTGTTTCTTTTCACTCAAATCAGAATAGTTATTCACAGATTCTACCTTTTTGTGCCCTGAAAGCTGCATTATTTCTGTGGGAGGTACATTATGGTCACTTAATTTCTGAATCATGTGTTTTCTAGCACTGTGGTTTGTAAGTTTCTTGTTAGGTGGGAGTCCAGCATTAACCGACATTCGCTTCATAATTGTAGATATTTTATTCACTCCGATTGGCTGCCTTTTAAACCATTGATCGGTGGACTTCATACTTCCCTGCATAGTATGTGTAGCCAGATACAGAGGATCTTCAGGTTTGCTATAGTCAGATGGCCGCAAAAGACTGTACTGCTTGTAAACCTCCACAGGACATCGGCTGAGATTGTCTGTATTTGACCACATCTTTGGTTTTACATTTCTTACATCTTTTGGATTTTCCCCCGTTCTAGTTTTAGTTTGCCGTTCAATGAATTCCAGGTACTCATCACCGTCACCGTTTACTTTAAGTTGCAAGTCCCCCCAACACATATTACGGTGCTCCTCAGCAGTCCGTGTTCCAAAGTGAATGGTTGAGAAAAACCACAGGGTGTTAATAATACTTTCCGGATTTGCTGCACCAAGTTGATTACATTGCCACAGTTTTTCAATGTCATCATCAGTTACAGCATCTGCTTTGTTTGGGAGGTTTCCTAGGCCTTGTCGCTTTAACCCTCTTTGTTTGGATTTCATAACCTCACGAAGTTTGGCAAACTGTATGCTGTTAGTCAAAGAATATTCATAATCATGACGGCGTAAATGGCGTTAATAACTTGACATTAAGCCGCGTAAAGTGTTTGGCTCATAATTACTACCATCTGCTTTCCTCACAGATAGAAAGAATCTGCATAGTAGGTTACAGAGTTCCTGTGGTGGAATTTCATAAATTGGCCTGTGCTCATTGACACGGCTAACAAACCTTTAAATGCGTAACCGCGGTTAAGAAAAGAAATCCGATTCATGTCCTTCCGGTTTCGTATCAGATGACCAACAAAAGGTAAACAAACTTTTGCAGCTCGTGTTTCCAAGTAAAATATTTCGATTCGAAGACAAATATTATAATTCTCTCAATGCTATTTTATTAGTTAGACATTGCTATATTTGGACCCCAAAGGAATTTCCAGAATTTTTTCTTTATAATCATGATTTTTATTCCCTACCCCAAAACACATGTTGGGATTGCATTGTACACGACGAAAATGTGGGTCAGTCGCAGGGATATTTTTAGATTTCCGCTCATTACGTCCATATTAACGGAAAGCAATACAGTGCGCACATGATTTTAACATTGTGTGAGGTCTGGTGACAGTTTCGTTGACTCTGGCCAATGCATTCTATGCATATGTGGTTAGAAGCTATGTCAACATTTCGGTTACGAATTTAATCATTAGAATGATAGCAATATAATCATTATAGAACACATGTATTAAAGTTTTTGTTTTTGTTAATTGTTTTACGCTGAAAATTATTGTCACATTCTCTCGTCCTTTCTTAATAGGTGCTTACTCAAATTTGGTGTGTTTGTGATATTTGCAGTGAAAATGTTTGATATAAAATAATACAAACTGTCTATGAAATACATGTAATGCAATAGTTCACATGTATGATATTCCTGCTCATGAAGACGATTTTACAGCATTTTGTTTACTTTAATTTGTTTTTTCTTGGTTTTATGTCTTTCAAAACGCTTTACAGGGAAATAAATACCATAACTTGAACAGGTTGAGGTTTTCAAACGTATCTTGAAATATACCCTTCATATTTTAATGATTAAATGCGTACCCATCTTTTCCTTCCCTTCAAATCGATAATGCCGGGCACTAACACAACGAAATACTGGCACAGACATCAGATGCAATTTAGTTAATACATATCTGTAAATTTGTCGTGGAACAATCACTAAAATTTGATATTTACCAGCAAATTGTCCAATTTTTAGTTGTATTTCGCCGACTTTGGCCTTGTTGGAACACCAGGTTCGAAGAAGGGAATAAATATCTCAAAGACCATCAAATTATTTTGCGAGCTACTTTGGTGCTGACTTACAATAGCAAATAAGTGACAAAACAGCATTCATAGATAATCGATATATTTCTGTACTAAAATATAATCATCAATCGATCCTAGTAGTGTATGTTTTGTTCACCTTTTCTTGGTCTTCATATGCGCAACCGGAAGGGCGTGAATCGGATTTTCTTTCTTAACCGGCGGTTACGCATTTAAAGATTTGCTAGCCGTGATTGATAGATTCTTGGTGCAAAAATGAGGTGAGAAGTTTCAGATCATAGAATGTTTTACTCAGGGTGTTTTTGTTTCTCTGTTGATTGACAAAGTCTGGTATATCTTCAGACTGTACATTGACAAATCTCTTGTTTGTAGCAGTTTTATCTTGATTTGGGTTTGACCTGCTTTTACTTTCAGTTTCACTTTCAGTTTCATATTCAACAAAGGGTGTCAGTCTATCGGCCCGCACAGTGATGACAAATTCTGTATTGTCAAGCTCTACTTGACAAAGATCTCCAGTGGTGCTACTAATGTATTTCAACACAGTTCCTTTCCCTTGGCCATCAATTTGTACTTTCGCCCCCAATTCAAAGTGATTTGCTAAACCGAAACTACTGGCGTCGCCGGAATTCATTATAGACGCCATCTTTGTTGCTATCAACAAAGCGCAATAATACGCATAGTAATGAGGTTAATTAAGACAGCCAATGGAAAGCCGTGTAGGTGTTAATACACGTGTGTTCATATGATTTTTAAGACATGGGTTATTTCACTGAATAACACGACGGTCATGTGATAATTCCAAATATGAACTAAACCGAAAATGATCAGCTACACGGTAACGGCATAATTAACTGGCGTGTTGTTTGGCAGTTTAATTCTTCTTCTCCCGTTTTAGCTAAAAAGATGATATTTCTACATTTTTGTTTGGTTTTGGTTGAGACTTGGCTAGCTTGTCCGGAAAGAGCCTGTCAACCTGCTCTTCAAATGTCGACAAAATATTTTATGTTTTGTTTCTTATTTTCTTTCCTACCTTTTGTCTATGTCGACGCATAATTTAATTAGATGTATAAAAAATCCACTATATAATCTATAAATCTACCGAATTCCATTGGTTAAGAAGTGTTTCATGTGCATTAATTTGTTGTTATTTTTATTTTATTTTTTTGTATTGTCTTATGTATTATTCGGCAAATAGGTTAATGTACGGGCGGCACCTCATGAATTCTTTATTAGACCTATGCTATTTTTGATATAGGTCACAGTCAAAGCAGTCAAAGCAGTCAGTAAAAGCAGGTATACAGTCAAAAGATTCAACTCACAGGTTTTCCGTTAGAAAATGAGAATTAAATACGAATCTGCCTAATTCACTAGATTGAAAAACATACGGGTAGCCATTTCTAACAAAATTATGTAACTCAACGGTTTACGCTGAGTTCGCCTTTTCTATAATCTCCCCACTTGAACAGATTGACCAGCCGACCACGCCCAGATATGAATATTAAAGTCGCCGCCTTCACGGTAACCTATTTGCCAAATTATATGAGCCACCTCGTGGGAAAAGCAACAATGTGGTTTCCGAACAGGTCTGACACAGACCCGCCTGTACAGCTACAGAAGAAGGTTACAAGCTTGAAATTTCCGAGTGTAGTAGAAGAGGAATTGTACAATCGGGCAAGCGAAAACAAAGGCGCTGATCTGCGCCTTTGTCTTCGCCTGTGCAGATTGTTGGTTTTCCCATGGGGCGGCTCAAATGTATTTGTATACAAGTATGTATATTATTTTGACTTTCGTCACAGATTTACCGTTATAAATATGAATGACTCCACTGTTCCTATTGTTCGAATACATTCGTTTCATTCATAAGTATAACGGTAAACCTGTGACGTAAGTCCCACTACGATTGTCCGAGATGTATACCTAATATGTATATTTAACATCAATGTAAATATTCCATATTCCATAATTCCTGATTTTGCTTGAAAACAAACGTGATAATATTTTTTATTGGTAAGAGTCTTGGGGCCAGTTGTTAAAAATTAACGATGTCGTTAGTTAACGATTCTTTGAAATTTCAAATGGCAATATTAAAAATACACTGTTATTTTTTGTTGAAATGTGATTGCACATTTTTTCAACAAAAAAAAAAGACAGTGTGTTTGCTTTTGAAGTCTATATATAGTTAACAAATTGAGGGCTTAACGACAGCGTTAAGCTAACTAAGTTTTGAACAACTGGCCCCTTGCTGTGAAACATTGTCACGGGGCAATCAAACTGAATTGGCTCTGATATTTCTCATTTCAGCGAGTCAATGAGTATTATCTTAGACGGAATATTTTCATCGGTGTTCCGGTAGACCTCTCCACACGGAAGTGGAGCGAGGTCACGAAGTGTATCGGAGTGCAGGTTAGCCAGCTGATCTATATCTTTCTTTGCAATCTCTCAGCTTTAGTTCAGTCATAGATATTATTGTCCAGTCATATGTTCTTTTTCAAGTTTGGAGAACTTAAATTGACGAATTTCTAATATTATTATTGTTCAGTCACGTGTTGTTTTTCAAGTCGAAAAAAACCCACTTAAATTTGGGAACCCCTAGACTGGTTCTGATTTAATGAAGATACTCTCATCTTGCTAGCAAACCCGTCTAGGGAATCCCAAATTAATGCCCAGTCCGGTTTTGTTCAACAAGTTGTAGAAGTACGTCCGCAAAGTCCCCGCTATAGTTAGACGTCACAGCCTGCTGAAGGTTTTAGCCATGTTTTGTCTTGAAGTCTTCGTTTATCTTTGATAAATCAATCTGAAAAAAAGTAAAATAAAATAGGGACCAATGACGTGGCATAGATTTCATTCTTATTGAGCACAAGGCAGCGCCATAAATTTGATATGTCCGTGAATGCCATTTGTTTAACTATAAAACGTACGGAATTATCATCTGTTTGAATGACTCATTCAAGTTACAGGAAAAATTAAATAGATTTCTCCATCATCCCAACTAATCGGCTCAAATTCAGAATGAAATGAAAATGTATAACAGAACAACCCTTGATCACACAATAAATAGAAACCGTCAATCGTATTTGACCAAACTAGAATATGCCATTTGCCTTGATGTATACTTTGCTTTCTTATAGACAACAATAGCAAATATATTTCTGTATGTTTACATATTTTTAGTAAAATTTAGGTAACTGAGTGGCCACCTATTAGGAAACTAGCTGTTCACTCGGTTTACGATATGTTTTCATAGTATAAGAACCCGATTGTTAATTTAGATTTTTCCCTCCTCGAATTCTGGAGTGGGAATCTCTTTCTCATTGCGTCTTTTCCTGATCATAGTCTACTTTTACCTCTATACTGTGTAATTCTGCTGCTTCTTGTAAATATGTTTTTATTTTGCTTTTTTTAATTCAGTTTTACGTCCCTTACAAGATTATTTCAGCTGATATGAGACGGGCCAATCTGTAGGTGGGGCGAAAACGGGAGAGCCCCGAGAAAAAACCACCTGACACAACCGCGAGCAGAACCCACACCAGACACAGCGGTGAGATGATTGAGTGATTAAGAAACAGCGCTCTTAACCGCTCGGCCACGGGGGCCGCCTGGTATTATTTTGTAATAAACTAACTGCTTTACATGTTTTGCAATAAGCATTGTAACTTAATGTAAATAAACTTTGTATTGTAATGTATTCTTGTAATCCTTTCATTAGTTTTAGAAAGGGAGTATTTTAAAAAAAAGTGCGCATGCGCAAAGCCAATCTTTCCCGATTTGCATTATTAAAGACGAAAACATTTTCTCTTTCAAATTTAATCGAAAAGAATAACAGTGCAGATTATATATATATATATATATATATATATATATATATATATATATATATATATATATATATATATATATATATATATATATATATATATATATATATATATATATATATATATATATTTTGTCCTTTGAGATCAGCGAGAGTATTCTAAGATATTCATTATCGGTTAAGATTCATTTTTTTTTCTAACCAACGTTTTATTGTAAAGGTCCTCAGACCTTTCCACTGTGTTTAGGTTAAAGGCAGTAAAATTTGAGCTGGTTCTATTTATTTTACATCTAGATTGTCCATCGCTGACGTCGAAAAACGACAAACCAGTCTAAATTCACTGTACAGAATCCAATTCGCAGCAACACATTTCCTGTACTGTAAACAATGGAGTTAAGACAGTTCACCAACAAGCCGCACCACCGACCCTGTATCATTTCTGATAGATTTGGGGTGATTTTAAAACAACGACAGTTAAAAGTCTCAGTTTTTAATCTGCTTAAATTAGTCATCAGGAAAACATGCCCATGAAAAGGATACCCCGTCATACCCCAATTTTATATTGCAAAAATGGGGTATGCAGGGTTATACTTTTTTTCTTATTTTTGCTCCAAAACATAGATTGTGTGTACTCATTAGAAGCGCTTCAGTGAGGCGGTTCTAACGTGTACCCACAACCTATGTGTTGAGCAAAATTAAGAAAAATATCATTTTTTTCTGACGAAATTTTCAATTTTTATGCACCAGTCATTTGTATCCCCGGCTCCCCCGGGGCCGGGGATAGCGGGGACATAGCGGGGCTAAAGTGCCTGGCTTTAACCTCTGATGTGTCCGGGCAGTGCCGAGGATTTGCCGGGGTTATGATTTCCCGCCAATACACTGTCACATTAATTCAAATTAGATTTTAATGATATTTTTAACATTTAATTATCTTTATGGTACTTATTTAATTTCCAAATGCACCTAAACATTTACATGCATAAAATGAGGCCCTTCTTCCATGTTTCAGTTTCATCAGAACAACTCCCAGCTGTTGTTCCACGTTATTGTCAGCCCCTGGGGAGCCGGGGCTTTTAGCAGGGGTTTTACCAAAACTCTTGCCCGGCAGTGCCGGGCTTTTAGCCGGGCTTTAAAAATTGAAAAGTTCAAAGCCCCGCTATTCCCCGGCCCCGGGGGAGCCGGGGATGCAAATGACTGGTGCATTACAGCTGACAAAGAAAGGACATTTTTTGTTTGTTTATGATGGATCCTTTGCTGAGTCGTGTATCTATTGCAGTGACACACCCATGCTATTTATTTTACATCTAAATAGAGACAAACAACGAGTCCAAAGTCACTGTTCAGCATCCAATAAGCAGCAATACATATCTTGTAAACAAAGACAGTTCACCAACAAGCCGAACAATCCGTTTTATGTATACATTTTCGATACATTCGGAGTGAGTTCGAAACAACGACAGTTAAAAGTCTCGGTTTTTAATCTGCTTAAATTAATTTTTGTATTTGAAGTCTTGTTATAACACAATCAAATCTCAATTTATTCTTTTCTGTACACTTTTTAAAAAGTTTAATGCGCCCTTAAGATGCAATCCACATGCATTTTATCCTCGTAAGCAGGTATGGCAGTATAAAAAACAAAGAAATGACATAAAGATTTATTATTATTATTATTATTATTGCTTATGATGGATCCATTGCTGAGTCGTGTATCTATTGCAGTGACACGCCCATGCACACGTTATCATATGACGCAACATGCTCTTCCAATGCACCAGTTACTTGTAACCGCCATGCCCCCACCCCCGGGGGAGGGCGGTGGATAGCCGTAGAAATGGTCCGGGTTTTGACCATTTTTTTACCATTTTTTGCTACGGCAGTGCAGGGGAAGTACCTGGGGTTTGCTTAAAATATTCAAAAACGGCAGTGAAATGAAAACATAGCAGACTGTTGGGGAAAACAGCAGTGGTTTTACTCACAGGTTGTCCCAGCGGGACGGGGCTTTTAGCAGGGATTTGCTAGATCAAAAGTCACCCCCCTCTATTCCCCGGGGGAGGGGGCGTGGTTACAAATGACTAGTTGATAACTCGTTCATAATAAATTCTCCGTTACAGCTAGTATCTCACTGGCATGCGAATTCCTCGCGACCGTTACGCGAATTTAGTCGCGGCACTTTCGCACGACATTCGTGCGAGTGTCGTGAGAATTTTCACGTGTCGCGAACTAGTCGCGAACTGGTCGCGAAGGTTTTAAACATGTTTAAAAATTGGATGCGATTTTTTTTCCCAAAATATTTTGCAAGACTGTCGCGCAACTGTCGTGCGACGGTCGCGGGACGTTCGTGCGAATGTCGCGAACCTGTCGCCGTGAAATTTTGGCGAATTTACAATGCGAAATGTTCGCGACACTCGTACAAATGTCGTGCGAGTGTCGCACGACGGTCGCGCGACAGTCTTGAGACAACATGCGAAAAACTCGCGACTATCTGGCGAGAAAATAAGACTTAGCGTCATTCGTACGAATGTCGTGAGACACTCGCACGAATGTCGCGCGACTGTCGTACGAATTAAAATAAAAATAAGATACATTCGCGGGAAAGTCGTGAGATATATTTTCAAAATTAGACCGAAATTCGCGAATTTGTCGCATAAATGTCTATTCAATGAGACTGCAACATGAAAGTTTTGTTTATATCGTTAATCTTTGTCGCGTAATAGTCGCAAACTATTCGCGAACTAGTCTCCGGTTGTTGCATCCCAGTGAGATAGGGGCTGTACTTTGTTGAAAACTGTGTCAAATTATCCGCACCGCATGATCCTTATGAGCACTCATTTCAGTAACACGAGCAACCCGAGTAGCGATCCCGAACAACTCGAGTTACATCCGACTTTTTAACGATTTTACAGCGTTTTGATCTTAGCCAATTTTCATTCACTTTACATATTAAACAATGGCATATAGATCCTACTTTGTGAAATCAACTCCTCCTAGAGTTTACAGTATATCCTTTAAATATTTTGCATTTATCTTTTAGACATATTGAAGTTCACGGGGGTGATTCAATTGATACCACCTGTGCTGTCGTCCGAGACGTTACTGCATATATTGCTGTCGTCCGAGTATTCCGGTTTTCGTCCGAGTACTACGGCTGTCGTTATCATCGGTGCCCCTATTTCAGTGCCCATAGGGCCAACAGATCGTCGCTAATCAGCGCATTTATCACCGAAAATTGTCAAGAAGTTATTTATCGTTATTACAAACGTCTTACCAGTTTTCTTAACATAAAGACAATCACAAGAATTTATTTTTAGTACAAAACATCGTTTTCTCGCGTGTTTTTCTTACTTTCAACATATGCAACCTTTCCATGTAAGCGAAAGTATCAGGGATAATACGCTTTCCATTTAGCCTTTGAAAGCTGTAATCATTTACCCAATTCATTGCGTCCTTCAAATTTTATTTCCCGTTTTTAAAAAGCGTGATACGGCTGTCGCTGACCCCTGATACGGCTGGCGTTTGTTTATTGATCAGTACGATACGGCTGTCGATAGTATTTCGAGATTGCATATTGCCCGTTGAAATCAAATTCAACATATTTTATGCATTTATTTTGTAGTTTCTGAATAATTTTCGTATGCTTCTCATAAAAGGACGACTATACAGATCGCTAGAAAGCATAACAGTAACCTCGAAAAACACGAATGCTACAAATAGTCTCTTCTGTAATGTCATATAAGATGATTAGTGAAGTCACGTGAATGAACAATGAGTCTCTAAGTACAAACTTTGCATAACATGTTTTCTGGAAATGAAAACGATTTATAAGCTGACACAGTGTCGGGAAACAAACTCCGTGTATGTTATATTTTGTGCATACGTTAGAGAGCGCGTTCGTACTGCACATACTGTCGGAAATCACGCATTGCTATATTCATATGAAAGAAAATATTTCACACATATCCTATAATATGCGGCATAGTATAAGAACTCTTTAGCAAACTTTTCTTTCTTTGAAACATTTGTCAACATCTAGAACACTTCGGAACTTAAATGTTTCGAAGTGTTCTCGGCGACCAGATGAAAGTATGTGATTTTTTTACAGTTTCATATACAGTCATATGATAGTATATTTAAAATATTTCACAAATGACTCATGCAAACGGCATCACAAAAACTTTGCATAACATGTTTTCTGGAAATGAAAACGATTTATAAGCTGACACAGTGTCGGGAAACAAACTCCGTGTATGTTATATTTTGTGCATACGTTAGAGAGCGCGTTCGTACTGCACATACTGTCGGAAATCACGCATTGCTTTATTCATATGAAAGAAAATATTTCACACATATCCTATCATAAAGTATAGTATAAGAACTCTTTAGCAAACTTTTCTTTCTTTGAAACATTTGTCAACATCTAGAACACTTCGGAACTTAAATGTTTCGAAATGTTCTCGGCAACCAGATGAAAGTAACTATGTGATTTTTTTTACAGTTTCATATACAGTCATATGATAGTATATTTAAAATATTTAACAAATGACTCATGCAAACGGCATCACAAATTTTCCGAACTTAGGTCAGACAACGCACTCGAATAGCAGAATAACTAGCTCTTTCCCAACGAGGTAGTCACCCGGCTATGTCGCAACCAAAACCAAAGGCAACGAACACAACAGAGAGGCAGGCAAAATAAGCAGTCGTATCATGAAGATAAACCACCTTTCGTGGGACGCCGATGAGCGTATTTACTATGGACAACACCGAAAACCATTTTTCCTGGGCACATAGAGGTAGGCACAATTAGCAATCGTATCATGAAGATAAACCACTTGTCCTGGGATGCCGATTAGCTTATTTACTGGGAAAAACAGCGAAAACCATACCTGGGGACATTTTATAAAGAAAGAAAATAAATATAGTGTTCAACTGGCGAACATATACTATAAGACTTACGTTTAGCAATTTTTTTCATTCATCATTATTTTCAAAATCAAATGTTTGCAAACCATAAATACGCTTTTAATATGTCAAGTGATGCTCAAATTCATGTTTCGAGACGAGTTTGTGTGCTTTTCTCACGTCCACGAGTTGCTACGTTACGTTTAAGAAATCATGCAAATCACGTGCCCAGCATTCCACGTGCATCACATGTTATCAATTTTTGCCTTGTTTGATTGGTAAAAGTGTCATACCGAATAAACCGGAATGGCATTTGAAAAATTCCGTGAGGGGACGCCGTCATGGCCTGACGTTAAACCAGCGTAACATGGAGATCAATATGATTAGTGCAAACATGAAGAAAAAGGAAGCGAATTGAAATTTCTAAGCTTACTAGAGTACGATACAGTCTCATAAAACCATATTCCATCAGCTGATAGCATCAAAAACCGGCATCATGCCGCCAGACAACGTAAGGCTTTCATGATATAGGGTAATGCCACTTTAACGTCATAGTGACGTAATCGATTTTTAGGCAACCTTCGAACATCAGGTTTGATAATTTGCGGCATGGGAAAGATGGATTTGTATTGGAACAGCTGATAGGAAACAATCTGCGTGCTGCGAACACTGTGAATATTGCCGTTACGTTTTTGGTCCTGTAAACGTTAAACGTAAACGTGCAAGACTAGACTTGACATAACATCACACCTTATAAGCCTACAAAGCGAACGTTTTCTCGTGAAGGCGAAATCGCACGTCATTTCAGCAATTAAATACATATGGGTTCACCTCGGGAGAAAGACCAGGGAACAAAATGACGTCAGTTACGTCATACACCGGGGGCGTTACCTGGTACCATAATGGATTAAAATCTCTACGATCATGGTACTGTACTCTTTTTGAGCACAAAAACACGTTAAAATGACTGTTTTGGGAATAAAAGGTTAACTTTTCATATGCCGAGAAACAATGTGAATTTTGAGGTGACGCCCCTGTAAATTTTGACGTAGCGTAATTGCGACCGGAGAAGAAGGATTTCCGATGAAAAGTGAAAATTGTGATTCCTTAAGGATTAAAGATTGATGGGTTGAAGTGTTTAGTTCATTTTACCTTTATACCAATTTGCAATTTCGAAATCAAATAAAATTGCTAAACTTAAGTCTTATAGTATATGTAACAAAAAAAAAAGTGATGTAATTAAGTTAAAATCCAAACCAGAAATTTAGAGATTATCATTATAATCAACAAAACCATTTTTCCAAGGGAAGCGAAACCACCATTTCTACGAGGACTACTTAAGGAATTAAAATACGCAACACACTAAATTTCATTTTTACGTATGTATTTGACGTTTTGATAATATCCTTTTATGAAATGACCTACTGACTGCTTTTTGCACGTGATGAAATGAGAAAACGTCATTTTATTGACAAAATGAACGAAAAAACGTCAAAAACTATGATAAACACAAATTGTGACGTAAACGTCTGGGCGAAGGGGAAGATGACAAATTCTTAGCATGTGGGTTACGTGACGTCGACTTGATAATGTGCAATAAAGACTAGTTTCATTGTATACTTAGGTGCCGCCCCATGTTGCGTTAAATTTTGTTAACTGAATGCTGAAGTTTACAATTAAGAAAAATGAGTAATTAACGTCCTTTAAATTATTCGATTTTGGCTATTTGTACCTAAACGGTATATATCGAACCAACATATGACACGACGTGCTTTTTAATCAACAGTGACTTTACAGGTACCGTAGAAATGGATCATCGGAGCGTTTGTTTTGACGTTCTTTAGACAGAATATCACGTTTTATATTACTGTTCATGTCAAGGCGATGCTTCTGTTGTGGTTCTAATTGTTTTATGTCTTGAAGTTGAATTTTTGTTCTGTTTGTACATTATGTATGTTTTCATATTTTAAGTTAAGTTCGGGTACTTGAGTGACCGCCTATGGGGAAATAGCTGCTCACTTGGCTTACGTTTTGTTCTCTTAGTAGAAGTACCTGATTGTCAATTTGATTTGATTTTTGCAGTGGGAATTTCTTTCTGATTGATCCATTTCCTGAGCATTGCCTACCTTTTCCTTTTCTCATGGATAGAATAGCTCGTCTCTTTCGGTGCAAGCCCGTAATGACATAAAACCAGTTGGTTGGGTGTCACACTCTTCGATGGCCCCGACATAATGCTGTTAGTTCTAATGTATTCGGGTCGGACCTTCGTTGTCTGTTGCCTGGCCCACCGGAACGCAACTTTTTTTCTTCACTGTTTTTGTTTTTCAGTGATGTTGTTTCGCTTCTCAATGATCTTAAGTTGTGCTCGGTTTTGATTGATCATTGTCACTGCTGAGAATCATGTGGTATTGTATACATTGAAATGTGACGCACAATGTAATTCTGCCCGAAGTTGAAGCGAGAAATTCGAGTTTTCTCCTAGTATACGTATATGTAACGTTTACTCTACTGACTGATAAATAGGTGCAGTCACTGCAAAAAGGTTATTTCGTTTTCACAAACACTTCCGCCCTATGAACATATAGTACTTCAATCACAGTAACCGATTTGAGTGTTTGCAAAAACGAAATAACCAAGATTTTTTATGTTACATTCTTTCAATAAATGTTCAATTTCTGCATTGACTGCACCTATTTATCAGTCAGTAGAGTAAACGCTATAGGAGAAAACTCGACTTACTCGTTTCAGCTTTGGGCAGAATTACATTGTGCGTCAAACGACCATTGACTATGGTTTGAATCAAGGAGTTTCCGTAGAAAGTCCTTGGTTTGAATGTATACAATACCACGTGATTCTCAACAGTGATTGTGTTAATTATAATTTATTTTTTAAAACCGTAATGATTCAATGACTATTTAGAGATTCACCATAAGGACCGAACAACTGACTAAATGTTTTGTGCTGGAGAGGATGTGCACATCTTGAAGTAGGGGAACAAAGTATAGAGTGATGCACCACTATGGGTCAGTTTGCATCAGTTCTTGACTGTTGCTTACTTCTGCCTTTTGAATTGCAAACACATAGTTTTATCATTATTCTATGGCCTGTATGGCGTTTTAGGGGGATAAAGTTAAGCTTTTAAGTTTTCCCAGAAGAAAAACGCTTTATTTGCTTTCAGACGTATTGGTCTTGTCCATATAAGGCACTGGAAATAATTGTGCCGCGTCCTGAGAAAATTAACATTTCGCATATGCGAAAACAAAGACGGAGATCAGCTTCGCAGTAACTGCAAAGCTGATCAGCGCCTTTGCTTTCACTAGACGGTTAGTACAATTCCTCTTCTCTCTAACTCTATAATTTAGCCGCCAGCCAACGCTATGCTTGTACAGCTCGTGTTCTGTCGGACCTTTCGGAAAAACCACATTGTTTTCTCATGACGCGGCTCAATTATTGTGATTTTATCTATTCTAACAGCGCCCCAGCTGGTAACAATGGAGCCGCGATGCGAGAAAACCGGTCTTCGGAGTTTCCGATCAGGTCTGAAATTTTGGATTTAGAAAGAAGAGGAATTGTACTATCCGTGTAGCGAAAACAATGGCGCTGATCAGCTTCGCAGGTAACTGCGAAGCTGATCTGCGCTATTGTTTTCGCCTAGACAAAATCCGGTTTTCTCACGACGCGGCTCAATGTTATCCAGCGATAAAACCTTCACTGAGTGCTCCATAAACGTGCTTGGAATTCTAAGCTGATCTGCGCTATTGTTTTCGCTTAGACAAAATCCGGTTTTCTCACGACGCGGCTCAATTATGTTATCCAGCGATAAAACCTTCACTGAGTGCTCCGTAAACGTGCTTGGAATTCTAGTTTTATTATATTAACGCAACATTACTCTCGCCTACACAAGTGTCACATTTACTCAACAAATTTAATACTGTCAATATAAGAAACGTAATGAGCTGGATTATAATTTGAGCGTTTGAGATAACCTGTCTTCAGGGTCTAACACATACAGGTCCATACAGTTAAAGAAGCAGGCTAGAATCTTGAAACTTCAGATTTAAGAAGAAGAAAAAGAGGGATTTTACTGTCCATGCTGTGATAACAAAGACGCTCATCAGCCATGCAATTATTGCACAGCTGATCTGGGTCTTTGTTTTTGCATATGCAGATTCTTAGTTTTCTGATACGGTGGTTCATTTGCATTAAAGATAATTTTCTGAATTTGATTTTTTTGGTTTTCAATTGACGAGGGAGTAAGAAGAGATTGGCTTTTTGGTAATATAGGACGAAATCTTGCAATAAAGTGTTGTAAAAAAGCATGGATCTGCACATTCGGATCCAAATATGATTATATCAGTTTGGTTTTCCTTTTTTGATTACATTGTTAATTCTTTTCAGATCATTTGCATGAATATAACAGTCCATAAATTTAAATAGTACCACAGCTAAAATACACAGAGAAACAAGCTGTCTGTATTCAGTAACTTTAGCACTTTCTGAATCTAAATATCTGTACGTATTACATGCTTTTACCAAGGTGATTCTCAGTTGTGATTGTGTTAATCATATTTTTAAACCCTGATGATTCAATGACTATTTAGCGATTCACCATTAGGCCCGAACAACTGACTAAATGTTTTGTGCTGGGGGAGGATGTGCACATCTTGAAGTAGGGGAACAAAGTATAGAGTGATGCACCACTATGGATCTGTTCACATCAGTTCTTGGCTGTTGCTTACTTCTGCCTTTTGAATTGCAAACATATATTTTATCATTATTCTATGGCTTGTATGGGGTTTTAGAGGGATATTACATGTAGTTATGCATCTTCTAAAGTTTAGATTTTGACGGTTGCTTACTTCTGCCTTTTGAATTGCAAACACATAGTTTTAGCATTCTTCTTTGGCTTGTATCACGTTTTAGGGGGGGGGGGGTATTACATGTAGTTGCGCATCTTCCAAAGTTTAGATTTTGACGGATGCTTACTTCTGCTTTTTGAATTGCAAACACGTAGTTTTAGCATTCTTCTATGGCTTGTATGACGTTTTAGGGGATACTACATGTAGTTACGCATCTTCTAAAGTTTAGATTTTGACGGTTGCTTACTGCTGCTTTTTGAATTGCAAACACATAGTTTTATCATTATTTTGTGGCTTGTATGACGTTTTAGGAGGATATTACATGTAGTTGCGCATCTTCTAAAGTTTAGATTTTGACGGTTGCTTACTGCTGCTTTTTGAATTGCAAACACATAGTTTTATCATTATTTTGTGGCTTGTATGACGTTTTTGGGGGATATTATATGTAGTTACGCAGCTTCTAAAGTTTAGATTTTGACGGTTGCTTACTTCTGCCTTTTGAATTGCAAACACATAGTTTTATCATTCTTCTATGGCTTGTATGACGTTTTAGGAGGATATTACATGTAGTTGCGCATCTTCTAAAGTTTAGATTTTGACGGTTGTTTACTTCTGCCTTTTGAATTGCAAACGCATAGTTTTATCATTCTTCTATGGCTTGTATGACGTTTTAGGGGGATATTACATATAGTTGCGCATCTTTTAAAAAGTTAAGCTTTTAAGTTTTCCCAGAAGAAAAACACTTTATTTGCTTTCAGACGTACTGTTCTTGTCCATATAAGGCACTGGAAATAATTGTTGCGCGTCCTGAGAAAATTAACATTTCGCATATGCGAAAACAAAGACGGAGATCAGCTTCGCAGTAACTGCGAAGCTGATGAGCGCCTTTGTTTTCACTAGACGGTTAGTACAATTCCTCTTCTCTCTAAATCTAAAATTTCCAGCCGCCATCCATCTTCTATGCTTGTACAGCTCGTTTCGTGTCGGACCTTTCGGAAAAACCACATTGTTTCTTTTCTCATGACTCGGCTCAATTATTGTGTGATTTTGTCTATTCTAACAGCGCCCCAGCTGGTAACAATGTTATCCAGCGATAAAACCTTCACTGAGTGCTCCGTAAACGTGCTTGGAATTCTAGTTTTATTATATTAACGCAACAGTACTCCTCGCCTACACAAGTGTCACATTTACTCAACAAATTGAATACTGTCAATATAAGAAACGTAATGAGCTGGATTATAATTTGAGCGTTTGAGATAACCTGTCTTCAGGGTCTGACACATACAGGTCCATACAGTTAAAGAATGCAGGTTCGAAGCTTGAAAGTTCAGATTGAAGAAGATGAAGAGGGATTCTACTGTCCATGCTGTGATAACAAAGACGCTGATCAGCCGTGCAGTTATTGCACAGCTGATCTGGGTCTTTGTTTGTGCATATGCAGATTCTTAGTTTTCTGATGCGGTGGTTCATTTGCATTTGAACAGAAATTTAGGAGAATTTTCTGAATTTTATTTTTTGTTTTCAATTGACGAGGGAGTAAGAAGAGATTGGCTTTTTGGTAATATAGGACGAAATCTTGCAATAAAGTGTTGTAAAAAAGCATGGATCTGCACATTCGGATCCAAATATGATTTTATCAGTTTGAGTTTCCTTTTTGGTTACCTTGTTAATTCTTTTCAGATCATTTGCATGAATATTACAGTCCATAAATTTAAATAGTACCACAGCTAAAATACACAGAGAAACAAGCTGTCTGTATTCAGTAACTTTAGCACTTTCTGAATCTAAAAATTTGTACGTATTACATGCTTTTACCAAGTTGCACATAGGTCACTCTGCGAAGGCATTTTATGCTTGCTCAATTTGATACACGACGCATTTTACACATTTTTTTTTTTTTTCAAAATATTCAAACAATGACATCTCCGGTGCTTTTATTCATGGCGGCATTGCTAGTAATAAAACCCGAAAGTATCTTAGCGAAAAGAGCGAAATACAGATGTATATAGATGCTCATGTCATACTGTAAGGTTTTCTTCCTTAGCATAAATTAAGAATGGGACAGCTGTTTTGCCATTCAACCGATGTGTTTTTGGAAAGAAAACCACAAATTTATATCTTTTAATTGCCAGCGTCCCAACCGGTAAAACAGAATATGACATAGAATATTGAAAAAAATTGTTTTTCTTTCCCCCACCAGGTCTCCGTATGTTGGACCAACCATTCATGACGGATCTGATCGAGGCCAACGCCATGGGGCACATGCCGGACAAGATACACATCTACAGTGCTAGCTGGGGACCAACAGACGATGGGAAGACTGTGGATGGTCCCCGCAACCTGACCATGAGGGCTATTGTAAAGGGAGTTAATGAGGTACATTACGAAAATATGTCCATAAAATGTAAAGAGATTTAAAGCTGCAAAAATTAAAGATTTTATTTTGTTTGCTTAAAAGACTGATTTCCTTTACACGTTCTCTTCGCCTCGAAGAGTACTCACAATCTATGTTTTAGATCACGATTCAAAATTGTACTACCCGAGTACATCCCGCAACCTCACCATGGGGACCATTGTAAAGAGTGTGAATTAGGTTGCTTAATTTGAATTGCAACCTAAGAGAAACATTGCCCTTGAAAAAAAAAAAAAAAAAAAAAAAAAAAAAAAAAAAAAACTCCCTTTTTATTTCAAGTTTGTAAGTAAACTGACTGCGCGTGGTATACTTATATAACGGAAACCTGTGAACACCATGTATCTACAGTAATTTTTCATTTTCGAATTGTATTGATTTTGATCAAGGGAGAATTCCCCGTTCCATGTCGCCATGTCACACGCAATAAAACATGATATGTACATGAAAAAGTCAGTAAAGTTCAAATATATTGAGAAAATGATCGATCAGCGATGCTAATACCTCAAATAAGATATCCATGGAGACGCTAACACGATTTGCTAGAAATGAGCCGCCTCGTGGGAAAACCAACAATGTGGTTTCCGAACAGGTCTGACACAAACCGGACTGTACAGCTACAGAAGCAGGCTAGAAGCTTAAGTAGAGGAGGAATTGTACTATCCGCGTAGCGAAAACAAAGGCGCTGATCAGCTTCGCGGTTACCGCGAAGCTGATCTGCGCCTTTGGTTTCGCCCATGCAGATTGTTGGTATTCCCATGGGGCGGCTCAAATTAGCATTGTCGTATGAAAACGTTCTGGTATTAAATGAACTAGTCTTCTTGTATAAACATATCAAATAATTGAAGACTTTACATGAACAACCAGGATATGCTTTAAAATGAAATCGTCGATAAGCCTGCGTAAGTATGCATATCATGACTCGGCTAAGATCACACCCTTTGCCGATTTCCACTGGCTTGTGTTGCCCGTGTTCTCCTAGCTCTCTGTATCTTCTTGCTTCATCTATTTACATTTTGTCTGGAAACAATTATTCATGACAATTTGATTCTCACCCCTTGGTAATTTGTATTAAACTGTTGCATAGCAATGTAACGTAGCCATATTTTTGAATACTCACGTGGGATACCGTTTGATTGCATCAGGAAAACATGTCCGTGAAATGTATACCCCCTTAAACCTCACTTTAATATAGAAAAACTGGGGTTTACACGGGTATACCTAATTTATTTATTTGTGATCCAAAACATACATTGTGGGTACTCGTTAGCGCCGCCTCGTCATGGCTAAGTTTTCGTAATGGTCCGAAAGTCGTCCTCTGGTGGGAAAGTTCAAGCCTTTGTCTATACTCAGTCGACTTTCTACGTGGAAGAACGGACTTTGAATGTCGATGATATTTATTTTGGCTGAAACAGTGAATTTTGTCATTAATATCAAAGACCTCGAGGAAATACATCACACGCCATAACGCAGTTGAATGTTCTGAAATGGCACTGCAAAAATTAAAAGAAATGCGCGCAATTGAAGGAAAATATGATATTATGCCTTATAAAAATCAAATCATACCCTGTATATGAGGTCAGCTTGGTCACGTGTTCTTTGTCTCGTATCCTAGTACGTAAGTTTTAGTGATATAAGACAGGTTTGTTTTATCATTTATTTTGAGTAATGCCCTTTTTACTTGATCAGTTGTTTGGTTCCTCCAACCCTCGGGTTTACAGGAGACAAAATTATATCAATTTTATCGTAAATGCATTTTGTTACCCGTGTAAAATGGCTTTCATATCTTTGTTTTTCTTCCAGGGTCGCAATGGAAAGGGTAACATCTATGTTTGGGCCTCGGGTGATGGGGGACAAGAAGACGATTGCAACTGCGATGGCTATGCAGCTAGCATGTGGACTATTAGCATAAACTCCGCCACCAATGACGGTCAGACTGCGGGATACGACGAGTCTTGTTCGTCAACCATAGCGTCGACGTTCAGCAATGGGAAGAGTACTCTTCGGGACGCTGGAGTTGTAAGTCCAGAGTTATTGTTCTTTTCTGCCATTGCCGTATACTAAAATTTACTAAGAAATAGCCGATTGAAAATTAATGCCCATTAGTGTTCAGAACGAAAGAGATAGAATAAATAGAGAGCTATCAACGCCGTAAAGCTGTGGATATTGTGTGTCCGTTATGGTTAGATGTAGAGAAAGTTCATTGATATGTTATTTTTGTCCTCTATACTTTGCAAGCAAATCATCAAATGCGCTAATGTCGAATCTTGAAATCTAGAAATAAGATCTATTGAAAACAATGTATACCTGTATTAGCATTTGTCTTCTGATGTTTCCGGCGAAATGGGATTTATTTCGCTTTATCTGGCATCTTTTGTCTAATGACGCACGAGACAAATGAATAAAATCTTTTGTCATCTTTGTTTGAACCGCGTCACTCGAAAACAAAAAGGCAGCTCAACTGTCCAGTAAAACCAGGACCCTTGGTTACGACCCACAGAAAGAACAATCCCGTCTTCACTCTAAAGCAAAACTTTCAAGCACCTAGCTACTCTGAGGCTACCTATACCGGTCTGTATGGGGCATGGTCTAAAAACTAGAAAGCATTTTTGTTTCGCGTCGCTGCATCTACAATCTGTAATCTGTAACAAATGTCAGGGACTGGCGCCGTTGATTCCTACAAGACAGAAAGAGAGACATTAGGTCATTGGAAACTGAAGGGTTTGATGGTTTAAGTTGGACAATTTGGACAAACGTCACTTTACGGAAAATACATTGAATTCATTTAAACATGTAGAATTGAACTTAAGGTCCTACCAGTGGGCTTAGCTTCTTGCTCCCTGAAAGAAAAATGATCTTTCATCCCAGCTGCATAATTGCGTCATAATCATCTAACCTTTTTGAAAGCGAGTAGAAAATGTAGATGAGCTAAGAGCAATCAGACTATGTTCCAATGGAGCTACTCAAAGCAACCGTCAGTCATTCATGGCGTGGCTTCTGTACATTAAACAAGCTTCAAGGAATCAGTGTATGAACAAAGGCCCCTGTGTAAATACTTGACTCATGTTGCATTAAACATTCGTTTCTTTGACAGGCCCATAATATCAGTATTTGAGTCTGAGCATGAGAAAATCAACTATTTGCTTTACGACCAGGTCCGACACAAACCGGGCTGTACAGTCACAGAAGATCGTTAGAGGCTTGAACTTTTGTACTTAAGTAGAAGAGGGATTGTTTTATCCGGGTAGCGAAAACAAAGGCGCTGATCAGCTTCGCAGTTACACTGCGAAGCTGATCTGCGCCTTTGTTTTCGCCTAATATATGCAGATTGTTTATTTTCCCATGCAGTGGCTCATTTATAAAATAATGGTAACATTGTTTTTAACATCACTTTCAGGCTACCACTGACCTGTATAACAACTGCACGACAACCCACTCAGGAACATCAGCTGCTGCACCAGAGGCCGCTGGGATATACGCCCTGGCGCTAGAGGCAAAGTATGATACTTTTACCACTTTGTTATATTTATTATCCATAGTAGATCTATTGTCGTTGTTATAATTATTATTATTATTATTATTATTATTTATATTACTACGACTTATCACTCAGGAACATCTGTTGCTGCACCAGAGGCCGCTGGGATATACGCCCTGGCGCTGGAGGCAAAGTAAGATACTTTTACCACTTTATTATATTTATTATCCATAGTAGATCTATTGTCGTTGTTATAATTATTATTATTATTATTATTATTATTATTATTACGACTTATCACTCAGGAACATCTGCTGCTGCACCAGAGGCCGCTGGGATATACGCCCTGGCGCTGGAGGCAAAGTAAGATACTTTTACCACTTTAGTATATTTATTATCCATAGTAGATCTATTGTCGTTGTTATAATTATTATTATTATTATTATTATTATTATTATTATTATTACGACTTATCACTCAGGAAAATCTGCTGCTGCACCAGAGGCCGCTGGGATATACGCCCTAGCGCTAGAGGCAAAGTAAGATACTTTTACCACTTTATTATATTTATTATCCATAGTAGATCTATTGTCGTTGTTATAATTATTATTATTATTATTATTATTATTATTATTATTATTATTATTATTACGACTTATCACTCAGGAACATCTGTTGCTGCACCAGAGGCCGCTGGGATATACGCCCTGGCGCTAGAGGCAAAGTAAGATACTTTTACCACTTTATTATATTCATTATCCATAGTAGATCTATTGTCGTTGTTATAATTATTATTATTATTATTATTATTATTATTATTATTATTATTATTATTATTATTATTACGACTTATCACTCAGGAACATCTGCTGCTGCACCAGAGGCCGCTGGGATATACGCCCTGGCGCTGGAGGCAAAGTAAGATACTTTTACCACTTTATTATATTTATTATCCATAGTAGATCTATTGTCGTTGTTATAATTATTATTATTATTATTATTATTATTATTATTACGACTTATCACTCAGGAACATCTGCTGCTGCACCAGAGGCCGCTGGGATATACGCCCTGGCGCTAGAGGCAAAGTAAGATACTTTTACCACTTTATTATATTTATTATCCATAGTAGATCTATTGTCGTTGTTATAATTATTATTATTATTATTATTATTATTATTATTATTATTATTATTATTATTACGACTTATCACTCAGGAACATCTGTTGCTGCACCAGATGCCGCTGGGATATACGCCCTGGCGCTGGAGGCAAAGTAAGATACTTTTACCAGTTTATGAATATTATTATTATTATTATTATTATTATTATTACGATGACACACTCAGGAACATCAGCTGCTGCACCAGAGGCCGCTGGGATATACGCCCTGGCGCTAGAGGCAAAGTATGATACTTTTACCACTTAATTATTTTCATTATTCATAGTAGATCTATTGTCGTTATTATTATTATTATTATTACCGCGAAGCTGATCAGCGCCTTTGTTTTCGCTATGTACAGGGATAGTACTTTTTTCACTTTCTAGATCCAAAATTTCCAGCCTCTAGCCATCTCCTGTGCTTGTACAGCTCGGTTTGTGTCGGACCTGTTAAAAAACCTCATTGTTTGTTTTCTCCTGATGTGGCTCATTTATCGAACTGAATTAGAACAATATCGGTGACGGAAGGTGTCAGGTTGCATATGATATGGATGCCTGCAATTAAAACAGTTTGCATAAAGTGGCTATTAAGAAACATGTCGCCACTTCAAACATATTTCTC
This sequence comes from Rugalucina vietnamica, assembly GCA_964017185.1. NCBI lineage: Eukaryota > Metazoa > Mollusca > Bivalvia > Lucinida > Lucinidae > Rugalucina > Rugalucina vietnamica. Next base: position 3,084,259 of record OZ024872.1, read on the forward strand.
TTGGGCTAAATGCATTTAATTAATCATGCTCGTAATAGCATTGTTGTCTTGGAAGACCTATCAAAGTTTCAATATGCGGATTGTGCGCTTTTGTAATTGGTTTCTGATCTTATCACCAACTCTGAATGGCCTAAAAGCATTAATAAGAGGAAGGTGATCAATGTCTTTGCAATGTTGCCAAGGATCCGGTGAACATTTAAAATTCTAAACCAGAGGACCATTGGTCCTGAGAACGCTCACCTGACGCCTGATCTTGGAGTATTAAGTCATCATGAAATGACATTGACCTTGAATATTCACACACCTTTATTGACTTCATAAGTTGTCTGCATCTGCAAAGTTTCAGGTCTCAGGCTGCAATAGTTCCCAAACCCAGTGATTTCTGAGAAAACCATAATTTTAATTTTGGTATTTAAATGACCTTGGGTCAAGGTCAAGAAATGACCTTGGCCTTCATTAATTACTTACCTTCACTGACTCCATTAGTTGTCAGCATCTAGCAACTTTCAGGTCTCAGGCTGCAACAGTTTCCAAAATATCCATTGTTTTAGCCTTTTCCCATGTAAAAGCCTATGTTTCCAAAATTGACCTTGCCATAAAATAGGTCAAGGTCATCCTAGGGTCATCATTTCAACAAACTATGATGGACTTGATTGGCCAAGCAGTTTCAGAGAAGAAGATTTTTGAAAAGTGTGTGGCCAAGGTCAAGAGATGACCTTGACCTAAATTAATCACATACCTTCATCTACTCCATTAGTTGTTTGCATCTACCACTTTTCAGGTCTCAGGCTGCAACAGTTTTCAAAAAATCCATAGTTTTCACTTTTTCCATGTAAAAGCCTATGTTTCCAAAATTGAAATTGCCGTAAAATAGGTCAAGGTCATCCCAGGGTCATCATTTGATCAAACTATGATGGGCTGGAGTCCCAAATGCTACACACCAAGTTTCATGAAAATCGGCCTGCCGGTTCTGGAGAAGAATATTTTTGAGTGGTTTTTACCATATATGGCCGTTGCGGCCATCTTGGTGATGTGACCTAGATTTCGCGATCAAACTTTCATCTCCCCTACCCATGGATGCTCCACATAAAATTTCACTTTGATTGGCCAAGCAGTTTCAGAGAAGAAGATTTTTGAAAAGTGTGTATGGACGACAGACTGGCCAAGGTCAAGAGATGACCTTGACCTATATAAATCACATACCTTCATCTACTCCATTAGTTGTTTGCATCTACCACTTTTCAGGCCTCAGGCTGCAATAGTTTTCAAAAAATCCATAGTTTTCACTTTTTCCCATGTAAAAGCCTATGTTTCCAAATTTGACCTTGCCGTGAAATAGGTCAAGGTCATCCAAAGGTCATCATTTTATCAAACTATGATGGGCTGAAGTCCCCAATGCTACATATCAAGTTTCGTGGAAATCGGCCCGACGGTTCTGGAGAAGAAGATTTTTGAAGGGTTTTTACCATATATGGGCGTAGCGGCCATCTTGGTCATGTGACCTGGATTTCGCGATCAAACTTGAAATGCCACTATCCAAGGAGGCTCCACATGAAATTTCAACTAGATCGGCCAAGCGGTTTCAGAGAAGAAGATCTTTGAAATTGTGGACGACGGACGACGGACGGACGGACGCCGGATCATGGCCATCCTATAAGCTCACCTTGTGAGCCTTCGGCTCAGGTGAGCTAAATATAAGACACCATCATCTGTCAAATCCAATGAAGCTGCTGTTTTGCCTGGTTGAATTTTTGCCTGGTATTGCTTTCCTTTAGCTGTCATTGTTGTTTTAGCGTAATTTAACTAACTTGAGTTAGAGAGAGAGAGAGAGAGAGAGAGAGAGAGAGCATATGCATATATAGCTTCAGTTACGCATACTACAGGGTGTCCAAAAAACGTAGCCGCTACAATATGTGTTTACTATTTATTTCATTTTTACAGGTAACTCAATCAGACTTAGCAGGAGTATGCTTCAAAACAATGTCTTTAGATATATATCAATTGCAATTACATACTACGACTAATATCTGAAATGACCACCATTTCTGTAAATGGCCGCTTTCGGAGTAACGAACATTTTTACATGACACATTTAATGATCGTTCACTCCCCTTTTTTGAATAAAATTTCCATTTTTCATCACTTTTTGTCCATTTTTAACAAACTTGTTTGAATTTCTGATAGTTATTATTACTTCCCCCACTTCATATCCTTTTTAAAGCAGAATAAAAGCTTGAAAATGCTCGGGTATTGCATCTTGTTATTGCTTTCCATTTCCAGGAATGCAAGTTGCAGCAGATAACAGGAAATGACATCACAAATTTGTTATGACGTCACTTGCAAATGAAGCACCACCTAGCTAAATGGATCAGTTATAATAGCATTACCACTGTGTAAAATATCTTGATTATATCTGTTGTATTTAAAAAGCTATACACTTTTTTTGTAGCGGCTACGTTTTTGGACACCCTGTAAATACCCTTTAGAACTTTATGTAATTTGTTATAATGGAAGTGGTTTTATAAGAATTATTATAATATCTGAATATTATTAGTGGAAGGGATTGTATTAATTGTCCGATTGCCCACCAATGTTGAGAACATCCATGTCAGTGTTGTTCTCTAATTTCAGTGAAGAGCTTACCTGGCGAGATATCCAGCACCTGACTGTACTGACATCAAAGAGAAACCGCCTCTTTGATCCCTACCTGAAACATTTCTGGCAGTTTAATGGCGCAGGTCTCGAGTTCAACCACCTGTTCGGGTATGGCGTGCTGGACGCTGGGGCAATGGTGGATCTGGCTAGCAAGTGGAAGCCCCTGCCTGAACGTTTCCACTGTACGGCTGGTTCTGTAGTGGAAGAAAAGTTAGTTGACACATTTATTTTATTTAAATTTATTTAATATGTGACCGTAGCTTTTGCGAGTCATTGATACTATTAAAATGTTCGATATCGGTAGATATTTTGTAGCCAGTTAATAAATAACCTTTACTTTAACCACAAATCTTAACCCGGGGGTCGCAAGTTCGATCCCCGGGCTTCTCTAGTCTGTCGGATGACACTATAAACCAAGGTCCCCCCTCTATATGACCTTAGCTGTTGGTGGGACGTTAAACCCCAAATCAACCAACCAATCAACCACCTGCAATATTTGAAAACGGATTTTTAAAATGTATACATGTACATGTATATACTATATAGTCCTGTGGAGAAGAAGAAATATCCATTATTTCTGACGCGTTTAATTTTCTCATACTACTGCACATACAGTGTTCTCCTCTTTAATATCGTGAGGGCTATTTGGACTATTTTCGTATGATGATTGATGGCTCTCGCATGGGTTGTCTTTGCCTGTTGACTCGTCTCTCATGAATGAGAGAGACCTAGTCAATTTTAGCTCTATTCTGTCGGCTGCAAGTAGAACAGGTCACTGTTGAAGAAGCCGGTGATATTCCTTGCGATATTAAAAAGAAGAAACTCTTCAGTCTGCATGCTTAGTTTTCAACCTAATCATTGTTGATAACTATGCTGCCTTCGTTGGGTCGGGCGTCAGACTCTATGATGGCCCCGACATGAAGTAATTCATTTTAGTTGGTTGGGGCCGGAGCTTCTTGTCTGTTGCTTGGCCCACTGGTGTTCAACTTGCTCCGGGTTTCAGTAATTTATTTGGCACTCAGTGATCTCCATCGTCGGATATCTTACTGAATCTGTTGAGTCATCGTTTTTGATTCACCAGGGTGGTAATCATGATTATTTGTTTGTCCTTGATGATTCATCGACTAGTTAAAGATTCACCACGAGGCCCGAACAACTAACTAAATGTTGTGAACCACTGCAGAAGATAAGCTTGAGATTTGTCGCCTGTAAAATCTATTTAAGCCCCCAGTTATTTTATATTACTGATAGTTCCAAGGCGATACTTCTGTTGTGGTTCCATTTGTTTTATGTCTTGGTGTCGAATTTGTGGTGCTGTTTGAACCTTATGTACGTTTTCATATTTTTTAATTAAGTTCGGAGAACTGAGTGGCCGCCTATTGGGAAATAGCTGCTCATTCGGCTTAAGATATGTTTTCTAAGTATAAGTACCTAATTGTCAATTTAGTTTTTCCCACCTCGGTTTTTGGAGTGGGGATTTCTATCTGATTGCGCCTTTTCCTGATCATTGCCTACTTGTACCTTTTTATTGATTAATTTTGTAGGAATATAAATGTATGTCCTGATATCTGTCTGTTGCTAGGGTCAATTTATACCTGCTACATTCTTGTTTGTTTTGTTTCAATATTTACTTTTATTTTCAGGGCGTTTGGAACAAACGAACCTATCGTGCTGACTATTGACACGGATGCGTGCCAAGGTTCTGACAATGAGATCAACTTCCTGGAACATCTCCAGTCCTTTGTCACAGTCAAGTCCACCTACAGGGGCAACATTGTCATGCATCTGACCTCACCTCTTAACACCACGTGAGTTTTTATTTACAAGTTATAGCTTGTTTTATCAAAATTTGTTAATTGATCTAAAAACAATCTTGTAAATGTATAATCATGGAAAAGCAAAGTCCTTGAAGTATTGGCCACTAACCAAATTCATGCACATTTACAAAACCCGCATTTTATTTTCCATAATTAAGAAAACAAACACAAAATAAGACGTGTTGGGAAACTATAACTTACTTAAAACAGCAATTAAGTAATGGTATACGATTTACATTTGAACGTTTTAGACACAACTTTTTTTTCTCTTCATTCATTTCGATTGTATGCATGCTGAACAAAATGAAACCAGTCATGGTTGTATATTCATGTGTGGCATCCACCCGTAAACCCCCAAAACATCGACAGTCACTCAAATGCCTATGGTATATTTAGGTCAATGATCCTTAGCCAACGTCCTAATGATGACGAACATAAGAACGGCTTCACAAGGTGGCCCTTCATGACAACCCATACCTGGGCTGAAACCCCACGAGGAATCTGGACCCTGAGGATAGAAAACGCCCCTGGAAAGAACAGCGACTTTGACCAGGGCATGTTCCGGGAGTGGACCCTGGTCCTACACGGGACACGGGACCCACCCTACCACAGACAAGAGGTTACAGAGGACGGACACCCAAAACTCTTCAAGGTCAAAAGAATGCATGAAGAGTTTCTGAAGAATAAATGAATCAAGTAACATTTTTACGAGACGCCACTGTTGCTAGTGACAACCCTAATGCTTGTGGCTGTCAACATAAATATGGTGAGAAATTTAAATTATATGGAATATATAGATTTCAATTCATTCTGGATAAAAGTAATTGTAAATGCACGTTAAGAATATTTATATTTTACTCTAAAACACAAGCTAAATAAATGGAGTATTCTCATTATGAAAACTTGCCCATGCAGTATAGAGATTTTTTCACCTGTAAAAATTGAAAATTTCATTGGATTTTTAAAAAATATTTTTCTTATTTTTGCTCAAAACATAGATTGTGGGTACACGTTAGAACCGCCTCGCCGAGGCGGTTCTAACGAGTACCCACAATCTATGTTTTGGAGCAAAAATTAGAAAAATAAGTTTACCCCTGCATACCCCAGTTTTTCTGTATAAAAGTGGGGTATACGGGGGTAAACATTACACGGACATGTTTTCGTGATGTTTTAGCAATTCTGAAATTGGAGGATGATTAATAAAGATTTTACCAGTAAAAAGAGGTAATATTTGAGTTGATGATAACAATACAGAATGAATTTTACAAAACAGTTGGGTACTTTGAAACCCAAGAAAAATAGAATTATATAATCTAATAAGATCACATTTTTATTCTAAGCAAGGTTATTCTGAACCACTATGTATTTACATTTGTATGTATGTATATATTCTAAATTCAAACTGTGTTACCAAATGAAAATAAGCAATGAATTAGATACTTTCTGATCATGCAATTCAATTAAAATACAATTGTCATCTTTATGTGTTGTGGTGAAATCAAGTTTGTGCAATGGAATATTTTTGAAAAAAAATCTTACAAATCTTTAAATAAGCATTGTATTATTGCCTACAACTTTAGTCAGTCTAAAATCAGAACTAGGGGCAAGATTTTAGGATGTTCTTTGTATAGGGTTTATGCATTAGTTATGTGTACTTGAATACACACATGTATTAATGGGTGATGTGGTTCTGAATGTCAAGTCACAATCAAGCTGGGTAAAATGATTTCTTTAAACATTCGACGTTACCAGTAAAAAGAAAATAATCGTTTCATTTATGATGTAATTTGAAAGGTAGGAGCCAGGTTTAACACGTTTACCTGCATTTGCTGAAGCAAAAGAATGACAACTCGTTTACTTACTTCCTGTTTTTATTAATAATATTAAGCAGTGAATCAATCAATTCTATTTCAATTATTGAAACTTAATAAAATAACCCAGGAGGGTGGAGCGCCTCCGAGACTTACTGCACTGTTCCAGTGTTTTCTAGTTATCAGGTCAACAAAGTCCATAAAATGTAAACCCCCTTTTATATAGAAAAAACTGGGGTATGGGTATACATGATTTGTTATTTTTTATCCAAAACGTACAAAGTAGGTACACTTTAGAACCGCCTCGGTAGGCATACCCCTCCATACCCCTGTTTTGCTATATAAAAGTGGTTCAACGGGGTATACATGTCACGGACATGTAGTACTGATAGCCAAGATTAACTTGATTATATAATTTTAACTAAACTCCCAGCTTGATTGCATTTTGTAAATAGATGCATATAATGAATCATAAATTACATTTATTTTTGTATAAAAGAATTATTCTTCGTAAGAGTATGAGAAGCGTTTTTCTTCAAAATTCATTATTTTCTACTTTTACCTTTAAAACGTTACGACAAACTACGAATGTTTATGATAATCTCAAATAAAGGTTAAACCTGTTTTTGTCTGGAAATTAATTCCCTTTTTATCTGAAATTCTTAAATTAAATACTATGGTGTGTCTTTTGCCTCTTGTTTTGTTAGATTTGTTAGTCTTTCAATTGTTGAAATTTTCAGTCTGCAACTATTAGAGTGTATATACCTGTATATGAGATTGAGTGATTGTTATATTGTTAAACTGAGGAGATTTGTTTGCTAAATATTTCTAAAGTCAGATCAAATAGTGTAAATACCGGCTAAGGCTTAAAAATCGTTTTATAGTTTACGGAACGTTTATCCAAATTTTGAGCATAGTGACTTTTCCAAACTGACTACCTTGCATATAGTATCATATAAAAGTGAACGTTTTGTTCAGAATTGTCTCTCTTTTGTTAATCATTATTCATCGTTTGAAAGTCTTTAGAACTGTTTTTTGTACAATAAACACAACTTGAAATAGTAGCAAATAAATGTTTTCAGTAATATCATTGTAGTCATGTTATATATTATATTTATTACATAATGGCATAGTCAGTAATTCATCCATGTCACACAAATCTAAGAAAAACAGTAGAGCTCTCCAGAGCATACATGTAGCAATGTAATTTTCCTGTAAACTCTTTTTATGTCATTTTGTCCTGCGTTTGGACTAAGCCCTCCAGTCTTTGTCAAACATTCTTCCTTGATATATGACACATTCTAACCAGAATTCTAAATTATATGATATATAATAAATACGAGCCAATAAACCCTATAAAGCCTGAACTTGATCGAGAATTGTAAGCGAAAATGACTCCTAAATTGGCAATTTTACACATATTGAGTGGAGTAGTAAATTTCAGAAAAGGCTTTGTTGCAGCAAAATATAGAAAACGTCAACTCAGTACGGAAATAGCACTTGTGAGCTTGTGTAAAGTTAGTAGTGTGGCCTTAAGCTCCGAATTAATCGCCGGATGTCCGCAATAGCAATACTACACCACTCCGCTTCTACCTGCTTATGTTCAAGACTTTCTAGCGTCCCAGGATTTGCATTATAGAAAAAAATTTCTTGAAAACAATCCATGAACGGAGCAAGCGGGAGTATGCCAGGAGAGTATGTAGTAATTTTATAATGACCGTTTTATTGTCAGCTTATCCATACTTGGCATAACAAAACGCTAAGGCTCAGGTCCAGGATGCTATCTGGGATCGTGTTGGTGATTAGACAATACAAACCAGTCTTTACAATGTTGAAATCAATGTACACATGCATGTTGTATCCTCTCAATGACCGCACAATTCAGAAGACTTTGTCTCGACTTTGCATGTCAACATCAAAACATTCTACTGACTCATTGAAGACAGATTGTGTGTGTTTGCATCAGGAATACATGTGCGTGTAATGTATGCCCCCTTAAACCCCACTTTTATATAGCATTACTTGGGTTTGCAGGGGTGTACCTATTTTTCTTATTTTTGCTCCAAAACATAGATTGTGGGTACTCGTTAGAACGGTTCTCTAACGTGTACCCACAATCGATGTTTTGAGCAATCATTTTTTTCCAGTGAAAAATTTTCATTTTTTTAACCAAAAAATTTTTTTTGTATATTGCATGGGCGTGTTTTCTTAATGTGGGCATCAGTGGCGGAAGGTGTTGTGAGTGTCGTCAAAAATTAATGCTGGTTGATAGGAACGCTGCTGATTTGAAGGACCATACATGTATGTACTTGGGTTAGGTGGGTATGTAAGGATGATTCTATGGATCGGTGCGCTGTTTGGTACAGATAGCTGACTGGTATGCAATATAGTGATGTATCTCTGGGCATCATTGTTCATCCGTCTGCAGGCGCAGTGGGTCCTTTATTAAAGTGAATGGGCGATAACGACCGACACGCTGAAGTTGAGAGGTAACAGGGGTCAATGGACGCGAGTGAGTTCCAAGTATGGTAGACTGGCTAGCACTTCCTCCTAATATGAAAAGGTACAAGTAGGCAAAGATCAACCCAATTAAAAATGTGTGGGAGTTACAGAGAGACGAATCACTGTCTGAAATACTCCTAGAACAGGAGAGTGTCTGGAACGTGAATCGGTAGAAGGGTGGGGTATACATCCCATTGTAGGCATACGGAAGTTAATTCGGGGCATCCAGATACATCTTATGCGCCTTATACAGTTCCAAGATGAACAAGATATCCATTACTAATTTGACATCTACGGTTATACACTTGTTGTGAAAACAAGACAGTAGTGTGAAAACGTGACAGTTTCTAAATTTTTCAACCCCACCCACCAAGTGTTAAATAGTCAGTTGTGGAGTTCAGTGATTGTAATATTCAATGACAAGTTAATTGTCGATTGCTTTTATGCTATTATGGATTTTAAGCTTAGAAATCCCATTGAACATTTATTACATACGTAATGCCTAGATTATATTTGCCCCGATCATCGTACGATTTTTCGGTCTGCGATTTTCTCTACGATGTCTAAACATCGTATGAAATCGTTGGCTATGACGTATGCAGGCATCGACCGATTTCTTGCTCTGGCTTTCGTTGAGGTTCTGAGTCAGAACCGTACGGAGGTCGGAGGGAAATCGTAGAGTATCCGTACACATTAAGTGGAAATCGTACGTAGCACGTGCGATGTCCGTGATGTCCCTACGATTTCGCACTGAGTCATTGCGGTCTCCCTATGATCGCCGTGTGAATTTTTGTCCCCAAATTATCATAAAAAATCGTGCGATGACCTCACGATCATCACAGGGTCTCTGTACGGACTACGGTCTTACGATTTTTAAAAATGTCCAGACTATTACAAAATCGTAGAGAATACGGAGATCGTAGTAATCCGTAGAATCGTAGGGACACCGTAGGATCACCCTGCGGAGACTGTGCGGAGACAGTGCATAAATGCAAAATTTGGCATCGTGCGATCATCGCAAGCTAATCGTAGGCCAAATGTAACATAGACATTACATAACAAAATAATTTATTTGAGAATCACAAAATCTCTGGCCTTTTGATTATTTTGAGGAAATTTATGTTATGGAATTATTTTGTAGGGCATTTAAATGTATCACTATAAAACTAGAATATGCTTAAGTTTTGTCGAGGAGTATATTATATCTGAAATGGTTTGCGTCCTTGCGTTACGTGAAATTTAAAATAAAACACCAGACGAGACTGGCGAGAACAAGTAATCAAAATAAGTTGTTGTAAGGCTTTTTAGAATATATTTCGTCAGGTACCATAGTTAGCCCATAGTACTGAAATGACGCTTTCGATTCACTGGTAAAGATTTGCAAAATTAACTGTTGTGTGATGGTGGTAGTAGTAAAACAGAATAAAAATGAATCCACGTTTTGAACACCTTTATGATTTTCAGTCTGTGTCATTTTGTAATAAGTTCATTATCAGGTGATCCATCTCATTCTGTAGGTGAGACTATATATAATTAGAAAAGTGCAGGTCATTCATTCCACAATATGTAGGAAATTAATGAAACAGTGTATTTGAACAATTTAGTGAAGACGCAGACAAGATTTACCGTGCCAACAGAGGCATCAACAGATATAGGTCGATTGGGTAGTATTTCCTTCTTGTCTCTTTTTTGTCAATAAAGGAAATTGCTTATTGGTCAAGATGAACAATGCCTTTCGCCAGGTTATTCATTTTTGTTAAGCTCAAATAAAACTACATGCATATGTGAAATGGATATTATTAATAGTAGTGAAAGGAAGAGAGTGGCATAGTCAGAGGATGATCTCGTAAATTGTCATAAATGATTAAGGATAAAAACACATGTGGGTATTGTCTGTGTTACCCGTTTTGCTATGGCTTAACGTCCTTGTCTAATTATCAGTCATGTCGGGACAAGTACTAAGACAGGCATGATAACCTGCCGTGAATCGAACCAGCAACACTTGAATTGCCTTTTATTTGCCTGTCGCGGCCGGTTTGACCAATCAAGACTTTTATTTCTCTTAGTCTTACCAGGCACTTTTCGTTGCATAGTAAAAGGCACTGAACCAGTTGTTTTAAATAATTGGGATTTGCAAGTTCCACCTAAGTTTCATATCTTAACAGCTGTGCAATTTATTGCTTGGGTCATGACATGAGAAAACTGTTATAGGGAGTTTGGATCTCCGACCAGGGAAGACTTATACCACCCGCTAAGCCACACCCATAAACTAGAAAGTGACAGTGTACATTTTAGATAATATATAAAGCTGTGATATTATCCAGGCAGCTTATTTGAAGGCGTTGGTCAGCAATTGACTCCTCCGCCAGCAAGGTATAACCACGCCCATCCCTATTTCCTTAGACAAACATTGTGTTTCTGCACCTATATTTACTTGTAAAAAACACGTGTTGGTTTGTTTGTCTAACCCCTTGTTGTCTGACTGTCATTGACCGTTAGCTAATGTGCCGATTTGAATGTTCAATGTAAAAATGAATACTTATGATGGGTGGTTTGACGGAGGACTCAATTGAACAAGTGCAGCTGATTTACAGTTTAAATTTTGCACATGCACGTTTTCTCATGTCGTGTCGCATTTGTAAGCATCTCATGAAAATAAACACTACAGTACTATTTGTTTTCTCTTTGTTTTGATACCGGGTGGTCTAATCTATATCGATAGAACAGTGTTTGCGACCAGATCAGTAATTCTCTCATTGGCGATAGTTTCGCCATGCCCCTTTTCATGACGTCTTCTTGCATCTTTGTGCGGAGGAAACGCTGCGACAAATTGATAAAAAAAGGAAAACAAGAAGCAAAAACGTAAAAAATGTCAATTATGGTAGTTTGTCGTTTTGTAATATTCTTAAACCAGAGGACCATTGGTCGTGTAAACGCTATACCTGATCTGTACAGCTTTACTTGTAAGGGAACTAATGGCCCCTGCCCTGGGTTGCGGTCTGTATAGACCTTGGAGCACGAGGGGAAGGATTTATAAAGAGGATTACTGAATATTGCTATACACAAAATATAAAAGCTACATGACTCATGGTTTCTGAGAAGACGTTTGTATGCTTTTCCCATTGTAAGTATATGGGAGCTGATGTCCCCAGGTCTCAGGCTGCAATAGTTTCCAAACCCAGTGATTTATGAGAAAATCATAATTTTAATTTTGATATTTAAATGACTTTAAATGACATTGGCCTTCATTAATTACATACCTTCATTGACTCCATTGGTTGTCTGCATCTAGCAACTTCCAGGTCTCAGACTGCAACAGTTTCCAAAATATCCATTGTTTTTGCCTTTTCCCATGTCAAGGCCTATGTTTCCAAAATTGACCTTGCCGTAAAATAGGTCAAGGTCATCCAATGGTCATCATTTGATCAAACTATGATGGGCTGGAGTCCCAAATGATACATACCAAGTTTCGCGAAAATTGGCCTGCCGGTTCTGGAGAAGAATTTTTTGAGTGTTTTTTACCATATATGGGCGTGGCGGCCATCTTGGTAATGTGACCTGGATTTCGCGATCAAACTTTCTTCTCCCCTACCCATGAATGCTCCACATAAAAGTTCACTTTGATTGGCCCAGCAGTTTTAGAGAAGAAGATCTTTGAAATGTGTGTATGAACAACAGACTGGCCAAGGTCAAGAGATGACCTTGACCTAAATTAATCACATACCTTCATCTACTCCATTAGTTGTTTGCATCTACCACTTTTCAAGCATCAGGCTGCAATAGTTTTCAAAAAATCCATAGTTTTCACTTTCTTCCATGTAAAAAGGTACAAGCAGGCAAAGATCAGGAAAAGGCCCAATCAGAAAAAGATTCCTACTCCAAAAACCGAGGTGGGAAAAAAACAAACCAACAATCAGGTACTTATACCATGAAACATATCGTAAGCCGAATGAGCAGCTATTTTCCCAATAGGTGGCCACTCAGCTACCTTAACTTAACTGAAAATATGAAAACATACATAAGGCGCCAACAGCACAAATTTTTTTTTAAACACCAAGACATAAAACAGAAAGAACCACCACAGAAGTATCGACTTGGAACGATCAGTAACACAAAGTTACTGGCGGGCTTAAACCGGTTTTACATGGCCATAACCTCACCCTCAGCTTCTGCAGTGGTTCAAAACATTTAGTTAGTTATTCGGTCCTCGTGGTGAATCTCTAGCTAGTCAATGAATCAACAAGAACAAACAAATAAATCATGATAAACATCCTGATGAATCAAAAACCAGGACTCACAGACTGAGTAAGCTGCCCGACGATGGAGATCCCTGGGCGACGAATAACCTACTAACTCCGGAGCAAAAGAAATACACCAGTTGGACCCCGGTGGGCCAAGCAACAGACAAGAAGCTCCGGCCCCAACCAACTAAAATGAATAGCTTTATGTCGGGGCCATCATAGAGTCTGACGCCCGACCCACCGGCGTGCAATTAAAGAAGGCAGCATAGTTATCAACCATGATTGGGTTAAAAACTAAGCATGCAGACTGTCGCATAACATTCATAGCACTATGTTTCCAAAAATGACCTTGCCGTAAAATATGTCAAGGTCATTCTAGGGTCATCATTTTATCAAACTATGATGTCCTAAATGCTACTTACCAAGTTTCATGAAAATCGGCCTGCCGGTTCTGGAGAGGAAGATTTTTGAGTGGTTTTTGCCATATATGGGCGTGGCAGCCATCTTGGTCATGTGACCTGGATTTCGCGATCAAACTTTTGTCTCCTCTACCCATGGATGCTCCACATAAAATTTCACTTTGATTGGCCCAGCAGTTTCAGAGAAGAAGATCTTTGAAAAGTGTGTATAGACGACAGATTGGCCAAGGTCAAGAGATGACCTTGACCTACAATAATCATATACCTTCATCTACTACATTTGTTGTTTGCATCTACCACTTTTCAGGCATCAGGCTGCAATAGTTTTCAAAAAATCCATAGTTTTCACTTTTTCCCATGTAAAATATGTTTCCAAAATTGACCTTGCCGTAAATTAAGTCAATGTCATCCTAGGGTCATTATTTTATCAAACTATGATGGGCTAAAGTCCCAAATGCTACATACCAAGTTTCATGAAAATTGGCCTGCCGGTTCTGGAGAAGAAGATTTTTGAGTGGTTTTTACCATATATGGGCGTGGCGGCCATCTTGGTCAGGTTACCTGGATTTCGCGATCAAACTTCCATTTCCCCTACCCATGGATGCTCCACATAAAATTTCACTTTGATTGGCCCAGCAGTTTCAGAGAAGAAGATCTTTGAAAAGTGTGAATGGACGACAGACTGGCCAAGGTCAAGAGATGACCTTGACCTAAATTAATCACATACCTTCATCTACTCCATTAGTTGTTTGCATCTACCACTTTTCAGGCCTCAGGCTGCAAAAGTTTAAAAAAATCCATAGTTTTCACTTTTCCCATGTAAAAGCCTATGTTTCCAAATTTGACCTTGCCGTAAAATAGGTCAAATTCATCCAACGGTCATCATTTTATCAAACTATGATGGGCTGAAGTCCCCGATGCTACATACCAGGTTTCGTGGAAATCGGCCCACCGGTTCTGGAGAAGAAGATTTTTGAAGTGTTTTTAACATATATGGGCGTGGCGGCCATCTTGGTCATGTGACCTAGATTTCGCGATCAAACTTTCGTCTCCCCTACCCATGGGTGCTCTACTTAAAATTTCACTTTGATTGGCCCAGCAGTTTCAGAGAAGAAGATCTTTGAAACGTGTGTATGGACGACACACTGGCCAAGGTCAAGAGATGACCTTGACCTAAATTAATCACATACCTTCATCTATCCCATTAGTTGTTTGCATCTACCACTTTTCAAGCATCAGGCTGCAATAGTTTTCAAAAAATCCATAGTTTTCACTTTTTCCCATGTAAAAGCCTATGTTTTCAAAATTGACATTGCCGTAAATTAGGTCAAGGTCATCCTAGGGTCATCATTTTATCAAACTATGATGGGCTGGAGTACCAAATGCTACATACCAAGTTTAATGAAAATCGGCCTGCCGGTTCTGGAGAGGAACCCACTTTTTCCCATGTAAAAGCCTATGTTTCCAAATTTGACCTTGCCGTAAAATAGGTCAAATTCATCCAACGGTCATCATTTTATCAAACTATGATGGGCTGAAGTCCCCGATGCTACATACCAGGTTTCGTGGAAATCGGCCCACCGGTTCTGGAGAAGAAGATTTTTGAAGGGATTTTACCATATATGGGCGTGGCAGCCATCTTGGTCATGTGACCTGGATTTCGCGATCAAACTTTCGTCTCCCCTACCCATGGATGCTCCACATAAAATTTCACTTTGATTAGCCTAGCAGTTTCAGAGAAGAAGATCTTTGAAAAGTGTGTATGGACGACAGACTGGCCAAGGTCAAAAGATGACCGTGACCTATATTAATCACATACCTTCATCTACTCCATTAGTTGTTTGTATCTACCACTTTTCAGGCCTCAGGCTGCAACGTTAACACTTTTCAAAAAATCCATAGTTTTCACTTTTTCCCATGTAAAAGCCTATGTTTCCAAATTTGACCTTGCCGTAAAATAGGTCAAGGTCATCCAAGGGTCATCATTTTATCAAATTATAATGGGCTGAAGTTTCCGATGCTACATACCATGTTTCGTGGAAATCGGCCCACCGGTTCTGGAGAAGAAGATTTTTGAAGTGTTTTTAACATATATGAGCGTGGCGGCCATCTTGGTCATGTGACCAAGATATCGCGAACATAATTACAATGCCACTACCCAAGGAGGCTCCACATAAAATTTCAACTAGATCGGCCAAGCGGTTTCAGAGAAGAAGATCTTTGAAATTGTGGACGACGACGGACGACGAACGGACGCCGGATCATGGCCATCCTATAAGCTCACCTTGTGAGCCTTCGGCTCAGCTGAGCTAAAAATGTATCAAAACATGGACAGAAGGCGTTGTGAATTCGTCCGAAATGACTGACGTTATCTCGACGTGTGTGTGCTTCCTGGTGTGTTTCAGTAAGTGAAAACGTTATAACTTGTGGAGGCAACCGAAAACAAATATTTTTCACAGAATATTAGCAGACAATAGAAATTGTGATGAAATTAATAGTAATGAGTAAGCTTGACGAATGTCAAGGTCTTTTTATAAGAATTTGAACCATCATAACTTTTCAAACAAGATTTGTCGATCATTCATTATTAGCGTGGCAATCACATGCCAAACAATTTAATGGACAACTAGGGCTTGTTCCCAGGTGCTTAGCAAGATTGATTTCATGTGATAATAACCAGAGGACCATTGGTCCTGAGAACGCTCACCTGAAGCCTGATCTTGGAGTATTAAGTCATCATGACCTTCACCTTGAATACTCACACACCTTCACAAGTTGTCTGCATCTGCAAAGTTTCAGGACTCAGGCTGCAATAGTTTCCAAACCCAGTGATTCTGAGAAAACCATAATTTTAATTTTGATAAATGACCTAGGGTCAAGGTCAACAAATGACCTTGGCCTTCATTAATTACTTACCTTCATTGACACCATAAATTGTCTGCATCTACCAACTTTCAGGTCTCAGGCTGCAACAGTTTCCAAAATATCCATTGTTTTCGCCTTTTCCCATGTAAAAGCCTATGTTTCCAAAATTGACATTGCCGTAAAATAGGTCAAGGTCATCCTAGGGTCATCATTTAAACAAACTATGATGGGCTACAGTCCCAAATGCTACATACCAAGCTTCGCGTAAATCGGCCAGCCGGTTCTGGAGAAGAAGATTTTTGAGTGGTTTTTATCATAGTTGGGCATGGCGGCCATCTTGGTCATGTGACCCAAATTTCGCGATCACGCTTTCGTTCCCCCTACCCATGGATGCTCCACATAAAATTTCACTTTGACTGGCCAAGCAGTTTCAAAAAGAAGATCTTTGAAAAGTGTGTATGGACGACAGACTGGCCAAGGTCAAGAGATGACCTTGACCTAAATTAATCGCATACCGTCATCTACTCCATTAGTTGTTTGCAGTTCTCAGGCTGCAACAGTTTTCAAAAAATCCATAGTTTTCACTTTTCCCATGTAAAAGCCTTTGTTTCCAAAATTGAAATTGCCGTAAAATAGGTCAAGGTCATCCTAGGGTCATCATTTGATCAAACTATGATGGGCTGGAGTCCCAAATGCTATTAATATTAAGTTTCATGAAAATCGACCTGCCGGTTCTGGAGAGGGAAGATTTTTGAGTGGTTTTTACCATATATGGGCGTGGCGGCCATCTTGGTCAAGTGACCTAGATTTCGCGATCAAACTTTCGTCTCCCCTACCCATGGATGCTCCATATAAAATTTCACTTTGATTGGCCAAGCAGTTTCAGAGAAGAAGATCTTTGAAAAGTGTGAATGGACGACAGACAGGCCAAGGTCAAGAGATGACCTTCACCTATATTAATCACATACTTTCATCTACTCTATTGGTTGTTTGCATCTACCACTTTTCAGGCATCAGGCTGCAATAGTTTTCATAAAATCCATAGTTTTCACTTTTTCCCATGTAAAAGCCTATGTTTCCAAAATTGACACTGCCGCAAAATAGGTCAAGGCCATCCTATGGTCATCATTTGATCAAACTATGATGGGCTGGAGTCCCAAATGCTACATATCAAGTTTCATGAAAATCGACCGGCGGTTCTAGAGAAGAAGAATTTTGAGTGGTTTTTACCATATATGGGCGTGGCAGCCATCTTGGTCATGTGACCTGGATTTTGCAACCAAACTTTCGTCTCCCCTACCCGTGGATGCTCTACATAAAATTTCACTTTGATTGGCCTAGCAGTTTCAGAGAAGAAGATCTTTGAAAAGTGTGTATGGACGACAGACTGGCCAAGGTCAAGAGATGACCTTGACCTAAATTAATCACATACCTTCATCTACTCCATTAGTTGTTTGCATCTACCACTTTTCAGGCCTCAGGCTGCAATAGTTTTCAAAACATCCATAGTTTTCACTTTTTCCCATGTAAAAGCCTATGTTTCCAAATTTGACCTTGCCGTAAAATAGGTCAAGGTCATCCAAGGGTCATCATTTTATCAACCTATGATGGGCTGAAGTCCCCGATGCTACATATCAAGTTTCGTGGAAATCGGCTCACCGGTTCTGGAGAAGAAGATTTTTGAAGGGTTTTTACCATATATGGGCGTAGCGGCCATCTTGGTCATGTGACCTGGATTTTGCGATCAAACTTGAAATTCCACTACCCAAGGAGGCTCCACATAAAATTTCAACTAGATCGGCCAAGCGGTTTCAGAGAAGAAGATCTTTGAAATTGTGGACGATGACGGACGACGGACGGACGGACGCCGGATCATGGCCATCCTATAAGCTCACCTTGTGAGCCTTCGGCTCAGGTGAGCTAATGAATTGGAAAGGCCATTTTTGTGAGCCCTTATACATGTGGAAATGGTTGTTGCTCGGCTCTCTTTGCTTTGACAAAAACGTAGTGCTAATTCAAAGTAAATAAGCATGTGGTTAACAATGAAATGAAGTTAGCACCAAAACTTAATATTTGGCGGTCCCCGTGGCCGAGCGGTTAAAAGCGTTGTTTCTTAATCACTCGATCATCTCACTGCTGTGTCTGGTGTGGGTTCGAGCCCCGCTCTGGCCACATGTGAGACAAGCCAAGTTTTGCTTGTGGGTGTGTCAGGTGGTTTTTCTCGAGGTTCTCCCGTTTACGCCCCACCTACTGATTGGCCCATCTCATATGAGCTGAAATAATCTTGGAAGGGACGTAAAACTGAATTAAAAAAAAAAAAAAAAAAAAAAAAAAAAAAAACAGTTACACGAACATATACACATATACCCTGTACACACGACCTTCAACGTGCTTATATTAAACTTCCTTGTGTCATACGATGTAATCAATGTTGTATACGTGTGTTTTAAGCTAAAGATGTTTGTTCTTACGGGAAGATGGTAGGTTTAATTCTACATTTATCTCTAACATAAAAGCAAGGTTTTGCCAAACAAACCACTGGTGCCTTATTTCTATATTCTACTTATTCCCTCTTTCCTTTGTTATGCTGTTGAAATAAAATGCGTAGATAATTTTTGTCAATGTCATGTGAATAGGAAAGTCAAGGGCACTGCTTCCGTAGTCACCCTTGGTATGATTTGCATATTTCATTTAAAAACGTGTGGTGTTTCATTTGATATATTACATGCAATCATCGTTCTCTTATTGGAGAGTTAACCCACACACCGAGGTGAGACCCATTTATGCGACAATGTTTTGACTGATTACTTCCCGAATACATGGGTCGTCCCTCAGTGAAGCTGTAAGCGGTTTGTTTCGCTGGTTTGCGTCGCGGAAGGGAAGCGTCGGCGTGATTCGGTAATGTGTTGACATGTTATTTTTATTCCAAATACTTAAAGATGGCCTATACTGGAGAGTGCATGTGGTGGTTATCTCGTTAAAATATGCTCATAAGTGCTTTTGACAAAAGGTTTGCATATAAAGGTTGGTTACAAACAACTTAAAGATTTCCAGATGATCCAGAAAGCTGCTGAAGTGACGGACTCTTTAGCCTGCATATCAACATCGTACTCGATAAATATTGGCATTTACAGTTTAAGATTCCTTTTCTAACCAACGTTTAATATATTCGGCCCCATTTAGTCTTTGTATCGACTATCCTGTTGAAATGTTGGCTCCATGTTGCCTTTTCTACAGGGTCACTAAAGGGCGCGGTAAAGTTAGCAAACTGGCAGAATGAGCAGAACGAAATGGTAAAGTTAGCAAACTGGTAGAATGAGCAGAATGAAATTGTAAAGTTAGCAAACTGGCAGAATGAGCAGAATGAAATAGTAAAGTTAGCAAACTTGCAGAATGAGCAGAATGAAATGGTTAAGTTAGCAAACTGGCAGAATGAGCAGAATGAAAAATGTCTTTGTCGATTTCCCCATTCTGCCCATTCTGCTGGCAGAATGAAATGGTGAAGTTAGCAAAATGGCAGAATGAGCAGAATGATCAGAATGAAAATGTCTTTGTCGATTTTCCCATTCTGCCCATTCTGCTGGCAGAATGAAATGGTAAAGTTAGCAAAATGGCAGAATTAGCAGAATTAGCAGAATGAAAATGTCTTTGTCGATTTTCCCATTCTGCCTGGACTGAAGGGTTTCGCGTGTTTTGATAGCATTGTCAAATTAGGTCGCAACGCCACTGACGTAACGCCGTTGTAACGTTACGTTAGCGAGGTTGCTATAGTGAATTAGACGCTAGAATCGAAAAGGGCCAGTATCGCTTTAATATTAAAAATAGATTAAATTTTTGGAACTCACAATCGGAGTTTTATTATTTGGTACTTTTCCATAATCGGGAATCATCGGACCAAAACTGGTAGCAGAGCGAGGTTCATATAAATCGAGAATAGAGTGGAAAACAGAAAAATAGCAATGGCTTTCACGGAAGCCCAGATCGCCATCGACACAAAGGAATCTCAGAAGGAAACAAGGCTGATGAAATGCAAGGTGAAAGCTGTATCGAATTTCGCGTTAGCTCGAAATAGGCTTATTCATTTGTTAGATGAGCAGGACTTGCCATGCAGAAACGATGTTAAAAGTGCTTGCCAGAATTTGGATTTAAGCTTAGAGACATCGATGGAAGTTCTGGACAAATTGACCGAACTTTCTATAGACAACAAACAACTCGCCAAAGCCATGGAAATCGTAAATCAAATGGAAAATCTATTGGGAGAATACAGTTCCGCTTACGATGCAGCTCATCATCATTCGAATTCGCATTATATACGTAATACTACTCAGAAAGGCGTCGCTGAAGTGTTACATGTACAGACGCGTGAAAAACAAGATCAAGAAACTTTACAACAGGGAACTTCACGTATTGAACCAGAAATCAGAAGCGTGTCAACAATTGAACAAGATCTATGGAAGCAGCTGAAGAGAATTGAGATACCAGTGTTCAATGGCGACAAGAAGAAATACGAGAGCTGGAAAGCAGCATTTCTGGCGTGCGTTGACCGTGCGCCAGCGACAGGTGAATTTAAGATGTTACAGCTAAAACAATGTTTAGCAGGGGAAGCTTTATGCGCTATCGAACATCTAGGACATTCCGCAGCAGCCTATGATGCTGCAAAAGAGCGGCTGGAAAGAAAATTTGGAGGTAAACGCCGTCAGATTTCACTTTACTATGAAGAAATAGACCAGTTCCAGCAAATAAGACCGAACCATAGTAAGGATTTGGAACGATATGCCGACTTATTAGAACTTCTTGTTATAAAGTTAAAAGAAGGAGGTCAGCTCGGTGAACTTGGCAATGGCAGTTTGTATTGTAAATTACAACAAAAATTACCGGAATGTATGTTGGCTAGATATCATAGATGGCTTTTCGAAAGCGGAACTGAAGAATCGGTGGCTGCCTTAAAAACTTGGGTATTTCATGAATCGGAATTCCTAACCGTGGCGTCAGAGACAGCAAACGGTCTGAGAGGCGATATTGAAGACACCAATGACACAGAACCGAGACAAAAAACAACATGTGATGGCCAGAGAACATTCTTTGGTGAAATAGTCAACATTCAGAGAAACGAGAACATTTCCTGTGAAGTATGTGGAGTAAGCCATACCATTTATAACTGCTCGAAATTCGAAAGAATGAGTGTGCCAGTGCGATGGGAAACAGCAAAGTGTTTGAAACTTTGCTATCGTTGTTTAGCGAATGGACACCGAGGGAAATCGTGCGAGAACAGTCGACCTTGTGGTCGGGGTGGCTGCCGAAAACTGCACAATAGGCTTCTGCACACAAATTGCAAGCGAACGCCAAGAGAAGAACCGATCGCTAGGCGGCCAAGTCTAGATAGAATGGATAATTCAAACCATAACTGTAACAGTAAACCGGATGTAGGATCCTGTGACTCAGGAAGCAATTCTGCTGATCAAAACACTTCTGTCATGGAGGGGAAATGTGAAGGACATCGACTAGATAAGAGAGAAAGCGGTTACGGTACATGTAGAATGGAACGTCATGCATCGGAACCTTCGGATCGTATTGATATTGAAATATCACTGATTCCATTGGAGGGGAATCACACGGAATTGTTCACAAGATGAAGGTTTATTAATTTCGCTCGTACATTTATTTGATCGGCTATAATGTAGAAACTTATTTTCAAGTAATTGCTATCATGGCTGTACTTATTATGTAGACATTGGCTGGATTTCCTACTTTTACGAGAAAACCTTTCACAAGTTCAAAAATAACATACGAATCGGCTTTTTCAATAAGACACTTCAATCAATAAGTTTGACAATATCTGGACAACTTAAATTTTTCTGAAGGTTATTTTTGCCACGATGGTTTGTGCGAATGTTTGATCAAAATTGTTATTTTGAGGAGGGGAAAATGGACTGAAGGGTTTCGCGTGTTTTGATAGCATTGTCAAATTAGGTCGCAACGCCACTGACGTAACGCCGTTGTAACGTTACGTTAGCGAGGTTGCTATAGTGAATTAGACGCTAGAATCGAAAAGGGCCAGTATCGCTTTAATATTAAAAATAGATTAAATTTTTGGAACTCACAATCGGAGTTTTATTATTTGGTACTTTTCCATAATCGGGAATCATCGGACCACTGCCCATTCTGCTGGCAGAATGAAATGCTAAAGTTAGCAAAATGGCAGAATGAGCAGAATGATCAGAATGAAAATGTCTTTGTCGACTTTCCCATTCTGCCCATTCTGCTGGCAGAATGAAATGGTAAAGTTAGCAAAATGGCAGAATTAGCAGAATTAGCAGAATGAAAATGTCTTTGTCGATTTTCCCATTCTGCCCATTCTGCTGGCAGAATGAAATGGTAAAGTTAGCAAAATGGCAGAATTAGCAGAATGAAAATGTCTTTGTCGATTTTCCCATTCTGCCCATTCTGCTGGCAGAATGAAATGGTAAAGTTAGCAAAATGGCAGAATTAGCAGAATTAGCAGAATGAAAATGTATTTGTCGATTTTCCCATTCTGCCCATTCTGCTGGTAGAATGAAATGGTAAAGTTAGCAAAATGGCAGAATGAGCAGAATGGTCAGAATGAAAATGTCTTTGTCGATTTTCCCATTCTGCCCATTCAGCTGGCAGAATGAAATGGTAAAGTTAGCAAAATGGCAGAATTAGCAGAATTAGCAGAATGAAAATGTCTTTGTCGATTTTCCCATTCTGCCCATTCTGCTGGCAGAATGAAATGGTAAAGTTAGCAAAATGGCAGAATGAGCAGAATGAGCAAAATGAAAATGTCTTTGTCGATTTTCTCATTCTGCCATTCTGCTGGCAGAATGAAATGGTAAAGTTAGCAAAATGGCAGAATGAGCAGAATGAAAATGTCTTTGTCGATTTTCCCATTCTGCCCATTCTGCCCATTCTGTTGGCAGAATGAAATGGTAAAGTTAGCAAACTGGCAGAATGAGCAGAATGATCAGAATGAAAAAGTCTTTGTCGATTTTCCCATTCTGCCCATTCTGCTGGCAGAATGAAATGGTAAAGTTAGCAAAATGGCAGAATTAGCAGAATTAGCAGAATGAAAATGTCTTTGTCGATTTTCCAATTCTGCCCATTCTGCTGGCAGAATGAAATGGTAAAGTTAGCAAAATGGCAGAATGAGCAGAATGAAAATGTATTTGTCGATTTTCCCATTCTGCCCATTCTGCTCTTTCTGACAGTTTGCTTACTTTACCATTTCGTTCTGCCAGCAGAATGGGCAGAATGGGCAGACTGGGAAAATCGACTAAGACATT
This sequence comes from Rugalucina vietnamica, assembly GCA_964017185.1. Classification (NCBI taxonomy): domain Eukaryota; kingdom Metazoa; phylum Mollusca; class Bivalvia; order Lucinida; family Lucinidae; genus Rugalucina; species Rugalucina vietnamica. The sequence goes on from OZ024872.1 coordinate 3,107,870, forward strand.
TTCATTCTGCTCATTCTGCCAGTTTGCTAATTTTACCATTTCGTTCTGCCAGCAGAATGGGCAGAATGGGAAAATCGACAAAGACATTTTCATTCTGCTCATTCTGCTCATTCAGCCAGTTTGCTAACTTTACCATTTCATTCTGCCAGCAGAATGGGCAGAATGGGAAAATCGACAAAGACATTTTTATTCTGCTCATTGTGCCAGTTTGCTAACTTTACCATTTCATTCTGCCAGCAGAATGGGCAGAATGGAAAAATTGACAAAGACATTTTCATTCTGCTCATTCTGCCAGTTTGCTAACTTTAACCATTTCATTCTGCCAGCAGAATGGGTAGAATGGGAAAATCGACAAAGACATGTTTTGCATTCTGCTCATTGTGAAAGTTTGCTAACTTTACCATTTCATTCTGCTCATTGTGCCAGTTAAATAACTTTACCATTTCATTCTGCTCATTCTGCCAGTTTGCTACTTTTACAATTTCATTCTGCTCATTCTGCCAGTTTGCTAACTTTACCATTTCGTTCTGCTCATTCTGCCAGTTTGCTAACTTTACCGGCTTTCACTAAAGAGGCTTTAGTAGCGCCGAAACCACGGTACAGTATGTCCTATCCCCTTTCTCATTAATACGTTCGCTGCTCTTAAAGGATCTCAGTATAATCAATATTATGAACTTTAGTTGTACGTGTATAAAACTTTTCTTATCAACTTTACGAATGACTTAGATAATTTTATTTTTAAATATGACCGGCCTTCGCATTTTGTTTGTAATTTGATATCGTTGCCAATATAAAGTTGAGATACAGTATACGTGACACACTGATTGTATAAACAGTATTTATACGTTATCAGTTACAAACGGTCGATATTTAAGTCTAAGATTATTTTGTTAGGAGTTTGAAGTGGTTTTGTTGAAAACTGTAAGTTTAATTGTGCATTTTTGTGATCTTTCAGATTATGCGAGAGACACATTTGCACGGTCTCTCTATCTCCGCATGTATCCTAACTTTCTTGGTTGACTATGTTAACAATGATTCATAAAATGATTCATAAAGGAAATGGTATCTTGACGGATAGACTCTTTTAGCGAAAATGGTTATTTTATTTTATTAACTTGCAGTTACGAATGCCATGTTATATACTGATCAAAATAAGTTTATTCCTACTTTATTATTGTTGGTTATTCTTATATGTGTGGGGTATTTCTTAATTTGTGTTATGTAGTAATTGAGAAAAACGTTCAAGAGATGGTTCACGTCAAAAGTTTACTTAAAATTGTCTTGACGTCGTTTAACGTCACTTTATCCATATTTATACCATTCAAGTGCCCACATTTTTATGTGCAGTCACATTCATTCAAACTTGCTTTAAACATCTGTTTGGTGTCAAGGAAACAGGAATCCGCTCAAAGTTTTGCAATTTGTTTTTTCAGACACTTGTGAGCGATTACGTTATTCTGACGTTAATTTGCCTTATTTTTCAATATGCCCAAAAACGTTCAAAACTTCTCAATTTTGAAAAATTCTTTCTGCATTACTGTTCTCTGCATCAAGAGCTTCTGATTATGACAAAAATTTCGTCTACATTTCTGGATATTCTACGGAATAAGAAAATCGTGCATAATTTTGCGTGACTGGTGTTCGTTTACATTGAAATGAATCAAATCTCAATCACTGATTTTCAAAAGAGACACAATAGAAATTGTTAAAGATGTGTTCAAATCACAAATTTGACGTTCTCAGTAAAGAACACGGACGACTTTAATTTCAACGTCACTTTTGACGTTTCAGTCACGCTATGCGAGAATCAGTCTTTGATCGCAAGCTTAATCTAATATTTAGACAACGAGAATACAAAATGTTTTTGTCGGTGACCTAAACCAAAATGATTTCCAGCCTCGTTTCTAAAGCTAAATGATAACCTTTTTCTGTCACTACCATTTGATGTCACTTGTAAGCATACACACATTCATATGCACCAAATTCAAAGCGGAAATAAAACTTTGACATGTACTCATTTGAAATTGATATAGAGATAAAATCTTGTCCGAGTAAATGCCAATCTAATGTTTGCTGAAATGTCCTTCTGTTTCAGCAGCTTCATGTGTGAATTTTTATAGCGACCCCTTCTTGGAACCAGGGTCGATATGTTTCATCTCGGCCTATGTTTTGCAGTAATGTTTGTGTAACAATCATCAGTAGGGATGCAAATAACTTTCTGAGAGGGAAAATCTGCTCCAGGTGCTTTATGCCTCACAATATTTTCAAAACAATATAGTAGGAATAAACTTATTTTGATCAGTATATATAATTAATGGTGTAAATGTTAAGCTATGTTCTCACTGTCCCTGTTTAGCTCCCCGGTTCGTCCCGGTTTCATACAACCGGTGTAAACCGGGATGAGCCGGGATAGAACCGAAGTGCTACCGTGGCAAACCGGTAGAAACCGGGATAAACCGGGGAGCCTTCGTGGTTTTACTAAAATGTTTAATACAACCGGGCGAACCGGGAGAGATGTCAAAAACAGGGTAAAACCGGGACGACGTAATAGATCAGGGACTCGACCGTGATGAACCGGATGATCCGGCGTAAACCGTGGGCACCGAGATGACCGGGGCGGCACCGGGGTGAACCGTGACTCCACCGGGGTGAACCAGCTTTAAGAATTTGGCCATGGTTAACCCAGTTCCGCCCCGGCGACGTCCCGGTTCACCCCGATGGCGTCCCGATTCACCGCGGTGCCGTCCCGGTTCACCCCGGTTGCTAACAATTTCAAAACAGGCAAACACCGTGGCGGCAGCGGCAATCATTGGGACGCCACCGGGGTAAACCAGGACGCCACCGGGATGAGCCGGGGCACCTCCGGGTTGAACCATAGTTAAACCGGATTATACCGGCCTGCACCGTGACGACACCGTGGCAGAACCAGGACCAAGACCGGGCTACACCGGGGTTACACCGTGACTGTGAGAACACGATCAATTTGGGTAGGAACATTTCCCCGGTTTATCACAGTATACCGACTTGAGTCCTCGTATTTGATTCATCATGGTGGTTGACACGATTTATTTGTTTGTCCTTGGTGATTTATTGACTAAATTAGAGATTCGCCACGAGGATCGAACAACTAACTAAATGAACCACTGCAGACGCTGAGATTGAGGTTAGGTACCTGTAAAATCGATTTGAGCCAGACAGTAATTTTACATTGCTCCAAGGCGATACTGTGGTGGTTCTTATTGTTTTATGTATTTGTGTTAAATGTTTGTGCTGTTTGCGCCTTATGTTTGTTTTCATATTTTTAGTTACGTTTATGTAACTTGGTGGCCACCTACTGGGAAAATAGATGCTCATTCAGCTTACGATGTGTTTTCATGGTATAAGTACCTGATTGTTAAGGACATCTATGCCTTAGATTGGGATACTCCCTAATTGACAAATATGTCACTTTCAAAGACGAAAATGCCTTGTTTTTTTTTTTATTGTTTTCTTGCATATTTTGATTGTCAATGACATAATTTATGTCAATTTAAACATTAGTTTGGGAATTCACATTTCTAAGCATAAATGCAATACGATAGATTGAAAGCAAATTTACTTTTGAACCTGTACTGTATCTCTATAAATACATCTACATGACCTAAATATACTCACGCTGACACCGGTTTGACATGAAATACGACCATGAATGTTTACAATTCTACAGTTGATGTCTTTAAAATTGTCCATAACAACTGTGCTTATTTTAGTTCATGGAAAATTTCAGGAAATTACACATTTTCGCCTTGCTGACCCTGTCCCCCCCCCCCCCTAGACCCAGGATGCCACTTTGATATGATGTGTGAATGTGAAAACCACACAAACTGACGAAAGGGCATGCTGGGTCCCGGGGGGGAACACACCTAGAAATAAACTATAAGATTGTAAATTAAAGATCTTATGCACTATGCTAACATTTCTTTCAAAATAAACTTAAAATTACAAAACAATAAACAATCAATGTGTGGATATTGTTCAGCATTCATATGACAAACAAGCCCATATTTGTTTGACTGAAAAGTGCTGTTGACATACAAATGCAAATCAGTTCAAAGTCTAATGGTTTATTTTTGCCGAAGATGGGGTGGGTTGTGAAAATATCTAGTTGCATTGTCTGGATTCTGTTAAATCAGACAAACTGTTTTGTAAACGAAAGTGTATATTTTTTCTCATAAAAATGCTAAATGCAGCCCCATAGTCATAACATGAAAATTTCGTCCTCCCAAATCTGAGATTTAGGGACTTCGTACATCTAAGGCATAGATGTCCTTTAGTCTTTTTCCAAATCGGGTTTTGGAGTGAGAATCTCTTTCTGATTGCGCCTTTTCCTGATCGTTGCCTACTTGTACTTTTTTGTCTTTATTGGGGCGAACCTGGGTAGAACCGGGACAGTGAGAACGGGGCTTTATCGAGTTGTATTTAAGTATGTTAGTCAATGCTGTGTGAATTGTATGTCAGTTTGCAAGTTTGTCGTGTCTATTTTAGTTACCGTATATTATATTTTATGTGCCTAACGTCATTAAACTCATTCATTGATATGGTATCAGTCTATCAGAATATAGAATTATTAGTTGTTTTTTTTTTCTTCTCTTTCTTTTATATTCAATTAAATGTTCAGCCGCGGTGGTGTGATGGATAGCGTGTTCGTTTAGCAATCAAGATGAGGCATAATGGATAGCGTGTTCGCTTAGCAATCAAGAGGTTGTGGGTTCGATACCCGGCTGGTACATATGTCTGAATGTACACCCTGACGTAATAAAGACAAACTGCCCATAGGGTTTTACATTTAGTTCTATGTATGACCCACAGTATTTCGATTTTTCTTTTTGGTATAGTTGATTCGAGTACGGGGTGTTCGTTTTATATGTAGCACCAGTGTTATCCTAGCGTGGCTGGCCTGTTAATATGTTTATTGATATATTCATTAATTTGGAAAATTTAATACCACCGATAGTTTAATTGTTTTATTAAAGTGTTTTGGTACCCTAAATTGATAAGTACTTCAAATTCAAGAGCTTTCAAAACCAAGAATTTTGATATAAATTTGATACAATTCGGTGGTCTTATTACGATCTCGCCACGGCGAGAGTGCATATATAATTGAACAGGACTGGAATCTTGTTAATCGACTACCGACCTCAAGCCGTACTTGATATTGGACGAGGCAGCTCCGACTGGGCCACACTAAATACCGCATTCCGGCTCGGGTATGAAAGCTCACACTAGAGTCTTTTTTTTTTTTTTTTTTTTTTTTTTTTTGATTCAGTTTTACGTCCCTTTCAAGCTTTTTCACTCATATCGAGACGAATCAATCGGTAGGTGGGGCGAAAATCGGAGTACCCGGGGAAAAACACCTGACACACCCGCAAGCAGAACATGGCTTGTCTCACTAGAGTCTTTTCGGTCTGTGGTTATCGCCATGGGTTTATACGTGGCCATACAGTGAAAATAGTGTTGAGAGATCGCAAGCGTTTTGAAAACGCTTATACTTGTAAGAAAGTTATGGGTAATTAAGTATGAAATATGGACGGCGGCCTTTTTGTTTTCTAGTTGAGGTTTAAAAATTAGGATAGGCTTCCTTTAACACAGAATGTGTGCCAATTCGATTAACAATATTGCCAGTTGCTAGAAATAAACAGCTATCAAAGTTTGATACGAAAATATTCGGGAAAACTCATTTATTTTTTTTTTTTCAGTTTTAATTTAGACTCCATACATTTCCAAAGGTAGACTCCTGGCGGCCATTCTGAATGTTTTCAAATTGCTCTTTTTGCTCTATTTCTCAGGCGATTTTGATTTTCTTTCCTCCAGAATGTATAACTAGCTGACCCCAATTCTTGAAGAAGTATTTATTATAATTTGGTTCAGTGATTATTTTTATTATAATGAAAGTATGAAAACTTACCGAAAAACAACATGGCGGCACCCATAAAATAATTTTTGCATGTTAAATTGCCAATAACTTTCTTAATATTTCCCAGCCGATTTTCATCAACTTCAAAATTCGTGGTTTTGAATGCTCTTCAATTTGAAGAATATATTTAATAAGGGTTACGAAAACACTTTAAGATGATTGGCTAACATTGGTAAACGAAACCAGAGTTCAATGTGTATAAAATTCCGAAAAGAAATGCCATTCTCATGTTCAGTTCGAAAACTAGGCACAGTGAGCTCTTTTTAGCTCACCTGAGCCGAAGGCTCACAGGTGAGCTTATAGTATACCCATCCTCCGGCGTCCGTCGTCCGTCCGTCGTCCGTCCACGATTTCAAAGATCTTCTCCTCTGAAACCGCTAGGCCAATCAAAGCTTAACTTCATATGGAGCATCCATAGGAAGAGGGAATGAAAGTTTGTATAAATGGTCCAGGTCACATGGCCAAGATGGCCGCCATGGCTATAAATATCAAAAACCTTTAAAATCTTCTTCTCCAGAACCAGAAGGCCTATGATTTTGAAACTTGGCATGAAGCATCAGGCAATGGAGCTCTACAAATTTTGTATAAATCATGACCCTGGGATGACCTTGACCTATTTTACCGCAAGGTCAACGTAGGTCACCCATGCATTTAAATGGGGAAAATAGGAAAATGTCATTTAATGGTAGAAAACTTGCTAGGAATGAGCAAATGGACAGAAGATTTATGTTTATGAAAATATTTTGGGCCCAGGGGGGTGTCTGCCCCTGCCCCGGAGCTATATGAGCGCGGATCTGGTAAAAGGTGTTTTCGGACAGTCAAGTACATTTTATGTTATTAAAAGTTAAAAACCATCTAAATTTGAAATATTTGGCATGTTCTGATATTTATTTTATACAGGTTTAGTATTGTAACAAAATCCAATGCACATACTTTTTTTATGGTCTAACGTTCTAATGGCCAGCCCCTGCCCCGGGACTGTATACATGTAAATGACCATAATATTCAAACATCTTCTTCTCTGAAACCACTTGGCCAATCAAAGGCAAACTTAGTTCCATGTTGCCAAATCTAAAGGGTCACTGACGAGACTTTAATAGTCGAAACCGCGGTATGGCCCATCCCCTTTCTCATTAATGTGTTCACTGCTCTTAAAGGATCTCAGTTTTAATTTTCATTTATGTGGAGCATCCTTAGGAAGAGGGAATGAAAGTTTGTATAAAAGGTCATGGTCACATGACCAAGATGGCAGCCATGGCTATAAATAGCAAAAACCTTAAAAAATCTTCTTCAGAACCAGAAGGCCTATGATTTTGAAACTTGGCATGAAGTATCAAGGAATGGAGTTCTACAAATTTTGCATAAATCATGACCCTGGGATGACCTTGACCTATTTACGGCAAGGTCAACTTAGGTCGCCCATGTATTTTAATGGGGGAAAATTGTTACAATTCATTTGAAGGGAAAAACTTGCAGTAAATTAGCAAATGGACTGAATTTTTATGATTTGAAAAAAAACAACAAAAAAACAATGACTTCAGAGGTTATTCTGACCCTACCCTGTATTTTATCATTCGAAAAAAGGCAAATAAGTTTATTAATATATATCTCCGGTCTCAGGTGAGCGTTTGCAGGACCGTTGGTCCTCTGGTTTTAGAATCTTGCAGATTTAAATAAGGACCCATACTTCAAAACTTAAACTTCCTCTGTGCAAATGTTTGCAATTGAGGCTAACTCCACCGGTTTACAAAGGATGCTGCTAAGGGTTCAGTACCCGAAACAGCACAATATTACGAAAACATGCCTATGCAATATATGGAATTTTCTAAGGCTCTAAAAATTGAAAATTTTCAGTAGAAAATTTTGATTTTTTTTTTTTTTTTTTTTTTTTTTTTTTTTTTTTTTTTTTTTTTGCTCAAAACATAGATTGTGGATATATGTCAGAACCGCTTCGCCGAGGCGGTTCTAACAAGTACCCACAATCTATGTTTTGGAGCAAAAATAAGAAAAATAGGTATACCCCTGCATACCCCAGTTTTGCTATAAAAAGTGGGGTTCAAGGGGGTATACATTTCACGAACATGTTTTCGTGATGATATGGCCCATACTACATTCCTTTGAACGATTTTTCTGCTTCCAAAGGATTAAACTTTTATATCTTATTTCTTTTATATTTCATTTCATGTATTTCAGAACTGAAGATATATCATGGCCTCCGTAGATGGATCAAGGTCGTTGTTTATGACCTCAGACGAGGCCATTGATAACCCCTGTGATCCCTGTAAGTTCGGCGGAACTGAAATCAACGGCACCCACTACTGCAATACATGCGCTGAATACTTGTGTAGAAGCTGTAAGGAATGGCATCAACGATTTAAAGCCACAAGAAATCACCAAATAATTTCCAGTAAAGATGTTTCCGGACAAGGACAGAACGCGTCACAATTTAAGGTGTTTTGTACATGCGATAATGCATTAGAAGTCACGAATTACTGTGAAACCCACAACGAGGTCGCATGTACGACATGTAAGTCTGTGAAACATAGAAAATGTAATGTTACCACACTTAAGGACAAAAGCGCAACCACCAAACTATCGGATATTCAGAGCCTTATACAGAACACCCAAACCCTGGAAGATGAGATAAAACAGTTTCTGCAAGACCGGGACGCGGACGTTGAACGAATAGAATCAATAATAGATACAACACGAGAGAAAATAGAAAGTTTCAGAAGACAATTTGAAGCTTTCTTTGATCGAATGAAGAAAAACACGCTATCGGAATTAAAGGAACTGGCAAAGTCAATGCGCCATGATGCGGAACAACACATTCCAACCTGTACAACTACACTGAAGTCACTGGGCGACGATCTCAAGATGTTGGATGATGCCTCTAAATGTTCCAATACAGAGATGATGTTTGCTGTAGATGTCAAAGTATCCAAACGACTGAGTGAGCTACAATCAATGATGAAGGATTTTCAGGACGAGGTCAAAGCACCATCTCTGGAATTCGAAGAGAATCAAAACTTGTTGGATGTGCAACAAAATGTAACGTCACTTGGAACTCTAAGAGTAAGCCAAACACAGAAAACAAAAACTGAAACTACCAATTTCCTAACGATGAAAGTTCAGAATTCACGAGATGTTCAGATTGAGTTACCCAGTGACAAGCAAACACCATTCATTACAGGCTGTACATTCATGGCAGATGGACAACTCTTAGTGTGTGACTATGACAATAACAACATCAAACTCTTAAACTCAAAGTTAGATATAACAGACAGCCTTGGTTTGTACACTCGGCCCTGGGACATCTCAGCAGTCGACAGTGCCAGAGCTGTCGTCACTCGCCCTGGCAGTAAACAATTACAGTTCATAGACATTGTACCATCTCTCAAAGCTGGTAAACAAATACAACTGGACAAACAATGCTGGGGTGTTGCTGTTGTCAAAGATGATATCTATGTTATCTGTCATGATAATCCGGGCAATGCAGAAATACGCGTGTTTGACAAGAATGGAACATTCATCAGAAAGATACCAGATGTCAACAACAATTTGTCCTCACTCAGTCGACCTGACTATATAGCTGTCAGCACAACCTCGTCTAAGATTTATGTGTCAGATTATTATTATTCCCATACAGTTAGGTGTATCTCAGTTGGCGGCAGTTTGGTATTCAATTACAGACACGGTGATTTGATACGTCCGAGGACTGTCATACCTGATGAAGAAGGAAACATTCTTGTTTGTGGAGAGTATTCCAGTAATATCCATACCGTCACATCTACTGGTCAGCATCACTCTGTTCTATATACTGTACAAGGTAGACGATACAATGGATGTCAGAGCTTGAATTACAGACAAACAGACCGTACACTTGTTATGGGACTTAAAGATGACAAAATGATTGTGTTACAACTGGCCAAAAGTAATTAAATCATTGACTGCTAACAACCCGGCAAACTGTTCCCCTTTTTGCAACCGTTCGTGTAAATAGGAAATAGTTTTCTCGCGATTTGACTATAAAATATAAAATGAGCCGCGTCAAGAAAAAGACGTACTTTTGTGTTGAGCGAAAACAATCTAAGAATTGAAGGCATAGTAATTGATCCAATTAATTTGCAAATCCCAACACAGGCACCAGGACCCGAAGTTATAAAACTTTTTTTTCATGCTCAAGTCAGCTGAGCATAACAGGCCTAGGGCATTTAAGGCCTGATTTCGGCCTCATGTGTTGGTGAAAAAATGAATTTTGGAATTTTGTGGAGAAAACTATTGCATATAGCAGGTATAGGTCCCTGCTTATAAATTCTAGCAAAACTATCACATTCAAATTACACATGTTGTCATGGCAACGCTCAGAAAAGCATGGAAATGCCACTTTTTCAATTTTGGGTCTATTTTTCACCATTTAACATCATTTTCAACTACCGGCCCCCGCGACGAACAATTTCTTATTATGAAATAATTATGAAGTATCATCCAGAGATGGTGTATGCTAAGTATCATTTTGTTCGTCGTGTGGGCTGGCACTTAAAAATTTAAATATGTGTTCAGAAATGGTCAAAAAAAGACCAAAAAGTGCAAAATATGCTCTACCTATGGTTCTTCTGGGCGTTGCCATGGCAACGCTTGTAGGATAAATGAAGTACTTGATCTTGTTTTTAATAGAGGAGACATATGGCTGTATTAAGCAATAGTTTTCTCACCTAAATTCTAAAATTTATTTTTTAGCAAAATCTGAGGCCAAAATCAGGCGTTAAATGCCCTAGTTAAACAGCTCATAAGTTTTGAAATAGCCCAAATATATCATTATTAAAGGTTAACTCCATAACCTGTAATTTATCCTGCTTATAAATGTTAAAATACCAACAATTTGCAACAATTAATGGCATTTTAACATTAATGAGCAGGATAAATTTTAATCACAGCTGAGCGAAGCATAAAAAAAGTTTTATAACACAGACACCAGGTGCTTGAAAGGCGCATATTTTCTAGACTGTAACTACACAACTTAACATACAACGCCTTGTTTCTGCTACATAGTAATAAACTATTCTTTCTCAGTTCCGTCTCCTTTGTGTTTAGAACTTAACTATCACCCTAATTCCAAATATGAACTAAACCGAAAGAGATCAGCTACACGGCAACGGCACAACTAACTCGCGCGTTTGTTTGGCAGTTTAATACTTCTCCTCCCTTTTTAGCTAAAATAGATTATATTTGTATATTTTCTGTTTGGTTTTGGTTGAGACTTGGCTAGCTTGTCCGGAAAGAGCCTGTCAACCTGGGGCTCGTTTCACAAAGCGTTTTAAGACATATTTTATCCTAAGTTTGAACTTAGTACTAATTTCGGTATAAGATATGTCTCACCCTTAAGATGTCCTAACTTTAGTCCTAATAATAGGACACAACTTATGATTGAACTTATTTAATAGTAAACTAAAATGGCGGACGTGTTTATGTGAAGGGAAAACACAACAAAATATTACCAAGAACGGATTCGAACTCGGATCGCCTAGACAGAAGACAACATAGATTACCACTGAGCCACCGAGTCATATGTTTTATTCTTTGGTTCAGTATTGATAAAGGCCAACATTTTATTTTAGTTTGTTTGTTTGAGTTAATGCTTAACGCCCCATTCAACAGCTATGTTCAAGCCGAGACGTTGCCTCCTATTCATTATGTGTTCGTAAAAAATAAGGATGCCATGGCATCCAAAACGTGCTTCAAATATACTCAGCCAAGCTTATAACGCAACAACGATTTATTTGTTATGTTATACAAATACTGGATTAGATTGCCGGGCGATTGACACATCTAACAACATCTGGTTGTAACATTCTGTATTATACGTCTCAAGAAATTAATAATTTTTCACGATCCAAAAGGAAGACTGACTTCCAGAATCGCTCAGGAGTCGCATGCCACCAAAATAACAGCTTTGGCCAATCTCATTCGAGCTCAATGGTCGCTACTCTGATAGCCAAATTGTACCCTATTAATTCATAGGCGATTGCTGACCAGCATATATATGGTAGACTGTCTTACATTTCATTGAAATGCGAAAACATGCCATAATCGTGATGCGTTGTGTTTGGCTCAGTAATAAAGTACCAAAGTAAGGCTTATGTGTATGGATGGCTTTACCTAACCACGGTTTCTAGGCAGGCTCAGACCTGAACGGTTAACCAGTAGCCCAATCAGATGGCCAGTCAGTAGCGTATAAGCTTTGCTTGGAGCGGTACAAGCAGCCCATCTTTTATTTCTCAGGGCCCCAATGGGTCCAATTTTTATTTTAACTGCAAACATCATGAACTGTATACATAATTGCGAGTATAACTAGACCTAAGTTAAATATGGCAAATTGACTATATTTCCATAAATGATAAACAGATCGGCCGCCCGATGCATCAGGTTTATCATACAGTGTATAAGGCAAATACTGGTGTTAAAGAGATTTGGTTTTGATTTGCAGACGAAATTGCAGACCTTGAATTGAGATAAATCTTATGAGCAAGTCACAACCTCAAACATAAGACAAGTCTTACCGTTAAGATAGATCACAAGTCACTCCAAAGATTAGTCTCGATCATAAGATAAGATATGTCCTAAGAGAGCTTCGTGAAACGAGCTACTGCTCTTCAAATGTCGACAAAATATTTTATGTTTTGTTTCTTTTTTTCTTTCCTACCTGGTGTCTATAAATCTGATGAATTCCACTGGTTCAGAAGTGTTTCATGTGCATTATTTTTTGTTTTATTCATCAGGAAAACATGTCCGTGCAATTAATACCCCTTGAAACCCCACTTTTATAAAGCAAAAGTGGGGTATGCAGGGGTATACATATTTTTCTTATTTTTGCTCCAAAACCTAGATTGTGGGTACTCGTTAGAACCGCCTCGGAGAGGCGGTTCTAACGTGTACCCACAATCTAAGTTTTGAGCAAAAATAAGAAAAATATCAGAATTTTTGTACTGAAAATTTTCATTTTTGACAACTTTAAAAATCCCTGTATATTGCATGGACATGTTTTCGTAATGTCAATGGTTCGGGTTTGTTTGTTTTTTTTTTTTTTATTGAAAACTATCGTCATGTCACATGTATTATTCGGCAAAAAGGTTAATGTATGGGCGGCACCTCATGAATTCTTTATTAGACCTATACTACTTTTGATATAGGTCACAGTCAAAGCAGTCAAAGCAGTTAGTAAGAGCAGCTATACAGTCAAAAGATTCAACTCACAGGATTTCCGTTTGGAAAATGATAATTAAATACGAATCTGCCTAATTCACTAGATTGAAAAACATACGGGAAGCTATTTCTAACAAAAATATGTGACAACGGTTTACGCTGTGTTCGCCTTTTCTATAATCTCCCCACTTGTCCAGATGGACTAGCCCACCACGCCCAGATATGAATGTTAAAGTTGTCGCCTTCACAGTAACCTATTTGCCAAATTATATGAGCCACCTCATGGGAAAAGCAACAATATGGTTTCCGAACAGGTCTGACACAGACCGGCCTGTACAGCTACAGAAGAAGGCTAGAAGCTTGAAATTTTGGAGTTAGTAGAAGCGGAATTGTACTATCTGGGTAGCAAAAACAAAGGCGCTGATCAGCTTCGCGGTTACCGCGAAGCTGATCTGCGCCTTTGTTTTAGCCTATGCAGATTGTTGGTTTTCCCATGGGGCGGCTCATATGTATTTGTATACAAGTATGTATATTATTTTGACTATCGTACCCGTTATAAATATGAATGACTCCACTGTTCCTATTGGTCGAATACATTCGTTTCATTCATTAGTATAACGGTAAACCTGTGACGTAAGTCCAACTACGATTGTCCGAGATTTATATAGCTCGGCAAATAGGTCACTGTATGGGCGTTACCTTATTAATACGTTATTGGGTATGGTCTACTTGTAATCTAGGTAAAAGCTTAAGGTATACAGTTGAGAGACTCAACTCACATGATGTCCGTTAGAATGAAATCCGAGTTTGTCTAATTTACTGGATTTGACAAAATACAGGTAGCTGATCTTTAACGGTAAATATGAGACAGCGCTCTAGGCTGACTGAGTTCGACTTTTCTATAATCTCCCTACTTGAACAGATGGACTAGCCGACCACGCCTGATATGAATATTAAAGTTGCCGCCCATACAGTGACCCATTTGCCGAGCTATACCTAATATGTATTTAACATCAATGTAAATATGCCATATGCCAGATTCCATAATTCCTGATTTTGCTTCAAAACAAACGTGATACCATTTTTTCATTGAAATTTCAAATGGCAATATTAAAACTACACTGTAATTTTTTGTTGAAATGTGATTGCACATTTTTTCAACAACAAAAAAGACAGTGTGTTGTTGGCTTTTGAAGTCGATATGTAGTTAACAAATTTAGAGCTTAACGACAGCGTTATTAAGCTAACGAAGTTTTGAACAACTGGCCCTTGGTGGTGAAACATTGTCAGGGTGTGCCAGGTGGTTCTTCCGTTTTCGCCCACTTACTCATTGGCCCCTCTCATATGAGCTGAAATAATTTTGAAAGGGACGTAAAACTGAAATTTAAAAAAAAAAAGAAAAGAAAGAAAGAAACATTGTCACTGGGGAATCAAACTGTATTGGCTCTGATATTTCTCTTTTCAGCAAGTCAATGAGGATTATCTTTCTTAAACGGAATATTTTCATCGGTGTTCCGTTAGACCTCTCCACATGGAAGTGGGGCGAGGTCACGAAGTGTACAGGAGTGCAGGTTAGCCAGCTGGTCTTTATCTTTCTTTGCAAACTCTCAGCTTTAGTTCAGTCATAGATATTATTATCCAGTCATTTGTTGTTTTTTTTTCAAGTTGGAGAACTTAAATTGAGGAATTTCTAATTATTGTTCAATCACGTGATGTTTTTCAAGTTGAAGAACTTAAATTGGAGAATCCCTAGACTGGTTCTGGTTCAATTAGGATACTCTCATCTTGCTAGCAAGTACGTCTGGGAACCCGTCTAGGGAATCCCTAATCATTGTCCAGTCTGGTTTTGTTCAATAAGTTGTAGAAGCAAGTCGGCAAAGTCCCCGCTATAGTTAGACGTCACAGCCTGATGTAGGGTTTTGCCATGTTTTGTCTTGAAGGCTTCGTCTATCTGTTGTAAATCAATCTGAAAATGAAAAGATAAAAAATGAGCATGTTGAACACAAGGCAGCCCCATAAATTTGATATTACCATGCATGACATTATGTTGGTTTAACTTTTAACGCAATCTATAGGGATTCAACCTCTATTTTATCTGTTTATATTATGAAATGGTACAAGTAGGCAAAGATAAGGAAAAGGCGCAATCAGTAAAATATCCCCACTCCAAAAAACCGATGACTCACAAAACTAGCTTTTTGAATTGGTCTTGATGTATAATTTTCAAAGTTTTCATTTGGGGCGGTACAGCGTCGGAAATACGATCGGAAATTTTGTTTGATGGCGACGCGTCAATTTGAATATTTTATTTCCATTCTAATGTCCTTTTTAACTACATGTATAAACATAGAAAATGCAGTGTATCCTCGGTTTTTGGAGTGTGGATCTTTTTCTGATTGCGCCGTTTCCTAATCTTTGCCTACTTGCACCCTTTTTTCACGAAACTTGAGCGTCACGAGCGACGTATAACCACGACGTTAACCAATTAGTAGAGTCCCTTGTGTACTTCCGTAGTTTTTGTTTGTTAATCAGGGTTTCTATATACCAAAATGTTCATCTTAGTGAGTGGATTTCAAAAATGGTTGTCGCCAATTTTTTAAAGCATAATGAAGGTCAAGGTCAAAGGTCAAAGGTCAAAGATTCAACAATATTGGGTACATGTATAATGGTGTTAATTGCATCTAGATGAAGGACATTTACATTCCAATGAGTAAGTGTTGTGGTAGGTCTTGCCATAAGGTATGTAAAATAATAGATTTTGCTAATGACCTTGACCTCTATATTAGAAAGGTCAAGGTCATTTCTCTAAAATCAGGGCCAAAAACACAGTTTTTGCTGTTAATTTGTTCCTTATACAGAAGAAATATGCACCAACCGGCATGAATCATTCATACTTTTTGAAAACAAGAATGCAGTGTGATTTTTGAATGCGCTTTTGATGACAATCAGGTTTTGCTTCTACAAGTATTAGCTTTTTTAAAAAGAAGCAAAGAAATCAACAATTAAGGGAATATGTTTAAAGAGGTTAATTTTATCACGATGACGGCCATTTTCATTCCGATGAGTAAGTGTTGTGATAGTTCTTGCTACAAAGTATGTAGAATGATAAATTTTGGTAATGACCCTGACCTGTATCATTTTCTTAAAATCCGGACCAAAAAACACATGTTTGCTGCTAATTTGTTTCATAAAACGAAGAAATCTGCACTCATCTGCATGAATCATTCATATTGCATTTTGAAAACAAGAATACAGTGTGATTTTGAGTGCACTTTTGATGACAATCAGGTTTTTGCTTCAACAAGTATTAGCTTTTTTAAAAAGTAACAAACAAATCATGCTATATAAAATAATATATCTTGGTAATGACCTTGACCTATACATATAAGAAAGGTCAAAGTCATTTTCATAAAATCAGGGCCCAAAACACATTTTTGCTGCATTTGTTTTGAAAAGAAGAAATATGCACAAATCTGCATGAATCATATTCGAAAAGCAAACAAACATAGAGTGTAGTGTCTGTATGCAATTTTTATGACAATCATATGTCTGCTACAAGTATTAGCTTCCAAAAAATAACAAAGAAAACAAACACAATAAAGTACATGTATTAAGCGGTTAATTTCATCATAATTTCATCACATTCCAATAAGTAAGTATTGTGATAGTTCTTGCCACAAGATATGTACAATGATAGATTTTTGTAATGACCTTGACATTTACATTAGAAAGGCGAATGTCATTTTCTTAAAATCAGGGCCAAAACATGCTTTTGCTGCAAATCTGTTTCCTCAACTGAAACTGATCTGAATGACTCATACATATTTCAAAATTAAATATGACTAGTGAAATTTGTAAGCACTTTGAGACAATCGCGTTTCTACAACTACACTGCAGGGCACGTCTAACGCAACACTTACCCTTTTGGACATAACTAAAAAAATAATGAACCATTTTTTTCTATAAAATTCTCATCAAATTTAGTTCATCTTTTCTTGTTTACTTTCTAAAATTTTCATTCAAATCTAGGCACTGGAATGCAATAAATTTGATGTTTATATAATATGACTGAAAAACAAAAAGTCACAATACAGTCGGACAAACTGATAACTAAAAGTTATTCGGATATCACAGCAGTGAAGTTAATAAGTGTCAGTTAATATCCTGTGTGTCCACAATGGACCTGCACGACACAAGGACACCTCCTCCTCATGGACCGAACATATTAATTAATTTCATAAAGAATCCGTGTGAGATGTTTCTCCACTTGTCCACAAGGATCTACTCCAGTTACTGCAGGTTTCCTGAAACAACACGACTTTTCTGCACACGACTGTTTTTAAACTCATACCAGAGATGAACACATGCACAGGATTTTCGTACTGCTTGAAAACTTATTATCAAGCTCGTTAGGCTGGGGATACGGGATATGCACTGGACATGATACATTTCTGAGACGCCGCTGTGATAGTATTAAACAGTGGCGTGGCTTTTTGTGATTTTTCATTTTTGAGTCTTGTTAGATTAAATAATTATTTTATAAGTTGTGGACAATCAATGTCGATGAAATTTACAGACAACAAGCAAACATAATTGATTTATATTTGCTGAAAATTTCAGTAAATTCAGTGGTTTATTTTTTAGAGTTATGGTGGAACATGTAAGTGTTGCATTAGAAGTGCCCCGCAGTGCAGTATAAGCTTTTTACAGAAGTTACACAGAAATTGTCGTCAAAGAATTTTCATTACGACAAGTAGAGATCATTTTTTTAATTATTATTTTTATGCCTTTAGATATAGTAGGAAGGTCAATATGAAATGTCAAATATAGTGAATCTGCAACAGGAGCGTAAATGTTTTGGACTTAGACTTTACTGCCTAATTGATACAAAATGTTGATGTTAGATCTGCAGAAACAATACTGTGGCCATTTAAATGGAATAAGTATGACTATAGCGTGTTTCAATTATGCAAGTTAAGCTGCTCATACTGCATTGCAGCATAGTCTTATACACTGTAAAGTATAGTCATTATACGTCAATCATGCTGGAATAATACCGCACATCAGCGTGTTTCAATTATGCAAACTAAGCTGGTTTTATGCTGCTATCATGCTGCATTTCAATATGGTCACCGTACTGCTATCTTTGCTTCAGCTAGAGTATATTAGCAGGGTAAATCGCCCTGTTGATCTATTCTTGCGGCCTGATTTGCCCTTTTTCATGCATTTTCACAATACCCTTTAATTTGGTAAAGAGATCATAAAAATCGGACACTTTAATAATATAATATTGCCCCAAGTGAACCCACTTCAAATGAAGTGTGAAATCAGAATACATAGGGTTCAACTAGAGAACTCAAAATTAAAAGAAACAAAGCAAACAACCAAAGAATGGCCAGAAATATCATTATTATTATTAGTTTAAGATAAAGAATAAGTTCTTTAGTACTGTGTTCCCTTCAAAAGTCCAATATTCATGAAAAGGTGCCAGGCTCAGCAGTAAACAAAACAAAATAAATAGAAAATGAAAAATAAGTGTAAATAAAGAAATTGTTCCATCATGGTAAAGAACACATTATTATGTATTTATTTCGATTAACTTTATTAAAAGTACTGATTAAGTGGTACTAGCATTTGGAATTTTAGTAAATTTTAAAGTATTTCATGGGCTAAAAGTACCCTTTTTGCTAACTACCGCGCGCTGAAAGTGCCCTTTTCAGTATCAGTCGTTTCAAATTCTAGCTGAAGCACTGTGCAATCATTCTGGAAACATAAGGAATCAACTATGCAAATTAAGCTACGTTCCCGCTACAATCGTACTGTTATCATGCTGGAACCATGTTGCCTTGCAGCATGGATAAAATAATTACAAACGTCTTAGCCTTGTATGCTGCTTTTATGCTTCATTCATGCTATAATGAGGCGTACACTGAACTCATACTGTAATCATACTACGTTCATGCTAGTAATCAATACCACTTTTTTCCGACATACCTTCAATGTTACCCCACACATTTCAGCGATACACTGAGAAGTTGTAAACATGAAAAGCTGGAGGAAAAACGCAAAAAAAATCTCACATGTATTCTGGTTTGATATAAAAACATTATTGTTTTAACAGGGCCTTCCAGCATGAAAATGCATACTTAAAAATTAAAACATCGCACCAGATTGGTTGTTGTCTTGCTTTAAGTCAAACATTGGATTACCCTAAAACTATGAAAATGTGTTTCTGTTCTGCTTATTTTCTTTGATTCTTTCTAGCCCTTTTTTCTTTATATATTGTATTTGTAACCCCCACTTTTGGCAGCCATTTTTACCCTAATGCATTTGATACCATGGCATCATTAATAAATCAATACATGTATCTGTAGACTATTAAGTCAGCAGCATGACTGCAGCTTATGCTTCTGTGTAGCATGAAATCAGCATAAATGCAGCATATACCTGATTTGATCATATTATTCTAAGTTACAGTAGCATGAAAGCAGCATGAATCTAGCCAAGTAAAAAAATTCTAAGACCGTCAGTGCAGTATGAATGCGGCGTACACCAATCAGTATGAGTCCAGCGTATGCTGTCAAGAAGTATGACAACAGCACATAAGAAGCATAAATACCAGCATACTTCAGTTTACGCTGCAATGCAGTATGACTGTCGAGTAAACTGCCACTACCCTGCAGATATAGGGCAAATAGAAAGTTTGAAAACGTGGTGGATGCAGTATGATATCAGCATATGCTGCATTCCAGCATACGCTGCAATTCCGTATGGGTTGGCAGAATATATACATGTGCGATTTTCTTGGTATACCTAAACATTTTCCCGAAGTTTCCCATGTTTTCAGAAGGATATTTAAAAAAAACCTGAAAGTTATGACTTAAATATCAGATTTAGACGTTTATAGTACATTGTCCTAGATATCATGTGGCAACATAATCTGCACTCTGGGTTTACAAGTTGTCATGGTAGGCATAGGTTTATAAGTATACCCACTTAATTCTGCTGAGATTTTCTTCAATTTCTAAAGTTTGTACTTTTTTCATGAAACACAAGTATCCACTTAAAAGCCTGCAAATGTTTCTTTTTAAACAGCACATTACCCATTTAAACGCATTTAAACGCATGTAAATGTCATACACTTTTATTTGGCTTGTGTAATGTGCATGATTCATCCAGACGTTTCGCTAATTGCTTGATAAAAGTCAATTACATTGTAGCAAAAAGGTGCTTGTATTAAGCAAATGACCTTGATCTTTCTAATATTGAGTCAAGAACATTCACAACAACTGTCAGTTTACATAGATTGCGGCAAGAATGTTTGCAATAATTAATCAGATGGATGTATATGATCGTCTTTGTGATAAAATTAACCCATTCATACATGCATGAATACACTGTATTCTTTTGACCTTTGACCTTTAAACTTTACCTTCATTGATCTTAAAAAATCGCAACAATCATTTTCGAAATCTTCTGGGCAGGATAAACATTTTGATGTATAATTATCATGGTAACGTGTGTGTTTTGTTTCAACACAGTATTAGGAAGCAAATATCATGGCTATATAAATTACAGGAAAAAATGGTTTCAAGCTTTTTTTAAAGCTTGTACTTGTTTAAAGAAACATACGCATCCACGTAAATCCCTGTAAATGTTACGCACTTCTGTTTGGCTTGCGAAATATACTGGGTTCATTCAGATGTTTTTCTCACTGCCTAACTAAACACGATCATTTATGCAGCAAAATTGTGCTTTTTAACCCGAGTTTTAGCATTTGACCTTGACCTTTCAAATGTAAAGGTCAAGGTCATTCACAACAACTGCGCCTGTTAATGTCGCAAGCTTTAATTTGGTTTGTGAAATGTACATCATTCATCCAGATAATTTGCTTATTGACGGATTAAATACCATTATTTTGAAGCAAAAATTGCGTTTTTGGCCCAATTTTTGCAAATGACCTTATTATGTTGACCTTTGACCTTGACCTTCACTGTGTTTAAAAAATAAAATGCAACAATCATTTTCGAAATCTACCCGTCAAGCTTAACATTTTGGTATAAAGAAACCCTGAGTAACTAACAAAACTGATAGAGTACATAAGAGACAAACAAGACACTATCTGTCCCGGTTGAGGTCACAGAACGTGCCCAAAATTTGCTTGACCTTGACATTTGGAGCTGAATGTCACGAACATAGCTGAAAAAACTAAAGTCACGTGCATGGCAGGTTGTGACTATATTATCATTTTGAAAATTTATTGAAAGTTTATAAGTTTATTATATAACTTTTACAAACAAAGCGTGTTGCTGGTGGTATTGTAAAACTGTAGAAAAATGCAAATCTAATTCTGTATTGCTGTAACGTAATTTTAAAGTGACCTTGACCTTCGTTTTGTTTCGGAACCAATGCTAAGACACTATTTTTTAAACAGACATTACCTTGGATTATTTTAGTCATAAAATAATCAATTTTAGACAAAAAAGGACATGAAATGTTCGACATGGAAATTAAAATAACATGACTTTTACTACAAAAATCAACCAAAATGTCAACAAATGACCTTGACCTTTCCAAAACGAGGCTTAGCGTCACCGTAACTTTATTGACAATTTATAGCACAGAGTATTGTCTTCTTATTTCTATTGCAAGAGCAAGTCTTTTTGCACAATTTCTTATCTTAGTACAACAATCTGTTCATGGGGTATGAAAATTGTACCAAATGACCTTTGACCTTTGACCTTGACCTTCAAACCATATAAAAAAATTGGCGACAGCCATTTTTTACACCAGCGTGTTATTGTGAACATTTTAGTATATAGAAACCTCGATTAACAAAGAAAAACTACGGGAGCATGTTTGCGTGACATAAGGGACTCCACTAAATCACAAGCGACGTTGCTCACGACGCTGGGTTTCCGACGGCATATTGCAGATTCTTACACACCCTGTCTATAGAGCCAATGGTAAAGTGCAGTGATATATTGAGTGATATATCACTGGGCGGTTAAGCGTGACGTTACTTTGCGCTGTTTTGACGCCATTTTGATTAAATTATGACGTCAGTTATCCCAAAAGTCACGTTACCTTGACGTTAGACGGTGTAACGTTATTTCAATGCGTTCAAAACGTAACGAACGTATGTAAATATTTGCGATGCAGTCAAAAGTTTGGCGCGATTGCTTCAGTGCAATGGTGAAAAGTTAAAGAAACTGAAGGTTTAAAATGATTTTATTCCGTATATTGTGTGTTAGAACCGAAATAGATGAGCTCTAGTGCGTGAAATTGTTGAGTAATATATCACTGCTTGTCGGTCAGTTGTACGCAGATAAATCACTCGCGCTGCGCGCTCGTGATTTGCTCTGCTTTACAACTGACTTCCAAACAGTGATATATAACTCACTTCACAATTCACTGCTAGAGCTGATCTATTTCTTAAATATATTGTCGCAAATTATCAGACGTCGCGTTACATTCTCACTGAGTGTATTAGAATTTGCTTTCTAATAGACAACAAGAGCATATTCTATTGCTTCTTGTAAATATATTTTGTATTATATTGTAATAAACCACTTGTCGTATATGGTTGGCGAAAAGAATCGTATTTTATTTGATTCCCATAAATTATTTTACGGTATTGTATTGAATTGTATTCTTATAACTTTTACCGTGAGGATAACATGTTCGTGAAATGTTTACCCTACATATCTCACATTTATGGAGTAAAACAGGAGGTTATCTTTTTCAATCTAAATGTGGTTCTAATGTGTACCCACAATCATTGTTTTGAGCATAAATATTGAAAATGTCACAATTTTTCCAATGTACGAGGGGAAAGCAAAAACTTCGTGGACTTTGTCAATATATGCGATTTCTCTAAAATTACCGTATGTTTGCGACCAATTTAAGAGAAAGTTTCAGACAAATCGCTTGATAAACGTCGTTTTTATGGCAATTTGTTTGATGCGTGTTAGCGCTACCTGGAGCACGCCAAGACGTTAACGTCATTTGCTAACGGGTTTTCTGTATACGCTGGCCGAGTCAAAAGTTCCTATAAAACATTATTTGTCATTCGACTTCAAGCAAATGTTCGTATATTTATTCCCCATCCGTGAAGGAGAAAGTGTTTAGGCAAATTGCTAGAAAAAAAAATAGTTTTTATGACAATTTCTGCGACAGACGCTAGGATTATACGGGGCATGTCATGACGTTAAAGTTGTTCGCGTAGACTTTTGTGCTTACTTGTTGCTTTTAACATCTATTTCGTTGTGACTAACACTTTGCACATCATTGAACACTGTTGTATGCTTCAGTTCTGATGTGTCTCTAGCTGTTTGTCACATATCAGACGTTTCTGTAGGTTTTATTAGGAAGTCTCGCACAAATTTTATCGATGTGCAAGTTTCCGCCATTTACCAGTAACGTCATTTTGACTAAATCTTTGCTTAGACTTGTCTTTCAAAAAGTGTCGATGAAGCGTTGTCTTTCGAATACGAGAACTGCCATTTCACACTTCAAGCCGTATTACATCATTATCAATATTTCCATAATTTAAGGAGATTTAGAAATGACATTTTTTAAAATATTTATATATACTGAGAGGAATTAGAAACTTAAGTTTTCAACATTACTTATTGTTCACTTATTTTTATATCAATTTTAAATATAATCAGTTGGTTTATTCTGATTGTGACAGTGTGTAATTTTTGATTTACATTTTGTTTTTAGCTCACCTGAGCCGAAGGCTCACAGGTGAGCTTATAGTATACCCATGCTCCGTCGTCCGTCGTCGTCCGTCGTCGTCCGTCGTCCACAATTTCAAAGATCTTCTCCTCTGAAACTGCTTGGCCAATCAAAGCCAAACTTCATGTGGAGCATCCTTAGGAAGGGGGAACGAAAGTTTATATAAATGGTCCAGGTCACATGACCAAGATGACCGCCATGGCTATAAATAGCAAAAACCTTTAAAAATCTTCTTCTCCAGAACCAGTGGGCCGATTTCCACGAAATTTGGTATGTAGCATTGGGGACGCGGGCCCATCATAGTT
The DNA here is from genome assembly GCA_964017185.1 of Rugalucina vietnamica. NCBI lineage: Eukaryota > Metazoa > Mollusca > Bivalvia > Lucinida > Lucinidae > Rugalucina > Rugalucina vietnamica. The sequence goes on from OZ024872.1 coordinate 3,132,074, forward strand.
TATATCAATTATGACCCTAGGATGACCTTGACCTATTTTACGGCAAGGTCAAGTTAGGTCGCCAATGCATTTGAATGGGAAAAAATGGTAAAATGCTATTTAATGGATAAAACTTACTGGGAATAGGCAAATGGACAGAAGATTAATGTTAATGGAAAATTTTAGCCCCTGGGGGGTTGTCTGCCCCTGCCCCGGGGCTATATACATGTATATTTCCATAATAATGAAACATCTCCCCTGAAACCGCTTGGCCAATCAAAGCCAAACTTCATATGGAGCATCCTTGGGAAGGGGGAAAGAAAGTTTATATAAATGGTCAAGGTCACATGATTAAGATGGCCGCCATGGCTATAAATAGAAAAAAACCTTTAAAAATCTTCTTCTCAAGAACCAGAAGGCCTATGATTTTGAAACTTGGCATGAAGCATCAGGCAATGGAGCTCTACAAAGTTTATATAAATCATGACCCTGGGATGACCTTGACCTTTTTTACAGCAAGGTCAACTTAGGCCGCCCATGCATTTGAATGGGAAAAAATAGGAAAATGTCATTTAATGGCAAAAAACTTGCTAAGAATGAGCAAATGGACAGAAGATTTATGTTTATGAAAATATTTTGGGCCCAGAGGGTTGTCTGCCCCTGCCCCGGGGCTATATACATGTGTATGACCATAATATTCAAACATCTTCTTCTCTGAAACCTCATGGTCAATCAAAGCCAAACTTTATGTGGAGCATTCTTAGGAAGAGCAAATGAAATTTTATATAAATGGTCAAGGTCACATGACCAAGATGGCCGCAATGGCTATAAATAGCAAAAACCTTTGAAAATCTTCTTCTCTAGAACCAGAGGGCCTATGATTTTGAAACTTGGCATGACGCATCAGGCAATAAAGCTCTACAAAGTTTATATAAATCATGACCCTGGGATGACCTTGACCTTTTTTACGGCAAGGTCAACTTAGGTTGCCCACGCATTTGAATGGGGAAAATTGTTACAATGTCATTTGAAGGGCAAAACTTGCAGTAAATTGGCAAATGGAATGAATCTTTATGATTTAAAAAAGAAATTGACTCCAGAGGTTGCTCTGACCCTGCCCTGGGGTTATATACATGTATATTACCATTCTAGTCAAACAAGTTTATTGGTATATATCTCGGGTCTCAGGTGAGCGTTTACAGGACCATTGGTCCTCTGGTTTAAATATTGCATTATGTCAAAGGGAATAGAGTTACGTCATTCAGACGTTTTAACCCCAATTTGCATGCAAGACCAAGATTAGAGCCGGTTTCGCTGATGTAAGATACTTAGCATAAGCGTCTGTAATCAAAGTTGTTTGAATACCCTCAATATATTGAAAATTTGAGATTTTATCCTGAAAAACGTAACATTTAGTTTTTAACGTGAAACATGTAAGTGCATTTTCGACGTTTCTTACGCTTGGAAAAGGTTTTCATGATAAATGCTTAAAGTTCATGTTTATGGTAACTCAAAAGAAGCATTTGTCTTATCGACATTGAGACTCTAATTCTGTTTCCGGTGTTTTAACTGTTTACCTTTTTTGTTGAGAGCGAACGTAAACGTCGGGAAGTGTGGTCCCAATTTTTGCGTACAGACATTTCATTAGATAATATGCGATATACCCATTAATTAAATGATTATTTGAATTCTTTTCTTTTCATCGGAAAGAAAGAATCGACTTGATTTAAAACGTCAGCGTGACGTCACGCACAGCTGAGTGGACCTTAACGTTTATGAAAAACTGCTTGCAGTACAAAAATCGATACCGTTTCACCACTTTTAAAATCAAATCCAAGAATAATTCTGTAAAAACGTAAAACAAGCAAAGCTTATGGGCTACGTTAATGACGTCAGTTTAAAAACGCCGGATGAATCTTTAGTGCGATTTTTCGACGCATGAGGCTATCTGTTGACAGCTTTCATTCTAGTGCAGTGGACTGAGACAATCGTACATATTTATGGTTATTTGATGCATCATACACAAAACGCTTAGATTCCATGAATAAACCTGAACACTCTGATTTTGACCATTGCATCAAAAAACTGACCGTATACAGTCTCCTTGGCGAACTTCTTCATCTTTGACGCACCAATTTTGCAGCAGACACACTACTCTATAGGAAATTTATAGCAAGAAACAAAACGTTTTTATTGGTTAAACGCAGGAACTTTCAAAAGACAAAACTTAAGTTTCTATTTCCTTTCAGTATATTTATAAACACGTAAACAGAGATTATACGGCGTGCTCCGGGGTAGCAAACCCCACGTGTTTGTCGACGTATTTTGACCAATCAAAAATAAGATTCGACAAATAACATTTTACACGAATGTCGACAACAGACCATTATTACACTTTTGAAAATACGAAACCAATCGGACGTCAATTATAAAAGTTATTAAGAAAGTCCACGAACTTTTTGCTTTTATTATTGATATTATTATCCGCGGTGCTTTACTAGAACCACACGCGATTTCACGTTTCCGAGTATGTTATTTGAAAGAAGGAGATGCAAGAAGTGCTATTTTATCGATTTTTATCTTGTCCCCGGGTCAGGGTAGGTAGTTTTATTTGTTTCCATTGCAAAAGAAGCGTGACAGAAATCACATTTTCTGTGACCATCTATTGCATATAATGTTATTGAAGTCAAATTCTAAAACCATATGATATATAAAGTGCTATTTAAGAGTGGGGGCACATATATAGTGTTGTCCCTGCAAAACGTATCAGTGCTGTCACAATTATTGAAAATCGATTTTGACCAGAGTTGCGAATCATTTTCTCAGATCAAAACAATCGCGTTTTGTAGACGACACCAAGCTAAAGAAGTAATGATAAAAAACGTTTGAACAAATCGCAATACTCCGTTCCTATACCATAAAGAAATGTCGAAATTGAAGTGGGAATTTTACAAGCATCAGTGCTATCACGTGCATTTTGCCGCTTCTTGCAAATACCACATACATTTTAAAACCATGACTGAATTTAAACTTTGGGCCAGTTAGAATAGACATGCAAAGTTTTCATCCTGCATTCTGTTGTTAGTCATTAGAATTACATTTATGTGTGAAACTCAGTACTGTCACGGTCAGTGCTGTCACGGTCGTAACAGTACTGATGTATGACAGCACTGAGTTGACTTCTGTCAGAAGGTGTGGATTCAGGCTATTTCCTAGACTAAAGGGGGTCATGTCGCCTTTCATGAGAGGGTCTCAGTTACTAACTAGCACCAGCAGCAGCCAGAAGTGACAATTTTGTATCCGTTTGAAAACCATTTGAGGTGTGTGGGGGTGATACAAAACTACAAATTCAAAATTCTTTGTTGACCAGGGTATATCCAATTAGCCCCGGGGATGGTACTCCCTTAAAGATATAGAGCCAGTATTTGTATGTAGCGCGATAAATGCCATTTTTGTGTCGTCCACACCAAATTAGATTACCCCTATTCAGTGAAAGATAAATTTCAAGCCCCCACTTTATACAGAAAAATCGCCTTTTCTTTAAAACGCCATCCTTTTCCTCGAGGGGTGGGAGGGACAACTCGGGGTAATTCTGGTACGGATGTGCCGTAAAACCTACCAGATTCATATACCTCGAAAAAAAGGGACCGGTAATATACACTCTAGGGGTCTATGGTACATAAAAATACGAAAATTTTAACCTTCTTTGACGCATGTGTCTTTTGTGTTTGTATGTTGCATAAAATTACGAAAATGTGTTACCAATGCAATATACAGAGATTTTTTTTCAGCTTTAAAAAATGAAAAAAAAAAATCGGGTTGTGGCCTCGCCGCTATGTTAACATAAAAATGAAATGTTGTGGACAAAACGTAAAGAAGAACCTCCAACAAAATTTGCCCAAGCATTGAAACCGGCGACATGCAAACAGTACAACCACGTCAACCCATGGCTCTTTTCCAACTCCGTTCCTTCATGTGCATTTCACTGTGCCGGTTTGAAATTAACTACCCGTACATGTATGAGGCTGGTTACTACGAAGAAAAAAAGCTCCGTCCCGACATGACTGAAAGTTATTGACTCGGGTACATAAAACAAACAAAAATATGAGACGCGTCATGAGAATACATGATTTTGCATATGTGAAAGCAAAAGTGTAGCTCAGCTACAAGGTAAGCTAAACTTGAGGCTCATCTAAGGGGGTATTAGCTCAAATCTCACTAAAAAAAATGACCTTTCTCCCCAGCTCCCTAAAACATTTTCCTTGCTCCCAGATTCCTAAAACCAAAAATGTTCTCTTAATCCCCAACTCCCTTCAAAAGTTTTCCAGTTCTCCCAAGCTCCCTGAAAACAAATGGCCCTGCTACCCAGCTCCCTGGGTCCCAAATTTACAGCGTTCTTTTGTCGTGAACAATCCTGGTTGGCTCAGACCTGGTCGAAAGCCCCAAAGACACGTTTTCTCATGCTGCAGCTTAAAGTGATAAGCTGAATAGCGCTTCTACTGCGCTTTACGTGTTACATCGCGTTTGGATTGCGTGTAGAGAACGTGCTGTGTTAGAGCATTGGATCTACGCATATGTGTCCCTGGTTCGAGAATCAGCCGAGGCTTCGTTGGTAGCGACCTTACACCCAGGATTACCTGTTGCAGGGAACTCGGAGGTTCGGGGAACTCGGAGGTAAACAATGGAAGGCAAATCCGACTAGAGGCACTATTTTACTTTCAATTTACGTCCACTTTAGAAATTTTAACATACCGCACATACAAAGTTTAGAAGACGAAGCCCCTGCATGCACCATCAGTTTAAGCTGACACGTCAATTTTCAATCAAAAATAAATAATGTAAACTGGAAATTGCATGATTGTAAAGCACTTTCAATTTGGACCACTTAATTTTGAGTATTTACGATATTTTCGTATTAAACAGCGGCTGGTTTCTAAAAATACAGTGTCTTAATGAGCATCATGCAAAATTTTAGCCTCATATATGCAAAATATCCAGTGTTTTTACCCAGGTAAATGTAGGAGGTATCACAATTTAGGGTACGGTAATTATCGGAGTATGATCTGGATAACTCGGAGTAACGTCAAATTTAGGATATGGGTAAAGTCGGAGGGTCAGTTCATTGAAAATGACTCGTGATTTTGCTTCTGGGGCAAACTAGACTTTAATTTTATGACATACGGCCCCGTTAATATGTAAAGTACCAAATATACATTAATATGCCAAAGTGAAGTACCAAATATACTCTAACCTACATGTATGTTACTCTAGCCTAAATGTATGACATGGACTTATTATTAACATATTTAAGCATATAATTATTTGGCATGATTATTATGTTGTCGATTTCATTAAGCACTCTTAATCATTCAATCACTAACCGCATGTGTCCAATTCACTCTCAGGGTAACAAGTAGAACAAGTCAAGTTCTGCATGCGTGTGTGTCAGGAATTTATTCTGGGGTTCTCCCGTGTTCGCCCAACCTATTGATGGAGTCGTCTCGATATGTCTGAAACAACCTTGTAAAGGTGAAAGGGACATCAGACAATAAAAATAAAAAATTGAGCGACCGCATCAGAAAACCGTCCCACAATTAGCCTAACTCGTCTGAAACGTTTTGCCAAAATCTGCTATAATCTCATAATTCAAAGTGTCAAAAAAGGGAGATCTAGATGAAAATAAAAGTTCAAAATGACAATGATCAGGAAAAGGCGCAATCAGAAAGAAATTCCGACCCCAACGAAACTGAGGCAGGAAAAAACCAAATTGACAATTAGGTACTTATACTGAGAGAACATATTGTAAGCCGAGTGAGCAACTATTGCCCAATTAGCGGCCACTCAGTTACCATAACTTAAACTAAAACTATGAAAACGTACATAAAGTATCATCAGCTCTTGAAAGAAAACCCGTATTCTGTATGTTCAAGTAAAAACGCGTGCACAAGATTTTTCTCGTCGATCGAGTTCAAACGCAGACGAGGGCACTGACAAAAATATCCTCCCCTCTCCGTATTTCTCCCAACGGAAAGTTGGCCAGGAAAATTTAGCATCAGCTGTTTTATAAGCTGTAAAATGACATTTTTTCATGTGCAACATTGAAAGATTCTAACGAGTACCCACAGTCGATAATGTGAATAAAAATAAATAATGCACACAAGATGGGATGTAAGGGGTTTAGATCTGAGATTGCATAGACGGTAGCTTGCTTGTTGACCATCTCCTTTCATAGTGTACATCAAACACACCCTCCCAAATACGCATGTGCGCATACTTACCGTGTCACAACAATCAGAATAAACGTTTTGTGCTTACCTTTCCTTAATTCGTAGGCAACTGGAAGTGCTCCAAACAAATATACTCTCAGATAAATATTATCAAGAAAAAAGAGTGGAAAAAACAGTTCTTTAAATGTTGAAATACCTCCGAATCTCCAAAACCGTCCCTCCGAGTTCCCAATATTACATTTCAAAATTACTCCGAGAATTCCCGTATCAAAAGATGTGACACCATCTTAATGTTTTTAAGCCTGTAGAGTTCAAAGTTTATCCTTTTGTAATCATGCGCAAGGATGCTTAAAATCTCGAGGAGAAAGCCTTAATTTTGAAATGTAGCTGCCGGTTTGTTGACAAATGTTATTAGTCGTCCACTCATTACCTGACAATACAAATTTTCTTGCTGCGTGAGCATAATTCTGAGTTCGAAATACTTTAGCATGTAAATGTGAGGACAAAGACGGCCACTCATACATTTTTTGCTTATTATAATACATTTTAGTCCAAAACACCAATAAGTTCTGATTTTACCGTTATGTGATATTAAAAATGATATTATACTGACCCTAGTCAAAGGCGCCTTCCATTGCTTACCGCTCCGAGTTCCCCGAACCTTCGAGTTCGCTGTAACTGGTAATCCTGGGTGCCTTAAATCAGTCACTGTCCCTAAGTTCATCGGGTAATGGTAAGAAATTAATCAACTCCGCACACATTGGAATGAAATAGGCGAGATTGGATAATTATCAGTGCTGTCACGATATCAGTGCTGTCACGGTCATAATTATTTAAAATACTCAAAACACATCATATATTTTGGTATGTAATGATACCATACTGAAGTAGTAAACGTTTAGCAGCAATTATTTTTGGTTTAATCGTACAAGATTATGTCTACAAAAATAAAGCGCTTCAGAAACAGAACAAATCACAGTGTGTGCATTTTCATTGAAGCTCTCTCCCTCGTTAATTCATTGAAAGTATTTAAGGCTAGTGTGAACTATTGTTCGTGATAAGTTATAAGTACCCCCACTTTCAGATTGGGGAAGTCTTATCAAATAAGCGTTTTACGCAAGAAAGTTTGTTCGTGACAGTACTGATATTTTTTCAATAGTACCATACAATTATTTAATGCTGGTGCACTTTTTGTTCAGTTAAACTCGGCATGTTTTATTTCTGTATTCTATATGCTCTTGTTAACTAAACAATCTCATTAAAAAAGAAAAACTGGACAATTATTTTTTTTTTCGTTTTGCCTTTCTGGATTGCTCCATTTTTTGATAATGACCCGTATATTACATGGGCGTGTTCTCGTAATGATTACCTCCGCCCTCGAGATGATGATGTTGATGAGCACTCTGTCATTATTTCTGAACACCTTCATTGATTTGTGAAGAGTTTCTGTGTAGTAATTCATGCTGTCTTCAAGATATGAAGCTGCAACACATGTGGAATTATATTATTAACTGAGCCTTTGCGTGACAAAACCAACAATTTGGGTTTCCGACCAGGTCCGACACAAACCAGGCTGTACAATCACAGTAGACGGTTAGAAGCTTGACATTTCGGATTTAGAAAGAAAAGGAATTGTACTATCCGTGTAGCGAAAACAAAGGCGCTGATCAGCTTCGCAGTTACTGCGAAGCTGATCTGCGCATTTGTTTTCGCCTATGAAGATTGTTGGTTTTCCCATTCGGCGGAATATCATGCAGAATGTTCAATCTTAATATGTGCAGAATGTTCAATCTTAATATGTGCAGCCTCTTCACTTAAATCGGTTATTAAACCAAAATGTAAACCTCTTGGTTAACATAGTGTGCAGTCTTTGCTTCAAGCACAAACATAAGCATCAAACACAACATAAGCATTAACCAGGTCGGTTTCATGTTTACCATACGCAAAATTGCACAGTAAGTGTAGTTAGTACCCGTTGATGTCCTTTGATGCTGCTTTCTGTCACCAAATGCGACTGCCAGTATTTGTATACTTTTGAATTACGGAGCGCAGCGATGTTAATGGATGCTACCATTCAGTGAACATATATATTTTAAGACCGTTTACTGCATGGCTTATATAATATAGCAATATTACCCATAGTGAGCAGAGCATCTCTGAAATCACCTTTCGTTGACTGCGTTATAGCTTCCTTCAATGGCAGGCCGGTTATCTGAAATATACACAGATGCTCGTATGTCAATTTAGGAAATGGATAGAAGGAACGAATGAAGGAATAAAGGAAATAATGAATGAAGGAAGGAAGAAGACAGGAAGAATGGAAAGAAGGAAAAATGAAGGAAGTAACCAGATGACCAATGGTCCTATAAACGCTCACCTGAGATCTGGGATGTGTGACTTAAGTTGACCTTGCCATAAAATGGGTCAAGGTCATCCCAGGGTCACTATGTATATAAACTTTATAAAGCTCTATTGTCTAATGCTTCATGCCAAGTTTCAAAATCATAGGCCTTCTGGTTCTGCAGAAGAAGATTTTTAAAGGTTTTTGCTATTTATAGCCATGGCAGCCATCTTGGTCATGGGAACTTGACCTTTTATATAAAATTTCATTCCCTCTTCCTAAAGATGCTGCACATAAAGTTTGGCTTTAATTGGCATAGCGGTTTCAGAGAAGTAGATGTTTGAATATTATGGTCATATACATGTATATAGCCCCAGGGCAGGGGCAGATAACCTCCTGGGGTCATTTTTTTTCCATTTGCATACTGCCAGCAAGTTTCCCCCATTTAATTACCTTTTACTACTTTTTCCCATTCGAATGCATTAGCGACCTAAGTTGACCTTGCCTTAAAATAGGTCAAGGTCATCCCAGGGTCATGATTTATATAAACTTTGTAGAGCTCAATTGCCTGCTGCGTCATGCCAAGTTTCAAAATCATAGGCCTTCTGGTTCTGGAGAAGAAGATTTTTAAAGGTTTTTGCTATTTATAGCCATGGCGGCCATCTTGGTCATGTGACCTTGACCATTTATACAAACTTTCATTTCCTCTTTCTAAGGATGCTCCACATAAAGTTTGGCTTTGATTGGCCAAGCGGTTTTAGAGAAGATGTTTGAATATTATGACCATATATATTTATATAGCCCCAGGGCAGGGGCAGACAACCCCCTGGGCCCAAAATATTTTCATAAACATAAATTTTCTGTCCATTTGCTCATTTCTAGCAACTTTTCTGCCATTAAATGAAATTTTACTATTTTTCCCATTCAAATGCATGGGTGACCTAAGTTTACCTTGCCGTAAAAAAGGTCAAGGTCATCCCAGGGTCATGATTTATACAAACTTTGTAGAGCTCCATTGCCTGATGCTTCATGCCATGTTTCAAAATCATAGGCCATCTGGTTCTGGAGAAAAAAATTTTTAAAGGTTTTTGCTATTTATAGCCATGGTGGCCATCTTGGTCATGTGACCTTGACCATTTATACAAACTTTCATTCCCCCTTCCTAAGGATGCTCCACATAAAGTTTTGCTTTGATTGGCCAAGCGGTTTCAGAGAAGAAGATATTTGAATATTATGGTCAGATACATGTATACGAGGGTCATTCAAGAATTAATGACAATGATTCAATAAAACTTTATTCTTAACAGTTGTGAGATTCTCATATACCTTCAACCAAAATTTAAGATGTATGCTACTCAATCGTTCCTGCAAAAGTTTGCAATCATGCCAGTTCTGTGGTTGCTAGGCAACCAAAGAATGCAAGGTAAATGACCTTGGACGCGACACACTCTTGTTAATAAAAGCGAGTACTTGCCTGAATGGAAGACCAGTACCTTGAATCTGTATACAGCATTTGACAAGGATTAAATGTGTGTTTGTTCTAAGCATTATTGTCAATGATATTGAATACAGGTGCACTGTACACAGTGTCTCAAAATGACCATGCATCATCTTTTGATCAAATTTTAATGTATTAAATATGGCTAGTCTTTTTAAAAGATAATACTTGTTCCATAACATGCCCAGACTTTTAATTTTTTGTTTTTGTAAAGAAGCCATTTAAATACCAATAAAATTAAACATATCATTTTCTGTTTGAATCAATTTGATTTTTTCATTATTTGGTTTAAAACACACTGTTAGGCTCAGAATGTCTATACTTTGGCTTGTTCTGCTGTTGCTTAGCAACCACGCACATTGCAAATCAGGAAATTGCCATGAATGATATAGTTGCTATTGTTGACCTTTGGTGCTATCATTTGTCATCACAAATCACTGATGAGACTGTCCCAGCAACTATTGTGCACGTTTTACTTACCCCACCCCCTAACAAAAATGCGTAAAAATCAACTTTTTCGCGTCCATGGACACTTCAGGGGTCATATTCAAATGAGCATAGCTTCAAATGTAGCCATGATAGAAGCACAAAATTTTCAGCACAAATATATAATATATGTGTCCACATGCATTATATCAAATCATACCAAGTTAAATTATACTTTTCGAGATATGGATCCATTGTCATTAATTCTTGAATGACCCCCGTACAGCCCCGGGGCAGGGGCAGACAACCCCCTGGGCCCAAAATATCTTCATAAACATAATTTTTCCTGTCCATTTGCTCATTTCTAGCAAGTTTTCTGCCATTAAATGACATTTTCCTATTTTTTCCCATTCAAATGCATGGGTGACCTAAGTTGACCGTGCCGTAAAAAAGGTCAAGGTCATCCCAGGGTCATGATTTATACAAACTTTATAGAGCTCTATTGCCTGATGCTTCATGCTAAGTTTCAAAATCATAGGCCTTTTGGTTCTGGAGAAGAAGATTTTTAAAGGTTTTTGCTATTTATAGCCATGGCGGCCATCTTGATAATGTGACCTGGACCATTTATACAAACTTTCGTTCCCCCTTCCTAAGGATGCTTAATATGAAGTTTGGCTTTGATTGGCCTAGCGGTTTCAGAGGAGAAGATCTTTGAAATTGTGGACGGACGGACGACAGACGACGGCCGACGGAGCATGGGTATACTATAAGCTCACCTGTGAGCCTTCGGCTCAGGTGAGCTAATAAAGAAGTATACGTTACTCTTTATTTTATAAAAGTGGTCCATTTGGTTTTTTTCATAATTTTTCTATGGACCCCCTTAGTTTCGACGAGTGTAGATCACTAATTTTTAAGTTAGTTTTTTTATATGGTCATTGATTTGTTTTGAAGTATTACGTAGCTTAAACAATAAAAAAGAGAATGAAATGTTTGCACTTATTAAAGCAACTTTTGATTCTTTTTGTTACTAAATCCCTGTAATGAAAATGTACAAGTAGGCAAAGATCAGGAAAAGGCGCAATCAGAAAAAGATTCCCACTCCAAAAACCGAGGTGGGAAAAAAACAAACTAACAATCAGGTACTTATACCATGAAACATATCGTAAGCCGAATGAGCAGCTATTTTCCCAATAGGTGACCACTCAGTTACCTTAACTTAACTAAATATATGAAAACATATATAAGGCACCAAAAGCACAAAAAAAATAAACACCAAGACATAAAACAAAAAGAACCACCACAGAAGTATCGACTTGGAACGATCAGTAACACAAAGTTACTGGCGGGCTTAAACCGGTTTTACAGGATCCTAACCTCACCCTCAGCTTCTACAGTGGTTCATAACATATAGTTAGTTATTCGGTCCTCTTGGTGAATCTCTAACTAGTCAATGAATCATCAAGAACAAACAAATAAATCATGATATACATCCTGATGAATTAAAAACCAAGATTCACAGATTGAGTAAGCTGCCCGACGATGGAGATCCCTGGGCGCCGAATAACCTACTAACTCCGGAGCAAATAACTAAAATGAATAGCTTTATGTCGGGGCCATCATAGAGTCTGACGCCCGACCCACCGGCGTGCAATTAAAGAAGGCAGCATAGTTATCAACCATGATTGGGTTAAAAACTAAGCATGCAGACTGTCGCATAACATTCAAGTTATAATATATACGTCTGTAACGTGTTATGATTTTTCTGAACTGAAAAGTCATTAATTCCTTTAAGTTTCTTGAATTTGTAAACCAAGTCACCATAAAATTCAGGTTCCGAAAGGCAACTGAGACAAAAAAGGCGGAGACAGGCAGAAGACAGCAGCCAGGTGGACCTGCAGGCGATGGCGTAACAGGAGTAGCGTTGACGATATGTTGGACGAACTCGAGTGGCCATCCCTGGAGGACCGCAGGGTGAAGTCTCCCTTAACTTTCTTTTACAAGATTCACTCCGGTACGTGTCTCTTGTTAAAGATAGATATCTGACCCCAGCACCCAATTTAAGAAGTACCAGGGCATCTCATAATTCACAATATACAAGATATATGGTCTATAGTGATGCTCTGCAGAATTCTTTTTTCCCGAGGACTATCCCTTTATGGAATAGTCTTCCCTCTTCAGTGGTCTCATCAAAGACTGCTGAAGAATTCAAGGCTCTCATTTAGATCAGGGGTTCACAGAGGTATCCCAGCGGACACATGACGTCAGAATGACGTCATATCAACGTCGATGCGACGTCATGGCGTCGCATCGACGTCGATCTGACGTCATTCTGACGTCATGTGCCTGCTGGGATACGTTTCAGTATGCCTTTGTTTAGCTTCTTGTAAATAGTTTTAATGGCCCATCCCGAATGTTCTCCCCATCTTGCTAAATTCAAAATTTAGCACCCACCCAACACCTGAGATGATGATCAGAAATTAATCGACTCAGTATATAAAGATAGATAAATGGAGTTTAAAAGAAACACTAGCAGTGACAATAGCTCCATTAAAATTGCTAAAATGTTATCTGAAAAAGATCCGTTACCACAAAGTCAGAAAAAAAATCCAGTTCGTGATAAAGCAAACCTTCGAATTTCAAAGATCTCACAAGGAACCATGGTTGACAGTTTGTATTCATATTTGTAATTTGTGAAAGAATAACCAGTTTTGTACTAAGGCTGAAAAGTTGGTGTTTTTTATGGGAACTATTTACAAAGCTGCATCCTGATTTTCATTCAACGTATAGTTTAGAATTTCAATCATGGTAAAGGGGCTGTTAAGAATTACTTGGAACGGGTCAGTGTAATTTTGCAAGAAATCATATTCCAGCATGAATTTTGCTCAGCATTGGTACAAAAATATTTATTCTTTCACAAGTTACAAATGAAAATACCAACCGTTAATCATGGCTCCTTGTGGAATCTTTGAAACTCGAAGATGAGTTACATAAGTGCGCAGCTGTACAGTACCCTGTGAACAATATTTATAATCGCTATAATTATACAAAAACAATTTTACTTGTTTTATGCAGTTTAGCTACCTTTTGGTAAATATGGCACACAGAAGCAAACTTTTGTTTGTTAAAAGACGTAAGAATTTCTATCAAAGCATCTTCGTGGTCCTGTGTTGGTCGCTCTCCGGGCTACAAAACAAAAACATTCAAGATACTTTATTTCAGTTAATAAATATACAATAATGTTGCACTTAACCATGCAGTGAACTTAAATGAACTGTGACGGGATAGCCTCCCTTGTAGAATACGTTGGTGCAACGTATTAGCGGCATATTAAGTGTTTGTAATATGCAAATTTCAAACTCGAAACTTTGTGAATCGAGTAAGTGTTCAGTATACAGCGCAGTAAACCACCCTTGGTGGATGAGCATGCTTTTCCACCGACGGGGTTTCTGTGTCTCGGCTCGGCTGCACGTTACATTTGGTGGCAGCGGTGGGATGATGACAACCGCCAGACCGGGGTTGCCTTACCCATGTAGTCCCCAGGCCAAGACTCGGGACGAGTCTTCTCGGAGGGGGAAGTAATGTGACGGGATAGCCTCCCTTGTAGAATACGTTGGTGCAACGTATTAGCGGCATATTAAGTGTTTGTAATATGCAAATTTCAAACTCGAAACTTTGTGAATCGAGTAAGTGTTCAGTATATAGCGCAGTAAACCACCCTTGGTGGATGAGCATGCTTTTCCACCGACGGGGTTTCTGTGGCTCGGCTCGGCTGCACGTTACAGAACTATATATTATCCATCGAGCAAAAAAGAAACGTTCATGTACTAAATTTGTATTTACTAGTAGCACTGTTCTCCCATACAAACGGGAAGTTGGCCGTCAGTTTTTTGGTAGATCGCTTCTCGTTTGATCTCATGCTAGAGACTCCTCACACTGATTTGTGTTTTGGAGTCGAATTTCTATGCTGTTTGAGCCTTATGTACATTTTCATATTTTAGTTCAGTTCGGGTAACTGAGTGGCCGCCTATTGGGGAATAGCTGCTAACTCGGCTTACGATATGTTTTCTTGGTATACGTACCTAAGTGTCATGTTAGATATTTCTTACCCTCGGTTTATGGAGTGGGATTATCTTTCTGATTGTACCATTTCCTGATCATTGCCTAATTGTTCCCTTTTTGGGTATTTTTCTTATTTTTGCTCAAACATAGATTATAATCTTTAAACTATAGCCGCGTCACGGAAAAACACGGCTTGTATGTTTCCGACTAGGATCGGTTGTGGATTTATGAACATAAATTCTACAAAATAAAATGACAGTAATAAATAATATTATCTGTAAAAAAGACAATATAGGCCTAAACATATTGCATGCTCAAGTCTCTATTAATTTAACGAAGAGATTTGGAGCATTTCAATTACATAGTTTTCAAAAAATGAAAAATCAACAAGCTTTTTTTTCTGGAAAACATGTTTCTATAAAGTTTCACATTATTTAAAATGTCCTAAAGGCTAATAAAAATAATGTTATGACACAACGGGTTTCCAGAACATAATTTTTAAATAAACAATTGCTAGTTATATGTTTTACCCTCCATAATCTTCTTGCATTTTCTTCGACTGTCCATTCGTCTGTCTGTTCGCCATAATCATCAGACTGACTAAGTTGAACAAGGCACAGAGTTTGAAAGGACCCACTGGTGTCCCCTTTAACGTCATCATCTACCGGGTGACCATATACTACAATCGTTTGTATATATTAGGAGATCATTCAAAAAGTATTGCAATATTTATTGTAGTTTTGTACATGTATTTAATTACCCGAACAAGGTTTGAATTATGTTTCCTAAAGCATAAATTCAATTAGCATTCAGTGAACGTTTATTTGGATGTACGACTGTCTGCTGCATATCAGCAATATTACACAACTAAATGCAACTCGGTCACGAATCATAAAAAGAAACCCAAATAATATATACATATTCACTTACTTCTTATTTACATCTAGTGTAATAACGGTTTGGTCAAAAATAAAGACATTGTACATGTACAATGCAATCTGGGCGAAATGTGCTAAATAACATTTGATAAATGTTGAAAAACTGGCTTAGATTTATTTATCAAAGCGAGGGACTTTCGCATACAATTAAGCTACAAATTGAGTTATAGTTTGTTTATTTGATCTCTTGTATGCCTTTTTGTTTGATTAAATGACTATTTGTACAGCACTTGCTGTATATTCGCCTGTAACCCTGGATTGGTATTCAAAGGCCTAGGGCATTTAAAGCCTGTTTTTGGCCTCAGATTTTGCTAAAAAAAATAAATTTTGGAATTAAGGTGAGAAAATTATTCCTAAAAACAGCCACATGTCTTGCCTTTTAAAAACCAGAACAAGAACTTCTTTTATCCTACAAGCGTTGCCATGGCAACGTGCAGAAGAAGCATAGATAGAGCACATTTTGTAACTTTGGGTCTATTTTTTACCATTTCTGAACACATTTTTTAATTTTCAAGTGCCGGTCCACACGGCCGGTAGTTGAAAATGATGTTAAATGGTGAAAAATATACCCAAAATTGCAAAATGTGGTATTTCTATTTTTTTAGGAGCGTTGCTATGGCAACATGCGTAATTTGAATGTGAATGTTGCGCTAGAATTTATAAGCAGGGACCTATATTGCAATACTTTTCTCCTCAAAATTCCAAATTTCAATTTTTTACCAATTCATGAGGCCGAAATTAAATCCCCTAGGCCTTTGTTATTCGTACACACTTGTAGGTCATTAATTAGTCAAATTTACCACATGGAATAAACATTATCAGCTGTACATAGAATATAATTTTGTGACCAAAAACAATAATAAAATTGACATCAGGAAAACATGTCCGTCAAAGAAATAACCCCTTAAGCCCCACTTTCATACAGTTAAACTCATGACTGGGGTTTACAGGGGTATGCATTTTTCTTATATTTGATCCAAAACAAAAAATGTGTGTACCCACATTCTATGTTTTGAGCAAAAATACGAAAAATAAATCTAAAAAAAAATCAAATGAAAATTATTCAAACAGCTAAAATTATTGTTAATATATATGCTATTTTAATAATGAAAAGGTACAAGTAGGCAAAGATCAGGAAAAGGCGCAATCAGAAAAAGATTCCCACTCCAAAAACCGAGGTGGGAAAAAACCAAACCAACAATCAGGTACTTATACCATGAAACAATCGTAAGCCGAATGGGCAGCTATTTTCCCAATAGGCGGCCACTCAGTTACCTTAACATAACCAAAAACATGAAAACACACATAAGGCGCCAACAGCACAAAAAAATTTTTAAACACCAAGACATAAAACAAAAAGAACCACCACAGAAGTATCGACTTGGAACGATCAGTAACACAAAGTTACTGGCGGGCTTAAACCGGTTTTACATGGCCATAACCTCACCCTCAGCTTCCGCAGTGGTTCATAACATTTAGTTAGTTATTCGGTCCTCGTGGTGAATCTCTAACTAGTCAATGAATCATCAAGAACAAACAAATAAATCATGATAAACATCCTGATGAATCAAAAACCAGGACTCACAGACTGAGTAAGCTGCCCGACGATGGAGATCCCTGGGCGCCGAATAACCTACTAACTCCGGAGCAAAAGAAAAACACCAGTTGGACCCCGGTGGGCCAAGCAACAGACAAGAAGCTCCGGCCCCAACCAACTAAAATGAATAGCTTTATGTCGGGGCCATCATAGAGTCTGACGCCCGACCCACCGGCGTGCAATTAAAGAAGGCAGCACAGTTATCAACCATGATTGGGTTAAAAGACTGTCGCATAACATTCAAGTTATAACCTATACGTTTGTAACGTGTTATGAAAATACATTATATAATCCATAAAACACAATATCAAAGTGAACTAAAATAATGCACGACGTGACGCAGTAGTACACATTGGTAACATCTCAGGGACCTGTGGTTCGAAACAAACATTTTTAAACTTTATTTGCATATAAATGTTAGTTAGATCAATGTAAGACTCTTTTGCATTCTACTGAACCAGATTCAATGAAAATAGCAGACTTGTAATTGCACGTTGATTGCATCTCCTTAATGAATTGTTATTTAAGGATTGAAATTCAGATTTTAGCTTTCACTGGATGATGAAAACCATTAGGCTGTTTTAATGTCTGTGAAGCCCGAAGGGTTTCTCGGAGACATTAAAACAGCTAATGTTTTTCATCATCCAGTGAAAGCTAAAATCTGAATTTCAATACTTATATTTACATTATATATTATCAATCAAGTATCAGATGTTTAATTGCACATATCACCGCTCATTTTCATGTTATTAGACATTAAATCCGACTTAACGTAATTTTGGAATAGCCAAAACGTCAAATTTTCGCGCCTAACGTCATGGCGATACGCGACCAACGTCACGACAACAAGAGTAAACAAACAACGTCACTGGATGGGTTTTGACGTCGCCCCGCCAATAGGCGTGGCCTATAGATCACGTGACTTAGTGTTTTTCATTGGGAAATGAAGAACATCAAGAAAGATACTTTCATCTAGGGCGATTGCAATAAAAATGTAAATATTTAAGCGAAATCGTTCTAGGCTACATACATGTACGTAAAAACATTTGCTTTGAGCACAGACCCCGTCACATAAACTTACACTCAAAATAACGTTCCCTGATTTTGGCAAGTTCCTTGAAAAAATATGCAAATTGTGTTTAAGCACAGAAATATAACACCACTAAACAAATGCTTTACCAATGATTACTGTGACATTTTGTTGAATTCTGATAAAGTAAATTTAAAAATGAGAGCCTTAATTCACCAATGAATATGAAGGTACAAGTAGGCAAAGATCAGTAAAAAATGGGATCCTTAATTCACCAATGAACAGGAAATATTATTGACTACATCTGACTAGAAAATTAATTGAGCCTGTGCGTGAGAAAACCAACAATTTGGGTTCCAACCAGGTCCGATACAAACCAGGCTGTACAGTCACAGAAGATGTCTGTATTTAAGTAGAAGAGGGGTTGTACTATTCTAGTAGCGAAAACAAAGGCGCTGATCAGCCTCGCGGTTACCGCGAAGCTGATGTGCGCCTTTGTTTTCGCCCAAGCTGTTTGTTGGTTTTCTTATGCAGAAACTTAATTCTGATTTTAATCAACCGTTGACATGATGAGATATGGACCAATGTCATGACTATTTTTGGATGACCCTCGTTCTTATACATTTGTTAAATGCTGCAAAGCGGTTAAGCTTCAAATGAATTTGGCAACCAGATCTAAGTGGAAATGAATGTTACTGTGTGGAGATGGTTTAAAAACTTACTGAAATTTCGAGATAAAAATTCAAAACAAAAAATCTTGACACAGTTACCACCATTTTTACAACCGTAGATTTACCTGTGGTGAGCGGGAGGCCAGTATATGTGTCAGCGCCATCTCATTGGTTCCCAGTCCCTTGACGGCATAGTTGATAAGCTCGGCGTCCTGAGTTGTCTGATCTTGTAGCAATGCTGTACACAAGTCACGGTAGTCGCCCTTGAATTCTGATCTGATATCGTCTAAAACATCCTGCAAATGATGGACATGCGATACAAGATTACACGAGCCGATCTTCAAGTATTACTTTTGGGTAAATATAGTTACGTCAACTACTAGATTTGCTTTTGGCAACATAGATAAAACTGTCCACTATTTTGAACATTTCAAGCGCCATTGACACATAATTCAAAAATATCAATTATTGACTCAATACAACCACATTAATTCTGGAATTATCGAGCCTGTGACTTACTTTAAGTATTTTAAGACATATCTCCCACTTGTTTGTCCGAGTGTACATGTGCATGGCGTTAAATCTTAAACCATATAATGTAGAGCCCTGTGTAGGTAGGCATTTTTTCCTTTGGGAAATAAGCTCTATTGAACCTTAGCATATACATAGTATCTATTGATCTAATTTTCTTCCAGTCTTTAATCAACAAGTATTTTTTTTTATTTCTTAGAATATAAGTAAATAATAGTTAGTTAAGTATTTCCCACCTTGGATCTGTGAGTGGGAATTTTTTTCTGATTGCCCCGTTTGCTGATCATTGCCTACTATAACCTTTTTAATTAAAGATTTTTGTCATTTATTTCCTTTGGTTCAGACCGCGTTTTTCCAAACTGGTCAAGCTTACCTTGTCACGTCGCACCTTGTACGCATGCGCCATGTCAAGTCGTTGAGTCATTGACCTTGTGCTGAGCAGATGGTTGACTGTATCTTTATCTTTTTCTGAGAAAATAGAAATTGGCGACTTTAAGCAACAAATATTGGTATTTTTTTTATTTTGTTTAAAAAAATGAGCCATATAGATAACAACAATTCGTAATTGTGCTGAGTTTTCTCTTGCTTACATGCACAATGTCCTGCTATGCCCCATATGCACTGTGTTCTGTATATTGTTTCAACAAGGAAAGGTATGCACCAAATATGAATATCGAGTGTTTTGTTTTATTCTGTATGATTTTTAGCTCACCTGAGCCGAAGTATACCAAACAGTCCGGCGTCCGTCCGTCGTCCGTCCGTCCGTCCGTCGTCCACAATTTCAAAGATCTTCTTCTCTGAAACCGCTTGACCGATGAAATCCAAATTTTGTGTGGAGCATCCATGGGTAGGGGGAACGAAAGTTTGTTCGCGGGATCTTGATCACATGACCAAGATGGCCGCCACGCCCATATATGGTAAAACCCACTCAAAAATCTTCTTCTCAAGAACCGGCGGGTCGATTTTCACGAAACTTGGTATGTAGCATCGGGGACTCCAGCCCATCATAGTTTGCGCAAATGATTACCCTGGCATGACCTTGACCTATTTTACGGCAAGGTCAATTTTGGAAACATAGGCTTTTACATGGGAAAAAGTGAAAACTATGGATTTTTTGAAAACTATTGCAGCCTGAGACCTGAAAAGTGGCAGAAGCAAACAACTAACGGAGTAGATGAAGGTATGTGATTAATTTAGGTCAAGGTCATCTCTTGACCTTGGCCTGTCTGTCGTCCATACACACTTTTCAAAGATCTTCTCAGAAACCGCTTGGCCAATCAAATTGAAATTTTATGTGCATCATCCATGAGTATGGGTAACGAAAGTTTGATCGCGAAATCCAGGTCACATGACCAAGATGGCCACCACGCCCATATATGGTAAAAACGCTCAAAAATCTTCTTTTCCTGAACCGGCAGGCCGATTTTCACGTAACTTGGTATGTAGCATTTGGGAATACAGCCCATCATAGTTTGTTCAAAATGATGACCCTAGGATGACCTTGACCTGTTTTACGGCAAGGTCAATTTCGGAAACATAGGCTTTATCTCATGTTATAAGATACTGTGAGACAGTGTATGAAACTTCAAATAAAAATTGGTTTTGGTCAATAAAAAATTCTGGTGAGGTGCTCAGTAAATTGAAGTGTAGAGGGTTCCGTGCGACAAGCTTGTCCACGTATGATTTTTCTACTCTGTATACAACATTACCACATAATCTAATAAAAGAAAAACTTATGGATTTGATAGAGTGGTCCTTCAAAAGGGCATTGAAAAACTATGGTTCACTTTATTTGGCATGTAATGACAGAAAGGCTTTTTTCACTTCCTCTGACCAAAGTCGGTATACACTTTGGTCATGTCAGAATGTGTGCGACGCCTTGTCCTATCTCCTTGATAATATTTATATTAGATTTGGGACCAAGTTATACAGACAAATTGTTGGAATTCCGATGGGTACAAATTGCGCACCTCTCGTAGCTGATTTATTTTTATACTGCTACGAAAGAGATTTCATGGATTCTCTTAACCATGATAATCAAGCTGATGTTATCGAGGCTTTTTTCCAAAGGATCAAACTTTTATATTTTATTTTAATTCCACATCTAAGTACCTCGATGACCTTTTGAACATTGACAACCCTTATTTTGAAGGTATGGTCAATCAAATTTATCCACCTGAACTTCAGTTGAGCAAAGCCAATATCTCAGATACCGAAGCCCCCTTTTTAGATCTACATCTTTCTGTTGCAAATGGTTTGTTTCTTCTAAAATTTATGATAAGCGCGATGACTTTGATTTTGATATAGTAAATTTTCCTTTTTTGGATGGTGACGTTCCTCGTCGTGCTTCTTATGGTGTTTACATTTCGCAACTGATTAGGTTTGCTAGAGTCTGCAATCATGCTACAGACTTCAACGCTCGAAATAAATGTTTAACGCAAAACTTCTCCAACAGGGCTATCGGTATCATAAACTTCAAAAAACCTTTTCTAAATTTTATCGTAGACACTATGAATTGATTTCCAGATATAATGTTGGATTAAAGACGCTTTTAAGTGAGGGCCTTTCGGAACCTGAATTTTATGGTGATTTAGTTTACACATTTAAGAAACTTATAGGAATTAATGATTTTTCTTTACAGTTCAGTAAAATCATAACACGTTACAGACGTATAGGTTATAACTTGAATGTTATGCGACAGTCTGCATGCTTAGTTTTTAACCCAATCATGGTTGATAACTATGCTGCCTTCTTTAATTGCACGCCGGTGGGTCGGGCGTCAGACTCTATGATGGCCCCGACATAAAGCTATTCATTTTAGTTGGTTGGGGCCGGAGCTTCTTGTCTGTTGCTTGGCCCACCGGGGTCCAACTGGTGTTTTTCTTTTGCTCCGGAGTTAGTATGTTATTCGGCGCCCAGGGATCTCCATCGTCGGGCAGCTTACTCAATCTGTGAGTCCTTGTTTTTGAGTTATCAGGATGTTTATCATGATTTATTTGTTTGTTCTTGATGATTCATTGACTAGTTAGAGATTCACCACGAGGACCGAAGAACTTACTAAATGTTATGAACCACTGCAGAAGCTGAGGGTGAGGTTAGGATCCTGTAAAACCGGTTTAAGCCCGCCAGTAACTTTGTGTTACTGATCGTTCCAAGGCGATACTTCTGTGGTGGTTCTTTTTGTTTTATGTCTTGGTGTTTAAATTTTTTTGTGCTGTTGGCGCCTTATGTATGTTTTCATATTTTTAATTAAGTTAAGGTAACTGAGTGGCCACCTACTGGGAAAATAGCTGCTCATTCGGCTTACGATATGTTTCATGGTATAAGTGCCTGATTGTTAGTTTGTTTTTTTTTCCCACCTCGGTTTTTGGAGTGGGAATCTCTTTCTGATTGCGCCTACTTGTACCTTTTTACTTGGGAAAAAGTGAAAATTAGGGATGTTTTGAAAACTATTGCAGCCTGAGACCTGAAAAGTGGTAGATGCAAAACAACTAATGAAAGAATGTGATTAATTTAGGTCAATATCATCTCTTAACCTTGACCGGTCTGTCGTCCATACACACTTTTCAAAGTTCTTCTTCTCTGAAACCACATGGCCAATCAAACTGAAAGTTTATGTGGAGCATCCATTGGTAGGGGTAACGAAAGTTTGATCACTAAATCCAGGTCACATGACCAAGATGACCGCCACGCCCATATATGGTAAAAACACTCAAAAATCTTCTTCTCCAGAACCGGTAGGCCGATTTTCACGAAACTTGGTATGTAGCATTTGGGACTCCATCCAATCATAGTTTGTACAAATGATGACCCTAGGATGACCTTGACCTATTTTACGGCAAGGTCAATTTTGGAAACATAGGCTTTTACATGGGGGAAAAGTAAAAACAATGATTGATTATTTTGTAAACTAAAGAGACCTGAAAAGTGGTAGATGCAAACAACTAATAGAGTAGATGAAGGTATGTGATTAATTTAGGTCAAGGTCAATTTTGGAAACATAGGCAAACATGGAAACATGGGGAAAAGTGACAAATAGGTCTCAGGTAAGCGTTTACAGGACCAATGATCCTATGGTAACTATTGCAGCCATAGACCTGAAACATTACCAAGATGGCCGTCATACCCATTTAGGGTAAAAAAAAGAAAAATATTCACTTTGTCCAGTGACTGTACTTGTTGACTCTCAGGTGAGCGATCGTTGCCCTTGGGCTACTTGTTATTCAACCATTCGAAACATACGATTAAACTTTACAAGAACTATCTAAATGTAGTCAATTTAAAGCAAGCAATAAGGATAAAACTTATCATAAACAGAAGTCTTACTTTTTCCGTGTATGGCTTCATGAAGTTTTATACAATCCTCATCTGGGCTAAATATATCACAGTCTTCCTGAAATAACTTAGTCTATTGAATATGAACAAATAAATGTATATTTCCATCCTTATTCAATTATTGACATCTCCAGGGATCAGCTCAGAAAAGCAGCAGAATATCGTTTCGTAGAGCTCTGCAATTAAACATCAGCCATGTTCATCAATATCAGGTCAATTTGAAATGCAATTGAAGTACATTTTTGGTAATGAACGCGAGTCGTCAACAAGTTTCAGTTTCCCAACAGTTCGCCAGGAAATTTCTTGACAAAGTTAAGTCTATACGGGTAACCATACTATACAAGTACGTATGTAAATATAGTCAGTAAATATAACAAATCGCTTCACGCGAAACATTACCATGCTCGTTTCCACGGACAATTTGTCTTTGACAAAATAGGTTTGTCGCAGAAACAACAGGCTCGAGTAAATTCATTTCTGTGGCAAAGATGAGCGAGCTAAGTCATACATGTATAAATAACCTTTGCTGTGTGTGAACGCAAACTCATTGCCAAAGTTTCTGTGACAAATAATTTTCGTCAAAGGAAAAATGTCCATGGGAACTAGGCTTAAGTGAAACATGTATCAACCACTGAAATACAGATCCAATAAAAGGCATGTCATGACCTAAATTAGGGAAATAATCTTATTTATTCTGCGCAGGTTATTTTCCAGGTAAAGATTGAAGGCAACGCCCCTTAGATAATTGAGGCACATGGTAAGAAAGAATATGATAACACCGGTCTTCACAGTAAGTATAACAACACAAATAAAGGCCAAGACAGGGTGGTATTGCAAAAGAATGTAAAGATTGAACAAAAAGCATCCATGGTCATCCCGACGCACTGCATTTCGAAACCTACATGCATATTTATAGTTTAATGCAATGGATTGCATCTGGTATATAAAAAGGAACTTTCAGTCCATATAGTATACAATTATTTTATGCTTCAGTAGGCAATAGTGCAAAATATTTTCCCCGAGGTGCAGGTACAGACTTGAAAGGCTATTGCCCGAGGCGAAACCGAGGGCAATAGCAGTCAAGTCGGTGCCTGCACCGAGGGGCAAGTGTTTTTCACTATTGCCTGTTTAAGCTTGAAATAACTGTTTTATTATTACCTATTTACATTCCAGTCATGTGACTTATCATGTGACTAGGCAACAGATGGCCAGGCAATAGAATTTTCTATTGCCTGGTACTATTGCATGTTCTTACCTTGTAACACTGCAGTCATGTGACGTATAATGTGATCAGGCAATAGACTGATCACTGGCCATGCAATAGAATTTTCTATTGCCTGGAACTATTTCATGGAATTAACAATAATTACTGGAATAGAAGATAATAACAAATAGTCATTTCTTTACAATTTTTAATGTAATTAGGTAATGTAATAATCCATACTATCTCCCTTTGAATGTTTTTACTGCTTCAAGAGGATCAAACCATTATTTTTATTTGCTATTACTGCAGGTGGTGTTGTGTCGTGTGGGGGCCCTAAAAAGTCTACCCGAACATCATCTATAGTGCAGATTATATTTTTATTTAGGTCCTTTGAGATCAGTAAAGATACTCAGAGTGTTCAACGTTACGTAACATCCTTCTTAGTCATGTTCAAAGTATTTGACCCGTATAGGAATGTCTTTGATTTAGACATCTCTTGTAAATTTTCAAAATTGCTGTACAATAGTCTGGCTTTCTTGCTACTTGTTTACTTGAGTACACCACGGTAAGGAATTAAAACTTTTAGAACTTACCTTATCTATGTGTATTCCACACTCTGTTCCGACATCGGCTGTTTTTAGTCTTTTCCCCGTAGTATCCTCGTTGCTAATAGAGTCTTCGTTGCCAGATTCACCAAGATCGTCGTCCTTTATTTTATTTTCATTTTCAATTTTATTTTTCTTCTTAGTTTTATGTTTCTTTTCATTTTGATTTTGTTTTTCTTTCTTACATTTAGTTTCATCTTTTGAATTATCAAGTGCACTGTTCACTACTTTGTTACTCTTTGAGTCTTTTACAGTTTTTGATGTTTCCTTAGAATGCTTCGTGACTGTTGTTTTTCTTGTCGTCGTCATCGTCGTTTCACTTGCTTGAAGATCTGAAGTTGTGCGATTTCCTTCATCTTCTTGTGCGGGTTGCTCGTTTGCTTGATTTATATTATCTCTGGTTCTATATTTTACCTCTACTATCTTACAACTGAGATCTGTTTTCCCTGTCTCTGATACATGATCTTTCGCTTGATTTATTTTGCCTAAATTGTCTCTTGTTCTGTATTTTACTTCTATTTTATATTCTCCATCGTCATCTTTTGATTCCTGAATACTTTCATCATTGTTCACTTGCTTTTGTGCCTCCCCAATTTCATTTTCATTATGCTTTTCGTCATCACCCGTTCTTGTAGGTGAAGATTTCTCTTTATTGTCATCTTTATTAATATTTCCTGTTACAGTATCTCTATCATTATCTGCAGTAATATTTTCATCATCATTTGCATGTTGTTTTGACACATTATTAATTTCATTTTCGTGACATTTTTCATCGTTTGACCTTCTTTGATCTGACGAATGTTCATTTTTATTAGTTTGACAATCCTTTTCATTTGTAATATTTTCACCATTATTTACTGTAATATTGTATTGCGAATCATATTTCATTTCAGATTTTGTTTCATTTGTATCTTCATTGTCTGTTTCATATGCAGATTCATTAGAATCAGGCCGGGGTTCATCCTTCTGTTTCTCGACGTTAGTAGCGGATGACAAATTTACCTTTAATTTCCTACTTCCCTTAGCTTTTTTGTTATATTTATTCGTCACTGTGACATTTTTATTAGTTTTAGTTTTTGTTTTCTTGGTAGTTGATTTCTGTTTTGATTCCTTAACTTTTTCTTCAGTGGTTTTGTTTGGCGTGTGTGTCGCATCAGTCTGTATATCCGGTTGTTCGTCTGTCTGTTCATCGGTGCTATATTGAACAAAGAAGGGAGAGTTTTGCACGTGGTTTAATATATAGGGATACTTTAAAGGTTTGAAATGCCGCCACTGATAATGTACTGACATGCAAACAGCAGCTGATCGAAATAGAAAGCATTTTTATAACTGAACCAGGGAAATGACATTGTTTTTTGCTGCTTTCATATACTTTGAAGGTTAATTCAACCCCTAGACGCATTCTGTTGATTTAAGCCATATGAAGCTGTCAACTTGAGTGTGTTTCATGCTATATCCAAAGTGAAAGACATTATACAATTGTTGCCCTTGAGTGAGGGTGACATGTTGATTTGTTCAACAGAGGCAGTTGGCAATATTACCTGTCGAGGGTGAACAAATCGTCATGTCACCCTCACTCAAGGGCAACAATTGTTTTATTATACCGCACCCTTTATGAAACAAATTGGCGACATACCACAGAACAAAACCTGTGACTACAAGTGCAACTGCACATGTAGGCGAATATGACGTTTCATGCGACATGACAGAATAGCACCCTCCATGTGCACTGTAAACAGCTGCACGTTTGTAGCGGGCAGATATGACGTCATAAGGTAAGATGCTCATGCGACATGACAGAATAGTACCCTTCCGAGTTACCGCTCTAAACAAATTAAAACTAGAATTTGTTTTCTATGTGAAAACTGATGTCTCCCCCTTTCTATGTGCATGTCCAAAATATGCAAGCAAGAGTTATAGTTCTTGTGCATCACATATCCTGTCATTCTGTTTTATAAGTGTACCAAGTTTCATTGAAATATCTCTTACGGTTTTCAAGTTATAGAGGGGGCACGAAAGTGTTTGGAAAATAATCAAAGGGAAATAACTCCAAAGATATGAAAGCAAGAGTAATGATTCTTGTGCATCATGCTTTATAAGTGTACCATGTTTCATTGAAAAATCTCTAATGGTTAGCAGACACGAAATTGAAAGAAAAATAATCAAAGGGAAATAACTCCAAAGATATGCAAGCAAGAGTTATGGTTCTTTAGCATGACACATTATCTCATCGTGCTTTATAAGTGTACCAAATTTCATGGAAATATTTCTTATGGTTTTCAAGTTAAAGAGTGGACATGAAATTGTATGGAAAAATAATCAAAGGGAAATAACTCCAAAGATATGAAGGCAAGAGTTATAATTCTTGTGCATGACACATCGTCTCATCATGCTTTATAAGTGTACCAAGTTTCACTGAAATTTCTCTTACGGTTTTAAAGTTATAGGGTGGACACGAAATTGTATGGAAATAATCAAAGGGAAATTACTCCAAAGATATGCAAGCAAGAGTTATGGTTCTTTAGCACGACACGTAATCTCATCGTGCTTTATAAGTGTACCAAGTTTCATTGAAATAACTCTTATGATTTTCGAGTTATAAAGCGGACACGAAATTGTATGGAAAATAGTCAAAGGGAAATAACTCATAAACTACTCAAGCCAGAGTTATGGTTCTTGTGCATGACACATCGTCTGATCATGCTCATTAAGTGTATCAAGTCTTATTGAAAAATCTTTAACGGTTTTCAAGTTATACAGCGGACACGAAATTGTATCGAAAATAATCAAAGGGAAATAACTCCAAAAATACTCAAGCTAGAGTTATGGTTCTTGTGCATGACACATTGTCTCGTTGTGGTTTACAAGTGTACCAAGTTTTATTGAAAAATCTTTAACGGTTTTCAAGTTATAGAGCGGACACGATTTGTGACGGACAGACGGACGGACGGACAGACAGACGGACAGACGCACGGGGAAAAACAATATGTCTCCCGACCCTGTCGGGGGGAGACATAATTCACACTCAGCCAATGAATAATGAGGTGAAATAAAATAATTTGTAAATGATCCTTCCAAGGCGGTAGTTCTTTTGTTGCCGAATCATTCCCTGTGTGTTTGTTTTTTTTATTATTTAATTTTTTTATTCTTTTTGCCCAGTTTATTGTTGTTGTATTTTTGGAAGTTCTGATTTTACAATTCCTGGACATGGCTAACTATTCATAATTTTATTATTTAATGAAAACAGAAATTCCTTTTCAACAAAACAATTCTTTATTAACAATTTATCACGAAATGGCTGAACAAATAATATCACTGTTACGTGATTAAGACAACATGCATGCATAAGATGACAATGTGAATGTTCTTATACATAACTAACACTTCTAATGCAAGTAAACACATCCGTTAAACATTTAAGCTCCGCTACTCATTGTAGCCTACACATAAGTATAATTTGGCAAATAGGTAACTGTATAGGTGGCAACTTTAATATTCATATCTGGGCGTGGTCGGTTAGTCCATCTGTTCAAGTGTGTGTGTGTGTGGGGGGGGGGGGGGTAAGGAAAAAGGCCAACTCAGTCAGCTTAGACCGCTGTCAGATATTTTTTCGCTTGAAATTAGCTACCTGTATGTTGTCCAATCCAGTAAATTCTGCAAACACGTATTTCATTTATTTTCTGACGGAAAACTTGTGAGTTTAACTCTTACCTGTATACCTTTAGCTTTTACCTATATCAAAAGTTGTATAGGTCTTATTAAGTATGCTTGAGGTGCCGTTCATACACTAACCTATTTGCCGAATAATACTAAGGAAGCGGTGACCCCGTCTTGCCATGAGAGAAAAATGTCGACTGGAATTTCAAGCCATAATCAAACCAAAAACCAACCCGTATTCCTTCAAAAATGATTGATTGTCTCAAGATGAAGCTACAATGTAGAAATATTACAATGATGAAATATATTATATACGTAATGTACTAGCAATTTGTCCACAGGCCGGAGGATAGCGGACTGAGATTTTGACTTGTCCGTCAAGCAAATTCCAAAGAAAAGATATACTTACTCAAAGAAGGATTTTTATCTTAGCTTCATGTCGCAGATTTACCGTCACAAACATGAAAGGCAAGCCTGTTCCTATCGGCTCATTACATTCGTTTCATTCATGACCATTCATAGTTCTAAGAAATATGTGACGTGAGTTTGCTACGATAAAAACCTATTTATTCCCTGTTGTATAAATTACATTGCCCTGTCTACCTACATTAATTCTTGGGATGCGAGGACACAAAAAGTAAAAGCGATTTCTCATCTCTGCGCATAAACCCCGACCTGGCATGCTTACAAGTGACTATTTCATATTTATTGATGTCCATTGTATTTTAAGATATTATACAACAAGATACCACATCTGAACAGACATCAACAACCAAAATAACACAATTTAGGAAATGCCGTATTTAGCCCTGTGGCGGCCCTAAAATGTCTCCCCGTACATCCATCTAATGCTCGTATTTTTCCAATCCTCAGGGATTGTTGCAATTAGTTGATGTTTATCATGATTTACATGTATCTGTTTGTTCTTGGTGATTCATTGACTAGTTAGAGATCCACCACGAGGACCGAAGAACAAACTAAATGTTATGAACCACTGCAGAAGCTGAGGGTGGGGTTAGGATCCTGTTAAACCGGTTTAAGCCCGCCAGTAAATTTATATTACTGATCGTTCCAAGGCGATGCTTCTGCTGTAGTTCTTTCGTTTTATGTCTTGGTGTTTAAATGTTTTGTGCTGTTGGTGCCTTATGTATGTTTTCATATTTTTAGTTAAGTTTAGGTAACTGAGTGGCCACCTATTGGGAAAATAGCTGCCCATTCAGCTTACGATATATTTTCATGGTATAAGTACCTGATTGTTAATTTAGTTTTTTCCCATCTCGGTTTTTGGAGTGGGAATCTTTTTCTGATTGCGCCTTTTCTTGATCTTTGTATAGTTGTACCTTTTTCTTATCATACTGAATATCCTTTCTTAAAATAGCGAACTTGTACTTCACAACATCGAACATATGAAACAAAAGACAACAAATAAAACGAAATGAATGAAATCAACAAAGATAACGCTAAAACACATTACAACGTTTTTCAACTATGTGGAAACTAATATTTCGATGTAAACAATACAGTTTTGGACCACTGGACTTTAGTTTGGATTAAATAAGAAATTGACTATATAGCAGGGTCAAAACATAACTGAACTGAGAATATACGCATACAGAACAATAATCGCAAAAGCGTCTAGGGTATTTTGAGTATCTTGATCTAGTAAGCACATTGACTACGATTGACTAGTGTTTTTTACCTGGTCAGCATTAAAGTCTATATGTATTTTGAAGCAGTGTCATCAATGATCGTGATGACTGCAATTACAACTATACAGCATATGCCAAGCGTTAGTCTAAACTATTGACCCCTGCACACCAGATTATTCAAGAACAGATCGAAGATTTCAAGAATTACTAATTGGATTCGTACACAGTTTTTTTCATTGGTCACAGGGGGGGGGGTCGCTTGAACCCATCTTAGGTCCTCTATCTAATCAACCACTTATTTGAACTAAATAAAACGGTGGGAAAATAAGCAGTTCATAATATTGCACTGTCATGCTCAAGCAGAAGGTGATCCAAAGCCTCGAATAAATGAAAACTGTGCAACTACAGTAGAAGCTGTTCATGTGCTGGCCATGTGATGTCACGTGTCACGTGCTGATCATATGATATGTCACATGGTGTCACGTAGTGTCACACTCATGCTGCTACGTGTCCTTACGTGTCGCCGATAATATCTAGAAGTATCTTTTTGTAGTCTCCTCTGCATTCATCCTGAACACTCTGAGCCAATGTTTGTTTATACAGTGAATGGTATCGCACTTTTATATCTTCCAAGTCAATCTGAGGAAAAGAAGAAAACAAGGACATGTTGAATGTATATCTAAAGCATATCTGTTCAGGTAAAGTTTACATATGTAACTTTATCGCACGCCACGTGACGAAATGGAAAGCCAGATGGATTGGGCAACATAATAAAGAAGCGTTCATTGCCATGCTGAACGTGGCTCTTGCCCATTCGATCTGGCTTCCAGTCACTACACTCCAGTTTTGGCAAGCCGTTTTACTATTTATTCAAGAAAATATGTACTCCTCAAAAAATTCAAAGGGCCACTATATTATTTTCCATATATCGCAATGTGAAGGCACTCAACTTGAACCCAAATTTAATGGACATCCCAAAGGACGCAGAATAGCCGCTTCATTTTCATTAGTTTAGGTATCGTCCAAAAGTAACTGACTACACAGCATTAGAAAAAGGAAACGCCATGCCAAAACCCATAGAAAGGTCCCAGCAGGCAACGATCAGGAAAAGGCGCAATCAGAAAAAGATTCCCACTCCAAAAACCGAGGCGGAAAAAAAACGAACTAACAATAAGGTACTTATACCATGGAAACATTTAGTAAGTCGAATGAGCAGCTATTTTCCCAATAGGTGGCCACTCAGTTACCTAAACTTAACTAAAAATATGATAGCATACATAAGGCGCCAACAGCAAAAAAAAAATTAAACACCAAGACATAATTGAACCACCACAGAAGTATCGCCTTGGAACGAGCAGTAATATAAAATTACTGGCGGGCTTAAACCGGTTTTGCAGGTACCTTACCTCACCCTCTAGCTAAAGCCCCAGACTGAGAAAAGCCATCAAAAAATCACTTTTGGTGGCCACCTGTTTAGCACAAATTTCCTTGGTATAGTTGTTTAGTACTGTCTTTAAGAAGTATGAAAACCAATATTTTAATTTTTTTCGGTCTTGCAAAAGTACTTTTATTCCGGGTGAAAATGAAGTACGCTAGCTTGTTTGATCCGCGACATTAAGGACATTTATTTCTGGGTAACCCGGGGGCTAATTTGGTCTACCTTGTACATCCCCTCCCAGGAGAATCTTTCAAGGGTGCCAAATCATTCATTGGGACCCCAGAAATGCAAATCATCTTTGTTGTCAAGATAAACTCTTTTGTTCTATGAAAAATGCATGGTTTCCATGGCAACCATTAACATGATTCTCGCACATGGGGGTGTATATACAAGATTGGTCATATTCCCGCTGTTACTCATCCTAGACCATTGAACCTGGTCTCATTTTAAAACTTAAGACATAGCGCTTTCAACCTATGGCAAGTAATGCAAGTTATCTAATTTGCATATTCATGAATATTAATGAAAACATTAAAATGACAGACGAAACATTGAGAAACCATTAATAAACTAGTTTCAGGACCAAACTATCAATGTGACACTTTGTTATTGAGCCAGTAATATCATATGACAAATGTATTGATGTCATGGGCCAAAATAAAAATGATCTTATTTGCATATTCATGAATATTAATGAAAAAGTAAAAAATCGAGGAAAACAAGGGAAAAAACTGTAGCCATTGCAAGGTTTTGGACGGGTTATAAGATCTATCTTGCATCACTGGGACCAATTCTCATGGCTGCCTGTGTAGTCAGAGGTATCACCTAAATGCCATAAAATATTGTTCTCAACAATGAACGCATTTACATGATGTAAAATTACATAGTTTCCACTCCTACCCCCAGTTTGATTCTAATGAATAGGGTACTTAAAATATACATATTCCAACAAAAGCATGCTCTAGAATACTGTAATTGGTCTGATAGTGATGCATGGACCAAGCAATTTTACCTTAATACCTATCATTCAAATGGTTGCGTTTGCTTATTCATGAAAAAATAAAATACATAAGAAATATGTAAAATAAAATTGTGATAGACATACAAAATCACTTGTACCAGAGCTGGTAACAAACTCACAATGCTGAAAAAAGTATCAACTGAATGCTATGGCAATGTACTATGTTCTTTAAGTATTATATAACAATGGTCTGATTTCCAATTTCATGAATTATATGAAAACTCTAGAAACAGGAATGAAAAAAGAAAAAATGAAACTGGTAAACATACAAAATGACTTGTATATCGGCAACCAAAATCCCTAACATGCTGAAAATGGCATCAAATTGTTGCTAGGGCAAAACTATGCCGTCCTGTACTACAGTATACGAGTCATTTGATTTTTTGCTTTATGAATATTAACAAAACCTTTCGAATTTAGAGGAAAATTACGGAAAAGTTAGGGCGGTATACAAAGAAAATCACATGTATCTTGGCTACTGATAGACCTAGAGAGCTATAAT
Organism: Rugalucina vietnamica; assembly: GCA_964017185.1. Taxonomy (NCBI): domain Eukaryota; kingdom Metazoa; phylum Mollusca; class Bivalvia; order Lucinida; family Lucinidae; genus Rugalucina; species Rugalucina vietnamica. The sequence continues at coordinate 3,165,782 of OZ024872.1, forward strand.
TGGTGTCAAATGATTGCTAGGACAATGTTCTATAACAATGTAATCTGAAAAATAAATAATCAGCTATTTTTGTTGTGTGGATATTAAAAGGTTCTTTATGAATAAGAGAAAAATCAATTAAAAACGAGGGGGTACACCAACAAAATCGCTTGTATCTCAGCTGCCAATATCCTTAGATAAAATGGTACCAATGGAATGCTGGGACAATGCACTATTGCCATGTGGTCTGATACCTTAAGCATAAGTTACACAAAATTTTGAAAAATTGTGGAAATGACAGAAAACTGAAGATTGTGCTCCAACAAAATTTATTAAATCTTGATTGCCAGCAAGCATGTTTTATATATCTAAACACATGGCAATAAAACAGTGTCCTACCAATAAATTGCTGCCATTTTAAGTTTTCTACAGCTCTTGGCAGTCAAGATATACACGATTTTGTTTGTGTACCCCTTCACTTTTCGTTGCTTTTTGTCTTATTTATAAAGATCTCATTGGCAGCCATACAACAAAAATAGCTTATTATTTATATATGAGTATAACATAGTCCTAGCAACCAATAATAGCTATCTAAGTCTATCAGTAGCCAAGATATATGCGTCTTTCTATGTATACCTCCTTATTTTCCGTATATTTTTCTCTAAATTCTGAAGGTATTGCTAATATTCTTAAAACTAAAAATCAAATGACTTATATATTGTAGTACACGATGGTATAATATTGCTCTAGCAACAATTTGATGCCATTTTCAGCACTTTAGGGCTTTTGATTGCCGCGAGATACAAGTTATTTTGTAGGTTTACCTGTTTAATCTTTTCTCTTTTTCTCTTCAATTTTTAAAGTTTTCATTAAAATTCATGAAATTGAAAATCAGGTTATTCCTATATCATACTTTAGGATCATAGTACATTGCCATAGAAATTATTTGATACCTTTTCCAGTATCCTGGGTTTATTAACAGCTCTGGAACAAGTGATTTTGTACTAACACCCCTTATTATCCATGATTTGTTTCCGATTTCTTATGGGGTATTTTTTTAATTTTCATGAATAAGCATATCCAATGATTTGAATATTAGGTATCAAGGTTAAATTGCTAGGTCCATGCATCACTATCAGACCAATTATAGTATGGTCCCAGGGATGCAAGATAAATCTTATAACCTATCCAAAACCTTGCAATGGCTATAGTTTTTCCCTTGTTTTTCTTTGATTTTTGACATTTTCATTAAAATTCATGAATATCCAAAGGAAATAATTTTTATTTAGGCCCTTGACATCAATACACTTGTCATATGATATTACTGGCTCAATAACAAAGTGTCACAGAGATAGTTTGGCCCTCAAATTAGTTTATTTATGGATTTTTAATGTTTTTCTGTCATTTTAATGTTTTCATTAAAATTCACGAATATACAGATTAGATGACTTGCATTACTTCTCATAGGATAAAAGGGCTATGTCTAAGCTTTAAAATGAGACCAAGTTCAGTGATGTAGGATAAGTAACAGCAGAGATATGACTAATTTTGTATGTACACCCTCATTTTCGAGAATCACATTATAGAATGTCATGTGTAGCAGTATACATCCAATAATTTCAACACTTTTGCAAGACTTAAAATTGACCAAACATTTGTTTTCAAGCTTCCAGTGGGTTCCTCTACAAGAGGGTATGAATGAAATTTGTGCTACTTTCCGACCACCTATCACCATTTTTCTGATGGCTGGGGCTCTAACTACTCAGCTTCTGCAGTGGTTCAAAACATTTAGTTAGTTGTTCGGTCCTCGTGGTGAATCTCTAACTAGTCAGTGAATCATAATGGACAAACAAATAAATCAAGATAAATTCCATGATGAATCCATAGAACAGTTTTGCCATTTTTCGAAAATCATGAAATTATGGCATTTTTCTGAAATTCCATAGATTCACAAAAATTCAACTCGAGTTCGATTTTTCCTTCAAGGTCAGTCTAAAATGCATTGCGGCAAATGTTGTTTGTGTAAAATTCATTTTTGAGAATGATGGTCACGTTTGAGCTAATTTTGAAAAAAAGCAATACTATGTCAATAAAGATATCTTATTTAAAGCATTAATTTAAATATCTTATACATCTATTGAGATATCTGAATCATTTATTAAGATATTTGATTTGATAATTTAGATATCTAATTTACTAAATAAAATATCTTTTTACAACTATAAGTAAATATCTTTACTAAATAAGGTACCTTATTTACCACTACAAATAGGATATCGTTATTACCAATTTAGATATCTTATTTGCTTCACGACATATTTAGTTTAGAATTAAAGAAATCTTATTTAACCAAAGTAGATATATTTATTCTATTTTGTCAAGAAGATATCTTATTAAGGTAAATCCAATATCTTATTATATATAAAGTAAAACGATATCTAAATTATTATATTAGATATCTTAATCATATAAGATGTCTTATGTGCTATTTAAGATATCTTAATTGTAGTGTTTTTAGATAAGATGTCTTATTTAGCATAGAAGATACATTCTTTGCTATATAAGATATCTTATTTAGGATATAACACATCTTATTTGATAAAAAATATCTTTATTGCTAAATAGGATATCATTTATCCTAATAAAGATATTTTATTTACTATTCAAGACATCAAATAAGCCTAATAAATAGTAAAACGGCTTACCATACCTTTTCGTCATGTGTCGTGTGATGATGCAACATGGTTGCTGTAAGATGTTTGGTTGCATTACCAGTATATAAATAAAATATAATTGTTAGATCCTTTGGAAGCAGTAAACACATTCAAAGAGAGGTGGGCCATATTGTTCAATTTCGGGCAATGAACCTTCATCAGTGACCCTTTACAAAACTGGCAGCGAAAGCCAGACATTCATGATTGCTGCAATTTCAAGAATTTTAACCAGTCTAAATCAAAGACTTATATCCCCAAAGGGGCCAAATATGCATAATTCTGTTAAGATGATGATCCTTAACGTACAGTATATTTGAAATACTCCAAATATCTTCACTGATCTCAAAGGATCAAAATAAAAATATAATCTGCACTATGGATGATGTACGGGGAGACTTTTTAGGGCCGCCACACGGCACAACACCAGCTGCAGTAATAGCAAATAAAATATAATTGTTAGATCCTTTGGAAGCAGTAAAACATTCAAAGAGAGGTGGGCCCTATTGTATAATTTCGGGTAATGAACCTTCATCAGTGATCCTTTACAAAACTGGCAGCGAAAGCCAGACATTCATGATTGCTGCAATTTCAAGAATTTCACCAGTATAGTCTAAATCTAAGACTTATATTCCCAAAGGGGCCAAATATGCGTAATTCTGTTAAGATGATGATCCTTAACGTACAGTATATTTTAAATACTCCAAATATCTTCACTGATCTCAAAGGATCAAAATAAAAATATAATCTGCACTATGGATGATGTACGGGGAGACTTTTTAGGGCAGCCACACGGCACAACACCAGCTGCAGCAATAGCAAATAAAATATAATTGTTAGATCCTTTGGAAGCAGTAAAAACATTCAAAGAGAGGTGGGCCATATTGTACAATTTCGGGTAATGAACCTTCATCAGTGACCCTGGTATATAAAGGTTGCATTGCCGGGTTTAACAGCGCACCACGTCATATTTCGTTTTTGAAACAAAAAATAATTGATCATATTTTTTCTTTAACCTGTGCTGTGTTGAGTATGTCCTGTGCTTGGTGGTCTATATGTACATGTAAGTTCAATGTATTAAATAAATATTTCAAAATGAAAAAAAAAAATAAAAATAAAACATTTCCAGATCATTTGTATTTTTCTTAGTTTCGTTGTTTATACGACAACTAACGCCTACCTCCGATCTTGACACAATAATCCTGATAAGCATTTTGTCGTTAGTTCCCGCCCCCTTCATACTGGCGAACAGACGTTCCGCGTAGAACTGCACGGGATCTTCTATCGCTTTGGCTGAAAATCATAACGAAAACTTGCCCATGCAATATACAGAGATTTTTAAAGTTGAAAGAGTATTGAAAAATTTTGAAGAAAATTTATTATATTTTTCTTATTTTTGCTAAAATCATAGATTGTGGGTACACGTTCGGACCGCCTCGGCGAGGCGGTTCTAACGAGTACCCACAATCTATGTTTTGGAGCAAAAATAAGAAAAATAGTTTTACCCCTGCAAACCCCAGTTTTTTCTATATAAAAGTGGGGTATACGGGGGTATACATTGTACGGACATGTTTTCCTGATGTAAAATTATTATAGTTAAAGGTTATGCTAAAAATTATAGTTAAGTTTATATTAAAATTATAGTTAAAATTTATGACACCTTACTTTGTTTTAAAATAAGGTTTGGAAAGGCCATGGGGTCTGACGAAGAATTTTAAATCGTATGTTTTCATTTCTTTCTCAATACTCTCAAAACGAATTATTTCAAACATTAGGGGTATCTACAAAGAGAGGTCAGCCTTAGACCATCTGATGCACTCGGTTTGAAAATATCATTATGGTGTGCGAATCCAATTGAGTATTACTAACTTTTAAGCATTTTATCAGGAGTCTAAAAATACATACCTAGCCCTTTATAAGCTAGAGATGTATCTCCGATGAAAGCCTTTTCGATTCCATAGTAGATGTCATTTCCACACAACTGTAAAACAAAAAAGCAATACATATTTCTTTGACAGTGATTATCACTGCACATCACAGTGATTATTTAAAAGTACAGGTTTGTCACATGATTATTTTAAAGTACAGGTATGTCACATAATTATTTAAAAGTACAGATATGTCACGTGATTATTTAAAAGTACAGGTATGTCACGTGATTATTTAAAAGTACTGGTATGTCACATGATTATTTAAAAGTACAGGTATGTCACGTGATTATTTAAAAGTACAGGTATGTCACATGATTATTTAAAAGTACAGGTATGTCACGTGATTATTTAAAAGTACAGGTATGTCACGTGATTATTTAAAAGTACAGGTATGTCACGTGATTATTTAAAAGTACAGGTACGTCACATGATTATTTAAAAGTATACAGATATGTCACATGTTTATTAAAGTACCCATGCATTTTATCATTGTCATATCTGTGATGATGATAAAGAGGAAAACAGAAGTTTTATTGTAAATATATATGAAATTTAATTTTGTAAGAATTCGTTAAACCAGAGGACCAATGGTCCTGTGAACGCTCACCTGAGACCTAAGATATATACCAATAAACTTGTTTGACTAGAATGGTAATATACATGTATATAACCCCAGGACAGGGTCAGAGCAACCTCTGGAGTCAATTTCTTTTTTAAATCATAAAGATTCAGTCCATTTGCCAATTTACTGCAAGTTTTGCCCTTCAAATGACATTGTATCAATTTTCCCCATTCAAATGCGTGGGCAACCTAAGTTGACCTTGTCGTAAAAAAGGTCAAGGTCATCCCAGTGTCATGATTTATACAAATTTGTAGAGCTCTATTGCCTGATGCTTCATGCCAAGTTTCAAAATCATAGGCCTTCTGGATCTGGAGAAGAAGATTTTTAAAGGTTTTTGCTATTTATAGCAATGGCGACCATCTTGGTCATGTGACCTTGACAATTTATACAAACTTTCATTCACTCTTCCTAAGAATGCTCCACATAAAGTTTGGCTTTGATTGGCCAAGCAGTTTCAGAGAAGATGTTTGAATATTATGGTCATACACATGTAAATAGCCCCGGGGCAGGGGCAGACAACCCTCTGGGCCCAAAATGTTTTCATACACATAAATCTTCTGTCCATTTGCTCATTCCTATCAAGTTTTCTGCCATTAAATGACATTTTCCTATTTTTTCCCATTCAAATGCATGGGCGGCCTAAGTTGACATTTCTGTAAAAAAGGTCAAGGCCATCCCAGGGTCATGATTTATATAAACTTTGTAGAGCTCAATTGCCTGGTGCTTCATGCCAAGTTTCAAAATCATAGGTCTTCTGGTTTTGGAGAAGAAGATTTTTAAAGGTTTTTGCTATTTATAGCAATGGCGGCCATTTTGGTCATGTGACCTTGACCATTTATACAAACTTTCATTCACTTTTCCTAAGAATGCTCCACATGAAGTTTGGCTTTGATTGGCCATGTGGTTTCAGAGAAGATGATGTTTGAATATTATGGTCATACACATGTATATAGCCCCGGGACAGGGGCAGACAACCCTCTGGGCCCAAAATATTGACATAAACATGAATATTCTGTTCATTTGCTCATTCCTAGCAAGTTTTTCGCCATTTATTGACATTTTCCTATTTTTCCCATTCAAATGCATGGGTGGCCTAAGTTGACCTTGCCGTAAAAAGGTCAAGGTCATCCCAGGGTCATGATTTATACAAACTTTGTAGAGCTCCATTGCCTGATGCTTCATGCCAAGTTTCAAAATCATAGGGCTTCTGGTTCTAGAGAAGAAGATTTTTAAAGGTCTTTGCTATTTATAGCTATGGCGGCCATCTTGGTCATGTAACCTGTTCCATTTATACAAACATTTGTTCTCTCTTCCTAAGGATGTTCAACATGAAGTTTGGCTTTGATTGGCCTAGTGGTTTTAGAGGAGAAGATCTTTGCAATTGTGAACGACGGACGGCGGACGACGGACGACGACGGACACCGGAGCATGGGTATACTTTAAGCTCACCTTCGGCTCAGGTGAGCTAAAAATGTTGGAAAAAGGTTGAACAATTTAACTAATTGCCCCGACTTAAAGCTATTCATTTTAGTTGGTTGGGGCCGGAGCTTCTTGTCTGTTGCTTGGCCCACCGGGGTCCAACTGATGTTTTTCTTTTGCTCCGGAGTTAGTAAGTTATTCGGCGCCCAGGGATCTCCATCGTCGGGCAGCTTACTCAATCTGTGAGTCCTGGTTTTTTGATTCATCAGGATGTTTATCATGATTTATTTGTTTGTTCTTGATGATTCATTGACTAGTTAGAGATTCACCACGAGGACCGAAGAACTAACTAAATGTTATGAACCACTGCAGAAGCTGAGGGTGAGGTTATGGCCATGTAAAATCGATTTAAACCCGCCAGTAACTTTGTGTTACTGATCGTTCCAAGTCGATACTTCTGTGGTGGTTCTTTTTGTTTTATGTCTTGGTGTTTAAAATATTTTTGTGCTGTTGGCGCCTTATGTATAGTTTCATATTTTTAGTTAAGTTAAGGTAACTGAGTGGCCACCTATTGGGAAAATAGCTGCTCATTCGGCTTACGAAATGTTTTCATGGTATAAGTACCTGATTGTAAGTTTGGTTTTTTCCCACCTCGGTTTTTGGAGTGGGAATCTTTTTCTGATTGCGCCTTTTCCTAATCTTTGCCTACTTGTACCTTTCTATAATTCATTTGTTGCTAGTCTCTGTTTCGTATTCAAATCAAAAACAAGTAAGACGATTTTTATCTTCTAAAATACTCTGATATAACCACTTAAAGGTACAAGTAGGCAATGATCAGAAAACGGTGCAATCAGAAAGAAATTCCCACTCCACAAATCGAGGGATGGTAAAAAACAAAATGACAATCAGGCAGTTAACCAAGAAAACATATAGTAAGCCGAGTGAGCAGCTATTTCCCAATAGACGGCTTAAACCGGTTTCACAGGGACCTAACCTCATCCTCATCTTCTGCAGTGGTTCACAACATTTGACTAGTTGTTCGGTTCTCGTGGTGAATCTCTCTATCTAGTCAATGAATCATCAAGGACAAACAAATAAAACATGATAATCACCCTGGTGAATCAAAAACGAGGACTCGACAGATTCGGTAAGCTGCCCGACGATGGAGCTTTCCTTTTTTAAAATAGACATTTGCGTATTTTATGCCTAGGTCACACTAGGGCTTACGTACGCTGCGGACGCTGCGGATAGCTGTTCCGTATCTGTCCGTCCTATCCGTAACGATTCGTATCTCATCCGTAATGTCCGTAACTGTACGTATCGTAGCCTCAAGGCGCGGTAGATCCGCGGGCAAATCTTCATAACTGTCAAAAATGCATGCGCGGATGGACGATCGGTAATGGTAGGCAATGGTACGTAACTGAAGGCATTTATTCGAATCTGTCCGTATCTAATTGCATCTAAACTTATCATTCCGCGATCAAGCATTTGTTGCGGATCGATACTGTTACATACGTGTTGTTTCGTTCGGTTGCGGTCTTTGTCGTTTATACACACTTTTCGATACAATTTAATACGTTCAGATACGAACACGTAATGTTACGGTTTTCCTAAAGTTTACACAGCATGCCACACGTATGAAAACGGAATCAAACCAGGATGCAACTTGAACAATGCTAATAAGCGTGTGGCTGAGCCCTCTAGATCTGAGTGTTTGGGCATAACATAATCTGTATCCAATGCTTGAATGAATCATACAAGAACGTTTCTGGAATATATAGTCTCCTTGACAAAAATGTCCGTCATTTTTCTATTATACAGGTAATTTATTTATTTAAAGATATCCATAATTCATTTATGGATATCCATAATTCATTTATGGATATCCTTAATTCATTTATGGATATCCTAAAATAATTAAAGATATCCATCAATATTTTTGGATATCCTAAAATGAATTATGGATATCCATAAATGAATTATGGATATCCATAAATGAATTATGGATATCCTTAAATGAATTATGGATATCCATAATTGAATTATGGATATCCTGAAATACATTTTTGGATATCCAAAAATCACGATGAATTATGGATATCCATAATTCGATTTTTGGATATCCAAAAACCGAATTATGGATATCCTTAAATCAGCTCATTTAAGGATATCCTTAAATGTGTTTTAGGATATCCAAAAATAAGCTTGAATTTAGGATATCCATAATTCGATTTTTGGATATCCATGATTCATTTTTTGGATATCCATAATGATCAGATTTAAGGATATCAATAATTCGATTTTAGGATATCCATAATTCATTTTAAAAAATATTTCTTTTCCATAATGATTTTTTCCGTGTAATACGCATGCGCTAACTTAAACTGAACGAAACGGAAGCCAACGTAAATTCAACCACACCGGATGCCTCCATTCTCTGACTAGGGAGAAATCATTATATCCCATAGGCACGTATGGGGTGCCGTTTTACTATTTATTTCCTATTTATGGATATCCATAATTCATTTTTGGATGTCCAAAATTCATTTTTGGATATCCATAATATATTTTTGGATACCCATAATTCTTTTTTGGATATCCTAAAATCGATTTATGGATATCCTTAATTCGGCTGAATATTGGATATCCATAAATTGATTTTAGGATATCCTATAATCGAATTATGGATATCCTTAAATACAATCCTATGTTTGGATATCCATAATTCGATTTAAGGATATCCTAAAATCGGGCTAATATTGGATATCCATAATTCGATTTATCCTTACTTATTGTAGGATATCCATAAATGAATTAAGGATATCCATAAATACATTATGAATATCCTTAAATAAATTATGGATATCCAAAAATAGGGAATAAATAGTAAAACGGCACTCCATAGGCACGTACATCATTTTTTTGTGATTTAAGGATATCCTTAAATGAATTATGGATATCCTTAAATACAGTCCTATAGAAGGAAATCCATAACTCATTTATGGATATCCATAAATCGAATTATGGATATCCAATATTAGCCCGATTTTAGGATATCCTTAAATCGAATTATGGATATCCAAAAATAGGATTGTATTTTAGGATATCCATAGTTCGGTTTTAGGATATGCTAAATCTATTTATGGATATCCAATATTCAGAAGAATTTAGGATATCCTTAAATTGATTTTAGGATATCCAAAATGAATTATGGATATCCAAAAAAGAATTATGGATGTCCATAAATAAATTTTGGATATCGAAAAAAAATAAGGATATCCATAATTCATTTCAGGATATCCATAATTCATTTCAGAATATCCATAATTATTATGGATATCCATAATTCATTTTAGGATATCCAGAAATGTTAATGGATATCCTTAATTATTTAAGGATATCCATAAATGAATAAAGGATATCCATAAATAAATTATGGATATCCTTAAATGAATTATGGATATCCAAAAATAGGGAATAAATAGTAAAATGGCACCCATAGGCACGTACATCATTTTTTGTGACTTAAGGATATCCTTAAATTATGGATATCCTAAAATACAGTTCTATTGAAGTACATCCATCACTCATTTATGGATATTCATAAATCGAATTATGGATATCCAATATTAGCCCGATTTTATAATATCCTTAAATCGAATTATGAATATCCAAAAATAGGAATGTATTTTAGGATAGCCATAGTTCGATTTTAGGATATCCTAAAATCAATTTATGGATATCCAATATTTAGACGAATTAAGGATATCCATAAATCGATTTTAAGTATCCAGAAATGAATTTTGGATATCCAAAATGAATTATGGATATTCATAAATAGGGAATAAATAGTAAAACGGCACCCCATATGATTGTTGGTTGATGCGTTCATTTACGGTGTAGATACGTTTGTGTTACGGTTTAGATACGGAAAGATTCGAATCAACGCCTTCATTTACATGTCATTACGTACTATTACGGATGTTTCTTCCGTGCCCAATTTTTGACTTTTTTCAAAATTTGGGCGCGGATGGAATCGGACTTGCATATACAATACGTTAAGATACGAACATATACGGAAAAGATACGAATTGTTACGGATATGACGGATAGATACGAAAGGTCAGTCCGCAGCGTCCGCAGCATCCGGATGTGCGAGTGTGACTGTAGTTTGACTAAAACCTGCGTTTTCTTGCATCAAATTTCACCGTTATATACGCAAGAAAACGCAACATTACGTATCTGAAGGTGTATGTCTGTATCTAAAAGTAACAGATAGTATCGAAAGGTATGTAGTCAAGTATCTTAACCGTATGTATTCGAATTTATCCGTAACTATCTTCGAACGTATCCGTATCTTTCCTGAACTACCCGTATTTATTCGTATTTAAAGGTAATAAATTCATTAAGAACCGTTAGCCCCGCCCACAAAATTCTGCGGATCGCTACGTATAGTATTCGCAACTATCCGCGGCATCCGCAAGCGCTAGTGTGACCTAGGCATTACTGGTATACCCGTTTGTATTCTTCAAATGTGGCTCTGATCTGTGCCCTGTTCTTTTTCACCAGAATCTCCTTAAACGTGTCATCTTCTGGGTCAATTGATATTTGACCATCCTGTAACCAGATAAAGAATTTGAATCAGCATACCATTTTCGCTGTATTAACCATATGGTAAGTTTGATTTTCAGAATTCCTTCCGTTTTACTTATACAAAGGTAAAAATGGGCAACGATCTACATTTACTTACAATTCTACTTACAACAGAGCACCATAAACATGAAAAACCGACGTTCATAGAAAGACCGTGACCAAACCTATTGGACTCGTGTGGCATGAATGCTGTTTTTTTACAAATAAAACAGCACCATGATAAGCAAAATGGCCAGCTCTTTCCTAAATGTAGCAGCGTGTAAGACCTTAAAGAACTTCAAGAACACAACAGAGAAACAGGTAGAATAAAGAGACAGCGTAAAGGTGTAAAATTGTAGTATATTTTATGCAACACATGTATCTGGCTATCGTCGCCGGTTTTATAAAGGGTCACTGATAAGGGTTCAATACCCAAAATTGCGCAATAGGGCACATACTACCTCCCTTTGAACATTTTCACTGCTTCCAAAGGATAAAACTTTTATATGAATTTATTTTCATAGATACCTTATACAGTTTCCTAGCATCGTCCTGAGCCTCTTGTCTATTGATTATTGTGCTCTGATCCCTCCCGCCCTCCAGTAACCCTACCAACATGTCCTCTAGACCGAAACTTGTGTCAGACTTAATGTCAGTGGCTAGGTCCTTGCCATATTCTGCAATACAGAAATATCATTAGCATTGTAGCAGTTGTAGCTTACTTAGGTCTTCCAATAGACACATCTTGTGTTAATAATAATAATAATAATAATAATAATAATAATACATGTAATAATGATAATAATTATAATAATAATGGATTTCTGATAAAATCGAGTGTGGATTTTAGCAACACTATTTTAAGTGAAAAATTCTAAGTAGGGTCCTGCCTAAGTTTAAAAATAATGCTTGCTTCTTTAAATTTTGTTATTTTGTGTTATTGGTCAATACGAAAATAAAGTCATTGCAGCCCGCAGATTAATATCCATTCATTACGAAAAAATGTCCATGCAATATACAGAGATTTTTTCAGTTGTAAAAATTGAAAATTTTCAGTACAAAATTTTTAATATTTTTCTTATTTTTGCTCAAAACATAGATTGTGGGTACACGTTAGAACCGCCTCGCCGAGGCGGTTCTAACGAGCACCCACAATCTATGTTTTGGAGCAAAAATAAGAAAAATAGGCCTACCCCTGCATACCCCAGTTTTGCTATATAAAAGTGGGGGTTGAGGGGGTACATATTTCACGGATATGTTTTCCTGATGTTTTCATCTGGAACACCAGTTACTGCCAACTGAGGCTAGTGGTAAAATGATCAAAGATTTCCATTTCAATATTAACGGTAAAGGCTGGCGACATTGGCAAGGATGGTATACAATGAACATACCTTCTTTATATCGCTGTTTTATGGCTTCTAGCTCCTGAAAATAAAAGTTGAAGCAAAAATGAATTATATTTTTTACACTAAAATTATGTAATCAGTGATACATATAGTTCTTAGAAAAAATATGACTGCAGCTATGAGCGATAAATACTTTCAATTAAGAGCATCATTATAATAATAAGACCATACTGGTCGACCAAAAATGACAAATACTTTCATGAAGTCATATTTTGAAAATTGTTTCGACATTTCATCATCCAATTCTAAAATAACCGACAGGCAAAGTTAGAGTATACCCATGCAAATACCAGGTCTCATTTTATAAAACTACACTTTATGATTCCAAGTTTATCTAATTGACTCCATACCAGTAAAAAAAACTTGTCAGACAAAGAACACTTTTGATCAAAACAGAAGGTGTAAACCTACACACCCATACATATAAGGGTTAGTTGTTTACTTTAGTACTGATTTACATAGCTGCAGATTTCAGACGTAATGACACCACCACAACGTTGGGTAGATGTCCCATAAAAAGGGAGGCAACGTCCCTAAATGACCATAGTCTTTGTCTGGGACGCTTAAGCAATATAACAAACGAGTAATATCAGAGGGTTTCGCTCCAACTAGTCAGACACAACGCCAGGTATGCCACAAAGTTCTGTCGTATGTCCTTTTCTGTTTTTTTTTTCTCTGTGTAAATGATATACTTGTAATTGGTAATAATATTTCTATCAATGTCAGTCTTTTCGCAGATGATACATTTCTGTTTATGGTCATTGAGAACGCAGAGTCGATTTTGAAATCCTGAATGAGGCAATATATTGAGATTATGTTTTAACCTTTGGCGATCGTGTTGACAATATCCCTATCAACACTGATTCAGTCGTGCCAAGACCTTCAATAGCGTCGTGTACACAGTAGGCGTCATACTGAGTGGACGTCATCATTAGAGCCAGGACTATCTCTTCAAAATCACCATTCAACTCGGACTCCAGGTCTTCTTCCAGTTTCTGAAAGAAGAGAAATTTATGACCAGATTAGTGGTTTGATACTGTAAAGTCTGTATTCAACTATTATAGTTGCGCCATAAAATACAGCTGCTTCACATTTGTGCACTTGATACGAGCTAAAACGGAAAGCTACAGTGGTGCCAACTACTACTGATATAAAGACACAGAAAAATGACTCAATCGGCGTGGTTATACACACATTGAGCATTTATTTCAACATAAATACACAGCAATCATGATATCTAGCCAGAATCATTGGTTCAAAGCTAGCAACATCTTTGTCGCAGTCACTCAAGAATTTGATAAACGAATAATTCGTAACAGCGCTCATATCACAGGCACAAAAATCTTAGGACCATCGTTCCAATTTTTAAGGCAAAGTAGATCTAATTTAAAAATCTATTTAGGGGCTTAGTAAGTTAAATCAGTTTTACAGGGCCCAGCCCAAAAAAGAATTTTATTTTATTTCATTCCGTATAAATTAGTTACCCTTCCATATTTGTCCTGATATAGCAGCTTCAGATCTTGCCGTTGTTTATTGCTTCTGTGTGGTATAATATCAATAATGACAGCCTCGTTTGTCCCTAGGCCGTCCATTGCTTCATGTAGACGCTTGCAGTCCGTGTCTGGATCAAATGGTTGCACGGGTTTGACTGTTGGTCCTGCCGGATCTTTATTGGCCTTTATCTTTTGATTTATGTTTGAAGTCTGCTGTTTGGGTTTCTTTTGTTTTGCATCCCTGTTGGAATGAGATAAACTTTAGGACTTTAGATCTTTAGGAGATTAGGACTTCTAGTACAATAACTTACACGTATATTAAAGACTATGAAGTAAGTAAAGTATAGCAGTATAGTTTAAATATGTACCCAAATCCTTGAGTGTAAACTCATTAAATCAATATGAACAAGGCTACCCATTATAGTTAATTACTAGTACATGTACTTGAAATTGTGCATTTATTGTCCACCTTACATTACGAAAACTTGCCAATGCAATATACATAGAATGGTTTTCAACACACAAAAAATACGTTAGAAAAAAATGTTTTACCATAAATTGCGCAATAAAGTCCATACTTTCTCCCTTTGAATGTTTTTATTGCTTCCAAAGGATCAAACTTTTATATTTTATTTGCTATTACTGCAGCTGGTGTTGTGCCGTGTGGCGGCCCTAAAAAGTCTCCCCGTACATCATCCACAAAAAAAAACATAAATTGTGGGTACACGTTAGAACTGCCTCGTCGATCGGTGGTTTGTCTTCATCATACTTGTCCCCAGTTAAAACGATAACCGGTGTCCCAGGAAAAGTGGTTTATCTTCATTATACATGTAGTACTGTTTTACTTTATTGTGCCTACCTCTCTGTCGTGCTCGTTCCCTTTCGTTCCTGTTGAAACTTAGCCGGATGGCTACCTTGTTGGGAAAGAGCTAGTCATTCTGCTCTTCGAGTGTGTTGTTGGAAAATGTTTTGCTGTGTTTTGTGTATTTTCTTTCCCAACCGCTGTCTATGTCGGGACTTTAAATTTAATTGCATCGATTCCTGGTCCCTCCATTCTTACTAACGATTACCCATAATCTATGTTTTGGATCAAACTGAATACGAAATGAAGGTGTACCCTGTAAAACCGTTTTACTATATAAAATGGGGGTTCAAGTAGCGTATACTTTTCAAATGCCAATTATATTGAGAAATTATTTACAATTCAACATTTTTGCAATCTTGTTGGCACAGACCGACTTATTATCAATATAAATTCATGGAAATTAAATGATTTGCACAAGGACGCACAAAGTGGTGATAGTTTTCTCCCCTCCACTTTACACTGGACAGTGTACGTTTTCATATACTGAGTGGCCACAAACTGAGAAATAGCTGTTCACTCGGCTTACGATATGTTCTCTTTGTGTTAGTACCTTACTGTCAATTTATTTTTTCTCACCTTGGGTTTGGAATGGGAATTTATTTCTGATAGTGCAAATTTCTGATCATTGTTTATTTTTAATTTTTTAACAGTTTCAGCACAACATATATGGAGAATAAAGTGTATTCTTATCAATTGAAGCAATGTGTTAATTTTACTGACTGTTCCCAGCGCTCCAGGAGTAAGATTGTCATCCTGTTGGGAAAGAATTAGTCGTCTTCTCCATAAAGAATGTAACATTTTCTGTCATCAAGTATTTCCCTTGGCTTTAGTCTTTCCCACCTGGTGTCTTGGCTGAGAATTTATTATAACTGTTCTTGCCTGGACACAGTTTGCATATGTTTTGAAACAAAATTCTTGCAAATGTCATGCCCTTTGGTTTATGCAATTCTCCATCAGCATTTAAGAAATTAATATGGCAAGTGTTTAGGTCTCTATAACTGTTGATCTTCCCAACTTATATCATTAAAATTGAATTGTTACCTAAGAGAAAATGATGCAATCAATATCAGCCATTAAGATATAGTTTCTTTAAAATTGCAGCATAATTGTCTGGTATACATTGCCATTTTTCTAGTGGGAAACTGATGAAGGTTATACAAAATTGTAAAGTCTGGCCCACCCTATCTCTATAGAGTACATTTCTTCTTAAGATTGGGCCAACTTTTATATTTTTATTTGTACACATGATGAAATTAACCGGCATGGTTTTAAACACAGTATAGGTGAACCAATTCATGAATACAAACAGGTGCAAAAGACAATATCTAAAGCTGTGAATTATAAAAGGTTAGCATAGGTAACGTATAATGACAACATAAACACAAGGTGTCAAGTCCAGAAAATATATTTCAATGTTTTACTTTCATGAAAATATCACAGTCATTATTTTATCACTTGAAAAAGAAATGTAAACTTTTAAATATTAGTAGAATTCAGTTATGTTATATTAATATATATCATGAAAAAAGAATACTATTTCATTACAGAAGTCGGCATAAAATATTACAAAATGTCAACATCAATTTTACAATGTGAACATAAAATATCAAAATCATCAACAACATTAAACATTTAAAATATCAACAAAAGTAAAATATTATCAGATCGCTTTGATTCAAAACTTACATTGCAAAATAAAACATGAGCTGCCTGATGAGAAAACCAACAATCTGCATATGCAAAAACAAATACATAGATCAGCTTAACGGTAACTACGAAGCTGATCAGCGCCTTTGTTTTTGCTACACAGATAGAACATTACTTCTACTTTCTAAACCCCAAATTCCCAGCCTCTAGCCATCTTCTGTGCTTGTACAGCTTGGTTTGTGTCTAACCTGTACCAAAACCACATTGTCGTTTTTTTTTTATCAGACAGCTCAACTGATGATGATGACCCTGTTTCATGAAACATGTTTTTAATGATAAATGCTTTGATGTGTTAAATGTCCCAGTCAACAATTTTTCAGTCTTGCTGTGACAAAGTCACTGATTCCTGGGTATTTATCAGTATAATTGGGAGTAAATATGTTTTGCTCAATGGAGTTTTAACCAGACTTCTTGATGCAGATCCTGATTCAATGAACACTAGGCCACTGCACTCCCTGAATCACACATTATGAAAACAAGCCAATGTAATATACATTGATTTTTTAAGTTGTAAAAATTGAAAATTTTCAATAGAAATCTTTTGATATTTTCTTATTTTTGCTCAAAACATAGATTGTGTGTACACATTAGAACCACCTCGGCAACCTCGCCAAGGCGGTTCTAATAAGAACCCACAATCTATGTTTTGGAGCAAAAATAAGAAGAACCCCAGTTTTACTATAAAAAAGTGAGGTTCTAGGGGGTATACATGTCACGGACATGTTTTCCTGATGCATGAGCTGTGCAATAAGTAAATTTTTACTGTAAAGTGCATTTTACCGCACAGGTAGTACAAAGTCCCTTCTTCCTGAATATAATAAGTGACAAACTATTCATTATCTTCGGTTGAACAGCCTCGTTTTTGCCTTACCTTTAAAGACTGCATTTCCCCAAAACACACTTCAAATAGTAAAAACAAATGCAATCGCAAATCTCAAATATATTGCATGCTTGAGGGTGTGTGTTTAGTTTATATGTTTATGATAAATAAAAAGTGTAATGATCAAATATTTTGGTTTAATTGATTTGTGTGGAAGCACATTATTTCTTACTTCCATGAAGCCCAAGTTAAAGATGTGGAAAATGCCTAAGTAAACTTTCTTAAGGAGACAGCTGTAATTTTAAGCCCCAGGGTTGTTTAAACAACCTGTGAAAACTTGTTACCTCCTCAATATTTTCAGGATGTAGGCATTTTAATAGTAGTTTACCATAAAGTTATTCTTTCCAGATAATTTATGCAACGATTACCTTTACACAATCTTCTTTATTTCTACAAAGAAGACCTGTCATAAATTATAAGCCGCCTCGTGGGAAAACCAACAATATGGTTTCCAAACTCGTCCGACACAAACCGGCCTGTACAAGCACAGAAAAGAGCTAGAAGCTTGAAATTTCTGATTTAAGTAGAAGAGGAATTGTACTATCCGAGTAGCGATCTGCAAAGCTGTTCTGCGCCTTTGTTTTCGCCTATGCAAATTGTTGGTTTTCCCATGGGGCGGCTCTTATGTTTGTATGAACTACATGTACTTTATTGAAGGATAATATGAGCCGCATCGTGAGAAAACCGGATTTTTGCCTATGCGAAAACAAAGGCGCAGATCAACTTCGCGGTAACCGTGAAGCTGATCAGCGCCTTTGTTTTCGCTACTCGGATAGTACAATTCCTCTTCTACTTAAATCCGAAATTGCAAGCTTCTAGCTCTTTTCTGAGCTTGTACAGGCCGATTTGTGTCGGACCTGGTCGGAAACCCCGAAGACCGGTTTTCTCGAGTCGCGACTCATATGGTTTTAATTGTTTGATTTGATGCCATTTTCCACAGTAAACTGGTGAGAGGCTTATTCTACCACACCTTTTCTGGACATGCAGATGACCAGTATCTTATGCACATTTTAGCCATTAACAGGCAACAAGCAGATGGGGCTGACCATGGTAAACTATTGTTATTACCAAATCTGTAGCTTTGATATTACAGGACATAATGTAAGATGGTAATAGTTTAATATGCAATTTAGAAATTGCCTATGTTATCAATGATTTAAAAAAAGTATTTTGATTGACAAAATAAAAGTGTTTGATTATTTGTGAAAACATAATACTGAAAGGTCAATGCAAACCATACAAGAGGAAAAACTCTGGTATATTGCAATGTCAGATTTGATTAGTGTGTAGACATAAAAAAGTAGATTTTGCAAATGATGAATATTCATGAAATAAATGAAATGATATGTTCAATGCACTTAAGTTTTTGCTTAAGGGCAGCAAAAATTCACAAGTATAGATTCTCATCATAAAAATATGTAACACATTGTAGAATATGCCTTCTGATATATACTGTATTTTTGTGGCTCTTCAAATGATAATTTTAGGGTTGAATATTTTAGCTAAAAAAAAACAAAATGTGTAATTCCTGTTAGTAGCCCATTAGAATTAAATGCTGATGTTTACAGATATACACAATTAAAAGAGGTTCAAAGTGTACCAGCAATTCATGACTGAAAGTCATCATAGGGAATGATGCATAATCCTGTAAACTGCCATGGACTAAACAATTTGGTTATGTTGGCACAATGCTTACTAGCAAGAAATAAACTTAATAACATATAAATCAAAGCAAATATTGAAAGTTAAAGTGGTGTGTAAACAATACAGATAAAATGAAAGTCTTGTGTAGATTTCAATTACAAATATACTATGTCATACAATAATTCAAGAGTGAACCTGTTTTCTGTTGGTACCTTCCTTAACAGAAGCACAGACAATCTCAGTGTTCAGTTCAGTACACAATCTGTTTTCCACTGAAAAATTTCACTGGCTTTCTAGTTCTAGCTCAGTACGCTTCATACTCTTTCGAAAGATATTGAAGTCAAGTTTCTTCAAAAACATAATCTCAAAAGCACTACAACAGCCAAGGTTTTCTCACAATAGAATTTACATCACAACAAAATGTGACCGTGTATGTGATCAGATAACAAGGGTATTTGGTAATAATGAATGATTATTTGTTAATTCACCATTAATGTTTTATGTTTGTGATTATTAGAATAATTTCTGAAAATTTATTCTACTAAGAACCCACATTTTGTATTTTCTTTGTTTGCTAAATGTCCCATGAGTCCTTAATTTTTCAGAAATGCTCCCTCGGTACTTCACCAATACTATGGTTAGTAGTATCTTGCTAAAATACACAAAATGTTTTGAACCTCCTTTAGAGGTTTGTGCTTCACCACAGAGCCACACCCTCCCTTAAGCTTTTAGTGACTAATGGTGTGGATTCTTCTTAGAACTGTCTTTCTGAGGTTATTTCATGAGTGCCCACACATTAGATATTTTATTGAAAATCACCAAATAACCTTATTATCTGATCAATCGGGAGAAGGTTTATGTCACGACTATATCGGGTGATCACCGCAACACTGTGTAACACTGTGCATCCTCTTACTTGTTGATGATAGCTAGTAGCAGATTCTTGTGGCTGGCCGTAACTTCACGATTAACCGTATCCCACAATCCTTTGCCAGATAATTCTACATATTTTGCTTTAATGTCTAATAAATCAATCTGAAAATGTCAAATTTAAAATCAAATCAATACAGGAAAGCATAACAAAGTTGGGTTTAAAGGTCCAATAAAAGACCTATTTTTCAACTTAATTAATAATTAATATACAATTTAGATGTGTAGAGCAAGAGTACATTTAACAGATTCTAACCCTGGCAATTACTATCCAGGACAAAGTTGATATTCAAAGGATAGCAAAATTCAATCAATAATTTAACCTCAACATTTTACTTGACAAATAAACAGACAGAACACAGACAAACACAGAAACAGATAGATGGATGAACAGATATCCACAGACATTCAGTCAGGCAGAGAGACAGACATGCGCACATGTGCATGGACAGATGGACAAGCAGACACAGACAGCTGGATGTAGAGATGGACAAGCACAGACAGACAGACAGAAAGACAGTCAGACACACACATAGACATACACTTACCTCAGATCTAGGTACAATTGTTCTGATCAGCAAGTTATCATTCACCATACCCTTGAAACAACTATTTATAGCCTCAGTGTAGAACAGGACGGGGTCTCCTACAGCTTTGGCTGAAGAAAGGTATAAAATATCATTAATCATAAATAAAATCAATGATATCAAATGAACTTCCTATCAGTTTCATTATGAAAAAGCCACTGTAATTCTTTGAGGAAATTCACCATTTCTTCTCATTTTTTGTATGTCATAAAAATTTCTAAAAATAAATAACAGTATTAGCTTGGATAAAATGTTGCATTCTGGGGTATCTCATCAGGGGCTTTGCCAATGCTGATGTACCAAATAACAAAATGGCAGACTTGAATAAGATTTCAATCTTAACAAACCAGTCAAAACATTTTCAGTCATGTCAGCACAGAGCAACTGCTTCCTGTGTATCTTACCAGTACTTTGGGGTAATTAATGTCTTGCCAAAGATTCTATACATGGCATTTCAAAATACCTAATTAAACACATGTATTTCTTCAGCAAAATAACAACTGTGCTAATAAGCATTTCAGTTTACTACACAGCTTATAAGTGCTTTTTGTTTTGCCAATGAAAAAAGCGTGTTTCCTCATAACATGTATAATATAGACAAATGTAAGAACTTACCAACTAATAAATAACCATCATCATCCTCATTCATAACTTGTGATATGGCCGTGTAAATATCTTGACCTGCCAGCTGTTAAATGGAAAAATAAAGTAAATGAAATGTTACAAAGAAAATAGATGTAGGAAACAAACACTTTGAGGAAACTTAACATGCAGACTTCAATCTTAAAAATGTTGGTTTTATTTTAACAATGAAAAAATCTCACATTCATTTTAACAGCTTCATGGTAGTTTTCTAAACTGTTGTTCTCTACAGAACAAAAACCAAAATGTTCATGGAGACAAAAACATAACAAATATCTGCAAAAATAACAGTTTTTATGGCTCATTCAAAAGAAACTTTGTTGAAATGTGTGATAGAGTGGTTGCTTGTTTTGTGGTTTAACATCCCAGTCAACAACTTGTCAGTTATGATGGGATGGAGCAATCACTTCATAGGTATTAACAAGCACATGTAATATGACCTGTTAATTTAGCATAATAAATTACCTTTTCATATTCCATGTATGTAGCATGAACTTGAGCCTGGTTTCTCTGTGTGACAAGAGTTTTAAAAGTTTCCCCTTTTAGGTCCAGGGAACCCTCCTACAATGACAAAAAATTAAATGTTTGTACAATACATCACAAAGACATGCAGATGCATATATGTTTTCTCTTGCAGCTGTAAAAATTGAAAAATTGTCAGTTAAAGCCAGATGTACGTAATTGACCTCACGGTAGAACTTTTTTAATTTTGCATGTGAGTGTATTTTGATGTCCTACATACGAAAATGAAAAGATACCGTTCGGAGCTTGTTTTCGAGATATTGGCCTTCAGAATTGTCAACAATACACTGACGTCAACGTAAAATGCGATTTTTATATCCCCTTTTTGTTAATTTTCTAGATATATTTCAAAAAATCCACGGTAGGATTTTTATAAATTTGATATGTATTACAGAAATTCCTGAACTACATATAGATAATGAGAAAGTCCATAGTTACCGGATTCCTTTTCCTCTTATAGGCGTGCTCAAAAAAAAAGAGTCAGCATATGCAAGAACCATTCTACCCAACACTGGGACACCCAGACTTCAAAAATAAGCTATAAAATATAACAAAGTAAACAGCTATGGCTTATATGGTGGCTTTACTTAACTACTTGTCCTGGACAGGCTCATATCATCTCGGTGGATATCCAGTAATCAGAAAGTCAGTCAGTAGGTAATTAGCTTTGCAAATAGGCAAAAGAAGCCCATCTATTTGTCTAAGCCTTAGTAACCAGTCATTAAATATCAATTCATATCTATTTCAAAGTCAAAAAGCTAGAAGATAGACTACCTTATACATTTCCTGAGCATCTTTCTTGGCCTGTTCTCTGTTGACATCTGACCCTGGTTCCCGCTCCGTCTTACACAGAGCCATGATGAGGTCCCCATAGTCTCCCCGACAGTCTCCGCTGATGTCCTTCTCCATGTCAGACTTGTACGCTGAAAACATCACATGGAAGTTGGAACACATAATTTAAATGGTGATGCAATTAAGCATTCCAAGAATAGTTTGTTAAATATTTTTACATCATTCATAACTTAGCAGCTAAGATTATGATGTAAAATGCTTGTCTTGCAATATAAGGGAAAAGTGTGTGCTTATTGGAGCAAGTGTGCAAAACAGAATGAATATGGTTTTGTGAACAAAATGCATTTCTCAAAGACGTGCAATGGAATAAAAGACATATTTGAGCCACCTCATGAGAAAACAAACAATCTGCATATGAGAAAACAAACTTTGCAGTAACCCCGAAGCTGATCAGCACCTTTGTTTTCGCTAAATGGATAGAACAATCCCTCTCCTACTTATATCCAAAATTTCAAGCATCTAGCATTCTTCTGTGCTTGTACAGGCTGGTTTGTGTCGGACCTGTTCGGAAACCACATTTTTGGTTTTCCCACGAGGTGGCTCATTTTTCTCTTGCTGACATTCACCTACCTTGTCTGTAATAGTCTTTTATGGCTTTCAATTCCTGAAAGTGAAAAAACAAAAACTCGTATTTTATTACCGCAACATTTCTTTCAAATAACACGGTTCATTACAGCACAGCTTTAGATATAACACGGACTATTCATGGACCCAAAATGGTCTAATTGTGCTATATATCTATATATTTTACTCTCTTTATAAGACAGATTGGATAGCTAACACAAAAATTGTCATGGACCCCAGCAATAGTGTTATAAAGAGGTTAAGGTGTATATACCAGTGTAGTACTATGTACAATTTACTGAACATATCCTCTTAATGATTAGGAAAAGAAAATCTACTAGCCTTACTTGCTTAAACCTAACGCCTACCTTGCTAGAGGTGACCATCTCTTCTACTGCTTTGTGTACCACGTAGGCATCGTACTTTGTCAGTGTCATCAGGAGCACAAACAATCCTTTTACTGAACAGGACGATAGAGTCTATTGACCATATTTGTGTAGAACTAACACCTACCTTGCTAGATCTAGTACACAATATACCGATCAATGTCAACTCCGAGGTGCCCATCTCCTCAACTGCTTTGTGTACCACGTAGGCATCATACTCTGTGGGTGTCATTAGGAGTGCAAACACAATCTCCTCAGTGTCACCTTGAAGTTCTGACTCAAGGTCAATCATGAGATTCTGAAATATTGGTGTAAAAAATGTAAGTCATTGTGAAAAAAAATTGCAAAGAAGTGGAGTGATCATTGTCCAAATAATTGATCCGAGTGCATTTTTCATGGCCAGTTTGTTTATTCTATTTTTTTTTTTCTTTTTTAAATTCTGAGTTATCTGGTATAATTGATTCAGATCCTTGACAAAAATACTACAAAGGCACAGCTTGATGGCCAACATCTAAATATATGTGCTTAGATATCTTGAGATAAGATTAAAAAATTTTGAAGTATAGATCCTGGTTTTGAACATTTACAAGTAGAAGAACCACTCAGAAGAAACACCGAAACCATGTAGAAGAAAGAACAAACCATACTATCTAAAATTAACAGTCTTAGGTAGATGAGAATGTTGATTGGATTCTCTAGTATAGAATAGCAAACAGACTGATTGACTAAAATTTGGGATTTTTATGGTTTGAATAAATTATGAGTATCAGAGCCTTAACCTTTAAAGATGAAAATTATATGAGCCACACCATGATAAAATCTATCTCTATTCTATTGATATTATAGTCATAATGCATATTCTAATGTACTTGAGTATGTAACATGTCACCTGATTGGATAACGTCAAAAATCTGCGACAGTCTATTCTGCGATATACTGTCGGAAACGCAACGTCACTTGTAATTGGTTATATGTCCCTCATGATGCTAACGTTTCGAGAAAAAAAAATACATTTTCAAAATTCTTTGATCTGTTTCAAATTCTGGTTAAATTCAAATTAATCTATTTTATAGTTAAAAAGTACATTAGAATAGTGATAATATTCAAAATTTTCATTTGGGTGGTATATTGTCATATACATGGTCGAAAATCAGATGATACACTCACTGTGGCCAAAATGAAAACTTTGAATATAGTTATCCCCTAAATATTATGGCTGGAATAATGTTTAGAAACCAAGAAGATAGGTTAACTCATGATGTAGCTCCCAACATGCTAAAATGAAAAAAAAATGTTCCTACAACTGGACAGAGAGTAGACTAACACCAGACTGAGTCCAGAATCACAGAGAGGAGATACATTAACACCAGTCCAGAATCACAGGGGGTTGGGGGTTGTATTTGTGAGACCTTAATACCTTAAACACACTCACCTGCATACCCTTTGAAAATAGATTTCCAAACTACATTACTGGTTTTAATATCTTTTTT
Organism: Rugalucina vietnamica; assembly: GCA_964017185.1. Taxonomy (NCBI): domain Eukaryota; kingdom Metazoa; phylum Mollusca; class Bivalvia; order Lucinida; family Lucinidae; genus Rugalucina; species Rugalucina vietnamica. The sequence goes on from OZ024872.1 coordinate 3,191,044, forward strand.
TTTCATAATTTTTTTATCATTTTCTATTTTACTCAGCGTAATCTGCAAAGTTTTTCTTTTCCTTGCTTGACACTGAGATGCCTGTTCTGTTCCCTTAATACAGCAATTTCAAAATAGGTATTCAAATTTTATTCATATATGAGCCGCGATGCAAGAAAACCGGTGTTTCGGGTTTCTGCCTAGGTGCAACACAGATCGGCCTGTACAGACACAGAAGCAGGCTAGAGGTTTGAAATCTTGGCTTTAAATAGAAGAGAAGTTTTACTATCTGAGGAGCGAAAACAAAGGCGCTGATCAGCTGTGCAGTTACTGCACAGCTGATCTGCGCCTTTGTTTTCGCATATGCCAAAAAAACGGTTTTCTCATGATGTGGCTCATATAATAGCTTATAACAACATGAGCTGAAGCTATAAAACAGATATGGCAGAAAGAGTATTAATTAATATGCTATACGGTTATTAAAGATATATATAAATATATATATATATATAAATATTTCATTTATTTGTGTTTGTAAATAAAAAAAAGAATTACTTTTTAGTATTAATTGATATGTATAGAAAGCCAGAAAATAAGAGAATAATGATATTCACTTCTAGGAAAAAGGTTATATGTACGAAGGAGCTTTAAAGCCCTTGCATTCTGGGACAACACATTTGACAATATGTTTACAATTAAAACCAAATTTTTGGATGTGAATGTGTTACATTAAATTTGATACCAAAGATTTCAGTGTAAAATGTTGTGTATGTGCAACAAGCTTGTTTTGTGAACCAAATGAGCCGCCTCGTGGGAAAACCAAAAATGTGGTTTCGGACCAGGTCCGACACAAACCAGGTTGTTCAGCCACAGAAATTGGCTAAAGGCTGCAAATTTTGGATTTAGAAAGTAGAGGAATTGTACTATCCATGTAGCGAAAACAAAGGCGCTGATCAGCTTCGCAATTACTGCGAAGCTGATCTGCGCCTTTGGTTTCGCCTATGCAGATTGTTGGTTTTCTCATGAGATGGCTCAAATGACAACTGACAACAAATGACTGACTGTGCAAATGTGATTGTCAAAGTTTCTGTTTATTAATACAACACACAATAAATAAACACAGAAAATAAATCCTTACTGCTGTATCAGTTTCGGACTAAGATAAATTGATAAATGTAATTTGATAATACATTGTTAAGGATTCGCCAACATGACAAATTTGCGGTGGGGTAATGAAATTTTCAAAATTTGAATTGAGACAAAATAAAGAATTAAGGGCAAATATGTATTATCCTTATCATTACTACTCCTATGGAAGGTGCTTTAAAATAAATGCTGGCTTGGAATGTTATTGCAGGAAAGAAATACAGAATTTTAAGTACCATTTACATTTGACCCCAATCTCCTCATGTTAACTGAATTTGTGTGCCATGTTTATATGTATACATGTTCTGATAATATCCAACTTCCTAACACATGAAGATAATTACATAATTCCCTTTCTCGGCTGTGCAATTTTAATTAAAAGACATAAAGAACATTGAAAAATTGAAAAAAATATCTTCCATTTTCATTTCAAAAAGAAGTGCCTTCTGAATTGTACGGAGACCAATTGTTGTCAAAAAAAGATAATTATTACCTCCCTTATGTGTAAATACAGTTGTCTCCCTTAAAATATTAAAAAATTAGGTACATAGAAATTGTAATTTGAACAAGTAATAACTTTTCAAAATTGAAACAGCTGAACATGTAACAAGTATTGGCTTTCCAAACTTGAAACAGCTGAACGTGACATCTAGATATGTAATTGAAACAAATATGGGACTTCACATGAGAAAATCAACAATCTTGGTTTCCAACCAGCTCCAACACAAACTGGTCTGTGCAGTCACAGAAGACCGCCAGAAGCTTGAAATTTTGTATTTAAGTATAAGAGGAATTGTTAGGCAAAACAAAGGCACTGATCATATGTGCAGCTACTGCACAGCTGATCTGCATCTTTGTTTTCACTAAAGCAGATTGATGGTTTTCTGTTGCAGGGGCCAGCAGCTGTGAATACGATAAAAGGTGATATTAATTACAATAATTCTATAATTTTAAATATCAGAAAATGTCTTGCAAGCATTACAAATACAATCATGTGTACCATGTAAAATAAACTAGCTAGTGCAAGTAAATCACTAAATGAGCCGCGCTTCAGAAAACCAACAATTTGGCATAGGCGAAAACAAAGGCGCAGATCAGCTTCCCAGTTACTGCGAAGTTGATCACCTTTGTTTTTGCTACACACAAGAACAATCCCTGCTACACAGATAGTACAATACCTCTTCTTCTAAAATCCAAAATTCAAACCTTCTACCTTGCTTTGTGACAGCACAGCTCGATTTGTGTCAGACCTGGTCGGAAACACAAATTGTTGGTTTTCTCATGTAAAGGCTCAAATATGACTATAACATGTGGGTCTCTAAACCCAACAGATACAGGTTATGTATTCTGTCAAGGGCACCCTGGAACCATTCTCTGCAGCTCTGTTTCCATAGGCTGTGACAACAAGCTTGAAATACAGGCAGTATCAATTGCTGAAATTTCTATTCTGTATCAGAATCCTGACTTACACACTATCCTGTATATTTACTCTCCTTCAGACATAATTTTCAACAGAGCTTGTGGCTGCAGATCAGTATAATCTTGTAAGAAAACACAATTCACATCGATGGTCACACTGAATTTAATTTCAAAATAGAATCACTATTCCATTTTCCTACATATGGCCACTTCCAAGATGCAAGAATGTAAACAGGAATCAAGTCCAACCTCAGTAGAGGACAACGGACTATAAAACGAATATGATATTGATATGCTGTTTTCTTTTCCAACAATTGTGGAAGCAGGATACACTACCTGAAAAACAAAACAATATTGCTATCACGTCATGAAAAAAATGGATTTATAGCCTATAGGAATACAAAGGCAATGGTCAGCTTTGCATTAACTGCCAATGTTCTGGCTATACTGTTAGTACAATGAATTTTCTTTTTCAAGCCGGAGTTTCAGCCTTCTTCGATAGTACAGGCTTGTTTCTGTTGGGCCTTGTTTGAAACCCAAAGACATGTTTTCTTTGTGTCATCTTCTTACAAATTAATGATAAGGTGATTGGCTTGTGTGTGCAAGTCTCCCAAATACATGTTATTTGTTCTTACTGCACATTCTTTTCAATGAGAACTTATAAATAAGCCTTCACATGAAAAAACCAACAATATGATTTTCAAACCAGGTACCAAATTTTGGATTAAAGAAGGACTGAACAAAGGGGCTGATCAGCCGTGCAGCAACTGCAAATCTGATCTGCATCTTTGTGTTCAGATATGCAGATTGTTGGTTTTCTGGTGCTACAGCTCAAATGTTATTCTGGTCCTGGGTTTGATCCTTACAGGCGGCACTGTGTTGTGTCCTTGACCAAGGCACATTAACTCCTTACAGTACTGGTTAAGCCCTGGAAGAAATGGCTCGGTCTGGACATGACTGACAAATTGTATACTGGGACATTAAGCCTCAATAAAAATAATCGGCCAAAATCAGAAATGAATTTTGAACAAACAGGCTATAATACATATATGCTCCCTTACCTGCGCAATACATTGTACAGGTGGTGGTCCCAGGGGAAAAATCAGTTGTAAAGAAACACTTTCATGGTGTGTACAATCAATCCCAGCGGAAATTGTCCATTTTAATAAACTATAATGTTGGTTGTGTTTTACCTTCTCTGTCATGTTAGTCTGAAAAGGGAACCAAAATAAATTAATGCACAGCAGGGATTTTTTTCGGGTGTCTCAGGGGCAGAAATAAGGCCCCATTCCCAATGGAAACTAGGTGACTTTTTTCCCAATTTGGAGAAAAAAATTCCCAATCACAGCTGAAAATAATTCTCAACAGTTCCTAAACATTCTAAAAATCAAACTCTGTTGTTAGAAATGATGTTTAACTTTGATTTTAAGTTAATATTGAATGATTTTAAATGATTAACTTTAATTAAATATGTCAAATTGGAAAATATCATTAACTTTGAATGCTTTGAAAATTTCCCAAATTCTGGGTGTATGTCGCTAATTTTCCCAATCAGAAAGGCCCTAGGGCCCCTTCCCAAAATTGCAAAAAAAAATCCCTGGCACATAAGCAAACACATTGTTAATGACCAAATTTACAAGCTTCATTTATGTTAAAACACTGAAAAAAGGGAAAAAAAACACTCTTCTTTACCAATTTATCAATCTATATATATTAAATTATAATTGAATACAATTTAAACTTATTTTCATTGAAATTTAATTTGAAAATAATATATTATTACTTTATTAGGCACATTAATTTACTCTTTCAATTTATTCGAGCATCTGTATATATGCCTTTTAATCATATTTCAAGTAACATAAGATATATATCTGTGACATGCAAAATAACATTCACCTTATATGTAAAATACCTTCTGCCTCATATGTTTGTTTCTATGCCTTGTATAGAATCTCATACACTGCATGTGGATCTCCACCAGTACATGCACCTGAAAAAATCATACATACTGTACTATTTCCTAAAATTTTAAAAATTATTTGTCTTTAACTTTTTTAAGTTTGTTACAGGTTATTATACATGTTATAAGAAATGTAAAAACATTTTACTTTAAACAATATTCTCTATGATGTACTTTGGGGATTATACATTTTTGTATTTTGTTGTGGATTGAAAAAAAGAGTTTATTAAGAAAATTTTAATGTCATTAATCATCACATTGACAATTAGATGGCAAACTTTGTTTTCTCTCAAATTCTTTAAACAGTCTGTGTAGCCAATGGCAAAGTTTTAATAATTTTTTTTTTATTTTATTCATTCCCAGACTTTTAATGAAATTAACAAGGGCAATCAATTTCAAAGATATAATGAAGAATACAGTGGAGGTTCACCTGTAGCATCCGTTTGTCAGGGACCCGAGTATGGATGGTGCTGATTTAATGCAATGTTGCAAATATGACTGCTCTGCAATGCCACTCCTAAGTACATGTAGCCCCAAATGTACAATATGGGTCTGAAAACAATATTGAATATTGATTGGTAAACATGAAAATCTACACATAAAAATATATCCTTATGAACCATGAACAAAAAAAATTATTATAGGAATCTGAACAGTTTCTTTGAGCTTCAACTGGGTGTGCTTCCTTCTATGATACTTTCAGTGTACACAAATAAAACACTCTATGCTTTATATTGTAAAAAAAAAAATCTTAATAAAAGTACCTTTGACAACATCCAAAACTTGTGCCAATGTACCATCATTGTTTCAGAAAATATATGTAATATGTTTTTATGTTTCACATTGTAAGATAATAGCATGCAACAATCCATAAATGACAAAATCAGAAAGGAACTCCCAATTCAAAAACCAAGTTTAAAAAAAATAATAATAATTAATAATAAAAAGGTAATTAAACAAAGAGAACATACATAAATATATGAAAACATTATGTGACACACACTGGACCATTGAACAGTCAATGAAATTGGAAGCTGTGCCCAATGTAGGAAAAAAAAAATAGCTGAACATTTGTCACTACTTGATAAAGAACATGTTTATTGTATTTAAAACAAAATTATGAAGGTATTAAAGAGATACGCCTTTCCATATTATTTTAGTTCCATCCAAAGCCCCATCCCCCCCCCCCAAAAAAAATTCCCATAGAAATTTTAATTCTGTTGTTGCATCAGTGATTTCATTCAATTGCCGTGAATGACAATTTCTTGCTTGTTACCATTCTCAAAGCCATTTATGCTGTCACTTGATAAAATGATTCCTAAGTATAGATTCTCATAACCATCTAAGCACAATGTGGCCTTACAGCTTAAAATATTCGGCTTTTTGCAAAAATGGGGTCCCACGTGGCCGAGCGGTTAAGAGCCCTGTTTCTTAATCATTCCATATTTTTACAGCTGTGTCTAGTGTGGGTTTGTGCCCTGCAATGGCCACGTTAAACATGCCAAGTTCTCCTTGCCAGAATTTTTTCTCCGCGTCCTCCCATTTTCACCCCACTTACTGATTGGCTCATATCTTATGAGCTGAAACTAGAGGACCATTGGTCCTGTAGCTCACCTGAGAGATTATCACATTGTAAGCTCATGAGATTTAAATTAATTGAGAATCGACCAATGAAAGTCTATGCATGGACACTATTGACCCCCGGGGCATGGCCAAATTTGACCCAGGGGCATGACTGGCACAATTTATAATGGGGACTACCAAACATTGCCACATACAAAATATAGAAGCTCTGGGCCTTTTGGTTTCAGAGAAGAAGATTTTTGTTAGTTTTTCCCATTGTAAGTCTATGGAGACTATCTACCCCCGGGGCGTGGCCAAATTTGACACCAGGGGCATGGCTGGCACAATTTATGTAGAGGACCATTAGCCATTGCCACATACAAAATATCAAAGCTGTGTGCCCTGTGGTTTCAGAGAAGAAGATTTTTGAATTTTTTTCCCATAGCAAGTCTATTGAGACTATCAACCTCCGGGGCCTGACCAAATGTGACCCCAGGGGCATGAATGGCACAATTTATGTAGAGGACCATTAGCCATTGCTACATACCAAATATCAAAGCTGTGGGCCTATTGGTTTCAGAGAAGAAGATTTTTTTATTTTTTTCCCATAGTTAAGTCAATGGAGACTATCAACCCCCGGGGCGTGGCCAAATTTGACCCCAGGGGCATGGCTGGCACAATTTATGTAGAGGACCATTAGCCATTGCCACCTACAAAATATCAAAGCTGTGGGCCCTGTGGTTTCAGAGAAGAAGATTTTTGAATTTTTTTCCCATAGTAAGTCTATGGAGACTATCGACCCCCGGGGTGTGGCCAAATTTGACCCCAGGGACATGAATGGCACAATTTATGTAGAGGACCATTAGCCATTGCTATATACCAAATATCAAAGCTATGGGCCTAGTGGTTTCAGAGAAGAAGATTTTTTTAGTTTTTCCCATTGTAAGTCTATGGGACCTATCTGTTGTCATGGAAACCACAATTTTGATACAATCTGCTCCAAAACCTAATGCCATCAATCCCCCAACCCAATTATGGTTCACATTAAATTTGATCAAGATCGGCCAACTAGCTTCAGAAATATTATTCTTTGAAATTGTGGACGGACGACGACGGACGACGGATGCCTGCCTATCCTATAAGCTCACCTGTGAGCCTTCGGCTCAGGTGAGCTAATAATATTGAAAGGGAAGTGAAACTGATAAAAAAAAAAAAAAAAAAAAAAAAAAAAAAATGACTGTACGCTTTATAGCTGCAATTAATGACTGTACCCTTTGCTGCAGATCATAGCTACAGATCAAAGTATTTTATTTTACCTTTACAGGTTATCAAAATAATAAGTGTACAGGGATTTTTTCTGCAATTTTGGGAAGGGGCTTTAGGGCCTTTCTGATTGGGAAAATAAGCGACATAACCCTGAATTTGGGAATTTTTCAAAACATTCAAAGATTATGATATTTTCCAATTTGACATAGTTAATTAATTTTAATCATTTTAAATCATTAAATAATATCTTAAAATCAAAGTTTAACATCATTTCAAACAGCAGAGTTTGATTTTCACAATGTTTAGGAACTGTTGAGAATTATTTTTAGCTGTGATTGGGATTTTTTTTTCTTCAAATTGGGAAAAAAGTCACCTAATTTGCATTGGGAATGGGGCCTTTAGGCCCCTGAGACACTCGAAAAAAATCCCTGGTGTATCAAGTTTAAAAAAGGTGTGTATTACTTATCATGTTTAATTTACTTCTTCTAACTCACTTGAGTTATTTATAAAATTAACAAGTATTACAAACCAACTTATAAAGGTTATCAATTATTTGTTTTATAGAAGTGTTTTTTTCCATAGTTCGTGTTTTTGTTGTGGTTTTGTCTATATTTATAAATTGTTAATGTTGAAATAAGAGCTAAGTCTTTCTTCTTTTTCGTGTATTCTTTTAATACATGTGATAAAACTTTACTTGACCTTAATGCATTTTAAACACAGATATCTAAATGTAGCTGTACATGTCCTGTTCAAATATTTTCAAGCCCTTGCATTTCTTAAATTCTCTTTAAAGTCACATTTTTTTATTTATGATTTTCTCCACTTTGAAATAAGATGTTGCCTTTCTGAAATCTAGCATAGAACTGTTCTGTGGTGCAGAGAGTAATGCAAAGACTTCTTCTTTTGTCTAAAGAATGGACATACTGTCCAAATTGTAACTTTTGAATAATTTATTACTTATATATATATATATATATATTGTTAATATCTTGACATTTATATGTTATGAATTAGGTACCTTAGAGTTTAACATAAACAATTATTGTACATCTGTTATCTACTTATGCTCATATTGCACAACTAATATGTACCACCATTGCTGTTCTGAAATGTGTATATGTACCTACTATACATCAAAAACATAGTTTACTAGTTTTCCCTTGTCAGAGTTCCATTAACTTTATAACCCCTGCATACACATTTCAAGACAAAGCGCACAAAATTTTATTGCTCTGCCATAAACTTATGTAACAGATCTTTAAGAAAAAAATAGCCACTTGTCATGTGAAAATTGTGCTAAGGCTACAATGGGAAGTTGAAAAATTGGTGAATAACTTATACAATTTAATTTAACAAAAACTTTCCAAAAAAAAAAAAAAAGACTGATCGTAGAAAACATTGGTATAATTAGCTGCAAATTAAAAATTTAGGGTTTTTGCTTTGTTTGATTTCAATGGAACAGCTTAGAATGTGAAGCATTACACATAAGTTACTAACTCTTTACTATAGCAATTGATAAAAAAGACTTTTCACTTATAACACAAACAAGTACACACGTAGGTATTTGTAGCAGAAACACATTTTTGTGAATATATATATATATATATATATATATATATATATATATATATATATATATATATATATATATATATATATATATATATATATATATATATAGGACAAACATCAAACAAAAATCTTCCAGTTAGCAATGGATCCCAAAGATATTTGAAAAATGATTAAAATAAGTATATTGGGGGATTAAATCAAGAACATTGCAAGAACAAATCAAAATGAGCACTTGTCTTTCGCCTTCTTCAGAGTCATTATGTATTAACAGGTAAAAATGGGGAAAAATGAAAATTGCAATTTGGTAAATAAATAAAATGAAAGATAAACAATGGAAATAAAAAAAAATCACATAAAATTGATCAGCAGTGGGTATACGACTTGAAATTAATTGATAAGCGCCCTTTGAAAGGGCCCAAAATCTGATTGAAAATAGTGGAATCAGATAACTAAGTCTCATTTTATCTAAAATTGCTTTTACCATTTCCTTACCTTTGCTAATGTTAACATTTTCATGCATATTCATTATAAAGACTGTAATAGACATGAAATAACATAATTTTCATGATTTTTAACATTAACTTTGCAGCAAAGAAAATCACAGCTAATTGTACACTTACAAAAATGACTTTTCAACTAACCGTACATTCATCAAAATTATGACACCTGTAAAGTCTTAATAAATAGAATTAGATAGAGACAGAGCTATCGGATTTGCTTTGAGGACTGATGTAAAAGAATCACTTTATAATTATATGTCAGTTTAAAAATTATGAAAATGTATCTTAAAGGATCTCAGTTCTATTTTTGTTATGAATTATTCATGAAAGATAAAATTTCAATTCAGTTTTATCTCCATTTCAAGATTATTTCATCTAATATGAAACAGGCCAATCAGTAGGTTGGTGAAAATGGGTTTGTTTTACTTGCAAATTTTAGAAGAAGAAAAATAAACATGAAGAAATAATAACCAAGAAAGGGAAATATTTTAAAAGCTTAAATAAATTGATACAGTTATTATTTTGATAACCTGTAAAGGTAAAAATTCTTACTTTGATTTGTAGCTAATGATTGTGTACATCAGCAGCAAAGGGTACAGTCATAAGTTGCAGCTAAGCGTACAGTCATTAAAATGACAGGATTTTTTTTCCGTTTTACTTTGCTTTAAATATCATTTCAACTTATAAGATATGGGCCAATTAGTGAGTGGGGTGAAAATGGGAGAATCACGAGAAAAAACACCTGACACACACGCAAGCAGAATTTGGCTTGTCTAACATCTGGCCAGTGCGGGGCTCAAACCCACACCATACACAGCGGTGAGATGATCGAGTGATTAAGAAACATCGTTCTTAACCTCTCTGCCATGGTGGCCGCTGCCGCCCGGAAGTTTTTCTAATTTCCACCTGGAAAAGTTTGCAAAATTCGTCTAATTTGCATATTTCACCCAACTTTTATGCCCAGAAACTAGTGTATCCTCTTAAGTTCTAGAGGTGTCAAATTTACAAATATCCAGTCGTAATCAAAGAAAAAATCATCGAAATGTTTCGTACAGGTTGCCATGGCAGTACAAGGGAAATACCAGAGGTGTACTTAATATAATATGCAAAAAGGGTCATGAAATAAATGAAAAGAATGCAGGCTGCCGGGAAAACAGCAGTTGTTTTAGCAACGAGCATTCCCCGCAGCGTGGGGACTTTTAACGGGGAATATGGTTACAAATGAGTAAAGTATTAGAAAGTGTGGACAGATAGATAGACAGACAGAATCACAGATGGCCGATCGTCCCATTCGATCACAATGAGCCTACTGCTAATGGGATTTAAAAGTAAAACCATAAAATACTCCACCTCTATATTGTGATAGCAAAAGAAATCCCATGTGTTGCAAACATTTTATTCATCAGTTGAAAACAATTATCATAGACTTTCTTTCAAAATAGTTTCATACCCCTGCATACTTGTTGATATCCTATGAAATTTTATACAAATATTTATAAAGAGTTTGGTTATTTCCGGATTTAACGTAAACATTTATGCTATTTACATGTTTTCCGTGCATATTTTTTAAAATGTAACTATTGATGCTGGTTTTTGTTATGGCTCAATAAAGTTGACACTTCTACCAGTCCAATTCTTTTATTCATGATGGGACATGCCATTACAAACTTTTATGTAATCATAATTTAACATTTCATTTTATTTAATTTAAAAAGCTTTTAGTGTTAACTTTGATGATTGACAGATTATTTATTTTGACGCACGTTTCGGATGTCATGGATAAAACTGATGTCCATATACTGTATGACCATAACTTGAACTTTAAGTATCAACACAAACATCTATCACTAGTACTTTGTGGCGTTACATGTAACTTGATGATGATGCCTTGCTCAAGAACACAACAAGGTGTTATGAGTGGGGATCAAGCCCCACTGATTTCTCTTTCGGAATTTGATGCTCTACCACCAGGCGACCTCACATCCTTATGATGTTCTCAGAAGTGTAAAAAATGTCAATTATAGATTTAACAATATGAATCTTAACATATAGCAGCTAAATGAGGACCCACACACCCCGGGCCACACACCTGGTGAAACATTATCGAAGATAGCTAGACAGATTTTTTTTCTTACAACACCTGTGAAGTTCTTTTTCATATACTGTCAAGCCCCTTCGCAGCCATTCTAGTAATTTCTAGACAGTGCTGAAATAAAAAGTTCCCTCCAGATTTTCTGGACCCCTGAACTGTCAATTTAATCAAAAAGATGGGTAATTGTCAACAGAAAACGCATTTTCTTCTTACAGAATTTCATCACAAACCATATCGCAACACTGCAGCCCACCGTAGATTGTTGACATGGGTTGGTTACGTAATAACACGATTTTACGTTACGAATAGTATTACCAATGTTTGCTTCAAAATTTGACCAGTTACGTAAAATCTAACAAAAACGATTGTATAATGTGAATTTATTAATGATGCGCCATCGGTTTTCAAGTTCACTTACCTCGATCTTTCACACAATACTTTAGGAAAAGACGAAAATCAATTTTTTATTTTAACCAAAAATATTCTCATGGAGCCGCAGGTTTTCTTCCGGTTTTGACACAAGGACTATACGCTAAAGAAATAGTTCTCGTTATTTTACAAGTACTTGTTGTTGTTTTATGAAGCAGTCGTCAGTCATATATGAAAGAGCATAAATAGTCAAATAAACCATGATGTTGTTGAAAATAAAACAAGAAATCACGATGTTTCAGCCAAAAATATTTCGGCGTGTATTAATCTTAGACAAGACTTCCGGTAATTAGGCCACAGCTGTCAAGATCTGCAATTCTAAATCGAAGACATGGGTTTGGAAATTCGCTTTTTATGTGTATATCAAGACATATGAAGACAAGAGTCATGACTTAAATGGTAGAGAAAAGACGGGTATCACGATTTACCGGAACGGGCCGGAACGGACCGGAACGGGCCGGAACGGACCGAAACGGACCGGAACGGACCGGAACGGACTCAGAAACAGACTGTTTCAAGTCCAGTTTTATCTATTTAATAAGCCATAACGATCGGAGCGGGTCGAAACGGACCGGAACAGACTCAAAAATTGCCAAACTTGTCGTTGCAATGCCAGTTTTTATCATTTACATATTCTTGAAGACCGAAACGGACTGGAACGGACTCAAAAATTGCAAAACATGCTGTTTCAAGGCCAGTTTTTATCATCAACATAACCATAACGACCGGAACGTACAGAAAATAGCAAAGCAACAGACATGCGCTGTTTCGAGTACTATGTTTTAGCCGATAAATCCCGGTATCAGATGGGAACGGGACGTATTTTCGCCATGAACCCCTCTGAAGACCCACCCGCATGATGAAACATGATTTCTGAGGGTGCATCCGTTTAACGGGGGATAGCTTTGAATTCAGTAGGTAAAAATGCGGATAATTTTCATTTAAATTGATGGGCTATGATGAACGTTTACAATGAGACCAGTCTTGTGAATTTTGTGAGTCTAGTTTTCGAGCTAGGTGACAAAACGTTAACATTGTCACCTATGGAAAACCTTATAGTGAAATGCAACCTTCAAGTCCAGTTTTATCTAATAAAATAACCTTAACGACCGAAACGGACCGGAACGGACTCAGAAAATAGCAAAACAGGCCGTTTCAAGGCCAGTCTTTATCTATTAAAATAACCATAACGAACGCAACGGACCGAAACGGAACGGAATGGACTAAAATATATATAACCCAGACCATTTCAATGCCAATTTTTATCTATTAACATAACCATAACGACCGGAACGGAATTAGAAAATAGCAAAACAGATCGTTTCAAGGCCAAGTTTGTATCTACTTGCTACATTTACATGTCCATATATGGTATTGTAACTTGTGACCTGAAAGTTGGTAGATACAGACAGCATGTTGAGCTAATGAAGTTGTATAAGTAATCATGGTCCAGGTGATTTCTTGACATTGGCCAAAGGTCATTTACATATTAAATGTAAAACTTAGTTTTCTCAGAAACCGCTTGACCAATCAAAGCCAATTTTAATATGATGTAGATCTAGTATCCTTAAGAAAGGGGAATAAAAGTTTATATAAATGGTCACGTTCACATAACCAAGATGGCCGCCATGCCCATATATCGTCGGCTGAGTGCTATACTGTTCTATCTCCATATTTGGGTCAGATTAAGTGTGATGTACCGTTGGAATCGGAATCAATAGTTCTATCTCCTAGTGTAGTCAGATGTTGATATTCTGCATAGATTTTGTTATTCACAGTTGGTTTAAACACTAGTTTATTAATAAATTCATATATAGCAATAATGACAATCAATAAATCAAAGGATCAGAAAACAAGCTTCAAGGAAGCTTATATGAATCTTCTCCTAACGTGAAAAAATACACAATTGAACGAGTATCAAGAAATAATACTAACTAGATGTTTATACGTAGTGAAAGAAAAAAAATGAAAGAAAAAGTCTAATACGGACTGCAATACTGAGATTGGAATCAAGTAGAGAGGCGAGACAGTGAAGAGTAAGGAGGACATGAGAGCAGAAAGATAAATGAATGAATGAATGAATGAATGAATGTTCCCAGTTTCAAACCACCCGAAACGAACCCCCGCGGACTCGAAGATCGCAATAGAGCAGCAACAAACGCCTGTGCGAAATTAATTGTCAAAGCGCCCTGTCTGAGTAATGAATTTATGAACAGCTTCAAAAATGTTTGTATTTTCTTCCTCTGTGAGTCTGGGGTCTCCGAAGAGCAGGGATTTAGTTGGAAGGTGGAGAAAATCAGACAGAGGTCGGTTACGGATTTGGTGATAGTTTTGGCAATCAAGTAGAAAGTGTTTCGGCGTTTCTGAGATACCACAAGTGCACAGGGGACTTTCAACAAGGCTTTTCTTAAACAGGTGCTGTTGTAGAGCACTACACTCCATACGTAATCGTGCATGCTGTATTTGTGGTACTCTTCTGCCGTAATAGAAATGGTTTGGAGGTTTTGACCTTTGTTCTGATAACTTGCGTTTGAATTGGATAAGAGAAGTGCTATTTCTAATTGTATTGGGTAGATCATTCCAAGCTCGTATTGCGGATGGAAGGAATGACTCGTAATATAATACAGAATTTGTACGAATAGTGGATATATTGTCAGCATTTCTTAGAGGATATCGTGCACGGTTTTGCACTGTTTCGGGTACGAGTTCGTTCAGATAGTCGGGACAAAGACCGTGAATCATTTTAAAGAAAATTATCAACTTTTGTTTACGTCTATGCGCCTCTAAAGTTTCCCAGCCGGTATCCTGATAAAGTTTACTTATACTGCATAATTTAGTGGCACCAGTTACTATGCGCATAGCTTCGATTTGAATATTTTCGAGAAGTTTTTTGTCTTGGTCGTTACAATTATCCCATACGACGCCGCTGTATTCCAGTGTAGGCCTAATAAAGGACACATACATACGTTCGAGCGATCTTCTGTCGAATTTAAATTTAAATGCTCTTAGTATATTTAGGCGCTGCCAAGCTTTAGTTTTAATTTCAGTGATATGGTTTTGCCAGTTAAGATCTGAAGAAAACGTAATACCAAGGTGGCGATGTCTGTCTACTTCCGTTATAACAACATTATCCATGATTAGCGGTGGGTGATAGGGTTTAATTCTTTTTCTTGTTATAACCATAGCGTCAGTTTTAGGGGCACTAAAATCAACTAGCCAGTCTTCAGCCCACGAGTGAATGGTGCTGATATCACCCCCATATATTGTAACATCTTGAAAAATCTTTTTCTTTTGGAACGAATCAATTGATTTCAATGAAACTTGGCATGTAGTATTTGGAACTCTGGCCTAACAATTTTTTACAGAAAATGGCTTTCTGAACTAGTATGAGACAAGTTCAAAGGTTTGTGTACATGATGGACAGACCAGCTTGAGTTTTCAGCGACAATTATACTGATGAAAATTCTTCATACACGAATATATCTTAAACCAAGTAATCGTGTTCTTTTTGAACAAGCATGAGACAAATTTAAAGTTTTTTTGTGCATGATGGACAGAACCAGTTGAGTTTTCAAAGACAACTGTTCACAGCAGACAGAAGTCGTTACGTTGTCAACGACTTCTGTTCACGACAGATGAAATCATAGAAATCAGTCAATCTTATAACGATGAAAATTCTTGATACACGAATATATCTTAAACCAAGTAATCATGTTCTTTCTGAACAAGCATGAGACAAATTTAAAGATTTTTGTACATGATGGACAGGACAGAACCAGTTGAGTTGTCAACGATAACTGTTCACAGCAGACAGAAGTCGTTACGTTGTCAACGACTTCTGTTCACGAACGATGAAATCATATAAGTCAGTCAATCTAATATCAATTTAAGTTCCTGATACACAAATCTATCTAAAAACAACAAATCGTGGCTTTCTGAACTAGTATGAGATATGTTCAAAGATTTGTGTTCATTATGGACAGAACCGGTTGAGTTTTCAACGACAACTGTTCACAGCAGACAGAAGTCGTTACGTTGTCAACGACTTCTGTTCACGACAGATGAAATCACATTAGTCAGTCAATCTTTTAATAATTAAAGTTCCTGATACAGAAATATATCTTAAAACAATGAATCGTGGCGTTCTGAAATGGTATGAGGCAAGTTCAAAGGCTTTTGTACATGATGGACAGAACCAGTTGAGGCTTCAACGACAACTGTTCACAGTAGACAGAAGTCGTTACGTTTTCAACGAGTTCTGTTCACGACAGATAAAATCATATAAATCAGTCAATCGTAACACAATAAGAGTTCCTGTTAAAACAATCTATCTTATAACAATTAATCATGGCGTTCGGAACTAGTATGAGACAAGTTCTGTTTTTGTTCATGATGGATGAAACCGGTTGAGCTTTCAACGACAACTATTCACAGCAGACAGAAGTCGTAACGAGTTCATAGCAGTCGTTATGTTGATCACAGTGACCTATACCTGTAAGTATATTTGGGTCAAAGGTCTGGTCATTCTCACTCACAATCTGAAAGAAGTATGAAACAATGCCAATTGAGTGCGGAGATATAAGGTTAAAGCACTGAATCGTGAAATAAGGTCACAGTGACCTATAAGTATATTGGGCTCATAGGTTTGGTCATACTCACTCATCATCTGATGGAAGTATGAAAATATATCAATTGAGTGTCTAAATATAAGGAAAAATCACTGAACCGTGAAATTAGGTCACAGTGATCAATAAGTATATTGGGGTCATACTCACTCATAATCTGAAGGTAATATGAAAATATATCAATTGAGTGTCAAGATATTGGGCAAAATCACTGAACCGTGAAATTAGGTCACATTGACCTATAAGTATATTTTGGGTCAAAGGTCTGGTCATTCTTACTTATAATCTTAAAGAAGTAAGAAAATATACTAATTGTGTGTCAAGATGTAAAATCACTGTACCATGGAAAGTAGGTCAACGCAATCTTACCGTCATGACACACAAGCCATTGTCACAACGTTGAAAGATGAATGACCAACCATCTTAGTAAGTTGTTTCTATTTAGATATAAATCGCCAAAAATATTGTAGCGAGTTCTAGATTTTTACCCCAGAGGTCCGATGTCATGGAACCTAAATTGTATGAAGTAAGATATCTTTCTTCGTACAAGTTACACAGCCAGCTGGGGATAGTTCTCAAAAATGGAGACATTCTCTCGATCGGAAGACACTGCCATAGTCTAATGCATTTTGATAAATTTATAAACGATGTCTTAAAATTTTGTCTCCCGATCGGGAGACATGAAATGACCTAAGTAAAAAGTTTCATATTAAAGTCTGTACCTTCTGCTTGAAAATTTATCGTGAAAGTAACCATGCTTAATGACAGCAGTACATCCATTTTCACAGTGTTCTAGTTTTTAACCTCTAGTTCCATCCCCCAGGCATGGACCCAGGGATCTAATGCCATGCAATGAAACTCAACCCTACAAGGCACCTATGGTTTAAGTATGAAAGCCCACTGATAAAAGATTTTAAAGATATAGACTTCTAGAATACTATATCACAGAAAAGCCATCAATAATGGTGTGTTAGATTTTTAAACCCCCAGCCCCCACCCCCCTCTCGGGACTGGACCTAGGGGCTTGATGCAATGGAATGAAAGCTAACCCTACATGGTATCAATAGTCTAAGTATCAATGCTTTCTGATGACTACTTATTCGACGGGTAATGTACGATTTGGTTGCATTTTGAATATAACAGGGTAAAAATGGGTCCAAAAAATGTAAACAAAAAAATTATGAATGAATTTTATGGCCGTTCGACAAAATCACATGCTTTTCTAAAAGTGTGTTCTTTGCAACAACTTTTCTTATACAAAAATAGAGTTTTGGAATAAAATTCTCGTGGTTAAAGGTAGTTCAATGTTTTGGCAATAAGCTTCATTGCTCGAAATTTTTATTGTAAGTGGTGTCATTTCACATTTGTGGTCCAACAAAAGCAGGTATATTTTTAGAATTTTTGACAAAAAACACATTTTTTCAAAAAAATAATTTTTCCTTGCCTAATGGGACTATAATTTGGTTCATAATTCAAAACAAAACTAGAGAACCATCATTTCAGAATTTTTTTGGAAAAAAAATGTGTTACCCCACCCACACATGTACGACGTGTTCTTAAACTTTATGTAAATTTTTTGAATGCAATTCTGATAATTCTTGAAATACACATGACAATATGTGACTTTCTCTGAGATTTTCGGTCTTGTGGAGGTACGACGTTGACGTCACAAAACGTGCACTAAAGTTGACGTCACAAAACTGCATGCGACATTAATTGGGTTTTTGCGACCTCAGTCATTTGATTCTAAACGCCGCCTAATAAGACAGGTTGGATATATCTAGCAAGACCTTCGCAATTTCAGATTCTGTATTTCTTAGACAACATTCACTGTAAAGGACAAGAGAACAGGAGACTATAACTCTGTGTTACAAACGATTTTCCAAGGGCAATTAATTACTTTACCAATTAAGAACCCTAAGATGCAAACTGTGGGTGGTGCGTGTTTTCTCTATTTTTCTTTTTAATCGTAAGCGCTATTTATTAAAGCTTTTGGGCATGAATTATTAACATAATAAAAATTGTAAAAATGTTAAAAACTAAATTTCTGACTTTGACTCCACAAGACCCAAAATGTCAGATACTGTCACATATAATCTTACTCTGTCCTTTTTACTACAGTTCAACCTCACTATAACATGTCTCATTATAACACGATTTTCAGTAAAACATGGCCATGTCATGGCTCCCAAATTCTATTGTTCATATTGTGAATAACCTCATTATAACATGGTTCACTTATAACATGTCTGTTTCCGTGGACCCAAAGATAGTGTTATAATGAGGTTGTACTGTACAATCAAGTGGACCAAAGATAGTGTTATAATGAGGTTGTACTGTACAATCTAGTGGACCAAAGATAGTGTTATAATGAGGTTGTACTGTACAATCTAGTGGACCAAAGATAGTGTTATAATGAGGTTGTACTGTACAATCAAGTGGACCCAAAGATAGTGTTATAATGAGGTTGTACTGTACAATCTAGTGGACCAAAGATAGTGTTATAATGAGGTTGTACTGTACAATCTAGTGGACCAAAGATAGTGTTATAATGAGGTTGTACTGTACAATCAAGTGGACCAAAGATAGTGTTATAATGAGGTTGTACTGTACAATCAAACTACACAGGAGAGGTTGGTTGATTGGGGTTTAATGTCCCACCAACAGCAAAGGTCATATGGAGACAGGACCTCGGTTTATAGTCCCATCCGACGGACTGGAGAAGCCAGGGATCGAACCTGCAAACCCTGGTTTACAAGACGAGTGACATAACCACTGCACCATGGATGCTTCTACACAGGAGAGGAGTTTTAAAATACGTTTTTAGCTTTTATTCCAATCCTTATTAAACTGTAACTAAATGTTGTATGTTTATTTATGATGCAGAATCATTTCTTTCCCACCTGTTGTATGGGTTGGGATTTTAAATTCTATAGTATAGTTATTCAATTCCTGGTCTTTCTATTCTTCCTTAATCAAAGCATATGAGCCGCCGCATGGGAAATCCAACAATTTGCATATGCAAAAACAAAGGTACAGATCAGCTTCGCAGTGAAGCTGATCAGCGCCTTTGTTTTCGCTACACGGATAGTATAACCCCTCTTCTTCCGAAATTTCATGCTTCTAACCATTTTCAGTGCATGTACAGGCCAGTTTGTGTCAGACCTGGTCGGAAACCCAAATTGTTGTTTTTCTCATGCACAGGCTCATATATATTATTCAATTTCTGGCCATCCTATTCTTCCTATATTAAATTGCATCAAAACTGTTGCACCTACCTTCTTATATTTCTGTTCATACACCTTCTTAATTTCCTGTCTCTGTTTATTACTACGTTTCGGAAGAATCGCCACGACAACTGTCTCATCTGCACCGTCATCGTACGACATTGCACGATTCAGTTTTTCACAATCGTCTTCAGCGTTAAAGTTACTCGCTGGTTTCACTGTACCATTATTTGTAACAGTCTCTTTAGGTTTAGGTGCCGTTTTAGCAACTTGATTGTCGCCCTTAGTCGCCTGATTGTCGCCCACTTCGCCTTGTTTTGATTTTGTCGTCTGCTGAGGTTGCTGGGTACCAGCTTTCTTGGCCGGTTCCTTGCTCTTCTGTTGCTGAGGTTCTTTGTGTGTTGTTGGCTGGGCACCAGTAGTTTTGGCAGCTGCTACCCCCTTTTTAGCCTGTGAGATGGGCTGGGATTGGGGTGTCTGCTGAGTAGGTTGGGCTTTTGTGAATTTCTTGGTCTGAAAGTCCTGGAAATTGTGGATAATTAAAAAGGTACAAGTAGGCAAAGATCAGGAAAAGGCGCAATCAGAAAAAGATTCCCACTCCAAAAACCGAGGTGGGAAAAAACCAAACTAACAATCAGGTACTTATACCATGAAACAATCGTAAGCCGAATGGGCAGCTATTTTCCCAATAGTTGGCCACTCAGTTACCTTAACTTAACTAAAAATATGAAAACATACATAAGGCGCCAACAGCACAAAAAAAATTTAAACACCAAGACATAAAACAAAAAGGACCACCACAGAAGTATCGACTTGGAACGATCAGTAACACAAAGTTACTGGCCGGCTTAAACCGGTTTTACATGGCCATAACCTCACCCTCAGCTTCTGCAGTGGTTCATAACATTTAGCTAGGTATTCGGTCCTCGTGGTGAATCTCTAACTAGTCAATGAATCATCAAGAACAAACAAATAAATCATGATAAACATCCTGATGAATCAAAAACCAGGACTCACAGACTGAGTAAGCTGCCCGACGATGGAGATCCCTGGGCGCCGAATAACCTACTAACTCCGGAGCAAAATAAAAACACCAGTTGGACCCCGGTGGGCCAAGCAACAGACAAGAAGCTCCGGCCCCAACCAACTAAAATGAATAGCTTTATGTCGGGGCCATCATAGAGTCTGACGCCCGACCCACCGGCGTGCAATTAAAGAAGGCAGCATAGTTATCAACCATGATTGGGTTAAAAACTAAGCATGCAGACTGTCGCATAACATTCAAGTTATAACCTATTATAGTTATTATTATATTATAAGTTATTTTAGAATTTCCATAAAAGCAGAAGTACTGAACTATTAAACAGTAAGAGTGGGCCATACATCATTTCTATAAAACAAAAAACCTCTCAAAGGCTTGGAAACTTATGTTTTCTTTCACACATGCAAAGTCTGGCATCGTCTATTGAAAGATAAGGTGTGCATAATTATAAAGTGTCTCTGTTTTTAATACATCAGAACCCCATCTTAACGTATCTCTTATCTTATTGAACCACTTCTGTTCTGAGGTTTAACGTTCCAGGTAACAATTTTTCAGTCATGTTGTGACGCAGCCACCTGGGTTTTAACAAGTATTTTGGGAAGTTAAAGTGTCTTGACACTGCCGCTTTTGGGGATCTAATCCAGGACCTCTCAATACAATGTTCTATCACTACACTACTGTGTTTGCACCTTTTCACCTCTAGATCACATTCAACTTCTCCCCCCCTCCCCCACCCACCCCATCCCACTCAATTTGATCTGGCACATTCAATTGTGACAACCACTGACTTACTTTTTTCACCGGCGGTACTTTAGCTGCTAACTCCATGAGGCATTTAGTTGTTGGGTAGGAGAAATTTTTTATGTCTTCAACTAAATCTATATGGTATTTCTTCTTGTAGGCTTTACGTATGGCTGGCATATCAATCTAGGAATGGAAAAACAATCTGAATTTGTTTAACATGCTCATATATTATATATTATGGCATCTTGTGGTACTTTTTGTTCCCTTTTAAACTTATTTTATGTGCTCATGAGTAGAAATTTAGTCTTTATGTTTTGGTCAATATTATATGTATGAATAGTACTATAACTCATTTACAATTTTCGCAGGTAAAATGCTTCATATCACAGTAAAAAGGTAAAATATCCTAGTAAATAGTACACATACCTCTGATCTGCCTACAAGGGTGGCTACAAATACTGGGTTGGAAGGAAGTTTGTTGCTGTGTAGCTGATCGGCGAAATAGGTGGCCGGAGACCGTGTACAATTTACTAAAATTACATAAGATAATTTTTGGTTCAGGTACTTTATTTTTGAATCATAAGAGTTTGCAGCAGTAACTATATATGAGCCGCCTCGTGGGAAAACCAACAATGTTGTTTCCGAACAGGTCTGACACAAACCGGCCTGTACAAGCACAGAAGATGGCTAGAAGCTTGAAATTTCGGATTTAAGAAGAAGAAGAATTATACTATCCAGGTAGCGAAAACAAAGGCGCTGATCAGCTTTGCGGTTACCGCGAAGCTGATCTGCGTCTTTGTTTTCGCCTATGCAGATTGTTGGTTTTCTACAAACTATTATTTAACTTTCTTTTCTTAAACGATTTATTTGTCAAAGATTCTGTACTATCATTTATGTTTATCATGAAAAACAATCACTGAATACAAAGATTTATATCAGCTGACCATGTACTGCACCAAATGTGCCTTTGCTTCTATACATGCTTATTACACACTTATTATAAGTACGGTGCAGTCCGGTAACATTGCGCACCTAAGGTATTTCATGCCAGGTCTGACGTCAAATATAAACCCTGACTAACATTACTTACCATGAGACATTTTAGTGATTCAATAATTAAAATATCATAATATGAAATGTTAGCAATTTCTACCAGCTTTAGAAATATTTTGGTTTAAACATATGCACCACCTTGAAAAAAATAAAGACAATTCGTCCTCTAACATTGCGCACTACTAAATCAAATATATATTTTACAGGAACATGCAATATATCCACAGCGGTTGTATTTCTTCCAATATATATGGCACACATGTGACAAAATGAAATCACAAACAAGAAAGTTCAAAGAAAATCATGCTGTGTATGGTGGCACAAAAATGTCACCACACAGTATTTCAAAATTAAACAAAATCACATAATTGTGCCAAATTATTCATTCAGAAACGAAGGAAAAATCATTTTTGTCTTTAAATTAATCTTGTACACTCTTGTTGGTGTAACATATGAGAAAATAGCATTGGTAGTGCAATAGTGTTTGAAATCTGGTTGACACGAAATATGCGAAATGTTGGGGGCCGCGCAATGTTAGGGGACCCGACTGTACCTGATTGTTAATTTAGTTTTTTCCAGCCTCATTTTTTGGAGTGGAAATTTCTTTCTGATTGCGCCATTTCCTGATCATTGCCTACTTTTACTTTTAAGTAGAATTCCACTCATCTGTGCTGCAGAAAACTATGAAAAATGGGAAACAAAAACAAACTTTTTCTTAAACGATATCAAAATGAAGTCTTGCATTCAGTACCAACTCACCATAAGTTTTGATGGACAAGAAGAAATCTCTAGGGCACTCCTCCTTTATAGCGTCCAGTATTTCCTGACCCCCGGACACTGTTTTATACTCGTTCAATACACACTGCATATGCTGAGGACTTCTCTGTGTAGAACACCAACCGGTATTTTTTTGACAAACCGCTTTTTGTCAAATCCAGGACATCTTTCGAAAGCAGCCAGGGCTTCGCAGTTTATATACTCATAAAGTACCTATCAAGTGGTTCTCTAAAAACTTATTTTATTGGCCTATCTTATCTATAACTGCCTGAAAAATGGACTTGAAGTTGGCTTTCCCATGGGAAAATCATGTTTTCCCATGGGAAATGGCCCTTTCCCATGGGAAAACAGATTGGCCATGGACAAAAAAGTGGCCATGGCCAGAAAATTTGTTGGCCATGGGAAAATTTAACTGTTGATAAAAAATGTTTTTAGAGATGAATTTCTACATAAAAATTGCTTCCCATGAAGGCCATGATATTATAAATTCAAAAATATTATAATCTAAAATTTTTTAAGTATTGGCCATGGGCATAAATTCTGGCCATGGGCAATGAAATTCTGGCCATGGCCCAAAGTTGGTCAAGTTTTGGGCCATGGCCAAACATTTTGCCCATGGCCATCATTTTCTTCCCATGGCCCTTCTCATGTCC
The DNA here is from genome assembly GCA_964017185.1 of Rugalucina vietnamica. Classification (NCBI taxonomy): domain Eukaryota; kingdom Metazoa; phylum Mollusca; class Bivalvia; order Lucinida; family Lucinidae; genus Rugalucina; species Rugalucina vietnamica. The sequence goes on from OZ024872.1 coordinate 3,215,094, forward strand.
ATATAACTGGCCATGGCCAAGATATTTTTAACTTATTTTGAAACATAAAACTTTTGATTAACTACTATACTCAACTACAAAAAGAAACACCACATTATGCAACCCTGTTTGGTTCACATTTATAATCTTTTATGTATGGATAGTTTCATGTGTGTCTCTATATGATCCTTTATCATTTGAATGGTATCATAGAACAAAATGCAAAAATGTGGTTTTCATCTTGATTAAAAGTGAAAAATGCAAAAATTTGATTTTCATATTGATTAAAATTGAATGATTTATTTTGTCGACAAAAACAGTGGCTACTAAAAACAAGGAGAAAAGTTCACATCACATATGCACATTTTAATCCCAAAATTCTGAAAAGATACAAACAGCTGCCCCCAATAACACTCCATGTAAAAATATCAAAATTGCAATACAAACAAGATTATAATTCAAACTAATAAACTTCTTTTTTTTATATATAAAAAAACAGAGTGCTCACCCGAGATTTGGTCTTTGAAAATAAAACTGAATTCTCACATAATTTCAATAACACAAAAAACTGTCCTTTAATATATCTATCAATTTACATGTCACAGGCTAAAATCTTTGTGACAAAATGCATTGCTTACATATTTTCCCATCAAAAGCCCAGGCTACCCGACCAAATTATTAAAATCTGAAACCTTTTTACAGGGCAAGGTCAACTTAGCAGCTTTATACATCTATGATGGTCTAGAGTGCTTGATAATACATAACAAGTTTCATTGAAATCGGTTCATCGGCTCCTGAGAAGAAAAACTGTTTTCCATTGTTTTTACCATTATGGGGATGGCAGCCATCCTGGTGATGTGACCTAACCGTTTATAGAAAATTTTGTTTCCCCTTCGAAAGGAAGCACTGAAACATAAAACGTTGCTTGATTGGCCAAATGGTTTCAGAGAAAATTATATAATAATTACAATTAGTTTATTACTTTTTGTCATGGTAAGGAAATGACATTGACCTTAAACATAACTCATTAACTCAATAATTTGTCAGTATCTACTATCAGGTCACAGGCTATAAACCTTTCTGAAAAATCCTGTTTCAAACTGTTTCCATTGAAAAGCATGTGACTGACCAAATCTGATCTTGCTGTAAAATAGATCAAGTTCAACCTAAGGTCACAATTTAATCAAACAATGATTAACCAGCGTCCCCAATGCTACATACTTAGTTTCGTTAAAGTCAGTTTGCTGGTTCCAGAGAAGTGGTTTAACACTATCATGGGTGTGGCGTTCATCTTGGTCATGTGACCTGGACCATTTATACAACAAACGGTTGACGACGGTGGACAATCGACGGTGGACAACTGATAAACTGACAGATGATGGATGGACACCAGAGAATGCCCATACTATAACAGGCTCACAAGGGCTCAAGTGAGCTATAACATCAGAATAACATGTCCATGTAATATGAGCTGCATCATGAGAAAACCTGAATCTTGCATATATGTGAAAAACAAAGGTGCTTTGTTTTCGCTACAAAAATATAACAATTCTTCTTCTACTTATATCCAAGCTTCTGGCCTTCTTCTGTGACAGTACATTCTGGTTTGTGTTGGATATGGTCAGAAACCCCAAATACTGTTTTTCTTGCGTCGCAGCCCATATACATCCCTTATACACAACTTTTATAGCAAAACTGGGGTAGATGTGCCATATATTTGCTCGCCAAGGCAGTTCCATGGAGGTGTACCCACAATCTGTTTTGAGCAATACATTTTTGCCCATGCAATATACAGATTTTTTTTACAGAAGCAAAAATAGAAAAATTTTATTGAAAAAAAAAATCTGTTTTTTTTTTTCAAAGTTTTTGCTCAAAACATACATTGTGGGTACATGTAAGAACCGCCTCGTTGAGGCGGGTCTAACAAGTACCCACAGCGTATGTTTTGGATCCAAAATAAGAAAATTAGGTACATGTATACGCTAGTCTATAGGAGCTAATGACCCCAGGGTGGGGCCATTTTTGACCCCAGGGTCATGATTGGCAGGATTTATGAAGGGTACCAATAAACACTGTTACATGCTAAATACACAAGCTCTAAGTCTTGTGGTTTTAGAGTTAGAAGATTTTTCCCACTATAAGCCTACAGCACACATGGACATCCCTGGGGCATGGTCAATTTGGACCCCAGGTACATGGTTGGCAGGATTGATGAAGGGGACTACCAAACATTGCTACATACAAAATATTGAAGCTCTGGGCCTTGTGATTTTTTTTTATGTTTTTCCCATTGTAAGTCTATGGGAGCTATCTGTTGCCATGGAAACCACAATTTTGATACAATCTGCTCCAAAAACCTAATGCAGTCAATCCCCCTACCCAGTGATGGTTCACATAAAATTTTATCAAGATCGGCCCGCTTGATTCAGAAATATTTGAGCCGCCTCGCGGGAAAACCAACAATGTGGTTTCCGAACAGGTCTGGCACAAACCCACTTGTACAAGTACAGAAAAGAGCTAGAAGCTTGAAATTTCTGATTTAAGTAGAAGAGGAATTGTACTATCCGAGTTGCGAAAACAAAGGCGCTGATCAGCTTCGCAGTATCTGCGAAGCTGATCTGCACCTTTGTTTTCGCCTATGCAGACTCTGTTGGTTTTCCCATGTGGCGGCTCATTTGTCTTTGAAATTGTGGACGGATGTCGACTGACGCCGGATGCCAGCCTATCCTATAAGCTAACCAGTCCTGTGAGCCTTCTGCTCGGGTGAGTTTACTGAGTTAAAAACTGGATTAACAAAGATCTCGTATTGCGCTTATTAGAAAGACTTGTTAATTTCTGACAGATCTAGAATCTTTGAACTAACAGGCATGGTGTAAAGAAACATGTCTAATATCATCGTCAAAATTACACTTGTCACTTTTCTGCTGTCTTCAATCTCGGAGAAGCTGGAATAATCTAGATGTTGAGAAATCTGTATCTTGACTCAAGTCCAAGCAAGAACTCAGGAGCAAACATGGTCAATAACACATTGTTTTCTCTTTTCCACCATATACATATACTTTCTTCTATTAGGACAAATCTGTTGGGTTCAGATGTTGATCTTTTTCTCACATTGAAAAACTGAAGTCCATGCTGAATTCTGTCAGTGATCATTACTTTACACCTGCAATAATTAAAGGTTTTAACTTTTATTATGAAATGCAGAAGACTTATGACAGACACATCATGGCAAATCATCATTGTCAATCACAATACGGCCCCTTTCACTCGAGTTTGCCATTTGAGCATTTGCATCACACAAGAAGAACATGTGTTCCAAGTTTCTTTTCATGTTGTCCTCAAAGACATCTGGATTGATTGATCTGCTGATTTGAGTGACAGCTTCAAACTAAATGACCTTTAAAATGGCAAACTCAAGTGAAATTTTTAACTTCCTATGTGGAATTTTTGCCATGTAGATACCGATCAGGTAACTGCTTAAATTGATAAAATTTTGCTTTTGTCTCTATCCTGTTACAAATGTGTGTTCTTAATATGCATTGTATATGTTGTACAAAGAATTTTGAAATAAAAATGTGCTTTAACCAAGCAATTACAATGTTTTTATCAGAAGAGGTGACATCATTACCTAAAGATAAAATGCTGAATAGATTTTAAGAACACCTGGCACCTGCGGGACACTGTTTCAGTTCTAAAATAGAATAAAAAGTTACCTGATTTACAAACAAACGGCAAACTCGAGTGAACAAATTTGATTGATTTAAATGTTCAAATGGCAAACTCGAGTGAAAGGGGCTGTAACATCTTGATAATTAGGAAGATCAGGGTTTATAGTGCTATTTCATACAAAATCCTGTTTTTTGAATTTCCAGCCTGGACCAGAAATACAGAAATATAGTGAAACACAAACAAGAGGACCAGTGGTCCTGTAAACGCTCGCCTAATCTGGACAGTTTTATTTGTAAGGGAGCTAATGACCCCGGGCTCTGGGGCTTGGCCTGTTTGGACCCCAGGGGCATGGGTGGCAGAATTTAGAAAGAAGATTACTTCACACTGCTTCACACAAAATATGAAAAACTCACGCTTAAGAGAATGTTTCTGGATATTATTGTTTTCTTCATTGTAGTATAAATATAGGAGATTATTTCCCCTTGGGTGGGACCATTTTGAACCACATGGGCATAATTGGGGGGTGGGGGGGGTTATGTAAAGCATCAAATAAGATTGCTACATACTAAATATACAAGCTTTGAGTCTTGTGGTTTCAGAGAAGAAGATTATTTTCATATGGCTGGTCATCAAAGTGCATTATTTATTTACACATTTTAGTTCTGTATTCCATGATGCAGCTGCTACATGACAAGTTTCATGATCATAAGACTTGGGTTCTGGAGAAGATTTTAGTTTTCACCATATATGGCCATGGAAATTGCCTTTGTCATTTGTCCTGGATTATTTTTATACACTTTCCCCTTTCCTCAAGTGCTACATGGCCTTGATTGTCAAAGAGGTTTTAGCACGTTTAAAGGAGAAGATCTGTGAAAATGGTGGACAGATGACGGACCCTATCCTACCTTAGCTAAAACAGCAGTCATATAGTAGCGTATAACCCAAACACGCGCCGGGCGTATGAAAAATCTCAACACGCTGAAGACTTTGGACGTATAAAAATTAATTTCTTTTAACTCGCTTTAGCAGTTACACATTAGCCCGTGACTGAGGCGAGTGCCGAACGTATAAAAAATCTCCAAGTTTTTGAGTACGGTTGTGATAAGTCCCAGACACGCTAACTGTTACCACGCGCTACAGACGCGCATCGAAAGTTCAACGTGTGTTTCACACACGCTTATAGGGCAAGCTACTGAAGCAACATCTAATGAAATCGGAACGCACATGTAACATACACTGGCGTGCCTCAAACGCGCTCCAAGTGCGTTCAGAGCGTATTCAACCACCTGTAACTTAATCAAGTTAATCAGGACGTATAATTCACACGCCCGAGACACGCCAAGCTTCTAGAAAATTTTTAAGCATGTTTAAAAACATTTTGAGCCCAAATGCGTGCGAAACAAGCAGAGACTTTTAGCGATGTACAGCGACGTGCACCGGACGTACACCAAGCGTACCCAACGCACTTGTAGCGAGTTTTGAACGTGTTTCCGACGTGCGTCTGGCGTATGTGGAATTTCGCTATTTTTTCTACACGCTGGCACGCGTTTCACTTATACGCTACTGTGTGACTGCTGTTTAAGCTCACATGAGCACCTCACTCAGGTGAGCTAAAATCATAGGTCATTATATACAGCTTCATTTCATAAGTTTAGTACATACCGATTTATAATGTTTCATAAGTAATGGCATAGCAGTACCCATACTTGAAGCTTGGCCAAATGTTATTGGGTGTTTGCAGATTTGAACGGATTTTGTTATGTCAAACTTAATACATAAAACTATTCACTGATTGTAACATTTAGATTTTAATCGATTGATTTATCAATGGTAACACATTAAAATGACGAAATATCATAACTTCACGGAAACAAATATCAACTTTAGCATTGGTTTCATGTTTTAACCAAAAACAGATTATATTGTTAAATTGGCATATCACCCGGCATACTACACCTAACATAATATTTGATCTACCCTGTGTATATTCAACTAATCAAGTTTATTGAAGCTTGAAATATTTCACCCAAATAGCCGTGGTACACCAAATTATACAATCAATCAGCGTTTGTTACATAATTACACACACAACCATTTGTTTTTTACAAATAACACTGCTCTTACAGTTGAATATAAATATTTGATCCAAAGAAAGCCGCTCGAAAAGGTATTGAGACACAAAATGGCGAAACTACAGTTCAAACAAGGTAAGGCAGTCTAGTAGGATGCAAGATTTCAAGCTTCAATAACCTCGACTGTACATAGGGTAGACCAAATATTACATGTATGTAAGGTGTATTCTCCTGGACGCTCTGTCATGTTATTGGAATAATAAATTTTTAGTTCAAGCTGTCCTGTAATGTGAGAAATCAATGTTAACATTGATATTTGTGTCACAGAAGTTATGTTATTTCATTCATCGTATTTTATGTGTTATTATCTCTTTATAAATCAATCAAAATCTAAATTGTTACAATCAGTGAATAATTCTATGTTTTAGGATTGACTTAGCGAAATCTGTTCAAATCTGCAAACACCCAATAAAATTTGGCCAAGCTTCAAGTATGGAAACTGCTATGCCATTACATATGAAATGAAACAAATCGGTATGTACTAAACTTATGAAACGGAGCTGTAATTGTTTAGCAACAATAGCAGCAAGTTTCATCTGAACAGCATATAAAATGGTGCCGGTTAAAAGAATCCCTACATTTAGAAATTTAGAAATTGCAATTGGTCATGCATAATGTATATAATTTTCATTTCTTTTCAAAATAGTGCCAGTGTACAATCTATTAGACTATCTTCATTGATCTATATACTACAAAGTCATGTTGTTTGGGAAGTATTTTACTGGCACCATTTAAATGATTCAGAAATAAAAATTATATACGGTACATCATTTGTTACATTGCAAAATTTCTTAAATATTCAAATTCATATTGAGTTTTGTCAACTTTGAAAAGACTGTTTTTTCTTCTTCTCTTTTTTTTTTTTTTTTTTTTTTAATTTAATTGCATATAATACAATGGGGTTGGGTCACAAGTGCTCACCACATTAGTTACGACCCTTCCCCTAAAATAGGGGTTGGGGAAAGGACTGTTACAACAAGAACGCCGCAGAGGTGGATATCGCACCTGCATCGGGCAAAATACTTAAATGTGAAATATAGGTCGAATGCACCAGGTCAAGTTTTGCGCTTAAAGGGTATGCCAAGGACAACGACTATCCAAGGTTTCACACTCACAGCTATCACAGGTGCAGAGAAAACCTAACTTTGACGTAAAAATTTACAAAGTCAGTACCGTGAAATATAGGTCAAGGGCACTCCGTCAATGTGCATGCTTGAAGGGTATGTCAAGGTCAATTACAATGCAAGATTTGAGACTCACAGAGCTATCACAAGTGCAGAGAAAACTTAACTTCAACATAACAAAGTCATTAACAAAGTCACTGGACGGTGTAATATAGGTTAAGGGCACTTGGTCAAGGTGCGTGCTTGAAGGGTATGCCAAGGACAATTAATTGCATGTACTATGCAAGGTATCACACTCACAGCTGTCACTGATGCAGAGAAAAGCAAGCTTCAACATAAAAATTAACAAAGTCAATAGACTGTAAAATATAGGTCAAGGGCACTGGGTCAAGGTGCATGCTTGAAGGGTATGTCAAGGACAATTAATATGCAAGATTTTAGACTCGCAGCTATCACTGATGTAGAGAAAAAGAAACTTTGACGTAAATGTTGACAGACGGACGTACAGACGAACAAACGGATAGACGAACGGAAATTTGGACTCCTATATCGCACCCTGCTATAAGCAGGTGCGATAATAAAAATATTATTAAATTTTCTCTAATTTGTACAAGCTAAGACTGTAACTATGCTTTTTCCCATGCTATAAGCTGAGTTGCATCATTTTACATATGTGAATTTGTGAAAACAAAGGCACAGATCAACTCCTTTGTTTTCTCTTCACAGATAGTACAATACTTCTCAATCTGAAATTTCAAGCATCTAGTTTTCTTCTGTTACTGTACAGGCTTTTTTTTGTCTCCAAAGACAGCTTGCTTTTATAATGATGCTGCTCGGCTGGATTATATATACATATATATATATATGTTCTATATACTCACATAATTCAGGACACACAGGAGTTGTGAAGATATGGTCAGATCTTTTAGCCTCAGCATCAAAGTGGCAATGGAATATTTTACTTATAACTCTAGTCAGGTCTCCTGTGACATGCCGGCTGTTTTCCAGATCTGGAAATATAATTCAAATTGCCTTTTTTAAATTGTGACGCATAATGAAACTGATCTCAAACCAGAGGACCATTGGTCCTGAGAACGCTCACCTGAACCCTCACCTTGGAGCATTTAGCCATAATGAAATGACCTTGACCTTGAATACTCACCTTTATTGGGAAGCATAAGTTGCTATAGCAACAGCACAAGTTGCCATAGCAACCACAGTTCTTATCCAACTGGAACAATTTTAATAATTTATGTAAAGGCTTATGTCAGAAACATGCACATACCAAGTACAGGCTTCATCCCCTCATAGTTTCTGAGGAGAAGATTTTTTTAATATTTTATTAATAGTTACCCTTTATCAGCCCCACAGCAGCAAATCAGTATTATCGATTGTGAAGAAAGTCATATGAAGCTAAAATAGTGGACTACCCAATAAACATTTCTGCAGAAACAAAATTCAAATATCTGCAAAGAGAAAAAAAAATCTGCAACTTTCATTTTTCCCATTATATAACGACGTCAATAAAAACGCCTCATCAACAAGTAGCCCAAGGGCAATGATCGCTCACCTGAGAGTCAACAAGTACAGTCACTGGACAAAGTGTTTTTTTTTTTTTTTTTTTTTTTTTGTGTGTGTTTTTTTGTGTTTTTTTTTTTGAAGATCTGATCAAAATTGAAGATGCTGGAGTGGCCACAACACTAAAAATTGATTTTTCAAACATTCAAGGGCAGCTAACTCCGCAGTCCAGGGTCCAATCTGGCTCAAATTCAAACACATCCAAGATGTTATGGTTATCCTTGTTTCTTCCAAGAATGAAGAAGATCTGATCAAAATTAAAGGCGCTTAGTCTAAGAGTGGCCACAATACAAAATATTGATTTTTCAAACACTATAAAGGGCAGCTAACTCCACAGTCAGAGGTCAGATCTGGCCGAAATTCGAACTCATCCGAGATATTGTAGTTATTCGTGTAACCTGCAAGAATGAAGAAGGTCCACTGAAAAAACAAAGATTCTAGAGTGGCCACAACATGAAATATTGATTTTTCAAACACTCAAGGGCAGATAACTCCGCAGTCAGAGGTCGGATCTGGTCGAAATTCAAACTCATCCGAGATATTGTAGATATCCATGTTACCTGCAAGAATGAAGAAGATCCACTGAAAAACAAAGATGCTAGAGTGGCCACAACACAAAATATTGATTTTTCAAATACTCAAGGCCTGGGCAGATAACTCTGCAGTCAGAGGTCGGATGTAGTCGAAATTCGAACAAATCCGAGATTTTATAGATGTCTTTGTCACTTCCAAGAATAAAGAAGATCTGAAGAAAAATGAAGGCGCTAGAGTGGCCACAACACTAAATATTGATTTTTCACACAGTCAAGGGCAGATAACTCTGCAGTCAAGGTTCGGATCTGGCTGAAATTCAAACTCATCCAAGATGTTATGGATGTCCTTGATACTTTTAAGTATGAAGAAGATCCGATCAAAATTAAGGCGCTAGAGTGGCCACAACACAAAATACTGATTTTTCAAACACTCAAGGGCAGATAACTCCGCAGTCAGAGGTCGGATCTGGTCGTAATTCGAACTCATTCAAGATGTTATAGATCTCCTTGTTACTTCTAAGAATAAGGAATATCTGAATAAAAATGAAGGCGCTAGAGTGGCCACAACACAAAATATTGATTTTTCACACAGTCAAGGGCAAATAACTCTGCAGTCAAGGGTCGGATCTGGCAGAAATTCGATCTCATCTGAGATGTTATGGCCATCCTTGTTACTTCCAAGTATGAAGAAGATCTGATCAAAATTGAAGGCGCTAGAGTGGCCACAACACAAAATAATGATTTTTCAATCACTTAAGGGCAGCTAACTCCACAGTCAGAGGTCGGATCTAGCTGAAATTCGAATCCATCCGAGATATTATAGTTGTCCTTGTTACCTGCAAGAATGAAGAAAATCCACTGAAAAAATAATGGTGCTAGCTATAGTAGCCACAACATTTTTCCCTTTATAAGTCTATGGGGATTTTTCCAGACGCTCAAGGGCAGATAACTCCGCAATCTGAGGTCGAACCTAGCCGAAATTCGAACTCATCCGAGATATTATGGTTGCCCTTGTTATTCCCAAGAATGAAGAAGATCCAATCAAAAATGAAGTTGCTAGAGTGGCCACAACATTTTCCCCATTATAACTCATTGGGAGCTATCTGTTGCCATGGAAACCAGAGTTCTGATCCCACCTGGCCCAAAACCTAATGCAACCTTTCCCCCTCCTCAATGATGCTTCGGATTAAATTTGATTGCGATTGGCCTTGTTGTCTTAGAGATATTTAAGATTGAAAGTGTGAATGCATGGACGGACGGACACACCCACGGACGCCAGCTCGACTACCATACTATAAGCTCACCTTGTGAGCCTTTGGCTCATGTGAGCTAATAAAATTAACAGGTGGCTCTCTCGCTTAATTAGTGACGTTTAGATGAGATGTATCTGTCTACCCAGGTGTTGGCGGCGACGCACATCGTCCACAACCTTATCAAATTGATTAACACCTTACTATCGGCTAAAACACAATCAGGGTGGACATTTCACAAAATACATGTTATACGCCAGTATTTTGCCCTGGTGCACTCCTAGAATGAAGTTATTGTCATAGCTATATAGGAAATTTCACAACCTTTCCAGTGATATATAGTATATGTGGGTTATTAGTAGAGGAACGGTTTACTGCCTAGTCAAAAGGCTAAAATTGGGCCATTTTTTGAGTGTCATAAAGTTTCACTTCAAAATTTCTATTATTTTACAAGGCACAAGCTATTATAATTTCATTTTTAGCCAATAAGCTTATGTCAGAAATTCAAAAGGAATACCCTCACTCTTATCTGAGGTGATAAATACATTGGTAGGGGTCCATCGCTTCACCCCTATCCTAGCTATCAACGGAGATATGGGTTGGCCAATCTCTCTACACAGGAGGTGGCTAAATATGCTTAGACTGTGGAACCGTTTAGTAAGCATGGACTATGATAGACTTACTAAAAAGATCTTTCTGAATGACTTTAATCGGAATAAGAATAATTCCTGGTGTTCAGAAATAAAATCTATATTTAATAAATTAGCATTACTGGAAAACTTTCAAAATAAAGAACTATGTGATATAGTTCATTGTGAAAAACAATTATTTCAAAATCATAGCTCAGACTGGTCAAATAAAACTAAAGATGTATCAAAACTCAGGACATATATTTCGTTTAAAGCACAATACAAAACTGAAGACTATGTGAAAGCATATTTACCGAAACAAGAACGTTCGTTTTTAGCACAGTTGCGATGCGGGGTTCTACCACTCAGGATAGAAACCGGACGTTTCAGCGGACTTAAGCCTGAAGAAAGGGTATGTCAGCTCTGTGACAGTGGTGACATTGAGGATGAGAAACATTTCATCCTAAGTTGTGATGCATATACAAATCAAAGACAGATCCTTTTTAGACATTTACGCAAACAATTCCACTTACTGGACTCAAATGAGAAATTTAAATCTCTTATTACACAGGAATATAGACACGTTGCAAAGTTTATATCCCAATCCTTTATAGCAAGACGTAATTCTCTATTTAATTGAATTTCATGAAAATATGTATGTAATTTCCTAAATGTTGAAGTAAACGCATGCATGTCTCTACAGATAATGCTCTTGTGAGTATTATATGATAAAGTATCACACAATTACTTTCTTAGTTGAATTAAATGTTTAAAGTGACTTATAGGCCCATGTGGCCGGGTGTACTATTTACATGTTTATTTATTCAAATGTTTGTATTACTTGTTACACAAGTCACTATAATAAAAGATTACTTACTTACTTACTTTACTGGTACTTGCCTTTGTATAAATTCCCAAGAGCTTTTCTTAAAAGTAGCCCTTTGTTATACATTTTGAACTTTTTTAATATCCCCAAATCAGGGGCTTCCAAACTTAACTGCAAAATATAAAATCACAAATGCCATATTAAGCCTAAGATACTTTTTGAATTTTGATGGAAAAGCCCTTATTGAATATAAAGTGATTGTGGAATCTGCCAGATGCAATTTTGTAACACCATGTAAATGTTGTGTCCGAAGCCGCCTATTTTCAAGCCCCTATTAAAGTATGTTAACAATGGTCAATATAAACATGACCTTCACTTTCATTTGCGGGTCCAGCCATTAAACGTTTTATAATAAACATTTTGTGGCTAGCGGAATAGTTTCATCAGATATCGTGGTAACTATGCTGTCCATAGCCCTGTCGTGTCCGTAGCCCCCATTTTTGTTGTTTGCTTAAAATGATCATTTTAAGCTTATCTCATTATGTTTTGGGTTGTAAACAAACAAGAACATCATTAAAAGTCATAAATGTGTCCAAAAAGTAAAAATACTCAATACAAGATAAATTGCATTAGCCATTATGCATGTTATATTTTCAAATATGTAGGCCCCTAAGCCCTAGGGGCATAGGTATGGTAAAAAAAATTTGAAAGCCTGAAAAGAAAATGAAAATTTCTGCGTTTTTGCACCTACAAGATGTCTTGGATAACAAAAATGCCATCCAAATATGCCCCACTTTAATTTAAAAATTCATTTTTTGACAAAAGTGAAACCCAAATGTCCACCCTGATTGTGTTTTAGCCATATGCAGTCCACGTAGAGAAACTATATGAGCTAATTGGTGTGAATTGGTCCAATTATTCTGATGTTCCTCCTTGTCATTATACACGGGTGAGCATTAGGGGAGCTACCTCGAAAATGTGTTGAAAATGCAAATTTGTTCCCACACCACATCCACATCCAGGAACTGTCGAGGTAGTGGAAATCCCGGGAGCGAGAGCTCACCTTTGTGTCTTTATCAATATATGGGGACCCCATATATTGATAAAGACACAAAGGTGAGCTCTCGCTTTTTTGTTTGTTTGTTTTTCTTTCAAAGAGCGCATTACTTAGAAATCGGGCAATGCTGTCCCATGTAAATATGGTTTAACAATGAATGAAGACCAAAAACCCTATTAAAAGTGGAAAATATGAGCAGGACGACTTTAATCCCAGGACTGTCGGACAGCATTTTCGCCTTGTGTTGACCTATCCATTCCGTCTTATCTCGATCAGCCTAATGGCTAGATGTTTGAAACGCGTTGGAACTACCTCGCTAGATTACCGCTACCTCGCTGGTCTGGGAACAACACAAATGAATTTTTGGGCAGGTAATCTATTCAGGAGAACAGAGCATCTGAAATTTTTGCGTCATTGTAGTCAATTTGAAAATGTTTTGCATCAAAACATGTGACAATGGTGACCAAAACTGAAACTGAGCCACAAAATCTGTCTGAGATACCCGCCGATATGTCAACACATGGCGAAAATGCAGTCCGACAGTCCTGGGGTTAGTCGCCCTGCTCATATTTTCCACTATTTAGTTTTCGGTCTGCATGCATTGTTAAACCATATTTACATGGGACAGCATTGCCCGATTTCTAAGTAATATGCTCTTTGAAAGAAAAACCAAAAAAAGTGAGAGCTCACCTTTGTGTGTTTATCAAAATATGTGGATTTCCACTACCTCGACATTTCCCGAATGTGGCGTGGGAACAAACTTGCATTAACACATTTTCGAGGTAGCTACCCTGATGCCCACCCGTGTTATAGCTCCATGGTGGCAAATAGCTTGAAGACCTACTCGCATTCATACTGCAAACACATTTCTGGGAATCCTGGATCACAGGTGTTCGAAGTTATATCCATAAACATGATAATTTACTATAAGATCGAATTTCTAAAGGAGAACCGTTAGGTTCGAGTCGAACCTAACGGTTCTCCTTTAGAAATTTGATCTTTTAGTAAATTATCATGTTTATGGATATAACTTTGAACACCTGTGCCTGGATCAGTCATAGTTTACTATTTAAATTAAATAAACATAATAAAATTTTGTAGTCTGGCGCAATGCCACGAAAAAAGTTTGTCTCACCATCTCTAAAACCAGTTTCACACTCCAATATGTTCTTTTTTATTAAAATCCATTTTAACATAGCCCTTGATAAAGAAAAAGAATGCATCTGACAGTATTGTTATGTCATCAATACTTCACTGAAAGGTAATCTAGGCAATGTCACAAAAAAATGCTTCTAGCATTAAGGAATAAAATCTGCAGATCAGTTGCACATACAAAATACAGTGAATCATTAATTAGCGCAGTCATGTTCAACATTTAACTAAGTTAAACCCTTTCTTTTTTCAATAGGCCAAATTTAAACCAAGGCCTTGTACAGCCTAATAAATGTTAGTAGAACATATTGGTATAGGCAGAATGCTCAAATATGTTTTCCCATGATGTGTCTCATTTCATTGATCATATGCAGGTATTTGGTGCAATATCCTCCTTAGTGCAATATCCCCAGGCAAACCAATATGGCACAAGCACAATATACAAGATCAAAGGACAACTATTGCTCTTAGTAAAACTTGTAAAAGAAAAAAAAAGGATGACCATAGTTTGATAATATTGATAACTTTGTTATTTTGAAATTTATACTGTGCAATAAAATTTCTGTTTTTAGACTGCATGTATTTATCAAAAGGAGTTTAAGGTGAAATAGAAATTAAACATCTTTTGTTTCTAGCTAGAATTTTATTTTAGAAATTATTTGGGTCTCATCATAAGGAAACCTGTGTTTTTCACATATACATGTATCTGTGTTTATATGATACATGTATCTACCAGTTTCACTTAAATATTTGTAGCAAACATTTAATGATCAATACACATTCCCAAGGGTCTTTTACAACAAATTATAAGCCTCCGTGGTGCAGTGGTAATGTCACTCGCCTTGTAAACCAGGGGTCGCAGGTTCGATCCCGGGCTTCTCCAGTCCGTCGTATGGGACTATAAACCGAGGTCCCGTCTCCATATGACCTTAGGTGTTGGTGGGACGTTAAACCCCAATCAATCAATCTTTTACAACAAATCAGGGTTTTCCCTGGTGCACAAAAATGTGCATTTTGAGCCCTTTTGTTCTTCAATGACCTTAACTTAAAACTGTCCACAGAGGGGAATAAAAACAGGCAAATTCATGGGAAAATTGTGAAAAAGATGATTTTCAAAATTACCATTTTCAAAATTACCAGTTATTTCTCAAAAATATGGTTCATTCAATATTCATGTTATGCATCATTTTAAGCAAAATTTGAAATGGTTTTGGATTTTCTGGTCATGTATGCCATGTTCTAATCAAAATTTTATGAAACAGGCCTTTAGATGAATTCTGGGGACAAATTTATTGATTTTTAAGTCTTTTTCTCAAGACTTAAAAAAGCTTGATGCAAGCTTGATGCCAAACTTTCGACAAAACTCTGTCTTAGGCTTCTTTAAATAGTTGAAAAGCTAATAAATGAAAATGTTTTGGCAATTGCCATTTTTAACCCCCTTAAACTGTCTTTCAAAAGTTTGCATTTCTTTTTATACTCACTGTAAATTAAGCTTTTCTTTCTAACATACTATTGGAATTGTCACTATTTTCTGAAAAATATCATTCAGTGTAAGATACAGAACTTGAACATTTACTACATATATCCCTAACATGACTGTAATATTGTTGATGGAGGTGTGACAAATTAAATCAGACACACATACACTGAATGTATGTTGATGAACCAATGTTTCATACACAAAACAAAGTTTAAAACTTACCTTTTTTCTGAAATGGTCAGCTCCTCCTCCCCTTTAACCTACCCCATTACACATCATATTTAATATACAATAAACATATTTATTAACATTATTTACATTCTTCTGTTTCATTATGAGTACAAAAATAAGGAAACGGTCATAATTATGTACCCTCAGTTTCAAAATGCAGAGGGAACCCTGAGCACTTTGTCTTATGTTCAGTGATGCACTGCTAGTGCTATTACCAAACGTAAGAAACACAGTCACAGATTTAGGTATCTCTGAAAAGTCACAGAAAAGAATTTCATTTTTCTTTACTTTTAGTTAGGTATGGCCATTATTATTTTTAGGAAGTGTCTGCTGACAACCGGTTGTCACCAGCAAAATTCGCTGCTGACAGCAGCGCAACACGCTGCTGAAAACCAGCTACATATTTTTCCAATAAATCAATGGTATTGTGATAATTATCAGGTTATTATGTAGTTTATTCATCTTTTATTCTATACTTTGATTACAAATGAGTTGCTGAGCTGAAAAATATGAAAAGCAAATATAAAAAAATGTTATTTTGTTAATTTACCTACAATATTGTTCATAAGTGTTATTGGCTTATATAGTGGTATACCAATAGTGATGAGTGATCAGACATTCTAAAGTCTAAACTATTTAATAAAAAAAAATTATCAAAATATTAATTTGTGATGTTTATTATTATTATTTTTTTTTAATTTATTTATTTTATTTTAAGAGACTTTACTTCCCAATCCATACTTCTTTTAATGATGGGGTACATGTAAAATGATCATTAAACTCTTTATCTAATACATGTAGATGATCTTTATTATATTCTCATTTCTGCCAGCTAGGACAGGGCAGACTTAATTATGCTGAAAATGGCACTTTCAGTATGTGGCAATAAGCAAAAGGGCACTTTTTAGACCACAACTTCTTTGAAATAAAAGCTGCTAATCACTTTATTAGTTGTACTATACTTGGCAAAAAAGTTTTGGACCACCAACCTTTTTCAAACACTGCTGAATTATTTAGTTCTCAAACACAAAACAAGTAACATTAATGGTTAATGTAATTAATCCCTGATCAGAATAAAAGAAAATTTAATTCCAAGAAGGCATTGAGTTCTTGTCAGCATCCTCTAAACTTTATAGGGGTCCTCTAAAAAAAGTGACCCAAAAGTTAATAATATCTGTATCCAGCATTATTATGACCACAATCGCAGACCCTGTTCTTTGATGAGTGCACAAGTTTCCAGAGGCTATTGCGGAACTCTGGTGCATTCCTTCCTCAGAAATTGTCGAAGGTCTTTTAATGTGTTGTTTTGCTCCAGGCCAACCGAAAACAGCTCACCCTAAGATGTCCTATGCATGATCAATCTGGCGAAAATCGCAACTGCAGGCAAGACAATACCTAAGCAAGAAATCATCAACAATATGTGATAAATGTTGCCTGGCATTTTCGTCTTGGAATAAGCGGAGCAACTTGATCAGGACTGTCAGTTTCATTTTCGAAAATCTGCTATGCCTGACATTTCATCTAGTGATTTGTTTTTGGGTTTGGTTAAAAAGCATTCAAAATTGAGAAACAGTCGTATTGGTTGCAATGAAAATCAAGAATATCTGGTGAATTCCGATCTTTTTACCAAAATAAAGGCAGGGTGCAAACTGCATGAAACAGGGTGCTGGAAAAGGGCATCAGGGCGATGCGCCCTGCTAATTTATTCTAGCTGAAGCACTGTCGTATGGTGTGAATTTCACCTATATTCTTTTAATGAAACAGCTCCAATGTCTAATATCTGGTTCACATTACATGTAGAATTTTGTCATCTAACATTGCGATTCTGAACATTTTTGGTACAAACCTGAACCTAAACAAAAATAAGTGAATTCACCATGAGGACCGAACTAAATGTACCTTTTCCTATCTAATTTGGTTTCAAACTTAAGATGTAGGCATAAAGAACAATCACGAGAACAAGACAAGAACTCCGCGGAGGTCGATATCGCACCTGCATCGGGCAAAGTCAATAGACCGTGAAATATAGTTCAAGGGCACCGGGTCAAGGTGCGTGATTGAAGGGCATGTCAAGGACAATTACTATGCAAGGTGTCAGACTTGCAGCTATCTCTGATGTCGAGAAAACCAAACTCTGACGTAAAAATTTTCAAAGTCAGTGGACTGTGAAATATAGGTCAAGGGCATGGGGTTAAGGTGTGTGCTTGAAGGGTATATCAAGGACAAGTACTATGCAAGGTTTCAGACTTGCAGCTATCTCTGATGTCGAGAAAACCAAACTTTGACGTAAAAATTATCAAAGTCAGTGGACCGTGAAATATAGGTCAAGGGCATCGGGTTAAGGTGCGTGCTTAAAGGGTATGTCAAGGACAATTACTATGCAAGGTTTCAGACTCGCAGCTATCTCTGATGTCGAGAAAACCAAACTTCGACGTAAAAATTTTCAACGTCAGTGGACCGTGAAATATAGGTCAAGGGCACTGGGTTAAGGTGCGTGCTTGAAGGGTATGTCAATGACAATTACTATGCAAGGTTTCAGACTCGCAGCTATCTCTGATGTCGAGAAAACTAAACTTCGACGTAAATGTTGACGGACGGACAAACGAACAAACGTACGGACGGACGGAAATTTGAACTCCTATATCGCACCCTGCTATATGCAGGTGCGATAAAAACGTATAAACTAAACCAAGCGTAAAATTTGATAGACCATTACTTCAACTGCAAATTCTAACTTCGAAAGCGCAAGTCTTAGAAAATGTCGAAATAAATGTAACATCATAGTCGTTCACTCTTTCGTTCAACTTTTATACGAAATGCACACTTGCACCTTTTCTACACTTCTAGAATCTCTCTTATAGAACTGAACGCTTTCGGCATTCTGTTAACGCTCAATAGCACTTTCAAATGCTTGAAAGTTTTCAAATTTTTGCCCGATGTGAAGTATATGAGCCATTCTTACTTTATGAATCAAGATTTGCATGCATGTTATATTGTATGGTGATTGAATTGAGAATAACGTAATTGTTTTATTTTGCAGTTACTTACTTAACCATAACAAAAGTTAAAAGCATTCGCCGAATAATAATAGGCATATTAAATAATGCCAATGTTTTACTTCAGGGGTTTAGCGGTAGGACAAAATAAATCAACACTTCATTGTTGTTCGCACATTGAGGCGCGGACATCATATTGATGGTTAAGCAACTAATCAAGGCTAATATTATATTATCTTCACGCATTGTTAGAAACTGTCATACTGCGATTTGGCTTTATATCTTTTGATGTTGGTCGAATAATTGTAGAGTATGCATGGTGATAATGCACAAACACGCACCCAGATATAATAAATGGAAATTTTGTTCCACGGGGTTAGAAATAAAATTGAAATCTCTCAACTTTATACATTAACATTGTTTTCTTAAGTCTGTATCTCTAGTCTTCCGTACCTTTAATATTTTTTTATCTTTAATCTATACCGTACCTTTAGCCATTTCCGATATATTCCGATTATCGGAAAAGATGGCGTGACGCCATCAGCCAGCATCCGGGTCACTCTCATGGGTACAAATCAGTAATGGCGGCTGTATTAAAAGCCAATATACGTATGGTTTATTTGCTTAAATGACCCAAAACGCAAAATATTAAAACGTTTTGGTGTGTAATGAGGAAAGATTGTTTCCATAGTGCATATATTTTGAAATTGGAAGGAAAATATCTTGAATAGCGCAATATTTCCGTGTTTATTTATAGTTAAATATTTTGATTTTTCGGCAAGCGCGGGCGGCTTTGACCTTTCGTTATTTTATATGCACACAATTTCAGGCACTTCAGCCTCAAATTACATTGAAATTTTATGAAATTAAATGTTACGCTGTATATGTAGTATTTCTGCTGTCGTTTCGAAGTATCTGTTTTTGGAGGAGACATATTTGAGCCGCCGCATGGGAAAATCAACAATCTGCATAGGCGAAAACAAAAGCGCAGATCAGCTTCGCAGTAACTGCGAAGCTGATCAGTGCCTATGTTTTCGCTACACGGATAGTGCAATTCCTCAACTGTCTAAATCCAAAATTTCCAGCCTATAACTATCTTCTGATACTGTACAGCCTTGTTTGTGTCGAACCTGGTCAGAACCAAATTGTTGGTGTTCCCATGCACAGGCTCATTTAAGATTTTAAATAACATACCACACATGCTTGGATATGTAAAACTCCAACAACTTCAATGGCACGGTTATTGTACGTTTCTATCTATTATTCTATTAAATTATCATAATTACAAAATAAAATCGTGAAATTTAAGCTGCCGTTAGATAAAAATAAATCTAGAAAATTGTAAACTGAAAATAATAAGTGAATAAATTGGACAAAGTTATCCAATTACATGTAACTCTTTCTCAGAAGCTCATTCAGTTTTCCGAGTTTAAAACAAACTTTGCCAAAACAATTTATCAGACAGATGGCGGACATTTCTTTTTCGGTGGTTCTAATATTAAGTTAGTTTAATTTTAGTGAATTCGGCTTTGATTTCAATGTATATTAACAATTTAAGACACATTTCCCCCGCATAAATATGTGTACTAAGTCTGTGTATCTATTGACTCTGTACCCGTGAGTTCATAGGTAATGTTATCGATGACGTCATCGCCATCTTTTCCGATAAGCGGAATAGGCTATAGATACGGTACCATATCCCTAGCCACTGCCTTTTCAAAATCCTAAGGAGAACTCTGTAAAGACGGTTGGATATGGCTTCGATTGTGGTAATAGATAGTAAAATGTAGCTGTCTATTGTAATCAGTTTCAACACTGGCAGAATAGAAAATTTTACTCTGTGCATTTTTATATTTGACCAAGGTATCAGAACAGAAAAGGTAAAATTGTCTAAATGTTCATGTAGTGGAATCTTCGAATTAGATAGTCACAACTAATAGAGACTTCATGGCTCTCTCTCTGATCCCTAAGTCTGCAAATAAACATCTCATCATGGTGATGACAATTTTTGGGCAATTGCAAAATATATGGAATTTGTTGAATGGATTACACAATCGTTAGCTAGTTAAGTTAGTTTAGTCCTTCCAATTATAAGCGATACCTAATCAATTGCAATTTCAAAACAATTGCCCAACACTAGTATGCATATAAGAGCCTATGGTCCAGTATATTTTCTATACTACATGAGCCTCAACATGAGAAAATAACTTTTCATGAAAAATGCTGAGCAACTGCTCAGTTCTGTGACTGATCTCTTCATGTATCTGCTTACAAAAGAAAAAAAAAAAAAAAAAAAAAAATAAAAAAAATTTAAACATATTTTGCTATTCAGCATGTTCAGGTATGTCTCAAAATCAATAATGTCCTAATAAATTTGGTTGGATTTAATTAAGATCTTTATAAATTAGTGTAGCTTTCTTAATTATTTCCCTCCTTCTGTTTCTAAATTAATCATCATAATGACAGGTTTGATGCTTATTGCACATAAATGAAACAAATTAAAAAAATAAAGAAGTCATACTTCTTGGAAGACTTACTGTGCTTCAGTTGAAATAGTTAATATGAAAATTAAAAATTCCACTATATATCAAATTCATGCACATGTACTTATTATCATAACTAGTACTAGATTATGTTTACATGTTAGTGTCTATTATCAGATTATAAACAATTTCATTGGCTGTTGAAAATTGCAGAAAAATCCAGGTAACATCAATGTGATTTATGATGAGCATGTGTGTGGATTATGCCCCCAGGGCCACATATTGCACATGTCAATACAGTATGGTGTTTATTCACTTACACAGACATCAAAGTGATAGAATAAGTAAACAATACATTTTATTTTTGTATTCTGATCCTTTTTCTCAGCAACAAAACTACAACAACAACAATAATACTACATGCAATAATAATTACTATTTATAATGTATTACCACTAAATGCAGCACCTCAATCATTTTTTTAGACAAGTGGGTATTTAACCCCCCTCCCCCTCCCTTTTTCCATTATTAGGTATATGAAATTTTAGTCCACTCTATTTTCAATCAACTGGGTGAACTGAAAAACAATTGGGTAAAATGATATTGAAACCAGAGGACCAATGGTCCTGTAAACGCTCACCTGAGATCTGCTGCATATACCAATAAACATGTATGAATATTATGGTATTTTATTCCAGTGCAGGGGCAGATGAAGCCCTTGGGCCATTTTCTTTTTTCTGAATCTTCAATATTCTGTCCATTTGCCAATTTCCTGCTGGCTTTTCCCTTCAAATGACATTTTAACAGTTTTCCCAATGGCAACCCATGTTGACCTTGCCATAAACTTGGTCAAGGTCATCACAGGGTCCTGATTTATATATACATTAAAGTACTTTAGCCATCGATGCTTCATGCCAAGTTTCCTTGAAATCAGTCTATTGGTTTCAGAGAAGGTTTTGATGGGTTTTTACCATATATGGGCATGGCGGCCATCTTTGTCATGTGACCTAGATTATTTATATATACATTGATTCACCCATTCTATAGATGCTTCACAAAAAATTTGGCTTTGATTGGCTAAGCGGTTTCAGAGGAGAAGACGTTTGAATATTATGGAAATATACATGTATATTGCCGCGGGGTGGGGGCACATGAGCCCCTGGGGTCCAATTTTTTTCAGAATCATTAATATTCAGTCCTACTTCCCATTTCCTGCAAGACTTTCACTTTAAATTACATTTTAAAAGTTTTCCCCATTCCAATGCATTGGTGACCTATGTTGACCTTGCCGTAAAATAGGTCAAGGTCATCACAGGGTCATGATTTATATATACATTGTAGTGCTTGAGCCATCAATGCTTCATGCCAAGTTTTGTTGAAATCGGTCCACCGGTTCTGGAGAAGAAGATTTTTGAAGGGGTTTTACCATATATGGGCATGGCCGCCATCTTGGTCATGTGACCTGGATTATTTATATACACATTGGTTCCCCCTTCCCATAGATGCTTCATGTAAAATTTGGCTTTGATTGGCCAAGCGGTTTCAGAGAAGAAGATCTTTGAATATTATGATAATATACATGTATATTGCCCCGGGGTGGGGGCGGATGAGCTCCTGGTGCCCAATTTTTTTCAGAATCATTAATATTCAGTCCTACTGCTCATTTTCTGCAAGATTTTTCCTTTAAATGACAATTTAACAATTTTTCCCATTCAAATGCAAAGGCGACCTATGTTGACCTTGCCGTAAAATAGGTCAAGGTCACCGCAAGGTCATGATTTATATACACATTGTAGTGCTTGAGTCATCGATGCTTCATGCCAAGTTTGGTTGAAATCGGTCCAGTGGTTCCAGAGAAGAAGATTTTTGAAGGGTTTTTACCATATATGGGCATGGCGGCCATCTTGGTCATGTGACCTGGATTATTTATATACACATTGGTTCCCCCTTCCCATAGATGCTTCATGTAAAATTTGGCTTTGATTGGCCAAGCGGTTTCAGAGAAGAAGATCTTTGAAAATTGTGGACGACGGACGGACGGACGACGGAGCATGGGTATACTATAAGCTCACCTTGTGAGCCTGACGGCTCAGGTGAGCTAAAAAGTAGGTCTTTAAGGCCTAAGTTAAAAAATTGTTTGTTTGTCCTTTACCTACCCAGCATTTTAGACTTGGGTAGGTAGGTAGGAAAATTATTTTATTATTTTTTGCTTCCAGTAGAAAGTGGACAAAAATGCCAACATGTCGCGTTTTTGTCTAATACTGCTGGCAACACAGTTACTATTGGTTTTCATGTGTATGATCAATTGATCTTTCAGATTCATTGCAGTATAAATGTGCACAACAATGGTTTTGTCCCAGGTACTACCTGGCAGGTAGACTGACAGGATGCACTTGCAGGATCATTAAACCACTAAACAATGTTTGATAAAAACTGCATTTCCTGGGCCAATCCTGGCAAATTATCTAAAGTCTGCCACAACAAAAATAAAAATATTTTGTCATACAAAATTGCAATATAATTTTTTGGGTAGGGGGGTAAAATGTGGGTAGGTAGGTAAAGGACAAACAAACAATATTTTATTTTCTGCCTAAGTGTTATTTATAGTGTTATATTAATTTATTAAATTTTTCAAAGATCTTTTTAAGATCACTGTTGTACTGAACAGGAGGGACAAAATGAAGCCACTTTTTAAGTAAGAGTTGTAAATTTCTACCTCAAAATAAAGACATCACTCACTTGATTTTAGCCGATTTACATGTGCTGAAGACCAGGGTCATTACTGTTTCACCAACACTCTTAATGATGTGTCACCAACCAAGGTACCTTGGAAAGCTCAACAATCTCGCATTGGTGGAGAGGACCGAGTTATTCTATTTTCATTTCCACCCTATCAATAGTGATCCTAATCGTTAATCATGACGAAAACATGCCCAGGCAATATACAGATTTTTTTTCCTCAAAATTCTGTAAAAATTGAAAATTTCATCAGAAAATGATTTTATACTTTCAATAATTTTGCTCAAAACATAGATTGTGGGTTCAAGTTAGTACAGTGATTCTTTCTGACCTGGCTGTCAAAAAAGTCGCTATTGTTCTGATCAATTTTTAGACACCGAGATGTGCACTGTCAATCAAGTTGGTAGGCGTGGAATTCACGTGATGCTATTACTAGCGATTATCCAATCAAAAGATAGCATTTGACAAAAGTTCGAGCTTGCGCACACTGCTAATCGCGCTGGCTTTCCAAAGGTCTAATCTTCTCACTCTGATTTAATTAAAGAAGTACCAATTGATTCTAAAATTTAGATAGTTGTGGACATTAATGCAATTATCACCTGTCAAACAATTAATGTGGTATTGTTAAATCATAAATTGATACGGTATTGAGACCCGACTAACTAGTCTAAGCAATTATTGTAGAATCATCTCCCCCGTCTAAGCTGTCAATCATGGTGGCGCTGTAACGGTTTATTTTTGGAACATACATATTTTGGCAATTTTGCAAAATTTAGAGAAAAAAGTCGGATGAAAGGACAGATATCGTAGTAATGAATTGTCATTTTTGTGCTTCATCAGTAAACTAGGCCTATTCCGATAAGAAAATGCATGGGTACCGAAACGAATGTAAAATCTTGATAGGTTTGAATACTAAACGGCCGATGTCTCCCATTATAATGTTTTGGTTGGAAAAAAATATTGTTTTAATGAAATTTTCGCCGGAAATGAGTATGTCGTAGCAAATATCATCCTTATTATGAGTTCTGGTGTTGAAAAACGGGACATTAAGGGACTGATAGACAATGTTTCAGTGACCAACATTATTTGCATTTACGTATTCAATAAGCATTGCGATATGGATTTCCTGCACCGCAATATATTGCGATACGGTTTTAGTGGGCGATACTCACCCCAGTTTTTACCATATATGGGCATGGTGGCCATCTTGGTCATGTGACCTGGATCATTTATATATACATTGGTAACCCCTTCCTATTGATGCTTAACATAAAATTAAGCTTTGACTGGCCAAGCGGTTTCAGAGAAGATGTTTGAATATTATGGAGATAAACATGTATATTGCCCCGGGTGGGGGCATATGAAAAAACCCACACATATTATATATCATGTGAAAGCTTGTAAAGTTTCCTATTAAACTATTATAATAACATCATTCTAGGAGTGCACCAGGGCAAAATACTGGCCTATAATATGTTTTTGTGAAATGTCCACCCTGATTGTGTTTAAATAGCAGGTAATGATGACCACTGAAGAGGCTTAAGTAGCCTTAACCGTGGTATGGCCCTGTTGGCCCATCCCCTTTCTCATAAGATTTATGGTCGATTCGCGTCCTACATATTCGCGACCTATAACTGTAAAAAGTCTGGGTTTTTTTAATGAAAATGGAGTTTTCCCCTTTATTTTTCCCAAAACCTGGGGATTTTCTATTAAAAATGCTGAAAACGGTGAAATTTAATACCTAACTTTCTAGACGATTTGTGCAGAACATGTTGATTTGTCCAGAAATAAAATCATACTGTTGTAACGTTAATGTATTAAGCTATTGCTTTATGAAAAAACATCTTGGACTTATTGGATATATAAGGCTTAAAAAAAAAAATGTTATGTTTCCGATTTCCCGACCGACTGGTCAAAATCTGCGCCGACTGCAACTTTTTTTAGCGCTCAGAAAAAAAAAAAGTCGGCGACCGACCCTGTTCAACGATTCCGGTTTTTATCAAAAGTCAAAACCATTTCGTTACGAGAATTTGTCCGCGCCGATTTTCGGATATTTTCGGTCTTTAACATTACGATCAAGAACAACAACATGGCTACTGTGTAGTGTGTTGACACGACCAAGCACATTAGTCGCCATTTATTTCGACAAATGTAGCCACATACCTGCTTCAAATGTAATAAAAGCCTTGCGGCACAATGTCCCGTTATCCCTGTTATACGAAGACGGCCATCCTCGGTGTAAAGGTTTCCGATTTGGAGTCAAATGTGCGGTAAGAAGAAAGTCCGGTCAAAAAAAAAAAAAAAATACCTACCGATCCCGATTTTCCAAGGAAAAAAAAAAAAAAAAAAAAAAAAAAAAAAAGCCTACCTACCGACCCTATGCTAAATTTATGATGAAATCGGAAACATAACATTTTTTTTTTAGGCCTAAGAAGCCTCCGTGGCACAGTGGTTATGTCACTCGCCTTGTAAACCAGGGGTCGCAGGTTCGATCCCGGGCTTCTCCAGTCCATCGGATGGGACTATAAACCGAGGTCAGAATCAGAGGTCCCGTCTCTGTTGGTGGGACGTTAAATCCCAATTAACCAATCATATTGGATATTTGCTCAAATGATTAAATTAGCAGTTTTCAAACTTTATCAATTACAGCTTTGATAACCTAGCCGAGACCTCATATTTCCAATAAACAGATAAATACCATAAATGTAGACTCTACCATGTCTACCGTGCGTTCAAGGGACTAATTTCTCCCCCATCCGAACCCTCTGGTGAAATAATGTCATTTGGCGTGTCACCAGTAAACTATTCAGATTCAGATACCGTAGTTACCTATCCGGCGTTAATCAAATTATTGGATCGGTGGCCACATATTTATTTATGATAAGATCATTTGCGATCTGTCTGGAAATAGCCTATGAATTATTAGTGCCACGAGATCTGGAGCAACTATTAGACTATGCTTCTACAACATTTTTGCCAAATTTTGGGCTAAGAAATGAAATCATTATCAAACTAACCTGAGTCGCGAAAACCTATGACAATCCATTATATCAATATTTTCTGTCTTTCTTAAAAATAAAGCAGAACTACATCCAGATCGGCATCTAAATATTAATCCTTTATCAGAATTGTATCACATTTTAATATATTTAAGGATTAATTTCATTTAAATGTCAGATTTCCACTTTTTCTCACAAGTAAATCCAACGTCCAAGTCATTTCGTTCCTGTAGTGTTTCGGCCTTGACACTCCCGAGAGTTCGGTCTCTTGAAACATATGCTTTTTAACAAACATTATCATTTACGTTTTAGTTAAAACGTCGTTTTAGTTAAAACCTGGTGATCATATATACAGGAGGTTAATACAGACCAAAGAAGTAAACAAGTCAAAAGAGCGTGAAGTTTTGTGACAATCAAAACCATATACCTGCTGAATATTGTTTTACACCCAGAGCAAACCTATCAAAGAAGCTGCGTCAGTATTCCACAAGCACGGAAACCTTCAAGCACAGCTTTTTTTTTTCAAGATCATACATGCTTGGAACTCATTACCAGCCAAGGCCCCTGACTATGTACTCTTCAATCAGATGCTGCCCTCCCTCTCATTCTGAGCTAGGTAGGGACCAATCTGAAAGTAGGATCAGAGGGTTTTGAAGCTGTGCATGTTGGGCGACAATACTCAGTGAAAGTTGTGCCTTTAGAGCTGATCGAACTGGGTAAAACAGGCCAGTGTATTCAGAAAAGAGTGTGTGCTTTTATGCTTTTAGAGTTGATCGAACTGAAAAAGTATAGAGGTGCTTTCAGAGCTAAAAGGGGGAGGGGTTTCAGGGGACATACTCTACTGCCTTTTTTTAAGTATGGGAGTACCCCTATCCCGGGAAAGCCGGGTGTTGACCGGTCCCGATAGCGTAATGGTTAGAGCGTTCGCTTCGGAAACGGGAGGCGCCGGTTCTAATCCGGGCCGCGTCATACCAAAGACGTTAAAAATGGTACCAGTGGCTACCTTGCTTGGCGCTCAGCATTTATAAGGCAAGCACTGGCATCTCTTCTCTCAAAAAAAGATGCCGTCGGTGTCCCGTAATACCTTTCCACACCGACAGTGAAACTATGTTGGGCAACACTGTAGCGGTGTGCTATAATGGATATTTTCTTGTAGGCGACATACGTCAGACGCGAAATCTCACTCCACAAGCGATCCACATATAACTATGGATGACACATTCGGAAAGTCACTGATAAATATTGTCTGTCAACCCGGTCTAGAGCTTGATACACGTTACTCAGTAACCATGTCATGAAAGATCTGAACCAGCTGGCCTCACAAGACCCATGGCTACGAAAACCATGCTGGCAGTCAGAAAGAATGTTTTCGAGGATGAGATGCTTTTATACACGAATGTATAGTGCTTACTATAATATGCTTTAGGGCTTTGACTATATCAGTGGCGGATTTACATGGGGGTTCGGGTGGTTCGCTTGAACACCACTCTGGGAAAAATATTTCATTGGGAAATTTATGAAAAATCGGGTAAATAGTTGCAAAGAAACCCCTCTAGACGAATTTAAACCGCTTCCAAAAAAAGGTACAAGTAGGCAAAGATCAGAAAAAAAGGCGCAATCAGAAAGAGATTCACACTCCAAAAACCGAGGTGGGGAAAAAACTATATTAACAATCAGGTACTTATACCATGAAAACACCTCGTAAGCCAAATGAGCAGCTACTTTCCAATAGGTGGCCACTCAGATACCAAAACTTAACTAAAAGAGGAACACATACATAAGGCGCAAACAGCACAAAAATTTAAAAACCAAGACATAAAACAATAAGAACCAACACAGAAGTACCGCCTTGGAATGATCAATAATATAAAATTACTGGCGGGCTTAAATCGATTTGACAGAGCCCTAACCTCACCTTCAGGGTCTTTAGTGGTTCTCAACGTTTAGTTAGTAGTTCTGTCCTCGTGGTGACTCTCTCTAGCTAGTCAGTGAATCATCATTCTGGTTCCGAAAGGCCCTCGCGTAAAAGGGTCTTTAGCCCAACATTAGATTTGGAAATCAATTATAGTGTCTGCGATAAAATTTAGAAAATGTCGAAGTTTATGATACCGATAGCCCTGCTGGAGAAGTTTGGCTGTTAAACATTTATTTCGCGCATTAAAGTCCGCAACACGATTGCAGACTCTAGCAAACCCAATAAGCTGCGAAATGTATACACAATAAGAAGCAAGGCGAGGAATGTCACGATCCATGCTCCAAAAACGGATTTTTATATCAAAATCTAAGTCATCGCGTTTATCATAAATTTTAGAAGAAAAGTATCCGCCCCTGAATATGTGTTAAGCTTTTGCAACAGATGCAAGTTAACGACACTATTCTATAATCAGCTGCATCATATTTCTCACTCTTCTGAAACACCTGGACCACATTTGCCTGTCGCCAAATATCTGGCACACTTCCATAAGCAAGCGACTCATATATAAAGGCAAATATGATATTAATCAGAAATACTTCCTAAAATTAATACTGTTATAAAATAGCTTACCTGTTTTGGTATGCTCTTGTATGCTGTCGTTGTTGTACGCTCCAGAGACACCAAAGGGACGTCTGGTCTAGTCTAGAACTGGGAGGAAAGAGACATCGCACGGGATTCAGTGTTCGGTAGTCCGTATAACTTGGGTTAACCTATTATCGCAAATTATTATAGGTGGATTCTGTTAGGTGTTTTTGTTGTCAGAACTGAGCAACATTACCAATAAGGAGAGAAGTGCTATCACAACAATACCCTAACATTCAGGCCATCGAACCATATAACACATGTGTATGTGCTTCTAAGCCATATAACAGTTTTAGGACACCTTTAGGATAAAAATTCCACCCATAGGAGTGAATATTGGATTGCGCCTATGTGGACCTACCCAAGTTACTCGGGCCAACATGACATGTCGAAAACGCTCTTATTGATTGGCTCCAAACTCCCCAACAGTTTCAAAACTCCGCTCTCCGATATTGTTTTCCGAGAGGACTTACGTCAGGAAGTGGAACCGCTTGGAGTTTTGATTGTTTCGGGATCGAGAAGACACAGAACCCAACATTACAGTTGCAGTTATAAAACCCGGCATTACAGTTGCAGTTATACTAATAACTGCTCGGATTATTTTTGCATTTTCGTGTCACAATAATTGAAAAAACCTGAAGTTGTCAAAAGCTGACTGACGAGTTTTAAAAAGACAATAAACACGCTAAAATATTATTTTCCATCTTTTCTTTCTTGTCTTGTCTTGTCCATCCCATTCAATGCATTCCGGTTGCGCATGCGCCAAGTGCTATACGCTCTTCTCTTAGCTCTTGGGATTTTCCCAATTTTCATCTTCCTTCACTGGTTATAAAGGTGAGATCCATCCATCATCTGGCACAGTATCACTTGCTGAGCCATCCCATTCAATGCATCAGCGTCCTTAGCCCGAAATAACCTGCTACCTGGAACTTCCCCCATACTTTGTGTTGTTACACGGTGGCTGCCGCCATTTTTGGCCATTTCTACCATAAACTTCCGGTTTGGAAAAACCCAAAGCAGTGTGACATTCTTTGGATTTTCACCATGTTTATAATGCTGGAAGCGTGGTAAAATGTGTTTCAGAACAGATCAACAGGTAATTGACCCCCACTTACCTCCCCAGGTGCTCTCCAAAAGCACTCGCCCCACCCACTTACAGAACACGAAGAAACTACAGATTATTTTCTGTGTTTCCTTGGCCCTTCTTACCCTCTCCCTGACACAGTTTGCACTTACACTGACCATGGATACAGACTCACACGTCAGTTCAGAGACTGATTACCCATGCGGAAAGTGCCAGCTACCAGTCACATACGACCATAAAGGTCTCCTGTGTGACACTTGCAACCATTGGTTTCATGCCCCCTGCCAAAGAGTGGGTGATCATTTGTATGACTACCTGTCGAAATCAGACTGCTCCTGGCATTGTACTAGATGTAATTCTCTAAATTACTCCAAAGCCTCCTCACATGATCTCAGCTCCCTATCTAGTGAAAACAGGTTCAGCCCTCTGAGCTTGAACGCTTCACCTGTACATGACTTCACACCGGACTCAACATCAACACCATCTAAAACCAGACCCCATAGGACGTACAAAGTAGATAAACCACTGAAATTCGCACATATCAACTTCCGGTCAATCAGGGAAAAGAAACCCCAGTTCCATTCTTTTGTAGAAATATATAGGCCTGACATAATTGTGGGAACAGAAACATGGTTAACCCCAGATATCTTTGATGCTGAGCTCTTCCCACCTGAACTAGGATATACCATCTATAGGCGTGACCGTGTCAATCAGAGGGGGGGTGGGGTGATAATTCTTGTCAACTCAGCCCTCCTTTCTGAAAGCAGACCAGATTTCCAAACCAACTGCGAAAACCTCTGGGTACAGCTGAATCTTGCTGGCTCAAGATCATTGCTTATTGGAGCCTACTACAAACCACATGAGCTTGATCAGAAAAGTTTTGAGGAATTTAACAAGTCCCTAGACTTAGTTAAAAAGTCCAACTCAACACTTTGCATCCTAGGGGATTTCAATCTTCCCAAGATTGACTGGGTGACAAAGACTCTCAAACCAGACTGCCCCAACATTGACTTCTACACTAAATGTCTTGAGGCCTTTGATGATTGCCTACTGGAGCAAATGGTGACCTCGCCAACCCGAGGTCAAAACATTCTGGACCTTTTCTTTACTACAAATCCAACCCTCATAGACAAAACGTCAGTCCTCCCTGGTCTCTCTGACCATGATATAATAACTGCGGAAGTAAATGTCAAGCCCAAAATGATTAAGCAGGTCCCCCGTAATATCTTCCTATACAAAAAGGCCAACTGGGACCAGCTAAAAGAGTCTATGAGGGAATTCCACTCAGTACTTCAGTCGGACCTTGCTACCGCAGACATCCAGACTCTGTGGGATGAGTTTGTCACCAAACTCCAGCATGGTATCGACACCTACATTCCAATACGCAAGGCAAGATCAAGAGATGGTCTCCCATGGATCAACCAAGAGATCCGCCGCCTGATGCGTAAACGAGACAGACACTATAAGAGATGGACCAGGTCAAACAGACCTGTTGATCACAAGAAATTTCTTGACTATAAACACCTGGTACGCCGGGTATCTGAAACGGCCTATGAAAAATACATCGGTGACATTCTTGGCCTACAGCAAGAAGCCGATGACCCTGACCTTGACACCCCTACCAAGGTCAATACCAAGAAATTATACTCCCTGCTGAAACACTCCAGGCAAGACAATAGTGGCATAACATCCTTAAAGGCCAATGGACAGACTTTTACCTCTGACACAGACAAGGCCAATACTTTAAACCTTCAGTTTCAATCTGTTTTTAGCCCAAAATCACCCACATCACTGAAAGCCATGGCACAAAAGACCTTACAGGACCTACATGACCTAGGTCCAAACCTTCCCTTCCAAGCCAGCCCATACACTAAAATGCCGGACATAGAAATTTCATCAAAGGGTATTGAATGCCTTTTAAAAAAGCTCAATCCCCATAAAGCATCTGGTCCCGACCAACTCAAACCTGTTGTACTACAAACTCTTCATAAGGAATTAGCCCCCATTCTTGAAATAATCTTCCAGAGGTCCTTAGACCAAGGTAAACTCCCTACCATCTGGAAGGAAGCAAATGTGTCCCCTATATTCAAAAAAGGGGACAAGACAGACCCAGCCAATTACCGCCCCATATCGCTCACATGTGTTCTTTGCAAAGTACTGGAACACATCGTGGCATCCAACATATCAAAACATTTCACGGACCAGAATATCCTCTATGACTTACAGCATGGGTTCCGAGAGCGGCGGTCCTGCGAGACCCAGTTGATCATGCTTATTGATGAACTCTCCAAAAACATGGAGTCCAAAAAACAGACAGACTTAATACTTTTAGATTTTAGTAAAGCTTTTGATAAAGTCGCCCATGAAAAATTGCTCCAAAAACTTCATGCCTATGGCATTCGGGGTGACACTCTAAAATGGATAAAAGACTTTTTAGACAATAGGAAACAATCTGTAGTAACCAACGGTATCAGCTCCAGCCCCATCCCTGTCTCCTCTGGTGTCCCGCAGGGCTCTGTTCTCGGACCAATCCTATTCTTAGCCTACATTAATGACCTTCCAGAACAGGTAAGGTCAAGAG
The DNA here is from genome assembly GCA_964017185.1 of Rugalucina vietnamica. Lineage (NCBI taxonomy): Eukaryota > Metazoa > Mollusca > Bivalvia > Lucinida > Lucinidae > Rugalucina > Rugalucina vietnamica. Next base: position 3,248,173 of record OZ024872.1, read on the forward strand.
TCAGACTTTTCGCAGACGACACAGCAATGTATCTATGCATCAGCTCACTCTCAGAAGCAAACATCCTTCAAGAAGACCTCCTGAAACTCGAGAAATGGGAAGAAGATTGGGATATGAACTTTAACCCAGCAAAATGTCAGGTCTTACATGTGACCAGATTCAAGACTCCCATTCCATCCAAATACTTTCTACACAACACTGAACTTGAAAGTGTACCCGCTGCCAAGTACCTTGGGGTCACAATATCAGAAGACCTCAGCTGGGGAAATCACATAAATAACATCACTAAAAAAGCAAATCAAACGCTGGGCTTTCTCAAACGCAATATCAAAGTTCATAACCAAGACCTCAAATCCACAGCCTACAAAACACTTGTCAGACCACAGCTGGAATACGCCTCCTCTGTATGGTCTCCCCACACCGACACTGACATAAAAAAGATAGAATCTGTTCAACGTAGATCGGCCAGGTGGGCTACCCATGACTACAGGTCCACCTCCAGTGTTACTGAAATGCTCAATAAACTTTCCTGGCGTCCATTAGACCAAAGGCGAATAGATACCCGACTGATCATGCTGTACAAGATCACATATGATCTTGTAGCAATCCCTCTAACTGACTATCTCACACCAAATCGCAGGCAGTCCAAATTCATCCACCCGCTGGCATACAGACAAATCAGCACTTCTACCAATTACTGCAAGTATAGCTTTTTTCCAAGAACTGCAGTACATTGGAACGCTTTACCCATCAGTATTGTCATGCTCCCCACTGTGGCACAGTTCAGTCATGCTGTTTGCCAGGTGGTGCATGTGTCTCCCTAATCACCAGATTCTGTTTTTTATCTTTTAAACTATACTAACACTCTTCTTTCACTGTACAAACTCATTTCACCCACTTCACTTTTCTTTTATTTCAGCTAACCCCCTTTAGCACTTGGTATACCGGAATTCCTTCTGAAGTCCTCTGATGAGGTTAAGAAGTAGTGGAAGATAGATAGATAGACCTCGTTTGTTGTTATTTTAAAATATTATATGGTTAAAAAAAATAAAAATAAACAACAATAGGTCAGCCAGCAACAACAACAACAACAAAAAACACAGAAAGACCTTGATGATAATTTAACAACATCAAAAACAACTTTGCAGATTAGTATCGGCAGCTGCGCATGTTAATATTCACATACAGTGTTTCCAGAATTGCAAGAATCTACATACTTGACTAGGTTTCAATACCTTGACATGACCATACATTTAGCTGTTAAAGCTGATTTTAGCATCTACTTAATTATTTTTTAGCTGCTTAACTATTTTTAACCTTTCATAATCTATCCGTCTTACCGAATGCTTTTAACCTGCCTTTTCTATAATTTTCAACCTTTTTTCTTTTTCAATGGTGCATAGAATGTCCATGTCAAATGGCCATGGCCCACTTGAGTGTGATTAAAATGGCCATGGCCATAAATACTTGGCCATGGGAGCATTTGAATTGTCCATGGGCAAAACCACACTGGCCATGGCCACTTTTTGTCGGCCATGGGCAAATCTGGCCATGGCCATTTTTAGTCGGCCATGGCCCAAATGTTATTTTTTTCACATAGTTATAACTGCAAAATATATACATGGCCATTATGGCCAAAGCAACAATGATTATAATTTTGTGTTTAATAACTGATTGACCATAAGATTTTTTTTTCATTTTTCCCATGGCCAATATGTTTTGCCCATGGCCCATTTTTCGTCCATGGCCAACCTGTTTTCCCATGGGAAAGTGCCATTTCCCATGGGAAAACATGATTTTCCCCTGTTTTCCCATGGGAAAGTCAACTTCAAGTCCATTTTTCAGGCACTTGCAGATAAGACAGGCAGACAAAATAAGTTTTTAGAGAACCACTTGATAGGTACTTCATGTATATATAAACTGCGAAGCCCTGGCTGCTTTCGAAAGAAGTCCTGGATTTGACGAAAAGCGGTTTGTCAAAAAAATACCGGTTGGTGTTGTAATTAATCTCATAAAGAGGCCGCTGTCGCTGGTCCAACGACCATCACCAGACTGGAAATTCAGAAGATACAAGGCCATTACAAATAAATTATATTTTGTTTTATGTCTTGGTGTATAAGGTTTTTTTGTGCTGTTGGCGCCTTGTGTATGTTTTCATATTTTTAGTTAAGTTAAGGTAGCTGGGTGGCCACCTGTTGGGAAAATAGCTGCTCATTCGGCTTACGATATGTTTCATGGTATAAGTACCTGATTGTTAGTTTTGTTTTTTCCCACCTCGGTTTTTGGAGTGGGAATCTTTTTCTGATTGCGCTTTTTCCTGATCTTTGCCTACTTGTACCTTTTTCTTTGTTTGTCAATATTGAGAGCAGGCCTAATATCCCAGTCAACAATTTTTCATTCAGGATGGAGCCTCCACTTCCTGGGCATTTAACAAGTACTCTGGGGAGTAAATGTGTCTTGTTTAGGGACACAACATGGTGCCCCAAGTGGGGATCGAACCCAGGACCTCTTGATTCATAGTCTGACTCTCTACTACCGGGCCATTGCTAATATATTTTGTAAATAGCTGCTTTGATTATTTTAGTATTCTCTGTTAGTAAGATAGAGAATAGACAGAATATTTCCATCGGTATTCCGTTAAACCTCTCCATGTCAGGGAAGTGGAATGAGGTACCGAAGTGGAGCGGAGTGACAGTTAGCCAGCTGATCTAGATAGAGAACTGCAGGAGATCTCATGAGGGTAATTAAAGGGTATTTGCAGAAATTAGAGTTATGAAATTCAGTTACTCTATGAAACTCTATAAAAAATATTGCCCCATCCTTTGCTTTATTTCCTTAGTAAACTTCTGAGGTCATTTCAAGACCTGTCACTTGACGACACTCTTTCTAGAAAGATTCACTGTTGCAGTTTACCATCATAAAGTGCAAAGGCCAGTAACTGAAAACTTAGTCTCCTCAAATCAATGGAAAGAAATTTTTTATCTCCACTACAGAACATTGACACAAGAATCAATCTTAGGTCTGCTGATTTTTAATCCAACACAATATAGACCAAACCTGTTCTTCACTTTCAAGTATATTTACCTCATACAGAGCAAAACCATCATCATTACACTGGGATAAATCAGGCTCTGGAGTTTCATCTCGCTCTCCCTGTAACAGTAAAATTATACATGACAGAATCATCCAAAAGTCTAGGGCATTTAAGGATGTTCGCTGCCAATGAAAAAGTATTCAAACTTTTTTTCTAACCACTCTTTTTTGATTCCAAAATACAACATAAGACATTAAAACCCCCTTAGAATCCACAGAACAACTGGGGTATACAGGGGTATACCTATTTTTCTTATTTTTGCTCCAAAACATAGATGTTTTGAGCAACAACAAGAAAAATATCAACATTTATTTTTTCCAATGAAATTTTCAATTTTTACAAATGAAAAAATTTCTCTGTATATTGCATAGGCAAGTTTTCGTAATGAAATCTACCTTCTGTAGTGCTAGCAGCAATGTCTGTACTGAGTCTTTCGTTCTGTCTATAATGTCTTCTTCCAAGGTCAACGAGAATTCTGAAATATATTTATAAGGCTTTACTGAGTGGTCGCCTATTGGGTTTCTTGCTTCTTGCTCAGCTTACAGTATGTTCTTTTTGTATAATTAGTACCTGATTGTCGGTTTGATTTTTCCCCACTTCTGTTCTATGAGTGGGATTTTCTGATTGCACCATTTCCTGATCATTGCTTACTGTTGCATTTTAACATATCCTTTTTGTGAGTGTTGCATAACTTGGCCAATAGATATACAATATGAACAAAATTTGCATTTTCCTTATTTTTACGTTCTCTCTCATGGTATAGCATAGACCGAATTTGGTTAACATGCGTACTTTTCTCAAAACTTGCGTGGGTGCACCATTTTTAAAAATGCATCCTGACGTCATTGTACAGACGTTTTTGACGTGAAAATTCTTGAAAGCCGTACAAAGTCATTTTACAACCTTAAAGCCAGATGTACTTATTTGAAGGCGCTCAAAGGAACGTGCGTATCTAAGGGTCGAAACGTCATTTTTACGCCGCATTCGTAACGTCAGTTTTCGCTCGAAACGTCATTTCTAGCGTCAGTTTACGTTCAGAATACGAAACTTTATCCACACAATTATGCAGATGACTTCAGAAATGTAAAAAAGTTTGATATTATTTATTATTTTGCTCAAAATATAGATTTTGGACATGTTATCCCGAAGAAAGCAATATTTCCGCGACAGTTAGCAATATTGAATACTAAACAGTGTCGGAATTTTTGGCGCAAAATCGACGTCGCGCGTAAAATGTACTGAATTCAGCAACGACTCACCTCTCTTCAAATGCCTATAGCAGAAAAACTAATCCGGTAACTAAGGACTTTTTCGTTATCTATATGTAGTTCATGAATTTCTCTAATACATATCAGTTTTTTAAAAAAATCCTACCGTGGATTTTTCTAAATATAGCAAGAAAATTAACAAAAAGGGGGTCTAAAAATCGCATTTTACGTGGACGTCAATGTATTTTCGCTCTCAAATTTGACGATTTTAAAGGCCGATATCTCGAAAACAAGCTCGGAACGGTATCGATTTCTTTTCATTTTCGTTTGTAAGACATCAAAATACACTCACATGCAAAAAATAAAAAATTTCTACCGTGAGGTCAATTACGTACATCTGGCTTTAAGAACATCAAAATTTTCATACGTAAAATTACTGGACTACGTGAAGTTGAAATAACGAAAATAACATGGGGACTTTTCACAAGAAAAGAAACAGACGGAACGAAAAATTGATATTGTTCGGTTTCTGGCGTTCGAACCGACTCCATAGTCCGGGACCATCGTTCGCCTCGGCATAAGATTCCCTCTATCAATTTTTGTTACCGTACCTCTTTCGCCGACGCTTCTGTAGCAAAATCGTTTTGACGTCGACGTCTTTTATGCTTACGAATTCTAATGATGAAACATTTCAAAAACGATTCCGTTATATTTGGATGGACACTTTGAGTTAATTTTCATAACGTAGTTGCATTATTTCTAATGAATAGCCAAGAATGGAGCAATGGTATTCTGACGCTTAATTTCCTAGACGTCAAATGCACGTTATCCGTAAGGACGTTCGGTTCACGATGAAAGGCATGAGAAGTAACAATAGAAACTATTCTTTGTCAAATAGCCCTTGAAAACTTTTTCACCATTTTGACAGCGATTACCATTTAAGCATTTATTAGCTGCATTGACGTCATTAACGCTAGAGAACGAAATTCGGTTTTCAAAAATGTGTTCAAACAACATATGGTCACGTATGGATATCCCACTCTATGGCTTATGTGCAGGTGTTGCAATGGAGGCTTTCAGTAATCGAAAGAAGCGATGCCTGATAAACTGGTTCATGAACAGAATAGGGATTTTGTGAGGGGTGTATGTTTTCAACAGCATGTCATTTTTCAAGCAGCTTTCTGAATAATTCCGTTTCAGCATTTCCGAATGCATAAAAGGTAAGAAAAAAAAAGACAAATATTTAAAAAAAATTAAAGTCGTTAATCATTGGCAGTATGACGTGCCAAAGTTGACTGAGGCGTTTTTTGTTGACGTCAGTATATAACTTCCTTAAAACAGCAATTAAGTAATGGTATACGATTTACATTTGAACGTTTTAGACACAAATATTTACTCTTCATTCATTTCGATTGTATGCATGCTGAACAAAATGAAACCAGTCATGGTTGTATATTCATGTGTGGCATCCACCCGTAACCCCCCAAAGCATCGACAGTCACTCAAATGCCTATGATACATGTATATTTAGGTCAATGATCCTGAGCCAACGTCCTAATGATGATGAACATAAGAATGGTTTTACGAGGTGGCCCTTCATGACAACACACACCTGGGCTGAAACCCCACGAGGAATCTGGACCCTGAGGATAGAAAACGCCCCGGGAAAGAACAGCGACTTCGACCAGGGCATGTTCCGGGAATGGACCCTGGTCCTACACGGGACACGGGGACCCACCCTACCACAGACAAGAGGTTACAGAGGACGGACACCCAAAACTCTTCAAGGTCAAAAGAATGCATGAAGAGTTTCTGAAGAATAAATGAATCAAGTAACATTTTTACGAGAAGCCACTGTTGCTAGTGACACCCTTATGCTTGTGGCTGTCAACATAAATAGGGAGAGAAATTTAAGTTGGATGGAAAATATAGATTTCAATTCATTCTTGGATATAAATAATTGTAAATGCACGTTAAGAATATTTGTATTTTTCTCTAAAACGCAATCTAAATAAATGGAGTATTCTCATTATGAAAACTTGCCCATGCAATATACAGAGATTTTCTGTAAAAAATTGAAAATTTTATTGGATTGCTCAAAACATAAATTGTGGGTACACGTTAGAACCGCCTCGCCGATGCGGTTCTAACGAGTACCCACAATCTATGTTTTGGAGCAAAAATAAGAAAAATAAGTTTACCCCTGCATACCCCAGTTTTTCTGTATAAAAGTGGGGTATAAGGGGGTATATATTACACGGACATGTTTTCCTGATGAAAAAGAGGTAATACGAGGGGGTTTCAAAAAGTTCGCGGAAAAGAGCCGTCATATTCTTATTTTGTAAATCAGCTGAATTAAACTAATACAGTTATATAGACCAACATAATTTGTACGTATACAGCAAATTTTGCTGCTCTGGCATGAACACAATGTTAACAGTGGTTGCTATGGAAACCGTACATCACGATTACCGGCCCACTTTTGTTCATTTTTGCAAAAAGTCGATGTTTAATGATGAGTTTGCATTTGATAATTAACCGTGCTTTTTTCACCAAACTTTGTATGAGCAAAGTTCAATATGTTTGCGATGAGCCCGTTGCGTCATATAAGTGTGTGACGTCATTTGGGTGTTAAGCGCCCATATTGTTTGGTGGGTATGCCTAAAATGCGAAGGGAACAACGTTATTCGATAAATTGTGTGTTTGGAACGGACTATAAATGAAAGAAACACTGCTAAGAGCAAAAAGCGCATATGGCAACAAGAAAATTAAGAAAACGGCAATCAACAAGTAGTAAGCATGAGTTCTACACGACCAGAAAAGCGTCCATGTCGACTCGCGCAGCGTAACGTCAAATACGTCATACTGTCGAAAATGATCGTCGTGATAGAAAAGAGTAGAATTCGTGAAATACACAACATATTGAATTGTAGCTTCGGCACATTTACCGCATTACACACACAGAACTGACAATTAGACGCCCGTATGCAAGGTTGATTCCGAAAATGCTTAAGAGCTAGCCAACAGCGGCATGAATGCGTGTAGCATGACGTTGTTGTGACGTTGGGCCGGTTTTACTGTTGTTACCTTACAAACGCACGTGATTTAATGCCTAATTTTCATCCGATTTTATTCAAATTTTGTGCATATGTTAACAATATGTTAATTTACAAAATGCACAGAGAAGGTAAATTTCCGAAGACAATTACAAATTTGGCAGCACTTTTCCTCGAACTTTTGGACCCCCCTCGTATATGAGTTGATGATAACAATACAGAATGAATTTTACAAAACATTTGGGTACTTTGAAACCCAAGAAAAATATAATCATATAATCTAATAAGATCACATTTTTATTCTAAAAAAGGTTATTCTGAACCACTATGTATTTACATTTGTATGTATGTATATATTCTAAATTCAAACTGTGTTACCAAATGAAAATAAGCAATGAATTAGATACTTTCTGATCATGCAATTCAATTAAAAATACAATCGTCATCTTTATGTGTTGTGGTGAAATCAAGTTTGTGCAATGGAATATTTTTGAAAAAAATCTTACAAATCTTTAAATAAGCATTGTATTATTGCCTACAACTTTAGTCAGTCTAAAATCAGAACTAGGGGCAAAATTTTAGGACGTTCTTTGTATAGGGTTTATGCATCAGTTATGTATACTTGAATACACACATGTATTAATGAGTGATGTGGTTCTGAATGTCAAGTCACAATCAAGCTGGGTAAAAATCAGTTCTTTAATAATTCGACGTTACCAGTGAAAACCAGTGAAACAAATAAAAACGTTTCGTTTATGATGTCATTTGAAAGGTAAGATCCAGGTTTAACACGTTTACCTGCATTTGCTGAAGCACAAAAATGGCATCTGTTAATAAGATAAAGGATGGGGAATCAATCAGTTCCATTTCGATCATTAAAACATAATAAAATTACCCAAAAGGGTTGGGCGCCTTCGAGACTTACTGCGCTTTTCGAGTGGTTCTTCTTTTAAAATTTCTAGTCATCCGGAAAACAATTTCCGTAAAATGTAAGCCCCTTTTATATAGAAAAACTGGGTTATGGGTGGGTATACATGTTTTTTTTTTTTTTTTTTTTTTTGTTTTTATCTAAAACATAGATTGTGGGTAGACATTAGAACCGCCTCGGTAGATGTACCCCTCCATACCCCTGTTTTGCTATATAAAAGTGGTTCAAGGGGGTATACATGTCAAGGACATGTTATCCTGATGGCCAAGATTAACTTTAAACATTGACGGATTATATAATTCTAACTACACCCCAGCTTGATTGCATTTTGTAAATAGATGCATATAATGAATCATAAATTACATTTATTTTTGTATAAAAGAATTATTCTTTGTAAGAGTATGGGAAGCGTTTTTCTTCAAAATTCACTATTTTCTACTTTTATCTTTAAAACGTTACGACAAATTACGAATGTTTATGATAATCTCAAATAAAGGTTAAGCCTGTTTTTGCCTGGAAATCAATTCCCTATGTATCTGAAATTCATAAATTAAATACTATGGTGTGTCTTTTGCCTCTTGTTTTGTTAGATTTGTTAGTCTTTCAATTGTTGAGTTTTTTCAGTCAGCAACTATTAGAGTGTATATACCGGTATATGAGATTGAGTGATATACGTAGCAAATGTTTGTTATATTGTTAAACTGAGAAGATTTGTTTGCTGGATATTTCTAGAATCAGATCAGACAGAGTGAATTTGAACATAGTGACTTTTCCAAACTGACTATTTTGCATATAGTCTCCACTAAAAGTCTTAGTGAACGTTTTTGTTCAGAATTGTCTCTCTTTTGTAAAACATTCATTACGAAAACTTGCACATGCAATATACAGAGATTTTTTTCAGCCTTAAAAAATGAAAATTTTATTGGAAAAAATTTGACGTTTTTAAAATTTTTGCTCAAAACATAAATTGTGGGTACACGTTAGAACCGCCTCGCCGAGGCGTTTCTTACGAGTACCAACAATCTATGTTTTGGAGCAAAAATAAAAAAATAGGTATACCCCTGCATACCCCAAGTTTTACTATATAAAAGTGGGGTATAAGGGGGTACATATTACATTGACATGTTTTCCTGATGATTCATCGCTTGAAACTCTTTAGAACCATGTTTGTACAGTAAACACAACTTGAAATAGTAGCAAATAAATGTTTTCAGTAATATCATTGTAGTCATGCTATATATAAAATTATTTACATAATGACATAGTCAGTAATTCATCCGTGTCACACCAAATCTAAGACAAACAATAGAGTCATATATTTACCCTCGCCAGAAACTTAGCATACATATAGCAATGTAATTTTCCTGTGAATTATTTTATGTCATTTTGTCCTGCGTTTAGAGTAGGCCCTTCAGTCTTTGTCAAACATTCTTCCTTGATATATGACACATTCTAACCAGAATTCTAAATTATTTGATATATGAGCCACCTCGTGGAATAACCAAAAATGTGGTTTCCGAACAGGTCTGACACAAACCGGCATGTACAGCTACAGAAGCAGGCTAGAAGCTTGAAATTTCGGATTAAAGAAGAAGAGGAAGTGTACTATCCGTGTAGCGAAAACAAGTGAGTTCCAAGTATGGTGGACTGGCTAGCACTTCCTCCTAATATGAACCCAATTAACAATGTGTGGGAGTTACAGAGAGACGAATCATTGTCTGAAATACTCAGCCTAGAACAGGAGAGTGTCTGGAACGTGAATCGGTAGAAGGGTGGGGTATACATCCCATTGTAGGCATACGGAAGTTAATTCGGGGCATCCAGATACATCTTATGCGCCTTATACAGTTCCAAGATGGACATATCCATTACTAATTTGACATCTACGGTTATACACTTGTTGTGGAAACAAGACAGTAGTGTGAAAACGTGACAGTTTCTAAATTTTTCAACCCCACCCACCAAGTGTAAAATAGTCAATTGTGGTGTTCAGTGATTGTAATATTCAATGACAAGTTAATTGTCGATTGCTTTTAAGCTATTATGGATTTAGTAGCTTAGAAATCCCATTGAACATTTATTATATACGTAATGCCTAGGTTACATTTGCCCCGATCATCGTACGATTTTTCGGTATGCGATTTTCTCTACGATGTCTAAACATCGTAATAAATCGTTAGCTATGACGTATGCATTTAAATTCATACGGGCATAGACCGATGCTCTGGCTTTCGTTGAGGATCTGAGTCAGAACCGTACGGAAATCGGAGGGAAACCGTAGAGTATCCGCACACATTAAGTGGAAATCGTACGTAGCACGTGCGCTGTCCGTGATGTCCCTACGATTTCGCACTGAGTCATTGCGGTCTCCCTATGATCGCCGTGTGAATTTTTGCCCCCAAATTATCATAAAAAATCGTGCGATGACCGCACGATCATCACAGGGTCTCTATACGGACTACGGTCTTACGATTTTTTAAAATGTCCAGACTATTACAAAATCGTAGAGAATACGGAGATCGTAGGGATCCGTAGAATCGTAGGGACACCGTAGGATCACCCTGTGGAGACTGTGCGGAGACAGTGCGAAAATGCAAAATTTGGCATCGTGCGATCATCGCAAGCTAATCGTAGGCCAAATGTAACATAGACATTACATAACAAAATAATTTATTTGAGAATCACAAAATCTCTGGCACTTTGATTATTTTGAGGAAATTTATGTCATGGAATTATTTTGTAGGGCATTTAAATGTATCACTATAAAACTAGAATATGCTTAAGTTTTGTCGAGGAGTATATTATATCTGAAATGGTTCGCGTCCTTGCGTTACGTGAAATTTAAAATAAAACACCAGACGAGACTGGCGAGAACCTGTAATCAAAATAAGTTGTTGTAAGGCTTTTTAGAATATATTTCGTCAGGTACCATAGTAAGCCCATAGTACTGAAGTGACGTTTTCGATTCACTGGTAAAGATTTGCAAAATTAACTGTTGTGTGATGGTGGTAGCAGTAGAACAGAATAAAAATGAATCCACGTTTTGAACACCTTTATGATTTTCAGTCTGTGTCATTTTGTAATAAGTTCATTATCAGGTGATCCATCTCATTCTGTAGGTGAGACTATATATAATTAGAAAAGTGCAGGTCATTCATTCCGCAATATGTAGGAAATTAATGAGACAGTGTATTTGAACAATTTAGTGAAGACGCAGACAAACTTTACCGTGCCAACAGAGGCATCAACAGATATAGGTCGATTGGGTAGAATTTCCTTCTTGTTTCTTTTTTGTCAATAAAGGAAACTGTTTATTGGTCAAGATGTACAATGTCTTTCGCCAGGTTATGAATTATTGTGAAGCTCAGTGATAAAATTACATGAAAATGTGAAATGGATGTTATTAATAGCAGTGAAAGGAAGAGAGTGGCATAGTCAGAGGATGATCTCGTTAATGATCATAAATTATTAAGAATAAAACATGTGGATATTGTCTGCGTTACTGTTTTGTTATGGCTTAACGTCCTTGTCAAAACATTAGTCATGTCGGGACAAGTTCTATAGTGGAAGCGTATTTAGTATCTTGATCAAGCACATTACATGGCAGAGATATTTAAGTTATTGATCTTAGGAACTCTATCCGGAGTTCTGTAGGCAATGAAAAATTATAATATTATATAAATGGATTGGTCATGCCACTCTTCTGTAAAAATATATGATTAAAAGGTTACAGCATGTTGGCGGTTTGCCTTAATTACGTCAGGATGAACATTTGTCACGAACGCGACAGGCATGTTTACCTGCCGGAAATCGAATCAGCAACAAGTGGATTGTCTAAGCGTATACGCTATCCATTTGCCTGTCGCGGCTGGTTTGACCAATCAAGACTTGATTGTTTATGTCGTACCAGGCACTCTTCGTTGCATAGTAAAAGGCACTGAACCAGTTTTTTTTTAAATAATAATTGAGATTTGTCAGTACCAACTAAGTTTCAGATCTAAACAGCTGTGCAATTGTATGGGTTATGGCATGAGAAAACTGTTGTGGGGAAATTGGATCTCCGACCAGGGAAGACTTATACCACCCGCTAATCCACACCCATAAACTAGCAAGAGACAATAAACATTTAGATATAAAAGCTATGATATTATCCAAGCAGCTTATTTGAAGGCGTTGGTCAGCAAATGAACAAGTGCCGCTGATTTACAGTTTTGCACATGCACGTTTTCTCATGCCGTGACGCATTTGTAAGCATCTCATGAAAATAAACACTACAGTACTATTTGTTTTCTCTTTGTTTTGATACCGGGTGGTCTAATCTATATCTATAGAACAGTGTATGTTGGCGACCAGATCAGTTATTCTCTCATTGGCGATAGTTTCGCCATGCCCCTTTTCATGACGTCTTCTTGTATCTTTGTGCGGGGGAAACGCTGCGACAAATTGATAAAAAAGGAAAACAAGAAGCAAAAAAGTAAAAAATGTCAATTATGACAGTTTGTCATTTTGTAATATTCTTAAATCAGAGGACAATTGGTCGTGTTAACGCTATACCTGATCTGTACAGCTTTACTTGTAAAGGAGCTAATGACCCCTGCCCTGGGTTGCGGCCTGTATAGACCTTGAAGCACGAGGGGAAGGATTCATAAAGAGGATTACTGAATATTGCTATACACAAAATATAAAAGCTACATGACTCATGGTTTCTAAGAATACGTTTGTATGCTTTGTAAGTATATGGGAGCTAATGTCCCCTGGGGTGGAGCCATTTTGAACCCAAGGAGCATACGATTGGCATGATCTATGTAAAACAAACATATAACATTTCTGCATACTATATATGTCATATATACAAGCTTTAAGTCTTGCGGATTCAGAGAAGAAGTTGTTTTTTTATGGGTCCTATTATAAGCATATGGAAGATAATGACGTCCTGGGGCGTGGCCCGTATGGACCCTAGGGGTATGGCTGTCAGGTTTTACAAAGAGGATTGCTCAATATTGATACACACAGAATATCAAAGCTCTAGGACTCATGGTTGCTGGGAAAAAAGCTTTTGTGTGTTTTCCCATTGTAAGTATATCAGAGCTAATGACCCCCAGGGTGGGGCCATTTTGACCCAAGGGGCATGATTGGCAGGATTTATGTAGAGCACCAAACAACATTGCTTCATACTTAATATACAAGCATTGGGTCTTGTGGTTTCAGAGAAGAGGATTGTTCATGTATTTCCCTTTATAAACCTACGGCAGATATTCACACCACGGGGCGTGGCCTGTATGGACCCCAGGGGCACGTGTGGCAGGATTTAAAAAGAGGACTACTATACATTGCTACAAACAAAATATGAAAACTCTAGGCCTTTTGGTTTCAGAGAAGAAGATTTTTTTTGTTTTGTTTTTTCACATTGAAAGGCTATGGAAGCTAATGGCCCCCGGGGGCATGATTTGCAGAATTTTTGTTAAGCTCCATATAATAATGTTGCATATTAAATATAGAAGCTTTGGGTATTGTGGTTTCAGAGAAGAATTTTTTTATGTATTTCCCTTTATAAGCCTAAAACAAATAATCGCGCCCCCAGGGCGTAGCCTGTATTGACCCCAGGGGCATGATTGGCAAGTTTTATAAAGAGGACCACTATACATTGCTACACACAAAATATGAAATGTTTGTGACTTGTGGATTCGGAGAAAAGAAGACTTTTTTTTAGTTTTTCTAATTGTACGTCTATGGAAATCACAATTTTCATACAATCTGCTCGAAGACCTAATACAATCAATCCCCCAACCCATTGACTGTTCACATAAAATTTGGTCAAGATCAGACATATTCATCTTTGAAATTGGATGCCTGCCTATCATAATTGCTAATTCAAAGTATAATTTATGATAGGCAGGCATCCGGCGCCCGTCATCAATTTCAAAGATGAATATTTCTGATCTTGATCAAATTTTATGTGAACAGTCATTGGGTTGGGGGATTGATTGTCTTCGAGCAGATTGTATCAAAATTATGGTTTCCATAGACTTACATAAAAAATCTTCTTCTCTGAAACCACAATACCAAAACGCCACAAGTTTGGTTATGTTGACACTTTTCGAAGTCTTTTCAAACTTAGTGAGAGTGGAGAGTATTGGTAAAACAATGAAAACGTTGTTTACTGATGAAATATGTGGAAAGCATAGACAGAGGGCGTTGTGAATTCGTCCGAACTGACTGACGTTATCTCGAAGTGTGTGTGCTTACAGCTCACAACTCAACTCAACTCAACTTTATTTAACTCTAGCTTAAATATGTAACATACGAGCGTATAAACAGAAACAAAATATGCAAATGAAAGACGTAGCGACAAAACGGGGAAAGCATATTACCAACATTCATTTAATTTCATTGCCTATCATAATGTACAGTCGGTCGGTAACTATGGGCGGTAGCTGTATTCTATTATTTTTGTGCTTCCGCGATTTGGGACTATATTTTGTCTTTGAAAAATCTACAAAATCGTCATTCTACTTCCGGTGTTTTAAACTCACTAGATTTGAGTATAAAACTATTGAAACTGCAGATATGCGTATGCAGTGTATAATTTGGTTTCTCATCTTCAACTTGAACCTAATTTGCATTCTGACGAATCAGATATGTCCTAGAAATAAGCGCTCGAATTTGACCACCAAAATCGGATCGATGGACCAATTCACGACAGTGCCTCCAGAAAATTGTGGCAGAAATTTAGGGCCTATAAAACGTTTTCAAAAATATTTTAACAACTTGTTCTAGAGATGTCAATCTAACTTTGGGCCGAACGTGTGATTTCCAGTTTACACGGTTTTAGAGAAAATTGACCGTAAATGAAGACCAAGATTTTGACACTCGAAACCAATTTGCGCAGTCGCAGTAAACACCATCAACACGTGTTTAAAAAACAAGGGACGACTAAAGACGCATCAATAACCAGGCTTCATAGCAAGTTTTCTTTAAAGGACGTTGAAACAAATTCGGACAATTGCTGAATGATTTCATGGGGGGACTGTTGGCCTAGAATGATCAGTTGTCATTATTCCTTTTTTAAATGCAATCGATCAAATAAACGTAGCCTACTCACCGATTTTTCCAGTGTGTATCTCGGCATATCTTCTCAAAGTAACCGCATGAAGCAAGATAAGTTTCCCAAAAGCAAGAAAAAAAACTTGAAAATACAAGCACATAAAACTGTCATGCCTTCTTCTTTTTTGCTTTATAATGATGTCGTCATAACAAAGTGACATCATGAGTCATGTGACTAATACAGAAGGTGGACAAAAGTATTCGATTTTCATTGATTTTTCAAATTTTGTTTCACACCACTACTAAATGCGTATGCATACGCATTTCCTCGTTTTTATATCTATTATTTTTTTCAGTTTGTGATTGCTTTCCTGCTATCAAACCACGTAATAATGATTTCATTTATATTGAATTTACGCCATGGAAACTATTGGAAAGGGTGAAATGATTTCGAAAGTGTTAGAGTGGCCTGAGATGGGGCACGGTACCCCCACCCCCTCCACCGGCACTGTAGGCCTTCTTTGCAAATAACAATGACAATATCCAGAAAACAAATCTTGGTTCTAAAGCCTAGGTTACATTTGGCCTACGATTAGCGATGATCGTACGATACATATTTTTGCATTTCGCGCGATCTCCGCAGGGTGACCCTACGATACCCCTACAATACGATCTCCATAGCCTCTACGATTTTGTAGTAGTCTGCACTTTTACAAGTTTCTAAAAATCGCAAGACCGTTGCCCGTAGACATATCACAGTTAGCATCGTACGGACGCCGTACGGAACCCCTGCGCTGATCGTGCGGTCACCGCACGGTTTTTATGATAATTTTGAGACTAGAATCGTAAGATATTCGTACACCTTTAGGGTGATCGTACGGCATCCGCACGACTTTATATCACAAGGTTATTAAAATCGTACGGATATCGTTCGGTCCGTACGGACATACCACGGCGTCCGCGAGTTTATCGTGAAGCTGCCATGTGATTTTTGTGCATTTTTGATGGGATATGGTTACAATTCACCATTTGGTTTCAAAAAAAATTGCTTGCCTTTTCATTTTGGGGGTTGGTAGTACTTGAAAGACGGACGGACTCCTAACATCGCACGGCTATCGTACGGAGACCGCAAGGGAAATCGTAGGGACTCTTCACGGACATCGCACGAGCCCCTTACGATTTTCACTTAAAGTGTGCAGAGACCCTACGATTTCCCTACGATCTCCGTACGGTTCTGACTCGAAACATCAAAGAAAGTCAAAACAAAAAATCGTACGATGCCCTCATGAATTGTAAACACCTACCGTCGTAGCCCATTATCGCCTACGATGTCTAAAATATCGTAGGGAAAATCGCAGACCGAAAAGTCGTACGATGATCGGGAAAAATGTAACCTAATAGGCATGACCCCTTGCCGACTCCCTACGATCACTGCACGATTTTTGTCCCCAAACTATCATACAAAAATGTCGAGGTGACCGCTTGATCAGCGCAGGGTCTCCTTACGGCGCCCGTATGATGACGTACGACGTGTCTACGGGTTACGGTCTTACAATTTTTAAATTTGTAATAGTGCAAACTATTACAAAATAGTAGAGGCTACGGAGATCGTAGGAAGTCGTAGAATCGTAGGAACATCACGGGTCATCCTGAGTTGGCATCGTACGACCATCGCAAGCTAATTGTAACCAAGGCATCAGTCAGAAGTCCAAGGGACTCCGTACTATGTCCACTAAAAGTCTTCGAAGACCCTACGACTATCGTACGACCGCCTTGCGTTTTGTATCAGAACGTATAGTGACTCCGTACGGACATCGCACGGGTTTCGTACGATATTCACTTATACCTAGGCTTAATGGAGATAGAACGTATTATCGTTGCAAAGATTGTACAGAATAAGCAAACGTACAAAAGGTTGGTTTATGAAAGAAAAAATAATTCCAGGGGTTGTATTTTAAAAACATCTTCTCTGAAACTGCTTATTAATCGCAGGCCTTTTGCTTTGGTTCTAGTGATGTTTAAAGGATCTTGCTATCTATCTTTGTAATCATAAACTGGATTCTCGATTAACGAGTTTTTATGAGATACGGTAAGATGCGAGGGCTGTTCGGAATTAGTCGCCCAGTCAATTTAGATCAGTATATTTGAGAACGCTTAATGATAAGAAAAAGTATAGATAAGAATAAGTTTAAAAAACAAATATTATGCGCAGCATATTGCATTACTAAATTTAGTTAAATCATAGTAACTGAGTGGCAACCTATTGGGAAATAGCAGCTCACTCGGCTTACGATGTATTTTAAGTATAATTAGAATCTATACCTAAATGTCAATTTAGTTTTTTCCCACCTCGGGTTTTGGAGTGGGAAATTCTTTGATTGCGCCTTTTCCCGATCATTGCTTACTTGTACTTTTTAGAGCATGTGCATATTAAAGGGCACTTGTCATCGGACCTTATATATATAGCTCTCGTTTTTCTATGAAAACGTACAATAAGTTATACATCACCGACGATGGAGATCCATGGGCGCCGAATAACTTACTGAAATCGGAGAAAAAGAAAATCACAAGTTGAACCGCGGTGGTTTGCTCGGCGAGTGCAAAGGCGTGACTAACAATGCTTAAGTAAAATTTACAGGATATCCACTCTCTGTATCGGTAGCCAACGCTACCCATAGAGAAAGGAAAATATTTTTAAAAACATAATTTGCAAACAAGTTGGTTTCTTTAAAAAGAAACCAATGAAAAGGTCAGCAGCCGTTTGTTATAAGAGATTCCTTTTGCTCTAGATTTCAGCTAGCGTTGTTGATTCTCTGGTTTGTCATTAATTTCGATTCTCATACGTTTCAGTTTCGTTTCCTTTACATGAATGTCGTTTCTTGTTATGAACGCATGACCAGTGTGTGTATGTGTCACTCAAGGCATTGACCAAAATTTCTGATGTTATGGAACCAATGCCAATACTAAAGGGAACTCGATTACAATCAATATGTCGATGTGCAGAAAAACATTTTGCAGTGCAGTCAATGTGTGACAGAGATCTGAATTTTGACCTGCAGCCACACTACCAGAAACAGACCCATAGGACCGATGTGATGGACTAAAAGTCAGCCATATAGAGTTCCTATAGTTTCTGTACCCCTCGTCAGGGTATCTACGATCTAAACCTAGATGCGCTATGATAAGCAGTCACCACGATCGAGACTGCTTGCTAGATTTTACCGCTATTTGACAGGGAGTGTCAAAAATGGATAAATTTAATTGATTGCGGTTAACTGTCTAGTCAGTATAGACGGGTTCACTAGTTTTTATTAAGCGCTTTATGTGACAAAATGCGTAATTGAGAGAGAGCAGTCGATCATGGGTACAATTTTCTTCATATTCAAAGTAAACACTGTGGAAAAGGTCCTGAGGGACCTTTTCCAATAAAAGTTTGGATGACCAAACACTGAGCTAGGACAAGAAGTTGTTAAATTGTTCGGAAACTGCCGGAGTTCGGGAATTCATGAATCGACATTCATACAGAGCGGGTGCTCTGGTATTTAGCCGACGATTCAGGGATTACATGTTCAATTATCTTATATCCGTCTCGACCTGACCTTTACCTTGTAGTTGTTGTTGTTGTCTTGTAGAGTTCCGCCGGTTACTTTGCGGCGAACCGTCGTTTCGACGTTGATTTTTTCTTAAGTTGCTTTCTGGTTTTCTGCTGTCTGCTGAAATTGGCTTGGGAGATTTTAGAGACAGAAACCGCGAGACTCTGTTGTTTTTCTAGACCGGACAAAAGTTTATTACGTGTTCGATGTAAGGACGAGATCAGTTCTCTACTATAGAGTTCAATTAAGTCAATGTCTGTCTTGCTCGAGCAATACACACTTGGGTCAAGGATCAGCTGGGTGAGTTCACTGGATGTTAAGCTGTCTAGGTAGCTAGAATTCACAAAACCCAAGACTCTGGACCGAAATTTCTGGTGTAAGTGGTTTAAGGCTTGGCATTCAGTCAGGAAGTGTTGTCTGGTTTCAGGACACTGTTCACATAGCTTACAGGTTGGATCTACAGCAAACTGGTTGAAAACGGCACGATTACTCTGTAGGGTATATGTACCAGTAAGAACTCGTGCTTTCAGCTGTGCTCTACGGCTGTCATGTAGACTGTTGCGTACCGAAGACCATAGGTGATGGGCACTTCCCACTTTAGACTGGCCCCCGTCCTATGTTCACTATCATCTTATCATACCATGTTCTATAACCTCCATAAATATTTTCTTGTATGAGTTACCCCTCTTCTTAGGCTCAGAACATAGAAGATTTTGTCCATCAGAAGATTTTGTGCATGTTTTTCTGATAAAAACAAAAGTTTGACGACGGGAGCCAGTCTATTCCCACTTTAACACTCTCTGGATTAAGGTATTTCAGAGATGGACTAGATTTTATAGCCGCCCGCCACTGCTCCTCCACAACAGTGTTGATGGCATTGTTCACCATTCTCTTCCATTTGAATTTTGATGGAATTCTCTCCAGCAATTCAGAAGATGAAGGCAGGTCATATAATACCAACAGTTGTTTGACTTTATTGAACCAGCTGCTTTCGGAGTCTCGGAGCTTTCGGAGCCTTGTTGACTGTGGCGCGCTTTAACATACAAAAAATACAATGGCTTAAATCCCGCATAAGCTCGTACGAGTTACCTTTCTTGATTATTTCGAGCATTTGAATTGCTTCGCTTTTACCATCAGCGCCTTGTATTGGGCATTTAACGTGTAAAACAAGTAAATAATATTTTTAGACAATGTAAATACCCGTGTCACACGATATTAACAGCCGTTTATTAATGAAAAAAAAAAAAAAAAAAAAAAAAAAAACATGCATTAATATTGCAATTCACGCGCGCACGTGCTGTTAATACATGGCTTTTACTTATGTTCGTTACAGGGCGCCACGCAAAGCACGTGCTAGTAATGAGAAACTGAAGTCCGCCCGGACGAGCATAAAAACGAAAGCCTTTACGCGTATGAAAATGTGATGAGGTTGTAAAATATAGTGCACCATATTTCTTTCGTTTCTGCACTTTATTTCTTTCGTTTCTGCAGAATTTATGCAATAATAGCGATCAAAAATGTTTTTGTCATTCATTTACATTCGCTAGGTCCCTCGGGGAGTGTTGAAAACCGAAGGCTACTACGCCCTCGGTTTTCAACACTCCCCGAGTAGCCCTCGGTTTTCAACACTCCCCGAGGGACCTAGCATGAACCGTGATAATTTGGCGTAACTGTAAACCGTGGGTATCAGGCTAGGGTGGGGGGAGGGGGGCGAAACCGGGATATACCGACAGAAACATGGGCTTAACGTGCTGAAACCTGGATGCTTCGGTGAAGTTTGACCGATGCCACAGTACAACTTTTACTTACAGCGTAAATGAAAACATGTCCATGCAATATCAGTATACAGCTTAGTGTGTTTCTCCTCTTTAAATATTGTATAAATAAATAAAACAGCAATATTTTATATATTTGTTTTTATTTCAAGTATTGCATGTATATTTCGTTCAGGTTCGTCCTCGTGCTGAGACCAAAAGCTTTAGCCGGCTACCTTACACACAGAGGAACCATTTGCTTTACCATCTCCGATTATATATATGATTTTTAACGACTTGGAATCGCCTCCCTGTCTCGCTCCTGACAGAAAACGCGCATAACATGTATGACTTTTTTTCAGAATCTAAGCTCTGCTTGCACACTGATGTGGCGGTTGTCTTTAAATCATGGGATTCGTCTGGACTCAATTATTATTCTTGAAATTAGTGAAATTGATTATTGAAATAACAGCAAAACTGTGCTTTATGTCACCAAAACTGTGCTTTTATGTCACCAAAACTGTGTTTAAATGATTGCAATGACAAGGACAAAGCTTTCGAGTGTGCCAAAATACTATAAAACGTTCTTTCTATTTTATCCTGCATCCACGTGTACGCGTATGTGTGTGTGTGTGTGTGTGTGTGTGTGTGTGTGTGTGTGTGTGTGTGTGTTCACGTGTGTGTATGTGTCCAATTAATGTATCCAATTAGGAAAAGCAATTACAGCATTAAGATAGAAATTCAGCACGTGCAAATATTTATTGGCACACACATGTCATCTAGATTACAGATAGGTCTACCCTGTTCATGTGTTGTGCATTCAATCAAAACAAACCGAAACAAGCCTGTCATTAACTATGTTCAAATTATAGTGGTGTGCTACCTTCCAGTGTCAGTGCATTGGGGTGACAACAGCTGATTATTGTTACGTCACATATGATTTCACAGACCTGCAAAATTTGCACTTCCTCCTGCATTTTGCTTGCGTTGTTTTTAGACGATTCTTTTGAAAATAAATGAAATTGGACATTGTTATGAAATATGAATTTGATCGTAGTGCTTCTGGAAATACTAAAATGACGAGAACAAAGACCTATGGTAAGATAAAACACTTGTTTTTGTTCACATTTTATGTCAACAACAAGCCAAACACTGTCCCAGAAATGTCGCCATTTTCTCATGTTTGACCATTTTGAAACCGAAAGTAGATTTTAGATTGTGGCAGAAATTTAGGGCCTAGAAAAAGTTTTTGATGAAAATTGGCACACAGACAGAAAATTTTATGCTCTGTTTGATTGTCAAGATGAAAAATTTCCAGTTTATTCGCAAATTACTGCTTTTTTTTGTTTTTCTGAGAGGGCACTGTCAAACGGCAAAAAACTCGCAACTTTAACGCGGTTCTTCAGCGACACCGGGATAAATACACGTATACGGCGATTCTTTTTGAACCGAATGATGTTCGCTTTTTCTATGATCGCAAATCTGAAGTATAAACGAGAACTTTGATGATAAACGCATCAACTGAAATAGGGCTTCAAAAATTGGAAGTAGTTCCTGGGAACGAACGCACGTGAATTTTGTTTTTAAAATCCTACGCTAGGCCCATCTCCGTTCCCCACTGGTAAGGGAAGCTACTCTTACAGTACTTATGTGAATTCCAATTCGATTTATATATAGTAAGAAAACCTGCCCATGCAATAAATAATAATAAGTTTTTTTCCAGCTGTATAAATTGAAACATTCACGAGAAGAAAAAGGTATCTTTAATATGTTAACCCAAAACACAGACCGCGGGTACACATTAGAACCGACTCGCCGAGGCGGCCCTAACGAGTAACCACAATCCACGTTTCGGAGCGAAAATAAGAAAACTGTAAAGCACAGTTTTAATATATAAAAAGTGGGGTATGATGGGGTGGTATACCCATGGACAAGTCTTCCTGATACTAGCGTCCAATGTTTGGCAATAGTTTCTTACCATACATGTATAAATAACTGTAGAACAGAAGATATGTATTAATGCGCAAAGGCATTAATGTATGCCACTAATGGGACCAGTTTAGTCAGAAAATAAGATGTGCAATGACTGCAGTACTAATTGAACAGTTCTTGGGCATGAAATTCATCTATGTATTAATAATAATTTTCGTGTGCGAATATAAACCGACTTTTCGCTCACGAAGCGTTGCGTCTACTTGTATGTAAAGACCCGGCTCAGTAATTTTAAACACCGGTTGGTCAGAGTTCTAACTAGCATTAGGCCACTCATTGGGCGGACAGGTGCGTTTCAGTAAGTGAAAACGTCCTAATCATCATAACTTATGGAGGCAAACGAAAACAAATATTGTTTTTTCCGCAGAATTTAGCAGACAATAGAAATTGTGATGAAATTGATAGTAATGTGTGAGCTTGAAGAATGTCAAGGTCTTTTTATTAGAATTTGAACCATAACTTTTTCAAACAAGATTTGTCGATCTTTCATAATAAGAGTGGCAATCACATGCCAAACAATTAAATGGACACCTAGGGCTTGTTCCAACTGTGTCGATGTCAGGTGCTTAGCAAGAATTAGACTGCTGGCTGAAAAAGGTCCTGCTCCCCCCCCCTAGGGAATTTTGCAGACATAGTCTATCTTAAAGAGCAGCCTTTTCTGAATCAAATGAGAGATGTTTGTACTTTGTACGCCGGGGCGTAACGGTGTAACAGCTATTTAAAAATAACAACTGTTACCTGCTTATTATATTTGCAGTATTCTTTGATTGGGAATGAATAATAGGTTGTTTTACCATAATTCTACCATTTGTCTGCAAGATTCTTCGAGGAAAATATGTGGGATGCATAACTGTATCATGTTGACATATATGGGTCTCTATCTGTATAACGTATGTAACGTATTGTAGTAGACCTGTGTTTAAAGCTTTATCTTGTTTGAAGTAGGTCTTTGTTTAAAGTTAAAACTTGTAATCAGTCAGTTGTTTCCCTTGTACATTTTAGAATTAATTAAATTCCTGTTTTAACTCTTTCACTTTAGAACTTTTTCAAATAAAATTTTACATTTATTGTCTGAATTTATGCAAAGTATCATAATAAGAAAACTTATCGATTTTGGATACTTTTGGATTTTGAGTAAATTTCACTTTTAAGTCACCTTTAAGCAGAAATAAAATCTTAACATATAGCATAGGGTTACAGACTGTCAAATCAGTCTGAAGGGATGTCAAAAGTCTCATGGTAAAAATGTAAGGTAAGACGTCTGGTCATCATGACTAGAACCTTTTTCATGTCTTGACAATAGTCGAGAACACTTTTTCTTACGTCCGAACTTCAAGTTTGGAACCTTTTTTTTCAGTCTGGTTCTAGTAGCCAGAGCAGCCTAGTCAAGGTCTTGTACCTTGAACCCTAAATTCTTTTCTTTCAGCTGTCTGATCTAAAAGACCAGAACTAAATTTCTAAAACAAATTAAATTCCAAAATGCAGTAACCCCCTTCAGATTCAATCATCTTCATCTTTTCATTTTTCATACCAAATAATCTCAGCTGATAACTTGATGCTCACTTAGGATCAAATGTTCATTTTCTTTGCAACTTAAAACCACTATACGACATCACATCATTTCATAAGGGTGAATATAACATGTAAATACGTTCAATAGAATACAAATGTAAAACACAATTTTGTTACTTTTCACTGCTCAATCTGAAACTTGTATCCAGAGATCGAACCTCCACTATACGATCAGTGGTGGGGACTCGAGCACTGGAGCCAAGAATCCCCGCTCTGCCACATTGGTGCCGTGACCAGGATACAAGTCACCTCAGATATGAGCAGTTATTAGTGGTGCATTTCGTTCATTTAAAGCTTAAAGTAAAGTTGAATTCAAACACTTCTTAATTATAATTAAACAAAGCTTTCAGAATCATTTGAATTTAAGTAGAAACAAATCAAAATGCCAGACTTACACTTTGCAAAAACAATGCATTTGATAAAAGGCTCTGAAATCGGAGCCACTCACCAACCATTGCATGCTACCCCAAGGGATTCACACTTAGTGGGTGGGGGTCAACAGACCCCATTTCATTTGCACATACACACAGGAGAATACCAGTCTGAAGAAGGCAAGGGGTTACAGTCACCCAATAGTTTTATGACTTCAAAGCAAGCTAGCATCAATGAGCCAAGTGTTGAGCCCTTTTTCTGTGCAGCTAAGGTAAACAATTCAAACCATACTGGGATCAATCATAAGCTTAATAAAACTTCTTATCCACCTGAAGTTAGCTCAAATGAATTTGACATGTCATTTTACCCAGTCCAGACACAAACTAATTTGACTTCCAATCTTACATATGGTCCGATCATGACAAATACAAGATGTAGTCAGAGTGAGGAAGCATATCATGCTCAGGCCAGACCTGTGCCCATAGTAGCCAGAACACAACATCATAATCAGCCCAATGATGGTAGTTGTCCTCAAAAGTTCTTAGAACCTGATTCATTTGATGGGTCCACAAATGGACCTGAGATAACAGAATACCTGATTTACTTTGAACAAATTTCAAGCTGGAATAATTGGTCTGATGAACAAAAGGCATTGATGTTAAGTATTAAGCTGAGAGGGGAAGCTCAAAAGCTGCTGACAAGTTTATCACTAGAGCAAATTTCAAGTTATAGCTTTCTTAAACATGCCTTGACTCAAAGATTCAATCCAAAAGAGTTACAGCCTGCTTACAGGTTTCAATTTCGTAACAGATTGCAACATAAAGATGAAACACCATTAGAATATGGGTTTGCTTTAAGGTATTTAGGTCACAAAGCATACGCAGCCTTATCAAAATGTGCAGTTGAAGAAATCCTTTTGGATCAATTCATCTTTGGTCTAAGGTCAACAGAACTTAAACAGTATGTACAGCTGCAGCATCCAAGTGATTTATCAAAAGCAATCGAGTATGCTTCTGAGTATGAGTACACTTCAGCTTATTACTACCTTCAGCTATCAGAAACAGAATCAAAGAATTCTAAGTTGAGAAGCAATTCACTCCTACTTGAAAGGTCAATAAAAGATAATAAGAATTTCAGTACACATTCACAAATGATATACCCAGCATGTACAAGTGATGATGCCTCACGTGATCTTTCCAGTGTTCTTCCAATTAGGACAAATATTCCGGGGACAACTGCCCTTGAAACCAACAACTGTCATGACCCAAGTCCCTATACCCTAGACCCCAACCATTCATCTCGTCCGGGGATTTCTGCCCTGGAACCCAGTTGTCTGGGCTCTCATGCCCGAGCAAGTGTTCATTCACATAGTCCGGGGTTCAATACCCTGGAACCCAACGTGTCCCCTAGTTCAGTGGTCAGCCATGCATCTCGTCCCAGATCGGACACAAACGCAAATAAGCTGTCAAGTACTATGGTGGGTAGCCACTCAAACGGTCCCGGGCCTGATTCAAACTTCAAGTACTTATACAGTCCGCAGCCTGATGCTTCGGAACATAATCATTTGAGAAGTCCAGGTCCTAGTGCCTTGGAAAATAATCACTTGTGCGGTCCCGGTTCGAATCTCAATCATTCTTCCAGTCCAAGGCTTGATGCCTCGGAACTTAGCCCATCCCGTCCAGGTCTTTGTGCCTCGGAACTTAGACACTCCCTTGGGCCCTCATTGAAACAATTATCCAGTCCAAGGCTTGATGCCTCGGAACTTAGCCCATCCCGTCCAGGCCTTGGTGCCTCGGAACTTAGACATTCCCCTGGGTCTACATTTAATCCTTCCTTCAGTCCAAGGCTTGATGCCTCGGAACTAAGCCCATCCCGTCCATGCCCTGGTGCCTCGGAACTTAGACATTCCCTTGGGTCCACGTCGACAAAAGTGTCCAGTCGAAGGCTTGATGCCTCGGAACTTAGCCCATCCCGTCCAGGCCCTTGTGCCTCAGAACTTAGACACTCCCCTAGGTCCACATTGACACAATTGTCCAGCCGAAGGCTTGATGCCTCGGAACTTAGCCCATCCCGTCCAGGCCCGTGTGCCTTGGAGACTAGTTCATCATACCATTCATATTGTAATACAGAAATAAATCATATGGGCAGTCCAAGGTTTGATACCTCGGAACAAAATGCAATCAGTCCAGGCCAAAGCGCCTTGGAAATTAAACATTCATGCATTTCTCATTCTAACTCAAAACTTGATCATCAAAATAGTCCAGGTCACTGTACCTCGGAATTCGCTCATGAAAATAGTCCGGGTGCCCATGTCACAGATTTCATTCAAAATAGTCTGGAGGCTCAAGCCCTAGAAAATCATTCCAGAGGTTGTCAAGCTACAAGTACACTGGAAAGACATAAAAAGAACAATGCTGCAAACCAAGACAAAAATGACCCAATGCACATTGAATCTATGCTGAATAAAGGGACAGCAAGCAGTTTTTCAACAATCTTCTGTAACTTCTTTGTGCTACTAGCGTGTCTCTTACAGCTTTCAAAACTGACAATTTCCACAGTACTCACTGTATGGCTACTTTCATGTGTCAAAACACGATTGATAAAACATGCTATATTGTCAATTCTAGGCATTCCCGTCAAAAGTGTTAGCCAGTTGGCATATAACATAGTAGCAGCATTGGTTTCATTTGTAGAGGGCATCGCACTTGTACAGTGTCAAGGTCATATCATCAAGCTTTGGAAGCGGGACCGCAATAAAATGCAAACTGCATTATTTAGAATGCAAGCTATTATGCTATAGTTTTGTTTAGAAATTCGGTTACAAAGCGGAAAAAATGAAATAAAAATGCATAAAAGTTAAAAATGAAAAAAAAAATCTTTGAATGTTATACATATGTGTATATTGTCCCAATGTTCCAAAGCTTGAACGTGTTTTGCATATTATGAAAAGATGAAGATTTATATAAGTTTATGGCATATAGTGTGACTTCATTAAGGTACTTTATTACTGGGTAAAACACAGTTAAGTATATTTCAAGATAACATGCACCGGTTCTGATGTAGCATAGTTTTAGTATAGCCACCCAGAGACAGAGTCCTAGAGGTGTGTTGCTGTAACAATGGTTGTTGTTGGTCCAGCCAGAGACAAAGTTCCTGAGCTGAGATGATTTGATTTATCCAAGCTGGAGACGTCCAGAACTGAGATGTAACTGCGAGAAGGTCCAGTTCCGGGTGTAGGTTTCCTAAAACGGTCAGTACATAAAGTACCTATGATGCTAGATTGTTCATACCAGTTTCAAGCTTAAAGTCATATGCTTTGGTTTGGCCAGCCAAAGTTTATGGTTATAGCTATGAATTAAATGTTGATTTGTGTAGAGAATACACCTTAAGGTAGAATTTTGTGAATACTTGGGCATATGGGACAGCTTTTCAATGCAAATTCAAATGTTGTCACAATTTCTTTATTTTAACTTGAATATTGTGGATATGAGCATATGATTGATCTGATGAATATTATAATTAGATTGCTGTACAAATATACAGTTCAACATTTCATTTCGAATATTGTGTTTATTTTCATACTAGAGACAAATCAAGCTAGTCTGTCATAGGGTGTAGATGCACACTAAGTCTAACTCAAAAGATAAAGAATAACTTGTTACTTGTCTTTGAAGAGTACGGATTTTAAACAATGTTGCCTATAGGGTTTAAGTGAAAAATCAATTAGATGTTTGTGGTACTGGGAGTATGATTTCAGATAGAATAGATCTGTGATGTGTACCGGATTTGATGATGATTTGTTAAAGTATAACCACTCTGTGACAAAGTTCCAGAGGTGAGTTGCTGTTAGAGTTGTTGGTCCAGCCAGAGACACAGATCCTGAGCTGAGATGTTTGAATTATCCAGTCTAGAACTGAGATGTAACTGTGAGATGGTCCAGTCCGAGTTGTAAGTTGTGTTAATTTAAAAGTCCAGTACTTAAAAAAAAATGGAATGACACGATTTTAAGCCATTTACTAGACATCATGATAATAAATCATACGCTAGGGTAGTGCACAACCCAATGCTGTGATTCAAACTTTGAAATGATGGCACATAGGCGAAAAAAAATCATGTAACAAGTAAATTGTGGCAGTGGCTATGCAGATCTAGTCTCATTTTAATGTATACACATTTTGTCTCTGATTTTAATTCTGCAACTTCTTCTGTGCATTGTTTTTTCTGCTGGTCTGAAGTCAAGTTTGACATTATTCTTCATTTAGCTAAACAGTACATTGTGAAAGTCATAGCTACGGTGAATTCTAAATCTCGAGAACCGGAAGCTGTGGTTGTCACTTGCGTTTATGGCTACAGACCACATTTTATTTTTGCATGTAGATATTTGAAGCTGGTGTTCAGTCGTTTCAGTCCTTGCTTATGGAGTTTGTCTAACTATGATGTCCACTAACGAACTACTATGGACTACGATCTATGGACCACGAGGCCAAACTAAGGAAGTGCTACAAACAATGCCATATCAATTTAATTAAGATGTGATGTATGATATGAAGTAATGCAATCTATGTTATTGAAATTCATTGTAAATCAGCTGAACATTTTGACAATTTTAATTTTCCTAGAAATACTCGTACCTCGTATTTCAAAATGGCAATGGAGGTATGTAGTAGGCCTGTGTTTAAAGCTTTATCTTGTTTGAAGTAGGTCTTTGTTTAAAGTTAAAACTTGTAATCAGTCAGTTGTTTCCCTTGTACATTTTAGAATTAATTAAATTCCTGTTTTAACTCTTTCACTTTAGAACTTTTTCAAATAAAATTTTACATTTATTGTCTGAATTTATGCAAAGTATCATAATAAGAAAACTTATCGATTTTGGATACTTTTGGATTTTGAGTAAATTTCACTTTTAAGTCACCTTTAAGCAGAAATAAAATCTTAACATATAGCATAGGGTTACAGACTGTCAAATCAGTCTGAAGGGATGTCAAAAGTCTCATGGTAAAAATGTAAGGTAAGACGTCTGGTCATCATGACTAGAACCTTTTTCATGTCTTGACAATAGTCGAGAACACTTTTTCTTACGTCCGAACTTCAAGTTTGGAACCTTTTTTTTCAGTCTGGTTCTAGTAGCCAGAGCAGCCTAGTCAAGGTCTTGTACCTTGAACCCTAAATTCTTTTCTTTCAGCTGTCTGATCTAAAAGACCAGAACTAAATTTCTAAAACAAATTAAATTCCAAAATGCAGTAACCCCCTTCAGATTCAATCATCTTCATCTTTTCATTTTTCATACCAAATAATCTCAGCTGATAACTTGATGCTCACTTAGGATCAAATGTTCATTTTCTTTGCAACTTAAAACCACTATACGACATCACATCATTTCATAAGGGTGAATATAACATGTAAATACGTTCAATAGAATACAAATGTAAAACACAATTTTGTTACTTTTCACTGCTCAATCTGAAACTTGTATCCAGAGATCGAACCTCCACTATACGATCAGTGGTGGGGACTCGAGCACTGGAGCCAAGAATCCCCGCTCTGCCACATATGTAACAAAAATATGCGAATTTACATTTATAAACCAATAAGGTTTTCAGTAATAGTTTCTGTGGAGTACAAATCTGCAAACACCAATGTGCAAGGCAAGTATGTCATGTTTGTGTTATTTGCATTCAAATGAGAGATGTTTGAACTTTGTACGCCGGGGCGTAACGGTGTCACGGCCATTTGAATATAACAACTGTTACCAGCTTATTATATTTGCAGTATTCTTTGATTGTGATTGAACAATAGGTTGTTTTACCATAATTCTACCATTTGTCTACAAGATTCTTCAAGGGCAATATGTGATAGATAATTTTATCAGGTTGACATAGATGGTTCTCAATTTGTGTAACGTATGTAACAAAAATATGTGAATTAACATTTATAAACAAATAAGGGTTTCTGTAATAGTTTCTGTGGATTTCAAAGCTGAAAACACTAATGTGCAAGGTAAGAATGACATGCTTGTGTTATTTTCATTTGCTAGATGTGCCTCAGTTGTAACGGTGTAACGCCAAGTTGTTTATATTTAGATTTCATGTAATGTTACAGTGCTACCAATACCGCATGGGGTTAATTTGGCCTACAAAACTGATCATATATACGTTATGACTTATCGTAGACCACTGAACTTGATTTCATTTTAAAGCCTCTTCACTATAGCCGTTTCATCTTAAGGTAAATTATGCATATCACCTTATTTGCATATTTGTGAATTTTAATTTAAACATTAAAATGGCCAAAAAATCATTAAAAACCCATAAAAACGTCTTTCAGACCCAAGCTATCATCGTTGCACATAGTTTATACACCAGTGATACCATTTGACAATTTTACAGATGTTTGGGTCTATTTGAAAATTATCTCATTTGCATATTTATCAATATTAATATAAAAAAAAGTTTGGAAAATCACGGAAAAATAGCATTTATACTTACATATTACTAGTGTCTGGCATGTCAATAGGCCTAGAATGATAAAAGTGGTAGCAGCTTGATGCTTTGGGCTATGCAATTTGTCTTCTAGTCTGATAAATGAATAAACTTATTTTAAGTTTAATGAATACCTCGTATTAATGAATTTTTTACAGACTGGAGAAGAATCACGGAAAATAAGAGGGTATACCTTACAAAATGGCTTGTGTCTAGGTTACTAATAGCACTACTGTGCTGAATCTGGTATCAAATGATTGCTATGACAATGAATTATAACACTGTAACCTGATATATAAACCTTCTTATCTGATAAAGGTCACTAATATTAGAATTAAACTTCATAAATAAGAGAAAATAAGAGAAAAATGAAGAGATAAACCAACAAAATCACTTATATCCCGGCTGCTCATTGCCTTAGAGGGTTTAATTGGTATCAGATATTTGCTTGGACAATGCACCATTTCCCAGAGCTCTTATATACAAATCATATCAGATTTACTAGTACTTTCATGGGTATTCATAAAACGTTGATAAAAATGGTATATAGCAAACAATTAAGGGTGTCCAGCAACAGGGACGCGTGTATCTTTGCTTTAGCCTCATATGTTTTGTAGTATGTATACATGACAACATGACGATTCATATATTTTGTGATAACATAACAACAATTTATTATTGAAGTGACCAAACAGTAACATTTGATGCCATTTTGACTACTCAACAGCTATTGATAGTGGAGATATAAGTGATTTTGTTGGTATACCCCTTCGCGTTTCTGCAAATTTTCTCTATTTCTGAAGTTCTTGTTGCAATTCATGAAACAAACATTCATATGATTTATTCATAACATCATATGGTTAAAGAACATTGTCTCAGCAACCGGTCGATACCAATTTCAGCTGTCTAGGACTTCCAGTAGCCAAGATTCATCTGGTATAATAGGCACCCCGCCTCAATTCTTCGTCAGTTAATCGCCAACATCTAATTTATCCATTATATTTATCAATGCTCATCAAATGACATTTTATTATAGAAGGATGATAGAAAATTGCCCTTGCCATTTTCAGCACATTCAGACTTTAGCTTGCTGAAAAACCATAATCATTTTGTAGGTATACCTGCTTATTTGTTATGTATTTTCTCTAATTTCTAAAGTTTTCATTAATATTCATAAAACTGAAATTCAGATGATGTATTTAGAGGACTGAGGGCATTAGTCCATTGCCGTCCCATTTATTTGATACCACTTTCAGCATTCTAGGTCTATTAACAGATCAAGTACAAACGATTTTGTAGTATACCCTAATTTTTCTGCATTTTTAAGAGATTTCCAAACGTTTAAAAATAGTATTTATGGGGTCGAAAGACATGATTATCAGAACTGAATTGGATTTCTAGTTTTGTTTTACACCAAAATTTAAATTATTCATAGGGAAACGTGAAGTGTTGACACTATTTTTGAAAAAGCATCATATATATCTATTGTAGACCACGTCATTCTTTATTCATACATATATGTTACATACGTTACATTCCCCATTAAGATGTCTGAGCCTAGATACTTGGTGACACCCACTCAGAACTATAGTTCTCCATAGGCATGAAATATAAGCAAATAATTATCAACATTAGATACAGCCATTAGAAACGATTATTTACATGTTTTACGTAATTAGCAATACAATTTGGCTTATGAAACTGCGGGTAGGGTTGCTAAATAACCCATTTAGTATAATATATACAGTATAGGATTTTTCCGTCTCCTCCATTGAACATGGTAATGTAAAAGATCACATATATTTGAAAAAAAAGCTGGAATGTGTAACTAAAAAAAACAAACGATGTCACTCACAATGCTAATTTTGAAAGGGTTATTTTAATATATGTTACAGGCATTACACTGTATGTGTCATATCATTGCTCAAGTAACTGTAGTGTTGAGAATGGACATGTTTCTTGTAGATTATATGAATTGGGTGAATGGAATAATAAAAATCTTATTTTTCTGACGCTAAAATTGCCATATCATTATTTTCAAAACATATTATGGTAACATATGTAACATACTGTAACCGACACATGCTCCAATTAAAGCAAACATCTCTTATTGGAGCAAACTTGAATTGCCATTAAAGATATATATTTGCAAAATATCTAATGGAATAGAGAATTAGACTGACCTGTACTGGCATTCCTGCTATGTACAATGCCCTTCGTTATTCATTACATGTATGTTACATATATTACATTCTGGATCAAAATCTTTGATCCAAGATACTTGGTTACAGATCCTCAGAACCATGGTTCATGGTAAAATAAGCAAGAAACTATGATATATATCCAACAGTTTTAAGTATTTTACATACTTCACATTCGTTGCAATAGAATATTTCGCATTTGAAACTGGGGGTAGGGCTACTAAATACTTCATTAAAGGCAATATATACATGATAGGAAAACAAACCTTGGTTTTTCTATCTGCCAATTGAAAATGCTGATGGAAATAATTCTCATATCTTTGGAAAAATGAATAGTATAACAGTATAAGTAAATGATATAACTCAAAAGTGGTATTTTCAAAGGGTATCTTAAATTACCTTACGTATGTTACAGTAAGTGTGGGTCAAATTTTTGTCCAAACGATTTTAATATGTAGTATAGACATACAGCAAGCAGACAGTATGAAAAAGTTGAGTAAAATGATAAATTATTGTCATTTTTCTGTAGCTGAAAACACCATATCATAATTTCTTAATTTTGTTTAGGTAACATATGTAACAGGCTGTTACAGGATAACGCCCCAACGCTCAGGGTGCAAACATCTCTTATTCTACTCAGCTTGAATTGTTCTTTAAGATAGGGTATGTCTGCAAAATTCCCTAGGGGGGGGGGAGCAATCGACCCTCTGGCTAGCAGCCTAATTGATTTCATGTGAGCCTGTGCATGAGAAAACCAACAATTTGCATAGGCGAAAACAAAGGCGCAGATCAGCTTCGCAGTAACTGCGAAGCTGATCAGCGCCTTTGTTTTCGCTACACGGATAGTACGATTTCTCTTCTTCTTAAATCCGAAATTTTCAGCCTCTAACCATCTTCTGTGACTGTACAGCCCGGTGTGTGTCGGACCTGGTCGGAAACCCAAATTGTTGATTTTGTCACGCACAGGCTCATGTGATAATAATAAATTGGAAAGGCCATTTTTGTGAGCCCTTATACATGTGGAAATGGTTGTTGCTCAGCTCTCTTGGCTTTGACAAAAACGTAGTGCTAAAAATAAATTCAAAGTAAATAAGCATTTGTAACAGAATGGTTAACAATGAAATGAAGTTAGTACCAAAACTTAATATTTGGCGGTCCCCGTGGCCGAGCGGTTAAAAGCGCTGTTTCTTAATCACTCGATCATCTCACTGCTGTGTCTGGTGTGGGTTCGAGCCCCGCTCTGGCCACATGTGAGACAAGCCAAGTTCTGCTTGCTGGTGTGTCAGGTTTTTTTTCTCGGGGTTCTCTCGTTTTCTCCCCGCCTACTGATTGGCCCGTCTCATATGAGCTGAAATAATCTTGAAAGGGACATAAAACTGTATTTAAAAAAAAAAAAAAAAAAAAAAAAAAAAAAAAAAAAAAAAAACTTAACATTTAAATAGTTTGTTTGTGTGGCATTTTCCCTGTTTCAGTATATAAACCAATGTCGTATGTATAGTGTATCGACTGTTTTTGAAAGTTACACGAACATATACCCTGTAGACACGACCTTCAACGTGCTTATACCCAATGCCGTTTCAGTGTTTACGTCATTTGAATTGATTGTGTAAACCATGTTATCGGTGTACTATAGCTGGCGATCAATATGTGTATCCACAGTGTCGAATGTCACTC
This sequence comes from Rugalucina vietnamica, assembly GCA_964017185.1. NCBI lineage: Eukaryota > Metazoa > Mollusca > Bivalvia > Lucinida > Lucinidae > Rugalucina > Rugalucina vietnamica. The sequence continues at coordinate 3,283,140 of OZ024872.1, forward strand.
CGCACTATTTGACCATGTAAAGTTTTACTACATAACACTTAATGTAGATTGAACAAGGATAGCTTTTAAAAATGCTAGAAGCGGCTCGTTTAGCATTTTGTATTATTACCACACCATTTTGGAAATCTATACATTTTTTAAACAAATAAACTTGTATGCTAGTGGTTTCTGAGAAAACAAATTTGTTATTTTGTTATTTTGATGTGCATGAGCTCAAGATTACTCTCACACTGATCTCATGAGAATTAGTCGTAAAGTAAATGTGTGTGTGTGTGTGTGTGTGTGTGTGTGTGTGTGTGTGTGTGAGAGAGAGAGAGAGAGAGAGAGAGAGAGAGAGAGAGAGAGAGAGAGAGAGAGAGAGAGAGAGAGAGAGAGATTCCGTTACACTTTTATAGGCTAGAAACGGCTCTGTGTGCATAAACATAATGGACAACTGGGATAAAAAAAATATGTTGATTTCCGACACACACTAATCAGTCATTAAGTAGGCATAAGCCACAGTACTGCTTGCAATGAAATAGCTATAGAAATTAGAGGTGTTTCGGAGGCGAACAGACACGGCCCAATGTATGGAAGTCGTGTACATGGTTTACTTGGTGTGAATTGTGTCAGTGAAAGTGGGGTCCCATTGATCACGGTGCGAGACCTTCTAGATGGTTTTTCTTGTGGACCTCCCGCTTTCGTACCACCCACTTATATGAGCTGAAATTATCTTAAAAGGGACATAAAATTGAATTAAAAAAAAAAAAAAAAAAAAAAAAAAAAGGCCGAGTGGACTTGGGAAGACCGAAAAGTAAAAAGGCAGAGATGACCTGCTTCCTGGATTTCCTGTTCGGTAATCAGTCGACCCTTACGGCCCAGATATCAGCATACGCAAAATGGTCTACATCCGAACTTTGCTTAAAAGAAAAATGATGATTGGCTGGATTTCATTAAACCAATCACTGCTAACGTTTAAAACATCACATGTTTTCGGCTTACCGGATGACTAATTAGTGTAGATCGGAAACCAACCTGTGTAGTCATGCGGAGTGTTCGGTATTTTTCGTAGGTTCCCAGCCAAAATCCTATCGTATATTCGGCTCGTCGAGACGAGCCGAAACAAGGATAGCTTTTAAAAAAGCTAGAAGCGGCTCGTTTAGCATTTTGTATTATGACCACACCATAATGGTATTTTGGAAATCTATTCATTTTTTAAACAAATAAACTTGTATGCTAGTGGTTTCTGAGAAAACAAATTTCTTATTTTGATGTGCATGAGCTCAAGATTACTCTCACACTGATCTCATGAGAATTAGTCGTAAAGTAAATATGTGTGTGTGTGTGTGTGTGTGTGTGTGTGTGTGTGTGTGTGAGAGAGAGAGAGAGAGAGAGAGAGAGAGAGAGAGAGAGAGAGAGAGAGAGATTCTGTTACACTTTTATAGGCTAGAAACGGCTCTGTGTGCATAAACATAATGGACAAGTGGGATAAAAAAAATATGTTGATTTCCGACCCACACTAATCAGTCATTAAGTAGGCATAAGCCACAGTACTGCTTGCAATGAAATAGCTATAGAAATTAGAGGTGTTTCGGAGGCGAACAGACACGGTCCAATGTATGGAAGTCGTGTACATGGTTTACTTGGTGTGAATTGTGTGTCAGTGAAAGTGGAGTCCCTTTGATCACGGTGCGAGACCTTCTGCTTGCAGTTTGCCAGATGGTTTTTCTTGTGAACCTCCCGTTTTCGTACCACCCACTTAAATGAGCTGAAATTATCTTAAAAGGGACATAAAATTGAATTAAAAAAAAAAAAAAAAAAAAAAAAAAAAAAAAAAAAAAAAAGGCCGAGTGGACTTGGTAAGACCGAAAAGTAAAAAGGCAGAGATGACCTGCTTCCTGGATTTCCTGTTCGGTAATCAGTCGACCCTTATGGCCCAGATATCAGCATACGCAAAATGGTCTACATCCGAACTTTGCTTAAAAGAAAAATGATGATTGGCTGGATTTCATTAAACCAATCACTGCTAACGTTTAAAACATCACATGTTTTCGGCTTACCGGATGACTAATTAGTGTAGATCGGAAACCAACCTGTGTAGTCATGCGGAGTGTTTGGTATTTTTCGTAGGTTCCCAGCCAAAATCCTATCGTATATTCGTCTCGTCGAGACGAGCCGAAATGAAATCGTGCGATCAGTCCGGAGTCACACGTTTTGTGAAAAGTGCCTTTCCGAAATCTGTTACTGTGCATTTGCAAAATTGGTGTTCTTACCTCGTATCACATGATGCCGTGTACCAAATAACTTGTAAACTTGAAATAAAACGTTTTCCAACAAGAGGTGATCTATGAAATAATCGCTGAGTGAGCTGGAGCAATCGTTGGCCCCACCTAATTGGTACATAATTGTATTTAAATAAAGTTTGTTAGTTTTATGAAGCAATTTCAATTCGATAGTCAAACGAAGAAAACTGCTTCAACAAACTACATGGACGTATATGAATGAAATTCCCTGAACGAGATTGCCTCGTTCAAAAAGGGTGACTTCGACAGCTTTCTGACGAAGCATACTGCTTGTTGTGGGTCCATAAAACATACACCATAGACACTCTTTGCACACTGGCGAAACGGATCGTCAACTTGCAATCGAAAACGTTTCAAATGTTCCTATGTAAACGTCACTGAAACCGACATTATTTGATCGGTCGTGTGTCTAAATTCACTTCAATCGTAAGAGCTACGGACTTATATTCTTGTTCTTCTCATAATTCAAGCGAAGAATATGCACTGAATAGTGGCTATTTGCCTGCAGGTGGTTGGCTCAATTATAGTAGCACAAACCACTCTCAATATAACATGAAAGGTTTAGATGTGTCATAACTGCCAGATTATGATCGTACATGGCACAACCAATGAAAACGCACATCAAAACACTATCCTTTGGAAATGGACGATGTGGTTGGTTATTTTCAAAACCTTGAACTTTGCATGATATTCTGTAGCATAAAATCGTACTGTGCATGAATTCATCACATTTTGTCAGAGCTAGAAAGCTTGCGAAAACAACTACGCATCTTTTTTTTTCTTTCTTTTTTCTTTTTTTATAGTTTGGTTCTTTTGAATTTTGATTTGTGTTTGAACTTTATCTAAGATTTTTATGACATTTTATACTATGGTTGTACATGTAATTAAGGTGATCGTGGTTGTTAAGTACACGTAACTTGTCAATTGTTGATATGCATCGATCAAAGTAAAGTTGAAGAGGGCCAGCCGAATAGTGTTTGTATATAATCCACGCGAGTCAATTTAGCCAATTCAGCGGAAACAAATAATTGTATTGCTTTAATCCAGGTGCAAAGTACACATGAGCCGCCTCGTGGGAAAACCAACAATGTGGCTTCCGAACAGGTCTGACACTAACCGGTGCAAAGTACACATGAGCCTCCTCGTTAGCCTGGGTCCAGTCGTCAATATAATTATTTTTCCAACGTGAGAAAACCAATATTGTGGCTTCCGAACAGGTCTGACACTAACCGGGCTGTACAGTCACAGATGCATGTTCTAAGCTTGAAATTTCGGATTTAAGAAGAAGAGGAAGTGTACTGTCCGTGAAGCGAAATCAAAGGCGCTGATCAGCTTCATGGTTACCGCGAAGCTGATCTTTGTTTTGGCATATGCGGATTGTTTTCTCACGAGTCGGCTCACATCTTATTACAGTATCGTTTTATTTATCAAATGACATTTCACCGTGTCCATTCGAAACGCACGAAAAGAGGTCGTAACGCATGATCGGCGGCATTTTCACGTATGATTGCGGTAGTTTCCTTCGGATTCGCCGCCATTTTTGGAGGAAACTTTAGCGGTAAGTTTTTACAAACTTTTATTTGAATTATTTAAATAGACCTTTCCAACGAACTATCTAGCCTATCCGGATCTACATACATGCCTCTAATTGCCGAGTGTTCTACTGATGCATAGGCTTCGATAGGACTCGCAAACATTCGAGGAGATTATTGTTTTGCAAGTTCGGCCATACACGAAAATAACATTCGCCCAAAAACGTTTCGTACTTTTCTCATTTTCTTCAAAGTTTTGACTAACTGTTGGATGATTTTGCTTTTTGACATCACACTTTAACTTAAGAAGCCAATTTCTCATGATTTTTTTCCCGAACAACCACGGGTTAAAACAAAATACGTCAAAATTAAAGTAACGCACGATAATACGGCAACCTGGTCTTTCGAACTTTGCAAGTATTTACAATGAATAACATATTTTAAGGGGTAAAAGCAAGCCAAATGCTCATTTGTTGTCAAGTCCCGTTGTAGTTTGAAGTAAGGTCCAGGTTACTTCATTTCCAGGTGTAATATCTTACTGAAGTTGGATTCCATCCCTTGTCCATAAACAGCATATAAAAGGGCTTCAACAATTTATGAATGTTGACTCTGTGCGACGTCTTATTTATTTTAACATTAATTAACATTACATAGTTTAATCTTAAATAAAATACCGTATCATGTGCTTCTGGACTATGAGGGCAGCAAGGTCTGAGGTCGGTAGCCAATAGAACAAAAGCCAATCTTTGTAAGAGGCATGCGCGTAAATTTTGTTTGTCCTCTTTTTCGTCAATCTCTGTGTCAATCTTGATGAGATAAACATAGGTCATATTAACATAGTGTGTTCATGTGCCAGGTGCATGTGCGAGTTGGTTATGGACCCCTGGTCTAGAGCGCATTAGTACACCAGACCTCCAATTTTCCGTACGAAATTCAGACCGACCCTACACAGGTTGCCCCTAATGTGGAGAGTTACTTGCAAACACCTGGACATTCACACCGCCTTACATTTATACAGCAACAGAAGGCAATTTCAAAAGTAGAAAGTAAATGGTGTCACGACTAGTATACTTTTCCAGCATTCAGTCTTGAAATTATACCACCTTTTCAAGCACGGCGGTAACAGAGAAATTTAGAGGTGCCGACATGACCTTGAACCGTCCAACAATCTGTGGACCTGCTCTTGAGCACAAATCCGCGTGTTGAGGTACTATATTATAACACTCTACAAACAGGAAAAGACAATAAACAATTATAAGACTTCTTTTTCTAGAGTCAGCAATGCCATTTCCAAGCCAAGTAGTAAAATAGTAGGTAGTAAAATAGTTAAAAAAAATCGAAGGGGGTCAAAGTACGAAATTATCCCCTGCTACCTAAACAGCATGACTCTAATATATACCAAGTATAAGCTTTTCAAAAAAGCTTGCGATCTCTCAGCACTTTTTTCAGTGTATGACCACGTATACCGTGACCAAAAGGACTCTTGCAGCTCGGCTCGGCACTGCTATAAATAGCTCTAAAAATAGTTATGTTCTACGGTGCCGTAGATACGGAAATACCATGATGAATACCAATAATGATCTAAAATTGAGTTCCCTTGAGCTATGCAAAAATTCAAAAGAAGAGGTTGGGCCAGACAGATCTGTTTCGAGTAATAAATTCTCCTCAGTGACCCTGAATAAACTGGCAATGAACAGATAAAATATGTACAGTAATTTCAAGCTTCAGCAATGCAGTCAATCAAAAGACTGATATAAATCAAATGGTATCCGAATAGTAAAACCTGTAAAAACTCAACTCAAATTAAACCATCAGTCAATCAATTGTACTTGGGAGGGATTTAATCATTGCTCAATATATCAGTATTTACACAGAAGTGTGCTACTTTCGTTTTCATGAAAATCGTCTTTTTTCTCTTTTCTTTCTTTCTTACTATATATACTGACTTACTGACTATCGATTGTGAATTCTTTTAATCGATTGCCGCTGTTGACTCGCCGCATAACACTTCTAGATAAGTCTGTAGCATGTATGTATAGGTGGTACCCCCCCCCCCTTATAATACACCATCCTGGCTGCGTGAAAGAAACATTGAAACAAATCTGAAACTGTTTTATTATTTGGGCATAAATAGAATACAGTATTCACAACTTGTGGTTAAACGACCACCGACTTCTGGTCATCTTGATTGGACCATGCAATTGCAGTAGGCCATACGCGCATGCCGAGAGATCTGCCCGAGCCTTTCCTGATCTTTGACTATTCTGCTATTGATGATGGTTGACACATGATCATACACTTAAGATAGCGATGTGAGATTGCGAGCATCTCTTGGAAAAGCTTAACTTTTGTTGAATATACATTGTGCAAAGATGATTGAGTGTATATGCGGCGTGACTATTTATGCAATGCGCTCTAGACCAGGGGTCCATAACCAACTCGCACATGCACCTGGCACATGAACACACTATGTTAATATGACCTATGTTTATCTCATCAAGATTGACACAGAGATTGACGAAAAAGAGGACAAACAAAATTTACGCAAATGCCTCTTACAAAGATTGGCTTTTGTTCTATTGGCTACCGACCTCAGACCTTGCTGCCCTCATAGTCCAGAAGCACATGTTTCGGTATTTTATTTAAGATTAAACTATGGAATGTTAATTAATGTTAAAATAAATAAGACGTCGCACAGAGTCAACATTCATAAATTGTTGAAGCCCTTTTATATGCTGTTTATGGACAAGGGATGGAATGCAACTTCAGTAAGATATTACACCTGGAAATGAAGTAACCTGGACCTTACTTCAAACTACAACGGGACTTGACAACAAATGAGCATTTGGCTTGCTTTTACCCCTTAAAATATGTTATTCATTGTAAATACTTGCAAAGTTCGAAAGACCAGGTTGCCATATTATCGTGCGTTACTTTAATTTTGACGTATTTTGTTTTAACCCGTGGTTGTTCGGGAAAAAATCATGAGAAATTGGCTTCTTAAGTTAAAGTGTGATGTCAAAAAGCAAAATCATCCAACAGTTAGTCAAAACTTTGAAGAAAATGAGAAAAGTACGAAACGTTTTTGGGCGAATGTTATTTTCGTGTATGGCCGAACTTGCAAAACAATAATCTCCTCGAATGTTTGCGAGTCCTATCGAAGCATATGCATCAGTAGAACACTCGGCAATCAGAGGCATGTATGTAGATCCGGATAAGCTAGATAGTTCGTTGGAAAGGTCTATTTAAATAAATCAAATAAAAGTTTGTAAAAACTTACCGCTAAAGTTTCCTCCAAAAATGGCGGCGAATCCGAAGGAAACTACCGCAATCATACGTGAAAATGCCGCCGATCATGCATTACGACCTCTTTTCATGCGTTTCGAATGGACACGGTGCATTTGGAGAAAACATTGTCATGTTTATTTTATTGAAAATATACCGCAAAAAGCGACCATAAGAGTCCCTTGTCTAAAAATCGCAGTTCGATATCTGACATTTGTAAATAATATAATAAACGAATAAACAATGACCAGGAATAAACACGAACATCTCTTCCTGAAACCAAAGTGGTTGGTTGCGTTCGTGTTTTAGATCCTGCTCAACAGCTTATGTAATATGGAGGCGGGATCTCGGCTTAAAATCTCACCGTAGAGACTGGCCTCGAGAAGCCCATCCGGCTGCAAATTCACGACCCCTGAATTACAAGGCCACTAAACCAAGTAGACTTCTAAATAAAACCAACACCCAGAGGAAAAACTAAAACTGTTACAATAAACATGTCAGATCTAAAAGTAAAAACCGCGCACAACATGAGTGTTGTGAAAATCTTGTATATTCTAATGCACTTGAGAATTTAACGCGACGTCTGATATGATAACGTCAATACTTTGAAACAGTATATTTGCGACATACCGTCGGAAACCAGACGTCACTAGCAACGTTGCTTATAATTGGTCAGCGCGGTGGTCATACGTCGCTGATGACGCTAACGTTTCGCGAAAAAATAATGCATGTTTCATGTTTGAAGTACAAAGTACATTAAACTAGGGATATCCATCTATTCAATTTTTCATAATCGTATATACGGTCAGAAATCATCGCATATTTTACAAAACTTTAATCATTTCCGAGAGTAGATCCGACATTCTAATGCACTTGAGAATGTAACACGACGTCTGATTTGATAATGTCAAAAATTTGCAACAGCACAGATGCAGGGGCGATATCGACCTCCGCTGCAAACGTTTAGAGAAGGGGATTCTAAGCGACAGTTTTAGAAATTTATAATGACAGTAACTTGACTTTAATGGGAGTTCGATTTTTGTTCCTGTGTCCCTGCGGCCGTCACAACATAATGTGGTATGCACAGGTCAGCCTTAATCTATTCTGATGAAATTTTGTATTACGAAAGCGCACCAAAACCTTGAGGAAAAAACAACGAAACTTCAGCGGGATAAGGTGGATTTAATCGACTGTTTGGTTGTTGAAAAGCCTTCGATTACGAAACTTTGCCCATTCCATAAACAGAGAATTTTTGAGCTTTAGAAATTGAAAATTTTCAGCTGAATACTTTTGATGTTTCTCTTATTTTTGCTCAAAACATAGATTGTGGGTACACCTCGCCGAGGCGGTTCTAACGAGTACCAACAATCTATGTTTGGGAGCAAAAATAAGAAAAAAAGGTATACCCCTGCAAACCCCAGTTTTGCTATATAAAAGTGGGCTTTGATGGGTTCCACGGACATGTTTTCCTGATGTTTTTCTGTTGGAGACATTTAAAAAATGGAAACACATTGTATGTCAAGGTAAATTTGGTCACAAACCTTGCCGTACAGTCTCAGAAACCACCAATTGTACTCCAAACAAGGATGACACTGGTATTGCAAAGCAAGCAATGTCACGACATCCTGTGTTCAGGGTTTCCTACACAAACCGGCTGTAACCTGTTTCCATATGAGCCGCATCGTAAGAAAACCGGATTGTTGAGAAGCTGATCAGCGCCTTTATTTTCGCTACATTGATAGTACAATTCCTTTTCTTTCTTTTACCGAAAACTTCCAGTCTCTAGCTATCCCCACCATTGCACTAAAGAAATTCCGCCAAACTTTTGACTGTACTGCAAATAGTTACATATGTTTGTTACGTATTGAACGGGTTGAAATGACGTTACACCGTCTGTCGTCAAGGTAACGTGACTTATGGGATAGCTGACGTCATACTTTAATCAAAATGGCGTCCAAACGGCGCAAAGTAACGTCACGCTAATCCGCCCAGTGAAATATCACTCAATATATCACTGCACTTTATGTTACGTCTACACTGGACCACGTTCTCACTACGTCCTTACCACGTTCTAAAAATTCAAGAACGTGGCGAGGACGGGGTCAAAATGAAACAATTTCGGATTTCTAAGTTCCCACTACGTCCTTACTACGTCCCCGCCACGTTCTTATTACGTCCGCACCACGTCCTTACTACGTCCTTCACGTTTCCACTACGTCCTCAATACGCGCTCACCAAGTTCATCCCGTTTCCACTACGTCCTTGCTACGTCCTCACAAAGACCAAGCAGTTCATACCACGCACGAACTACGTTTCCAGTACGTTCTAATTGTAAATATATTAATCAGTCGTGTATTAAGAGTCAGATAAGTTGCGAAACAGTTTGAAATTGCAGTACGAAAATGACGGGCGGACAACATTTCCGGTGGTATTCGCATGAAATTGAAGAATGCCTCTATCCTCAACTCCGCTAGTAGTCGGTCGTAATGCCCATACTGAAGCCAGCCAAGGGCGCACCCAACGAGATCTTGCCCTTCTATTCCTCCTCCTGTGAAATAGCACAAGTGCAGCCTGTGCACCAAGTAAGGCATGATGTCCTTGAAGGAGAGCAAGTTACACGAGTACTTCTCTGTTCATGTTTCGATTTCGATATGATTTAAATAAATTAATTAAAGCGAAAGCAATTGCTTGAGGGTACGGGACAATTAAAACAAAATTAATAAAACGTGGAGGACGTAGTTCGAACCTGGTGTTAACGTGATAAGAACCTACTAAGGACGTGTTAGGAACCGCTAGGACGTGATAAGAACGCAGTGCAGTCTTCTAGGACGCGATAAGGACGTACAAGAAGCGTGGTATGGTCTTGGCGAGAACTTGATGGACGTAGCGAGGACGTAGCGAGGACGTAGTAGAAGCGTAGCGAGGTCTTGATGGTCTGCAACAAATTTGCATCGCGTCTACGAAGACCGCACTACGTTTGCGCCACGTTCTTTCTACGTCCTACAAGTTCCTACTACGTCCTTACCACGTCCTTACTACGTCCTTACTGCGTTCTAATTCCACCCCGTCCTCGCCACGTTTCTTTTGAGCATGTTCAAAATTTGACCAAGACCTCCGCGTCCATCAAGACCTCACTACGTCCTTACTACGTTCCTACCACGTCCTACAAGACCGTACCACGTCCTCACTACGTCCTTAATTTTTTTAGGACGTAGTAAGGACGTAGTGAGAACGTGGCCCGGTGTAGACGTAACATTACCATTGGCTTTTATAGGCAGGGTGTGTTAGAATTGTTATTCAATTCAATTCAATTCTTTATTCAGATTGCCAAATACATTTTAGCGCATCCACATTAAAGTTGGGCGCGTACAACACGAAATAAACCAAAGCCTGTCTACATGTACACTACAGTTACAGACTGTGACATTATTGGGATGATCGCGACACAAACCGACTGTGCGCCTCCATACGACATTAGCTGTTAAGTGGGACAAAAGCGATGTTTATAATACTGTCCGGTTCCGTTGACGAGATGTTTTAGCTACAATAGCCTTCTTTATTTTAGCTCGCCTGTGCAGCTATTGCATAGTCACCTCGGTGTCTGTGTCCGTGTCCGCAGCACTTTGTCAAGGAATTAAGATCAATACAAACCAAGCGTGTTTTTGATTCAAACATCAAAAAACTTATATTCTGCCATTGCATTACGAAAACATGCCCATGCAATATACAGAATTTTTTTTTTGGTTTGTTAAAATCAAAATTTTCACTGGAAAAAATTTGATATTTTTCTTATTTTTGCTCACAACATAGATTGTGGGTACACGTTAGAACCGCCTCGACTAGAACCGCTTTGTCGAGGCGGTTCTAACGAGTACCAACAATCTATGTTTTGGAGCAAAAATAAGAAAAATAGGTATACCCCTGCAAACCCCAGTTTTACTATATAAAAGTGCGGTATGAAGGGGTATACATTACACGGACATGTTTTCCTGATGTGGCCCACAGGTGTCTCAGTTACCATATCCAATTAAAAGATTATAATCTATTTCGTGATCTTTTGATCTTGTTATCTATTTCCAATAAAGACCATTCATAACTTGGTTTAATGATGTTCCGTGCTGCTGGACACGACATTCGTTATAAGTTAATTGCAAAATATCAACATATTTTTCATGTTGACATTTCTTAAAAAGCGTGTCATTACACCAGTTCATAAGTTGTTACGAGGCATTTCCACACAATACACTTGAGCCGCCTCATGATAAAAAATCAACCTGCATAATTATGCGAAAACAAAGACGCAGATCAGCTTCGCTGTAATCGCGAAGCTGATCCTTTGTTTTCGCTACACGGATAGTAGAATAAATAAGACATTTCAAGCTGTGCTTGTGTAGGTCAGATTTTGTTAAAAAAAAAACAACAACACATTGTTGGTTTTCCCACGAGGCGGCTCGACTCTGAGTACTTAAACAATCGTTATCGGTCACATACGGAAAAGACAGGTCAAATTACTGAGGTAATAGATTTTCTTGTGCATACGCCCAATTTTAGATGTCTCTACCCTAAATTCGAGTTTTACTTCTTTTGAATTGCGTCGCGAAAGAAACCTGTGTTGAAATCAACGAAAAAAAAAATGATCAGCTGTTTTTGCGCTGGCTGATGAGTGACTTTTCCTCCGCATTAAAACTCCCTTGAACTTAACATGAATCATTTTTCAGGATCGAAACTTTATTCATTCACTATGCATCCGATATTATAATGTCCGACTTGGTCGGAAACTCGGCAGTTACCTCGTGCAAAAATATCCGGACTGGGCAGGTTTAAATATAATGAAGCTGTGCATAATTTAGGAGTGCTTATTTAGCAGTGGATTCTATATACGATCTCTCCTTATTACTTTGCCGTGCTCCGGCCCACAAGGTTATATACACCTGAACACCTATACACGCAAAGAAACGACATCTGATTAGACTTTGGGTGGTCCAACTGTTGAAAAACTGGCAATCGATCGGACGTTTTATCTGTCACTCCAATAGTAGTTTTCTGTTGGCTGCCACGTAACAAGATCAATCGATGGGGTCGGACAATTTTCGAATAGTTTCGAAAAGCAGTCTGTGCGATACGACTGAATGGAATGAGTTCAACAGATGTATTTACTCTAAATTCCAACACGGACATGACACATCACCGGTAAATATTTCACTTGGTTTACACAAAAACCTCGCGTGACGTCAACACCGAAACGGCGCGGTCAATTGAAATTAGCCATATTAAACTTCCTTGTGTCATACGATTTAATTAATGTTGTATACGTGTGTTTTAAGTTAAGGATGTTTGTTCTTATGGGAAGATGGTAGGTTTAATTCTACATTTATCTCTAACATAAATAAACCACTGGTGCCTTATTTATATATACTACTTATTCCCTCTTCCCTTTCTTATGCTGGTGAAATAAAATGCGTCTGTATTTTTGTCAATGTCACGTGAATAATAAAGTCAAGGGCATTACTTCCGTAGTCACTCCCGGGAGTCACCCTTGGTATGATTTGCATATTTCATTTTAAAAACGTGTGGTGTTTCATTTGATATTTTACAGAGGCCCCCCAGGGGGGGGGTCTTTTCTCCCTGCTCTCTGAAAGAAAAATGAGCTTTCTCCCCAGCTCCCTAAAATGTTTTTCCTCTGCTCCCTGCTCCCTAAAACTATGCTTTCTCCCCAAATCCCTGAAAATAAATGACCCTTCTCCCCAAATCCCTGAAAATAAATAGCCCTTCTCCCTGAATCCCCAAAACCCCTGGGAGGGCCTCATTACATGCAATCATCGTTCTCTTATTGGAGAGTTAACCCACACACCGAGGTGAGACCCATTTATGCGACAATGTTTTGACTGATTACTTCCCGAATACATGGGTCGTCCCTCAGTAAAGCTGTAAGCGGTTTGTTTCGCTGGTTTGAAGTTTAAAGGGAAGCGTCGGCGTGATTCGGTAATGTGTTGACATATTATTTTTATTCCAAATACTTAAAGATGGCCTATACTGGAGAGTGCATGTGGTGGTTATCTCGTTAAAATATGCTCATAAGTGCTTTTGACAAAAGGTTTGCATATAAAGGTTGGTTACAAACAACTTAAAGATTTCCAGATGATCCAGAAAGCTGCTGAAGTGACGGACTCTATAGCTTGCATATCAACATCGTACTCGATAAATATTGTCATTTACAGTTTTAGATTCATTTTCTTACCAACGTTTAAGATATTCGGCCACATTTAGTCTTTGTATCGACTATCCTGTTGAAATGTTGGCTCCATGTTGCCTTTTCTACAGGGTCACTAAAGGGCGCGGTAAAGTTAGCAAACTGGCAGAATGAGCAGAACGAAATGGTAAAGTTAGCAAACTGGCAGAATGAGCAGAATGAAATTGTAAAGTTAGCAAACTGGCAGAATGAGCAGAATGAAATAGTAAAGTTAGCAAACTGGCAGAATGAGCAGAATGAAATGGTTAATTTAGCAAACTGGCAGAATGAGCAGAATGAAAAATGTCTTTGTCGATTTTCCCATTCTGCCCATTCTGCTGGCAGAATGAAATGGTGAAGTTAGCAAAATGGCAGAATGAGCAGAATGATCAGAATGAAAATGTCTTTGTCGATTTTCCCATTCTGCCCATTCTGCTGGCAGAATGAAATGGTAAAGTTAGCAAAATGGCAGAATAAGCAGAATTAGCAGAATGAAAATGTCTTTGTCGATTTTCCTATTCTGCCCATTCTACTGGCAGAATGAAATGGTGAAGTTAGCAAAATGGCAGAATGAGCAGAATGATCAGAATGAAAATGTCTTTGTCGATTTTCCCATTCTGTCCATTCTGCTGGCAGAATGAAATGGTAAAGTTAGCAAAATGGCAGAATTAGCAGAATTAGCAGAATGAAAATGTCTTTGTCGATTTTCCCATTCTGCCCATTCTGCTGGCAGAATGAAATGGTAAAGTTAGCAAAATGGCAGAATTAGCAGAATTAGCAGAATGAAAATGTCTTTGTCGATTTTCCCATTCTGCCCATTCTGCTGGCAGAATGAAATGGTAAAGTTAGCAAAATGGCAGAATGAGCAGAATGATCAGAATGAAAATGTTTTTGTCGATTTTCCCATTCTGCCCATTCTGCTGGCAGAATGAAATGGTAAAGTTAGCAAAATGGCAGAATGAGCAGAATGAGCAAAATGAAAATGTCTTTGTCGATTTTCCCATTCTGCCCATTCTGCTGGCAGAATGAAATGGTAAAGTTAGCAAAATGGCAGAATTAGCAGAATTAGCAGAATGAAAATGTATTTGTCGATTTTCCCATTCTGCCCATTCTGCTGGCAGAATGAAATGGTAAAGTTAGCAAAATGGCAGAATGAGCAGAATGACCAGAATGAAAATGTCTTTGTCGATTTTCCCATTCTGCCCATTCTGCTGGCAGAATGAAATGGTAAAGTTAGCAAAATGGCAGAATTAGCAGAATTAGCAGAATGAAAATGTCTTTGTCGATTTTCCCATTCTGCCCATTCTGCTGGCAGAATGAAATGGTTAAGTTAGCAAACTGGCAGAATGAGCAGAATGAGCAAAATGAAAATGTCTTTGTCGATTTTCTCATTCTGCCATTCTGCTGGCAGAATGAAATGGTAAAGTTAGCAAAATAGCAGAATGAGCAGAATGAAAATGTCTTTGTCGATTTTCTCATTCTGCCCATTCTGCTGGCAGAATGAAATGGCAAAGTTAGCAAAATGGCAGAATGAGCAGAATGAAAATGTCTTTTTCGATTTTCCCATTCTGCCCATTCTGCCCATTCTGCTGGCAGAATGAAATGGTAAAGTTAGCAAACTGGCAGAATGAGCAGAATGATCAGAATAAAAATGTCTTTGTCGATTTTCCCATTCTGCCCATTCTGCTGGCAGAATGAAATGGTAAAGTTAGCAAAATGGCAGAATTAGCAGAATTAGCAGAATGAAAATGTCTTTGTCGATTTTCCAATTCTGCCCATTCTGCTGGCAGAATGAAATGGTAAAGTTAGCAAAATGGCAGAATGAGCAGAATGAAAATGTCTTTGTCGATTTTCCCATTCTGCCCATTCTGCTCTTTCTGACAGTTTGCTTACTTTACCATTTCGTTCTGCCAGCAGAATGGGCAGAATGGGCAGACTGGGAAAATCGTCTAAGACATTTTCATTCTGCTCATTCTGCCAGTTTGCTAATTTTACCATTTCGTTCTGCCAGCAGAATGGGCAGAATGGGAAAATCGACAAAGACATTTTCATTCCGCTCATTCTGCTCATTCTGCCAGTTTGTTAACTTTACCATTTCATTCTGCCAGCAGAATGGGCAGAATGGGAAAATCGACAAAGACATTTTTATTCTGCTCATTGTGCCAGTTTGCTAACTTTACCATTTCATTCTGCCAGCAGAATGGGCAGAATGGAAAAATTGACAAAGACATTTTCATTCTGCCAGTTTGCTAACTTCACCATTTCATTCTGCCAGCAGAATGGGTAGAATGGGAAAATCGACAAAGACATTTTTTTCATTCTGCTCATTGTGAAAGTTTGCTAACTTTACCATTTCATTCTGCTCATTGTGCCAGTTTGCTAACTTTACCATTTCATTCTGCTCATTCTGCCAGTTTGCTAACTTTACCATTTCGTTCTGCTCATTCTGCCAGTTTGCTAACTTTACCGGCTTTCACTAAAGAGGCTTTAGTAGCGCCGAAAACACGGTACAGTACATGTATGTCCCATCCCCTTTCTCATTAATACGATCGCTGCTCTTAAAGGATCTCAGTATAATCAATATTATGAACTTTAGTTGTACGTGTATAAAACTTTTCTTATCAACTTTACGAATGACTTAGATAATTTTATTTTTAAATATGACCGGCCTTCGCATTTTGTTTGTAATTTGATATCGTTGCCAATATAAAGTTGAGATACAGTATACGTGACACACTGATTGTATAAACAGTATTTATACGTTATCAGTTACAAACGGTCGATATTTAAGTCTAAGATTATTTTGTTAGGAGTTTGAAGTGGTTTTGTTGAAAACAGTAAGTTTAATTGTGCATCATTTTTGTGATCTTTCAGATTATGCGAGAGACACATTTGCACGGTTTCTCTGATCTCCGCATGTATCCTAACTTTCTTGGTTGACTATGTTAACAATGATTCATAAAATGATTCATAAAGGAAATAGTATCTTGACGGATAGACTCTCTAAATAAAAATGGTTATTTTATTTTATTAACTGGCATTTACGAATACCATATTATATAATTAATGGTGTAAATATTAAGCTATGTTCTCACTGTCCCTGTTTAGCTCCCCGGTTCGTCCCGCCTTAAAAAAACCGGGGTAAACCGGGATGAACCGGGATAGAACCGAAGTGCTACCGTGGCAAACCGTTAGAAACCAGGATAAACCGGGGAGCCTTCGTGGTTGTATTAAAATGTTTAATATAACCGGGTGAACTGGGAGAGATGTCAAAAACCGAGTAAAACCGGGTCGACGTAATAGATCAGGGACTCGACTGTGATGAACCGGGATGATCCGGCGCAAACCGTGTGTAACCGGGACGGCACAGAGATGACCGGGACGGCACCGGGGTGAACCGGGACTCCACCGGGATGAACCAGCTTTAAGAATTTGGCCATGGTTAACCCAGTTCCGCCCCGGCGACGTCCCGGTTCACCCCGATGGCGTCCCGATTCACCGCGGTGCCGTCCCGGTTCACCCCGGTTGCTAACAATTTCAAAACCGGCAAACACCGTGGCGGCACCGGCAATCATTGGGACGCCACCTGGGTGAACCGGGACGCCACCGGGATGAGCCGGGGCGCCTCCGGGTTGAACTATAGTAAAACCGGATTATACCGGCCTGCACCGTGACGACACCGTAGCAGAACCGGGACCAAGACCGGGCTACGCCGGGGTTACACCGTGACTGTGAGAACACGATCAATTTGGGTAGGAACAGTTCCCCGGTTTATCACAGTATACCGACTTGAGTCCTCGTATTTGATTCTATCATGGTTGTTAACACGATTTATATGTTTGTCCTTGGTGATTTATTGACTAAATTAGAGATTCGCCACGAGGATCGAACAACTAACTAAATGTTGTGAACCATTGCAGACGCTGAGATTGAGGGTTAGGTACCTGTAAAATCGATTTAAGCCCGCCAGTAATTTTACATTGTTCCCAGGCGATACTGTGGTGGTTCTTATTGTTAATGTATTTGTGTTAAATTTTTTGTGCTGTTTGCGCCTTATGTTTGTTTTCATATTTTATTACGTTTAGGTAACTTGGTGGCCACCTACTGGGAAAATAGATGCTCATTCAGCTTACGATGTGTTTTCATGGTATAAGTACCTGATTGTTAATTTAGTTTTTTCCCACATCGGGTTTTGGAGTGAGAATATCTTTCTGATTGCGCCTTTTCCTGATCCTTTTTGTCTTCATTGGGGCGAACCTGGGTAGAACCGGGACAGTGAGAACGGGGCTTTATCGAGTTGTATTTAAGTATGTTAGTCAATGCTGTGTGAATTGTATGTCAGTTTGCAAGTTTGTCGTGTTTATTTTAGTTACCGTATATTATATTTTATGTGCCTAACGTCGTTAAACTCATTCATTGATATGGTATCAGTCTATCAGAATATAGAATCTATTAGTTTTTTGTTTCTTCTCTTTCTTTAATATTCAATTAAATGTTCAGCCGCAGTGGTGTGATGGATAGCGTGTTCGTTTAGCAATCAAGATTAGGCGTAATAGATAGCATGTTCGCTTAGCAATCAAGAGGTTGCGGGTCCGATACCCGGCTGGTACATATGTCTGAATGTACACCCAGGCGTAATAAAGGCAAACTGCCCATAGTGTTTTACATTCAGTTCAATATGTATGACCCACAGTATTTCTATTCCTTTTTTCCTTTTTGGTATAATTGATTCGAGTATAGGGTGTTCGTTTTATGTGTAGCACCAGTGTTATCCTAGCGTGGCTGGCCTGTTAATGTGTTTATTGATATATTCATTAATTTGGAAAATTTAATACCATCAATAGTTTAATTGTTTTGTGACGGGATAGCCTCTCTTGGAAATATGCAAATTTCAAACTCAAAACTTTGTGAATTGAGTAAGTGTTGGGTATATAGCGCATAAAATCACCCTTGGTGGATGAGCATGCTTTTCCACCGACGGGGTTTGCTGTGGCTTGGCTCGGCTGTTCGTTTCATTTTAATTAAGATAATTGGCTAACATTGAAACGAAACCAGAGTTCAAAGTGTATAAAATTTCAAAAAGAAATGCCATTCTCATGTTCTGTTCGAAAACTAGGCACATTAAGCTCTTTTTTTTTTTTAGAATCTTGCAGATTTAAATAAGGGTCCATACTTAAAAACTTAAACTTCCCCTGTGAAAATGTTTGAAATTGAAGCTATCACCGCCGGTTTTCAAAGGGTTGCTGATAAGGGTTTAGTACCCGAAACTGCACAATATGGCCCATACTACATTTTTCTGAACGTTTTTACAGCTTCTAAAGCATCAACTTTTATATTTTATTTTTCTTATATTTCATTTCATGTATTTCAGAACTGATGATATAACATGGCCTCCGTAGATGGATCAAAGTCGTTGTTTATGACCTCAGACGAGGCCATTGATAACCCTTGTGATCCCTGTAAGTTCGGCGGAACTGAAATCAACGGCACCCACTACTGCAATACATGCGCCGAATACTTGTGTAGAAGCTGTAAGGAATCACATCAACGATTTAAAGCCACAAGAAATCACCAAATAAGTTCCAGTAAAGATGTTTCCGGACAAGGACAGAACGCGTCACAATTTAAGGTGTTTTGTACATGCGATAATGCATTAGAAGTCACGAATTACTGTGAAACCCACAACGAGGTCGCATGTACGACATGTAAGTCTGTGAAACATAGAAAATGTAATGTTATCACACTTAAGGACAAAAGCGCAACCACCAAAATATCGGATATTCAGAGCCTTATAAAGAACACCCAAACCCTGGAAGATGTGATAAAACAGTTTCTGCAAGACCGGGACGCGGACGTTGAACGATTAGAATCAATAATAGATACAACACGAGAGAAAATAGAAAGTTTCAGAAGAGAATTTGAAGCTTTCTTTGATCAATTGAAGAAAAACACGCTATCGGAATTAAAGGAACTGGCAAAGTCAATGCGCCATGATGCGGAACAACACATCTCAACCTGTACAACTACACTGAAGTCACTGGGCGACGACCTAAAGATGTTGGATGATGCCTCAAAATGTTCCAATACAGAGATGATGTTTGCTGTAGATGTCAAAGTATCCAAACGACTGAGTGAGCTACAATCAATGATGAAGGATTTTCAGGACGAGGTCAAAGCACCATCTCTGGAATTCGAAGAGAATCAAAACTTGTTGGATGTGCAACAAAATGTGACGTCACTTGGAACTCTAAGAGTAAGCCCAACACAGAAAACAAAAACTGAAACTACCAATTTCCTAACGATGAAAGTTCAGAATTCACGAGATGTCCAGATTAAGTTACCCAGTGACAAGAAAACACCGTTAAATTCAGGCTGTACATTCATGGCCGATGGCCAACTCTTAGTGTGTGACTATGGCAATAACAACATCAAACTCTTAAACTCAAAGTTTGATATAACAGACAGCCTTGGTTTGGCTAGTTATCCCTGGGACATCTCAGCAGTCGACAGTGTCACAGCTGTCGTCACTCTGCCTCGCAGTCAACAATTACAGTTCATAGACATTGTACCATCTCTCAAAGTTGGTAAACAAATACAACTGGACAAATATTGCTATGGTGTTGATGTTGTCAGAGATGATATATATGTTATCTGCCATGATAATCCGGGCAATGCAGAAATACGTGTGTTTGACAAGAATGGAACATTCATCAGAAAGATACCAGATGTCAACAACAATTTGTCCTCACTCACAACACCTGACTATATAGCTGTCAGCACAACCTCGTCTAAGATTTATGTGTCAGACTATAATACAGATACAGTTAGGTGTATCTCAGTTGACGGTAGTTTGGTATTCAATTACAATCACGGTGATTTGAGAGGTCCGAGGACTGTCATAGCTGATGAAGAAGGAAACATTCTTGTTTGTGGAGAGGATTCCCGTAATATCCATGCCGTCACATCTACTGGTCAGCATCACTCTGTTCTATATACAGTAGAAGGTAGACGATACAATGGATGTAGGAGCCTGGCTTACAGACAAACAGACCGTACACTTGTTGTAGGATTTTGGATTGACAACAATTTACTAGTGTTGGAATGTGCAAAAAATAACTAATCGCATTCATCATATCTACTGGTCTCTATTACTCTGTGTTATACTGTACAAGGTAGACGATACAATAGATGTAGGAGCCTGGCTTACAGACCAACAGACCGTACACTTGTTATAGGACTTTACAATGACAACAATTTACAAGTGTTAGAATGTGCAAAATGAAATTAAACACATTCGTCACATCTACTGGTCAGCATCATTCTGTTTGATATATACTGTACAAGATAGACGACACAACAGATGCCTGAGCTTGACTTACACAGTTACAGACCAACAGACCGTACACTTGTTATAGGACTTTACAATGACAACAATTTACTAGTGTTGGAATGTGCAAAATGAAATTAAACACATTCGTCACATCTACTGGTCAGCATCATTCTGTTTGATATATACTGTACAAGATAGACGACACAACAGATGCCTGAGCTTGACTTACACAGTTACAGACCAACAGACCGTACACTTGTTATAGGACTTAATGATAACAATATGATTGTGTTGCAACTGGTGACAAGTAATTAAATCATGGACTGTTAACAACCCGGCAGACTGTTCCCTTTCTGCAGCTGTTCGTGTAAATAGGAAATAGATTTCTTGCGATTTCACTATAATGTGTATAATGAGCCGCGTCATAAAAAACGTACTTTTGTGTTGAGCGAAAACAATATAAGAATTGAAGGCATAGGAATTGATCCAATTAATTTGCAAATCCCAACACAGGCACCAGGACCCGAGGTTATAAAACTTTTTTCATGCTTATCTCAGCTGAGCATAAAATTTAAACAGCTCATAAGTTTTGAAATAGCCCAAATATATCATTATCAAGTTAAAGGTTAACTCCAAAACCTGTAATTTATCCTGCTTATAAATGTTAAAATGCCAACAATTTGCAACAATTGATGGCATTTTAACATTTATGAGAAGGATAAATTTTAATTGCATCTGAGCTGAGCATGAAAAAAGGTTTTGTAACACAGAAACCAGGTGTTTGAAAGGCGCAAATTATAAAGACTGTAACTACACAACTACATGCAACGCCTTGTTTCTGCCATAGGATAAAAGTTATAATCACTATTATTTCTCAGTTCCGCCTGCTTTGTGTCGAGAAAATAACTATCAACCTAATTCCAAATATGAACTAAACCGAAAATGATCAGCTACACGGTAACGGCATAATTAACTGGCGTGTTGTTTGGCAGTTTAATTCTTCTTCTCCCGTTTTAGCTAAAAAGATGATATTTCTACATTTTTTGTTTGGTTTTGGTTGAGACTTGGCTAGCTTGTCCGGAAAGAGCCTGTCAACCTGCTCTTCAAATGTCGACAAAATATTTTATGTTTTGTTTCTTTTTTTTTCTTTCCTACCTGGTGTCTATAAATCTGATGATTTCCACTGGTTCAGAAGTGTTTCATGTGCATTATTTTTTGTTTTATTCATCAGGAAAACATGTTTGTGCAATGAATACCCCTTGAAACCCCACTTTTATAAAGCAAAAGTGGGGTATGCAGGGGTATACATATTTTCTTATTTTTGCTCCAAAACCTAGATTGTGGGTACTCGTTAGAACCGCCTCGGAGAGGTGGTTCTAACGTGTACCCACAATCTAAGTTTTGAGCAAAAAAATATCAGAATTTTTGTATTGAAAATTTTCATTTTTGACAACTTTAAAAATCCCTGTATATTGCATGGACATGTTTTCGTAATGTCAATGGTTCAGGTTTGTTTTTTTTTAAATTGAAAACTATCGTCATGTCACATGTATTATTCGGCAAATAGGTTAATGTACGGGCGGCACCTCATGAATTCTTTATTAGACCTATACTACTTTTGATATAGGTCACAGTCAAAGCAGTCAGTAAATGCAGGTATACAGTCAAAAGATTCAACTCACAGGTTTTCCGTTAGAAAATGAGAATTAAATACGAATCTGCCTAACTCACTAGATTGAAAAACATACGGGTAGCTATTTCTAACAAAAATATGTGACAACGGTTTACGCTGAGTTCGCCTTTTCTATAATCTCCCCACTTGAACAGACTGACCAGCCGACCACGCCCAGATATGAATATTAAAGTCGCCGCCCTCACAGTTACCTATTTGCCAAATTATATGAGCCACCTCCTGGGAAAAGCAACAGTGTGGTTTCCGAACATGTCGGACACAGTCCGGCCTGTACAGCTGCAGAAGAAGGTTAGAAGCTTGAAATTTCGGAGTATAGTAGAAGAGGAATTGTACAATCGGGCAAGCGAAAATAAAGGCGCTGACCGCGAAGCTGATCTGCGCCTTTGTTTTCGCCTATGCAGATTGTTGGTTTTCCCATGGGGCGGCTCATATGTATTTGTATACAAGTATGTATATTATTTTGACTGTCGTAGAAGACTTTCGTCACAGATTTACCGTTATAAATATGAATGACTCCACTGTTCCTATTGGTCGAATACATTCGTTTCATTCATTAGTATAACGGTAAACCTGTGACGTAAGTCCAACTACGATTGTCCGAGATTTATATAGCTCGGCAAATAGGTCATTGTATGGGTGTTACCTTATTAATACGTTATTGGGTATGGTCTACTTGTGACCTAAGTAAAAGCTTAAGGTATACAGTTGAGAGACTCAACTCACATGATGTCCGTTAGAATGAAATCCGAGTTTGTCTAATTTACTGGATTTGACAAAATACAGGTAGCTGATCTTTAACGGTAAATATGAGACAGCGCTCTAGGCTGACTGAGTTCGACTTTTCTATAATCTCCCTACTTGAACAGATGGACTAGCCGACCACGCCTAATATGAATATTAAAGTTGCCGCCCATACAGTGACACATTTGCCGAGCTATACCTAATATGTATTTTACATCAATGTAAATATGACATATTCCATAATTCCTGATTTTGCTTCAAAACAAACGTGATACCATTTTTTCATTGAAATTTCGAAAGGCAATATTAAAACTACACTGTTATTTTTTGTTGAAATGTGATTGCACATTTTTTCAACAACAAAAAAAGACAGTGTGTTGTTGGCTTTTGAAGTCGATATGTAGTTAACAAATTTAGAGCTTAACGACAGCGTTATTAAGCTAACGAAGTTTTGAACAACTGGACCTTGGTGGTGAAACATTGTCAGGGTGTGCCAGGTGGTTCTTCCGTTTTCGCCCACTTACTCATTGGCCCCTCTCATATGAGCTGAAATAATTTTGAAAGGGACGTAAAACTGAAATTTAAAAAAAAAGAAAAGAAAAAAAAACATTGTCACTGAGCAATCAAACTGTATTGGCTCTGATATTTCTCCTTTCAGCAAGTCAATGAGGATTATCTTTCTTAAACGGAATATTTTCATCGGTGTTCCGTTAGACCTCTCCACATGGAAGTGGGGCGAGGTCACGAAGTGTATAGGAGTGCAGGTTAGCCAGCTGATCTTTATCTTTCTTTGCAAACTCTCAGCTTTAGTTCAGTCATAGATATTATTATCCAGTCATATGTTGTTTTTTCAAGTTGGAGAACTTAAATTGAGGAATTTCTAATTATTGTTCAGTCACGTGTTGTTTTTCAAGTTGAAGAACTTAAATGGGGGAATCCCTAGACTGGTTCTGGCTCAATTTCGATACTCTCATCTTGCTAGCAAGTACGTCTGGGAACCCGTCTAGGGAATCCCTAATCATTGTCCAGTCTGGTTTTGTTCAATAAGATGTAGAAGTCCCCCGTCCCCGCTATAGTTAGACGTCACAGCCTGATGTAGGGTTTTGCCATGTTTTGTCTTGAAAGCTTCACAGGGATAATTTTGGAAGGGGCCATGGGCAAAATTGCCCTATAATTTTTAAAATGGCCCCTTCATTTTGAAATAATGAGCCGGTTTTATAATGTAAGGAGATAGGCAATAATGATTCTAGCTGAACTTTTTCCGTGAAATGGCCCCTTTCATTTTCAAGCCAACAATATCCCTGGCTTCGTATATCTGTTGTAAATCAGTCTGTAAATGAAAAGAAATAAAATGAGCATGTGGCGTCAATGTTATTGAACACAAGGCAGTCCCATAAATTTGATATATCCATGCATGACATTATGTTGGTTTAACTTTTAACGCAATTTATAGGGATTCAGTCTCTATTTTATCTGTTTATATTATGAAATGGTACAAGTAGGCAAAGAAATCAGTAAAAGATCCCCACTCCAAAAACCGAGGACTCACCAAACTAGATTATTGAATTGGTCTTGATGTATACTTTTCAAAGTTTTCATTTTGGGCGGTATAGCGTCGGATATACGGTCGGAAATTTTGTTTGACGGCGACGCGTCAATTTGAATATTGTTATCTCCATTCTAATGTCCTTTTTAACTATAAACATCGAAAATGTAGTGTATCCTCGGTTTTTGGAGTGTGGATCTTTTTCTGATTGCGCCTTTTCTTGATCTTTGCCTGCTTGTACCTTTTTTCACGAAACTTGAGCGTCACGAGCGACGTACAACCACGACGTTAACCAATCACAAGCGACGTGGCTCATGACGCTGGGTTTGCGACGGCATATTGCAGATTCTTACACACCATGTCTATAGTAGCCAGTGGTAAAGTGCAGTGATATATTAAGCAGTTATTTCATGCCTGTTTGGTGAATAGTCAAAACTATGCCCCGATGTGCCGTTGACAGCTCAATGAATTATTGCCCGAGGCCGTTAGGCCGAGGACAATAGCGCATTGAGCTGTCAACGGCACCGACGGACATAGTTTTGACTATTCTGCCAAACAGCCATGAAATAACTGCTTTATTACCCAACTAAACCAGAAATCATTAGCGATTTCGTTACAAAATTGACTACTAATTGTCCTGCGACGTTATTTACGCTCGAGATATTCTACGTTATGCTCGTGACGTTGACGTCATCGGTCATGGTATAGTTAAAACTACACCACCCGTTTTTCCATTACGTTTGCATAGGTGACGTCACTAGCATGGTATAGTCAAAACTATGGACCGGCTGGTGACGTCACATTTCGTACATCGCGTGCCAGTTGAGCACTGATTTGTGCAGATAGTCAAAACTATTCAATTCATTTTTATACAGGGGGTTGGGTAATAATAAACAGTTATTTCGTGCCTCGTTGGGGAATAGTCAAAACTATGTCCCGAGGTGCCGTTGACAGCTCAATGCATTATTGCCCGAGGCCGAACTGCCAAACAGCCATGAAATAACTACTTTATTACCCAACTAAACCAGAAATCATAAGCGATTTCGTTACAAAATTGACATCTAATTGCCGCGCGACGTTATTGCCGCTCGAGATATTCTACGTTATGCTCGTGACGTTGACGTCATAGGTCATGGTCATAGTTAAAACTATTCCACCCCGTTTTTCCATTATGTTTGCATGGGTGACGTCACTAGCATGGTATAGTCAAAACTATGGACCGGCATGTGACGTCACATTTGTCGCATTTCGTAGATCGTGTGCCAATTAAGCACTGATTTGTGCAGATAGTCAAAACTATTCAATTTATTTTCATACAGGGGGTTGGGTAATAATGAGTGATATATCACTGGGTGGTTAAGCGTGACGTTACTTTGCGCTGTTTTGACGCCATTTTGATAAAACTATGATGTCAGCTATCCCAAAAGTCACGTTACCTTGACGTTAGACGGTGTAACGTTATTTCAACGCGTTCAAAACGTAACGAACGTATGTAAATGTTTGCGGTGCAGTCAAAAGTTTGGCGCGATTGCTTCAATGCAATGATGGAAAAGTTAAAGAAACTTTTTAAGGTTTAAAATGATTTTATTCCGTTGATTGTGTGTTAGAACCGAAACAGATCAGCTCTAGTGCGTGAATTGTTGTGTAATATATCACTGCTTGTCTGTCAGTTGTACGCAGATAAATCACTCGCGCAGCGCGCTCGTGATTGGCTCTGCTTCACAACTGACTTCCAAACAGTAATATATAACTCACTTCACAATTCACTGCTAGAGCTGATCTATTTCTTAAGTATACTGTCGCAAATATCTGACGTTATCTAATCAGACGTCGCGTTACATTTTCACTGAGTGCATTAGAATTTGCTTTCTTATAGACAACAAGAGCAAATAAATTTCTATTGCTTCTTGTAAATATAATTTGTATGATATTGTAATAAACCACTTGTTGTACATGCGAAAAGAATCGTATTTTTTTTATTCCCATAAATTATTTAACGGAATTGTATTGAATTGTATTCTTACTTTTACCGTGAGGATAACATGTTCGTGAAATGTTTACCCTTCATATCTCACATTTATGGAGTAAAACTGAGGTTCACAGGGGTATAAATGTGATGTGATTCTAATGTGTACCCACAATCATTGTTTTGAGCATAAATATTGAAAATATCACAATTTTCCAATGAAATTTTCAGTTTTACTGCTGTTAAAAGTCTCTGTATATTACATGGGCGTGATGATTACCTCCGCTCTCGAGATGACGATGTTGATGAGCACTCTGTCATTACTGCTGAACCCCTTCAACGATTTGTGAAGAGTTTCTGTGTAGTAATTCATGCTGTCTTCAAGATATGAAACTGCAACAAATGTGGAATTATATTATAAACTGATAAAACTAACCATCATGCAGAATGTTCAATCTTAATATGTGCAGCCTCTACGCTTAAATCGGTTATTAAACCAAAATGTAAACCTCTTGGTTAACATAATGTGCAGTCTTTGCTTCAAGCACAAACATAAGCATCAAACACAACATAAGCATTAACCAGGTCGGTTTCATGTTTACCATACGCAAAATTGCACAGTAAGTGTAGTACCCGTTGATGTCCTTTGATGCTGCTTTCTGTCACCAAATGCGACTGCCAGTATTTGTATACTTTTGCATTACGGAGCGCAGCGATGTTAACGGGTGCTACCATTCAGTGAACATATATATTTTAAGACCGACCGCTGCATGGAAAAAGGAAGTAAAAAAGAAAGTATACGTTATTTCTTTATTTTATAAAAGTGATCCATTTGGTTTCCATCATTTTTATGAAATGGACCCTCCCTATTTTCGACGAGTGCTGATCACTAATTTTCTAGTTAGTTTTTTTCTGATTTCGTCAATGATTTGTTTTGACTTATAACGTAGCTTAAACATTTTTTTTTTATTTTTAAAAAAAGCTTGAAACGTTCTTTCGAAAAAAAAAAATAATGAATTTACAGACACAAAATATGACTCTATGAACTATGAATTTTCTAAATATTTTCCTTTTTTATGGATGAAAAATGAACGGAAAGCAGATTAAAAGAATTCTAAACTGGGTTTCGACTGGGTCATTGTTTTCTTATTTATATTCCCATAGACTAGAGGTAAATGGCGGATAAGTGTGCTAGAAAACACTTTTGTGGGCACTTTTGCGGCATGAGTTGCAACAATGCCTAAGTTACTCAGGAACGTGCCCTCTTTCAGAATCTGCCTGTTGCAAAAGCGAAATATCAATATCAAGGTCAGTAAATTAGGTCAAAGGTCATCAGGTGCAAGTATACGTAAATAGTCTTAAACACAGTATAAAGATGGGGAAATGTACAATTTTCGCTGCAGTGTTTAACATAAAAATAACAAAAGAAGTCTTGTCATGTTTAATTGTTTAATTACATATTTCAGTTTGCATAATAACACATGTTTGTCTGTCTGTATGTATGGATATACATATCATCAAGCCTAGGACACAAACGTTCAATTGCAGAAGTATTCAAAACAAAATGAAGTGCGGTTGTGATTTATATGTGGAAATATAATGGAAATGGTCTTGATTGTTGAGGTCTGTTCACATTAAACCTGAAGAGTGATCAGATGGAAATATGGGCCCCGCCCACTGGGGCCTAAAGAAATAGATGTGCTGCTTGTGCTTCCAGGCAAAGCTAATTCGCTACTGGCCGGCCATCTGATTACTGTTTAACCACTCGAGTCTGAGTCTGCTCAGGAAATGTGGTTTTAAGGCGCTTAGTGGCTTACTTGGGTAGTTATATTTAGTTATATTGTCAAAACATCATAGTTTTGGGTAAAAGTCCCATAAAATGGGTTCAACGTCCCGATATGACCATAGCTGTTTCACTAGGGCGTGATGATGCTATTCCATAATGCTATTCCTAAGTCCAAGTCACCAACATTTAGGTCGTTGTATGAGTCGAAGAAGACGTCGGTAATGGGCAAAGCAAAGGTGATGGAAGCTGACAGAAACCTTTTTCAACGACTGTTCATTGCGAAAAGTTCATGGCGAACTGTAGATTTGGCTTAAATACTTCGACACGAGTTGTTTCCCGTACCCCTTTCTCTCGCGGATACGGCAGGTGAGTTACACCACACTCAGAAAGCTACATGTCTTAGATAAGGGCGTAACGGTTGAAACATTGCCAGCATCTGAGGAAAACATATGTACGATCTTACGACGATCAAGCTCTTGTACAAGCAATTGGAAAGCCAAAGTCCGCAAGGACATTTGGTGATTTGGCGCAAATGTTCAGCTCAACTTGTCTCAGTTATCTGAAAAAGCCCTGTCCACGTGTCGATGTCGTATTCGACAGATACAATCCTTTCGAAAAGGATCAGGCAGTAAACGACCGGTTCGACTGATCGTGAACGACGTTCCCTTGCCTAGCAATGGGAAACAGTTCATAATCTAGAGGAAAATAAAGCAGACTTAGCAAGGCTGTTAACTGAAGACTTAAGTAGGAAAGTTGCGCATGGAGATATCGTCACTGCTGTTGGCTTCGAGAATTCATAAACGGTAAAATGTTCACCTGAATGTGAACCTGGCATATTAAGTGCTACACATGAGGAGGCAGACACACTCCCGTATCCTGCTCCATGCCAAAGGACGCACAGCTGCACGAATTCGAGTGCGTTATAATTGTATGTAGAGGTACTGATGTGTTAGTGAAATTAGTTCACTACAAACACCATCTACCAAGGGAAATTTGGTTTATGTCTGGCACAAAGAAAGACCCCAAGTATGTACCTGTCCATGAAATAAAAGTGAATGATGGATACGCTCTGTATTGTCTGCTTTCCAAGCACTAATTGACTGTGATAAGGTTAGCCGGTTCGCTGAGCATTGCAAAGTAACAGCATGGAAAGCTTTCGAGGATAACAGTCAGGGGTGTGGAGAGCTTACACACGATACACTTTAAGGTTGGAAAGTTTGTGTGTAAAATATATGACCCTTCGACCGATAAAACAAAAATTGATCAAATGATTTTTTGTTTGTTTGAATTGATGCTTACGTCCCAGTCAACAGCAATGATCATGTCGGGACGTTGTCTCCATTTTATAGGACTTTTACCCAACATACAGATGTCATAACACTCAAAATGTGCTTCAAAATAAAACCACCCAACTAAGCCAATAAGACTGGTATGCATGGATGATTTGACTAAACCACTTTTCCTGGGCAGACTCAGACATGAGCGGCTAACCAGTAATCAGATGGTCGGTCAATAGATTAGAAGCCGGGAGGCACAAGCAGCCCATCTATTTCTCCTAGGCCCAAATGGGCGGAGGCTCGAGAGTTACTTTGTTCAACGAGGGAAAAAACACCTAGATAGTCTTCCTCCGACATCAGATGCATTAACGCTTCACATGGGTCGAGCCTATTATCAGACAAACATATGGCTGAATGCTACAGTTCCGTCCCCAGAACGGCTTGACCCCGAAGCGTACGGATGGGAGCGTGACCCTTACAGTAGTCAGTTAAAGCCAAAGCTGTTTCTCTAAAGTTTGTACGGAATGGCTGCAGTGTAGTTGCAAAACTTATGCAACACGACGGTGCAAATGTAAGGGAAATAACCTCAAGTTCTACATTGTGATTGTAGTTCTACTACTTGTGGTATCCCAAGAACGCGATAGAAGATTCTGATACAGAGGATGAGCTGTAAAGGAGGCAAATTACTCATTTAGAAGGGCTCCTGGATTGACATAGATTATTTCCTTTATTTTCTGTGCATCGGTTATGTTAGAAATCATCAATTCAAACATGCACTTAATGACCTTTGACCCTGATTTGACCTTATTTGAGATACCTGACTATGTTACAGGCAAGATAATTCACTTACTATTTACTGCTGTCTGCAAGACAAGATACACTTTGTCCCAAAACGACGATTAAATCCCCTCAAATCACTTAAATAAGAAGACTAAACTTTATGACATTTTTGACCTGACATGACCTGGTTGACCTTATGTGAGAGCGCATGTATGTTAGATAAAGATTTAATCAACTCAAATATGGTCTTTGATATCTACCAGCAATATGCAAATTATTTATAAGGTTTCCTGTCCAAATTATTATATTTTATATGTCATTTTCCAATTTTTCAAATG
Organism: Rugalucina vietnamica; assembly: GCA_964017185.1. Lineage (NCBI taxonomy): Eukaryota > Metazoa > Mollusca > Bivalvia > Lucinida > Lucinidae > Rugalucina > Rugalucina vietnamica. Next base: position 3,313,925 of record OZ024872.1, read on the forward strand.
CACTTAATGACCTTTTGACCCATTTTATGACCTTTAAATGGGTTCTGATGCTTGATTTATTGGTTCTAATCTTTTTAGGCATGTCTTCTGATAAAGAAACACCGATTTGCAGCTGAACTTGCACAATAAACATTGATTCTGCTATTGCCCTTTAACCCGACTACAATAAAATGCACCCGGTGACCTTTGACCCCGGATTGTGACCTTATTATGGCATTCCCATTTTTGAAACAGGGCAAAATCAGCCCAGGAAGGCTTGTAGATAATGATAGGCATAGTGGGACCTTATGCCGCAAAAGTGCCCACACTTCGAAAAATTTGTTTCTGAAACCACCTGTCTACCAGCAGTGATCCAAATATTGATGTTAGCAAAACCATGGCCTACGGACCGGACGCAGCCTCCAATAGGCTTCTTTGCCTTCTGACATTCTGACCACAAACGCATGACTGTAACCGGTTTTGCGCAACAACAAATTGCAGCGACGCCAACTGACGAAATAACGCCGTAATATCCGGGTCATGCTTTGGAAAAACCAAACCAAGGACATATGTCAAAGCGAACGAATCATGTTCAATGATTTTGACGAAAGGGCGGTTTCCTTTATCAGGGCCGTGCCTGGGGAAGGATAGAGCTTTAAAGCCAGATGTACGTAATTGACCTCACGGTAGAATTCTTTTTTTTTTTTTTTTTTTTTTTTTTTTTTGCATGTGAGTGTATTTTGATGTCCTACATGCGAAAATGAAAAAAAAAAAAAAATCGATACCGTTCCGAGCTTGTTTTCGAGATATCGGCCTTCAAAATCGTCAAATTTGAGAGCGAAAACACATTGACGTCTACGTAAAATGCGATTTTTAGACCCACTTTTTGTTAATTTTCTTGATATATTTTACAAAATCCACCGTAGGATTTTTTTTTTAAAAAAACTGATATGTATTAGAGAAATTCCTGAACTATAGGTAGATAACGAGAAAGTCCTTGGTTACCGGATTCGTTTTCCTGCTATAAGCGTGCAGAGAGAGGTAGTAGTTACTGAATTCAGTACGTTTTACGCGCGACGTCGATTTTGCACCAACATCCCCGACGCTATTTAGTATTCAGTATTGCTAACTGTCAAGCAAATGATGTTTTCCTCGGGATAACACGTCCACAATCTAGATTTTGAGCATAAATGAAAAATAATATCATTTTTATACATTTCTGAAGTCCTCTGCATCATTGTATGGACACAGTTTTGTATTCTGAACGCAAACGGACGTTATAAATGACGTTTCGAGCGAAAACTGACGTTACGAATGCGGCGTAAAAATGACGTTTCGACCCTTAGATACGCACGTTCCTTTGAGCGCCTTCAATTACGTACATCTGGCTTTAAGCGCTTCTGAAACCGTACCCATGTTTATGAGAGGGCCGGACCCCAGACCAGTACCGTGTCGTTGTATGGACGGATGAAGGACGGTCATAGGATGCTTTCTATCATCACCAGGTGACGGATCAGTCACGAAAAAACTTGCATTGTTCCGAGCCGTCACATCACTGTTATGTGCAAAGACAAGTAACTGAATTATCGTCCTGCGCCTCGATTTCTCTCCCGAAGTTGTTAGGCAAGAACATGCTAGAGTGGTGCAAGTTTGAGTCTTCTGACGTCAGAGTTTACGAGACGGGACACTGAGTGACCCGAGGCTTGTCAAGTACGGGCGGCACGCAATGGCTTTCTGACACGCCAGATACATCAAATGCAGTTTGACCATTATTTGGCGGAGGTATTTCACATGCAAACAGTGTAGACCCAGACGAAGTTCCACTAGTGACTTGTTGCACCGCCTCATATTGAGTGTCCGGTGACGGACATCGATAATGAAAGGACTCACCCTCTGATGTATAGTCAATGCCCTCGTGCTTCAGTGGAATGTCCGCTCCCTTGTTTGAGGACGGAGGTACTGGTGGCTCGATGGAGTTTCGTCACCGGTTTCTCCAGAAACTGACTTTGAAACTGTTAGACTGTCATGTAAATTTGGCTCTGAAAATCTATCAAATATAGCATCTAATCTCCTTTCCCATTTTTCAAACATTTCCCGGAAAGGTGAATCCGGATATTCTGATGGTTCCATTGTTTGGGCTCATTTTTTCCACATTTACAGATTAAGGAAAGAATTACAAAGACTTCAGCTTAGAAATGAAATAAAATGTACTAGAAAAATGAACAGGACAGAAAACAGTTGCCACAAACTGCAACGGTCCGGGGTTCGATTACCGTCGGCGAGTATCACACAAAATGACACCAATAACAGTTAGAAAATAAACTTGGAATGCACCGCACACCCACTAGTTAACAGTTAAACAAAACTGTTGAATGAACGGTAATATTATGTAAATGCTTAAATCTGCTGATAAAGCAGAAATAGATGGCGAATGCACCGCATAATAAAAATACTACTTACCCGCGTCCAATTAGTCGTCGCAGCGCCATTGAAACGCTGGCTTCAATCGGGAGAAGATCTCGACTGTATCGGCTGATGGTCCAAGGCAAACTGGCGATTCTGCTAAACAACTCAACGTTGGCGGGTAAAAAGTCTCGTGCATTTCGTGATGAGTTCACTGCCACGTCAGTTCACCGATTACACATGAGGATGAGACTGTTCACCAATGATAGATGACGGCCATACCAAAGTAGCTGCACATCACTTGTTTAATGGAGAAAAGTGTAAATGCATTGTAAAATTCGTTTGCCTTGACAGTAAACTCGAGAAACTTTGATGAACGCGGGTCCGATTTTGTTTTAGTCGTTATCTCGAAGAAAAAAAGCTTTAACGGTTGTAGAGCTTACTGTTTGAATTTTTCTGAATTCCAGAAAAATCAAATATTATTGCAGATATTTTTTAAAATCTATACAAGAATGAAGTTCCAAAAAGTAATGTTCAGTGTGAATGTCGTTGTTAGCTTTGTTTAATATTTATAAGAAGGGCGTTTCAATTTTTGCTACGTAGCATTAATTATTCTATATTTAGCATAACTTCCTCTATATTTGGCGATCACTGTTTTACACCTGACCGTTAATTTTTCTGAAGTCTCGATATCAAATCATCACGTTTCCGAGCTATATATAATTATTGACTCCCATTTCTGATTGAGGAAACATTGTAAACAAGCGTAAAAAATGGTTTCTTTGCGTAATTGACAGAAGAAAATTCAATGAACTTTGCAAAATATACTACAGTGTTTCATTATAAAAAAAATGATTTTTTTTTCGATTTTCATTTCAAAGGAGTAAAACGTACAACCTTTAAGTGTTGGTTTATGCGTCGGTAGAAATGCGAATCATATTTACATAGATCTAGGATAGCATTGTCAAAATTATTCATAATTTTCTCATTTTTCTACAAAAAAAAAAAAATAATAAAATACTGGAAAGTACCTACCTCTGTTTTAAAGATTTTTGGCGAGGTCACAACCACGATAGGTCCCGGATGTCGCGAGGGAACAAATTCACTCAATTTCGCAGTAGTTCCCTTGATGTCCACCCTAGGATATTCTCTGGTGTACAGTATATTGACTGTATTGAAACAGTTACACGATCATATACCCTGTAGAAACGATCTTCAATGTGCTTATTAACTTCCTTGTGTCAAACGATGTTTTGAATTTTGTATACGTGTGTTTAAGCTAAAGATATTTGTTCTTATGGAAAGATGGTATGTTTAATTATAAATTTATTTCTAACATGAAAGCGGGGGTTTGCCAAACAATTCACTGGTGCCTTATTTCTGTATTCTACCCATTGCCTCTTTCCTTTGTTTGGCTGGTGAAATAAAACGTGATAAATTATTTTTGTCAATGTCGTCCCAATGTCATATTAATAATAAAGTCAAGGGCATTGCTCCCATAGCCGCCATTGGTATGAGTTAAAACGTGTGGCGTGTCATTTGATATATATATTACATGAAATCACCCTATAGATTCACTGTGTACGACAGAAAAAGAGAGAGGTAGCTGTCTTCAGTGGAGTAGCGCATTTTTCGGACAAAATTTGCGCGATAGTGGTAAGTATTTTGCGTGTTTTCTGGTAATCGGCTTTGTTTATGTGCCACTTTTTACCTTTGATTGCTTTTACACATGTATGCGTGTCGTGCTATGGCAAAATTACCACAATAGATGTTTGTAGGAGCATGAGGAAGGCATTCGTTTTTGATGGCAGTCGAAAAAAGTCGAAAGTCACAGCATTGCCTCTGCTAGTTTGACAATCGAGCACTTTTGAAAAAAAATTGAATGAAACCAGAAATATGCGCCTCCTTGGATCTTTCAACATGCCAAATCGCAGTCTGGTGTGATTTGTCTATTTCGAGATTTTTCAGCAATTAGTGACTGTACGGAAGATTAAGAAGAGGTGCGCGACTGGTGCAGTGGAGTAGATGGTGTTTTATTTTTTGTACCCAGTAGTGACTACAGACTGTGTGAAGTATTGAGATCGTTGGTATGGAAATTTGCGCATAACCAGCAGAAATCTGCCTAAATTTCGGACAAAAATTCATTGTGTCAGCCAAAATAACATTTTTTATTCTTCAAAGTTTGTTTGTGCATTAGACAATATTAATTAATGCTAGCAACAATGAGTTAATACTTGAGTCGAGATAATTAATAAAATATACAAGGATAAGTAGTTATACGGTTAATATAATAACCTGGAACTTCATTTTGCGACAAATCAATCGACATTTCTATTTCACCGTACATGTTTTATGACCAGAGACACGCTCTACTAAACATGCATAAGTCCGCGCGTTTCTAAGGCATACCCACATTTCAGTTTAGTAAAACAACGTTCTACCCTTGGAAGACAACGGGAGGGGACATTTTAAACTTCACACTTCATACTTCACACTTCACATTTCAGACTTCAAACTTCACAGTTCATACGCATGGCCAGTAGAGACGTCATATCTCGAAAAATGACGTCACCTCACAACTTCACACTTCACAGTTCATACTTCACACTTCACAGTTCAGATTTCAAACTTCACAGTTCATACGCATGGCCAGTATAGACGTCATATCTCGAATAATGACGTCACCTCACAACTCGAGACGTCAGACGAAGCGTGACCTGAAGTCATTTAATGTGATGTGTATTCGTGGCATGGTGCAAAATGACGTCACCACCGACGTCACACGAAACGTGTGATTGACGACAGTGACGTCATGTGAAGTCACACGAAACGACATGCGACGTCTCACATAACATCATGTGGCGTCACATGTAACGTCATGCAGATTCAATTGTAACGTCAGATGACGTCGCTTTTGACGTCACTTTATAACGCCGCCGTAATAGTTTCGTCATATGACGTTACAAGCGACGTCATATGACGTCACACAATTACGTCACCTGACATCACTCGACGTTACCTGACGTCACAAGCGACGTCACCTGACATAATAAGCGCGGTCACCAGACATCACAAATGCCGTCATCTGGTTCCACAAGTGGCGTCATCTGACGTCACAATTGACGTTATTTGACGTCAAACGTCACGCTGCATGACGTTACAGGTGACGCAATATGACTTTATGTGTGAGGCCGCATTCGTTCCATGTGACGTCACATGACGTCACTGTCGTCACACACGTATCGCGTGACGTCGCTGTTGGTGATATGATTGGTAGATATGATTTACTTCGTACAATGTCTCTACTCCACTGCTACAATCGCGCACCTCTACTAAAATCACTGTACAGTCACTAATTGCTGAAAATCTCGTAATAGACAAATCAAACCAGACTGCGATTTGGCATGTTAAAAGATCCAAGAAAGCGCATACTTCTGCTTTCATTCATTTTTTTTTTTCAAAAGTGTTCGATTGTCAAACTAGAAGAGACAATGTTGCGATTTTCGACTTTTTTCGACTGCCATCAAAAACGAATGCCTTACTCATGCTCCTACTAATATCTTTTGTGGTAATTTGCCATAGCACGACATGCATGCATGTGTAAAAGCAATCAAAGGTAAAAAGTGCCACATAAACAAATCCGATTACCAGAAAACACGCAAAATACTTACCACTATCGCGCAAATTTTGTCTTAAAAATGCGCTACTTCACTGGAGACAGCTACCTCTCTCTTTTTCTGTCGTACAGTGAATCTATAGGGTGGAAATTGTACTTTGTTATAAACACCATTCTCTTGTTGGAGAGTCCCGTTGACATCGCAACCCACACACCGAAGTGAGACCCATTAATGCGACCATGTTTTGACTGATTACTTCCCGAATACATGGGTCGTCCTTCAGTTAAGCTGTAAGCGATTTGTTTCGCTGGTTTGAAATTTAAAGGTAAGCCCGGCATGATTCGTTAATGTGTTATGTTATTTTCATTCCATTCACTAAAGATACTTCTGTGGTGGTTCTTTTTGTTTTATGTCTTGGTGTTAAATTTTTTTTTTTTTTGCGCTGTTGGCGCCTTATGTATGTTTTCATATTTTTAATTAAGTTAAGGTAACTGAGTGGCCACCTATTGGGAAAATAGCTGCTCATTCGGCTTACGATATGTTTCATGGTATAAGTGCCTGATTGTTAGTTTGTTTTTTCCCACCTCGGTTTTTGGAGTGGGAATCTCTCTCTGATTGCGCCTTTTCCTGATCTTTGCCTACTTGTACCTTTCTATACTGGTGAGTGCATGCGGTGGTTATCTCATTAGTATCTACCTTGTCGGTTATCTCGTTTAAATGTGCTTATAAGTGCTTTTGACAAAAGGCTGGCGTATAAAGGTTGGTTACAAACAACTTATAGATTTCCAGATGATCCAGAAAGCTGCTGAAGTGACGGACTCTATAGCCTGCATATGAACATAATACTCGATAAATATTGTCATTTACAGTTTTAGATTCATTTTCTAACCAACGTTTAAGATATTCGGCCACATTTAGTCTTTGTATCGACTATCCTGTTGAAATGTTGGCTCCATGTTGCCTTTTCTACAGGGTCACTGAAGAGGCTTAAGAAGCCGAAACCGCGGTACACTTTCTCATTAATATGTTCGCTGCTCTTAAAGGATCTCAGTATAATCAATATTATAAACATTAGTCTGTAGTTGTACATGCACTCTTACATTTTACTCCACTTTCTGAAAATTTTGCCTTGGTTCCTAGCACAGCTGGTGTTGATTTAATGATGCTAGCCAATGTTTGTGTTTGTGATCAAATAACTGATAAAATTATTTTCTACAACCAACAGTTAGTGCTTTATACAGTGAGAATGCCACTCAAGAAAGTCATAATCATACTGCATCTATGATGTTTAGTTGTTGGAATCTTTTGAACTCAATGTTAGCTCAGCCTGCATAATGAGAAAATGTTTGTAGATATGACAAATGCACTGATCAGCTATCTGGTAACCGTGAAGCTGGTTTTGTTTTCGTTTTACTTTCTGTTTAGATAATTTGTTCTCTATTTCCAAACCTCTAGTCATTTTCAGTAGCTGCACACAGCGCAGCCCAATTTGAGTCATACCTGATTTAATGTTATATTCTGATCTTTATGAGTGTGGTTGGTTGGGAGTATGGGTCCCCGCCCATTGGGGCCTTAAGAAATAGATGGGCTGCTTGTGCCTCCAGACAAAGCTTATAGGCTACTGACTGACCACCTGATTACTGGTTAACCGCTCTGGTTTGAGTCTGCCCAGGAAAGGTATTCAAGTCAAACCATCCATTATACACATGTAAGCCTTTTTAAGCACTGTTTGTATGACATCCTTCTATTGGATAAAAGTACAATGTCCCGACATAACCATAGGCTAGCTGTTGACTGGGACGTAAAGCTTCAATTCAAACAAACATTTGCACTTGTGTGACCTTGCTCTATTAGGCGTGAAAAGAAAGTAGCATACACATTGTCTCTGTTATGCGAGTTAAAAAAGTAAAACATTTAATAGGTAAATTAATATGACAGTGCTTTTCATATCTGTTGCATGCAACAATGTACACTTGTGCATACTGAATTAAATAAGTGCATGTTGTTAAAAAAGATAAATAAATACATATATAAAATGCTTATACAGATTTTGACCTGTGTACAAGAGTTCCAATAAAATTGCTGATAATCATCTGTCTGACATGTTCCCCTGATTTTTGTATGCATTGTAAACATTTATTTAACGGTATGCCGAGAAAGCTTCCCTGAGTTGGTGGAGTAAAATGTAAGGGTGCATTTATAAAACTTCTTACATGTACGAGTTATTAACTACGAATGACTTAGATAATTTTATTTTTTAATATAACCGGCCTACACATTTTGTTTGTAATTTGATATCGTTGTCAATATTAATTTGAGATACGTGACACACTGATTGTATAAACAGTAGTTATACGTTTTCGGTTACATACGGTCGATATTAAAGTCTAACATTTTCAAAATAATATATTTGGTTAGGAGTTTAAAGTTTTGTTGAAAACTGTAAGTTTGATTGTGCATTTTCGTGATCTTTCAGATGATGCGAGAGACACATTTGCACGGTCTCTCTGATCTCCGCATGTATCCTAAATTTCTGTGTTAACTATGTTAACAAATATTCATAAAATTATTCATAAAGGAAATGGTATCTTCACAAACGAAAATGGTTATTTTATTTCAATAACTGGCAGTTACGAATGCCATGTTATATAATTAATGGTGTAAACATTAAGCTATGTTCTCACTGTCGCTGTTTAGCTCCCCGGTTCGTCCCGGTTTCAAAAACCGGGGTAAACCAGGATGAATCGGGGGGGGGGGGGGGGGGCAGGGGGTCCGGACCACCCCTGGAATTGCCAGATTATTAGTTTTTGCCATGTTGAAATTTTCCGTCAGACCCCTTCTGGGAATTTGGACCCCCCCCCCCCCCCTTGAGAAAATTTTCTGGATCCGCGTATGTTCGTGGTTGTATTAAAATGTTTAATACAACCGGGCGAACCGGGAGAGATGTCAAAAACCGCGTAAAACCGGAACGACGTAATAAATCAGGGACTCGACCTTGATGAACCGGGATGATCCGGCGCAAACCCTGGGTAACCGGGGCGGCACCGCGATGACCGGGACGACACTGAGATGAACCGGGACTCCACCGAGGTGAACAAGCTTTAAGAATTTGGCCATGTTTTGCCCCGGTGACGTCCCGGTTCACCCCGATGGCGTCCCGATTCACCGCGGTGCCGTCCCGGTTCACCCCGGTTGCTAACAATTTCAAAACCGGCAAACACCGTGGCGGCACCGGCAAGCATTGGGACGCCACCGGGCCCGGGGTGAGCCGAGATGAGTCGGGGAGCCTCCGGGTTGAACCATAGTAAAACCGGATTATACCGGCCTGCATTTTGACGACACCGTGGGAGAACCGGGACCAAGACCGGGCTACACCGGGGTTACACCGTGACTGTGAGAACACGATCGATTTGGGTGGGAACAGTTCCCCGATTTATCACAGTATACCGACTTGAGTCCTCGTGAGTCTTCGTTTTTGATTCATCATGATGGTTAATACGATTTATTTGTCATTGATGATTTATTGACTAAATTAGAGATTCGCCACGAGGATCGAACAACTAACTAAGTGTTGTGAACCACTGCAGACGCTGAGATTGAGGTTAGGTACCTGTAAAATTATTGTTTTATGTATTGGTGTTAAATTTTTTGTGCTGTTTGTGCCTTATGTTTGTTTTCATATTTTTAGTTACGTTTAGGTAATTTGGTGGCCACCTACTGGGAAAATAGATGGTCATTCAGCTTACGATGTGTTTTCATGGTATAAGTACCTGATTGTTAATTTAGTTTTTTTCCCACATCGGGTTTTGGAGTGAGAATCTCTTTCTGATTGCGCCTTTTCCTGATCGTTGCCTACTTGTACCTTTTTGTCTTCATTGGGACGAACCTGGGTAGAACCGGGACAGTGAGAACGGGGCTTTATCGAGTTGTATTTGAGTATGTTAGTCAATGCCATGGGCGGATCCAGAGGGGGCGGGGCAGGGGGTCCGGACCACCCCTGGAATTGCCAGATTATTAATGTTTGCCATGTTTAAATGTAAGTATGTAAGTTTGTCGTGTTTATTTTAGTTACCGTATATTAGATTTTATGTGCATAACGTCATAAACTCATTCATCGATATGGTATCAGTCTATCAGAATATCGAATCTATTAGTTTTTTTTTTGTCTTCTCAATTAAATGTTCAGCCGCGGTGGTGTGATGGATAGCGTGCAATCAAGATGAGGCGTAATGGATAGCGTGTTCGCTTAGCAATCAAGAAGTTGCGGGTTCGATACCCGGCTGGTACATATGTCTGAATGTACACCCTGACGTAATAAAGGCAAACTGCCCATAGGGTTTTACATTCAGTTCAATGTATGACCCACAGTATTTCTATTCCTTTTTGGTATAATTGATTCGAGTATGGGGTGTTCGTTTTATGTGTAGCACCATTGTTATCCTAGCGTGGCTGGCCTGTTAATGTGTTTATTGATATATTCATTAATTTGGAAAATTTTAATACCATCAATAGTTTAATTGTTTTGTGACGGGATAGCCTCCCTTGGAAATATTCAAATTTCAAACTCAAAACTTTGTGAATTGAGTAAGTGTTGGGTATATAGCGCATAAAACCACCCTTGGTGGATGAGCATGCTTTTCCACCGACGGGGTTTGCTGTGGCTTGGCTCGGCTGTTCGTTACATTTTAATTAAGATAACTGGCTAACATTGAAACGAAACCAGAGTTCAAGGTGTATAAAATTTCAAAAAGAAAGTCACTCTCATGTTCCATTCGAAAACTAGGCACATTAAGCTCTTTTTTAGAATCTTGCAGATTTAAATATGGGTCCATACTTAAAAACTTAAACTTCCCCTGTGAAAATGTTTGAAATTGAAGCTATCACCGCCGGTTTACAAAGGGTTGCTGATAAGGATTTAGTACCCGAAACTGCACAATATGGCCCATACTACATTTTTCTGAATGTTTTTACAGCTTCCAAAGCATCAACTTTTATATTTTATTTTTCTTATATTTCATTTCATGTATTTCAGAACTGATGATATAACATGGCCTCCGTAGACGGATCAAAGTCGCTGTTTGTGACCTCAGACGAGGCCATTGATAACCCCTGTGATCCCTGTAAGTTCGGCGGAACTGAAATCAACGGCACCCACTACTGCAAAACCTGCTCTGAATACTTGTGTAGAAGCTGTAAGGAATGGCATCAACGATTTAAAGCCACCAGAAATCACCAAATTGTTGCCAGTAAAGATGTTTCCGAACAAGGACAGAACGCGTCACAATTTAAGGTGTTTTGTACATGCGATAATGCATTAGAAGTCACGAATTACTGTGAAACCCACTACGAGGTCGCATGTATAACATGTAAGTCTATGAAACATAGAAAATGTAATGTTACCACACTTAAGGACAAAGGCGCGACCTACAAAATATCGAATATTCAGAACCTTATACAGAACACCCAAACCCTAGAAGATGAGATCAAGCAGTTTCTACAAGACCGGGACGCGGACGTTGAACGCATAGAATCAATGATAGAAACAACACGAGAGAAAATAGAAAGTTTCAGAAGAGAATTTGAAACATTCTTTGATCGATTGGAGAAAAATACGCTATCGGAATTAAAGGAACTGGCGAAGTCAGTGCGCCATGATGCGGAACAACACATTCCAACCTGTACAACTACACTGAAGTCACTGGGCGACGACCTTAAGATGTTGGATGATTCCTCTAAATGTTCCAATACAGAAGTGATGTTTGCTGTAGATGTCAAAGTATCCAAACGACTGAGTGAGCTACAATCAATGATGAACGACTTTCAGGACGAAGTTAAAACACCATTTCTTGACTTTGAAGAGAACAAAAAATTGTTGGATGTGAAACAAAATGTGACGACACTTGGGACTCTGAGGGTAAGCGAATCACAGAAAACAAAAACTGAAATTACCAATTTCCTAAAAGTGAAAGTTCAGAATTCACAAGATGTCCAGATTAAGTTACCCAGTGACAAGCAAACACCATGGATTACAGGCTGTACATTCATGGCAGATGGTCAACTCATAGAGTGTGACCGTAACAATAATAACATCAAACTCGTAAGCTCAAATTTTGATATAACAGACAGTCTTGGTTTGGCTAGTTTGCCCTGGGACACCTCAGCTATCGACAATGTCACAGCTGTCGTCACTCTACCTGACAGTAAACAATTACAGTTCATAGACATTGTACCATCTCTAAAAGCTGGTAAACAAGTACAACTGGACAAACGTTGCTATGGTGTTGATGTTGTCAGAGATGATATCTATGTTATCTGTCATGATAATCCGGGCAATGCAGAAATACGCGTGTTTGACAAGAATGGAACATTCATCAGAAAGATACCAGATGTCAACAACAATTTGTCCTCACTCACAACACCTTACTATATAGCTGTCAGCACAACCTCGTCTAAGATTTATGTGTCAGACTGTTATACACATACAGTTAGGTGTATCTCAGTTGACGGTAGTTTGGTATTCAATTACAAACACGATGATTTGAGATGGCCGAGGACTGTCATAGCTGATCTAGAAGGAAACATTCTTGTTTGTGGAGAGCATTCCTGTAATATCCATGTCGTCACATCTACTGGTCAGCATCACTCTGTTCTATATACTGTACAAGGTAGACGATACAATGGATGTAGGAGCCTGGCTTACAGACCAACAGACCGTACACTTGTTATAGGACTTTGGGATGACAGCATGCTTGTGTTACAACTGGCCACAAGTAATTAAATCATTGACTGTTAACAACCCTACAGACTGTTCCCTTTTAGCAGCTGTTCGAGTAAATAGGAAATAGTTTTCTCGCGATTTGACTATAGAATATGAGCCGCGTCATGAAAAAGACGTATTTATGTGTTGAGCGAAAACAATCTAAGAATTGAACGCATAGGAACTGAGCCAATTAATTTTCGAACACAGACACAGAAACCAGGACCCGAGGTTATAAAACTTTTTCATGCTCAACTCAGCTGAGCATAAAATTTATACTGCTCACAAATTTTGTAATGGCCAAAATATATTATACTTAAAGATGTAGAGCTCCAAAAACTGTAATTTATCCTGTTAATAAATGTTAAAATGCCAACAATTGTTGGCATTTTAACATTTATGAGCAGGATAAATTTTAATCACAGCTGAGCTGAGCATCAAAAAGTTTTATAACCCTGACACCAGGTGTTTGAAAGGCGCAGATCATCTACACTGTAACTACACAACTTAACATACAACGCCTTGGTTCTGCTACATGGATAATAGTTATAATCACTATTCTTTCTCAGTTCCGCCTGCTTTGTGTTTAGAACTTAACTATCACCCTAATTCCAAATATGAACTAAACCGAAAGAGATCAGCTACACGGTAACGGCACAACTAACTGGCGTGTTTGTTTGGCAGTTTAATACTTCTCCTCCCTTTTTAGCTAAAAAGATAATATTTCTACATTTTCTGGTTGGTTTTGGTTGAGACTTGGCTAGCTTGTCCTGAAAGAGCCTGTCAACCTGCTCTTCAAATGTCGACAAAATATTTTATGTTTTGTTTCTTTTTTGTTTCTTTCCTACCTGGTGTCTATAAATCTGATGAATTCCACTGGTTCAGAAGTGTTTCATGTGCATTATTTTTGTTTTATTCATCAGGAAAACATGTCTGTGCAATGAATACCCCTTGAAACCCCACTTTTATAAAGCAAAAGTGGGGTATGCAGGGGTATACATATTTTCTTATTTTTGCTCCAAAACCTAGATTGTGGGTACTCGTTAGAACCGCCTCGGAGAGGCGGTTCTAACGTGTACCCACAATCTAAGTTTTGAGCAAAAAAATATCAAAATTTTTGTATTGAAAATTTTCATTTTTGACAACTTTAAAAATCCCTGTATATTGCATGGACATGTTTTCGTAATGTCAATGGTTCAGGTTTGTTTTTTTTTAAATTGAAAACTATCGTCATGTCACATGTATTATTCGGCAAATAGGTTAATGTACGGGCGGCACCTCATGAATTCTTTATTAGACCTATACTACTTTTGATATAGGTCACAGTCAAAGCAGTCAGTAAATGCAGGTATACAGTCAAAAGATTCAACTCACAGGTTTTCCGTTAGAAAATGAGAATTAAATACGAATCTGCCTAACTCACTAGATTGAAAAACATACGGGTAGCTATTTCTAACAAAAATATGTGACAACGGTTTACGCTGAGTTCGCCTTTTCTATAATCTCCCCACTTGAACAGACTGACCAGCCGACCACGCCCAGATATGAATATTAAAGTCGCCGCCTTCACAGTAACCTATTTGCCAAATTATATGAGCCACCTCCTGGAGGTTAGAAGCTTGAAATTTCGGAGTATAGTAGAAGAGGAATTGTACAATCGGGCAAGCGAAAATAAAGGCGCTGACCAGCTTCGCGGTTACCGCGAAGCTGATCTGCGCCTTTGTTTTCGCCTATGCAGATTGTTGGTTTTCCCATGGGGCGGCTCATATGTATTTGTATACAAGTATGTATATTATTTTGACTATCGTAGAAGACTTTCGTCACAGATTTACCGTTATAAATATGAATGACTCCACTGTTCCTATTGGTCGAATACATTCGTTTCATTCATTAGTATAACGGTAAACCTGTGACGTAAGTCCAACTACGATTGTCCGAGATTTATATAGCTCTGCAAATAGGTCATTGTATGGGTGTTACCTTATTAATACGTTATTGGGTATGGTCTACTTGTGACCTAAGTAAAAGCTTAAGGTATACAGTTGAGAGACTCAACTCACATGATGTCCGTTAGAATGAAATCCGAGTTTGTCTAATTTACTGGATTTGACAAAATACAGGTAGCTGATCTTTAACGGTAAATATGAGACAGCGCTCTAGGCTGACTGAGTTCGACTTTTCTATAATCTCCCTACTTGAACAGATGGACTAGCCGACCACGCCTGATATGAATATTAAAGTTGCCGCCCATACAGTGACCCATTTGCCAAGCTATACCTAATATGTATTTTACAGCAATGTAAATATGCCATATTCCATAATTCCTGATTTTGCTTCAAAACAAACGTGATACCATTTTTTCATTGAAATTTCAAATGACAATATTAAAAATACACTGTTATTTTTTGTTGAAATGTGATTGCATATTTTTTCAACAAAAAAAAAAAAAAAAAAAAAAAAAAAAAAAAAAAAGACAGTGTGTTGTTGCTTTTGAAGTCGATATATAGTTAACAAATTTAGAGCTTAACGACAGCGTTATTAAGCTAACGAAGTTTTGAACAACTGGCCCTTGGTGGTGAAACATTGTCAGGGTGTGCCAGGTGGTTCTTCCGTTTTCGGCCACTTACTCATTGGCCCCTCTCATATGAGCTGAAATAATTTTGAAAGGGACGTAAAACTGAAATTTAAAAAAAAAAGAAAAAAGAAAGAAAGAAACATTGTCACTGGGCAATCAAACTGTATTGGCTCTGATATTTCTCTTTTCAGCAAGTCAATGAGGATTATCTTTCTTAAACGGAATATTTTCATCGGTGTTCCGTTAAACCTCTCCACAAGGAAGTGGGGCGAGGTCACGAAGTGTATCGGAGTGCAGGTTAGCCAGCTTATCTTTCTTTGCAAACTCTCAGCTTTAGTTCAGTCATAGATATTATTATCCAGTCATATGTTGTTGTTGTTTTTTTTTCAAGTTGGAGAACATAAATTGAGGAATTTCTAATTATTGTTCAGTCACGAGTTGTTTTTCAAGTTGAAGAACTTAAATTAGAGAATCCCTAGACTGGTTCTGGTTCAATTAGGATACTCTCATCTTGCTAGCAAGTACGTCTGGGAACCCGTCTAGGGAATCCCTCATCATTGTCCAGTCTGGTTTTGTTCAATAAGTTGTAGAAGCAAGTCGGCAAAGTCCCCGCTATAGTTAGACGCCACAGCCTGATGTAGGGTTTTGCCATGTTTTGTCTTGAAAGCTTCGTATATCTGTTG
Organism: Rugalucina vietnamica; assembly: GCA_964017185.1. Lineage (NCBI taxonomy): Eukaryota > Metazoa > Mollusca > Bivalvia > Lucinida > Lucinidae > Rugalucina > Rugalucina vietnamica. The sequence goes on from OZ024872.1 coordinate 3,329,939, forward strand.
TAAATCAGTCTGAAAATGAAAAGAAATAAAATGAGCATGTGGCGTCAATGTTAATGAACACAAGACAGTCCCATAAATTTGATATTACCATGCATGACATTATGTTGGTTTAACTTTTAACGCAATTTATAGGGATTCAAAAAAAGGTACAAGTAGGCAAAGATCAGGAAAAGGCGCAATCAGAAAGAGACTCCCATTCCAAAAACCGAAGTGGGAAAAAAACAAACTAACAATCAGGCACTTATACCATGAAACATATCGTAAGCCGAATGAGCAGCTATTTTCCCAATAGGTGGCCACTCAGTTACCTTAATTAAAAATATAAAAATAAGAAATCAGTAAAAGATCCCCACTCCAAAAACCGAGGACTCACCAAACTAGATTATTGAATTGGTCTTGATGTATACTTTGTCAAGTTTTCATTTTGGGCGGTATAGCGTCGGATATACGGTCGGAAATTTTGTTTGACGGCGACGCGTCAATTTGAATATTGTTATCTCCATTCTAATGTCCTTTTTAATATAAACATCGAAAATGCAGTGTATCCTCGGTTTTTGGAGTGTGGATCTTTTTCTGATTGCGCCTTTTCTTGATCTTTGCCTACTTGTACCTTTTTTCACGAAACTTGAGCGTCACGAGCGACGTACAACCACGACGTTAACCAATCAAAAGCGACGTTGCTCATGACGCTGGGTTTGCGACGGCATATTGCAGATTCTTACACACCCTGTCTATACACTGAAACAAAGTTATAAAGAGGCCACTTTTCAAACTCATTTTTTGTTTCTAAGCCAAGTTCAAAATTGCACAATTTTTTGCCAAAAGACGTGTCTTTCAAGTAAGTAAAGTTCCAAAGTGTTAAGAAATAATTTTCTTTTACTAAAGGCGTTTTTGGAGTAAAAATGCAAAAATCAATGTTTTTAAATAAAAAATTGGATACAGCACACCATTTATTGAAATTAGGAACGGGTGTCATCAAAGGGGTCGTTACGGCTCGGAAAAACATCAAACATTCGAATTTTCTCTACTGGTAGAATTTTTATGCATTTTTAAAAATCGCCAATTTTGAGATTTTTTGAAAAATTCATAAATGTGCCTCTTAAACATGTTGACCCCTGTTAAATTCCCTTGATGAGGCCTGGAAATGAGAGATATAATTCGACTGAACTGTTTTTGACCATTTTCGAGGACCAACATGTCAAGGCTGCCGCACACTTCCGGTTTCAATGCCAATTTTTAACGAACAAAATAACAGAATTTGTGGACGATTTTTTTAATTTTCAAAGTTTATCAGAGTCTAGTCTTTGACCTAAATAATCGCTGAAAATTTCAATGCCGTGCTGCTGATAATAAGGCAACTGGAGAAGAACAAAGTTGGTATGCAAATTGCATACAAAAGCTGAATTCCTGTTATTCAGGTTGTTGTCTTCTTGCATGTGCAAAACAGAAACGAAGATTCTTATTGCAGCAACACTTTTGACTTAATTTTATCTTGCATCATGGCAGTCAGTAGCACTTTCAAATAAATTAAAATGTAAAAACACAACGTCATAATATGACATTTAATTTGATGTTAATAAAGTGTGACTTTTTGAAATAGGGTACCTTTACACATGCTTCGTCTGTGTGAGAAGTATCACGCATTTTGGAACGCAGAAACTCACAGAGCCACTGTTAGACATTGGTTTATTCATATGATCATGAATTTTAATTGATCGTATTTTACTTTCTGAACTAGAAGACAAAATATGAGGTGGCCTCTTATAACTTTTTTTCAGTGTAGTAGCCACTGGTAAAGTGCAGTGATATATTAAGCAGTTATTTCATGCCTATTTGGTGAATTGTCAAAACTATGCCCCGAGGTGCCGTTGACAGCTCAATGAATTATTGCCCGAGGCCGTTAGGCCGAGGACAATTGCGCATTGAGCTGTTAACGGCACCGAGGGACATAGTTTTGACTATTCTGCCAAACAGCCATGAAATAACTGCTTTATTACCCAACTAAACCAGAAATCATTAGCGATTTCGTTACAAAATTGACTACTAATTGTCCTGCGACGTTATTTACGCTCGAGATATTCTACGTTATGCTCGTGACGTTGACGTCATCGGTCATGGTATAGTTAAAACTATTCCACCCGTTTTATCCATTATGTTTGCATAGGTGACGTCACTAGCATGGTATAGTCAAAACTATGGACCGGCTGGTGACGTCACATTTCATGCATTTCGTACATCGCGTGCCATTTGAGCACTGATTTGTGCAGATAGTCAAAACTATTCAATTCATTTTTATACAGGGGGTTGGGTAATAATAAACAGTTATTTCATGCCTGGTTGGGGAATAGTCAAAACTATGTCCCGAGCTGCCGTTGACAGCTCAATGCATTATTGCCGGTGGCCGAACTGCCAAACAGCCATGAAATAACTGCTTTATAACCCAACTAAACCAGAAATCATAAGCGATTTCGTTACAAAATTGACTACTAATTGCTGCGCGACGTTATTGCCGCTCGAGATATTCTACGTTATGCTCGTGACGTTGACGTCATAGGTCATGGTCATAGTTCAAAACTATTCCACCCCGTTTTTCCATTACGTTTGCAAGGGTGACGTCACTAGCATGGTATAGTCAAAACTATGGACCGGCTTATGACGTCTCATTTGTCGCATTACATGCATTTCGTACATCGCGTGCCAATTAAGCACTGATTTGTGCAGATAGTCAAAACTATTCAATTTATTTTTATACAGGGGGTTGGGTAATAATGAGTGATATATCACTGGGTGGTTAAGCTTGACGTTACTTTCCGCTGTTTTGACGCCATTTTGATAAAATTTAGATGTCAGCTATCCCAAAAGTCACGTTACCTTGACGTTAGACGGTGTAACGTTATTTCAACGCGTTCAAAACGTAACGAACGTATGTAAATGTTTGCGGTGCAGTCAAAAGTTTGGCGAGATTGCTTCAGTGCAATGATGGAAAAGTTAAAGAAACTTTTATGGTTTAAAATGATTTTATGCCGTTTATTGTGTGTTAGAACCGAAATAGATCAGCTCTAGTGCGTGAATTGTTGTGTAATATATCACTGCTTGTCGGTCAGTTGTACACAGATAAATCACTCGCGCAGCACGCTCGTGATTGGCTCTGCTTTACAACTGACTTCCAAACAGTGATATATAACTCACTTCACAATTCACTGCAAGAGCTGATCTATTTCTTAAATATACTGTCGCAAATATTTGACGTTATCTAATCAGACGTCGCGATACATTCTCACTGAGTGCATTAGAATTTGCTTTCTAATAGACAACAAGAGCAAATAAATTTCTATTGCTTCTTGTAAATATGTTTTGTATGATATTGTAATTAACCACTTGTTGTACATGCGAAAAGAATCGTATTTTTTTTATTCCCATAAATTATTTAACGTAATTGTATTGAATTGTATTCTTACTTTTACCGTGAGGATAACATGTTCGTGAAATGTTTACCCTTCATATCTCACATTTATGGAGTAAAACTCAGGTTCACAGGGGTATAAATGTGATGTGATTCTAATGTGTACCCACAATCATTGTTTTGAGCATAAATATTGAAAATATCACAATTTTTCCAATGAAATTTTCAGTTTTACTGCTGTTAAAAGTCTCTGTATATTACATGGGCGTGATGATTACCTCCGCCCTCGAGATGAGGATATTGATTACCACTCTGTCATTACTGCTGAACCCCTTCATCGATGTGTGAAGAGTTTCTGTGTAGTAATTCATGCTGTCTTCAAGATATGAAGCTGCAACAAATGTGTAATTATATTATAAACTGATAAAACTAACTATCATGCAGAATGTTCCATCTTAATATGTGCAGAATGTTCAATCTTAACATGTGCAGCCTCTACGCTTAAATCGATATATTAACGGAAAAAAATATACTGCGTATACGTTTGTGAGGCGACTAAGTAGGAAATGCGCTTAAATAGGGAAAACCCGTCCAGGTGAAGAAAGAAAATTGCGCTTATCTCGGAAATTCGTTCACAGCGCTTAAGTAGGAAACGCCAGAAAACTAAAGGCAATTCCTTTTAAATGTTTCATAAAAGACACCCGACTTTTGTATATGCGATAATATTAGCATAGATCAGCTGAGCTGCTGAGCAGTGCTTGTGCTACAATACAAAAATAGTAGGTCTACAATCCATCTGTTTTCTGCCCAAAGTATCAAGAGTAGATTTCTGCGGCTGAGCAACATATTGTGTGTCTTACCTGACCTGATACCACGAAGCCATCTTTTAACGCTCGTGGCTTAAATGTGTTGCCCCCTTTCATTCATGTAATGGGTGATTGTATGTTTTCAATTACAGACAGAGCTGACCTTCTATGCCTGCTTTGATAGTTTAAAGTTCGATCAAAACCTATGCTCATGCCTCTATCATAGGTCCCGTTCTTGGTTGCATATAGTATAAAATGCTAGCAATTGTTTCGTCGAAGATTTATGTTATACCAAAACTAGAAACATAGTCGTCGACAAACCGCATGGTTTTAAACATAACGCTAAAGATGTGGTTTGATGACTAAGTTATCACCCCAGAAGCCGCAGTCGATTTCGTTTGTTCGTGTTCAATTACTGATTAATATCTCACTCAACATTTTTTGGCCGGAACCTTTGGATAGTAGCAACTACCTCACACATACACCAACAGTTTATTACCACGAAATGCCTAGATAAACACCTAGCATTAATTTGTTGGTGGAGGGGGGGATGCAACACGAGAATAAATATCATTTTCATTGTCCGTCCTGGCCCGTGGTAACAAATGGTTCATATGTAATAAAATGATGTGTATTTAATATTCAGGAATAAATGCATTACGAAAACTAGAGGTTTTTCAGCAGTAAAATTGAAAGTTTTGTCGGATTTTTTTTTTTTTTTTTTTTTTTTGGGGGGGGGATGCACGTTAGAACCGCCAAACTCCTGCATACCCCAGTTTTGCTATACAAAGGTAAGATGTTGGGGGGTACTCTTTACACGGACGTTTTCATGATGAAATGTAAAAAAAGAAAAAAAGATCAGCTTGTGCAGCATCAAATGTGTTTGCTGCTAGAGTAGCGTGGTAACTGTGCAGGTTGCGCATTTCTTTCGTGTGGTATTATGGCAAAATTTCGAAAGCCATTGCAACAGCGAAAATTCCTTTAAAATTAACCCCCCCGAATACAGGTTTTTGTTGGTTACACACAATTCACAGGCGATTAGCCAGTGGTTAGCAGATAATCGGTGTTTTAATTACAATTTTAGCTGCACTATTGAAACTGATAGTTTATTGATGTAAACAATCGGAAAAAGCAGAACTGCTTATCATGTATAATGCCACATAAATCCCGCCTACATCCATTTTGATTTTCACTTTCTATTCCCTGCCCAAAGATACAACATGGCGCATTTTCCTTTCTTTTTCTACTGTTGTTTTGCGTTTATACAGTTCAAGTTTTGTGTGCGGGAAAAAGTAATGAAGGTGTAGTACAAGTACTGGACCCTCTCCTACAGTTACCTCCCCTATATCACAAGTACTGGTCCCTGTCCTACAGTTACCTCCCCTATATCACAACTACTTGTCCCTGTCCCACAGTTACCTCCCATTTTTCACAAGTACTGGTCCCTGTCCAACAGTTACCTCCACTATATCACAAGTAGTGGTCCCTGTCCTACAGTAACCTCCCCTATATCACAAGTACTGGTCCCTGTCCAACAGTTACTCCAACTATATCACAAGTACTGGACCCTGTCCTACAGTTACCTCCCCTATATCACAAGAACTGGTCCCTGTCCTACAGTTACCTCCCATATATCACATGTACTGGTCTCTGCCCAACAGTTACCTCCACTATATCACAAGTACTGGACCCTGTCCTACAGTTACCTCCCCTATATCACATCCTCTATATCACAAGTACTGAACCCTGCCCTACCGATATATCCCATATATCACAAGTACTGGACCCTATCCAACAGCTAACTCCACTGTATCAGAACTGGACCCTTTCTTACAGTTACCTTTCCTATATCACAAGTACTTGTCCCTTTTGGACCGGTACATCCACTATACCACAAATACTGGAACCTGTCATACAGTTACTCCCCTATATCACAAGTACTGTATTGGTCCCAATCTTACAGGTACATCCTCTATATCACATGTACTGCTCCCTGTCCTATAGTAACCTCACCTATATCATAAGCACTTGACTCTGTCCTAAAGTTTCCTTTCCCATATCACAAGTACTGGGAACTGCCCTACCGCTATTTATCGTAAATCACATGTACTGAAAAAGTACAAGTAGGCAAAGATCAGGCAAAGGCGCAATCAGAAAAAGACTCCCACTCCAAAAACCGAGGTGGGAAAAAACCAAACTAACAATCAGGTACTTATACCATGAAAACATTTCGTAAGCCGAATGAGCAGCTATTTTCCCAATAGGTGGCCACTCAGTTACCTTAACTTAACTAAAAATATGTAAACATACATAAGGCGCCAACAACACAAAAATATTTTAAACACCAAGACATAAAACAAAAAGAACCACCCCAGAAGTATCGACTTGGAACGATCAGTAACACAAAGTTACTGGCGGGTTTAAATCGATTTTACACGGCCGTAACCTCACCCTCAGCTTCTGCAGTGGTTCATAACATTTAGTTAGTTCTTCGGTCCTCGTGGTGAATCTCTAACTAGTAAATGAATCATCAAGAACAAACAAATAAATCATGATAAACATCCTGATGAATCAAAAACCAGGACTCACAGATTCAGTAAGCTGCCCGACGATGGAGATCCCTGGGCGCCAAATAACTTACTAACTCCGTAGCTAAAGAAAAACATCAGTTGGACCCCGGTGGGCCAAGCAACAGACATGAAACCTGTCCTGTCGATTCATCTCCTATATCACAAGTACTGGACCCTGCCCTACCGGTACATCCCCTAAATCACAAGTACATGACTCTGTCCCACAGTAACCTCCCCTATATCACAAGTACTGGTCCCTATCCTACCGGTACATCCTTGTACCGTGTTTTACCGGTTCTTCTCCTGTATCACAAATACTGGACCCTGCCGTAGAGGTACATGTACATCCCCCATATCACAAGTACTGGATCCTGTCCTACCGTAACAACCCCTATAACAAAACCCCTATATCAAAAGACCAGGACCATGAACTACCGGTACATCCCCTATATCACAAATACTGGACCATGCCATGCCGGTATAATCCGTATGTCATAAGAAATGGACTCTGTCCTACTGTAACAACCCCTATATCACAAGTACTGGTCCCTGTCCTACCGGTATATCCCCTATATCACAAGTACTGGAACCTGTCACACTGTTAATTCCCCTATATCACAAGTACTGGACGATGTCCTACCGGTACACCCCCATATCAGAAGAACTGGACCCTGTCCTACAGTTACATCTCTATGCCACAAGTACTGGACCCTGACCTACCGGTACATCCCCTATATCACAAGTACTGGACCCTGCCCTACCGATACATCCCCTAAATCACAAATGCTGGACTCCGTCCCACAGTAACCTCCCATATATCACAAATATTGGTCCCTATCCTACCGCTTCATCCCCTATATCGCAAGTACTGGTCCCTGTCCTACAATTACCTCCCATATATCACAAGCACTGGTTACTGTCCTACCGCTAAGCCCACTATATCCCTAGTATTGTACCCTTACGTACCGGTGCATCCCCTATATTACAAGGACTGGTCCCTGTCTTACAGAAACCACCCCTATATCACAAGAACTGGACACTGTCCTACCGGTATTGTCCAAAAATATTCACCTGGTGTTGGGTGAACTCTATTAGTATATAATTATAGTTCGTTGCAATTCTAAATATATCTTCGGACCACTTCGTGATTGCTCGTACATCATCGTGACTCTTCGTGATTATTAAAAAGGTAAATGTATCGGTATATAAGGTTGCTATCCCAAGAAATTGTTCAGGACTGCATAGCTCAAATGGTAGAGCACGCAGATTAAGAGTACATTACTTTTTCATTTAACCGATAGCGGTTCGAGTCCCACTAATGATCGCATTTTTATTTTTATTTCTTATGTACCCTATTCATTCTCTGTCGTATTTAATAATTTGATTTATTTTGGTCAATTTGTGTATGTTTTTTATCTCTCTCTCTCTCTCTCTCTCTCTCTCTCTCTCTCTCTCTGGTCGGAAGAGTCATCTCTGAGGTTGATGACCAGTGCGATAAAGTTGTATTTGAAAGCCATTATGTTGCAGGATATGGCGCATGAAAAGTGCAATAAAGCAAGAATATCATGTTCTCCGTGCAATTGCTTTTGATAAAACGTGATGTGCATTTTATTTATTAAATAAAAAGAAAAATATATTTTCACCTTCTATGAGATTCGAACAAGCGACCCTCAGGTTACAAATCCGGTGTCCTAACCACTGAGCTATGGTCCTTCTGATAAACGATGTAGCAAACTGCTTATATATTGGGTACACATTCTTCGCGTACTTTATCGAGTCTTACCGAGGTTGCACGAGTTAATTACGATAATATCGATAATTTATTATACAGCGTCATAGCGATTTAATTTATGCAATGCATAAAGGTCAACGTCTGGTGAATATTTTTGGACAATACTCCTATATCACAAGTAGTGGACCCTGTCCTACTGTTAAAGCCCCAATATCACAATTACTGGTCCTTGTCATAGCGGTACATACCCTATATCACAAGAACTGGACCCTGTCCTACAGTTACCACTCCTATATCACAAGTAGCGACGTTACAACCTTTGTTACATTGACAGTACGTTAATCATAAAGAAGGAGCCTCTGGCCATGTTCGTAAAGCCCCTACCTCACTGGAATGCGACAACTGGAGACTAGTTCGAGACTATTTCGCGACAAAGATCAACTATATAAACACAATTTTCACATTTCAGTCTCAATGAATGGACTTTATGAGACAAATACGCGAATTTCGGTCTTATTTTGAAAATACATCTCGGTACTGTCGCGCGATAGTTACTGTCGTATGACAGTCGCGTGACATTCGTGAGATTGTCTCACGACGTTTACACGAATGTAGCTTTAGTGATTTTTATTTGTACGACAGTTGCGAGACATTCGTGAGAGTGTCTCACGACATTCGAACGAATGTCGCTTAGTTTTATTTTCTCGCCAGATAGTCGCGAGGACTGTCGCGCGACTATCTACGCGAAATTTTCGCATTGTGAATTCGCCAAAATTTCGTGGCGACATGTTTGCGACACTCGCTTGAACGTCGTACGACTGTCGCACAACATTCGCGCGACAGTCTTGCGAAATGTTTTGCCGAAAAATTCGCATACAGTTTTTAAACATGTTTAAAACCTTCGCGACCAGTTCGCGACTCGTTCGCAACACATGAAAATTGTATTATGTATATACGTTTGCTGTCTGCAGTACCCAAGTCAAGGAAAGGACCATTATAGGCCTAGCCTACTGTCTAATCATTTGATTCTTGTTTATATACTATTTGTATGCATGAATGTATGTATATATATGTAATCATGAAATTTCTAGTAAATAATAAATAAACATGAAAATTGTCACGACACTCGTGCTACTCAACTTGCAAAACAGTCGCATTTGCATGCCATTGAGATACTAGCTTAAGCTGTAAACTCAGGTTTGTGTTAGATAGGGTCGAAAAATCTTTCAGACAGGTTTTTTCACGACACAGCGTATTGATATCCTATATTAATGCAATTAACAAGTTGCAGTTATAAGTCCGACTCTTATAAACTTTTCCAAGTTGGTTAGTCGTTTTCCCACATAGTCGCATTTCCCACTTAGTCGCATTTCCCACTTAAGCGCCTGACGGACGTTTTCCTAGATAGTCGTAACTTTTTCCTACTTAAGCGCATTTCCGACTTAGCCGCCTAACACACGTTATTAAACCAAAATGTAAACCTCTTGGTTAACATAATGTGCAGTCTTTGCTTCAAGCACAAACATAAGCATCAAACACAGTATAAGCATTGGCCAGGTCCGTTACATGTTTACCACACGGGATCAAATTTTCGCATATGCAAAAAACTGTTTCCTCTCTTGGACAGTGTAGTGCCCGTTGATGTCCTTTGATGCTGCTTTCTGTCACCAGTTGCGACTCTGTCAGTACATGTATTTGTATGCTATTGCACTACCAAACGTGACGATGTTAACGGGTGCTACAATACATTGTATATAATTTAAAACCGTTCTCTGCACGGCCTATATAATGTAGTGATATTACCCATTGTGAGTAGAGCATCTCTGAAATCACCTTTTGTTGACTGTGTTATAGCTTCCTTCAATGGCAGGTCGGTTATCTAAAATAAACATGGATGCTTGTATGTCAATTTAGGAAAAGGATGGAAGGAAGGAAGGAAGGAATGAAGGAAGGAAGGAATGAAGGAAGGAAGTAAGGAAGGAAGGAAGGTAGGAAAAAAGGAAGGAAGGAAGGAAGGAAAAAAGGAAGGAAGGAAAAAGGAAGGAAGTAAAAAAGAAAGTATACGTTATTACTTTATTTTATAAAAGTGTTCCATTTTGTTTTCAACATTTTTCTATGGACCCTCCCTAGTTTCGACGAGTGTAGATCACTAATTTTCAAGTTAGAGTTTTTCGGATTCGGTCATTTTTTGTTACTAAATGGAGTTAATTCTTCAAGAAACACTAGCAGTGACAATAGCTCCATTAAAATTGCTAAAAATGTTATCTGGAAAAGATCCGTTACCACAAAGTCAGAAAACAAAATCCAGATCGTGACAAAGCAAACCCTCGAATTTCAAAGATCTCACAAGGAATCATGGTTGATAGTTTGTATTCATATTTGTAATTTGTGAAAGAATAACCAGTTTTGTACTAAGGCTGAAAATTTTATGTTTTTATGGGAACTATTTACAAAGCTGCACTCTGATTTTCATTCAACGTATAGTTCAGAATTCACGGTAAAGTGGCTGTTACGATTTACTTGGAACGGGTAAGTGTAATTTTGCAAGAAAAATAATATTCCAGCATGAATTTTGCTCAGCATTAGTGCAAAAATATTTATTCTTTCACAAGTTAAAAATAAAAATACCAACCGTTAATCATGGCTCCTTGTTGAATCTTTGAAACTCGAAGATGAGTTCCATATTAGTGCGCAGCTGTACAGTGCCCTGTGAATAATGTTTATATTAATCGCTATAAAATAAAATGAAATAAATAAAAAAAAATTACTTGTTTTATACAATGTAACTACCTTTTGGTAAATATGCCACACAGAAGCAAACTGTTGTTTGTTAAAAGACGTAAGAATTTCTATCAAAGCATCTTCGTGGTCCTGTGTTGGTCGCTCTCCGGGCTACAACACAAAAATATTCAAGACACTTTATTTAAAAATAAGCAATGTCCAGTTATAAATTTACAACAATGTTGCATTTAACCATGCCGTGAACTTGAATGAACATTATCCATCGAGTAAAAAAGAAACTTCCATGTACTTTTGCATTTACTAGTAGCACTGTTCTCCCAATACAAATGGGAAGTTGGCCGTAAACTTTTTGGTAGATCGCTTCTCGTTTGATCTAATGTTAGAGTCTCAAGCAGAATGCGAAGTAATGCGGAGTGATTTTCATGATCTAGTTACAGATTAGTTATGAAAAGGTACAAGAGGGCAACAATCAGGAAAAGGCGCAATCAGAAAGAAACTCCCATTCCAAAAACCGAGGTGGGAAGTAACCAAATTGACAATTAGGTATTTATACTCATGTTGTGAACCATTGCAATAGCTGAGGGTGAGGTTAGGTACTTGTAAAATCCGATTTATGTCCGCCTGTAATTTTATATTACTGATCGTTCCAAGGCGATACTTCTGTGGTGGTTCTTATTGTTTTATGTCTTGGTGTTTAAAAGATTGTTGTGCTGTTGGCGCCTTATGTATGTTATAATATTTTTAGTTAAGTTTAGGTAACTCAGTGACCACCGATTGGGAAAATAGCTGCTCATTCGGCTTACGATATGTTTTCATGGTATAAGTACATGATTTCTTGTACCTTTTTATAGAACATATCGTAAGCCGAGTGAACAGCTGTTTCCCAATACGCGGCCACTCAGTTACCGGAACTTTACTAAAACTATGAAAACGTACATAAGGTACAAACAGCACAAAAATTCGACTCAAAAAATAAAACAAATAGAACCACAACAGAAGTATCGCATTGGAACGATCAGTTATATAAAATTACTTGGGGGGGGGGGGGGGGGGGCTTAAACCGGTTTTACAGGGCCCTAACCTCACCCTTATCTTCTGCAGTAGTTCGTAACATATAGTAATTTGTTCGGTCCTCGTGGTAAATCAACATGGACAAACAAATAAAGCATAATAACCATCATGATGAATCAAAAACGAGAACTCACAGACTCGGTACGCTACCCTACGATGGAGATCCCTGGGCGCCGATTAACTTACTGAAATCCGGAGTTTTTAACCCAATCATGGTTGATAACTATGCTGCCTTATTTAATTGCACGCCGGTGGGTTGGGCGTCAGACTCTATGATGGACCCGACATAAAGCTATTCATATTAGTTGGTTGGGACCGGAGCTTCTTGTCTGTTGCTTGGCCCACCGGGGTTCAACTGGTGTTTTTCTTTTGCTCCGGGTTTCAGTAAGTTTTTCGGCGCCCAGTGATTTCCATCGTCGGGCAGCTTATTGAATCTGTTGAGTCCTCGTTTTTGATTCATCAGGGTGATTATCATGATTTATTCGTTTGGGATCAATTGTATTATAGGGGAACCCTTGATTTCCTCGTATACAGAGAAGAAAATGTGGATACCTTAGTCACAAATGATATATCAATATCTCAACTTGGTATATAGATATTTAGATAGGAAAAGCAGTCAAAACTAACCTCCTGTCGGCCTTTTTTAATTCAGCATGTCTCCGTAAGGGGTGACACCAGTCAAAAATTGTCTATAGGCCACAATGCAAATTGTCGCACTTTGTGACACTCCCAGCTGTTACCAAACATTTTATGACCAAAAGGACTCCCCTCGCCTTATAGCTCAGCCATACATCTACCCAACGAGCCTAGTTCAAAGGGGGGTTGACCGTTGAGTTTTTCCGGTAATCCGTTTTGCAACCACCCTAGGGTTGGGTTTTACCCTATAGAATGGTGCAGATTTGAGGAGGGGGTAGTTTACAGACAGAAGCTTGCGACGAGAAATAGTCTCTTTTAAGATCGTGTTTTGTACACCCAAATGTCGTACACTAGTGATACTTTGCAGTGCATACTAAATATAAAACAAACACAAATAAATGTGCTCGTAATACAGTGTCAAACTCACCTAGGCAAAATTTTCAAATGCACTATTTTCGTGGGGGTACGGCGGAGTGATAAATTTTGAGCGGTGTCGCACCGTAAAGCGATCTTTAGCAGCCATTTTGTAGAACTGTTTCCGGGCTTTTCTCGGGTAAAACATGAATCTTGTCTAGTTGCTTCATTAAGGTTGATCTGGTCATTTGAGATCGTGTCGTTTCGATCAAGTGCAACTGATCAAGGATTGTCCTTATTCCTTAGTCCTTATTCCGTGAATGTCAAAAGGTTGCCGCTTTGGGGAAGTTAAAGAAGGTCGTTTCGGTCCAGACAATTAACACCACCGGTGAATACCCCTTATTCCGTTATTGTTTCCACATTTCTAGCCCAGGCATAATAACACTAGAAAAAGAATGGTATCCACATTTTCGTCTCTATATAGGGAGGTTTCCACATTTTTTAGATATACAACAAATCATGGAAAAGCCCAGAAATGTGGATACTTTTCTATATAGGGAGGTTTCCATATTTTTAGATATACGACAATTCATGGAAAAGCCCAGAAATGTGGATACTTTACTATATAGGGAGGTTTCCACATTTTTAGATATACGACAATGTGAGGGTTTCCCATCAAAAAATGTGGAAACCTCCCCATATAGTAAAGTATCCACATTTCTGGACTTTTCCATGGCTTTTCCATGAATTGTCGTATATCTAAAAAATGTGGAAACCTCCCTATATAGTAAAGTATCCATATTTCTGGGCTTTCCAATGAATTGTCGTATATCTAAAAAATGTGGAGACCTCCCTATATAGAGACGAAAATGTGGATACCATTCTTTTTCTAGTGTTATAATGCCTGGGCTAGAAATGTGGAAACAATAACGGAATAAGGGGTATTCACCGGTGGTGTTAATTGTCTGGACCGAAACGACCTTCTTCAACTTCCCCAAAGCGACCTTAAGCAAACGAACTGGCTTCATGTTTTACCCTTAGTGCGATTGCGCAGAAAGGACAAACATTGTAAAAACGACGACGCTAAACACGCATCGACCTCAACTTTTTAAACATCAAAAAACTGAACTTTTTGGCCCAGGCTGATGTATCTTAATATAGGATATGAAGTTGAGATATTGAAATATGATTTAGGACTAAGGTTTCCACATTTCCTTCTCTATATAGGACGAAACCACATAGGTTCCCTCAAAGTACCATTATTCCTTCGTTTGTCCTTGATGATCTATTGACTAATTGGAGATTTACCACGAAGACCGAACAATTAACTAAATGTTATGAACAACTGCAGAAGCTGAGGCTGAGGTTAGACGCCTGTAAAACCGGTTTAAGCCCCCTCCCCCCCCCCCGAGTAATTTTATAATACTGATCCTTCCACGGCGATACTTCTGTTGTGGTTCTAATTGTTTTCTGTTTTGAAGTCGAATTTTTGTGCTCTTTGAGCCTTATGTACGTTTTCATATTTTAAGTTCAGTTCGTGTAACTGAGTGGCCGCCTATTTAGAAATAGCTGCTCTCTCGGCTAACGATATGTTCTCTTGGTATACGTAACTAAGTGCTCATATATAGATAATAATCTATAAACTATAGCCGCGTCACGAAAAAAAAAACACGGCTTGTATGTTTTCGACTAGGGTCGCTTGTGGATTTATGAGCATAAATTTTACAAAAACAACAACAGTAATCAATTATATATTATCTGTACAAAAGAAAGTACAGGCCTAAACATATTGCATGCTCAAGTCTCTATTAAACTAACCAAGAGATTTGGAGCATTTCAATTACATAGTTTTGAAGATATGAAAAAATCAACAATATTTTTTTCTGGAAAACATATTTCTATAAAATTTCACATCATGTGCTTTTTCGACGTTTAAAATGTCGTAAAAGCTAATAGAAATAATGTTATGACACAACGGGCTTCCCAGTACATAATTTTTTAAATTTATGTGTTTTACCCTCCATAATCTTCTTGCATCTTCTTCGACTGTCCGTTCATCTGTCTGTATGCCATCATTATCAGAATGACTAAGTTGAACAAGGCACAGAGTTTGAAAGGACCCACTGGTATCCCCTCTAATGTCATCATCTACCGAGTGACTATTATAAGTCAGGTCAGTTTAACTGCTACTGTAACATGTAATCAGTACTACCTGTTGTCATGCGGTGCAGATGGGGCTCGTTAGCCTTGGAAGGCAACTCATCTAGGAGTTAAGCTAGTACTCTACACAAAAATCTAGCTGGGCAGGGGGAACTCATTAGTCTTGGTTGACAGTCCTCCTAGGAGTTTACAGGTCTCTAAACAAAACCTAAGGAAGGGTAGATGGAGCTCTTCAGCTGTGGCCAGCAATTCATCTAGGAGAAGGAAACTCCAAAATCAAACCTGTGTGTCTGGATATGCCTAGTCAAGATATGCAAAGACTGTTTCGGTAGATGGAGCGGAAGAAATCACCTGATTCAACGGTTCAGAAAGCGATACAGCAACATGTTGTGGAACATGCAGAGCGTGACAAGGCACTAAAGATGTTACGGTCATCCACTGCATCCAAACCCAACTCCAGACGTCTTGACCTGTGTCTTGCCTCTGGGCGCAGCTGGGCGAGGACTAGAGAGTGAGGTTGACGTTGCGCACCTCTTCCTCACTATAATCCAATTTCATAGCGCATGTCATCTTATTTCTCAACACACAAGCACTTGCATACACAACAATTTCATCACACTTGCACCCACATACCTACAAAGTCCTGTGGCGATGGGCGAGTGGCGAAGCAGCAGGTGTAGGACACACTGGGAGCTGTAGTTGCAGACCTGCACACAGGCGGCTCAGTTCAAATGGTCGCTTTCTGTGAGGAGAAGCAGTAAGCAGAATTCGGCAGTTGGCTGAGCGACTGAGCAGACCTATTTAGGACCGCACTGCTCACCCCCGTAGCATGGGGAAGGGGCTAGAAAAGGTGCCCTAAACAACTGCCTGCTTCAAACCCCCTGGCTGGTTAACCGCGATCAGCGGGGATCCCCTTAAGCGGTCGAAATACAAAGAAAAAAGCTAGAGTAATTCCCTTACGGATTGGCGCATGGAATGTGCGTACTTTAATGGACAATGCTGGGTCAGATAGACCACAGCGTAGAACGGCCATTGTGGGCAGAGAACTTGGGAGGTATGATATACAGATAGCTGCATTGAGTGAGACTCGGTTCGCAGATGTTGGGGAGATCAAAGAAGTTGGTGCTGGATACACCTTCTTCTGGAGTGGACGCAAAAGTGAAGAGAGGCGTGAAGCAGGAGTTGGCTTTGCCATCAAAACAGAACTTGTTGGTAAGCTGTCAGGATTGCCAAAAGGCATTAATGACCGTCTAATGACATTGAGACTTCCTCTGTCAGGCAATAAACAAGCAACTATTGTCAGTGCTTATGCACCCACAATGACCAATCTAGATGAGGTCAAGGACAAGTTCTATGATGACCTAGACAATGTTATTTCTGCAACACCCCGCACAGACAAGCTTATCCTTCTTGGCGACTTTAATGCCAGAGTGGGTACAGACCACCAGACCTGGGAAGGAGTTATAGGTCCAGAAGGGGTTGGAAAGTGCAACAGCAATGGTCTCTTGCTTCTCAGGAAGTGTGCTGAACATGACCTTCTAATCACCAACACAGTCTTCCGTCTACCTAATAGGAACAAAACATCCTGGATGCATCCCCGTTCCAAACACTGGCATCTCATAGACTATGTCATAGTGCGGAGAACAGACAGGCAGGATGTTAAAGTGACAAAGACTATGTGTGGTGCAGACTGCTGGACAGATCATAGACTGGTTGTCAGCAAACTCAACCTGAGAATACAGCCTGCGAGGCGACCTCAAGGCAAGAAAGCTCCTAAGAGACTGGATGTCTCAAAGCTGAATAAAGACAGCATGAGACAAGATTTCTTAACAGACATTTGCAACCAACTGGATGCAATGAATCTCAGTTCAGAGGACCCCGAAGAAAACTGGACAGATTTCCATAAAACAGTTCTTTCTTCAGCTGCAAGCACCTTAGGCCATCCATCTCGCAAACATCAAGACTGGTTTGATGAGAATGATGACGAAATTCAGAGGCTTCTTGAAGAAAAACACCGATTGCACAAGGCACATCAAGATGATACTAGCTCAGTATCAAAGAAAGCAGCCTACAGCAACATTTGTAAGACAGTCCAGACCAAGCTTAGGGACATGCAAGATTCCTGGCTGAGGAAGAAAACAGAAGAAATTCAGTCTTTTGCGGATAGAAAGGACATGAAGAAATTTCATGATGCACTGAAAACCATTTATGGTCCAAAGAGTTCTGGAGCCACCACATTGCTCAGTGCAGATGGAAACACTCTTCTCACAGATAAAGAAGCTATCTTGGAAAGGTGAGCAGAACACTTCAATAGTGTGCTTAATCGACCATCAAGCATCAATGAGGATGCAATCGACAGACTTCCACAGATAGAGTGCAATTTTCTGTTAGATGAATTTCCTACCGTTACGGAAACAAGAAAAGCAGTTCAACAACTATCATCTGGCAAAGCCCCAGGTGCAGATGCAATTCCTGCCGAAGTTTACAAGGCTGGGGGGCTACCCATGGCAGAGAAACTGACAGAGTTGTTTCACTGTATGTGGAGAAAGGAGGCTATCCCACAAGAATTTAAGGATGCATCCATAATCCACCTATACAAGCGGAAAGGAAATCCTCAAGTCTGTGACAATCACAGAGGCATCTCCCTCCTATCAATTGCTGGGAAGATACTTGCAAAAATTCTGTTGAATCGTCTGAATGTTCATCTTGATCAGACGGGACTTATCCCAGAAAGTCAATGTGGATTCAGAAAAGACAGAGGGACAATAGACATGATATTCACAGCAAGACAGCTTCAGGAGAAATGCCAAGAACAGAATGTAGATCTATACATGACGTTTGTTGACCTCACCAAAGCTTTTGACACTGTTAGTCGTGATGGACTCTGGAAAATCATGGCCAAGTTTGGCTGTCCACCCAGATTCATAGCAATGGTGCGGCAGTTTCATGATGGCATGCAGGCACGTGTGCAAAATGATGGAGAGTTCTCTGAACCATTTGAAGTAACAAATGGGGTCAAACAAGGCTGTGTTCTGGCACCAACACTGTTCAGCATGATGTTTTCTGCCATGCTTATGGATGCTTTTCAGGACAGTGACACTGGTTTTCCAATCAGGTACCGTTTTGATGGCAACATATTCAACCTCAGAAGGTTGCAAGCCAAAACTAAGGTCCAGACTGATGTGCTAGATGAGCTCCTCTATGCAGATGATATGGATAAGAATGCCAGCACAGAGGCAAAAATGCAAAGAGCCATGGATCAAGTCTCACAGTCATGTGATAACTATGATCTCACAATCAGCACAAAAAAGACAGAGGTTGTACACCAACCAGCGCCCGGAAAGCCATATAATGAACCAACCATCACTGTGAATGGGCAAAAACTGAAAGTTGTTGACAAGTTCACCTACCTGGGAAGCACTCTCTCCAGAGCAGTGCATATTGATGATGAGATCACTGCCAGAATTGCAAAGGCTAGTGTGGCATTCGGACGACTCCGTGCAAATGTCTGGGAGCGAAATGGAATCAAGCTTGACACCAAGCTGAAAGTTTACAAGGCTGTGGTACTGCCAACCCTCTTGTATGCATGTGAGACCTGGACAGTATACCAACGCCATGCAAAGAGACTTAACCATTTCCACTTAAGCTGTTTGAGAAAGTTGTTAAAAATCAAGTGGCAGGACAAGATTCCGGATAGATCAGCTGGCTAACCTGCACTATGATACACTTCGTGACCTCGCTCCTCCCCGTGACAGCTTAGCATAGGTTGCCTTTAAACTATGGTCGAACAGATTATGGATTTCGTAAGAAGCTTATAGCTGCTTTATTTTGTGATAATTGTTAGAATTTTTGTTATGTTTTGTTAGAAAATGCATAAATCTTTTAGTAAACATCTGGTTAGCCAGCAGAATTTCAATAAATTTGCAAAAAGCAATCGATTTTCTACTTTTTTGTCTCATATTTTACAGTAGTCTCCCCTTATCTATTTATAGACGTATGTGATATTTTCAACAGAAAACATAAAGTATTTTATGAACCTACGCCATTTTACATCTGGAATTTATAAAAATTAAGTCCTATCGGTCAGAAAAGATATAACATTACATAATTTTCAATTTCTTTTGAGTCTTCGATGATTTTTCATTTTCGACTAAGGGCTCAATAGAAGTCATTTCCGTCGGTATGGAGAGGTCAAACGGAATACCGATGGAATATTCCGTCTAGATTCCAGACACAGAGGTCCTGACGAAAGCAGGGATGCAAAGCATGCATACAGTCTTAAAGCTAGCACAGCTAAGATGGACTGGCCATGTTATAAGAATGCCTGATGCGCGACTTCCAAAGAAAGTTTTCTATGGAGAACTACAGGAGGGAAAGCGCTCTCAAGGTGGCCAGAAGAAACGCTACAAAGACACCCTCAAAGCCTCTCTGAAGGATTTCGAAATACCAATGGGGTCCTGGGAACAGACTGCACAGGAGCGATCAAAGTGGCGAGGTCTCATCAACAAAGGAGCAGCTCTTTATGAAAAGAAGAGAATCTGTGAAGCTGAAAGAAAGCGAAGAGAGCGCAAAGCCAAAACAAATGTGCCACCATCAGACTCTATGACATTGACTTGCTCTACTTGCAACCGACAGTTTAGAGCCAGAATTGGCCTAGTCAGCCATCAAAGAACTCACCAACACACATCAGCACTATTCAAGAAATAATGATGGTCTTTCTCATTAGTGAGAGACGAACTATCATATACTGCAATTCAACACAGTATGATACGTTTGTATAATAAGGGGGTCATTCAAGCAGTATTGCAATCTATATTGTAGTTTTGTATTTAATTACCCTCATAAGGGTTGAATTATGTTTCGTAAAGCATAAATTCAATCAACATTTATTATTTTTTGATCCAGTTTTACGTCCCTTTCAAGCTTTTTCACTCATATCGAGACGAATCAATCGGTAGGTGGGGCGAAAACCGGAGTACCCGGGGAAAAAACCACCTGACACACCCGCAAGCAGAACTTGACTTGTCCCACATGTGACTCGTGCCCCGAGCGAGGCGCGAACCCACAGCGGTGAGATGATCGAATGATCAAGAGCACTGAAGTCAGCGACCTTAACCACTCGGCCACGGGGGCCGCCTCAACATTTATTGACCGTTTATTTTGATGTAAGAGTGTCTGCTGCATAGCAGCAATATTACACGAGTAAATGCAACTCGGTCACGAATCATAAAAAGAAACCCAAATAATACATATTCACTTTCTTTTTTATTAACATCTAGTGTTATAACGGTTTGGTCAATAATAAAGACTTTGTACATTTACAATGCAATATTGGCGAAATGTGCTAAATAACATTTGATAAATGTTGAAAAACGTCTTAAATCTATTATAAAAGCGAGGGACTTTCGGATACAATTAAGCTACAAATTGAGTCATAGTTTGTTTACGTATTTGATCTTTTGTATGCCTACAGCACTTGCTGTATATCCGCCCGTAACCCTGGATTAATATTCAAATTTGTTATTGGCAGACACTTGTAAGTCAAATTTACCTCATGGAATAAACATTATCAGCTGTACATATAATACAATCTTGTGACCAAAAAACAATCATAAAATTGACATCAGGAAAACATGTCCGTCAAAGAAATAACCCCTTAAGCCCCACTTCATACAGTAAAACTCGTGACTGAGGTTTACAGGGGTATGCATTTTCTTTATTTTTGATCCAAAACAAAAATTGTGTATACCCACAGTCTATGTTTTGAGCAAAAATACGAAAAATAAACCTAAAAAAAATCAAATGAAAATTATGTTTACTGCTAAAATTATTGTAAATATAGGCTATTTTCGTAATGAAAATACATAATAAATCACAATCCAAAAAAAAAAAAAAAAAAAAAAAAAAAACAATGATAAAGTGAACTAAAATAATGCACGATGTGAC
This sequence comes from Rugalucina vietnamica, assembly GCA_964017185.1. NCBI lineage: Eukaryota > Metazoa > Mollusca > Bivalvia > Lucinida > Lucinidae > Rugalucina > Rugalucina vietnamica. Next base: position 3,351,359 of record OZ024872.1, read on the forward strand.
GCAGTAGTACACATTGAGAACATTTCAGGGACCTGTGGTTCAAAACAAACATTTTAAACTTTATTTGCATATAAATAGTTGTTAGAACAATGCAAGACTCTTTTGCATTCTACTTAACCAGATTCAATGAAAATAGCGGACTTGTAATTGCACGTTGATTGCATCTCCTTAATGAATTGTTATTTAAGCGAAATCGTTCTATGCTACATACATGTACGTAAAAACATTTGCTTTGAGCACAGACCCCGTCACATAAACTTACACTCAAAATAACGTTCCCTGATTTTGGCAAGTTCCTTGAAAAAAATATGCAAATTGTGTTTAAGCACAGAAATATAACACCACTAAACAAATGCTTTACCAATGATTACATTTTGTTGAATTCTGATAAAGTAAATTTAAAAATGAGAGCCTTAATTCACCAATGAATATGAAGGTACAAGTAGGCAAAGATCAGGAAAATGGGATCCTTAATTCACCAATGAACTGGAAATATTATTGACTACATCTGACTAGAAAATTAATTTAGCCTGTGCGTGAGAAAACCAACAATTTGGGTTCCAACCAGGTCCGATACAAACCAGGCTGTACAGTCACAGAAGATGTCGAGAAGCGTGATTTTGTATTTAAGTAGAAGAGGGATTGTACTATTCTAGTAGCGAAAACAAAGGCGCTGATCAGCCTCGCGGTTACCGCGAAGCTGATGTGCGCCTTTGTTTTCGCCCAAGCTGTTTGTTGGTTTTCTTATGCAGAAACTTAGTTCTGATTTTAATCAACCGTTGACATGATGAGATATGGACCAATGTCATGACTATTTTTGGATGACCCTCGTTCCTTTATACATTCGTTATATGCTGCAAAGCGGTTAAGCTTCAAATGAATTTGGCAACAGGATCTAAGTGGAAATGAGTGTTACTGTGTGGAGATGGTTTAAAAACTTACTGAAATTTCGAGATAAAAATTCAAAAACAAAAAATCTTGACACAGTTACCACCATTTTTAGCTCACCTGAGCCGAAGGCTCACAAGGTGAGCTTATAGGATGGCCATGATCCGGCGTCCGTCCGTCCGTCGTCCGTCGTCCGTCGTCGTCCACAATTTCAAAGATCTTCTTCTCTGAAACCGCTTGGCCGATCTAGTTGAAATTTTATGTGGAGCCTCCTTGGGTAGTGGCATTTCAAGTTTGATCGCGAAATCCAGGTCACATGACCAAGATTGCCGCCACGCTTATATATGGTAAAAACCCTTCAAAAATCTTCTTCTCCAGAACCGGTGGGCCGATTTCCACGAAACTTGGTATGTAGCATTGGGGACTTTAGCCCATCATAGTTTGATAAAATGATGACCCTTGGATGACCTTGACCTATTTTACGGCAAGGTCAAATTTGGAAACATAGGCTTTTACATGGGAAAAAGTGAAAACTATGGATTTTTTGAAAGCTATTGCAGCCTGAGGCCTGAAAAGTGGTAGATGCAAACAACTAATGGAGTAGATGAAGGTATGTGATTAATATAGGTCAAGGTCATCTCTTGACCTTGGCCAGTCTGTTGTCCATACACACTTTTCAAAGATCTTCTTCTCTGAAACTGCATAGCCAATCAAAGTGAAATTTTATGTGGAGCATCCATGGGTAGGGGAGACGAAAGTTTGATCGCGAAATCCAGGTCACATGACCAAGATGGCCGCCACGCCATCTTTGTATGTAGCATTGGGGACCTCAGCCCATCATAGTTTGATAAAATGATGACCCTTGGATGACCTTGACCTATTTTACGGCAAGGTCAAATTTGAAAACATAGGCTTTTACATAGGAAGAAGTGAAAACTATGGATTTTTTGAAAACTATTGCAGCCTGAGGCCTGAAAAGTGGTAGATGCAATGGAGTAGATGAAGGTATGTGATTAATATAGGTCAAGGTCATCTCTTGACCTTGGCCAGTCTGTTGTCCATACACACTTTTCAAAGATCTTCTTCTCTGCTTGGCCAATCAAAGTGAAATTTAATGTGGCGCATCCATGGATAGGGGAGACGAAAGTTTGTTCGCGAAATCCAGGTCACATGACCAAGATGGCCGCCACGCCCATATATGGTAAAAACCTTTCAAAAATCTTCTTCTCCAGAACCGGCAGGCCGATTTTCATGAAACTTGGTATGTAGCATTTGGGACCAGTCCATCATAGTTTGTTGAAATGGTGACCCTATGATGACCTTGACCTATTTTACGGCAAGGTCAATTTTGGAAACATAGGCTTTCACATGGGAAAAGGCGAAAACAAACTGTTGCAGCCTGAGACCTGAAAGTTGCTAGATGCAGACAACTAATGGAGTCAATGAAGGTAAGTAATTATTGAAGGCCAAGGTCATGTCTTGACCTTGGCCCAAGGTCATTTAAATATCAAAATTAAAATTATGGTTTTCTCAGAAATCACTGGGTTTGGAAACTATTGCAGCCTGAGACCTGAAACTTTGCAGATGCAGACAACTTATGAAGTCAATAAAGGTGTGTGAGTATTCAAGGTCAATGTCATTTCATTATGACTTAATACTCCAAGATCAGGCTTCAGGTGAGCGTTCTCAGGACCAATGGTCCTCTGGTTACCTGTGGTGAGCGGGAGGCCAGTATATGTGTCAGCGCCATCTCAATGGTTCCCAGTCCCTTGACGGCATAGTTGATAAGCTCGGCGTCCTGAGTTGTCTGATCTTGTAGCAATGCTGTACACAAGTCACGGTAGTCGCCCTTGAATTCTGATCTGATATCGTCTAAAACATCCTGCAAATGATGGACATGCGATACAAGATTACACGAGCCGATCTTCAAGTATTACTTTTGGGTCAATATAGTTACGTCAACTAGATTTGCTTTTGGCTACATAGCTAAAACTGTCCACTATTTTGAACATTTTAAGCGCCATTGACACATAATTCAAAAATATCAATTATTGACTCAATACAACCACATTAATTCTGGAATTATCGAGCCTGTGACTTACTTTAAAGGAATCGATTCGGAAACGCATATTTGACCCTGAACATATTCATTTAGATGTTACAGTACGTGTTACAAATCAAATTCCAACGATTTACCCCATAATAAGTACACAATCATCCATTGAAAATAACGCTAAAATGCGTCTCGAATCGCGAAGGTTGCCGCCATATTTGTTTACCTGTGACGTCACTCACTCACTTTCGGTTGAGAGCCATGTACAAGCGATCGTACTCCACTTGATTTTATCGATAAAATTCGCAAATTAAGGTAAGAAAAAAGAAAGAAATAAAAACAGAAATAAAAATGTCATCTGTCACAGGGATCTCTCGGACGCAGGACTCGGCGTCCCGGGACGAGTAAATCTGGGCTCAGACACGTGGTTTTCCTCAGTGGTGATTCCCGGGGCACAAGTTGTTTTTGCCGCGATACGTCCCAATATTTACCTGTGTTATATGGTTATGTTGTCTATGAGCCAAAAAGAGCATCTTTATGATGAAAATCCAATCAAAATTATGTAACGATAGTTAGGTAGTCGATAATCTTTCATACGTATAATGGCGATCAAACGATTTAAAGAATGGCGGTCGCAGCTTTTGATGGCGCGTGACTTTATGTAAACACCTTATAATGGCGATCAAACGATTTAAAGAATGGCGGTCGCATCTTTTGATGGCGCGTGTCTTTAGATAAACAGCTTTAATTGCAGTCATTGTTGACAGGTCAGCTGACCGTTTGAGGCGTGTTTACCGTGTCATGTGCTAAAAATAATTATCCGCATGAATGAAAATCTTTTCTGGATTGGTGGCAAACAAATTAGAAACGCATGTACACTGAAAAACAATTAGTGTTGGGCGGTTCACCTCCGATTTTAAATTAAATAAAATAGAAAACTGAAGCAAATTAATCAAATTAGTGAGATTACACCTGGAGTGTGCACCGATTCCGTTTTGGAATAAAGTGGTTGAAAAACTTGTGAATTCCTATTCTTTTTCTATTGTGCGCAATTCCTTGACGAATTGTATGTGAAATGCCAAAATTCGGAATAAAAACTACCGTGCGTAGATACATGTAACAGTAATTCCATTCCGTTCATACTGGATTATTAATAAGAAATAGTGAAAATGTCTACACCTACGATTTTTGATCGCTTTGGGGGAAGCGAAAAGCCGACGACAGGTATCTGGGAAAAAACTTTTACCTCCTTTCTGTGGCATGTTTTTACAGTTAATCGCCTGGCACTGAGGCATCTTCGGTAAATATTATTCTCCGGTATTATCACATAAACACTTCTATCAAGTTTAACGCAGATAATATCCACAAATACAAAAAAAATAATAATAAAATAAAAAAAAAATAACGAAATTATCGCGATAATATTTGAACGTCTTGCAATTGAAATGAGCGGCTTAAAGAGAAAGTGAGTGAGTGAGTGACGTCACAGCTTTATACTGGTTACCGCGTTCACCGGTAATTAGGGAAGGAGTAAAACCCGGGACCCGGGACCAAAATCCGGGACCAATTTTTACGGTCATCAAAAAGTCATTTTGCGTGCAACAAATAAAATAAAAATTGGCCTAGGTGTAGTTTATAGGGTCTTTTCAATGATGTATATCATCGTTTTCCCAAAAATCTCGAACTGTTTGAAATTTTGATCAAAATATAGGACCCCATCCAAGAATTTAGACCCGGGACCAATTTTTGCGGTATTGACGATGTCCGATAACTTGTGATTTTTGCCATTATAATCGCTTCATATACAATTATTTTTATGTTTTGCCATCTGTTAACATGTCAAAGAATACTAAAATGAAAAAGTCCGTTTAGAATTTTCATAAATGTAGGAGAAAGGTAGCACGGGACCAATCCGGGACCAAATTTTATGACCCATATTTGCGATGTCAAGTAAATCTCAATTTTACCCATTTAAATCCTTTTACATGCAATTATTTTAATGAGCTGCCATCTGGCATGTTATTAAAGAAGATCAAAATGCAAAATTATCGTTAACATTTATTAAAATTACGGAGGAAATCAGACCAGGACCAACACGGGACCAAAATAACAAAAATGCTTAGATTTATTGCGATAATCCCAGTTTGGTCCCGGCCTATGAAACTTATTTTCTTAATCAATATGGGATGCATTTAAGATATTTTTCTTAAGTAACATCTTAAGAGTTGGCTTAAAGATGCATATATGACTAAGCAAACAGTTATGGGATAGAAAATCGTTAATGTTATGGCAACGTCAATAGCGCAAACAATGAATTATGGGAATTTGGTCCCGGGTTGGTCCCGGGCTGGTTTTCTCAAATATCTGTGGGATTTTATTGCAGATTTTTTCATTCTAGCTTTCTTTGATATGTGTACAGGTAGCAAAACATGAAAATAATTGTTTACCAAATGATTACAATGACAAAAATTGCAATTTCCCTAACATCGTCAATACCGCAAAAACTGGTCCCGGGTCTAAATTCCTCGATGGGGTCCTATATTTTGGTCGAATTCCCAGCTATTTCGAATATGCTTGGAAGACAAATATATGGATCTTTGAGAAGACCCTTTAAACTATATATGGTGTAAATGTCATGTAATTATTTGCATGCTTAGTGTCTTTTTGGTGCCAATAAAAATTGGTCCCGGATTTTGGTCCCGGGTCCCGGGCGTTGGTCCCGGGTTTTACTCCTTCCCCGGTAATTATCGATAAACCGGTAACCATACCCGATAAAGATGGCGATTCACTCAGATGCAGGAAAAAACGAAGGTTTCCCAACTTTGAATACGAATATTTTGCGTAACAAACCCGATATGCTTTCTCTTGTACCAGGAATGAATTTATGATGGCATCTTACGTATACATACGGCGTCTTATGCGGTTCCGAATCCATTCCTTTAAGTATTTTAAGACATATCTCCCACTTGTTTGTCCGAGTGTACATGTGCATGGCGTTAAATCTTAAACCATATAATGGAGAGCCCTGTGTAGGTAGGCATTTTTTCCTTTATGAAAATAAGCTTTATTGAACCTTAGCATATACATAGGTACAAGTAGGCAACGATCAGGAAAAAGGTGCAATCAGAAAAAGATTCCCACTCCAAAAACCGAGGTGGGAAAAAACCAAACTAACAATCAGGTACTTATACCATGAAACATATCGTAAGCCGAATGAGCAGCTATTTTCCCAATAGGTGGCCACTCAGTTACATTTACTTAATTAAAAATATGAAAACACACATAATAAGGCGCCAACAGCACAAAAATGTTAAACACCAAGACATAAAACAAAAAGAACCACCACAGAAGTATCGCCTTGGAATTATCAGTAACACAAAGTAACTGGCGGGCTTAAACCGGTTTTACAGGATCCTATCCTAGTATCTATTGATCTAAATTTCTTCCAGTCTTTAATTAACAAGTATTTTTTTTATTTCTTAGAATATAAGTACCTAATAGTTAATTAAGTATTTCCGACCTTGGTTCTGTGAGTGGGAGTTTTTTTCTGATTGCCCCGGTTCCTGATCATTGCCTACTTTAACCTTTTTAATTAGAGAATTTTGTCATTTATTTCCTTTGGTTCAGACCTCGTTTGTCCAAACTGGCCAAGCTTACCTTCTCATGTCGCACCTTGTACGCATGCGCCATGTCAAGTCGTTGAGTCATTGACCTTGTGCTGAGTAGATGGTTGACTGTATCTTTATCTTTTTCTGAGAAAATAGAAATTGGCGACTTTAAGCAACAAATAGTGGTATTTTTTTATTTAGTTTAAAAAAATGAGCCATATAGATAACAACAATTCGTAATTGTGCTGAGTTTTCTCTTGCTTACATGCACAATGTCCTGCTATGTCCCATATGCACTGTGTTCTGTATATTGGTTCAACAAGGAAAGGTATACACCAAATATGAATATCGAGTGTTTTGTTTAATTCTGTACGATTTTTAGCTCACCTGAGCCGAAGTATACCAAACAGTCCGGCGTCCGTCCGTCCGTCCGTCGTCCACAATTTCAAAGATCCGCTTGACCGATGAAATCCAAATTTTTTATGTGGAGCATCCATGGGTAGGGGGAACGAAAATTTGTTCGCGGGATCTTGATCACATGACCAAGATGGCCGCCACGCCCACATATGGTAAAACCCACTCAAAAATCTTCTTCTCCAGAACCGGCGGGTCGATTTTCACGAAACTTGGTATGTAGCATCGGGGACTCCAGCCCATCATAGTTTGCGCAAATGATAACCCTGGCATAACCTTGACCTATTTTACGGCAAGGTCAATTTTGGAAACATAGGCTTTTACATGGGAAAAAGTGAAAACTATGGATTTTTTGAAAACTATTGCAGCCTGAGACCTGAAAAGTGGCAGAAGCAAACAACTAACGGAGTAGATGAAGGTATGTGATTAATTTAGGTCAAGGTCATCTCTTGACCTTGGTCTGTCTGTCGTCCATACACACTTTTCAAAGATCTTCTCAGAAACCGCTTGGCCAATCAAACTGAAATTTTATGTGCAGCATCCATGAATATGGGTAACGACAGTTTGATCGCAAAATCCAGGTCACATGACCAAGATGGCCGTCACGCCCATATATGGTAAAAACGCTCAAAAATCTTCTTTTCCTGAACCGGCAGGCCGATTTTCACGTAACTTGGTATGTAGCATTTGGGAATACAGCCCATCATAGTTTGTTCAAAATGATGACCCTAGGATGACCTTGACATGTTTAACGGCAAGGTCAATTTTGGAAACATAGGCTTTTACTTGGGAAAAAGTGAAAATTATGGATGTTTTGAAAACTATTGCAGCCTGAGACCTGAAAAGTGGTAGATGCAAAACAGCTAATGAAAGAATGTGATTAATTTTGGTCAATATCATCTCTTGACCTTGACCGGTCTGTCGTCCATACACACTTTTCAAAGATCTTCTTCTCTGAAATCACATGGCCAATCAAACTGAAATTTTATGTGGAGCATCCATTGGTAGGGGTAACGAAAGTTTGATCACTAAATCCAGGTCACATGACCAAGATGACCGCCACGCCCATATATGGTAAACCAGAGGACCAATGGTCCTGTAAACGCTCACCTGAAACCTGAGATATATACCAATAAACTTGCATGACTAGAATTGTAATATTCATGTATATAACCCCAGGGCCGGGTAAGAGCAACCCCTGGAGTCAATTTCTTTTTCAAATCATATAAACTTCAGACCATTTGCCAATTAACTGCAAGTGTTGCCCTTCAAATGACATTTTAACAATTTTCTCCATTCAAATGCATGGGCGACCTAAGTTTACCTTGCCGTAAAATAGGTCAAGGTCATCCAAGGGTCATGATTTATATAAACTTTGTAGAGATTCATTGCCTGATGCTTCATGCCAAGTTTCAAAATCATAGGCCTTCTGGTTCTGGAGAAGAAGATTTTTGAAGGTTTTTGCTATCTATAGCCGTGGCGGCCATCTTGGTCATGTGACATTGACCATTTATATAAACTTTCATTCCCACTTCCTAACAACGCTCCTCATAAAGTTTGGCTTTCATTGGCCAAGCAGTTTCAGAGAAGAAGATCTTTGAATATCGCTGTAATGTACATGTATATTGCCCCGGGGTGGGGGCAGACAGACCCCGGGGTCCAAATTTTTTCAGAATCATCAATCTTAAGTCCATTTACCCATTTCCTGCAAGTTTTTCCCTACAAATGAAATTTTAACACTTTTGCCCATTCAAATGCATGAGCGACCTATGTTGACCTTGCCGTAAAATAAGTCAAGGTCATCCCAGGGTCATGATTTATATAAACTTTGTAGAGCTCCAGTCACTGATGCTTCACACCAAGTTTCAAAATCATTGGCCTTCTGGTTCTGGAGAAGAAGATTTTTAAAGGTTTTTTCTATTTATAGCCATGGCAGCCATCTTGGTCATGTGACCTGGACCATTTATATAAACTTGTTTTCCCCCTTCCCAAGGATGCTCCATATGAAGTTTGGCTTTGATTGGCCAAGCGGTTTCAGGGGAGAAGATGTTTCATTATTATGGAAATATACATGTAAATAGCCCCGGGGCAGGGGCAGACAACCCCCCAGGGGCTAAAATTTTCCATTAACATTAATCTTCTGTCCATTTGCCTATTCCCAGTAAGTTTTACCCATTAAATAGCATTTTACCATTTTTTCCCATTCAAATGCATTGGCGACCTAAGTTGACCTTGCCGTAAAATAGGTCAAGGTCATCCTAGGGTCATGATTTATATAAACTATGATGGGCCTATGTCCCCGATGCTACATACCAAGTTTCGTGGAAATCCGCCCACTGGTTCTGGAGAAGAAGATTTTTAAAGGTTTTTGCTATTTATAGCCATGGCGGCCATCTTTGTCATGTGACCTAGACCATTTATATAAACTTTCGTTCCCCCTTCCTAAGGATGCTCCACATGAAGTTTGGCTTTGATTGGCCAAGCGGTTTCAGAGGAGAAGATCTTTGAAATTGTGAACGACGGACGACGGACGGACGACGGACGGACGACGGACGACGGACGGACGGACGCCGGAGCATGGGTATACTATAAGCTCACCTGTGAGCCTTCGGCTCAGGTGAGCTAAAAACACTCAAAAATCTTCTTCTCCAGAACCGGTAGGCCGATTTTCATGAAACTTGGTATGTAGCATTTGGGACTCAATCCCATCATAGTTTATACAAATGATGACCCTAGGATGACCTTGACCTATTTTACGGCAAGGTCAATTTTGGAAACATAGGCTTTTACATGGGGGGAAAAGTGAAAACAATGATTGATTATTTTGTAAACTAAATGCAGCCTGAGACCTGAAAAGTGGTAGATGCAAACAACTAATAGAGTAGATGAAGGTATGTGATTAATTTAGGTCAAGGTCAATTTTGGAAACATAGGCAAACATGGAAACATGGTGAAAAGTGACAACTAGGTCTCAGGTAAGTGTTTACAGGACCAATGATCCTATGGTAACTATTGCAGCCATAGACCTGAAACATTACCAAGATGGCCGTCATACCCATTTAGGGTAAAAAAAAAAGAAAAATATTCACTTTGTCCAGTGACTGTACTTGTTGACTCTCATGTGAGCGATCGTTGCCTTGGGCTACTTGTTATTCAACCATTCGAAACATACGATTAAACTTTACAAGAATTATCTAAATGTAGTCAATTTAAAGCAAGCAATATGGATAAAACTTATCATAAACAGAAGTCTTACTTTTTCCGTGTATAGCTTCATGAAGTTTTATACAATCCTCATCTGGGCTAAATATATCACCGTCTTCCTGAAATAACTTAGTCTATTGAATATGAGCAAATAAATGTATATTTCCGTCCTTATTCAATTACTGACATCCCCAGGGATCAGCTCAGAAAAGCAGCAGAATATCGTCTCGTAGAGCTCTGCAATTAAACATCAGCCATGTTCATTTTTGGTAATGAACGCGAGTCGTCAACAAGTTTCAGTTTCCCAACAGTTCGCCAGGAAATTTCTTGACAAAGTTAAGTCTATACGGGTAAACATACAAAAAGAGTACGTATGTAAATATAGTCAGTAAATATAACAAATCGCTTCACGCGAAACATTACCATGCTCGTTTCCACGGACATTTTTTCTTTGACAAAATAGGTTTGTCGCAGAAACAACAGGCTCGTGTAAATTCATTTCTGTGGCAAAGCTGAGCGAGCTAAGTCATACATGTATAAATAACCTTTGCTGTGTGTGAACGCAAACTCATTGCAAAAGTTTCTGTGACAAATAATCTTCGTCAAAGAAAAAATGTCCGTGGGAACTAGGCTTAAGTGAAACATGTATCAACCACTGAAATACAGATCCAATAAAAGGCATATCATGACCTAAAGCAGATAAATAATCTTATTCATTCTGCACAGGTTATTTTCCAGGTAAAGCTTGAAGGCAACGCCCCTTAGATAATTGAGGCACGTGATGAGAAAGAATATGATAACACCGGTCTTCACAGTAAGTATGACAACACAAATAAAGGTCAAGACAGCCTGCTCCGGTAGGATGGTATTGCAAAAGAATGTGAAGGTTGGACATACATGTAATACATCCACGGTCACACCGACGCACTGCATTTTGTAATCTACAAGTATATTTATAGTTTAATGCAATGGATTGCCTCTGGTATATAAATAAATATGTAATATAAAAAATAAAATATAAAGGTTTGATCCTTTGGAAGCAGTAAAAACATTTAAAGGGAGATAGTACGGACTATATTGCGCAATTTCGGGTAATGAACCCTCATCAGTAGCCCTTTTAACAACAACAATAAAAATGGAACTTTCAGTCCATGTAGTCCATACTATCTCCCTTTGAATGTTTTTACTGCTTCCAGAGGATCAAACCATTATTTTTTATTTGCTATTACTGCAGGTGGTGTAGTGTCGTGTGGGGGCCCTAAAAAGTCTCTCCGAACATCATCCATAGTGCAGATTATATTTTTATTTAGGTCTTTTGAGATCAGTAAAGATACTCAGAGTGTTCAACATTAAGTAACATCCTTCTTAGTCATGTTTAAAGTATTTGACCCGTATAGGAATTTGTCTTTGATTTAGACATCTCCTGTAAATCAAAGTTTCAAAATTGCTATACAATAGTCTGGCTGTCTTGCTACTTGTTTACTTGAGTACACCACGGGGTAAGCAAAACTTTTAGAACTTACCTTATCTATGTGTTTTCCACACTGTGTTCCGACATCGGCTGTTTTCGGTCTTTTCCGATTAGTTTCCTCATTGCCAAAAGAGTTATCGTTGCCAGAATCACCAAGATCGTCGTCCTTTATTTTATTTTCATTTTCAATTTTATTTTTCTTCTTAGTTTTATGTTTCTTTTCATTTTGATTTTGCTTTTTCTTCTTACTTTTAGTTTCATCTTTTGAATTCTCAAGTGCATTGTTCACTACTTTGTTACCTTTCGAGTCTTTTACAGTTTTTGATGTTTCCTTTGAATGTTTCGTGACTGTTGTTTTTGTTGTCGTCGTCATCGTTGTTTCGCTTGCTTGAAGATCTGAAGTTGTGCGATTTCCTTTTTCTTCTTGTGTGGGTTGCTCTTTTGCTTGATTTATATTATCTCTGGTTCTATATTTGACCTCTACTATCTTACAACTGCGGTCTCTTCCCTCCTCCTCTGAGACAAGACCTTTGGCTTGATTTGTGTTGTTTAAATTATCCCTGGTTCTGTATTTTGACCTCTATCTTATATTCTCCATCGTCATCATTTGCTTTCTTGACGTTTTCATAATCGTTCACTTGCTTTTGTGCCTCCAAATTTTCATTTTCATTACCGGTTTCATCATCAATTGTTCATTTAGGTGAAGCTTTCTCCTTATTGTCATTTGTATTACTATTTTCTGTTGCAGTATCTATATCGTTATCTGCAGAAATATTTTCATCATCACTTGCATGTTGTTTTGACACGTTATCAATTTCACCTCCATGACCTTGAAATGTTTCATCATTTAACTTTGTTTTATCTGACGTATGTTCAGTTTTTCATTTGTAATATTTTTATCATCATTTACTGTAAAATTTTCTTTCAAATCATATTTCATTTCAGCCTTTGTTTCATTTGTATCTTCATTGTCTGTTTCATAAGCAGATTCATTAGAATCAGGTCTGGGTTCATCCTTTTGTTTCTCGACGTTAGTAGCGGATGGAAAATTTAACTTTAATTTCCTATTTCCCTTAGCTTTTTTGTTATGTTTTTTTTATCGCCACAACATTTTTATGAGTGTTAGTTTTTGTTTTCTTAGTACACTGTAGTTGATTTCTGTTTTGATTCTTGAGTTTTTTCTTCAGTGGTTTTGTTTGGCGCGTGTGTCGCATCAGTCTGTATATCCACTTGTTCGTCTGTCTGTTGATCGGCGCTATATTGATCAAAGAGGAGAGAGAGTTTTGCACATGGTTTAATATACAGGAATACATTAAAAGTTTGAAATTCTACCACTGACAATGTACTGCCGTGCAAACAGCAGCAGGTCGAATTATAAAGCTAAACAGAATAGCAATTTTCATCACTTAAGCAGGAAATGACATGTGTTTCTTCCTGCTTTCATATACGAGGGATTATGAAAAATTACGTGGACTTTTTTTTTTTAACTTGTATGACTCGATTACACTCAACCTTTCAATCTACATGGACCCATGTAATATGCAGCAGCGTGCAAAATGTCATCCCAATCCCTTCATCCGTTACAAAGTTATTGTGAAATGAAAACACCCACTTTCGCCATCATGGAGCACTCCGATGACGACAGTGACGTCGACTCAAAAACACTGATTTTGAACCACAAAATGTGCTTTTTAGGGCTACTGATTTTTACATTTTTTTAAAGTTTTTAAAAGAAATTGTCCACTGTTGTAGCATGGTTTAAATTATCAGTCTGTATAAAATTATTAATGTATTGCCTTGATTTGAGAATAAATTTGGACTGGGCATATTTATGCTGACCTTTAACATTATGATTTAGACGTTAGAACATTTTAAATGACGGATATGAATTTCTAATATTTATTTGGGTCCTATTTGTTCAAACGTGCATGAAATGTTTCATTTGTAATGCTTTATCAAAGGACCTTGAAATTTTATCTGAAAATAAGAAATTAGGATATGTTTCAAATGGGAGTTGTACAATATTGCCGGTTGATCTGTGTTGCATGAAATTCAGACATCAGTTAAACATTCTGAAAAAGCAAACATGTATACCTAAGCAAAACAACGTAGGTGCACAACCGGTCCACCGTAATTTTTGAGCAAGCATAAATTGTTTTGTTATGGGTGGCACGTTTGGTTGTGATCTGCAAAACATTTTTGAAGAAAACGCAAAATAAATGCGATGCTGCAGTGCCAAGCTTAACGTCATTTCTGACGTGCTCCGTGATGGGGAGGGTGGGGTAAGTAAAACCATCACCAACTGCTAATAAAACATTTAAGATTAACCAAACTTTCAGAATCTAGTGAATTTAAGCAAGTTTATCGTCAGCTGAAATTTGAATATGTTTGCCTGAACCGTTGTCAAGTTATGGGAAAAGTCAACGTAATTTTTGATAACCCAACGTACTCTGATGGTTAATTCAACCCCTAGAGACATTGTGTTGAATTAAACCATACGGAGCTGTCAACTTGTGTATGTTTCATGGTATATTCAAAGTGAAAGACATTATACAATTGTTGCCTTGAGTGAGGGTGACATGTCGATTTGTTCAACAGGGGCAGTTGGCGATATTACCTGTCGAGGGTGAACAAATCGTCATGTCACCCTCACTCAAGGGCAATAATAATAATAATAATAATAATAATAATAATAATAATAATAATAATAATATATCTTTATTTTACGAGGATAATATATTAAGCATAAGCTTATCTAACATATGGTCCTCAACAAGACAAATACAACAGTAAAACTACAATATATACAAATAAACAATACAATGTCAACAATTAAAAGTACAGATGATCTTGTCTAGGAATTAAAAATAATAATAATAATAAAAAATGCAAAATAGTTGTGGTTAAGAATGTGATTGTAATGATGTAAAATAGACATTTAAATATGAAATTCCAGCAGAAAAAAATAGCACAGCAATGAATAAAATGCACGTTTAAGAGCGTTTCAGTAAATAACTTTTTAAAATTATTACGTATTTGGTGATATCTATTATTTGGTGATATCTATTAAGAGATAAACTTGATAAAGAAAATATATATTCAAAATTACGTAAAACGGAATGTTTATTCTGATTCTGATTTCCTACACACCAGACCTGGACAGTTGGTCAGGGAAATAACGAAAGAAAAAGAAACTATTAAGAATTGTTTAATTGATAGTAAGTTCAAAGTCGTTCAACCTCCAGCAGCCCTTCTTACAACAACTGACTCACTGCATGTCGTCAAATACTTACACGTCAGGGGGTTGTTTTATTATACCGCACCCTTTTTGAAACAAAATAGCAACATACCACAGGGCAAAACCTGTGACTACAAGTGCAACTACACATTTAGGAAATATGACGTTAGAGGGTAATATGATCATGCAACATAACAGAAGAGCACCCTCCACGTACACTGTAAACAAACGCATGTGACTACAAGTGCAGCTGCACGATGTAGGCAGATATGACGTCATAGGGTAAGATGGTCATGCGACATAACAGAATAGCACCCTCCGAGTTACCTGCTCTAGACAAATTAAATTTCACACTCAGCCAATGAATAATGATGTATAATAAAATAATTTGTAACTAATCCTTCCAAGGCGGTAGTTCTATTGTGGCTCTCCCTGATTCTGGTTCAGATATCAGTAGAGATAAGAACCTGCGCACAGGTTATAAGGCTTATACTGTGTTCGGAATGACACATTTTGGAAGATATCTGCTGATTTTTTTTTTTTTTTTTTTTTTTTTTTTTTTTTTTTTTTTTTTTTTTGCCCAGTTAATTGTTTTTGTATTTTTTTTGAAGTGCTGATTTTACAATTCCTGTACATTGCTTACTATTTATATTTTTATTATTTAAAATCTACTAAATATACATTTATTACAATCTATGTGAAATTATTCAACTAAAGTCCAATTCGCATGCGCCAAAAATACACGTGTGTAAATATACTCCGGTGTGCAAATTTTACTCGGGGTAAGCAAATGGCGCATGCAAACGAAAATACACACCGGAGTATATTTACATATGGGTAAATTTACTCCTAGCCTCCTAGGTCTGACCAGATGCAAATCTTATTTTTACAAATACACACGTGTAAATTTACTATTTTGTCCCATGTGAACGCAAAGTAAAATTTACCCATGAGTATTTTTATTTCAAGTCAATATTCTGCTTTTAGATAACAAATTTTCACCTTTTATATAATATCTGATTTTGCTTCTGAAATATATGTTCACGTCCTTTCGTTACGTTAAATTTAAAATAAAACACCAGACAAGACTGGCGAGAACCAGTAATCAAAATAAGTTGTTGTAAGTTTTATTTTAGAACGCGTTCGTCAGGTACCATAGTACTGAATGACGCTTAAAATTGATTCACTGGTAAAGAAAGGTACAAGTAGGCAATGATCAAGAAGATTAAAGATTTACAAAATAAACTCTTGTGTGAATGTGGTTTCAGTAAAACAAAATAAAAATGAATCCACGTTTTGAACTATTTTGTGAGTTTCAGTCTGTGTCATTATGTTGAGCCGCCTCATGGGAAAACCAACAATGTGGTTTCCGAACAGGTCCGACACAAACCGGCCTGTACAAGCACAGAACAGAGCTAGAAGCTTGAAATTTCGGATTAAAGTAAAAGAGGAATTGTACTATCCGAGTAGCGAAAATAAAGGCGCTGATCAGCTTCGCGGTTACCGCGAAGCTGATCTGCGTCTTTGTTTTCGCCTTTGCAGATTCTTGGTTTTCCCATGAGGCGGCTCATGTTATTAGTTCATTATCAGGTGGCCCATCTCATATGTATTTGAAAATAATTAAGCATTTGCAAAACATTCATTCCAGAATACGTACAAGTAAAGTTAGGAAATTAATGAAACAGTATATTTGAACATTTCAGTGAAGACGCAGACAAGATTTACCGTGCCAACAGAGGCATCAGCAGTTGAGCCGCCCCATGGGAAAACCAACAATCTGCATAGGCGAAAACAAAGGCGCAGATCAGCTCCGCGGTAACCTCCTCTACTTAACTCCAAAATTTCAAGCTTCTAGCTCTTTTCTGTGACTGTACAGGACGGTTTGTGTCGGATCTGTTCGGAAACCACATTGTTGGTTTTCCCACGAGGCGGCTCAGTTATAGGTCGATCGGGTAGTATTTCCTTCTTGTTTCTTTTTGTCAATAAAGAAAACTGTTTATTGGTCACGAACCAATGTGTTTATAAATAATCCACGTCACATGACCAAGATGGCCGCCATGCCCATATATGGTAAAAACTCTTCAAAATTCTTCTTCTCCGGAACCACTGGACCGACTTCAACGAAACGTGGTATGAAGCATCAGGGACTAGAGAACTACAATGTGTTGATAAATTATGACCTTTGGATGACCTTGACCTATTTTACGGCAAGGTCAACATAGGTCGCCCATGCATTTGAATGGGGAAAATTGTTAAAATGTCATTTGAAAGGCAAATCTTGCAGGAAATAAGCAAATGGACTGAAGGTAGGTAATTCTGAAAAAAAAAAAACATTTGGACCCCAGGGGTTGGTCTGCCCTCACCCCGGGGCAATATACATGTATATTACAAAAATATTCAAAGATCTTCTTCTCTGAAACCACTTGGCCAATCAAAGCCCAATTTTATAGAAAACGTCTATGGGAAGGGGGAATCAATGTGTATATAAATAATCCAGGTCACATGACCAAGATGGTAAAAACCCTTCAAAATTCTTCTTCTCCTGAACCAATGGATCGATTTCAACAAAACTTGGCATGAAGCATGGGGGACTGAAGTACTACAATATGTTTATAAATTATGACCTTTGGATGACCTTGACCTATTTTACAGCAAGGTCAACATAGATCGCCAATGCATTTGAAAGGGGAAAACTTTTAAAATGTCATTTAAAGTGAAAGTCTTGCAGGAAATGGGCAGTAGGACTAAATATTAATGATTCTGAAAAGAATTGGACCCCAGGGGCTCATTTGCTCCAGCCGCGGGGCATTATACATGTATATTACCATAATATTCAAACATCTGCTCCTCTGAAACTGCTTGGCCAATCATGTGAAGCATCTATAGAATGGGGGAATCAATGTGTATATAAAAAATCAAGGTCACATGACCAAGATGGCCACCATGCCCATATATGGTATAAACCTTTCAAAAATCTTCTTCGCAGGAAACGGTGGACCGATTTCGAAGAAACTTAACATGAAGCATCAATGACTCAAGTACTACATGTATGTATAAATCATGACCCTGTGATGACCTTGACCTATTTTAAGGCAAGGTCAACATGGGTTGCCTATGTTTTGAATGGGTAAACTGTTAAAATGTCATTTGAAGGAAAAATCTTGTATGGACAGTATATTGATTATTCTGAAAAAAAAATGCAAGCAAAAATGGTACTTATACTACATAATTTTCAATGCACAAAGTATGCGATCCTCTAGTTAAAAAGTTCTAATTAGAGATATATGTAAAGATACATTGTCCGCATAACGCTCGTACCAGAGTAGCTATTATGACCATTCGTGAAAAAAGACATTGTCTTAAAAATGTTCATACCAGATTTTTTTAAAATAGCTGTGTACTGTATGCTAACAAATCAAAGATAGGTGAATAATCACATTTATTGCTCATTGATTCCATCTGCATTGCTTGTTCTTAGTCACGTATGTTGTCTCCCGATAACTGGCGTGAAGACAGTTATACATGGAATATAATGTTTATCTGATAGGTATATAGAGGGAATCAAAATAAGTAAAGAAAAGAAAAGTAGATTATTATACAAAACCATTTTCAAATATATCGTTGATCACCATAGGGTATGGATAAAATACACATTAGCACATATTTCAAGTGCCTCGTACGCATTGCTTACTTACTAATTAACGAAAGTTTGAACGACTGTACCTATCACTGTGTGAAGTAACTCTAACATTGTGTGGCTTTTACTTCGTACAAAACCTCTCATTGACTGGGACAGTAGTGTCTATCACTGAAATTCGTACGTACAGTCCTTTATGGTCAGAAATTTTGAAATCGACGAATCGGATCAGCATGCGCTTACTTATATTGAAAGTGCCGAGGTATTTCTTTTTCATGTGCATATTTTATTTTCTCAAAAATGTTGGATTTTAAAACTAGAGGATAAAATGCAGCGAACTGAATCGTTTTTACAACTCTTATCCAAAACAAATGCCTCCTGTATGCTCGCACAAACACCCTTTGCGGTTTGATGACCATACGATGACATTAGAACATGTATCCAAAGTGATCAACTGAAAACTATGGCATAGAAACAAAACTGATAACACGAAAATATGCAAAATTCTTACTACTGTCTCGCATCTTTTGCCCAAAAATGCGTTCAATAACTGGTACAGTGTCTTTCACTGATTCTACGGTGTACAGTGAATTTATAGGGTGATTATGTAAGGTGTAGTCTCATGGAAGCTCTGTCATTTTATTGGAATAATATTTTTTTTAGTTCAAACTGTCCTGTATTGTGAGAAATCAATGTTAACATTGATATTTGCGTCACAGAAGTTATGTTATTACGTTTATCATTATTTATGTGTTATAATCTACATGTATTTGTAAATCGATCAAAATCTAAATTTTTACTTTCAGTGAATAATTCTATGCATTAGGATTGACTAAGAGAAATCCGTTCAAATCTGCAAACATCCAATAATATTTGGCCAAGCTTCAAGTACGGGTAGTGCTATGCCATTAATTATGAAACGAATCGGTATGTACTAAACTTATGAAACGGAGATGTATATATGCAGGCGCAGCAGATACATCCTGCTTCTGCTGCCCGCATAGTTCTGTAAAGACACAGATGGAGCAGGGCGCTAAGAATGCTTTGGGCCTGGCCATGGTTGGTGGCAGCCAGAATTTTTCAGCATGGTCATTTTAACAGACTGATGCCAGAGCTGAGAGTAGAGGATATTCTTGAAAGCAAAACGTACAAATGACAGAGACTTCGTTTCCGTTTTGCCTACAAGCCGTCAGCGCAGTGCCAGAACGCCGTGGAAGCACGGTGCGAACGCCGTGGAAACAAAATGTATACATCAAGAGCGCCGCGCAAGCACAAGCGCTTTGAATCACCGGCGAGAACTCCGTAGAAACGCGGTAGAACGCAGTGTGAACTCCGTAGCAACGCGATGAGGACGCGGTGAGGGCGTCATGACTTGCCTTTCACAAATAAAACCGTTTTTCCTTGGAGTTCTCGCGGCGCTCTGGCGCTCTGGAAAATTTATGAACGCCGTGCCAACGCCGTGGAAACGCCTCTTGATCTGACATGGGCATAATAAATACAGTTTTAGAATCAGCGGAAGAGGAATGATGTATATACAAATATAAGTTTGAAAGTTTATTCGTTTCTACTTTAACCAATACATGGTCATGGGTAGTACATATATTACAAATCTATATACAAACAGCACATACGGTTCAAATGACGGCATACTCAAACAGTGACATGACTAATGACATACTTCACACAATTTTCTGATATATATGTGTGTGTACAATATACACTTTTACGATGATGAAATACATATAAACAAAAACATTTGTGACCTAAAAATACATATTTGAATATCGGGAGAAAACACATTCATGGTCCTTATCTTAAATAATTTACATACTGTTTATTTAAATTGCTCATGTACTATAAATTTTTATGCACCTGTGTCCTAATCTTAAATGCCTTTTCAGTAAATATAGCTAACTTAAGTAATATTCTTACATTGGTAGTTTGCATTAGTTCTTTAAACTATACCATATTTGGTCTACCCCAATAATATTTTTTAATATATTTCTTCCTAATTTGATTATATAATTTACATTCCAAAAGAAAATGAAATTCATCTTCTACCGTATTACATATGCGACATTTACGTTGTTCAATGGGAGTTCTATTTGGTCTCGTCCAGCGTCCAAATTCTATCTCTAAACGGTGAGATGACACTCTAAGTTTACTTAAAACTACACGGAATCTTGTTACTTTAACTGTTTCTAAATATAGCTGGTGATCAAAATTCGAAAAAATGGAATAGGAATTTGCTCTACTCGGCTCAGTCAATCTTCTATTCCAATTTTGAATAAAATTATCAGTTAACCTTTGCCTAACTTTTGCTAAAAATATATTCTTATTACATACCCCTTGATTTAACCAAGCACCATGAAACCCCAGGTTAGACAGAAGATCTCTTAACTTAGATGCCCAGTTTATACAATTAGGTTTATTCTCAATATGATCATTTAACATCATTTGATATGCATACTTTATATATTTAACTTCTTTGCTTTCCAATATTTTAAACCAGTAATTTACAATCATGTATAAAATTTCAGTTTTCAAGGACACTCTTCCAAATTCACCATAAATGAAGTCATTCTGAGTCGATTTCTTAACGCCCAATAGTTTTTTTACAAAATTGTAAAAACACTCTTTCTTGTTGCATTACATTTGAAAAACCCCATACTTGTGCACCATAGCATAAAATTGGCTTAATTAACTTGTCAAATAAATCAAGTACGTGACTTGGTGAGAGATCAGTAAAATGATACAAATACTGATTTAGCTTAAATATTGCCTTTAATGCTTGACCTGATAAAATTTTATGTGTTTCTTTAAATGAACCTCCAGTTGTGAATGTTATGCCTAAATATACAAATTCTTTCACTATTTCAATTTTATTTCCATTAAATTCAAACTCTACATTTTCTGGTAACCCCCCCCCCCCCCATTTCGAAAAAACATTATTTTTGTTTTATCCGTACTTACAACTAATTTCCATTTATCATAGTAATCTGACAAAATGTTTAGGCCTCTCTGCAAACCATCACTTGTGCTTGAAAATACCACTATGTCATCTGCATACAATAAAAGATACAGTTTTAACACACCTACATCACAACCATCTAATCCTTTACTTGCAAATTCATTCTCAAGATCATTCAAGTACATACTAAATAAGAATGGTGATAAACATTCCCCTTGTCTAACCCCAATATAACTTGAAAATTATACTGGCGGACTCATTCAACGCTACAACAGGGGCATAATAAATACAGATTTAGAATCAGCGGAAGAGGAATGATGTATATACAAATATATATACTGGCGGACTCATTCAACGCTACAACAAAAATCCGTTCGGAAGACGGCTAAATACAAATAATTAGATCGAATATTTTGCATACAATACCCATTCCAATGCCTCCTAAGCTTTGTGCATCCCGTGTACCCTGTCCACACATCACTGGATGTGTAAGTGTTTTCATACATGTGTCAGTTGAAATCGAATTATTTCTTGCCAATTATAAATTAAAGTCCTGGGTATTAACCTTTGGTAAAGGAATGTGCACATAACACTGGTTGGTTCCGGGAGGCTTGCCCGAGAACAGTGCGGCTATCTTACATGGCATAGCTGTTATCCATGTACGTCATAAAAGTACTAATGCCGTTTTTTATTCAGTTTAACGTCCCTTTCAAGATTATTTCAGCTCATATGAGACGGGCCAATCGGTAGGAGGGGCGAAAACGGGAGAACCCCGAGAAAATCCACCTGACACACCCGCAAGCAGAACTTGGCTTGTCTCACATGTGGCCAGAGCGGGGCTCGAACCCACACCAGACACAGCGGTGAGATGATCGAATGGTTAAGTGCGATAATGAAATATCAGCGCTCTTAACCACTCGGCCACGGGGGCAGCCTCCTGCTTTTTTCGTCAGTGCACAGATCACCATTGGTGTGATCGCGCACATGCTTATATTAGAAAGGACTTCCTGGACCAGCTATCAACCTGTGACTGTGCAGCTCCTGGTAATATAAGCGTCGGCCTGTTCAACAACTAAAACGGATGCACATGTATACAAAATTGGAATTTTATTTTGAGACATTCCCGTTAAAAAGACGTTTGTATTTCAGTGTATGGTGTACAAATCTATCTCGGATTAGGCAAGAAATGTCTAATACAAATAAATTTATTCAGCATAAAACATTTACAATGTTTGTAGCCTACATCACCAGAGGACCAATGGTCCTGTAAACGCTCACCTGAGTCTGCTGCATATACCAATAAACATGTTTGAATATTATGGTATTTAACCCCAGTGCAGGGGCAGATGAAGCCCTTGGGCCGTTTTCTTTTTTCAGAATAATCAATATTCTGTCCATTTGCCAATTTCTTGCCGGCTTTTCCCTTCAAATGACATTTTAACATTTTTTTACCATTCAAATGCATGGGCAACCCATGTTGACCTTGCTATAAACTTGGTCAAGGTCATCACAGGGTCATGATTTATATATTCATTGTAGTACTTTAGCCATGGATGCTTCACGCCAAGTTTCATTGAAATCAATTAATTGGTTTCAGAGAAAAGAAAATATTTGAAGGGTTTTTAACATATATGGGCCTGGCGGCCATCTTGGTCATGTGACCTAGATTATTAATATACACATTGGTTCCCCCATCCTATAGATGCTTCACATAAAATTTGGCTTCAATTGGCCAAGTGGTTTCAGAGGAGAAGATGTTTGAATATTATGGTAATATACATGTATATTGCCCCGGGGTGGGGGCATATGAGCCCTTAGGTCCTTTTTTTCAGAATCATTAATATTTAGTCCTACTACCCATTTCCTGCAAGATTTTCACCTCAAATGACTTTTTAAAAGTTTTCCCCATTCCAGTGCATTGGCGACCTATGTTGACCTTGTCGTAAAATAGGTCAAGGTCACCACAGGGTCATGATTTATATACACATTGTAGTACTTCAGCCATTGGTGCTTCATGCCAAGTTTCTTTGAAATCGGACCTCCAGATTTGGAGAAGAAGATTTTTGAAGGGTTTTTTACCATATATGGGCATGACAGCCATCTTGGTCATGTGAACTAGATAATTTATATATACATTAATGCCCTCATTTCATAGATGCTTCACATTAAATTTGGCCTTGATTCGCCAAGCGGTTTCAGAGGAGAAGATGTTTGAATATTATGGAAATATACATGTATATTGCCCCGGGGTGGGGGCAGATGAGCCCCTGGGGTCCATTTTTTTCAGAATCATTAATATTCAGTCCTACTGCCCATTTCCTGCAAGACTTTCACTTTAAAAGTTTTCCCTATCCAAATGCATTGGCGACCTATGTTGACCTTGCCGTAAAAAAAGGTCAATGTCATCACAGGGTCATGATTTATATACACATTGTAGTGCTTGAGCCATCGATGCTTCAAGCCAAGTTTCGTTGAAATCGGTCCACCGGTTCTGGAGAAGAAGATTTTTGAAGGGTTTTACCATATATGGGCATGGCGGCCATCTTGGTCATGTGACCTGAATTTCTTATATACACATTGGTTCCCCCTTCATATAGATGCTTCATATAAAATTTGGCTTTGATTGGCCGAGCGGTTTCAGAGAAGGTCTTTGAAAATGGTGGACGACGGACGGACGACGACGACGACGGACGGACGCCGGGTGCCTGCCTATCCTATAAGCTCACCTGTGAGCCTTTGGCTCAGGTGAGCTAAAAATACAATATGTAATGAGATAATAATAAATTGGAAAGTCCATTGAAGTGAGCCCTTACATGTGGAAATGGTTGTTACTCGGCGGTATTTGCTTTGAGTAACAGAATGATTAACAATGAAATGAAGTAAAGCCCCGTTTACACATTCACGATTTTTGGCTACGGTGCCGCTACGATTCGCCACGATTTGTAAAATCGTCGTGTACCGTGGTTTACCGTGGTCATTCGTAGTAGAACCGTAGTGAATCGTGGTGAATCTTGATGAATCGTGATGATTCGGCAAACTCTACGGCAGCGCTTCGGAAGTTTTATACTGTTTAAAACATTCGTGGCGTACCGTGGCAAATCGTGGTGGTAAATGGGCGTGGCCTAATTCGTAGCGCAACCGTAGCGGAATCTTGCTTATTCGTACTGACACCGTAGCTATATTCGCGGCTATTCGTGAGAGATCGTAGCCAATCGTGGAGCTCCGTAGCGAAACCGTGGAATCTTTTACACCACGAACTCTCACGATTCACCACGAATTGTGTACGGTTGTCCTACGAATCATCCACGGTTTCGCCACGGAGCTCCACGATTGGCCACGACGGCAACCGCCGTGAATCGTACTAATACCGTATCGAACCGTACAAGCACCGTGAGCATTCGTTGTGCCATCGTGGTTAATCCTCATTGACCGTAGCGTTGCCGTCATGAATCGTCATTGATTCGTAGCGATACCTTACAGACACCGTACTAAGATCGTGGACATTCTTACTAGAATCGTAGAGATACTGAATATTTCCACTTTTCGCCACGATTCACCACGATCCATCCCGATTTTTCTGACCATGAGAAATCGGGGTGAATCTTGGTGAATCGTAGAGAAAATCGTGAATGTGTAAACGGGGCTTAAGTACCAAAACTTAACAGTTGAATAATTTGTATGATTTTTCAGTATATAAACCTTTGTCGTATAGAAATACTCTGGTGTATATTGACTGTTTTTGAAATAGTTACACGAACATATACCCATATACCCTGTAGACACGGCCTTCAACGTGTTTGTTAAACTTCCTTGTGTCATACGATTTAAACTTGTGTTTTTAAGCTAAAGATGTTTGTTCTTATGGAAAGATGGTAGGTTTTATTCTGCATTTATCTCTAACATAAAATCAAGGTTTCGCCAAACAAACAACTGGTGCCTTATTTCTGTATTCTACTTATTCCCTCTTCATTTTGTTTGGCTGGTGAAATAAAATGCGTAGATAATTTTTGTCAATGTCATGTGAATAATAAAGTCAAGGGCATTGCTTCCGTAGTCACCCTTGGTATGATTTGCATATTTCACTTAAGGTAAAGAACCACAAAAGCCGTGGCGCTTAAAGGTCCGTGCGTCGCGAAGGACGAAATGCTATAACCTCGCGCCAAAGACGTCGTTTTCAAGATGGCGTCGGCTGTAGGTGTGCGGTCCGAACACACAGAAGCAAAGAAACGGATTGCTTTTTAAGTTTATTTTACGAACAGACGCATAATAATGGAGTGAAAAGAAGGTATAGAAAATGATGACGACGATAGTCAATGCCGTTTCCAATTTTATGCATATTTTAGATTACCAGCGTGTGCTTTCCATGCGCGGATCCAGAAATTTTTATGAGAGGGGGTCCAACGAAAATGGTACTTTTTGGTCACAGACGAGGGGGGGGGTCTAACCCCCCAAAAATTCCGAAATTACCTTTTTTAGGTAAAAATTTCAAATTCCAGGGGGGGGGGTGGTCCGGACCCCCGGTCCCCCCACCCCCTCTGGATCCGCGCATGGCTTTCGGTTTATAGGATAAAAAGACAGGTGACATAAAGACAATAAATGAATTTATAGAATTTTCAGAGAGCTGGTGTACGTTATTTCGTACACCCATCGGCATTCCGAACCCGCCAAAGCCTCATCAAGTTATTATCATTTCTTTATCCATTCTGTTCATTCGCCTGATAATTTATCTATTTTTTATTAAATTTTATTTATTTATTTATTTATTTATTTATTTAATTATTTATTCGTGGTGTTTTTGTGCTTTATGCGATCGAGCTTTCAAGCCTCGTGGAAGGAACTTGAGCTTTGGAATGAGCCTCTGAATGAGAAAACCAACAATCGGGGTTTTCGACCTGGGTCCGAGGTTATAAAACTTTTTTTCAAGCTCAAGCTCAGCTCAGCTGAGCATGAAATTTCAACTGCTCATAAATGTTTAAATAGTCAAAATTGGTGGAAAAATCAGGTTCAAAACTAAAAAACTAATTTATCCTGCTCATAGATGTTAAAATGCCAACAATTGTTGTCATTTTAACATTTTGCCAACAATTGTTGGCATTTTAACATTTATTAGCAGGATAAATTTAGTCTCTGCTGAGCTGAGCATGAAGAAAGTTTTATAACCTCGGGGCCAGGTCCGACACAATCCGGACTGTACAGCTACAGAAGCAGGATAGAAGCTAGTAATGAAAACAATGGTGCTGATCAGCTGTGCAGCTACTGCATAGCTAATCTGCGCCTTTGGTTTCGCATATGCAGATTGTTTGTTTTCTGATGCAGCGGCTCGCATATAAGTTTAAAGGTACAGATAGAGAGACACTTTTAAATTTTTTTTTGTCCCACCCTCGTTTGTAATTAGTCACGCAAGGAAAATAATAATACAAAAACACATTATATACTTTACAAGCAATGGTGTATACTAAAAGAAAGACAGACCTTACATCGCATGCCTTTCGCGTTTGATGAAATGATATGTTTGTTGAACAATTGAATAAGTTGGATTAAAGGCCATCTGATTACTGGTTAACCGCTCAGGTTTGAGCCTGACCAGGAAATTAAAGTGATTTCAAGTCAAACCGCCAATACATAGCTGGGTGGTTATATTTTAAGCCCTAATTTTGACATCCTAATTTTGGGTAAAAGTCCAGTAAAATGGAGGCAACGTCCCGGCATGACCATAGCTGTTGACTGGGACGTTAAGCATCAATTCAAACAAGAAACATCTTTAAAAAGATAAGTGTCGAAGATTAATATCTGTTCTGCAATAGGGTACAGGATGCATGATGTACATTTTATTTATGCTTTATTCTAAAATATAAATTGTTGACAGTGCATAGAAGCTCAGTGATGTAGTAGTGATACCTAAGCACAAGATATATAGTTTTGGGACTGAAATCCATCTTTGACGGACACAAGCCTAGTTTGCTCTGTTGTTGAAATGACACCACTACCTTAGCCTGACAGCTAAACCACCCTGGTCCGTCATTACGTACAGGAAATTAAAGCAACGTATATGTAACTAAAGCGCAACGTATAGTTTCTTAAAAGAATGGCGGATTTTTGTAGACACGAATCGGTGAGTAAGATTTGTTTATTGATTCTGATGTCCCTTTTTTGTTTATCTTAATCAAACACACCTTACGGACCAGCAAAACTATTGTGTTATTTGCCTCGATCGGTACATTCTGCAGGAAATCACCCATTTAAGTATAATGTTCGACACCCTTAGACAGCTGATTGCCAAATCGTGTGTTTTGAACTTCACCGAGAAGAAAACCTTATATTGTGGTCAAAGTTCGATGGTAAATGGGTTGATTTTTGATGTCGAACATAGATACTGACCTAATAAGACGATCTGGCCAAAAAAAAATTCAAATGTCCTTTGATAGCGAAATTATTAATGATTTTTCGTTACAACGCATTCGACACCTAAAACGGTACAACGAAAAAACAACTAAAACGTTCTAATTTGGGTAAAATAAACCTTATTACGATACTGTATGTAACATTCTTTGTTACTATAGCGTTTTATTTCATCCAAAGTTTTCATTTGTATACTTTTATCTCAAGATTTGCTGATATAGCTCACAGGTTAAACCCTAAAACATTAAAATAGGCATTAAAATTGCAATAGTTTTGCTGGTCCGTAAGGTGTGTTTGATTATGATAAACAAAAAAGGGACATCAGAATCAATAAACAAATCTTACTCACCGATTCGTGTCCACAAAAATCCGCCATTTTTTTTAAGAAACTATACGTTGCGCTTTAGTTACATATACGTTGCTTTAATTTCCTGTACGTAATGACGGACCAGGGTGTAAACGCTCAGTGAAAAAAACTGTACCTATTCGTTTTAACGTTGACAGTTTTAATGCATATATACCTACCCCAAAATTCCTGGATATCAATCTGATGCAAAGAAAAAAAAAATGTAGCAAAAATATCGTTATTGTGCGGTGAGCCCTTACTGGCGGAAACAACTCGTTCTGTGAGGCAGAGCCTTTGATCCGAATACGCCTATATTCAATGGAGAAAATCCGAACGCACCTTATCTACGATGGCCTGCATGGATCATAAAATTTCTAAATCCACAGATTTTTTTATTTTAAACTTTCTTTGCTAAAGCTTTCGTCACACAAAACGCGATTAAAATGAATAACAATAAGGATCAATGATGACTTGTATAGTAAAAAAACATCATCTTGAAGTACTTTTTAAAGAAATGCAGTTTGTTGCCTTTTTCATCTACCATAAGGAAAAAACCCGGATGCAGGTCAAAAATGATCTGAGATGTCTTCGACAAACAAACTTACACGTTTGACTGAAATTTAGGGTCAAAGACTTTGAACATACTGTTGACCTTAGGCCGGATTTGAACCATTCACCGTTCGTGATATGACTGAAAGGTCATTCGAGTTGAAAATCACTCAGTCCGATACAAGCACAAGTCAATGATCTAAAATTCGCCACCTAAAGCCCATTTTTTAATAAACCAAATGCCGAACGTTTATGAAACACGTCCGAAAAGTCTAAAGGTGCCATTTTCATGAAGTCAATGTCACTTACGGAAAATTAAGAAGTTTAGCTTACATGTATTCATGCGTTGGCAAATACCGCCGAAACTAAGCTGGTAGTCAATGACTTTTATTTTACTTTTTGACAATATAAAAACGAGACTATACTTAATTTTAAAAAAAATCTATGGATTAGTTCTCTTGTAAACGGCGCTCATGTGCAAAAACTACGCGATTTTATTACTTTCCTATTACGTCACATACAAATAAAGGCATTTTTAGCCATTTTAGGGGAACGATTTGCAGGAAAACCAACCTGGTAGCCATGTGTTTTTTTTATTACACGTATCGATAGATATAAATATTTTCTCACATGAAAAAAAAAATCTATGGATCAGCCATATTATGGTTCTTTACCTCAGAAACGTGTGGTGTGTCATTTGATATATTACATGAAAACATCATTGTCTTGTTGGAGAGTCCCGCTGACACCGCAACCCACACACCGAGGTGAGACCCATTTATGCGACCATGGTTTTACTGATTACTTCCCGAATACAAGGGTCGTCCCTCAGTTAAGCTGTAAGCGGTTTGTTTCACTGGTTTGAAGTTTAAAGGTAAGCCCGGCGTGTTGACATATTAATTTCATTTAATGTACTAAAGGTGGTCTATACTGGTGAGTGCATGTGTTATCTCGTTAAAATATGCTCATAAGTGCTTTTGACAAAAGGTTGGTATATAAAGACTAGTTACAAGAAATTATAGATTGCAAGATGATCCAGATAGCCGCTAAGTGACAGATTCCTTGGCCTGCATATCAACATCATACTCGATAAATAGTGTCATTTACAGTTTTAGATTCATTTTCTAACCAACGTTTAATTTATTCTGCCCCATTTAGTCTTTCTATCGACTATCCTGTTGAAATGTTGGCTCCATGTTGCCTTTTCTACAGGGTCACTGAAGAGGCTTAAGAAGCCGAAACCGCGATATAGTATGTCCCATCCCCTTTCTCATTAATATAATCGCTGCTCTTAAAGGATCTCAGTATAATCAATATTAGTCCAGTTGCCAAACATGGATTTAGCCTGTGACCTGGAAATGTGTGCCGCATAAAATGTTTTTATGGATTTCACTTCTTGATACCTTTCAGATGAAGAGTCCGAGTGATGCCATCTTGGCATTATTGAGCATTTTGAAAAATTCAAAATGGCCGACAAATGGCGGAAAATATTGCAAAAATCAACATAATACATGTATGTGAAGCAAAAAGGTAACTTATTTTGTTGTCTTTACTGTCTTCTTCTGGTTCATCAGACCATGCCAGTTCAAAAACTGCATCATGAATTGTTACAAAGAATCAAAATCAAGATGGCGTCCAAGGTGGTTGGCATAAACAAGAAAATAGCATCCCAGAATTGCATATACTCAATGTTTTATGTTTAAAATGCTCATTTTATGTTTTTATTAACAAAAAACACCATAATTTAGTTTTGATTATGTTTTGACGCTCCAATCATAACAAAAAGGCAAGATGGCGACCAAGATGGCCGCCGAAATAATGATATAGAGAACTTGGTCTCTAATAAACTGTCTTATCTGGCTTGTTTTTGAATTTACTATATTTTGTTAACAGTTCAAGTTTGAGTTTAGTTCTGACCCAACATCATAACAATGATGCAAGATGGTGGTCAAAATGGCCGCCTTAATCTTAGTGTAAGGGAAAATGGCCCTTGATTGAAAAATCTCATCTAAATGTATATTTGTTAAGTTTTAAGTAAGCAGAATAAACAGCGGGATGCAAATCTACATCATATAATAGGTAGAATATGCATTTTATTAGGTATTCGTCTGTGTCATTACCATTGTAATAATTAGCAAAGTCATCAGCTATATTGTTCAACTATTGCAACAATTGTTTCTTCGATTCAATTGCATTTGCAAAACACTGTACATTGATCTATGAAGCGCCTATATTTTGATGACGAGCATGCTTGTTCAGAAGCATAGACCTACCCACAGCAAATCATTCTACTTGAAGTATACTATCTGTTGTTGGGGTCACACTGTCGGCTGTTGTAATTGGCGCAAGCGCTCAGAACACTTGAACATTATTTCGACCACCTGACTTAAGTTGGACACAAGACCACGCACCCTTGACCTAGCGTGGATTATCAAATGGATGTCTGGACATGTGTTGATTTCACATTGTTTTGGTAAACGACCGTGCATATGGTGATTATATGCATTAAGCTTGGGAGTGTTTATTAGTCTCTGCTTACCAGTTTTACATTAAACCATATATCTTACAGAAATAATTCTGCGTTGCTGCCATAACATCTTCCAAATGCGATAATTCCCCTGATATTATCTGGTAAAGCCTTACTCAGTTTAAGACTGTCAGGTATGAAACCCTTTGACCTTGATTTCAAACTGGACTGCAAGAAGGAGCAGACTTCGGTCTGATGTTTTACCACCTAAAATTTACGGTCCTTCAAATGTCCCGTTTAGGCACATCCCCTTTCGCATTAATGTTTTATCTGCTCTTAACATGACTTGGTTTTACTTTGTATTCATTTCGGTTTACATTGTTTGTAGATATTTAGTCTTGAGCAATACATAGACGTTCGTGTATGACGCATACACATTTTCCTCATTTGGCTCGCAACAATCTCACTTCTTGTCCCTGTTACAATATGTCTCATCTGAACAGCGTTAGCGTTAGGTCCGAACACGATCAGCGAGTGTGCTTTTGATCAGTCTGTGATATCACAGCCCTTCTTCAATGTGAGACGTTCACAGTTGCATGCACAATCATGAAACACCTAAATCAATGTATCTTTTCAACAGTGGTTTTAAAGATGTCATCTGCTGAGAAGTTCGAATAGTGTTGAGAGAATGCTAGTGCTTTTCGTTAAACCTCTAGTCTTGCTAGAGAAGTGTTGTTTATGCTTTTAATGCTACAGTCAAAGTAACAATGGGTCGTCCACAGAATAGCACAGCCCATCGGTGACGACTGTATCATGTCAGCGCAGTGTTTGTGGATTTCGCAACTAGTACATTTTGCTTCCAAACATATTGTGTGTTCGTAGTCCTCTTGTCCGCGCTGTCCCCCAACATTGAAGAATGCTGGGAGCCAATTCCTGAGAGTATACCATGACAAGGTAATCTACCTGGAAGTGTCTTGAATAAATAATCTTTGCTTCAAATGCGTTTGTGGCTTTTACTTAAATGAGATTTGCGTACCGCCATTATAATAGCCATAGAAGTGGTTATCGTTTGGAAAATTTCCAGCCAACTTTTTCAAATTCATCCATCAATTTAAATCCATGCGCTAAGAAGATTTGGTCAAGGTTTACACATGTATGTATATTTATTTGAAATGTGACAACAGCATATTGTATTCAAAGTTGTGATGTTGTATTTCCCAATATTCAGAAGAGTTTCTATGCATGGTTTAACCTTTTTCTGTTCCTAGCATTAGCGTCAGTTCGACTCTTCCTTCCTTCTTTGTGAGCCAGCTTTTTCTGCGTTTGTGAGTCTGTTACATCCTTTCCAAATATGCTACAGACCAAGCGCCTCGCGTTTTATAGCTCTATTGAAGGATTCACTAAAAGTGTTTTTTAAAGAACAAAATGCAGTCCTGTTTTCTTCTTTATTACATTTAAACTGTAAATGTTACGAGTACTTTCATTTAGTGGTGTAGATTGATTTGCTTCCCTCCCTTTATTCTGCTACATCAATATGTAACACTTACATCAAACTGATGTTTTGATCAGTTAAGAAGATCTCTGTCGTATTATAATTTCGTAAGGCACATATGCCACAGTATCATTTTGCGGCGTCAAAACAAAACATAAACATTAAATTGCGATGCGTACAACATAAAATGATCATTTCAAATGTAAGTCATTTAGTATTTGCAGCACTGGAATGCGGCTGTAGCCAGAGAACATTAAAGTGCAAATATGGTGGTCCTCTTGGTCACCATCCTGTTTTGTTGTTATCATGTTGTGTCAAATATAATACAAAAACACTTCATTTGTCAACATAATTTGAATATTTGAATTACAAAACATTGAGCAAATGCAGCACTAGAATGTTGATTCTGTCAGAAATTATGTACTCATATATTATGATTATGGCGACCATCTTGGCCACCATCTTGGCTCATTTTTATAATGTGAGAATAAACAAAAACCATGCTGCTGACAACATTACATGAGCATTTCAAAAGCATTACATTTAGTATATTCAGATAACGCAATCTTTTAAATTATAATTATGGCGGCCATTTTGGTCGCCATCTTTTTTTCGTTGTTATGATGTGGGGTCATAATTGAAAACCAAACACTTAAGTTATATGTGTACAACAAAAATAGACTTTCAAGCACAATACACTGTTTTATGCAGCACCTGAATGCCATTTTATTACGAAAATATTGCTTTTAGTATGATTGTGGCAGCCATCTTGTCCACCATCTTGCCTCATAATAATTACATGGTGGTCAAAACTTAGAATCATCTTTTAATATTGTTCACAGCATAAATTGAGCATTTTAAACGCAGAGAAATGAGTATATTAAACCCTGGGGCGTTGTTTTCTTGTTTATTGCGACCATCTTGGACGCCATCTTGATTTTTCCAAAACGCTCAATGATGCCAGGGTGGCATCATGCAGTTTCTGAATTAGCATGGCCCAGTGAACTGGAAACCACAATAAAATTTCATGCGGCACCATCTTCCAGGTTATGATGATGGCTACTGGACTATATTATAAACATTAGTTGTACGTGTATAAAACTTCCTATTAACTCGATAGTTAAATTTACGAATGAATTAGATAATTTTTATTTTTAAATATGACCGGCCTTCACATTTTGTTTGTAATTTGATATCGTTGCCAATATTAATTTGAGATACATGACACACTAATTGTATAAACAGTAGTTATACGTTTTCGGTTACATACGGTCGATATCAAAGTCTAACATTTTCAA
Source organism: Rugalucina vietnamica (assembly GCA_964017185.1). Lineage (NCBI taxonomy): Eukaryota > Metazoa > Mollusca > Bivalvia > Lucinida > Lucinidae > Rugalucina > Rugalucina vietnamica. Next base: position 3,385,394 of record OZ024872.1, read on the forward strand.
AATAATATATTTGGTTAGGAGTTTGAAGTTTTGTTGAAAACTGTAAGTTTAATTGTGCATTTTTGTGATCTTTCAGATTATGCGAGAGACACATTTGCACGGTCTCTCTATCTCCGCATGTATCCTAACTTTCTTGGTTGACTATGTTAACAATGATTCATAAAATGATTCATAAAGGAAATGGTATCTTGACGGATAGACTCTTTAAGCGAAAATGGTTATTTTATTTTATTAACTGGCAGTTACGAATGCCATGTTATATAATTAATGGTGTAAATATTAAGCTATGTTCTCACTGTCCCTGTTTAGCTCCCCGGTTCGTCCCGGTTTCAAAAACCGGGATGAACTGGGATAGAACCGAAGTGCTACCGTGGCAAACCGGTAGGAACCGGTATAAACCGGGAAGCCTTCGTGGTTGTATTAAAATGTTTAATACAACCGGGCGAACCGGGAGAGATGTCAAAAACCGAGTAAAACCGAGACGACGTAATAGACCAGGGACTCGACCGTGATGAACCGGGATGATCCGGCGCAAACCGTTTGTAACCGGGGCGGCACCGAGATGAACGGGACGGCACCGGGGGGAACCGGGACTCCACCGGGGTGAACAAGCTTTAAGAATTTGGCCATGGTTAACCAGTACCGCCCCGGCGACGTCCCGGTTCACCCCGATGGCGTCCCGATTCACCGCGGTGGCGTCCCGGTTTACCCCGGTTGCTAACAAATTCAAAACCGGCAAACACCGTGGCGGCACCGGCAATCATCGGGACGCCACCGGGGAGAACCGGGACGCCACCGGGATGAGCCGGGGCGCCTCCGGGGTGAACCATAGTAAAACCGGACTATACCGGCCTGCACCGTGACGACACCGTGGCAGAACCGGAACCAAGACCGGGCCACACCGGGGTTACACCGTGACTGTGAGAACACGATCAATTTGGGTGGGAACAGTTCCCCGATTTATCACAGTATACCGACTTGAGTCCTCGTTTTCGATTTATCATGGTGGTTTACACGATTTATTTGTTTCTACTTGGTGATTTATTGACTAAATTAGAGATTCGCCACGAGGATCGAACAACTAACTAAATGTTGTGAACCACTGCAGACGCTGAGATTGAGGTTAGGTACCTGGAAAATCGATTTAAGCCCGCCAGTAATTTTACATTGCTCCAAGGCGATACTGTGGTGGTTCTTATTGTTTTATGTATGTGTGTTATTTTTTTGTGCTGTTTGCGCCTTATGTTTGTTTTCATATTTTTAGTTACGTTTAGGTAACTTGGTGTCCACCTACAGGGAAAATAGATGCTCATTCAGCTTACGATGTGCTTTCATGGTATAAGTACCTTATTGTTAATTTTGTTTTTCCCACATCGGGTTTTGGAGTGAGAATTTCTTTCTGATTGCGTCTTTTCCTGATCGTTGCCTACTTGTACCTTTCTGTCTTCATTGGGGCGAACCTGGGTAGAACCGGGACAGTGAAAACGGGGCTTTATCGAGTTGTATTTAAGTATGTTAGTCAATGCTGTGTGAATTGTATGTCAGTTTGCAAGTTTGTCGTGTTTATTTTAGTTACCGTATATTATATTTTATGTGCCTAACGTCATTAAACTCATTCATTGATATGGTATCAGTCTATCAGAATATAGAATCTATTAGCTTTTTTTTTCTCTCTTTCTTTTATATGCAATTAAATGTTCAGCCGCGGTGGTGTGATGGAAAGCGTGTTCGTTTAGCAATCAAGATGAGGCGTAATGGATATCGTGTTCGCTTAGCAATCAAGAGGTTGCGGGTTCGATACCCGGCTGGTACATATGTCTGAATGTACACCCTGACGTAATAAAGGCAAACTGTCCATAGGGTTTTACATTCAGTTCAATGTATGACCCACAGTCACAGTATGTTAACTTATTACGTAATCAATGTACAACAATCGGATGTCGATCGTGTGTAAACAATGATTACACATATTCGTATATATCTAGTTGTCGTTTGTTACACGTTTGTCAAAGCGTTTCGCACCTGGAAATTAAAAATTATACTTGATTGGCGTCTGGAGAATCAGCCCAGGTAAAGTTGACGTCTCTTTCACATTTTTGAATCTTAAAACAGCATAAAATTGTAAAACTCGTTCCAAAGACATTGTTTAACAGACAGAACTTGCGCTAAAACAGACCCGCTTTGTGAGAACAGTGTGTTTTTCCAAAGATGTATGGTTTAAATGTAATCCATAAATACCCTATTTCACCAATGTTTAATTGATACGGTTGTGGTATCTTACATAATAGGGAAAACTTCCGACAAATAGACGGCCTGCTGTATTTTCGAGTGTCACATTTTCCGTTATTCCTAATGGAAAGAGTGTACCATTACATGATGAGTCGATGTACCATTTTCAGTGATGAAAAATTCTTTTAGCTGCAGTAGATGCGTTTAGATCAAAGTATTTTACAATAAATAAACTTGTCTTTGGTCTCTACCGTGCAGTTTTCAAAACTTTATGCTGACCACAGATATCAGTTTATTGATTCACGGAATTAATATACAGAAAAAAAATCACTAAATTGCTGTTTTAGCTCACTTGAGGTGAAAGATAAAACGCTAGGTTAAAGAATCAGACTCTTTTCGGCATCCCCGAGTGCGCTCGTCCGTCCAGGTGTCAACATTTTCAAACATGGATAAACACATTTTTCACGCTTGTTGAAATAACCTGTTTATTTTCGGCTTATACAATGTAGCAGTGTCAAAGGTAGTTCAGTCACGGCCGTGGTGCCGCTTATAAAATTGCAGTTTTAAGCGAAGAACTGTATATGTAAGTAAGTCGTCTGTACTGACTATGAGAATGCGTAACCGGGGCAATGATATGCGATTAAAATTAGTGGACAATACTACTATTAAAATAACATTGACCAACGTGTTTTTGTCAGCATATCATGTGTAGTCTGCTCTGTGTGATCTTCGAATGGAAAGCCCCTGCAGGGTTTCTCAAGCAAAGCAAATATATTTGTGCTGTTTGCACATTCTGTGCGTTTTTGTGTTTTTGGTTAAGTTTGGTAAATGAGTGGCCACCTACTGGGCAAATAGCTGTTCACTCTGCGTATGATATGTTTTCTTAGTATAAGTACCTGATTGATTATTCAAGTCTTTTGCAACATCGGTTTTTGGATTGGGAATTCCTTTCTGATTGCGCCATTTCCTGATCATTGCCTACTTTTACATTTTTCTAGCCTTCATCTGTGGCTCTACAGACTGATGTTGGACCTGCTCAGAATGATAGAAAACCGAGTTTCATACGGCATGGATAAATTACAATGATTACTTCATACCACATAAATGGTGTCGTAAATTTCGTTTTGTGCAGAGATAAGCAACTTAATATATAATTAAATGTGCTGTAAATATCATTCGACGTTTCTCATAATCTGCAGTTAGCACCGCATTATACATGCACAATATCCTTTCTATACAATTCTCACTTACAATTATATATAAAGATTATTTGTTTGAGGTGAATACTAAATATGTTTCATCGAGTAGAATTTTCACGATTGCGCAGCTTAATTAAAAACCAATCGAGGTTGTCAACACACAAGATGAAATAGTTTTGCTATTTGCTGAAATAAAAGTACTTTTGTATATTTGAAACAATAATGGCCTGTACAATACCTATAACACGGATAGACGGTGAAAATGCAAAATCAAAAATCAATTATATTTTGTAACCAAATAATGACAACGTTACGTTTTCACGCAGGCAACCCACCATCCTAATCATGTCTCATATAAAAGTTTATTGCCTTTGGCTAACATGTCTCAAGAATACCCATTTGTAAAACTGTTGACAGCCGCACGGATTCCCTGGCGCACGGATTCCCTAGCGCACGGACGGGAACCCCCTATAAGCTCACCTTGTGAACCTTCGGTTCACTTTCGATAAGCCGGGATGAACCGTGACAGAACCGTAGCGCTACCGTGGCAAACTGGGGTAAAGGCCTGTTTACACATTCACGATTTTTAGCTACGGTGGCAATACGAGTCGCCACGATTTGTAAAATCGTCGTGTACCGTGGCGGTTCGTAGTAGAACCGTGGTAAATCGTGGCGCTACGGAAGTTTTAAACTGTTTAAAACATTCTTGGCGTATCGTGGCGAATCTTGGTGGTTATTTGGCGTTGCCTAATTCGTAGCGCAACCGTAGCGGAATCGTGCTTATCCGTACTGACACCGTAGCTATATTCGCGGCTAATCGTGAGAGATCGTAGCCAATCGTGGAGCTCCGAAGAAAAAACCGTGGAATCTTTGACTTCACAAACTCTCACGATTCACCACGAAATGTGTACGGCATCCACGGTTTCGCTACAAAACTCCGCGATTGGCCATGACGGCTACCGCCGTGAATCGTAGTTATACCGAATCGAACCGTACAAGCACTGTGATTATTCGTTGTGCCACCGTGGTTAATCCTCATTCACCGTAGCGTTGCCGTCATGAATCGTCATTGATTCGTAGCGATACCTTACAGACACCGTACTAATATCGTGGACATTCTTACTGGAATCGTAGTGACACTGAATATTTCCACTTTTCGCCACGATTCATCCCGATCCATCCCGATTTTTTCTCACCAAAAGAAATCGGGGTGAATCGTGGTGAATCGTACAGAAAATCGTGAATGTGTAAACCGGGCTTACCGGGGAGCCTTCACGATTTTATTAAATATTTAATGCAACCGGGGCGAACTAGGAGGGATGTCAAAAAACGGACAGCAGCGGGGATACACCGGAACAAACCGTGATACCCAGGGCTCGACCGTCATAATCCGGCATAAACCTTCAGTAATCGCAACAACTACGGGTTATTCAGGCAAAATCCGGGGTTTCACCGGAACACCATCGGCGGAACTGTTGCAAACTGTCTTTAATAGCTCTGTCAAACATTCTCGTATCAGCGGCCTATCGATCGCGTATCTATGAGATTTTCGATACCACGAGGTCTGAGCCGTATTTTGTTCGAGCGACGTATGTTGCACGTACGTCTGACGTTCTTACTACGTTCCCGCGTCGTATCAGTGACGTATCAGTATTCCTATGAAATTTTACTTTCGTATGTACGGCGCATCAAGGCGAATGTTCTACTTACGTATGCCGTATATATGGCGTATAAAATGTACGCGTGACGTATCTGCGACGTACATGTATGTACTACGTTCCATTGCTATCTGCGGTGTATCTGTTCTGTACCAATTGCTTTTTAATACCTAGGCGAAAACAAAAGGTTGTGTTCACTTTCTTCAGGCAATTCGTCGCACATTACAGAGGTGGAAGATGCCACCGGCAAAATCTACATAATCTAGATTAACACCGAAGAAAAAAAAACGAGGTGAGGGGGGGGGGGAATCTCCAAGCTCCCCATCCTGGGCGATATCTGCACACTTACTTGATATTGCACACGAAAAATTCTTTTTATGAAACATTGCCAACTTCTTGACTTGAGGGTCATCGTGCAAAACTGTAAAGTTGGGACGTCAACTCTAATGACGTCATCTTCATCTAACGTCGCGTGGAAAATGACGTCATACCGGGCCAAAACGTCAGATGAAATTTGTCACTTTCAGATTCAATTTTAAACAATTTAAGCCGAAAAAAAGAAAATGTCAGCAATATTGATTCAATTGCAAAATGTGCAAAAATGATATCACTTATGGATATTATCGCGACCTTCGTGTAGATATTTAATTTTATTTTACGCTAACTCTCAACAAAATATCAAATATGAGAAGCAGATATTTATATCGCAAGCTTGCGTCCTTCGATATCCCAACTCGGGACAATATTCACCGATATGAGTGCAATAACTCTATTATATTATCTCATTGTTTCCTAGAATGCTTTTGTTTGTTGGAATTGATGTCAGTCAACAGCAAAAGTCATGTCATGACGTTGCCTCCATTTTATGAGACTTTAACCCAAAATGAGGATGTGATGACATCCAACACGTACTTAAAATATAACCACCCAAGTTAGTCACAAAGGCTTATAATATGCATGGATGGTTTGACTTTAACCACTTTTCCTGGGCAGGCTCAAACCAAAATAGTTTAACAGTAATCAGATGGTCTTCTTAGAAAGAGTTCATAAATAGGTCATATATAATATTTTCCAAATCATACCTTTACTCAGGTTTGGTTTAACATAAAATGAAAATCTTATTTTAATGGTCAACGAAACTCGTGCATGTAGTGAAGAATGGTAACGAAAGAGTGCGTAAAAGTTGTAGTGGCTACCAGTTATTATTAGAAGTTCAGTAAGTAGTATCAGACATAGTGACCGAAATAACGGGTACATAAACTGCAATAAAAGGATGCATTTACTGCAAGAACGGATGCATTAACTGCAGGAAATGGTACATTACTGTATCATATAAAATCATTAAGTCGTACACCTTGCAGTCAAAAAATGGGAAAACTTTAGGTTTGTAGTGGGTGTCTTTTAGAATCAATTTAGAACCTTTTCTCGGAGGAATCTGATAGAATCCTTTGAACAACCTCTAGATAACTGAAATACCTATTTCATTCACTAGTATAAAGATAGATATATGGCCTTTTAGGTTTAAAAACTCGACATGTAAGCGATCAGTCGGCCACGAGACGTTTGCCTGGGCAGTGAGTTTATCATTGAACAAAAGAATTAAAACACAAGAACATACGAAAATACTTCTAACTTACCCTATTCAGGCGACCGTAGCTAAACCATATTATGTCACACAGTTTTTCCGAGATGAAACCTCAAATTATAAAGATTTCCATAAACATGTAACAAACGAACATGTGTAATCATTGTTTACACACGATCGACATCCGATTGTTGTACATTGATTACGTAATAAGTTAACATACTGTGACAGTATTTCTATTCCTTTTTGGTATAATTGATTCGAGTACGGGGTGTTCGTTTTATGTGTAGCACCAGTGTTATCCTAGCGTGGCTGGCCTGTTAATGTGTTTATTGATATATTCATTAATTTGGAAAATTTAATACCATCAATAGTTTAATTGTTTTGTGACGGGAAATATGCAAATTCAAAACTTTGTGAATTGAGTAAGTGTTGGGTATATAGCGCAGTAAACCAACCTTGGTGGATGAGCATGCTTTTCCACAGACGGGGTTTCCTGTGGCTTGGCTCGGCTGTTAGTTACATTTGGTGGCAGATGTGGGATAATGACAACTGCCAGACCGGGGTTGCCTTACCCATGTAGTCCCCAGACCAAGACTCGGGGAGGGATGAAGTAATGTGACGGGATAGCCTCCCTTGGAAATATGCAAATTTCAAACTCAAGGCTATGTGTTTTGAGAAATTGTTAGGTATACAGCGCATAAAACCACCCTTGGTGGATGAGCATGCATTTCCACTGACGGGGTTTGCTGTGGCTTGGCTCGGCTGTTCGTTACATTTTAGCTAACATTGGTAAACGAAACCAGAGTTTAAGGTGTATAAAATTCCGAAAAGAAAAATGCCATTCTATGGAACGCCAAAGCTGTCTGATGGTAAAGAATAAAAACATTTGATTCATCATCGGCATTATATCCTGCTCACATTTGATTATATGTTGTATAGTGTGCATTATATAATGAGAAAAGTCCATTATATGTTGGACCAGGTTCTTTATATTATGAAAAGTTTCATTATATGATGAGTAAACATCTTTATATTATGGTAGACTTACATTATATGACGAGTAAACATCTTTATATCATGGTAGACTTACATTATATGCTGAATCAACCTTATTATATTATGTATGTTTCTTATTATATTATGGGCTATTGTCTTTATATGCATCAAGTTGATTATATGGTTCGATAACTTCATTTTATGCGTTAACTTCATTATATGATGTGACAACTACATTATATGATGTGGAAGAGAAGAAAAATTACATTGACACCGTTTCGAGAGTAAATGTATACATGCCGGGACTACCGGACATACTGCTGATTCTATCTATCTATCTATCTATCTATCTATCTATCTATCTATCTATCTATCTATCTATCTATCTATCTATCTATCTATCTATCTATCTATCTATCTATCTATAATCATCACGATCATGATCGATCATCACCATCATCTTCATCATCGTAATTATGATCTATCATCATCAATATCGATCATCATCATCATGATAGATCATCATCATCATCATCATCATCATCATCATCATCATCATCATCATCATCATCATATCATCATCATCTTCATCATGATGATCGAACGTCATCATCATCATCATCATGATCGATCATCATGATCGGTCACCATCATAATCATCGATCATCACCATGACGATCGATCATCATCATCATGATCGATCATCATCATCATGATCGATCATCATCATGATCGATCATCATGATCGATCATCATCGTCGATAATGATGATGATGATCGATCATCATCATAATCGACCATCATCGACCATCACCATGATCATCATCATGATAGATCATCATCATCATCATCATCATCATCATCATCATCATCATATCATATCATCATCATCTTCATCATGATGATCGAACGTCATCATCATCATCATCATGATCGATCATCATGATCGATCACCATCATAATCATCGATCATCACCATGACGATCGATCATCATCATCATGATCGATCATCATCATCATGATCGATCATCATTATGATCGATCATCATGATCGATCATCATCGTCGATAATGATGATGATGATCGATCATCATCATAATCGACCATCATCGACCATCACCATGATGATCATCATCATGATAGATCATCATCATCATCATCATCATCATCATCATCATCATCATCATATCATATCATCATCATCTTCATCATGATGATCGAACGTCATCATCATCATCATCATCATAATCGACCATCATCGACCATCACCATGATGATCATCATCATGATAGATCATCATCATCATCATCATCATCATCATCATCATATCATATCATCATCATCTTCATCATGATGATCGAACGTCATCATCATCATCATCATGATCGATCATCATGATCGATCACCATCATAATCATCGATCATCACCATGACGATCGATCATCATCATCATGATCGATCATCATCATCATGATCGATCATCATCATGATCGATCATCATGATCGATCATCATCGTCGATAATGATGATGATCGATCATCATCATAATCGACCATCATCGACCATCACCATGATGATCGATCATCCATGATGATGATCGATCATCATGATCATCATCATCATAATCGATCATCATCATGATCGATCATCATCATCATGATCGATCTCATCACGATCGATCATCATGATCGATCATCATTATCGAACATCATCATCATGATCGATCATCATCGTCGATAATGATGATGATGATCGATCATCATCATAATCGACCATCATCGACCATCACCATGATGATCGATCATTATCATCATGATCGATCATCATCATCATAATCGATCATCATCATGATCGATCATCATCATCATAATCGATCTCATCACGATCGATCATCATGATCGATCATCATTATCGAACATCATCATCATGATCGATCATCATCATGATCGATCATGATCATCATCATGATCGATCATCATTATGATCAATCATCATCATGATCGATCATCATCACGATCGCTTATCATGATCGATCATCATGATCAATCATCATCATGATCAATCATCATCACGATCGCTCATCATGATCGATCATCATGATCAATCATCATCATGATCGATCAACATCACGATCGCTCATCATGATCGATCATCATGATCGATCATTATCATGATCGATCATTGTCATGATCGATCATCATCACCATCATGATCGATCATGAGGATCGATCATCATCATGATCGATCCTCACGATCGATCATCATCATGATCGCTCATCATCATGATCGCTCATCATGATCGATCATCATGATCAATCATCATCATGATCGATCATTATCATCGCGATCGATCGATCATCATCATCATCATCATCATCGATCATCATCATCATCATCGATCATCATCATCATCGATTATCACCATGAGGCTCAAGTCAAATATAGAGGACATAAACAATGTGTGCCTGTATATGAAACTATAAAACGAATAGATGAAACACAGGCAACGGTAGAAGATGGACAAGAAACTGTTATAAAACGGACGGAAATTGCATAGATGACACTTTATTGATACTCAATCTGAGTTTCAGCATTTGAGCCTGAAAACTAGAAGTACAACAGCATATGCATTAATACACTATCACATAAGGGACAGAAACCCAAAATGAAGGTGTATATGTAAGTGTATGAGGAATAGACGAGCCGTTAACTATAATAGGAGCTAATAACACATCTGAGGTGTATTGTACATAAGTAATTACCAGCAGAATGTTGACAGGTCGACAGGTAGACAGGTTGGCAGGTCGACAGGTCGACCGGTTGACATGTCGACAGGTTGACAGGTCGACAGGCTGACAGGTTGACAGGTCGACGGAAGTGAAAGAATTGCGCATGCGTGCAAAACATGGGCAATCATAGGGAAGGGTGTAGGTTAAGTTCAATGAAGTAGGTATTGATTCACAACGGAATGCCTGGGAGGCAAGCCCCCAAGACCCCCGCAACAGAATGCAAACTCTATATATAGCCATGTTACTGGTGGCAGGTTGACAGGTTGACAGGTCGACAGGTTGACAGGTCGACGGAAGTGAAAGAATTGCGCATGCGTGCAAACCATGGGCAATCATAGGAAGGATGTAGGTTAAGTTCAATGAAGTAGGCACTGATTCACAACGGAATGCCTGGGAGGCAAGCCCCTCAGACGCCCAGCAACAGAATGCATACTCCATATATAGCCATGTTAGAGGATGAGGTAAGCAGTAGTATCGGATGACAGGTAGACATTTAAATACAACTATCATGTGACTGTATATGGGATACCTGAGTGCTGGGCTGTTCTCATTTGACTGTTTATGTGACCTGTCGACCTGTCATCCTATAAACGAGAGTGAAAGAATTGCGCATGCGTGCAAAACATGGACAATTATAGGGAAGGATGTAGGTAAAGGTCAATGGTGTAGGCATCGATTCACAACGGAATGCCTGGGGGGCAAGCCCCCCAGACCCCCGCAACAAAATGGATACTCCATATATAGCCATGTTACAGGACCAGGTAAGCAGTAGTTTCGGACAACAGGTACATATTACTATACAATTATAATGTGACTGTTTATGGGATACCTGGGAGCTAGGCTGTTCTCATTTTACTATATATGGGACCTGTCGACCTGTCAACCTGACATCCTATAAACGGCAGATTGTCACCGTCTATTATGTATATGGATATAATTTCGAAGAAAATGGCGAAAGATTAAGTAAAACAAATGGAGGTGATGATCTAAAAAAAGATGTCATGACTTGGGTCACAAATTATGGTTGACAGGTCGACAGGTCGACGGGTCGATCATCATGATGATCGATCATGATGATGATGATGATGATGATGATGATGATGATGATGATGATCGATGATGATGATGATCATCATCATCATCTTGATCGACGACGATGATGATGATGATGATGATGATGATGATGATCGATCATGATGATCGATCGTCATGGTGATGATCGAAGTTGATGATGATCGATCATGATGATGATGATGATGATGATGATGATGATGATGATGATGATGTTCGATCACGATGATGAAGATGATGGTGATGATGTTTGATGATGATGATGATGATGATGATGATGATGATGATGATGATGATGATGATGATGATCGATATTGATGATGATTGATCATAATGACGAAGATGATGATGATGATGGTGATGATCGATCATGATCATGATGATTATAGATAGATAGATAGAAGTTTGCGCATATAATGAAGTTTGCGCATATAATGAAGTTATCGAACCATTTAATCAACTTGATGCATATAAAGACAATAGCCCATAATATAATGAGAAACATACATAATATAATGAGGTTGTATCAGCATATATAATGTAAGTTTGCCATAATATAAAGATGTTTACTCATCATACGGTTGTTCTAGAACGGACCCGCGAAGCGGGTCCGTTCGTTCGGGACGAACGACTAGACTCGAGAAGTTTTGTCCCACTTTCATCCGGGCACTGTTTTCACTGGAGGAGCACGTGATGCACCATAGCCAATCATAGACCACGAAACGTCGACATTACCATTGAGACGTTCCGCCATGATCATTTTTCATGAATGAGAATCTGAGAAGACCAGTTCTTGTGGGTGTTTCTGCGACCATCCTTGCTAAATGGTTAATGTTTGTTACTGGAAATCGGTCGGAGGCAACGTGCAGTCAACCACAAGGTCAAGGTAAGCTGAGTTTAGCGTCTTATTTTTCCTTCGGTAAGCCTCAGGCTCAAGTTTGTACAGTCCGGTAAAATTGCGCTTTTAGATAATTCTTGTCAAGCCAGCACTGAAAATGAACACAGAAGTACAGCAGTTATTGTCCTTCTTTCAGAAACTGCCAAATTCTAAATAAAACGTCTGAAACAGCTGATATAAGCCACAGATACTTGGGGTTACTGTTTAGATTTTTTTTTCAAAAGCTCATACTTGTACTTTTTTCAAAACTTTCAATTATATTTCTGGCTATGCAATGGAATCTGCGTCAGTTTGAAGCGTAATGACTCCTGGACATGCTGATATGTATGTAAGATTCTTGTATTTTTTTTTTTTTGTTTTCTTGTTACTCCCATCAATCAATTTCTGATTATTCTTGGGAGGTGTACATTGTACACTCCAGTGTGTTTGCAGGATGAGCCTACATGCATGAGGATAGAACCTGTGTAGGGATCTTTAACCTGTACAGGGGATGACTGTCCCTGCACAGGGGGCCTCCAATTAATGTCCCGATCCGTAGGACGGCGCACTGTATCATGTCATTCCTGCAAGTGACACTAAACAGCTAAAGGAAGCATGTTCGGACCAACAAATTTTCTTGCCGCCAGCAGGGATCGAACCTGGGACCTCGAGCACAAGAAGCCAGTGCGCTAACCACTCGGCTATGTCGCTTCCACCATTCAAGTAACGGATTAGTGAATCAATTTGTCTTTTCAAAGTGACGGGTGAGTATTTGGAAAAGCGAAGTTGTTTATCTTATGTTTTTTCTTTAAATTAGTGATTGCCTATCAGTTTTTCTAATGCTTTCTATGTATTTTAGACATGTTTTTCTAATTGTATAATGTCTATCTATCTATCTTCCACTACTTCTTAACCTCATCAGAGGACTTCAGAAGGAATTCCGGTATACCAAGTGCTAAAGGGGGTTAGCTGAAATAAAAGAAAAGTGAAGTGGGTGAAATGAGTTTGTACAGTGAAAGAAGAGTGTTAGTATAGTTTAAAAGATAAAAAACAGAATCTGGTGATTAGGGAGACACATGCACCACCTGGCAAACAGCATGACTGAACTGTGCCACGGTGGGGAGCATGACAATACTGATGGGTAAAGCGTTCCAATGTACTGCAGTTCTTGGAAAAAAGCTATACTTGCAGTAATTGGTAGTAGTGCTGATTTGTCTGTATGCCAGCGGGTGGATGAATTTGGACTGCCTGCGATTTGGTGTGAGATAGTCAGTTAGGGGGATTGCTACAAGATCATATGTGATCTTGTACAGCATGATCAGTCGGGTATCTATTCGCCTTTGGTCTAATGGACGCCAGGAAAGTTTATTAAGCATTTCAGTAACACTGGAGGTGGACCTGTAGTCATGGGTAGCCCACCTGGCCGATCTCCGTTGAACAGATTCTATCTTTTTTATGTCAGTGTCGGTGTGGGGAGACCATACAGAGGAGGCGTATTCCAGCTGTGGTCTGACAAGTGTTTTGTAGGCTGTGGATTTGAGGTCTTGGTTACGAACTTTGATATTGCGTTTGAGAAAGCCCAGCGTTTGATTTGCTTTTTTAGTGATGTTATTTATGTGATTTCCCCAGCTGAGGTCTTCTGATATTGTGACCCCAAGGTACTTGGCAGTGGGTACACTTTCAAGTTCAGTGTTGTGTAGAAAGTATTTGGATGGAATGGGAGTCTTGAATCTGGTCACATGTAGGACCTGACATTTTGCTGGGTTAAAGTTCATATCCCAATCTTCTTCCCATTTCTCGAGTTTCAGGAGGTCTTCTTGAAGGATGTTTGCTTCTGAGAGTGAGCTGATGCATAGATACATTGCTGTGTCGTCTGCGAAAAGTCTGACTCTTGACCTTACCTGTTCTGGAAGGTCATTAATGTAGGCTAAGAATAGGATTGGTCCGAGAACAGAGCCCTGCGGGACACCAGAGGAGACAGGGATGGGGCTGGAGCTGATACCGTTGGTTACTACAGATTGTTTCCTATTGTCCAAAAAGTCTTTTATCCATTTTAGAGTGTCACCCCGAATGCCATAGGCATGAAGTTTTTGGAGCAATTTTTCATGGGCGACTTTATCAAAAGCTTTACTAAAATCTAAAAGTATTAAGTCTGTCTGTTTTTTTGGACTCCATGTTTTTGGAGAGTTCATCAATAAGCATGATCAACTGGGTCTCGCAGGACCGCCGCTCTCGGAACCCATGCTGTAAGTCATAGAGGATATTCTGGTCCGTGAAATGTTTTGATATGTTGGATGCCACGATGTGTTCCAGTACTTTGCAAAGAACACATGTGAGCGATATGGGGCGGTAATTGGCTGGGTCCGTCTTGTCCCCTTTTTTGAATATAGGGGACACATTTGCTTCCTTCCAGATGGTAGGGAGTTTACCTTGGTCTAAGGACCTCTGGAAGATTATTTCGAGAATGGGGGCTAATTCCTTATGAAGAGTTTGTAGTACAATGAGTTTGAGTTGGTCGGGACCAGATGCTTTATGGGGATTGAGCTTTTTCAAAAGGCATTCAATACCCTTTGATGAAATTTCTATGTCCGGCATTTTAGTGTATGGGCTGGCTTGGAAGGGAAGGTTTGGACCTAGGTCATGTAGGTCCTGTAAGGTCTTTTGTGCCATGGCTTTCAGTGATGTGGGTGATTTTGGGCTAAAAACAGATTGAAACTGAAGGTTTAGAGTATTGGCCTTGTCTGTGTCAGAGGTGACACAGACCTGAAATGTCAGGACTAATGCAGAAAAGCTAAATGAAGAAAAAAATACAAGTATGTGTTGTTGTTTTTTTAAAAAAAAATAGAAGTATAAGCTTTTTGAAAAATCTAAACACTAACCCCAAGTATCTCTGATATAAGCCCCACCGCCAAGGGAACAAATTGGAGGTCAAAACTTTCCCTTTTGCCCTGCCCAGGTCTAGATAAACTCTGAAAATCGCGATTGAAATTATCGCGCAGATGCGCAACGGCGCCATGTATTTACCGGCAGTACAGAAGGTTCCATATTTCAATAGAAATGAGACATTTTTATCGTGGTTCTGCGCGATAGAAAGCTTAAATACGATTGCTATCCTTCTATATATCTATCTATAGATACTGCGACACCCTCATCAGGGTTCCCACGGGCACTGGAACACATGGAAAATTGCTAAAAAGATTTCATGCATGGAAATATCATGGAATTTGAAAAATGATTAAATTTCATGGATAAATCATGGAATTTTATTATGAAATGCCAGTTTTGATGTCTTTGGGATTCATTTTTTCCTCGCTCGCTTCGCTCGCTCAATGAATATTGATAAATAGTTATGCTTTTCAAAAGGGCATTCAAACTAATTTGTTTTCATCAGAAAAACAGATAGCTACTTTTGCAATATAATTATCCGTCCTTGCCTTTTAAAAGGTGTTATGTGACAAAAAATAAACAAATAAACAGACAAATAAGTTCTGGAAATTTAACTCCCATCATGAATTATCATGGAAAAGTCATGGAATTATATTTGATAATTTGTGTGGGAACCCTGCCTCATTACTTAGTATTATGCGCGGCAGGGCTGCCTGAGGTGGAGGAAAGCCAGGTCACATCTCTGCTTCCTGGAATGTGCCTGTGAAACCCCCGCGTTGGGAAGGCGACAGCCAGGCCACATATGTTTCGTCGGGGTATTTGATTAATTTCTTTTGTATTTCTGTACAGAATATATTCGTCCAAGCCGTGATGCGAACCCTCAACCTACGGAATAGGTATGTAGCTCAGAAATTCCTGTACAAAACCACTGAGCTATTCGGATGCCTGGTTTTCAACGAATCGGCTTGGCTTTTTTCGGATGTGATCAGACCATGTAGAGGGAAACTACAGAAGTACATACGAAAATTTTGCAACACAAATAAGGATTTTAATCATCTGCCGACAGAATCACAGAATTTTTCTACGAACCAATTATACACCATTTTGATTTCTGATCTTTGAAAGAGTTTCAGATAGTAAAATATCTGTTTGTAATCTTTTATTTCTGGGTTGTAATCTTTTTTGAAGAGGAAGACCTTACAGCTGGAGTCCACACCTCAAGTATCGAAGATTGCCCATATGCGTGATCAGCCATTTCCGATTCGTTTCATTATTTAGTCTCAATTCGTTTCATTATTTAGTCAGAATTATTGGTTTGGAGTGATTCTTCTTGATATGGAGAAATAAATGTCGCGTATATGCTCGATAATTTAGATCATGATTTTCCGAGATGAGCCAGACCTGCTGCCCTTTGCAATAGAAAATCTCTCTTGGGGAAGGATCAAAGCCCTGTCATTTCCTCTGAAGTGTGGGGATACTCCAAGTTCTAACAGTTATTGCCCCGCATTTTGCCCAGCTAACTAGGGGTGTAACGATATACCGCTATATCGGTATACTGCGGTACGGTGCTCGCGGTATGGTATACCGGTACGCCCATACAAGGATTCCGGTATATCGTAACACAGTCCGGGTTTTATACTAACACCCAAAATAATCCAAACGAGTACAACCACAGACTGTGTATTTACAATCGGTCCTGCTATCGAATTTTTACAGGTACATGTAATTAGCGTGAAACCAGTCCAATACATGTGCGTATTTGCCTCCCCTGTTGAGCTGTCAATCATGTGGTTATTTTTGGAACATACATCTATTTCGGCACTTTAAAACAACCTGACGTCGCATAAAAATTTTGCATGTTGTTTACAATAATATCAGTCATAGATGTACTACAAATGTTGTAAAATTGATTCCCATTCTAGTGCAACAAATTTTGGCTTCGATAAGAAATTGAAAATTGACTTTCCTGTTTGTACGATATATTCAATACGCATTGCGATATGCATTTCCCGTACCGCGATATATCGCGATGCGGTGTTAGTGGGCGATACTCAGCCCTACAGCTAACCCCCACTTTTCCCCATGGGGATAGACTTAGGGCTGCATTGATAACAATTCGGGCTCGGATATTCACGGTACAGGCGTCAACGAACCTGTTTATTGTATGGCCTTCCGCATATATTCAAAAATTTCGCAAACCTTCAAAGAAAAGATATCACAAGGAAAGGCGCCTAGGCTGAGGCATACATGTGATACTCTTGAGAAGCCAAAGAGGGAGATTTCTCTTTCCAAATACAGAGAATGATTAAACAAAGAAGAAATTTATTGATTTGAAATATGGAGATGTATAAGATATATAGGGAAATTCTGAAATTCAAAATAGGAAAATTTTGTCAAAAATAGGGAGATCCCTCGGAAATAGGGAGGTATCCCATGTATGGGCTGTGAATTGAACCCAGGGCCTCTGGGACTGCAGTCAACCACTCTACCCTAGACGGAATATTTCCATCGGTATTCCGTTAAACCTCTCCATACCGACAGAAATGGGATATATTAAGCTCTTGGTCGAAAATGAAAATTCAGCAAAAATCTGCAAAACTGTGTTATTCTAACTTATGTTAGATCTTTTCTTGCATATATAACATAAATTATAAATATTCTATTTGATAAAGCTCGCAGAATCATAAAATACTTTTTTCTATTGAAAACTTCAAAGATGTCTATAAATAGATCAGGGGAGACTACTGTAGAATTAGCGACTCAAAGTCGAAAATCGTTTGTTTTTCTACATTAATTTTTAAAAACGTTTTAGGTAATTTTATGTGTTTACTGGAAGATCTTTGGCACTGGTACAAATACATATAAAAAATGATACGATTAATAGCAAAATAACCTAACTGCAAGTCGCCGCTTACGAAATCCGCAATCATTTTGACATTGGTTTAAATGCAACCTATGCTAAGCTGTCAGGGAAGTGGATCGAGGTACCGAAGTGGAGCGGGGTGACAGTTAGCCAGCTGATCTAACTCTACCCCTGTGCCAATCTGCTCCTGCTGTACATGTAGATTTTTCTTGCCTTTTCAATACAAAAACATTTTTTTAAATCCATACCCTGTATTTCTTCAACAATACATGTATTTATGACAGATTGTTAGCATTAAATTTGATACATTTGAATCAGAATTTCTTTATTTGGATTGTCATGGTATCCTTGGACAGACGTCCAGTGAGTTCACCATTTTGACATCAGTGTTCCCATTTACCCTCTATACAGGTGTTTTTTTATTAACCCTAAAGTTTGCCATACATATACCCGAAAATTTGCATACAGGCCTATACACAGGGGTATAAAACTAAGAAAAGTAAGCCAGTCTACCCTCAATTTCCTCAAATTCAAAATTCAGTGGGAACCCTCGACATTTAACTCAGTAGCTCGCCTGCACGAAGTGCATAGAGCTATTGTAGTCACCTCGGTCGTCTCCGTGTATGTTTACGTCCGCGTCACGCTTTTGGTTAAAGTTTTTAAAATTGTTATATCTTGATAGTCACTGACCAGAAATCATTCATATTTGGAACATTGCTACATAATTATGAGGGTCCTCTGTGATTTAGTGTGTAGGGACTCGTGGGGTCATGCCTGGGGGCGGGGCTAGAGGTCAATATCTAGGACACCTTTGTACAGTGCTGAGATGCTGTGTTAGTTTCTCATCAACTGTTAAGCCTAGAACTGTCAAACCTTACATAAGGCTTCTCCTCGATGTCCCGACTCTGCACCCACATTGACCTACTGACCTTGACCTATATTTCATGCTCTAGTGACTTTGTCATCTTTTAAGCCAACCCTAAATATCTCATCAACTATAAAGCCTACAACCATCAAACCTTGCATATGGCTTCTCCTCGATGTCCCGACTTTGCACCCATGTTGATCTAGTGACCTTGACCTATATTTCATGCTCTAGTGACTTTGTCATTTTTGAAGCCAACTCTTAATATCTCATCAACTATAAAGCCTACAACCATCAAACCTTGCATATGACTTCTCCTTGATGTCCCGACTCAGCACCCACATTCACCTAGTGACCTTGACCTATATTTCGTGCTCTAGTGACTTTGACATTTTTGAAGCCAACCCTTAATATCTCATCAACTATTAATGCCTACAACCATCAAACCTTGCATATGGCTTCTCCTCGATGTCCTGACTTTGCACCCATGTTGATCTAGTGACCTTGACCTATATATCATGCTCCAGTGACTTTGTCATTTTTTAAGTCAACCCTTAATATCTCATCAACTATAAAGCCTACAACCATCAAACCTTGCATATGGCTTCTCCTCGATGTCCCAACTTTGCACCCACATTGATCTAGTGACCTTGACCTATGTTTCGTGCTCTAGTGACTTTTTCATTAAAGTTTTTAGAAGTCTATATCTCTTGAACATGTTGATGGATCAAGTCGATACTTTGCATGTTGGTAGATATTGGTCTGAAGTTTTATGCAGTACCATCATGACCCACCCTGAGTGACCTTGAGGTCAAGGTCACAGACTTTTTTTTGTTAAAGTTTTCGGTTAAAGTTTTTAGAAGTCTATATCTCTTGAACATGTAGATGGATCAAGTTGATACTTTGCGTGTTGGTACATGTAGATATTGGTCTGAAAATTTATTCTGTACCATTATTTTTTTGGTTAAAGTTTTGGGTTAAAGATTTTTGAAGTCTATATATCTCTATGTTGATGGATCAAGTTGAAACTTTGCATGTTTGTGGATATTGGTCTGAAATTTTATGCTGTACCATCACAACCCATCTGAGCGACCTTGAGGTCAAGGTCATGGGTCATAAATTTTGATGTTTAGTGACAAAGCACAAGTCACGCGAGCTACTCTGTCCTACCACAGCTCTTATTTGCATGAAGTAGTCCATAAATGTTTATCCCCAGCAGTTTGTGTCCTTGTGAATGTCTCTCTGCTGTCATACAAGTGGAAATGTGTGTGAACAACCTATTTCTCACTAGTTACTGTCATGACAATTGCAAAGTTAGGCAGAAATTTGCTAAGAAAAATGTTGTATACTTTAAACTTCCATTCAGTGAGGCTGAAACATGAAAATTGCAAATCTGTAATTCTAACGGCTATATTCTCTTCTGTCACTCAAACTCGAACTCAAGGCCTAAAATAAAATGCAATTGCCTACCTACCCACTATTTTTCCTCCTACCCAAAAAATTTTATTGGGTTTTCTGGAGTTTTTTTTTTAATGACTGCGCTTTGCAGCGTGGCTAAGGGCGATTTAGTAATATAATAATTTTCATTCAACTTTTATAGGCTCTGTTTAAATTGATTTAGATTCCTGTTGGACTTGAGCACTGAGTTGCTTAATTACATTATTACATGTAAATTAAACAAAATATATACTGCATATTTCCACGTGACCAAAAAAAAAAAAAAAAAAAAAAAATCCGACCTACCTACCCACACCTTCAAACCCCGGGTAGGCAATTGCAAACAAACAATTTTTTAAGGATGGCCCAACTCGTGAGAGTATGGCTGGAGTATGAGTCGAGTGGGATTAAATTGAGTGTGAGTGGAGTATAGATTTGGTATGCACAACAGTCACTCAACCATCACTCACTGGAGTGTCAGATTTTCTTTATAAATCAAAGAAATTTGAAATCTTATGGACATTTGATGTTATTATTCCAGCATCAAATTAGCAGCAAAGACTCTGACTAGACGCCGCATATTGCGGTGAGTTGTTATCTAATTTTGATGTTCACGCATGGTATCGTATTAGCTTATGTGAACTCATTCCTTCTTTATTGTTTGTTTGTCTGCTTGTTTGTTTATTTGTATTTCTTTCTGTGTTGCTCTCTCTCTCTCTCTCTCTCTCTCTCTCTCTCTCTGTGCTTGCATGTTGGTTTATTTGTCTTTCTCTCTCTCTCCTCTCTCTCTCTCTCTCTCTCTCTCTCTCTCTCTCTCTCTCTGGGGTGGGTGGGTGAGTAGATGTCTGTACGTGGGGGTAGAGGGGTGAGTCTGTGACAGCGATATCTAGCATAAAGGTGCAAATGTGTCTGCATCTGGCAGGACAACGGGTCGTTTCGGCCGTGAATCGTTTCGGCCCCGAGTCGTTTCGGCCGTGGGTCGTTTCGGCCTGGGTCGTTTCGGCCTGAGTCGATTCGGCCCTGGGTCGTTTCGGCCAATTTGGTGAGTCGTTTCGGCCTGATTTTATTTAATCCTTTATACTCTATAATATACTTTATGCTAGATGTGTATGCCATATGAGGCTAGTTTACCATGCTGGTACTTAGGTCTATTACTGGGAGAAAAATTTGCATCTTTATTCCATTAAAAACGATAGAAAAACTACAATGGTCATTTCTATGGCAACAATATGCATAGGCGAAAACAAAGGTGCAGGTAACTGCAGAGCTGATCAGTGCCTTTGTTTTCGCTACAAAGATAGTACAATCATCTTCTTCTTCTTAAATACGAAATTTCAAGACTCTGGTCTGCTTTTGTGTTTGTGATGAACCTGGTCGGATTCCAAAACTGTTGGTTTTCTCATGCGTAGACTCAAATTAAATTGACAAGCACACGTTTTCACACTTTGAGTACATTGATAATCATTCACCATGGATTAGCATTGCTGATTACAGACACGAGTTTTCACACCTTGATAATCACCCTTATAATTAGATCACCGACAACCGATGCATCACTGAAAAGTTTTCCCTTGCAATTGACTCCTCCGCCAGCAAGGTATAGCCACGCCTACCCCTATTTCCTTAGACAAACATTGTGTTTTTGCACCTATATTTACCTGTAAAAAGCACGTGTTGGTTTGTTTGTCTAAGCCACGTGTTGTCTAACCGTCATTGACCGTTAGCTAATGTGCAGATTTGAATGGTCAATATAAAAATGAATATTAATGATGGGTGGTTTGACGGAGGACTCAATTGCCGATGACTTCATAACTACATGTTTAGTTTAATTGTACAAACCATCTATCTATCTATCTATCTATCTATCTATCTATCTATCTATCTATTCCCTCAACCCTATCAATCCTTTCTTTCGCCAGTACTAATCATTAAATGTTAATGGGCTTTTTTCCGAGATACTAGGAATATGTGAGGCTGGAACTGTGACTACAATACTTTCAAAACATCTCACATGCATACATCATATACATGTCCACGAAAACTCATGCACTCCAGCAGATCAATTTATCTTTGAGTTGTTACTTACCTGAAGATTTCCATAAACCTTGGCCGAAACGACTCAGGGCCGAATCGACTCACCCAGAAAATTGGCCGAAACGACCCACCTACCAAGGCCGAAACGACCCACCCCCAAAATTGGCCGAAACGACTCAGGCCGAAACGACCCAGGGCCGAAACGACCCAGGGCCGAAACGACCCGGATTCTCTGGAAGTACAATGTTGACCACGCACCTAAAAATATGGATAATTGCTTTTCATGTTCAAAATAGTAGTAAATGACTTGCCTTGAGAAAATCAAAATCTGTTCTAGAATTCGCGACCCCTCTCAAGAAAAGATTTGTCCCAATCATAACACTTGGTCCGGCTGATGTATGTAATCTGCTATTTAGGGATTTTTTGGAAGAAAAATGAAGAAATAAGGGTCCAAAAATTTTCGAGTAGCGCTCGAGTGAGGTGTCGCCTTCACTCAACGATTACTCGAAATTTGAGTTGAGTTCGAGTGTGAGTGGGACATGTGCATACCAAATCGAACAGTTATGCACTCACACGAGTGACTGATCAGATTATCTGGATGAGTTTGAGTGGAGTATGCCTCGAGTGTAGGATGAGAATACAGCCGTAAATTTTGTTGCCAATATGTTGCTAAGTAGTTGCTAACTAGTCACAAGTTGTTGAATACCACTGAGACAATAGCAATTTCTTTTTCAGGCTCTCAGGTTGAGGAATGGGTTGAGGTGGCCCATACAGAACTAGGAGTCTACTCCATCATCATTTTGTTAACAAAGTGTGGAAACTGATGTGACCAGCTAACTGTATGCATAGAAAAAAATCCTGTAGAACTACACGGTAATTAGGTTGGTACCTAGATATACCATAATATTTGTTCTAATTAGCACACATGCTCCAATAAGTGCACACCCTGGTCATTTCCGAAACACCCTACACATGCATAAGCGCACCCTGCGTGACTAACATATTGATATTTTTATTCAAACTTCAACATTTAAAGTGTATTTATGTTAACCTCACAAACATGCATTCTTTTTACCTGGTGATGAAATATGTTCAAGTTGTATGCTTGTATCAGTTTGCTGTAAATTGTGAGCAGAATAAATTTCATACACAACTGAGTTGAGAGGAAACCATTTGTACAATATCTAGGTCTGTTATCAACTGATGTTCTATTTCAGATATGGATTGTGGTGGTGCTTGACCTTTCAACTTCATTTGTGCTGAACTTTGCTGATAGATCGGGTGGAGTCGGGAGAGGACAATGACAGACATGGTAGAGTGTGTCCTAGGGTGGCTTGAAGATCCTCCAGCTAGTTGAGGTTAATTTCTAGATGACAAGATCTTCGTTACTACATGTACTAGAAATTCTTCAAGCGTGAATGACATTTGATCTGTCATTTGAGGTACAAATGCTTCAGCAATGTTCTCAAAAACAGAAATATAAAAAAATGTTACTACTTGAATCAACAGATATATATATGTTGCAATTATTTCTAGACTATAGAGAGGTTTACTAGAGCATCATCCTTTACATTTTGAAATATTGTGTGCGCGGCCCCATGGCTGAGTGGTTAAGAGCGCTGATATTTCATTACCACACTTAATTATTCGATCATTTCACCGATGTCTGATATGGGTTCGAAGTTCGAACCCCACACAGGGCACATGTGAGACAAGCAAGTTCTGCTTGTGGGTGTACCAGGTGGTTTTTCTCGGGAGTTCTTCCCCAACTACCAATTGGCCCATCTCATATGAGTTTAAATAATCTTGACAGGGACTTTGAACTAAATCAAAGAAAAAGAAAGAAGAACAATCATGTACACATACTTCAAACATCCATCATTAATTCTTAGTGGGAAGATTCAGTTGCATTTAAAATATCAACCCATGCAGTATGCTGAAAAAGAAGTACTCACATGTATTATTATTATTATACAGTATACAACACAAAATTTTGAACAGCACACATGATGTGCAAGAATACCAGCTCCTCAGTGATCTAGCCTTAAGCCCATAGTAAGGGTAGCATTATTAGCTCACCCAAGCCAAAATTTTCATGGGTGAGCTTATAGGATAGGAAGCACCTGACGTCTGTCGTCGTACGCTATTTTCAAAGATCTTCACTGAAACTGCTTGGACAATTTCAGCCAAATTCTACATGAAGCATCCATAGGAAGGGGGAACCAATAAACAATCCAGGTCACATGACCATGATGGCTGCTATGCCCATATAAGGTAAATGTCCTTAAAAGTCTCAAAGGGCGGTCCCCAAGGCCTTGCGATTAAGAGCACAATTTATTTATCACTTGATTATCTCATGTGGGTTGGAGCCCAGCACTGGCCACATGTGAGATAAGCCAAGTTCTGCTTGCAGGTGTGCCCGGTGGTTTGTCTCAGGGTTCTCCCATTTTTGTCCCACCAGCATGAAAGGAACGTTAAACTGAATTAAAAAAAATCTCCAGAACTGCTGGCCCAACAAAACTTGGCATATAGCATCAGGCACTACTACAATGTCATTATTATGTGTTTATAAAAGATGGCCCTGTGATGACTTTACCTATTTTACTCAATGCTGCAAGGTCAACATAGGTGGTCATCTGTGGATGCATTTGAATGGGGAAAATTGTTAAAAAAAATATTTGAAGGGAAAATCTTGCAGGAAATGGGCGAATGGACTGAAAATTTATGAATCTAAAAAGCTTTTAAGCCCATGGGTTTGTGTGCCCCCATCCTGGGGCAATATACTTGAGTATATTATCATAATATTCAAAGGTCTTTTTCCCTGACACCATTTGACCAATTAAAGCCAACTTTTACATGTACAGAAAGGTACAAGTAGGCAGTGATCAGGAAATGGCACAATCAGAAAGATATTCCCACTCTATAAACCGAGGGATGGAAAAAAAAAACAACTAAAATGACACTTAGGTACATGTACGTATACCAAGAAGACATATCATTAGCCAAGTGAGCAGCTATTCCCAAATAGGCGGCCAATCAGTTACCCCAACTGAACTAAAAATATGAAAACGTACATACATGTAAGGCTCAAACAGCACAAAAATTGACTCCAAAACACAAAAACAGTTAGAACCACAACAGAAGTATCGTCTTAAACTGTAAACTGTTGAAATGTCATTGAAGGGAAAAGCTTCCAAGATTCATGTATGATTCTGAAAAAAAATGATCAAAGCAGTTCATTTGCCCCCACCCTGGGGCTATAATATTCATGTATTTGACCGTTATAATCAAACAAGCTTTATAACAAGTTTATCAGTATTTATCTCAGGTGAGCGTTTACGCACCATTGGTCCTGTGGTTGGATTTTGAACAGAGTAAAGATTTACAATGTGGTAGGCTACATCTGGTAACACTAGTTTTCTCTTTATTCGATGTGGTATTTTTCGTTTCAGAATGGTGATCCCCCCTGAAGAAACGACGGTGAAATTGAACATTCTGTATGTGACTCCTATGTGCTAAGCCAGTGATAAAAGTGGAAGCTAGTGCAGGAAATGAAACTTAAAGAACACAAGGAAATACTCAATGCAAACTGATTAAGCCATTTGAAATCAAAACATGGAAAGGGGAGTTGGTGGCCTGGTGGTTGAACATCAGACTTAAAATTGAGAGGTCCTGGGTTCGAACACCCCCAGGCACCATGTTGTGTCCTTGAGCAAGACACATGAACTCACTAGAGTACTGGTTCTGTCACAACATAAATGAAATATTGTAGACACTGAGAAACTTTAAACTTGATACCAAAAAAAAAGTGGAAAAGTCAGAATTATTGGAGAAGTGAAAGTGTTAAAGAAACACAAACTTTTGAAACATTTTTTTCAGGGATCAAAAATAGCGAGCACCAAACCATTTTAAGCTCACCTGAGGCAAAGGCTCACAGGTGAGCTTATTAGCTCACCTGAGCCGTCAGGCTCACAAGGTGAGCTTATAGTATACCCATGCTCCGTCGTCCGTCCGTCCGTCCGTCGTCCGTCCGTCGTCCACACTTTTCAAAGATCTTCTCCTCTGAAACCGCTTGGCCAATCAAAGCAAAATTTTACATGAAGCATCTATGGGAAGGGGGAACCAATGTGTATATAAATAATCCAGGTCACATGACCAAGATGGCCGCCATGCCCATATATGTTAAAAAACTTCAAAAATCTTCTTCTCCGGAACCACTGGACCGATTTCAACCAAACTTGGCATGAAGCATTAATGGCTCAAGCACTACAATGTGTATATAAATCATGACCCTATGATGACCTTGACCTATTTTACGGCAAGGTCAACATAGGTCGCGAATGCATTTGAATGGCAAAAATTGTTAAATTGTCATTTAAAGGAAAAATCTTGCAGAAAATGAGCAGTAGGACTGAATATTAATGATTCTGAAAAAAATTGGGCACCAGGGGCTCATCCGCCCCCACCCCGGGGCAATATACATGTATATCTCCATAATATCAAACATCTTCTCCTCTGAAACCGCTTGGCCAATCAAAGCGAAATTTTATGTGAAGCATCAATAGGAAGGGGTAACAAATATGTATATAAAAAATCCAGGTCACATGACCAAGATGGCCGCCATGCCCATATATGATAAAAAACGTTCAAAAATCTTCTTCTCCAGAACCGGTTGACCGATTTCAACGAAACTTGGCACGAAGCATCGATGGCTCAAGCACTACAATGTGTATATAAATCATGACCCTGTGATGACCTTGACCTATTTTACGGGAAGGTCAACGTAGGTCACCAATGCATTTGAATGGGGAAAACTTTTAAAATGTCATTTAAAGTGAAAGTCTTGCAGGAAATGGGCAGTAGGACTGGATACGTAGGTGATCCAAGAAGTAATGCGAACACAATTGTATTTTAGTAGCCAACGCGGATACAATTAAATAATTTGTCATGTGTACACGTGTATATATGTGCAGTTATTAGGTGTAATATCATGAAGTTCGGATGACGAATTGAGATTTAAGGAATATTTGATTTGTCGACCCTAAGTCGACATGGACGCGAAATTGACTGAAAACGTCAATTTTGTAAGGGGTACAGGGTAAGATTTTGTGTTCCAATTTATTAAATTGACGTTTATATACATACAAATCATATCAGTTGTGTTATATATGCCTTACGTTTGGAAATAATAGAGAAAGCGAAATGCAAAGATCAGCAAGGACTATTCTATGTTGCCTAGCAACGGCATCCGACAAAAATGTCACAATTTCGACCATGTCCGACAAATACCTATAATTCGTGCGTAAATTTGACTCCGATAAGATTGTAAATATCGATATTTATGCCCAGAGCCTATCGCAACGAAGAATTTTTATTCAAAAAATAAATATTGTATGGGATTTAACCTTTTTGGTTAAGTAGAATAGGCGTTGATGAAAATGTGGAGAATTTGAGAGATCAAAATTGACTCAAATTCTAGGGGGTACAGATAGCCAAACATCAATAATTTGCGCTGTGTTAAACTAATAAAGGTATGTACTGTAAATCTATTCAAGGGATTATTGTACTTTGGAATAAAACGCTTATTGACGTAATTGTGCTTTGCATATGACACTGCAGTACATAAATAAAATCAATTTTAACCGTGGCCAAGGTCGTTTACCTTGCATTCTCTTGTTGCTAGGCAACGAGGGTTGATATGTGATTTAGTCAAAATAGTAATCGGATCTGGAGAATTCGATAATGCATCATAATTCTGATGTAAACTATCTTGAAAAACGGCAATGGTGAAAGAAATTACACATTAGTTCGCATTACTTCTTGGATCACCCTCGTATTAATGATTCTGAAAAAAATTGGACCCCAGGGGCTCATGTGCCCCCACCCCGGGGCAATATACATGTATATTTCCATAATATTCAAACGTCTTCTCCTCTGAAACCGCTTGGCCAAACAAAGCCAAATTTTAAGTGAAGCATCTATAGAATGGGGGAATCAATGTGTATATAAATAATCTAGGTCACATGACCAAGATGGCCGTCATGCCCATATATGGTAAAAACCCATCAAAAATCATCTTCTCTGAAACCAATAGACTGATTTCAAGGAAACTTGGCGTGAGGCATCGATGGCTAAAGTACTCAAATGTATATATAAATCATGACCCTGTGATGACCTTGACCAAGTTTATGGCAAGGTCAACATGGGTTGCCTGTGCATCTGAATTGGGAAAACTGTTAAAATGTCATTTGAAGGAAAAAGCCAACAGGAAATTTGCAAATGGACAGAATATTGAAGATTCTGAAAAAAGAAAATGGCCCAAGGGCTTATCTGCCCCTGCACTGGAGTTAAATACCATAATATTCAAACATGTTTATTGGTATATGCAGCTGATCTCAGGTGAGCGTTTACAGGGCCATTGGTCCTCTGGTATTATACCCATGCTCTGTCATCTTTCATTCACAATTTCAAAGATCTTCTCTGAAACAGCTAGGCCAGTCAAGGCCAAACATCATGTGGAGCATCCTTAGGAAGAGGGAACAAAAGTTTATAGAAATGGTCCAGGTCACATGACCAAGAAGGCACCCATGACTATAAATAGCATAAACCTTTATTTATCTTCTTCAGAAGCAGAAGGCCTTTGATTTTGAAACTTGGCATGAAGCATCAGGGAATGGAGCTCTACAAAGTTGTATAAATCATGACCCCGTGATGACCTTGACCTATTTTATGACAAGGTCAACTTAGGTTGCCCATGCATTTGAATGGGGAAAAATGTTGAAATGTCATTTGAAGGGCAAATCTTGCAGGAAATGTGCAGATATGCTTACGATTTAAGATTCTGAAAGAAAAACTGGATCCCAGAGGTATTTTCATGTATATAATCATAATATTCAAAAGTCTTCTTCTCCCAAACCCCTTGGCTGATCAAAGTCAAATTTAAAAAATATTCTTTGGAACTGATGAACCTATTGCAATGAAACTTGGTATATATATGTATTAATTGGAACTAGTGTAGAACATGTACAATGTGTTTTTAAATCATTACCCTTGGCGGTCCCCGTGGCCGAGTGGTTAAGAGCGCTGATATTTCATTACCGCACTTAACCATTCGATCATCTCACCACTGTGTCTGGTGTGGGTTCAAGCCCCGCTCTGGCCACATGAGAGAAAAGCCAAGTTCTGCTTGTGGGTGTGTCATTTTTTTTTCTCGGGGTTCTCAGTTTTCGCCCCAGCTACTGATTGGCCCGTCTCATATGAGCTGAAATAATCTTGTAAGGGACATTAAATTGAATAAAAAAAAATCATTACCCTGTGATGACCTTGACAAATTTAAAGTCAAGGTCAACTTCGGTCACATAAATATGCAGAAAGCTGTCAAAATGCCATTGAAGGGAAAAACTTCAGGAAATGGGCAAATGGCTAGAATTAGTAGAATATTTATGATTTTGTTCTTGAAAAGGAAATTGACACTGCCTTGTAGCTATACATGTATATGACCATTATAGTCAAATCGAAGTTGAGTGTTTACAAAACCATTGGTCCTCTAGTTTTATTAGCTCAGCTGAGCCGTTAGGCTCACAAGATGAGCTAATAGGATGGCCATGATCCCGCGTCCATCCGTCGTCTTCCACCATTTTCAAAGATCTTCTTCTCTGAAACCGCTTGGCCGATCAAAGCCAAATTTTATATGAAGCATCTGTGGGAAGGGGGAACCAATGTGTTTATAAATAATCCAGGTCACATGACCAAGATGGCCACCATGCCCATATACATGTATGGTAAAAAACTTCAAAATTCTTCTTCTCCGGAACCACTGGACCGATTTCAAGGAAACTTTGCATGAAGCATTGGGACTAGAGTACTACAATGTGTTTATGAATTATTACCTTTGGATGACCTTGACCTATTTTATGGCAAGGTCAACATAGGTCACCCATGCATTTGAATGGGGAAAATTGTTAAAATGTCATTTGAAAGGATAAAGTTGCAGATAATGGGAAAATGGACTGAAGATATGTGATTCTGAAAAAAAATTTGACACTAGGGGTTGGTCTGCCCTCACCCGGGGGCAATATACATGTATATTACAATAATATTCAAAGATCTTCTTCTCTGAAACCACGTGGCCAATCAAAGCCAAATTTTATAGGAAGCATCTATGGGAAGGGTGAATCAATGTATTTATAAATAATCCAGGTCACATGATCAAGATGGCCGGCATGCCCATATATGGTAAAAACCCTTTAAAATTCTTCTTCTCCGGAACCACTGGACAGATTTCAACGAAACTTGGCATGAAGCATTGGGGACTAGAGTACTACAATGTGTTTATAAATTATTACCTTTGGATGACCTTTACCTTTTTTTACGGCAAGGTCAACAATGGTTTCCCATACATTTGAATTGGAAAAATTGTTAAAATGTCATTTGAGAGGAAAAACTTGCAGGAAATGGGCAAATAGACTGAAGATATGTGAATCTGAAAAAAAAGGATCCCAGGGGTTGTTCTGCCCCCACCCTGGGGTGGGTATACATGTATATTACAATAATATTCAAAGATCGTCTTTGAAACCGCTTGGCCAATCAAAGCCAAATTTTATATGAAGCATCTATAGGAAAGGGGAACTAATGTACAGCTCGGTTTCAAAAATAACATACCCCTGCAATGTCGCAAAATAAATTGACCTCTTCGCCTACATTCAGTACATTGCATCGACCATTGCTTGATGGTGATTAACCTGGTACAAATGAAACTTCTATATTTTGTACATATGGATAAGTGTGTTAAAATGGTATAAATATTATATCGATCATGAGCAGTCCGATCGGACAGGAAGCTGCTTTTGGCGTATACCAAAATTCTGACAGATTTAACGTCAAGTTTTCAAATTTAGGCGGTTGTCATGGTGTACGTACTGTGAATATTGCAACTTTATGACCTGCATGCTATGCATTGACACCTATTTGGGACATCTTTAAACTTGCACCACGTTCGCACAAGTATAGAATTAGAAAGTGGGAGTTTAATGTATCCACTGCCTTGTATATAAGTACCTTGCAAATGCATGTTTTCAGCACAAAAATCTCTTCAAAGTTATCCAGTTTTATAAATTTGCATCTGAGAATAGCAGTAACAATTGAAATGATTATTTTTAGATATTTTCTATATATATTGTTTCTCATGCAACGCGCACATGCCTATGACAATGTTAAAGTTATGTAATGACCCTCTTAAACATAATACATTAATCAAAGACATTTGTTGGTATGTGAATATATTTGATTGAAATACTGTAACTGGTGACCTTATGAAGACGGTTTATATGAGAAACAATTCCAGAGAAACTCTAACGAACAAATAATAGGCGCAAGAGAAGACAGTAAGATGTAAATGGACAGTAAGAAAAGTTTTGCTTCCTGAACACACGCATTTAATGAAAGGAATAGCGTCTATTTAAGCATTATTTCTGTACTTAAAATGTAAATCGAATCTGGTGCAAGTTTTAAGGTATCTAAAATAGATGTCCATGAATGGCATTCAAGTCGGAAAGTGGCAATATTCACAGTAAGTACATCATACCAATCGCCTAAACTTGCAAACTTGACTTTAAATCTGTCAGAATTTTGGTATACGCCAACGACAGCATCCCATCCGAACGAACTGCACATTATCAATATAAATTTAATACCATTTTAACACACATACAAATATGCACAAAATGTAGAAGTTTCATTTGAACAAGGCCAACAGTCATCAAGCAATGGTCGGTGCAATGAAGGTGAAGAGGTCAATTTATTTTGCGACATTGCTGGGGTATGTTAATTTTGAAACCGAGCTGTATATTTAAATAAT
This sequence comes from Rugalucina vietnamica, assembly GCA_964017185.1. NCBI lineage: Eukaryota > Metazoa > Mollusca > Bivalvia > Lucinida > Lucinidae > Rugalucina > Rugalucina vietnamica. The sequence continues at coordinate 3,417,742 of OZ024872.1, forward strand.
TCAGGTCAGATGACCAAGATGGCCGTCATGCCCATATATGGTAAAACCCTACAAAAATCTTTTTCTCTGGAACTGGTTTACCGATTTCAAAGAAACTTGGCATGAAGCACTGATGACTCAAGTACTACAATGTATATATAAATCATGACCCTGTGATGACCTTGACCTATTTTAAGGCAAGGTCAACATGGGTTGCCTATGTATTTGAATGGGTTGATCTGTTACAATGTCATTTGAAGGGAAAAACTTGTAGGATATTGGCAAATGGACAGGATATTGATTATCCTGAAAAAAAAAAAATGGTCCCAGGGCTTCATCTGCCCCTATACTGGAACTGTTTTCTATAATATTCAAACATGTTTATTGGTATATCCAGCAGATCTCAGGTGAGCGTTTACAGGACCATTGGTCCTCTGGTTTCTTTATTCAAACAATATGGACAAGCTTTATACTTAGTATTATTTTATGTGAAAATATATTTAAAAAGTTTGAATCTACAAATATGGATTTGACAAATTTACAAATTCTGACTTTTTACAACTTTTCAAGTTAGGGGAAGGGGTTGTTACATGGTTTGTAAAATTTTAACATCCAGTTCAAGTTGAAAATTTTTGAATAACTTAAGTTCAGAATATTCTGTTTTAGCAAAATAAAACAATAGTCAAGGACATTCTTCATGAATTTGTGTGCAGGACAACCATATATGAAAGAAATAAAATTTAACTGATTTTTTTTTTCTTCTAAATTTTAAAAATTTGTTAAGAGGTCGCATTTAGAGGCATGTAGCTTGAAAAATGGACACTGCCCTATAGTAATTTTGTTTTCAAATGTCATGTTTTATAGTTTGGAAGCAAAAAAGAGCAATTAAAAAAAAAAGTTTGAATACTTTTTCTTTGGCAGCAAACATCCTTACCATAAACAAAAATATGTGTGTGACAGATTTTATGTGGTTGTGTCATTTTTTTTTTTTACCTTCAACTCTTATGTTTTCAGGAATTTTCTAGGAGCTTTCCTGTTTTTCCATTTTGTTTTTGTATCTCTTCAATGTTAAAAATATAAAATAAAGTGAAGTAAAGTCAATATATATTCTCCTATTTACCATGCCTTTTTAGCTCACCTTAGCTCGAGGCCTACAAATGAGCCTAAAGGATAGGCAGGGTCCATTTGTCTGTCCAAAATTTTTACATAATTATTTGGTGAAAGCTGGGGTAGATTTTTTTAACTGATTTGATTTTAGGCTTAGTGTGCCAGTCAACAATTTTCCAGTCATGTTGGACAGAACCACCGCTTTAGATAATTATTTAGTGAAGACTGGAGGAGAAATTTTTGAATTTGATTTGATTCCAGTCAACAGTTCTTCTGGGCGGAGCCACCACTTCATGGGTATTTAACCTTTACTGTGGGAAGTCAAAAAGTCTTTGCTCATTGACACATCACGGCGGCAGTAGGTCTCGAATCTAAGACCCCTGAATCAGGAGTAAAATACTCTACCACTGAGGAGAATCAATCAAGCCCATAAATACTTGGATGCATGTATTAAGAAACACAATGGCCATTGTTCATTTTCAGTTTAAAATTGATCATGGATCAGCCAGTAAATACACAGTTTCATCAGACTTCTACCTACAGTGGAATCAAAATGCGAAAAGAAAAAAAATCAGACCAGATTAAAGATATTTATTAATTTTCTTTTCATTTTCTATATTTTCTTAATTTTCTTTTCATTTTCTATATTTTCTTTCTTTTTTAGTTTAAATTTCTTTTCTTTTTCATAGATTTTTCTCAGAAAGACCATACTTGAAAAAAGTTATGTTGAAGCCTAGGCTTCCAGGCTTCCACCTGCGTCCACACCTGACTCAGCTTAGGTTTACACTTGAGTTGTTTGACAAGTATTTATGTTTTCATAAGTGAATTTTTACACAAGTATATTCCCACAGCCTTGACCTTACCGATAAACTTATTACATACCATGCTCTGGCGTAAGTCAACCTTCAAAAATCAAACTTCAAAGTTTTTCTATGAGATTACTTGATCAGTCAAAGCCATGACATGCAACTTAATTTCTTTTAGAGGAGAACAAAAGCATTTAGTCTAACCACGGCCAGTAGCATTATATATGGCAGTGGATGTTTACTCTAGAACGACCGAGTATAGGTACCACCTATTAAATTCATATTATAATGAAAATTTTCATAATATAAAGAACCTGGTCCAACATATAATGGACTTTTCTCATTATATAATGCACATTATACAAACATATAATCAAATGTGAGCAGGATATAATGACGATGATGAATCTAATGTATCAGACATCTTTGGCGTTCCATACCATTCTCATGTTCCGTTCGAAAACTAGGTACATTAAGCTCTTTTCTTTTAGAATCTTGCAGATTTAAATAATGGTCCATACTTAAAAACTTAAACTTCCCCTGTGAAAATGTTTAAAATTGAAGCTATCACCGCCGGTTTACAAAGGGTTGCTGATGAGGGTTCATCAGTACCCGAAACTGCACAATATTGCCCATACTACATTTTTCTGAACGTTTTTACAGCTTCCAAAGCATCAACTTTTATATTTTATTTTTCTTATATTTCATTTCATGTATTTCAGAACTGATGATATAACATGGCCTCCGTAGACGGATCAAGGTCGCTGTTTATGACCTCAGACGAGGCCATTGATAACCCCTGTGATCCTTGTAAGTTTGGCGGAACTGAAATCAACGGCACCCACTACTGCAAAACCTGCTCTGAATACTTGTGTAGAAGCTGTAAGGAATGGCATCAACGCTTTAAAGCGACCAGAAATCACCAAATTGTTGCCAGTAAAGATGCTTCCGGACAAGGACAAAACGCGTCACAATTTAAGGTATTTTGTACATGTGATAATGCATTAGAAGTCACGAGTTACTGTGAAACCCACAACGAGGTCGCATGTACGACATGTAAGTCTGTGAAACATAGAAAATGCTATGTTACCACGCTTAAGGACAAAGGCGCGACCTACAAAATATCGAATATTCAGAACCTTATACAGAACACCCAAAGCCTGGAAGATGAGATCAAGCAGTTTCTACAAGACCGGGACGCGGACGTTGAACGCATAGAATCAATGTTAGAAACAACACGGAAGAAAATAGAAGGTTTCAGAAGAGAGTTTGAGGCATTCTTTGATCGTTTGGAGAACAACACGCTATCGAAATTAAAGGAATTGGCAAAGTCAATGCGCCATGATGCGGAACAACACATCCCAACCTGTACAACTACACTGAAGTCACTGGGCGACGACCTTAAGATGTTGGATGATGCCTCTAAATGTTCCAATACAGAGATGATGTTTGCAGCAGACGTCAAAGTATCCAAACGACTGAGTGAGCTACAATCAATGATGAAGGATTTTCAGGACGAAGTCAAAACACCATTTCTTCACTTTGAAGAGAACAAAAAATTGTTGGATGTGAAACAAAATGTGACGTCACTTGGAACTCTGAGAATAAGCGAATCACAGAAAACAAAAACTAAAACTACCAATTTCCTAAAAATGAAAGTTCTGAATTCACGAGATGTCCAGATTAAGTTACCCAGTGACAAGAAAACACCACGGATTTCAGGTTGTACATTCATGGCAGATGGTCAACTCTTAGTGTTTGACTATGACAATGATAACATCAAACTCTTAAACTCGAAGTTTGATATAACAGACAGCCTTGGTTTGGCTAGTTGGCCCTGGGACATCTCAGCAGTCGACAGTGTCACAGCTGTCGTCACTCTCCCTCAACGTAAACTAGTACAGTTCATAGACATTGTACCATCTCTCAAAGCTGGTAAACAAATACAACTGGACAATCGATGCTATGGTGTTGATGTTGTCAGAGATGATATCTATGTTACCTGCCATGATAATCCGGGCAATGCAGAAATACGCGTGTTTGACAAGAATGGAACATTCATCAGAAAGATACCAGATGTCAACAACAATTTGTCCTCACTCACAACACCTTACTATATAGCTGTCAGCACAACCTCGTCTAAGATTTATGTGTCAGACTCATATACAGATACTGTTAGGTGTATCTCAGTTGGCGGTAGTTTGGTATTCAATTACAAACACTATGATTTGAGATATCCGAGGACTGTCATAGCTGATGAAGAAGGAAACATTCTTGTTTGTGGAGAGTATTCCAGTAATATCCATGTCGTCACATCTACTGGTCAGCATCACTCTGTTCTATATAAAGTAGAAGGTAGACGAGACAATGAATGTAGGAGCCTGGCTTACAAACCAACAGACCGTACACTTGTTATAGGATTTTGTGATGACAATATGTGTTACAACTGGCCACAAGTAATTAAATCATTGACTGTTAACAACCTAGCAGACTGTTCCCTTTTCGCAGCTGTTCGTGTAAATAGGAAATAGTTTTCTCGCGATTTGACTATAATGTATATAATGAGCCGCGTCATAAAAACGTATTCAATTACAAACACGGTGATCTGAGATGGCCGAGGACTGTCATCGCTGATGTAGAAGGAAACATTCTTGTTTGTGGACATTCATCCCATAATATCCATGTCGTCACATCTACTGGTCTCTATCACTCTGTTCTATATACAGTACAAGGTAGACGATACAATGGATGTTATAGCATTACTTACAGACCAACAGACCGTACACTCGTTGGAGGATTTTGGAATTATAACAATTTACTAGTGTTGGAATGTGCGAGAAATAATTAATTACATTTATCACATCTACTGGTCAGCATCACTCTGTTCTATATACAGTACACGGTAGACGATACAATAGATGTCTGAGCCTGGCTTATAGACCAACAGACCGTACACTCTTGTTATAGGACTTTGTCATGACAATACGATTGTGTTACAACTAGCGACAAGTAATTAACACTGTTAACAACCCGGTACATTGTTTCCTTCTCGTAGCTATCCACCGACAGACTGGTCCCTTTTCGCAGCTGTTCGTGTAAATAGGAAATAGTTTTCTCGCGATTTGACTACAATGTGTATAATGAGCCGCGTCATGAAAAAGACATATTTTTGTGTTGAGCGAAAACAATCTAAGAACTGAAGGTATAAGAATTGATCCAATTAAATTTCAAACCTCAACACAGACACCAGGACCAGGACCCGAGGTTATAAAACTTTTTTTCATGCTCAACTCCGCTGACCATAAAATTTAAACTACTCATAAATTTTGAAATAGCCCAAATATATTACAATTAAAGGTTAAGAACTCCAAAACCTGTAATTTATCCTGCTAGTAAATGTTAAAATGCCAACAATTGTTGGCATTTTAACATTTATTAGCAGGATTTTGAATCACAGCTGAGGTGAGCATGAAAAAGGTTTTGTAACACAGAAACCAGATGTTTAAAAGGCGCAGATTATAAAGACTGTAACTACACAACTTATCATACAACGCCTTGTTTCTGCCATAGGATAAAAGTTATAATCACTATTCTTTCTCAGTTCCGCCTGCTTTGTGTCGAGAACTTTACTCTCACCCAATTCCAAATATGAACTAAACCGAAAATGATCAGCTACACGGTAACGGCACAATTAACTGGCGTGTTTGTTTGGCAGTTTAATACTTCTCCTCCCTTTTTAGCTAAAACACGATAATATTTCTACATTTTCTGTTTGGTTTTGGTTGAGACTTAGCTAGCTTGTCCGGAAAGAGCCTGTCAACCTGCTCTTCAAATGTTGACAAAATATTTTATGTTTTGTTTCTTATTTTCTTTCCTACTTGGTGTCTCTGTCGTCGCATAATTAACTGGCGTGTTTTCAGCTAAAAAGATAATATTTCTACATTTTCTGTTTGGTTTTGGTTGAGACTTGGCTAGCTTGTCCGGAAAGAGCCTGTCAACCTGCTCTTCAAATGTCCACACAATATTTTATGTTTTGTTTCTTATTTTCTTTCCTACTTGGTGTCTATGTCGACACATAATTTAATTAAATGTATAAAAGATTCCATTATATAATCTATGAATCTACCGAATTCCATTGGTTCAGAAGTGTCTCATGTCCATCATTTTTGTTAAATTCAATGGTTCAGTTTTTTTTTTTTCAGGGTATTTATTTTTTAATTGAAAACTATCGTCATGTCACATGTATTATTCGGCAAATAGGTTAATGTATGGGCGGCACCTCATGGATACTTTATTACACATATACTACTTTTGATATAGGTTACAGTCAAAGCAGTCAGTAAAAGCAGGTATACAGTCAAAAGATTCAACTCACAGGTTTTTCGTTAGAAAATAAGAATTATATACGAATCTGCCTAACTCACTAGATTGGAAAACATACGGGTAGCTGTTTCTAACGGAAAATATGTGACAACGGTTAACGCTGAGTTCGCCTTTTCTATAATCTCCCCACTTGAACAGACTGACCAGCCGACCACGCCCAGATATGAATATTAAAGTTGCCGCCTTCACAGTAACCTATTTGCCAAATTATATGTATTTGTATACAAATATTATATTATTTTGACTACCGGTATAGATCCCCGACGATCGTATAGGACTTTTGTCACAGATTTACCGTTATAAATATGAATGGCACCACTGTTTCTATTGGTTGAATACATTCTTAAGTAGGCTATAAAGGTAAAATGCGATGTAAGTCTACTATGATTGTCCGAGATTCATACCTAATATGTATTAAATATCAATGTAAATATTCCATATTCCATAATTCCTGATTATACCCCCCGCAAAACGAAGTTTTAGGGGGGTATACTGTTTTCAGCCTGTCCGTCATTCCGTCATTCTGTCATTCCGTCATTCCGTGATTCCGTGACTCCGTGATTCCGTCATTCCGTCATTCCGTCAACATTTGGACGTCTTTGCTGAATAACTTGAGTAGCTTTTGCCTGATTTGTTTCAAATTTTCACCACACTTGCATCATCAGACAATACATGTGTGGTATGAATTTAGGGGCCAAAGGGTAAGTATTGCAAGAGTTATGGGACTTTTTAAGTCTTCCTTTAACATGTTTGCCATAGTACTGAAAGTACATACTTTGTGAAATCAACTCCTCTTACATCTTTCAATGTTTCCTTTTAATATTTTGCTGATATGTTAAAGATATATTGCAGATGTGCATGAACAATTGTCATGCTGAAAAAAATCATTTTTGACAAATTTACAGCATTTTTAACTTAGCAAATTTTCTATAATTGCTTATATTCAATAATGGTAGTGCATACTTTGTGAAATCAACTCCTCCTAGGGCTTTCAGTGTTTCTTTTCAGTACTTTGCAGACATGTTACAGACATATTGAAGATGTGCATGAAGAATTATAATGCTGAAAAAAATAATTTTTGACAAATTTACAGCATTTTTTAACTTTGCCATTTTTCGACTATTTCTTACATACATACTTTGTGAAATCAACTCCTCCTAGGGCTTTCAGTATTTCTTTTCAGTACTTTGCAGACATGTTACAGACATATTGAAGATGTGCATGAAGAATTATAATGCTGAAAAAATAATTTTTGACAAATTTACAGCATTTTTTAACTTTGCCATTTTTCGACTATTGCTTACATACATACTTTGTGAAATCAACTCCTCCTAGGGCTTTCAGTATTTCTTTTCAGTACTTTGCAGACATGTTACAGACATATTGAAGATGTGCATGAAGAATTATGATGCTGAAAAAATAATTTTTGACAAATTTACAGCATTTTTTAACTTAGCCATTTTTCTACTATTGCTTACATACAATAATGGTTGGTAGTGCATACTTTGTGAAATCAACTCCTCCTAGGGCTTTCATTGTTTCTTTTTAATTCTTTGCAGATTTGTTTCAGATATATTGAAGATGTGCATGAAGAATTTTTATGCTGAAAATTTTAGTTTTGACAAATTTACAGCTTTTTAAACTTAGCCAATTTTGACCATTTCTGCTTATATTCAATTATGGTTGATAGTACATACTTTGTGAAATCCAACTCCTCCTGGGGCTTTCAGTAATTCTTTTCAATACTTTGCAGACATGTTACAGACATATTAAAGATGTGCATAAAGAATTTTATTGGTGAAAAAATAATTTTTGACAAATTTACAGCATTTTTCAACTTAGACATATTTCAACCATCGCTAATATACAATACGGCTGGTAGTGCATACTTTATGAAATCAAGTCCTAGTGCTTTCATTGTTTCATTTGAATTCTTTGCACACTTGTTCCAGATATATTTCAGATGTGCATGAATAATTCTTATGCTGAATAATTTATTTTTGACAAATTTACAGCTTTTTTTTAGCATAGCCAATTTTTGACCATTTCTCATGATAAATAATGATCAACAGTGTACAGTGAAATCAACAATAATTTTACTCCCTGAGCTTTCAGTATATTATTTAATACCTTACAGACATGAGTCAGACATACGGAGGATTTTTATGAAGGATTATAATGCTGAAAAGATATTTTTGACAAATTTTCTGCATGTTTGACTTAAAGGCCTTTTTTAAGTTATTGGCCTTAGATAATTTTGCGGGGGGTATACTGAAAGCCTTGCTTGCAGCCAATTTCTAGTTTTGCTTGAAAAAAAATGTGATAATATTTTATTGGTAAGAGTCCTGGGACCAGTTGTTCAAAATTAACGATGTCGTTAGTTAACGATTCTTTAAAATTTCAGTTAAGGATTGAAATTCAGATTTTAGCTTTCACTGGATGATGAAAACATTAGGCTGTTTTAATGTCTGTGAAGCCCTTTCACTGGATGATGAAAAACATTAGGCTGTTTTAATGTCTGTGAAGCCCGAAGGTCTTCTCGGAGACATTAAAACAGCTAATGATTTTTTCATCATCCAGTGAAAGCTAAAATCTGAATTTCAATACTTATATTTACATTTTATATTATCAATCAAGTATCAGATTATCATCGCTCATTTTCATGTTATTTGATATAAAATCCAACTTAAGGTAATTTTGGAACAGCCAAAACGTCAAATTTTCGATCTTAACGTCATGGCGATACGCGACCAACGTCACGTAAACAAGGATAAACACACGACGTCACTGTTTGGTTTTGACGTCGCCCCGCCCATAGATGTGGCCACTATATCACGTTACTTAATGTTTTTCATTGGGAAATGAAGAGCATCAAGAAAGATACTTTCATTTAGGGTGATTGCAATAAAAATGTAAATATATGGCAATATTCAAAATAAACTGTTATTTTTTGTTGAAATGTGATTGCACATTTTTTCAAACAAAAAATGACAGTATGTTTGCTTTTGAAGTCGATATATATTTAACAAATTGAGGGCTTAACGACAGCGTTAAGCTAACTAAGTTTTGAACAACTGGGCCCTGGTGGTGAAACATTGTCACGGGACAATCAAACTGAACTGGCTCTGATATTTCAGTTAAGGTAACTGAGTGGCTACCTATTTGGAAAAAAGCTGCTCATTCGGCTTACGATGTTTTCATGGTATTAGTACCTTTATTGTCAGTTGTTATTTTGTTTCAACCTCGGTTTCTGGAGTGGGAATCTATTTCTGATCGCGCCTTTTCCTGATCTTTGCCTATTTGTACCTCCTTTCAGCGAGTCAATGAGTATTATCTTTCTTAGACGGAATATTTTCATCGGTGTTCCGTTAAACCTCGTCACATGGAAATGGAGCGAGGTCACGAAGTGTATCGGAGCGCAGGTTAGCCAGCTGATCTATATATTTCTTTGCAAAATCTCAGCTTTAGTTCAGTCATATACACTGAAAAAAAGTTATAAGAGGCCACCTCATATTTTTTCTTCTAGTTCAGAAAGTAAAATACGATCAATTAAAATTCATGATCATATGAATAAACCAATATCTAACAGTGGCTCTGTGAGTTTCTGCATTCCAAAATGTGTGATACTTCTCACACAGACGAAGCATGTGTAAAGGTACCCTATTTCAAAAAGTCACACTTTATTAACATAAAATTAAATGTCATATTATGATGTTGTGTTTTTACATTTTAATGTATTTGAAAGTGCTACTGACTGTCATGATGCAAGATAAAATTAAGTCAAAAGTGTTGCTGCAATAGGAATCTTCGTTTCTGTTTTGTACATGCAAGAAGACAACAACCTGAATAACAGGAATTCAGCTTTTGTATGCAATTTGCATACCAACTTTGTTCTTCTCCAGTTGCGTTATTATCAGCAGCACGGCATTGAAATTTTCAGCGATTATTTAGGTCAAATACTAGACTCTGATAAACTTTGAAAATTAAAAAAAATCGTCCACAAATTTTGTTATTTTGTTCGTTAAAAATTGGCATTGAAACCGGAAGTGTGCGGCAGCCTTGACCTGTTGGTCCTCGAAAATGGTCTAAAACAGTTCAGTCGAGTTATATCTCTCATTTCCAGGCCTCATCAAGTGAATTTAACAGGGGTCAACATGTTTAAGAGGCACATTTATGAATTTTCCAAAAAATCTCAAAATTGGTGATTTTTAAAAATGCATAAAAATTCTACCAGTAGAGAAAATTCGAATGTTTGATGTTTTTCCGAGCCGTAACGACCCCTTTGATGACACCCGTTCCTAATTTCAATAAATCGTGTGCTGTATCCAATTTATTTAAAAACATTGATTTTTGCATTTTTACTCCAAAAACGCCTTTAGTAAAAGAAAATTATTTCTTAACACTTTGGAACTTTACTTACTTGAAAGACACGTCTTTTGGCAAAAAAAATCGTGCAATTTTGAACATGGCTTAGAAACAAAAAATGAGTTTGAAAAGTGGCCTCTTATAACTTTTTTTCAGTGTATATTATTGTCCAGTCATATGTTGTTTATTTCAAGTTTGGAGAACTTAAATTGAGGAATTTCTTATTATTGTTAAGTCACGTGTTATTTTTTAAGTCAAAGAAACTGAAAGTGGGGAATCCCTAGACTGGTTCTGATTTAATAAAGATATTCTCATCTTGCTAGCAAGTACGTCTGGGAACCCGTCTAGGCAATCCCTAATTATTTTCCAGTCAGATTTTGTTCAACAAGTTGTAGAAATAAGTCGGCAAAGTCCCCGCTATAGTTAGACGTCACAGCCTGATGTAGAGTTTTGCCATGTTTTGTCTTAAAGGCTTCGTCTATCTGTGATAAATCAGTCTGAAAATTATAAAATAAAATATGACTAGGCATGTGGCGCCAATGTTACTGAACTCAAGACAGCACCATTAATTTGATATGACAATGCACGACATTACGTTGGTTTAACTTTAAACGCCATGTACAGGTATTCGCCTTCTATTTTATCTATTTACAATGAATCATTGCAGAAAACAAAAATATAAAACTTCATTATCCCACCCATTGGCCTAAATTCATAATTAAATGAAAATTTATAACAGAACAACCATTGATCGTACATTAAATAGAAACCACCAATCGCATTTTAGAGGACTCACCAAACTATATAGATCATTTAATGTTTTTTGATGTATACTGTGCTTCATTATAGACAAAAAGAGCAAATGAATTTCTAAAAAGAGCAAATGAATTTCTGAAATGCTTAATTCTATTCCTTCTTGTAAATATGTTTTGTATTGTTTGTAACTAATTGAGAAAAGCACTGTAAATTTTATATTTAATTTGTAAATTATGTTAGATGCCAATAAAGTATTTTGTATTTTAATGTATTCTTATAATCCATCAGAATAACTATTCCGTGTAATATTTACACTCTCAAACCCCACTTTTATAAATATACCGAACTCGGGGTTAACAGGGGTATACTTTATTTTCGTATTTTTATCCAAAACATAGTTTGTGGGTACTTGTTAGAGGCGGTTCTAATGTGTGCCCACAATCAATGTTTTGAGCATAATATTGAAAATATCCCAATTTTCAATTTTACAGCAGCTTACTATAGACTATTGCTCAAAAAACCTCTGTACATTACATGGGCGTAGTATATTTATAATATGCTTTACCTCCGCCCTCGAGACGATGATGTTGATAACCACTCTGTCATTACTTCTGAATCTCTTCATTGATTTGTGAAGAGTTTCTGTGTAGTAATTCATGCTGTCTTCAAGATATGAAGCTGCAACAAATGAACCGCCTCGTGGGAAAACCAACAATGTGGTTTCCGAACAGGTTCAACACAAACCAGGCTGTACAGCTACAGAAGCAGGCTAGAAGCTTGAAATTTTGGAGTTAAGTAGAAAAGGAATTGTACTATCCGTGTAGCGAAAACAAAGGCGCTGATCAGCTTCGCAGTTACTGCGAAGCTGATCTGCGCATTTGTTTTCGCCTATGAAGATTGTTGGTTTTCCCATTCGGCGGCTCAACTGATAAAACTAAGTATCATGCAGAATGTTCAGTCTTAATAATGTGCAGAATGTTCAATCTTAATATGTGCAGCCTCTACGCTTAAATCGATATATTAATGGAAAAATATACTGCGTATACGTTATTAAACCAAAATGTAAACCTCTTGGTTAACATATTGTGCAGTCTTTGTTTCCAGCACAAACATTAGCATAAAACACAATATAAGCATTGACCAGGTCGGTTACACGTTTACCACACGGGATCAAATTTTCGCATATGCAAAATACTGTTTCCTTTCTTGCACAGTAAGTGTAGTACCCGTTGATGTCCTTTGATGCTATTGCGACACTGCCAGTATTTGTATGCTGTTGCACTAACAAACGTGAAGATGTGAACAGGTGCTACAATACATTGAACGGCCTATATAATGTAGTGATATTACCCATAGTGAGCAGAGCATCTCTGAAATCACCTTTCGTTGACTGCGTTATAGCTTCCTTCAAGGGCAGGTCGGTTATCTAAAATATACATGGATGCTTGTATGTCAATTTAGGAAGGAAGGAAGGAAGGAAACAAGGAAGGAATTATACATTATTTCTTTATTTGATAAGTGATCCATTTGGTTTTCATCATTTTTCTATGGACGCACCCTAGTTTCGACGAGTGTTGATCACTTATATTCAAGTTAGTTTTTTTCTGATTTGGTCAATGATTTGTTCTGACTTATAACGTAGCTTCAAACAAGTTTTATTTTAGGAAGAAAGGGAGGAAGGAAAAAGGAAGGAAGGAAAAAAGAAAGGCAGGAAAAAAGGATGTATACGTTGTTTCTTTATTTTAAAAAGGGATCCATTTGGTTTTCATCATTTTTCTATGGACCCTCCCTGGTTTCGACGAGTGTTGATCACTAATTTTCAAGTTATTATTATTTTTTTTTTTTTATTTGGTCATTGATTTGTTCTGACTTATAACGTAGCTTAAACAATTTTAATTTTAAAAAATAATGAAATGTTTGCACTTTTTAAAGCATCTTTTTGAATCTTTTTGTTACTAAATGGAGTTTATAGTAACTCAATTTAAATAACACCCCCCCCCCCTTTTTAATTTATATCCCCGCTTCGGAAAAGTGGGGCTATGCTAGATTCACCATGTCCTTCCGTGATTCCGTCATTCTGTCTTTCCGTCATTCCGTCTTTCCGTGAACGATTCGTTTCCGTTCAATATCTTAAGAATGACATGACAGAATCTGGCCAAATTTTGTATACACATCAACATCGACAGGCCTAGCTTTGGATTATTGCCCGTCATTTTCCACAAAATTTTGACGGACAGAATTTCGTTTCCGCCCAATACCTTGAGAACGAATTGACAGAATCTGACCAAATTTTGTATGCACATCAACATTGACAAGATCTGGCTTTGGAATATTGCCCGTCTTTTTTCGCCAAATTTTGACAGAGTTACGGCCCTTGTTTGACATCAGAATTTTGTTTCCGCTCAATAGCTTGAGAACCAATCAACAATCGACAGAATCTGACCAAATTTTGTATGCACATCAACATTGAAAAGATATAGCTTGGGATTATAGTCCGTCATTTTTCGCAAAATTTTGACGGAGTAACGACCCTTGATTGACGTTACAATTTCGTTTCCGCTGAAATAGCTTGAGAACAAATTGACAGAATCTGACCAAATTTTGTATGCACATCAACATTGACAATTGTGGCCCGTCATTTTTCGCCAAATATTGACGGAGTTACGGCCCGTGATTGACATCAGAATTTCGTGTATACGTATGTGTGTTTAATATTAATAGTAGACTTTTTGTATATATAGCTGAGGGTATGGATATACGAGTATGCGTATGTATGTATCATAAGTTAGGTAGATATGTGTACATTATGTGCATGTATATGTACGTGTATATTTATTTGTGCGTGTATGCGTATATATTTTTGTGGGTATACGTATTTATTCATGTACATGCATGTATATGTATGTATTTGTGTATGTGTGTATACGTATGTGCTTATGAGTGTATGTAATATGTATAGAAATAAAGTAAAATTAATATATCCCGGCGAAATGAAGAATTAAGCATATTATATATGTGTGCGTATATGTGTGCGTATATGTAAGTGTAAATGTGTTTGAAATATAAAAAGGTACAAGTAGGCAAAGATCAGGAAAAGGCGCAATCAGACAGAGATTCCCACTCCAAAAACCGAGATGGGAAAACACCAAACTAACAATCAGGCACTTATACCATGAAACATATCGTAAGCCGAATGAGCAGCTATTTTCCCAATAGGTGGCCACTCAGTTACCTTAATTTAATTAAAAATATGAAAAGGTACAAGTAGGCAAAGATCAGGAAAAGGCGCAATCAGAAAGAGATTCCCACTCCAAAAACCGAGATGGGAAAAAACCAAACTAACAATTAGGCACTTATAACATGAAACATATCGTAAGCCGAATGAGCAGCTATTTTCCCAATAGGTGGCCACTCAGTTACCTTAACTTAATTAAAAATATGAAAACATACATAAGGCGCCAACAGCACACAAAATTTTAAACAGCAATACATAGAACAAAAAGAACCACCACAGAAGTATCGCCTTGGAACGATCAGTAACACAAAGTTACTGGCGGGCTTAAACCGGTTTTACAGGATCCTAACCTCACCCTCAGCTTCTGCAGAGGTTCATAACATTTAGTAAGTTCTTCGGTTCTCGTGGTGAATCTCTAACTAGTCAATGAATCATCAAGGACAAACAAATAAATCATGATAAACATCCTGATGAATCAAAAACAAGGACTCACAGATTGAGTAAGCTGCCCGACGATGGAGATCCCTGGGCGCCGAATAACCTACTAACTCCCGAGCAAAAGAAAAACACCAGTTGGACCCCGGTGGGCCAAGCAACAGACAAGGAGCTCCGGCCCCAAACATACATAAGGCGCCAACAGCACAAAAAAAAATTAAACACCAAGACATAAAACAAAAAGAACCACCACAGAAGTATCGCCTTGGAACGATCAGTAACACAAAGTTACTGGCGGGCTTAAACCGCCCGTCGGGCAGCTTACTGTCAGACTTTAGTTTCCGCTCAATATCTTGAAAACAAATTAACAGAATCTTAATAATATTTTTATGTGTATCAATCGTATCAAGATCTAGCTGGGAATTGTTACCTGTCATTGTTTTTCTCACCCTGGAAAAAACTAAGAGGCGGGGCTATAGTCAGATCCTCTGACAATTCTAGTTTTGTTCAGTTCTGGTAACTGAGTGGCCGCCTATTGTGAATTGCTGCTCCCTCGGCTTGCGATATGTTTTCTTGGTATAAATATCTAAGTGTCATTTTAGTTATTTCCCACCACTCGGTTTTTCGAGCGGGAGTTTCGTTCTGATTGTGCCATTTCCTGATCATTGCCTACTTGTACCTTTTTTTATTCTACAAGAAACACTAGCAGTGACAATAACTGCAGATCTACAAGTCGTCCGCCGCCTCCGAGCCGGGTACCATTCTCTCCAGCTTTGCCCGACAGTGGAGTTCACGACCGACAAAATAAATGAAGTGAACGGAACGAAAGCCCGATTGTCGGACAAGTGAAAATAGCTCCATTAAAATTGCTAAAAATGTTATCTGAAAAAAAGTACAAGTAGGCAAAGATCAGGAAAAGGCGCAATCAGAAAGGGTTCCCACTCCAAAAACCGAGGTGGGAAAAAACTAAACTAACAATCAGGTACTTATACCATGAAAACATATCGTAAGCCGAATGAGCAGCTATTTTCCCAGTAGGTGGCCACTCAGTTACCTAAACTTAACTAAAAATATGAAAACACACATAAGGCACCAAAAGCACAAAAATTTTAAACACCAAGACATAAAACAAAAAGAACCACCACAGAAGTATCGCCTCGGAACGATCAGTAACACAAAGTTATTGGCGGGCTTAAACCGGTTTTACATGGCCATAACCTCACCCTCAGCATAACATTTAGTAAACAGATCCGTTACCACAAAGTCAGAAAAAATCCAGTTCGTGAAAAAGCAAACCCTCGAATTTCAAAGATCTCACAAGGAACCATGGTTGACAGTTTGTATTCATATTTGTAATTTGTGAAAGAATAACCATTTTTGTACTAAGGCTGAAAATTTGTTGTTTTAATGGGAACTATTTACAAAGTTGCACCCTGATTTTCATTTAACGTGTAGTTTAGAATTTCTTTCACGGTAAAGAGGTTGTTACGATTTACTTGGAACGGGTCAGTGTAATTTTGCAAGAAAAATAATATTCCATCATGAATTTTACACAGGATTAGTATAAATATATTTATTCTTTCACAAGTTACAAATAACTAGAAATGCGTGTTTGTAAAACACTATGCCCCAACTGTATGCTTGTCCCTAAACCGGCAGTTTGTATGATTCATTTATTTCATTCGAAGAATGAAGAAGCTGTTCGGTTGCCTCTTATTTGACCTCGACCCAGAAACAGAATGTAAGCTTTTTGCAGACAAGTTAGAAATGGAGTAAAAATTTCAAAATGAAGTTTATTTGTCGAAAATTGTTTGAATTTACGAAGAAATAGCCGATTGTCGAAAATTGTTTGAAAATTTACGAAGAAATAGCCGATTGAGAAATAATGCCCATTAGTGTTCAGAACAAAAGAGATAGAATTTATAGCCTCGATGCAGAGAAAATTGATTGATATGTTATTTTTCTCCTCTATGCTTTGCAAGCAAATCATCAAATGCGCTATTGTCGAATCTTGAAATCTAGGAATAAGATCTATTGAAAACACTGTATACCTGTATAAGTATTGGTCTTCTGATGTTTCCGGCAAAATGAGATTTGAGCCGCCTCGTGTGAAAACCAACAATGTGGATTCCGAACAGGTCCGACACAAACCGGCCTGTGCAGTCACAGAAGATGGCCAGAGGCTTGAAATTTTGGATTTAGAAAGAAGAGGAATTGTACTATCCGTGTAGCGAAAACAAAGGCGCTGATCAGCTTCGCGGTTACCGCGAAGCTGATCTGCGCCTTTGTTTTCGCATAGGCAAAAATCCGGGTTTCTCACGATGCGGCTCAATTATTATATCGGTCTGTATGGGGCATGGTCTAAAAACTAGAAAGCATTTTTGTTTCGCGTCGCTGCATCTACAATCTGTAATCTGTAACAACTGTCAGGGACTGGCGCCGTTGATTCCTTCAAGACAGAAAGAGAGACATTAGGTCATTGGAAACTGAAGGGTTTGATGGTTTAAGTTGGACAATTTGGACAAACGTCACTTTACGGAGGTACAAGTAGGCAAAGATCAGGAAAAGGCGCAATCAGAAAAAGATTCCCACTCCAAAAACCGAGGTGGGAAAAAAACCAAACTAACAATCAGGTACTTATACCATGAAACAATCGTAAGCCGAATGGGCAGCTATTTTCCCAATAGGTGGCCACTCAGTTACCTTAACTTAACTAAAAATATGAAAACATACATAAGGCGCCAACAGCACAAAAAATTTTTAAACACCAAGACATAAAACAAAAAGAACCACCACAGAAGTATCGACTTGGAACGATCAGTAACACAAAGTTACTGGCGGGCTTAAATCGATTTTACATGGCCATAACCTCACCCTCAGCTTCTGCAGTGGCTCTAATATACACAAATATAAACAAGCAATAATGAAAAAAATGTTAAATATAAAACATAAGTACCAACGTATAACATGTATAACGGAAAGCAGAGTGAGCAGCTATTGAAGTGAGGTGGTCACAATGCTAGCTTTGACAGAACAAATAAAATGCAGAGGGCTTAGTGAACAGCCAAATTTTATTCAGGTGGCCACAAAGTCATGCAACATAAAACACATAATTGAAATAATTTGGATAACTGTGAACCACAGCAGCAGTCCCGCCTTGGAACGGTCAGTTATAAATAACTGGGGGGCTTAAACCGGTTTTACATGGCCATAACCTCACCCTCAGCTTCTGCAGTGGAAAATACATTGAATTCATTCAAACAAGTAGGATTTAACCTTAAGTCCTACCAGTGGGCTTAGCTTCTTGGTCCCTGAAAGAAAAATAATATTCCATCATGAATTTTACACAGGATTAGTACAAAATATATTTATTCTTTCACAAGTTACAAATAACTAGAAATGCGTGTTTGTAAATCACTATGCCCCAACTGTATGCTTCTCCCTAAACCGGCAGTTTGTATGATCCATTTATTTCATTCGAAGAATGAAGAAGCTGTTCGGTTGCCTCTTATTTGACCTCGACCCAGAAACAGAATGTAAGCTTTTTGCAGACAAGTTAGAAATGGAGTAAAAATTTCAAAATGAAGTTTATTTGTCGAAAATTGTTTGAAAATTTACGAAGAAATAGCCGATTGTCGAAAATTGTTTGAAAATTTACGAAGAAATAGCCGATTGATAAATAATGCCCATTAGTGTTCAGAACAAAAGAGATAGAATTTATAGCCTCGATGCAGAGAAAATTGATTGATATGTTATTTTTCTCCTCTATGCTTTGCATCAAATGCGCTATTGTCGAATCTTGAAATCTAGGAATAAGATCTATTGAAAACACTGTATACCTGTATTAGTATTGGTCTTCTGATGTTTCCGGCGAAATGGGATGTATTTCGCTTTATCTGGCATCTTTTGTCTAATGACGCACGAGACAAATGAATAAAATCTTTTGTCATCTTTGTTTGAACCGCTCATCTGTCCAGTAAAACCAGGACCCATGGTTACGACCCACAGAAAGAATAATCCCGTCTTCACTCTAAAGCAAAACGTTCAAGCACCTAGCTACTCTGAGGCCAAATATACAGGTCTGTATGGGCCATGGTCTAAAAACTAGAAAGCATTTTTGTTTCGCGTCGCTGCATCTACAATCTGTAATCTGTAACAACTGTCAGGGACTGGCGCCGTTGATTCCTTCAAGACAGAAAGAGAGACATTAGGTCATTGGAAACTGAAGGGTTTGACGGGTTAGACGTTTAATTTGGACAAACGTCACTTTACGGAAAATACATTGAATTCATTTAAACAAGTAGAATTGAACCTTAGGTCCTACCAGTGGGCTTAGCTTCATTCTCCCTGAAAGAAAAAATGATATTACATTCCAGCTGCGTAAACGTTTTCCCTCAGATCCCTGATCCCTGCCCCCTATACCCGCACCCAGAAAAAAATGCGACATCAAAAGCCAATGTCACCGGCCATGATCATCTAACCTTTTTGAAAGCGAATAAAAAATATAGGTTAGCTAAGAGCAACCAGATTATATTTGAATGTAGCTACTCAAAACAACCGTCAGTTCCCTCATCGCGTGACACAAGCTACAAGGAATCAGTGGATGAACAAAGACCCCTGTGTAAAATATTTGATTCAAGTTGCACCAAACATTCGTTTATTTGATAGACCCAGAATATCAATATTTGAGCCTGTGCCTGAGAAAACCAGTAATTTGGATTCCGACCAGGTCCGACACAAACCGGGCTGTACAGTCACAGAAGATCGTTAGAGGCTTGAAATTTTGTACTTAAGTAGAAGAGGGATTGTTTTATCCGTGTAGCGAAAACAAAGGCGCTGATCAGCTTCGCAGTTACTGCGAAGCTGATCTGCGCCTTTGTTTTCGCCTAATATATGCAGATTGTTTATTTTCCCATGCAGTGGCTCATTTATAAAATAATGGTAACATTGGTTTAAACATCACTTTCAGGCTACCACTGACCTGTATAACAACTGCACGACAACCCAGGAACATCAGCTGCTGCACCAGAGGCCGCTGGCATATACGCCCTGGCGCTAGAGGCAAAGTATGATACTTTTACCACTTTGTTATTTTCATTATTCATAGTAGATCTATTGTCGTTATTATTATTATTTTACCAATTTGTTATTTTCATTATTCATAGTAGATCTTTTGTCGTTATTATTATTATTATTATTATTACCGCGAAGCTGATCAGCGCCTTTGTTTTCGCTGTGTACAGGGATAGTACTTTTTTTTCACTTTCTAGATCCAAAATTTCCAGCCTCTAGCCATCTCCTGTGCTTGTACAGCTCGGTTTGTGTCGGACCTGTTAAAAACCACATTGGTTGTTTTCTCCTGATGTGGCTCATTTATCGAACTGAATTAGAACAATATCGGTGACGCAAGGTGTCAGGTTGCATATAATATGGATGCCTGCAATTAAAACAGTTTGCATAAAGTGGCTATTAAGAAACATGTCGCCACTTCAAACATATTTCTCTTGGGCTAAATGCATTTGATTAATCATGCTCGTAATAGCATTGTTGTCTTGGAAGACCTATCAAAGTTTCAATATGCGGATTGTGCGCTTTTGTAATTGGTTTTTGATCTTATCACCAACTGTGAATGGCCTAAAAGCATTAATAAGAGGAAGATGATCAATGTCTTTGCAGTGTTGCCAAGGATCCGGTGAACATTTAAAATTCTAAACCAGAGGACCATTGGTCCTGAGAACGCTCACCTGAAGCCTGATCTTGGAGTATTAAGTCATCATGAAATGACATTGACCTTGAATACTCACACACCTTTATTGACTTCATAAGTTGTCTGCATCTGCAAAGTTTCAGGTCTCAGGCTGCAATAGTTTCCAAACCCAGTGATTTCTGAGAAAACCATAATTTTAATTTTGGTATTTAAATGACCT
This sequence comes from Rugalucina vietnamica, assembly GCA_964017185.1. Taxonomy (NCBI): domain Eukaryota; kingdom Metazoa; phylum Mollusca; class Bivalvia; order Lucinida; family Lucinidae; genus Rugalucina; species Rugalucina vietnamica. Next base: position 3,438,735 of record OZ024872.1, read on the forward strand.
TGGGTCAAGGTCAAGAAATGACCTTGGCCTTCATTAATTACTTACCTTCATTGACTCCATTAGTTGTCAGCATCTAGCAACTTTCAGGTCTCAGGCTGCAACAGTTTCCAAAATATCCATTGTTTTAGCCTTTTCCCATGTAAAAGCCTATGTTTCCAAAATTGACATTGCCATAAAATAGGTCAAGGTCATCCTAGGGTCATCATTTCAACAAACTATGATGGACTGGAGACCCAAATGCTACATACCAAGTTTCACGTAAATCGGCCAGCCGGTTCTGGAGAAGAAGATTTTTGAGTGGTTTTTAACATAGTAGGGCATGGCGGCCATATTGGTCATGTGACACAAATTTCTCGATCAAACTTTCGTTCCCTCTATCCATGGACGCTCCACATAAAATTTCACTTTGATTGGCCAAGCAGTTTCAGAGAAGAAGATTTTTGAAAAGTGTGTGGCCAAGGTCAAGAGATGACCTTGACCTAAATTAATCCCATACCTTCAACTACTCTATTAGTTGTTTGCATCTACCTTTTTTCAGGTCTCAGGCTGCAACAGTTTTCAAATCCATAGTTTTCACTTTTTCCATGTAAAAGCCTATGTTTCCAAAATTGAAATTGCCGTAAAATAGGTCAAGGTCATCCCAGGGTCATCATTTGATCAAACTATGATGGGCTGGAGTCCCAAATGCTACACACCAAGTTTCATGAAAATCGGCCTGCCGGTTCTGGAGAAGAAGATTTTTGAGTGGTTTTTACCATATATGGCCGTGGCGGCCATCTTGGTGATGTGACCTGGATTTCACGATCAAACTTTCGTCTCCTCTACCCATGGATGCTCCACATAAAATTTCACTTTGATTGGCCAAGCAGTTTCAGAGAAGAAGATTTTTGAAAAGTGTGTATGGACGACAGACTGGCCAAGGTCAAGAGATGACCTTGACCTATATTAATCACATACCTTTATCTACTCCATTAGTTAATTGCATCTACCACTTTTCAGGCCTCAGGCTGCAATAGTTTTCAAAAAATCCATAGTTTTCACTTTTTCCCATGTAAAAGCCTATGTTTCCAAATTTGACCTTGCCGTAAAATAGGTCAAGGTCATCCAAAGGTCATCTATTAAAACTATGATGGGCTGAAGTCCCCGATGCTACATACCAAGTTTCGTGGAAATCGGCCCGACGGTTCTGGAGAAGAAGATTTTTGAAGGGTTTTTACCATATATGGGCGTGGCGGCCATCTTGGTCATGTGACCTAGATTTCGCGATCAAACTTGAAATGCCACTATCCAAGGAGGCTCCACATAAAATTTCAACTAGATCGGCCAAGCGGTTTCAGAGAAGAAGATCTTTGAAATTGTGGACGACGGACGACGGACGGACGCACGCCGGATCATGACCATCCTATAAGCTCACCTTGTGAGCCTTCGGCTCAGGTGAGCTAAATATAAGACACCATCATCTGTCAAATCCAATGAAGCTGCTGTTTTGCCTGGTTGAATTTTTGCCTGGTATTGCTTTCCTTTAGCTGCCATTGTTGTTTTAGCGTAATTTAACTAACTTGAGTTAGAGAGAGAGAGAGAGAGAGAGAGAGAGAGAGAGAGCATATGCATATAGCTTCAGTTACGCATACTACAGGGTGTCCAAAAAAACGTAGCCGCTACAATATGTGTTTACTATTTATTTCATTTTTACAGGTAACTCAATCAGACTTAGCAGGAGTATGCTTCAAAACAATGTCTTTAGATCTATATCAATTGCAATTACATACTACGACTAATTTCTGAAATGACCACCATTTCTGTAAATGGCCGCTTTCGGAGTAACGAACATTTTTACATGACACATTTGATGATCGTTCACTCCCCATTTTTGAATAAAATTTCCATTTTTCATCACTTTTTGTCCATTTTTAACAAACTTGTTTGAATTTCTGATAGTTATTATTACCTCCCCCACTTCATATCCTTTTTAAAGCAGAATAAAAGCTTGAAAATGCTCGGGTATTGCATCTTGTTATTGCTTTCCATTTCCAGGAATGCAAGTTGCAGCAGATAACAGGAAATGACATCAAAAATTTGTTATGACGTCACTTGCCAATGAAGCACCACCTAGCTAAATGGATCAGTTATAATAGCATTACCACTGTGTAAAATATCTTGATTATATCTGTTGTATTTAAAAAGCTATACACTTTTTTGTAGCGGCTACGTTTTTTGGACACCCTGTAAATACCCTTTAGAACTTTATGTAATTTGTTATAATGGAAGTGGTTTTATAAGAATTATTATAATATCTGACTATTATTAGTGGAAGGGATTGTATTAATTGTCCGATTGCCCACCAATGTTGAGAACATCCATGTCAGTGTTGTTCTCTAATTTCAGTGAAGAGCTTACCTGGCGAGATATCCAGCACCTGACTATACTGACATCAAAGAGAAACCGCCTCTTTGATCCCTACCTGAAACATTTCTGGCAGTTTAATGGCGCAGGTCTCGAGTTCAACCACATGTTCGGGTATGGCGTGCTGGACGCTGGGGCAATGGTGGATCTGGCTAGCAAGTGGAAGCCCCTGCCTGAACGTTTCCACTGTACGGCTGGTTCTGTAGTGGAAGAAAAGTTAGTTGACACATTTATTTTATTTGAATTTATTTAATATGTGACCGTAGCTTTTGCGAGTCATTGATACTATTAAAATGTTCGATATCGGTAGATATTTTGTAGCCAGTTAATAAATAACCTTTACTTTAACCACAAATCTTAACCCGGGGGTCGCAAGTTCGATCCCTGGGCTTCTCCAGTCTGTCGGATGACACTATAAACCAAGGTCCCGCCTCTATATGACCTTAGCTGTTGGTGGGACTTTAAACCCCAAATCAACCAACCAATCAACCACCTGCAATATTTGAAAACGGATTTTTAAAATGTATATATGTACATGTATATACTATATAGTCCTGTGGAGAAGAAGAAATATCCATTATTTCTGACGCGTTTAATTTTCTCATACTACTGCACATACAGTGTTCTCCCCTTTAACTCATTTAAGCCTGACGTCCCTTTTATGGGACATAGGCAAACAGAGGAATCTTGGAGGAATCTCATCGAAAAATTGAAAGAAAATAAAAAATCACTCCTTACGCTCCTAAAAATGAAAGTGGACTCACCCTAATGATAATGTTGGGAAATTCCTTTCGTCAAATATGGGTTAATATCGTGAGGGCTATTTGGACTATTTTCGTATGATGATTGATGGCTCTCGCATGGGTTGTCTTTGCCTGTTGACTCGTCTCTCATGAATGAAAGAGAACTAGTCAATTTTAGCTCTATTCTGTCGGCTGCAAGTAGAGCAAGTCACTGTTGAAGAATAAAATATAAAGGTTTGATCCTTTGGAAGCAGTAAAAACATTCAAAGGGAGATAGTATGGACTATATTGCGCAATTTCGGGTAATGAACCCTCGTCAGTAGCCCTCTTTAAACCGGCAACGAACGCCAGACTAAAATTGTGCTGCAATTTCGAGAATTTACACGAGGAGTCTAAATCAAAGACATATTCCTAAATTGGATCAATAATCAAAAAATTGCTTAGAAGTATGTTTCTAAACGTGAGTGTTTTGAACACTCTGAATATCTTTACCGATCTCAAAGGACCGAAATAAAATATAATCTGCACTATGGATGATGTACGGGGAGACTTTACGGCCGCCACACGGCACAACACCAGCTGCAGTAATAGCAAATAAAATATAAAGGTTTGATCCTTTGAAAGCAGTAAAAACATTCAAAGGGAGATAGTATGGACTATATTGCGCAATTTCGGGTAATGAACCCTCGTCAGTAGCCCTCTTTAAACCGGCAACGAACGCCAGACTATAATTGTGCCGGCGATAATCCTCGCGATATTAAAAAGAAGAAACTCTTCAGTCTGCATGCTTAGTTTTCAACCTAATCATGGTTGATAACTATGCTGCCTTCTTTAATTGCACGCCGTTTGGTCGGGCGTCAGACTCTATGATGGCCCCGACATGAAGTTATTCATTTTAGTTGGTTGGGGCCAGAGCTTCTTGTCTGTTGCTTGGCCCACCGGTGTTCAACTAGTGTTTTTCTTTTGCTCCGGGTTTCAGTAAGTTATTCGGCGCCCAGAGATATCCATCATCGGACATCTTACTGAATCTGTTGACTCCTCGTTTTTGATTCATCAGGGTGGTTATCATGATTAATTTACCACGAGGCCCGAACAACTAAAATGTTGTGAACCACTGCAGAAGATGAGCTTGAGATTTGGCGCCTGTAAAATCTATTTAAGCCCCCAGTTATTTTATATTACTGATAGTTCTAAGGCGATACCTCTGTTGTGGTTCCATTTGTTGTATGTCTTGGAGTCGAATTTTGGTGCTGTTTGAACCTTATGCACGTTTTCATATTTTAATTTAAGTTCGGGTAAATGAGTGGCCGCCTATTGGGAAATAGCAGCTCATTTGGCTAAAGATATGTTTACAAAGTATAAGTATCTAATTGTCAATTTAGTTTTTGGAGTGGGAATTTCTTTCTGATTGCGCCGTTTCCTGATCATTGCCTTCTTGTATCTTTTTATTGATTAATTTTGTAGGAATATACATGTATGTCCTGATATCTGTCTCTTGCTAGGGTCAATTTATACCTGTTACATTCTTGTTTGTTTTGTTTCAATATTTACTATTTTATTTTCAGGGCGTTTGGAACAAACGAACCTATCGTGCTGACTTTTGACACGGATGCGTGCCAAGGTTCTGACAATGAGATCAACTTCCTGGAACATCTCCAGTCCTTTGTCACAGTCAAGTCCACCTACAGGGGCAACATTGTCATGCATCTGACCTCACCCCTTAACACCACGTGAGTTTATATTTACAAGTTATAGCTTTTTATGAAAAAGTTGTTAATTGATCTAAAAGCAATCTTATAAATGTATAATTATGGAAAAGCCAAGTCCTAGAAGTACTAGCCACTAACCAAATTCATGCACATTTACAAAAAGGTACAAGTAGGCAACGATCAGGAAAAGCGCAATCAGAAAAACCGAGGCGGGAAAACAAACTAACAATAAGGTTCTAAGGAGACCAAGTTATACAGACAAATTGTTGGAATTCCGATGGGTACAAATTGCGCACCTCTCGTAGCTGATTTATTTTTATACTGCTACGAAAGAGATTTCATGGATTCTCTTAACCATGATAATCAAGCTGATGTTATCGAGGCTTTTAATTCCACATCTAGGTACCTGGATGACCTTTTGAACATTGACAACCCTTATTTTGAAGGTATGGTCAATCAAATTTATCCACCTGAACTTCAGTTGAACAAAGCCAATATCTCAGATACCGAAGCCCCCTTTTTAGATCTACATCTTTCTGTTGCAAATGGATTTGTTTCTTCTAAAATTTATGATAAGCGCGATGACTTTGATTTTGATATAGTAAATTTTCCTTTTTTGGATGGTGACGTACCTCGTCGTGCTTCTTATGGTGTATACATTTCGCAACTTATTAGGTTTGCTAGAGTCTGCAATCATGTTACAGACTTCAACGCTCGAAATAAATGTTTAACGGCAAAACTTCTCCAACAGGGCTATCGGTATCATAAACTTCGAAAAACATTTTCTAAATTTTATCGTAGACACTATGAATTGATTTCCAAATATAATGTTGGGTTAAAGACGCTTTTAAGTGAGGGCCTTTCGGAACCTGAATTTTATGGTGACTTGGTTTACAAATTTAAGAAACTTAAAGGAATTAATGATTTTTCTTTTCAGTTCAGAAAAATCATAACACGTTACAGACGTATAGGTTATAACTTGAATGTTAAGCGACAGTCTGCATGCTTAGTTTTTAACCCAATCATGGTTGATAACTATGCTGCCTTCTTTAATTGCACGCCGGTGGGTCGGGCGTCAGACTCTATGATGGCCCCGACATAAAGCTATTCATTTTAGTTGGTTGGGGCCGGAGCTTCTTGTCTGTTGCTTGGCCCACCGGGGTCCAACTGGTGTTTTTCTTTTGCTCCGGAGTTAGTAGGTTATTCGGCGCCCAGGGATCTCCATCGTCGGGCAGCTTACTCAGTCTGTGAGTCCTGGTTTTTGATTCATCAGGATGTTTATCATGATTTATTTGTTTGTTCTTGATGATTCATTGACTAGTTAGAGATTCACTACGAGGACCGAATAACTAACTAAATGTTATGAACCACTGCAGAAGCTGAGGGTGAGGTTATGGCCATGTAAAACCGGTTTAAGCCCGCCAGTAACTTTGTGTTACTGATCGTTCCAAGTCGATACTTCTGTGGTGGTTCTTTTTGTTTTATGTCTTGGTGTAAAAATTTTTTTTGTGCTGTTGGCGCCTTATGTATGTTTTCATATTTTTAGTTAAGTTAAGGTAACTGAGTGGCCACCTATTGGGAAAATAGCTGCTCATTCGGCTTACGATATGTTTCATGGTGTAGGTACCTGATTGTTAGTTTGGTTTTTTTCCACCTCGGTTTTTGGAGTGGGAATCTTTTTCTGATTGCGCCTTTTCCTGATCTTTGCCTACTTGTACCTTTTTCTAAGATCATGAATACATTTAGTAAGCCGAATGAGCAGCTATTTCCCAATAGGTGGCCACTCAGTTAACCTTAACTAAAATATGATAACATACATAAGGCGCCAACAGCGCTCAAAAAATAAACACCAAGACATAAAACAATAAGAACCACAACAGAAGTATCGCCTTGGAACGATTAGTAATATAAAATTACTGGCGGGCTTAAACCGGTTTTACAGGATCCTAACCTCACCCTCAGCTTCTGCAGTGGTTCAATACATTTAGTTAGTTCTTCGGTCCTCGTAGTGAATCTCTAACTAGTCAATGAATCATCATGGACAAGCAAATAAATCATGATAAATTCCTTGATGAATCAAAAACAAGGATTCACAGAATGAGTAAGCTGCCCGACGATGGAGATCCCTGGGCGCCCAATAACTTACTAACAATAACTTACTAACTAACTACTTAAAACTGCATTTTATTAACTTAATAACTTACTAACTTACCAACGCCCAATAACTTACTAACTTACTAACTACTTACAACTGCATTTATTTTCCATAATTAAGAAAACAATCACATCATACGACGTATTTAGGAAGTTATAACTTCCTTAAAACAGCAATTAAGTTAATGGTATACGATTTACATTTGAACGTTTTTGAAATAACTTTTTACTCTTCATTCATTTCGATTGTATGCATGCTGAACAAAATGAAACCAGTCATGATCGGACTTTTGCAGATAACTAAAATGCAAATGTTGGAAACTCTGCTTGTTATATTGTAACAAAGAGGCGTGCGTATATGTAACATAATCAATCTACTTCATAAAATTCTAAATTTATGCCTCTTTCATCCATGGTTGTATATTCATGTGTGGCATCCACCCGTAAACAAGCAAAACATCGACAGTCACTCAAATGCCTATGATATTATTTAGGTCAATGATCCTGAGTCAACGTCCCAATGATGACGAACATAAGAATGGCTTCACAAGGTGGCCCTTCATGACAACCCATACCTGGGCTGAAACCCCACGAGGAATCTGGACCCTGAGGATAGAATACGCCCCGGGTAAGAACAGCGATTTTGACCAGGGCATGTTCCGGGAGTGGACCCTGGTCCTACACGGGACACGGGACCCACCCTACCACAGACAAGAGGTTACAGAGGACGGACACCCAAAACTCTTCAAGGTCAAAAGAATGCATGAAGAGTTTCTGAAGAATAAATGAATCAAGTAACATTTTTACGAGAAGCCACTGTTGCTAGTGACAACCTTAATGCTTGTGGCTGTCAACATAAATATGGAGAGAAATTTAAATTAGATGGAATATATAGATTTCAATTCATTCTTGGATAAAAGTAATTGTAAATGCACGTTAAGAATATTGATTTTTTTTCTCTAAAACGCAATCTACATAAATGGAATAATTTTTTTCTGAACAATTCTGAAATTGGAGGATGTTTAATAAAGATTTTACCAGTCATTACGAAAACTTGCCCATGCAATATACAGAGATTTTTAAAGTTGTAAAAAATGGTAATTTTCAGTAGAAATGTTTTGATATATTTTTTTATTATTTTTGCTCAAAACATAGATTGTGGGTACACGTTAGAACCGCCTCGCCGAGGCGGTTCTAACGAGTACCCACAATCTATGTTTTGGGGCAAAAATAAGAAAAATAGGTAAACCCCTGCATACCCCAGTTTTTCTATATAAAGGTGGGGTATAAGGGGGTATATATTACACGGACATGTTTTCTGATGAAAAAGAGGTAATATATGAGTTGATGATAACAATACAGAATGAATTTTACAAAACAGTTGCGGTACTTTGAAACCCAAGAAAAATAGAATCATATAATCTAATAAGATCAGATTTTTATTCTAAGCAAGGTTATTCTGAACCACTATGTATTTACATTTGTATGTATGTATATATTCTAAATTCAAACTGTGTTACCAAATGAAAATAAGCAATGAATTAGATACTTTCTGATCATGCAATTCAATTAAAAATACAATCGTCATCTTTATGTGTTGTGGTGAAATCAAGTTTGTGCAATGGAATATTTTTGAAAAACAAATCTAATGTCTTACAAATTTTAAATAAGCATTGTATTATTGCCTACAACTTTAGTCAGTCTAAAATCAGAACTAAGGGCAAAATTTTAGGATGTTCTTTGTATAGGGTTTATGCATCAGTTATGTGTACTTGAATACACACATGTATTAATGAGTGATTCTGGATGTCAAGTCACAATCAAGCTGGGTAAAAATCAGTTTTTTAATAATTCGACGTTACCAGTGAAAACCAGTGAAAAAAAAAACGTTTCGTTTATGATGTCATTTGAAAGGTAAGATCCAGGTTTAACACGTTTACCTGCATTTGCTGAAGCACAAGAATGGCATCTGTTAATAAGATAAAGGATGGGGAATCAATCAGTTCCATTTCGATCATTGAAACATAATAAAATTACCCAAAAGGGTTGGGCGCCTTCGAGACTTACTGCGCTTTTCGAGTGGTTCTTCTTTTAAAATTTCTAGTCATCCGGAAAACAATTTCCGTAAAATGTAAGCCCCTTTTATATAGAAAAACTGGGTTATGGGTGGGTATACATTTTTTTTTTTTTTTGTTTTTATCTAAAACATAGATTGTGGGTAGACATTAGAACCGCCTCGGTAGATGTACCCCTCCATACCCCTGTTTTGCTATATAAAAGTGGTTCAAGGGGGTATACATGTCAAGGACATGTTATCCTGATGGCCAACTTTAAACATTGACGGATTATATAATTCTAACTACACCCCAGCTTGATTGCATTTTGTAAATAGATGCATATAATGAATCATAAATTACATTTATTTTTGTATAAAAGAATTATTCTTTGTAAGAGTATGGGAAGCGTTTTTCTTCAAAATTCATTATTTTCTACTTTTATCTTTAAAACGTTACGACAAATTACGAATGTTTATGATAATCTCAAATAAAGGTTAAGCCTGTTTTTGCCTGGAAATCAATTCCCTATGTATCTGAAATTCATAAATTAAATACTATAGTGTGTCTTTTGCCTCTTGTTTTGTTAGATTTGTTAGTCTTTCAATTGTTGAGTTTTTTCAGTCAGCAACTATTAGAGTGTATATACCGGTATATGAGATTGAGTGATATACGTAGCAAATGTTTGTTATATTGTTAAACTGAGAAGATTTGTTTGCTGGATATTTCTAGAATCAGATCAGACAGAGTGAATTTTGAACATAGTGACTTTTCCAAACTGACTATTTTGCATATAGTCTCCACTAAAAGTGAACGTTTTTGTTCAGAATTGTCTCTCTTTTGTAAAACATTCATTACGAAAACTTGCACATGCAATATACAGAGATTTTTTTCAGCCTTAAAAAATGAAAATTTTATTGGAAAAAATTTGACGTTTTTAAAATTTTTGCTCAAAACATAAATTGTGGGTACACGTTAGAACCGCCTCGCCGAGGCGTTTCTTACGAGTACCAACAATCTATGTTTTGGAGCAAAAATAAGAAAAATAGGTATACCCCTGCATACCCCAAGTTTTACTATATAAAAGTTGGGTATAAGGGGGTACATATTACATTGACATGTTTTCCTGATGATTCATCGCTTGAAACTCTTTAGAACCATGTTTGTACAGTAAACACAACTTGAAATAGTAGCAAATAAATGTTTTCAGTAATATCATTGTAGTCATGCTATATATAAAATTATTTACATAATGACATAGTCAGTAATTCATCCGTGTCACACCAAATCTAAGACAAACAATAGAGTCATATATTTACCCTCGCCAGAAACTTAGCATACATATAGCAATGTAATTTTCCTGTGAATTTTTTTATGTCATTTTGTCCTGCGTTTGGAGTAGGCCCTTCAGTCTTTGTCAAACATTCTTCCTTGATATATGACACATTCTAACCAGAATTCTAAATTATTTGATATATGAGCCACCTAGTGGAATAACCAAAAATGTGGTTTCCGAACAGGTCTGACACAAACCGGCATGTACAGCTACAGAAGCAGGCTAGAAGCTTGAAATTTCGGATTTAAGAAGAAGAGGAAGTGTACTATCCGTGTAGCGAAAACAAGTGAGTTCCAAGTATGGTGGACTGGCTAGCACTTCCTCCTAATATGAACCCAATTAACAATGTGTGGGAGTTACAGAGAGACGAATCACTGTCTGAAATACTCAGCCTAGAACAGGAGAGTGTCTGGAACGTGAATCGGTAGAAGGGTGGGGTATACATCCCATTGTAGGCATACGGAAGTTAATTCGGGGCATCCAGATACATCTTATGCGCCTTATACAGTTCCAAGATGGACATATCCATTACTAATTTGACATCTACGGTTATACACTTGTTGTGGAAACAAGACAGTAGTGTGAAAACGTGACAGTTTCTAAATTTTTCAACCCCACCCAGCAAGTGTAAAATAGTCAATTGTGGAGTTCAGTGATTGTAATATTCAATGACAAGTTAATTGTCGATTGCTTTTAAGCTATTATGGATTTAGTAGCTTAGATATCCCATTGAACATTTATTATATACGTAATGCCTAGGTTACATTTGCCCCGATCATCGTACGATTTTTCGGTATGCGATTTTCTCTACGATGTCTAAACATCGTATTAAATCGTTAGCTATGACGTATGCATTTAAATTCATACGGGCATAGACCGATGCTCTGGCTTTCGTTGAGGATCTGAGTCAGAACCGTACGGAAATCGGAGGGAAACCGTAGAGTATCCGCACACATTAAGTGGAAATCGTACGTAGCACGTGCGCTGTCCGTGATGTCCCTACGATTTCGCACTGAGTCATTGCGGTCTCCCTATGATCGCCGTGTGAATTTTTGCCCCCAAATTATCATAAAAAATCGTGCGATGACCGCACGATCACCACAGGGTCTCTATACGGACTACGGTCTTACGATTTTTTAAAATGTCCAGACTATTACAAAATCGTAGAGAATACGGAGATCGTAGGGATCCGTAGAATCGTAGGGACACCGTAGGATCACCCTGCGGAGACTGTGCGGAGACAGTGCGAAAATGCAAAATTTGGCATCGTGCGATCATCGCAAGCTAATCGTAGGCCAAATGTAACATAGACATTACATAACAAAATAATTTATTTGAGAATCACAAAATCTCTGGCCCTTTGATTATTTTGAGGAAATTTATGTTATGGAATTATTTTGTAGGGCATTTAAATGTATCACTATAAAACTAGAATATGCTTAAGTTTTGTCGAGGAGTATATTATATCTGAAATGGTTCGCGTCCTTGCGTTACGTGAAATTTAAAATAAAACACCAGACGAGACTGGCGAGAACCTGTAATCAAAATAAGTTGTTGTAAGGCTTTTTAGAATATATTTCGTCAGGTACCATAGTAAGCCCATAGTACTGAAGTGACGTTTTCGATTCACTGGTAAAGATTTGCAAAATTAACTGTTGTGTGATGGTGGTAGCAGTAGAACAGAATAAAAATGAATCCACGTTTTGAACACCTTTATGATTTTCAGTCTGTGTCATTTTGTAATAAGTTCATTATCAGGTGATCCATCTCATTCTGTAGGTGAGACTATATATAATTAGAAAAGTGCAGGTCATTCATTCCACAATATATAGGAAATTAATGAAACAGTGTATTTGAACACTTTAGTGAAGACGCAGACAAGATTTACCGTGCCAGCAGAGGCATCAACAGGGTAGAATTTCCTTCTTGTTTCTCTTTTGTCAATAAAGGAAACTGTTTATTGGTCACGATGTACAATGTCTTTCGCCAGGTTATGAATTATTGTGAAGCTCAGTGATAGAATTACATGAAAATGTGAAATGGATGTTACTAATAGCAGTGAAAGGAAGAGAGTGGCATAGTCAGAGGATGATCTCGTTAATGATCATAAATTATTAAGAATAAAACATGTGGATATTGTCTGCGTTACTGTTTTGTTATGGCTTAACGTCCTTGTCAAAACATTAGTCATGTCGGGACAAGTACTATAGTGGAAGCGTATTTAGTATCTTGATCAAGCACATTACATGGCAGAGATATTTAAGTTATTGATCTTAGGAACTCTATCCGGAGTTCTGTAGGCAATGAAAAATTATAATATTATATAAATGGATTGGTCATGCCACTCTTCTGTAAAAATATATAATTAAAATGTTACAGCATGTTGGCGGTTTGCCTTAATTACGTTAGGATGAACATTTGTCACGAACGCCACAGGCATGTTTACCTGCCGGAAATCGAATCAGCAACAAGTGGATTGTCTAAGCGTATACGCTATCCATTTGCCTGTCGCGGCTGGTTTGACCAATCAAGACTTGATTATTTCTCTAAGTCGTACCAGGCACTCTTCGTTGCATAGTAAAAGGCACTGAACCAGTTTTTTTTAAAATAATAATTGAGATTTGTCAGTACCAACTAAGTTTCAGATCTAAACAGCTGTGCAATTTTATGGGTTATGGCATGAGAAAACTGTTGTGGGGAAATTGGATCTCCGACCAGGGAAGACTTATACCACCCGCTAATCCACACCCATAAACTAGCAAGAGACAATAAACATTTAGATATAAAAGCTATGATATTATCCAGACAGCTTATTTGAAGGCGTTGGTCAGCAAATGAACAAGTGCCGCTGATTTACAGTTTTGCACATGCACGTTTTCTCATGCCGTGACGCATTTGTAAGCATCTCATGAAAATAAACACTACAGTACTATTTGTTTTCTCTTTGTTTTGATACCGGGTGGTCTAATCTATATCTATAGAACAGTGTATGTTGGCGACCAGATCAGTTATTCTCTCATTGGCGATAGTTTCGCCATGCCCATTTTCATGACGTCTTCTTGTATCTTTGTGCGGAGGAAACGCTGCGACAAAATGATAAAAAAAGGAAAACAAGAAGCAAAAACGTAAAAAAATGTCAATTATGACAGTTTGTCGTTTTGTAATATTCTTAAATCAGAGGACAATTGGTCGTGTTAACGCTATACCTGATCTGTACAGCTTTACTTGTAAAGGAGCTAATGACCCCTGCCCTGGGTTGCGGCCTGTATAGACCTTGAAGCACGAGGGGAAGGATTTATAAAGAGGATTACTGAATATTGCTATACACAAAATATAAAAGCTACATGACTCATGGTTTCTAAGAATACGTTTGTATGCTTTGTAAGTATATGGGAGCTAATGTCCCCTGGGGTGGAGCCAGTTTGAACCCAAGGAGCATACGATTGGCATGATCTATGTAAAACAAACATATAACATTTCTGCATACTATATATGTCATATATACAAGCTTTAAGTCTTGCGGATTCAGAGAAGAAGTTTTTTTTCATATGGGTCCTATTATAAGCATATGGAAGATAATGACGTCCTGGGGCGTGGTCCGTATGGATCCTAGGGGTATGGCTGTCAGGTTTAATAAAGAGGATTGCTCAATATTGCTACACACAAAATATCAAAGCTCTAGGACTCATGGTTGCTGGTAAAAAAGCTTTTGTGTGTTTTCCCATTGTAAGTATATCAGAGCTAATGACCCCCAGGGTGGGGCCATTTTGACCCAAGGGGCATGATTGGCAGGATTTATGTAGAGCACCAAACAACATTGCTTCATACTTAAAATACAAGCATTGGGTCTTGTGGTTTCAGAGAAGAGGATTGTTCATGTATTTCCCTTTATAAACCTACGGCAGATATTCACACCCCGGGGCGTGGCCTGTATGGACCCCAGGGGCACGTTTGGCAGGATTTAAAAAGAGGACTACTATACAAAATATGAAAACTCTAGGCCTTTTGGTTTCAGAGAAGAAGATTTTTTTTTCACATTGAAAGGCTATGGAAGCTAATGCCCCCCGGGGAGGGGGCCATTTTGTACCCAAGGGGCATGATTTGCAGAATTTTTGTTAAGCTCCATATAATAATGTTGCATATTAAATATAGAAGCTTTGGGTATTGTGGTTTCAGAGAAGAAATAATCGCGCCCCCAGGGCGTAGCCTGTATTGACCCCAGGGGCATGATTGGCAAGTTTTATAAAGAGGACCACTATACATTGCTACACACAAAATATGAAATGTTTGTGACTTGTGGATTCGGAGAAAAGAAGACTTTTTTTAGTTTTTCTAATTGTACGTCTATGGAAACCACAATTTTCATACAATCTGCTCGAAGACCTAATACAATCAATCCCCCAACCCATTGACTGTTCACATAAAATTTGGTCAAGATCAGACATATTCATCTTTGAAATTGGATGCCTGCCTATCATAATTGCTAATTCAAAGTATAATTTATGATAGGCAGGCATCCGGCGCCCGTCATCAATTTCAAAGATGAATATTTCTGATCTTGATCAAATTTTATGTGAACAGTCATTGGGTTGGGGGATTGATTGTCTTCGAGCAGATTGTATCAAAATTATGGTTTCCATAGACTTACATAAAAAATCTTCTTCTCTGAAACCACAATACGTACCATTCGGCTCAGATGAGCCAAACGGTGAAAACGCCACAAGTTTGGTTATGTTGACACTCTTCGAAGTCTTTTCAAACTTAGTGAGAGTGGAGAGTATTGGTAAAACAATGAAAACGTTGTTTACTGATGAAATATGTGGAAAGCATAGACAGAGGGCGTTGTGAATTCGTCCGAACTGACTGACGTTATCTCGAAGTGTGTGTGCTTACAGCTCACAACTCAACTCAACTCAACTTTATTTAACTCTAGGTTAAATATGTAACATACGAGCGTATAAACAGAAACAAAATATGCAAATGAAAGACGTAGCGACAAAACGGGGAAAGCATATTACCAACATTCATTCAATTTCATTGCCTATCATAATGTAAGGGAAGCTACTCTTACAGTACTTATGTGAATTCCAATTCGATTTATATAGTAAGAAAACCTGCCCATGCAATAAATGATAATATTTTTTTTCCAGCTGTATAAATTGAAACATTCACGAGAAAAAAAGGTATCTTTAATATGTTAACCCAAAACACAGACCGCGGGTACACATTAGAACCGACTCGCTGAGGCGGCCCTAACGAGTAACCACAATCCACGTTTCGGAGCGAAAATAAGAAAACTGTAAAGCACAGTTTTAATATATAAAAAGTGGGGTATGATCATGAGCAGCTTTTTATGACCGATATACCTTTATGCAAGAGAGATAATAGACTTCTTTAATCCGCTTAGCGAGTTGTCTCCCTGGGATCATCTCAGGTAAATTGACCAGGTAACTCAAAGTTTTGTGTAGCCAGCGTGTTTGCTGACATTGTTAAGCCCTGCGGGTGTCAAGATATAATACGCCAGCCAGGTAAACTGGGTTATCAAATAACATCGGAATTCTCATGTTGTTATAATGTATAGCCTGGGCGATATGGATAAATTTTAAAAATTTTAGATTTTCACTGAGAATATATGAAATTATCGGGAAAAAAAATATTAAATTTAAATAAGTCATTGCATTTTTTACTTAGCAGAAAGACATTTACTAGGGAATTCTTAATCCATTCTTCAATACTTATACAAAAAAAAAAAAAAAAAAAAAAAAAAAAAAAAAAAAATTTATATGATCTGATGCGATCTCAATTCTCATAATATTATTATAGTCCTATTATTTTGGATTACTAATCTATATCTTGATTCGCTCAGCCATATTATTTTCCATACGTAACGCTTGTCTAGATAATTTGCCGAATCGTCTCACAATATAAAGTCTGTACACTTTAATTCTGCTTAAACAATGCAGAGCTAAAATGTGCAGTCTTAATGAGAATGAAAAGGAAACGAAACTGGGCGCAAGCTGGTTAGAGGTTTTGCTTAATGGAGAAAACAAATATAATTGCCTTATATAACTGATTCGAGGCGATGCATGTACAACAAGCTGGACATCTACCCGCATCTTCCACTGATGCGCAGACCTGATCTGACCAAATGTTTTTTTCATGACACGGCCTTTACCATCATCATCGCTTGATTGCACATTTAAGCTGCTCAGTATGATTTAACAAAATATTGACTTTGGAATGTGATATCTACGGAAGCGTATTAGGCTCAAGTAGATTTTTTTTTTCATGTCGTAATAACGAGATCACAAGTCAAATATACGACTTGACAAGTTGAAATTACGAGATAGCAGGTCAAACATTCAACTTAACAAGTTGAAATTTCGACTTGTTAAGTTGAAATTTCGACTTGTTAAGTTGAAATTTCGACTTGTGAAGTTGAAATTTCAACTTATTAATTTGAAATTTCGACTTGTTAAGTTGAAATTTCAACTTATTAATTTGAAATTTCAACTTAACAAGTTGAAATTACGACTTGTTAAGTTGAAATTTCGACTTGTTAAGTTGAAATTTCAACTTATAAATTTGAAATTTCGACTTGTTAAGTTGAAATTTCGACTTGGTAAGTTGAAATTTCGACTTGTGAAGTTGAAATTTCAACTTATTAATTTGAAATTTCGACTTGTTAAGTTGAAATTTCAACTTGTTAAGTTGAAATTTCAACTTAACAAGTTGAAATTACGACTTGTTAAGTTGAAATTTCGACTTGTTAAGTTGAAATTTCAACTTATTAACTTGAAATTTCGACTTGTTATCGTACGGAAGCGTATTAGGCTCAAGTAGATTTTTTTTTCATCTCGTAATAACGAGATCACAAGTCAAAAATACGACTTGACAAGTTGAAATTACGAGATAGCAAGTCAAAAATTCAACTTAACAAGTTGAAATTTTGACTTGTCAACTTGATATAACGCATTTTTAAATCAAAATTACGACTTGGTAAGTTGAAAATACGACTTCGCATGTTGAAATTTCGACTTGTTAAGTTGAAATTTCGACTTGTTAAGTTGAAATTTCAACTTATTAATTTGAAATTTCGACTTGTTAAGTTGAAATTTCAACTTGTTAAGTTGAAATTTCAACTTAACAAGTTGAAATTACGACTTGTTAAGTTGAAATTTCGACTTGTTAAGTTGAAATTTCAACTTATTAACTTGAAATTTCGACTTGTTAAGTTGAAATTTCAACTTATTAACTTGAAATTTCGACTTGTTAAGTTGAAATTTCAACTTAACAAGTTGAAATTTCAACTTAACAAGTTGAATTTACGACTTGTTATGTTGAAATGTCGACTTCTTAAGTTGAAATTTCAACTTATTAACTTGAAATTTCGACTTGTTAAGTTGAAATTTCAACTTATTAACTTGAAATTTCGACTTGTTAAGTTGAAATTTCAACTTGACAAGTTGAAATTTCAACTTAACAAGTTGAATTTACGACTTGTTATGTTGAAATGTCGACTTCTTAAGTTGAAATTTCAACTTATTAACTTGAAATTTCGACTTGTTAACTTGAAATTTCAACTTATTAATTTGAAATTTCGACTTGTTAAGTTGAAATTTCGACTTGTTAACTTGAAATTTCGACTTGTTAAGTTGAAAATTCAACTTATTAATTTATTATTACATGTTGTGAAGTCGAAATGTCAACATAATAACTCGAAAATACGCGAGAACAAGTCAAAATTACAATATGTAAATATGAATTATTTGAACAACAAGTCAAAAATACGAGATGAGATGTTGAAATTTCAAGATATGAAGAGATAAATACGTGTTTGCATGTCAACATTTCAAGATGGTATTATGGCTATTTCACAATAAGGGTTTCCAATATAATTGGCAATTACCTTGTCAAGTTCATGAATACATCAGGTGTCCCTTTCACAACTTGACCTGAGGAGTTGGTAAATCAATTGAATTGGTCCAGAGATAATTCCCCAATAATATATTCCTAGTGTACAAGTTTACAATAGGAGGTGTGAAGAGATCATTGTCAAAGGGGAGAAAGTTGCCTAATATGAAACTTTTTACACCAGGTTCTACTTTCCATGATAATAATTTACACCATGTATTGAAAAGCAGCATTTTTGTCAAGGTTAGCTCACCTGAGCAAATGCTTGTTAGCTCACCTGAGCTGAAGAGGCAAAACATGAGCTTATGAAAGATGGATTATAAGAAAACAAGTCATAATTGTTATGAATAATTTGCTCATAAAGCAAGACATCTGATTTACCATTTGAATAGCCAATATAATACCCAATGATACTGTCAACTTGATGAAATACATCAGGTTTCTTTTGCAAATAAGTAATAATCTCATTGATTACAGTATACACACAATGTAATGAAACACAAAAATGTTCTATCATTGTCAGCTCACAAGAGCAAAGTCTTGTTAGCTCACCGAAGCTAAGCCTAATCACAGTGTATATCCGAGCGTATGCAAAACAGACGGTTACGGAACGGACAGACGTTTACAGGAGCACGCGCTTTTTCGCGCCAAAAATGTTTTTCCGTTCTTTTAAAGTGACTAATGCAAATATTGAGACCAAACTAGAGCAGATGTGTTGCATACATACCCGTCTAGTTGTCTGTGCTCAAGAGCACAATGATTTTTCAGGGGGTTCGCCATAACTGCCCAAGACGTGTGAAAAATGGCATATTTTGTATTTTTTTTTTGGCTGTGTGTCGAGATTGCTTGCAAAATAAGCCATTGTCAACCTTTTGGATTTAGTCCGTATGTAGTTAAATATGTCCTGAACCACCAGACATTAAATATTTTATATGTTTTCCAGTAAAAATAGCCAAGATTTGTTTTTTTCTGAAGCGTATGGTAATTTCATGGTTACGGGGCGGTACAGTCGTTTGTTACGGAGCGGAACAGACGAAATGACGCATTTCCATACGAAACGGAACAGACGTAGGCGAGCTTTAGAATACGGATAGAAACAGACGCTGTATAGTAGAAATGTAAGATACAAACATGTTTTAGCTCACTCGAGCTTTCTGATTCACTATAGACAGCGGAATTTTTACAGACCCAGCGTCTGTCTGTCCATCTGTTCCTCACCATCCTGCTTAGCAAATATTTCACCACATTCATAGGGAGAAATACATATGAAATGCCATCCGGTGGCTGCTAATGTCCGGACCACAGGCCAATCACGTTCAATGCCACCCGCAGCTAGCTAGTGGCTGACAGTCGGTATTGTGTCCTTGTCACAGCTAGACGACACTAGCACTTCGATGAGTAATCAGGCAGCGGAAGCCATTTCCCGACAGGTTTTTGTCATGACATCTAAAATTCTAAATCCTTACTTTAATAAATGTTTATGGCGTACGTCATAACAACATGGATTCATTCGATGCTTCATCATGTTCATATTCCGATGCTTCATCGTGTTAATATGCACAAGCATGGCTAAATAGTAATAAACTGCGAGTAAATCAAATAAGTAAGATGCATGACAGAATCATATATGCTTACAAATCACGCCAAAGATTTTAGCTACTGCCGCAAGCTCCCTTTTGCGGCGTCTTGGCTGATTCTCACGCATCTGACATTCATATATGGAAAGACTTTGGAATATATGACCGATGCTCTCCCGCCGGTGTGTACGGAGGTGGGTGTTCGCTTGATGACTTTGCTTAAGGACTGAGTATGCAAACAGGGAACCTTTTCCTTTGACCGAAATTCTAGGGTCTCTATATTACTAACGTATTCAGCACGAATGCCAGCCTTCCATATAGACCTCCGGTTAAAACAGACATGAGTCTTATTATCGGACCTTTTCAGACTTTTTTCAGTCTTTTATTTTAGAATTTATTGTTAGATATGCACTATTAGTGATACTATATTTAAAGGAGAAGAAAAGCCGTGATTGCCTCGTGATGCTGAGCACCAAGGAAGCCATTGGTACCATTTTAACGCATTTGATATGGCGCGGCCTGGGCGAAACCACGACATCTCGCCCCCGAAGCGGGCGCTTTTACCACTGAGCTATCGGGACCTCTCCCCCACCCCTCTCTCTCTGATCTGCTGTTTGCCCCCAAACAACTTTTTGTTTTCACAACATAGTCGATGCTATTCTGATACATGTACGATGCTGATCCAGGCCACCAGGTGTATTCCATCTGGTCACGTTCGAGTGCTACAATACAGAAGGTTGCCGCAAAGTGTTATATTTGACATCACAGTGTTGTTCATGTAGTATTCATGGCCGTCTGTGACCGCTCCGTATGCTGATTCGTCTGTTTTTTCGTAGGCTACGTCTGTTCCGCCCCGTAACATAAACGAATCTGTAGACTGTTCCGCTCTGTAATGTTTTTGTTGCTAAGCAACAAAATTCTGCTTAAACTACAAGGCTTCCATGCCGGAAATTATGGTGTTTTGGAAGATAGTAGATGGACATGCAAGGCCGATATAACAATACATTCGAAGCGTACAGTTTTGGATGAAAAACTGTACAAAACATTTTTTGGCGCGAAAAAGCGCGTGCTCCTGTAAACGTCTGTCCGTTCCGTAACCGTCTGTTCTGCATACGCTCGGATATACACTGTTCTAATATCTTTATCAAATCGCTTTGCCCATGTAAAAAGTATTGACGGTTACATTATGAAAAACATGCCCATGCAATATAAAGAGATTTTTTTCAAGAAGCAAAAAGTGCAAGTTTCGTTGATTTTATATATATATATATATATTTTCACTCAAAACATACATTGTGGGTACATGTTAGAACCGCCTCGCTGAGGCAGTGCTAACGAGTACCCACAATGTTTTTGGATAAAAAAATAAGAAAATTATGTATACCCCTGCAAGGCTGTAACCCCAGTTTTCCTATATAAAAGTGGTGTCTAAGGGGTATACATTTCACGGACATCTTAACATGATGGTTTGCTTTTATTGTATGGAGGTTTAACGTCCCAGTCAACAATTTCTTGATGTATTCATATGAGAAAACCATGATATGCTTATCTGCATCTTTTGTTTTTGCTACATGGATAGAACAACGCCATTATTAACTAACCAAGAACAAGCTGACCTGTCCTGAAATTTGTCGTTCAACATAGCTTATCATCATCTTTGTTTTCGCTTAATAGATTACACAAGTCAAACTGATTATCAAGAGACAACCAACACAACTGAGAAAAACAAACACAGATGAAATCAATGTGCAAAATGAGGTAATAAATACCTGTCTGGGAACAGCTTTCTACAGACAGTTATTTGAATGCTATAGTGATAAATTGATTCCATCTGCGTTGGTTATTCTCAGTCACGTTGGTTGTCTCTGGATAACCAGCGCGCAAGACCCCTTGTTAGTAATTCTGAAATTGCATGCCTGTAGCTCTCCTGTTGTTGCACATTCAGGTTTGTTTTTGAATGGATGGTAAAACCTGAAGACAAGTTTTCTCAAGGTGTGAGTCATAAAAAAAAATGTTACACCCTATGGGCGGTTTGCCTTTATTACGTCAGGGTGAACATTTGTCACCAACATGACAGGCATATGTACCAGCCGGGTTTTGAACCCGCAACCTCTTGATTGCTAAGCGAATACGCTATCCTTTACACCACCACGGCTGTACTTTAAATACCTTGATTATGGGTCATTATCAGCTTTAATTCTACACTAGGAAAAAAGATTACACCATCAATTTGTAAGGCAGCAATTTAGATATGAATGAATTTGAGATCATGGTTAGGAACTTCTTTTCTAACTTCCTCAGGTGGCAATCATACGCAATCATGTTGACAATTGAGCTGGTCAAGACTACAGTGAAAGCGCTATAATAAGATAACTAGTCGATTATACGACATGAAATACGAGATATAATAAGTCCTTTGAAAATGGTCAGTCTGTAGTTATCGTAAGTGGCCTATAACAACGAATAATGGAAACTGAAAAGGCAATAAAACTTTATTTTGACCTGGGTTTAAACTTCGGCGATATATTGCATTGTTTAGCACAAAATGATGGTATTATTATAAGCAAGAGTACACTGAAACGTTCGACTTCACAACATGTAATAATAAATTAATAAGTTGAAATTTCAACTTAACAAGTCGAAATTTCAAGTTAACAAGTCGAAATTTCAAGTTAACAAGTCGAAATTTCAACTTAACAAGTCGAAATTTCAAGTTAACAAGTCGAAATTTCAACTTAACAAGTCGAAATTTCAAATTAATAAGTTGAAATTTCAAGTTAACAAGTCGAAATTTCAAGTTAATAAGTTGAAATTTCAACTTAAGAAGTCGACATTTCAACATAACAAGTCGAAATTTCAAGTTAATAAGTTGAAATTTCAACTAAACAAGTCGAAATTTCAAGTTAATAAGTTGAAATTTCAACTTAACAAGTCGAAATTTCAAATTAATAAGTTGAAATTTCAACTTAACAAGTCGAAATTTCAACTTAACAAGTCGAAATTTCAAGTTAATAAGTTGAAATTTCAACTTAACAAGTCGAAATTTCAACTTAACAAGTCGAAATTTCAAGTTAATAAGTTGAAATTTCAACTTAACAAGTCGAAATTTCAAGTTAATAAGTTGAAATTTCAACGTAACAAGTCGAAATTTCAACTTAACAAGTCGAAATTTCAAGTTAATAAGTTGAAATTTCAACTTAACAAGTTGAAATTTCAACTTAACAAGTCGAAATTTCAAATTAATAAGTTGAAATTTCAACTTAACAAGTTGAAATTTCAACTTAACAAGTCGAAATTTCAACTTAACAAGTCGAAATTTCAACTTAACAAGTCGAAATTTCAACATGCGAAGTCGTATTTTCAACTTACCAAGTCGTAATTTTGACTTAAAAATGCGTTATATCAAGTTGACAAGTCAAAATTTCAACTTGTTAAGTTGAATTTTTGACTTGCTATCTCGTAATTTCAACTTGTCAAGTCGTATTTTTGACTTGTGATCTCGTTATTACGAGATGAAAAAAAAAAATCTACTTGAGCCTAATACGCTTCCGTAGCATCGCAGTAACTGCAAAGTTGATCATCATCTTTGTTTTCGCTACACCGATAGAACTATTCCTTTACTTTCTAAATCCAAAATTTCCAGTCTCTAGCCATCTTCTGTGATTGTACAGCCCGGTTTGTGTTGGACCTGTTCGGAAACCACATTGTTGGTTTTCCCAAGAGTTGGCTCAATATTGACAGGCTTTACGATTTTTAAGTATCATATAATTGAAAGCAGTCTTTAGTATTTAAACATAGATGGTCAGTCATTCATTTATATGGCTTATCTAAATCAGCGATCATGTCCTACTAACAACTTTCAGTCAAGTCGGGACTATGACGAAAAAGGCAGCGCAAAAGAAAGAAGAAACACATTAAATAATAACTAATACACCATATATTATATCTCATTTATTTACTAGATGATAGTTGTACATAAAAGATAATCAAATGTGCTATATAAAAATATAATGCATAAAAGAACATATTATGGTAACCTGCAAATTTTTATTTTTGAGTATATTTACATAATGACTGTGCTTAATTTGTATAATTCTATAGGCTTGAAAGGTTACTGTATGAAATTAAGAAACAGCTGAAAATAAGATGAATTTAAGATTCATTCTATGCCCCATAGAGACATAAATAAATACAACAACGTAAATTCAAATGTCACGGTTATGACACAATGGAAGCAGATTTT
Source organism: Rugalucina vietnamica (assembly GCA_964017185.1). Lineage (NCBI taxonomy): Eukaryota > Metazoa > Mollusca > Bivalvia > Lucinida > Lucinidae > Rugalucina > Rugalucina vietnamica. The sequence continues at coordinate 3,462,868 of OZ024872.1, forward strand.
ACCGTTTATATGTTAATGTCATGTAAATAAAAATAAAACTTAGATCCTTAAGTAGCACTATATCTAAAATTGAGCACACTTAATTTAATCTAATATCCCATTAATATGTTTCTGACAGGTGAAGTAGTTTAAGTAGCACTTAATCTTAATTTGAGCACACTTAATTTAAGGCTTAAATTAATTTGAATATCAGAGGTGTTGTATTCAACAGGTGTTAAATAAACATAACTTATCTAATAAACATCAGCAATTGATACCGTATTTCACATGAACTCCCACTACACTGTGGTGCGTTTTAAAAACGACGTAAAGCTCATACGAATTTATATCAATTTTGATGTTTTTGCACGGCATTCGTTTTGCACCTTTTGATTTTAATTCTGTGAATGAGAAGAGGCATTTTGCCGCCATTCGTACAGGAGGTCTATCAGTGTCTGTCGCTTCCTAACCCTAGTGATTTTCCCAAGTTGCTTAAGCTCGTCTTTAATCTCAATTCGTTACCCTGAAATAAATGCAAAACACACATATATATATATAATGGGATTGTGATGACCTTAATACTGAAATTTATATGTACGCTTGTAGTTAAAAAAGAATTTAAAAAAGTATTTTTTTTTTTCTTAATTTTGGCAGCGCCATCCCACTCTGAATTTGTTCTAAAGCAGGGAAACATCATATGGTATACCCATGGACAAGTCTTCCTGATACTAGCGTCCAATGTTTGGCAATAGTTTCTTACCATACATGTATAAATAATTGTAGAACAGAAGATATGTATTAATGCGCAAAGGCATTAATGTATGCCACTAATGGGACCAGTTTAGTCAGAAAATAAGATGTGCAATGACTGCAGTACTAATTGAACAGTTCTTGGGCATGAAATTCATCTATGTATTAATAATAATTTTCGTCTGCGAATATAAACCGACTTTTCGCTCACGAAGCGTTGCGTCTACTTGTATGTAAAGACCCGGCTCAGTAATTTTAAACACCGGTTGGTCAGAGTTCTAACTAGCATTAGGTCACTCATTGGGCGGACAGGTGCGTTTCAGTAAGTGAAAACGTCCTAATCATCATAACTTATGGAGGCAAACGAAAACAAATATTTTTTTTTTCCACAGAATATTAGCAGACAATAGAAATGGTGATGAAATAGGTAGTACTGTGTGAGCTTGAAGAATGTCAAGGTCTTTTTATTAGAATTTGAACCATCATAACTTTTCAAACAAGATTTGTCAATCATTCATAATTAGCGTGGCAATCACATGCCAAACAATTCTATGGACAACTAGGGCTTGTTCCAACTGTGTCGATGTCAGGTGCTTAGCAAGATTGATTTCATGTGATAATAATAAATTGGAAAGGCCATTTTTGTGAGCCCTTATACATGTTGAAATGGTTGTTGCTCGGCTCTCTTGGCTTTGACAAAAACGTAGTGCTAATTCAAAGTAAATAAGCATGTGTAACAGAATGGTTAACAATGAAATGAAGTTAGTACCAAAACTTAATATTTGGCGGTCCCCGTGGCCGAGCGGTTAAAAGCGCTGTTTCTTAATCACTCGATCATCTCACTGCTGTGTCTGGTGTGGGTTCGAGCCCCGCTCTGGCCACATGTGTGACAAGCCAAGTACTGCTTGCTGGTGTGTCAGGTGGTTTTTCTCGGGGTTCTCCCGTTTTCGCCCCACCTACTGATTGGTCCGTCTCATATGAGCTGAAATAATCTTGGAAGGGACGTAAAACTGAATTAAAAAAAAAAAAAAAAAAAAAAAAAAAAAAAAAAAACAGTTACACGAACATATACCCTGTACACACGACCTTCAACGTGCTTATATTAAACTTCCTTGTGTCATACGATGTAATCAATGTTGTATACGTGTGTTTTAAGCTAAAGATGTTTGTTCTTACGGGAAGATGGTATGTTTAATTCTACATTTATCTCTAACATAAAAGCAAGGTTTTGCCAAACAAACCACTGGTGCCTTAGTGAGCGACCATTTGATTTTTATGGGGAGGGCTGGAAGATTTATTTCAGCCTGGGTATTTTTTTTTGACCATCCTTTATCCTGGATTTTTATTTTTTGTAAAGGATGATCCTGGATTTTTTTTCATATACTTTTCAAAAGTTATATATAAAATGTTAGCTTAAATTGGTAATGCACCAGTCATTTGTAACCACGGCCCCCCCCAGGCCCGGGGAATAGCGGGGACTTTGACTTTTGGTCTAGCAAATCCCTGCTGAAAGCCCCACCCTGCGGGGACTGCTCGTTGGTAAAAGTTTCGTAAAACCACTGCTATTTTCCCCCACAGCCTGCTATCTTTTCATTTCACTGCCCTTTTTGCCTATATAAAGCATACCCCGGGTATATCCCCTGCACTGCCGTGGCAACACTGGTCAAAGCCCAGCTCATTTCCACGGCTATCCCCCGCCCTCCCCCGGGCCTGGGGGGACCGTGGTTACAAATGACTGGTGCATAAAGGAGGAGAAACCTTTAAAAACAGGTGACAAATGAATACCAGAGCAATGACATACTATATCAGCTCAGTTGGGCTAAAATGCCCTAGTGAGTATTTATAAAGAGGCATCTATATAATATTAAATTTCTGTTTGTTTCAAGTGAATCATGGAACTTGAAAACCAACTTTCTGCTTATGCGAAATCAAAGACACTGATCAGCTGTGCAGTTACTTTACAGCTGATCAGCACCTTTGTTTTCACTCTATAGACAATACAATGCTACTTCTTCATAAATTCAAAATTTCAAGTTTATAGTCTGCTTTTGTGACTGTATAGACCGGTCTGTGTCAGAGATGGTAGGAAATCCAGATTGTTGGTTTTCTCATGCGAAGGCTAAATTATACAATGTGCATTCGACACTGAAACATCTTCCTGAATCCCAGTCATTTGATATAAAATGACCATTATCTGCAAATAATGAGTGAAAATAAACATTTTAAAAACAATTATCAGATCAATTAATTATTTTGATGAAAATAAACATAATTGACATTTAAAATCCTTGTTCACAAGTTTCTGCTTATTTGCCATTAAAACACTCAATTCCCTTAAACATTGTCCTGGATATTTTTTTTGTTTGTTCGATCACCCTGGATATTTTTTTTGTTAACATCATTGTCCTGGAAATTTTTTTCAAAAAATCTTCCAGCCCCCCCCCCCCATAAAAATCAAATGGTCGCTCCCTTATTTCTATATTCTACTTATTCCCTCTTTCCGTTGTTATGCTGGTGAAATAAAATAATAAAATGCGTAGATAATTTTTGTCAATGTCATGTGAATAGGAAAGTCAAGGGCATTGCTTCCGTAGTCACCCTTGGTATGATTTGCATATTTCATTTAAAAACGTGTGGTGTGTCATTTGATATATTACATGAAAACATCATTGTCTTGTTGGAGAGTCCCGCTGACACCACAACCCACACACCGAGGTGAGACCCATGTATGCGACCATGGTTTTACTGATTACTTTCCGAATACAAGGGTCGTCCATCAGTTAAGCTGTAAGCGGTTTGTTTCGCTGGTTTGAAGTTTAAAGGTAAGCCCGGCGTGATTCGGTAATGTGTTGACATATTAATTTCATTTAATGTACTAAAGGTGGTCTATACTGGAGAGTGCATGTGGTGGTTATCTCGTTAAAATATGCTCATAAGTGCTTTTGACAAAAGGTTGGTATATAAAAAGGTACAAGTAGGCAAAGATCAGGAAAAGGCGCAATCAGAAAAAGATTCCCACTCAAAAAACCGAGGTGGGAAAAAACCAAACTAACAGTCAGGTACTTATACCATGAAACATATCGTAAGCCGAATGAGCAGCTATTTTCCCAATAGGTGGCCACTCAGTTACCTTAACTAAAAACACGAAAACACACATAAGGCGCCAACAGCACAAAAAAATTTTAAACACCAAGACACAAAACAAAAAGAACCACCACAGAAGTATCGACTTGGAACGATCAGTAACACAAAGTTACTGGCGGGCTTAAACCGGTTTGACATGGCCATAACCTCACCCTCAGCTTCTGCAGTGGTTCATAACATTTAGTTAGATTCGTGGTGAATCTCTAACTAGTCAATGAATCATCAAGAACAAACAAATAAATCATGATAAACATCCTGATGAATCAAAAACCAGGACTCACAGACTGAGTAAGCTGCCCGACGATGGAGATCCCTGGGCGCCGAATAACCTACTAACTCCGGAGCAAAAGAAAAACACCAGTTGGACCCCGGTGGGCCAAGCAACAGACAAGAAGCTCCGGCCCCAACCAACTAAAATGAATAGCTTTATGTCGGGGCCATCATAGAGTCTGACGCCCGACCCACCGGCGTGCAATTAAAGAAGGCAGCATAGTTATCAACCATGATAAGACTGGTTACAAGAAATTATAGATTGCAAGATGATCCAGATAGCCGCTAAGTGACAGATTCCTTAGCCTGCATATCAACATCATACTCGATAAATAGTGTCATTTACAGTTTTAGATTCATTTTCTAACCAACGTTTAATTTATTCGGCCCCATTTAGTCTTTGTATCGACTATCCTGTTGAAATGTTGGCTCCATGTTGCCTTTTCTACAGGGTCACTGGAGAGGCTTAAGAATCCGAAACCGCAATACAGTATGTCCCATCCCCTTTCTCATTAATATAATCGCTGCTCTTAAAAGATCTCAGTATAATCAATATTATAAACATTAGTTGTACGTGTATAAAACTTCCTATTAACTCGATAGTTAAATTTGCGAATGAATTAGATAATTTTATTTTTAAATATGACCGGCCTTCACATTTTGTTTGTAATTTGATATCGTTGCTAATATTAATTTGAGATACGTGACACACTAATTGTATAAACAGTAGTTATACGTTTTCGGTTACATACGGTCGATATCAAAGTCTAACATTTTCAAAATAATATATTTGGTTAGGAGTTTGAAGCTTTGTTGAAAACGGTAAGATTAATTGTGCATCATTTTTGTGATCTTTCAGATTATGCGAGAGACACATTTGCACGGTCTCTCTATCTCCGCATGTATCCTAACTTTCTTGGTTGACTATGTTAACAATGATTCATAAAATGATTCATAAAGGAAATGGTATCTTGACGGATAGACTCTCTAAACGAAAATGGTTATTTTATTTTATTAACTGGCAGTTACGAATGCCATGTTATATAATTAATGGTGTAAATATTAAGCTATGTTCTCACTGTCCCTGTTCACGCCGGGTAAACGGTCAATTTGTACACCGAAGGCGTACAATTATGAAATAATTTGACCAGTTCCGGAGTACAAGTTGACCGGTATAAATAGGACGGAAACATCAGGACTATCGCAATCAAAGTAAGATAATTTCTTCTTTTTTAGTTTTATACAAAATCCAAAAATGTCATATGATGGACTATAAATTTGCGGCTTCTAAGAAACCAAGACTTCATAAAAAAAGTCACAAGATTATGTAATTATCATTTTTGGCGTATACAATATTTTAATTTTAAAATCTAGACCGACCTAAAATTTTTTTAACAGTCCCAAAACATCTTAGCAACGAAATACCAAGATTTATGAATACTCTTTCAATTCAAGGCATTAAATTTGAAAGGGTTGCCCTCAGTTTTGAGAATGGGTCCAAATTTTTGCGAGCGTACCAATTGACTAGTGGTGTACAATTTAACTTATGACATTTGCAATGCTATTTGGCCTAGTTTAAATTCGGGTCATCAGTATATTTCGTGTATGTTTATGATAAGCTACTATTCTTACATACTATCAGTTTCATACGTCTAGATATCATAAGATTTTCTTGCTTTTTTCTGTTGCAAACTTATGGAAGTGACTGAATGGTGGTCAGTACAACCAGGTATTTAATATTAAGTGGTTGTCAGTATATTTACAATGTAGTATAGATGTGTATGCACGATAAATATGGGTATCAAGCGCGAGAAATTAGCATTCTTTAACTTTACGCTTAGATTTTATAGGTGTGCTATTTGACAGTGGAGCGTCCAATTTGACTCATATAAATCCAGCCACAATACTCTTCGACATTCTTTCTCATTTACATTGCCTTAAAATGGGGTTTTGATTTTATTGGCTACCTTTGACTACTCCTAACTGACTGCGTTACACTAAAGTGACGAGAACAAACTACGACTACAGCATTTAGTATGTAGTACTTCGAAATCAACAATTTTTATTCAATTGTGTTTTCACGATTAGATATTCTTTATTCAGTTCGTACCCTTCAAGATTATTTCTATTATATAGAGATGAAACAATCGGTATAAGTTTGGCCAAACCTAAAGACACACCCACAAGCAGAACTTGGTTTTGCCACGTTTGAACGAGCGACAATGGTTAGATGATCGATGATCAAGACCGCTGTCGTCAGCCACCAAGGAAATTCGCCTGTCAACGTGTCAATAGCTTATTCGTGCAAAAAGAACGTTGAAAAGATCAAAGTAATTAAAAGGTACAAGAAGGCAAAGATCAGGAAAAGGCGCGATCAGAAAGAGATTCCGACTCCAAAAACCAAGGTGGGAAAAAACTAAAAGAGCAATCAGGTACTCATACCATGAAACCATATAGTAAGCCGAATGAGCAGCTAATTTCCCAATAGGTGGCCACTCAGTTACCCAAACTTAACTAAAATATGAAACACACATAAGGTGCAAACAGCACAGAAACTTTTACACACCAATACATAAAACAATAAGAACCACCACAGAAGTATCGCCTTGGAACGATCAGTAATATAAAATTACTGGCGGGCTTAAACCGGGTGTACTGCTTCTTACACGTGTCGCATTCAAATGCTTTTCTGCTGACATTTTCCATCCTACAAAAAGCAAACAACGTCGATAAATGGATGTATTTTTGAATGATGGTTAGAGTAACAAGTATAAGCTTTTAAAAAAGCAAAATAATGCATTCAAAAAGCTACAAATCACCTGCTTTTCAGATTAAAAATATCCCATCAAAGAATCTGATTTATTATTCCTGCATAAATTCGAATGGAATCGGGACTTAACAAATCGTTAAAAATAAACGAGTAAAGTGTTAAAGAGCCGTTTCTCCCTCAGATTTTGGGGTAAAATGATTTTTAGAATTTTGAATAGAATAAAATATATTCCCAGATGCATCTATCTATATAATATTTACATTTTTCTAAAATCTCCTTAGATGAACCATTAGATGTTCATCTGTGTTCATACTTCCATGAACAACATTGTGTCACGCGACGTGACGTAATCCAAACTTGACGTCAAAAAACATGAATCTCGCAAATCTGATTGGACGTTGTAAACGTCGACGCCGTTCCGCTTGAACACACACTGTGTGTAGATTCTCTGTTTTCTGGTAAATGTGACCGCCTTGGTGATTTTTCAACAAGCGATAGAGAGAAATGAATGTAAATATAAGGAATGAGTTTAAGCAAAGCTTACATGAACCCCTTCGGGGTTCATTCACTTTGCATGCGACCCACTGCGGTTCATAGCTCCATGAACACCAGAAAAATGAAATTCATTTCTTAAATATCTTCTTTTAAAATCCAGTACAATTGTTATACGTTCGACCAGTAGACATTGTAGTAGCGCAAAGAAGAACCATAGGGGTCTATTTTTATCATAAAACCCTATTTTCACATACCGGCCGACACGACAACCAATTATTTCATACTGTGAGCAGACATTGCATGCAAAGCGAAAAAAAAAAAAAAAAAAAAAAAAAAAAAAAAAAAAAAAAAAAAAAAAAAAAAAAAAAAAAAAACATTCCAATATAGTAAAAGCAAAGACCGAAATTTGTAAACTATTTTTTATTTATGTTATTTCTCTGTTTTCCTGTGGATTGCCATTGAAATCAGTGTACTGGAAATTTGAAAGAAGCCGCAGGCTAACCTACACTCTGGTTACTCAGTATCTCGTTCGCTCACAGTTTGCAGAGTTCTGACGTCTAATTAAAAATATCTCAAGGTGCCGAGAGTTACTCATCAAATGAGCAAAAATGCGGTTTGGGCATTTTGACCAGATCAGGTTGTACACTCACAGAAGATGGCTATATATTGAGTACTTCTAATATAGAAAGAAAACTAATTGGGCTACATGTCTGACACTATAGAAAGTGAAGTAATTGGACTTTCTTGTATCGAAAAAAGATATGCTGATCAGCTACGCTGAAAAAGGTTTTCTAACGAGACGGCTCATATTCCTAATCGCAATTATATTTATTGGGCTCTTGCCCCCACCAATAGTGTGCTATCAGCTGCACTTGCCAATCCGAACCTGGGAGGTACATATCAGCTATAATATTTTTCCATATGTCAAATTTTACACCAAGCTATCAAATGGTACACAAATAAGTAAAAGATAAATTCCTGCAAGGTAAGCATCTTTTCCCTCGTTTTTTCTCACCAAATTTCTTGCCTGATAAAATATGACACCTCCAGATATAAACATAAAAAGACATGCAGAGTCTCAAAGGGAAGTACAAATGAACGTTTCTCTTAAACGTTCGTGTCATTTTTCATTTCTTTTTTTATTTGAATTATAACATATACATTTAATAATCAAGCAAATTCAGCTGTATTTCAGTTCTGGAGTTTGATATGTTTCATGAAAAACGCTTAAACATTTCAAACACATTTTTCTATTAGTTAAATTGGGCTCCGCTGGTCAATTAGCACGCTTTGGAAATACGGCCCCTCCGCAGATTACACAAACGCATGATTTCCAAAACTGCATGATTAATAATTATTTCCCAATATTATTGGCATCCCTGGCATATAAAAACCTAGCCAGACTGTTTAGATTGGAATGCCAGGTTGCATTTCAACTCGATGCAACATTTTTCACGTAGGTATTTTCCACGCCGAAAATGATTTTGGCAAAATGCATAAGCTTTTGGATGTGCTTTTGTGCGTGTATGATCTTTATTCAAATACCCATCATATGACATTCTCGGATTTTTAAACAAAAGTAAAATAACAAAATAAACTTACGTTAGTTAAACTCTCTCTCCTTTTCGCGGTTTGTTTACCAGGTCAACTTTCACTCCGGAAATGGTCAAATTATATATACGATTCACTCCGACGGTGTACAAATTGACCGTTTAGTGGGTGTGCTGTTTAGCTCCCCGTATCCCGGTTTCAAAAAACCGGGGTAAACCGGGATGAACCGGGATAGAACCGAAGTGCTACCGTGGCAAACCGGTAGAAACCGGGATAAACCGGGGAGCCTTCGTGGTTGTACTAAAATGTTTAATACAACCGGGCGAACCGGGAGAGATGTCAAAAACTGAGTAAAACCGGGACGACGTAATAGATCAGGGACTCGACCGTGATGAACCGGATGATCCGGCGTAAACCGTGGGTAACCGGGACGGCACCGAGATGACCGGGGCGGCACCGGGGTGAACCGTGACTCCACCGGGGTGAACCAGCTTTAAGAATTTGGCCATTGTTAACCCAGTTCCGCCCCGGCGACGTCCCGGTTCACCCGATAGCGTCCCGATTCACCGCGGTGCCGTCCCGGTTCACCCCGGTTGCAAACAATTTCAAAACCGGCAAACACCGTGGCGGCACCGGCAATCATTGGGACGCCACCGGGGTAAATCGGGACGCCACCGGGATGAGCCGGGGCGCCTCCGGGTTGAACCATAGTTAAACCGGATTATACCGGCCTGCACCGTGACGACACCGTGGCAGAACCAGGACCAAGACCGGGCTACACCGGGGTTACACCGTGACTGTTAGAACACAATCAATTTGGGTAGGAACATTTCCCCGGTTTATCACAGTATACCGACTTGAGTACTCGTATTTGATTCATCATGGTGGTTGACACGATTTATTTGTTTGTCCTTGGTGATTTATTGACTAAATTAGAGATTCGCCACGAGGATCGAACAACTAACTAAATGTTGTGAACCACTGCAGACGCTGAGATTGAGGTTAGGTACCTGCAAAATCGATTTAAGCCCGCCAGTAATTTTACATTGTTCCAAGGCGATACTGTGGTGGTTCTTATTGTTTTATGTATTTGTGTTAAATTTTTGTGTTGTTTGCGCCTTATGTTTGTTTTCATATTTTTAGTTACGTTTAGGTAACTTGGTGGCCACCTACTGGGAAAAAAGATGCTCATTCAGCTTACGATGTGTTTTCATGGTATAAGTACCTGATTGTTAATTTAGTTTTTTCCCACATCGGGTTTTGGAGTGAGAATCTCTTTCTGATTGCGACTTTTCCTGATCGTTGCCTACTTGTACCTTTTTGTCTTCATTGGGGCGAACCTGGGTAGAACCGAGACAGTGAGAACGGGGCTTTATCGAGTTGTATTTAAGTATGTTAGTCAAGGCTGTGTGAATTGTATGTCAGTTTGCAAGTTTGTCGTGTCTATTGTAGTTACCGTATATTTTATTTTATGTGCCTAACGTCATTAAACTCATTCATTGATATGGTATCAGTCTATCAGAATATAGAATCTATTAGTCTTTCTTTTATACTAGTATTCAATTAAATGTTCAGCCGCGGTGGTGTGATGGATAGCGTGTTCGTTTAGCAATCAAGATGAGGCGTAATGGATAGCGTGTTCGCTTAGCAATCAAGAGGTTGCGGGTTCAATACCCGGCTGGTACATATGTCTGAATGTACACCCTGACGTAATAAAGGCAAACTGCCCATAGGGTCTTACATTCAGTTCAATGTATGACCCACAGTATTTCTATTCTTTTTTGGTATAATTGATTCGAGTACGGGGTGTTCGTTTTATGTGTAGCACCAGTGTTATCCTAGCGTAGCTGGCCTGTTAATGTGTTTATTGATATATTCATTAATTTGGAAAATTTAATACCATCAATAGTTTAATTGTTTTGTGACGGGATAGCCTCCCTTGGAAATATGCAAATTTCAAACTCAAAACTTTGTGAATTGAGTAAGTGTTGGGTATATAGCGCATAAAACCACCCTTGGTGGATGAGCATACTTTTCCACCGACGGGGTTTGCTGTGGCTTGGCTCGGCTGTTCGTTACATTTTAATTAAGATAATTGGCTAACATTGGTAAACGAAACCAGAGTTCAAGGTGTATAGAATTCCTAAAAGAAATGTCATTCTCATGTTCTGTTCGAAAACTAGGCACATTACGCTCTTTTTTTAAAATCTTGCAGATTTAAATAAGGGTCCATACTTAAAAACTTAAACTTCCCCTGTTTAAATGTTTGAAATTGAATCTATCACCGCCGGTTTACAAAGGGTTGCTGATGAGGGTTCAGTACCCGAAACTGCACAATATTACGAAAACATGCCTATGCAATATATGGAATTGTCTGAAGCTGTAAAAAAATAAAAATGTTCAGTAGAAAATTTTTTGATATTTTTCTTATTTTTGCTCAAAACATAGATTGTGGGTACATGTTAGAACCGCCTCGCCGAGCAAAAATAAGAAAAAATAGGTAAACCCCTGCATACCCCAGTTTTGCTATAAAAAAGTGGGGTTCAAGGGGGTATACATTTCAAGGACATGTTTTCGTGATGGTATGGCCCATACTACGTTCCTTTTTACGATTTTTCTCCTGCCAAAGGATTAAACTTTTATTAGCTCATCTGAGCCGAAGGCTCACAAGGTGAGCTTATAGTACAGTAGTCGAGCCGGCGTCCGTCCGTGCGTCTGTGCGTCCGTGCGTCCACATTTTCAAACTCAAATATCTCTAAGACAAAAAGGCCGATCGTGATCAAATTTTATCTAAAGCATCATTGAGGAGGGGGAAAGGTTGCATTAGGTTTTGGGCCAGGTCAGATTGGAACTCTGGTTTCCATGGCAACAGATAGCTCCCATAGACTTACAATGGGAAAAAACATAAAAAAAAATCTTCTTCTCCGAAACCACAAGTCCCAGACCTTTCATATTTTGTGTGTAGCAATGTATATGGATGTATTTCAAAAGTTGTATGAAACACTTGTGGAGCCAGTAATGTTTTATGCCAGTGGCATCTGGGGAGTAACGGACTTTAAAGAAATCCAGTCAGTGCAAAATAAAGCATGTCGCTATTTCCTTGGTGGCGGTAAATGTGCCTCAAACGTTGCCTTGCGTGGTGATATGGGATGGAACTCGTGTTTTGTTAAAGCTAAAATTGAAGTATGTCGACTATGGATTAAATTAAGAACTATGCCTGATCAACGTTTGTTAAAAACTGTACATAACTGGTCTAAACGGGGAAGGGAGAGTGACAAAAGTAGCAAATCGGTTAAATATAGCAAATGTCATAAATGATGAAACGCTGTCTATACGCTTTGCTCTTGAAAGTATCAAACGTATATTATGTATTAAAGATTCAGAAAATTGGAATAAACACTTAGAAGAGTCAGACAAACTTAGGACATATAAAAAATATAAGGCAGTTTTAAAGAAGGAGTGGTATTGCGATTTACCATTACCTAGAGACCACCGCCGCATTCTATTTAAGTTACGTTCATGTAGTTTGCCATAAGCTGTGGAAACCGGTCGTTATTCAAAGCCAAAGACTCCAATTAACGAACGTTTATGCAGGTTTTGTGATACTCATTCTGTCGAAGATGAAACACATTTCTTGATAGACTGTCAATTATATACTGACTTGAGGTTGCCTCTGTTTCAGAAGGAAGTTACATGTATAAACAATGAACAATTTGAAAATTTAAGTTCAGAAGACAAACTTATCTTCATTATGCAAAACAAAGACTTACAATTTGTATTAGGTGCTACTCTAAGTAAAATGTTTGCCCGAAGAAAGACGTTTTCATAAGCTTTTAGTCAAGTGTTTTAGACTTTGTTGTAAATATATGTAAAGTATAAATCACGGATGATTTTAGTTGTTGGACAGCCCAGTTGACATATGTGCATAACTTGTGTGCATTGGCGGGAAATCTAGACTTCTCTGGTAGCACACATGTATGGACCGGCTGCATTTATATTAGAACTGATCTGCAGCAACTTTAAATAATTGATGATATTGTGCTTTTAGTATACGTCTTTTAGTGTCTTATTGGAAAAGGTCCCTCAGGACCTTTTCCACAGTGTTTACTTTGAATATGAAGAAAATTTTACCCATGATCGACTGCTCTCTCTCAGTTACGCGTTTTGTCACATAAAGCGCTTAATAAAAACTAGTGAACCCGTCTATACTGACTAGACAGTTAACCGCAATCAATTAAATTTATCCATTGTTGACACTCTCCGTCAAAAAGCGGTAAAATTTAGTAAGCAGTCTCGATCATGGTGACTGCTTATCATAGCGCATCTATGATGGGATCGTAGATACCCTGACGAGGGGTACAGAAACTATAAGAACTCTATATGACTGACCTTTAGTCCATCACATCGGTCCCATGGGCCTGTTTCTGGGAGTGTGGCTGCAGGTCAAAATTCAGAACTCTGTCACAAATTGACTGCACTGCAAAATGGTTTTCTACACATCGACATATTGATTGTAATCGTGTTCCCTTTAGTATTGGCTTTGATTCCATAACATCAGAAATTTTGGCCAATGCCTTGACTGACAGATACACACACTTATCAAGCGTTCATTTCATGTATAGGAAACGAAACTGAAACGTACGGGAATCGAAATTAATGACAAACCAGAGAATCAACAACACTGAAATCTAGAGCAAAAGGAATCTCTTATAACAAACGGCTGCTGACTTTTTCATTGGTTTCTTTTTAAAGAAGCCAACTTGTAAGTCGAAATCGGCTGGATATCAATATTAATTTAAGTTCTTTTAAATATGTATGTTGTAAATATTGATATACGACACTTTTAATAAACAACTTACTTACTTACTTACTTACTTACTTACTTACTTACTTACTTACTTGTATAGTGGTCCTCTTTATAAATCCTACCAACCGTGCCGCTGGGGTCCATACAGGCCCTGCCCCGGGGGGCGTAAAAGGGCAAAACATAAAAAAAAATCTTCTTCTCCGAAACCACATGGCCCAGAGCATTCATGTATTGTATGTATCAATGTGTAGTGGTCCTTTTTATAAATCCTGCCAATCATGCCCCTGGGGTCAAAAATGGCCCCGCCCCGGGGGTCATTAGCTCCCATAGACTTACATTGGGAAAAACATAAAAAAAATCTTCTCCGAAACCACAAGGCCCAGAGCTTTCATATTTTGTCAGTAGCAATGTATAGTGGTCCTCTTTATAAATGCTGCCAACCGTGCCCCTGGGGTTCATACAGGCCCCGCCCTGGGTGGGGAGTGGTCATTGGTAAAACATAAAAAAATCGTCTTCTCCGAAACCACATGGCCCAGAGCATTCATGTATTGTATGTATCAATCTGTAGTGGTCCTTTTTATAAATCCTGCCAATCATGCCCCTGGGGTCAAAAATGGCCCCGCCCCGGGGGTCATTAGCTCCCATAGACTTACATTGGGAAAAACATAAAAAAATCTTCTTCTCCGAAACCACAAGGCCCAGAGCTTTCATATTTTGTCAGTAGCAATGTATAGTGGTCCTCTTTATAAATGCTGCCAACCGTGCCCCTGGGGTTCATACAGGCCCCGCCCTGGGGGGGGAGTGGTCATTGGTAAAACATAAAAAAATCGTCTTCTCCGAAACTACAAGGCTCAGAGCTTTCATATTTTGTTTGTAGCAATATATAGTGTTCCTCTTTATAAATCCTGCCAACTGTGTCCCTGGGGTCCATACGGGCCCCGCCCCGGGGGCGTCATGGGAAAAACTTTAAAAAATCTTCTTCTCCGAAACCATATGGCCCAGAGCTTTCATATTTTGTGTGTAGCAATGTATAATGGTCCTCTTTATAAATCCTGCCAACTGTGCCCCTGGGGTCCATACGGGCCCCGCCCTCGGGGTTATTAGGAAAAACATAAAAAAATCTTCTTCTTCAAAACCACAAGGCCCAAAGCTACAGCAATGTGTAGTGGTCCTCTATATAAATCCTGCCAATCATGCCCATGGGGTCAAAAATGGCCCCGCCCCGGGGTCATTAGCTCCCATAGACTTACAATGGGAAAAACATAAAAAATCTTCTTCTCTGAAACCACATGGCCCAGAGCTTCCATATTTTGTCAGTAGCAATGTAAAGTGGTCCTCTTTATAAATCCTGCCAACTGTGCCCCTGGGGTCTATACGGGCCCCGCCCCGGGGGCGTCATGGGAAAAACATAAAAAAAATCTTCTTCTCCGAAACCACAAGGCCCAGAGCTTTCATATTTTATTTGTAGCAATGTATAGTGGTCCTCTGTATAAATCCTGCCAACCGTGCCCCTTGGGTCCATACGGGCCCCACCCCGGGGGCGTCATGGGAAAAACATAAAAAAATCTTCTCCGAAACCATGTGGCCCAGAGCTTTCATATGTTGTGTTGACCAATGTATACTCCTCTCCTTTACAAATGCTGCCAACAGTGTCCCTGGGGTCCATACAGGCCACGCCCCAGGCATGTCATTATCTACCATAGACTTATAATAGAAATATATGAAAAAAGCTTCTCTGCAACAACAGCATGACACAAAGCTTGTATATTTGATATACAACATTGTCATGTGGAGCTCTACATAAATCCTGCCAATCTTGTCCCTGGGGTCAAATATGGTCCCATCCCGGGGATCATTATAGGACCCTGACCTTGTTAGGCGATTTTGTCACGTGAACCAAAATGGCAGAAAAAAGGATACATAATCCAGACAAGAGCTCTTCAGCTGATGTAAGTAGGGTTTCAATGTCACATGACCAAGATGGCCACCATACCCATATATGGTACTTTGTCCAGTGACTGTACTTGTTGACTCACAGGTGAGCGATCGTTGCCCCTGGGCTACTTGTATCTTATTTCTTTTATATTTCATTTCATGTATTTCAGAACTGATGATATAACATGGCCTCCGTTGATGGATCAAAGTCACTGTTTATGACCTCAGACGAGGCCATTGATAACCCCTGTGATCCCTGTAAGTTCGGCGGAAGTGAAAACAACGGCACCCACTACTGCAATACATGCGCCGAGTACTTGTGTAGAAGCTGTAAGGAATCACATCAACGATTTAAAGCCACCAGAAACCACAAAATTGTTGCCAGTAAAGATGCTTCCGGACAAGGACAAAACGCGTCACAATTCAAGGTATTTTGTACATGCGACAATGCATTAGAAGTCACGAATTACTGTAAAACCCACAACGAGGTCGCATGTATGACATGTAAGTCTGTGAAACATAGAAAATGTAATGTTACCACACTTCAGGACAAAAGCGCCACCTACAAAATATCGAATATTCAGAACCTTATACAGAACACCCAAACCCTGGAAGATGAGATCAAGCAGTTTCTACAAGACCGGGACGCGGACGTTGAACGAATAGAATCAATGATAGAAACAACACGGGAGAAAATAGAAAGTTTCAGAAGAGAATTTGAAGCATTCTTTGATCGGTTAAAGAAAAACACGCTATCGGAATTAAAGGAACTGGCAAAGTCAATGCGCCATGATGCGGAACAACACATTCCAACCTGTACAACTACACTGAAGTCACTGGGCGACGACCTTAAGATGTTGGATGATGCCTCTAAATGTTCCAATACAGAGATGATGTTTGCTGTAGATGTCAAAGTATCCAAACGACTGAGTGAGCTACAATCAATGATGAAGGATTTTCAGGACGAAGTTAAAACACCATTTCTTCACTTTGAAGAGAACAAAAAATTGTTGGATGTGAAACAAAATGTGACGACACTTGGGACTCTGAGGGTAAGCGAATCACAGAAAACAAAAACTGAAACTACCAATTTCCTAAAAATGAAAGTTCAGAATTCACGAGATGTCCAGATTAAGTTACCCCGTGACAAGAAAACACCATTTATTAAAGGTTGTACATTTATGGCAGATGGTCAACTCCTAGTGTGTGACAATGAAAATAATAACATCAAACTCTTAAACTTAAAGTTTGATATAACAGACAGCCTTGGTTTGGCTAGTTGGCCCTGGGACATCTCAGCTATCGACAATGTCACAGCTGTAATCACCCTCCCTGGCAGTCAACAATTACAGTTTATAGACATTGTACCATCTCTCAAAGCTGGTAAACAAATACAACTGGACAAACAATGCTGGGGTGTTGATGTTGTCAAAGATGATATCTATGTTATCTGTCATGATAATCCGGGCAATGCAGAAATACGTGTGTTTGACAAGAATGGAACATTCATCAGAAAGATACCAGATGTCAACAACAATTTGTCCTCACTCAGATACCCTTACTATATAGCTGTCAACACAACCACGTCTAAGATTTACGTGTCAGACTGGGAAGACTGGGAAACAAATACTGTTAGGTGTATCTCAGTTGACGGTAGTTTGGTATTCAATTACAAACACGATCATTTGATATGTCCGAGCACTGTCATCGCTGACGAAGAAGGAAACATTCTTGTTTGTGGACAGGATTCCTGTAATATCCATGCCGTCACATCTACTGGTCAGCGTCACTCTGTTCTATATACTGTAGAAGGTAGACGATACAACAGATGTTATAGCGTGGCTTACAGACAAACAGACCGTACACTTGTTATAGGACTTAAAGATGACAAAATGATTGTGTTACAACTGGCAACACGTAATTAAATCATTGACTGTTAACAACCCCACAGACTGGTCCCTTTTTGCAGCTGTTCGTGTAAATAGGAAATAGTTTTCTCGCGATTTGGCTAAAAAATATATAATGAGCCACGTCATGAGAAAGACGTATTTTTGTGTTGAGCGAAAACAATCTAAGAACTGAAGGTATAAGAATTGATCCAATTAAATTTCAAACCTCAACACAGACACCAGGACCAGGACCCGAGGTTATAAAACTTTTTTTTTCATGCTCAACTCCGCTGACCATAAAATTTAAACTACTCATAAATTTTGAAATAGCCCAAATATATTACAATTAAAGGTTAAGAACTCCAAAACCTGTAATTTATCCTGCTAGTAAATGTTAAAATGCCAACAATTGTTGGCATTTTAACATTTATTAGCAGGATTTTGAATCACAGCTGAGGTGAGCATGAAAAAAGTTTAGTAACACAGACACCAGGTGTTTGAAAGGCGCATATTTTCTAGACTGTAACTACACAACTTATCATACAACGCCTTGTTTCTGCCATAGGATAAAAGTTATAATCACTATTATTTCTCAGTTCCGCCTGCTTTGTGTCGAGAAATTAACTATCAACCTAATTCCAAATATGAACTAAACCGAAAATGATCAGCTACACGGTAACGGCATAATTAACTGGCGTGTTGTTTGGCAGTTTAATTCTTCTTCTTCCGTTTTAGCTAAAAAGATGATATTTCTACATTTTTTGTTTGGTTTTGGTTGAGACTTGGCTAGCTTGTCCGGAAAGAGCCTGTCAACCTGCTCTTCAAATGTCGACAAAATATTTTATGTTTTGTTTCTTATTTTCTTTCCTACCTTGTGTCTATGTCGACGCATAATTTAATTAAATGTATAAAAAATCCATTATATAATCTATAAATCTACCGAATTCCATTGGATCAGAAGTGTTTCATGTGCATTAATTTGTTGTTATATTCAATAGTTCATTTTTATTTTATTTTTTTAATTGAAAACTATCGTAATGTCTTATGTATTATTCGGCAAATAGGTTAATGTACGGGCGGCACCTCATGAATTCTTTATTAGACATATGCTACTTTTGATATAGGTCACAGTCAAAGCAGTCAAAGCAGTCAGTAAAAGCAGGTATACAGTCAAAAGATTCAACTCACAGGTTTTCCGTTAGAAAATGAGAATTAAATACGAATCTGCCTAATTCACTAGATTGAAAAACATACGGGTAGCTATTTCGCCTTTTCTATAATCTCCCCACTTGTCCAGATGGACTAGCCGACCACGCCCAGATATGAATATTAAAGTCGCCGCCTTCACAGTAACCTATTTGCCAAATTATATGAGCCACCTCATGGGAAAAGCAACAATGTGGTTTCCGAACACGTCTGACACAGGCCGGCCTGTACAGCTCCAGAAGAAGGTTAGAAGCTTGAAATTTCGGAGTGTAGTAGAAGAGGAATTGTACAATCGGGCAAGCGAAAACAAAGGCGCTGATCAGCTTCGCGGCTGATCTGCGCCTTTGTTTTCGCCTATGCAGATTGTTGGTTTTCCCATGGGGCGGCTCATATGTATTTGTATACAAGTATGTATATTATTTTGACTATCGTAGTAGACTTTCGTCACAGATTTACCGTTATAAATATGAATGACTCCACTGTTCCTATTGGTCGAATACATTCGTTTTATTCATTAGTATAACGGTAAACCTGTGACGTTAGTCCAACTACGATTGTCCGAGATTTATATAAAAAAAGCTCGGCAAATAGGTCACTGTATGGGCGTTACCTTATTAATACGTTATTGGGTCTACTTGTGACCTAGGTAAAAGCTTAAGGTATACAGTTGAGAGACTCAACTCACATGATGTCCTTTAGAATGAAATCCGAGTTTGTCTAATTTACTGAATTTGACAAAATACAGGTAGCTGATCTTTAACGGTAGATATGTGACAGCGCTCTAGGCTGACTGAGTTCGACTTTTCTATAATCTCCCTACTTGAACAGATGGACTAGCCGACCACGCCCTGATATGAATATTAAAGTTGCCGCCCATACAGTGACCCATTTGCCGAGCTATACCTAATATGTATTTAATATCAATGTAAATATGCCATATTCCATAATTCCTGATTTTGCTTCAAAACAAACGTGATACCATTTTTTCATTGAAATTTCAAATGACAATATTAAAAATACACTGTTATTTTTTGTTGAAATGTGATTGCATATTTTTTCAACAACAAAAAAAAAAGACAGTGTGTTGTTGGCTTTTGAAGTCGATATATAGTTAACAAATTTAGAGCTTAACGACAGCGTTATTAAGCTAACGAAGTTTTGAACAACTGGCCCTTGATGGTGAAACATTGTCAGGGTGTGCCAGGTGGTTCTTCCGTTTTCGGCCACTTACTCATTGGCCCCTCTCATATGAGCTGAAATAATTTTGAAAGGGACGTAAAACTGAAATTTAAAAAAAAAAGAAAAAAGAAAGAAAGAAACATTGTCACTGGGCAATCAAACTGTTTTGGCTCTGATATTTCTCTTTTCAGCAAGTCAATGAGGATTATCTTTCTTAAACGGAATATTTTCATCGGTGTTCCGTTAAACCTCTCCACAAGGAAGTGGGGCGAGGTCACGAAGTGTATCGGAGTGCAGGTTAGCCAGCTTATCTTTCTTTGCAAACTCTCAGCTTTAGTTCAGTCATAGATATTATTATCCAGTCATATGTTGTTGTTGTTTTTTTCAAGTTGGAGAACATAAATTGAGGAATTTCTAATTATTGTTCAGTCACGAGTTGTTTTTCAAGTTGAAGAACTTAAATTAGAGAATCCCTAGACAGGTTCTGGTTCAATTAGGATACTCTCATCTTGCTAGCAAGTACGTCTGGGAACCCGTCTAGGGAATCCCTAATCATTGTCCAGTGAGGTTTTGTTCAACAAGTTGTAGAAGCAAGTCGGCAAAGTCCCCGCTATAGTTAGACGCCACAGCCTGATGTAGGGTTTTGCCATGTTTTGTCTTGAAAGCTTCGTATATCTGTTGTAAATCAGTCTGAAAATGAAAAGAAATAAAATGAGCATGTGGCGTCAATGTTAATGAACACAAGACAGTCCCATAAATTTGATATTACCATGCATGACATTATGTTGGTTTAACTTTTAACGCAATTTATAGGGATTCAAAAAAAGGTACAAGTAGGCAAAGATCAGGAAAAGGCGCAATCAGAAAGAGACTCCCACTCCAAAAACCGAAGCAGGAAAAAAACAAACTAACAATCAGGCACTTATACCATGAAACATATCGTAAGCCGAATGAGCAGCTATTTTCCCAATAGGTGGCCACTCAGTTACCTTAATTAAAAATATAAAAATAAGAAATCAGTAAAAGATCCCCACTCCAAAAACCGAGGACTCACCAAACTAGATTATTGAATTGGTCTTGATGTATACTTTGTCAAGTTTTCATTTTGGGCGGTATAGCGTCGGATATACGGTCGGAAATTTTGTTTGACGGCGACGCGTCAATTTGAATATTGTTATCTCCATTCTAATGTCCTTTTTAATATAAACATCGAAAATGCAGTGTATCCTCGGTTTTTGGAGTGTGGATCTTTTTCTGATTGCGCCTTTTCTTGATCTTTGCCTACTTGTACCTTTTTTCACGAAACTTGAGCGTCACGAGCGACGTACAACCACGACGTTAACCAATCACAAGCGACGTTGCTCATGACGCTGGGTTTGCGACGGCATATTGCAGATTCTTACACACCCTGTCTATAGTAGCCAGTGGTAAAGTGCAGTGATATATTAAGCAGTTATTTCATGCCTGTTTGGTGAATTGTCAAAACTATGCCCCGAGGTGCCGTTGACAGCTCAATGAATTATTGCCCGAGGCCGTTAGGCCGAGGACAATTGCGCATTGAGCTGTTAACGGCACCGAGGGACATAGTTTTGACTATTCTGCCAAACAGCCAATAATGGCATGAAATAACTGCTTTATTACCCAACTAAACCAGAAATCATTAGCGATTTCGTTACAAAATTGACTACTAATTGTCCTGCGACGTTATTTACGCTCGAGATATTCTACGTTATGCTCGTGACGTTGACGTCATCGGTCATGGTATAGTTAAAACTATTCCACCCGTTTTATCCATTATGTTTGCATAGGTGACGTCACTAGCATGGTATAGTCAAAACTATGGACCGGCTGGTGACGTCACATTTCATGCATTTCGTACATCGCGTGCCATTTGAGCACTGATTTGTGCAGATAGTCAAAACTATTCAATTCATTTTTATAGAGGGGGTTGGGTAATAATAAACAGTTATTTCATGCCTGGTTGGGGAATAGTCAAAACTATGTCCCGAGCTGCCGTTGACAGCTCAATGCATTATTGCCGGTGGCCGAACTGCCAAACAGCCATGAAATAACTGCTTTATAACCCAACTAAACCAGAAATCATAAGCGATTTCGTTACAAAATTGACTACTAATTGCTGCGCGACGTTATTGCCGCTCGAGATATTCTACGTTATGCTCGTGACGTTGACGTCATAGGTCATGGTCATAGTTCAAAACTATTCCACCCCGTTTTTCCATTACGTTTGCAAGGGTGACGTCACTAGCATGGTATAGTCAAAACTATGGACCGGCTTATGACGTCTCATTTGTCGCATTACATGCATTTCGTACATCGCGTGCCAATTAAGCACTGATTTGTGCAGATAGTCAAAACTATTCAATTTATTTTTATACAGGGGGTTGGGTAATAATGAGTGATATATCACTGGGTGGTTAAGCTTGACGTTACTTTCCGCTGTTTTGACGCCATTTTGATAAAATTTAGATGTCAGCTATCCCAAAAGTCACGTTACCTTGACGTTAGACGGTGTAACGTTATTTCAACGCGTTCAAAACGTAACGAACGTATGTAAATGTTTGCGGTGCAGTCAAAAGTTTGGCGAGATTGCTTCAGTGCAATGATGGAAAAGTTAAAGAAAGGTACAAGTAGGCAAAGATCAGGAAAAGGCGCAATCAGAAAAAGATTCCCACTCCAAAAACCGAGGTGGGAAAAAACCAAACTAACAATCAGGTACTTATACCATGAAACATATCGTAAGCCGAATGAGCAGCTATTTTCCCAATAGGTGGCCACTCAGTTACCTTAACTTAACTAAAAATATGAAAACATACATAAGGCGCCAACAGCACAAAAAATTTTAAACACCAAGACATAAAACAAAAAGAACCACTACAGAAGTATCGACTTGGAACGATCAGTAACACAAAGTTACTGGCGGGCTTAAACCGGTTTTACAGGTACCTAACCTCACCCTCAGCTTCTGCAGTGGTTCACAACATTTAGTTAGTTCTTCGGTCCTCGTGGTGAATCTCTAACTAGTCAATGAATCATCAAGAACAAACAAATAAATCATGATAAACATCCTGATGAATCAAAAACCAGGACTCACAGATTGAGTAAGCTGCCCGACGATGGAGATCCCTGGGCGCCGAATAACCTACTAACTCCGGAGCAAAAGAAAAACACCAGTTGGACCCCGGTGGGCCAAGCAACAGACAAGAAGCTCCGGCCCCAACCAACTAAAATGAATAGCTTTAAGTCGGGGCCATCATAGAGTCTGACGCCCGACCCACCGGCGTGCAATTAAAGAAGGCAGCATAGTTATCAACCATGATTGGGTTAAAAACTAAGCATGCAGACTGTCGCATAACATTCAAGTTATAACCTATACGTCTGTAACGTGTTATGATTTTTCCGAACTGAAGAGAAAAATCATTTATTCCTTTAAGTTTCTTTAATTTGTAAACCAAGTCACCATAAAATTCAGGTTCCGAAAGGCCCTCACTTAAAAGTGTCTTTAACCCAACATTATATTTGGAAATCAATTCATAGTGTCTACGATAAAATTTAGAAAAGGTTTTTCGAAGTTTATGATACCGATAGCCCTGTTGGAGAAGTTTTGCCGTTAAACATTTATTTCGAGCGTTGAAGTCTGTAACATGATTGCAGACTCTAGCAAACCTAATAAGTTGCGAAATGTATACACCATAAGAAGCACGACGAGGAACGTCACCATCCAAAAAAGGAAAATTTACTATATCAAAATCAAAGTCATCGCGCTTATCATAAATAAACTTTTATGGTTTAAAATGTTTTTATGCCGTTTATTGTGTGTTAGAACCGAAATAGATCAGCTCTAGTGCGTGAATTGTTGTGTAATATATCACTGCTTGTCGGTCAGTTGTACACAGATAAATCACTCGCGCAGCGCGCTCGTGATTGGCTCTGCTTTACAACTGACTTCCAAACAGTGATATATAACTCACTTCACAATTCACTGCAAGAGCTGATCTATTTCTTAAATATACTGTCGCAAATATTTGACGTTATCTAATCAGACGTCGCGTTACATTCTCACTGAGTGCATTAGAATTTGCTTTCTAATAGACAACAAGAGCAAATAAATTTCTATTGCTTCTTGTAAATATGTTTTGTATGATATTGTAATTAACCACTTGTTGTACATGCGAAAAGAATCGTATTGTTTTTATTCCCATAAATTATTTAACGGAATTGTATTGAATTGTATTCTTACTTTTACCGTGAGGATAACATGTTCGTGAAATGTTTACCCTTCATATCTCACATTTATGGAGTAAAACTGAGGTTCACAGGGGTATAAATGTGATGTGATTCTAATGTGTACCCACAATCATTGTTTTGAGCATAAATATTGAAAATATCACAATTTTTCCAATGAAATTTTCAGTTTTACTGCTGTTAAAAGTCTCTGTATATTACATGGGCGTGATGATTACCTCCGCCCTCGAGATGAGGATATTGATTACCACTCTGTCATTACTGCTGAACCCCTTCATCGATGTGTGAAGAGTTTCTGTGTAGTAATTCATGCTGTCTTCAAGATATGAAGCTGCAACAAATGTGTAATTATATTATAAACTGATAAAACTAACTATCATGCAGAATGTTCCATCTTAATATGTGCAGAATGTTCAATCTTAACATGTGCAGCCTCTACGCTTAAATCGATATATTAACGGAAAAAATATACTGCGTATACGTTATTAAACCAAAATGTAAACCTCTTGATTAACATAATGTGCAGTCTTTGCTTCAAGCACAAACATAAGCATCAAACACAGTATAAGCATTGACCACGTCCGTTACATGTTTACCACACGGGATCAAATTTTCGCATATGCAAAAAAACTGTTTCCTCTCTTGGACAGTGTAGTGCCCGTTGATGTCCTTTGATGCTGCTTTCTGTCACCAGTTGCGACTCTGTCAGTACATGTATTTGTATGCTATTGCACTACCAAACGTGACGATGTTAACGGGTGCTACAATACATTGTATATAATTTAAAACCGTTCTCTGCACGGCCTATATAATGTAGTGATATTACCCATTGTGAGTAGAGCATCTCTGAAATCACCTTTTGTTGACTGTGTTATAGCTTCCTTCAATGGCAGGTCGGTTATCTAAAATAAACATGGATGCTTGTATGTCAATTTAGGAAAAGGAAGGAAGGAAGGAAGGAAGGAAGGAATGAATGAATGAAGGAAGGAAGGAAGGAAGGAAGGAAGGAAGGAAGGAAGGAAGGAAGGAAAAAAGGAAGGAAGGAAAAAAGGAAGGAAGGAAAAAAGGAAGGAAGTAAAAAAGAAAGTATACGTTATTTCTTTATTTTATAAAAGTGTTCCATTTTGTTTTCATCATTTTTCTATGGACCCTCCCTAGTTTCGACGAGTGTAGATCACTAATTTTCAAGTTAGAGTTTTTCGGATTCGGTCAATTTTTGTTACTAAATGGAGTTAATTCTTCAAGAAACACTAGCAGTGACAATAGCTCCATTAAAATTGCTAAAAATGTTATCTGGAAAAGATCCGTTACCACAAAGTCAGAAAACAAAATCCAGATCGTGACAAAGCAAACCCTCGAATTTCAAAGATCTCACAAGGAATCATGGTTGACAGTTTGTATTCATATTTGTAATTTGTGAAAGAATAACCAGTTTTGTACTAAGGCTGAAAATTTTATGTTTTTATGGGAACTATTTACAAAGCTGCACTCTGATTTTCATTCAACGTATAGTTCAGAATTCACGGTAAAGTGGCTGTTACGATTTACTTGGAACGGGTAAGTGTAATTTTGCAAGAAAAATAATATTCCAGCATGAATTTTGCTCAGCATTAGTGCAAAAATATTTATTCTTTCACAAGTTAAAAATAAAAATACCAACCGTTAATCATGGCTCCTTGTTGAATCTTTGAAACTCGAAGATGAGTTCCATATTAGTGCGCAGCTGTACAGTGCCCCGTGAATAATGTTTATATTAATCGCTATAAAATAAAATGAAATAAATAATAATAAAAAAAATACTTGTTTTATACAATGTAACTACCTTTTGGTAAATATGACACACAGAAGCAAACTGCTGTTTGTTAAAAGACGTAAGAATTTCTATCAAAGCATCTTCGTGATCCTGTGTTGGTCGCTCTCCGGGCTACAACACAAAAATATTCAAGACACTTTATTTAAAAATAAGCAATCTCCAGTTATAAATTTACAATAATGTTGCATTTAACCATGCCGTGAACTTGAATGAACTATATATTATCCATCGAATAAAAAAGAAACTTCCATGTACTAAATTTGCATTTACTAGTAGCACTGTTCTCCCAATACAAATGGGAAGTTGGCCGTAAACTTTTTGGTAGATCGCTTCTCGTTTGATCTAATGTTAGTCTCAAGCAGAATGCGAAGTAATGCGGAGTGATTTTCATGATCCAGTTACAGATTAGTTATGAAAAGGTACAAGAGGGCAACAATCAGGAAAAGGCGCAAACAGAAAGAAACTCCCATTCCAAAAAACCGAGGTGGGAAGTAACCAAATTGACAATTAGGTATTTATACTCATGTTGTGAACCATTGAAGAAGCTGAGGGTGAGGTTAGGTATTTGTAAAATCCGAATTATGTCCGCCTGTAATTTTATATTACTGATCGTTCCAAGGCGATACTTCTGTGGTGGTTCTTATCGTTTTATGTCTTGGTGTTTAAATTTTTTTTTGTGCTGTTGGCACCTTATTTATGTTAATATCATATTTTAAGTAAGTTTAGGTAACTCAGTG
Organism: Rugalucina vietnamica; assembly: GCA_964017185.1. Lineage (NCBI taxonomy): Eukaryota > Metazoa > Mollusca > Bivalvia > Lucinida > Lucinidae > Rugalucina > Rugalucina vietnamica. Next base: position 3,489,656 of record OZ024872.1, read on the forward strand.
ACCACCTATTTGGGAATATAGCTGCTCATTCGGCTTACGATATGTTTTCATGGTATAAGTACCTGATCGTTAATTTTGTTTTTCCCACCTCGGTTTTCGGAGTGGGAATCTTTTTTGTGATTGCTCCTTTTCCTGATCGTCGCCTACTTTTATCGTTAGAAGAGTGAGCAGCTATTTCCCAACAGGCGGCCTCTCAGTTACCGGAACTTAACTTAAACTATGAAAACGTACATAAGGTTCAAACAGCACAAAAATCGACTCCAAAACAAATAGAACCACAACAGAAGTATCGCCTTGGAACGATCAATTATATAGCTAATTGGTGGGTTTAACCCGGTTTTACAGGGCTCTAACCTGACGCCGGTGGGTCGGGCGTCAGACTCTATGATAGCCCGACATAAATCTTTTCATTTTAGGTGGTTGGGGCCGGAGCTTCTTGTCTGTTGTTTTGCACACCAGGGTTCAACTTGTGGTTTTTCATTGCTCTTGGTTTCAGTAAATTATTCGGCGTCCAGGGATTTCCATCGTCAGGCAGCTTACTGAATCTGATGAGTCTTCGTTTTTGATTCATCAGCATGATTGTCATGAATTATTGATTCATTGACTAATTAGAGATTCACCGCAAAGACCGAACAGCTAACTAAATGTTGTGAACTACTGCAGAAGTAAAATTTAATCTTAGAAGCATTTTTGTACACTTTGTCAAAGGCTTTTTCGCAGTTTAGGGTGAGGTAAGGCGCCTGTAAGACCGGTTTAAGCCCCCCCCCCCCCCAGTAGTTTTAAAATATTGACCGTTCCAAGGCGATACTTCTGTTGTGGTTCTAATTGTTTTGTGTTTTGGAGTCGAATATTTTTGTGCTGTTTGAGCCATATGTATGTTTGCATATTTTAGGTCAGTTCGGGTAACTGAGTGGCCGCCTTTTCGGAGATAGCTGCTCACTCGGCTTATGATATGTTTTCTTGGTATATGTTCCTAGTGTCACTTTAGTTTTTCCCACCCCTCGGTTTATCGAGTAGTATTATCTTTCTGATTGCGCCATCTCCTGATCATTGCCTAATTGTACTTTTTTGGATTTGTTTCTTATTTTTGCTAGAACATAGATTATAATCTATAAACTATAGCCGCGTCACAAAAAAAAAAACACAAAAAAACACGGCTTGTATGTTTCCGACTAGGATCACTTGTGGATTATTGAGCACAAATTTTACAAAAAAAATGACAGTAATCAACTATCTTATCTGTGTGAAAGACAGTACAGGCCTAAACATATTGCATGCTCAAGTAGCTATTAATCTATCCAAGAGATTTAGGGCATTTCAATTACATATATAGTTTTTAAGATATGAAAAAAAATCAACAAGTTTTTTTCTGGAAATCATGTTTCTATAAAATTTCACATCATGTGCTTTTTTGATGTTTAAAATGTCGTAAGAGCTAATAGAAATAATGTTATGACACAACGGGCTTCCCAGTACATAATTTTTAAATAAACAGTTTTACCCTCCATAATCTTTTTGCATCTTCTTCGACTGTCCGTTCATCCGTCTGTTCGCCATCATCATCAGACTGACTCAGTTGAACAAGGCACAGAGTTTAAAAGGACCCACTGGTATCCCCTCTAATGTCATCATCTACCGGATGACCATATACTACAATTCAACATAGTATGATACGTTTGTATAATCAGGGGATCATTCAAAATGTATAACAATATTTATTGTAGTTTTGTATTAAATTATCCTAATAAGGTTTTATTTATGTTTCCTTAAGCAGAAAGTCAAGCAGCATTCAGTGACCGTTTATTTTGATGTAAAACTGTCTGTTGCATAGCAGCAATATTGCACGAGTAAATGCAACTCGTTCACGAATCATAAAAAGAAACCCAAATAATACATATTCACTTCCTTTTTATTAACACCTAGTGTAATAACGGTTTGGTCAATAATAAAGACATTGTACCTGTACAATGTAATATGGGCGATATGTGCTAAAAACATGAGATAAATGATGAAAAACTGGCTTAAATTTATTTATCAAAGCGAGGGACTTTCGTATACAATTAAGCTACAAATTGAGATATAGTTTGTTTATTTGATCTCCTGTATGCATTTTTGTTTGTTCAAATGACTATTTGTACAGTACTTGTTGTATATCCGCCGGTAACCCTGGATTAATATTCAAATTTGTTATTCGTACACACTTGTAGGTCATTCATTCAGTCAAAGACCACATGGAATAAACATTATCAGCTGTACATATAATACGGTCTTGTAACCTAAAACTATCATAAAATTGACATCAGGAAAACATGTCCATCAAAGAAATAACCCCGTTAAGCCCCACTTTCATACAGTTTAACTCATGACTGGCGTTTACAGGGGTATGCATTTTTCTTATTTTTGATCCAAAACAAAAATTGTGTGTATCCACATTCTATGTTTTGAGCAAAAATACGAAAAATAAATAAAAAAAAGAAATGAAAATTATGTTTACAGCTAAAATTATTGTATATATAGGCTATTAATAATACATAATACAATCCAAAAATCACAATGATAAAGTGAACTAAAAGACGCAGTAGTACACATTGAGAACATCTCAGGGACCTGTGGTTCAAAACAAACGTTTTTAAACTTTAATTAAATGTTTGTTACACCATTGCAAGACTCTTTTGAACTCTACTAAACAAGATTCAATCATCGGAAAATAGCAGACTTGTATTTGCACGTTGATTGTATCTTCTTAGAAACCGTTCTAGGCTTCAAACATGTACGTAAAAATATGTGCTTTGAGCACAGACCCCTTTATATAAACTTACACTCAAAATAACGTTCCCTGATTTTGGCAAGTTCCTTGAAAAGATATGCAAATTATGTTTAGGCACAGAAATATAACAACACTAGAAAAATGCTTTACCAATGATTACCTTTTTGTCAAATTCTCGTTAAGAAAATTTAAAAATGAGATCCTTAATTCACCAATGAATAGAAAACACTATTGAAAAAATCTGACTAGTAAATTAATTCATATTTTAATCAACCGTTGATATGATGACATATCGTTGATATGATGAGATATCGGCCAATGCCATGACTATTTGTTTTGGATGACCCTCGTTCCTTTCTACATTTGTTATATGCTGCAAAGTGGCTAAGCTTTAAATGAATTTGGCAACCGGATTTAAGTGGAAATGAGTACTACTGTGCCGAGATGGTTTAAAAACTGAAAAATCGAAGTAAAATTTCAAAACAAAATATCTCGACAAAGTTGCCATCATTTCTACTACGGTGACCGTAGATCTACCTGTGGTGAGCGGGAGGCCAGAATATGTGTCAGCGCCATCTCATTGGTTCCCAGTCCCTTGACGGAATAGTTGATAAGCTCGGCGTCTTGTGTTGTCTGATCTTGTAGCAATGCTGTACACAAGTCACGGTAGTCGCCCTTGAATTCTGATCTGATGTCGTCTAAAACATCCTGCAAATGATGGACATGCGACACAAGATTACATGAGCCAATCTTTAAGTATCACTTTCAGGTAAATATAGTTACGTCAACTAACTGGTTTGCTTTTGGTTATCATAATTTTAAATATTTTAAGCGCGAGTGTCACATTATTCAACAGCTCTATCCCCACAACCACACTCAAACGACCCCTGGCCTACGTTGTTTATTTTAAGACATACCTCTCACTTTTTGTCCGAGTGTAAATGCGCATGGCGTTTTAAAATCTTAAACCATATACCATAGAGACCTGTATAGGTAGGCAATCAAGTTTTCCTTTAGGAAAATCCGTTCCACTGCACACGCAAAATGTTAGCATACACATATCTAAAATTTTGTCATTTATTTCCTTTGGCTCAAACTGGCTCACTCAGCCTACCTTGTCATATCGAACCTTGTACGCATGCGCCATGTCAAGTCGTTGGGCCATTGACCTTGTGCTGAGCAGATGGCCGACTGTATCTTTATCTGTTTCTGACAAAATAGAAATTTGTAGTCGACTTTTAGCAACAAATAGTGGTAATTGTTTCATCTTTTTAAACAAACTTGAGTAACATAGATAACAATAATTCGTAATTGTGTTGAGTACATGCACAATGTCCTGTTATATCCCATATGTACATTCTGTATATTGGTTCAACAAGAAAAGGTATGCACCAAATATGAACATCGAGTGTTTTGTTTTATTCTGTACGATTTTCATTCAACCATTAATGCACCACAAAAGCTTCTTCAAAACATTAGATTAAACTTTACAAGAACTAATTACATGTAAATTTAGTCAATTCGTTTAAAATTTTAAAACTAGCAATAAGGATAAAACTCATCATAAACAGAAGTCTTACTTTTTCCGAGTATGGCTTCATGTAGTTTTATACAATCCTCATCTGGGCTAAATATATCACCGTCTTCCTGAAATAACTTAATCTGTTGAATATAAAAAAAATGTATATTTCCATCTTTATTCAATTATTGCCATCCCCAGGGATCAGCTCAGAAAAGCAGCAGAACACCGCCTTGTAGCTGCGATTAAACATCAGTCATGTTCAGCAATATCCGGTCATTTGAAATGCAATTGAAGTACATTTTTGGTGGTGAGACGTTAACATTTTTCAGTTTCCAACACTTCGCCAGGAAGGTTCTTGACAAAGTTAAGTCTATACGGGTAACCATACTATTTAATACGAGTACGTATGTTAATAGTCAGTAAATATAACAAATCGCAAAACATTACCACGCTCGCTTCCACCGACAATATTTCTTTGACAAAGTAGGTTTGTCACAGAAACAACATGCTCGTGTAAATTCATTTCTGTGGCTAAGTGTCATTGTCAAGTATCTGTGATAAAGGTGAGCGAGCTAAGTAATACATGTATAAATAATCTTTGCTGTGTGTGAACGCAAACTCATGTTTCTGTGACAAATAATCTTCGTCAAAGAAAACATGTCCGTGGAAACTAGGCTTAAGTGAAACATGTTGTATCAACTACTGAAATACAAGTCCAATAAAAGCATGCCATGACCTAATAAGGGAAATAATCTTATTCATTTCTACACAGGTTATTTTCCAGGTAAAGCTTGAAGGCAACGCCCCTTAGATAATTGAGACACAGTAACCTCATGCGCGGATCAAGAAAATTTTTACAGGGGGGGGGGGTGGGCGGGGTCCAAATTCCCAGAAGGGGTCTGACGGAAAATTTCAACATGGCAAAAACTAACAATCTGGCAATTCCAGGGGGGGGGGGTCCGAACCCCCTGTTCCCCCTCTGGATCCGCCCATGAACATACATGTATATCTTTAGTATAATGCAATGGATTGCATCTGGTATATAAATTAAAAATATAATAAAAAAAATATAAAGGTTTGATCCTTTGGAAGCAGTAAAACATTTAAAGGGAGATAGTACAGACAATATTGCGCAATTTCGGGTAATAAATCCTCATCAGTAGCCCTTTAAACAAAAACAAACTAGAACTTTTGGTCCATATAGTCCATATTATCTCCCTTTGAATGTTTTACTTCTTCCAAAGGATCAAACCATTACTTTTATATGATATAATTGCAGCTGGTGTTCTGTCGTGTGGGGGCCCTAAAAAGTCTCTTCGGCCCCCGTGGCCGAGTGGTTAAGAGCGCTGATATTTCATTACCGCACTTAACCATTCGATCATCTCACCGCTGTGACTGGCGTGGGTTCGAGCCCCGCTCTGGCCACATGTGAGACAAGCCAAGTTCTGCTTGCGGGTGTGTCAGGTGGTTTTTCTCGGGGTTCTCCCGTTTTCGCCCCACCTACTGATTGGCCCGTCTCATATGAGCTGAAATAATCTTGAAAGGGACGTAAAACTGAATCCAAAAAAAAAAAAATAAAATAAATAAAAAGTCTCCCCAAACATCATCCATAGTGCATATTATATTTTAAATTAAGGTCCTTTGAGATCAGTTAAGATATTCAGAGTGTTCAACGTTAAGTAACATCCTTCTTAGTCATGTTTAAAGTATTTGACGACGTTTAGGAATGTGTCTTTGTAAATATTCAAAATTGCTGTACAATAGTATGGCTGTCTTGCTACTTGTTTACTTGAGTACACCACGGTAAGGAATCAAAACTTTTAGAACTTACCTTATCTATGTGTGTTCCACACTGTGTTCCGACAGCGGATGTTTTCGGTCTTTTCTGTTTAGTTTCCTCGTTGCCAAAAGAGTTTTCGTTGCCAGATTCACCAAGATCGTCGTCCTGTATTTTATTGTCATTTTCGATTTTATTTTTCTTCTTAGTTTTATGTTTCTTTTCATTTTGATTTTGCTTTTCTTTCTTACTTTTAGTTTCATCTTTTGAATTCTCAAGTGCATTGTTCACTACTTTGTTACCTTTCGAGTCTTTTACAGTTTTTGATGTTTCCTTAGAATATTTCGTGACTGCTGTTTTTGTTGTCGTCGTCATTGTCGTTTCGCTTCCTTGAAGATCTGAAGTTGTGCGATTTCCTTTCTCTTCTTGTGTGGGTTGCTCTTTTGCTTGATTTATATTATCTCTGGTTCTATATTTGACCTCTACTATCTTACAACTGCGGTCTGTTCCCTCCTCCTCTGAGACAAGATTTTTGGCTTGATTTGTATTGTTTAAATTATCCCTGGTTCTGTATTTTACCTCTATCTTATATTCTCCATCGTCACCATTTGCTTTCTTGACGTTTTCATCATCGTTCACTTGCTTTTGCGCCTCATCATTTTCATTTTCATTACCATTTTCATCATTAATCGTTCTTTTAGGTGAAGATCTCTCCTTATTTTCTGTTGCAGTAACTTTATCATTATATGCAGCAATATTTTCATCATCATTTGCATGTTGTTTTGACACATTATCAATTTCATTTTCATGACATTTTTCATCATTTGACCTTCTTTGATCTGACGAATGTTCATTTTTATCAGTTTGACAATCCTTTTCATTTGTAATATTTTCATCATCATTTACTGTAATATTGTATTGCAAATCATATTTCATTTCAGATTTTGTTTCATTTGTATCTTCATTGTCTGTTTCATATGCAGATTCATTAGAATCAGGCCTGGATTCATCCTTCTGTTTCTCGACGTTAGTAGTAGATGGCAAATTTACCTTTAATTTCCTACTTCCCTTAGCTTTTTTGTTATAATTTTTCGTCACTGTGACATTTTTATGAGTTTTAGTTTTTGTTTTCTTGGTAGTTGATTTATTGTTTGATTCCTTAACTTTTTCTTCAGTGGTTTTGTTTGGCGTGTGTGTCGCATCAGTCTGTATATATACTTGTTCGTCTGTCTGTTCATCGGTGCTATATTGAACAAAGAAGGGAGAGTTTTGCACGTGGTTTAACATATAGGGATACATAAAAGGTTTGAAATGCCGCCACTGATAATGTACTGACATGCAAACAGCAGCTGGTCGAATTAGAAAGCTAAACAGAATAGCAATTTTCATCACTGAACCAGGAAATGACATTTGTTTCTTCCTGCTTTCATATACTTAGATGGTTAATTCAACCCCTAGAGACATTGTGTTGAATTAAACCATATGTAGCTGTCAACTTGAGTATGTTTCATGTTATATCCAAAGTGAAAGACATTATACAATTGTTGCCCTTGAGTGATGGTGACATGTTGATTTGTTCAACAGAGGCAGTTGGCAATATTACCTGTCGAGGGTGAACAAATCGTCATGTCACCCTCACTCAAGGGCAACAATTGTTTTATTATACCGCACCCTTTATGAAACAAATTGGCGACATACCACAGAACAAAACCTGTGACTACAAGTGCAACTGCATATGTAGGCGAATATGACGTTTCATGCGACATGACAGAATAACACCCTCCGTGTGCACTGTAAACAAACGCATGGGACTACAAGTGCAGCTGCACGTTTGTAGCGGGCAGATATGACGTCATAAGGTAAGATGATCATGCGACATGACAGAATAGCACCCTTCCGAGTTACCTGCTCTAAACAAATTAAAATTCACACTCAGCCAATGAATAATGAGGTGAATTAAAATAATTTGTAAATGATCCTTCCAAGGCGGTAGTTCTATTGTTGCCGAATCATTCCCTGTTTTTTTTTTTTTTTGTTTTTTTTTTAATATTTATTTATTTTTTTTTATTCTTTTGCCCAGTTTATTGTTGTTGTATTTTTGGAAGTTCTGATTTTACAATTCCTGGACATGGCTAACTATTCATAATTTTATTATTTAATGAAAGCAGAAATTCCTTTTCAACAAAACAATTCTTTATTAACAATTTATCACGTAAAGGCTGAACAAATAATATCACTGTTACGTGATTAAGACAACATGCATGCATAAGATGACAATGTGAATGTTCTTATACATAACTAACACTTCTAATGCAAGTAAACACATCCGTAAAACATTTAAGCTCCGCTACTCATTGTAGCCTACACATAAGTATAATTTAGCAAATAGGTAACTGTATAGGTGGCAACTTTAATATTCATATCTGGGCGTGGTCGGTTAGTCCATCTGTTCAAGTGTGTGTGGGGGGGGGGGTAAGGAAAAAGGCCAACTCAGTCAGCTTAGACCGCTGTCAGATATTTTTTCGCTTGAAATTAGCTACCTGTATGTTGTCCAATCCAGTAAATTCTGCAAACTCGTATTTCATTTATTTTCTGACGGAAAACTTGTGAGTTTAACTCTTACCTGTATACCTTTAGCTTTTACCTATATCAAGAGTTGTATAGGTCTTATTAAGTATGCATGAGGTGCCGTTCATACACTAACCTATTTGCCGAATAATACTAAGGAAGCGGTGACCCCGTCTTGCCATGAGAGAAAAATGTCGACTGGAATTTTTAGCCATAATCAAACCAAAAACCAACCCGTATTCTTTCAAAAATGATTGATTGTCTCAAGATGAAGCTACAATGTAGAAATATTACAATGATGAAATATATTATATACGTAATGTACTAGCCATTTGTATTCATGATCCACAGGCCGGAGGATAGCGGACTGAGATTTTGACTTGTTCGTCAAGCAAATACCAAAAAAAAGATATACTTACTCAAAAAAGGATTTTTCTCTTAGCTTCATGTCATAGATTTACCGTGACAAACATGGAAGGCAAGCCTGTTCCTATCGGCTCATTACATTTGTTTCATTCATAACCATTCATAGTCATAAGAAATCTGTGACGTGAGTTGCTAGGATAAAAAATCTTTTAATATTCCCCGCAGCTTACTATGTTGTATAAATTACATTGTCCTCCCTACCTACATAAATTATTGGAATGCGAGGACACAAAACTAAAAACGATTTCTCATCTCTGCGCATAAACTCCACCCTGGCAAGCTTACAAGTGACTGAATCATAGACATAAATGTTTTATTTGAGTGTGTGCGTGAGAAAACCAACAATTTGGGTTTCTGACCAGGTCCAACACAAACCAGGCTGTACAGTCACAGAAGCAGGCTAGAAGCTTGAAATTTTGGATTTAAGAAGAAGAGGAATTGTACTATCTGTGTAGCGAAAACAAAGGCGCTGATCAGCTTCGCGGTTACCGCGAAGCTGATATGCGTCTTTGTTTTCGCATAGGCAGATTGTTGGTTTTCTCACGCACAGGCTCATTTCATATGTATTTCATATGTATTGTATTGTATTGTATTTTAAGAATTTATACAACAAAATACCACATCTAAACAGAAATCAACAACCAAAATAACACATTTTAGGAAATGCCTTATTTTTATTATCGTACTGAATATCATTTCTTAAAATATTGATTCGAACTTGTACTTCAGAACATATGAAACAAAAGACAACAAATAAAACGAAATGAATGAAATCAACAAAGATAACACAAAAATACATTACAACGTTTTTCAACTATGAAAACTAATATTTCGATTAATGATGTAAACAATACAGTTTTGGACCATTGGACTTTAGTTTGGATAACATCAGAAATTGACTATTAGCAGGGTCAAAACATAACTGAACTGAGGGTATATGCATACAGAACAATAATCACAATAGGGTCTAGAGTATTTTCAGTATCTTGATCTAGTAAGCACATTGACTACGATTTACCTGGTCAGCACTAAACTATATATACATGTATGTATTTTGAAGCAGTGTCATCAATGATCGTGATGACTGCAATTACAACTATACAGCATATACCAAGCGTTAGTCTAAACTATTGACCCCTGCACACCAGATTATTCAAGAACAGGTCGAGGATTTCAAGAATTACTAATTGGATTCGTACACAGTTTTTCATTGGTCACAGAGGGGGTTCGGTTGAACCCATCTTAGGTCCTCTATCTAATCAACCACTTATTTGAACTAAATAAAACGGTGGGAAAATAAGCAGTTCATAATATTGCACTGTCATGCTCAAGCAGAAGGTGATCCAAAGCCTCGAATAAATGAAAACTGTGCAACTACAGTAGAAGCTGTTCATGTGCTGGCCATGTGATGTCACGTGTCACGTGCTGATCATGTGATATGTCACATGGTGTCACGTAGTGTCACACTCATGCTGCTACGTGTCCTTACGTGTCGCCGATAATGTCTAGAAGTATCTTTTTGTAGTCTCCTCTGCATTCATCCTGAACACTCTGAGCCAATGTTTGTTTATACAGTGAATGGTATCGCACTTTTATATCTTCCAAGTCAATCTGAGGAAAAGAAGAAAACAAGGACATGTCGAATGTATATCTAAAGCATAACTGTTCAGGTAAAGTTTACATATGTAACTTTATCGCACGTCACGTGACGAAATGGAAAGCCAGATGGATTGGGCAACATAATAAAGAAGCGTTCATTGCCATGCTGAACGTGGCTCTTGCCCATTCGATCTGGCTTCCAGTCACTACACTCCATTTTTGGCAAGCCGTTTTACTATTTATTCAAGAAAATATGTACTCCTCAAAAAATTCAAAGGGCCACTATATTATTTTCCATATATCGCAATGTTAAGGCACCCAAACTGAACCCAAATTTAATGGACATCCCAAAGGACGCAGAATAGCCGTTTCATTTTCATTATTTTAGGTATCGTCCAAAAGTAACTGACTACACAGCATTAGAAAAAGGAAACGCCATGCCAAAACCCATAGAAAGGTACCAGCAGGCAACGATCAGGAAAAGGCGCAATCAGAAAAAGATTCCCACTCCAAAAACCGAGGCGGGAAAAAACCGAACTAACAATAAGGTACTTATACTATGGAAACATTTCGTAAGCCGAATGAGCAGCTATTTTCCCAATCGGTGGCCACTCAGTTACCTAAACTTAACTAAAAATATGATAGCATACATAAGGCGCCAACAGCACAAAAAAAATTAAACACCAAGACATAAACCAATAAGAACCACCACAGAAGTATCGCCTTGGAACGAGCAGTAATATAAAATTACTGGCGGGCTTAAACCGGTTTTACAGGTACCTTACCTCACCCTCAGCTTCTGCAGTGGTTCAAAACATTTAGTTAGTTGTTCGGTCCTCGTGGTGAATCTCTAACTAGTCAATGAATCATCATGGACAAACAAAGAAATCAAGATAAATTCCATGATGAATCCATAGAACAGTTTTGCCATTTTTCGAAAATCATGAAATTATGGCATTTTTCTGAAATTCCATAGGTTCACAAAAAATAAACTCGAGTTCGATTTTTCCTTCAAGGTCAGTCTAAAATGCATTGCGGTAAATGTTGTTTGTGTAAAATTCATTTTTGAGAATGATGGTCACGTTTGAGCTAATTTTGAAAAAAGCAAAAGTTTAGCTAATTTAATATTTACAAAAACATCTACATGTATCTGGACTTCGACATGGCATTTCTGGTTTCAAATTTCTTATAGTCAGTAACTTCGAGTCATTTTTAAGGATAATGCAGATGAAGAAGGGAATTGGTCCATGGGGACTGGCATTAATTTTGAGTTGAACTGGGATTGCATTACACTACGATATATGGAAAAATAATACAGTGACCCTTAGAATTTTTTGAGGAGTATATATATCTTATATACCATTTAGATATCTTGTTTAACAAATAAGATATCTATTTTATATTAAAAGAAGATAGCTTAATATATAGCAATTAAGATATTGTTGTATTATATTAGATTTCTAAAATGTTAATTAAGATATCTTATATAGTACATCAAAGTAGACAACGAAGATATCATTATTGATATATAAGACATCTTATTTGTAAAAAAGTATGTAAGATATCTTAATTAGTAATATAGATATATGTTATAGCAATTAAGATATCTTATTTGTTAATTAAGATATACCGTATAGCAAATTATAAATCTTATATAATAAACAAGACATCTACAATATTTTTTTCTAAATACGATATCTTAATTAACATACTATGAGATATCAAAAATAGTATACTAGATATCTATTTTAACATATAAGATATCATAATTGATAAATAAGATATCTTCTTAAGCATATTAGATATTTTAATTACATTCACAGTTGAGATATCTAACAACATCCGGTTTCTTCTACTTATATAAGATATCTACTATGTAAATACAGAAATCTTATTTAAAACATTAATTTAAATATCTTATACATCTATTGAGATATCTGAATCATTTATTAAGATATTTGATTTGATAATTTAGATATCTTATTTACTAAATAAAATATCTTTTTACCACTATAAGTAAGGTATCTTTACTAAATAAGGTACCTTATTTACTACTACAAAAAGGATATCGTTATTACCAATTTAGATATCTTATTTGCTTCTCGAGATATTTAGTTTAGAATTAAAAAAACTTTCTTATTTAACCAAAGTAGATATATTTATTCTATTTTGTAAAGAAGATATCTTATTAAGGTATAGCCAATATCTTATTATATATAAAGTAAAACGATATCTAAATTATTATATTAGATATCTTAATCATATAAGATGTCTTATGTGCTATATACGATATCTTAATTGTAGTGTTATTAGATAAGATGTCTTATTAAGCATAGTAGATATATTCTTTGCTATATAAGATATCTTATTTAGGATATAACACATCTTATTTGATAAAAAAGATATCTTTATTGCTAAATAGGATACCTTATATCCTAATTAAGATATATTATTTACTATTCAAGACATCCAATAAGCCTAATAAATAGTAAAACGGCTTACCATACCATTTCGTCATGTGTCGTGTGATGTTGCAACATGGTTTGCTGTAAGATGTTTGGTTGCATTACCGGTATATAAAGGTTGCATTGCCGGGTTTAACAGCACTACATCATATTTCGTTTTTGAAAGAAAAAATAATTGATCATATTTTTCCTTTAACCTGTGCTGTGTTGAATATGTTTCCTGTGCTTGGTGGTCTATATGTACGTTCAATGTATTAAATATTTCAAAATGAAAAAAAAAAAAAAAAAAAAAAAAAAAAAAAACATTTCCAGATCATTTGTATTTTTTCGTAGTTTCGTTGTTTATACGGCAACTAACGCCTACCTCAGATCTCGACACAATTATCCTGATAAGCATTTTGTCGTTAGTCCCCGCCCCCTTCATACTGGCAAACAGACGCTCCGCATAGAACTGCACTGGGTCTTCTATCGCTTTGGCTGAAAATCATAACGAAAACTTGCCCATGCAATATACAGAGATTTTTGAAGTTAAAAAAGTATTAAAAAAATTTTGAAGAAAAATTTTGATATTTTTCTTATTTTTGCTCAAAACATAGATTGTGGGTACACGTTAGAACCGCCTCGGCGAGGCAGTTCTAACGAGTACCCACATTCTATGTTTTGGAGCAAAAATAAGAAAAATAGTTCTACCCCTGCAAACCCCAGTTTTTTTTTCTATATAAAAGTGGGGTATACGGGGGTAGACATTGCACGGACATGTTTTCCTGATGTAAAATTATTATAGTTAAAGGTTATGCTAAAAATTATAGTTAAATTTATGCTATTAAATGTTAGTTAAAATTTATGACACCTTACTTTGTTTTAAAATAAGGTTTGGAAAGGCCATGGGGTCTGACGAATTTTAAATCTATGTGTTCATTTCTTTCTCAATACTCTCAAAACGAATTATTTTAAACATTAGGGGTATCTACAAATAGAGGTCAACCTTAGACCATCTGATGCACTCGGTTAGAAAATATCATTATGGTGTGCGAATCCAATTGAGTATTACTAACTTTTAAGCATTTTATCAGGAGTCTAAAAATACATACCTAGCCCTTTATAAGCTAGAGATGTATCTCCGATGAAAGTCTTTTCGATTCCATAGTAGATGTCATTTCCACACAACTGTAAAACAAAAAAGCAATACATGTTTCTTTAACAGTGATTATCACTGCACATCACAGTGATTATTTAAAAGTACAGGTTTGTCACATTATTATTTTAAAGTACAGGTATGTCACATGATTATTTAAAAGTACAGGTATGTCACGTGATTATTTAAAAGTACAGGTATGTCACGTGATTATTTAAAAGTACAGGTATGTCACATGATTATTCAAAAGTACAGGTATGTCACGTGATTATTTAAAAGTACAGGTATGTCACATGATTATTTAAAAGTACAGGTATGTCACGTGATTATTTAAAAGTACAGGTATGTCACATGATTATTTAAAAGTACAGGTATGTCACGTGATTATTTAAAAGTACAGGTATGTCACGTGATTATTTAAAAGAAAAGTACAGGTACGTCACATGATTATTTAAAAGTATACAGATATGTCACAAGTTTATTAAAAGTACCCATACATTTTATCATTGTCATCTCTGTGATGATGATAAAGAGGAAAACAGAAGTTTTATTGTAAATATACATGAAATTTAATTTTGTAAGAATTCGTTAAACCAGAGGACCAATGGTCCTGTAAACGCTCACCTGAGACCTAAGATATATACCAATAAACTTGTTTGACTAGAATGGTAATATACATGTATATAACCCCAGGACAGGGTCAGAGCAACCTCTGGAGTCAATTTCTTTTTTAAATCATAAAGATTCAGTCCATTTGCCAATTTACTGCAAGTTTTGCCCTTCAAATGACATTGTAACAATTTTCCCCATTCAAATGCGCTGACCTTGTCGTAAAAAGGTCAAGGTCATCCCAAGGTCATGATTTATACAAACTTTGTAGAGCTCCATTCCCTGATGCTTCATGCCAAGTTTCAAAATCATAGGCCTTCTGGTTCTGGAGAAGAAGATTTTTAAAGGTTTTTGCTATTTATAGCAATGGCGGCCATCTTGGTCATGTGACCTTGACAATTTATACAAACTTTCATTCACTCTTCCTAAGAATGCTCCACATAAAGTTTGGCTTTGATTGGCCAAGCAGTTTCAGAGAAGATGTTTGAATATTATGGTCATACACATGTAAATAGCCCCGGGGCAGGGGCAGACAACCCTCTGGGCCCAAAATGTTTTCATAAACATAAATCTTCTGTCCATTTGCTAATTCCTATCAAGTTTCCTGCCATTAAATGACATTTTCCTATTTTTTCCCATTCAAATGCATGGGCGGCCTAAATTGACATTGCTGTAAAAAAGGTCAAGATCATCCCAGGGTCATGATTTATATAAACTTTGTAGAGCTCAATTGCCTGGTGCTTCATGCCAAGTTTCAAAATCATAGGCCTTCTGGTTCTGGAGAAGAAGATTTTTAAAGGTTTTTGCTATTTATAGCAATGGCGGCCATTTTGGTCATGTGACCTTGACCATTTATACAAACTTTCATTCACTTTTCCTGAGAATGCTCCACATAAAGTTTGGCTTTGATTGGCCATGTGGTTTCAGAGAAGATGATGTTTGAATATTATGGTCATACACATGTATATAGCCCCGGGACAGGGACAGACAACCCTCTGGGCCCAAAATATTGACATAAACATGAATATTCTGTTCATTTGCTCATTCCTAGCAAGTTTTTAGCCATTTATTGACATTTTCTTATTTTTCCCATTCAAATGCATGGGTGGCCTAAGTTGACCTTGCCGTAAAAAGGTCAAGGTCATCCAAGGGTCATGATTTATACAAACTTTGTAGAGCTCCATTGCCTGATGCTTCATGCCAAGTTTCAAAATCATAGGCCTTCTGGTTCTAGAGAAGAAGATTTTTAAAGGTTTTTGCTATTTATAGCCATGGCGGCCATCTTGGTCATGTGACCTGGACCATTTATACAAACATTTGTTCTCCCTTCCTAAGGATGTTCAACATGAAGTTTGGCTTTGATTGGCCTAGTGGTTTTAGAGGAGAAGATCTTTGGAATTGTGAACGACGGACGACGGACGACGACGGACACCGGAGCAAGGGTATACTATAAGCTCACCTTCGGCTCAGGTGAGCTAAAAATGTTGGAAAAGGGTTGAACAATTTAACTAATTGCTCTATAATTCATTTGTTGCTAGTCTCTGTTTCGTATTCAAATCAAAAACAAGTCAGACGATTTTTATCTTCTAAAATACTCTGATATAACCATTTAAAGGTACAAGTAGGCAATGATCAGAAAACGGTGCAATCAGAAAGAAATTCCCACTCCACAAATCGAGGGATGGGAAAAAACAAAATGACAATCAGGCAGTTAACCAAGAAAACATATAGTAAGCCGAGTGAGCAGCTATTTCCCAATAGACGGCCACTCAGTTACCCGAACTTAACTAAAATATGAAAACGTACATAAGGCTCAAACAGCACAAAATTTCGACTCCAAAACACAAAACAATTAGAACCACAACAGAAGTATCGCCTTGGAACGATTAGTAAAATAAAATTACTGGGGGTCTTAAACCGGTTTCACAGGGACCTAACCTCATCCTCATCTTCTGCAGTGGTTCACAAAATTTAACTAGTTGTTCGGTTCTCGTGGTGAATCTCTCTATCTATTCAATGAATCATCAAGGACAAACGAATAAAACATGATAATCACTCTGGTGAATCAAAAACGAGGACTCGACAGATTCGGTAAGCTGCCCGACGATGGAGCTTTCCTTTTTTAAAATAGACATTTGCGTATTTTACTGGTATACCTGTTTGTATTCTTCAAATGTGGCTCTGATCTGTGCCCTGTTCTTTTTCACCAGAATCTCTTTAAACGTGTCATCTTCTGGGTCAATTGATATTTGACCATCCTGTAACCAGAAAAAGAATTTGAATCAGCATACCATTTTCGCTGTATTAACCATATGGTAAGTTTTATTTTCAGAATACCTTCCGTTTTACTTATACAAAGGTAAAAGTGGGCAACGATCTACATTTACTTACAATTCTACTTACAACAGAGCATCATAAACATGAAAAACCGACGTTCATAGAAAGACCGTGACCAAACCTATTGGACTCATGTGGCATGAATGTTGTTTTTTTTTACAAATAAAACAGCATCATGATAAGCAAAATGGTCAGCTCTTTCCTAAATGTAGCAGCGTGTAAAACCTTAAAGAACTTCAAGAACACAACAGAGAAACAGGAAGAATAAAGAGACAGCGTAAAGATGTAAAATTGTAGTATATTTTATGCAACACATGTATCTGGCTATCGTCGCCGGTTTTATAAAGGGTCACTGATAAGGGTTCAATACCCAAAATTGCGCAATAGGGCACATACTACCTCCCTTTGAACATTTTCACTGCTTCCAAAAGATAAAACTTTTATATGAATTTATTTTCATAGATACCTTATACAGTTTCCTAGCATCGTCCTGAGCCTCTTGTCTATTGATTATTGTACTCTGATCTCTCCCGCCCTCCAGTAACCCTACCAACATGTCCTCTAGACCGAAACTTGTGTCAGACTTAATATCAGTGGCTAGGTCCTTGCCATATTCTGCAATACAGTAATATCATTAGCATTGTAGCAGTTGTAGCTTACTTAGGTCTTCCAATAGACATATCTTGTGTTAATAATAATAATAATAATAATAATAATAATAATAATAATACATGTAATAATAATAATAATTATAATACTAATGGATTTCTGATAAAATCGACTGTGGATTTTAGCAATACTATTTTAAGTGAAATATTTTAATTAGGGTCCTGCCTAAGTTTAAAAATAATGCTTGCTTCTTTAAATTTTGTTATTTTATGTTATTGGGCAATACGAAAATAAAGTCATAACTGTTTTGCAGCCCGCAGATTAATATCCATTCATTACGAAAACATGTCCATGCAATATACAGAGATTTTTTCAGTTGTAAAAATTGAAAATTTTCAGTACAAAACTTTTAATATTTTTCTTATTTTTGCTCAAAACATAGATTGTGGGTACACGTTAGAACCGCCTCGCCGTGGCGGTTCCAACGAGCACCCACAATTTATGTTTTGGAGCAAATAATAAGAAAAATAGGCCTACCCCTGCATACCCCAGTTTTGCTATATAACAGTGGGGTTTGAGGGGGTACATATTTCACGGATATGTTTTCCTGATGTTTTCATCTGGAACACCAGTTACTGCCAACTGAGGCTAGTAGCAAAATGATCAAAGATTTCCATTTCAATATTAACGGGAAAGGCTGGCGACATTGGCAAGGATGGTATACAATGAACATACCTTCTTTATATCGCTGTTTTATGGCTTCTAGCTCCTGAAAATACAAGTTGATGCAAAAATGAATTTTATTTTTATACACTAAAATTATGTAATCAGTGATACATATAGTTCTTAGAAAAAATATGACTGCAGCTATGAGCGATAAATACTTTCAATTAAGAACATCATTATAATAATAAGACCATACTGGTCGACCAAAAATGACAAACACTTTCATGAAGTCATATTTTGAAAATTGTTTCGACATTTCATCATCGAATTCTAAAATAATCGACAGCAGCAAATACCAGGTCTCATTTTATAAAACTACACTTTATGATTCCAAGTTAATCCAATTGACTCCATACCAGTAAAAAAATCTTGTCAGACAAAGAACACTTTTGATCAAAACAGAAGGTGTAAACCTGCACACCCATACATATAAGGGTTAGTTGTTTACTTTAGTACTGATTTACATAGCTGCAGATTTCAGACGTAATGACACCACAACGTTGGGTAGATGTCCCATAAAAAGGGAGGCAACGTCCCTAAATGACCATAGTCTTTGTCTGGGACGCTTAAGCAGTATAATAAACGAATAATAACAGAGGGTTTCGCTCCAACTAGTCAGACACAACGCCAGGTATGCCACAAAGCTGTCGTATGTCCTTTTCTGTTTTTTTTTTCTCTGTGTAAATGATATACTTGTAATTGGTAATAATATTTCTATCAATGTCAGTCTTTTCGCAGATGATACATCTCTGTTTATAGTAATTGAGAACGCAGAGTCGATTTTTAAATCCTGAATGAGGCAATATATTGAGATGATGTTTTAACCTGTGGCGATCGTGTTGACAATATCCCTATTAACACTGATTCAGTCGTGCCAAGACCTTCAATAGCGTCGTGTACACAGTAGGCGTCATACTGAGTTGACGTCATCATTAGAGCCAGGACTATCTCTTCAAAATCACCATTCAACTCGGACTCCAGTTCTTCTTCTAGTTTCTGAAAGATGTAATGGGCTAGGGGATGCACTTTTGATCAGGTTCATCAGTTACAAATCTTTAGCAAATGACCAGAACTAGGGTACAGACATTGTGTTTTGAGAATTTCTATTTTTTTAAAAAACATGGGAAAAATCACTCGTAGAAATATAAAATACAACTTCGTAGGTTTTGAACAAAACATCCAGGATTTGAATTGCAACAATATGAGCGTTTCTACGAAAAATACAGAACTTTAATTCCACAAAATCATTTGAGCTGGCTTAGAAAGTACGGGACAAAGAAGCTGTTAGCTTCCACCTCAGTTGATATTATAAACCAAATTATTCGACATTTTGTTTCAATACAACCTGTTGCAATTTAAAGTTTCCAAAAAATACTTAGTGTAGTTTGGTGTTTGCTGTATGCGTATCTTTAACTTGATCTCTTCATCATGGCTTTGTCTTTCTATGACTAAAAGGTTTTGAATAGAAGGTTTATTGAGATAAAAAAAACAATGTCCATAAAAAGTAAATACCCTTCCATATTTGTCTTGATATAGCAGCTTCAGATCTTGTCGTTGTTTGTTGCTTCTGTGTGGTATAATATCAATAATGGCATCCTCGTTTGTACCTAGGCCGTCCATTGCTTCATGTAGACGCTTGCAGTCCGTGTCTGGATCAAATGGTTGCACGGGTTTGACTGTTGGTCCTGCCGGATCTTTATTGGCCTTTATCTTTTGATTTGTGTTTGAAGTCTGCTGTTTGGGTTTCTTTTGTTTTGCATCCCTGTTGGAATGAGATAAACTTTAGGACTTTAGATCTTTAGGAGATTAGGACTTCTAATACAATAACTTACACGTATATTAATGACTATGAAGTAAGTAAAGTATAGCAGTATAGTTTAAATATGTACCCAAATCCTTGTGTGTAAACTCATTAAATCAATATGAACAAGGCTACCCATTATAATTAATTACTAGTACATGTAGTTGAAATTGTGCATTATGGTCCACCTTACATTACGAAAACTTGCCAATGCAATATACATAGAATGGTTTTCAACACACAAAAAATACGTTAGAAAAAAATGTTTTACCCGAAATTGCGCAATATAGTCTATACTTTATCCCTTTGAATGTTTTTATTGCTTCCAAAGGATCAAACTTTTATATTTTATTTGCTATTATTACAGTCTTGTGCCGTGTGGCGGCCCTAAAAAGTCTCCCCGTACACCATCCATAATGCAGATTATATTTTCATTTAGGTCCTTTGAGATCAGTAAATATATTCAGAGTGTTCAAAACACTCACGTTTAGAAACATACTTCTAAGCAATGTTTAAAATATTTGAATCCGTTTTGGAATGTGTCTTTGATTTAGACTTCCCGTGTAAATTTTTCGAAATTACAGTACAAAAGTATGGCTTTCATTGCCAGATTTAAAAGGGCTACTGATGAGGGTTCATTACCCGAAATTGCGCAATATAGTCTATACTTTCTCCCTTTGAATGTTTTTATTGCTTCCAAAGGATCAAACTTTTATATTTTATTTAACATTATTGCTCAAAACATTAATTGTGGGTACACGTTAGAACTGCCTCGTCGATCGGTGGTTTGTCTTCATCATACTTGTCCCCCAGTTAAAACGATAACCGGTGTCCCAGGAAAAGTGGTTTATCTTCATTATACATGTACTACTGTTTTACTTTATTGTGCCTACCTCTCTGTCGTGCTCGTTCCCTTTCGTTCCTGTTGAAACTTAGCCGGATGGCTACCTTGTTGGGAAAGAGCTAGTCATTCTGCTCTTCGAGTGTGTTGTTGGAAAATGTTTTGTTGTGTTTGGTGTATTTTCTTTCCCAACCGCTGTCTATGTCGGGAATTTAAATTTAATTGCATCGATTCCTGGTCCCTCCATTCTTACTAACGATTACCCATAATCAAACTGAATACGAAATGAAGGTGTACCCTGTAAAACCGTTTTACTATATAAAATGGGGGTTCAAGTAGCGTATACATTTCTTGGACATATTTTCGTGATGATTTCATTTAAATATTTTACTGCTTCCAAAGGTTTTATTTCTGCATTCAAAGCAAATGCCAATTATATTGAGAAATTATTTACAATTTAACATTTTTGCAATCTTGTTGGCACAGACCGACTTATTATCAATATAAATTCATGGAAATTTAATGATTTGCACAAGGACGCACAAAGTGGTGATAGTTTTCTCCCCTCCACTTCACACTGGACAGTGTACGTTTTCATATACTGAGTGGCCACCAACTGAGAAATAGCTGTTCACTCGGCTTACGATATGTTCTCTTTGTGTTAGTACCTTACTGTCGATTTATTTTTTTCTCACCTTGGGTTTGGAATGGGAATTTATTTCTGATCATTGTTTATTTTTAATTTTTTAACAGTTTCAGCACAACATATATGGAGAATAAAGGGTTTTCTTATCAATTGAAGCAATGTGTTAATTTTACTGACTGTTCCCAGCGCTCCAGGAGTAAGATTGTCATTCTGTTGGGAAAGAATTAGTCGTCTTCTCCATAAAGAATGTAACATTTTCTGTCATCAAGTATTTCCCTTGGCTTTAGTCTTTCCCACCTGGTGTCTTGGCTGAGACACAGTTTGCATATGTTTTGAAACAAAATTCTTGCAAATGTCATGCCCTTTGGTTTATGCAATTCTCCATCAGCATTTAAGAAATTAATTTGGCAAGTGTTTAGGACTCTATAACTGTTGATCTTCCCAACTAATATCATTAAAATCGAATTGTTACCTACAACAGCAGTCACACATTAGCGTATAAGTGAAACGCGCGCCGGGCGTGTTGAAAAAATACAAATTTTCCACATACGCCAGACGCACGTCGGAGACACGTCCAAGGCGCGTTAAGCGCGCGATGGGTACGCTTGGTGTACGTCCGGCGCGCATCGCTAAAAGTCGGCGCGCGTTTCGTGCGCGTTTGGGATAAATAAAATTTTAAACATGCTTAAAAATTTTCTAGAAGTTGGGCGTGTGTCGGGCGTGTGACCTACACTCTACAAGTACGTTCCACGCGCGTTACAGGCGCGTTGAATACGTTTCGAACACGCCCAGCACACGCCGAGCACACGTTTCAAGCACGTCGTATACGCTACGTGCGCGATTCGATTTTAACCGGATGCTGGTTTTGGCGAGTGTGGAACGCACCTGTAACGTGTGCCAAGCGTGGTTGGAGCGCGCATGAAATGCTTACAGCGCGTTTGTAGCGCGTGCCTAGCGTGTCTGGGATGTACGACAAACGTACTCCAAAACTTTGAGATTTTTTATACGTCCGGCACACGCCTCAGTCACGCGCTAATGTGTGACTGCAAAAGCGAGTTAAAGGAACAAATCAATTTTATACGTCCGAAATCTTCAGCGTGTTGAGATTTTTCATACGCCCGGCGCGCGTTTGGGTTATACGCTACTGTGTGACTGCTGTTAAAGAGAAAATGATGCAATCAATATCAGCCATTAAGATATAGTTTCTTTACAATTGCAGCATAATTGTCTGGCATCCATTTCCATTTTTCTAGTGGGAAACTGATGAAGGTTATACAAAATTGTGAGGTATGGCCCACTCTATCTCTATAGAATACATTTCTTCTTAAGATTGAGCCAACTTTTATATTTTTATTTGTACACATGATGAAACCAACCGGCATGGTTTTAAACACAGTATAGGTGAACCAATTCATGAATACAAACAGGTGCAAAAGACAATATCTAAAGCTGTGAATTATAAAAGGTTAGCATAGGTAACGTGTAATGACAACATAAACACAAGGTGTCAAGTCCAGAAAATATATTTCAATGTTTTACTTTCATGAAAATATCACAGTCATTATTTTATCACTTGAAAAAGAAATGTAAACTTTTAAATATTAGTAGAATTCAGTTATGTTATATAAATATATATCATGAAAAAAGAATACTATTTCATTACAGAAGTCAGCATAAAATATTACAAAATGTCAACATCAATTTTACAATGTGAACATAAAATATCAAAATCATCAACAACATTAAACATTTAAAATATCAACAAAGTAAAAAATTATCAGATCTCTTTGATTCAAAACTTACATTGCAAAATAAAACATGAGCTGCCTGATGAGAAAACCAACAATCTGCTTATGCAAAAACAAATACATAGATCAGCTTAACGGTAACTGCGAAGCTGATCAGCGCCTTTGTTTTTGCTACACAGATAGAACATTACTTCTACTTTCTAAACCCCAAATTCCCAGCCTCTAGCCATCTTCTGTGCTTGTACAGCTTGGTTTGTGTTGAACCTGTACCAAAACCACATTGTCGGTTTTCTTATCAGACAGCTCAACTGATGATGATGATGAGCCTGTTTCATGAAACATGTTTTGAATGATAAATGCTTTGATGTGTTAAATGTCCCAGTCAACAATTTTTCAGTCTTGCTGTGACAAAGTCACTGATTCCTGGGTATTTATCAGTATAATTGGGAGTAAATATGTTTTGCACAATGGAGTTTTAACCAGACTTCTTGATGCAGATCCTGATTCAATGAACACTAGGCCACTACACTCCCTGAAATACACATTACGAAAACACGCCCATGTAATATACATTGATTTTTAAAGTTGTAAAAATTGAAAATTTTCAGTAGAAATCTTTTGATATTTTTTTTTTATTTTTGCTGAAACATAGATTGTGGGTACACGTTAGAACCACCTCGGCAACCTCGCTGAGGCAGTTCTAACAATAACCCACAATCTATGTTTTGGAGCAAAAATAAGAAGAACCCCAGTTTTACTATATAAAAGTGGGGTTCTAGGGGGTGTACATGTCACCGACATGTTTTCCTGATGCATGAGCTGTGCAATAAGTAAATATGCATTTTACCGCACTGGCATTACAAACTCTCTTCTTCCTGAATATCATAAGTGGCACATCTATTCATTTTCTTTGGTTGAACAGTCTGTTTTTTTCGTTTTACCCTTACAGACACACACTTTCAAATAGTAAAAATAAATGCAAGAGCAAATCTCAAATATATTGCCACAATAATGCTTTGTGGCTCTTGCATGCTTGAAGGTATGTTATAGTTTATATGTTTATGATAAATAAAAAGTGTAATGGTCAAATATGTTGGCTCATATGATTTGTAAGGTAGCACTTTATTTCTTACTTCCATGAAGCCCAAGTTAAAGATGTGGAAAAATGCCAAAGTAAACTTTCTTAAAGAGACTGCTGTACTTTTAAGCCCCATGGTGGTTTAAACAACCAGTGAAAACTTGTTAACTCCTCAATATTTTCAGGATGTAGGCATTTTAATAGTAGTTTACCATAAAGTAAACTAGTTATTCTTTCCAGATAATTTATTCAACGATTACCTTTACACAATCTTCTTTATTTCTACAATGAAGACCTGTCATAAATTATAAGCCGCCTCGTGGGAAAACCAACAATATGGTTTCCGAACTCGTCCGACACAAACCGACCTGTACAAGCACAGAAAAGAGCTAGAAGCTTGAAATTTCGGATTTAAGTAGAAGAGCAATTGTACTATCCGAGTAGCGAAAACAAAGGTGCTGATCAGCTTCACAATTACTGCGAAGCTGATCTGTGCCTTTGTTTTCGCCTACGCAGATTGTTGTTTTTCCCATGGGGTGGCTCTTATGTTTGTATGAACTACATGTACTTTATTGAAGGATTATATGGTTTTAATTGTTTGATTTGATGCCATTTTCCACAGTAAACTGGTGAGAGGCTTATTCTACCACACCTTATCTGGACATGCAGTTGGCCAGTATCTTATGCACATTTTAGCCATTAACAGGCAACAAGCAGATGGGGCTGACCATGGTAAAATATTGTCATTACAAAATCTGTAGCTATGATATTACAGGACATAATATAGGATGGTAATAATTTAATATGCTATTTAGAAATTGTCTATGTTATCAATTATTTAAAAATATTTTGATTGACAAAATAAAAGCATTTGATTATTTCTGAAAACATAATACTGAAGGGTCAATGCAAACCATACAAGAGGAAAAACTCTGGTATATTGCAATGTCAGATTTGATTAGTGTGTAGACATAAAAAAAGTAGATTTTGCAAATGATGAATATTCATGAAATAAGTAAAATGATATGTTCAATGCACTATAGTTTTTGCTATTGGGCAGCAAAAATTCAAGCATTGATTCTCATCATTAAACAAGAACTCCGCGGAGGTCGATATTGCACCTGCATCGGGCAAAGTCAACAGACCCTGAAATATAGTTCAAGGGCAAACTTGTTAACTCCTCAATATTTTCAGCATGTAGGCATTTTAATAGTAGTTTACCATAAAGTAAACCAGTTACTCTTTCCAGATAATTTATGCAACGATTACCTTTACACAATCTTCTTTATTTCTACAAGGAAGACCTGTCATAAATTATGAGCCGCCTCGTGGGAAAACCAACAATATGGTTTCCAAACTGGTCCGACACAAACTGGCCTGTACAAGCACAGAAAAGAGCTAGAATCTTGAAATTTCTGATTTAAGTAGAAGAGAAATTGTACTATCCAAGTAGCGATCTGCAAAGCTGATCTGCGCCTTTGTTTTCGCCTATGCAAATTGTTGGTTTTCCCATGGGGCGGCTCTTATGTTTGTATGAACTACATGTACTTTATTGAAGGATTATATGGTTTTAATTGTTTGATTTGATGCCATTTTCCACAGTAAACTGGTGAGAGGCTTATTCTACCACACCTTATCTGGACATGCAGTTGACCAGTATCTTATGCACATTTTAGCCATTAACAGGCAACAAGCAGATGGAGAACTGACCATGGTAAACTATTGTTATTACCAAATCTGTAGCTTTGATATTACAGGACATAATGTAAGATGGTAATAGTTTAATATGCAATTTAGAAATTGTCTATGTTATCAATGATTTAAAAAGTATTTTGATTGACAAAATAAATGTGGTTGATTATTTCTGAAAACATAATACTGAAAGGTCAATGCAAACCATACAAGAGGAAAAACTCTGGTATATTGCAATGTCAGATTTGATTAGTGTGTAGACATAAAAAAGTAGATTTTGCAAATGATGAATATTCATGAAATAAATGAAATGATATGTTCAATGCACTTGAGCTTTTGCTTAAGGGCAGCAAAAATAATAAAGTATAGATTCTCATCATAAAAATATGTAAAACATTGTAGAACATGCCTTCTGATATATACTGTATTTTTGTGGCTCTTCAAATGATAATTTTGGGGTTGAATATTTTAGCTAAAAACAAAATGTGTAATTCCTGTTAGTAGCCCATTTAGAAGTAAATGCTGATTTTAATTATACACAATTAAAAGGGCTTCAAAGTGTACCAGCAATTCATGACTGAAAGCCATCATAGGGAATGATGCATAATCCTGTAAACTGCTATGGACTAAACAATTTGGTAATGTTGGCACAATGCTTACAAGCAAGAAATAAACTTAATAACATATAAATCAAAGAACATATTGAAAGTTTTATTGGTGTGTATATATTAAATACAGATAAAATGAAAGTCTTGTGTAGATTTCAATTACAAATATACCATGTCATACAATAATTCAAGAGTGAACCTTTTTTCTGTTGGTACCTTCCTTAACAGAAGCACAGACAATCTCAGTGTTCAGTTCAGTACACAATCTGTTTTCCACTGAAAAATTTCAATGGCTTTCTAGTTCTAGCTCAGTATGCTTCCTACTCTTTCGAAAGATATTGAAGTCA
Organism: Rugalucina vietnamica; assembly: GCA_964017185.1. NCBI lineage: Eukaryota > Metazoa > Mollusca > Bivalvia > Lucinida > Lucinidae > Rugalucina > Rugalucina vietnamica. The sequence goes on from OZ024872.1 coordinate 3,516,957, forward strand.
AGTTTCTTCAAAAACATAATCTCAAAAGCATTACAACATCCAAGGTTTTCTCACAATAGAATTTACACCACAACAAAATGTGACTGTGTATGTGATCAGATAACAAAGGTATTTGGTAATGATGGATGACTATTTGTCGATTCTCCATTCATGTATGATGTGTTATCATTAGAATAATTTCTGAAAATTTATTCTACTAAGAATCCACAATATATATTTTGTTTGTTTGAGTAGTTGCTAAATGTCCCAGTGAGTCCACAATTTTTCAGAAATGAACCCTGGGTACTTCACCAGTACTATGGTTACTACATGTTTTGAGCCTGCTTTGAAGTTTTGTGCTTCACCACAGAGCCACACCCTCCCTCAAGCTTTTAGTGACTAATGGTGTGGATTCTTCTTAGAACTGTCTTTCTGAGGTTATTTCATGGGTGCCCACACATTAGATATTTTATTGAAAATCACCAAATAACCTTATTATCTGATCAATCGGGAGAAGGTTTATGTCACGACTATATCGGGTGATCACCGCAACACTGTGTAACACTATGCATCCTCTTACTTGTTGATGATAGCTAGTAGCAGATTCTTGTGGCTGGCCGTAACTTCACGATTAACTGTATCCCACAATCCTTTGCCAGATAATTCTACATATTTTGCTTTGATGTCTAATAAATCAATCTGAAAATGTCAAATTTAAAATCAAATCAATTAAGGAAAAGTCATGCAAGCATGATAATGATAAGTTTGGGTTTATAGCAATGTTTTTCACTTAATTTGCCTATGTATACAGTATACTGTTTGAAAATTTAATTTTCATCTTGTGTAATATATATCAAAATTGGGATTGTATGGAGCTAGAATATTTTAACAGCTTCTAATTTGACCAGTTATCTATACCTACAATACAGATAATATTTTAAGTGTGGGGTAACTCCTTAAATAATTCATTATTCAGTCTCAGTGCAAGAAAGAAGCCATTCACTGAACTATTTTTACAAAGCAAAGTTAATAAAACATTGAATTTAAAAACAACATGAAATAGGAGACAAACAAGTCTCATTTAACAGTCTATGCAAAAGACATACAGACAAATAGAAAGAAAATGGATGGACAGACAGACACAAACAGAAGCATGGACAGACAGGCAGGCGGATGAACAGATGGACTGATGTACAGACACACAGACATACACCTACTTCAGATCTACCAACAATTGTTCTGATCAACAAGTTCTCATTCATTGTACCAATAACAGACAGACAGACAGACAGACAGACAGACAGACAGTCAGTCAGACAGACAGACAGACAGACAGACAGACAGACAGACAGACACACACCTACCTCAGATCTACCAACAATTGTTCTGATCAACAAGTTCTCATTCATTGTACCAATGACAGACAGACAGACAGACAGACAGACAGACAGACAGACAGATGTACATACTGACAGACAGACAGACACCTACCTCAGATCTACCAACAATTGTTCTGATCAACAAGTTCTCATTCATTGTACCAATGACAGACAGACAGACAGACAGACAGACAGACAGACAGACAGACAGACAGACAGACAGACAGATGTACATACAGACAGACAAACAGGCACATACCTCAGATCTAGGTACTATTGTTCTGATCAACAAGTTATCATTCACCATACCCTTGAAACAACTATTAATAGCCTCAGTGTAGAACAGGACGGGGTCTCCTACTGCTTTGGCTGTAAACACAGAATAGCATGTATCCAATTAAAAATTGGGCATTCTTGTTCATAACAGAAATGCACCATAATTCTCTGAGGTACCAGTATTAGTTTATCACATTTTAATTTTGTGCTTGATATAACCTAAGATCAAATCCTACATTCTATGGTGCCGAATTGTATCTTTCTGACACTATACTGTTTACTATGGGTATATTGGTGAACAAATGTAAAGGAATTGTCATAAATCAAAGTTTACAGGAGAAAAATAAATAAGCTTTAAGCTTTCATTCAAATCCCTATCTATTTGTATGTGTTTACATTGTTTATGATTCTGAATTAAATATGCTTTAACTAAAGCTTTGCTCGTTTGCTTGATTTGGTTCTTAATGTCCCAATCAACAATTTTTCAGTCATGTTGGGATACAGTCACCACTTCCTGGGTACTTAGGCTGTAAAATGAGTAGTTGATGTGTCTTGCTCAAGGGCACATCATGTGGGCAGTAGAATTTAAAACAACAACCTCAGATTTAGAAGTTTGTGTCTACCATCACATCAGGAAAGCATGTCCGTGTAATGTATAACCCCTTGAACCCCATTTTAATATACAGTACAGTTGTTGCGATGCTTTGAGCGATCGTGCAACGCGCAAACAATTTTAATCCCTTCTAAAAACATTTTGCAACTGACTCGCGTGTCACTTGCGAATCACTCGCGAGTGGCTCGCGAGTGACGCGCAAGTTTTACGTATTACAGTTTGTGAGGGACGCGCAAAGTTCTTTTGGTTCGTCGCGCATCGCGCATGGATCTTTGCGCGATGCGTGATGTGATTCATCGCACTATAACATTCAAGTACATGTACTTATAAAAAGTATTTGTAACTTGAATTACTACTTTTTTTGCTTAGTTTCAACACGTTTTTGTAAATGACGCTCGATTTAACTACAAGTACATGCATGTTTGGCTATAAATCAATTGTTTTGTCCTTTATGTTTGGGACTATTTCGGACAGTCCTAAATATGTTTGGGGCTATTTCGGACATAAAAAAACCCACAATACAATTAACTTGTTCGGTGTTAAGTACATGCTAGCCAATTAGCCAGGCTACTGTATGACAGTGAGTTGGTGTTAGTCAAGCATCAAAATTGTTTGAAGCATAACAAGTCATTTTTATCAAATGAAAAAAATGACTGAGGCTCATCTTGCTTATCTTATTTTTACCATTATCTACTTTAATTAAACCACAGCCCACCGCGTAAAATTGCATTAGCGCAAAAAGTTATTTTTACTCAAAACATAGAATGTGGGTACACGTTAGAACCGCCCGCGATAGAACCGCCTCGCGGGTGGTTCTAACAAATGCCCACGATCTATGTCTTGGAGCAAACATTAGAAAATTAGGTATACCCCTGTATACCCCAGTTTTGCTATTAGAAAATGTTTTCGTGATGTTTAGTTAAGTTTGGGTAACTGAGGGGCCGCCTATTGGGAAGTAGCTGCTCACTCGGCTTACAATATGTTCTCTAAGTATAAGTACCTAATTGTCATTTGTTTTTTTCCACCTCGGTTTTTGGAGTAAGAATTTCTTTCTGATTGCGCCTTTTCCTGATCATTGCCTACTTGTATCTGTTTAATTACCAAGACTGAGAAAAAGAACGCTTGGCTTAATAGAAAAATTCTTCTCCATACGTGTATTTGGGATAGCTAAGGTATGTGACGGGGCTCACCGCAGACCTTCTGTTTACACCATTTTCTTCTCATTATTTAGATAGAAAATATACAGTGTATCAATTTTCCTTCGGGTCAGACGAATATTCTACATGTACATGTATCTCTAGCCTAATCCCTTTGTACTACCTTTGTACGAAGCATATCTACATGTATTAAGTATGAATACTTGGAGGGACCAGGCAGTAATCGATGCAATCAAATTTGACATACATGCTGACATCAGGTGGGCATGAAAATTCAATATAAAACATTTTTTACAACACACCTTACGAGCAAGACTGTTTAAATTGTATAAATCGCGCATATATGATTCACGTCGCGCGTGTTTGACAAATGGTTTTGCGCGTTTGCCAGATGATCGCGCAAGATTGCGCGAAGTTTGCGAGTGACTCGCTAGTCACTCGCGAGTAAAGATAATCCCCTACGCGCAACCACGCGCGACGCGCAAATGCGCGTACGCTCAAAGCATCGCGACAACTGTACTTTAGCAAAACTGGGGAATGCAGGAGTATTCCTACAGTTCTTATTTTTGCTCCAAAACATAGATTGTGGGTACTCGTTAGAACTGCCTCAGCAAGGCGGTACCCACAATCTATGTTTTGAGCAAAAATAAGAAAAATATCAAAATTTTTCAGCTGAAAACTTTCAATTTTTAAAGCTAAAAAAATATATCTATTTATTGCATGGGAAAGTTTATGTAATGAGGAAAGCAGACTCTGGCATTCATCAAAGTAAACTTGAGACAGTTGTTTCACAACATGCCTTTAATACTAATTGGAGTGCTTACCAACTAATAAATAACCATCATCATCCTCATTCATAACTTGTGATATGGCTGTGTAAATGTCTTGTCCTGCCAGCTGTAAAAGATACATGTTTTCATTCACTCAGTCATTGAAATTGTAATCAAAATCAGTAATTTGAAATCATACATATAGCAAGTTTCTTTCAAGTGATGCATTACAGAGAGTTAGCTACAATATGGTTTTAAAAATAGTTAAATCCAGACATTTAATATTACAGCCAGATCCAATCGCACAAATGAAATATACTCCTTCTCAAAAAAATCCGGTCACCTAAAGTTGTAAGAATTGTAACACTTGTTAGCATCCTTCATATTTTGCTTACTCTGGTCATACTCTTCAAAACACTTTTCCAAATCCAAAACTGCAATGGATGTTGCTTTGTCATGGATTTACAGCCTATAAATAGACAATGCCATATTCAGATAGAGCATGCTGGAACTTTCGTCCGGAAGGCTGTAGAGTCCCTAGATCAAATCCACAACTCTGAATATCAGACGAGTAGCTTTATGTGTACAGCACAGATGAGTCTACACTGCATTTGTATCCGGGGGGAGCCAGCAAGGATGGGTCATTAGAATGGAATGACCCACTAGATACCCCACCCATTTAAACCTTATTTACTATAGAATATCTGCGTTCGAGACTGAGCAATAGACATACACTGTATGAATATTAATTTTATACATTGACTTTGTCAAGGACAATTAAACTGACTAAAAGTGGAAAACAGTTATGTTTATATGTTGGGTGGTTGAAAAACAATTGGGTGACCGGATTTTTTCAGGGAGGAGTATAAAACAGAAAAGAAATGAAAAGTAAAAGTAATAACTACATGTATGATCATCTGAGACACAAAGTGTACACATAGGAACATAACCTTGTTATTATCACTGTTAATCTAAATGTATATTTGTGGCACTTTGAGCCATCAATATAGTGTTAGTTTGCTAAAACAGTACCTTTTCATATTCCATGTATGTAGCATGAACTTGAGACTGGCTTCTTTGTGTGACAAGAGTTTTAAATGTTTCCCCTTTCAAGTCCAGGGAACCATCCTGCAATTATGAAAATGAATGTTTGAATTTGCAGTCTGTAAATTTTTCTAACAGCTGTAAAAATTGAAAATGTTCATTTGATTTTTTTTTATTTTGTTCTTTCTGCTCAAAAAACAGAGATTGTGTGTATATGCAAGAACTGCTTTCTCAAGAGAATGTATGAATGGTTTCACTTAACCACTTTTTCTGGGCATTCTCAGACCATTTTAGCAATTAACCAGTAATCAGATGGACAGTTAGTTAGAAATAAGCTTTGCATGTTAAGTACAAGCAGCCAATCTTTTTCACACAGCCCCAGTAATCAGTAATCAACATCAATTCATATTGATTTCAAAGTCTGAGGGTTGGGCAAAACCATACCTTAAACATTTCCTGAGCATCTTTCTTGGCTTGTTCTCTGTTGACCTCTGACCCTGGTTCCCGCTCTGTCTTACACAGAGCCATGATGAGGTCCCCATAGTCTCCCCGACAGTCTCCACTGATGCCCTTCTCCATGTCAGACTTGTATGCTGAAAACATCACATGGAAGTTGGAACACATTAATTTAAATGGTGATGCAATTTAAGCATTCCAAGAATAGTTTGAGCCGCATCATGGGAAAACCAACAATGTGGTTTCTGAACAGGTCCGACACAAACTGACCTGTACAAGCACAGAAGATGGTTATAGACTAGAAATTTTGGATCTAGAAAGTAGACGAATTGTACTAACCGTGTAGCGAAAACAAAGGCGCTGATCAGCTTCGCAGTTACTACAAAGCTGATCTGGGCCTTTGTTTTTGGCTATGCAGATTGTTGGTTTTCCCCTGCGGCGGCTCATTAGTTAAATACTTTTTATATCAGTCATAACTTAGCAGTTCTCATACATCTACTTAGAATCACTATAGTGACCAAAATGATGTAAAATGCTTGTCTTGCAATATAAGCTTATGCACATACTTTTTGGAAAACCCCTTGGCATGTGCTTGATGGAGCAAGTGTGCAAGATAGAATGAATATGGTTTTGTGAACAAAATGTGTTTCTTAAAGATGTGCAATGGAATAAAAGACATATTTGAGCCACCTCATGAGAAAACCAACAATCTGCATAAGCGAAAACAAAGACGCAGATCAGCTTCGCGGTAACCACGAAGCTGATCAGCACCTTTGTTTTCACTAAACGGATAGAACAATCCCTCTTCTACTTATATCCAAAATTTCAAGCATCTAGCATTCTTCTGTGCTTGTACAGGCTGGTTTGTGTCAGACCTGTTCGGAAACCACATTGTTGTTTTTTCCACGAGGTGGCTCATATTTTTCTCTTGCTGACATTCAAAGACGCCTACCTTGTCTGTAATAGTCTTTTATGGCTTTCAGTTCCTGAAAGTGAAAAAACAATGACATTTTGTTATTATTGTATTTTATCACCACAAGATTTCTTTCAAATATATACCATACAAATTTTAAAAGTGTAGTACTATGTACATTTTATTGAACATATCCTCTTAATGATTAGGAAAAGAAAATCTACTAGCCTTACTTGCTCAAACCTAACACCTACCTTGCTAGACCTGGTACACAATATACCAATCAATGTCAACTCAGAGGTGCCCTTCTGTGCCACTGCCTTATGTATGACATAAGCATCATACTCTGGGGGGCAAAACAACAACAATTTGTTCTGACCATATATCCACTAAATGATCAGGAAAAGAAAATCTACTAGCCCTTTTTGTATAAACCTAATGCCTACCTTGCTAGATCTAGTACACAATATGCCAATCAGCGTCAACTCTGAGGTGCCCATCTCCTCTACTGCTTTGTGTACCACGTAGGCGTCATACTCTGTGGGTGTCATCAGGAGTGCAAACACAATCTCCTCAGTGTCACCTTGAAGTTCTGACTCAAGGTCAATCATAAGATTCTGAAATATTGGTATAAAAAGTGTAAGTCATTGTGAAAATAAATTCGCAAATAAGTGGTGTAATCATTGTCCTAATAATTGAGCTGAGTGCTTTTTGCATGGCCAGTTTGTTTACTCATTTTTTTATCATTTCTTTTTTAATTCTCGGTTATCTGGTATTACTGATTCACATCCTTGACAAAATATTACAAAGGCACAACTTGATGGCCAAAATCTAAATATATGTGCTTAGGTGTCTTGAGATAAAATTTTTAAATGATACACTGTACAACTTAATTTTTTGAAAAATAGATCCTGGTTTTGAACATTTACAAGTAGGAGAACCACTCAATAGAAACACCAAAACCTTGTAGATGAAAGAACAAACCATACTATCTTAAATTATCAGTCTTGGGTAGATACAATTTAGATTGAATTCTATTACATAGATGCCATAGAATAGCAAACGGATTGATAGACTAAAATTTGGGATGTTTATGCTTTGAATAAACTTTGAGTAGCAGAGCCATAGCCTTTTAAGATAAAGAATTATAAGAGCCACACCATGATTAAAGTATCTTTATTCTATTGATATTATAGTCATAATGCATATTCTAATGTACTTGAGTATGTAACATGTCATCTGATTGGATAACATCAAAAATCTGCGACAGTCTATTCTGCAATATACTGTGGGAAACGCAACGTCACTTGTAATTGGTTATATGTCCCTCATGATGCTAACGTTTCGAGAAAAAAAATACATGATCTGTTTCGAATTCTGGTTAAATTCAAATTAATCTATTTTATAGTTAAAAAGTACATTAGAATAGTGATAATATTCAAAATTTTCATTTGGGTGGTATATTGTCATATACATGGTCGAAAATCAGATAATACACTGTGACCAAAATGAAAACTTTGAATACAGTTGTCCCCTAAATATTATGGCTGGAATCATGTTTAGAAACCAAGAAGAAAGGTTAACTCATGATGTAGCTCCCAACATGCTAAAATGAAAAACTAGAAATTGGCTGCAAGCAAGGCTTTCAGTATACCCTCAGCAAAATTATCTAAGGCCAATAACTTCCTTTAAGTCAAACATGCAAAACATTTGTCAAAAATATCTTTTCAGCATTATAATCCTTCATGAAAATCCTCCGTATGTCTGACTCATGTCTGTAAGGTATTAAATAATATACTGAAAGCTCAGGGAGTACAATTATTGTTGATTTCACTGTACACTGTTGATCATTATTTATCATGAGAAATGGTCAAAAATTGGCTATGCTAAAAAAAAGCTGTAAATTTGTCAAAAATAAATTATTCAGCATAAGAATTATTCATGCACATCTGAAATATATCTGGAACAAGTGTGCAAAGAATTCAAATGAAACTATGAAAGCACTAGGAGGACTTGATTTCATAAAGTATGATCTACCAGCCGTATTGAATATTAGCGATGGTTGAAAAATGTCTAAGTTGAAAAATGCTGTAAATTTGTCAAAAATTATTTTTTCACCAATAAAATTCTTTATGCACATCTTCAATATGTCTGTAACATGTCTGCAAAGTATTGAAAAGAATTACTGAAAGCCCCAGGAGGAGTTGGATTTCACAAAGTATGTACTACATGTATCAACCATAATTGAATATAAGCAGAAATGGTCAAAATTGGCTAAGTTTAAAAAGCTGTAAATTTGTCAAAACTAAAATTTTCAGCATAAAAATTCTTCATGCACATCTTCAACATATCTAGAACAAATCTGCAAAGAATTAAAAAGAAACAATGAAAGCCCTAGGAGGAGTTGATTTCACAAAGTATGCACTTCCAACCATTATTGTATGTAAGCAATAGTCGAAAAATGGCTAAGTTAAAAAAATGCTGTAAATTTGTCAAAAACTATTTTTTCAGCATTATAATTCTTCATGCACATATTCAATATGTCTGTAACATGTCTGCAAAGTACTGAAAAGAAATACTGAAAGCCCTAGGAGGAGTTGATTTCACAAAGTATGTACACTCCCGGTAAAAAAATAACAACATATTCCGCGTTTCTCCGCAACCATGGCAAACGCGAAATTTTCATTTCTCGGAGAAACACCGCGAAATAAGCCAGGTAGACAAAATAGTCTGCGTGAAATTCCTCGGTGTTTCTCGGTGAAATTTCTCTGTGTTTCTCCGAGAAAGGTAATTACCTGGATTTGTCGATCAAAGTCGGTTTCGCGGAGTTTCTCGGAGACATTTTAAAAATAAGTACATGTATGATATTTTTGAATAAATATAAAAGATTTAAATTTAAATTTTCACAAGTATGTAACTTAAGGATATTACCTAATTGTTTAGATGTCTTACAATCCACATTTAATGTTTTGTTTACATTAAATTCTATAATGAATTTTATCACCTGTGTTGCATTTCACACCATCTACGATTGCTCGATCTTTGGATATAAGAATGGATGCGAAACTCATTTAATATTTAAGGGCGTCGTTAGACATTCATAGCTTGAACATCGTCCTTTCCGGCATAGAATGAAATTACCACACTTCCAACAAATGGATAATACGTATCCAGAAAAACATGTCCGTGAAATATGTTTCCCATTACACCCCACTTTCATGTACAAAACTGTGGTTTGCAGGGGTCACGTATATCTATTGTTCTTATTTTTGATCAACATATTCTGTGTGTATTCGTTAGAACCGCCTCGGCGAGACGGTGCTAAGGTGTACCAACAATCAATGTTTTGAGCAAAATTATTAACATGTCAAAAATTTTGCTTTCGAAAAAAATCTCCATACATGTATCTTGCATGGGCAAGTTTTCGTAATGAATAACATTTGATCGAAGGTATTTAATTCTGTACAATAGCAATGATTTAATAGGCTGTTTGCTTTATTACACGCATGTCAGGATAAACACGGGCCATCAAAATGAGAAGAATATACGGGCTGCAACCTCTTCTTTGCGAAGCGAACACACTATCTTTAAGACCACTGCGGCCAGTCTTATTTATGTTTCGCACCTTAGTCGTCCGCTAGCATTACTTGGTAAGCTGTTAACGTACTAACCGTAATCACATATAAAGATTATGGCTAAATATAAATCACAATTGATCTGACCACTCGTACAGGTATACTGGTACGTATTATATCGAAACTACATGTAGTAGGAAGGAATTTTCATGAAAAGTTTTTCTCATGAAAAGGTACAAGTAGGCAAAGATCAGGAAAAGGCGCAATCAGAAAAAGATTCCCTATCAAAAAACCCGAGGTGGGAAAAAACCAAACTAACAATCAGGTACCTATACCATGAAAACATTTCGTAAGCCGAATGAGCAGCTATTTTCCCAATAGGTGGCCACTCAGTTACCTTTACTTAACTAAAAATATGAAAACATACATAAGGCGCCAACAGAAACCACAAAGCCGTATAAAACATACAGAAATCACTGTTGAAGTATGTGGCATAGTTGTAGAGTGGGGGAGACAGAATCGTGACACGGAGGTGTGTTTCAGCATGGATGTGTACTTGTTTCGTATTCTCTTATAAACACGAAGGTGACACTGCTCCTTCGCATGATTGGAAAACTGTCTGCCGTTAAGTTAAATACAAAATCAAGCAAATAAAAAATGCCGACCGTGAAGCGAACACTGGCATATGACTTAATCCCAACTGGCGGCTTTGTAAATCACCTCAACAAAAATGTACTTGTCCATGTATTTTAAATCAAGCAAATAAAAAATGCCGACCGTGAAGCGAACACTGGCATATGACTTAATCCCAACTGGCGGCTTTGTAAATCACCTCAACAAGAATGTACTTGTCCATGTATTTTATTTACGAACATGCATCATTAAATGAGCCGTCTCGTGAGGAAACCAGCAATGAGGTTTCCGAACAGGTCTGACACAAACCAGGCTGTTCCAGCACAGAAGTTGGCTAGAGGCTGGAAATTTTGGATTGAGAAAGTAGCTTAGAATTGAACTTTTCTTATGGTGTAAACAAGGGCGCTGATCAGCTTCGCAAATACGACGAAGCTGATCAGCGCTTTTGGTTTCTCATATGCAGAGTGTTTGTTTTCTAATGAGGCGGCTCAAATCATTCATATTTGTTAAAATGGATTTGATAGTTTATGGCATAATTTCTTCATAACATCACAGACAATAATGGCAGAAGCGTTTTCGGAAGGAGAGGTTCAATTCACTTTTAAAGTTTTCTTAAGGATTCGATTCTGTGAAGTTTGCATAAATGCATGTACATGTACTCTGAAACGAAAAGTGTTTTTGGTCCTTTAGACTAGAGACTGACCATAAATTTGATAGTTTGACCTTGAAAATACATTTACATGTATGTCATTTCTTATGCAGGATTGCGGTTTGGTCGGAACATTGTAAATGTACATGTATATTCAGTCGAGAAAATTTTAAGGAAGAGTCTATTGACAGACGTCTGGCAATAGCAAATTTTCGGTAAATCTGCTATTGACAGACGTCTGGTAATAGCAAATTTTCGGTAAATCTGCTATTGACAGACGTCTAGTAATAGCAAATTTTCGGTAAATTTGCTATTGACAGACGTCTGGTAATAGCAAATTATCGGTAAATATGCTAATGACCGACGCCAGGCAATAACAAAATCGATACTTTGCCAGTGACAAACTGCTTTAGTTTTACATTTGAACGATACATTTGACCATGGTAGCGTTATTCACATAAAACATAACATTCATGTTACCTCCGGGTTGCCATGGAGTTGAAAAATGAAAGTTTTGTCGGAAAATGTGCATACGTATGCTTTAGTCCGAATCATGGGTTTCCAATCTTTGTGTTTCACTAATATGAGAAAGTATTATTCTTTTCAGATAAACTAAGTTTTCTTAATTTTAATTGTCTTAAAGTTTTATTTCGCTCCTTCTATAAATCTCAATGATATTATTAGACAAGATAAATGCATTATGTGCAACAAACACATTTGTTTAGGACACGCTGTTTAAATAGTTCGAACAGTGCATCAGGTAAATGGCTGCAACATAATTACTTTTATTTACATGTACGAGATATAAAATTAATGTAGATGTACCAGACATACATACTCATGTCTCTGCAGTTCATAGCATGTCTGATGCTGTTTCGCTAGTTTTCGTTAGTGACAAATTTGCTAATACGAATGTTGTGCAGCGAAGAGAGATTCATATTTTTCACTTTTCTGGGTGGTTGCTGTTGCAACTTTTCTGTATTAGTATTGCATATAGCCTATTTTGAATGTAAGGACATCCCAAACTTGGATAGAAGTCAAACAAAGCAGTGACAACGTACCGACATAACCGTGGCTGTGGACTAGGACATTAGTAACAGCAATATTGCAGAGTGATTTTTGTATTGATGCACATACATAGTTTGTGTAGACGGTCTCGGTATTTTTTAAAACCGACACCAAAATATAAGGTCATGCATTTGTTTTCGTGTAAAAGGAGCGTACCCGTTCCTGCTTTCTACGCAAACATTAAGTTTAAGCGCAAATTAGCCTTCGTAATCGCAATATTATCGTTTTATGTTGGTTTCGTTTAGGATACTTGAACATGCAGTTTCTACATGGAGTCGGAATTTCAGACGCTGAATGCTTCTTTGGTTCGTTGTAATATAACATGATTGACTGGTTTTCTTATGATTTGATAGAAGCCCGCTTCCACTACCAGGATCCCTACAGTCGATGTCCGGCGCTCTAGCGTGACGAGAAAATCCCATGCGATATACAAAGAGCGTGACCCTCGTTAAATAATGTATAAATAAATAAATAAATAAATAAATAAACAAGAAAAAGTTTTTTTTTTTTTTTTTTTTTTTTTTTTTTTTTTTTTTTTTTTTTTTCAGCTGCAAAATTTGATTAATTTATAGCAGGACATAAATGGTAATTTTAATATTTATCCTTTAAACGTTGATTGTCGATACAGGTTGGTGAGGCCTCGATGAGGCGGTTCTAACAAATACATGTACCCATTAATTATGTTTAGAGCAAAAATAAAAAAAAAAATATGTATATGCCGGTTCATGTCAGTTTTACTTTAATTACCTGAGCCACGACGTCAGAAAACCGGTCTGCATGATTCCCGACCAGTCCTGACACAAACCAGCCTGTACAGTTTTTAAAGATGGATAGAAACCTGTAATTTTAGATTTAAGAAGAATCGGAACAGCACTATCCGATGAGAGGAAACAAAGGCGCTGATCACTTCTTTCTTTTTAATATACTTTAAAGGATTATGAAAAAAAAAAAAAAAAAAAAAAAAAAAAAAAAAAAAAAAACTTATAGGTAAAGTCGATTTTCATAATCGTGCACATTATTTCTCCGAGAAACTCCGCGAACAGGTATATCTGGACTTACCTGTATTCACCGGTAACTATCTACGGTCGCGGTGAAATTTCGCGGTGTTTCTCGGAGAAATCGGAATATATGAAACGCGAAATAATTTAATGAAAAGAGAAATTTACCGTTCTTTCTCCGAGAAAAAAAGCTTAGTGTCCTCCGAGAAACGAGAAATATGTTGTTAAAACTTTACCGGGACTGTATGTAAGCAATAGTCGAAAAATGGCAAAGTTAAAAAATGCTGTAAATTTGTCAAAAATTATTTTTTCAGCATTATAATTCTTCATGCACATCTTCAATATGTCTGTAACATGTCTGCAAAGTACTGAAAAGAAATACTGAAATCCCTAGGAGGAGTTGATTTCACAAAGTATGTATGTAAGCAATAGTCGAAAAATGGCAAAGTAAAAAATGCTGTAAATTTGTCAAAAATTATTTTTTTCAGCATTATAATTCTTCATGCACATCTTCAATATGTCTGTAACATGTCTGCAAAGTACTGAAAAGAAACACTGAAAGCCCTAGGAGGAGTTGATTTCACAAAGTATGCACTCCCAACCATTATTGAATATAAGCAATTATAGAAAATTTGCTAAGTTAAAAATGCTGTAAATTTGTCAAAAATGATTTTTTCAGCATGACAATTGTTCATGCACATCTGCAATATATCTGAAACATATCAGCAAAATATTAAAAGGAAACATTGAAAGCTGTAAGAGGAGTTGATTTCACAAAGTATGTACTTTCAGTACTATGGCAAACATGTTATAGGAAGACTTAAAAAGTCCCATAACTCTTGCAATACTGACCCTTTGGCCCCTAAATTCATACCACACATATATTGTCTGATAGCGCAAGTGTGGTGAAAATTGGAAACAAATCAGGCAAAAGCTACTCAAGTTATTCAGCAAAGATGTCCAAATGTTGACGGAATGACGGAATCACGGAATCACGGAATGACGGAATCACGGAATGACGGACAGGCTGAAAACAGTATACCCCCCCCTAAAACTCCGTTTTGCGGGGGGTATAAAAATATTCCTACAACTGGACAGAGAGGAGATAGACTAACACCAGTCAAGAATCATAGGGGGGTGGGGGTTGTATTTGTGAGACCTTTATACCTGAAAAACACTCACCTGCATACCCTTGGAAAATAGATTTGCATTACATTATTGTTTTTAATATCTTTTCTTTATAAAATTTTTATCATTATCTATTTTTATACAGACTTATCCGCTTAGTTTTTTTTTTCTAGCTTGATACTGAGATGCCTGTTCTGTGGCAACTAGAAAAACATGATTTTCCCTTAATACAGCAAATTCAAATTACTCAAATTTTATTCATAGCTTATAACAACATGAGCAGAAGCCATAAAACAGATATGGTAGAAAGAGTATTACATATTAAATGCTTTGTGGTTATAAATATTTCAATTTTTTTTGGTGTTTGTAAATAAAAAAAGAATTATTTTTCAGTATTAATTGATATGTATAGAAAGCCAGAAAATAAGAGAATAATGATATTCACTTCTAGGAAAAAGGTTATATGTACGAAGGAGCTTTAAACCCCTTGCATTCTGGGACAACACATTTGACAATATGTTAACAATAATGTTTTTTTTTACAATTAAAACCAAATGTTTGGCTGTGAATGTGTAGCATTAAATTTAAGACCAAAGGTTTCAGTGCAAAATGTTTTGTATGTGCAACAGGCTTGGTTTGTGAACCAAATGAGCCGCCTCGTGGAAAAACCAAAAATGTGGTTTCGGACCAGGTCCGACACAAACCAGGTTGTTCAGCCACAGAAATTGGCTTGAGGCTGCAAATTTTGGATTTAGAAAGTAGAGGAATTGTACTATCCATGTAGCGAAAACAAAGGCGCTGATCAGCTTCGCAATTACTGCGAAGCTGATCTGCGCCTTTGGTTTCGCCTATGCAGATTGTTGGTTTTCTCATGAGATGGCTCAAATGACAACTGACAACAAAAGACTGACTGTGCAAATGTGATTGTCAAAGTTTCTGTTTATTAATACAACACACAATAAATAAACACAGAAAATAAATCCTTACTGCTGTATCAGTTTCGGACTAAGATAAAGTGATAAATGTCATTTGATAATACATTGTTAAACTTTATGTAAATTTTTTGAATGCAATTCTGATAATTTTTGAAATACACATGACAATATAATCTTACTCTGTCCTTTTTACTACAGTTCAACCTCACTATAACATGTCTCATTATAACACGATTTTCAGTAAAACATGGCCATGTCATGGCTCCCAAATGATTATTTTTCTATTGTTCATATTGTGAATAACCTCATTATAACATGGTTCCCTTATAACATGTCTGTTTCCGTGGACCCAAAGATAGTGTTATAATGAGGTTGTGCTGTACAATCAAGTGGACCAAAGATAGTGTTATAATGAGGTTGTACTGTACAATCAAGTGGACCAAAGATAGTGTTATAATGAGGTTGTACTGTACAATCAAGTGGACCAAAGATAGTGTTATAATGAGGTTGTACTGTACAATCAAGTGGACCCAAAGATAGTGTTATAATGAGGTTGTACTGTACAATCAAGTGGACCAAAGATAGTGTTATAATGAGGTTGTACTGTACAATCAAACTACACAGGAGAGGTTGATTGGTTGGTTGGTTGGTTGGTTGGGGTTTAACGTCCCACCAACAGCTAAGGTCATATGGAGACAGGACCTCGGTTTATAGTCCCATCCGACGGACTGGAGAAGCCAGGGATCGAACCTGCAAACCCTGGTTTACAAGACGAGTGACATAACCACTGCACCATGGATGCTTCTACACAGGAGAGGAGTTTTAAAATACGTTTTTAGCTTCTATTCCAATCCTTATTAAACTGTAACTAAATGTTGTATGTTTATTTATGATACACAGAATCATTTCTTTCCCACCTGTTGTATGGGTTGGGATTTTAAATTCTATTGTATAGTTATTCAATTCCTGGTCTTTCCAAAGCATACGAGCCGCCGCATGGGAAATCCAACAATTTGCATATGCAAAAACAAAGGTGCAGATCAGCTTCGCAGCGAAGCTGATCAGCGCCTTTGTTTTCGCTACACGGATAGTATAACCCCTCTTCTTCTTAAATCCGAAATTTCATGCTTCTAACCATCTTCAGTGCGTGTACAGGCCAGTTTGTGTCGGACCTGGTCGGAAACCCAAATTGTTGTGTTTCTCATGCACAGGCTCATATATATTATTCAATTTCTGGTCATCCTATTCTTCCTATATTAAATTGTATCAAAACTGTTGTACCTACCTTCTTATATTTCTGTTCATACACCTTCTTAATTTCCTGTCTCTGTTTATTACTACGTTTCGGAAGAATCGCCACGACAACTGTCTCATCCGCACCGTCATCGTACGACATTGCACGATTCAGTTTTTCACAATCGTCTTCAGCATTAAAGTTACTCGCTGGTTTCACTGTACCATTATTTGTAACAGTCTCTTTAGGTTTAGGTGCCGTTTTAGCAACTTGATTGTCGCCCTTAGTCGCCTGATTGTCGCCCGCTTCGCCTTGTTTTGATTTTGTCGTCTGCTGAGGTTGCTGGGTACCAGCTTTCTTGGCCTGTTCCTTGCTCTTCTGTTGCTGAGGTTCTTTGTGTGTTGTTGGCTGGGCACCAGTAGTTTTTGCAGCTGCTACCCGCTTCTTAGCCTGTGAGATGGGCTGGGATTGGGGAGTCTGCTGAGTAGGTTGGGCTTTTGTGAATTTCTTAGCCTGAAAGTCCTGGAAATTGTGGATAATTAAAATTTTAGAATTTCCATAAAAGCAGAAGTACTGAACTATTAAACAGTAAGAGTGGGCCATACATCATTTTTATAAAACAAAAACCCTCTCAAAGGCTGGAAAACTTATGTTTTCTTTCACACATGCAAAGTCTGGCATCTTCTATTGACAGATAAGGTGTGCATAATTATAAAGTGTCTCTGTTTTTAATACATCAGAACCCCATCTTAACGTATCTCTTATCTTATTGAACCACTTTTGTTTTGAGGTTTAACGTCCCAGGTAACAATTTTTCAGGCATGTTGTGACGGAGCCACCTGGGTTTTAACAAGTATTTTGGGAAGTTAAAGTGTCTTGACAGTGCCGCTTTTGGAAATCTAATCCAGGACCTCTCAATACAATGTTCTATCACTACACTACTGTGTTTGCACCTGTTCACCTCTAGATCACATTCAACTTCTCCCCCCCCCCTCCCCCACCCACCCCATCCCACTCAATATGATCTGGCACATTCAATAATGTACATGTATTTCTAACTGTGACAACTACTGACTTACTTTTTTCACCGGCGGTACTTTAGCTGCTAACTCCATGAGGCATTTAGTTGTTGGGTAGGAGAAATTTTTTATGTCTTCAACTAAATCTATATGGTATTTCTTCTTGTAGGCTTTACGTATGGTTGGCATATCAATCTAGGAATGGAAAAACAATCTGAATTTGTTTAACATGCTCATATACTATATATTATGGCATTTTGTGGTACTTTTTGTTCCCTTTTAAACTTATTTTATGTGCCCATGAGTAGAAATTTAGTCTGTATGTTTTGGTCAATATTACATGTATGAATAGTACTATAACTCCTTTACAATTTTCGCAGGTAAAATGCTGTTTATCACAGTAAAAAGGTAAAATATCCTAGTAAATACAGTACACATACCTCTGATCTGCCTACAAGAGTGGCTACAAATACTGGGTTGGAAGGAAGTTTGTTGCTGTGTAGCTGATCGGCGAAATAGGTGGCCGGAGACCTCGTACAATTTACTGAAATTATGCAGAATTATCATCAATTAAAACTATCTGTGAAAGTGTGTCTTGGTTTACTCATGATGAAAAAACAGTTGTTTATTTTTGTTTTGTTTTGTTTTTTGTTTTTTTTTTCATGATGCAATCTTATACAAAATAAACTTTCAAACTTGATTGGTAATTTATTTATACATTGTTTTGAGAGAATAACACAATTAGCTTAAAAGCTATTCTACCTTGTGGCCCTCTTTGAATAACATATCATACATATATACACATTAAACAACAATAGTAGAAATATGCAACATACAGGACAAATACAGATACAAACCTACACAACATTTCTAGCATACATTACTAAATATGTATAAAAGAGTAAAGCTATGTTGAGTCATAAGGTGCAGGTGTAGAATCATGCATTAGGCCTATCTACTGAATAAGAAAACATCATGCATACTTAAAATGTTTCAAATGTACATAATAAAATGCATATTGTCATTGAGCGTATAAAACATCTACATTAAAGTTTACCAGTTAAAATAACGCAGGATGTGCATGCATGGTAAAATAATGCAGGATGTGCATGCATGGTAAAATAATGCAGGATGTGCATGCATGGTAAAATAATGCAGGATGTGCATGCATGGTAAAATAATGCAGGATGTGCATGCATGGTAAAATAATGCAGGATGTGCATGCATGGTAAAATAATGCAGGATGTGCATGCATGGTAAAATAATGCAGGATGTGCATGCATGGTAAAATAATGCAGGATGTGCATGCATGGTAAAATAATGCAGGATGTGCATGTATGGTAAAATAATGCAGGATGTGCATGCATGGTAAAATAATGCAGGATGTGCATGCATGGTAAAATAATGCAGGATGTGCATGCATGGTAAAATAATGCAGGATGTGCATGTATGGTAAAATAATGCAGGATGTGCATGCATGGTAAAATAATGCAGGATGTGCATGCATGGTAAAATAATGCAGGATGTGCATGCATGGTAAAATAACGCAGGATGTGCATGCATGGTAAAATAACGCAGGATGTGCATGCATGGTTAAATAACGCAGGATGTGCATGCATGGTAAAATAATGCAGGATGTGCATGCATGGTAAAATAATGCAGGATGTGCATGCATGGTAAAATAATGCAGGATGTGCATGCATGGTAAAAAAATGCAGGATGTGCATGCATGGTAAAATAATGCAGGATGTGCATGCATGGTAAAATAATGCAGGATGTGCATGCATGGTAAAATAATGCAGGATGTGCAAGCATGGTAAAATAACGCAGGATGTGCATGCATGGTAAAATAACGCAGGATATGCATGCATTGTAAATGAGACTTAAGTCACTGACACAAAGTACTTCATTTATACAAAGTAGGAAATATTGCACAAAGCATCAACTCACCATAAGTTTTGACCGACAAGAAGAAATCTCTAGGACACTCCTCCTTTATAGCATCCAGTATTTCCTGACCCCCTGACACTGTTTTGTACTCATTTAATACACACTGCATATGCTGAGGACTTCTCTGAGTGATTAATCTCATAAAGAGGCCGCTGTCACTGGTCCAACGACCATCACCAGACTGCAATTCAAAACATACAGTGACAAATGAGCCATCTCGTGGGAAAACCAACAGTGTGGTTTCCGAACAGGTCTGACACAAATCAGGCTCATGCGCGGATCCAGAAATTTTCATGAGAAGGGGTCCAACGAAAATGGTAATTTTTGGTCACAGACGAGGGGGGGTCCAAACCCCCCCCCCCCCCCAAATCCCGAAATTACCTTTTTTAGGTAAAATTTTCAAATTCCAGGGGGGGTCCGGACCCCCTGTCCCCCCCTCTGGATCTGCGCATGAGGCTGTACAGTCACAGAAACAGGCTAGAAGCTTGAAATTTAGGATTTAAGAAGAAGGGGAACTGTACTATCCCTGTAGCGAAAACAAAGACGCTGATCAAGCTTCTTTGTTTTTGCATATGCAGATTGTTGGTTTTCTCATGAGATGGCTCAAATCAAGCCTAACAGTCTGCATAGTAACAGAGGCTTAACATATGTTTGCTTATACATATAGGCTTAACTGTTTAAGGCTTCCTGATGCTTAACTGTTTGTTTTACATGTACTGCTCAATAAATGCAGATGTATTTAAATTTTGGTCATCCAAATATTTCCTCATACTAAAATTTAAACTAAAGTGAGCATAGAGTGGAGAAATGTCTCTAAACATCTGGGAACTTCACAGTTGCAATTCACCACTATTTAGTGTCTATTCTTTCATCAGATACTGACAACTCCAATAAGAGAACAGAGAGAAAATATCTCCAATAATGTACGGGACACAAGTATCAATCTTAGGTCTGCTGCTTATAAATCCAACTGAGCCACAACGCGAGACCTGTCTTCGGGATTTCCGACCAGGTCTGACACAAACCTACCTGTAAAGTCACAGAAGTAGGCTAGAAGCTTGAAATTTCGGATTTAAGATAAAATTGTACTATTCATGTAGCGAAAACAAAGGTGCTGATCAGCTTCACAGCTACCGCGAAGCTGATCTGCACCTTTGCTTTCACATAGGCAAAAGTCCGGTTTTCTCACGATGCGGCTCATATGGAATACACCAAGTATATTTACCTCATACAGAGCAAAAGCATCATCATTACACTGGGATAAATCAGGCTCTGGAGTTTCATCTCGCTCTCCCTGTAACAGTTATTAAATATACACGAGAGAACCGTCAAAATTCTGGGTAACATGACATTTTAGCAGCTCTTAATTTGGTAATTTACATTTAGCTAGTAAACAATGTAACAAATTTTGTATTTCAGAATTATTAACACCTTCTTTAACCCATATTTGACGAATTGATTTTCCCATCATTATCATTTGGAAGAGTCCACTTTAATTTTTAGGGGCGTTAGGAGTGATTGTTATTTTTTATCTCATTTTTCGATGAAATTTCTCTGTGCAAACAGAATAGCCCCAAATGGGACGCCGCGTTCTCCGGCGTCACATCTGGGGCTATTCTGTTTGCCTATGTCCCATAAAAGGGACGCCAGGCTTAAATGATGTAACTTACAAGCAAATACTTGTGCAGTATATAAAGATCATATTAAATCTTTAATAGCAATAACTTTTAATTCTTGTGGCAAGGAATGCTAGAACATAAACTAAAATTACTTGCAAAAATTTCCAACCGACAGTAAATATGATATTTACACTGTCTCAATAGTCTTATATGAGTGATTTTTCAACTAAATAAAAGACTGCAAGTTTGCAATTGAAGAAATTTATGGAAAATCAAATTGAGTTTCATATTAATTAAACCACTAATTTATCTAATCTTATTATTTTTCATTTTTTTAGATGTTGTTGTTTTTTGGTTTTCTTTAAGCAAAACCTTGGTAAAATTCCAAATACATAAGTCTTAGAATGAAGAATGAAGGGCATTGTTTGCCAACACTTGATTGTATAAAAACTTAGAAAAATATTGTACCAAAGTCTCCCATTACCTTCTGTAGTGCTAGCAACAATGTCTGTACTGAGTCTTTCGTTCTGTCTATTATGTCTTCTTCCAAGGTCAAGGAGAATTCTGAAATATATTTTATAAAATTTTACTGAGTGGCCACCTATTGGGAAATAGCTTCTCACCCAGCTTACAATATTTTTTCTAAGTATAAGTACCTAATTGTCGATTTAGTTTTTCCCACCTCGGATTTTGGAGTAGGAATTTCTTTCTGATTGCACCTTTTCTTGATCATTGCCTACTTGTACCTTTTTACTGAGTGGCCACCTATTGAGAAATAGCTTCTTACTCAGCTTACAATATGTTTTTGTATTAGTACCTGATCATCAGTTTGGCTTTTCCCCACTTCGACCCTTGGAGTGGGAATTTATTTCTGATTGCACAATTTCCTGGTCATTGCTTACTGTTACAATTTAACATATCCCATTTGTTAGTGTTTAGACACACTTAAGGGTAATGAAAACTCTGAAATACGTATACTGTATTTTAGAACATTGAAGATAGCATTCAAGAAGTGTTTTACACTTGTATCAATTTATGAAAAAAAGATTTAAGAACTATGGGAAATATCAAGACATGATTACTACATGCTTCAAAAAAAACTTTGTTTAACCAAAGTATGTGTTTCATCAATTACAAAGTGCCACTGGTGTTAATCCTCTTGATAACTCTAATCCACCTGCTGTTCAAAACATTTCATAGCGTCACAATATCATCAAACCCTATTGACTAGCACACTACCCTTTCCCCTTACAGAAGCCAACCGACCTTCTCTATAAGATTCCTTTAATTCTGCCACGGCTGCATCCTTTCTGGTACAATGTCTATCATGTATGACAAAATTTTATCATCTCCTAAGCTGCTGCCCATCCCCCCAGCCTCCCCCTCTCCCTACCCCAAGAAACCTCTCCAACCGCCTACCTGTAACCAAAAAGAAGACAAACCAACCTTTTCTATAAGATTCCTTTAGTTCTGACATAGCAGCATTGTTTCTGGTACACAGTACTTCTACCACATCTGATACATCCATAGTCTGAAAAAAATATGAGCCTGTGCGTGAGAAAACCAACAATTTAGGTTCCGACCAGGTCCGACACAAACCCAGCTGTACAGTCACAGAAGATGGTTAGAGGCTGGAAATTTTGGATTTAGAAAGTAGAAGAATTGCACTATCCGTGTAGCTAAAACAAAGGCGCTGATAAGCTTCGCAGTTACTGCGAAGCTGATCTGCACCTTTGTTTTTGCTCAAGCATTTTGTTTGTTTTCTTAAGCAGTGGCTCATTACTAAGCCTGTCTTCAGCATTTTGGTACATCATATTGCCATATCACACTGGTAAACGTAAACGCACTGGCTAAGGCACGAACCTATAGGCTAAGGCAATTTCAACGCTATGGCTAAGGAAGAAAATGGTGGATAGAGAGACACTCGTGCAGGTTTGTTGTTGTTTTACAGTTTCATTTTCCGATTATCAATGATGACAGCTACTGGCTTGGCCGGGCGGGACCTACAAATGAGTCACAAACTTACGTTCGATGGTCTGATGTCGCCAGCTACAGCCAGTAAAAGTGTACCCTCTGCAAAGTGAAGACACTGAACCACAAAATCTCATGATTTTTCATGAAATACTGTTTTTCTTTGATATCGTACGCTGTCTTGTAGTTTATACCTATGCAAATAACAAATCGGATGATGCCTTTGAGCACGATTCATGAAAAAAATGAAATTGAAGGGCCCCCAGCGTGTGACAATACTTGAAGTTCCATTATAACGCTATTGGCTAAGGAACTGGAAACAACGTAGCGGCTAAGACCCCAGAGTCTCTCGGTGGGAAAATGTTATAATATGGTCGTAAGACTCGTAAGTGTCTTTCACAAAGTAGGTTTTGAAGTCTAAATTATTGTTCAAACATAGTTTAGGGCTTCGTTTTAGTGAAATTAAAAAAAACAAATACATCGTATACCTTATGCACTTATCTCTATCAATGTTTTTTTTTTTTTTTTCGGGGTTGGGAGCGGGGGGTGATTACAGGGGGAATTAGACAACAAATCTATTCCAATCCCTGGGAATTAGACAGCGTACCAATGTTGACCCAGTGATGGTCAATTAGATGCTTTACTAGGAAATTGTACATGAAAATATACATTAGGACGTCACAATGCGACCAATGATTGAGGAATTAGAGCCCTTGCTTTCAAAATTGTTTAATTCCCAATGGAAATCCCGCCGCACCCTCCCCTCTTGGTGAAAACATCCGTCTTGAACAGTGGCAGTGACTTTACCTTATTGGCGTAAAATGTTAACTATTTAATGCCAAAATGCATGCAATAGAAAAAAGAAGCAGCCAGTGCATGTCCAAAGCATCTAGTCAGATAAGCATAAACTCAGTATTGCCCTGATGGGTCATCAATTTCGCTGTATATATAAAATTTCTTAGTAAAGCACCTGGGTCATGGCACTCTGTCTAATTCCAAGGGTTTGGGTCTAATTCCCCCTGTAATACACCTGTAATACACCCCCCCCTGTCACTGCCACTGTTCACGACGGATGTTTTCACCAAGAGGGGAGGGTGTGGCCAGATTTCCATTGGGAATTAAACAATTTTGAAAGCAAGGGCTTTAATTCCTCAATCATTGGTCGCATTGTGATGTCCTAATGTATATTTTCATGTACAATTTCCTGGTAAAGCATCTAATTGACCATCACTGGGTCATCATGGGTACACTGTCTAATTCCCAGGGATTGGAATAGATTTGTTGTCTAATTCCCCCTGTAATCATCCCCCCCGCCTTTAACGAAGCTCTAAACCATGTTTAAACAATAATTTAGACCTCAAACCTACTTTGAAAAAGACACTTACTAGTCTTATACAACCATATAATAACGTTTTCCCACCGAGAAACTCTGGGGTCTTAGCCACTACGTTGTTTCCAGTTCCTTAGCCAATAGCGTTGTAATGAAACTTCAAGTATTGTCACACACTGGGGGCCCTTCAATTTCATTTTTTTCACGAAACGTGCTCAAAGGCGTCCGATTTATTATTTGCTTAGGTATAAACTACAAGACAGTGTACGATATATTTGAAATACAGAATTTCATAAAAAATCATGAGATTTTGTGGTTCAGTGTCTTCACTTTGCAGAGGTTACACTTTTACTGGCTGCAGCTGGCGACATCAGACCACCGAACGTAAGTTTGTGACTCATTTGTGGGTCCCGTGCCACCAAGCCAGTAGCTGTCATCATTGATAACCGGAAAATGAAACTGTAAAATAACAACAAACCTGCACATGTGTCTCTTTATCCGCCATTTTCTTCCTTAGCCATAGCATTGAAATTGCCTTAGCCTATATGTTTGTGCCTTAGCCAGTGCGTTTACGTTTACCAGTGTGCATATACTTAGTAAGCCTGTCTTCAGCATTTTGGTACATGTCTTACACAAACTAGTAGGTATGGTCATAGACAGGTGGAGTCTTCATTTGATTTTAGATCCTTTTTAAGATTATTTCAGATCATATGAGATGGGTCAATCAGTAAGTGGAGTGAAAATGGGAGATTCCCCCCCCCCAAAAAAAAAAGCCTGACACATCCACAACCAGAACTTGGCTGGTCTCACATGAGCCTCTTGTAGGGCTTGAACCCACATTACATACAGCGGTGAGATGATAGAATGATTAAAAGTGGTAATGAAACCAGACAGACTGATTGAAAGATAAACAATTCCCAACATGATGTAATGGGGGGAAAATTAAATTAATGCAACATAATCAAAAAATAATGTTATCTATAAATTAATAAATCTAATTGTGTAAAACTTTTACTTCAAAAATAATGTCACAAATAAAATAAAACAAGCCTCACCTTCTTGCCCTCTAAATCCTGTAGAAAGAAAAGAAATAAAGAAATTTGAACACAGTAAAAATAACAGAATCTAGATGCTGTTTAAAAACTGGCCATCTGAGATTGAAAATAAATCATACTTAGTCTAACAAATAAGCTGATACAGAAAAAGGAAAATTAAATGATAAAACAGTTTATTAATAAAGTAGTGCTTTCATACAGTGTCATTATAGGCAAAGGGACTTCAAACATACTGTATTCATGTTAGACCTATGAATTGAACAATCTGTTGTTGTTTTTGGGGGTTGCTGTTGATTGTTTTCTTTCATGATCAAAAGTCTTGAATCAATTGGCACTCAGTGTATAACACACTCAGTTCTTAGAGGTTTCAGACAAAAAGCTAGTCACTTGAAATGTTGAAGGACTGATCTAGCTGTGAATTAAAAGTATAAAGGTCCTTTTAAAGGAGTTGATACTTCTTTTTGCATATTAATAACATGTTTTTTTCATGAAGAAATAAGAACCAATACTTACACACATGGCATCAAACACAGCCAGGGCATCAGCAAAGCATCTGTCCTCTAACAATTCTTTGATTAACAGCTCCCACTGTAGACCTAGACAAGTCTTTAACTCTGATATAAGATCCTGGAGTGTTAAATATACAAGATGAAATACAATAAAAATAGTTCAACTTAGGTTCTAAATATGAGCAATATTGCAGAGACTGTAGATGATCATGTATGATAAACATTACATACATGCTGTTAAAGATGCATGTTATGTAAGTAACAGTTTTCATTATGAATAACATAGAAACATCAGCATATTTGTAATCTGGTAGCCAATTGCATTCTTGTAGTGAGTGAAGAACATGTAGTATCAAAACAACTGAAATGTACCTACCAAATCATATTTTTGTCTAAATTTAGCCTTGGTTGCCATTCTCTGTTTGTGAGTCTTCTTTATTAATGTTTTGATGAATATATCTTCAGGACGACCTGCAGAACAAACGGAATTGATTTACCCATAGGACAGATAAAATTCTGTCAGCTGCACAGTTTGATCAAAAATTATTTTTCCTCGCCTGAAATGTAAAATATCTGTCACAAACCTGTGAAATAAATTATAGATGACTTTATTGGAGCTCAAAATAATGTGATGAACACACTTAAGCATTTGCAGACATTTTGGAATAATTTATATCAAAACCTTTTGACTACTAAATTAAAGTGGCTTAATTTTGAGGTCAGTTACATGTGTTGTTAGCAATGTAACATTTTAAAGTAAATGTTTGCTTCAAATGGATTAAATAATCTTTGCGGCATCCACATTGGATGCAAATTAGGCCTATTAAAACTGGCGCTGAAAATCATTTAGGCAAAAATATTTAATTTCATATGTTGTGGCTTTGAACCCTAACTATATGAGTTCTTCACAACGAACTTCACATGTATCACAACTTCACAAGTAACAAACAAAGAAAACACAATTTCAAGCATTAGCACGACAAATCTGGTCAATATCATCCCACATCCAAACTGTGTCCAAACAACACAAGCAACAGTTTCACAGTCAACAAGCATTTATAAAATGCTTTTTGACATAACAAAGAATATAACTGAGATCCTTTAAGAGCAGTGCACATATTAATGAGAAAGGAGATGGGCCATACCGCGATTTCGGCTACTTAAGCCTCTTCAGTGACCCTACAGAATTGGCAACATGGAGCCAAAGAGAATTACTGCAATTTTACAACTTTCAACATGATAGTCGATACAAAGACTAGTATAATCCAAAGGGGGCCAAATATAGCAAATCCTATGCCTGTTCATACTGTTTGTTAATTTTGGAAAAAAGGAATTGAAGTCAAATCTTAACAATAAGATATCTCATGCACTGCTCAATGAAACTTTTCTGAGAAAACTATTATAACAATTATGGTTTAAATAATGTGCAAAACCATATTTTACCAATCCCAAGGTATGGCCCACATCCTATCCCATATAATTAAAGGAATGGATTCGGAACCGCATAAGACGCCGTATGTATACGTAAAATACCATCATAAATTTATTCCTGGTACAAGAGAATGCATATCGGGTTTGTTACGCAAAATATTCGTATTCAAAGTTGGGAAACCTTCGTGTTTTCCTGCATCTGAGTGAATCGCCATCTTTATCGGGTATGGTTACCGGTTTATCGATAATTACACGGTGAACGCGGTAACCAGTATAAAGCTGTGACGTCACTCACTCACTTTCTCTTTAAGCCGCTCATTTCAATTGCAAGACGTTCAAATATTCTCGCGATAATTTCGTTATTTTATTTTGTATTTGTGGATATTTTCTACGTTTAACTTGACAGAAGGGTTTATGTGATACTACCGGAGAATAATTTTTACCGAAGATGCCTCAACTGTAAAAACGAGCCACAGAAATAAGGTAAAAGTTTTTTTCCAGATACCTGTCGTCGGCTTTTCGCTTCCCCCAAAGCGAAAAAAAATCGTAGGTGTAGACATTTTCTATATTCTTTTTAATAATCCAGTTTGAACGGAATGGAATTACTGTTACATGTATCTACGCACGGTAGTTTTTATTCCGAATTTTGGCATGTCACATACAATTCGTCAAAGAATCGCGCACAATAGAAAAAGAATAGGAATTCGCAATTACCGCCTCAAACGGTCAGCTGACCTGTCAACAATGACTGCAATCAAAGTTGTTTACACAAAGACACGCGCCATCAAAAGATGCGACCGCCATTCTTTAAATCGTTTGATCGCAATTATAAGTTGTTTACATAAAGACACGCGCCATCAAAAAATGCGACCGCCATTCTTTAAATCGTTTGATCGCTATTATACGTATGAAAGATTATCGACTACCTAACTATCGTTACATAATTTTGATTGGTTTACATCATAAAGGTGCGAAATACACTCGGATGGATGTCTCTAAGATGCTTTTTTGGCTCATAGACAACAAAACACAGGTAAATATTGGGACGTATCGCGGCAAAAACGACTTGCGCCCCGTGAATCACCACTGAGGAAAACATGTGTCTGGGCCCAGATTTACTCGTCCTGGGACGCGGGGTCCTGCGTCCGCGAGATCCCTGTGACAGAGGGTTTTTTCTGTTTTTATTTCTTTTTTTTTTTTACCTTAATGTGGGAATTTTATCGATAAAATGAAGTGGAGTACGATCGCTTGTAAATGGCTCTCAACCGAAAGTGAGTGAGTGACGTCACAGGTAAACAAATATGGCGGCAACCGTCGTGATTCGAGACGCATTTTAGCGTAATTTTCAAACGATGATTGTGTACTTATTATGGGGTAAATCGGTGGAATTTGATTTGTAACACGTACTGTAACATCTAAATGAATATGTACAGGGTCAAATATGCGTTTCCGAATCAATTCCTTTAACAAGTCTTTTAATTTATTTCCTTCCATAAGATATAAGCTATATAGACTATTTTGGCCTTCTTGAAACACTCTTCAACAACCTGCCTATCCCATCATGCATTGCCACTTCTTATGATGGCTGCTTTATACAGATTTGTCCATACTACAAGAGAGTTCACACATCACTCCGCCTACCTGCAAAATCTGTATGGTGAATGGATTGTGCTTTCATAAAGATGCTAAAACTAGGTAATCTGTACTTGGAAATGCTGTGCTTTACTTGTTTTCATACACAATAGACAGCCAATACTGTTATCTGTTCTTTTTTTAACAACTGGCCTTAAGAAAGAGACCAGCAATGGTCAACAATTCATTCACCTTATAGACATACAAGCACAAATACAAAACACACACACGCATTACGAAAACATGCCCATGTAATAAAACAGATTTTTCCTATGTTGTAAAGATTGAAAATTTTCAGTGAAAATTCTTAATATTTTTCTTATTTTTGCTCAAACATAGATTGTGGGTACACGTTAGAACCGCCTCGCTGAGGTGGTTCTAATGAGTACCAACAATCTATGTTTTGGAGCAAAAATAAGAAAAATAGGTATACCCCTGCATACCCCAGTTTTTTCTATATAAAAGTGGGGTTAAAGGGGGTATACATTTCACGGGCATGTTTTCCTGATGTTTTGAGCAAATAATACTTGGTTCTAGAGGGGCTTCTAAAATTCAATTATTCAATGTATTTTCATAAGCTTTTTTGGCCAATACGGAAAATAATGTAAAAACTTTAAATCTTATTAAATGTAAAGGAATTTTAACCAAATTGATAACCTGGTACTCAGTATTAGCAACCTTTTCAAATGACACACCAACCCATAATCCATTTACCACAAAAGTAAAGTATGTAAAAATTTTGATAAAACATAACAGGTGTATTTTTTCATTGCAATATATTCTCATATTATTATCAAGTTGAATGATGTGATATGTTGTTAGAGTACTGAAAATTGCCTTGAACATCATACCTACCTAACTGTTTGGCTATCTTGAAGAGTTGAGCAACATCTGTGGTGTCTTCTTTACCTGTGGCACCAGAGGTGCCATCCTCCTGAAATTAAAGGTTACATATAAAGCAATGAATATTTGGTATAAAACATTGAATATTTGGTACAAAACATAGAACATTGGGTACAAAACATTGAATATTTGAAAGAAAACACTGAAATTATATTTGGTACAAAACATTGAATATTTGGTACAAAATATTGAATATTTGGTACAAAATGTTGAATATTTGGTACAAAATAGTGAATATTTGGTACAAAACAATGAATACTTGGCACAAAATATTAAATATTTGGTACCAAACGTTGAATACTTGGTACAAAACAATGAATATTTGGCACAAATATTGAATATTTGGTACAAAATATTGAATATTTGGTACAAAACATTCAACATTTGATACGAGGCATCAAATATTTGGTATAAAATTTTGAATGTTTGGTACAAAATATTGAATATTAAATATTTTGTATAAAACATTGAAAATTTTGATAAAAATATTCTTTCAGCAAGTAATCAGAGGTACCATTCTCCTGAAAGTAGACTTTGTGGTAAAATTGATTTTAAAAATATGTATGAAACCAAGTATTTTTTCAACAAGGCTATGTTTAGGCCCCAAACAAACACTTTAAACTATGATTGTTTTAGACTAGTGCAGGGCTTGCCAGTTTACATCTCTTTAAGTCATTAATTTTAAGGTAATGCTTACCAAACAATTTTATTACATGACAATTTTGAACTTTTGTTTTCTATGACCATGCAAGCTGATAAACAGTTTAAAGAACAATTTGGGAAAACTAGATTATTACATGCAACTTTCTAAAACTGACTGAGCCCAAATGAATTCAAATATTAAATACTGTTTCATCAACTGGTTATATCACTGTTACCAAAGACTCATTGAAAATGCTACAAGCATATAAAGAACGATAACAGGAAATATGTAAAGTGTTTTCTTGTATAAAATGGATGTAACTACCATTGCAATGACACTAAGTGCTTTACCATACCAGTGCAAATGTAGCTCATAACAATTAATATCCAGAAAAAGTGCAAGCATCAAATGAAAAAGATGACATGCAAAGTGCTAGTAATTCGTGTAAATGTCGTACTGGTTGATATTTTTGTATGACCTTATGACTCCTACAAAGATCCTTTTCTAACTTGCTGCTCATGAGACAACAATGCTCTAAGAGATAACTAAACAATATCTGCAATAAATGACATGCTCAAATTTTTACTCTCTTTAGTGACAGACTACCCAAAATATTTTCATACTTTTGTTACATGATATGATAGAACAAATTTAATATATTTCAATGCAAGGAAACATGATGTACATGTGTCAATAGTGACACCTTTTTTGGTTTGTTTTGCCTTATCAAAAATGTGAAAGGTATGCGAAAGTGAAATACACATTTACAAGTGCATGGAAAATGAAGCAATGCATACAGTGTGAAAAAGCATGCTAACATATTGTGTCTACATTCAAATACCACCAATCCATGTTTACATTCACAGCGCGTATGTAAAGTCATGCAAACATATAGTGCACCTTCTTGCCTGATTTGTCTTCGGCTTTCCTTTGCCTGTTTGTTACATGAAGCAATTAAACATTGTGTACAAGCATGCTACCAGTGTGAGTCCTACATTCACATGCCACCAGTCCATGTTCACATTCACTGTGTAAACACAAAATCATGCAAATACTCAGTGCAGAATCTTGCCTTGTTTTTCTTTTGTTGTCCTTTGCTTGTGTGTTTGTCTTTCTTGGGCTTTCTGGGACTATCATGAGACTCAAGCTTTGCCATTTCATCTGTTCCATCTTTTTCTTCATTAACTTGTTTCATTTCAGCATTTTCAGTTTCCTTTTCTGTATCTTTGTCTTGAGTGTCATCACTTTTCTCATTCTTATCATCAACTTGTGATTCTTGATAAGTGTCAGTCTTACGTTCATCAGTGATGTCTTTAGCTTCCTTTTCACTGCTTTCATTGCTACTATGTAACTCATTATCATTTTCACTACCCTCTTTTGCAGTTCTGTCATGCTTTTCAGACTCTAAAGTAGAATTTTCAGAATTCTGCGTATTATCATCTTTAACTTCTTTATCATGATTTTGATTTTTGTTTGGTTGATTATCATCTTTTTCATCAAAAAAACTATCAGTGTCCTTTGATTCTTTGTTTTGATTATCATGTCCCTGTTTATCAATATTGTCAATATTTTGATTATCAGTACTCTCATTTGGATTTTCATCAGCTGTACTATTATCATTACTATTAGCTTCAGCATTTGCTTGTTTATCAGTTTCATCCTTATTGCCTCTTTCTTTTTCTTCCGAGATCAGAGTCTTCACTCTCTCCATGTCATTACCTCTTACATTAACACTCTGAACACTTGTCATACTTTTACTTCCAACATCAGACTGTCTATTACTATCTCTATCACCATTTTCTGTCTTAATTTTACCATTATCTTTATCAGGCTTATCAGACTTTTTACTATTAGCTTTATCTTTATCTTTTCTCTGACTTTTCTCCTCCTGTCTTGAACTATAGGGACTTTCTTCAGAATATTCATCTCTCTGCTTGTCCTTAACTCTTGGAGACTTTGACTCATTAGTTGAAGACTTTGTGTTATTTTCTTCTTTTTTCTTTTCTTCTTGATATTTCCTTATTCTTTTTATCCTCTGATGTTAAGCAGCACAATGGAAAAGTGCAAACCTTTAATAAAGATGATCATTATCGTAGAAAGCGAGTAAACAAACAAGGACAGACAGTCAATGAGTGACTATCAAGAATAGAAAACATTTCAATTTAACCTAAAAATAAAATGTATTCAGACATCATGTAAGTGAACTACAGTAGCATATCAGTAGGGTATAAATCTTTTTAAGCATTGTTGTGTAAAATATTATCAGTGAAATTAACATGATATCCACAAACCTCTAAATACAGAAATGTTTTCATTAATTCTTAGAAATGTTAAGAATAAATTTAAAGACAAGACATACATGTATTAGCTGCAAATAAAAACCCTGCTTTTTTATTCAAAAAGGCACTTTATCATAAGAGTCTTTATTTTCTCTACATAGATATAACAACAATCCTTCCAAGCCTTTCGTGTAGTAACAATGGTATATTTCTGCTTGTGTCTCACCAGGTTTGAAACCCATAATTTATTGGAAACCATTCAGACAGATTTACTCACATACAAATCATATGTGGACACAAATATGTGTTTGCAATATGCAGATACATTTTGTTTCAGTAAATTATCTCTAGTTTGTTCACTGACAATACAACGCAAAATGCTTAAAACAACAGTTACAACATAAAAACTAACATTTTCATTTTTTACTTCATAATTGCATTACAATTTTCTTTTTCGACTTCATGACCAATGAAATTGAAATATAAATTATTGGTCATACTATAGCGTGTTTGACTGAGTCAAAATAATGATGGCTTTTAAATTCAATAATATTTTAACAGCTTGACAACACATACGTGTACATGTTAAATATATCCTTCACAATTACACTACGATTATTTAAACCCTGATATGGGTCTTTGGGGTTTCCAACCAAGTCTGACACAAACTGGCCTGAGCATCCACAGAAGATAGCTAGAAGCTTGGAATTTGGGATTAAGGAAGATGAGTAAAAATACTATCTGTGTAGGGAAAACAAAGGCGCTGATCAGCTGTGCAGTTACTGATCTGCACCTTTGTTTTCACACAGGCAAAAATCCAGGTTTTTTTATGACGCGGCTCATTAAGTGTCATTAAATAAATAATTCTACATGATTTTCAATTTAATGTCTTTGAATTCTTCCTTAAATGTTTTCATTCTACCCTCATGACAAAATAGCCTTGAAGAATTGAAAAATGGCAAAGTGACATGTAAAAAGAACATGTACATGTGAGTCTCTCAGTTTAATGTGTGTATAATAAAGAAGACTCAGATGAGCCGCATCGTGAGAAAACCGGATTTTTGCCTAGGCGAAAACAAAGGCGCAGATCAGCTTCGCGGTAACCGCGAAGCTGATCAGCGCCTTTGTTTTCGCTACACGGATAGTATATTTCCTCTTCTTCTTATATCCGAAATTTCAAGCTTCTAGCCTGCTTCTGAGCTTGTACAGGCCGGTTTGTGTCGGACCTGGTCGGAAATCCCGAAGACCGGTTTTCTCGCGTCGCGGCTCAGATCAGCCTTAACTTAAACATCAGCATGAAAGTGCATAACAGAGATACATAAAAGACAAAGTGTGTCCCATGACTAACGTGTATGTGCCATTTTTAATTTAAAGCTAAATTAAGTCATAAACTTGAAAAAAAATGAAATTCATGCTCGTCTTCAGTTTTGAAAGTAAATGTACTTTCTTTTATGTTCGGAATTCTGCTGGGAAGTATAGAAATGAGCCTCAGGGAAAAAGCAAAAAACTATGCTTACTGGGATAAAACCTCAATATAGGGATCAAACATGATTTTTCATTCATTAACATTCGCTAGGTCCCGAGGAGAGTGTTGAAAACCGAGGCCGTAGCCCGAGGTTTTCAACACTCCCCGAGGGACCTAGCGAATGTTAATGAATGACAAAATCATTTTTGATCGCTATTATTGCATAAATTTTGCAGAAACGAAAGAAATAAGGTGCAGAAATGAAAAAAATATGGTGCACTATATTTTACAGCCTCATCATATTTTCATACGCGTAAGAACTTTCTTTTTTATGCTCGTTCTGGGCGGACTTCAGTTTCTCATTACTAGCACGTGCTTTGCGTGGCGCCCGGTAACGAGCATAAGTAAAAGCCATGTATTAACAGCACGTGCGCGCGTGAATTGCACTATTAATGTATGGCTTTCTCCGCATATTATATTAATATGCGGGGATTTATAAGCTGTAAGATTTGAAAACTTTGGTGGCACGAGTTGTACATGTAAATAATCTTCCGGCCAGATGAATCTCAGGTCAATTACTTATTTATCTTATGCCTTTAATTGGCTCATTTATTCTGTGAAACTTTTATGCCTTTCGATTGGTTCAATCCCTGTACTAGAGATTTACTGGTAAAATTATAAATGAACCTATCTGGAATTTTTAACACATGGTTAAGATGGTGCACAATCAGACCTAGTGGTAATAAAAAAAAAAAAAAAAGTTCTGTGGGCAACGGCAAAGAATTACTCTTGTTAGATAATTTAATGTACGTTTCCTTAGTTTTACATCTTAGCTGTTTGCTATTTGTATACGGTACACTGTATTTACTTTGTGTATATAGGTTTTTGTCTTGATTTATAAAGTAAATCCAGGAAATCAGGAGAGCATTCCTATGAAGTGAACAGAGATTTTATTGGGATTAAAAATGATCTTTTTCAGTTGGGGAATTTTGGGCTTTTTCATAGCCTTGCTCGGAACATTGTTTGTGGGTGCCTGATATAGCCGCCTCTCCGAGGCGGCTTTAGCTGGCGCCCATGATCTGTGTACTGGGATTAAAAATGATCTTTTTTCAGTTGGAAGAGCTTAGAGTTTTGCATAGCCCTGCTCTGAACATTGTTTGTGGGTGCCTGATGTGGCCGCCTCACCGAGGCGGCTGTAGTTGGCGCCCATGATCTGTGTTTTAGAGTGGGTTTTAATTGTTACATAGCCTTGCTCTCGATCTTTTTTCAGTTGGAAAGGTTTTAATTTTTTCATAGCCTTGCTCGGAACATTGTTGGTGCCTGATATGGACGCCTCACCGAGGCGGCTCTGACGGGCGCCCATGATCTGTGTTTTAGAGTGGGAAAACAGTCGGAAGGGTTTAAATTTTTGTATAGCCTTGCTCCTGATCTTTTCAGTTGGAGAGGTTTTAATTTTTGCATAGCCTTGCTCGGAACATTGTTTGTTGGTGCCTGATATAGACGCCTCACCGAGGCGGCTCTGACAGGCGCCCATTATCTGTGTTTTAGAGTGGGAAAACAGTCGGAAGTGTTTAAATTTTTGTATAGCCTTGCTCCTGATCTAGGTTTTAATTTTTGCATAGCCTTGCTCGGAACATTGTTTGTTGGTGCCTGATATAGACACCTCACCGAGGCGGCTCTGGCAGGCGCCCATGATCTGTGTTTTAGAGTGGGAAAATAGTCAGAAAGGTTTAAAAAAAAATTGTATAGCCTTGCTCCTGATCTTTTTTTAGTTGGACAGGTTTTAATTTTTGCATAGCCTTGCTTGGAACATTGTTTGTGAGTGCCTGATATAGACGCCTCACCGAGGCGGCTTTAGCTGGCACACATGATCTGTTTGTTGGGATTAAAAATGATCTTTTTCAGTTGGTTTAAATTTTTGCATAGCCTTGCTCTGAACATTGTTTGTGGGTGCCTGATATAGCTGCCTCACCGAGGCGGCTTTAGCTGGCGCCCATGATCTGTGTTTTGGAGCGGGAAAACCATGAACTGAAAAGGTTAGGGCTGATCTTTTTCAGTTGAGGGGTTTGAATTTTTGCATAGCCTTGCTTGGAACATTGTTTGTGAGTGCCTGATATAGACGCCTCACCGAGGCGGCTCTAGCTGGCACCCATGATCTGTGTATTAGGATTAAAAATGATCTTTTTCAGATGGTTTAAATTTTTACATAGCCTTGCTCTTGATCTTTTTTCAGTTGGAAAGGTTTTAATTTTTGCATAACCTT
This sequence comes from Rugalucina vietnamica, assembly GCA_964017185.1. NCBI lineage: Eukaryota > Metazoa > Mollusca > Bivalvia > Lucinida > Lucinidae > Rugalucina > Rugalucina vietnamica. Next base: position 3,553,833 of record OZ024872.1, read on the forward strand.
GCTCGGAACATTGTTTGTCGGTGCTTGATATAGACGCCTCACCGAGGCGGCTCTGACAGGCGCCCATGATCTGTGTTTTAGAGTGAGAAAACAGTCGGAAGGGTTTAAATTTTTGTATAGCCTTGCTGTTGATCTTTTACAGTTAATAAAATTTAAATTTTTGCATAGCCTTGCTTGGAGAATTGTTTGTTAGTGCCCAATATGGCCGCCTCACCGAGGCCGTTCTAGCGGGCACTCAAGATCTATGTGGTTTAGAGTGTGAAAACTATGTTCCTGTAAACCCTGGTTGGCTGTAGAGGGTATATAGTACATGAATAGGATATCCTAATGAAACATAAATTCAACATTTACTGTTTTGAACATGCACATTATATGATGTAGAATTGTTTTGCTATTGTTGTTGTCTTTTTCTGTTGGTTTGGTGGCGGTATGAGAAATGTACACATTCACAAGTTTAGGTTATTCACAGTGTATCGGAAATTATTAAAAGATTTCACTGACGTGTTTATATGTTAAATATCTTTGAATGAATAAGAAATTTCAAAAAGCTAATCATAAATAGTCTTGGTTTGGGAGCCAGTTTTGAATCTAGGTGTTGTAATGACAAAACTCAATTTATGTCATGTGCTGTATTTGATGTTCAATTGTTAGTTCATGTAATGACAAGTTCCTCATTTATAAATATCTGCGCAAAAACTACATACATATAGTGTTTTTATTGCTCATTGTATATGAAACAAGAATTACTTGTTTGTTTTGTTGAAAAATCAGAAGATATTTTTAATAGCTATTTCAAAACACTATACTGACAAAGTTATGGGTCAGTTGTAGCTGAATTATAGCACTTTGGCTAGTGGTATTTACTAAAAAGAGTCTTATATTGTTTTAACCTTCTAAATCTGAAGATTTAGCCATTGGGTCATTACAGGTTAAAACCCTGTGCTTGTTTATCCAAATTGGAACATAGACAGGTTTTCTTGTTGAACATACACACTGGAATTCCAATATTTATGGATAAATATAGTAGTCTATAATTAGAAAATCAATGCATATAAATATAGTGAGATTGGTTTCCAGCTTTACTTTTTGTTTCTTGTCTGAGCATACACACACTGGTAATCAGGAAAGAATGTAGTTTCCAAAAGAAAAATATCTGTTTATAGTAACTGCAGTCAATTATGCTTATTATGTGCCTTTTAATTCAAATGAATATATTACATAGTCAGTGGAACCTAAGCGCCGTGCTTTGTGAATCCTGGAAACAATTGCTTTTCTATATGTTATGTTTATGTTTACACTTTTTTTCAACATTATAGATACTGTATTGCTTAATAGTCGATCACCAGTGCTCTCATGGTTGGGTTGCCAAATAAATAGACCAGAAGATGCAAACCTAGAAAATGGCTGATATCATAACTATTTACAGCCAGAATACAAGAGGTTTAAATTGTTCCCAGAAAAGGAGGGATGTTTTCCAATATCTGAGGAAGAAAAAATATAATATTTTATGCTTACAGGATGTGCATCTGGAGAATAAAATGGAAAACTTTGTTAAAAATGAATGGGGGTATTCAATCTATATGAGTGGTCTGACAAGTACTAAAAGGGGCGTAATGACTTTGATTAATAATAATTTTGACCAGGCTGTAACTAAAGTAGTACGAGATCCTAATGGCAATTTTCTTATTTTGGAAATGTCCATACAAAAACAAAAAATTATTTTAGTTAATATCTATGGGCCAAATGAGGACAAACCACAATTTTATAAAAATTTAAAACAAAAGATACATGAGTTTGAGTGTGATAACGTAGTAGTATGTGGAGACTGGAATTTAGTTATTGACCCAAGTATTGATACAGAAAATTATAAAAATATAAATAACCCTAATGCTAGATCTGAGGTATTACACTTTATAAAAGAAATGGATTATATGGATGCCTGGAGATTTTTAAATGAGGAAAAAAGAGGTTTTACTTGGAAAAGATTAAACCCAGAAAAGAAACAAGCTCGCTTAGATTATTTTTTGATCAGCTCAGATATGTTTTTCTTTCTTCACGAATGTGAAATAGTTCCTGGCTATCGAACCGATCATTCAGGTGTTCTTTTAAGGCTGCAAATAAATTTTGATAACGAAAAAGGCCATGGTTACTGGAAATTTAATAATTCATTACTGAAAGATCAGGACTATGTTAAAAAAGTACACAACATTATTAAAGAAAATATTGATAGATATAGCCTAAATGAACATACTGTTAACACTCCAAGTAATAATGACACATATGATAATAACAACTTTGAAACAAATAGCGATAAAATTGAAAATGATAAAAAAAGGAAATTTGCAATAAATGATCAATTGCTTTTAGAGACAATCCTTTTAGTAATACGTGGCGAAACGATTAAATATAGCTCATATAAAAAGAAAGTAAGTGAAGAAAAAGAAGTAAAACTAGAAAAAGATATTAAACATTTAGAAGAAAAGGTCCAAACAAATATAAATGAAATCTCAAATGAGGAAATATTATTATTACAAGAAAAACATGAAGCATTAAGAGAAATTAGACAAAAGAAAATAAAAGGAGTAATGCTTAGGTCAAGATGTAGATACGAAGAACTTGGAGAGAAACCTACAAAATATTTCTTAAATCTAGAAAATAGAAACTACCAAGAAAAAGTTATTCAATATTTAATAGATGAAAATGGGGAAGAGGTGTATGGAACAAAAGAGATATTAGAAGTACAAAAAAAACTATTACAAAAACTTATATAAAGAAGCTATTGAAATTGATGATACCCCCATTGAAGCAATAATTGGAACTAACCCAAAACAATTAAGTCAAAAGGAAGCAGATGATTTAGAAGGTGAACTAACATATAAAGAATTGGCCGAAGCATTGAAATCAATGAAAAATTCAAAAAGTCCTGGCAATGATGGTTTTATGGTTGAGTTTTTTAAATTTTTCTGGCAGGATTTGGGGGTATATATTTTAAGATCTATAAATTACGCATATGAAAATGGACTACTATCAGTAACACAAAAACAAGGAATTATAACTTGTCTACCTAAGCCAAATAAACCAAGACACCTTTTAAAAAATTGGAGACCAATTTCTCTTTTAAATGTTATATATAAAATAATGTCGTCAGCTATTGCAAACAGATTGAAAAAAGTCCTTAATAATATAATCTATCAAGATCAAAAAGGCTTTATTTCCGGTAGATACATTGGTGAAAACATAAGATTAATATATGATATTTTATTTGAAACAAAACAACAAAATATGCCAGGTCTATTATTATCTATAGACTTTAAACAGGCATTCGATTCTATTTCCTGGAAATTTATACATAAAGTATTAGACTATTATAATTTTGGACCATCTTTTAAAAAATGGATTAAACTTTTTCAAACAAATGTAGAATCATGTATCATTCAAAATGGTTTCATATCTGAATGTTTTTATTTAGAAAGAGGTTGCAGGCAGGGTGATCCAATTTCTCCATATATTTTTATCCTGTGTGTAGAGATATTGGGTTTAATGATTAGGAATGATGAAAATGTGAAAGGTATTAAAATAAATGGTAAAGAATACAAATTAAGTCAATATGCTGATGACACTCAGTTGTTTTTAGACGGGTCAGAACTTTCACTATATAGCGCTGTATCTATATTAAATAAATTTTATAATATGTCAGGCCTGAATATTAACTTAGAAAAAACAAGAGCTGTATGGATAGGATCTATGTGTAAATCAACAAAAATAATGTGTAAAAATTTTAAGTTAGATTGGGAACAAAATCCTATAAAGATTTTAGGGGTGGTTTTTACCGCAGAAGTATTTGATATATGGGACCAGAACTCGGACATTATTTTAGAAAAAATCAAAAGTATGATTAAGACTTGGTCCAGAAGAAAATTAACTTTAATTGGAAGAGTAACCATTATTAAGTCATTAATGTTGTCTAAATTTGCCTATTTGTTTTTAGCATTACCGAACCCACCAGGTTCCTTAGTTAAATCTTTAGAAAAAATGTTATTTGAATTCTTATGGAATAAAGGTCCTGATCGAATTAGTAGAATGCAAATTGTAAAAAATATTGAAGCCGGAGGTTTGAGAATGACAAATGTTAAAGCTTTTATAACATCTTTAAAGGTTACATGGTTAAGACGTATAATTACAAATTCTAATAACAATAATTGGAGTACTCTATCAAATATAAATTTTAATAGTCTTTGTAGCGTAGGGGATACATACTTTAGATTTCTCAGTAAGGACTTACATAACCCTTTCTGGAAAGATGTTTTAGAAAGTCTGCATAAATATTACTCTTCCTTCAAAATTCAAGATCTAGATGATATCCTTAGTTCTCCCATATGGTGCAATTCTTACTTATCAAATACGGACAATTTTCTCTATAAACATTGGTTTGATAAAGGTATAAGAACTGTTAATGACCTTATTGATAGTAATGGCAACGTATATACATTTGAAGGATTAAAAGAAATATACAAAATAAGGGGAACTTTTTTGGATTACGAGGCAGTTATAAGGAAAATACCTAGAGCATGGCAAGAAAAGATTAATGCCAATACTGATATTTGTATAAATTTGAAGTATAATGTTCAAATAAACCCTTATATTAAATTTATTTTGAAGGACGAGAAAGGTTGTAGGTCAATTTACGATAAAATAGTTTCAGTAAACCAATTACTATTAACAAATAAATGGACTAAGGAACTAGGCGACATTACAAGCGAAGAAATGAAAGTCTATAATAGGAATCTTAAATATGTCAAGGAAATAAAATTGAGAGACTTTCAATTCAAAATCAATCATAGAATATTGGTAACAAATTCATTCCTATTAAAAATAAAAAAGAAAGAAACTGATCTTTGCTCATATTGTCATAAGGAAAGTGAAAGTATCATGCACTTATTTGCAAGATGCGATTTAGTTAAAGAATTTTGGGAAATTTTCAAAAGATGGTTAACGGATAAAATAAACACAACTCTGGAAATAAATGATAAAAACATATTGTTTTCAAGTTTTTCAAAGAGTTCATTAATAAACTACTTAACTATTCTTGCAAAATATTATATATATAAGAATAAGTTTTATACACAAACCTTAAATATTTTGGGTTTTGAATTGTATGTTAAATCAAAATTTGTGAACGAAATGTATATTTCAAAATTGAATAATACATTTGATAAATTTTTAGGCAAATGGTCATCTCTATTTCATTACTTTATGGCTAAAAATTAAGACAACAGGATATAGACGATAATTAGTTTATTTCTGGCAAATATAGACATATAATATTTAGTTTATTTCAAACATATATTGTATTTTATCTATCTCAGACATGAAATTGTAGCAACCTAACTGTTGAGAGTGCTGATGAACAAAACAATTTGTTGATGTACCATACTATATGTTGATATCAAGTATTTGTGCTTTGTATATTATGTTGAAATTGAGTGTAACAAGAAAAGGAAAAATAAAAAAAAAAAAAAAAAAATGTATGGCTTTCTCTTCATTAATAAACGGCTGTTAATATCGTGTGACACGGGTATTTATGCGATAATATATGTTCATTTCTTACATAAGGGTGAAATTTGAAAAAAGAAAGGTATTGCATAAAATGACAACAAAAATCATGCGTATGTTGACAAACACTGACTATAATACCTCAGTCTCAATTTCATATTCCTTACTATAGTACATAGAGAAATCACGCTCTACAAGCTGCAAAAATGTATGAATAATTAACCTTACTGTAACAAACAGACTTTTGTATATACATGAATACAGATCCACAGTAGGGGGCGGTGGTCTGGACATCTTGATTTTCTAATCAGACCTGTTTGCAACAACTTAATTTTTAGTAATCACCTGGACCTCTTTATAATACGGTTCATTACAACACAGTTTTGGATATACACTGATCACTGCTGTATTTTTGCTATATGTCTACACAATTTACTCTCGTTATAACATGGATTGGATAGCTAAAACGGTAATTGGCTTGGACCCTAACAATAGTGTTATAAAGAGGTTGAGGTGCGAATTCATTGTCTCACAAATTAAACCTTCTTACCAATTAAAACTTACTACAAGCTTTATAGACTGCTTTTGTACCTGCTTGCTTATTCGCTAATAACTTGACTACAGAAAAATCGAGAAATAAAAGTCACATAAAAATTTCTGAATATACAGTAAAGTGTACTTTGATATATGAGCCGCCCCATGGGAAAACCAACAACCTGCATAGGCAAAAACAAAGGCGCAGATCAGCTTCACAATAACTGCAAAGCTGATCAGCGCGGCCTTTGTTTTTGCTATATGGATAGTACAATTCCCCTACTTTCTAAATCCAAAATTTTCAGCCTCTACCATCTTTTTTGACTGTACAGCCTGGTTTGTGTCGGACCTGGTTGGAACCCAAATTGTTCGTTTTCTCACACACATGCACATATAGAAAAGCTAAATGTTAGAAATAAAGAGCAATGATCTTGGTTACTAAATTAACATTATACTATCACTCAGTTCAAAAATGAATCCTGAAAAATTCTGCTAAAACGGCCATGGTCTGCCGAAAAAAAAGAATCACTAAGTATACATTTTAAGACTGGTGTCAACATGCTCTTTATAGCCTGCTGGAATGTTAAAGACTTATTCTCATTTGTATCTCATCATGCAATCACAGAATTAATCAGAATATTTTATTAGCTATTGCTCAAGTTCATTACATTCTTTCATTTATTATTCCTAATTATTACAGTTTTTTTTTCTCTCATTAAGCTGTGTTAAGAGAACAAATGAATTTTTTTTCTCTCATTAAGCTCAAAAGAAACAATTATTACCCAACCTACAGTACAGTCCAGGGGGATTTTCACCAGCCCGCCCACCCCCGCGGAGAGGGGGCTGCAAGAAAAAGGATTAAAATTTTAATATCGACCGCGGAAACGCCCTAGTCGGCGGGATTGCGGAGTTTCCGCGGCGGGGTAAAGAAACAGAAATTTTATCGTCCGCGCTTACCTGTATTTTTTGTCTCTAACTTTCCAACGCGGACCCGCGGTGGAATGAGGATGAATAAGGAAAGTGGGCGGGGCTTGTTTCCAATTTATTGTAATGCATACTTGTACTTAGACCCGAGTTTAAATCTAATTCGATTATTATTTTTGTTTCATGTATGATCATGTATCTTAATTAAAAATACATGTTTTACGATCATAAGTGTAAATGCATTTCTGTCACGAAAATCCCAGATTCTGCATGGTTGTAGAATCACTTCAGTGAAAGATATAAGATATGGTACGACGCGCACACACCTAAAGGCAAACAGAGAGAGAGAGAGAGAGAGAGAGAGAGAGAGAGAGAGAGAAATCTTATTTTCATGTGACAATAATAGACACAAGGTTAAGGTTCCTTATTACTATAATAATAGTGTTTTCTGCTCATAAATATTTCATAGATTTTTTTAAAAAAATGTGGCATGTTACATACCAGAATAATCCCTAAACCTTAAACTTTCTTATGAATGATAATGTTTTCCAAAGGGAAGCCATTGTAATAGAAGTTTTTAGTGAAATTACCTATTTTTCTAATAAATTTCCATAAATAATCCTTTAAAATAAATTTTTGATTTTAATTGATAGAAACCTTTGTGAAGGTCTAAATAATATTCTCCAACTAATTTGCAAGCTGAAAAATTAGCTTAGAAACGATTTGCATGAATAGCAGGTGCATCATCTTTATCAGATTTATTACTTTAAATAATATTGTCCGTCACTTATGCAAATACCTGTACCTTAAATATACCATGCCAAATAAATTAAGCAACTTTTACTTTGAACAGTGTCTTCATACGTTTTAGACATTAGGGAAGTTCTTCTGACAATATCTTTTATATATCTAATAAGGGTAAAAACAATTGTTGTGTGGTGTTGAAGTAACGTTGGATTTAAAGTCCTCTGAGACATGTCTCAAATAAAACATAGATAAAATTATTTTATATGCATTATAGTATGTACACGCTGTGTAAACCTGTTAAAATAGGACAGGTAGTCTGTTCATTCTGGTAGAACATATATATACAGTATATTTCCATAGCCTTTTTACATAACAAATAAGCCCATTAATTTGACCTTGATTAGTCTAAAAAAAAACGGGCTTTTTGTCTGCAGATATTTCGGTAGGAATTGTTTCAAACAGAACAAAAATGATAGCAGTTGATAGATTTTTCTACTTACTAACTACCGTGCCAACACTCATCCCACAATATTTCTTATATAAGCGTAAAACAATGCAAGAAAAATAAAAGCAGTTTTCAAACTAACAGTGCATTTCACTACCAACATGCACGAAAATGCAAATACAAATTCTGGTTATATTACTAGGATAACGTTTGTCATTCATAGCCCTTTCAGGAGATGTAATATCATGAATGATCTGTATCCCAGGACTGAGAACAACATGTTCAAAGTTTAGGGGGGGTTAGGGACTTTGTAAATATATCAATCCACGTTAACATAGGTAGAAGCTTACGGTGAATCTTTCTTTTTTTTTTTTTTTTTTTTTTTTTTTTTTTTTTTTTTTTTTTTTCATGGAAACATTTTCTTACACAAAGTATACTTCATACTGGTACACAATAAAAAAAAATATTATTTTTATAAACCGATGATTTTAATTGTTATCTGAAGCTACTGATATGAGCCGTGTCATGAGAAAACCAAAACTGTGCATATACAAAAACAAAGGCGCAGATCAGCTTCGCAGTTATTGCAAAGCTGATGAATGCCTTTGTTTTCGCTTAACAGATAGTACAATTCCTCTTCTTTCTAAATCCGAAATTTCCAGTGTGTCTGTTCTGAAACCACATTGTTGGTTTTCTGATGATGTGGCTCGAAGGCTTGAGTTTAGTGTCAAATGAAAATAAAAAAAAAAAGATTTTACAACACTTCTTAAATCACCATTTACAATCAAAAGGAAACATACAAAGACACATTTGTGAAAAATATGTATCATCGTTGAATCTGAAACATGACGGCTAGACAACAGAGTGTATGGTTACACTGTCTCTCTCTCTTTCTCTCTGCTCATCTACCCTACACTAATTTACTAACTATATGTTAGGCGCACAGTCTGATCCAATTTGGCGGCCTATCATATCTCAAATTCTTCAGCCATCTTATGCTGGGACAATCACAGCACAAAATCCGTATTCAGATTTTAGAAAGTAATATGAGCCGCCTCATGAGAAAACCAACAATCTGCATTTGCGAAACCAAAGGCGCAGATCATTTCGCAGTAACTGCGAAGCCCATCATCGTCCTTGTTTTCGTTACACGGATAGTACAATTTCTTTTTTTTTTTTTCTAAATCTAAAATTTACAGCCTCCAGTCATCGTCTGTGCCTGCACAGCTCGGTTTGCATTTGTGTAGAAACCCTTGTGGTGTAGATCTTTTGCCAAGTCATGTCCAGTAATATTGTCATAGAGGCACACGTTTGACACCTTAGGGGTATTACCTGTTATAATGACACCATTCATTGATAAGTTTTATTGCTCAGGTACAGTAAGTTGCTAATCCCCTGTAAATCACATTGTTGATGAAATAGTTGAAGCATAAATCGAATAGAATAGAAAAGAAATGAGCCTGCACATGAGAAAACAAACGAACAATATAAGTATCCGAACCGGTCCGACAAAAACCAACCTGTACAGTCACATAAACAGACTAGAAGCATGAATAGTCGAAGTTTTGTACTATCCATGTAGCGAAAACAAAAAGGCTCTATCTGCGCCTTTGTTTTCGCTTATGCAGATTGTTAGTTTTCTGATGTTGCGGCTCAAACTTTAATTTTGAAATGTTTTGTCACAGTCAACAAATTTTCATAAATTTTGGGACGAATTCCGACATTGCAAACATTTTGTTTAACCAATTTACGCAATTTTATATCTTTTAAGGCTTGTGTCTGTATTACCCTGTTTGTGTCAAAAATGTATACTTGCACCAGGAAAAAATAAACATTAAATGTTTGCCCCGTATACCCCACTTTTATAGCAAAACGTTTACTTCTTTTTTTCTCCAAAACAGATTGTTGGTACTCTTTAGAACCGCCTCGGCGAGACGGTTCTTACGTGTACCCACAATTTGTGCGTTAAGTCTTTTGACAGTATGCTCCATGGTGAGAAATGTGATCTTGACTAATTAACTTTAAACGAACTGGTTTTGATTCTAAAAATTAATATTTAAATGATGCTAAAATATTAAGTGAATTATATAGCTTATTGACAGAGAAGCCATTGGCATGTCCTTATAAGTATTACCTGTTAAATTAACAGGTGGCAAATGTGTAGTCAGCAATGTGTTATTATTGGACACGTCAAGCAATAAATAGAGGATATTCAAGTTTTTTGAGTGAATATGAGTTTTATTTCATTGAGTGAAGTGAAAAAAATTTATATTTCATGAGTGCCGAAGGCACGAATGAAATATATAATTTTTCACTTCACGAGATGAAATAAAACTCATATTCACGACAAAAACTTGAATTTTCTTTTTATTATATTGCATGTAGTCATTGTAACGTTGCGCGCTAAAGCATATTACGTCAAAATCTTAAATGACGTCATTACGTTACGTCATTACGTCGCTATTGTGTGTGAACGTTCATTGCGTCAACAATAGCATAGATTATAAAATTCAGTTATGTATAAATTAGAAATGAAACGGTGGAATCGTAATTTGCGTATTCCCAAATCTTATATTTTCACATGTGAAAATATAACTTTTTTATATTTTCACATGTGAAAATATAACTTTTTCAAATATTGGTTATATTTAATACATATTTCTCTATATTTCATCACTTGCCATATAATAAAAAAGTTTCTTCACTTGCAATCATGTATATTAGAATGGAAAACAAAATTTTTCACATCAAAGCTCAACTTCATATATTTTGCGGAAACAATAACTAAGAAAAAGAGAGGCAAAGATGCTTTATTTTGATTTGAACATTGAATGTACACAGAAAGAACAAAAAAATGGATGAATAAGAAATCAAGAATGAACGAATGAATGAATGTATGTTTCAATTTTGCTATTGACTGTCAAATTTGTATCTTCATTTGAATGACAGCATGACTGAAAGCAAGAAAGAAGAGATTTTTTGAGATGAATACCAAATATATTTCATCGAGTGAGTTGAAAACATCAAATTTTCACGAGTGCGTAGCACGAGTGAAAATTTAGATGTTTTCAAGTCACGAGATGTGTGAGAGATAACTGTACCTGTCAATCATTATGACGTCATTACTTTTCATTGGAAATCCTCCGCAAACCCGCGGTGGAATTATACAGGTAACGGGGGGATCCTCCGCGGATCCGCCGCAATCCGCGGCGGGATTAAAATTTTCCGCGGTGGGATTATAAGCGGACAGGTGAGCGGGATTGCGGGGGGCTCGGAGAAATCGTCCGCGGGGGTGGGCGGGCTGGTGAAAATCCCCCTGGACTGTACATATATACAGAGTAATAGCATATTTTTCGCTATTTCATGAGTTGGCCTCTGACCGGTCCATAGTTTTGGATACATGGGACTATATCATGGCCTGGTACCCAGCTCAAAAGATAATATACAATGGCCTGGTACCCACCTCAATAGATATCAGAGCTATAGCAATGTTTCACATGTTCACCAGTTGACCTCAACTACGCATGCCCAAACTGGTCCATAGTTTTGGATATAACATGGAACTATACCATGGCCTGGTACCCAGCTCACCACAAGATTTTATAGAATAAGCTGTTAGATGTTATAAAATAACTTAAGGATGTTCGCTGCCAACATTTGACATTTCGGAACTTCCGGTTTTTCTTTTCCCGAATATCTCATAAACGGTTGCAGATATTTTCTTAATATTTTATATTTGGATACATATTGATGATATGCATTGAATGAGCCATGAAAATTGTCAATCTAAGAAACTTCATTTTTTCACCCCATTTTCTGCAATTTTTCAGAACATTTTAGTTGTCAGTAAAATTTAGGGGGTAGGGTAGATTAAACTGAAATATTGCACATCTTCAAATTAATTGCACTAGTTCGATGTTTATTTTAGCAGCAGCATATGTGTACATGGTCTTCTAAGTAAGTCTTTGTATCTTTGGTGTGCTGGTTTTAAAATTTTAGGTGGTTTTATGAAATGGGCTTTTAGAAACAAAACAGTCGACAAAAGGCTGAAAATTGCGATTTTCAAGTTGTTGGATCTCTCTTATATGCTCACTACCCTATATATTTCTTTCTTTTATTCGAACAATATTACCAAGTTCTATGTTTTGTGAAAATACAAGAAAAAGTTTGGATCAACAAATATTGGTTTGACACATTTCAAAATATTGATGTTTTCCGACTTTTCAAGTATGGGGGTAAGGTTGGAAAAGGAATCGTAAAATTTTGTCATCCACTTTAAGTTGCAAATTTTTCTATGCTTTTGGTCCAAAATAGTCTGCGTAACATAATTATTATGACTTTTGGAAGCATTCTAGGTGTATTTTTGTTCAAGAGAGGTATGTTTCAAATAATTAAAAATCAAATTAATTTTACTTAATTTTAGAGATGGGGCTCAGAGGTCTCATTCAGAGGCCTGTAGCTTGAAAAAATGCACACTACCCTATATTTCGTTTGTTTTCAAATGTCTTGTGTTGTATTTGGGAATCAAAAAAGAGTGGTTAGAAAAAAAGTTTGAATACTTTTTCATTGGCAGCGAACATCCTTAATCAGAGAATAGATAGGTGATAATTGAAAACACAAATGCAGTTGACATTATGGACAGACTGAATAGCTTTTTGATAGCAAATTGTCGACTTCTTCAAGTCCAATTTGATTTTGAACTGGTATGAAAGATCAGACGAATTCAATCGCCATGGTCTCTAGTGTATCAGTTATGGTTGGGTAATAAAAAGGTACAAGTAGGCAAAGATCAGGAAAAGGCGCAATCAGAAAAAGATTCCCACTCCAAAAACCGAGGTGGGAAAAAACCAAACTAACAATCAAGTACTTATACCATGAAACATATCGTAAGCCGAATGAGCAGCTATTTTCCCAATAGGTGGCCACTCAGTTACCTTAACTTAACTAAAAATATGAAAACATACATAAGGCGCCAACAGCACAAAAAATTTTTTTACACCAAGACATAAAACAAAAAGAACCACCACAGAAGTATCGACTTGGAACGATCAGAAACACAAAGTTACTGGCGGGCTTAAACCGGTTTTACAGGTACCTAACCTCACCCTCGGTGCTTCGGATGACCATGGTGGACTATTGCCCTCGGCCTTCGGCCTCGGGCGATAGTCCACCATGATCATCCTCGTCACCTCGGGGCAATAGTTTTGACTATTTACCAAACACCCATGAAATAACTGTTTAATGTATTTCGTTTTTCAAAAGAGCAAAGACACCAACAGTCACATGATGTCAAAACAATGTCAAATCAATCAATGCTGATTAAATGTCAAAATTCAAAATAAGACATTGACATTGATCAGAATGTTGCTATGATGCTATAAGCTAATGGGAGACACAAAGGAGCACTCAGCTACAGAAGAAACTTGTAACATTTGAGCCGCGACGCAAGAAAACCGGTCTTCGGGGTTTCCGACCAGCTCAGACACAAACCGACCTGTACAGTCACAGAAGCAGGTTAGAAGCTTGAAATTTCGGATTTAAGAAGAAGAGAAAGGTTTTCGGAAGATTTCTATTGTGAAATGCCCAAAAATGTTTCAAAATCTCGTGTTCCATGCACTGAAATGACGTTTATTGCAGTCAAAAAATTAGTTTCTTTTGTATTTAGGCATGTATTATGCTTTGTGTAACTTAAGCAGTGACTTCTTAAAATGGCATATTATATTCAAATGCCATGTTTGGGCAAGGGGGGGAAGGCTGTCAAAAAGCCCCAAAACCGATAAATGGGCCCAGGTTCATTATTTGTAATTTACCAAGGCTATAGAAATATACTGTATATGTATGTTCTACCTGAAAGAAAAGACTGACTGTCCTATTTTAACAGGTATGCACAAAGTGTACGCTTATAATGCATAAAGATATACTGTGCAAAATATGTTTATCAATATTTGATGGTTTATGTTTTACTTCAGATATGCCTCCGTTGGCTTAAAATCAAATGTCACTTCAGTATCACACAAAGAATGGTTCTATCATAATTTGATACATGCAAGCCATTGTCAGAAGAACTTCCCTAATGTCTACAAAACATATGGAGTCACTGTTCAAAGTAAAAGTTGCCTAATTTATTTTGCAAAGTATATTTTAAGGTACAGGTTTATGTTATAAAAAAACTGCAGAAGCTGAGGGTGAGGTTATGGCCATGTAAAACCGGTTTAAGCCCGCCAGTAACTTTGTGTTACTGATCGTTCCAAGTCGATACTTCTGTGGTGGTTCTATTTGTTTTATGTCTTGGTGTTTAAATTTTTTTTTGTGCTGTTGGCGCCTTATGTATGTTTTCATATTTTTAGTTAAGTTAAGGTAACTGAGTGGCCACCTATTGGGAAAATAGCTGCCCATTCGGCTTATGATTGTTTCATGGTATAAGTACCTGATTGTTAGTTTGTTTTTTTTTCCCACCTTGGTTTTTGGAGTGGGAATCTTTTTCTGATTGCGCCTTTTCCTGATCTTTGCCTACTTGTACCTTTTTGCATAAGTGATTGGCAGTGCTGTTTACAGTTATTAATCTACTGAAGTTGTTGACCTGTTTTTCGTGGATAGATAGTTTCTACCCAAAATTTTGGGTGGCAATAAGCATATTGTAGCATTTCCTTGATAATCTATTGGAAAAAGATAGTTTTCTGACAAAATATTTTTTTGAAAAAATCTGACCCCCTCCCCCTTTGACATAGATTTATACTGCATGTATGTAACATCCAGATGTTTCCACCATGTTGTTGCATTGATCAAACGTTGAATTTTACGGGGAATGCAAAGACAACATATTTTCTATACAAATCACGCAGAAGCTGCCAGAAACACTCAAACTTTGGGCGGGAAACCCATGAAATTATTCGAAAACCTTGTACTATCCGCGTAGCAAAACAAAGGTTCTGATCAGCTTCGCAGTAACTGTGAAGCTGATCTGCGCCTTTGTTTTCTTATAGGCTAAAATCCGGGGATCTCGAGATGCTGCTCATTTGATAAAACCTGCTCTGGCTTGTCTATATTTTATTGTTTCTTCATACAAGTCTATGTTTCTGATCTGGTGTTATTATAAAAAGCTGTCTAATTTTACAAATTATATCACTCCATTTTATTGCTCAGAACAAAATTAAGCTTCTGATTTTCTATTGTAGCGTATGCTTGTTGGTACATCAACAAGTCTGTTGAAAAAAAAATAATGAAATATTCATGAACATAATGAAATTATGCAAAGTTGATAAGACGCACATGATACTAGTCATGAATATTCAATACCAAGTTAAATTAAATTCAGTTTAAAAGCTCAGCTCCAACTGACACCCTATTGCATATACTGTCTGCATCTATTAAAAAACAATCTTTTTACTAAGACATATAGAAGTGGTTAAAGCAAAAGTTACAGAACTGCTAAAAATAGCTCTTTGTATTATCTCCATCGACAAATCCATAACCGATTTTCCTTTTTTCCATTTGTTTAAAAAAAGCAAAAAAAAAAAAAAACACATTGTTAAATGTATGATTAGTACAAAACTTATCTTCCTTGAAGTCCTCAAATCTGTCCTACAAACCCTATCCTATTAAATCACTTCTAAAGAGATAGTAAATGACATAAATGCTGAAATCAGAAACAGGGATGCCAGAAGTGTTCTTACATTGTCATTTTGAAACAAAGACATTCAACATTTCTCTAAAATTTTCTACTTATTATCTGTGCAAACTACGAGGAGTAATAAATGTGCCATAATATAAAATGAGCCTTATTGCAAGAAAACATTGATCTGAAGATGATTTGTATACACAATCTCTGGTCAGCCTGCTATGCTGTTTATACTGCTCTCCCATATATCGAATTTCCCTTGCGAACGCCCTTCCGAATGCAATTTTGAGAAAATTCGCATTGATCGCTAGAAATTCGGAAGCATTCGGTAGCATTTGTAAGCATTCGGAAGCATTCGGTGAAAATTTCGAGTCGTTGCGAAAATTAGGAACATGCTCCTAAAATTCGCAAGGAAATCATATTCTTGACATATTCGTAAAGAATTCGTAAACAATTCGGATTGATTGCAAGACATTTGTAACACTCGCAAGCCATTTGCAAGGATTCGGTAGCATTAAATTGTATTGAGTTTTGATGTCCGTATAGAATCGCTAGTGATTCGCAACATTTTCACATTCAAGACTCAGTTTTTAGCATAATTTATTTATTCTGGCCCTATCCTTCAAGTAAAGGCCATAATTTATGGTGGTTAGCCTTAAGCTATCCATCAATGCAGAGAAACAAGAAAGTGGTGTGTGTTTCAAAAGAAGACTTGGATCAGTAATGATATATTTTTTTTCATGCCCCTTGGCATTGTAGGTGATTTCATATTACACTGATATTTTTGGCTACAATGTTTGCGAATGAGTAAAAAATGAAAATTCGCTACACATTCGCTTCATTTGTAAGGTATTTGCAAGGCGTTCGTATTATTTGTAACGGCATTTGTAAGCGTTCGGAACATTCGTAAGGGATTTGCAAGAATTCGGTAGTGTGGATGGCAATCAATCGCAACATTCTTAAGACATTTGTAAGGATCCGCAAGCATTCTTAACGCTTTCGCAAAGACGTCGTTTTGTACAAGCCCCGCCCGCCCATTCGCATCATATTCGGTAATTTCAACGCGATTTTGAAATTTTAGCATTCGCAAGGGATATTCGGTATATGGGAGAGCAGCATTACAGAGACTAGTAAAACTTGTGTTCTAACAATAAGGCTCCCATTTCATGAATTGCATGGGCAAGTTTTCGTAATTGTATTTGAAGAATCCTCAGAAATTAAACCCAGCTACCTCTCTTTATCTTACCTTTGTATAGGGGTCCTAAAACAGGAAGATTTTGGAACAAGAAATAAGTTTCAAGTTTGCCATAATTACGAAAACATGCCCATGTAATATACAGAGATTTTTAAGCTGTAAAAATTGAAAGTTTTCAGTAGAAATTTTTTGATATTTTTGCTAAAACATAGATTGTTGGTACACGTTAGAACCGCCTCGCCGAGGCGGTTCTAACGAGTACCCACAATCTATGTTTTGGAGAAAAAAATAAGAAAAATAGGTATACCCCTGCAAACCCCAGTTTTGCTATATAATAGTGGGGTATAAGGGGGTATTTATTTCACGGACATGTTTTCCTGATTCTATTTTTCTAAATCAAACGCATATATTCTCTCTTCAGTTGGTTGGGCAAAGCATGTAACCTAGTGATTTGCCACAAATGAAGTATCATCAGGAAAACATGTCCGTGTAATGTATACCCCCCGCAAACCCCACTTTTATATAGAAAAACTGGGGTTTGCAGGGGTATACCTATTTTTCTTATTTTTGCTCCAAAACATAGATTGTGGGTACTCGTTAGAACCGCCTCGCCGAGGCGGTTCTAACGTGTACCCACAATCTATGTTTTAAGCAAAAATAAGAAAAAATATCAATTTTTTTCCTGTGAAAATTTTCATTTTTAAAACCAAAAAATTTTCTGTATATTACATGGACGTGTTTTCGTAATGTATATATTTTTTTATTTTCAATTATAGAAGTTGCATCAACTTAACAAAACTTGGATGTCATATATAAAGGAGAGCAACCAATTTGGAAAGGGTCAGGGGCAATTGAATTGCCTTAAAATAACAGGAAGGTTATCTAACTGACAGATTATACAACATAGTTGGTCACTTTGCCCATAAGAACTCTGTATTTGAAATAATAGTACAAGTATGTAATAAAATAGAACAAGCGTGGCCAAAAAGATATGGCAAAATACTCCAAAGTAGAAAATACACTGTAATCTTGAACTTACATGTTTATGAGGTATAATCTTGGGTAACTTGGTAACCCCCTGGGGTCCTGCCCGCCGGGATGAGATAGGGCCATCTGTTTCGCTCCATGTCGCCCTCAGGCAAGATTTATTGCAAATTCTAGCTCTTGTTCTACTACTGAACTTTCTAAATTATTAACTTCCTGTCTTACTGCTATCAAATCTCATGTTATAAGATACTGTGAGACAGTGTATGAAACTTCAAATAAAAATTGGTTTTGGTCAATAAAAAATTCTGGTGAGGTGCTCAATAAATTGAAGTGTAGAGGGTTCCGTGCGACGAGCTTGTGCACATATGATTTTTCTACTCTGTATACAACTTTACCACATAATCTAATTAAAGAAAAACTTCTGGATTTGATAGAGTGGACCTTCAAAAGGGCTTAAAAAAACTATGGTTCACTTTATTTGGCATGTAATGAAAGAAAGGCTTTTTTCACATCCTCTGACCAAAGTCGGTATACACTTTGGTCATGTCAGAATGTATGTGACACCTTATCCTATCTCCTTATATTTATATTAGATTTGGGACCAAGTTATACAGACAAATTGTTGGAATTCCGATGGGTACAAATTGCGCACCTCTCGTAGCTGATTTATTTTTATACTGCTACGAAAGAGATTTCATGGATTCTCTTAACCATGATAATCAAGCTGATGTTATCGAGGCTTTTAATTCCACTTCTAGGTACCTCGATGACCTTTTGAACATTGACAACCCTTATTTTGAAGGTATGGCCAATCAAATTTATCCATCTGAACTACAGTTGAACAAAGCCAATATCTCGGATACCGAAGCCACCTTTTTAGATCTACATCTTTCTGTTGCAACTGGATTTGTTTCTTCTAAAATTTATGATAAGCGCGATGACTTTGATTTTGATATAGTAAATTTTCCGTTTTTGGATGGTGACGTTCCTCGTCGTGCTTCTTATCATATGGTGTATACATTTCGCAACTTATTAGGTTTGCTAGAGTCTGCAATCATGTTACAGACTTCAACGCTCGAAATAAATGTTTAACGGCAAAACTTCTCCAACAGGGCTATCGGTATCATAAACTTCGAAAAACCTTTTCTAAATTTTATCGTAGACACTATGAATTGATTTCCAAATATAATGTTGGGTTAAAGACGCTTTTAAGTGAGGGTCTTTCGGAACCAGAATTTTATGGTGACTTGGTTTACAAATTTAAGAAACTTATAGGAAGTAATGATTTTTCTTTTCAGTTTAGAAAAATCATAACACGTTACAGACGTATAGGTTATAACTTGAATGTTATGCGACAGTCTGCATGCTTAGTTTTTAACCCAATCACGGTAGATAACTATGCTGCCTTCTTTAATTGCACGCCGGTGGGTCGGGCGTCAGACTCTATGATGGCCCCGACTTAAAGCTATTCATTTTAGTTGGTTGGGGCCGGAGCTTCTTGTCTGTTGCTTGGCCCACCGGGGTCCAACTGATGTTTTTCTTTAGCTCCGGAGTTAGTAAGTTATTTGGCGCCCAGGGATCTCCATCGTCGGGCAGCTTACTGAATCTGTGATTCCTGGTTTTTGATTCATCAGGATGTTTATCATGATTTATTTGTTTGTTCTTGATGATTCATTTACTAGTTAGAGATTCACCACGAGGACCGAAGAACTAACTAAATGTTATGAACCACTGCAGAAGCTGAGGGTGAGGTTACGGCCGTGTAAAATCGATTTAAACCCGCCAGTAACTTTGTGTTACTGATCGTTCCAAGTCGATACTTCTGTGGTGGTTCTTTTTGTTTTATGTCTTGGTGTTTAAAATATTTTCGTGCTGTTGGCGCCTTATGTGTGTTTGCATATTTTTAGTTAAGTTAAGGTAACTGAGTGGCCACCTATTGGGAAAATAGCTGCTCATTCGGCTTACGAAATGTTTTCATGGTATAAGTACCTGATTGTTAGTTTGGTTTTTTCCCACCTTGGTTTTTGGAGTAGGAATCTTTTTCTGATTGCGCCTTTTCCTGATCTTTGCCTACTTGTACTTCTTGTGTTTGCCTCCCTGAAAATGAAAAATTTGGCTATGACTTGTTCAACAATACTGTCATTATAATATAATCACAGCCACCAAACAGTTAAATGCGTAACCGCCGGTTAAGAACAGAAATCCGATTCACGTCCTTCCGGTTTTGCGTGTGAGGTGCAACAAAAGGTAAACAAAAACATACACTACTCGGATCGATGGATGATTATTTTTTAGTACAGAAAGGTATCAAAAATCTAAGAATGTTATTTTGCCACTTTTTTATCATTGTTAGACAGCACCAAAACAGTCTGCAACATTACTCAATGTTTTTGGGTTATTTGTTCCCTCCTTCGAAACAGGCGTTTCAACACGATCAAAGACGGCAAAATACAACTAAAAATAGGGCCATTTGCGGGTTTAATATCAAGTTTTTGTGATTATTCCACGACAAATTTTGCAGATATTTATTAAATAAATCACAACTGATGTCTGCCACAGTATTCACTTTTCTCAGGGTCCAACATTTCTGTTTCGAATGGAAGGAAAAATTGGTTAAGCATTTAATCATTAAAATAAAAAGGATTTATCTCAAGATATGTTTGAAAACTTTTGCCTGTTTTATGATTTAACTCTAAACAGCGTTTTAGATGAAAGCAAACAAAAAAGCAAATGGCAGTATACACAATGCTGTGAAGTTTAAGTTTTATCATAAACAAGAATACCATATATGTGAATTATTGTATTGCATGTTTGTTGCCAAAAATGTTTGTATTTTGATATATACCAAGCATTCTCACTGCAAACATCACAAATAAACCATTTTTTTTTTCATTTTCCTGGAGAAGGGATGTCTATATGTTAATTATTTTTAACATTATCACTCACTAAAATAATAAGCAAAAGGAAGACCAAGG
Organism: Rugalucina vietnamica; assembly: GCA_964017185.1. Classification (NCBI taxonomy): domain Eukaryota; kingdom Metazoa; phylum Mollusca; class Bivalvia; order Lucinida; family Lucinidae; genus Rugalucina; species Rugalucina vietnamica. The sequence goes on from OZ024872.1 coordinate 3,574,811, forward strand.
TATATTTAAGGCTTTTGTGCATGCATATTTTTCCGTTTGTTTGTTTTTTCTTGCACACCACTGTAAGTCAAAAACCCTTCAATAAATTTTATTTGAAAGGGTTAAAAACATACAGAGATGACGAGACACTGTGATATTTAAATTGTTAAACATAGAACTCGAGAGAGAAACTAAAATACAGGTGGTTTTAATGTCGATTATTTTGCTATCATTCTAATGATTAAATGCGTGACCGAAATTTTGACACAGCTTTCAGCCACATATACATTGAAAGCAGTGGTCAATGGCAAGGAAAGGGTTCACAGAACTTATAGAATATAAAAAATCATCTGTTCGCTGTCTTGCCGTCCGTTTATAATGACACTATCTAAAAATATCCCTATGACTGATCCACATTTTCTTCATGTACAATGCAATCTCAACATGCATTTTGGAGGAGGGAATGAAAATCACGATTATAAGGAAACAAATCTGAAAATCCTTTGGGATACCATGAGATCAATTTATAACTAACAAAATTGCATTGAGAAAATTTTAATACTTTCTCAAGGTAAAAATAATTTACTTGAAAACGCGAGTTTGTTTACCTTTTACTGCATCTCACACGCAAAACCGGAAGGACGTGAATCGGATTTCTTTTCTTAACCGCGGTTACGCATTTAAGTGCTTGGTAGCCGTGAATTTGAGCGTTTGAGATAACCTGTCTTCAGGGTCTAACACATACAGGTCCATACAGTTAAAGAAGCAGGCTAGAAGCTTGAAAGTTCAGATTTAAGAAGAAGAAGAGGGATTTTACTGTCCATGCTGTGATAACAAAGACGCTCATCAGCAATGCAGTTATCGCACAGCTGATCTGGGTCTTTGTTCTTACATATGCAGATTCTTAGTTCTCTGATGTGGCGGTTCATTTGCGTTTGAACAGAAATTTAGGAGAATTTTCTGAATTTGATTTTTTGTTTTCAGTTGACTAGGGAGTAAGAAGAGATTGGCTTTTAGATGATATAGGACGAAATCTTGCAATGAAGTGTTGTTAAAAAGAATGGATCTGCACATTCGGATCCAAATATGATTATATCACTTTGGTTTTCTGTTAATTCTTTTCAGCTTATTTGCATGACTCTAACAGGCTATAAATTTAAATATTAACATAGCTAAAATACACAGAGAAAACAAGCTGTAGGTATTCAGTAATTTTGACACTCTCTGAATCTAACTGAGCCTGTGCATGATAAAACCAACAATTTGGGTTTCCGACCAGGTTCAACACAAACCAGGCTGTACAGTCACAGAAGCAGGCTAGAAGCTTGATATTTCGGATATAAGAAGAAGAGGAATTGTACTATCCGTGTAGCGAAAACAAAGGCGCTGATCAGCTTCGCAGTAACTGCGAATCTGATCTGCTTCTTTGTTTTCGCATATGCAGATTGTTGGTTTTCACATGCGCATATTTGTACGTAGTACATGCTTTACCATTTACGCATAGGCCACTATATGAAGGCAAATGCTTGCTCAGTTTGATACAAAATGGATTTGGTTGCATTTTACACAGGTCATTTCTTTCTTTCTTTTTTTTCCAAAGTATTCAAACAATGAAAATTCCAGTGCTTTTATTCATGGCGGCATTGCTAGTAACGAATCCCGAAAATATCTCGGCGAAAGAGCGAAATACAGATGCATATAGATTCTCATGTCATACTGTAGTTTCTTCCTGAGCATAAATTAAGAATGGGACAGCTGTTTTGCCATTCAAACGATGTGTTTTTGGGAATGAAACCACAAATTTATATTTTTAATTGCCAGCGTCCCAACCGGTGAAACAGAATATGACATAGAATATCGTAAGATTTTTATTTGTTTTCCCCACCAGGTCTCCGTATGTTGGACCAACCATTCATGACGGATCTGATCGAGGCCAATGCCATGGGGCATATGCCGGACAAAATACACATCTACAGTGCAAGCTGGGGACCAACGGATGATGGGAAGACTATGGATGGTCCCCGCAACCTCACTATGAGGGCCATTGTAAAGGGAGTTAATGAGGTACCTTACGAAAATACGTCCATAAAATATAGTTTTAAAGTTGTAAAAAAATGAAAGATTTTATTTAATTTTTATTTTTTTCATTTTTTGCTCAAAACATTGATTGTGGGTACACGTTCCCATCGCATCGAACAGTTCTCCCAATCTATGTTTTAGATCACGATTAAGAATTGTACTACCATAGTACATGCCGCAACCTCACCATACGGTCCAACACCAGTAAAAAATCTCCCTTTAGGCCGCAATGCAAATTCCCTCACTTTGTGACACTCCCAGCTGGTACCCAACATTGCACCACCAAAAGGTCTTCTCTAACTTGATAGCCCAGCCACACCCCTACTCAAAGGTGCCACTACCTAGAGGGGTTGACCATCTCGATTTTCCGGTAATCCATTTTGCAATATACCTATGGGTGGATTTTACACTCTAGAATGGTCCGGATTTTAGTAGGGGGTAGTGTACAAACAGAAGCCTCCGATGAGATATAGTCCGTTTTGGCATGGTGATTTGTGCACTAACATGTTGTATTATGGCGATACTTTGTATTAAATGCGAGATCTTATACAGAATGTTGGAAATGTTCTCACTATTCAGCATCAAACATGTGTGAATGAAATTTTTAAATGCACTATTTTCGTACGACGGAGTGATATTTTTTTACCGGTGTTCCACCATACGGGTCATTGTATAGAGTGTGGATTAGGCAGTCGACTTGTACATCATACTTGCTTAATTTGAATTGCATCCTAAGAGAAGCATTGCCCTAAAATATAAAAGATAAAAAAATCAAGCTCCTTTTTTCAAGTTTTAGTAAACTGACTGCGCGTGGTATACTTATATAGCGGAAACCTGTGAACACCATGTATAGATCTACAGTAATTTTTCATTTTTTAATTGTATAAATTTGGATCACGGGAGAATTTTTGATCTGATATTCCTCGTTCCATGTCGCCATGTCACACGCAATAAAATATGATATGTATAAGTCAGTAAAGTTCAAATATATTGAGAAAATGATCGATCAGCGATGCTAATACCTCAAATGAAGAGTACTCACAATCTATGTTTTAGATCACGATTCAAAATTGTACTACCCTAGTACATCCCGCAACCTCACCATGGGGACCATTGTAAAGAGTGTGAATTAGGTTGCTTAATTTGAATTGCAACCTAAGAGAAACATTGCCCTTGAAAAAAAAAAAAAAAAAAGCTCCCTTTTTATTTCAAGTTTGTAAGTAAACTGACTGCGCGTGGTATACTTATATAACGGAAACCTGTGAACACCATGTATCTACAGTAATTTTTCATTTTCGAATTGTATTGATTTTGATCAAGGGAGAATTCCCCGTTCCATGTCGCCATGTCACACGCAATAAAACATGATATGTACATGTATAAGTCAGTAAAGTTCAAATATATTGAGAAAATGATCGATCAGCGATGCTAATACCTCAAATAAGATATCCATGGAGACGCTAACACGATTTGCTAGAAATGAGCCGCCTCGTGGGAAAACCAACAATGTGGTTTCCGAACAGGTCTGACACAAACCAGCCTGTACAGCTACAGAAGCAGGCTAGAAGCTTAAGTAGAGGAGGAATTGTACTATCCGCGTAGCGAAAACAAAGGCGCTGATCAGCTTCGCGGTTACCGCGAAGCTGATCTGCGCCTTTGTTTTCGCCTATACAGATTGTTTGTTTTCCCATGAGGCGGCTCAAATTAGCATTGCCGTATGAAAACGTTCTGGTATTAAAAGAAATAGTATTTTTGTATAAACATATCGAATAATTGAAAACTTTACATGAACAACCAGAATATGCTTTAAAATGAAATCCTAGATAAGCCTGCGTAAGTATGCATATTATTACTCGTCGCCGATTTCCATTGGCTTGTGTTTCCCGTGTTCTCCCAACTCTCTAACTCTCTGTATCTTCTTGCTGCATCTATTTACATTTTTGTCTGGAAACATTTATTCATGAAAATTTGATTCTCACTCCTTGGTAATTTGTATTAAACTGTTGCATAGCAATGTAACGTAACCATATTTTTGAATACTCACGTGGGATACCGTTTGATTGCATCAGGAAAACGTGTCCGTAAAGTGTATACCCCCTTAAACCTCACCTTTATATAGAAAAACTGGGGTTTACACGGGTATATCTAATTTATTTATTTGTGATCCAAAACATACATTGTGGGTACTCGTTAGAACCGCCTTGGCTAGAACCGCCTCGCCAAGGCGGTTCTGACGTGTACCCACAATGTATGTTTTGACTTTCTGCGTGGAAGACCGTACTTTTATTGTCGATGTGACGTCATATTTATATGAAGTTTGTCATTGATATCAAATACCTTGAGGAAATACATCAAACGCCATAACGCAGTTGAATGTTCTGAAATGGCACTGCAAAAATTAAAAGAAATGCGCGCAATTGAAGGAAATATGCCTTATAAAAATCATACCACTAACACCAGAGCCTGAATCACCTATATGAGGCCAGCTCGGTCACGTGTTCTTTGTCTTGTATCCTAATACGTCAGTTTCAATGATATAAGACAGACTTGTTTTATTATTTATTTTGAGTAATGCCCTTTTTACTTGATCAGTTTTTTTTGGTTCCTCCAACCCTCGGTTTTACAGGCGACAAAAGAATATCAATTTTATTTTAAATGAATTCTGTTGCCCATGTAAATGGCTTTGATATCGTCTTTATTCTTCCAGGGTCGCAATGGAAAGGGTAACATCTATGTATGGGCCTCGGGTGATGGGGGGCAGGAAGACGATTGTAACTGCGATGGCTATGCAGCTAGCATGTGGACTATTAGCATAAACTCCGCCACCAATGACGGTCAGACTGCGGGATACGACGAGTCTTGTTCGTCAACCATAGCTTCGACGTTCAGCAATGGGAAGAGTACTCTTCGGGACGCTGGAGTTGTAAGTCCAGAGTTATTGTTCTTTTCTGCCATTGCCGTATACTAAAATTAACGAAGAAATAGCCGATTGAAAATTAATGCCCATTAGTGTTCAGAACGAAAGAGATAGAATTAATAGAGAGCTATCAACGCCGTAAAGCTGTGGATATTGTGTGTCCGTTATGGTTAGATGTAGAGAAAGTTCATTGATATGTTATTTTTGTCCTCTATACTTTGCAAGCAAATCATCAAATGCGCTAATGTCGAATCTTGAAATCTAGAAATAAGATCTATTGAAAACAATGTATACCTGTATTAGCATTTGTCTTCTGATGTTTCCAAATGGGATTTATTTCGCTTTATCTGGCATCTTTTGTCTAATGACGCACGAGACAAATGAATAAAATCTTTTGTCATCTTTGTTTGAACGGTGTCACTCGAAAGCAAAAAAAAAAAGCTGCTCATCTGTGCAGTAAAACCAAGACAATTGGTTACGACATATAGAAAGAACAATCCCTCTTCACTCTAAAGTAAAACTTTTAAGCCTCCAACCACATTCTGTGGCCATATATTCCGGTCTGTATGGGTCATGGTCTAAAACCTCGAAAGCTTTTTTGTTTCGCGTCGCTGCAACTACAATCTGTAATCTGTAACAACTGTCAGGGACTGGAGCCGTTGATTCCTACAAGACAGAAAGAGAGACATTAGGTCATTGGAAACTGAAGGGTTTGATGGTTTAAGTTGGACAATTTGGACAAACGTCACTTTACGGAAAATACATTGAATTCATTTAAACATGTAGAATTGAACTTAAGGTCCTACCAGAGGGCTTAGCTTCTTGCTCCCTGAAAGGAAAATGATCTTTCATCCGAGCTGCATAATTGCGTCATAATCATCTAACCTTTTTGAAAGCGAGTAGAAAATGTAGATGAGCTAAGAGCAATCAGACTATGTTTGAATGGAGCCACTCAAAGCAACCGTCAGTCACTCATGGCGTGGCTTCTGTACATTAAACAAGCTTCAAGGAATCAGTGTATGAACAAAGGCCCCTGTGTAAATACTTGACTCATGTTGCATCAAACATTCGTTTCTTTGACAGGCCCATAATAGCAATATTTGAGCCTGTGCATGAGAAAACCAACAATTTGGGTTTACGACCAGGTCCGACACAAACCGTGCTGTACAGTCACAGAAGATCGTTGGAGGCTTGAAATTTTGTACTTAAGTAGAAGAGGGATTATGTTATCCGCGTAGCGAAAACAAAGGCGCTGACCAGCTTCGCAGATACTGCGAAGCTGATCTGCGCCTTTGTTTTCGCCTATGCAGATTGTTGGTTTTCCCATGCGGCAGCTCATTTATAAATAATGGTAACATTGGATTAAACATCACTTTCAGGCTACCACTGACCTGTATAACAACTGCACGACAACCCACTCAGGAACATCAGCTGCTGCACCAGAGGCCGCTGGGATATACGCCCTGGCGCTAGAGGCAAAGTAAGATACATGTACTTTTACCACTATATTGTTTTCATTCTTATTATTAGTATTATAATTATAATCATTATTATTATTATTATTATTATTATTATTATTATTATTATTACGATAACACACTCAGGAACAACAGCTGTTGCACCAGAGGCCGCTGGGATATACGCCCAGGCGCTGGAGGCAAAGTATGATACTTTTACCACTTTGTTATTTTCATTATTCATAGTAGATCTATTGTCGTTATTATTATTATTTTACCAATTTGTTATTTTTATTATTCATAGTAGATCTATTTTTTTTTTTTTTTTTTTTTTTTTTTTTTTTTTTTTTTTTGATTCAGTTTTACGTCCCTTTCAAGCTTTTTCACTCATATCGAGACGAATCAATCGGTAGGTGGGGCGAAAACCGGAGTACCCGGGGAAAAACCACCTGACACACCCGCAAGCAGAACATGGCTTGTCTCACATATGAATTCGTGCCCCGTGCGAGGCGCGAACCCACATCGGTGAGATGATCGAATGATCAAGAGCACTGAAGTCAAGTAGATCTATTGTCGTTATTATTATTATTATTACCGCGAAGCTGATCAGCGCCTTTGTTTTCGCTATGTACAGGGATAGTACTTTTTTTCACTTTCTAGATCCAAACTTTCCAGCCTCTAGCCATCTCCTGTGCTTGTACAGCTCGGTTTGTGTCGGACCTGTTAAAAAACCACATTGTTTTCTCCTAATGTGGCTCATTTATCGAACTGAATTAGAACAATATCGGTGACGCAAGGTGTCAGGTTGCATATAATATGGATGCCTGCAATTAAAACAGTTTGCATAAAGTGGCTATTAAGAAACATGTCGCCACTTCAAACATATTTCTCTTGGGCTAAATGCATTTGATTAATCATGCTCGTAATAGCATTATTGTCTTGGAAGACCTATCAAACTTTCAATATGCAGATTGTGCGCTTTTGTAATTGGTTTTTGATCTAATCACCAACAGTGAATGGCCTAAAAAAGCATTTATAAAAGGAAGAGGATCAATGTCTTTGCAATGTTGCCAAGGATCCAGTGAACATTTAAAATTCTAACTTTAAAATCAAAATATCTGTCAAATCCAATGGAGCTGCTGTTTGGCCTGGTTTAATTTTTGCCTGGTTTTGCTTTCCTTTGGCTGTCATTGTTGTTTTAGTGTAATTTAACTTGCTTGAGAGAGAGAGAGAGAGAGAGAGAGAGAGAGAGAGAGAGAGAGAGAGAGAAAGAGAGAGAGAGCATATGCATATATAGCTTCAGTTACGCATACTAAATACCCTTTAGAACTTTATGTAATTTGTTATAATGGAAGTGGTTTTATAAGAATTATTAAAATATCTGACTACTATTAGTGGAAGGGATTGTATTAATTGTCCGATTGCCCACCAATGTTGAGAACATCCATGTCAGTGTTATGTTGTTCTCTAATTTCAGTGAAGAGCTTACCTGGCGAGATATCCAGCACCTGACTGTACTGACATCAAAGAGAAACCGCCTCTTTGATCCCTACCTGAAACACTTCTGGCAGTTCAACGGTGCAGGTCTGGAGTTCAACCACCTGTTCGGGTATGGTGTGCTGGACGCTGGGGCGATGGTTGACTTGGCTAGCAAGTAGAAGCCCCTGCCCTGCCTGAACGTTTCCACTGTACAGCTGGCTCAGTGGTGGAAGAAAAGTTAGTTGGAACGTTTAGTCATTGATACTTTAAAAATGTTCTTTTTCGTAGCTAGTTGGTTTATCGACAAACCTTACCCTAAAAGCCTAAATAGTGCAGTGTTACTTTCCTTGTAATCCAGGGGTCGCAAGTTCGATCCAGGGCTTCTCCAGTCTGTCGGATGACACTTTAAACCAAGGTCGCGTCTGCATATGACCTAAGCTGTTGGTGGGACGTTAAACTCCCAAATCAACCAACCATTTAACAGGTACAAGTAGGCAAAGATCAGGAAAAGTCGCAATCAGAAAGAGATTCCCACTCCAAAAACCGAGGTGGGAAAAAACCAAACTAACAATCAGGTACTTATACCATGAAACATATCGTAAGCCGAATGAGCAGCTATTTTCCCAATAGGTGGCCACTCAGTTACCTTAACTTAATTAAAAATATGAAAACATACATAAGGCGCCAACAGCACAAAAAAAAATTAAACACCAAGACATAAAACAAAAAGAACCACCACAGAAGTATCGCCTTGGAACGATCAGTAACGCAAAGTTACTGACGGGCTTAAACCGGTTTTACAGGATCCTAACCTCACCCTCAGCTTCTGCAGTGGTTCATAACATTTAGTTAGTTCTTCGGTCCTCGTGGTGAATCTCTAACTAGTCAATGAATCATCAAGAACAAACAAATAAATCATGATAAACATCCTGATGAATCAAAACAAGGACTCGCAGATTGAGTAAGCTGCCCGACGATTGAGATCCCTGGGCGCCGAATAACCTACTAACCCCGGAGCAAAAGAAAAACACCAGTTGGACCACCTGCAATATTTGAAAACGGATTTTAAAAATGTATTTATACTATATAGTCCTGTTGACAAAGCGAAATGTCCATTATTTCTGACGCATTTAATTTTCTCATACTAATGTTCAAACATTTCAACACATACAATGTTCTCCTTGACTATTTGGATTATTTATGATGGCTCTTGCATAGGTTGTCTTTGCCTGTTGATTTGTCATTCGTCTCTCACGAATGAGAGAGACCGTCTTTATTTCTTGATAATTAGAGTGTTCATGGTGTTGTATGAGTTCTTTGATGGCTGACTAGTCCATCTTAGCTCTATTCTGTCGGCTGCACGTAGAGTAAGTCAGTGTTGAAGAAACCGGCGATAATCCTCGCGATATTAAAAAGAAGAAAGTCTTGATTAATTTTGTATGAATATACGTGTTTGTCCTGATATCTGTCTGCTGCTAGTAGGATCAATTTATACCTGTTACATTCCTGTTTGTTTTATTTCAATATTTACTATATATCATTTACAGGGCATTTGGAACAAATGAGCCTATCGTGCTGACTATTGACACGGATGCGTGCCAAGGCTCTGATAATGAGATCAACTTCCTGGAGCATCTCCAGTCCTTTGTCACAGTCAAGTCCACCTACAGGGGCAACATTGTCATGCATCTGACATCACCCCTTAACACTACGTGAGTTTATATTAATAAGCTATAGCTTTTTATGAAAATTTGTTAATTGGTCTTTAGAAAAGCAGTCTTATAAATGTATAATTGTGGAGAAGCCATGACCTAGAAGTATTTGCCACTAACCAAAGACATGCACATTTACAAAACCTGTATTTTATTTTCCATAATTAAGAAAACAAACACATAATAAGACGTATTTGGGAAACTATACTGACGTCAATAAAAAACGCCTCATCGAAAATGTTGCATAACTTGGCCAATAGATATACAATATGAACAAAATTTGCATTTTCCTTATTTTTACGTTCTCTCTCATGGTATAGCATAAACCGAATTTGGTTAACATGCGTACTTTTCTCAAAACTTGCGTGGGTGCTCCATTTTTAAAAATGCATCCTTACGTCATTGTACAGACGTTTTTGATGTGAAAATTCTTGAAAGCCGTACAAAGTCATTTTACAACCTTAAGAACATCAAAATTTTCAAACGTAAAATTACTGGACTACGTGAAGTTGAAATAACTAAAATAACATGGGGACTTTTCACAAGAAAAGAAACAGACGGAACGAAAAATTGATATTGTTCGGTTTCTGGCGTTCGAACAGACTCCATAGTCCGGGAGCATCGTTCGCCTCGGCATAAGATTCCCTCTATCAATTTTTGTTACCGTACCTCTTTCGCCGACGCTTCTGTAGTAAAATCGTTTTGACGTCGACGTCTTTTATGCTTACGAATTCTAATGATGAATCATTTCAAAAACGATGCCGTTATATTTGGATGGACACCTTGAGTTAATTTTCATAACGTACATGTAGTTGCATTATTTCAAGTGAATAGCCAAGAATGGAGCAATGGTATTCTGACGCTTATTTCCCTAGACGTCAAATACACGTTATCCGTAAGGACGTTCGGTTCACGATGAAAGGCATGAGAAGTAACAATAGAAACTATTCATTGTCAAATAGCCTTTGAAAACTTTTTCACCATTTTGACAGCGATTACCATTTAAGCATTTATCATTAGCTGCATTGACGTCAATAACGCTAGAGAACGAAATTCGGTTTTCAAAAATGTGTTCAAACAACATATGGTAACGTATGGATATCCCACTCTATGGCTTATGTGTAGGTGTTGCAACGGAGGCTTTCAGTAATCGAAAGAAGCGATGCCTGATAAACTGGTTCATGAACAGAATAGGGATTTTGTGAGGGGTGTATGTTTTCAACAGCATGTCATTTTTCAAGCAGCTTTCTGAATAATTCCGTTTCAGCATTTCCGAATGCATAAAAGGTAAAAATAAAAGACAAATATTTAAAAAAAAATAAAGTCGTTAATCATTGGCAGTATGACGTGCCAAAGTTGACTGAGACGTTTTTTGTTGACGTCAGTATATAACTTCCTTGAAACAGCAATTAAGTAATGGTATACGATTTACATTTGAACGTTTTAGACACAAATTTTTACTCTTCATTCATTTCGATTGTATGCATGCTGAACAAAATGAAACCAGTCATGGTTGTACATTCATGTATGGCATCCACCCGTAACCCCCCAAAGCATCGACAGTCACTCAAATGCCTATGATATATTTAGGTCAATGATCCTGAGCCAACGTCCTAATGATGATGAACATAAGAATGGTTTTACGAGGTGGCCCTTCATGACAACACACACCTGGGCTGAAACCCCACGAGGAATCTGGACCCTGAGGTTAGAAAACGCCCCGGGAAAGAACAGCGACTTCGACCAGGGCATGTTCCGGGAGTGGACCCTGGTCCTACACGGGACACGGGACCCACCCTACCACAGACAAGAGGTTACAGAGGACGGACACCCAAAACTCTTCAAGGTCAAAAGAATGCATGAAGAGTTTCTGAAGAATAAATGAATCAAGTAACATTTTTACGAGAAGCCACTGTTGCTAGTGACAACCCTTATGCTTGTGGCTGTCAACATAAATAGGGAGAGAAATCTAAGTTGGATGGAAAATATAGATTTCAATTCATTCTTGGATAAAAATAATTGTAAATGCACGTTAAGAATATTTGTATCTTTCTCTACAACGCAATCTAAATAAATGGAGTATTCTCATTTTGAAAACTTGCCCATGCAATATACAGAGATTTTCTGTAAAAAAATGAAAATTTTATTGGATTGCTCAAAACATAAAGTGTGGGTACACGTTAGAACTGCCTCGCCCAGGCGGTTCTAACGAGTACCCACAATCTATGTTTTTGAGCAAAAATAAGAAAAATAAGTTTACCCCTGCATACCCCAGTTTTTCTGTATAAACGTATATATTACACGGACATGTTTTCCTGATGAAAAAGAGGTAATATATGAGTTGATGATAACAATACAGAATGAATTTTACAAAACATTTTGGTACTTTGAAACCCAAGAAAAATAGAATCATATAATCTAATAAGATCGCATTTTTATTCTAAGCAAGGTTATTCTGAACCACTATGTATTTACATTTGTATGTATGTATATATTCTAAATTCAAACTGTGTTACCAAATGAAAATAAGCAATGAATTAGATACTTTCTGATCATGCAATTCAATTAAAATACAATTGTCATGTTTATGTGTTGTGGTGAAATCAAGTTTGTGCAATGGAATATTTTTGAAAAAAATCTTACAAATCTTTAAATAAGCATTGTATTATTGCCTACAACTTTAGTCAGTCTAAAATCAGAACTAGGGGCAAAATTTTAGGATGTTCTTTGTATAGGGTTTATGCATCAGTTATGTATACTTGAATACACACATGTATAAATGAGTGATGTGGTTCTGAATGTCAAGTCACAATCAAGCTGGGTAAAAATGAGTTTAAACATTCGACGTTACCAGTGAAAACCAGTGAAAAAGAAAAAAAATAAACGTTTCGTTTATGATGTCATTTGAAAGTAACACGTTTACCTGCATTTCCTGAAGCAAAAGAATGACAATTCGTTTACTTACTTGTTGGTTTTATTAATACTATTAAGCAGTGAATCCAATTATTGAAACTTAATAAAATAACCCAGGAGGGTGGAGCGCCTCCGAGACTTACTGCACTGTTCCAGTGCTTTCTAGTTATCAGGTCAACAAAGTCCATAAAATGTAAACCCCCTTTTATATAGAAAAACTGGGGTATGGGTATACATGTTTTGTTATTTTTGATCCAAAACGTACATAGCGGGTACACTTTAGAACCGCCTCTGTAGGTATTCCCCTCCATACCCCTGTTTTGCTATATAAAAGTGGTTCAACGGGGTATACATGTCACGGACATGTAGTACTGATAGCCAAGATTAACTTGATTATATAATTTTAACTAAACCCCCAGCTTGATTGCATTTTGTAAATAGATGCATATAATGAATCATAAATTACATTTATTTTTGTATAAAAGAATTATTCTTCGTAAGAGTATGGGAAGCGTTTTTCTTCAAAATTCATTATTTTCTACTTTTACCTTTAAAACGTTACGACAAACTACGAATGTTTATGATAATCTCAAATAAAGGTTAAACCTGTTTTTGTCTGGAAATTAATTCCCTTTTTATCTGAAATTCTTAAATTAAATACTATGGTGTGTCTTTTGCCTCTTGTTTTGTTAGATTTGTTAGTCTTTCAATTGTTGAGTGTTTCAGTCTGCAACTATTAGAGTGTATATACCGGTATATGAGATTGAGTGATATACGTAGCATATATTTGCTATATTGTTAAACTGAGGAGATTTGTTTGCTAAATATTTCTAAAGTCAGATCAAATAGTGTAAATACCGGCTAAGGCTTAAAAATCGTTTTATAGTTTACGGAACGTTTATCCAAATTTTGAGCATAGTGACTTTTCCAAACTGACTACCTTGCATATAGTATCATATAAAAGTGAACGTTTTGTTCAGAATTGTCTCTCTTTTGTTAATTATTATTCATCGTTTGAAAGTCTTTAGAACTGTTTTTGTACAATAAACACAACTTGAAATAGTAGCAAATAAATGTTTTCAGTAATATCATTGTAGTCATGTTATATATTATATTTATTACATAATGGCATAGTCAGTAATTCATCCATGTCACACAAATCTAAGAAAAACAGTAGAGCTCTCCAGAGCATACATGTAGCAATGTAATTTTCCTGTGAACTCTTTTTATGTCATTTTGTCCTGCGTTTGGAGTAAGCCCTCCAGTCTTTGTCAAACATTCTTCCTTGACACGTGACACATTCTAACCAGAATTTTAAATTATATGATATATAATAAATACTAGCCAATAAACCCCATAAAGCCTAAAATTGACTGAGAATTGTCAGCGAAAATGACTCCAAAATTGGCAATTTTACACATACTGAGTGGAGTAGTAAATTTCAGAAAAGGCTTTGTTGCAGCAAAAATATAGAAAACGTCAACTCAGTAACGGATATAGCACATGTGAGCTTGTGTAACGTTAGTAGTGTGGCCTGAAGCTCCGAATTAATCGCCGGATGTCCGCAAGAGCAATACTACACCACTCCGCTTCTACCTGCTTATGTTCAAGACTTTCTCGCGTCCCAGGATTTGCATTATAGAAAGAAATTTCTTGAAAACAATCCATGAACAGAGCAAGCGGGAGTATGCCAGGAGAGTATGTAGTAATTTTATAATGACCGTTCTATTGTCAGCTTATCCATACTTGGCATAGCAAAACGCTAAGGCTCAGGTCCAGGATGCTATCTGGGATCGTGTTGGTGATTAGACAATACAAACCAGTCTTTACAATGTTGAAATCAATGTGCACATGCATGTTGTATCCTCTCAATGACCGCACAATTCAGAAGACTTTGCATGTCAACATCAGAACATTCTACTGACTCATTGAAGACAGATTGTGTGTGTTTACATCAGGAATACATGTGCGTGTAATGTATGCCCCCTTAAACCCCACTTTTATATAGCATTACTTGGGTTTGCAGGGGTGTACCTATTTTTCTTATTTTTGCTCAAAAACATAGATTGTGGGTACTCGTTTGAACGGTTCTCTAACGTGTACCCACAATCGATGTTTTGGCAATCATTTTTTTCCAGTGAAAAATTTCATTTTTACAACCAAAAAAGTTTTTTGTATATTGCATGGGCGTATTTTCTTAACGTGGACATCAGTGGCGGAAGGTGTTGTGAGTGTCGTCAAAAAATGAACGCTGTTGCTGATTTGAAGGACCATACATGTATGTACTTGGGTTAGGTGGGTATGTAAGGATGATTCTCGGCGCCCAGGGATCTCCATCGTCGGGCAGCTTACTCAATCTGTGAGTCCTGGTTTTTGATTCATCAGGATGTTTATCATGATTTATTTGTTTGTTCTTGATGATTCATTGACTAGTTAGAGATTCACCACGAGGACCGAAAAACTAACTAAATGTTGTGAACCACTGCAGAAGCTGAGGGTGAGGTTAGGTACCTGTAAAACCGGTTTAAGCCCCCCAGTTATTTTATAACTGACCGTACCAAGGCGGTACTGCTGTTCTGGTTCACACTTATCAAAGTTATTCCAATTACGAGTTTCATGTTGCATGGCTTTGTGACCACCCGAATATAATGGCTGTTCACTTAGCCCTCTGCATTTACTTGTTCTGTCCAAGCTAGCACTGTGATCACCTAATACCTTCAATAGCTGCTCACTCTGCTTTCCGTTATTCATGTTAAACGTTGGTATCTATGTTTAGTATTTTCTTAATATGATTTCTTATTTCTTGTTTATCACTGAACCACTACAGAAGCTGAGGGTGAGGTTAGGTACCTGTAAAACCGGTTTAAGCCCGCCAGTAACTTTGTGTTACTGATCGTTCCAAGTCGATACTTCTGTAGTGGTTCTTTTTGTTTTATGTCTTGGTGTTTAAAATTTTTTGTGCTGTTGGCGCCTTATGTATGTTTTCATATTTTTAGTTAAGTTAAGGTAACTGAGTGGCCACCTATTGGGAAAATAGCTGCTCATTCGGCTTACGATATGTTTCATGGTATAAGTACCTGATTGTTAGTTTGGTTTTTTCCCACCTCGGTTTTTGGAGTGGGAATCTTTTTCTGATTGCGCCTTTTCCTGATCTTTGCCTAATTGTACCTTTTTTCTATGGATCGGTGCGCTGTTTGGTACAGATAGCTGAGTGGTGTATCTCTGGGCATCATTGTTCATCCGTCTGCAGGCGCAGTGGGTCCTTTATTAAAGTGAATGGGCGATAACGACCGACACGCTGAAGTTGAGAGGTAACTGGGGTCCATGGACGCGAGTGAGTTCCAAGTATGGTGGACTGGCTAGCACTTCCTCCTAATATGAAAAGGTACAAGTAGGCAATGATCAACCCAATTAAAAATGTGTGGGAGTTACAGAGAGACGAATCACTGTCTGAAATACTCCTAGAACAGGAGAGTGTCTGGAACGTGAATCGGTAGAAGGGTGGGGTATACATCCCATTGAAGGCATACGGAAGTTAATTCGGGGCATCCAGATACATCTTATGCGCCTTATACAGTTCCAAGATGGATAAGATGGACATATCCATTACTAATTTGACATCTACGGTTATACACCTGTTGTGAAAACAAGACAGTAGTGTGAAAACGTGACAGTTTCTAAATTTTTCAACCCCACCTACCAAGTGTAAAATAGTCAATTGTGGAGTTCAGTGATTGTAATATTCAATGACAAGTTAATTGTCGATTGCTTTTATGCTATTATGGATTTTAAGCTTAGAAATCCCATTGAACATTTATTACATACGTAATGCCTAGATTATATTTGCCCCGATCATCGTACGATTTTTCGGTCTGCGATTTTCTCTACGATGTCTAAACGTCGTATGAAATCGTTGGCTATGACGTATGCATTTAAATTCATACGGGCATCGACCGATTTCTTGCTCTGGCTTTCGTTGAGGTTCTGAGTCAGAACCGTACGGAGATCGGAGGGAAATCGTAGAGTATCCGTACACATTAAGTGGAAATCGTACGTAGCACGTGCGATGTCCGTGATGTCCCTAGGATTTCGCACTGAGTCATTGCGGTCTCCCTATGATCGCCGTGTGAATTTTTGTCCCCAAATTATCATAAAAAATCGTGCGATGACCTCACGATCATCACAGGGTCTCTGTACGGACTACGGTCTTACGATTTTTTAAAAATGTCCAGACTATTACAAAATCGTAGAGAATACGGAGATCGTAGTAATCCGTAGAATCGTAGGGACACCGTAGGATCACCCTGCGGAGACTGTGCGGAGACAGTGCATAAATGCAAAATTTGGCATCGTGCGATCATCGCAAGCTAATCGTAGGCCAAATGTAACATAGACATTACATAACAAAATAATTTATTTGAGAATCACAAAATCTCTGGCCTTTTGATTATTTTAAGGAAATTTATGTTATGGAATTATTTTGTAGGGCATTTAAATGTATCACTATAAAACTAGAATATGCTTAAGTTTTGTCGAGGAGTATATTATATCTGAAATGGTTTGCGTCCATGCGTTACGCGAAATTAAAAATAAAACACCAGACGAGACTGGCGAGAACCTGTAATCAAAATAAGTTGTTGTAAGGCTTTTTAGAATATATTTCGTCAGGTACCATAGTAAGCCCATAGTACTGAAATGACGCTTTCGATTCACTGGTAAAGATTTGCAAAATTAACTGTTGTGTGATAGTGGTAGCAGTAGAACAGAATAAAAATGAATCTACGTTTTGAACACCTTTATGATTTTCAGTCTGTGTCATTTTGTAATAAGTTCATTATCAGGTGATCCATCTCATTCTGTAGGTGAGACTATATATAATTAGAAAAGTGCAGGTCATTCATTCCAAAATATGTAGGAAATTAATGAAACAGTGTATTTGAACAATTTAGTGAAGACACAGACAAGATTTACCGTGCCAACAGAGGCATCAACAGATATAGGTTGATTTGGTAGTATTTCCTTCTTGTTTTTTTTGTCAATAAAGGAAACTGCTTATTGGTCAAGATGAACAATGCCTTTCGCCAGGTTATTCATTATTGTTAAGCTCAAATAAAACTACATGCATATGTGAAATGGATATTATTAATAGCAGTGAAAGGAAGAGAGTGGTATAGTCAGAGGATGATCTCGTTAATGATCATAAATTATTAAGAATAAAACATGTGGATATTGTCTGCGTTACCGTTTTGTTATGGCTTAACGTCCTTGTCAAAACATTAGTCATGTCGGGACAAGTACTATAGTGGAAGCGTATTTAGTATCTTGATCAAGCACATTACATGACAGAGATATTTAAGTTATTGATCTTAGGAACTCTATCCGGAGTTCTGTAGGCAATGAAAAATTATAATATTATATAAATGGATTGGTCATGCCACTCTTCTGTAAAAATATATAATTAAAAGGTTACAGCATGTTGGCGGTTTGCCTTAATTACGTCAGGATGAACATTTGTCACGAACGCGACAGGCATGTTTACCTGCCGGAAATCGAATCAGCAACAAGTGGATTGTCTAAGCGTATACGCTATCCATTTGCCTGTCGCGGCTGGTTTGACCAATCAAGACTTGATTATTTATGTCGTACCAGGCACTCTTCGTTGCATAGTAAAAGGCACTGAACCAGTTTTTTTTTTAAAATAATAATTGAGATTTGTCAGTACCAACTAAGTTTCAGATCTAAACAGCTGTGCAATTGTATGGGTTATGGCATGAGAAAACTGTTGTGGGGAAATTGGATCTCCGACCAGGGAAGACTTATACCACCCGCTAATCAACACCCACAACTAGCAAGAGACAATAAACATTTAGATATAAAAGCTATGATATTATCCAGGCAGCTTATTTGAAGGCGTTGGTCAGCAAATGAACAAGTGCCGCTGGTTTACAGTTTTGCACATGCACGTTTTCTCATGCCGTGACGCATTTGTAAGCATCTCATGAAAATAAACACTACAGTACTATTTGTTGTTTGTTTTGATACCGGGTGGTCTAATCTATATCTATAGAACAGTGTATGTTGGCGACCAGATCAGTTATTCTCTCATTGGCGATAGTTTCGCCATGCCCCTTTTCATGACGTCTTCTTGTATCTTTGTGCGGAGGAAACGCTGCGACAAATTGATAAAAAAGGAAAACAAGAAGCAAAAACTTAAAAAATGTCAATTATGACAGTTTGTCGTTTTGTAATATTCTTAAATCAGAGGACAATTGGTCGTGTTAACGCTATACCTGATCTGTACAGCTTTACTTGTAAAGGAGCTAATGACCCCTGCCCTGGGTTGCGGCCTGTATAGACCTTGAATCACGAGGGGAAGGATTTATAAGAGGATTACTGAATATTGCTATACACAAAATATAAAAGCTACATTAAAAAGAGGACTACTATACATTGCTACAAACAAAATATGAAAACTCTAGGCCTTTTGGTTTCAGAGAAGAAGATTTTTTTTTTGTTTTGTTTTTTCACATTGAAAGGCTATGGAAGCTAATGGCCCCCGGGGAGGGGCCATTTTGTACCCAAGGGGCATGATTTGCAGAATTTTTGTTAAGCTCCATATAATAATGTTGCATATTAAATATAGAAGCTTTGGGTATTGTGGTTTCAGAGAAGAATTTTTTTATGTATTTCCCATTATAAGCCTAAAACAAATAATCGCGCCCCCAGGGCGTAGCCTGTATTGACCCCAGGGGCATGATTGGCAAGTTTTATAAAGAGGACCACTATACATTGCTACACACAAAATATGAAATGTTTGTGACTTGTGGATTCGAAGAAATGAAGACTTTTTTTTAGTTTTTCTAATTGTACGTCTATGGAAACTACAATTTATATACAATCTGCTCGAAGACCTAATACAATCAATCCCCCAACCCATTGACTGTTCACATAAAATTTGGTCAAGATCAGACATATTCATCTTTGAAATTGATGACGGGCGCCGGATGCCTGCCTATCATAATTGCTAATTCAAAGTATAATTTATGATAGGCAGGCATCCGGCGCCCGTCATCAATTTCAAAGATGAATATTTCTGATCTTGATCAAATTTTATGTGAACAGTCATTGGGTTGGGGGATTGATTGTCTTCGAGCAGATTGTATCAAAATTATGGTTTCCATAGACTTACATAAAAAATCTTCTTCTCTGAAACCACAATACCATTCGGCTCAGATGAGCCAAACGGTGAAAACGCCACAAGTTTGGTTCGAAGTCTTTTCAAACTTAGTGAGAGTGGAGAGTATTGGTAAAACAATGAAAACGTTGTTTACTGATGAAATATGTGGAATGCATAGACAGAGGGCGTTGTGAATTCGTCTGAAATGACTGACGTTATCTCGAAGTGTGTGTGCTTACAGCTCACAACTCAACTCAACTCAACTCAACTTTATTTAACTCTAGGTTAAATATGTAACAAACGAGCGTATAAACAGAAACAAAATATGCAAATGAAAGACGTAGAAAGCATATTACCAACATTCATTCAATTTCATTGCCTATCATAATGTAAGGGAAGCTACTCTTACAGTACTTATGTGAATTCCAATTCGATTTATATAGTAAGAAAACCTACCCATGCAATAAATAATAATAAGTTTTTTTCCAGCTGTATAAATTGAAACATTCACGAGAAAAAAAAGGTATCTTTAATATGTTAACACATTCACTGCCACCGACGACTGTAGTCGTTTTTACCGTTCACTGCCACCGACGACTGTAGTCGTTTTACGGGTCTACCCGTATGTCCCGGGTTATAGAAGGAAAGTTTTAAAGGGAGGTAAATATAGTGTATATCAGATTTTTCAGCGTAAAAAGCCCTTTTCAGTGAAATATGATATGCGCATATATCTAAAATATTAAAATTAATAAATAAATTAATAAATCAATTAAAATAATAAAATAAATATATGCTTGGCAGTGAGATATTGATTTTTTGAGAGGCGTGGCAGTGAAAGTGTTAACCCAAAACACAGACCGCGGGTACACATTAGAACCGACTCGCCGAGGCGGCCCTAACGAGTAACCACAATCCACGTTTCGGAGCGAAAATAAGAAAACTGTAAAGCACAGTTTTAATATATAAAAAGTGGGGTATGATGGGGTGGTATACCCATGGACAAGTCTTCCTGATACTAGCGTCCAATGTTTGGCAATAGTTTCTTACCATACATGTATAAATAACTGTAGAACAGAAGATATGTATTAATGCGCAAAGGCATAAATGTATGCCACTAATGGGACCAGTTTAGTCAGAAAATAAGATGTGCAATGACTGCAGTACTAATTGAACAGTTCTTGGGCATGAAATTCATCTATGTATTAATAATAATTTTCGTGTGCGAATATAAACCGACTTTTCGCTCACGAAGCGTTGCGTCTACTTGTATGTAAAGACCCGGCTCATTAATTTTAAACACCGGTTGGTCAGAGTTCTAACTAGCATTAGGCCACTCACTGGGCGGACAGGTGCGTTTCAGTAAGTGAAAACGTCCTAATCATCATAACATATGGAGGCAAACGAAAACAAATATTTTTTCCACAGAATATTAGCAGACAATAGAAATGGTGATGAAATAGATAGTACTGTGTGAGCTTGAAGAATGTCAAGGTCTTTTTATTAGAATTTGAACCATCATAACTTTTTCAAACAAGATTTGTCGATCTTTCATAATAAGAGTGGCAATCACATGCCAAACAATTTTATGGACAACTAGGGCTTGTTCCAACTGTGTCGATGTCAGGTGCTTAGCAAGATTGATTTAATGTGATAATAATGAATTGGAAAGGCCATTTTTGTGAGCCCTTATATGTGGAAATGGTTGTTGCTCGGCTCTCTTTGCTTTGACAAAAACGTAGTGCTAATTCAAAGTAAATAAGCATGTGTAACAGAATGGTTAACAAGGAAATGAAGTTAGTACCAAAACTTACCATTTGGCAGCCCCCATGGTCGAGCGGTTAAGAGCGCTGTTTCTTAATCACTCGATCATCTCACTGCTGTGTCTGGTGTGGGTTCGAGCCCCGATCTGGCCACATGTGAGACAAGCCAAGTTCTGCTTGCTGGTGTGTCAGGTGGTTTTTCTCGGGGTCCTCCCGTTTACGCCCCACCTTCTGATTGGCCCATCTCATATGAGCTGAAATAATCTTGGAAGGGACGTAAAACTGAATTAAAATAAAAAAAAAAAAAAAAAAAAAAAAAAAAAAAAAAAAGTTACACGAACATATACCCTGTACACACGACCTTCAACGTGCTTATATTAAACTTCCTTGTGTCATACGATGTAATCAATGTTGTATACGTGTGTTTTAAGCTAAAGATGTTTGTTCTTATGGGAAGATGGTAGGTTTAGATCTACATTTATCTCTAACATAAAAGCAAGGTTTTGCCAAACAAACCACTGGTGCCTTATTTCTATATTCTACTTATTCCCTCTTTCCTTTGTTATGCTGGTGAAATAAAATGCGTAGATACTTTTTGTCAATGTCATGTGAATAACAAAGTTAAGGGTATTGCTTCCGTAGTCACCCTTGGTATGATTTGCATATTTCATTTACAAACGTGTGGTGTGTCATTTGATATATTACATGAAAACATCATTGTCTTGTTGGAGAGTCCCGCTGACACCGCAACCCACACAAGGAGGTGAGACCCATTTATGCGACCATGGTTTTACTGATTACTTTCCGAATACATGGGTCGTCCCTTAGTTAAGCTGTAAGCGGTTTGTTTCGCTGGTTTGAAGTTTAAAGGTAAGCCCGGCGTGATTCGGTAATGTGTTGACATATTAATTTCGTTTAATGTACTAAAGGTGGTCTATACTGGTGAGTGCATGTGGTGGTTATCTCGTTAAAATATGCTCATATGTCACCCTATAGATTCACTGTACGACAGAAAAAGAGAGAGGTAGCTGTCTCCAGTGGAGTAGCGCTTTTTCGGACAAAATTTGCGCGATAGTGGTAAGTATTTTGTGTGTTTTCTGGTAATCGGATTTGTTTATGTGCCACTTTTTACCTTTGATTGCTTTTACCCATGTATGCGTGTCGTGCTATGGCAAAAATACCACAATAGATGTTTGTAGGAGCATGAGGAAGGCATTCGTTTTTGATGACAGTCGAAAAAAGTCGAAAATCGCAGCATTGTCTCTGCTAGTTTGACAATCGAGCACTTTTGAAAAAATTGAATGAAACCAGAAATATGCGCCTCCTTGGATCTTTCAACATGCCAAATCGCAGTCTGGTGTGATTTGTCTATTTCGAGATTTTTCAGCAATTAGTGACTGTACGGAAGATTAAGAAGAGGTGCGCGACTGGTGCAGTGGAGTAGATGGTGTTTTATTTTTTGTACCCAGTAGTGACTACAGACTGTGTGAAGTATTGAGATCGTTGGTATGGAAATTTGCGCATAACCAGCAGAAATCTGCCTAAATTTCGGACAAAAATTCATTGTGTCAGCCAAAATAACATGTTTTATTCTTCAAAGTTTGTTTGTGCATTAGACAACATTAATTAATGCTAGCAACAATGAGTTAATACTTGTGTCGAGATAATTAATATAATATACAAGGATAAGTTGTTATACGGTTAATATAATAACCTGGAACTTCATTTTGCGACAAATCAATCGACATTTCCAATTCACCGTACATGTTTTATGACCAGAGACACGCTCTACTAAACGTGCATAAGTCCGTGCGTTTCTAAGACATACCCACATTTCACATTTTAGTAAATCAACGTTCTACCCTTGGAAGACAACGGGAGGGGACATTTTAAACTTCACACTTCATACTTCACACTTCACAGTTCAGACTTCAAACTTCACAGTTCATACGCATGGCCAGTAGAGACGTCATATCTCGAATAATGACGTCACCTCACAACTTCACACTTCACAGTTCATACTTCATACTTCACACTTCACAGTTCAGACTTACAAACTTCACAGTTCATACGCATGGCCAGTATAGACGTCATATCTCGAATAATGACGTCACCTCACAACTCGAGACGTCAGACGAAGCGTGACCTGAAGTCATTTAATGTGACGTGACTTCGTGGCATGGTGCAAAATGACGTCATCACCGACGTCACACGAAACGTGTCATTGACGACAGTGACGTCATGTGAAGTCTCACGAAACGACATGCGACGTCTCACATAACATCATGTGGCGTCACATGTAACGTCATGCAGATTCAATTGTAACGTCAGATGACGCCGTAATAAGTGACGTCACTTGACGTCAAACAGTTTCGTCATCTGACGTTACAAACGACGTCACATGACGTCACACAATTACGTCACCTGACATCACTCGACGTAACCTGACGTCACAAGCGACGTCACCTGACATAATAAGCGCGGTCACCAGACATCACAACTGCCGTCATCTGGTTCCACAAGTGGCGTCATCTGACGTCACAATTGACGTTATTTGACGTCAAACGTCACGCTGCATGACGTTACAGGTGACGCAATATGACTTTATGTGTGAGGCCGCATGTCGTTCCATGTGACGTCACATGACGTCACTGTCGTCACACACGTATCGCGTGACGTCGCTGTTGGCGTCATTTTGCGCCATGCCAGGACGTCACGTCACATCACATGACTTCAGGTCAAGCATTGATACACGTCAACTGACGTTAGATATGTTGACGTCAAGTCACGTCACGCATGGTCTGGCGTCTCACGTTATGAGTATGATCTGTGAAGTTTGAAATGTCCGCTCCTGTTGTCTGCCAAGGGTAGAATACTGTTTTATTTTATACTTTACAGTGAAACCCAATGTATATCAAAACTTGATAAAATTGGTATTTTCATTGATATAAAATTTCACTGATATCAAATCTCACTGATATCAAAAGTCACTAGTGACTGATATCAGCCTATATCTTCACTGTAATGACGTCAGATTTTTTTTGGATTACTTCTGACGTTTCCATTTACTTGACGTCATTCAATGTGTCTCACTTCACAAATTCAAACGCCTATAACTCCGTTATTTATGAACGAAAACATAAAGTGTGGGTATTCATTTTCTTAGTTAGAACGTAAGGAACAATATGGTACCAAAATTATTCGTGTTTTCAAAAATTTTTGGTTTTCGCATTTTCACCGCCTGCTTTGTGAATAGGAAAATGCCCGTGTATTGTATAAAATAAAAAGAAAATTTGCTTTTTTTCGGTGAATACCAAATATATTTCATCTCGTGAGTTGAAAACATCAAAATTTTCACTCGTGCTGCGCACTCGTGAAAATTCTGATATTTTCAACTCACTCGATGAAATATATTTGGTATTCACCTCAAAAAAGCAAATATCATCTATTTACAAAACTGTAAAATGTGATGTATGAAGTGTAAACTGTGAAGTGTGAAGTATGAAGTGTTAA
The DNA here is from genome assembly GCA_964017185.1 of Rugalucina vietnamica. NCBI lineage: Eukaryota > Metazoa > Mollusca > Bivalvia > Lucinida > Lucinidae > Rugalucina > Rugalucina vietnamica. Next base: position 3,599,797 of record OZ024872.1, read on the forward strand.
GTAAGTAACGTGAAGTTTGAAATGTCCCCTCCCGTTGTCTTCCAAGGGTAGAATGCTGTTTTACAAAACTGTGAAGTCACCACCGGTCTTTCGTAGCTATTAAATACCATTTGTGCATATTTCTTTCGCCGCGTGGACATTTATCACTTCAGAATTAATGGAATACATGAACGATTTCTAGTATCACTGGGTACAAAGCAACTTAGTAGATATGATTTACTTCGTACAATGTCTCTACTCCACTGCTACAATCGCGCACCTCTACTAAAATCACTGTACAGTCACTAATTGCTGAAAATCTCGTAATAGACAAATCAAACCAGGCTGCGATTTGGCATGTTAAAAGATCCAAGAAAGCGCATACTTCTGCTTTCATTCATTTTCTACAAAAGTGTTCGATTGTCAAACTAGAAAAGACAATGTTGCGATTTTCGACTTTTTTTCGACTGCCATCAAAAACGAATGCCTTACTCATGCTCCTACTAACATCTTTTGTGGTAATTTTGCCATAGCACGACATGCATGCATGTGTAAAAGCAATCAAAGGTAAAAAGTGCCACACAAACAAATCCGATTACCAGAAAACACGCAAAATACTTACCACTATCGCGCAAATTTTGTCCTCCACTGGAGACAGCTACCTCTCTCTTTTTCTGTCGTACAGTGAATCTATAGGATTTAAGTGCTTTTGACAAAAGGTTGGTATATAAAGACTGGTTACAAGAAATTATAGATTGCAAGATGATCCAGATAGCCGCTAAGTGACAGATTCCTTAGCCTGCATATCAACATCATACTCGATAAATAGTGTCATTTACAGTTTTATATTCATTTTCTAACCAACGTTTAATTTATTCGGCCCCATTTAGTCTTTGTATCGACTATCCTGTTGAAATGTTGGATCCATGTTGCCTTTTCTACAGGGTCACTGAAGAGGCTTAAGAAGCCGAAACCGCGATTCAGTATGTCCCATCCCTTTTCTCATTAATATAATCGCTGCTCTTAAAGGATCTCAGTATAATCAATATTATAAACATTAGTTGTACGTGTATAAAACTTCCTATTAACTCGATAGTTAAATTTACGAATGAATTAGATAATTTTATTTTTAAATATGAACGGCCTTCACATTTTGCTTGTAATTTGATATCGTTGCCAATATTAATTTGAGATACATGACACACTAATTGTATAAACAGTAGTTATACGTTTTCGGTTACATACGGTCGATATCAAAGTCTAACATTTTCAAAATAATATATTTGGTTAGGAGTTTGAAGTTTTGTTGAAAACTGTAACTGTTTAATTCTGCATTTCTGTGATCTTTCAGATTATGCGAGAGACACATTTGCACGGTCTCTCTATCTCCGCATGTATCCTAACTTTCTTGGTTGACTATGTTAACAATGATTCATAAAATGATTCATAAAAGAAATGGTATCTTGACGGATAGACTCTTTAAGCGAAAATGGTTATTTTATTTTATTAACTGGCAGTTACGAATGCCATGTTATATAATTAATGGTGTAAATATTAAGCTATGTTCTCACTGTCCCTGTTTAGCTCCCCGGTTCGTCCCGGTTTCAAAAACCGGGATGAACTGGGATAGAACCGAAGTGCTACCGTGGCAAACCGGTAGGAACCGGTATAAACCGGGAAGCCTTCGTGGTTGTATTAAAATGTTTAATACAACCGGGCGAACCGGGAGAGATGTCAAAAACCGAGTAAAACCGGGACGACGTAATAGACCAGGGACTCGACCGTGATGAACCGGGATGATCCGGCGCAAACCGTTTGTAACCGGGGCGGCACCGAGATGAACGGGACTCCACCGGGGTGAACAAGCTTTAAGAATTTGGCCATGGTTAACCAGTACCGCCCCGGTGACGTCCCGGTTCACCCCGATGGCGTCCCGATTCACCGCGGTGGCGTCCCGGTTTACCCCGGTTGCTAACAAATTCAAAACCGGCAAACACCGTGGCGGCACCGGCAATCATCGGGACGCCACCGGGGAGAACCGGGACGCCACCGGGATGAGCCGGGGCGCCTCCGGGGTGAACCATAGTAAAACCGGACTATACCGGCCTGCACCGTGACGACACCGTGGCAGAACCGGAACCAAGACCGGGCCACACCGGGGTTACACCGTGACTGTGAGAACACGATCAATTTTGGTGGGAACAGTTCCCCGATTTATCACAGTATACCGACTTGAGTCCTCGTTTTTGATTTATCATGGTGGTTTACACGATTTATTTGTTTCTACTTGGTGATTTATTGACTAAATTAGAGATTCGCCACGAGGATCGAACAACTAACTAAATGTTGTGAACCACTGCAGACGCTGAGATTGAGGTTAGGTACCTGGAAAATCGATTTAAGCCCGCCAGTAATTTTACATTGCTCCAAGGCGATACTGTGGTGGTTGTATGTGTGTTATTTTTTGTGCTGTTTGCGCCTTATGTTTGTTTTCATATTTTTAGTTACGTTTAGGTAACTTGGTGTCCACCTACTGGGAAAATAGATGCTCATTCAGCTTACGGTGTGCTTTCATGGTATAAGTACCTTATTGTTAATTTTGTTTTTCCCACATCGGGTTTTGGAGTGAGAATTTCTTTCTGATTGCGTCTTTTCCTGATCGTTGCCTACTTGTACCTTTCTGTCTTCATTTGGGCGAACCTGGGTAGAACCGGGACAGTGAAAACGGGGCTTTATCGAGTTGTATTTAAGTATGTTAGTCAATGCTGTGTGAATTGTATGTCAGTTTGCAAGTTTGTCGTGTTTATTTTAGTTACCGTATTATATTTTATGTGCCTAACGTCATTAAATTCATTCATTGATATGGTATCAGTCTATCAGAATATAGAATCTATTAGCTTTTTTTCTCTCTTTCTTTTATATGCAATTAAATGTTCAGCCGCGGTGGTGTGATGGAAAGCGTGTTCGTTTAGCAATCAAGATGAGGCGTAATGGATATCGTGTTCGCTTAGCAATCAAGAGGTTGCGGGTTCGATACCCGGCTGGTACATATGTCTGAATGTACACCCTGACGTAATAAAGGCAAACTGTCCATAGGGTTTTACATTCAGTTCAATGTATGACCCACAGTATTTCTATTCCTTTTTGGTATAATTGATTCGAGTACGGGGTGTTCGTTTTATGTGTAGCACCAGTGTTATCCTAGCGTGGCTGGCCTGTTAATGTGTTTATTGATATATTCATTAATTTGGAAAATTTAATACCATCAATAGTTTAATTGTTTTGTGACGGGATAGCCTCCCTTGGAAATATGCAAATTCAAAACTTTGTGAATTGAGTAAGTGTTGGGTATATAGCGCAGTAAACAAATCTTGGTGGATGAGCATGCTTTTCCACAGACGGGGTTTCCTGTGGCTTGGCTCGGCTGTTAGTTACATTTGGTGGCAGATGTGGGATAATGACAACTGCCAGACCGGGGTTGCTTTACCCATGTAGTCCCCAGACCAAGACTCGGGGAGGGATGAAGTAATGTGACAGGATAGCCTCCCTTGGAAATATGCAAATTTCAAACTCAAGGCTATGTGTATTGAGAAATTGTTAGGTATACAGCGCATAAAACCACCCTTGGTGGATGAGCATGCATTTCCACTGACGGGGTTTGCTGTGGCTTGGCTCGGCTGTTCGTTACATTTTAGCTAACATTGGTAAACGAAACCAGAGTTCAAGGTGTATAAAATTCCGAAAAGAAAAATGCCATTCTATGGAACGCCAAAGCTGTCTGATGGTAAAGAATAAAAACATTTGATTCATCATCGGCATTATATCCTGCTCACATTTGATTATATGTTGTATAGTGTGCATTATATAATGAGAAAAGTCCATTATATGTTGGACCAGGTTCTTTATACAATGTATTATGAAAAGTTTCATTATATGATGAGTAAACATCTTTATATTATGGTAGACTTACATTATATGACGAGTAAACATCTTTATATCATGGTAGACTTACATTATATGCTGAATCAACCTTATTATATTATGTATGTTTCTTATTATATTATGGGCTATTGTCTTTATATGCATCAAGTTGATTATATGGTTCGATAACTTCATTTTATGCGTTAACTTCATTATATGATGTGACAACTACATTATATGATGTGGAAGAGAAGAAGAATTACATTGACACCGTTTCGAGAGTAAATGTATACATGCCGGACTACCGGACATACTGCTGATTCTATCTATCTATCTATCTATCTATCTATCTATCTATCTATCTATCTATCTATCTATCTATCTATCTATCTATCTATCTATCTATCTATCTATCATCATCACGATCATGATCGATCATCACCATCATCTTCATCATCGTAATTATGATCTATCATCATCAATATCGATCATCATAATCATGATAGATCATCATCATCATCATCATCATCATCATCATCATCATCATCATCATCATCATCATCATCATCATCATCATCGAACGTCATCATCATCATCATCATCATCATCATCATCATCATCATCATCATCATCATGATCTATCACCATCATAATCATCGATCATCAACATGACGATCGATCATCATCATCATCATGATCGATCATCATCATCATAATCGATCATCATCATGATCGATCATCATGATCGATCATCATGATCGATCATCATCGTCGATAATGATGATGATGATCGATCATCATCATAATCGACCATCATCAACCATCACCATGATGATCGATCATCATCATCATGATCGATCATCATCATCATAATTGATCATCATCATGATCGATCATCATCATCATCATCATCATCATCATCATCATCATCATCATCATCATCATCATCATCGAACGTCATCATCGAACGTCATCATCATCATCATCATCATCATCATCATCATCATCATCATCATGATCGATCATCATGACCGATCACCATCATAATCATCGATCATCACCATGACGATCGATCATCATCATCATGATCGATCATCATCATCATGATCGATCATCATCATGATCGATCATCATGATCGATCATCATCGTCGATAATGATGATGATGATCGATCATCATCATAATCGACCATCATCAACCATCACCATGATGATCGATCATCATCATCATGATCGATCATCATCATCATAATCGATCATCATCATGATCGATCATCATCATCATGATCGATCTCATCACGATCGATCATCATTATCGATCATCATTATCGAACATCATCATCATGATCGATCATCATCATGATCGATCATGATCATCATCATGATCGATCATCATTATGATCAATCATCATCATGATCGATCATCATCACGATCGCTTATCATGATCGATCATCATGATCAATCATTATCATGATCGATCATCATCACGATCGCTCATCATGATCGATCATCATGATCAATCATCATCATGATCGATCAACATCACGATCGCTCATCATGATCGATCATCCTGATCGATCATTATCATGATCGATCATTGTCATGATCGATCATCATCACCATCATGATCGATCATGAGGATCGATCATCATCATGATCGATCCTCTGGATCGATCCTCATCATGATCGATCATCATCATGATCGCTCATCATGATCGATCATCATGATCAATCATCATCATGATCGATCATCATCACGATCGCTTATCATGATCGATTATCATAATCAATCATCATCATGATCGATCATCATCACCATCATAATCGATCATGAGGATCGATCATCATCATGATCGATCCTCACGATCGATCATCATCATGATCGATCATCATCATGATCGATCATCATCATGATCGATCATCATCATTGCCGATCATCATTATGATCGATCATGATGATTGATCATCGTCATCACGATCGATCATTATCATCGCGATCGATCATCATCATCATCCTCATCGATCATCATCATCATCATCGATCATCATCATCATCGATTATCACCATGAGGCTCAAGTCAAATATAGAGGACATAAACAATGTGTGCCTGTATATGAAACTATAAAACGGATAGATGAAACACAGGCAACGGTAGAAGATGGACAAGAAACTGTTATAAAACGGACGGATATTGCATAGATGACACGTTATTGATACTCAATCTGAGTTTCAGCATTTGAGCCTGAAAACTAGAAGTACAACAGCATATGCATTAATACACTATCACATAAGGGACAGAAACACAAAATGAAGGTGTATTTGTAAGTGTTTGAGGAATAGACGAGCCGTTAACTATAATAGGAGCTAATAACACATCTGAGGTGTATTGTACATAAGTAATTACCAGCAGAAAGTTGACAGGTCGACAGGTTGACAGTTCGACAGGTAGACAGGTTGGCAGGTCGACAGGTTGACAGGTCGACAGGTTGACATGTCGAAAGGTTGACATGTCGACAGGTCGACAGGTTGACATGTCGACGGAAGTGAAACAATTGCGCATGCGTGCAAAACATGGACAATCATAGGGAAGGGTGTAGGTTAAGTTCAATGAAGTAGGCATTGATTAACAACGGAATGCCTGGGAGGCAAGCCCCCAAGACCCCCGCAACAGAATGCAAACTCCATATATAGCCATGTTACTAGTGGCAGGTTGACAGGTTGACAGGTCGACAGGTTGACAGGTCGACGGAAGTGAAAGAATTGCGCATGCGTGCAAACCATGGGCAATCATAGGAAGGATGTAGGTTAAGTTCAATGAAGTAGGCACTGATTCACAACGGAATGCCTGGGAGGCAAGCCCCTCAGACGCCCAGCAACAGAATGCATACTCCATATATAGCCATGTTAGAGGATGAGGTAAGCAGTAGTATCGGATGACAGGTAGACATTTTAATACAACTATCATGTGACTGTATATGGGATACCTGAGTGCTGGGCTGTTCTCATTTGACTGTTTATGGGACCTGTCGACCTGTCATCCTATAAACGGGAGTGAAAGAATTGCGCATGCGTGCAAAACGTGGACAATTATAGGGAAGGATGTAGGTAAAGGTCAATGGTGTAGGCATTGATTCACAACGGAATGCCTGGGGGGCAAGCCCCACCAGACCCCCCGCAACAAAATGGATACTCCATATATAGCCATGTTACAGAATCAGGTAAGCAGTAGTATCGGACAACAGGTAGATATTACTATACAATTATAATGTGACTGTTTATGGGATACCTAGGAGCTAGGCTGTTCTCATTTTACTATATATGGGACCTGTCGACCTGTCAACCTGTCGACCTGACATCCTATAAACGGCAGATTGTCACCGTCTATTATGTATATGGATATAATTTCGAAGAAAATGGCGAAAGATTAAGTAAAACAAATGGAGGTGATGATCTAAAAAAGATGTCATGACTTGGGTCACAAAATATGGTTGACAGGTCGACGGGTCGATCACCATCATGATCGATCATAATGTTGATGATGATGATGATGATGATCGATGATGATGATGATGATCGGTCATCATCATCTTGATCGACGATGATGATCGATGATGATTGATGATGATGATCGATCATGATGATCGATCGTCATGGTGATGATCGATGTTGATGATGATCGATCATGATGATGATGATGATGATGATGATGATGATGATGTTCGATCACGATGATGATGAAGATGATGATGATGTTCGATGATGATGATGATGATGATGATGATGATGATGATGATGATGATGATGATGATGATGATGATGATCGATATTGATGATGATAGATCATAATGACGAAGATGATAATGATGATGGTGATGGTCGATCATGATCATGATGATAGATAGATAGATAGATAGATAGATAGATAGATAGATAGATAGATAGATAGATAGATAGATAGATAGATAGATAGATAGAAGTTTGCGCATATAATGAAGTTTGCGCATATAATGAAGTTATTGAACCATTTAATCAACTTGATGCATATAAAGACAATAGCCCATAATATAATGAGAAACATACATAATATAATGAGGTTGTATCAGCATATATAATGTAAGTTTGCCATAATATGAAGATGTTTACTCATCATATAATAAAAATTTTCATAATATAAAGAACCTGGTCCAACATATAATGGACTTTTCTCATTATATAATGCACATTATACAACATATAATCAAATGTGAGCAGGATATAATGACGATGATGAATCTAATGTTTTTATTCTTTACCATCAGAAAGCTTTGGCGTTCCATACCATTCTCATGTTCCGTTCGAAATTTAGGCACATTAAGCTTTTTTTCTTTTTAGAATCTTGCAGATTTAAATAATGGTCCATACTTAAAAACTTAAACTTCCCCTGTTTAAATGTTTGAAATTGAAGCTATCACCGCCGGTTTACAAAAAGGGTTGCCGATGAGGGTTTAGTACCCGAAACTGCACAATATGGCCCATACTACATTTTTCTGAACGTTTTTACTGCTTCCAAAGCATCAAACTTTTATTTTTCTTATATTTCATTTCATGTATTTCAGAACTGATGATACATCATGGCCTCCGTAGATGGATCAAAGTCGCTGTTTATGACCTCAGACGAGGCTATTGATAACCCCTGTGATCCCTGTAAGTTCGGCGGAACTGAAATCAACGGCACCCACTACTGCAATACATGCGCCGAATACTTGTGTAGAAGCTGTAAGGAATCGCATCAACGATTTAAAGCCACAAGAAACCACAAAATTGTTGCCAGTAAAGATGCTTCTGGACAAGGACAAAACGCGTCATTTAAGGTATTTTGTACATGTGATAATGCATTAGAAGTCACAAGTTACTGTGAAACCCACAACGATGTCGCATGTATGACATGTAAGTCTGTGAAACATAGAAAATGTTATGTTACCACACTTAAGGACAAAAGCGCCACCTACAAAATATCGAATATTCAGAACCTTATACAGAACACCCAAACCCTGGAAGATGAGATCAAGCAATTTCTACAAGACCGGGACGCGGACGTTGAACGCATAGAATCAATGATAGAAACAACACGAGAGAAAATAGAAAGTTTCAGAAGAGAATTTGAAACATTCTTTGATCGATTGGAGAAAAATACGCTATCGGAATTAAAGGAAATGGCAAAATCAATGCGCCATGATGCGGAACAACACACCCCAACCTGTACAACTACACTGAAGTCACTAGGCGACGACCTTAAGATGTTAGATGATGCCTCTAAATGTTCCAATACAGAGATGATGTTTGCAGCAGACGTCAAAGTATCCAAACGACTGAGTGAGCTACAATCAATGATGAAGGATTTTCAGGACGAAGTCAAAACACCATTTCTTCACTTTGAAGAGAACAAAAAATTGTTGGATGTGAAACAAAATGTGACGACACTTGGGACTCTGAGGGTAAGCGAATCACAGAAAACAAAAACTGAAACTACCAATTTCCTAAAAATGAAAGTTCAGAATTCACGAGATGTCCAGATTAAGTTACCCAGTGACAAGCAAACACCAATAATTACAGGTTGTACATACATGGCAGATGGTCAACTCTTAGTGTGTGACTATGAAAATTATAACATCAAACTCTTAAACTCAAAGTTTGATATAACAGACAGCCTTGGTTTGGCTAGTTATCCCTGGGACATCTCAGCTATCGACAATGTCACAGCTGTCGTCACCCTCCCTGGCCGTAAACAATTACAGTTCATAGACATTGTACCATCTTTCAAGGCTGGTAAACAAATACAACTGAACAAACAATGCTGGGGTGTTGATGTTGTCAGAGATGATATCTATGTTATCTGTCATGATAATCCGGGAAATGCAGAAATACGTGTGTTTGACAAGAATGGAACATTCATCAGAAAGATACCAGATGTCAACAACAATTTGTCCTCACTCAGACACCCTTTCTATATAGCTGTCAGCAGAACCTCGTCTAAGATTTATGTGTCAGACTATCATACAGATACAGTTATGTGTATCTCAGTTGACGGTAGTTTGGTATTCAATTACAAACACGATGATTTGAGATGTCCGAGGACTGTCATACCTGATGAAGAAGGAAACATTCTTGTTTGTGGACAGGGTTCCAATAATATCCATGTCGTCACATCTACTGGTCAGCATCACTCTGTTCTATATACAGTAGAAGGTAGACGAGACAACAGATGTTATAGCGTGGCTTACAGACAGACAGACCGTACACTTGTTATAGGACTTTGGGATGACAATATGATTGTGTTACAACTGACGACAAGTAATTAAATCATTGACTGTTAACAACCCGACAGACTGTTCCCTCCTCGTAGTTGTTCATGTAAATAGGAAATAGTTTTCTTGTGATTTGACTATAATGTATATAATGAGCCGCGTCATAAAAACGTATTCAATTACAAACACGGTGATCTGAGATGGCCGAGGACTGTCATCGCTGATGTAGAAGGAAACATTCTTGTTTGTGGACATTCATCCCAGAATATCCATGTCGTCACATCTACTGGTCTCTATCACTCTGTTCTATATACAGTACAAGGTAGACGATACAATGGATGTTATAGCATTACTTACAGACCAACAGACCGTACACTTGTTGGAGGATTTTGGAATTACAACAATTTACTAGTGTTGGAATGTGCGAGAAATAATAAATTACATTTATCACATCTTCTGGTCAGCATCACTCTGTTCTATATACAGTACACGGTAGACGATACAATAGATGTCTGAGCCTGGTTTATAGACCAACAGACCGTACACTTGTTATAGGACTTTGTCATGACAATACGATTGTGTTACAACTAGCGACAAGTTATTAACACTGTTAACAACCCGGTACATTGTTTCCTTCTCGTAGCTATCCACCGACAGACTGGTCCCTTTTCGCAGCTGTTCGTGTAAATAGGAAATAGTTTTCTCGCGATTTGACTACAATGTGTATAATGAGCCGCGTCATGAAAAAGACATATTTTTGTGTTGAGCGAAACCAATCTAAGAACTGAAGGTATAAGAATTGATCCAATTAAATTTCAAACCTCAACACAGACACCAGGACCAGGACCCGAGGTTATAAAACTTTTTTTCATGCTCAACTCCGCTGACCATAAAATTTAAACTACTCATAAATTTTGAAATAGCCCAAATATATTACAATTAAAGGTTAAGAACTCCAAAACCTGTAATTTATCCTGCTAGTAAATGTTAAAATGCCAACAATTGTTGGCATTTTAACATTTATTAGCAGGATTTTGAATCACAGCTGAGGTGAGCATGAAAAAGGTTTTGTAACACAGAAACCAGATGTTTAAAAGGCGCAGATTATAAAGACTGTAACTACACAACTTATCATACAACGCCTTGTTTCTGCCATAGGATAAAAGTTATAATCACTATTCTTTCTCAGTTCCGCCTGCTTTGTGTCGAGAACTTTACTCTCACCCAATTCCAAATATGAACTAAACCGAAAATGATCAGCTACACGGTAACGGCACAATTAACTGGCGTGTTTGTTTGGGAGTTTAATACTTCTCCTCCCTTTTTAAATAAAAAGATAATATTTCTACATTTTCTGTTTGGTTTTGGTTGAGACTTGGCTAGCTTGTCCGGAAAGAGCCTGTCAACCTGCTCTTCAAATGTCCACACAATATTTTATGTTTTGTTTCTTATTTTCTTTCCTACCTGGTGTCTATAAATCTGATGAATTCCACTGGTTCAGAAGTGTTTCATGTGCATTATTTTTTGTTTTATTCATCAGGAAAACATGTCTGTGCAATGAATACCCCTTGAAACCCCACTTTTATAAAGCAAAAGTGGGGTATGCAGGGGTATACATATTTTCTTATTTTTGCTCCAAAACCTAGATTGTGGGTACTCGTTAGAACCGCCTCGGAGAGGCGGTTCTAACGTGTACCCACAATCTAAGTTTTGAGCAAAAAAATATCAGAATTTTTGTATTGAAAATTTTCATTTTTTGACAACTTTAAAAATCCCTGTATATTGCATGGACATGTTTTCGTAATGTCAATGGTTCAGGTTTGTTTTTTTTTAAATTGAAAACTATCGTCATGTCACATGTATTATTCGGCAAATAGGTTAATGTACGGGCGGCACCTCATGAATTCTTTATTAGACCTATACTACTTTTGATATAGGTCACAGTCAAAGCAGTCAGTAAATGCAGGTATACAGTCAAAAGATTCAACTCACAGGTTTTCCGTTAGAAAATGAGAATTAAATACGAATCTGCCTAACTCACTAGATTGAAAAACATACGGGTAGCTATTTCTAACAAAAATATGTGACAACGGTTTACGCTGAGTTCGCCTTTTCTATAATCTCCCCACTTGAACAGACTGACCAGCCGACCACGCCCAGATATGAATATTAAAGTCGCCGCCTTCACAGTAACATATTTGCCAAATTATATGAGCCACCTCCTGGGAAAAGCAACAGTGTGGTTTCCGAACATGTCGGACACAGTCCGGCCTGTACAGCTGCAGAAGAAGGTTAGAAGCTTGAAATTTCGGAGTATAGTAGAAGAGGAATTGTACAATCGGGCAAGCGAAAATAAAGGCGCTGACCAGCTTCGCGGTTACCGCGAAGCTGATCTGCGCCTTTGTTTTCGCCTATGCAGATTGTTGGTTTTCCCATGGGGCGGCTCATATGTATTTGTATACAAGTATGTATATTATTTTGACTATCGTAGAAGACTTTCGTCACAGATTTACCGTTATAAATATGAATGACTCCACTGTTCCTATTGGTCGAATACATTCGTTTCATTCATTAGTATAACGGCAAACCTGTGACGTAAGTCCAACTACGATTGTCCGAGATTTATATAGCTCGGCAAATAGGTCATTGTATGGGTGTTACCTTATTAATACGTTATTGGGTATGGTCTGCTTGTGACCTAAGTAAAAGCTTAAGGTATACAGTTGAGAGACTCAACTCACATGATGCCCGTTAGAATGAAATCCGAGTTTGTCTAATTTACTGGATTTGACAAAATACAGGTAACTGATCTTTAACGGTAAATATGAGACAGCGCTCTAGGCTGACTGAGTTCGACTTTTCTATAATCTCCCTACTTGAACAGATGGACTAGCCGACCACGCCTGATATGAATATTAAAGTTGCCGCCCATACAGTGACCCATTTGCCGAGCTATACCTAATATGTATTTTACATCAATGTAAATATGCCATATTCCATAATTCCTGATTTTGCTTCAAAACAAACGTGATACCATTTTTTCATTGAAATTTCAAATGACAATATTAAAAATACACTGTTATTTTGTTGAAATGTGATTGCATATTTTTTCAACAACAACAACAAAAAAAAAAAAAAAAAAAAAAAAAAAAAGACAGTGTGTTGTTGGCTTTTGAAGTCGATATATAGTTAACAAATTTAGAGCTTAACGACAGCGTTATTAAGCTAACGAAGTTTTGAACAACTGGCCCTTGGTGGTGAAACATTGTCAGGGTGTGCCAGGTGGTTCTTCCGTTTTCGGCCACTTACTCATTGGCCCCTCTCATATGAGCTGAAATAATTTTGAAAGGGACGTAAAACTGAAATTTAAAAAAAAAAGAAAAAAGAAAGAAAGAAACATTGTCACTGGGCAATCAAACTGTATTGGCTCTGCTATTTCTCTTTTCAGCAAGTCAATGAGGATTATCTTTCTTAAACGGAATATTTTCATCGGTGTTCCGTTAAACCTCTCCACAAGGAAGTGGGGCGAGGTCACGAAGTGTATCGGAGTGCAGGTTAGCCAGCTTATCTTTCTTTGCAAACTCTCAGCTTTAGTTCAGTCATAGATATTATTATCCAGTCATATGTTGTTGTTTTTTTTTTTTTTCAAGTTGGAGAACATAAATTGAGGAATTGCTAGCAAGTACGTCTGGGAACCCGTCTAGGGAATCCCTCATCATTGTCCAGTCTGGTTTTGTTCAATAAGTTGTAGAAGCAAGTCGGCAAAGTCCCCGCTATAGTTAGACGCCACAGCCTGATGTAGGGTTTTGCCATGTTTTGTCTTGAAAGCTTCGTATATCTGTTGTAAATCAGTCTGAAAATGAAAAGAAATAAAATGAGCATGTGGCGTCAATGTTAATGAACACAAGACAGTCCCATAAATTTGATATTACCATGCATGACATTATGTTGGTTTAACTTTTAACGCAATTTATAGGGATTCAAAAAAAGGTACAAGTAGGCAAAGATCAGGAAAAGGCGCAATCAGAAAGAGACTCCCATTCCAAAAACCGAAGTGGGAAAAAAACAAACTAACAATCAGGCACTTATACCATGAAACATATCGTAAGCCGAATGAGCAGCTATTTTCCCAATAGGTGGCCACTCAGTTACCTTAATTAAAAATATAAAAATAAGAAATCAGTAAAAGATCCCCACTCCAAAAACCGAGGACTCACCAAACTAGATTATTGAATTGGTCTTGATGTATACTTTGTCAAGTTTTCATTTTGGGCGGTATAGCGTCGGATATACGGTCGGAAATTTTGTTTGACGGCGACGCGTCAATTTGAATATTGTTATCTCCATTCTAATGTCCTTTTTAATATAAACATCGAAAATGCAGTGTATCCTCGGTTTTTGGAGTGTGGATCTTTTTCTGATTGCGCCTTTTCTTGATCTTTGCCTACTTGTACCTTTTTTCACGAAACTTGAGCGTCACGAGCGACGTACAACCACGACGTTAACCAATCACAAGCGACGTTGCTCATGACGCTGGGTTTGCGACGGCATATTGCAGATTCTTACACACCCTGTCTATAGTAGCCACTGGTAAAGTGCAGTGATATATCAAGCAGTTATTTCATGCCTGTTTGGTGAATTGTCAAAACTATGCCCCGAGGTGCCGTTGACAGCTCAATGAATTATTGCCCGAGGCCGTTAGGCCGAGGACAATTGCGCATTGAGCTGTTAACGGCACCGAGGGACATAGTTTTGACTATTCTGCCAAACAGCCATGAAATAACTGCTTTATTACCCAACTAAACCAGAAATCATTAGCGATTTCGTTACAAAATTGACTACTAATTGTCCTGCGACGTTATTTACGCTCGAGATATTCTACGTTATGCTCGTGACGTTGACGTCATCGGTCATGGTATAGTTAAAACTATTCCACCCGTTTTATCCATTATGTTTGCATAGGTGACGTCACTAGCATGGTATAGTCAAAACTATGGACCGGCTGGTGACGTCACATTTCATGCATTTCGTACATCGCGTGCCATTTGAGCACTGATTTGTGCAGATAGTCAAAACTATTCAATTCATTTTTATACAGGGGGTTGGGTAATAATAAACAGTTATTTCATGCCTGGTTGGGGAATAGTCAAAACTATGTCCCGAGCTGCCGTTGACAGCTCAATGCATTATTGCCGGTGGCCGAACTGCCAAACAGCCATGAAATAACTGCTTTATAACCCAACTAAACCAGAAATCATAAGCGATTTCGTTACAAAATTGACTACTAATTGCTGCGCGACGTTATTGCCGCTCGAGATATTCTACGTTATGCTCGTGACGTTGACGTCATAGGTCATGGTCATAGTTCAAAACTATTCCACCCCGTTTTTCCATTACGTTTGCAAGGGTGACGTCACTAGCATGGTATAGTCAAAACTATGGACCGGCTTATGACGTCTCATTTGTCGCATTACATGCATTTCGTACATCGCGTGCCAATTAAGCACTGATTTGTGCAGATAGTCAAAACTATTCAATTTATTTTTATACAGGGGGTTGGGTAATAATGAGTGATATATCACTGGGTGGTTAAGCTTGACGTTACTTTCCGCTGTTTTGACGCCATTTTGATAAAATTTAGATGTCAGCTATCCCAAAAGTCACGTTACCTTGACGTTAGACGGTGTAACGTTATTTCAACGCGTTCAAAACGTAACGAACATATGTAAATGTTTGCGGTGCAGTCAAAAGTTTGGCGAGATTGCTTCAGTGCAATGATGGAAAAGTTAAAGAAACTTTTATGGTTTAAAATGATTTTATGCCGTTTATTGTGTGTTAGAACCGAAATAGATCAGCTCTAGTGCGTGAATTGTTGTGTAATATATCTCTGCTTGTCGGTCAGTTGTACACAGATAAATCACTCGCGCAGCGCGCTCGTGATTGGCTCTGCTTTACAACTGACTTCCAAACAGTGATATATAACTCACTTCACAATTCACTGCAAGAGCTGATCTATTTCTTAAATATACTGTCGCAAATATTTGACGTTATCTAATCAGACGTCGCGTTACATTCTCAATGAGTGCATTAGAATTTGCTTTCTAATAGACAACAAGAGCAAATAAATTTCTATTGCTTCTTGTAAATATGTTTTGTATGATATTGTAATTAACCACTTGTTGTACATGCGAAAAGAATCGTATTTTTTTTATTCCCATAAATTATTTAACGGAATTGTATTGAATTGTATTCTTACTTTTACCGTGAGGATAACATGTTCGTGAAATGTTTACCCTTCATATCTCACATTTATGGAGTAAAACTGAGGTTCACAGGGGTATAAATGTGATTATAATGTGTACCCACAATCATTGTTTTGAGCATAAATATTGAGAATATCACAATTTTTCCAATGAAATTTTCAGTTTTACTGCTGTTAAAAGTCTCTATATATTACATGGGCGTGATGATTACCTCCGCTCTCGAGATGACGACGTTGATGACCACCCTGCCATTACTTCTGAACCCCTTCAACGATTTGTGAAGAGTTTCTGTGTAGTAATTCATGCTGTCTTCAAGATATGAAGCTGCAACAAATGTGGAATTATATTATTAACTGAGCCTTTGCGTGACAAAACCAACAATTTGGGTTTCCGACCAGGTCCGACACAAACCAGGCTGTACAATCACAGTAGACGGTTAGAAGCTTGACATTTCGGATTTAGAAAGAAAAGGAATTGTACTATCCGTGTAGCGAAAACAAAGGCGCTGATCAGCTTCGCATTTACTGCGAAGCTGATCTGCGCATTTGTTTTCGCCTATGAAGATTGTTGGTTTTCCCATTCGGCGGCTCATTACTGATAAAACTAAGTATCATGCAGAATGTTCAGTCTTAATATGTGCAGAATGTTCAATCTTAACATGTGCAGCCTCTACGCTTAAATCGGTTATTAAACCAAAATGTAGACCTCTTGGTTAACATAATGTGCAGTCTTTGCTTCAAGCACAAACATAAGCATCAAACACAACATAAGCATTAACCAGGTCGGTTTCATGTTTACCATACGCAAAGGGCCTGTTACAGGGTATGGAAAATTAACATGGGAGTTTGCCCACGCATGGAATTTTATGAAATTATGTGCATTAATTGTCTTACTTATGACCGCTATAATGATGGTGTATTCCCTTGTAAATGTAATTCCATTGGCAAATTATGACGTAATATATGACGTCACTACCATGGCTGAGGGTACCCCACTTTAAACATTTCTATAGTGATCAACGATTCATGAAGCAAATGTTGAAATCTTTCCAGAATTATAGTAGTCATTGGTAAGTTTGCTGATACTATGAATGACTTTGTAAGAATCAAGATAGTGGCGCAGCAGTCATTTTTGTGTACATGTAACCCCAATTTTCACCTCCTTATTTTAAAAGAGGTAGAATTTGAATTAAAATTTTTCTGTGTTTCAGTCTTTGTCAAGACACCATTTTAATATAAAAACTGCCCACATATGTTAGAAATATATTTGTGAAATTTCACGAAAATCGTGGACCGGTAACATGGTGCTTTGTTACACTAATTACACATGACCCTTATTCATCAAAATGTGAAGTTGTTCACTAATAATCACAAAGTACTTTAATAAATGATTTATGACTGTAGGATTTTTCTTGCAGGCTTGTTATAAGCAATTTATATTATTATAGCATGCTTTTAATGAAACCCAACCCACAGACCTTATACTCTGTTACATAAGTTACCGTTTGGACAGACTTAAAAGAATGTATAGATTTCAATAATGTTTTGTGTTTTAAACATCACATTAGTATGACTGCAGGGTTTAAAATGCAAAATTATTGATCTTCCTGAATTTGGAAGTTGTCTGAGTAACCTTTTCAATCTGTTACATATGTTACATTTAGCGCAAATATGTACTGTAAAAACTTTTCATATAATAGGATGTTAAAGAGTTGAACTTTTTCTTCTTATTTTAAAAGGATGTTATATGTAACTAGTTAGTACACGTGCTAAACTACGGGGTTGTTCAATTGAATTCATCTTATCCTTATTCAATTAGCATGTTACAAAAATCACAAATTAAGAAATAACATTTCAATGAACATCACAATACATGTACTATGATATTAATCTTAAGAAAAGATTATAAGCTCATTACTTAATCTGTTTTTCTGACATTTATTCATCATTGAATATTTTATTTTGATGCAAACCCTATCTTAGTACTTAGCAGAATTGTGTAACCGATAAGAATACATAATATGAAAGATCAATGTTTGTATTTGTATGAAAAGAAAATCATTGTCTACAAGATGTTTGTCATGATATGACAGAATGTACTTTCCTAAATTTATTTTACTGATAAAATATTAACTTTAATATTCAGTTTGAAGGATGTAATATATGTAACGTACAATATACGTTAAAAAGGCTGAGTAAGATCCATAGGAATGTGAATATAGGAAGTGGATTTGCCTTAACGATGAAGCATACATTGTACTTCATAATTAGCCTAAATGCATACAGTTTATAGGAGATTTTGGTTTGATGTTTATTTTGCAAGCATTTATGTGGGTAACATATGAAATGCAATGATGTTGCAATTGACTGAAGGCGTAAAGTTTCTCATGGCATATGACTTTACAGAATTTATGGTCTGTTTTAGTCTCATGTAAAGACGAAATCAGATCGTATGTTGAAAATCAAAGTTTTAAGATTTGAGTACGGTAAGGGATATAAGAGGGACTCTAAAAAAAACTAAACGCATGGAATTGGTATGTTAAAGTAATATACAGTGAACATTTGTCTATATTTCCACTTGTGTCATTTTACAATAAAATACTATCAGTGCAAGAGTAAGAAATATTAATATCAGATTCAGTTTATCACTAGACAAGTCAAAATGGATCTCCCTGTCTCACTCCTATATGAGAAGCATACCATCTGATTATCAGTTAAACAAAGCTAAACATCCTCTATTGTTTCCTCATTAGAATAATTTAGGGCTTTTAGAATTGATTCAGCTGAAGGCAAACTTTAAGCCATTTGGTCTCACTGCTATTTTAGAATTACTTTATATCGTTCTAAACCTAAAGAAAACAGTCAAGTGTGAAAGATGGTAGAGGACCATCACGAATAACATCTTTTTGGCAAAAGTAAGCAATGGTGCAATTAGAGCCAATGTTCAACCTAAATTCCCATTGGAAAAACAAGCGAAATAACAAATAGTTACTTGCACAAAAAGAATGTACAGTTTGCCAAGAGAACGGCTATTTCCCAACAGATGGCCACTCAGTTACATGAACGTAACTAAATGTATACCATATTCAGGATTGTCTTGGCACAATGTGTGTCAGAAATGTGCATAATGATCATAATCCAAAACTGTTTTGTGATGTTTTGGAGCAATTTCAACATTTTGTTAAAAATATAAAAAGTGACCTACATGTATATAATGTGAAAAATGACAATGTTACCGGTTTTGAATTATCATGAAATTTTGCTCAAATCAAGAGGATATATATGACATATTTTTATGCAAATATGATATCTTGACAAAGACTGGATCATATTTATCTTTGAAGTTGAATTTAGTAATTTTTGTAAATTTTAGAGCAAAAATTTAGAAATTTTATAATTATTTAATCAGGAAAACAATATAATACTCTGTAAAATGTTTTTAAAGTATAAGTATAATGCCTTGGATGTTCTCGAGCCAATCCACATGACAAATCTTAGAAAATTATAAAACTGAAGATTTAGGGCACACAATGATGAGGGCAGGTATGATGTCATTGTGGGAGTGAGCCAGGGTTGCCTCCTGAGTCCTATAATTAATTATTTAATTCAATATATACTTTTTCATAGCTCATATGTGATGACCTACTTAGGTGTAAAATTTAAAGAAAATCCATGCGTGGGCACATCTGTAACACCCCCATTGCACAGTAAGTGTAGTTAGTACCCGTTGATGTCCTTTGATGCTGCTTTCTGTCACCAAATGCGACTGCCAGTATTTGTATACTTTTGCATTACGGAGCGCAGCGATGTTAACGGGTGCTACTATTCAGTGAACATATATAATTTAAGACCGTTCACTGCATGGCCTATATAATATAGCAATATTACCCATAGTGAGCAGAGCATCTCTGAAATCACATTTCGTTGACTGCGTTATAGCTTCCTTCAATGGCAGGCCGGTTATCTGAAATATACACAGATGCTCGTATGTCAATTTAGGAAATGGATAGAAGGAACGAATGAAGGAATAAAGGAAATAATGAATGAAGGAAGGAAGAAGACAGGAAGAAAAAAAAGAAGGAAAAGGGAAGGAAGTAACAAAAAAAGTATACGTTATTTCTTTATTTTATAAAAGTGGTCCATTTGGTTTTTTCATCATTTTTCTATGGACCCCCTTAATTTCGACGAGTGTAGATCACTAATTTTTAAGTTAGTTTTTTTTATATGGTCATTGATTTGTTTTGAAGTATTACGTAGCTTAAACAATTATTAAAAGAGAATGAAATGTTTGCACTAATTAAAGCAACTTTTGATTCTTTTTGTTACTAAATCCCTATAATGAAAAGGTACAAGTAGGCAAAGATCAGGAAAAGGCGCAATCAGAAAAAGATTCCCACTCCAAAAACCGAGGTGGGAAAAAGCCAAACTAACAATCAGGTACTTATACCATGAAACATATCGTAAGCCGAATGAGCAGCTATTTTCCCAATCGGTGACCACTCAGTTACCTTAACTAAAAATATGAAAACATATATAAAGCGCCAACAGCACAAAAAAAATTAAACACCAAGACATAAAACAAAAAGAACCACCACAGAAGTATCGACTTGGAACGATCAGTAACACAAAATTACTGGCGGGCTTAAACCGGTTTTACAGGTACCTAACCTCACCCTCAGCTTCTGCAGTGGTTCATAACATTTAGTTAGTTATTCGGTACTCGTGGTGAATCTCTAACTAGTCAATGAATCATCAAGAACAAACAAATAAATCATGATATACATCCTGATGAATCAAAAACCAGGACTCACAGATTGAGTAAGCTGCCCGACGATGGAGATCCCTGGACGCCGAATAACCTACTAACTCCGGAGCAAACAACTAAAATGAATAGCTTTATGTCGGGGCCATCATAGAGTCTGACGCCCGACCCACCGGCGTGCAATTAAAGAAGGCAGCATAGTTATCAACCATGATTGGGTTAAAAACTAAGCATGCAGACTGTCGCATAACATTCAAGTTATAACATATACGTCTAAGGTGTTATGATTTTTCTGAACTGAAAAGAAAAATCATCAATTCCTTTAAGTTTCTTGAATTTGTAAACCAAGTCACCATATAATTCAGGTTCCGAAAGGCAACTGAGACAAAAAAAGGCGGATAAAGTGCAGAAGACAGCAGCCAGGTGGACCTGCAGGCGATGGCGTAACAGGAGTAGCGTTGACGATATGTTGGACGAACTCGAGTGGCCATCCCTGGAGGACCGCAGGGTGAAGTCTTCCTTAACTTTCTTTTACAAGATTCACTCCGGTACAGTGTCTCTTGTTAAAGATAGATATCTGACCCCAGCACCCAATTTAAGAAGTACCGGGGCATCTCATAATTCACAATATACAAGATATATGGTCTATAGTGATGCTCTGAAGAATTCTTTTTTCCCGAGGACTATCCCTTTACGGAATAGTCTCATCAAAGACTGCTGAAGTATTCAAGGCTCTCATTTAGATCAGGTGTTCAGAGGTATCCCAGCGGACACATGACGTCAGGATGACGTCATATCAACGTCGATGCGACGTCATGACGTCGCATCGACGTCGATCTGACGTCATTCTGACGTCATGTGCCTGCTTGGATACGTTTCAGTATGCCTCTGTTAAGCTTCTTGTAAATAGTTTTTATGGCCCATCCCGAATGTTCTCCCCATCTTGCTAAATTCAAAATTTAGCACCCACCCAACACCTGAGATGATGATCAGAAATTAATCGACTCAGTATATGAAGATAGATAAATGGAGTTTACAAGAAACACTAGCAGTGACAATAGCTCCATTAAAATTGCTAAAAATGTTATCTGAAAAAGATCCGTTACCACAAAGTCAGAAACAAAAATCCAGTTCGTGATAAATTCAAAGATCTCACAAGGAACAATGGTTGACAGTTTGTATTCATATTTGTGAAAGAATAACCAGTTTTGTACTAAGGCTGAAAAATTGTTGTCTTTATGGGAACAATTTACAAAGCTGCACCCTGATTTTCATTCAACGTATAGTTTAGAATTTCACTCATGGTAAAGTGGCTGTTAAGAATTACTTGGAACGGGTCAGTGTAATTTTGCAAGAAATCATATTCCAGCATGAATTTTGCTCAGCATTGGTTCAAAAATATTTATTCTTTCACAAGTTACAAATGAAAATACCAACCGTTAATCATGGCTCCTTGTGAGATCTTTGAAACTCGAAGATGAGTTACATAAGTGCGCAGCTGTACAGTACCCTGTGAATAATATTTATAATCGCTATAATTATACAAAAACAATTTTACTTGTTTTATGCAGTGTAGATACCTTTTGGTAAATATGGCACACAGAAGCAAACTTTTGTTTGTTAAAAGACGTAAGAATTTCTATCAAAGCATCTTCGTGATCCTGTGTTGGTCGCTCTCCGGGCTACAAAACAAAAACATTCAAGATACTTTATTTCAGTTAATAAATATACAATAATGTTGCACTTAACCATGCAGTGAACTTAAATGAACTGTGACGGGATAGCCTCCCTTGTAGAATACGTTGGTGCAACGTATTAGCGGCATATTAAGTGTTTGTAATATGCAAATTTCAAACTCGAAACTTTGTGAATCGAGTAAGTGTTCAGTATACAGCGCAGTAAACCACCCTTGGTGGATGAGCATGCTTTTCCACCGACGGGGTTTCTGTGTCTCGGCTCGGCTGCACGTTACATTTGGTGGCAGCGGTGGGATGATGACAACCGCCAGACCGGGGTTGCCTTACCCATGTAGTCCCCAGGCCAAGACTCGGGACGAGTCTTCTCGGAGGGGGAAGTAATGTGACGGGATAGCCTCCCTTGTAGAATACGTTGGTGCAACGTATTAGCGGCATATTAAGTGTTTGTAATATGCAAATTTCAAACTCGAAACTTTGTGAATCGAGTAAGTGTTCAGTATATAGCGCAGTAAACCACCCTTGGTGGATGAGCATGCTTTTCCACCGACGGGGTTTCTGTGGCTCGGCTCGGCTGCACGTTACAGAACTATATATTATCCATCGAGCAAAAAAGAAACGTTCATGTACTAAATTTGTATTTACTAGTAGCACTGTTCTCCCATACAAACGGGAAGTTGGCCGTCAGTTTTTTTGGTAGATCGCTTCTCGTTTGATCTCATGCTAGAGACTCCTCACACTGATTTGTGTTTTGGAGTCGAATTTCTATGCTGTTTGAGCCTTATGTACATTTTCATATTTTAGTTCAGTTCGGGTAACTGAGTGGCCGCCTATTGGGGAATAGCTGCTAACTCGGCTTACGATATGTTTTCTTGGTATACGTACCTAAGTGTCATGTTAGATGTTTCTTACCCTCGGTTTATGGAGTGGGATTATCTTTCTGATTGTACCATTTCCTGATCATTGCCTAATTGTTCCCTTTTTGGGTATTTTTCTTATTTTTGCTCAAACATAGATCATAATCTTTAATAAATAATATTATCTGTAAAAAAGACAATATAGGCCTAAACATATTGCATGCTCAAGTCTCTATTAATTTAACGAAGAGATTTGGAGCATTTCAATTACATAGTTTTCAAAAAATGAAAAATCAACAAGCTTTTTTTTTCTGGAAAACATGTTTCTATAAAGTTTCACATTATTTAAAATGTCCTAAAGGCTAATAAAAATAATGTTATGACACAATGGGTTTCCAGAACATAATTTTTAAATAAACAATTGCTAGTTATATCTTTTACCCTCCATAATCTTCTTGCATTTTCTTCGACTGTCCGTTCGTCTGTCTGTTCGCCATAATCATCAGACTGACTAAGTTGAACAAGGCACAGAGTTTGAAAGGACCCACTGGTGTCCCCTTTAACGTCATCATCTACCGGGTGACCATATACTACAATCGTTTGTATATATTAGGAGATCATTCAAAAAGTATTGCAATATTTATTGTAGTTTTGTACATGTATTTAATTACCCGAACAAGGTTTGAATAATGTTTCCTAAAGCATAAATTCAATTAGCATTCAGTGAACGTTTATTTGGATGTAAGACTGTCTGCTGCATATCAGCAATATTACACGACTAAATGCAACTCGGTCACGAATCATAAAAAGAAACCCAAATAATATATACATATTCACTTACTTTTTATTTACATCTAGTGTAATAACGGTTTGGATTGTACATGTACATGTACAATGCAATCTGGGCGAAATGTGCTGAATAACATTTGATAAATGTTGGAAAACTGGCTTAGATTTATTTATCAAAGCGAGGGACTTTCGCATACAATTAAGCTACAAATTGAGTTATAGTTTGTTTATTTGATCTCTTGTATGCCTTTTTGTTTGATTAAATGACTATTTGTACAGCACTTGCTGTATATTCACCCGCAACCCTGGATTAATATTCAAAGGCCTAGGGCATTTAAAGCCTGTTTTGGCCTCAGATTTTGCTAAAAAAATATTTGGAATTAAGGTGAGAAAACTATTCCTAAAAACAGCCACATGTCTTGCCTTTTAAAAACCAGAACAAGAACTTCTTTTATCCTACAAGCGTTGCCATGGCAACGTGCAGAAGAAGCATAGATAGAGCACATTTTGTAATTTTGGGTCTATTTTTTACCATTTCTGAACACATTTTTTAATTTTCAAGTGCCGGTCCACACGGCCGGTAGTTGAAAATGATGTTAAATGGTGAAAAATATACCCAAAATTGCAAACTGTGGTATTTCTATGTTTTTTGGAGCGTTGTTATGGCAACATGCGTAATTTGAATGTGAATGTTGTGCTAGAATTTATAAGCAGGGACCTATATTGCAATACTTTTCTCCTCAAAATTCCAAATTTCATTTTTTTTTACCAATTCATGAGGCCGAAATTAAATCCCCTAGGCCTTTGTTATTCGTACACACTTGTAGGTCATTAAATAGTCAAATTTACCACATGGAATAAACATTATCAGCTGTACATAGAATACAATTTTGTGACCAAAAACAATAATAAAATTGACATCAGGAAAACAAGTCCGTCAAAGAAATAACCCCTTAAGCCCCACTTTCATACAGTTAAACTCATGACTGGGGTTTACAGGGGTATGCATTTTTCTTATTTTTGATCCAAAAACAAAAAATGTGTGTACCCACATTCTATGTTTTGAGCAAAAATACGAAAAATAAATCTAAAAAATGATCAAATGAAAACTATTCTAACAGCTAAAATTATTGTTAATATATAGGCTATTTTAATAATGAAAATACATTATATAATCCATAAAACACAATATCAAAGTGAACTAAAATAATGCACGACGTGACGCAGTAGTACACAATGGGAACATCTCAGGGACCTGTGGTTCAAAACAAACATTTTTAAACTTTATTTGCATATAAATGTTTGTTAGATCAATGTAAGACTCTTTTGTATTCTACTGAACCAGATTCAATGAAAATAGCGGACTTGTAATTGCACGTTGATTAAATCTCCTTAATTAATTGTTATTTAAGCGAAATCGTTCTAGACTACATACATGTACGTAAAAACATTTGCTTTGATCACAGACCTCGTCACATAAACTTACACTCAAAATAACGTTCCCTGATTTTGGCAAGTTCCTTGAAAAAATATGCAAATTGTGTTTAAGCACAGAAATATAACACCACTAAACAAATGCTTTACCAATGATTACATTTTGTTGAATTCTGATAGAGTAAATTAGAGCTGCTCATTCGGCTTACGAAATGTTTTCATGGTATAAGTACCTGATTGTTAGTTTGTTTTTTTTGGAGTTTGGAGTGGGAGTCTTTTTCTGATTGCGCCTTTGCCTGATCTTTGCCTACTTGTACTTTCTTAAAAATGAGAGCCTTAATTCACCAATGAATATGAAGGTACAAGTAGGCAAAGATCAGGAAAAATGGGATCCTTAATTCACCAATGAACAGGAAATATTATTGACTACATCTGACTAGAAACTTAATTGAGCCTGTGCGTGAGAAAACCAACAATTTAGGTTCCAACAAGGTCCGATACAAACCAGGCTGTACAGTCACAAAATCAAATCAAATCAAATCAAATAATTTATTGGCATAGAATCCAAGGACAGGATTGTCACCATACATACAAATACAAATATCCCTAGCAATAGATAAATCTGCATTGAACAGAATATAATAATTATAAATGCTGAAAATCAATTAAAATGGTATAAAGAATGTTCATCTTCGGGGTCTCAAATCGGGCCAGACACAAACTGGGCTGTGCAACTTGAGAACATAGCCAGAGGCTCAAAATTTTGTATTTAGCAAGTAGAGAGATTGTACTATCCATGTGGCGAAAACAAAGATGCCGATCAGCTGAGCAGTTACTGCAAAAGCTGACCTGCACCCCTGTTTTCACCTATGCAAAAATCAGGACCTCCAGTGTCAAGACCCGTATGTTAAAGTTAACAAAATACAGTGTCAAAAATTGCACTCAAACATCTTCATCAACAAGAACCTAATTCTCTCAGCAAATTTGTTCTTTCAGTATACATATCATGCAAATAAGTGAGACAAATTACATTTAAGTCATATTCATTATTTCCTAAGATAAATTTTAATCTTTCAATTCTGGACATTTGTATAAAAGATGGACTGATACTGGCAAGACGATGAAAGAAATGCTTTCTAATATGTTCCAATTTACTGCAGTCAAAAATAAAATGTTCTTCGTCTTCAACATCATTCTGACATTGTTTACAAATTCTTTCATTAAGGGGGATCCTATTATTACCTCCCCTTTTATAACGCCCCTCTTCAATGAATAGCTTATGAGCACTCAACCTTATCTTACAAAATGTAGAGATTTCTTCTTTAGAATAATCACTTGATAAAAAATACTTTTCTATAGAATAATCAGTCTTAAATTTTCGATATGTTTTGAGCTTGTTCCCATTAATGGGATTTTCACTGTCATCAAATAATTTACTTTTTCAAAAAGCTGTATATGATTCTTTTAGCTTTAGAGTTATAGCATTTACCAACCTGGACTTAGAAAAGGTGCCCTGATTATCCCAAACATGTGTAAAATTTAATTTATTCAAGACGGTTTCAATATTACTGCCAAATCTTTTAATAAATTGACAACTATCGTTAAACGCTTTGCTTACTAATTTATTCTTATCTGACTCAACAATATGCAACCAAAATGAAATGCTTGATCTTAGACAATATATAGCTGTAGGAAATAAACCGAGTTCAGCTCTAGCTGCATAATTGGATGCTGATTTGTGAATGCCAAGGACAAATTTGCAAAATTTAAGTTGGATTCTTTCAGTATTTAAAGTATCATATCTATGTTCTAGAGGCCCAACTTGACTAAGGAGTCTCTCACCAGCCCATACCTCACTACAGTAAAGCAAAATTGGTTTCACACATTGTTCATAAAGCTTTAAAAACAATAGTGTATTCATTTTATCTTATCATATGCAGATGATATAGTTCTCTTGTCAAATAGTAGTGCAGGTTTACAAGAGGCTCTTGATAAACGCAGTTAAGTAGAAGAGGGATTGTACTATTCTAGTAGCGAAAACAAAGGCGCTGATCAGCCTCGCGGTTACCGCGAAGCTGATGTGCGCCTTTGTTTTCGCCCAAGCTGTTTGTTGGTTTCTTATGCAGAAACTTAATTCTGATTTTAATCAACCGTTGACATGATGAGATATGGACCAATGTCATGACTATTTTTAGATGACCCTCGTTCCTTTATACATTTGATATATGCTGCAAAGCGGTTAAGCTTCAAATGAATTTGGCAACCGGATCTAAGTGGAAATAAGTGTTACTGTGTGGAGATGGTTTAAAAACTTACTGAAATTTCGAGATAAAGATTCAAAACAAAAAATCTTGACACAGTTACCACCATTTTTGCTACCGTAGATTTACCTGTGGTGAGCGGGAGGCCAGTATATGTGTCAGCGCCATCTCATTGGTTCCCAGTCCCTTGACGGCATAGTTGATAAGCTCGGCGTCCTGAGTTGTCTGATCTTGTAGCAATGCTGTACACAAGTCACGGTAGTCGCCCTTGAATTCTGATCTGATATCGTCTAAAACATCCTGCAAATGATGGACATGCGATACAAGATTACACTAGCCGATCTTCAAGTATTACTTTTGGGTAAATATAGTTACGTCAACTACTAGATTTGCTTTTGGACCACTATTTTGAACATTTTAAGCGCCATTGACACATAATTCAAAAATATCAATTATTGACTCAACACAACCACATTAATTCTGGAATTATCGAGCCTGTGACTTACTTTAAGTATTTTAAAACATATCTCCCACTTGTTTGTCCGAGTGTACATGTGCATGGCGTTAAATCTTAAACCATATAATGTAGAGCCCTGTGTAGGTAGGCATTTTTTCCTTTGGGAAAATAAGCTCTATTGAACCTTAGCATATACATAGTATCTATTGATCTAAATTTCTTCCAGTCTTTAATCAACAAGTATTTTTTTTTTCATTTCTTAGAATATAAGTAAATAATAGTTAATTAAGTATTTCCCACCTTGGTTCTGTGAGTGGGATTTTTTTTTCTGATTGCCCCGTTTCCTGATCATTGCCTACTTTAACCTTTTTAATTAAAGAATTTTGTCATTTATTTCCTTTGGTTCAGACCGCGTTTGTCCAAACTGGCTAAGCTTACCTTGTCATGTCGCACCTTGTACGCATGCGCCATGTCAAGTCGTTGAGTCATTGACCTTGTGCTGAGCAAATGGTTGACTGTATCTTTATCTTTTTCTGATAAAATAGAAATTGGCGACTTTAAGCAACAAATAGTGGTATTTTTTTATTTAGTTTTAAAACAATGAGCCATATAGATAACAATAATTCGTAATTGTGCTGAGTTTTCTCTTGCTTACATGCACAATGTCCTGCTATGTCCCATATGCACTGTGTTCTGTATATTGGTTCAACAAGGAAAGGTATGCACCAAATATGAATATCGAGTGTTTTGTTTTATTCTGTACGATTTTAGCTCACCTGAGCCGAAGGCTCACACGGTGAGCTTATAGAATACCAAACAGTCCGGCGTCCGTCCGTCGTCCGTCCGTCCGTCGTCCACAATTTCAAAGATCTTCTTCTCTGAAACCGCTTGACCGATGAATTCCAAATTTTGTGTGGAGCATCCATGGGTAGGAGGAACGAAAGTTTGTTCGCGGGATCTTGATCACATGACCAAGATGGCCGCCACGCACATATATGGTAAAACCCACTCAAAAATCTTCTTCTCCAGAACCGGCAGGTCGATTTTCACGAAACTTGGTATGTAGCATCGGGGACTCCAGGCCATCGTAGTTTGCGCAAATGATGACCCTGGCATGACCTTGACCTATTTTACGGCAAGGTCAATTTTGGAAACATAGGCTTTTACATGGGAAAAAGTGAAAACTATGGATTTTTTGAAAACTATTGCAGCCTGAGACCTGAAAAGTGGCACAGGCAACCAACTAATGGAGTAGATGAAGGTATGCGATTAATTTAGGTAAAGGTCATCTCTTGACCTTGGCCTTCTGTCGTCCATACACACTTTTCAGAGATCTCAGAAACCGCTTGGCCAATCAAACTGGAATTTTATGTGCAGCATCCATGAGTATGGGTAACGAAAATTTGATCGCGAAATCCAGGTCACATGACCAAGATGGCCGCCACGCCCATATATGGTAAAAAACGCTCAAAAATCTTCTTTTCCTGAACCGGCAGGCCGATTTTCACGTAACTTGGTATGTAGCATTTGGGAATACAGCCCATCATAGTTTGTTCAAAATGATGACCCTAGGATGACCTTGACCTGTTTTACGGCAAGGTCAATTTTGGAAACATAGGCTTTTACTTGGGAAAAAGTGAAAATTATGGATGTTTTGAAAACTATTGCAGCCTGAGCCTGAAAAGTGGTAGATGCAAAACAACTAATGAAAGAATGTGATTAATTTAGGTCAATATCATCTCTTGACCTTGACCGGTCTGTCGTCCATACACACTTTTCAAAGATCTTCTTCTCTGAAACCACATGGCCAATCAAACTGAAATTTTATGTGGAGCATCCATTGGTAGGGGTAACGAAAGTTTGATCACTAAATCCAGGTCACATGACCAAGATGACCGCCACGCCCATATATGGTAAAAAAAAACACTCAAAATTTTTCTTCTCCAGAACCGGGTAGGCCTATTTTCTCGAAACTTGGTATGTAGCATTTGGGACTGCATCCCATCATAGTTTGTTCAAATGATGACCCTAGGATGACCTTGACCTATTTTACGGCAAGGTCAATTTTGGAAACATAGGCTTTTACATGAGGAAAAAGTGAAAACAATGATTGATTATTTTGTAAACTAAATGCAGCCTGAGACCTGAAAAGTGGTAGATGCAAACAACTAATAGAGTTGATGAAGGTATGTGATTAATTTAGGTCAAGGTCAATTTTGGAAACATAGGCAAACATGGAAACATGGGGAAAAGTGACAACTAGGTCTCAGGTAAGCGTTTACAGGACCAATGATCCTATGGTAACTATTGCAGCCATAGACCTGAAACATTACCAAGATGGCCGTCATACCCATTTAGGGTAAAAAAAGAAAAATATTCACTTTGTCCAGTGCCTGTACTTGTTGACTCTCAGGTGAGCGATCGTTGCCCTTGGGCTACTTGTTATTCAACCATTTGAAACATTCGATTAAACTTTACAAGAACTATCTAAATGTAGTCAATTTAAAGCAAGCAATAAGGATAAAACTTATCATAAACAGAAGTCTTACTTTTTCCGTGTATGGCTTCATGAAGTTTTATACAATCCTCATCTGGGCTAAATATATCACCGTCTTCCTGAAATAACTTAGTTTATTACCTAATTACATTCCAGTCATGTGACTTATCATGTGACTAGGCAATAGACAGTTGGCCAGGCAATAGAATTTTCTATTGCCTGGTACTATTGCATGTTCTTACCTTGTAACACTGCAGTCATGTGACGTATAATGTGATCAGGCAATAGACTGATCACTGGCCAGGCAATAGAATTTTCTATTGCCTGTAACTATTTCATGGAATTAACAATAATTACTGGAATAGGAGATAATAACAAATAGTCATTTCTTTACAATTTTTAATGTAATTACATGTAGGTAATGTAATAATCCATACTATCTCCCTTTGAATGTTTTACTGCTTCCAGAGGATCAAACCATTATTTTTTTTATTTGCTATTACTGCAGGTGGTGTTGTGTCGTGTGGGGGCCCTTAAAAGTCTACCCGAACATCATCTAAAGTGCAGATCATATTTTTATTTAGGTCCTTTGAGATTAGTAAAGATACTCAGAGTGTTCAACGTTACGTAACATCCTTCTTAGTCATGTTTAAAGTATTTGACCCGTATAGGAATGTCTTTGATTTAGACATCTCTTGTAAATTTTCAAAATTGCTGTACAATAGTCTGGCTTTCTTGCTACTTGTTTACTTGAGTACACCACGGTGAGGAATTAAACTTTTAGAACTTACCTTATCTAGGTGTATTCCACACTCTGTTCCGACATCGGCTGTTTTTGGTCTTTTCCCCTTAGTATCCTCGTTGCTAATAGAGTCTTCGTTGCCAGATTCACCAAGATCGTCGTCCTTTATTTTATTTTCATTTTCAATTTTATTTTTCTTCTTAGTTTTATGTTTCTTTTCATTTTGATTTTGCTTTTCTTTCTTACATTTAGTTTCATCTTTTGAATTATCAAGTGCACTGTTCACTACTTTGTTACTCTTTGAGTCTTTTACAGTTTTTGATGTTTCCTTAGAATGCTTCGTGACTGTTGTTTTTCTTGTCGTTGTCATCGTCGTTTCACTTGCTTGAAGATCTGAAGTTGTGCGATTTCCTTTATCTTCTTGTGCGGGTTGCTCGTTTGCTTGATTTATATTATCTCTGGTTCTATATTTTACATCTACTATTTTACAACTGAGATCTGTTTTCCCTGTCTCTGATACATGATCTTTCGCTTGATTTATTTTGCCTAAATTGTCTCTTGTTCTGTATTTAACTTCTATTTTATATTCTCCATCGTCATATTCCTGAATATTTTCATCATTGTTCACTTGCTTTTGTGCCTCCCCAATTTTATTTTCATTATGCTTTTCGTCATCACCCGTTCTTGTAGGTGAAGATTTCTCTTTATTGTCATCTTTATTAATATTTTCTGTTACAGTATCTCTATCATTATCTGCAGTAATATTTTCATCATCATTTGCATGTTGTTTTGACACATTATTAATTTCATTTTCGTGACATTTTTCATCGTTTGACCTTCTTTGATCTGACGAATGTTCATTTTTATTAGTTTGACAATCCTTTTCATTTGTAATATTTTCATCATTATTTACTGTAATATTGTATTGCGAATCATATTTCATTTCAGTTTTTGTTTCATTTGTATCTTCATTGTCTGTTTCATATGCAGATTCATTAGAATCAGGCCTGGATTCATCCTTCTGTTTCTCGACATTAGTAGCAGATGGCAAACTTACCTTTAATTTCCTACTTCCCTTAGCTTTTTTGTTATATTTTTTCGTCACTGTGACATTTTTATGAGTTTTAGTTTTTGTTTTCTTGGTAGTTGATTTATTGTTTGATTCCTTAACTTTTTCTTCAGTGGTTTTGTTTGGCGTGTGTGTCGCATCAGTCTGTATATCCACTTGTTCGTCTGTCTGTTCATCGGCGCTATATTGAACAAAGAAGAGAGAGAGAATTTTGCACATGGTTTAATATACAGGGATACATTAAAAGTTTGAAATTCTGCCATTGACAATGAACTGCCATGCAAACACCAGCTGGTCGAATTAGAAAGCATTTTTATCATTGAACCAGAGAAATGGCATTGTTTTAATGCTTTCATATATATTGATGGTTAATTCAATCCCTAGACACATAGTGTTGATTTAAACCATATGAAGCTGTCAATTTGAGTGTGTTTCATGCTATATCCAAATGTGTAACTGATCTTTCCAAGGCAAAAGTTCTATTATGGTGCGCTCTGTTTCTAGGACAGATATCAGTAGAGATTTCTTTCGAGTGCGCACAGGTTATATGGCTTTTCTTTTTCTAATTATTTTGTTGCTGTTGTTGTTGTTGTTGTTGTTGTTTCTTTGTTTGTTTCTTTTCCCAGTTAATTGTTGTGTATGTCTCAGTTTAGGAAGTTCTGATTTTACAATTCCTGGGCATTGCTTACTATATATAATTTTATCATTTTATAATGAAAACAAAATGCCTCCTCTTCAACAAAATTCTTTATTAACAATTCATCACGTAAAGACTGAACAAATAATCACTGTTAGGCGATTAAGACATCATACATGCATATGATGACAATGTGAATGTTCTTATACATAACTAACACTTCAAATTTAAGCTCCGCTATTCAGGGTAGCCTACACATTAGTATAATTTGGCACATAGGCTACTGTATATGTGGCAACTTTAAGCCCGCCAGTAACTTTTTGTTACTGATCGTTCCAAGTCGATACTTCTGTGGTGGTTCTTTTTGTTTTATGTCTTGGTGTTAAATATTTTTGTGCTGTTGGCGCCTTATGTATGTTATCATATTTTTAGTTAAGTTAAGGTAACTGAGTGGCCACCTATTGGGAAAATAGCTGCTCATTCGGCTTACGAAATGTTTTCATGGTATAGGTACCTGATTGTTAGTTTGTTTTTTTTTTCCCACCTCGGGTTTTTGGAGTGGGAATCTTTTGCTGATTGCGCCTTTTCCTGATCTTTGCCTACTTTTACCTTTTAATATTCATATCGTTAGTCCGTCTGTTCAAGTGGGGAGATTAAGGAAAAGGGCCAACTCAGTCAGCGTAGACCGCTATCACATATTTTTGTTTGAATTTAGCTACCTGTGTGTTGTCCAATACAATAAATTCGGCAAACTCGTATTTCATTTTTATTTTCTAATGGAAAACCTGTGAGTTGAACTCTTAACTGTATACCTTTAGCTTTTACCTAGTATATCAAAAGAAGTATAGGTCTAATAAAGTATTCATGAGGTGCCGTCCATACACTAACCTATTTGCCGAATAATACTAAGGAAGCGGTGACCCGTCTTGCTATGAGAGAAAAATGTCGACTGGAATTTTTAGCCATAATCAAACCAAAAACCAACCCGTATTCCTTCAAAAATGATTGATTGTCTCAGGATGAAGCTAGAATGTAGAAATATTACAATGATGAAATATATTATATACGTAATGTACTAGCCATTTGTATTCACGATCCACAGGCCGGAGGATAGCGGACTGAGATTTTGACTTGTTCGTCAAGCAAATACCAAAGAAAAGATATCCTTACTCAAAAAAGGATTTTTATCTTAGCTTCATGTCACAGATTTACCGTGACAAACATGGAAGGCAAGCCTGTTCCTATCGGCTCATTACATTTGTTTCATTCATAACCATTCATAGTCATAAGAAATCTGTGACGTGAGTTGCTAGGATAAAAAATCTTTTTTATATTCCCCGCAGCTTATTATGTTGTATAAATTACATTGTCCTCTCTTTCTACATAAATTATTGGAATGCGAGGACACAAAACTAAAAACGATTTCTCATCTCTGCGCATAAACTCCACCCTGGCAAGCTTACAAGTGACTGAATCACAGACATAAATGAGCCTGTGCGTGAGAAAACCAACAATCTGCCTATGCGAAAACAAAGACGCAGATCAGCTTCGCGGTGACCGCGAAGCTGACCAGCGCCTTTGTTTTCGCTACACGGATAGTACAGTCCCTCTTCTTCTTAAATCCAAAATTTCAAGCCTCTAGCCATCTTCTGTGCTTGTACAGCACGGTTTGTGTCAGACCTGGTCGGAACCCCAAATTGTTGGTTTTCTCATGCACAGGCTCAAATGTTCTATTTCATATGTATTGTATTGTATTTTAAGAATTTATACAACAAAATACCACATCTAAACAGAAATCAACAACCAAAATAACACATTTTAGGAAATGCCTTATTTTTATTATCGTATTGAATATCATTTCTTAAAAATATTGATTCGAACTTGTACTTCATAACATATGAAACAAAAGACAACAAATAAAACGAAATGAATGAAATCAACAAAGATAACACAAAAATACATTACAACGTTTTTCAACTATGAAAACTAATATTTCGATTATAGGGATCAACCATGGTTTTCAGTGTTCAAACATTCGCTGGATCACGAGGAAGGTGTTTGAACACAAGGCCGCAGGCCGCGTGTTCAAACACCTTCCGAGTGATCCAGCGAATGTTTGAACACTGAAACAAACCATGGTTGATCGCTATTCTTGCATTTTCACTCCAATCCACTTAAAATCTCTTGAAAATAACATTAACAACGTAAAAACGCACCGAAAACCGAGGAGCTTCTTCAACGTCGGCCATTTTGTTTCTATGAAATACATGACGTCACGTCACTTTGACCAATGACGTCGGCCAAAACCCATGTTCAAACGGCACGTGAATTTCATGATTTGAACATGGGTTTTGCGGTTTGAACACGGCTTTCGACCAATCAAAAACGGCTTCAAACAGCTATGCGCATAGATATCTATGCAAGAATAATGATGTAAACAATACAGTTTTGGACCACCGGACTTTAGTTTGGATAACATCAGAAATTGACTATGTAGCAGGGTCAAAACATAACTGAACTGAGAATATACGCATACAGAACAATAATCGCAATAGCGTCTAGGGTATTTTGAGTATCTTGATCTTCTAGTAAGCACATTGACTACGATTGACTAGTGTATTTTACCTGGTCACCATTAAACTATATATGTATTTTGAAGCAGTGTCATCAATGATCGTGATGATTGCAATTACAACTATACAGCATATGCCAAGCGTTAGTCTAAACTATTGACCCCTGCACACCAGATTATTCAAGAACAGATCGAGGATTTCAAGAATTACTAAAAGGATTCGCACACAGTTTTTCATTGGTCACAGAGGGGGTTCGCTTGAACCCATCTTAGGCCCTCTATCTAAATCAACCACTTATCTGAACTAAATAAAACGGTGGGAAAATAAGCAGTTCATAATATTGCACTGTCATGCTCAAGCAGAAGGTGATCCAAAGCCTCGAATAAATGAAAACTGTGCAACTACAGTAGAAGCTGTTCATGTGCTGGCCATGTGATGTCACGTGTCACGTGCTGATCATGTGATATGTCACATGGTGTCACGTAGTGTCACACTCATGCTGCTACGTGTCCTTACGTGTCGCCGATAATGTCTAGAAGTATCTTTTTGTAGTCTCCTCTGCATTCATCCTGAACACTCTGAGCCAATGTTTGTTTATACAGTGAATGGTATCGCACTTTTATATCTTCCAAGTCAATCTGAGGAAAAGAAAAACACAAGTACATGTCAGAACACAAGTACATGTCGAATGTATTATCAAAAGCATAACTGTTCAGGTAAAGTTTACATATGTAACTTTATCGCACGTCATGTGACGAATTGAAAGCCAGATGGATTGGGCAACAACATAAAAAAGAGTTCATTGCCATGCTGAACGTGTCTCTTGCCCAATCAATCTGGCTTCCAGTCACTACACTCCACTTATGATAAGCCGTTTTACTATCAAGAAAATATATACTCCTAAAAAACTTCTAAGGGCCACTATATTATTTTCCATATATCGCAATGTTTAATGGACATCCCAAATGACGCAGAATAGCCGCTTCATTTGTATTATTTTAGGTATTGTCCCAAGTAACTGACTACAAAACATTTGAAACAGGAAACGCCATACCGACCCATAAAACATTTTTGGCATTTTTCGAAAATCATGAAATTATGGCCGCATGATTTTTCTGAAATTCCATAGAATAACAAAAATTCAACTTGAGTTCGGTCAGTCTAGAATGCATTGCAGCAAAGGTTGTTTGTGGAAAATTCATTTTTGAGAATGATGGTCAGGTTTGAGCTAATTTTGAAACAAATGCAAAATTTTAGCAAAATTTTAGATTTACAAAAACATCTATCTGGACTTCGACATGGCAATTCCGGCTTCTTAAAGTCGGTAACTTCGAGGCATAATTTAAGATAATGCAAATGAAGAAGGGAATTGATCCATGGGGATTGGCCTTAATTTTGAGTTGAACTGGGAATAATACAGTGGCCCTTAGAATGTTTTGAGAAGTATATATATCTTACATACCATATTAGATATCTTGTTTAACAAATAAGATATCTATTTTATTTTACTAGATGTCTATTAAAAAGAAGATATCTTATATAGTACACCAAAGTAGACAAATATGATCACAATTGATATATAAGACATCTTATTTGTAAAACAAGTATGTAAGATATCTTAATTAGTAATAAATATCTGTTGTAGCAATTAAGATATCTTATTTGTTAATTAAGATGTATTGTATAACAGATTATAAATCTTATATAAAAGGCAAGACATCTACAATGTTTTTTCTTAATACGATATCTTAATTAGCATACTATGAGATATCTAAAATAGTATACTAGATATCTATTTTAACATATAATATATCATAATTGACAAATAAGATATCTTCTTTAGCATATTAGATATCTTAATTACATTCACAGTTGAGATATCTAGTTTCTACTACTTATATAAGATATCTACTATGTCAATACAGATATTTTATTTAAAGCATTAATTAAAATATCTTAAATATTTATTCAGATATCTGAAATATTTATCAATATATCTTATTTCATAATTTAGATATCTAATTTACTAAATAAGGTATCTTTTTACCACGATAAATAGGATAGTGTTATTACCAATTTAGATATCTTATTTGCTATACTAGATTTCTAGTTTAGAATTAAAGAAATCTTCTTTAACCAAAGTAGATATATTAATTCTATTTTGTAAAGAAGATATCTTATCAAGGTATAGTCAACATCTTATCATATATAAAGTAAAACGATATCTAAATTATTATATTATATATCTAAATCATATAAGATTGCTTATGTGCTATATAAAATATCATAATTGTAGTGTTTGTTAAATAAGATATCTTATTTAGCATAGTAGATATATTCTTTGCTATATAAGATATCTTATTTAGGATATAACATATCTTATTTGATAAAAAAGATATCTTTATTGCTAAATAAGATACCTTATATCCTAATTAAGATATATTATTTACTATTCAAGACATCCAATAAGCCTAATAAATAGTAAAACGGCTTGCCATACCATTTCGTCATGTGTCGTGTGATGTTGCAACATGTTTAGCTGTAAGATATTTGGTTGCATTACCGGTATATAAAGGTTGCATTGCTGGGTTTAACAGCACCACGTCATTAACCTGTGCTGTGTTGAATATGTCCTGTGCTTGGTCTATATGTACGTTCAAATTACAATTATGTATTAAATATTTAAAAAAAAAAAAAAAAAAAAAAAAAAAAAAAAAAAAACACTTCAGATCATTTGTATTTTTTCTTAGTTTCGTTGTTTATACTACAACTAACGCCTACCTCCGATCTTGACACAATTATCCTGATAAGCATTTTGTCGTTCGTTCCCGCCCCCTTCATACTGGCGAACAGTCGCTCCGCGTAGAACTGCACGGGATCTTCTATCGCTTTGGCTGAAAATAAAATTATTATAGTTAATGGTTATGCTAATAAAATTATAGTTAAATTAATGCTAAAATGTTAGTTAAAATTTATGACACCTTACTTTGTTTTAGAATAAGGTTTGGAAAGGCCATGGGGTCTGACGAATTTTAAATCGTATGTGTTCATTTCTTTCTCAATCTCTCAAAACGAATTATTTTAAACATTAGGGGTATCTACAAAGAGAGGTCAACCTTAGACCATCTGATGCACTCGGTTAGAAAATATCATTATGGTGTGCGAATCCAATTGAGTATTACTAACTTTTAAGCATTTTATCAGGAGTCTAAAAATACATACCTAGCCCTTTATAAGCTAGAGATGTATCTCCGATGAAAGCCTTTTCGATTCCATAGTAGATGTCATTTCCACACAACTGTAAAACAAAAAAGCAATACATGTTTCTTTAACAGTGATTATCACTGCACATCACAGTGATTATTTAAAAGTACAGGTATGTCACATTATTATTTTAAAGTACAGGTATGTCACATGATTATTTAAAAGTACAGGTATGTCACGTGATTATTTAAAAGTACAGGTATGTCACGTGATTATTTAAAAGTACAGGTATGTCACATGATTATTTAAAAGTACAGGTATGTCACGTGATTATTTAAAAGTACAGGTATGTCACATGATTATTTAAAAGTACAGGTATGTCACGTGATTATTTAAAAGTACAGGTATGTCACGTGATTATTTAAAAGTACAGGTATGTCACGTGATTATTTAAAAGTACAGGTATGTCACGTGATTATTTAAAAGTACAGGTACGTCACATGATTATTTAAAAGTATACAGATATGTCACATGTATATTAAAAGTACCCATACATTTTATCATTGTCATCTCTGTGATGATGATAAAGAGGAAAACAGAAGTTTTATTGTAAATATATATGAAATTTAATTTTGTAAGAATTCGTTAAACCAGAGGACCAATGGTCCTGTAAACGCTCACCTGAGACCTAAGATATATACCAATAAACTTGTTTGACTAGAATGGTAATATACATGTATATAACCCCAGGACAGGGTCAGAGCAACCTCTGGAGTCAATTTCTTTTTTAAATCATAAAGATTCAGTCCATTTGCCAATTTACTGCAAGTTTTGCCCTTCTAATGACATTGTAACAATTTACCCCATTCAAATGCGTGGGCAACCTAAGTTGATCTTGTCGTAAAAAAGGTCAAGGTCATCCCAAGGTCATGATTTATACAAACTTTGTAGAGCTTCATAGCCTGATGCTTCATGCCAAGTTTCAAAATCATAGGCCTTCTGGTTCTGGAGAAGAAGATTTTTAAAGGTTTTTGCTATTTATAGCAATGGCGGCCATCTTGGTCATGTGACCTTGACAATTTATACAAACTTTCATTCACTCTTCCTAAGAATGCTCCACATAAAGTTTGGCTTTGATTGGCCAAGCAGTTTCAGAGAAAATGTTTGAATATTATGGTCATACACATGTAAATAGCCCCGGGGCAGGGGCAGACAACCCTCTGGGCCCAAATTTTTTTCATAAACATAAATCTTCTGTCCATTTGCTAATTCCTATCAAGTTTTTTGTCATTAAATGACATTTTCCTATTTTTCCCCATTCAAATGCATGGGCGGCCTAAGTTGACATTGCTGTAAAAAAGGTCAAGGTCATCCCAGGGTCATGATTTATATAAACTTTGTAGAGCTCAATTGCCTGGTGCTTCATGCCAAGTTTTAAAATCATAGGCCTTCTGGTTCTGGAGTAGAAGATTTTTAAAGGTTTTTGCTATTTTTAGCAATGGCGGCCATTTTGGTCATGTGGGCCCAAATTTTTTTCATAAACATAAATCTTCTGTCCATTTGCTAATTCCTATCAAGTTTTCTGTCATTAAATGACATTTTCCTATTTTTCCCCATTCAAATGCATGGGCGGCCTAAGTTGACATTGCTGTAAAAAAGGTCAAGGTCATCCCAGGG
Source organism: Rugalucina vietnamica (assembly GCA_964017185.1). NCBI lineage: Eukaryota > Metazoa > Mollusca > Bivalvia > Lucinida > Lucinidae > Rugalucina > Rugalucina vietnamica. The sequence goes on from OZ024872.1 coordinate 3,640,897, forward strand.
TCATGATTTATATAAACTTTGTAGAGCTCAATTGCCTGGTGCTTCATGCCAAGTTTTAAAATCATAGGCCTTCTGGTTCTGGAGAAGAAGATTTTTAAAGGTTTTTGCTATTTTTAGCAATGGCGGCCATTTTGGTCATGTGACCTTGACCATTTATACAAATTTTCATTCACTTTTCCTAAGAATGCTCCAAATAAAATAGCCCCGGGACAGGGGCAGACAACCCTCTGGGCCCAAAATATTGACATAAACATGAATATTTTGTTCATTTGCTCATTCCTAGCAAGTTTTTCGCCATTTATTGACATTTTCCTATTTTTCCCATTCAAATGCATGGGTGGCCTAAGTTGACCTTGCCGTAAAAAGGTCAAGGTCATCCCAGGGTCATGATTTATACAAACTTTGTAGAGCTCTATTGCCTGATGCTTCATGCCAAGTTTCAAAATCATAGGCCTTCTGGTTCTAGAGAAGTAGATGTTTAAAGGTTTTTGCTATTTATAGCCATGGCGGCCATCTTGGTCATGTGACCTGGACCATTTATACAAACATTTGTTCTCCCTTCCTAAGGATGTTCAACATGAAGTTTGGCTTTGATTGGCCTAGTGGTTTTAGAGGAGATCTTTGGAATTGTGAACGACGGACGACGGACGACGACGGACACCGGAGCATGGGTATACTATAAGCTCACCTTCGGCTCAGGTGAGCTAAAAATGTTGGAAAAGGGTTTAACAATTTAACTAATTGCTCTATAATTCATTTGTTGCTAGTCTCTATTTCGTATTCAAATCATAAACAAGTCAGACGATTTTTATCTTCTAAAATACTCTGATATAACCATTTAAAGGTACAAGTAGGCAATGATCAGAAAACGGTGCAATCAGAAAGAAATTCCCACTCCACAAATCGAGGGATGGGAAAAAACAAAATGACAATCAGGCAGTTAACCAAGTAAACACATAGTAAGCCGAGTGAGCAGCTATTTCCCAATAGATGGCCACTCAGTTACCCGAACTTAACTAAAATATCAAAACGTACATAAGGCTCAAACAGCACAAAATTTTGACTCCAAAACACAAAACAATTCGAACCACAACAGAAGTATCGCCTTGGAACGATTAGTAAAATAAAATTACTGGGGGGCTTAAACCGATTTCACAGGGACCTAACCTCATCCTCATCTTCTGCAGTGGTTCACAACATTTAACTAGTTGTTCGGTTCTCGTGGTGAATCTCTCTATCTAGTCAATGAATCATCAAGGACAAACCAATAAAACATGATAATCACCCCGGTGAATCAAAAACGAGGACTCGACAGATTCGGTAAGCTGCCCGACGATGGAGCTTTCCTTTTTTAAAATAGACATTTGCGTATTTTACTGGTATACCTGTTTGTATTCTTCAAATGTGGCTCTGATTTGTGCCCTGTTCTTTTTCACCAGAATCTCTTTAAACGTGTCATCTTCTGGGTCAATTGATATTTGACCATCCTGTAACCAGAAAAAGAATTTGAATCAGCATACCATTTTCGCTGTATTAACCATATGGTAAGTTTGATTTTCAGAATACCTTCCGTTTTACTTATACAAAGGTAAACGTGGGCAACGATCTACATTTACTTACAATTCTACTTACAACAGAGCACCATAAGCATGAAAAACCGACGTTCATAGAAAGACCGTGACCAAACCTATTGGACTCATGTGGCATGAATGTTGTTTTTTTTTTACAAATAAAACAGCACCATGATAAGCAAAATGGTCAGCTCTTTCCTAAATGTAGCAGCGTGTAAGACCTTAAAGAACTTCAAGAACACAACAGAGAAACAGGAAGAATAAAGAGACAGCGTAAAGATGTAAAATTGTAGTATATTTTATGCAACACATGTATCTGGCTATCGTCGCCGGTTTTATAAAGGGTCACTGATAAGGGTTCAATACCCAAAATTGCGCAATAGGGCACATACTTCCTCCCTTTGAACATTTTCACTGCTTCCAAAGGATAAAACTTTTATATGAATTTATTTTCATAGATACCTTATACAGTTTCCTAGCATCGTCCTGAGCCTCTTGTCTATTGATTATTGTACTCTGATCTCTCCCGCCCTCCAGTAACCCTACCAACATGTCCTCTAGACCGAAACTTGTGTCAGACTTAATGTCAGTGGCTAGGTCCTTGCCATATTCTGCAATACAGAAATATCATTAGCATTGTAGCAGTTGTAGCTTACTTAGGTCTTCCAATAGACATATCTTGTGTTAATAATAATAATAATAATAATAATAATAATAATAATAATAATAATACATGTAATAACAATAATAATTATAATAATAATGGATTTCTGATAAAATCGAAATACTATTTTAAGTGAAATATTTTAATTAGTGTCCTGCCTAAGTTTAAAAATAATGTTTGCTTCTTTAAATTTTGTTATTTTATGTTATTGGGCAATACGAAAATAAAGTCATAACTGTTTTGCAGCCCGCAGATTAATATCCATTCATTACGAAAACATGTCCATGCAATATACAGAGATTTTTTTCAGTTGTAAAAATTGAAAATTTTCAGTACAAAATTTTTAATATTTTTCTTATTTTTGCTCAAAACATAGACTGTGGGTACACGTTAGAACCGCATCGCCGAGGCGGTTCCAACGAGCACCCACAATTTATGTTTTGGAGCAAAAATAAGAAAAATAGGCCTACCCCTGCATACCCCAGTTTTGCTATATAACAGTGGGGGTTGAGGGGGTACATATTTCACGGATATGTTTTCCTGATGTTTTCATCTGGAACACCAGTTACTGCCAACTGAGGCTAGTGGCAAAATGATCAAAGATTTCCATTTCAATATTAACGGTAAAGGCTGGCGACATTGGCAAGGATGGTATACAATGAACATACCTTCTTTATATCGCTGTTTTATGGCTTCTAGCTCCTGAAAATACAAGTTGATGCAAAAATGAATTTTATTTTTATACACTAAAATTATGTAATCAGTGATACATATAGTTCTTAGAAAAAATATGACTGCAGCTATGAGCGATAAATACTTTCAATTAAGAACATCATTATAATAATAAGACCATACTGGTCGACCAAAAATGACAAATACTTTCATGAAGTCATATTTTGAAAATTGTTTCGACATTTCATCATCGAATTCTAAAATAATCGACAGGCAAATACCAGGTCTCATTTTATAAAACTACACTTAATGATTCCAAGTTAATCCAATTGACTCCATACCAGTAAAAAACTTGTCAGACAAAGAACACGTTTGATCAAAACAGAAGGTGTAAACCTGCACACCTATACATATAAGGGTTAGTTGTTTACTTTAGTACTGATTTACATAGCTGCAGATTTCAGACGTAATGACACCACAACGTTGGGTAGATGTCCCATAAAAAGGGAGGCAACGTCCCTAAATGACCATAGTCTTTGTCTCGGACGCTTAAGCAATATAATAAACGAGTAATAACAGAGGGTTTCGCTCCAACTAGTCAGACACAACGCCAGGTATGCCACAAAGTTCTGTCGTACGTCCTTTTCTGTTTTTTTTTTTCTCTGTGTAAATGATATATTGTAATTGGTAATAATATTTCTATCAATGTCAGTCTTTTCGCAGATGATACATTTCTGTTTATGGTCATTGAGAACGCAGAGTCGATTTTGAAATCCTGAATGAGGCAATATATTGAGATTATGTTTTAACCTTTGGCGATCGTGTTGACAATATCCCTATCAACACTGATTCAGTCGTGCCAAGACCTTCAATAGCGTCGTGTACACAGTAGGCGTCATACTGAGTGGACGTCATCATTAGAGCCAGGACTATCTCTTCAAAATCACCATTCAACTCGGACTCCAGTTCTTCTTCTAGTTTCTGAAAGATGTAATGGGCTAGGGGATGCACTTTTGATCAGGTTCATCAGTTACAAATCTTTAGCAAATGACCAGAACTAGGGTACAGACATTGTGTTTTGAGAATTTCTCTTTTTAAAAAAAAATGGGAAAAATCACTCGTAGAAATATAAAATTAAACGTCGTAAGTTTTGAACAAAACATCCAGGATTTGAATTGCAACAATATGAGCGTTTCTACGAAAAATACAGAACTTTAATTCCACAAAATCATTTGAGCTGGCTTAGAAAGCCAGGTCAAGTCTTTTAACATGATTTGACATATCTCGGTTACAAAGTACGGGACAAAGAAGCTGTTAGCTTCCACCTCAGTTGATATTATAAACCAAATTATTCGACATTTTGTTAACAATACAACCTGTTACAATTTAAAGTTTCCAAAGAATACTTAGTGTAGTTTGGTGTTTGCTGTATGCGTATCTTTAACTTGATCTCTTCATCATGGCTTTGTCTTTCTATGACTAAAAGGTTTTGAATAGAAGGTTTATTGAGATAAAGAAATGTCCATAAAAAGTAAATACCCTTCCATATTTGTCTTGATATAGCAGCTTCAGATCTTGTCGTTGTTTGTTGCTTCTGTGTGGTATAATATCAATAATAACATCCTCGTTTGTACCTAGGCCGTCCATTGCTTCATGTAGACGCTTGCAGTCCGTGTCTGGATCAAATGGTTGCACGGGTTTGACTGTTGGTCCTGCCGGATCTTTATTGGCCTTTATCTTTTGATTTGTGTTTGAAGTCTGCTGTTTGGGTTTCTTTTGTTTTGCATCCCTGTTGGAATGAGATAAACTTTAGGACTTTAGATCTTTAGGAGAATAGGACTTCTAATACAATAACTTACAGGTATATTAATGACTATGAAATAAGTAAAGTATAGCAGTATAGTTTAAATATGTACCCAAATCCTTGAGTGTAAACTCATTAAATCAATATGAACAAGGCTACCCATAAAATTACTAGTACATGTACTTGAAATTGTGCATTATGGTCCACCTTACATTACGAAAACTTGCCAATGCAATATACATAGAATGGTTTTCAACACACAAAAAATACGTTAGAAAAAAATGTTTTACCCGAAATTGCGCAATATAGTCCATACTTTCTCCCTTTGAATGTTTTTATTGCTTCCAAAGGATCAAACTTTTATATTTTATTTGCTATTACTGCAGCTGGTGTTGTGCCGTGTGGCGGCCCTAAAAAGTCTCCCCGTACATCATCCATAGTGCAGATTATATTTTCATTTAGGTCCTTTGAGATCAGTAAATATATTCAGTGTTCAAAACACTCACGTTTAGAAACATACTTCTAAGCAATGTTTAAAATATTTGAATCCGTTTTGGAATGTGTCTTTGATTTAGACTTCTCGTGTAATTTTTTCGAAATTACAGTACAAAAGTATGGCTTTCATTGCCGGATTTAAAAGGGCTACTGATGAGGATTCGTTACCCGAAATTGCGCAGTATAGTCCATACTTTCTCCCTTTGAATGTTTTATTGCTTCCAAAGGCTTAAACATTTATATTTTATTTAACATTATTGCTCAAAACATTAATTGTGTGTACACGTTAGAACTGCCTCGTCGATCGGTGGTTTGTCTTCATCATACTTGTCCCCAGTTAAAACGATAACCGGTGTCCCAGGAAAAGTGGTTTATCTTCATTATACATGTACTACTGTTTTACTTTATTGTGCATACCTCTCTGTCGTGCTCGTTCCCGTTGAAACTTAGCCGGATGGCTACCTTGTTGGGAAAGAGCTAGTCATTCTGCTCTTCGAGTGTGTTGTTGGAAAATGTTTTGTTGTGTTTTGTGTATCTTCTTTCCCAACCGCTGTCTATGTTTCCCAACCGCTGTCTATGTCGGGACTTTAAATTTAATTGCATCGATTCCTGGTCCCTCCATTCTTACTAACGATTACCCATAATCTATGTTTTGGATCAAACTGAATACGAAATGAAGGTGTACCCTGTAAAACCGTTTTACTATATAAAATGGGGGTTCAAGTAGCGTATACATTTCTTGGACATATTTTCGTGATGATTTCATTTAAATATTTTACTGCTTCTAAAGGTTTTATTTCTGCATTCAAAGCAAATGCCATCTATATTGAGAAATTATTTACAATTTAACATTTTTGCAATCTTGTTGGCACAGACCGACTTATTATCAATATAAATTCATGGAAATTTAATGATTTGCACAAGGACGCACAAAGTGGTGATAGTTTTCTCCCCTCCACTTCACACTGGACAGTGTACGTTTTCTTATACTGAGTGGCCACCAACTGAGAAATAGCTGTTCACTCGGCCTACGATATGTTCTCCTTGTGTTAGTACCTTACTGTCAATTTATTTTTTCTCACCTTGGGTTTGGAATGGGAATTTATTTCTGATAGTGCAAATTTCTGATCATTGTTTATTTTTAATTTTTTAACAGTTTCAGCACAACATATATGGAGAATAAAGGGTTTTCTTATCAATTGAAGCAATGTGTTAATTTTACTGACTGTTGCCAGCGCTCCAGGAGTAAGATTGTCATCCTGTTGGTAAAGAATTAGTCGTCTTCTCCATAAAGAATGTAACATTTTCTGTCATCAAGTATTTTCCTTGGCTTTAGTCTTTCCCACCTGGTGTCTTGGCTGAGAATTTATTATAACTGTTCTTGCCTGGACACAGTTTGCATATGTTTTGAAACAAAATTCTTGCAAATGTCATGCCCTTTGGTTTATGCAATTATCCATCAGCATTTAAGAAATTAATTTGGCAAGTGTTTAGGTCTCTATAACTGTTGATCTTCCCAACTAATATCATTAAAATTGAATTGTTACCTAAAGCAGCAGTCACACATTAGCGTATAAGTGAAACGCGCGCTGGGCGTGTTGAAAAAATACAAATTTTCCACATACGCCAGACGCACGTCGGAGACACGTCCAAGGCGCGTTAAGCGCGCGCTGGGTACGCTTGGTGTACGTCCGGCGCGTGTCGCTAAAAGTCGGCGCGCGTTTCGTGCGCGTTTGGGATAAATAAAATTTTAAACATGCTTAAAAAATTTTCTAGAAGTTGGGCGTGTGTCGGGCGTGTGACCTACACGCTACAAGTACGTTCCACGCGCGTTACAGGCGCGTTGAATACGTTTCGAACACGCCCAGCACACGCCGAGCACACGTTTCAAGCACGTCGTATACGCTACGTGCGCGTTTCGATTTTAACCGGATGCTGGTTTTGGCGAGTGTGGAACGCGCCTGTAACGTGTGCCAAGCGTGCTTGGAGCGCGCATGAAATGCTTACAGCGCGTTTGTAGCGCATACCTAGCGTGTCTGGGATGTACGACAAACGTACTCCAAAACTTTGAGATTTTTTATACGTCCGGCACACGCCTCAGTCACGCGCTAATGTGTGACTGCAAAAGCGAGTTAAAGGAACAAATTAATTTTATACGTCCAAAATCTTCAGCGTGTTGAGATTTTTCATACGCCCGGCGCGCGTTTGGGTTATACGCTACTGTGTGACTGCTGTTTAAGAGAAAATGATGCAATCAATATCAGCCATTAAGATATAGTTTCTTTACAATTGCAGCATAATTGTCTGGTATCCATTGCCATTTTTCTAGTGGGAAACTGATGAAGGTTATACAAAATTGTGAGGTATGGCCCACCCTATCTCTATCGAATACATTTCTTCTTAAGATTGGGCCAACTTTTATATTTTTATTTGTACACATGATGAAACCAACCGGCATGGTTTTAAACACAGTATAGGTGAACCAATTCATGAATACAAACAGGTGCAAAAGACAATATCTAAAGCTGTGAATTATAAAAGGTTAGCATAGGTAACATAAAATGACAACATAAACACAAGGTGTCAAGTCCAGAAAATATATTTCAATGTTTTACTTTCATGAAAATATCACAGTCATTATTTTATCACTTGAAAAAGAAATGTAAACTTTTAAATATTAGTAGAATTCAGTTATGTTATATTAATATATATCATGAAAAAAGAATACTATTTCATTACAGAAGTCGGCATAAAATATTACAAAATGTCAACATCAATTTTACAATGTGAACATAAAATATCAAAATCATCAACAACATTAAACATTTAAAATATCAACAAAAGTAAAATATTATCAGATCGCTTTGATTCAAAACTTACATTGCAAAATAAAACATGAGCTGCCTGATGAGAAAACCAACAATCTGCATATGCAAAAACAAATACATAGATCAGCTTAACGGTAACTGCGAAGCTGATCAGCGCCTTTGTTTTTGCTACACAGATAGAACATTACTTCTACTTTCTAAACCCCAAATTCCCAGCCTCTAGCCATCTTCTGTGCTTGTACAGCTTGGTTTGTGTCTAACCTGTACCAAAACCACATTGTCGTTTTTTTTTTATCAGACAGCTCAACTGATGATGATGACCCTGTTTCATGAAACATGTTTTTAATGATAAATGCTTTGATGTGTTAAATGTCCCAGTCAACAATTTTTCAGTCTTGCTGTGACAAAGTCACTGATTCCTGGGTATTTATCAGTATAATTGGGAGTAAATATGTTTTGCTCAATGGAGTTTTAACCAGACTTCTTGATGCAGATCCTGATTCAATGAACACTAGGCCACTGCACTCCCTGAATCACACATTATGAAAACAAGCCAATGTAATATACATTGATTTTTTAAGTTGTAAAAATTGAAAATTTTCAATAGAAATCTTTTGATATTTTCTTATTTTTGCTCAAAACATAGATTGTGTGTACACATTAGAACCACCTCGGCAACCTCGCCAAGGCGGTTCTAATAAGAACCCACAATCTATGTTTTGGAGCAAAAATAAGAAGAACCCCAGTTTTACTATAAAAAAGTGAGGTTCTAGGGGGTATACATGTCACGGACATGTTTTCCTGATGCATGAGCTGTGCAATAAGTAAATTTTTACTGTAAAGTGCATTTTACCGCACAGGTAGTACAAAGTCCCTTCTTCCTGAATATAATAAGTGACAAACTATTCATTATCTTCGGTTGAACAGCCTCGTTTTTGCCTTACCTTTAAAGACTGCATTTCCCCAAAACACACTTCAAATAGTAAAAACAAATGCAATCGCAAATCTCAAATATATTGCATGCTTGAGGGTGTGTGTTTAGTTTATATGTTTATGATAAATAAAAAGTGTAATGATCAAATATGTTGGCTTAAATGATTTGTGTGGAAGCACATTATTTCTTACTTCCATGAAGCCCAAGTTAAAGATGAGGAAAATGCCTAAGTAAACTTTCTTAAGGAGACAGCTGTAATTTTAAGCCCCAGGGTTGTTTAAACAACCTGTGAAAACTTGTTACCTCCTCAATATTTTCAGGATGTAGGCATTTTAATAGTAGTTTACCATAAAGTTATTCTTTCCAGATAATTTATGCAACGATTACCTTTACACAATCTTCTTTATTTCTACAAAGAAGACCTGTCATAAATTATAAGCCGCCTCGTGGGAAAACCAACAATATGGTTTCCGAACTCGTCCGACACAAACCGGCCTGTACAAGCACAGAAAAGAGCTAGAAGCTTGAAATTTCTGATTTAAGTAGAAGAGGAATTGTACTATCCGAGTAGCGATCTGCAAAGCTGTTCTGCGCCTTTGTTTTCGCCTATGCAAATTGTTGGTTTTCCCATGGGGCGGCTCTTATGTTTGTATGAACTACATGTACTTTATTGAAGGATAATATGAGCCGCATCGTGAGAAAACCGGATTTTTGCCTATGCGAAAACAAAGGCGCAGATCAACTTCGCGGTAACCGTGAAGCTGATCAGCGCCTTTGCTTTCGCTACTCGGATAGTACAATTCCTCCTCTACTTAAATCCGAAATTGCAAGCTTCTAGCTCTTTTCTGAGCTTGTACAGGCCGATTTGTGTCGGACCTGGTCTGAAACCCCGAAGACCGGTTTTCTCGCGTCGCGACTCATATGGTTTTAATTGTTTGATTTGATGCCATTTTCCACAGTAAACTGGTGAGAGGCTTATTCTACCACACCTTATCTGGACATGCAGATGACCAGTATCTTATGCACATTTTAGCCATTAACAGGCAACAAGCAGATGGGGCTGACCATGGTAAACTATTGTTATTACCAAATCTGTAGCTTTGATATTACAGGACATAATGTAAGATGGTAATAGTTTAATATGCAATTTAGAAATTGCCTATGTTATCAATGATTTAAAAAAAGTATTTTGATTGACAAAATAAAAGTGTTTGATTATTTGTGAAAACATAATACTGAAAGGTCTATGCAAACCATACAAGAGGAAAAACTCTGGTATATTGCAATGTCAGATTTGATTAGTGTGTAGACATAAAAAAGTAGATTTTGCAAATGATGAATATTCATGAAATAAATGAAATGATATGTTCAATGCACTTAAGTTTTTGCTTAAGGGCAGCAAAAATTCACAAGTATAGATTCTCATCATAAAAATATGTAACACATTGTAGAATATGCCTTCTGATATATACTGTATTTTTGTGGCTCTTCAAATGATAATTTTAGGGTTGAATATTTTAGCTAAAAAAAAACAAAATGTGTAATTCCTGTTAGTAGCCCATTAGAATTAAATGCTGATGTTTACAGATATACACAATTAAAAGAGGTTCAAAGTGTACCAGCAATTCATGACTGAAAGTCATCATAGGGAATGATGCATAATCCTGTAAACTGCCATGGACTAAACAATTTGGTTATGTTGGCACAATGCTTACTAGCAAGAAATAAACTTAATAACATATAAATCAAAGCAAATATTGAAAGTTAAAGTGGTGTGTAAACAATACAGATAAAATGAAAGTCTTGTGTAGATTTCAATTACAAATATACTATGTCATACAATAATTCAAGAGTGAACCTGTTTTCTGTTGGTACCTTCCTTAACAGAAGCACAGACAATCTCAGTGTTCAGTTCAGTACACAATCTGTTTTCCACTGAAAAATTTCACTGGCTTTCTAGTTCTAGCTCAGTACGCTTCATACTCTTTCGAAAGATATTGAAGTCAAGTTTCTTCAAAAACATAATCTCAAAAGCACTACAACAGCCAAGGTTTTCTCACAATAGAATTTACATCACAACAAAATGTGACCGTGTATGTGATCAGATAACAAAGGTATTTGGTAATGATGGATGACTATTTGTCAATTCTCCATTCATGTATGATGTGTTATCATTAGAATAATTTCTGAAAATTTATTCTACTAAGAATCCACAATATATATTTTGTTTGTTTGAGTAGTTGCTAAATGTCCCAGTGAGTCCACAATTTTTCAGAAATGAACCCTGGGTACTTCACCAGTACTATGGTTAGTACATGTTTTGAGCCTGCTTTGAAGTTTTGTGCTTCACCACAGAGCCACACCCTCCCTTAAGCTTTTAGTGACTAATGGTGTGGATTCTTCTTAGAACTGTCTTTCTGAGGTTATTTCATGAGTGCCCACACATTAGATATTTTATTGAAAATCACCAAATAACCTTATTATCTGATCAATCGGGAGAAGGTTTATGTCACGACCATATCGGGTGATCACCGCAACACTGTGTAACACTGTGCATCCTCTTACTTGTTGATGATAGCTAGTAGCAGATTCTTGTGGCTGGCCGTAACTTCACGATTAACCGTATCCCATAAGCCTTTACCAGATAATTCTACATATTTTGCTTTGATGTCTAATAAATCAATCTGAAAATGTCAAATTCAACATCAACTCAATTCAGGAAAAGAAATGTAAGCATAACAACGTTGGGTTTAAAGGTAACCAATAAAAAATCTATTTTTCAACTTAAATATTATAATAATATACAATTTAATAATATACAATTTAGATGTGTAGAGCAGGAGTACATTTAATAGATTCTAACCCTTAAAATTACTATCCAGGACAAAGTTCATATTCAAAGGATAGCAAAATTCAATTAATAATTTAACCTCAACATTTTACTCAACAAATAAACAAACAGAACACAGACAAACACAGAAACAGATAGATGGATGAACAGATATCCACAGACATTCAGTCAGGCAGAGAGACAAACATGTGCACACATAGACAGATAGACCGACACACACAAAGCTTCATGGACATATTGACAAGCAGACACAGACAGCTGCATGGACAGATGGAAAAGCAGACACAGACAGCTGGATGGACTGATGGACAAGTAGACACAGACAGCTGCATGGACTGATGGACAAGCAGACACAGACAGCTGCATGGACAGACAGACAAGCAGACACAGACAGCTAGATGGACAGATGGACAAGGAGACACAAGACAGCTGGATGGACAGATGGACAAGCAGACACAGACAGCTGCATGGACTGATGGACAAGCAGACACAGACAGCTGGATGGACTGATGGACAAGCAGACACAGAAAGCTGCATGGACTGATGGACAAGGAGACACAGACAGCTGCATGGACTGATGGACAAGCAGACACAGACAGCTACATGGACTGATGGACAAGCAGACACAGACAACTGCATGGACTGATGGAAAGCAGACACAGACAGCTGCATGGACAGATGGACAAGAAGACACAGACAGCTGCATGGACTGATGGACAAGCAGACACAGACAGTTGGATGGTCTGATGGACAAGCAGACACAGACAGCTGCATGGACTGATGGACAAGGAGACACAGAGAGCTGCATGGATAGATGGACAAGCAGACACAGACAGCTGCATGGACTGATCGACAAACAGACACAGACAGCTGCATGGACTGATGGACAAGCAGACACAGACAGCTGCATGGACTGATGGACAAGCAGACACAGACAGCTGCATGGACTGATGGACAAGGAGACAGACAGCTGCATGGTCTGATGGACAAGCAGACACAGACAGCTGCATGGACTGATGGACAAGGAGACAGACAGCTGCATGGACTGATGGACAAGCAGACACAGACAGCTGCATGGAGTGATGCACAAGGAGACACAGACAGCTGCATGGACTGATGGACAAGCAGACACAGACAGCTTCATGGACTGATGGACAAGGAGACCGACAGCTGCATGGACTAATGGACAAGCAGACACAGACAGCTGCATGGACAGATGAACAAGCAGACACAGACAGCTTCATGGACTGATGGACAAGGAGACACAAGACAGCTGCATGGACTCATGAACAAGCAGACACAGACAGCTGCATGGACTGATGGACAAGCAGACACAGACAGCTGCATGGACTGATGGACAAGCAGACACAGACAGCTACATAGACTGATGGACAAAGAGACATAGACAGCTGCATGGACTGATGGACAAGCAGACACAGACAGCTGGATGGACTGATTGACAAGCAGACACAGACAGCTTCATGGACTGATGAACAAGGAGACACAGTCAGCTGCATGGACTGATGGACAAGCATACACAGACAGCTGCATGGACTGATGGACAAGCAGACACAGACAGCTGGATGGACTGATGGACAAGCAGACACAGACAGCTGGATGGACTGATGGACAAGCAGACACAGACAGCTGCATGGACTGATGGACAAGCAGACACAGACAGCTGCATGGACTGATGGACAAGCAGACACAGACAGCTGCATGGACAGATGGACAAGCAGACACAGACAGCTGGATGGACAGATGGACAAGCACATACAGACAGCTGGATGGACAGATGGACAAGCAGACACAAGACAGCTGCATGGACAGATGGACAAGCACAGACAGACAGCTGCATGGACTGATGGACAAGCAGACACAGACAGCTGCATGGACAGATGGACAAGCAGACACAGACAGCTGGATGGACAGATGGACAAGCACATACATACAGCTGGATGGACAGATGGACAAACAGACAGACAGACAGACAGAAAGACAGTCAGACACACACATAGACATACACTTACCTCAGATCTAGGTACAATTGTTCTGATCAACAAGTTATCATTCACCATACCCTTGAAACAACTATTTATAGCCTCAGTGTAGAACAGGACAGGGTCTCCTACTGCTTTGGCTGAAGAAAATTTTACAAGGTATATGTATCATTAGTCCAAAATAAAATAAATTAAATCAAATGAATCATATTCATCAAAAGAAAGGAACTTTCATTTTCTTCTCATTTTTAATTGTCATTAAATTTCTAGATAGTATAAACTTAAATAAATACTGCTTTTTGGGGTATCTCATCAGGGCATTATATATGATAATATGCCCATGCAGTATACAAAGATCTTTAAAGTTGTCAAAAATGATAATTTTCAGTAGAAAATTTTTGATATTTTTTCTTATTCTTGCTCAAAACATAGATTGTGAATACATGTAACGAATACCCACAAACTATGTTTTGGAGCAAAAATAAGAAAAATATGTATACCCCTGCATATCCCAGTTTTACTATATAAAAGTGGGGTTTAAGGGGGTATACATTATACAGACATTTTCCTGATGGGCTTTGCCAAATTGAATGTGGATGTGCCAAATAACAGAATGGCAGTCGTGCTTCTTATGGTGTATACATTTCGCAACTTATTAGGTTTGCTAGAGTCTGCAATCATGTTACAGACTTCAACGCTCGAAATAAATGTTTAACGGCAAAACTTCTCCAACAGGGCTATCGGTATCATAAACTTCGAAAAACCTTTTCTAAATTTTATCGTAGACACTATGAATTGATTTCCAAATATAATGTTGGGTTAAAGACACTTTTAAGTGAGGGCCTTTCGGAACCTGAATTTTATGGTGACTTGGTTTACAAATTAAAGAAACTTAAAGGAATAACTGATTTTTCTCTTCAGTTCGGAAAAATCATATCACGTTACAGACGTATAGGTTATAACTTGAATGTTATGCGACAGTCTGCATGCTTAGTTTTTAACCCAATCATGGTTGATAACTATGCTGCCTTCTTTAATTGCACGCCGGTGGGTCGGGCGTCAGACTCTATGATGGCCCCGACTTAAAGCTATTCATTTTAGTTGGTTGGGGCCGGAGCTTCTTGTCTGTTGCTTGGCCCACCGGGGTCCAACTGGTGTTTTTCTTTTGCTCCGGAGTTAGTAGGTTATTCGGCGCCCAGGGATCTCCATCGTCGGGCAGCTTACTCAATCTGTGAGTCCTGGTTTTTGATTCATCAGGATGTTTATCATGAATTATTTGTTTGTTCTTGATGATTCATTGACTAGTTAGAGATTCACCACGAGGACCGAAGAACTAACTAAATGTTGTGAACCACTGCAGAAGCTGAGGGTGAGGTTAGGTACCTGTAAAACCGGTTTAAGCCCGCCAGTAACTTTGTGTTACTGATCGTTCCAAGTCGATACTTCTGTAGTGGTTCTTTTTGTTTTATGTCTTGGTGTTTAAAATTTTTTGTGCTGTTGGCGCCTTATGTATGTTTTCATATTTTTAGTTAAGTTAAGGTAACTGAGTGGCCACCTATTGGGAAAATAGCTGCTCATTCGGCTTACGATATGTTTCATGGTATAAGTACCTGATTGTTAGTTTGGTTTTTTCCCACCTCGGTTTTTGGAGTGGGAATCTTTTTCTGATTGCGCCTTTTCCTGATCTTTGCCTACTTGTACCTTTGAATACGATTTCACTCTTAACTTGCCAGTCAAAACATTTTCTGTCATGTCAGGACAGAGCAACTGCCTCATGTGTATCTTACCAGTACTTTGGGGTAAACTTAATGTCTTGCCAAAGATTCTTTACATAGCATTTCAAAATATCTAATTAAACACATGTATTTCTTCAGCAAAATAACAACTGTGCTAATAAGCATTTCAGTTTACTACACAGCTTATAAGTGCTTATTGCTTTGCCAATGAAAAAAGCATGTTTCCTCATAACATGTATAATATAGACAAATGTAAGAACTTACCAACTAATAAATAACCATCATCATCCTCATTCATTACTTGTGATATGGCCGTGTAAATATCTTGACCTGCCAGCTGTTAAATGGGAAAATAGAGTAAATTAAATGTTACAAAGAAAATAAATGTAGGAAACAAACACTTTGAGGAAACTTAACATGCAGACTTCAATCTTAAAAATGTTGGTTTTATTTTAACAATGAAAAAATCTCACATTCATTTTAACAGCTTCATGGTAGTTTTCTAAACTGTTGTTCTGTACAGAACAAAAACCAAAATGTTCATGGAGACAAAAACATAACAAATATCTGCAAAAATAACAGTTTTTATGGCTCATTCAAAAGAAACTTTGTTGAAATGTGTGATAGAGTGGTTGCTTGTTTTGTGGTTTAACATCCCAGTCAACAACTTGTCAGTTATGATGGGATGGAGCAATCACTTCATAGGTATTAACAAGCACATGTAATATGACCTGTTAATTTAGCATAATAAATTACCTTTTCATATTCCATGTATGTAGCATGAACTTGAGCCTGGTTTCTCTGTGTGACAAGAGTTTTAAAAGTTTCCCCTTTTAGGTCCAGGGAACCCTCCTACAATGACAAAAAATTAAATGTTTGTACAATACATCACAAAGACATGCAGATGCATATATGTTTTCTCTTGCAGCTGTAAAAATTGAAAAATTGTCAGTTAAAGCCAGATGTACGTAATTGACCTCACGGTAGAACTTTTTTAATTTTGCATGTGAGTATATTTTGATGTCCTACATACGAAAATGAAAAGATACCGTTCGGAGCTTGTTTTCGAGATATTGGCCTTCAAAATTGTCAACAATACACTGACGTCAACGTAAAATGCGATTTTTATATCCCCTTTTTGTTAATTTTCTAGATATATTTCAAAAAATCCACGGTAGGATTTTTATAAATTTGATATGTATTACAGAAATTCCTGAACTACATATAGATAATGAGAAAGTCCATAGTTACCGGTATAGGCGTGCTCAAAAAAAAAAAAGAGTCAGCATATGCAAGAACCATTCTACCCAACACTGGGACACCCAGACTTCAAAAATAAGCTATAAAATATAACAAAGTAAACAGCTATGGCTTATATGGTGGCTTTACTTAACTACTTGTCCTGGACAGGCTCATATCATCTCGGTGGATATACAGTAATCAGAAAGTCAGTCAGTAGGTAATTAGCTTTGCAAATAAGAAAAGAAGCCCATCTATTTGTCTAAGCCTTAGTAACCAGTCATAAAACATCAATTCATATCTATTTCAAAGTCAAAAAGCTAGAAGATAGACTACCTTATACATTTCCTGAGCATCTTTCTTGGCTTGTTCTCTGTTGACCTCTGACCCCGGTTCCCGTTCCGTCTTACAGAGAGCCATGATGAGGTCCCCATAGTCTCCCCGACAGTCTCCGCTGATGTCCTTCTCCATGTCAGACTTGTACGCTGAAAACATCACATGGAAGTTGGAACACATAAACTGCAAGTCCAAAATTTAAATGGTGATGCAATTTAAGAATTCCAAGAATAGTTTGTTAAATACTTTTTACATCAGGGTCGGGGTAAATACCACTAAGAACTACTAAGAAGCACTAAGAACTACTAAGAAGCACTAAGAACCACAAAGAAGCACTAAGAAGCATTAAGAACAACAAAGAAGCATTAAGATCGAATAAGGTGCCCAAGGAAATACACAGAAGCCCCGAGGACTATGAAGAAACACTAAAATGTTGTTATGAATTCAATTTAAATGTTTTTTAAATGTCTTTTTATTCAGGTAAATGTTGAAACAAACAGACCCTCCTGATTTTCTCACCCGGGGCTTGGGACCCGACAACGGCACAGTTATCTGTTTATCTGATAAAATATTTCTACAGTTCCAGAAATTTTCATGAGAGGGGGTCCAACGAAAATGGTAATTTTTGGTCACAGACGAGGGGGTGGGGGGTGGTGGGTGGGTCCAACCCCCAAAAAATCCCGAAATTACCTTTTTTAAGGTAAAATTTTCAAATTCCAGGTAGGGTCCGGACCCCCGGTCCCCCCTCTGGATCCGCGCATGGTTTGGAGCACTGGGATATTTATGTTGCTATTATAAATGTAAAGAATAAAGACGAAATCCAGCTGGCGTGCCTTTTTGCCGTGATTATTCAAAGATACATTTGTCGAATGATACAGCGCTGTACGGTGTCTGTAAGGTATCGCTACGACTCAATGACGATTCATGACGGCAACGTTACGGTCAATGAGGATTAACCACAATGGCACAACGAATGCTCACGGTGCTTGTACGGTTCGATACGGTATTAGTACGATTCACGGCGGTAGCCGTCGTGGCCAATCGTGGAGCTCCGTAGCGAAACCGTGGATGATTCGTAGGACAACCGTACACAATTCGTGGTGAATCGTGAGAGTTCGTGGTGTAAAAGATTCCACGGTTTCGCTACGGAGCTCCACGATTGGCTGCGATCTCTCACGAATAGCCGCGAATATAGCTACGGTGTCAGTACGAATAAGCAAGATTCCACTACGGTTGCGCTACGAATTAGGCCACGCCCATTTACCACCACGATTCGCCACGGTACGCCACGAATGTTTTAAACAGTTTAAAACTTCCGTAGCGCTGCCGTAGAGTTTCCCGAATCATCACGATTCATCAAGATCCACCACGATTCACTACGGTTCTACTACGAATGACCACGGTACAAGACGTGGCGAATCGTAGCGGCACCGTAGCCAAAAATCGTGAATGTGTAAACGGGGCTTAATCCGTTTTGAGTATTGGCGCCGGTATATTCTAGCATTGGCACGTGTCAGGCGACGCGTGTCACCGATTGACAATATAGGAAAGCGCACGTGTCACCGATTACAATATCCCTGCTTAATTTAAACAATTAGTTTGTTTTTCAATAAGAATAGTTCAAAAATTGTTTAATGGCTCTATTTCTCTGCACGTCTGCATGCATATCTCGCATTGCAGCACATAACTAATTTTATTGGTTTGACTTTTTCTCAAGATAAGAAAAAAAAATATCTGAAAGCTAGAGAGTCTATTATTGCCGTTTTTTTTTTTATTTTCCGATACAAATAGTAAATACTTTTATTTTCTTATCCTACTGCTATTCATTGTTTGTGTTTTAATAGTTTTTTGATGTTCTTTGTGCTTCTTAGTGCTTCTTTGTGGTTCTTAGTGCTTCTTAGTAGTTCTTAGTGCTTCTTAGTAGTTCTTAGTAGTTCTTAGCGGTATTTACCATGACCGTTACATCATTCATAACTTAGCAGTGTTTTCATACACCTACTAAGATTCACTTGTGACAAAAATGATGTAAAATGCTAGGGAAAAGACCTGGGTGTGTTCTTATTGGAGCATGTGTGTAAAATAGAATGAATATGGTTTTGTGAACAAAATGCATTTCTAAAAGATGTGCAATGGAATAAAAGACATATCTTTCTCTTGTTGACATTCAAAGACACCTACCTTGTCTGTAGTAATCTTTTATGGCTTTCAATTCCTGTAATTGAAAAAAACAATGAAATTTTATTATCACTGTATTTTATTACCGCAACATTTGTTTCAAATACCAGTGATGTAGATAATTATTCTTAACAATGTGTACGGTATGTGGGTGTCATTAGAAGAGCACAAACACTCGTTATGCTGAACAGATGCTCTAAATGATGAAGAAAAGAAAATCCACTACCCCTTTTTGTATAAACCTTACACCTACCTTGCTAGACCTAGTACACAATATACCAATCAATGTCAACTCCGAGGTTCCCATCTCCTCTACAGCTTTGTGTACCACGTAGGCATCATATTCTGTTGGTGTCATCAGGAGAGCAAACACAATCTCTTCAGTGTCACCTTGAAGTTCTGACTCAAGGTCAATCATGAGATTCTGAAATATTGGTATAAAAAGTGTAAGTCATTGTGAAAAAAAAATCGCAAATAAGTGGTGTAATCATTGTCCTAATAATTGAGCCGAGTGCTTTTTTGCATAGCTTACATTATGGCTGCTTTTTTTTTTTTAATCATATCTTTTTTTAAATTGTGGGCTATCTGGTATTGTTAATGCACATCCTTGACAAAGTTATTTCAATGGCACAACCAGGTGGCCAACACCTAAGTATATGTGCTTAGGTATCTTGAGATAAGATTTTTAAATGATACATGTACTACTTAAATTTTTGAAGTATAGATCCTGGTTTTGAACATTTTACAAGCAGAAGAACCACTCAATAGAAACACCGAAACCATGTAGATGAAAGAACAAACCATACTATCTAAGTTTAATAGTCTTGGGTAGATGAGATGTTGATATGGAATAGCAAATAGACTGATTGACTAAAATTTGGGATTTTATGGTTTGAATAAATTATGAGTATCAGAGCCTTAACCTTTAAAGATGAAAATTATATGAGCCACACCATGATAAAATCTATCTTTATTCTATTGATATTATAGTCATAATGCATATTCTAATGTACTTGAGTATGTAACATGTCATCTGATTGGATAACGTCAAAAATCTGCGACAGTCTATTCTGCGATATACTGTCGGAAACGCAACGTTGCTTGTAACTGGTTATATGTCCCTCATGATGCTAACTTTTCGAGAAAAAAAAATACATTTTCAAAATTCTTAAATCTGTTTCAAATTCTGGTTAAATTCAAATTAATTTATTTTATGGTTAAAAGGTACATGAGAATAGTGATAATATTCAAAATTTTCATTTGGGTGGTATATTGTCATATACATGGTCGAAAATCAGATGATACACTGTGGCCAAAATGAAAACTTTGAATACAGTTGTCCCCTAAATATTATGGCTGGAATCATGTTTAGAAACCAAGAAGATAGGTTAACTCATGATGTAGCTCCCAACATGCTAAAATGAAAAAAAATATTCCTACAACTGGACAGAGAGGAGATAGATTAACACCAGTCAAGAATCACAGTGGGGGTGGGGGTTGATATTTGTGAATCCTTAATACCTGAAAAACACTCACCTGCATACCCTTTGAAAATAGATTTGCAAATTACATTATTGCTTTTAATATTTTTCTTCTTTTTCATAAAATTTTTATCATTATTATATCTATTTTCATACAAAGTACCTTTCCTTGCTTGACACTGAGTTGCCAGTTCTGTGGCAACTAGAAAAACGTGATTTTTCCTTAATTCAGCAAATTCAAGTTAGGTATTTAAATCATATTCATATATGAGCTGTGACGTGAGAAAACCAGTCTTTGGGGTTTCTGACTAGGTGAGACACAAATCGGCCTGTACAGACACAGAAGCAGGCTAGAGGTTTGAAATCTTGGCTTTAAATAGAAGAGAAGTTTTACTATCTGAGGAGCGAAAACAAAGGCGCTGATCAGCTGTGCAGTTACTGCACAGCTGATCTGCGCCTTTGTTTTCGCATATGCAAAAAAAAAAACGGTTTTCTCATGATGTGGCTCATATATAATAGCTTATAACAACATGAGCTGAAGCCATAAAACAGATATGGTAGAAAGAGTATTAATTAATATGCTATACGGTTATTAAAGATATATATAAATATATCTATAAATATTTCATTTATTTGTGTTTGTAAATAAAAAAAAAGAATTACTTTTCAGTATTAATTGATATGTATAGAAAGCCAGAAAATAAGAGAATAATGATATTCACTTCTAGAAAAAAGGTTATCTGTATGAAGGAGCTTTAAACCCCTTGCATTCTGGGACAACACATTTGACAATATGTTTACAATTAAAACCAAATTTTTGGATGTGAATGTGTTACATTAAATTTGATACCAAAGATTTCAGTGTAAAATGTTGTGCATGTGCAACAAGCTTGTTTTGTGAACCAAATGAGCCGCCTCGTGGGAAAACCAAAAATGTGGTTTTGGACCAGGTCCGACACAAACCAGGTTGTTCAGCCACAGAAATTGGCTTGAGGCTGCAAATTTTTGGATATAGAAAGTAGAGGAATTGTACTATCCGTGTAGTGAAAACAAAGGCGCTGATCAGCTTGGCAGTTACTGCGAAGCTGATCTGCGCCTTTGGTTTCGCCTATGCAGATTGTTGGTTTTCTCATGAGATGGCTCAAATGACAACTGACAACAAATGACTGACTGTGCAAATGTGATTGTCAAAGTTTCTGTTTATTAATACAACACACAATAAATAAACACAGAAAATAAATCCTTACTGCTGTATCAGTTTCGGACTAAGATAAAGTGATAAATGTAATTTGATAATACATTGTTAAACTTTATGTAAATTTTTTGAATGCAATTCTGATAATTCTTGAAATACACATGACAATATGTGACTTTCTCTGAGATTTTCGGTACGACGTTGACGTCACAAAACGTGCACTAAAGTTGACGTCACAAAACTGCATGTGACGTTAATTGGGTTTTTGCGACCTCAGTCATTTGATTCTAAACGCCGCCTAATAAGACAGGTTGGATATATCTAGCAAGACCTTCGCAATTTCCGATTCTGTATTTCTTAGACAACATTCACTGTAAAGGACAAGAGAACAGGAGACTATAACTCTGTGTTACAAACGATTTTCCAAGGGCAATTAATTACTTTACCAATTAAGAACCCTAAGATGCAAACTGTGGGTGGTGCGAGTTTTCTCTATTTTTCTTTTTAATCGTAAGCGCTATTTATTAAAGCTTTTGGGCATGAATTATTAACATAATAAAAATTGTAAAAATGTTAAAAACTAAATTTCTGACTTTGACTCCACAAGACCCAAAATGTCAGATACTGTCACATATAATCTTACTCTGTCCTTTTTACTACAGTTCAACCTCACTATAACATGTCTCATTATAACACGATTTTCAGTAAAACATGGCCATGTCATGGCTCCCAAATTCTATTGTTCATATTGTGAATAACCTCATTATAACATGGTTCACTTATAACATGTCTGTTTCCGTGGACCCAAAGATAGTGTTATAATGAGGTTGTACTGTACAATCAAGTGGACCAAAGATAGTGTTATAATGAGGTTGTACTGTACAATCAAGTGGACCCAAAGATAGTGTTATAATGAGGTTGTACTGTACAATCAAGTGGACCAAAGATAGTGTTATAATGAGGTTGTACTGTACAATCAAGTGGACCAAAGATAGTGTTATAATGAGGTTGTACTGTACAATCAAGTGGACCAAAGATAGTGTTATAATGAGGTTGTACTGTACAATCAAGTGGACCAAAGATAGTGTTATAATGAGGTTGTACTGTACAATCAAGTGGACCAAAGATAGTGTTATAATGAGGTTGTACTGTACAATCAAGTGGACCAAAGATAGTGTTATAATGAGGTTGTACTGTACAATCAAACTACACAAGAGAGGTTGATTGGTTGGTTGATTGGGGTTTAACGTCCCACCAACAACTAAGGTCATATGGAGACGGGACCTCGGTTTATAGTCCCATCCGACGGACTGGAGAAGCCAGGGATCGAACCTGCAAACCCTGGTTTACAAGACGAGTGACATAACAACTGCACCATGGATGCTTCTACACAGGAGAGGAGTTTTAAAATACGTTTTTAGCTTCTATAATTCCAATCCTTATTAAACTGTAACTAAATGTTGTATGTTTATTTATGATACACAGAATCATTTCTTTCCCACCTGTTGTATGGGTTGGGATTTTAAATTCTATAGTATAGTTATTCAATTCCTGGTCTTTCTATTCTTCCTTAATCAAAGCATATGAGCCGCCGCATGGGAAATCCAACAATTTGCATATGCAAAAACAAAGGTACAGATCAGCTTCGCAGCGAAGCTGATCAGCGCCTTTGTTTTCGCTACACGGATAGTATAACCCCTCTTCTTCTTAAATCCGAAATTTCATGCTTCTAACCATCTTCAGTGCGTGTACAGGCCAGTTTGTGTCAGACCTGGTCGGAAACCCAAATTGTTGTTTTTCTCATGCACAGGCTCATATATATTATTCAATTTCTGGTCATCCTATTCTTCCTATATTAAATTGCATCAAAACTGTTGCACCTACCTTCTTATATTTCTGTTCATACACCTTCTTAATTTCCTGTCTCTGTTTATTACTACGTTTTGGAAGAATCGCCACGACAACTGTCTCATCTGCACCGTCATCGTACGACATTGCACGATTCAGTTTTTCACAATCGTCTTCAGCGTTAAAGTTACTCGCTGGTTTCACTGTACCATTATTTGTAACAGTCTCTTTAGGTTTAGGTGCCGTTTTAGCAACTTGATTGTCGCCCTTAGTCGCCTGATTGTCGCCCGCTTCGCCTTGTTTTGATTTTGTTGTCTGCTGAGGTTGCTGGGTACCAGCTTTCTTGGCCGGTTCCTTGCTCTTCTGTTGCTGAGGTTCTTTGTGTGTTGTTGGCTGGGCACCAGTAGTTTTGGCAGCTGCTACCCCCTTCTTAGCCTGTGAGATGGGCTGGGATTGGGGTGTCTGCTGAGTAGGTTGGGCTTTTGTGAATTTCTTGGTCTGAAAGTCCTGGAAATTGTGGATAATTAAAATTTTAGAATTTCCATAAAAGCAGAAGTACTGAACTATTAAACAGTAAGAGTGGGCCATACATCATTTCTATAAAACAAAAAACCTCTCAAAGGCTGGGAAACTTATGTTTTCTTTCACACATGCAAAGTCTGGCATCGTCTATTGAAAGATAAGGTCTGCATAATTATAAAGTGTCTCTGTTTTTAATACATCAGAACCCCATCTTAACGTATCTCTTATTTTATTGAACCACTTCTGTTCTGAGGTTTAACGTTCCAGGTAACAATTTTTCAGTCATGTTGTGACGCAGCCACCTGGGTTTTAACAAGTATTTTGGGAAGTTAAAGTGTCTTGACACTGCCTCTTTTGGGGATCTAATCCAGGACTGTCAATGCAATGTTCTATCACTACACTTCTGTGTTTGCACCTGTTCACATCTAGATCACGTTCAACTTCTCCCCCTCTCCCCCACCCCCTCCCCCCCCATCCCACTCAATTTGATCTGGCAGATTCAATAATGTATTTCTAACTGTGACAACTACTGACTTACTTTTTTCACCGGCGGTACTTTAGCTGCTAACTCCATGAGGCATTTAGTTGTTGGGTACGAGAAATTTTTGATATCTTCCACTAAATCTATATGGTATTTCTTCTTGTAGGCTTTACGTATGGCTGGCATATCAATCTAGGAATGGAAAAACAATCTGAATTTGTTTAACATGCTCATATATTATATATTATGGCATATTGTGGTACTTTTTGTTCCCTTTTAAACTTATTTTATGTGCTCATGAGTAGAAATTTAGTCTGTATGTTTTGGTCAATATTATATGTATGAATAGTACTATAACTCCTTTACAATTTTCGCAGGTAAAATGCTTAATATCGAAGTAAAAAGGAAATATCCTAGTAAATAGTATAAATACCTCTGATCTGCCTACAAGAGTCGCTACAAATACTGGGTTGGAAGGAAGTTTGTTGCTGTGTAGCTGATCGGCGAAATAAGTGGCTGGAGACCTCGTACAATTGACTGAAATTATACAGAATTATCACCAATTAAAACTATCTGTGAAAGTGTGTCTTGGTTTACTCATGATGAAATTTTTTTTTTTGTTCATGATGCCATCTTATATGTTGAAATAAACTTTAAAACTTGACTGGTCAATAAGACTTAAGTCACTGATGCAAAGTACTTAATTAATACAAAGTAGAAAATCTTGCTCAAAGCATCAACTCACCATAAGTTTTGACAGACAAGAAGAAATCTCTAGGGCACTCTTCCTTTATAGCGTCCAGAATTTCCTGACCCCCTGACACTGTTTTATACTCG
This sequence comes from Rugalucina vietnamica, assembly GCA_964017185.1. Taxonomy (NCBI): domain Eukaryota; kingdom Metazoa; phylum Mollusca; class Bivalvia; order Lucinida; family Lucinidae; genus Rugalucina; species Rugalucina vietnamica. Next base: position 3,666,566 of record OZ024872.1, read on the forward strand.
TTCAATACACACTGCATATGCTGAGGACTTCTCTGTGTAATTAATCTCATAAAGAGGCCGCTGTCGCTGGTCCAACGACCATCACCTGACTGGAAATTCAGAAGATGCAACAACATTACAAATTAAACTTTATACATAGCTACTTTGCATATTGTAATATTCCACATAGAAGTTAATTACGCCACTAACTGCACATGCCAACTTTGAATTCAAGGGGATTTGCTAGTTTATTTATACACCAGTCATTAGTAGCCACTGCTCCCCACCTATGGGGAAGGGTGGGGATTATGCTTTCAGTGCCCTGCTATGAGCCCCACCCCCAGGGGCAAACTAGAGGTCAAAACTTTGCTCTTTGCCCCTCCCTTCACAATAGAAAATCTCCCTCGGGTAAGGATCCTAATGTCCAAACCCCGTCATTTCCCCTGCACTGAGAGGACACTCGTAAAGTAATTGCCCTGCACTTTAGCCCAGCTATCCTCTACCCTTCCTGGTAGGTGGGGAGCAGTGGTTACAAATGACTGGTGCATTACTGATTGCTGCTTTATATCAGTTATAGATAATCGCCCATCATTTTATGATCAATAACTTCATCATACTGTTCCTATGAAAACTTCACTATTGCAGTCAAACAGTATAAATTAAGTGTCAATACTTTTATCAGTAACTGAAGACATGTTATCACTGAATCATATGACAAAAATAATTCTATCTCCACTACAGAATGTCCTTGACACAATGATCAATCTTATGGCCCACTATCATGAGCTCAACTCCATGAGGACCAAGCTATCACGCCTCTGGTTTTGACATTTTTTAAAATCTGTATTTACCTCATACAGAGCAAAAGCATCATCATTACACTGGGATAAATCAGGCTCTGGAGTTTCATCTCTCTCTCCCTGTAACAGTAATTAGATATGAGCCACCTCGTGGTAAAACCAACAATGTGGTTTCCGACCAGGTCTGACACAAACCAGGCTGTACAGTCACAGAAGATGGCTGGAGATGGGAAATTTTTGATTTAGAAAGTAGAGGAATTGTACTATCCATGTAGTGAAAACAAAGGCGCTGATCAGCTTCACAGTTACTGAGAAGCTGATCTGTGCCTTTGTTTTCGCCTATGCAGATTGTTGGTTTTCCCATGGGGCGGCTCATATATTGGTGAAACTTTCCCATAACAATAATACCATATTTGTTCAATTTAGCACACACTGTGTGCTTAATTTTTCAAAGATGCCTCCAAAATAGCCAATAAAATTTCATTCTAATTAGCGCATCTAAATAACACAGAAACTGAATATGGTCAAAAATTTAAATGGTTATCCGAATTCAAGTATTCTAACCTTTGTAGAATTGTTTAAATAATTTAAGACTAAGTTATAGTCAGTGGCAAGACTGATGTGAAATACTGAATGGTCAGCCGCACTGTGTGCGCTTACGCACAGTTTGTTTTTTTTAATGACCAAGGTGTGCTTATTGGAGCATGTGCGTGAATTAGAACGAATATTGTAGTTGTAATCTGTATATTTTCTAAATACAGAATATTGGAAGGCTTTAGGTTCAAATAATTTGGTAAAATGTAATATTAACATTTTCATCTATGTCGATGACAACAGTTTAAGTTTGCACTAAAAACTGCTATTATCTGCAAAAGCTGCCTGTTTTCAATTTCAAAAACATCCCAAGACAAAAATGCAAACAGATGAGACGCAGATGAGGCTGCTCATCTAATCATAGTTTGTTCTTTGTTTGAAATGCTTGCATTGGTTGCACAGATATATCTGTGAAAAATTAGAAGAAAAACATCATTGTCCCCTTACCTTCTGTAGGGCTAGTAGCAATGTCTGTACTGAGTCTTTCGTTCTGTCTATTATGTCTTCTTCCAAGGTCAAGGAGAATTCTGAAATATATTTTATTATGTATAAAAATTGCATGTCTGAATGTTTGGACATGAGGAATACCTTTCGTATAAGATTAATTAAATTTCAAATTGGCTATTATAGCAGCACTGTTCCTTGTACGTTATACTTTTACAATGTCCTTGCCCCTATCCCCATCTCCCACAAAATAACAACCAACCTTTTCTATAAGATTCCTTTAGTTCCGCCATGGCAGCGTTGTTTCTGGTACACAGTACTTCTACTACATCAGATACATCCATAGTCTGAAAAAAATATGAGCCTGTGAGTGAGAAAACCAACAGTTTGGGTTCCGACCAGGTCCAAAACAAACAGGGCTGTACAGCCACAGAAGGTGGTTAGAAACTGGAAATTTGGGATTTAGAAAGCAGAGGAATTGTACTATCCGTGTAGTGAAAACAAATGCGCTGATCAGCTTCGCAGTTACTACGAAGCTGATCTGCTCCTTTGTTTTCGCCTATGTGAATTGTTGGTTTTCCCATGTGGAGGCTCATATTGTCATGTCAAAAGTCCATGTCTGACACGAATTGGACTATTAGGTCCTTGACAGATTGAACTAGAAATTGGCTGCAAGCATGGCTTTCAGTATACCCCCCGCAAAATTATCTGAAGCTGGCCAATAACTTCCTAAGTCAAACATGCAGAAAATTTGTCAAGGATATCTTTTCAGCATTATAATTCTTCATGTTCATCCTCAGTATGCCAGTCACATCTATAAGATATTAAAAGAATATATTGAAAGCTTGAGGTTGATTTCACTGTATGCACTATGATCATTAATGTTTATCATGAGAAATGGTAAAAAATTGGCTGTAAATTTGTCAAAAATTAACTTTTCGGCATGAAAATTATTCATGCACATTTAAAATATATCTGGAACAAATCTACAAAGAATTTAAAAGAAACACTGAAAGCCCTAAGAGGAGCTGATTTCACAAAGTATGCACTACCAACCATTATTGTATATAAGCAATGGTCAAGAAACGGCTATATTGAAAAATGATGTAAATTTGTCAAAAATCACTTTTTCAGTATTATAATTCTTCATGCACATCTTCAATATGTGTGGAACATGTATGCAAAGTATTGAAAAGAAATACTGAAAGCCCTAGGAGGAGTTGATTTCACAATCTATGCACTACCAACCATTGTTGTATTAGCAATGGTCAAAAAATGGCTATTTTAAAAATTGCTGTAAATTTGTCAAAAAATTTTTTTTCATCATTATAATTCTTCATGCACATCCTCAATATGTGTGAAACATGTCTGCAAAGTATTGAAAAGAAATACTGAAAGCCCTAGGAAAAGTTGATTTCACAAACTACGAACCACCAACCATTATTGTATATAAGCAATGTTCAAAAAATGGCTATGTTAAAAAATGCTGTAAATTTGTCAAAAATTATTTTTTCATCATTATAATTCTTCATGCACATCTTCAATATGTGTGGAACATGTCTGCAAAGTACTGAAAAGAAATACTGAAAGCCCTAGGAGGAGTTGATTTCACAAACTATGCACTACCAACCATTGTTGAATATGGCAATTATCGAAACTTGGCTAAGTTCAAAATGCTGTAAATTTGTCAAAATTCATTTTTTCAGCATAATACTTCTTCATGCATATCTTCAATATCTCTGGCACATGTCTGCAAAGTATTGAAAAGAAATACTGAAAGCCCTAGGAGATGATTTCACAAAACATGCACTACCAACCATTATTGTATAAGCAATGGTCAAAAAATGGCTATGTTAAAAATTCCTGTAAATTAATGTCAAAAATTATTTTTTCATTATTATAATTCTTCATGCACATCTTCAATATGTGTGGAACATGTCTGCAAAGTATTGAAAAGAAATACTGAAAGCCCTAGGAGAAGTTGATTTCACAAACTATGAACCACCAACCATTATTGTATATAAGCAATGTTCAAAAAATGGCTATGTTAAAAAATGCTGTAAATTTGTCAAAAATTATCTTTTCATCATTATAATTCTTCATGCACATCTTCAATATGTGTGGAACATGTCTGCAAAGTATTGAAAAGAAATACTTAAAGCCCTAGGAGGAGTTGATTTCACAAACTATGCACTACCAACCATTGTTGAATATGGCAATTATCGAAAATTGGCTAAGTTCAAAATGCTATAAATTTGTCAAAATTCAATTTTTCAGCATAATACTTCTTCATGCATATCTTCAATATCTCTGGCACATATCTGCAAAGTATCAAAAGAGAATATTGAAAGCTGTAGGAGCAGTTGATTTCACAAAGTATGCACTATTAGCACTATGGCAAACATTCTATGTATAGGTGTAAAAAGTCCCATAACTCTTGCAAAACTGATCCTTTGGCCCCTAAATTCATATCATACATGTGTTGTCTAATGGTGCAGGTGTGTTGAAAATTTGAAGAACATCGGGCGATGTAATATTTTTCGGTACTTTTTAGGGGCACAATTAATCCTCATACCAATTTACTATGTGGCTAATGCCCTTTCATTGTATGATAAAACTTTTTACCCACACTTTATAAAAATAATGAAAATTGATGATTTTCTCCTTCAGGTAAAACAGGTATGGAATTACCCCACCCACTTTAATTTCCCATAACTACCTAACCAAAAGCCCGTTCAAGTCAAACTTTCCACCAGTGCATGCCCTCAATATGTGGCTATATGCTATCAAAATATTATTCAAATATTCAGGTACCACCAAAACCCCCTTATGGAGACTGGTCCTTTGTCAGACATTATTTTTTCATCATCATAATTCTTCATGCACATCTTCAATATGTGTGGAACATGTCTGCAAAGTATTGAAAAGAAATACTGAAAGCCCTAGGAGGAGTTGATTTCACAAAATATGCACTACCAACCATTGTTGAATATGGCAAATTATCGAAAATTGGCTAAGTTCAAAATGCTGTAAATTTGTCAAAATTCATTTTTTCAGCATAATACTTCTTCATGCATATCTTCAATATCTCTGGCACATGTCTGCAAAGTATTGAAAAGAAATACTGAAAGCCCTAGGAGGAGATGATTTCACAAAACATGCACTACCAACCATTATTGTTTAAGCAATGGTCAAAAAATGGCTATTTTAAAAATTACTGTAAATTTGTCAAAAATTATTTTTTCATTATTATAATTCTTCATGCACATCTTCAATATGTGTGGAACATGTCTGCAAAGTATTGAAAAGAAATACTGAAAGCCCTAGGAGAAGTTGATTTCACAAACTATGAACCACCAACCATTATTGTATATAAGCAATGTTCAAAAAATGGCTATGTTAAAAAATGCTGTAAATTTGTCAAAAATTATCTTTTCATCATTATAATTCTTCATGCACATCTTCAATATGTGTGGAACATGTCTGCAAAGTATTGAAAAGAAATACTTAAAGCCCTAGGAGGAGTTGATTTCACAAACTATGCACTACCAACCATTGTTGAATATGGCAATTATCGAAAATTGGCTAAGTTCAAAATGCTATAAATTTGTCAAAATTCAATTTTTCAGCATAATACTTCTTCATGCATATCTTCAATATCTCTGGCACATATCTGCAAAGTATCAAAAGAGAATATTGAAAGCTGTAGGAGCAGTTGATTTCACAAAGTATGCACTATTAGCACTATGGCAAACATTCTATGTATAGGTGTAAAAAGTCCCATAACTCTTGCAAAACTGATCCTTTGGCCCCTAAATTCATATCATACATGTGTTGTCTAATGGTGCAGGTGTGTTGAAAATTTGAAGAACATCGGGCGATGTAATATTTTTCGGTACTTTTTAGGGGCACAATTAATCCTCATACCAATTTACTATGTGGCTAATGCCCTTTCATTGTATGATAAAACTTTTTACCCACACTTTATAAAAATAATGAAAATTGATGATTTTCTCCTTCAGGTAAAACAGGTATGGAATTACCCCACCCACTTTAATTTCCCATAACTACCTAACCAAAAGCCCGTTCAAGTCAAACTTTCCACCAGTGCATGCCCTCAATATGTGGCTATATGCTATCAAAATATTATTCAAATATTCAGGTACCACCAAAACCCCCTTATGGAGACTGGTCCTTTGTCAGACATTATTTTTTCATCATCATAATTCTTCATGCACATCTTCAATATGTGTGGAACATGTCTGCAAAGTATTGAAAAGAAATACTGAAAGCCCTAGGAGGAGTTGATTTCACAAAATATGCACTACCAACCATTGTTGAATATGGCAAATTATCGAAAATTGGCTAAGTTCAAAATGCTGTAAATTTGTCAAAATTCATTTTTTCAGCATAATACTTCTTCATGCATATCTTCAATATCTCTGGCACATGTCTGCAAAGTATTGAAAAGAAATACTGAAAGCCCTAGGAGGAGATGATTTCACAAAACATGCACTACCAACCATTATTGTTTAAGCAATGGTCAAAAAATGGCTATTTTAAAAATTACTGTAAATTTGTCAAAAATTATTTTTTCATTATTATAATTCTTCATGCACATCTTCAATATGTGTGGAACATGTCTGCAAAGTATTGAAAAGAAATACTGAAAGCCCTAGGAGAAGTTGATTTCACAAACTATGAACCACCAACCATTATTGTATATAAGCAATGTTCAAAAAATGGCTATGTTAAAAAATGCTGTAAATTTGTCAAAAATTATCTTTTCATCATTATAATTCTTCATGCACATCTTCAATATGTGTGGAACATGTCTGCAAAGTATTGAAAAGAAATACTTAAAGCCCTAGGAGGAGTTGATTTCACAAACTATGCACTACCAACCATTGTTGAATATGGCAATTATCGAAAATTGGCTAAGTTCAAAATGCTATAAATTTGTCAAAATTCAATTTTTCAGCATAATACTTCTTCATGCATATCTTCAATATCTCTGGCACATATCTGCAAAGTATCAAAAGAGAATATTGAAAGCTGTAGGAGCAGTTGATTTCACAAAGTATGCACTATTAGCACTATGGCAAACATTCTATGTATAGGTGTAAAAAGTCCCATAACTCTTGCAAAACTGATCCTTTGGCCCCTAAATTCATATCATACATGTGTTGTCTAATGGTGCAGGTGTGTTGAAAATTTGAAGAACATCGGGCGATGTAATATTTTTCGGTACTTTTTAGGGGCACAATTAATCCTCATACCAATTTACTATGTGGCTAATGCCCTTTCATTGTATGATAAAACTTTTTACCCACACTTTATAAAAATAATGAAAATTGATGATTTTCTCCTTCAGGTAAAACAGGTATGGAATTACCCCACCCACTTTAATTTCCCATAACTACCTAACCAAAAGCCTGTTCAAGTCAAACTTTCCACCAGTGCATGCCCTCAATATGTGGCTATATGCTATCAAAATATTATTCAAATATTCAGGTACCACCAAAACCCCCTTATGGAGACTGGTCCTTTGTCAGACATTATTTTTTCATCATCATAATTCTTCATGCACATCTTCAATATGTGTGGAACATGTCTGCAAAGTATTGAAAAGAAATACTGAAAGCCCTAGGAGGAGTTGATTTCACAAAATATGCACTACCAACCATTGTTGAATATGGCAAATTATCGAAAATTGGCTAAGTTCAAAATGCTGTAAATTTGTCAAAATTCATTTTTTCAGCATAATACTTCTTCATGCATATCTTCAATATCTCTGGCACATGTCTGCAAAGTATTGAAAAGAAATACTGAAAGCCCCAGGAGGAGATGATTTCACAAAACATGCACTACCAACCATTATTGTTTAAGAAATGGTCAAAAAATGGCTATTTTAAAAATTACTGTAAATTTGTCAAAAATTATTTTTTCATTATTATAATTCTTCATGCACATCTTCAATATGTGTGGAACATGTCTGCAAAGTATTGAAAAGAAATACTGAAAGCCCTAGGAGAAGTTGATTTCACAAACTATGAACCACCAACCATTATTGTATATAAGCAATGTTCAAAAAATGGCTATGTTAAAAAATGCTGTAAATTTGTCAAAAATTATCTTTTCATCATTATAATTCTTCATGCACATCTTCAATATGTGTGGAACATGTCTGCAAAGTATTGAAAAGAAATACTTAAAGCCCTAGGAGGAGTTGATTTCACAAACTATGCACTACCAACCATTGTTGAATATGGCAATTATCGAAAATTGGCTAAGTTCAAAATGCTATAAATTTGTCAAAATTCAATTTTTCAGCATAATACTTCTTCATGCATATCTTCAATATCTCTGGCACATATCTGCAAAGTATCAAAAGAGAATATTGAAAGCTGTAGGAGCAGTTGATTTCACAAAGTATGCACTATTAGCACTATGGCAAACATTCTATGTATAGGTGTAAAAAGTCCCATAACTCTTGCAAAACTGATCCTTTGGCCCCTAAATTCATATCATACATGTGTTGTCTAATGGTGCAGGTGTGTTGAAAATTTGAAGAACATCGGGCGAAAACTACTTAAGTTATTCAGCAAAGATGTCAAAATGTTGACGGAATGACGGAATCACGGAATTACGGAATGACGGAATCACGGACAGGCTGAAAACAGTATACCCCCCTAAAACTTCGTTTTGCGGGGGGTATAAAAATAAACAAGTCAGAACACTATGAAATGGGCAAATACAACATAATGCATAGGCAATTAAAACCAAAAGACAAACTATAAATTATTCAATCTAAATTGCTTAAAACAAGAAGGAAAATGAAACAAGCCTCACCTTTTTGCCTTCTAAATCCTGTTAAAAGTAAAATGAAACATGGTAAAGTACAGAAATAAAGTAATATGTACACAGTTATAGTAAAGAAATGATGATTGTGTTTAAATTCTATATAACTGAGACAGAAAGCAAAGCATACTTAGTCTAACAAATACATGCTGATAATGAAAGGAAAATTAATACAGTTTATCAATCATGTAGTGCTTCCAAACAGTGCCATGACAGTCAAAGGGACATTTAAGGTGCTGTCCACCAAACTGTATTCATGTTTGAGCCATGAAATGAAAAATCTATTGCTTTTTTATGCGCATGTTCTTGTTGATGTACTCGTTTACGATCAAAACAAGTCTTGAATCAAGTGGCACACAGTGTGTATTACACTCAATATGACCTGCATAACAAGATAACCTGTCTTAGAGGTTTCAGACCAGGTCTGACACAAACTGGTCTGTACAGACAATGAGAAAAGTAGAAGCTTGAAATATTGGAGAAGGACTGATCTAACTGTAAATCAAAAACAAAGGTCATGTTCAGAAGCTGATCTGTCTCTTTGTTTTTGCATATATAAAAACAAGCTCACTCAGCTTAAGATAATGTTTTCTTAGTATAAGTACCTGACTGTCAATTTAGTTTTTTCCCACCTCAGTTTTTGGAGCGGGAATTTCTCTCTGACTGCACCATTTCCTTGCCATTGTCTACTTTTACCTTTTGATTCAGAAATGAGCCGCTTCATGGAAAAAACAACACTTTGCATAGGCGAAAACAAAGACGCAGATCAGCTTCGCAGTAACTGCGAAGCTGATCAGCGCCTTTGCTTTCACTTCACAGATAGTACACTTCCTCTTCTTCTTAAATCCGAAATTTCAAGCTTCTAGCATGATGCTTCTCTGACTGTAGTACAGTACAGCCTGATTTGTGTCAGACCTGTTCAGAAACCACATTGTTGATTTTCTCACAAAGTGGCTCAAATAAGAACCAGTACTTACACACATGGCATCAAACACAGCCAGAGCGTCGGCAAAGCTTCTGTCTTCTAACAATTCTTTGATTAACAGCTCCCATTGTAGACCTAGACCAGTCTTTAACTCTGATATAAGATCCTGGAGTGTTAAATATACAAGATGAAATACAATAGTTCAACTTAGGTTTCAAATATGAGCAATATTGCAGAGACTGTAGAAGATCATGTATGATAAACATTACATACATGCTGTTAAAGATGCATGTTTTGTGAGTAACATTTTTCATTATGAATAACATAAAAACATTGATTTTTTTCGCCAACTGATGTGTTTCTACTTGTTGTTGTCGTCACTGACGTCATGTGACGTTGACGTCATTTCCTGTTATTATGTTTTCATTACACTTGAAAAAGGCCATGAGGCTGAAACGTTGTGTACATAAACAGTAAATCCATGTTCGAAGTTATTCTCTGTATTTAATCCAATATAAAAACATCAGCATATTTGTAATCTGGTACCCAATTTCATTCTTGTAGTGAGTGAAGAACATGTAGTATCAAAACAACTGAAATGTACCTACCAAATCATATTTTTGTCTAAATTTAGCCTTGGTTGCCATCCTCTGTTTGTGAGTCTTCTTTATTAATGTTTTGATGAATATATCTTCTGGACGACCTGTTAAAGAAGCAAATTGACTTTGGACGAGAGAAAAAACTGCACTGTCTGATCAACTATTATTTGAGCCTGTGCATGAGAAAACCAACAATTTGCATGTGCGAAAACAAAGCCGCAGATCAGCTTCGCGATGACCGCGAAGCTGATCAGCGCCTTTGTTTTCGCTACACGGATAGTACAATCTCTCTTCTTCTTAAATCCGAAATTTCAAGCTTCTAGCCTGCTTCTGTGACTGTACAGCCTGGTTTGTGTCAGACCTGGTTGGAACCCCAAATTGTTGGTTTTGTCATGCACAGGCTCAAATTTTGTCATTGTATTTGATGTAGAATAGTACATGTATGTAGTATAACTATTTTGATTAGGAGTACAATGCTATTCCTTTATTGGATGACAAGAAGATAATCCATACATGTTTGCTTTTGCAGACATTTTTGTGAATTTATTAAAAACTTTTGACAATGGAATTACCTTGGTTATATTTGACGCCAGTAAAACTTCTTGTTAAGAATGTAACCTGTTATAAAAACTGTTGCAAGGATGCAAGGTTATCTGGAATAATATATCTAGATGAGCTTTTCTCAAAATGGCCTCTTCCATTATATTATAATCATGCAGTCTGTGATCAAAGTTGATGGATGTCTCAAGCTCACGCACCGTGGCTTGGATTATTTACGATATTTAGTTCTTGACGATAAACCTCACATTTATACCACAAAACAAGACAACAGAAAACACTAGCAAATGTCATCCCAACGTCAAACTGCTTTCAAACAAAACAAGCATAAGGTTTACAGTCATCAAAATATTCATACAATGAGTTTTTACAAAGCAACCATTCCAGCAAATCACACAAATGACCTTGAGGTTATAAAACTATTTTCCAAGCTCAGCTCAGCTGAGCATGAAATTTCAATTGCTCATAAATGCTGTAATCATCAAAATTAGTGGAAAATTCACTGTCAAACCCCCAAAACTGGTAATTTATCCTGCTCATAAATGTTAAAATGTCAACAATTGTTGGCATTTTAACATTAATGAGCACGATAAATTTTTTCTCAGCTGAGCTGAACATGAAAACAGTTTTATAACCTCGGGACCTGGTCATATTTTTGTTAATGGTTGAAAACAGTATTACAGATCGTCTTGGCACGGGGCCACTCCATATACAGCTCATTAAAACTGTGCATTGCACTGTCACTAGCTATCAACACGATCTATGCAGGTGACCCTTTTATAAAGGCTTGAAGGTAATGTGCAATATGTTCAAGTAACACAAAAAATGAAACATTTTTTCTTTCACACAACAAGAAGAAATAACACATCACTGCCTGCCAGCAAATTCTACGTGGTGAATGGATGATGCCAATTCTATGTATAAAATCCTGTATTTGGAAAGGCACACTTGCGTGTAAGTCAGCATTTATGTATACTCAAACATTTATTTTTCTTGTTCATATTTTCACAATCTGTCCTAATGCCAATGATCCATTCATTCACCATAGATGCCCACAAAAAACATAACACACACACACATTTCAAGCAAATTATACATGTACCTGGCTCAAGTGGGGCTTCTAAAATTCAATTTTGGATTAATTTATTTTAACATTTATTTTAACATAAAGAAAACCTAAAAATTAAATTGGATATGTATGCAATTTTAAATGAAATCCTATTTTCTGACAACTTGAAATGGACAAACTCTGTAACTTCGACTGACTCTACATCCCCCAAATTTGTTTTGTTCCTTTGAATAACACAATTGCCTTGTTCCTTTGAATAACATGAAGATAATTACGATCACTTAATCAATCATAACTGCGCCCCAATCATACCTACCTAACTGTTTGGCAATCTTAAAGAGTTGAGCAACATCTGTGGTGTCTTCTTTACCTGTGGCACCAGAAGTACCATCCTCCTGAAATTATAGTTTACGTATAAAACATGGAATATTAGGTATAAAACATTAAATATTTGGTACAAAACATTGAACATTGGGTACAAAACATTGAATATCAGGTACAAAACATTGAATATTTAGTACAAAGCACTGCTTATTTAGTACAAAACATTGATTATTTGGTACAAAACGTTGAATTTTGGAACAAAATATTGAATATTTGATACAAAAATTGAATACTTGGTACAAAACAATGAATACTTGGTACAAAACATTCACCATTTGATACAAGGCATCAAATATTTGGTATAAAACTTTGAATGTTTGGTACAAAACATTGAATATTTGATACAAGATATCAAATATTTTGTATAAAACATTGGATATTTTGGTAGAAAATAATCTTTCAGCATGGCATCAGAGGTACCATCCTCCTGAAATTACATGTTGAAGTAAAATTGATTTTAGAAACATGTATTAAACCAGTATTTTTAACGAGGCTACGTTTAGGCCCCAGCAAACACTGTAGACTAAGATTCCTAAGTCAAGTAAACTGTTTGCTTAAGGCTAATCAAGGGCTACTACACTGCTTGCCAGTGTGCATCTTTTGAAGTTGTTTTCAAACTTAGTCATCATTGGACCATTATTGGACCATGAATTTTAAAGTGATGTTTACAAAACAATCTTATTACATGAAATTTTTGAACTTTTGCTTTTCTATGGCTGTGGCAACACCAAAATGGGCAAATTCATATCAACTAGCTAATCTGGCAAGAAGTTAATACACAGTTTAAAGAACATCTAAGTAATATCACATTATTACATGCAACTTTCAAAAAAAAAAAAAAAGACTGAGCCCAATGAATTCAAATATTAAATACAGTTTCCTCAACTTGTTATATTATTTTCTACCAAAGACTGATTGACAATCAGCAGCTTCAAGCATGTAAAGAAGGATAACAGGAAATGTGTAAAGCATACTTTTGCACAAAATAGATGAAACTACCAATTGCAATAATACTAATTCTTAAACCATACCAGTGCAAATGTACCTCATAACAATCAATATCAAGAAAAAGTGAAAACAACAAATGAAAAAGATGTCATGCAAAGTGGGTGCATATTTAAATTTGCTAGCATAATTCATGCAAACATCATACTGGCTAATATTTTAGTATGACATTGAGACTCTTCATAAAAACTTTTCTGACTTGCTGTTCAAGAAACAACAATGCTAACAATGTTTAGGATAACTAAACAATATCTGCAATAACTGTTATGCTCAAATTTTTACTCTCTTTAGTGACAGACTACCCAAAATATTTTCATACTTTTGTTACATCAGATAGACGACTTTCTCCAATTTGACTTATCTAGAGCTCTACACTTCTCTGCAAGAGTGTTTTGATAAACTGGTCATATATCATGGAATCAGCAGTGATTTGTTTATATGTAACTACATGATAGTTAAAGAGTGATGTTAAAAGCAGCAGACTGGCTGTAATACTACCTGTCTTATAAGTAGATTTAAACTGAAGCTAATTTAACTGCAAGAGCTGTTGAGATAAAACGAAAATGAGAACCCCAAAATTGGGGGAGATTGGTGGAGAAAGTCGCCAGTGTGACATAATGTGATAGAATACAAAAACACTAACAAATTGAATGTGTTTCAATGCAAAAGAAACATGAAACTTTTCTTTTGTTTCATTTTACCCCGTAAAAAATGTGAAAAAATGTGAAAGTGAAATACATAGTTACAAGTGCATGGAACATAAAGCAATGTATACATTGTGTAAAAGCATGCTACCATATTGTGTCTACATTCAAATACCACCAATCCATGTTGACATTTTAGTTGGTTGGGGCCGGAGCTTCTTGTCTGTTGCTTGGCCCACCGGGGTCCAACTGGTGTTTTTCTTTTGCTCCGGAGTTAGTAGGTTATTCGGCGCCCAGGGATCTCCATCGTCGGGCAGCTTACTCAGTCTGTGAGTCCTGGTTTTTGATTCATCACGATGTTTATCATGATTTATTTGTTTGTTCTTGATGATTCATTGACTAGTTAGAGATTCACCACGAGGTCCGAATAACTAACTAAATGTTATGAACCACTGCAGAAGCTGAGGGTGAGGTTATGGCCATGTAAAACCGGTTTAAGCCCGCCAGTAACTTTGTGTTACTGATCGTTCCAAGTCGATACTTCTGTGGTGGTTCTTTTCGTTTTATGTCTTGGTGTTTGAAAAATTTTTTGTGCTGTTGGCGCCTTATGTATGTTTTCATATTTTTAGTTAAGTAAAGGTAACTGAGTGGCCACCTATTGGGAAAATAGCTGCTCATTTGGCTTACGATATGTTTCATGGTATAAGTACCTGATTGTTGGTTTGGTTTTTTCCCACCTCGGTTTTTGGAGTTGGAATCTTTTTCTGATTGCGCCTTTTCCTGATCCTTGCCTACTTGTACCTTTTCACAGCACATATGTAAAGTCATGCAAACATATAGTGCAACTTCTTGCCTGATTTGTCTTTGGCTTTCCTTTGCCTGTTTGTTACATGAAGCAATTAAACATTGTGTACAAGCATGCTACCAGTGTGAGTTCTACATTTACTTGCCACCAGTCCATGTTCACATTCACTGTGTAAACACAAAATCATGCAAATACTCAGTGCAGAATCTTGCCTTGTTTTTCTTTTGTTGTCCTTTGCTTGTGTGTTTGTCTTTCTTGGGCTTTCTGGGACTATCATGAGACTCAAGCTTTGCCTTTTCATCTGTTCCATCTTTTTCTTCATTAACTTGTTTCAATTCAGCATTTTCAGTTTCCTTTTCTGTATCTTTGTCTTGAGTGTCATCACTTTTCTCATTCTTATCATCAACTTGTGATTCCTGATAAGCGTCAGTCTCACGTTCATCAGTGATGTCATTGGCTTCCTTTTCACTGCTTTCATTGCCACTATGTAACTCATTATTATTTTCACTACCTTCTTTTGCAGTTCTGTCATGCTTTTCAGACTCTAAGGAAGAATTTTCAGAAATCTGCTTATTCTCATCTTTAACTTCTTTATCATTATTTTGATTTTTGTTTGGTTGATTATCATCTTTTTCATCAAAGAAACTATCAGTGTCCTTTGATTCTTTGTTTTGATTATCACTTCCCTGTTTATCACTGTTGTCAACATTTTGATTATCCGTACTCTCATTTGCATTTTCATCAGCTGTACTTTTATCATTACTGTTAGCTTCAGTATTTTCTTGTTTATCAGTTTCATCCTTATTGCCTCTTTCTTTTTCTTCTGAGATCAGAGTCTTCACTCTCTCCATATCATTACCTCTTACATTAACACTCTGAACACTTGTCATACTTTTACTTCCAACATTAGACTGTCTATTACTATCTCTATCACCATTTTCTGTCTTTATTTTACCATTATCTTTATCAGGCTTATCAGATTTTTTACTATTAGCTTTATCTTTATCTTTTCTCTGACTTTTCTCCTTCTGTCTTGAACTATAGGGACTTTCTTCAGAATATTCATCTCTCTGCTTGTCCTTAACTCTTGGAGACTTTGACTCATTAGTTGAAGACTTTGTGTTATTTTCTTCTTTTTTCTTTTCTTCTTGATATTTCCTTATTCTTTTTATCCTCTGATGTTAAGCAGCACAATGGAAAAGTGTAAACCTTTAATAAAGATGATCATTATCGTAGAAAGCGAGTAAACAAACAAGGACAGACAGTCAATGAGTGACTATCAAGAATAGAAAAAAAGTCAATTTAACCTAAAAATAAAATGTATTCAGACATCATGTAAGTGATCTACAGTAGCATATCAGTAGGGTATAAATCTTTTTAAGCATTGTTGTGTAAAATATTATCAGTGAAATTAACATGATATCCACAAACCTCTAAATACAGAAATATTTTCATTAATTCTTAGAAATGTTAAGAATGAATTTAAAGAAAAGACATACATGTATTAGCTGTAAATAAAAACCCTGCTTTTTTATTCAAAAAGGCACTTTATCATCAGAGTCTTTATTTTCTCTACATAGATATAACAACAATCCTTCCAAGCCTTTCGTGTAGTAACAATGGTTTATTTCTGCTTGTGTCTCACCAGGTTTGAAACCTATAATTTATTGGAAACCATTCAGACAGATTTACTCAAATACAAATCATATAGGGACACAAATATGTGTATGCAATATGCAGATACATATTTCAGTAAATTATCTCTAGTTTGTTCACTGACAATACAACGCAAAATGCTTAAAACAACAGTTACAACATAAAAACTAACATTTTCATTTTTTACTTCATAATTGCATTACAATTTTCTTTTTCGACTTCATGACCAATGAAATTGAAATATAAATTATTGGTCATACTATAGCGTGTTTGACTGATTCAAAATAATTATGGCTTTTAAATTCAATAATATTTTAACAGCTTGACAACACATACATGTACATGTTAAATATATCCTTCACAATTACACTACGATTATTTAAACCGTGATATGGGTCTTTGGGGTTTCCAACCATGTCTGACATAAACTGGCCTGAGCATCCACAGAAGATAGCTAGAAGCTTGAAATTTGGGATTAAGGAAGATGAGTAAAAATACTATCTGTGTAGGGAAAACAAAAGCGCTGATCAGCTGTGCAGTTACTGATCTGCACCTTTGTTTTCACACAGGCAAAAATCTGGGTTTTTTATGACGCGGCTCATTAAGTGTCATTAAATAAATAATTCTACATGATTTTCAATTTAATGTCTTTGAATTCTTCCTTAAATGTTTTCATTCTAACCTCATGACAAAATAGCCTTGAAGAATTGAAAAATGGCAAAGTGACATGTAAACTAAAAACAACATGTATATAGTGAGTTTCTCAGTTTGATGTGTGTATAATAAAGAAGACTCAGATGAGCCGCATCGTGAGAAAACCGGATTTTTGCCTAGGCGAAAACAAAGGCGCAGATCAGCTTCGCGGTAACCGCGAAGCTGATCAGCGCCTTTGTTTTCGCTACACGGATAGTATATTTCCTCTTCTTCTTATATCCGAAATTTCAAGCTTCTAGCCTGCTTCTGAGACTGTACAGCCCGGTTTGTGTCGGACCTGGTCGGAAATCCCGAAGACCGGTTTTCTCGCGTCGCGGCTCAGATCAGCCTTAACTTAAACATCAGCATGAAAGTGCATAACAGAGATACATAAAAGACAAGGTGTGTCCCATGACTAACGTGTATGTGCCATTTTCAATTTAAAGCTAAATTAAGTCATAAACTTGAAAAAAAAAAAAAATGAAATTCATGCTCGTCTTCAGTTTTGAAAGTAAATGTACTTTCTTTTATGTTCGGAATTCTGCTGGGAAGTATAGAAATGAGCCTCAGGGAAAAAGCAAAAAATTATGCTTACTGGGATAAAACCTCAATATAGGGATCAAACATGATTTTTCATTCATTAACATTCGCTAGGTCCCGAGGGGAGTGTTGAAAACCGAGGGCGTAGCCCGAGATTTTCAACACTCCCTGAGGGACCTAGCGAATGTTAATGAATGACAAAATCATTTTTGATCGCTATTATTGCATAAATTCTGCAGAAACGTGCAGAAACGAAAAAAATATGGTGCACTATATTTTACAGCCTCATCACATTTTCATACGCGTAAGAACTTTCTTTTTTATGCTTGTTCTGGGCGGACTTCAGTTTCTCATTACTAGCACGTGCTTTGCGTGGCGCCCGGTAACGAGCATAAGTAAAAGCCATGTATTAACAGCATGTGCGCGTGTGAATTGCAATATTAATGTATGGCTTTCTCTTCATTAATAAACAGCTGTTAATATCGTGTTACACGGGTATTTATGCAATAATATATGTTCATTTCTTACACAAGGGTAAAATTTGAAAAAAGAAAGGTATTGCATGAAATGACAACAAAAATCATGCTTACGTTGACAAACACTGACTATACCTCTGTTTCAATTTCATATTCCTTACTATAGTACATAGAGAAATCACGCTCTACAAGCTGTAAAAATGTATGAATAATTAGCCTTTCTTTAACAAACAGACATGAACACAGATCCACAGTAGAGGGCAGAAGTCTGGACCTTGTGATTTTCTAATCAGACCTGTTTGCAACAACTTAATTTTTAGCAATCACCTGGACCTCTTTATAATACTTTTCATTACAACACGGTTTTGGATATAACACTGATTACTGTTGGATCTCAATTGGGCTATATTTGCAATTTACTCTCGTTATAACACGGATTGGATAGCTAAAATGGAAATTGGCTTGGACCCTAACAATAGTGTTATAAAGAGGTTGAGGTGTATTTGCGAATTAATTGTCTCACAAATTAAACCTTCTTACCAATTAAAACTTACTACAAGCTTTATAGACTGCTCGCTTATTCGCTACCTGCTCGCTTATTCGCTAATAACTTGACTACAGAAAAATCGAGAAATAAAAGTCACTGGAAAATTTCTGAATATACAGTAAAGTGTTTTGATATATAAAAGCTAAACTTTTGTGCCACTGCATAAGAAAACCAACAAAATGCTTGTGCGAAAACAAAGGCACAGATCAGCTTCGCAGTAACTGATCAGCGCCTTTGTTTTCGCTATACGGGATAGTACAATTCCACTTAATTCTAAATCCAAATTTTTCAGCCTCTAACCATCTTCTGTGCCTGTACAGCCCGGTTTGTGTCGGACCTGGTCTGAACCCAAATTATTGGTTTTCTCATGCACAGGCTCATATAAAAGCTAAAGTAAGAAATCAAGAACAATGAGCTTGGTTATATATGAGCCACCACATGAGAAAACCAGTCTTTGGGGTTTCCGACCAGTTGCGACTCAAATCAGTCTGTACAGTCACAGAAGCAGGCTAGTGGCTTGCAATTTTGGCTTTAGGTAGAAAAGCATTTGTACTATCAGAGTAGTGAAAACAAAGGCGCTGCGCTGGTCAGCTTTGCAGTTACTGCGAAGCTGATCCGCCCTTTTTTTTTTTCGCCTAAGCATTTTTTTTTTTTTTTTTTTTTTTTTTATGCAGTGGCTCATCTTGGTTATATCAACTACACCAACATTATATTATCACTCAGTTCAAAAAAGAGGGAGTGCAGTGGCGTAGTGGTAGAGCATCGGACTCCAAATCAAGAGGTCCTGGGTTCGATCCCCACAAGCGTCACAATACACTGTATTGTGTCCTTGAGCGAGACACATTAATTCGCTACAGTACTGGTTAAACCCAGGAAGAGTTGGCTCCGTCCCGACATGACTGAAAAATTGTTGACTGGGACGTTAAGCCTCAATACAAACAAACAAAATGAATCCTGAAAAAAATTGCTGAAAAGGCCATGGTCTGCAAAAAATTTATTCACCAAGTATACATTTTAAGACTGGTGTCAACATGCTCTTTATAGCCTGCTGGAATGTTAAAGAGTTATTCTCATTTGTATCTCATCATGCAATCACAGAATTAATCAGAATATTTTATTAGCTATTACTCAAGTTCTTTACGTTCTTTCATTAATTATTCCTAATTATTACAGTTTTATTGCAATCGCCCTAGATGAAAGTATCTTTCTTGATGTTCTTCATTTCCCGATGAAAAACATTATGCCAGGTGATCTAGAGGCCACGCCCACGGGCGAGGCGACGTCAAAACCCATCCAGTGACGTTGTTTGTTTACCCTTGTTGTCGTGACGTTGGTCGCGTATCGCCATGACGTTAGACGCAAAAATTTGACGTTTTGGCTGTTCCAAAATTACGTTAAGTCGGATTTGATGTCAAATAACATGAAAATGAACGGTGATATGTGCAATTAAAAATCTGACACTTGATTGATAATATAAAATGTAAATATAAGTATTGAAATTCAGATTTTAGCTTTCACTGGATGATAAAAAACATTAGCTGTTTTAATGTCTCCGAGAAGCCCTTCGGGCTTCACAGACATTAAAACAGCCTAATGTTTTTCATCATCCAGTGAAAGCTAAAATCTGAATTTCAATCCTTAATTATTACAGTTTTTTTTCTCTCATTAAGCTGTGTTAAGAGAACAAATGTATTTCGTTTTTCACAGAGCATAAACACCAAAAATCATATGATGTCAAAGCAATGTCATATCAGTCAATGCTGATTTAATGTCATATTGTGACATTGATCAGAATGATGCCATGTGCTAATGGGAGACACAAAGGAGCAACAGCTACAGAAGAACTTGTAACATTTGAGCCGCGATGCGAGAAAACCGGTCTTCGGGGTTTCTGACCAGCTCTGACACAAACCGAGCTGTACAAGCACACAAGATGGCTAGAGGCTGGAAATTTTGGATTTAGAAAGTAGAGGGATGATACTATCAATGTAGCGAAATCAAAGGCGTTGATTAGCTTCGCAGTAGTGAGAGGCTGATCTGCACCTTTGTTTTGGCAGAAGCAAAAT
This sequence comes from Rugalucina vietnamica, assembly GCA_964017185.1. NCBI lineage: Eukaryota > Metazoa > Mollusca > Bivalvia > Lucinida > Lucinidae > Rugalucina > Rugalucina vietnamica. The sequence goes on from OZ024872.1 coordinate 3,687,211, forward strand.
GTTTGTTTTCTCATGATGCCGCTCATTTGATAATGTGCTGGCTATTCATTGTATCTTCATAGTCTATGTTTCTGCACTGGATTTTTTTTTTATAAAAGCCCTTTAATTCAACAAGTTTAAACACCCCATTTTATTGCACAGAATGAAATTAAGTTTCTGACTTTTTATTGTTGCGTATGCTTGTTGGTACAAGTCTGTTGAAAATATCAATGAAATATTCATGAAGATAATGAAATGCAAAGTTGATAAGATGCACATCATACCTAGATACTAATCATCAATATTCAATACCATGTTAAATTAAAATCATTTTAAAGCCTAACCCCAACCGACACCCTATTGCATATACTGTCTGCAGCTATTAAAGAACAGCCTTTGTGATAAAAAAGTGATTTTAGCAGACTTAACAAAAAAAAAAAAGTTATTTTGATTATCTCCATCTCCAAACCCATAACCAATATTATTTTATACTTTACAGTGAAACCCAATGTATATCAAAACTTGATAAAATTGGTATTTTCATTGATATGAAATTTCACTGATATCAAATCTCACTGATATCAAAAGTCACTAGTGACTGATATCAGCCTATATCGTCACTGTAATGACGTCAGATTTTTTGGATTACTTCTGACGTTTCCATTTACTTGACGTCATTAAATGTGTCTCACTTCAGAAATTCAAACGCCTATAACTCCGTTATTTATGAACGAAAACATTAAGTGTGGGTATTCATTTTCTTAGTTAGAACATAAGGAACAATGTGGTACCAAAATTATTTGTGTTTTCAAAAATTTTTTGTTTTTGCATTTTCACCGTCTACCTTGTGCATTGGAAAATGCCTGTGCATTGTATAAAATAAAAAAGAAAATTTGCTTTTTTGAGATGAATACCAAATATATTTCATCTCGTGGGTTGAAAACATAATAATTTTCACTCGTGCTGAGCACTCGTGAAAATTCAGATGTTTTCAACTCACTCGATGAAATATATTTGGTATTCACCTCAAAAAAGCAAATATCCTCTATTTATCCTTTTTTACTTCTTCTTTTTTCAAAAGTAAAGCAATAAAGCAAATGTTAAATGAAAAATAATTACAAAACTAATCTCCCATAAGTTCCTCAAATAATGCATTGTTCTTAAGAAGCCAAACTAATCACTTCAATTTCAAATGTGTCTCTCTGTTTATTTTGTTACATGGGTAAATTCAGACGCAAGATGCCAGAAGCATTACATTCTGACAATCTTAGACATAAAGCTTTTCTTCCAACACTCTATAGTTTTCTACTTCCAAATTGTGCAAACTACAAAGAGTAATAAATGTGCCATAATATCATATGAGCCTTATTGCAAGAAAACTTTGATTAGAAGATGATGATTTGCATACTCAGGCTTTGGTCAGCCAGCTACGCTGTGTAACAGAGGCTGGTAAAACTTGTGTTCTAACAATAAGGCTCCCATTCCATCACGATAACAGATCCATGTAATGTATACCCCCTTATACCCCACTTTTATATAGTAAAACTGGGGTTTACAGGGGTATACCTAATTTTATTATTTTTGATCCAAAACATAGATTGTGGGTACTCGTTAGAACCGCCTCGGCAAAGCGGTTCTAACGATTACCCACAATCAATGTTTTGAGCAAACATTTTAAAATTAACCTATTTTTTTCCGATGAAATCTTCCATTTCTAGTGCTGAAAAAAATCTCTGTATATTGCATGGGCAAGATTTCGTAATGAATAGCATGGGCAAGTTTTCGTAATGAATTTGAAAAATCTTCAGAAAACCCAGCTACCTCTCTTTAGCTTACCTTTGTATAAGGGTCCTACAACAGGAAGATTTGGGTACAAGACATCAGTTTCAAGTTTGCTATTTTTCTAAATCAAATTCTTAAGTTCTCTCTTCAGTTGGTTGGGCAATGCATGTAACCTATTTTTTGCCAGTAAAAAAGTATAATACATGTAAATCTTTTTTAATTAAGTCATATTCATTACTAGAACTAAAACAAAACTAGGATATCATCTAAAAAGGAGAGCAACCAATTTTGAAAGGGTGAAGGGCCATCATAACAGGAAGGCTATTCAATTGCCACATATACATAATACAACACAAATAGTCACTATCAATATACAAACATTGTATTTGAAATACATGTACATGTCAGCCAAAACGAGTTAAGTCATTGAATTCGGGCCAAAATTTGTCCCATAATTTTTTTGGCTTAGATTTTCAAGTTTTGCTATTTTTTCAACTAAGTAGAACCTGCCTAATAAATTGTGATGTTTGAAAAATGTTATCAACCCGAATTTTCAGTTTTTATCGCTTCATGAACAACAGCACTGAAATCTAGTGTGAACTACGTTACTGTGGTAGAATACATTTGAACCCGCAAAATATGTAACGAGGTATGACATTGTCAAACATTTCGAAACTTATTTTTCAAAAATGTCTTTTTCTTGCTTAAAAACAAGTGCTATACCTAACATTTATGACATCATTGCCTTTTCATCGTAATTTGAATGTTTGCCTCGAATGAAAATTTAAAAATAGTTGTTATACTAAAAATGCAAACATTATTTTGCTTATCTCCATCCACTTTTGAGCACTATTAGATAAATGAGCTCATTTTTATTTAGAATAAAGTTGATACATATCATAACTATACATATCTGAGGCACTTGTAATACCATTTTGTCATTTTCGTGTAGGAAAATGTAACAATAGGTTGGTAACGTAATTCACAGACCCATTACAAATGCATTCTTTCCTGTGTGAAATTGCACATTTCTCTACAAATTATCTGCCTCAGAAGTGCCACAGAATGTTAATTTCATCTCTGTTTGCACTTAAAATACAATTCATTGTATATGTCTTTGTTGATTTTGCAGAAAGGACCCTTTCAAATGTACAAGTTAAAGATAAAGTAAACATTCTTTATATTATTGTTATTCATTAACTTGTTGTAGTTCACAAGACACCCAACCAATAAAGAATGGATCACCACACACCTATTCACAGAGGTTTTATACAACTTATTAAAGCTTTATGTTATCGAAAAAGTTCATCTTGTCCAAAAATAATGCCAAAAAATGTTAAAGGTAACGTAATTCGCGCACAAAATATGTCAGGTTTTATCGACTGTAGTATGTCATAAACATGGTTTACGTGTCTCTCTTTCACATAAAAATATCAACAGACATGCAAAGTAAGTCAAAAGAACATTTGGGATAAAAGATACCAATATAAGAGGGCCAGGGCGTCAAGGACAGCGTGCCTATTCTAAAGAGTATATTGAAAGAAAGACAATAACTGTGAATAACACACACTTTTTTGGATTATCTGGATACCAGGTGACATAGATAAATAGTAATAACAATATACCAAGACGACAAAAGTCTCATATCACTGAAAGTATGAATCATGTGATCAAAAGGTGGATCTAAAGCAGAATTATGTAAAAAGTGAATTACGTTACGTGCATGTGAATTACGTTACCTACACTCAATCACATTCAAATTATAGACGGTATGCAAAACATAATGTAAGTTTTAACTTTTGATTTTTGTTGCTTATAAAGGACAACTTGCACATATTGCATCGATATGATGGCTATCTATATCATTTACATAAAAGGGAGAGATGGTGTACCCAGAAAATATAGATTAAGTCCATGTAGCTACGAAAAAGCAACACTAGTATGGTAGGAATTGATACTTACGAGCAGTAATAGATGTGATTTAACCGAACAACTAACATAAATTCCAAAGAGACATGAGAATTCAGAGTTATTTCTCTTCAAGTAAAATTGTAGTAACGTAATTCACAGTAACGTAATTCACAAATTTGAGCTTTAACCCTATTTTCTCGTATGTTTACAGCAACCCGTAAAGTTCTTTATCTATTTGCTACATATTATGGTCAAAGTTCTTTCACTGCTGCCACTTGGAACATTTCTACCTCTTATGTAGCAAATGATATGAGTAGGGTAACGTAGTTCACAAAATTGTGTTATTTTTCAGCAGCTTTAGCTTTGACTTTATCTTGGACAAATGAGCAACAGCTAGCCCACATTTGTATTTATTTTCCAAGCAAGTATCAATTATCTTGCCAAAAACATGTAGCACGTAAGCTAAACATACGTAGGTAGTATTTTGTGAGACATTAAACCTTAGTAACGTAATTCACGTAAGAATCTGGGACATCAGTAATTGAGACATAAAAATTTTCATTTTCACTTCAGAACCAAAATCAAGGCGTAAAATAAAAGGCCTATGTATATGACATTGACATATGATAGTAAACCGCCAATCCGAACGATGTATTTTCAGTAATAAGTTCTGTAATAAGCTTACTATGCTGATGGGACAGCATTTTTGCTGGGTTTTTGTGGTATGTCCTGTTGAAAACATCTAACAGAGTGACTGTAGACCACTTCTCAAGCTTTTCTTTCACATGACTGTAGGGATATAACCTTAACCTAGGTGAAACCGCTTCAAAGCGCTGAAAAACTACTTGTCTACTTAAAAATATATGGATGGGACACAAAAATCACCGAATTCAATGACTTAACTCGTTTTGGCTGATGTATGTTCAAAAAGAACAACTTTGGCTAAAAACATATGACAAAATACTTCAGAATCATCCTCAACTTACATGTTTATGAGGTACAATCTTGGGTAACTTGGTACCCCCCTGGGGTCCTGCCCGTCGGGATGAGATGGGGCCATCTGTCTCACTCTGTGTGGCCCTCAGGCTCTTGTGCTTGCCTCCCTAAAAATGAAAAAATTGGCCATGATTTGGTCAACAATATTATCACTATAACATAATGCCCAAATGGTTTCTAAGTCTGTTAGTTTTTTACAACAATCTACACACACTCTGCATACCATATGACTACACATTGACCATTTTTGCTAAGCATACATGTAGAACACTATCCTTTAGAAGGTATAATTTCGGCAAATGGGCGGTACCTCATGAATACGTTATTGGGCATGGTCTATCTAAATTGACTTAGGTTTAAGCTAAAGGTATACAGTTCAAAGATTCAACTCACATGTTTAAGAATGAAATATGAGTTTGTCTAATTCACTGGATTGGACAAAATACATGTACAGGCAGCTGATTTCTAACAGTAAATATGTGACAACTGTCTAGGCTGAGTGAGTTACACTTTTCTATAATCTCCGTACTTGAACAGATGGACTAGCCGATCATGCCCAGATATGAATATTAAAGTTGCTGCCAATACAGTAACCTATTTGCCAAATTATACAGTATAATAAAGGTGTAACTCTACCACCCTTGCTCATTCACACAGTGGGAACAACAGAACAGAATCACAAGAGGCTCCTAAAAATACCAACTGGTGGTATGGTGCAAGTATGCCCTAGACTGTTCTGTAAACAATTGAAAGATACTTTGGTTATACATCATTTATTTTACTTCAATTACACAGAAAGTGCATGTAAATGAATTAAAAAAAAATTATATACACATGCTTGAACATACATGGATGTTGGCGTTATGTAGTAATTTCTGGTGAAAGAAACCGCAGAATCTAAGGAATACCACAGATTTTGGATCGACAACCACTACCCTGCCACATGAATTGGCCCTGATTAAGACCAGGACCACACAGGTAGAGATGTAAAGCAAACAACTATCTACTATGCTATCCAGGCAACTGGATATTTTGCATTAAGCATTCAGGGTAGTACAATATATTTGAAAGGCTGATAAAATGAACAATACCTTCTTCTTTTTCTGGTAATTTCCCTCTACAAGAGCCATTTATTAAACCAAACCAAACAAGTACATGTAATTCCAATAAAGTTCATATTTTTTCTAGTCTCTATCCTATGCCCATTTAACATTGCTGTATTGGTTTCTTGCTTCCTATTTTGTTTCCATGAAGTTCTTAAGAATGGACACAGTGAGCATGGGATAAAAACATAAATTTTAATCATTATTCTGTGAAAATATAAGCTGAAGGTACTCATATTAAACATCTTGGTTAGATGTAACCAGCAAGTACATGTACGCACAAAAGTAACATTCAGGGCAAAAAACAAATTTATACCAAATCATTGCCAAAGGTTCAATTATCTGTACCCCTAAAGTTGTTACACAACAACAAAAAAACACATAAAAATATAGGTCATATATCACATGAGAACCTTAATTGAATGCAGTTTGCGTTTTCCCTTCAAAGACGATACTTGTTCCAATCGAGTCTCATTTAGCAACTGTGACAGGCCTAGACTTGTGTTCATTTAACAAGTAAAGACATACTGTTGGAAACATACAGAACATGGTATGCAGGGCTGGTAGATAAATATTTACCAAATTGCTGAACAAGTTTTCTCACAACACTGGACTTTTTGTCTTGATATTTCTGAATAATTCATGATCATTGTAACTATTAGCCTACCATAACATTTATTGGTAACAGAATGAACATATCAGCCTGCAAATCCACCTATTCTGATCATATGATCAGTATTTTTTTTTTGTTCCAAATACTTTGATGTAGGGATATCAACAAAATTTGGATTCAAATTTATATTCGCATAGCATACACATGTATAACATAGCATACACATTTGGATAGAAATTTTTCATTCATTTGCAGCTGGTGCTGTAATATTAATACATTTATATGCATACATACCTCCCTATTTCGTAGGGATCTCCCTATTTTTTAGCAAATCTTCCTATTTGGAATTTCAAAATTTCCTATATAACTTATACATCTCCCTATTCATACATGTGATACCTCCCTCATCATCAGGGAGACTCCAGGAAATGAGCCATAAAAATGGTAAAATTTCTTCAAAAATGTACCACTTTTTAACAAAAATTCAAAATCTCCCTGAAATGAATCAGCAATTTTCCTATATATTCTATACATTTTTCAAAAATCTCCCTGAAATGGAACAAAAATCTCCCTGATTCCTCTTTCAAACTCATCACATGTATGCCTATTTCAAAGTTCAGATCTCCCTATCTGAAATTAAGAATTCCCTTTTTTTCTTTAATCATTCTCCCTATTTCGAAATGTAAATCTCCCTATTTGGCTTCTCAGATGCTTGTATATGTGGTGACGGTAACTGGAGAAAATCAGAGACCTTGGATGTGCAACCACTACCCTGCCATGACATGGTTCAGATTTCGAACCCAGACACCCCTTCTGTACCTTTTGGAAAAAGTCCACTACCAAACTCTGTTTAAATTGTAATATGAGCCGCATCGTGAGAAAACCGGATTTTTGCCTAGGCGAAAACAAAGGCGCAGATCAGCTTCGCGGTTAAGCTGATCAGCGCCTTTGTTTTCGCTACTCGGATAGTACAATTCCTCTTCTACTTAAATCCGAAATTTCAAGCTTCTAGCTCTTTTCTGAGCTTGTACAGGCCGGTTTGTGTCGGACCTGGTCGGAAACCCCGAAGACCGGTTTTCTCACGATGCGGCTCATATCATGACAACCATTTTTTAGATCAGACAGGTTTCTACAGTACGTACCAATTTTGGTAATTTTTTGCCGTCCTCTGTTGCAACCTCACTCTCAGTAAAGTCCTCATCTAAACTGTCGTCCATAGACCGCTACAAGGGGAGATAAACATAGTTATTTGTTGTATTTAGTAATCAAGTTAAAAAGAGACATTTAACTTCACACAACTGTTCACATGAACTGCTGTATGTGAGTTTATGGTGGAGCCACACCACCTCTTAATATTAGATAGGAAAATAGTGAAAATCTCAGCCTCCATCTATCTCCAAAGGTTATACAAAGCTAGTCTCTATAAGGTCTAAAGCCTGTACCTTAATAACATTACACAAATACACTTAAAGATGTCTTTCTCATGAATCTCACATATTACATTCAGGCTTAACATATTGACAACACACACTAGAACACAGCATTATGCCAACATATTACATACAGGCTAAACATACCAGGGGCGTAGCCAGGAAATGTGTAATGTTGAAGCCCAACACCTATTTTCAGTTAAAATTACTTGTTTTTCATAATTTTTTCTCAGAAAGACCCGGGGAAACACCATACTTGAAAAAATCACGTTGAAGCCTGGGCTTCCAGGCGTCTGCCTGGATACGCCCCTGCATACTGACAACACTAGAACACAGAATTATACCAACTAACTTCATATGAGCCGCGACGCAAGAAAACCGGTCTTCGGGGTTTCCGACCAGGTCCGACACAAACCGGCCTGTACAAGCTCAGAAAAGAGCTAGAAGCTTTAAATTTTGGATTTAAGAAGAAGAAAAATTGTACTATCCGTGTAGCGAAAACAAAGGCGCTGATCAGCTTCGCGGTTACCGCGAAGCTGATCTGCGCCTTTGTTTTCGCCTAGGCAAAAATCCGGTTTTCTCACGATGCGGCTCATATAGTTGCTTATCATTCTCCATCAATTTGTGCCGAGCTGTGAGGACAAAGTTTTTATAGCTAGCAGAACAGTGTGGTTTGTGTCAGACTTTGCAGAAGTTTCAAGTTTTCTTGTAAAACTGACAGCGGTGAGAAAAACTAAAGCTAAGGCAAACCTGTGTATATGTGCCATCAGCCTTTGTTTAACAGGGGCCAGTTGTTCAAAATTTTGTTAGCTTAAGGTCATCATTCCTGTCCTGATAGCGTAATGGTTAGAGCCTTCGCTTCGGAAGCGGGAGGCGCGGGTTCTAATCCGGGCCGCGTCATACCAAATACGTTAAAAATGGTACCAGTGGCTACCTTGCTTGGCGCTCAGCATTAATAAGGCAAGCACTGGCTTCTCTTCTCTCAAAAAGATAAATTCAATGATGGGAGCTCCATGTAATACTCTGTTTATGAGGTGTTTGGAGTACTTGGCAGATTCAGATTCAGATTCATTAAGACCTCAACTCATTAAGTATTTGTAATATTGCCATTTGAAATTTTAACGAATCATTAACTAACGACATCGTTAATTTTGAACAAATGGCCCCTGATAAATACCCAAATCTGGGTCAGTTGTGATTTATACATGTATGATAAAGACACACAAACACAACACTCATTGTCTCATCTTGCTTACAATGACTTAAAAACATGTAATGATTTGATTCAGAGAAAAGATAGAAAACAAAGCCAAGAGATGAACATGTACAGAACTCTATAATTTTATATGAAAACGTTGACCAAATTCATAACTTTTGAGGTAAATGACAAAAAAAAAAGAAAACTAGCCAATTATTTAAATGACAATTTTAAAACATGATTTTCTAAGATTAATATGCACTGTGTTCTGGAGGTTTTCAAACAATCCGAGGAAGCCAGATTATGATTGTGCATGGAAAACCATATAAATTTTGGTATCTAAATATATATTTTTTTATTTTCTTTCTCTTTATACCAATTAATACAATGAATCTATTTAATATTTGTGATACTGTACATGTTCCAACTATAACTTCCCCAGTGGGCACATGACATCAAAATGACGTCATATCAACGTCGATGCGACGTCATGATGTCGTCGCAATGACGTCGCATCGACGTCAATCTGACCTCATTTTGACGTCATGTGCCTGATGGGCCCAATATGATAGTAAGCAAGCCAAGACAACTCTCTGACCTTTACCGCTTTAGACATCCGACTCATTCTCCGAGGCGTGAATTCTCCGAAATCTTTAACGCTACCATTCCACAATCTCTTAAGGTAAGCATGCTGTTGATACTGCTTCTCCTAGAATGAGGAATAAAAATTATGAAAGTTATATAAATGAGCCACCACATGGGAAAACCAACAATTTGCATTGGCGAAAACAAAGGCGCAGATCAGCTTCGCAGTAACTGCGAAGCTGATCAGCGCCTTTGTTTTCACTACTCAGATAGTACATTTCCTCTTCTACTCAAATCCGAAATTTCAAGCTTCTAGCTGTCTTCTGTGATGGTACAGGCCGTTTTGTGTCGGACCTGTTTGGAAACCACATTGTTGGTTTTCCCACGAGGCAGCTCAAATATCATAGTCCTTCTTGCAACAAGTTTAAGCTTTCAAAAAAGCTGGGGTCATCTCATCATCAGTTTTTTTAATGCAGTGTACTATTTTTAAAAATGTTATGTGATCATTCAATAATTATTGTCAATTTTGATTTTTCATCAGAGCACCTTCCATTAATTGCTTCAATAATAAAAGTCACAGAATAAAATCAAATTAACTGGATAACATTCTAAAAATCTCTTTCTTCGGACCATTTCCAACACAAATGTAGAATCAGAGAAAATACAAGCTTGAAATTCATAATTTAGGAAAATGTGGGACTGCTTTATGTCTCAAGAGAACAAAAATGCCCTTATCACCAAAACATGACTGTCCATGCAATGTATACCCCACTAAACCCACTTTCACACAGTAAAAATGTGGTATGCAGGGGTATACATAGTTTTCTCATTTTTGATCCAAAACATAGATCGTGGGCACTACTGAGAACCGTTTATCCAAGGCGTTCTAACGAGTACCCACAATCTATGTTTTGAGCCAAAATAAGAAAAATATTTAAAAATTTTCAGCTGAAATATTTCATTTTCAAAGGCCAAAAAAATCTCTGTATATTGCATGGGCATGTTTTCTTAATGGTTACAGCACCTCTAATTTTTGAAAATGATCTCTGAGAAGCAGGTTTTCTCAAGGTATGACTGTAAACTGTCATCAAATGCACAGCCTGAATAGGAGAAAATCACAAACCAGACCTACCCATTTATTGAGTTGGTATTGAGGTTTCACAGTTTCCAGTCTCTTGGCAATCCCTATATTCTCTCTCAGAATTTCATCATTGACTTTGTTTCTGTGGGGGTAGTTCAAGCTAAGAAAACAAGAAACAAAATGAGCTGCCACGTGAGAAAACTGGTCTTCAAGGTTTCTGACCAGGTCTGAAACCAACCGGCCTGTACAGTCTCAGGAGGAGGCTAGAAGCTTGAAATTTTGGAAATATGTTGAAGAGGAACTGTACTATCCATGTAGCGAAAATAAAAGGCGCTGATCAGCTGTGCAGTTACTGCACAGCTGATCTGCGCCTTTGCTTTCGCATATGCAGAAGTCCTGCTTTCTCATGACGTGGCTCAAATAAAGAACTAGTAAACAACCTACTAAGAAACACTTTGCCTACTGTTTGGCAGTTACAAAACAATATAACTGATGCCGATTTGTGCCTTTATTTTTCTCAGAAATCACGAAAACATGTCAGTGTAATGTATACCCCCCTGAACCCCACTTTTATATAGCAAAACTGGGGTATGCAGGGGTATACCTATTTTTCTTATTTTTACTCCAATACATAGATTGTGGGTACCAAAACATAGATTTTGGATCATGTACACACAATCTATGTTTTGAGCAAAAATGTTAAAAACATCACAAATTTTCCAATGAAAATTTTCAATTTTTAACTTGATTAAGAAAAATCTGTATATTACATGGGGCATGTTTTCGTAATGAGCTGAAAAACAGGTTTTCTGATGATGCAGCATCATTTTTTGTCAACTTTCAACTTAAGCCCGCTTGCTCAGTACAAACAAGCTTTGCCAAGATACAAAGCAAGCAATTTATCCTAACTGACGGACATGTAACATGATCGGCGTACATGGTCATCTTCAAATGCACTGCTTCTTTCCACATGCAAAAAATACTATCTTCTGTTTTTGTACCCCCAAAATGTCTCTAACCTAGTCGAAAATCCAAAGACATATCAGGAAAACATGTCTGTGTAATGTATACCCCCTTACATCCAACTTTAAAATAGCAAAACTGGGGTTTGCAGCAGTATACCTAATTTTCTTTTTTTGCTCCAAAACATATATTGTGGGTACTCTTTAGAACAGCATCGGTGAGGCGGTTCTAACATGTACCCACAATCTATGTTTTGAGCAAAAATTTTCAATTTTACAACTTAAAAAATCTCTGTACATTTAAATGGGCGTGTTTTCATTATATGTTCGAAAAGAAATACTAATTTATTTTAACAAAAGTACAAACCTTCTGATTTCATAGTTATTGTAATTATCGAGGTTCCCGCCGTATTTCATAATGGTCGTCATCTTGGTCAAGAGAAGCTTGTTTTCATAGTCAATCTGGGCTTGCCTTTCTTCGTCTTTCTGTTAAGAAAATTTGTTTGTTTTAATGTTTACACCCATGGTCAACATCAGGAAAACATGTCTGTGCAATGAATACCCCCTTAAACCCCACTTTTATATAGAAAAAAATAAATATTTTTGATCCAAAACATACATTGTGGGTACTTGTTAGAACCGCCTCAGTGAGGCGGTTCTAACGTGTACCCACAATGTATGTTTTGAGCGAAAATAAAAAAAAAAATTAAAAAAATTTGCAATGACATTTTCATTTTTACTTCTGAAAAAAAAAATCACTGTATATTGCATGGGCAAGATTTCATAATGAATAATCAAAGGTTTTGGTCATGTGGGAACAGTCATTTATCCATGCCAAAGGCAGATTACCAGTACCTTGTCACATTTGTTCCAACACTAACTGACAAATACTCTTCTTTAATCAACAGAAGAGAAAGAATGGTCTTCAAAATATTAATATATGTTAATGACAAAATTTGCATTAAAAAATTCTGCCAGACATAATAGGAATCAAATTGAGGGTTTGCTTTGATATGAAAGGGATATGCAACTGCTATTTGAGATATCACGCCCTGTCAGAAAGCAAAATGGAATGTGTGTCTGCCCATAAAATGCAGTTGGTAGTGGTTATAACCCAGAATAATATTTCAAGAAATTTATGGTTATCAGACTTAACTGACAACTTCATTCTCCATTCTCTTTAAAGACAAATTCAGGAAGTGAACCACTGATACAATCATGTTTCAATTAAACTGTGTAGAATTTAAGGCCAATGGATTTGTTACGATTGGTCAACAACCCAGATTAACAAAATGAACACAAGATTTGGCAATGTATTAACATACCATAATATTAAAAGGTGTGATATATCAAAATATAAGTTAAATCAGTTTATCGATCTTTATGGAATTAAACACAACATGAGAAAACCTAACATTTGATTTTATTTATCCTCGTAGACTCAAACCAATATATGGAAATCAGGAAGTCTGCTTTAGACTCAAATATTATTTGCTTATTTTGGAATAAACTTTCTGAAAAAAAGCTAAAGTGGTAATGGAAGTTACTTGTCTTGCATCTTTGCCATTAGTTTTAAAATATTCTCATGATTGGGCGTAAATTATTCTAAACTTTTTGACCTCTTTAAATTGTATTTGTAGGGTAAGAATAGCTCAATATTAAAACTCCAGGCATTAAATCTGATAACAGCTAGTATTTAAGCCGCGTCATGAGAAAACAGGATTACTGCCTATGCAAAAACAAAGGCGCAGATCAGCTTCGCAGTAACTGCTAAGCTGATCAGCACCTTTGTTTTCGCTACACGGATAGTACAATTTCTCTACTTCATAAATCCGAAATTTCAAGCTTCTAGCCTGCTTCTGTGACTGTACAGGCCGGTTTGTGTCAGACCTGGTCAGAACCCAAATAGCTGGTTTTCTCATGCACAGGCTCATTTGTTAACATATTTAAGACATGCATATGTCAATGACATGCTTATTACGTGAGGGGAATAACGATAGCATCTTGGGGATAAGCCCGTGTCACATAGTTCACGGCTGTATTATTGTTCACATGCCAATGCAATATACCATTCTTGTAAATGCTGTAAATTTCCATAATTTCTTCATGAGAAAAAAAGAGAATATGTTTCATAACTATGTTTACAACACCGGCCTTCAGTTCAACGTAGAATTTCCTATGCCAGTTGGGTCTACGCCGTTCTTAAGTTTGTAGGGTTTACGCCATTCTTAAGCTTGTGAGGTTTATGCCTTTCTTAAGCTTGTAGTGTTTATGCCGTTCTTAAGCTTGTAGGGGTTTACGCCATTCTTAAGAGTGTAGGGTTTACGCCATTGTTAAGTATGTAGGGTTTATGCCGTTCTTAAGCTTGTAGGGTTTATGCCATTCTTAAGCTTGTAGGGTTTATGCCGTTCTTAAGCTTGTAGGGTTTACGCCATTCTTAAGAGTGTAGGGTTTATACCATTGTTAAGCTTGTAGGGGTTATGCCCTTCTTAAACTTGTAGGGTTTATGCCGTTCTTAAGCTTGTAGGGCTTATGCCGTTCTTAAGCTTTTAGGGTTTACGCCGTTCTTAAGGTAGTAGGGTTTACGCCATTCTTAAGCTTGAATGGTTGACACCATTTTTAAGCTTGTAGGCTTTACGCCATTCTTAAACTTGTATGGTTTATGCCATGCTTAAGCTTGTAGGGTTTATGCCGTTCTTAAGCTTGGAAAGTTTACACCATTGTTAAGCTTGTAGGGTTAATGCTGTTCTTAAGCTTGTATGGTTTACCAAGTTCTTAAGTTAGGGTTTACGCCATTCTAAAGCTTGAAGGGTTTATGCCATTCTTAAGCTAGTAGGGTTTACACTGTTCTTAAGCTTGAAGGGTTTACACTGTTCTTAAGCTTGTAGGGTTTAAGCCATTTTTAAGCTTGTAGGGTTTATACCATTCTTAAGCTTGTAGGGTTTAAGCCATTCTTAAGCTTGTAGGGTTTAAGCCATTCTTAAGCTTGTAGGGTTTAAGCCATTCTTAAGCTTGTAGGGGCCGTTCTTAAGCTTGTAGGGTTTATGCCGTTCTTAAGCTTTTAGGGTTTACGCCGTTCTTAAGCTACTAGGGTTTACGCCATTCTTAAGCTTGAAGGGTTGACACCATTTTTAAGCTTGTAGGCTTTACGCCATTCTCAAACTTGTATGGTTTACGCCATGCTTAAGCTTGTTATGCTGTTCTTAAGCTAGCAGGGTTTACGCCATTTTTAAGCTTGGAGGTTGTAGGGATTACGCCGTTCTTAAGCTTGTAGGGTTTACGCCGTTCCTAAGCTTGTAGGGTTTGTGCTGTTCCTAAGCTTGTAGGGTTTACACTGTTCCTAAGCTTGTAGGGTTTACACTGTTCCTAAGCTTGTAGGGTTTATGCCATTCCTAAGCTTGTAGGGTTTACACTGTTCCTAAGCTTGTAGGGTTTACGCCATTTCTAAGCTTGTAGGGTTTACGCTGTTCCTAAGGTTGTAGGGTTTACGCCGCCAACCTCTTGATCCAGAGTTTGATGTTCCATCACTAGGCCACTGCAATTTATAATGGGTGCCCCTATACAATAGTGGTGCCCATTACTACTACCACACTCCAAATTTTTTCATAGAATCCTCTTGTCATACTAGCACCAATCACATTCTACTCATCAAAAATTATGTTTGTTCTGTTTCTATAGTCTTTATTCCTTTTCCATTATACGAATAAGATGCCAGTTTTGGAAGAAAGTATGTGAACTAAAAGTACAAGAAAACGTCCATAAGGATGCTCACCCGGAGTCATACGAACCCTGTCATGAGACAGGGTTTACGCTGTAACCGCGAAGCTGATCAGCACCTTTGTTTTCTCTACACGAATAGTACAGTTCCTCTACTTCCTAAATCGGAAATATCCAGCCACTAGCTTTTTTTTGGTTGCCCAGCTTGGTTTGTGTCAGACCTGTTCAAAAACCAAATTGCTTGTTTTCTCGTGATGCGGCTCATATTGTGGTTATTATAGCAGACCATGACCTAACCTGTTGATTTTTCTCAACAAATAAAATGATAGATCTAACATGGGGGCATTTTTCTGAATTGTAAGGAAAACATTGTAAGGATAAATTTGAGTCAATGAGTATTATTGCATAAATACCCCACACGATATCAACAGCCGTTTATTAATGAAGAGAAAGCCATGCATTAATATTGCAATTCACGTGCGCACGTGCTGTTTATACATGGCTTTTACGTATGCTCGTTACCGGGCACCATGCAAAGCACGTGCTAGTAATGAGAAACTGAAGTCCGCCCGAAACGAGCATAAAAAACTAAAGATTACGCTTATGAAAATGTGATGAGGCTGTAAAATATAGTGCACCATATTTCTTTCGTTACTGCACCTTATTTCTTCCCGTTTCTGCAGATTTTATGCAATAATAGCAATCAAAAATGATTTTGTCATTCATTAACATTCTCTAGGTCCCTCGGGAAGTGTTGAAAACCTCGGGCTTCGCCCTCGGTTTTCAACACTCCCCTCGGGACCTAGCGAATGTTAATGAATGGAAAATCATGTTTGATTGCTATTATTGCATAAAATTAGCAATATGGCATCTCTTTCTAGTTATCATAAGAGCCACTGCATAAGAAAACCAACAACATGTATAGGCCAAAACAAAGGCAGTAACTGCACAGCTGATCAGCTTGTTTAATTTTGCTGCACAGATAGTATAATCCCTCTACTTCTTAAATCCAAAATCTCATGCTTCCAGCCTGCCTCAGTGACACTGTACATGCTGGATTGTGTTGGACCTGGTTGAAAACCCAAAGTGTTGGCTTTCTCATACGAAGGCTCATGGTGACATCATTCCATCGTAACACAAACCACAATCTGCCGACATATGACTGAGAGTTGAGACTGTGGACTCATATTTTGCTGTACTAACATAATTGTGAAACCAACCATAGTCTAGTTAAAGAACTTGTTAAGAAAAAAAGTATTTTGGTCGTATATGGCATAAGATTATACATTTTTTGTGTGGCCTAGTTATTACTTAAATATCTGATAGAAAAGAATTATAATCGCATTGTGTATATATAGGATTTAATAACAGTATTTTATATTCAGATATTCTTAATTCAACACTGTATAAACTGATTCCACGCTTAATCTGCACTACTGCCTGAGAGGCAACACTCCGAAAAACCTATCTTTGAGGTTCAAGACTAGGCTAGAGTTTCATTACTTTAGATACATGTACAGATACATAAGCTATTTAACTCATTTACGCCTGGCGTCTCTTTTATGGGACATAGGCAAACAAAACAGCCCCAAATGTGAGGCCACAGAACGCGGCGTCCCATCTGGGGCTATTCTGTTTGCTTAGAGGATTTTCATAGAAAAATTGAATAAAATCATACCTGATGCCCCTAAGAACTGAAGTGGACTCGACCAAATGATAATGATGGGAGAATTCATTCATCAAATATGGGTTAAGCAGTATTACACCACACAGTACAGACCCCTGATGTACGCTGATCTGTAACTTTTAATTCGTATTTGATAATATGACAACAATAGCTTTTCTCAAAATGTCACTCGTCCGTAGTTTACTTTATAAGGACTGTCTATTTACAATAAATAGGAGGTTTGTGTACTTGGTGCTAAATTGCTCCCGATCAATTAAATAAATTATACTTGGATTTTTTTCAATGTGCAGGGCAGAGCTTAGCTAAGCCCAGCCTTGGATGATTTCATTGTTGAGAAAGGGTCCCAGAGTTGACAATGTATAATTGAAGTAAAGGTGACTATGCTTGTTGTCTTTGTGCTATACCTGTGTTTCACCTGAATGATTTCAAAATAGGCGAAGTGTATGGTAGACACACAAAAACATAAACATTTTGTTTCTAAAATATAACCATACAGCTACACTCAAATATTAGTTAGCCAATGCCTCTATTTTTGTCAACAACTCTTTGCTTTACTGATGGTACATGACCGCAGTAGAAGGTCAAAGTACCATTCGAAAAAATAAAGCGATTTGGAGAACCAGCTGATTTTTAGCTCACCTGAGCCGTCAGGCTCACAAGGTGAGCTTATAGTATACACATGCTCCGTCGTCCGTCCGTCCGTCGTCCGTCCGTTGTCCGTCGTCCACCATTTTCAAAGATCTTCTCCTCTGAAACCGCTTGGCCAATCAAAGCCAAATTTTACATGAAGCATCTATGGGAAGGGGGAACCAATGTGTATATAAATAATCCAGGTCACACGACCAAGATGGCCACCATGCCCATATATGGTAAAAACCCTTCAAAAATCTTCTTCTCCGGAACCACTGGACCGATTTCAACCAAACTTGGCATGAAGCATTAATGGCTCAAGCACTACAATGTGTATATAAATCATGACCCTATGATGACCTTGACCTATTTTACGGCAAGGTCAACATAGGTTGCGAATGCATTTGAATGGGAAAAATTGTAAAATTGTCATTTAAAGGAAAAATCTTGCAGAAAATGAGCAGTAGGACTGAATATTAATGATTCTGAAAAAAATTGGGCACCAGGGGCTCATCCGCCCCCACCCCGGGGCAATATACATGTATATCTCCATAATATTCAAACATCTTCTCCTCTGAAACCGCTTGGCCAATCAAAGCGAAATTTTATGTGAAGCATCAATAGGAAGGGGTAACAAATATGTATATAAAAAATCCAGGTCACATGACCAAGATGGCCGCCATGCCCATATATGGTAAAAACCATTCAAAAATCTTCTTCTCCAGAACCGGTTGACCGATTTCAACGAAACTTGGCACGAAGCATCGATGGCTCAAGCACTACAATGTATATATAAATCATGACCCTGTGATGACCTTGACCTATTTTACGGGAAGGTCAACATAGGTCACCAATGCATTTGAATGGGGGAAACTTTTAAAATGTCATTTAAAGTGAAAGTCTTGCAGGAAATGGGCAGTAGGACTGGATATTAATGATTCTGAAAAAAATTGGACCCCAGGGGCTCATGTGCCCCCACCCCGGGGCAATATACATGTATATTTCCATAATATTCAAACGTCTTCTCCTCTGAAACCGCTTGGCCAAACAAAGCCAAATTTTAAGTGAAGCATCTATAAAATGGGAGAATCAATGTGTATATAAATAATCTAGGTCACATGACCAAGATGGCCTCCATGCCCATATATGGTAAAAACCCATCAAAAATCATCTCCTCTGAAACCAATAGACTGATTTAAAGGAAACTTGGCGTGAGGCATCGATGGCTAAAGTACTCCAATGTATATATAAATCATGACCCTGTGATGACCTTGACCAAGTTTATGGCAAGGTCAACAGGGGTTGCCTGTGCATCTGAATTGGGAAAACTGTTAAAATGTCATTTGAAGGAAAAAGCCAACAGGAAATTGGCAAATGGACAGAATATTGAAGATTCTGAAAAAAGAAAATGGCCCAAGGGCTTATCTGCCCCTGCACTGGAGTTAAATACCATAATATTCAAACATGTTTATTGGTATATGCAGCTGATCTCAGGTTAGCGTTTACAGGACCATTGGTCCTCTGGTTACTTATTTTTCCTACAAGGTCAGCTCGGTCAAATTAGCAGCAAATTTGCTGCATCAAAAGCGGTCAAGTAAGCAGCAATTTTTCTGCAGCAAAATCTGTCATGTTACATGTAGCAGCAATTTTGCTACAACAAAAGCAGTCAAGTTAACGGCAATTTTGCTTGCAGCGTTAATATTAAATTTGCTGCAGCAAAATACAGTCAAGTTAGCGGCAATTTTGCTGCAGCGAAATTGGTCAAGAAAGCAGCTATTTTGCTACAGCGAAAAGCAGTCAAGTAAGCAACAATATCGCTTGCAGCGAACATTTTTGTCGCAGATTGATTTGGCTTTAATCTAGGTGATAGCGCATAAGAAAATGACATTTAATGCCACAATCACATCTTTTCGACGTCACCTACGATCCATGTAAGTGTTTGCCGCCATTTTTTTTAATATCTTATTATTATTTTTTTTCTTTTTTTCTTTTTCGTTTGGCTGTGATCGCTATGTAGAAAAAGATGATGAATGCTGCAACAGAACTTTTCTAGACCACATATTACCAACATTATGGAAAATGTTGCCGATTTTTACAGTTTCGTCTGGCTGTGAGTGCTATAGGAAACGAATACTTATGCCGCAAACAAGACTTTTCTATCCCACCCATAACATAGCTTAATGACAAAAGTTCCCTGCCAACAGTAAAAGTGTCCATAGATTGCAGAGTAATAGGTGGGATATAAAACGTCTGTTTGTGATGACATTCATCATTGTTTCTTATAGACGTTGCGTCAGAAGTTGCCGTCATAGCGCTCATAGACAGACTTAAACGAAAATGAGAGACTGAATTGTGCCGTAGTTCACCTCAGTGATTTGCTTATCAGTGTAAGCTTCAAGATAGACGATGATACTCTGGAGCTTTGTCTGTATGAACAACAGACAATAGGTGGCAAAAAGTTTCGATGCCACTATCTTGACCATTTATTTATTTATTTATTTATTTATTTATTTTTGTTATTTTCATTTTTTTGCTGCTGCTGCTGCTGCAACAGATTCGCTGCTAACTTGACTGAGCTGTCAGTAACACTTTACAGATCCGTACTGTGACTTCCAGTAAGAAGTTATTGCGCTTTTTTTCTGCTGCTTCCATTAGTAAATTAGTAATTTAAAGTAAGCCTGCATCATTTGAGCCGCAACGCAAGAAAACCGGTCTTTGGGGTTTCCGACCAGGTCCGACACAAACCGGCCTGTGCAGCTACAGAAGCAGGCTAGAAGCTTGAAATTTCGGATTAAGAAAGAAGAGGAAGTGTACTATCCGTGTAGCGAAAACTAAGGCGCTGATCAGCTTCGCAGTTACTGCGAAGCTGATCTGCGCCTTTGTTTTCACATAGGCAAAAATCCGGTTTTCTCATGACGCGGCTCATTTGATATTTAATTGTATCAGAATTAAAGTTTTAAACTTGAAACAACAAGAATGTTTACCAGGCATTTACTAAGGGGGTTTTCAATATGGTCATACATAAATACAGTCATGCAGAATATTTTTTCTGTGACAGTATGTGTTTACCCATCATTTTCAGTGCATGAGGTTAAATTTTGACACTGATTGGTTCAACAATAACAAGTGGGTCAAAGTAACAGTCCAAGTGAGAACTACCTATTTTTAAATGTAATGGTCAACTTTGTCATTGTCAATCAAAAATTGACAGGCTCCGCCCTGCACATTGAAAAAAATCAGACTATATCCTTTTAGTTTCTTTATGATTTTTCATGCAGCACATAATTTAACAATGGTTCTTTAAGAATGGTAAATACAGAAGCTATTTTGAGAGGAAAAAATCAATTTCAGTATAGCCATTGTTTGGCATACATGCGATATCTCCCTATTTCTGAGGAATCTCCCTATTTTTGAGCAAATCTCCCTATTTGGAATTTCAAAATTTCCCTATATAACATACAGTAGGTGGACAAAAGTATTCGTCACTTTTTAAAACTCCATAGACTTCAATGTATTTTCACGTTTACAAGAAAAATTATCATGTCGCTCCTGGTCAACATATCTTATTGATTTTGGTCTCATTTAAAAGTGAAATAATTAAAGCAATAAATAAAGGTCATTTGATAAAGTTTCGGCATTGCATTTTTCAAATGTGACCGCTTAAAGTTTAAGGAAATTTTGAAAAAGTCACTTTCCCATTGACGTCAATGGTGACGTTGCCCAAAAATTGTCAAAAATAATTTCACATTTTTTTAAACAGTTGGTACTTTAAAATGCGTGAATAAAATAAAATTAAAATACCTTTGTTTATTGCTATATTTATTCCACCTTAAAATGACACCAAGAACATAAAAATATCTTTACCAGGAGAGACAGGATATTTTTTCGCGTCAACATGAAAATACATGGAAGTCTATGGAGTTTTCAAAACGTGACGAATACTTTTGTCCACCTTCTGTACATCTACCTATTTCACATTTCTGACCTACCTATTAGAAATCAAGACTTTCCTTCTTTGTTTAATCATTCTCCCTACATGTATTTGGAAAAGTAAATCTCCCTATTTTGCTTCTCAGTTATATCACATGTATGTCTTTTGGTAAGTGTAGAATGGCCGTCAATGTTAGTCCCGTATGGTGTTATGCAAAGCAAAGATAGTGTGACTACACTGTTGCCCCTTTATAACACTATCATTAGGGTCCATAGCAGAATTTGGTGAATTGCTTCATAAAGTCTTCAAACGTAAACTGGGAAAATGTCTTTGCCAGCCAAAGAATAGTAATGTTACAATACAGGCAAAACCAACTGCATTGTTTATATTGAGGTTAAACATCCCTGTCAACAATTTTTCAGTCATGTAGGGAAGGAACCACTGCTTCCGTAGTATTAACCAGTAATCTGGGGAGCATACCGGTATGTGTTTTTCTCAAGGACACAAGACGGTGCAGGCAGTGGGGATCAAACCCAGGACCTCTCGATTCACAGTCCGATGCTCTACCACTATACCACCACACTCCCCAAACCAACTTTGAGGGAGTAGCATTATGAAGGGGCTGGGTAATGCCAGGCTATAACAAGGTTTAGACAAACACATGAGTCGCGACACTAGAAAACCAGTCTTCAGGGTTTCAAACAAGGTCTGACACAAACCAGCCTGTACAGTCACAGAAGCAGGCTAGAGGCTTGAAATTTTGGCAATAAGTATGAGAGGAATTGTACTATCCAAGAAGCGAAAACAAAGGCACTGATCAGATTTGCAGTTACTGCGAAGCTGATCTGCGCCTTTGTTTTCGCATGGGCCAAAATCCCGTTTCATCATGACGCGGCTCACATAATTATGCCTTTGCAGCTTAGTTTCTAATTTGTAATCCTTATAATTATGTCATTGCAAATACATGTAACCTCGTTACAATACAATTTCATTATAACATAGTCCATTATATTTTTGTTTCCAAGAAAAAAACAAGAGTTAAAATATTGTATGATGAAAAAGTTAAAAAGATGAACCAAGATTTACTTGAATACCAACCAAAGATGTACTATCTTCTTAAGGTCAATGTGGGCACTATTCTGAGAGTTATCTTACCTGAACCTGTTTCAGCCTGAGAAGGAGATGATTGTGTTTCTTTGGTGGTTCTGTGTCCAGACGGTGCCGCATGTGGTGCATCTGAAATGACACATGTATACACTAACAGGACTCATTTATACATCAAAACAGATTTGCTTTGGTTTTGGTATGGCTCAATGTCCCTGTCAACAATATTACAGTCATGTCAGGAACTCAGGATGCAACTACCACATCTTGGATATAAAAAATAGTACGATGGGCAGCGTACTAAAACAGAGGCTGGGGTTAGTAACTTGAAGGCATCGTAAGTTCCCCTACTTACAACATAGTACTATAGGTCTTAAGATGACCCCCTTAAAATGTATGCCCTTGCTATTTCAGTTACCCTAATCTATCTTAACTTTTTGAAACGAAAGGTACCACTTCCAAAGATAAGACAATGCTAAGGTGGGCTTGAGCTGACCATAAAGGATGCTGTTAAGTTGTTGCTGTAACTTAAGGTCCTTTTGGGTTATTCACCATAATCAATAAGAGATACTTAAGTTGGTCGTAAGTTGATCTTAAGCTTAAGATGGCTTTGAGTTACCAACCCCTGGCTTCCATGGAAGCACACATCATTTTGCAGGTTTTCAGTGTGAAGCTACTGTTATTCAAGAATCCATTTTCTCTTAAACACTTAATTAGCGCTATTGAATTTTGTCTGGCGAAAAACAATCAATGTTTTCCTTATTCAGTGCTTGATTTGGAAACATTTCTTGCATATAAATGCTGATCATGCATAATAAATTGCGTAACAGCCATTGCAACAAATACAAAATTTGTGTACATTTTCTAAGATTTCGGATACCCAATACATTGTATTTTCTTTATTCATACATTGACAAATGAGCTGCATCATGGGAAAATCAGATTTTGCCTATGCGAAAACAAAGACGCAGATCAGCTTCGCAGTAGCTGCACAGCTGATAAGTGCCTTTGTTTCTGCTACACGGACAGTACAATTCCTCTTCTTCCTCAATCTGAAAGGTTTTCGGAAGATTTCATAGGTTTCCCGCCCAAAATTTGAGTGTTTCTGGCAGCTTCTGTGTGATTTGTATGGAAAATATGTTGCATTCTCCGTAAAATTCAACAATTGATCAATGCAACAACATGGTGGAAACCTCTTGATGTTACAAACACGCAGCATAAATCTATGTCAAAGGGGGAGGGGGTCAGATTTTTTCAAAAAAATATTTTGTCAGAAAACATATTTTTCGCAATAGATTATCAAGGAACTGCTACAATATGCTTATTGCAACCAAAAATTTTGGGTAGAAACTATTTATCCACGAATAACAGGTACAGCATCTTTATTAGATTTATAACTGTAAACAGCACTGTCCATCACTTATGCAAAAACCTGTACCTTAAATATACTATGCAAAATGAATTAAGCAGCTTTTACTTTGAACAGTGACTCTATATGTTTTGTAGACATTAGGGAAGTTCTTCTGACAATGGCTTGCATGTATCAAATTATGGTAGAACCAATATTTGTGTGATGCTGAAGTGACATTTGATTTTAAGCCCATGGAGGCATATCTCAAGTAAAAAATAAACCATCAAATATTGATAAACATATTTTGCACAGTATATCTATATGCATTATAAGTGTACACTTTGTGTATACGACAGTCAATCTGTTCATTCAGGTAGAACATACATATACAGTATATTTCCATAGCCTTGGTGAATTACAAATAATGGACCTGGCCCAATTTATCGGTTTTGGGGCTTTTTGACAGCCTTCCCCCCCCTTGCCCAAACATGGCATTTGGATATAATATGTCATTTGCAAAATTACAGTTGTGTTCAAAATATTTTGGTTGGGCAAGTGGGGGAACATGGTTTTATAAAAGGTTTCCTATTTCCTATATGATGCTATACTAAATTCAAAGATTTTGCCCAATTTTTAAAGAAGTCACTGCTTCAGTTACACAGAATATTACCTGCCTAAATACAATAGAAACTAATTTTTCAACTGCAATAAACTCCATTTCAGTGCCTGGAACGAGAGATTTTGAAAATTTCTTGGGCATTTCACAAAAGAAATCTTCCGAAAACCTTTCAAGCTTCTAGCCATGTTCTGTAGCTGCACAGGCCGGTTTATGTCAGACCTGGTCTGGAATGGCAGACCTGGTCTGAAATCCCAAAGACCTGTTATCTAGCATCCCGGCACATATGTCATGCCATATTAATTGAGTCTGCTCTGGGTCTATAATATTTTCCTGGAATCTTGGTAATCAAAAAACTAACATAGTACATGTATCATCATGGTACATACAAATGAGTGGATACCTATTCCCTCCCAAGCCAGGGGTTAAAAATTATTAAACTTTTCAATTTTTACTAAAATAAAATACATGCCATGGGATTTCTGTGGGTTTTACGCAATATATGGATGGCAGGTCAGGGGTAGATCCAGGATTTTTGGTGAGGGGTTCAAACCTATTTAGGGGGGTTTGTTTTTATACTTTTACCAATATTTTCTCAAATTTCCTAAAGAGAATGAAATAATTTGGTCACAGAGGAGGGTTCGAGCGAACCCCCCAAAGACCCTCTAAATCCGCCACTGCAGGTTTCCCTTTATAATGAATATTTGAAGGCATTCTGTCAGCACACTGAGCCACATTAATTGACCCATTTGTGATGATTAGATGAGCCCACTTTCATCTTTATGGGATTTTACGACTTGAAATTTTTCTTCCACTTTTCTATAAAAAAATCCTCTAAGCGAACAGAATAGCCCCAGACGGAATGTCGCGTTCTTTGGCATCAAATCTGGAGCTATACTATTTGCCTAGGCCCCATAAATGCGATGCCAGAATAAAAGGAAACCTTTTTAGTGCCCACAGACTGTTATTTAATAGCCTTTCCTCAAAGAAAACAATCAATTGTTTATGATGCTGGTTACTAGTGTCATCAACACTGTCCCTTGACAATTACAAAACATATTTAAAACACACAGCAGCAATTGTTCAATATGAGCCGCCGTATGGGAAAACTAACAATCTGCATAGGCGAAAACAAAGGCGCAGATCAGCTTCGCAGTAATTCCCAGTCAACAATATTTCAATCATGTTGGGCCGTCTAATTACTTCAACTTCCCAGTCAACAATATTTTAATCATGTTGGGCCGTCCAATTACTTCAAATTCCCAGTCAACATATTTCAATCATGTTGGGCCATCCAATTACTTCAACTTCCCATTCAACAATATTTCAATCATGTTGGGCCATCCAATTACTTCAACTTCCCAGTCAACAATATTTCAGTCATGTTGGGCCGTCCAATTACTTCAACTTCCCAGTCAACAATATTTCAATCATGTTGGGCCGTCCAAATACTTCAACTTCCCAGTCAACAATATTTCAATCATGTTGGGCCGTCCAATTACTTCAACTTCCCAGTCAACAATATTTCAATCATGTTGGGCCATCCAATTACTTCAACTTCCCAGTCAACAATATTTCAATCATGTTGGGCCATCCAATTACTTCAACTTCCCAGTCAACAATATTTCAATCATGTTGGGCCATTCAATTACTTCAACTTCCCAGTCAACAATATTTCAATCATGTTGGGCCATCCAATTACTTCAACTTCCCAGTCAACAATATTTCAATCATGTTGGGCCGTCAAATTACTTCAACTTCCCAGTCAACAAGATTTCAGTCATATTGGGTCGTCCAATTACTTCAACTTCCCAGTCAACAATATTTCAATCAAGTTGGGCCATCAAAATACTTCAACTTCCCAGTCAACAATATTTCAATCATATTGGGCCATCCAATTACTTCAACTTCCCAGTCAACAATATTTCAATCAAGTTGGGCCATCAAAATACTTCAACTTCCCAGTCAACAATATTTCAATCATATTGGGCCGTCCAATTACTTCAACTTCCCAGTCAACAATATTTCAATCATATTGGGCCATCCAATTACTTCTACTTCCCAGTCAACAATATTTCAATCATATTGGGCCATCCAATTACTTCAACTTCCAAGTCAACAATATTTCAATCAAGTTGGGCCATCAAAATACTTCAACTTCCCAGTCAACAATATTTCAATCATGTTGGGCTGTCCAATTACTTCAACTTCCCAGTCAACAATATTTCAATCATGTTGGGCCGTCCAATTACTTCAACTTCCCAGTCAACAATATTTCAATCATGTTGGGCCATCCAATTACTTCAACTTCCCAGTCAACAATATTTCAATCATGTTGGGCCATCAAAATACTTCAATTTCCCAGTCAACAATATTTCAATCATGTTGGGCCGTCCAATTACTTCAACTTCCCAGTCAACAATATTTCAATCATGTTGGACCGTCCAATTACTTCAACTTCCCAGTGAACAATATTTCAATCATGTTGGGCCATCCAATTACTTCAACTTCCCAGTCAACAAGATTTCAGTCATGTTGGGTCCTCCAATTACTTCAACTTCCCAGTCAACAAGATTTCAATCATGTTGGGCTGTCCAATTACTTCAAAATTCCCAGTCAACAATATTTCAATCATGTTGGGCCGTCTAATTACTTCAACTTCCCAGTCAACAATATTTCAATCATGTTGGGCCGTCCAATTACTTCAAATTCCCAGTCAACAATATTTCAATCATGTTGGGCCGTCAAATTACTTCAACTTCCCAGTCAACAAGATTTCAGTCATATTGGGTCATCCAATTACTTCAACTTCCCAGTCAACAATATTTCAATCAAGTTGGGCCATCAAAATACTTCAACTTCCCAGTCAACAATATTTCAATCATATTGGGCCATCCAATTACTTCAACTTCCCAGTCAACAATATTTCAATCAAGTTGGGCCATCAAAATACTTCAACTTCCCAGTCAACAATATTTCAATCATATTGGGCCGTCCAATTACTTCAACTTCCCAGTCAACAATATTTCAATCATATTGGGCCATCCAATTACTTCTACTTCCCAGTCAACAATATTTCAATCATATTGGGCCATCCAATTACTTCAACTTCCAAGTCAACAATATTTCAATCAAGTTGGGCCATCAAAATACTTCAACTTCCCAGTCAACAATATTTCAATCATGTTGGGCCGTCCAATTACTTCAACTTCCCAGTCAACAATATTTCAATCATGTTGGGCCATCCAATTACTTCAACTTCCCAGTCAACAATATTTCAATCATGTTGGGCCATCAAAATACTTCAATTTCCCAGTCAACAATATTTCAATCATGTTGGGCCGTCCAATTACTTCAACTTCCCAGTCAACAATATTTCAATCATGTTGGACCGTCCAATTACTTCAACTTCCCAGTGAACAATATTTCAATCATGTTGGGCCATCCAATTACTTCAACTTCCCAGTCAACAAGATTTCAGTCATGTTGGGTCCTCCAATTACTTCAACTTCCCAGTCAACAAGATTTCAATCATGTTGGGCTGTCCAATTACTTCAAAATTCCCAGTCAACAATATTTCAATCATGTTGGGCCGTCTAATTACTTCAACTTCCCAGTCAACAATATTTCAATCATGTTGGGCCATCCAATTACTTCAAATTCCCAGTCAACAATATTTCAATCATGTTGGGCTGTCCAATTACTTCAAATTCCCAGTCAACAATATTTCAATCATGTTGGGCTTTCAATTACTTCAACTTCCCAACCAACAATATTTCAATCATGTTGGGCCGTCCAATTACTTCTACTTCCCAGTCAACAATATTTCAATCATGTTGGGCCATCCAATTACTTCAACTTCCCAATCAACAATATTTCAATCATTTTGGGCCGTCCAATTACTTCAACTTCCCAGTCAACAATACTTCAATCATG
Source organism: Rugalucina vietnamica (assembly GCA_964017185.1). Taxonomy (NCBI): domain Eukaryota; kingdom Metazoa; phylum Mollusca; class Bivalvia; order Lucinida; family Lucinidae; genus Rugalucina; species Rugalucina vietnamica. Next base: position 3,715,823 of record OZ024872.1, read on the forward strand.
TTGGGCCGTCCAATTACTTCAACTTCCCAGTCAACAATACTTCAATCATGTTGGGCCGTCCAATTACTTCAACTTCCCAGTCAAGAATATTTCAATCATGTTGGGCCTTCCAATTACTTCTACTTCCCAGTCAACAATATTTCAATCATATTGGGCCTTCCAATTACTTCAACTTCCCAATCAACAATATTTCAATCATGTTGGGCCGGGACCAATGATACTTCCCAGGTACATTAACAATATGGCAAATATAGGTATCAAGCCCAGGCACACTCACTGAAGTATCATACACTCTACCACAATGCTACTTCTCAGCAGGGTCTCTATAGAAGACCCTGCTCTCAGGCACATTCTTCCACAAGTTGCATACAAAAGCAAAGATGTTTCTTATAAATGAGCTGTCTCTTGGGAAAACCAACAATGTGGTTTTCGAACAGGTCCGACACAAACCAGGCTGTACTCCCGGGGCTGTACTATCACAGAAGATAGCTAGAGACTAGAAATTTTGGATTTAGTAAGTAGAGGAATTGTACTATCTGTGTAGTGAAAACAAAGGCGCTGATCAGCTTCGCAGTTACTGCGAAGCTGATCTGCGCCTTTGTTTTCGCTATTCAGATTGTTGGTTTTCCCATGAGGCGGCTCAAATGTGGTGTTATGTGAAAGATCTTCCAGTAACAATGATACTGGGGCTGAATTAATTTGTCAACAAAAAGATAAGAGGTTTCATTAACAGTAGACTGATTGACCAATAATGAGAGAGATATGTCTCACTAAAATCAATTAATGCCACTGCGTTCAAGATAACCCTTACATTAAGTCAACAAATAACAGGGCAAAGTGAAATTTAGTGTTTGAATAAATCATTATAACACCCAATACTGTCAAAGTAAGGTAGAAAGTCAACTAAGTCTAGTGCCAGTTCAATGCTGAATTTTTATTTCTTCATTTTTAAAGCTGTCATTAAGAAAAACATGCCAATAAAATTTACAAAGATTTTTAAAGCTGCTAAGATAGCAAATTTTCATTAGAAACCTATGATATTTTTAACAATTTTGCTCAATGCATTGATTGTGGGTAACAAGTTTACAACCACAACCTATGTTTTGGATCAAAAATAAGAAAATAGGTAAACCCCTTTTACTATACTGAGTTCCACAGCTAACGCAACTCGTCATCAAATTTTTAATAACATTTTGTGATTTCAGTCGATTCATCCGAAATTCCGAATATATGTAGTCAAACCATTTTCGAAGACGACCTGTAAAAATCAGCCGTCAAACCTTTTTCGTTCGCATACAATTGTGTGGAAACTGGCAAAGGGGTCATTTTCAAAAATTTAGGAAATCAGCAATTTTAATGAATTTCTGCCTAAACTGTGCAAACCACCCGAATCTAAAGCAAAGAAACACATTGAAAAAACGACTTTCCCATAGCTGAAATACACTTTATTCAATAGGGCTAGGTTGCCAACACAAAATAAAGCATGTTGTTGACATCTGCATTGACGTCGACCATGTGACCAAGTGACGTTGAACGCCTAAAAACAAGCATTTTTCGGGTACTGAAAATCAATGTTAATTTCTGGAGTTGAGCCGTGGGTTTCAATGTTGGTATTGCCATAGACTCATCGGAAGATCGTCCAGAATTTGAATCATGTGAATTGTTTTGAAAAATTTCGAGCCCGCGCGTGCAGCTCACGGGAAATGCAGTTTTGTACCCTGGGGTGTGTTCCCGCGCATACGCACTAAAATCACAGATTTGATAACATGCAATGATTTTCGAGTCATTTTAATGATGATAGTCCGCAAAAAGTTTTCACATAACTGACCAATGTAAAAGAAGAGAGGAAAAAATAAAAGTGCTTTGGCTGTGGAACTCAGTATATGTAAAAATGGTGCTTAAGAGGAAATACTTTTCTTGGACATGTATTCCTGGTGGTTAAATTAGCATTTTTGATGAAAATAAAAAAAAAAATGCTAACATTTTAAAACCTAACAGAGCTATTCCTGTCCTATTTAATCTAAATGATATTTCAATCATTTTCAGTTGCTGTAAAACTTGATTGACTGGATGCTCTGGACCAGACATCACAAAAACATATCCGTGTAATGTCGAGGCGGTTCTAACATGTACCCTCAATCTATGTTTTGAGCAAAAATATCAAATTTTTCAGCTGAAAAATTTTCAATTTTTAAAGCTCAAAAATCTCTGTTTATTACATGGACAAGTTTTCGTAATGGAAACTATTACCTTGTCAGCCTTTTTGCCACAGTCCTATTATATTACATCTTTGGGTTTAAACAGAAAATCTGATGAAATTCTTGAATCCCAGCAAAGTAAAAGTAATTTATTTCTGTCTAAGAAGTTAAATGTATAAAAGTGCTTTTTACTGAAGGCCAGGTCTATTATAATTTTGTTCAAATCAAGATATAAGATTACAGTTTTATTAAACACAGTTGAAAATTCTCAAGATCTTCAATAGATGAATTTTAATATCATACCAAAGCACTTCATGAAGAGAGTTCTTTCAGTTTTATACAAAACTTTTTATCATGATAACAACATATACAATGTGTAAAACCAATTTACAATCTTAACCTAAAGCTTGTCATGCATTCAAATCTTAGAGCAAATTTTCATGAATTTTTATATAGATCTGACAAAATACAAATGAGATCAGACCATCTTCATTACGAAAACATGCCTATGCAATATACAGTGATTTTTAAAATTGTAAATAATGAAAATTTTCAGTAGAAAACTTTTGATATTTTTCTTATTTTTGCTCAAAACATAGATTGTGGGTACACGTTAGAACTGCCTCGCCGAGGCGGTTCTAACGAGTACCCACAAATCTATGTTTTGGAGCAAAAATAAGAAAAATAGGTGTACCCCTGCATACCCCAGTTTTGCTATGTAAAAGTGGGGTTCAAAGGGGTATACATGTCACGGGCATGTTTTCGTGATGCTTCCTCATATTAAAATTTCAAAGACTGAATTTTAATGGTAAATAACGTTACATATATCCTACTTTGGTGGTATACTGAAATGAGCCACATCATGAGAAAACTAACAATGAGGTTTCCAAACAGGTTCAACACAAACCAAGCTGTACAAGCAAAGAAAATGGCTAGAAGCTGGAAATTTTGAATTTAGAAAGCAGAGGAATTATTCTATCCGTCTAGAGAAAACGAAGGAGCTGATCTGCGCCTTTGTTTCTGTATATGCAAAATGTTTGTTTTCTCATGGTGTGGCTCAAATGATCTCATGTTAAAGAAATTGTGTTTTGTTTGTCTAGTGAATTATAGTTCTCCTCCAACTTTTGTGCTTTTTTAAAAAGAAATTTTTGTCGCGGTAAGAAGAATGAGAAATCCAAAGAACAAAATACAAAGTATAGGCATTACATTTGGACCAAATAAATAGCTAATATTACACTTAATTTCGCTGTCACTAGGCTACTACACAAAGCTGAAATAATTAGTGAAAAAAAAAAACATTTTAAGTAAAACTGATAATGGTTTTTATTGTCAGCAAAATGTCACATGTATCAAAACTTGCAGGGTTCCCACTGCATTTTGAAACTGAGGGTATATTTGACCTTTTTCCTCATTTTTGTACCTCCAATGTATAAACTATATAGAGACCCCCTTTAATTTTGGGGGTACACAGTGGCGGATTTAGAGGGGGTTCAAGGGGTTCGCTCGAACCCCCATCTGGAGCCTAAATATTTCATTTTCATGGGGAATTTCAACATACATGTGATACCTCCCTCATCATCAGGGAGACTCCAGGAAATGAGCCGTAAAATTGGACAAATTTCTTCTAAAATGAGCCACTTTTTAACAAAAATTCAAAATCTCCCTGAAATAAATCAGAAATTTTCCTATATATTCTATACATTTTTCAAAAATCTCCCTGAAATGAAAGAAAAATCTCCCTGATTCCTCTTTCAAACTCATCACATGTATGTTTCAATAAATTTTGTGTAAAATTAGGCAATCGAACCCCCTTCTTTACATTTGAACCCCCTCCTCACAAATCCTGGATCCGCCCCTGGTACAAGCCTAATTTTGGGGGTAAAAAAAACCTGTAGAGGGTAAATGGGAATGCTGAAAAGACTGTCAGACAGGTTTCGTTTTATCATAATCATCACTAGATCATAGACATGTATTATTAATTTTGCAGAATAAATTTTTAATCTTTGAATCTTTTTACTATTATTTCATACATGTGATACCTCCCTCATCATCAGGGAGACTCCAGGAAATGAGCCATAAAATTGGTAAAAATTCTTTAAAAAAGTACCACTTTTTGACAAAAATTCAAAATCTCCCTGAAATCAATTAGGAATTTTCCTATATATTCTATACATTTTTCAAGAATCTCCCTGAAATGGAAGAAAAATCTCCCTGATTCCTCTTTGAAACTCATCACATGTATGTTATTTCACAGTAAAATTGTCATGAATGCTTCTTTTACACTTTATTTTCATTGTTACACCTGGACCTCTTCATTATACGTTTCTTCACACCACGGTTTTGGATGTAAAACGGATCACTCTTGGACCCCAAATATATTCATAGATTTTACTCGTTACAACACGGATTGGATAGCTAACATGGAAATAGGCTTGGACCCCAACAATTATTAATAATGTAAAAAGAGGTTGAGGTGGTATATTTTATTTTTCTCTAATAAAGGTCAAAATATTTAAAATATATTTATATGTCATAGCAGGATGATCTGAATAATCAGCTTAATTGAGCTTAAAATCAAATGTCACATAAAAAAAACACACTTGCACATGCATATTAAGGGAAAACAATTGTTTTAGTTTCTTAAAACTAATGACAAACTAAAAAAAGAAAAAAATGATAAGAGTTTGTTTATACCTTCTGCTGGTGCATCTTATAAGCCCTGTCTTGTTCATATCTCTGTAGTAACTTGCTGGCAGCTGGGAAATTCCCGGTCCCGAGACTGGTGGCGTGGCGCGGCATTGTTACTCCAACCTCAATAAATAAGTTTCACTGTTTATATTTGAATCAAAGTAAATCTTAATAATGTTTTTTGTGTTCTTTCCTACATGAGGTTGTCAATAAATTTAATATTGCAGTGAAAAATGTACTTGTACCAGATCCATGAAATTTCTGTTATTTTTTTAACTGCATGCAAGGATTATTTATTAATTTGCTTAATCATTATCCGTTTAATTGGTATCAATTGCACCTGTGGGAATCACATTTCGCACCATTAGTTAATTCAATAAACTTCAATAGAAAACTGTGAACCATATATTTTCCATAACTAATTCCTCTCTAGGGAATAGTAACAGTAAATGTTACGCTTGAAATGCCCACGATTAAATAAAACCAAGATCAATACAAGATTCACTGTGACACAGACAATTGAAGGCAATCAACAGTACTAATCTGTTTCTCTATTTACCATAGCCATTCACATGTTCTAATCGAATATACCTGTATATACACCTGAGGTCGTTGCTATGGAACTGGGGTCAACATTATTGCTGGAAACCAGCAGACCAGTAATGGGCAATATGTTGGATCAGTTTTGAAATTGTGTTGACGGCTTGTTGGCAGAATGAGCAGCTGACATTGAAGAGCATTATCAGAATGAACTGAGGGGCGTGATTGGCACAAAAGTATTTCTAGCATGTGCTTTTGAAAAGTAAAACAAGAGAAATCAATATTATTAATATCGAAAAATTTTGGTGTTTACAGTCTCTTAAAAATAATAAGCCGGATATAATTTGAGAAATCAATCGGGCCACTTCGGTCTATAAAACAAAATCTGCGTAGATTCATTTTCTCACTCAACTTGTCTTATCCCGTAATCTGGTAATATACCTATCTATCTATCTTTTCACACTGCAGCACCCTCTTTCGAGTATTGTGTGCCGTTGCGCTGTCAGTGCAAGAATAAAAAAAGATTATAGGAGATAAAAAGTGCAACAGCAAGACTTGATAAAAGATCAAAGTGTTAGTGAGTGAAGAGGATGTAAGATTAAAAAGGTACAAGTAGGCAACGATCAGGAAAAGGCACAATCAGAAAAAGATTCCCACTCCAAAAACCGAGGTGGGAAAAAACTAAATGAACAATCAGGTACTTATACCATGAAAACATCGTAAGCCGAATGAGCAGCTATTTTCCCAATAGGTGGCCACTCAGTTACCTAAACTTAACTAAAAATATGATAACATACATAAGGCGCCAACAACACAAAACATTTTAAACACCAAGATATAAAACAATAAGAACCACCACAGAAGTATTGCCTTGGAACGATCAGTAATATAATATTACTGGCGGGCTTAACCAGGTTTTACAGGTACCTAACCTCACCCTCAGCTTCTGCAGTGGTTCACAACATTTAATTAGCTGTTCGATCGGTCCTCGTGGTGAATCTCTAACTAGTCAATGAACCATCATGGACAAACAAATAAATCATGATAAACTCCATGATGAATCAAAAACAAGGACTCACACATTGAGTAAGCTGCCCGACGATGGAGATCCCTGGGCGCTTAATAACTTACTAACTCCGGAGCAAAAGAAAAACACCAGTTGAACCCCGGTGGGCCAAGCAACAGACAAGAAGCTCCGGCCCCATCCAACTAAAATGAATAGCTTTATGTCGGGGCCATCACAGAGTCTGACTTCCGTCCAACCGGCGTGCAATTAAAGAAGGCAGCATAGTTGTCAACCATGATTGGGTTAAAAACTAAGCATGCAGACTATCGCATAACATTTAAGTTATATCCTATTCGTCTGTAACGCGTAATGATTTTTCTGAAATGAAAAGAAAAATCATTTCTTCATATAAGTTTCTTAAATTTGTAAACCAAGTCACCATAAAATTCTGGTTCCGAAAGGCCCTCGCGTAAAAGGGTCTTTAGCCCAACATTAAATTTGAAAATCAGTTCATAGTGTCTGCGATAAAATTTAGAAAAGGTTTTTCGAAGTTTATGATACCGATAGCCCTGCTGAAGGTGTTTGGCATTTTTAAAAACAGTGTATGACCCATAGCTTGTAGAACCCCCCCCCCCCCCACCATACATGTGATACCTCCCTCATCATCAGGGAGACTCCAGGAAATGAGCCATAAAACTGATCAAAATTCTTATAAAATATACCTATTTTTCATACAAAATTCAAAGTCTCCCTGAAATGGATCAGGAAGATTCCTATATATTCTATACATTTTTCAAAAACCTCCCTGAAATCGAAGAAAAATCTCCCTGAAGCTCCTTTTCAACTCATCACATGTATGCCCCCCACACACACACACACACCATACCACACCGCACACACATACTTACTTACTTACTCGTGTACACACACACACACACACACACACACCTACTTCGTCTACAAGGCCATGGTACGATTTTGAAATGCTAGAAAAAAATGTAACGAACAGCCGAGCCAAGCCACAGCAAACCTCGTCAGTAGAAAAGCATGCTCATCCACCAGAGGTGGTTTACTGCACGGTGATTTACATGGCACCCTCTGTACCGTGATACAATTAATTACCTTACGTCGGAGATTGATACAACTCGACGCGGCGCGTGGTTTAAGATGGAGTCAAGTGAGTTGACGATTATTTTAATTTTACAGGCATTTATGCGGGGGAGTTTGGGTCAAGAGTTTGCAGAAATAAAGTGTACATACCTCCGTTTGTTTGCCATCAACAGTATTCTAAACAACATCTCCTTGCCACAGAAACAATAGTTTTCTCGGCGGAAAATTCCACCATCGTCACGAAAAAAATGATTGCATTTGCTAATTTCTCCAATCTTCGTCGCCTGTTGACATTTTTAACGTTTCAATATAGACCAAAAACATTCTTTATTACATACAAGCAGAAAACAATAATGAAGTCAGGCTGGTTTGTTCACAATATGGTGTTGAACACACACAGGGTAGATCGATTAGGATACATCTACCTATACGATTCAATTACCTCGATACAACTCACGTAGAAGACTTTTGGATAGAAAATGATGCTCCTTACGTCGGAGAATAGCGCAAAAAATGATACTGCTTACGTCGAAGACTATTGTACATTGAAAAGCCCACGGACTAGCGAGCCCGAGTAAGGCAGGCAGGGCAAGTTTGCATGTGTTCCTTATATCAACATGTTCCAAGGGCTCTTGTTTGTGCAATTTTAACGGTTGGTAATACGGAATGTTACTTATTTATTTATTTATTTATTTATTTATTTATTTATTTATTTATTTATTTATTTATTTATTTATTTATTTATTTGTTTATTTATTTTAGTCACAACGCATCTAAGGTTGACCAACAGTTCACACATTTCCACCAACAAACACATAAATTTTATCAGCAGAATGTATCTCAATCTCAAAAAAAAAAATTAAATAAATAAAAAAAATAAAAAATAAATTTAGTGGGGTATACATTTTACCAACATGTTATCCAGATGAGTTATATGATATTAGAATGTTAAAAAGACGTCAAATATTGATTCAATAATAATAATAATAATAATAATAATAATAATAATAATAATAATAATTAAATTCATTGACAAATTACTGGCAAACAGTCAGAAAAAAATCGTGACCAGTCAGAAAAATAAATAAAACACACTATGTAAAACTTCTTGAGCCCTTGGAACATCAGAATCAGAATCAGAATAGTTTACTGATGAAACGTCAAACTGACAATACCACACCAGGGGGATGGGGCTTGACCGGAGGGGATTAGTCCCGAGCTCTCACAAGAGAAGTAAATTTAGACACACAATCATCTGACAATTCAGCAGAGGAGATCAGAGAATCAGGGAGTTCATTCCAATCTCTAATGGTCTGGGGGAAGAAACTGTGTAAATAGGCATTTGAACTTGCTGAAGGTATCTGAAATGCCAAGGAGTGTTGATTCCTACAACGCCTATTTTTGGGGATAAGGTCATCCGTGGGTATTTTTGCTGTCCCTTTTAGACCTTTGTAAAGTAATATAATTCTATTATCCTTCCTTCTTTTCTGCAGGGATTCCCATTTTAGTTTTTTAAGGATGCCAGTCATACTACCTTTTTCATATGTATAGTTCCTAGTTACAAACCTAGCCGCACGCTTTTGCACCTTCTCCAAATCATCTATCAGACCTTCATAATGAGGGTCCCAAACTGAGCTACCATATTCAAGAATAGGTCTCACCAGACCTTTATAGGAAGCTTCTCTCACATCTTGGGGGCAAGAAAACAGATTTCGTCTCAAAAAACCTAGGGTCCTATTGGCTTTGGTACACACATTGCTGATGTGAGTATTCCATTTTAAATCCTTAGTTATTGTTACACCAAGATCTTTGATACTCTCAACATTTTCCAATACAGTACCCTCAAGCTTGTAAGAAGCCTGAATTTTACTAGTACGTTTATTTGTCAGCTGCATCATGTTGCACTTGACAGGTTGAAATCTCATACCCCATTTCCTGGCCCAACTACCTAATCGATCAATATCCTTCTGAAGTTTCACTGTATCCTCCACATTCTTAATTTTACGATAACAAACACAATCATCAGCAAAGAGTCTGATTTCCGACTCAATGTCTGAGGTGATATCATTTATATGCAACGAAAACAACAAGGGGCCAAGAACGGTGCCCTGTGGGACACCAGATACAACAAGAGCCCAGTCTGATTTAACGCCATTAACCACAACTCTTTGTTGTCTATAGCAAAGGAAGGCATCAATCCATTTAATTGTCTTCCCACCAATTCCATAACTGAACAATTTGCTTTTAAGTTCATGCGGAGGAGTGTCAAAAGCTTTTTCAAAGTCCAAGATAAATGTATCAACCTGACCTTGATTGTCTAAGATTTTTGCCCAGTCATCAAACACTGTAGCTAACTGGGTTTCACAACTATGGGATTTCCTGAATGCATGTTGCCTGTCTGACAAAAGTTTATGATGATCCAAATGGGACATGATATTAGAACACACTATATGTTCCAGAAGTTTGCAGGGTACGCAGGTCAAGGAAACTGGACGATAGTTGCTTGCAAGAGACCTGTCAGCCTTTTTGAACAGGGGACAAATGTTTGCTAAAGACCATTCTTTGGGGATTTCACCCGAGTCTATTGACTGCTGAAAAAGATGTGCAAAAACAGGACCTAGCTCAGATGCCAATTCCTTAAGGACTCTAGGATGAAGCTCATCAGGACCTAAAGCTTTCGACGGGTTCAAACCTTTCAGAAGTTTTGTGACACCTTCTTTGGATACCACTATATATGTCTTCCATAAAGGGGGCTTTTCTATTCAAAAGAGGGACCTGGCTATGTTCAGTTTTGGTGAACACATCCGTAAACTGACAATTGAATTCACCAGCCTTTTCAAAATCTGATTCAGCAAGACCACTTCCATTTCGCCTTTTCAAAGGGGGGATACCTTGAACATCTTTTTTCTGACTATTTATGTACCGATAAAAATCTCTTGGATTAGCCTTAACATCACCAACCAAGTTATTTACATACAACTCATGCTGTTTTCTGATATCTGGTTTGATTTCTCTTCTCAAAGTTTCAAATTTTGTTCTAAATTTTGCACTCCCAGTTTTCTTCGCTTTAGCGTGAGTTGCATTCTTTCTACGAATCTTTCTTCTTATTTCAGGAGTTAACCATTGGAGTGAGGAAACTGAGCGACTAGTCTTTGATGGGATATGTTTATCCACTGATTCCTGGATAAAAGATGTGATCAAATTAAAGTTTTCTTGAACCGACCGTGTGCCAGAGTAACCGTTGAAATATTTCTCCTTTGCAAATTTAAGGGCATCACCTTTCATAGATTCATAATCACCTTTCTGATATTTATACACCTTTCTCTTAGGTTTCTTGATGGGGGGAATAACTATTTTCAAAGTTCCAGAGACAATGTCATGATCACTAAGCATGTCCGGGGAATGAATATCAACAAATTGTCCAGGAAGTGAAGTGATAATCAAATCCAATGTGTTTTGTCCTCTTGTGGGGAAGTGCACTACCTGTTCCAATTCATGGTCACTTATAAGTTCTACCAACTTTGCACCTTCAGACACGCTCAATGAAAAACCGTGTTTGTTGAGTCTATCTGGCCAAACAATATCTCTGAAGCTGAAATCACCCAAGACATGGACCGAGGGGGGTTTGTTTCCTTTATGTAAAGTTTTCACCTTTTCAAGTTGGTCTTTGTATAACTCAAGTTCCTCTAGTATCTTACCATCTGGAGGTCAATACCAACTTGCCACAAAATGGGAAGTTTTGCTCGCAAATACCTTTACCCAAACTGATTCAGAGCCGTTTTCCAATTCAGTGATCGGCATATGAGGAATATCTTTGTGTATGAGTAACATCACACCACCGTCGTCAAGAGTTCTATCTTTTCTATACACATTGTAAGGACAAGTTTCTGGGAACAATTCTGAAGTTGAAATAGTGTTGTCAATTTTAGTTTCTTGAATTGCAACAATCTGAGGTTGATGGAGATCAAGAAATGCCAACAACTCAAGTTTTTTACCTCTGATACTATTGATATTTATGCTTGAGAATTTTAACCCACTGATAAATTTATTTTTGTTTGTACCTGGACCACAAGTTTTAGTACCACAGCTACTAACGTTTGACAATGGAGCAAATCTGTTTTGTTCTTCCAAGTTTGATTGATCAGAAAAGAATGAATCCGAAAAGTAGAAGAAGTCACATTTTGGGCAAATCCATGAACAATTTGAATTTTGTATATTTTCATACTGGTTATCTGAGACAAGGGAGCATTTATTGTGGACCCACATTTCACATTTGTCACATTGAACAGCCTTGTGACTATTTAAGACAGCCCCACTGCAAAGACCACGGTCTGCTTTGCAGTCTGAAAAATACCAAGGTTCATTTTCATTTTTCAAACTGGAAAGTTCTTTTTCGCTGGGATTTGCACATGTCGCATGAAAGCGCTTTTCGCAGTCATTGCATGTGACAAATTTGTCGGTAGCTTTACAGTATTTTTTGCATAGCCGACACAGGAACCTGGGACCTGGATTCATTTCAATGTCTCCAGGTGAGCAGGTTGGTTCCCTTCGAGGGCTTAAAACTTTGAAGACCTTCAGAACTCCTGCGATTGCCAAGCTTCCTTGAGTATGCCAAAAAGTGTGAAATATTGCCAGAAGTTTTTTCACTACCAATGTTGCAGTCATGGTTCGGGTCCAAGGAACATGTAGAGTTAATCCACTTCCAAAAACAAAAGCCTAAAGCAAGGAACAAGGCCAACCTGTAGAACATTATGTGATAAATACAATTTGAACAACAACAACAACAATCTGAATAAGCAAACACAAGTGACAATTCAAACAAGCTGCAAGTAAACACCTGGCTGGGTGGTTTCCCTACCTAATGTGTCACTTACAGGAAAAACAAGAACTGATAAACTCAAAATCCAGTAAACTGACTCATTCTGACTCAAAGACTCTGACAGAGAAAAGTCAATTTCTGCACTTATTTTTTTTCTCTCGAATACCCCACCCACTGTATTAGTGAATGGCGGAAAAATTTTCAAAGGGCAAAAATCCTCAATAAACTTTGAATTTGTCAATAAATTGGCGACCAGCAAGTATATTTCACTGGTATGCTGATATAAGGAACACATGCAAACTTGCCCTGCCTGACACACTCGGGCTCCGACGGAAATGGGATATATTGAACCCTTGGTCGAAAATTAAAACCTAGCAAAAATGCAAAGAAACGAAAAACTGTGTTATGTTAGATCATTTTTGGCACATGTGACTTAAATGATATTCATTCTAGTTGTAAAAAGGTACAAGTAGGCAAAGATCAGGAAAAGGCGCAATCAGAAAAAGATTCCCACTCCAAAAACCGAGGTGGGAAAAAACCAAACCAACAATCAGGAACTTATACCATGAAACATATCGTAAGCCAAATGAGCAGCTATTTTCCCAATAGGTGGCCACTCATTTACCTTAACTTAACTAAAAATATGAAAACATACATAAGGCGCCAACAGCACAAACAAAAATTTATTCACCAAGACATAAAACAAAAAGAACCACCACAGAAGTATCGACTTTGAACGATCAGTAACACAAAGTTACTGGCGGGCTTAAACCGGTTTTACATGGCCATAACCTCACCCTCAGCTTCTGCAGTGGTTCATAACATTTAGTTAGTTATTCGGTCGTCGTGGTGAATCTCTAACTAGTCAATGAATCATCAAGAACAAACAAATAAATCATGATAAACATCCTGATGAATCAAAAACCAGGACTCACAGACTGAGAAAGCTGCCCGACGATGGAGATCCCTGGGCGCCGAATAACCTACTAACTCCGGAGCAAAAGAAAATCACTAGTTGGACCCCGGTGGGCCAAGCAACAGACAAGAAGCTCCGGCCCCAACCGACTAAAATGAATAGCTTTATGTCGGGGCCATCATAGAGTCTGACGCCCGACCCACCAGCGTGCAATTAAAGAAGGCAGCATAGTTATCAACCATGATTGGGTTAAAAACTAAGCATGCAGACTGTCGCATAACATTCAAGTTATAACCTATACGTCTGTAACGTGTTATGATTTTTCTGAACTGAAAAGAAAAATCATTAATTCCTCTAAGTTTCTTAAATTTGTAAACCAAGTCACCATAAAATTCAGGTTCCGAAAGGCCCTCACTTAAAAGCGTCTTTAACCCAACATTATATTTGGAAATCAATTCATAGTGTCTACGATAAAATTTAGAAAATGTTTTTCGAAGTTTATGATACCGATAGCCCTGTTGGAGAAGTTTTGCCGTTAAACATTTATTTCGAGCGTTGAAGTCTGTAACATGATTGCAGACTCTAGCAAACCTAATAAGCTGCGAAATGTATACACCATAAGAAGTACGACGAGGAACGTCACCATCCAAAAAAGGAAAATTTACTATATCAAAATCAAAGTCATCGCGCTTATCATAAATTTTAGAAGAAACAAATCCATTTGCAACAGAAAGTATGCATATTCATAAAATACTTTATGTTTTCTGTGAAATATATCAGATATCTATTAATAGATCAGGGGAGACTACTGTAGAATAAGCGACACAAAGAATAAATCGTTCGATTTTTCCAAATTTTTATTTAAACTCTGCGGGATACGCATGTGTTTATCAGAAGAATTATGACACACACAAATTCAAATAACCATTACCAAATAATGAGGCTAAAAGCTTATTACGAAATCCATAATTAGTTCGACCATAGTTTGAATGTAACCTATGCTAAGCTGTCACGGAAGTGGAACGAGGTCACAGAGTGTATCGGAGTGCAGGTTAGCCAGCTGATCGAGTCCGTGGGTTTTTCAATGTACAATAGTCTTCGACGTAAGTAGTATCATTTTTTGTTCTATTCTCCGACGTAAGGAGCATCGTTTTCTACCCAAAAGTCTTCTACGTGAGTTGTATCGAGGTAATTGACTCGTATAGGTAAGTTGTATCCTAATCGATCTACCCTGTGTGTGTTCAACACCATATTGTGAACAAATCAGCCTGACTTCATTATTGTTTTCTGATTGTATGTAATAAAGAATGTTTTTAGTCTATATTGAAACGTTAAAAATGTCAACAGGCGACGAAAGATTGGAGAAATTAGCAAATGCAATCATTTTTCGTGACGATGGTGGAATTTTCCGCCGAGAAAACTATTGTTTCTGTGGCAAGGAGATGTTGTTTAGAATACTGTTGATGGCAAACAAACAGAGGTATGTACACTTTATTTCTCTGCAAACTCTTGACCCAAACTCCCCCGCATAAATGCCTGTAAAATTAAAATAACCGTCAACTCACCTGACTCCATCTTAAACCACGCGCCGCGTCGAGTTGTATCAGTCTCCGACGTAAGGTAATTGATTGTATCACGGGTACAGAGGGTGCATGGTACATGTATTAATTCTGCGTTAATGTCATTCACTGTTGTCGAACGCTTCGTGATGCTCGGATTGGTAATGTAGACCCCAGTGAGATCATTGATTGGTTTGAGTTTCAAGATGGCGACAGTTAGATTCTAATTTGTTGACAGATTATAAAAGGAATTGTAACAAATGTATCATCTTCGCAAGCCAAGGGTACTAAGTCCACTTCGTTCCTTTGGCTTGCGAAGATGCAAATATATCAGGTATCCTTACTTAATTTCTCATACGAAACATGATATTAGAACATTGCATTTAATAAATGTTTGCGTTATTTTAACCATATCGATTCATGTATACGAAACTATGCTCAGTCCGCTTTGTGGAGAAGTGGGACTTTTTTGGGTTTCTGTTTCTGAATGGAGGGCTTAAGAGCACAAGAAGCAGTGACCATGTCATGGTCACCTAGGCCAGGCCGGCAGTCAACCTCATCAACCAGTGTCGGGTTTGTTGTCAGAAACAAGTCAAGGATATTGTCTTGTCTTGTCGGCGAGGTAACCATTTGCGTAAATCCAAAGTCATTGAGTAAGTCCAGAAATATATCATAAGTTTTTTGTCAATGAGCTGTCAGATTTAAGTGATGGGGATCTGTCTGTCCAGGTAAGGTTTGGTAGGTTGAAGTCTCCGAGGACCCAGATGTTGCCTTTGGTCTCAGACGTTTGCCTTTTAACCATTTTAACAGACCGGCGCAATTCCATCATACTGTCGTGGGGCGTACTTGATTTAGAAATTTTAAGAGTGATCGGATTGCTCCGAGCAGCACGCTAAATCAAGGGAAAGTGGGCAAACGGAGTGCATTCCCATTACTAAATCAAGTGAGGAAAAGCAATGTTCTGAATTCGGTCGTAGCGAGTCTAATTATGAGCGATTCCACGGCTCATCTCAAGATGATTCAGATGAAGAGTACTTCCACAAGTCACCAGCACTCGCACTCTCGCTGTACGATTGTGTTTTGTATAAATATTTTGACGCCATGTTTTTTAGAGCAGGTCACGTGACTTGCTCCAACCACACCACCTTGGACGGCGGAGCGCTTCGTCACGCTCCATTGCGACTACTTGATTTAGAATCCTTATACTCCGGTCGATCGGATCAATCGGATTGGCTAAATCAAGTACGGCCCTGATCTTCCTCAGATGGTTTGTAGCATGCACATATATACAAAGGATGCACACCTGTAACCTCCAGCTTGACCTATACCATTTCACAGTTTGGTTCGAAACTGAGCCTGTTCTGTGCAGATCAAGCTATTTCGAACCATAATGAAAACGCCGCCACCGCGTTTTTTTTTTTTTTTTTTTTTTTTTTTTTTTCTTTTATTTGCTTGTCGGTCTGTCCGGTATGCAGTGTAGCCAGAAGGAAAGATTTCACCACTGGAGATTTCAGGAGTCAACCATGATTCTGTACCAATAACAACATCTGGTTTCTCAGTGTCAATCGAGCACTGTAGTTCTGGTACTTTATTAACAATGGATTGAAAGTTGATATTAATAATTATAAGCCTGTTTGGATTTTTGAAACTTTTCTTTCTTTTACTACAAACACTCCTTCTTTCCACTGGCGATTGTCCAGTGAATGCCCTCCCTGCAGATGTTGCAAGCTTACCAGACCTTGATTCCTTCAAGGTTGCAGTCAGTAAGCTGCAACATTCCAGACCGTAGACACAGAAACACGGTTGTTTTTAACCTGATTTTAACTTCAACTTTGCTATTTTAACCTACACTTATCATCTTTTATCCGTCTTATTGAATGCTTTTAACCTGTCTCTTCTTTAATTTTCAGTCTTTTTCTTTTTCGACAGCGCATCTGCCTAGAATGTCCGTGAGGGCGTATGGCAGTATAAGAAGGTAGATAGATAAAAACAAAGTATTAAAATGATCAGTCATCTTGAAAATGAAGTCAGTAATGTACTGTATTTAGCCATATCTTGCATATGTGCTCTGTTTCTTAGTGCCAACCAGCAAACAGTTATTGTTTTTACTAAATGTGAATTTTATGTGGTGTGGTTCTATGAATTGCTATCAGAATAACTGATTTTCTCAATTAGATCTCGAACCCTAGGGACCTTGCGAATGTTAATAAATGGCAGGTGAACCTGGAAAAAAGTAGTGTCGGCGATATGCTATACGAACTTGAGTTGCTATCTCTGGAGCATCGCCGGGCGAATTCCCCATTGACATTCTTTTACAAGAGTCAATCCAGTATAATGTCGCTAAAGCTCAAACTACAAAATATGCCCAACATGAAAATCTTCATGTGGCTGGTGGTCGGTTTGCACAGAATTACATGAAAGCCATCCAAGTTATTTGAAAGTTATGAAGGTTTGAAGGCTTTTTTTTTTTTTTTTTTTTTTTTTTTTTTTGCACATGTGAGAACCAAAAAAATGGTAAGCGATGATCCGGAAATGGCGCAACCAGAAAGAAAAACCGAGGTGGGAAAAACCTAAGTTGACAATTAGGTCAATTAGGTACTTACATACTAAGAATACAAATAGTAAGCCGAGTGCGCAGCTATTTCCCAACAGGCGTATGCAAATTGATTGCAAAATCCCTGAGGTGTCAATGCTGTGAGGAAGTGACGTGGCCGAAGCCATTCACCATTTTTGCATTATCGGCTGGTTTCCAGCTTAAAAAAACAATATTGAAAATACAGGTAACCAAAAAGTCAGGGTGGTTTTGGTTACCTGTATTTCCAATATTGATTTTTGGACGCTGGAAACCAGCCGATAGTGCAAAAATGGTGAATGCCATCACAATCATAAAAAGATAAATGTCAGCCTTTTCTATGTAGATTGAAGTAAGAAGGGGGACACAATGCTTTCGATTCATTCGATGAAACTTTTCATGGGGTTTTAGTGTTACAACATATAAAACATAGACTAAAGCCATAAATTAGTATGTTTTCAGTTTTGGACGCGTGACTAGCTAAACAAAAAGGCGACCTCCAAAAACCCCCCATTGTAAAATGTAAAACTGGAGTGGTCATCTATTGTAAGAGCTACCCCCTTCGGTCCAGCCAAATTCCCTAGTGTTATAATGTCAGCTTGTCATCTCACCAGCAAACTATTCTTATTCTGAGCCGTCTATAACTCGTCTATAAATTGTCAATGAGAGCGTATGTTATATGCACTGATCTTTTCCGAATGGTACCGGCGAATATAAATGATATTCGGTACTTCGTTCGACCTTTTATAAGGTATAATAGAGCAGACGCGCACCTTGTTAAATTTCCGCGAAAAGCTGTCAGCTGTCAATTACAGGTGTGAAACGTACAATTGATGCATCGGGTGAGTTAATCTTATTTGCATGAATGGTCACCCGTCTATTATCAATTTTCACCCAAGATTTAGGACATATGATTTTTTTATACGTTTCTCGAATAGATGTTGCCGACCTCCCGACGTTTCAGCATCATCCTTATCGAGCCTCACACTGATAAAAACATAGAATCAATAGAAATGGTCCAAAGGAGGGCTGCACAGTGGGTTTCAAATCAATATTCCTCGTACGACAGTGTTACTGCGATGCTGAGCAATCTGGATTGGCGCTCCCTTGAATCAGAGACATATACAGATACAGAGACTTGAAACTGCTATTGAGTATTGATATCTGTATCTGTATTTTGTTGACGGTACTTTAACCGCGGGTGTGCGCATTTATTGACTAGTTACATACGAATGGACAGCTGTTTTAAAGCTGTTGACTGTCTCTGCGCGAATGTGTTCGTCTGATATTTGCCTCCGCTGTGTCTGTCGCTTAGGTAGACAGGTAAATTGGCGAAAAAAAAAAATCAATCTTTTTACCGGCCGCTGAATGTGGTCCGAAATTTTGTATATTAGCAAAAATAAATCATTAAAATTTTCTTTGCCATAATCCATATAATAGAAGAAGATTTTATTTCTGTTAAATAGAGGCTGTGAGGTATCGGTTATGCCGCATTAATAACCGATACCTCACACATTGTATTCAGAAACATAATCAAAATAAATACATTATGAAAAAATAATCATAAATTCTAGGCCAACATGCAACCACACTTTTCTTGCAATGTTAGCTCTCATCATGATATAGACATACTCAATTCAATTCAATTCAATTCTTTATTCAGATTGCCAAATACATTTTAGCGCATCCACAAAACATGTAATAAAAGGACATCAAACAATTACAAATTACACACTAAATTTAGGAGGTTTTGATAGTGCAAACTGGCCGACCAGAATGTGAACATCATAGGAAAAACTGGTGCAGTGCCTATACAGTCATACATACAAGTATCCCTGATATAGGCCGTGCCTACCAGCCATCGGTTTAAGTTGCAATCAAACCGGGCGCCCAGTTCACTCAGGCTATAGTCTTTGTATACAATTATGCATTACGAATACATGTTCATGCAATAAACAGAGGATATTACAGATGAAAAATAAGAATACTCAAAATTTTGAAAAGAATAATACGCTAGCTTTATATTTGCCAGTGCTTTGAGCAATGATTTCTTTTCAATAGCTGCGATGGTGTCTGTTTTCAAGTGCGGTCTCGCAGTTTTCACATTGCACGAAAATGAAACAATGGGATGTTTTTCAAAAGCATCAGTCAAAATGCAATCCGCATATCAGAGTTCCATTTTTAGCTCACCTGAGCCGTCAGGCTCACAAGGTGAGCTTATAGTATACCCATGCTCCGTCGTCCGTCCGTCTGTCCGTCGTCCGTCCATCCATCGTCCACCATTTTCAAAGATCTTCTTCTCTGAAACAGCTTGGCCAATCAAAGCCAAATTTTACAGGAAGCATCTATGGGAAGAGGGAACCAATGTGTATATAAATAATCCAGGTCACATGACCAAGATGGCCGCCATGCCCATATATGGTAAAAACCCTTCAAAAATCTTCTTCTCCGGAACCACTGGACCGATTTCAACCAAACTTGGCATGAAGCATCTATGACTCAAGTACTACAATGTGTATATAAATAATGACCTTGCGGTGACCTTGACCTATTTTACGGCAAGGTCAACATAGGTCGCCTTTGCATTTGAATGGGAAAAATTGTTAAATTGTCATTTAAAGGAAAAATCTTGCAGAAAATGAGCAGTAGGACTGAATATTAATGATTCTGAAAAAAATTGGGCACCAGGGGCTCATATGCCCCCACCCCGGGGCAATATACATGTATATTACCTTAATATTCAAACATCATCTCGGGAGCGCGGTGGCGTAGTGGTAGAGCGTCGGACTCCGAATCGAGAGGTCCTGGGTTCGATCCCCACAGGCGTCATCGTGTTGTGTCCTTGAGCAAGACACATTAACTCCCAACAGTACTGGTTAAACCCAGGAAGCGTTGGCTCCGTCCCGACATGACTGAAAAATTGTTGACAGGGACGTAAAGCCTCAACACAAACAAACAAACAAAACATCATCTCCTCTGAAACCGCTTGGCCAATCAAAGCCAAATTTTATGTGAAGCATCAATAGGAAGGGGTAATCAATGTGTGTATAAATAATCCAGGTCATATGACCAAGATGGCCGCAATGCCCATATATGGTAAAAACCCATCAAAAATCTTCTTCTCCAGAACCGGTGGATCGATTTCAAAGAAACTTGGCATGAAGCATCAATGGCTCAAGTATTACAATGTATATATAAATCATGACCCTGTGATGACCTTGACCTTTTTTTACGGCAAGGTCAACATAGGTCGCCAATGCATTTGAATAGGGAAAACTTTTAAAATGTCATTTAAAGTGAAAGTCTTGCAGGAAATGGGCAGTAGGACTGAATATTAATGATTCTGAAAAAAAATGGACCCCAGGGGCTCATGTGCCCCCCACCCCGGGGCAATATACATGTATATTACCATAATATTCAAACATCTTCTCCTCTGAAACCGCTTGGCGAATCAAAGCCAAATTTTATGTGAAGCATCTATGGAATGGGGGAATTAATGTATATATAAATTATCTAGTTCACAGGACCAAGATGGCTGCCATGCCCATATAAGGTAAAAACCCTTCAAAAATCTTCTTCTCCAAATCTGGTCGACCGATTTCAAAGAAACTTGGCATGAAGCACCAATGGCTGAAGTACTACAATGTGTATATAAATTATGACCCTGTGGTGACCTTGACCTATTTTAAGTCAAGGTCAACATAGGTCGCCAATGCATTGGAATTGGGAAAACTTTTAAAAAGTCATTTGAGGTGAAAATCTTGCAGGAAATGGGTAGTAGGACTAAATATTAATGATTCTGAAAAAAAAATGGACCTAAGGGCTCATATGCCCACACCCGGAGGCAATATACATGTATGTTACCATAATATTCAAACATCTTCTCCTCTAAAACCACTTGGCCAATTGAAGCCAAATTTTATGTGAAGCATCTATAGGATGGGGGAACCAATGTATATATTAATAATCTAGGTCACATGACCAAGATGGCCGCCATGCCCATATATGGTAAAAACCCTTCAAACATCTTCTCTGAAACCAATAGATTGACTTCAATGAAACTTGGCGTGAAGCATCCATGGCTATAGTACTACAATGTATATATAAATCATGACCCTGTGATGACCTTGACCAAGTTTATGGCAAGGTCAACATGGGTTGCCCATGCATTTGAATGGGAAAAACTGTTAAAATGTCATTTGAAGGGAAAAGCCAGCAAGAAATTGGCAAATGGACAGAATATTGATTATTCTGAAAAAAGAAAACGGCCCAAGGGCTTCATCTGCCCCTGCACTGGGGTTAAATACCATAATATTCAAACATGTTTATTGGTATATGCAGCAGACTCAGGTGAGCGTTTACAGGACCATTGGTCCTCTGGTTATACCTCCGGCATTTATGCCGACGGGTATATAGTTTTCACTTTTCCGTTTGTCCGTTCGTTAGTTTGTTTGTTCGTCCGTTCGTTCGTTCGTTTGCTAGTTTGTTAGTTCAGTAGAATTTGCGTCAAAGTTTTGGTTAAAGTTTCTCTAGTGGTGTATATCTCATGCAGTTATAGTCAGAAACCATTCATATTTGGACCATAGGTACCCTATAGGGTTTGCTTTGATTCCAAGAGTTCGGACCCCAGGGTCCATGCCTGGGGGTGGGGCTAGAGTTCAAAATCTAGGTCACCTTTAATTTGTGTCAAAGTTTTGGTTAAAGTTTCTCTAGTGGTGTATATCTCAAGAACCATTTATCAGAAATCATTCATATTTGGACTTTAGGTACCCTATAGGGTTAGCTTTGATTCCAAGAGTTCGGTCCCCAGGGTCCATGCCTGGGGGTGGGGCTAGAGTTCAAAATCTAGGTCACCTTTAATTTGTGTCAAAGTTTTGGTTAAAGTTTCTCTAATGTTGTATATCTCATCAGCCAATTTTCAGAAATCATTCATATTTGGACTTTAGGTACCCTATAAGGTTTGCTTTGTTTCCGTGAGTTCAGACCTGAGGGTCCATGCTTGGGGGGTGGGGCTAGAGTTCAAAAACTAGGTCACCTTGAAAATGTGCTATTGACATAGTTTTTTTTTCTTCTCTAAGTTCATATATTAACAAAGACTTATAGGAATGTATTCCTATTTGGATCATAGATACCCTTTAGGGTTGAATTAAATTCCATGACACCAAACTCTAGGGGTGGGGCTGGAGGTCAAAATCTAGGACACATTTATAAAATACAATAGTTACCAAGATTAATATTCTGTAGGTTTGTATCTTGACAACCATTTGTCAGAAAGCATTCATGCTTACAACATAGGTACCACATAAGGGTTAGACCCAAGGGTCCATGCATGGGGGTGGGGGTGGGATGGACTCAAGGGTCCATGCATGGGTGGGTTGGGACTTGAGGTCAAGGTCTAGGGCATTTTTTTTTTTTTTAAGAATGACACTCTATTTTATTCCAATCTAGGACTGAGGACCTGACCCACAATGTCAGTGGATTATGTCCTAGATTGAGTATACACGTCAGCTCTGTATACTGCTCTAAAATAGATCTGTCATTCTAAAACACAACTCCCCCATGTTTGTATGCAATGTGCTTTACAGTCCTTATTTCTAAAGTGTACTTGATAAGGGTACTGTCTTTCATTGGGGATTTGAGGCTCAATGTCAGGGGTGAGCATGTGCAGGGTTGTATAGGTAGGGGGTAGGGAGGGGGCTTTGTGGCTACCAGCCGGGGGTATACGTGCCTCTCAAGGCACTTTTTCTAGTATTGAGATGTGGCGGTCGAGTTAAGGGTCGTACATTAAAATGAACAAAATTTATATGACCGGAGCACGAAACTTGTGTCAAATTACACGTTTTGTTGACTTAAGTGGACTTTTGAGTTATGCGTTGTTGAAATACAAAGAACATTTAGGGCAAGTGATCAAGACCGGTCTTTAGATTTGATGTAAACGTAGTATCGAGGTAAGCGTTCTGAAGGTAACATTAACCACCTGTATTTGATTGGCACCTTTTCTGTGGCTTAATGGACAGTATAATACCTCTTCCTCTTACATCCTAATATTCAATGGTGATGTCCCATTTGATATTTCAGATACAAGCAGCATCATTAGATAACTGGATTTTGCTTTTGCGTAAGAAAGGTGCAAATCAGCTGTGCAGTTACTCTATACCTCTTTTTCTTACATTCCAAAATTCAAGACTCTAGCCTTATTCTCTGACTGTATAGCCTGGTTTGTGTTAAACCTGGTTGGAAATCCCAAAGAATGATTTTCTCGTGACGTGGTTTGAACCAGTTGTATTTATTCAGGCATTCACTTCAGTCATGTGGCAGCAACGACGGAAACTGAAGAGTCTCGGCCGACTAATTGTCGTAGTCCTGTGTATTGGCGTGATTCTGATGGTACTCAACATCTAGTAGAATCATAAAATACTCTATCTTCTGCTCACATTGGCTGTTTAAGTGTGAAATAATCGTTTCAGGCATATAATTCAGCCATGTGGCAGCAGCGACAGAAACTGAAGACTCCCGCCGACTCAGTATCCTAGTTGTGGTGGTCCCGTGTGTTGGCATGATTCTGACAGTACTTAACATCTAGTTGAATCATAAAATACACTATTTTCTGCTCACATTGGCTGATTAAGTGTGAAATAATCATTTCAGGCGTACAATTCAGCCATGTGGCAGCAGCGACAGAAACTGAAGAGCCCTGGCCGCCTCAACATCCTAGTTGTCGTAGTACTGTGTATCGGCGTGATCCTGACTGTACTCAACATCTACCAGCTCCAGCAGATGAAACTAGAGCACTCCACTCTACATGACCAGCCTGTGGTTATTGAGCCAGCCCCGGGGCATGGTGGGAGTAGGTCACCTGTGGTGTGGATGCATGGAAAGAGGGTAGGTATTACAAATACTTGAAAGTCTTTGAATTCCTCTGAACTTCATTTTGCTGGATATGTGTCGGAAATAATTGGTATAAAATGGTACAAGTAGGCAACGATCAGGGAAAGAAATTCCCACTCCAAAAACCTAGGTGGAAAAAATTAAATTTACAATTAGGTAAGCCGAGTGAGCAGCTATTTCCCAATAGGCGGCCACTCAGCTACCCAAACTTACATAAAAATATGACAACATACATTAAGTTCAACAGTACGAAAATTCAACTCCAAAACATAAAACAAATGGACTAAAGTAGTTCTATTTCCATGTCAGTTTTCATCTCTTATAATTTCCCAGTGGTAGAAATTCCGACTCTGAAGTAAGAGGTCCAGGTGTAGAGGTTATAAAGCTTTTTTTCATGCTCAACTCAGCTGAGCATGAAATTTCTTTTTTTTCATTAATATTGAACTAGTGAAAATCATTGGAAATTTCATGTCTAGATCACAAAAGCTTGTAATTTATCCTGCTAATAAATGTTAAAATGCCAACAATTGTTGGTATTTTAACAGTTATGAGCAGGATAAATTTTAGTCTCAGCTGAGCTGAGCATGAAAGAAGTTTTATAACCTTGGGGCCTGAAGGTAGATACTGTACATGTACTCTCTTTAAAGTACCAAAGAGGTGATGGTACATGTACCATTCAATCATGACTGATGACTGAAAGTTGTTAACAAGGACATAAAGCTTGAAAGAAAACAGAATCATTCAGGTTTTGACATACTGTTGAGTGTTGACATTCTATTTCAGCTCGAGACTGGCTACTTGAAGCATGTAAGGATAGTATTTGAGAGATTGGGCGTCATTGTGAGCACTGGAGACCTGGACTGGGACGTGATGTGGGCACATGACTATCCCTTCATGTCTATGACCAAGGTTATAACCGCACTGAAGCCACACCAGAGGGTAGGTGTATATATGATCCACATCATTAGAAAACCAGTGATGTGGTTTTTGAATAGGTCCTACAGAAACTGAGCTGTACAAGCACAGAAGCTGGCTAGAGGCTTGAAATTTTAGATTTAGAAAGACGAGGAAGTGTACTATCCATGTAGGGAAAACAAAGGCGCTGATCAGGGTCGCAGTTACTGTAAAGTTAGTCTACGCCTTTGTTTTTGCATATGCAAAATGTTGGTTTCTCATTATGTGACACAGGGGCTTTTAAATTTAGATGAAAGAGTTTGACTCAAAACTGGATTTTTGTCTTTGCTGCGAAATTGCAAAAACAAAGGTGCAGATCAGCTGTGCAGCACCCTTTTTTTGCGACACAGATAGTACAATTCTTCCTCTACTGTACCCAAAATTTCAAGGTTCTAGCTTTCTTCTGTGGATATAAAGGCCAGTTTATGACGGACCTGGTTGGAAACCCCGAAGACCTGATTTCTTGCAATGCAACTCATATGTCTAATTTTTCTAATCATTTTGTATGTAGGTAAATCATTTCCCTGGATCTGGCTACATCACCAATAAAGTCAGTTTGGCAACTTCCAAGTCTAAGGCCATTCCTACAGCATTCAAGATTCCTCAGGAGAAAGACAGGTTTCTAGATTATGTAAGTAAAAGGTGAATGAAGTGCAACCCTAAAGGTTGCATGGTGGCCTAGTTAGGAATTAGGACTATGGAGCGAGAAGTCCTGGGTTCGATCTGCACCATGTAGTGTCCTTCAGCAAGACACATTAACTCACTAGAGTACTAGTAACTCAGGAAGTGAGTACCCACGAAGTGCTGGCTGTCCAGACATGACACAAAAATTGTTGACTGGAGCAATAAACTTCAAAACAAACTAACCCAACCCAAGTATGGGTTGGTGCAGTGGCCTGGTGGTAAAGTATGGAACTATGCAGCGAGATGCTATTGGTTCTATATATGAAATATATGTATATATCTTTATAGCAAAATCAGTCTTAAATTAGTTACAAAGAGATTGAGGTGTATTAAGAACATTGATTTCTTTAAAAAAATATCAATACATTAGAAATAAAAATGATATGATTTCAATGTTTATATTTATGACAAAGTTGGCGGTTTATAGATTAAAGTTTATTCCCCTTTACAGCTATGTGAAGAGATAACCATATGCACATGTTAGTTCACTTTTGTTCAACATTCTGTAAAAATCCTAGATGCAAATGCTGAAGACACTGATCAGACACCACATTATACATGCCGCAATGTGAGAAAACTGGTCTTCAGGATTTCAGACCAGGTCTGACACAAACTGGCCTGTACAGTCTCAGAAGAGAGCCAGAAGATTGAAATCCTGGATTTAATAAGAGGAGAGATCATACTATCATGTAGTGAAGACAAAGATGCAGTAATTGCACAGCTGATCTGTGCCTTTGTTTTCGCATAGGCAAAAATTATGTTATCACATGATGTGGCTAATACAATACATGGTAAGCTCTGCCACTGTTTGCCTATGTGAAGACTTGTTGAGTAAAATAAGTATTTGAGCCGTCTCGTGAGAAAACCAACAATGTGGTTTCCGAACAGGTCCAACACAAATCAGGCTGCACAGTCACAGAAGCAGGCTAGAAGCTGTAAATTTCAGAACTAAGAAGAAGAGGAAGTGTACTATCTGTGTAGCGAAAACAAAGGCACTGATCAGCTTCGCGAAACCGCGAAGCTGATCTGCGTCTTTGTTTTTGCATATGCAGATTGTTGGTTTTCTCCTGAGGTGGCTCATTTGTCTACTGTGTTTTAGGTAAAACAGTACCCTGATAAACTGTGGGTACAGAAGAATAACAACCACAGAGGCATCAAGATCAAGAAAGTGCATGGTAAGGCAATGCAGTTCCAAGTTCAACTTGTTCTAATCAGCTGCTTGCTATGCTCATGAATATATGAGCCGTGGCATGAGAAAACCGGAATTTTTGCCCATGCAAAAACAAAGGCGCAGATCAGCTGTGCAGTAACTGCACAGCTGATCAGTGCCTTTGTATTTGCTACACGGATAGTACATTTCCTCCTCTGCTTATACCCAAACTTTCGAGATTCTAGCTTTCTTCTGTGACTGTACAGACTGGTTTATGTTAGACCTGGTCAGAAACCCTGAAGATCGGTTTTCATGTGTTGCGGCTCATATGGTATCGTCATGTTAAATTGTTAACAATTTTTGTCCAGTAAATGTAGTTTAGATCAGTTTATACTTGAAACAAGTGTTTTACAGTTTAAGCTAGATAACTAACCAGTATTCCACATGAGTCTTTCACAGTTTAAGCTAGATAACTAACCAGTATTCCACATGAGTCTTTCACAGGTTAAGCTAGATGACCAACCAGTATTCCACATGCGTCTTTCACAGTTCAAGCTAGATAACCAACCAGTATTCCACATGAGTCTTTCACAGTTCAAGCTAGATAACTAACCAGTATTCCACATGAGTCTTTCACAGTTTAAGCTAGATAACTAACCAGTATTCCACATGAGTTTTTCACAGTTCAAGCTAGATAACTAACCAGTATTCCACATGAGTCTTTCACAGTTTAAGCTAGATAACTAACCAGTATTCCACATGAGTCTTACACAGTTTAAGCTAGATAACTAACCAGTATTCCACATGAGTCTTTCACAGTTTAAGCTAGATAACTAACCAGTATTCCACATGAGTCTTTCACAGTTTAAGCTAGATAACTAACCAGTATTCCACATGAGTCTTTCACAGTTTAAGCTAGATAACTAACCAGTATTCCACATGAGTCTTTCACAGTTTAAGCTAGATAACTAACCAGTATTCCACATGAGTCTTACACAGTTTAAGCTAGATTACTAACCAGTATTCCACATGAGTCTTTCACAGTTTAAGCTAGATAACTAACCAGTATTCCACACAAGTCTTTCACAGTTTAAGCTAGATAACTAACCAGTATTCCACAATCTGTCTATTGAATGTTTCCTTAGCTGTAATACAATTTTATATATGAGCTATGTCATAAGAAAATGGCATAAGAAACATGACAAAACATACAAAAGCACACTTTAATATGGTACAGTTCAATCTGCTCTCTAAACTTCAAACCCTTAGCTTTTCTCTGTGGCTGTACAACTCATTTTGTTTCAAACAAAGTTGAAAAACGAGAAGAAAATTAGTTTTATAGTTTAGTCTATGTTCCCCATGCAAATATGGAACTTTTTTTCCACTTTCAGAACTAGATTTTGATGCAGAAGGTTCGTTTGTACAAGAATATGTCTCCAAACCATTTCTCATTGATGAAAGGTAGGTAGTGATATGGGCTGCATCATGAAAAAACTGGATTTTTGCCTATGCGAAAACAAAGGCGCAGATCAGCTTTGTAGTAACTGTGAAGCTGATCAGAGCCTTTGTTTTCACTACACGGATAGTACAATTTCTCTTCTTCATTAGTCGGAAATTTCAAGCTTCTAGCCTGCTTCTGTGACTGTACAGGTCAGTTTATGTCAGAGCTAGTCGGAACTCCCGAAGACCAGTTCTCTTGTGTAGCGGCTCATATAGTTTTGAAACCTAGGCTTAAACTACATCTGTTTTACATCCTGTAAGTGCAATGGATAAAGTGTATGATTCGAGAGCAAGACTTCATTTACTGGTGATGCAAGTGATAAAAACATTATATTGTGATAAATTCAAAAAAAAAAAATAAAATGACATTCAGTTCTAACTTAAGAATCTTATTTACCATTACAGGAAGTTTGACATTGGTGTCTACACCATCATGACATCTCTTAAACCACTCAGGGTCTACATTATAGATGATGAAGCTATATTTAGGTAAACTTCTAAAATGGTTTATTTTACATTTTAAAGAATATTGGAGTATTCATATACATGTACATTTCAGCTTGTAATGAACTACATGCAGCTTTTTGTGCATTTTATATGATAAAACTACATTTTGGCAAATATGAGTTTTTAGGATATGATGATTACCTGAGAGTGTGACATAGAATTTGAGCCCCCTGGTCTCACAAGTTTTCGTCAGATTTTCCTCAGTCTTTGGATGAAACTTTGAAACCTCTATATTACCATAACTGTTGAGTGGGACATAAAACATTGACATACCACCATCCCCACCAGAGTGTACAAGATAAATAGTAATTAAGTTCATTCAAGCCATTTCAACAATCCATGATTCAAGCTTGATAAACCCATTGATTTATGGCCATTTAGTCGTTTTTGCCTAAAAATGCAATTAGTACTTTACTTGCAAAACAAAACTTTCAAGAATTGCAACTAACCGAACAAACAGCAAACAGGAATTGCCTTTAAGTACAATCATCATGTTTCGTGTTTTACAGGTTTTGTATGGAGCCATATCACCCATTTAATGAGTTGGAAGTAAAGAAGTATGTGATCAGTGATGATTATAAGCCTGTCTGGGAGGTATGGACAATTTTCTGTTTTGTGCAAGGTAGATCACGATGGTCCAGTGGTAGACCAATGTACACAAAGAAGTTTAACACTACTACCACAGGGTTATGTCCGTGAGCAAGACATATTGGGTTTGAACCTTATTGCTTATTAACTCATTTAAGCCTGGCGTCCCTTTTGTGGGACATAGGCAAACAGTATAGCCCCAGATGTGACGCCGCAGAACACGGCGTCCCATCTGGGGCTATTCTGTTTGCACAGAGAAATTGCATCGAAAAATCAGGTAAAAAATAAAAATCACTCCTGACACCCCTAAAAATGAAAGTAGACTCACCCAAATGATAACGATGGGAGAATCCATTCGTCAAATATGGGTTAAGCAAGCCACAATTACCGTACTCAACATAGTATAGCTGGTACTTCCCAGCTATGTACAGCCTAAAAATGAAGATAACTAGAAATTTAAAGTATTAAAATTATTGGATTTTGATTTTTATCGCACCTGCTTATAGCAGGGTGCAATTTTTTATCGCACCTGCTTATAGCAGGGTGTGATATAGAAGTCCAAATTTCCGTCCCTCAGCCCATGCGTTTGTTCGTCCGTGCGTCAATCTGTCCGTCAACATTTATGTCCAAGTTTGACATTTACGTCGAAGTTTGGTTTTCTCTGCATCAGTGATAGCCTTGAGTATGAAAACTTGCATAGTAGTTGTCCTTGACATACCCTTCAAGCATGCACCTTGACCCAGTGCCCTTGACCTATATTTCACGGTCCATTGACTTTGTTAATTTTTATGTGGAAGTTTGGTTTTCTCTGCATCAGTGATAGCCGCGAGTGTGAAACGTTGCATAGTAGTTGTCCTTGACAAAGTCATACCCTTCAAGCATGCACATTGACCCAGTGCCCTTGACCTATATTTCACGGTCCATGGACTTTGTTAATTTGTACGTCGAAGTTTGGTTTTCTCGGCATCAGTGATAGCCATGAGTGTGAAACCTTGCATAGTAATTGTCCTTGGCATACCTTTCAAGTACGCACCTTGACCCAGTGCCCTTGACCTATATTTCTTTGTCCATTGACTTTGTAATTTTTTATGTCGAAGTTTGGTTTTCTTTGCACCTTTGATAGTTGCTAGTGTAAAACCTTGAATAATAATATGTCAAACTTTTATTTTCTCTGCACCTAAGGTAGCTGCAAGTGTGAAACCTTGCATAGTAATATTATTGTCGGTGACATACCCTTTAAGCGCACACCTTGACCTGGTGGCATTGATCTAGATTGCATGTGTTTAATTATTTTGCCCAATGCAGGTGCGATATCGACCTCTGCGGCCTTCTTGTTGGTTTATTCGACAAAATGCTATCTTTGCCTTCCAGATGCCTTCATTAAAGGAAAGTTATGTGAATAAAAGATACAACTTTAAAGATACCTTCAATGAATATGTTAGAAGACAAGGTAATCTTCCATATAAAGAGTATCTAACTAGGATTTGCTGATTGGTAACAAATTGATTTTTATGTTTCTCCATAAAACAGTGACTTGAAATTTCTTATTTTAAACTTGTAGCAAAAACAGGACAATCAGCACAAGTGCCACCACTAAATGAAATTTCTCCCACATTGTGGTATTGTATTTATCAATATGATTCCATTAAATAATTTAAAAACAGCAGTTCTTATTTTACCATCAGTTGCCAAATTAAGTACATGAGCCTGTGCATGAGAAAACCAACAATTTGCATAAGCGAAAACAAAGCCGCAGATCAGCTTCGCGGTGACCGCAAAGCTGATCAGCGCCTTTGTTTTCACTACACGGATAGTACAATCTCTCTTCTACTTAAATGTGAAATTTCAAGCTTCTAGCTCTTTTCTGTGCTCGTACAGCCCGGTTTGCGTCGGACCTGTTCGGAAACCACATTGTTGGTTTTCCCACGAGGTGGCTCATATGATTCCATTAAACAATTTAAAAACAGCAGTTCTTATTTTACCATCAGTTGCCAAATTAAGTACATGAGCCTGTGCATGAGAAAACCAACAATTTGTATAAGCGAAAACAAAGCCGCAGATCAGCTTCTCGGTGACCGCAAAGTTGATCAGTGCCTTTGTTTTCGCTACACGGATAGTACAATCTCTCTTCTTCTTAAATCCGAAATTTCAAGCATCTAGCCTGCTTCTGTGACTGTACAGCCTGGTTTGTGTCGGACCTGGTCTGAAACCCAAATTGTTGGTTTTCTCATGCACAGGCTCATTTTGTATTTCAGGAAAGAATGTGACCAAACTGTGGGATGATATCTACGATACAATCAGAACTATTTACTTGGAAAAGGAGGCTTCTATGTTGTCAGTAGCAGCAAAATATAAAACAACAAGGTAAACATTTGAGCCGCTGCATCAGAATAACAACAATCTGCATATGCGAAAACAAAGCTGAAGATTATCTGTGCAGCTGATCAATGCCTTAGTTTTTGATACACAGATAGTACAATCCCTCTTCTTCTTAAATCCAAAAGTTCAAGCTAGCCTGCTTCTGTGACTGTACAGGCGGGTTGGTGTCGGACCTGTTGGCTTTGTGACTTACGAAATTGACAAAATCTAAATGAACTTCTTCATATGCAGTGGTTGTTTTCATTGTTTTTGTCTTTTTGAGGTTAAGGCCTCGTTCGCACGGACAATTCTTCTTAAACAAAGTAGGTTTGCCGCAGAAATATATGGTTGTATAAATTCACGTCTGTGGCAAAGTTTCTTTGTCAAATATCTGTTACAAAGGTTAGCGAGCTAAGTAATATAATTTATCTTTGCTGTGTGTGAACGCAACCTCATTGCCAAAGTATCTGTGACAAATAATCTTTGGCAAAGAAAAATTGTCCGTGGGAATGAGGCCTTAAACATCATGATTTGGGCCGTGCCTTTAGAAAACCAACGTTTTGCATATGCAAAAAACAAAGGTGCAGATCAGCTTTACAATAACTGCAAAGCTGATCAGCAGCTTTATTATCACACCTGCTTATAGCAGGGTGCGATATAGGAGTCCAAATTTCTGTCCATCCGTCTGTTCGTTCGTCCGTCCATCCGTCAACATTTACGTCGAAGTATAGTTTTCTCGACATCAGAGATAGCTGCGAGTCTGAAACCTTGCATAGGAATTGTCCCTGACATACCCTTCAAGCACGCACCTTAACCCGGTGCCCTTGACCTATATTTCACGGTCCACTGACTTTGAAAATTTTTACGTCAAAGTTTTGTCAACATTTACGTCGCAGTTTGTTTTTCTCAACATCAGAGATGGCTGCAAGTATGAAACCTTGCATAGTAATTGTCCTTGACATACCCTTCAAGCACGCACCTTAACCCGATGCCCTTGACCTATATTTCACGGTCCACTGACTTTGAAAATTTTTATGTCGAAGTTTGGTTTTCTCGACATCAGAGATAGCTGCAAGTCTGAAACCTTGCATAGTAGTTGTCCTTGACATACCCTTCAAGCACACACCTTAACCCGGTGCCCTTAACCTATGTTGCACGGTCCACTGACTTTGAAAATTTTTATGTCGAAGTTTGGTTTTCTCGACATCAGAGATAGCTGCCAGTCTGAAACCTTGCATAGTAATTGTCCTTGACATGCCCTTCAAGCACGCACCTTGACCCAGTGTCCTTGAACTATATTACACAGTCTATTGACTTTGCCCGATGCAGGTGCGATATCGACCTCCGCGGAGTTCTTGTTTTTGCTACATGGATAGAACAGTCTCTCTTCTTAAATCAGAAACCAAGCTTCTATCCATCTTCTGTGACTGTAGGGGCCACATCTTCTGTGTCTGACCATGTCTGAATTCTGAAAGCCTTGATTTCTCATGTCATGGCTCATTATTTGGTGATTTGGCACTGTCAGGATCAAATGAGCCGCATCGTGAGAAAACCGGTCTTCGGGGTTTCTGACCAGGTGCGACACAAATCGGTCTGTACAGTCACAGGAGCAAGTTAGATACTTGAAATTTTGGCTATGAGTAGAAGAGGAATTATACT
Organism: Rugalucina vietnamica; assembly: GCA_964017185.1. Lineage (NCBI taxonomy): Eukaryota > Metazoa > Mollusca > Bivalvia > Lucinida > Lucinidae > Rugalucina > Rugalucina vietnamica. Next base: position 3,749,519 of record OZ024872.1, read on the forward strand.
ATCCGAGTAGCGAAAACAAAGGCGCTGATCGGGTTCGCGGTTACCGCGAAGCTGATCTGCGCCTTTGTTTTCGCCTAGGCAAAAATCCGGTTTTCTCACGATGCGGCTCAATTGTTTCAGGATTTTCTTTGAGATGGTGAGGTTTGACTTTGTGCTGGATGAAGATGCTAATGTATATTTAATGGAGGTGAGTGATGTCCCTTTATGTTGACTTATGATGAATAGATGTATTATGTTTGAGGTTAAACATCCCAGTGAACAATTTGAGCCGCTGCATGGGAAAACCAACAATCTGCATATGCGAAAACAAAGGCGCAGATCAGCTTCGCAGTAACTGCAAAGCTGATCTGCGCCTTTGTTTTCGCTATACAGATAGTACAACTCTTCTACTTTCTAAATCCAAAATTTCCAGTCTCTAACATTCTTCTGCGCTTGTACAGCCCGGTTTGTGTCAGACCTGTTCGGTAACCACATTGTTGGTTTTCCCATGAGGCGGCTCATTTCTCGGTCTGAGTCATCTCATGGTAGAGCCACTGCTTCCTGGGTTTTAACAAGTTCTGTACTTTGGGGAGTTCATGTGTCTTACTCAAGGAGACAACACATTGCGGCCAGTGTGGATCTAACCCAGGACCTCTTGATTAGTAGTCCAGTGCTCTACCACTATGCCACTGTGCTCTCCTCACAGTGACTATGAATAGGGTTTCAATTCTATGACAATTTTGACCCAAAGTTTAGTGTCAGCCATTTACTATTTCAACATATAATACATTTAACCAGTGCTATTTAGAAAGCAGTGACTCTATCTCAACATGACTGAAGGACAATTAACTAACTAATCTTTTTCAGGTAAATATGTCCCCTAATTTATCTACTAGTCATTTTTTGGATAATCAAAGGTTGTATGAACATGTGGTATACAACACACTGAGAGTGGCCAGGATAGCTTCAATGGTGGAAAACCAGTTTCTAGAACAGTAAGTATGGTGATTTTGTTTGTTTTTGTTGAAACTTAACAGCCAGTCATTTTTATGGGTAATCAGATTTGGTATACAACACACTGAGGGTGGCTAGGGTAGCTTCTATGGAACAGTGAGTATAGTGATTACCATTTTTTGTTAGCTAAATGTTTGTTTGTATTTGTTGCTACTTGATATCCCAGTCATTTTACGGATAACTGGAGGTTTTGTGAGCATATGTTATAAAAATCATTGAGAGTAGCTAGGGTGCCATTTGTGGTGGAAAAGCAGTTTCTAGAACAGTGAGTATGATGATTACACTGTGTTTGTTTCTTGTCAGCCATTTTTTTTGTTGTTCTTTATTTGAGACTTTAGTCATATCAGAATAAACTGATCAAAATAGCTTGAGAGCTCCACCTACAATTTTCTTGTACACTTATAAGGGGGCTTATAAATTTAAAAAGATTCAACTTTCTCTTGTCATAACTTTCAAGCAAATAAATATTTTTCTGTGCAATTTTGACAAATAAAAAGCAGCAACGAATCTTCGGAAAACAGGCTAGTTAGATGTTTTGTGGATGCATAATGCTGAGGCCATACCGATGTTGTCTAGCACCTGAGATAGCAGGACTCAAACATTTCCTACTGAAATGAGAAGACTTGAAACTTTGTAGGAAACTGGGAATACCTACAAGCCCCAAAATGTAGATGAGTTGATGTGAGCCGCATCTTGAGAAATGAAATAATGTGGTTTCCGATTAGGTCCGAAAGCTAGAAAGTAAAACAATTTAGTCCTCCGTCAAACCACCCATCATAAATATTCATTTTATATTGACCATTAAAATCAGCACATTAGCTAACGGTCAATGACGTTTAGACAACACGTGGATTAGACAAACAAACCAACACGTGCTTTTTACAGGTAAATGCAGGTGCAAAAACACAATGTTTGTCTAAGGAAATAGGGGTGGGCATGGATACCTTGCTGGCGGAGGAGTCAATTGCGCTGATAAGATGTGTAGTTATCTGCTCCTTTGTTTTTGCATAGGCAAAAATCTGGTTTTCTCATGACTTGGCTCGTAGTATTTTAAACATTCTGTTTACAGGAGTAAAGAAGAGCAGGAAATGCAGGTGTCTGATAGAGATATCTCAGTCTTCCCAGAGTTATGTACCTTGGAGGAGTGTGCAACCAGCTGTGATAGTATGGTAAGTAACATTGCTGTACAGCTTCTTTAAAATAAAGTTTTGTCAGTGCACTTTGGATAGACACAAGATTAACCATTACATCAGGTACATTTCACCGTGTAGAGTTGGTCATAAAATAATCCTACAACTTTTCCTTCTTTTGCTTTCTTACATTGTTTGAACCACTTAGGGTTTATAGACAATCTGATTAGCCATATTAGAAATTAATAAATTAAATTTGTTGATGAAATCATTTTCAAAAATTAACTTGTCCATATTTGCTTTCTTTTCCAACAGAAGTGTATGTTATGTAGTCCCTGTTTAAATTCCCATCAACGAGAATATTTAAAGGATGCTTATCTTGAACATACTAATAGAGGAGCTTGTCGCAGAATTTTTCCTCCTCCTATTGTAAGTAATTCTTTTTCTGTGCCATATTTCAAAGCAGAAGCCAGCATAGTATAGTGGTTAAGCCACTCATCTTGTAAACCAGTGGTCATGGTTTCGAGTCTGGGTTTATTCAGGTTTTCTGGTGAAACTTAACCAAGGTCGGACTTGACATAAAATTGAGCAGCAACATTTTAAATACTTGCATACAGGTTGATTGATCTAGGCAAACAATGTAGCCACTGATCATGTTCTGGAAAATTAATATCCAGTTTTATGAGCATTCTAGCGTCATGTCGAGACAGAGCCATCACTACCTGTACTATTGGAAGTTGATGTGTCTTGCTCAGGCAGGGAGCGTGGTGGCCTGGTTGTGAAGCATGCAACTCTGAATTGAGAGGTCCTGGGTCGGATCCTTACACAGGGCACCATGTTGTGTCCTTGAGCAAGACACATATACTCCCCACAGTACTGGTTAATACCCAGGAAGTGTTGGCTTCATTACGACATGACTGAAAAATTGTTGACTCGGATGTTAATCGCCAATACAAGTCTTGCTCAAGGATACAACACACTCCCCTAAAGTTCACTGTAGGTCGAAGAGCAAGTGATTTATCTATATACAAAGGGCAGATTTGTTAAAAGTTCACCTGAATGTTGACATGTAGAAAGTCCAGCATGGGCAGATATAAAGTCATAATTGATCTGCGTTGTGAGAAATCAGATTTTTGCCTATGCGAAAACAAAGGCGCAGATCAGCTTAGCAGTTACTGCGAAGCTGATCAGCGCCTTTGTTTTCGCTACACCTATAGTACAATTTCTCTTTTTCTTAAATCCGATATTTCAAGCTTCTAGCCTGCTTCTGTGACTGTACATGTAGTTTTGTGTCAGGCCTGGTCGGAAACCCCAAAGACCGTTTTTCTGGCGTCGCGGCTCAGTTAATCTTAACATCTTTTCCAGCAATTTACCGATGCAATAAAATGGAGTCCCGAATCTGACATTTTCAACCTGTCTCAGTATAAGGAATCAGACAAGGTGATATACATGTGGTTCATTGGCATGTGCAGGAAAGATGCCACTTGGTGTTTATGAGCTACCTGTCATCAGGAAAACATGTCCGTGCAATGTATACCCCCTTGAACCCCACTTTTATATAGCAAAACTGGGGTATGCAGGGTTATACCTATTTTTCTTATTTTTGCTCCAAAACATAGATTGTGGGTACTCATTAGAACCGCCTCGGCGAGGCGGTTCTAACGTGTACCCACAATCTATGTTTGGAGCAAAAATAAGAAAATGATTTAAAAAATTCCAACGAAATTTTCAATTTTTAGAACTGAAAAAAATCTCTGTATATTGCGTGGGCAAGTTTTCGTAATGTGACACAATAGAACCTGCCTTCTAGGTTAACAACACAATGAAAAACTAATGTACAAAGTGATCTTATCAGGGATAATGCAATGTATATTGTAGAATGTGTGAAAAATTTGCTCATTAGAGAATCTCAGATATTCAAACTTTACCTTTGGTGCCATGTATTTGATGTGTTTCATCAAAGTCATTACTTTCTAGTGGAAACAATTTCCAACGGCCTACAAGTGGGCCTACAGCACTTTAAAGGCCTCATCACACTTATGCACCAGTTATGTAACCACGGCTCCCCCACCTACTGGCAAGGGTGGGGATTATGATTTCAGTTTTTAGTGCCCTGCTATAGACACCACCCACACGAGACAAACTGAAAGTCAAAATTATGCTCTTTGCCCTGCCCTTCGCAATAGAAAATATTCCTGGGGTAAGGATCTTATGGAAACCATATTATGGAATCATATCCCCTGCACTGCTGGGACTATAAAAAAGTAATTGCCCCACACTTTAGCCCGGCTATCCCCCACCCTACCCCATAGGTGTGGTGGAGCATGGTTAGAAATGACTGATGCATTAAGCAAACGTCCCTTGATGAAGCTTTGCCTTTTATTGCAAAAAAAAGTTTTTGTTTGTTTGATTTATTGCATATGTCCCAGCCAACATGGCCATAGCTGTTGACTGGGATTACAGCAATAAGGCAAACAAATAATATTCCTATTTGCTCAATCAAATGCAAGTCTATTTGAGGAACTTTTGCTTATATGTGACACGGCCTTTAAGGTTGATATCATTTGTTTCAGCGTTAAATTTTATTATAATTGAATTTTGTAAAAGTGGCCCTTTAGATATATGAAATGTTATTTATTGGCGATTCTTTCTATTATAATTTCTTAACTTCAACCTTTATTGCATCCTTTTTTTTCTTTCTTGTTTTGTTTCATTTAGCAATAATTGCTGCTGAGACACAATAGTTTGCTCAAGATGTTAAATGGTTTTCATGTTTAGTTTTTGTATGTATTATATTTTATGTTTTTAGTTACATTGGTATTTTTAACACAAATATATAGTTATACATATCAGAATGGGTCTTCCATAATTTGAACATTTACATATCTAATAAAACATTCCATAAATGGGTCTATAAATATTTTTTCATATTGTCTGAGGGATAGACATTTTTATATGATGAGGTATTCATTTTATTTAGCCACAGTGCTAGAAAACCTGTGTTCTGAATCGGCAACATTCTCTACATAGTATAATTGCCTACAATTTGAATTCAGAATATCATATCGAGCTATATACCCTGGAATGGAGTAGAGACATGGGCATGGGTTTTTAAACATTTTTCATGCTCAACTCAGCTGAGCATAAAATTACAATTCCTCATAAATACTGAACTAGTGAAAATCAAATAAAAAAAAAATGTTACACCCTATGGGTGGTTTGCCTTTATTATGTCAGGGTGAACATTTGTCACCAACATGACAGGCATATGTACCAGCCAGGTTTCGAACCCGCAACCCCTTGATTGCTAAGCGAATACGCTATCCATTACACCACCACGGCTGAACCTCTCCTATGTCACAGCCAGTCATTATCCTGCTAATGATAAATGGTAAAATGCTAACAATTGTAGGCATTTTAACATTCAAGAGCAGGATAAATTTTAGTCTCAGTCGAGTGGAGCATGAAAATATTCTATAAACTTTAGGCCTGTTTGGTTAACCAGAAGTCAGGTTTTCTAATGGTGTGAAGTTTTTAGACTGTTGAGATTTGATCTGTCTGTTCAGAATATTGTTCGAATATTCAAGTTTTACATTATACATTATTTATTTATTTATTTGTTTGCTGCAATTTTAAGTTGTGCCATAGATTTGTTTATTCATTCGTATGTGGGTGGAGTGGATAAGTTGTGTTGATTGTCAAAAGCTTGAATAAATTGAGACAGTGATAATCTCATGACTATTTTCGGTTGTTCATTGTTTTTGGTATATGTTCAAAGAATGCCATGCCTTATACGTAGGTACTCATTAGAGTTGCTGTGTCGTATATTCATATATTCACTTTAATGCACTGTTTCTTTAATATTTATTTACTCAGTGTTTGTGCTATGAATTAGTGTTGTATGGGACCTATGGGAATTTTTCAAAAGGTCTAAGCAATATTTTTATAGACATACCTATGTGTATTTGCAATTGTACAATAAGGTTTCACATACTGTAAGTTCGGAAATTTTTGCGAGGCTTTTATTTCGCGAATTTTTTTATTTCCATCTGATTAGCAAGTTCTTGAAATCAGGAGCGAGTACCCATGCAGTCTATAAAGAATAAAGCTTACAGTAATTATGTCTCCCCCCGACAGGGTCGGGAGACGTATTGTTTTTCCCTGTGCGTCTGTCTGTCTGTCCGTCACAAATCGTGTCCGCTCTATAACTTGAAAACCGTTAAAGATTTTTCAATGAAACTTGGTACACTTGTAAACCACGACGAGACGATGTGTCATGCACAAGAACCATAACTCTAGCTTGAGTATTTTTGGAGTAATTTCCCTTTGATTATTTTCGATACAATTTCGTGTCCGCTGTATAACTTGAAAACCGTTAAAGATTTTTCAATGAAACTTGGTACACTTGTAAACCACGACGAGACGATGTGTCATGCACAAGAACCATAACTCTAGCTTGAGTATTTTTGGAGTTATTTCCCTTTGATTATTTTCGATACAATTTTGTGTCCGCTGTATAACTTGAAAACCATTAAAGATTTTTCAATGAAACTTGGTGCACTTGTAAACAACGATGAGACGATGTGTCATGCATAAGAACCATAACTCTAGCTTGAGTATTTTTGGAGTTATTTCCCTTTGATTATTTTCGATACAATTTCGTGTCCGCTGTATGACTTGTAAACCGTTAAAAATTTTTCAGTGAAACTTGATACACTTGTTCACCACGACGAGACGATGTGTCATGCACAAGAACCATAACTCTAGCTTGAGTATTTTTGGAGTTATTTCCCTTTGATTATTTTCAATACAATTTTGTGTCCGCTGTATAACTTGAAAACCGTTTAAGATTTTTCAATAAAACTTGGTACACTTATTAAGCATGATCAGACGATGTGTCATGCACAAGAACCATAACTCTGGCTTGAGTATTTTATGAGTTATTTCCCTTTGATTATTTTCCATACAATTTCGTGTCCGCCTTATAACTCAAAAACCTTAAGAGTTATTTCAATGAAACTTGGTACACTTATAAAGCACGATGAGATAATGTGTCGTGCTAAAGAGCTATAACTCTTGCTTGCATATCTTTGGAGTAATTTCCCTTTGATTATTTTCCATACAATTTCGTGTCCACCCTATAACTTGAAAACCGTAAGAGAAATTTCAGTGAAACTTGGTACACTTATAAAGCACGATGAGACGATGTGTCATGCACAAGAATTATAACTCTTGCTTTCATATCTTTGGAGTTATTTCCCTTTGATTATTTTTCCATACAATTTCATGTCCACTCTATAACTTGAAAACCATAAGAAATATTTCAATGAAACTTGGTACACTTATAAAGCATGATGAGTTGATCTGTCATGCTAAACAACAATAACTCTTGCTTGCATATCTTTGGAGTTATTTCCCTTTGATTATTTTTCATACAATTTTGTGTCTGCTCTATAACTAAAAAATCATTAGAGATTTTTCAATGAAACATGGTACACTTATAAAGCATGATGAAACGATGGTTCATGCTCAAGAATCATTACTCTTGCTTTCATATCTTTGGAGTTATTTCCCTTTGATTATTTTCCATACAGTTTCGTGCCGGCTCTATAACTTGAAAACCGTAAGAGATATTTCAATGAAACATGGTACACTTATAAAACAGAATGACAGGATATGTGATGCACAAGAACTATAACTCTTGCTTGCATATTTTGGACATGCGCGTAGAGAGGGGGGAGACATCAGTTTTCACATAGAAAACAAATTCTAGTTCTTTATTAACGAGAACTTCAAATTTATTGTGCGAGGCAATGACTTTGCGAATATTAGCAAAAATTAAGTTCTCGTGAATATTGCTGAATTTACAGTATGTTTATATGGCTGAATATTCAGTTAACCAAGCTGTGTTATATCAAAAATACATATTGTCTGTACAGGAAATAAGAAATGGAGTCTGATAGCCAAGTTAGGGCCCAACTCTGAACTTTTAATATTCAAAATTTGTGTTTGAATGAATAATGTTATAAAGAGGTTTTGGTTAATTCATGCTTGAACCTTAAAGGAGACAGATTGTTACAGTCAGTTTGTCAGGGATTATATCTTTCTGACAAAGTCCAAGCAAAATGGGCTATATGATTACAACTCAGCTGATATGTATAAATCCTGTTAATGAATTGGCTTATTCAGGTTTTGTTTAAATTTTACAGCAATTTTGTTTTGTTTCCAAACCTAAAGGCTGAAGCAAACAGTGCAGACCCAGATCCGAAATTTTGAAGAAGTGAAGTCTGACTGGCATCTGCTTAATACAGTTTCATTACAAAAACATGCCCATATGATATACAGTAATTTTTTCATGTCAAAAATCGATAATTTTCAGCGGAAAATTTTTGATATTTTTCTTATTTTTGCCCAAAACGTAGATTGTGGGTACACGTTAGAACCGCCTCGGCGAGGCGGTTCTAACGAGTACCCACAATCTATGCTTTGGAGCAAAAATAAGAAAAATAGGTATACCCCTGCATACCCCAGTTTTACCATATAAAAGTGGGGTTTGAGGGGGTATACTTTACATGGACATGTTTTCATGATGTCTACAAGATGCACAGCTTTTTCAGTATCTTCTCTTTTATAATAACTTTTTTTTTTCAAGCACATGTTATATTGAGTGGTGTACAAAATTTTGGAGAAACCTCTGTATTATGAATCTCTTTTTCTTCAATATACATTAAATATACATTGTTATTTATGTTACTGTACAGACTCTTAAAATATGATGAGACATTTTCATAATTTTAGTGTACTGGAGTCCATATGTCCCATTTGAGCCCCATCATGAGAAAACCAACAATGTGGTTTCCGAATGGGTCAGACACAAACTTAACTGTATTAGCACATTAGCACAGAAGATGGCTAGAGGCTGGAAATTTTGGATCTAGAAAGTAAAGTAATTATACTATCTGTGTGGCAAAAACAAAGGCTGCACAGCTGATCTGTGCCTTTGTTTTTTCATAGGCAAAAATGTGATTTTCACATGATACAGCTCATATATCAGGAGTAAGTGTCCCTGTGCTCTCAGCGTACAACGGTTTCTGTTCTTTCACCATCTCCTCTCCATCATCCGCCATTTTTCCACCATCCCCTTGCCCATCTTCATCCAGAATATAAGTCTTTGTCCTATCTCTCTCACTGTCAAGCCCTCCTTCTCCTGTGTATTCAGTACCAACTTCTGTCAATTCATCAACATCACCTTCTTCTTTGATAGGAGCTGCTTCTATGGGCGGCTTAACGCCTCCAGTTTTCTGAATTTTTCCAAACTTCACTTTTATATTTTTAGCCTTTTCTAGTTCTTCGTGAATTTCCGTGAAGAATAAATCTACACTTGTTAGCTGAAATAAATGGCAAAACATCAGGATCTAAAAATGCCAATAATTTTTAAATTTTAAAGTGGCTGGCTGCATGCCTAGTCTTTAACCCTATCATCGTTCTTTTGTTGCACAGCCGTCTGAATAACAAAGAAGATTCTATGATACCCATAGAAAATGCTTGGCATAACTGTACTCCATTCCTAAGTAGTAGATTATAAAAGTAGAATTTTGCTGCCTTATCTTTTACCCCAGTTCTTATATACTAAATGTAACCCTTCTAATCTACTGACCTACCATCTGATTACTGGTTAACCTCTCATGTCTGAGGTGGTTTAGTCCAACCATCCATACAAATAAGCCTTATTGGCTTAGTTGGTTGGTTATAATATATTTATGAAGCGCATTTTAAGTGTCATGACATCCTAATGTTGGGTAAAAGTCCCATAAAATGGAGGCAAGGTCCCGACATGACCATTGCTGCTGACTGGGACGAAAAGCATCAATTCAACAAACAAAAGTCAAGACAAAATTTTTGCCACTTACACCTAGATCTATGAGTTCCAATCCTGTTGTTTCAGAGTCCAGAACTGTTTTGATAAGGTCTGTAGCACCAGCTGATGTTAACAGATTGTCACCAAGCTGAAATACATGCCAGTTTATAGTTATAGGGTAGCAAAGCTTTTCTTTGCAGATATTGATTTCAATTGGTGACTCTGTGGCTACCTTTTTCAAAACAAAATATTTGTGATTTATTTCTTTTTATTTTCCTTCACCAAGGGTAGGTTTCTGCTTTCGGAATCATCTTATTAGGGTTATTTCTTTACTGACTGTTCCAATGTGGTTCTTCTATGATTTAATATTCAAGATTCAAGTTATTTTGTTTAGTCTGTCTGCTTCTCTACTGCTCTCGATGCTTTTGTTTTTGTGTAGATGATAGACACCTGTCTGGGAAAGAGCTTGTAATTTTTCTTTTTCATGCCTTCTTGTGTTGTCTTTTTCCTTTTCATTTGGTGTCTGGATTGGGATTTCAGAATAAATTTTATCAGTTACTGGACCTTTTCATACATTATTTGGAATGCCAAACATGCTTACCCTCAAAATTCTGAGGCCCTCATTATGTTTGAGTTGTTTTGTGAGCATCACAAGGTCAATGTCAGTGATTCTATTTCTGGAGAGGTCAAGGTCATGTAGCGTTGTGTTGTGGGCTAAGGCTTGGGCCATTGCACATGTTCCTTCATGACCAAACCCATTAAAACTCACATTTAAAGTCTTTAGACCAACATTTTCCTGCAAATACAGACACAAATTGGAAAAAAATGATAGAAATAAATTAATAAAAAAGGATGTTAATAAAGGATGTTTATAAAAACTTACTCAGCTATGTGAAAACATAGTTGCTGAGAAAGACTTAAAGCAAATCAGCATTGAAGGGAAAATACATGTATGAACTGTACTAAATAATGCTACATTTCTCTACAAGTTGTAATTATCTTTGAGTGACAAAACATTATTTATTATTTTCATTGAGCTTTAATGCCAACCTTCATTCCATGAGCCAAGTCTACAGCACTTTGTTTCCGAAAATGATTCCAACTCAAATCAAGCACTTCCAATGTCTCACTATTGGCTGAAAAGATAAAAGGAGAAAACTGGAATACTAATGAGCCACCTCGTGGGAAAACCAACAATGTGGTTTCCGAACAGGTCCGACACAAACCGGCCTGTACAGCTACAGAAGCAGGCTAGAAGCTTGAAATTTCGGATTTAAGAAGAAGAGGAACTTTACTATCCGGGTAGCGAAAACAAAGACGCTGATCAGCTTCGCGGTAACCGCGAAGCTGATCTGCGTTTTTGTTTTCGCATATGCAGATTGTTGGTTTTCTCATGAGCCGGCTCACTTCATTGCAAGGCACTAGCAGGATACAATTTCATCAATGTAACTTTATGTCATTAGAAATTCCTTAGCGGTTAGCGGTTGAGTGGGACATAAAACAGGTATCTACCAGCCAACCAACCTACGATTTGCTGTAGCTGGACCCTGGTTAGTTTTAAGTAAGAATAAGTCTGTTATATTAGAAAGAAACAAACTATACTTACACAAAGCATGACCAAACTGTCTGCCTGCTATATCTTCAAACTCATTCCCTGCCAGAACCAGTTCGCGTAGATGGCGATTGGTCTGTAAAAATATACTCTCAAGTATAACTGGAGGTGTTCTACCAAATTTGATAATCGGGGCTGGAATTTGGTTCGTGCATCATGCATGTTTTCATAGTATGTGGGCAATACCAACAATTATAAAACGTCATAAAGACACGTTATTCTTGAGACAAGGCTAATCATATTGCCAACAGTTTTCGTTGATTTGAAACTTTCGTATGCCTTAAAATTTGATGAGGATAAAAACATCATCATAACTTCTTACCTTCATCATTTTGGCAAATATTGGCGCATCTGTGTCCTTAAAGCCATTACCTACAAACAGATGCAAACGTTTCCATGTAATTTAAGATGAAAAGTTAGATTCTATAGAAAGCTTAAGTATTGTTCATGTTTATTGGTTAAGGAATAAATAATCAGTTTCGCAACCCCATTCAGTATGAATTCTTATTCTTTAACAATATGAGACGGACATGGACACATTAGTAGAGCGGCACCCCATTTTTGCTCAACCCCTTGTCACACCAAAGCAGCAGTGTTCTCACGGCGTTTGACGTGCAGAAAACAAGTTTCGGTAACTAGTGCGATCGCAAGCATTTCCGAAGCAACACAGTGTCATCGTAAGCAGCACGCGTTTAGATGGTGTCACGTAGAACGCCAAGGGACTGTATGGATTTTGTACACGCTAAAGCACGCCGCGACCGGTTTTCTGATATAATAAGGAAGCATTTGGTTCCCCTTGAGGTCGCTGTAGCAGCGCTGGACGGGCTAATTTAACGCACGTGAGGCCCAAAGGCGCGCGGACGTGCACGTGCAAACGCCACGGTCGTACCCGTGGCGGTTGCACGGAAATCACGAGTTCTTCGAGAAGGCACCGCAGTGTCTTGAACAGGGACGCGAATTGGTCTGACAGGTATACAAGTAATTATAAAATTAAGAAGATAAATCCATATTTACCCCCAAACTAAAGTGATTATGACTATATGATGAAGTGGGTGATTCCAACTGGATTGCTTGGAAATTCCACTCTGCTTATATGAGCCGCGTCATGAGAAAACACAGTTTTGCATATGCGAAAACAAAGGCGCAGAACAGCTTCGCCGTAACTGCGAAGCTGATCAGCGCCTATAAAAATTGTTTTCACAACACGGACAGTACCATTCCTCTACTTTCTAAATCTAAAATTTCAAGCCTCTAGCCATGTCAGTTCTGTGCTCGTACAGCTCGATTTGTGTCGAAGCTGTTCGGAAACCACGTTGGTTTCCTCACGACGCGTAATGCTGGCTTACGTGCAACATTAAGACTTTCTATGGTATGGTTCGTTGACATCAAGATTCCGATCAGTTCAGCGCCCCTTGCTCCCAGCTTGTTATCTGCCATATTCTAAAACAATGAAATAATAACAAATAACAATCAATAACGAAAAATTATTTTCCATGATAAGTGCATCTCGGTATCCTCGGTACCGACGAAATTAACGTTTATGTATTCTTGGCATTGCCCATTCACTGAGATTTCTGCTTAAAAATTATTGACTCACTGACTCTGGTGTTTCAGACTCTGGACAAATACCAGTATTGTCATACTAGTAGCAATTTATTGCCATTTTCAATGTGCATGTATAGATTAATTATGTATAAAAACTTAAACAACTGAGAATTACGAAAAACAAGAATGTGTTCTCACAAGTTGTGTGATGTGGATATTTTCCAACAGTGCCTCCTTTATACTGGCTAAGCCTACAGGACTAATGGAGTTCCCTTCTATATCCAGGAATGACAGAACATGGTCCAACTGTAATGGAGAAAATGATTGTGCTCAAAAATTATAGTTAAAATGAATTTGAAATATTACGCAAAATTACGGAACCCCAGCATTACGGCATTCTTTCATTTATTTTTTGTTGGTATGTGCGTTACCGTCCATCAAAATTTATGTATTTAGCATACATGTGCGGTAACCAGCACCATTCCATCATTACTTGAAGGCCCATCTAGGTGTGAAGCCCATGTTAAAGTGACGCTTGACAACGGCATTCTGGATGGGTTGTCTGACTAGGGTGTCCATACCGGAACAAAAAATAACTTCACTAAAATGTATTGAAATTGAGCCGCTGCATGGAAAACCAACAATCTGCATATGCGAAAACAAAGGCGCAGATCAGCTTCGCAGTGACTGCGAAGCTGATCAACGCCTTTGTTTTCGCTACACGGAATCAAAAATTAACTTCACTAAAATGTACATGTATTGGGATTGAGCCGCTGCATGGGAAAGCCAACAATTTGCATACGCGAAAACTAAGGCGCAGATCGCTACACGGATAGTACAATTCCTCTACTTTCTAAATCCAAAATTTCCTGCCTCTAACCATCTTCTGTGACTGAACAGGCCGGTTTGTGTCCGACCTTGTCGGAACCCATATTGTTGGTTTTCTCACGCATGGGCTTAATTATCAAATAAAGCACAAACCATAAGTGGTGCAGCTAGAGCCCTTGCGCCATTAGGGCCCATGTTGTAGTGACGTATGACGAGTGCATTCTGGGTAGGCTGTCTGAGGTAGGCCCCTACTGGGATCACCTTCAACTTCCGACATTCTCTCAGGTACATCTGTACTTTGATCTCGTGGGGCTGTAGCCTCTTGCTAGGGGGATCTGGGAATTACGATAACATGTCTGATCAATGTATACCTCTTATATCCCACGTTTATATAGTAAAGCTGGTGAATATCGAGGCGGTTTTAACGTGTACCCACAACCAATGTTTTTATATTTTGAACATAACCAATCATGCGTGGATCCAGAAATTTTCATGAGAGGGGGTCCAACGAAAATGGTAATTTTTGGTCCCAGACGAGGGGGGTCCAACCCTCAAAAAATCCCGAAATTACCTTTTTTTAGGTAAAATTTTCAAATTCCGGGGGGGGGGGGGTCCGGACCCCCGGTCCCCCCTCTGGATCCGCGCATGCCAATAGATAGACAAATCAGGCTGATAGAGAAATGATTGAATGTAAGTATGACAGACATCATGCTTAGTTTCTAATTCAAACCTTCCTTTTAATTCCAATCATTTTCTGCGGTGCTTCAAGCTACGATTATTTATGAATCGCTGCAGACTTATGCCCAAAAGGATGGGATCGCGGTGGCCATCAGACTCCCGAGAGGTCTTTGATTAGATCTCTACTCGTGGTGCCGCGTTTTGTTCTTTAGCAAGACACATGGTCGCGGTGGCTCATTCCCGACATGACTGAAAAGTTGTTGACTGGGACGTTAAAGCTCACTACAAACAGACTAACAAAATGCATGATTATACCTGACAGATTTGTTTCCTCCCGGCTTAGTCTGGGAATTGGTGTACCCATCTTTAATCCAAAAATTGTCGGATACGATATGCCTAATAAGTGGCAAAACAACGTTGCAACTACTCTTGCATTTTAATATTTTTGTAAATGCATGAATTTCCCCTAAGCTTGAAATCACTAGAAGTTTTTTCAACAGTTTCCATTAAAACAGGTTCTGTCTTTTCAAAACATCTAAACATCCAAATTTTGATTGTCTAAATTAGAGCCGCATCGTGAGAAAACCGGATTTTTGCCTATGCGAAAACAAAGGCGCAGATCAGCTTCGCGGTAACCGCGAAGCTGATCAGCGCCTTTGTTTTCGCCACTCGGATAGTACAATTTCTCTTCTTCCTAAATCCGAAATTTCAAGCTTCTAACCATTTTCTGAGACTGCACAGACCGGTTTATGTCGGACCTGGTCGGAAACCCCGAAGACCGGTTTTCTCGCGTCACGGCTCAATTTAAATGCACTAACTTATCACTTGAATACATCAGCCAAAACAATGGCTAAAATGTTAATAGAACAAAATACAAAGTATCAAAATGACATCTTTTGTTTTTTTAAAAACAAATTGTTTCATATAAAGGCCATTGTAGTTTCCTATACCCATGATTCAATGTTATGTGTGTATAAGCATTGGGAGGTTGTGGGCACGAAGAACCAGCTTTCGAGTGGACAAGGTGATTTCAAAATGCATAAAGAAACATGTGCAGTGAGAATGTTCATCTTCAAATGATTCCGTCCAGTGTAATTACAAATCTTGGGTCTCCAGTGTGCCATACGAGAGGCATATAATTGCACCAATCCTGGAATATGGAAGCCAGATTCCGTGTCGACGTGATGTATAACCAGGGACAGCCAAGACAGACTAATAAAAGCTAAAACAGCAAGCACAAGTTCAGAAGGGCAAGGAATACTGAACAAAAGTGAAAACGCTACACTCGTATTCTAACTTGAATTTCTGTCTCTCATTTCATTACGAAAACTTGTCCATGCAATACACAGAGAATTTTTTCAGCTATAAAAATTGAAAATGTCAGCAGAATTTTTTTGATATTTTTCTTATTTTTGTTCAAAACATATATTGTGTGTACTCGTTAGAACCGCCTCGCCGAGGCGGTTCTAACGTGTACCCACAATCTATGTTTTGGAGCAAAAATAAGAAAAAATAGGTATACACCAGCATACCCCAGTTTTACGATATAGAAGTGGGATTTAAGGGGGTATTTAATACACGGACATGTTTTCCTGATGTTATTTCATTGCAAAACATTCTATTACACATTATAATATCATTCTTTGGCTATAACTTGTCCTTTGATGTGATTCTGTGAATGCTAAAATACAGAGCCGTGTTGCAAGCATTGAGTATGGGGTCAGATTAATGGCCATTCAGTTTCCATAGATTGTGAAACCGAACATGACGAAATGAGTGCTAGACCATCGGTAATGCATGGGGGCAACTACAGACGATTTCATGCGCTCGTTTTTGCGACTTCACTTTTGTTCAGTAGAACTATATAAACTACGGAAGAGTATGAGGGCCATGTATTTTTTTTTTTTTTAATTTTGAAATTTCGAGTTACTAAGTCGAAATTTCGAGATAATAAGTCGAAATTTCGAGATAGTAAGTCGAAATTTAGAGATAGTCGAAATTTTGACTTATTAAGTCGAAATTTCGAGATAATAAGTCGAAATTTCGAGATAGTAAGTCGAAATTTCGAGATAGTCGAAATTTTGACTTATTAAGTCGAAATTTCGAGATAATAAGTCGAACTTTCGAGATAGTAAGTCGAAGTTTTGAGTTGCTAAGTCGAAATTTCGACTTAATAACTCGAAATTTCGACTTAATAACTCGAAATTTCAAAATTAAAAAAAAAAATACCTGGCCCTAATGCTCTTCCGTAATAAACCGAGGGAGTAGGTGTTTACCATAGATTGTTACTCAGCCGGCTACACTATTAAGAGCCAAGTAGAATATCAAACATTTCACACTACTCAAACTGTTATCAAAATAAGATTTCAGAAAAAAAAAAACACAGCACAAGTAGCGCATTGGAATGGTAAGAATGAAATGAGCCGCGATGTGAAAAACCCGGTCTTCGGGCTTTCCGACCTGGTCTGACACAAACCGGTCTGTGCAGCTACAGAAGCAGGCTAGATGCTTGAAATTTTGGATTTAGGCAGAAGAGGAATCGTACTATCCGTGTAACGAAGCCAAAGCGCTGATCAGCTTCGCAGTGACTGCGAAGCTGATCTGTGCCTTTGTTTTCGCTTAGGCAAAATTCCGGTTTTCTCATGACGCGACTCAAATAGTCAAAACGTAAAAATTGTAACTCGTATGTTACCACCGAACTGGTTTACTTGGTTACCGAGAACTCGCTCAACTTTTTTTTCTGGGAAAAAACGACAGTCTACTCTAAAATAACCCAGAAGTGGTATCGGTGTTCTTACAGCCCCACCAAAACAACAAAACCCTGGCTTACGTAGTTCAGCTGTTGGTGGTCCTGGATCACCATTGACGACAGTATGTAGTCGGTCAGATACAGAGTTGAGCGTTCCTTGTCCATCCCAGATGGGCATCTTTCATGCAGATGCCATATCCACAATTTCCTAGGGTCGTCTCTCTATGTTTGATTGTTTTCGCTGGTTTTGTATCCAAGATTTGTGATGCTCACTTTACAGGTTATTCTAAAGAGATGAATTGTTTCGAAAAGAAATGCAAACTGAGAGTTCTATGTAAAAAAAGCACAAAGATCACAATAAATGCAACATAATACCATGTACGTATACATAACGTGTTTTGTTAGGTTCCGTTCTCAGTTTAATGCATTTCATCAGGAAAACATGTCCATGAAATGTGTACCCCCTCAAACCCCACTTTTATATAGCAAAACTGGGGTATGCAGGGGTATACCTATTTTTCTTATTTTTGCTCCAAAACATAGATTGTGGGTATGCAGGGGTATACCTATTTTTTTCTTATTTTTGCTCCAAAACATACTGATTGTGGGTATGCAGGGGTATACCTATTTTTCTTATTCTTGCTCCAAAACATAGATTGTGGGTACTCGTTAGAACCGCCTCGCCGAGGCGGTTCTAACGTGTACCCACAATCTATGTTTTGAGCAAATATAAGAAAAATATCTAAAATTTTCAAATGAAATTATCGTGTTTTTTTTTCTTCTTAAAAAATTCTCTGTTTATTGCATGGGCATGTTTTCGTAATGACATCTAGAGTGCATTTACATCAAGTAGAATGCAAAAAATCTTCAACTAGATTGATTTATAAAACAGCACAAATCAAATTAAGCTACAAAATTTATTAGACAACAAAGGGTTAAAATAATGATGATAGCAATAAAGAATAAAAGAAAAACGTGCTTACATGCATGCAAAATGTTTAGTATACAAACTAGGCCCAATGAATATGACAATTTACTCAGTGGTACAAAGTACACTTTAGCTTGCTGTTAATCAGTCTTTTTGGAAGCATAGTTATATGACAAATGGCTACCCACAGCTTATTAGGAAATTATTCGTTAGATGCAAACAAAATATCACAAGCATGGAATATCTTGGGGCGTTTTTTTATAAAAAAAAAAAAAAATCACCAATACATTGGAAGCAAGATTTTATTCCAATATCCCATATTCATATAGATAATAAAACATGACACTTAATGTGCATTTTTTATTGTTGACAGAATCATAACCTTATTTTTCAAAGTTAAAATCTCTGCAAATAATCAAATGATTGAAAAGCTTATTATAATATCGATTTGGTGTGAAAATTTGGACATTTTCTTCTAGTTATTTGCATAAGAACAGATAAATAAGGTTCGATCAATGTTAAAGAAACAAGATCGAAGACAAAAGTAATGATAAGATAATTGAACTGCGTATGAGAAAACTTGTTTTGCAATATTGCAAATCAAAAGATGCAGATGCTGAAACTCCGAAGACAGGGACGGATCCAGGATTTCTGGTAGGTGACTTCAAATCCATCAAGAGGGGGTTCGTTTTTCAACATTTTACCTGATTTTTTTTATAAAGGATTTCCACATGAAATTGAAATAAATTGATCCCAGAGGTGGGTCAAGCGAACCACCCGAATCCCCACTCCGTATAGTGCACAATCTTAGATGTCGATCAACACATCAGGAAAACATGTCCGTGTAATATATACCCCCTTATACCCCACTTTTATATAACAAAACTGGGGTACGCAGGGGTATACCTATTTTTCTTTTTTTTGCTCCAAAACAGATTGTGGGTACTCGTTAGAACCGCCTCGGCGAGGCGGTTCTAACGTGTACCCACAATCTATGTTTTGGGCAAAAATAAGAAAAAATTTAAAATTTTTCCACAGAAATTTTCAATTTTTGCTTGTGAAAAAAATCTCTGTATATTGCATGGGCAAGTTTTTGTAATGAGCATGGCCACAATTTTCGACCTAGCTTCACGTGATGATGGGTGTATTGCGTGTGTGTGCAGTTTCATAGTGTCGGCGTTGTATATAGTAGTGACACTTATGCTCGGAGTATTTGGCAGATTCAGATTCAAGGACTAAACTGTAATGTTGCTAATCACTGCAGAAGCTAAGGGCGAGGTTAAGCGCCTGTAAAACTTTAAACCAGAGGACCAATTGTCCTGTAAGCGCTCACCTGAGACCTGATATACATATATAAATTTGTTCGACTCTAGAATGGTAATTGCTTGTATATAACCCCATGCCAGAGTCAGAATAACCCCTGGAGTCAATGTCTTTTTCTAAACATAAAAATTCACTAAATTTGCCAATTTACTGCAAGATTTGCCCTTCAAATGACATATTAACAATTTTCCCCATTCAAATGCATGAGCAACCTAAGTTGATCTTGCCCTAAAAAAAGGTCAAGGTCATCCGAGGGTCATGATTTATATAAATTTTGTAGACCTCCATTCCTTGATGCTTCATGCCAAGTTTGAAAATCATAGGCCTTCTGGTTCTGGAGAAAAAGATTTTTAAAGGTTTTTGCTATTTATAGCCATGGCAGCCATCTTGGTCATGTGACCATGACCATTTATATATACTTTCATTCCCACTTCCTAACAATGCTCCTCATAAAGTTTGGCCTTGATTGGCCAAGTGGTTTCAGAGAAGATCTTTGAATATCACTGTAATATACATGTATATTGCTCCGGGGTGGGGGCAGACACACCCCTGGGGTCCAATTTATAATTTATTTCAGAATCATCAATATTAAGTCCATTTGCCCATTTGCTGCAAGTTTTTCCCTACAAATGACATTTTAACAAATTTCCCCATTCAAATGCATGGGCGTCCTATGTTGACCTTGCCATAAAATAGGACAAGGTCATCCCAGGGTCATGATTTATATAAACTTTGTAGAGCTCCAGTCACTGATGCTTCACACCAAGTTTCAAAATCATTGGCCTTCTGGTTCTGGAGAAGAAGACTTTTAAAGGTTTTTACTTTTTATAGCCATGGTGGCCATCTTGGTCATGTGACCTGGACCATTTATATAAACTTTCATTCCCCCTTCCCAAGGATGCTCCAAATGAAGTTTGGCGCTGACTGGCCAAGCAGTTTCAGGGGAGAATATGTTTCATTATTATGGAAATAAATACATGTATATAGCCCGGGGGCAGGGGCAGACAACCCCCCAGGGGCTAAAATTTTCCATTTACATTAATATTATGTCCATTTGCCTATTCCCAGTAAGTTTTACCCATTAAATAGCATTTTACCATTTTTTCCCATTCAAATGCATTGGCGACCTAAGTTGACCTTGCCGTAAAATAGGTCAAGGTCATCCTAGGGTCATGATTTATATAAACTATGATGGGCCAACATCCCCGATGCTACATACCAAGTTTCGTGGAAATCGGCCTTCTGGTTCTGGAGAAGAAGATTTTTATAGGTTTTTTCTATTTATAGCCATGGTGGCCATCTTGGTCATGTGACCTGGACCATTTATAAAAACTTTCATTCCCCCTTCCCAAGGATGCTCCAAATAAAGTTTGGCGCTGACTGGCCAAGCAGTTTCAGGGGAGAATATGTTTCATTATTATGGAAATATACATGTAGATAGCCCCGGGCCAGGGGCAGAAAACCCCCCAGGGGCTAAAATTTTCCATTAACATTAATATTCTGTCCATTTGCCTATTCCCAATGAGTTTTACCCATTAAATAGCATTTTACCATTTTTTCCCATTCAAATGCATTGGCAACCTAAGTTGACCTTGCCATAAAATAGGTCAAGGTCATCCTAGGGTCATGATTTATATAAACTATGATGGGCCCACATCCCCATGCTACATACCAAGTTTTGTGGAAATCGGCCCAGTGGTTCTGGAGAAGAAGATTTTTAAAGGTTTTTTCTATTTATAGCCATGGCGGCCATCTTGGTCATGTGATCTGGACCATTTATATAAACTTTCGTTCCCCCTTCCTAAGGATGCTCCACATGAAGTTTGGCTTTGATTGGCCAAGTGGTTTCAGAGGAGAAGATCTTTGAAATTGTGAACGACGGACGGACGGCGGACGACGGACGGACGGACGCCGGAGCATGGGTATACTATAAGCTCACCTGTGAGCCTTTGGCTCAGGTGAGCTAATAAGCCCTTACACAGTAACTTTGAAAATACTGACCGTTCCAAGACGGCACTTTTGTTGTGGTTCCTTTTGTTTTATACTTTGCTGTCGCTGTTAAGTTCGGGTAAGTGAGTGGCCACCTTTGTAGAAGAAGCTGCTCTTTCGTTTTACCGTATGCTCTCTTTGTATCAGTGAAGTTTGTAGCACAATAACCAGGCCATATGCGACTCGATATTCAAAAGAAGGCCTCTTTTGTCAGGAAGTATTCTCGGGTCCATTTTTCATAGTCCAGGGTCAGTTGCAAAATATCATTTCTGTCTCTGAAGTTATTAGTTATCTGACCATGTATGAATTCCCAGAAGTCACCCTCTAAGCTCTGCTAGGTAGGCCCTCCTGGTTTCTGACACACCGAAGGGCTTGACCTTCAATTTTAGGTATACCAATCTTTTAGAACTACCAAGACCTAAGAGCACCAAGTACGGCACTAACAGCTTCAGATTCCAAGCGGCCAAGCTTTGGAATTCCCTGCCTGAAGAAGCAAGAAAAATCACAGATTTTAACTCCTTTAGATCATTCATAAAAGGATGGAGTGGTACACAGTGTAGGTGTGCCCTGTGCCGGTAAGGTGTCTAAGTTATGCATGTCTACATGTTATTCTTACCTTACTCGTTTCACTCTCAATATACCCCTTGGGCATATTTCGCTTTCGCTCCCCTATTTTTCGACCTTATGGATATCTTTTGGGGTTTTCGGCCTAAGGGATACCTTTGGGGGTGACGAGCAGGGCTATATGTGTTCTAGTTTTTTGTTGTTTTTTTTTTTTTCTCATTTTGAAGTTACACTTTTACTGCATGTATTTATGTACATTTTTGTATATTTTATATGTTTAGCATGCTTAATTTTCTGTGTTATAATTACTGTGATATTTTATATTTGTTAGTCGGAAGAAAAAGCTCCTGGGAGCTTATGTTACTCTGTTGTAAAATTGATCCGACGTTAAATAAATATTACTTGACTTGACTTGACTTGACTTCTGTAGTAGGCCTAACATATGACCAATATCTTCGTACTCCAGGCAACATAACAGGCATAGGCCTTTCTGCCTGTAATGCACCGTCGATGTTGAACTTCTTTTTAAACGACTCCAGCAGATGATATCCCTGTTTATAACGGCACACATGACATTAATCATTAATCCCAGGCTGCCTAACTGAACTGAATCCTTCATGGGAGAAACACGATCCGAATGACGGCGCACTGTGTGTCATCCCTGCAAATCGGAATCTGAATGGTTTACTGGAGTGCAAAATTGACAATACTTCACCACGGTGTTCGTCAGGAGGGAAATCAGTCCCTGGTTCTCACAAGAGATGCGTGTTTCGGACACCGAATTTTTCTCGCCGTCGGCGAGGATCGAACCTTGGACCTCTAGCACCAGAAACCAGTGCGCTTTCAACTGAGCTACCGCGCTTCCAATTCTTGTATCATTCCACACAGTATATAACGACCGATTTCCTTTTAAAAGGAAACCTTTATGGCAGTGGGTGCGCAACGTCCAATACCGGATAAAATACCGTTGTACATTAATGCTAATACACTACACCGGATAGATTGACCTTCACCTCAACAATCTGCCACGGAAATGCATTTTAGAGCAATATTTGACAGTTTATCTACACTATTTGCCTTGTAAATTGAAAAATCCCAATAAGTTAAGAACTTGAAAATCATATTTCAGAGTTAACGTCATGACATCAACTGGCGACAGAATAAGAGCCTCAAAACCACCCTGGACTCAGTGCAAAGTTTGTCTTGAAAAAATCAATTTTAGATCTCCACGAGAATTTTGTAGGCATCTTAGAGATTTTCATTGTACAAAGGAAGGAGGTTCATTTGTGTGTAGATATGGAAGAAACGGTGTATGTCAGTCACTGCCGGTGGACGGAGTTAGTGACATGGACTATGAGCACCACATTATGCGGGACCATGTGGAAGTGGAGAATGGTAATATTAATGAAAGTTTCTTGCCTTATTCGGGACTATCCTGTAGGGTAAAGACATCAAATTTAAGACGAAGATGTAAAAATTTATGTTTCTACACTCCCTTTGACTTTCGTAATAGTCTGTTTTGGTCACCCAGTCGCTTTATAAATGTTTTTTGGGGGTGCGTTCCTTTACCGGAATGGACTACCAGAATGGACATTATGCTATGACTCTGGGTGCTTTAAATGTATTTTAACAGCATAAAATGTAGTTCTGTAGTCATATGAATAGTTTGCATCAGATAAAATTCATCTCCGTATAGCAATATTGACTTTTGAGGTTGGTTAGGGTAGCTCAGTCAGGGGTAGGGCCACTGTTCAGAGGTTTCTTTGATTGAAATATATAGAGATCACCACTGGTTGTTCTATAGCAAACACAGAGATGAATAGAAGAAGAAATAAGTAAAATGTGGTGGCATTGTGACAGGGACCTATATAAGTATATATGAATACCTGACCTAGGCTACCTGACCATACGGAACACAATTTAACTGAACTTAAACCACATGATTCTCGAACTTATCACTGTCCGTGTATATTCTATGCCAATCTGTCCTCAAAACCCAAATGAAAAATCCTCAAGGACACATATAAATGTCCATTCTGGTAATCAGGCCCATTCGTGTAAAGGAACGCACTGGTTTTTTGGTGTTTTTTTTTTACGGTTTACTGAGTCAATCAATTTCTGACAATTACCTCAGGAGCTGTGGAAATGTCACTTGCTTGTCCGTTTTCAGATTCATTGTATATCATCGTATCGTATTCCCTACAGTGAAAACACATAAAACATCACATGAGAATCAACCAATTAGAAATTTCTATCCCTTTCCACTCCATGAATGTTTACAGCTGGCAGGAAGTATGGATGGTGCAGGAGGAAAAACGGACACTTAAATTTTTTTAAAGATAAACACTGAAGCATTTTACTTTTTCTCAAAATATCAATTCATCATAATAAAAATCTTTATTTATGACACCTTAAAGTACTGATTCCATTTGCTAATTGAAACAAAACATTCAATTCTCCATTTTTCCTTTCCGCAAGCTGTCCAATTTTTCATGTTTTACCCTGCATCTTTTTGAGAACTAAGGGTTAATGCAATGAATTGACATGTTTTTAATTGAATCGAGTGTAACTTGTAGCTGAGCAGGTCAGACTGGTGTTGGAAGTGTTTGGGGCTTGCAATAAACAGCATGACCCCCGTTTATATACGGACATGGCACAAAAGCATCAGAAATTCAATGTTTTTATACTAATTTTGTCTGGCAAAACAATCCACAGAATCCAGCAGCAGAAGCTGCTTCATAGACAAAATGTATCCTTTGTTCACTGGCCCCTGACTCGTCATTAACCTCCTTGAATTTATGTTCATTCCATTAATATGCAAAAGAATAAACTGCCGACTAAGAGCAGTAATTTGCAGTAACTATACTTTGCTTTCATCAGACTTAGCATTTCATCCAATCTAAAAATGATCCTTTTATTAGATCTGCAGAAGTGCATCAAATGGTATGCAAATGAATCAGACCATTACGAAAACATGCCCATGCAATATACAGAGATTTTTAAAGTTGAAAAAATGAATATTTTCAGTAGAAAATTTTGATATTTTTCATGTTTTTGCTCAAAACATAGATTGTGGATACACGTTAGAACCGCCTCGCAGAGACGGTTCTGGATACACGTTAAAAACGCCTCGCTGAGGCGGTTCTAACGTGTATCTACAATCTATGTTTTAGAGCAAAAATAAGAAAAATAGGTATACCCCTGCATACCCCAGTTTTACTATATAAAAGTGGGGTTCAAGGGGGTATATATTACACGGACATGCTTTCCTGATGTGCTGTCATAATCTTTCTTGTATAATGGCCTTTGCTTGCTAACATAACCTGTTGAAAGGTTTTTAAACCTCTGTTTGTATTTCAGATGGCATTCCTCTCAGTGCATCCAGAACACAGACCAGCCATCCTACTGGACGTGTTATGAGTAATATTGAGCCTTCAGTTGTTGAGGACCAACATAAATGGACTGTGTTTAAATCAACTGTCAATCTTCCTGCTGTATTGAATGATCCAAGACTTATGAAGCGGGAAACTGACTTCTTTACAAAGACTTGGGGTGTTGATTTTTATGAGAGATCAAGTGTTTCACCGTCACATTTGTTACCCGAGATCAGCCAGATTCATTTTGAGCAGTATATAAAAAGAACTTCAGCGGTAAGCGTTTACTAAGATTTTAGACACTGAATGGCACATTTACTAATAGAATAAGGGCTTTACATCAAGGAAAGATATAGATAAGCACAGTCTCGTTATCAAAGTTTAAGATTCAATGTGCACCATCTAAAGAAAACTTATCATGTCATTATCTAACTATTCAGAGTGTACCAAAGACTCGGGTAAGAGTCCACAAAGCTATTCTTAGTCTGCTTAGTGGTTGGTCTTGTCATGCAGATGTCTGCACAGTTCAATATTCCGACAAATCTGACACTTTTTAAAATTAATCAGATTTGCAAATTCTGACATAAATGAAATGTTTACATGTACAGTACTTATTATTTATGAGTCATGGTTTAATTATTTAAACTACATTGTAATAACTACTGATTTTCTTATTTTAGAGGTATAGAAGGCACAATAAACAAATACTGTCATTGGCTGAGGGATCTGATCTTGAAACACCACTTACCAAAACTGTCAAACAAGCAGGTGAGAGTCTCTAAAGCTAGTATCTTACTGGCATGCAAATTTCTCGCGACTGTTTTGCAAATTTTGTTGCAGGCTTTCGCACAACAATCCAATTTTTATGCGTCGTGAACTAGTCGCGAAGTTTTTAAACATGTTTAAAAATTTTATGCAATTTTTTTCGCCAAAATATTTCACAAGACTGTCGCGCGACTGTTACCCGAGTGTCGCCAACCTGTCGCCACGAAATTTTGAAGAATTGACAATGGGAAATTTTGGCGATACTAGTGTCGTACGACAGTCGCGTGACAGTCTTGAGTAAACATGTGAACATCTCCCGACTATCTGGTGAAAAAATAAAACTAAGCGACATTGGTATGAATGTCATGCGACACAAATGTCTTGTGACTGTCGTACGAATGAAAATGAAAATAAGCTACATTCGTGGAAAAGTCGTGAGACACTCTCACGAATGTCTCGCGACAGTCGCACAACTATCGCGTCACAGTCGCGAGATATATTTTCAAAATTAGACCGAAATTTGTCACATAAATGTCCATTCATTGAGACTGCAATGTGAAAGTTGTGTTTATATTGTTATTCTTTGTGGCGAAACAGTCGGGAACTATTCGTGAACTAGTCTCCAGTTGTCACATTCCAGTGTGATAGGGGCTTTAGATAATCATGGCCATATGTAGCATGATGTAGATTTGGATCAGGCCCTACAGTTATAAAAATATATTTTTTCATGCTTATGATCTTTGTAAAATTAAGTTTGGAATTAAGTGTTTTATCTATGATAATCAAAACAGCTTATCAGGTCGCGATTAGGGCTGCAGCGATATATCGAACACTCGAGTATTTGCGGTACGACGGCCGACGAACCAGCGTATCGTATCGCCACCTGCTTTTACAAGAGGTTCGCGAACCTCCTTAGAAAAGATTTCATGAAGAAAACTCTCCTTTTTTTTAAGAAAACTGACATGTTTTGAGCAGAATTGCGTCTATAATTGTCCTATTATTTACGCAATGTTTCTAGGAAGCCATTCTAATAATAAATATATGTCGGAAAATCCAACTGTATGCATTCCTACTCGGCTGAACGGTGCACTGTAAAATCACGAGGAGCTGGAAACCAGACAAGCTAACGCGACCTTGGGATTAGCACGACAAAGAAGCATGCTTTATTGGCTGATTTTTTTTTTCCGATATAGCGAGTGCTATACTGTACGGAATACACACCAAAAATAATGAAAATCCGACCAAATCGGTCCCGAAAACCTTGGACGCCAATTGTTTTTATGCGCAATTGTGTGCGCACAGCTCATTAATATTCATAAGTAGGCACTGGACAAAAAGTGCAGGAAATTTGGTGTGCATATTTGTGTACTGACATATTACACGCCTCAATAAACAATGTCAAAGGTGAAACTTAGCTGCATAATGCAGCCGTTTCAGCTGGCGATAATCATGTGAACTGATGCGTATAAGGATTATTTTTTGTAAGTGCTAATTTACGGGTAATTACAAAAGTTCACCGTATTGCAAACCGTATTGCGTATTGCTGTACCTGTATCGCGAACTGTATTGTATCGCCTGTTAGGTGGCAATACGCAGCCCTAGTCGCGATATACTAGTATACATGGAGGGCAGAAAAGCCATTTTATAACTAAGACCATAATTTTTTTATCATCTTCAAAGTATTCTATTACCAATAAAGGGACTGACGAAAAGTTAAGCTTTATGTTTCTGTGAAATATATATTTTCTTTCAGAGAAGAATCGGACTGAACTTGAACAGGTCCCAAAGGTAGGAATTTTAGTCATTCACCAGACCTAGAAGACTAGATACATGTATTGAGGATAAGTTGAAGATAATTGAAAAATATTTTTTATTAGTCCATGTTATGGGAACTCATTTGAATATACCACTGAGGGGTTTCTAATGAGTACCCACAACATAGGTGTTTATGAAGAAATGAGCAAAATTATCCCTATTATCAAATTCTCCTCATTATTTTGTTTTCTGTGGACCATCATTATCAAAGGGACATTTCCATAAAGCACTTGAAGGTTTTTTACATCAGAATTTCCTACCTGGGTTAACACTAACAAAATAAACTCCTTTAATGCATGACTCTGGAGTAACTGCACAGCTGATCAGTGCCTTTGTGTTCACTGCATGGATAGAACAACCGCTCGTCTTTTGAAATCTGAAATTTCAAGCTTCTAGCCTGTTTCTGTGACTACATGCAGGCTTATGTTGGATCTGGCCCTGATGTTATAAAACTTTTTTCATGCTCAGCTCAGCTGAGACCAAAATTTATTCTGCTCATAAATGTTAAAATACCAACAATTGTTGGCATTTCAACATTTGTTAGCAGGATCAATTACAGGCTTCGATGATCTAAACCTGTAATTTCAATTTATTTGGGCTATTTTGGCATTTATGAGCAGTTTAAAGTTCATGCTCCGTTGAGTTGAGCATAAAAAAGTTTCATAACCTCCATCCCTGGTTTGAAACCCTGAAGACAGGCTTTCTCAAATGAGCCGCATCATGAGAAAACCAGATTTTTGCATATGCGAAAACAGAGGCGCAGATCAGCTGTGCAGTTGCTGCACAGCTGATCAGCGTCTTTGTTTTCGCTACTCTGATAGTACAGTTCCTCTTCTACTTATAGCCAAAAATTCAAGCCTCTAACCTGCTTCTTTGACTGTACAGGCCGATTTGTGTCGAACCTGGGCGGAAACCTCCAAGACCATTGTTTTGCGTCGCAGCTCATATGCCATGCAGTCTTTGAAGAAGAACTTTTCTCGTTACAGCTGGTCTACATTATAAGATCATGTTTGCTTTTTCAGTTGTTTTTTCTTCCAAACTTCAACCTTGAAAATCCCGACACATTTAATGCCGTGTTTCCATGGACACAAGTAGAAGAATCTAAAAATACACAGCCAGGGACACGGCACTCTTCAAAACTACTGCAAGAGAAGGTAACTGTCAGATTACTTTTTGAATTCTAAAGAATTGAAATGTTTGGAACTTAGTTCAAATCTGAACCAACCTTCCCAGACCAGATGCATGTCCAAAAGTATTGATAATTCATAAACTTCAGCTACTGCATGCTCAAAATGTACTGAATTATCAGATGATCATAAAGAAATGCATAAATCACAAAAACCTCAAAAAGAGTTGATCAAAAATGGACAGGAAAAAATATCCAATCTTAGGTAGAGGACAACAGACTATAAAATGGATACAATGACTGAAATCAAACATTTTGTTGTTAGAGAGGCATCTACCAAAATGAATGTGGTTTATTTAGGAAAATACCCTATTGCATGTATTTTCTAGCTGAGTCACTACCTAGATGTTGTTGAGGTTCAGATAGCTCAGCAGATCTCGCGGAGATCGGAAGCATTTTTCCATGCCATGACGTCACATGACGAGTTGCAGGAGAAGATGAAGGGCACGTGTAGGAACATCAAATATCTCAGGTAAATTGCCTCATGATAAAAATTTCCAGGGCCCAGTTGTTCAAAACTAACGTCGTCGTTAGTTAACGTTTCGTTAAAATTTCAAACGTTAATATTACAAATACACTGTTATTTTTTGTTGAAAAAATGTGAGAATCCTTTGCAGTGCAGTATTTGTTACTTTAGCTGATATTTGCTTAACAAATTTATGTCTTAACGATATCGTTAAGCTAACGATGCTTTGAACAACTGGCTCCAGGGTTTTTTCCCATCAAGTCTTACATTAAGCAGGTAGTCAGCCACATAATGTGTCCAGAAGCTGGTAATTGTACATTTAGAAAGAAGATGGACTATGCTAATTGTTAAGCAAAAACAAAGACATTGATCACTCAGGGAAGCAGATAGAAAATTTTACATACACGAGAATCTAAGATAGCTTTTACATACACGAGAATCTAAGATATACAAGATAGCTTTTACATACACGAGAATCTAAGATAGCTTTTACATACACGAGAATCTAAGATATACAAGAAAAATTAAAGGATTTGACATGAAGTAAATGTTTTTAATAAAAGTTAATGTAAATTATATGTATTTGTTTTTATCATCCCAAAGCTATTTTCCGTGCCTATTTCCATGTATATAATAGAAAGAATATACAGTTATGCTAAGACAAAAAAGGTAACACCCTTGTTCAGATGAAGTGCACTAAGAAGTGCACTGATCACTGTCAAACATTTTAAGTAAAATGCACTTTGTCATGCACACCAAGTCCACTTACTGTCACCTTTCCTCTTGGCACTAGTGTACTTACACGCTTATAATGCTCTGTGTATACATTTATGACAAACTGACATTAATTTTAAGAAGAAAATCTGTAAATATCCAATCTACTATATACTGCAAAAGTATTACAAACTATGGAGACATTTGCCTAAAGGTGATAGGGTGTGAGATTGGGATCAAGTGATCAGACACATGTTGTATTCTTCAAAATGCATTTTCCAGAGACAAGATCAACTCAATGGATACCATGATGGCTAGAGAATCTTTGAAAGTTCTTAAGCTGAATCAGAGTAGAAATACATATGTTCAGCTGCATAATAAGGTATGCTATTTTCTGTTTCTCTGTGTATGTGAATCAATTCATTGCTGCTAGATGTCAGATTTAATTTCATACAAAACGTGAGAAAATGTTGTCTTTATGGCTGTTTGCGATATTCCAGCCCCTTTTGTGGTTTTCTGACATAACACCTGCATGATGTCTAATCATAAGATCAAAGAATTTGAGTTCCCAAAATAGCACCACTATAACAGTTCATTTTCAGTACAAACAATTTACCCAACTAGCCATTTACTAAGGACAAGTTTAGCTCCGCCCACCTGCCACCACTGGAGGAAGGACTACCTGACCTCTAAATATTATTTATTGTCACTTGTCAGTGGCTGAATTTATTTCAATAAAGTACATGAAATATGTGTCTTGTGGACACATACAAAAGCACATTTAAACAGACAAGAACAACATTTAATCTTGCAATTTGATCTAATCATAGGAAGACTAGATATTTTGAAGCATGTAAATATTTAATTGATTTTACTTCAATTCAACTGAGTCAGTGAACTGACCAGCTGTCACATAAACTATATGGGCGGGACTTACGTTTATCTACCAGCTTGAGTAAACTATTATTGGCTAATTCTCTGCCACTGTCTCAAGGTTAACTTGGTTCACTTTTTACTACAAAGGGTTTTCATAGTCTTTGAAGTCTGATGTTGAAACATCTTGGGGTTGTCTTTGATTTTGACAAATGGAGACACTAATTCGCAATTGGCAATACAATCTGTGTAAAAAAGTCAAAAGCTCCAATCAGCTGAACATAATGAAATGTTTCTCAAGACTTTGCTATTATCCCTATTGCAACAACTGGCGCAATGGCAAAACTGACAGTGCCTGTCATTGATGCCTGTGCTATAAACAAGAATGTGTTTGATTATGTCCCCCCAACCGAAGGTGGGGGACATATTGTTTTTGGTGCGGATCCCGTCGGTGTACGTGTCCGCGTAGCTTCTTTCCGACGCGATATCTTTTGAACCAGTGGATGGATTTTGACCAAATTTGCATAGATACATGGTTTGGAGGGGGGAAAGAGTTGATTAGATATTGGTGACCTTGACCTCATTTTCAAGGTCACCAGCCCATGAAAACTGATCAAATTTGGTTTTCCGATGCGATATCTTCTGAACAAATGAATGGATTTTGATTAAACTTGCACAAGAGCATTGTTTGGAGGAGGCTCAGAGTTGATTAGATTTTAGTGACCTTGACCTAATTTTCAAGATCATGAGTCCATAAAAACTGTTGAAATTAGTCTTTCCAACGCAATATCTTGTAAACCAATTAATGGATTTTGACCAAACTTGCATAGAAGCATTGTTGGGAGGAGGCTCAGATTTTGGTGACCTTGACCTAATTTTCCAGGTCACGAGTCCATCAAAATGTTGAAATTAGTCTTTCCAATGCAATATCTTGTAAACCAAATAATGGATTTTGACCAAACTTGCACAGAAGCATTGTTGCGAGAAGGCTCAGAGTTGATTAGATTTTGGTGACCTTGACCTAATTTTCAAGGTTGTGAGTCCATAAAAACTGTTGAAATTAGTATTTCCAACGCAATATCTTGTAAACCAATTGATGGATTTTGACCGAACTTGCACAGAAGCATTGTTGGGAGGAGGCTCAGAGTTGGTTAGATTTTGATGACCTTGACCTAATTTTCAAGGTCACGAGTCCATAAAAACTGTTGAAATTAGTTTTTCTGATACGATATCTTGTAAATTAATTGATGGATTTTGACCAAACTTGCACAGAAGCATTGTTGGGAGGAGGCTCAGAGTTGATAAGATTTTGGTGATCTTGACCTAATTTCCAAGGTCACTAGTCAAAAACTGTTGAAATTAGTCTTTCGGACGCGATAACTTGTAAACCAATTGATGGATTTTAACCAAACTTGCACAGAAGCATTGTTGTGAGGAGGTTCAGAGTTTATAAGAATTTGGTGATCGTGACCTAATTTTAGACAGGGTCCAAAACAAGTTTAAACTACCACACCATACAGAACAAGATGGGCATGGTGTCTTCCATAGAAAAACTTTATATCACAAGGGAACTACACTTCAATTACTAAACGGTTGGGGGGACATAGTTTTCCTCAGAAAACACTATTTAATTTGGTTTTACTGTAGTTTTCATTGTTTGTTACAGTTAAAACTCATGGCAACAGTACATCAGACACAACCAACCATTCAAACATTATTGTCTACCAATGAGTTTGTCGGGGCCTTAGATCTCATAGCTACTACACAGGAAGTGCTCTCACAGGAGCTGGCTGGGGTACATAGTTTAAGGTACTGTCATAGAATTTGAAAATTGTGTTGTTTTGTTTTTTTTTCATGTGGGAATGATTCTTACTTCATTTTAATTCTGAACATTGTCTTGAAACCTCTGCTTTTACCTATTTTCATATTTACAGACATTTGGGCTCACCGGTAGCAGAACTGTTGAACTTGACTTATATTATGATTTAGGAAAATATCCATAAACATTATTTCTTTGTTGACAAATTGGTAAAACAATATATCAGTTAAACAGTGTATCTTCATGTTCTAGGGCTGCCAGTTAATAGAACTTGATTGATATTATGATCCATGAAGAATTTCATTTGTAGGATATTTTTTGCTTAAATTAGGACTTCATATAAATTGACTCAAAAATCTGTTTTCCTCAATATCTTCAGGCACCTTGGCTCACAGTTAGCAGAACTGGAGAAATTGATTGATATTATGATTCAGGAAGAATTCCACAAACATGTCACATCAGAACTCAACAGACCAGTACAGGATACTACCCCCATTATGGATGAGGTACTGGTATAGTTTATTTGAGCCATGTCATGAGAAAACTGATCAGTGCCTTTGTTTTTGCTACTCGGATAGTACAATCCCTCTTCTACTTATATCCAAAATTTCAAGCTTCTAGCCATCTTCTGTGACTGTGCAGGTCAGTTTGTGTCTAAACCTGGTCGGAAACCCCAAAGACCGGTTTTCTCGCGTCAAGGCTCATTTGTTGTACTTTCGTTTGAATTGAGGGTAAAGCACTCCTTGTACAGACCTCATATTGTGTTGAGATTTTTTAAACTTTTTGAGGTACCATTGCATAAAGTCCTACAATTTACTGTACATACAGCTCCTGTGTCATTTCCAATCCTTGTTTGTATTTGCAGCAAGCTTGAAGCCATGTTTATTCAAGCTAAGATCAAATATTGGCTTCTTTTCATAGCCATTACACGCTTTTAAGCTTGTCTACAAATGTACATGAATTGGTTCATATACAGATGGTTTGTTTGAAATAGAAACTTAGAAATAGCAATCATCAGGCCTTATAATAGAATAATCATGATTTTATACACAACACAAGATCGATTTCGCTTCATGATTTATTACAAAACAAAAACCTTAAACTACTGATCTAAGAAGTAAATTAATAAATCTATTTATGATCACTAATCTACGCTTGAAAATAACATTCTCATAAAACTACAACTACATTCATATCAATAAACATACAAAAATAATACAAAAACATTTGGCTCCTATGGGCACTGCTCACAAGATATGCTTGCTAAGTTATCATGTTACTGATGCCTTTTTACTCCTTACCCCTGTTTACTAAACATGTCAGACATGTGCATTATATTTTTCTTTTGAGAGACAGCTAGGATGGGCAAAATGATTGCCCATGCAATGTGCAAGTGCCCAAGGAACTGATCCCTGGACACAGACTGTGTAGGCCAAAGAACTGATCTTTGGCAAGGAACTGATCCTTGTGTGTTAAATATCGGTATGCAACTACCAAGGAAATGCTTCCTTGGACACAAACTGCGTAGACCATGAAACTGATCCATGGCCACCAAAGAACTGATCTCTGGCAGGAACTGATCCCTAGCAGTTTGTGATGTGATCGGCCCGGTATGCAACTGCCAAGGAAATGCTTCCTTGGACATGAACTGCGTAGACCAAGAAACTGATCCTTGGCCACCAAAGAACTGATCTCTGGCAGGAACTGATCCCTAGCAGTTTGTGATGTGATCGGCCCGGTATGCAACTGCCAAGGAAATGCTTCCTTGGACACGAACTGTGTAGACCAAGAAACTGATCCATGGCCACCAAAGAACTGATCTCTGGCAGGAACTGATCCCTAGCAGTTTGTGATGTGATCGGCCCGGTATGCAACTGCCAAGGAAATGCTATCCTTGGACATGAACTGCGTAGACCAAGAAACTGATCCTTGGCCACCAAAGAACTGATCTCTGGCAGGAACTGATCCCTAGCAGTTTGTGATGTGATCGGCCCGGTATGCAACTGCCAAGGAAATGCTATCCTTGGACACGAACTGTGTAGACCAAGAAACTGATCCTTGGCCACCAAAGAACTGATCTCTGGCAGGAACTGATCCCTAACAGTTTGTGATGTGATCAGCCCGGTATGCAACTGCCAAGGAAATGCTTCCTTGGACACGAACTGTGTAGACCAAGAAACTGATCCTTGGCCACCAAAGAACTGATCTCTGGCAGGAACTGATCCCTAGCAGTTTGTGATGTGATCGGCCCGGTATGCAACTGCCAAGGAAATGCTTCCTTGGACACGAACTGTGTAGACCAAGAAACTGATCCTTGGCCACCAAAGAACTGATCTCTGGCAGGAACTGATCCCTAACAGTTCGTGTAGTGATCGGTCAATTGAAAATGATATTGTTATGAATGTTGAGTGGCAAACTGATTGCCTGGTATGCAACTACCAAGGAAATGCTATCCTTGGACACGAACTGCGTAGACCAAGAAACTGATCCTTGGCCACCAAAGAACTGATCTCTGGCAGGAACTGATCCCTAACAGTTCGTTTAGTGATAAAGACGGTCACTTGAAGAATGATATTGTTATGACTGATATGCAAAGCAAGGGAGATAACATGGAAATTGTTCATTGAGAAAGGCACACATCTGCAGAGTCCACAGTTAAATGCATGAATGCTTATATATAAGCAATGGAAATAGAAGATGGTTATCTTTTTGGGGAATAAAAAGGCCAAAGGAATTTGATAGCATATCAAATGAGGCCCCCAAAAGAGCCTTATAATGTTATTGTAGGTTGTAAGTAAGTACATGTAGTTAATGAATAGAATGAGGTGTACCTCTGAAAGTAATAAGTTCCAATGAACATGCATTCGTTATCTGTTTATGACCATTGTGCATAGGCATTTCTGATTGATGTTTATGATATAACACACCATGTATCCAAAATGAAGTCATTGTGTGCTACACGTGCCTATGGAGATGCAATTATTTGTCTATCTATGTTTAATCTTGCACTTTAATATAAAGAAGCTGACATGGCTTATTGTGATATTAACAGTGGCCTGTTAATTAAAGGCAGTATGTTAGAACTTTGGTTTTGAAAGCCATGAGTGTGTTTCTATATGACTGTCTGTTGGTGGGACATATTAACATATTATACAGACATGTTCAAATAGTATTAAGCACATTATGTATAAAGGTGTTGCAATTTGTCTATGCTATGATTATTGCTGCACTTTACATGCTAAACTACATTCCAGTCTTCTGTGTTAAGAGTCTGCAAAGTCAGAAAATGAGATGACCTGGCCTGTTAATTAGGACAGCTAGTTCTCCAGTTTTGAATTTTGTGTGTTGTGGCTGAATGACTATCTGTTGGTAGGTATAAAATCAGTTAAACACCAAACTAAACTTACAACATTAAATGTTGTGAACCCCCTATAAATACAAATCTTTACTTACTCACTTACAACAGCTATGCATATTAATGTATCGCAAATTATGTCTGTTGATTTACTATTTAACAAAAAGAAATATTACAATACATACTCAACAAGCAGATTATTTCCTTAAACAAAGCTGCCATGGCTTTTCAGAATGTATGACAATAGGCATTACATGAAATGGTTCTGATAAAGAATAGGAATACCTGGTATAAATTGCAATGGATCTGTGATGAGACTATTGCCAGTATTATTCTCATGCAGAATGGGTTGCCATGAGGTTAACATACAATTCTGTATAAAACTAATTTAATTTGATGTTAACAAATAATAGACAAACTTATCTTTGGCAACCAACCCATTGTTCAGTAATGGATTTGAGAAAATGCTCTTCATATGAATGGCTCTGAGTAGCTTATAACTGCCGAGACTGTGCAAACTGCAGGCCATAATTATGTGAACTATATATACCTAACTCACTGTCTGCTTTGTAGACATACACTACAATTAAATCTGACATGTAAAATCTCGTGACAAAGTCTTTGTTAGTTTAAATAGTGACAAAGTTTAGGTTATTCTAAGATAGTGTGACGAAGTGGTTGTTTGTATTAATGGAATGACCATGTCCTGATTATTTAGATAATGTGACAATGTGACGTTTTGCTGATCAGTTACAATCTGTTAATTCAAAAAGTTTGACAATGTGCTGTCTATTATGTGGCTGTTTATGTAGATCGTGTGGCAATGTGTCTGTTTGATTTAACAGTGGAAGAAACTCAAAATTGCTGTTTGATTATTGTGACACTGGTAATGCTGCAGTTTGGTTTAACAATGTGACAACATGGCTGATCTTTGTGACACAGTGACTAACTTGATTGTGTGACAAGCTGTTTGTTTGGACTATGACAAAGTGGAAACTGAATTTGAATCCAATAATGTGACAACATGACTTGCTATAGCAATGAAATGAAACCTGTAAAACTGATGTTCAATGTTTATATTAACCACAGGCAACATGATGAATTAGCATACAGGTAGTCTTTGGTTTTCTGATATGCTACTGATTACAAAATCATTTGTAGAAGAGTCGCAAGTTTTCTTCTTGTGCTTAACAGTACATGTATTACAATATTTAGACAAGGTGACATGTAACTGGAGATAATGATTAAAACAGTGCCTCTGGAGTAAGATTGAAACACTGATACATAGGGGGTCTTCTGACACATCAGAAAACCAACACATAAATTCATGTAGAACATGTATCTAATCTTAGTAAATATTGTCATTATGGTGGGTTGGTAAAGCTCAGTTTCTCCTGTTAGCTGTTTCAGCTGTCACTACCACAAGTTGTTTCTTTGTCCAATATAGTCTTTATGTCTTTTTTACTTTTTCATGTCTTCTATTCAAATTACCGCCTATGAGGGGATCCAACTTCAAATCCAACTTTCGGAATACACACATGACCAATTTTCCTTCGAAGAATTTCCTTTCGAATGATTTGAGAAAAACTGATTAATTAATTGCCACTGGAATATATATGAATTTTCCCGAAAGCCTGAACACTGATTACACTTCTTTAAATATAACACTGGTAGCTGCCAGCCATGTGATACCTCTGAAGAGGTTTATATTTTACAAAAAGAAGAAATGGTAACTCGTGTTTTGTGAGTGACAACTGCACTTATGGAATCGAAAAACTTTGTGACATGATTATTCAGAGATAATAAGGGAGATTTATCAAAACTATAAGATATCACATGTCGTCACCTTAGCGCAATAAGTCAATAACTCCATTTTGCTAACTTTTCAGGAGAAGTAAACAACTGTTTATCTTATTTTCCTCTTCTTGCATATAATTTAGGTAAACCTTTTTCAATTAAGTTTTATGTTAGATTTCTAATGAGGAAAAGCTTCAAATTTTCTATTTAGTAACAAAAGAGAAATTGTGGAAAATATGCACTTATTTGAAAATGACATCAAAAAGTTTTTGGTGCAAAAACTCAATAAGTGCTCTTAACCCATTTTTGCATTGAATTTTTCAGCTATGACCACTAATAATTTTGGTGCAAAAACTCAATAAGTGCTTTATTGCATCTATATTTTCACTGTAAAAGCCATGTATGTGTGTTTTAATGCCATATTTTTACCTAGTTAGTTTGATGCAAAAGCTAGGAATGTATTTTGTTGATTTTATTGTAACATCAGGAGGGCAATGTAATTGGTTACTATTGGTCTTACCTATCTGTTGACCAAACTATTCATATACCATGGATGCAAAATCCTGATATTATTATTTATACAAAAGATTTGGTATAAACTGAGAATATTCGACAGTAGAGGGGAGTTTTGATAACATAGGGTGAGCCCTGAGGTTTTCAACACTACCCAATTGACCTTGGGAATGTTAACAAATGAGCCGCCTCATGGGAAAACCAACAATCTGCATAGGCGAAAACAAAGACGCAGATCAGCTTCGCGGTAACCACGAAGCTGATCAGCGCCTTTGTTTTCGCTACCTGGATAGTAGAATTCCTCTTCTACTTAAAACCGAAATTTCAAGCTTCTAGCTCTTTTCTGTGCTTGTACAGGCCGGTTTGTATCGGATCCGTTCGGAAACCACATTGTTGGTTTTCCCACGAGGCGGCTCAAATGACAAAATCATGCTTGATCTGACAGTATAATTGCAAAAATTCTGCAGAACCACTGCAAAAACAAAAGAAATAATGGTGCTCTATATTTTATAGCCTCATCACATTTTTATATATGCATATAATTGTTCCTAATTTTGCTCATTTCGGTCTGATTCCAGTTTCTCATAATTTAGCACATGCATTTAGTCATGCTCGGTAATCAGCATAAATAAAAACAATGTATTGTCACAAGGGAAAAATAGTAAACTATGCTTTTTATGTAAAGTTGGTAAATCTATACTTTTCAGAAGAGACATGGTGGTACTAGTTGTTCAATATGACCAGAAGTAGTAAACAGATGTACAATAATTGTTTAAGTTGAACTCTAAAGATACCTAATTTATAACATATATGTGTTGAGCTATTAACAAAAGAAAACATATAAAAATACTAAATTAATTATAAGTTACAATCTGGGCAGTATGTCCATTCTCCAAACAAAAGAAATCTTTGTAAAGAAAGTTTTACTCTCTGCATCAGGATCAGTTCTATGCTAGATTTTGGAAAGGCAACATCTTATTTTAAAGCGGAGAAATTCATAAATACAAAAATGTGACAGTAAAGATAATTTAGCAAATGCAAGGGCTTCGGCCCTTGCCTAGAAAATATGATTATGTGGAAACAGGACATGTACAACTTCATTTAGATAAGAAGTGTTTAAGAAGTTTTATGATGCATTAAAAGAATAAAAAGAAAACAGAAGAAAGACTTGCTACTCAATTCAACCTCAACAAAACCTCAACAAAAACAAGAACTATGCAAAAAAAAACTCTCTTATAAATTTTGGTGGATGAACCGTGGTCGAAAGACTTTTTAGCTCTTTCAGCGATTCCGGGACAGCTCTACAAAAGGATAATCAAAATTTCTAATTCCCCAGGACTCAAAATTTTAAATGGTATTATGATAGAACTCAACAAAGGTACGGAACTAACTCACATGGAGAACTTGACAGAAATTTTAAATGATGGTGATGAGCTAAGCTATTTTGGGATCAAGGATTCACTTTATTCGAGACAGGACATTTAAATCTAAAATTGATGGAGTACCTATAAACATTCTTGGACAAAATATATGTGAGCTTTTTCGAGAGGAAATTCTATTTTAAAGTGACATTTCCTTGGATGCTACTGATGAGAAAAATCTAAGAAACAATTAAGAAACTGTTTAATACCTATACTGAAACATTTCATTCATAAATCTGATTATCTTGAGGACTTACATTTGCAATTGTTTTACCATTTTCACACATGTATGCTTTATACCTTGTATGTTATGTATGTTTTATGACTATGTTTTCATTTGTATTTGTACATGTCCTCAATGCCATATTGGAATATATTTGAAGTCAAAATAAAAAAGCAAACTTCTAAAATCAAGTAATTCTAATTTAACAAAACTAAATTTTTAACATGAATTAGTGAAATGCAGAATATATTAATAAGAAATGACAATATGTAAACTTCATGATATGTAGTTTTAGGTTTTGAATGTGGTATAAGGTGATTTCAGCATATTTTTTCACACCGGAGTGAAATAATTATGTTGTTATCTGAAACTAGGTTTGTAGAGGACTGATCATCCTGCCTATAAACTGAAATCAGTCCATCTTCATATCATGCTCGATGATTATATAGATCATGGAAGCATCTTTTATGTTATTTAAGAACTGGATAGTTGTCTCATAAAATTTTTATGAAATGTGATGTTCAAAACAATGAATTAAGGGTGAACTTTTCAGTAATATTAAAGATGATGCCATCAATGCATTAGACAAAAGATATTACATAAAAATTAAAACGTAATGGTTTGAAATGCAGAGGATGAGCAGTCAGGGGTTGACTAAAGGTGGCACTGCCGAGAAATGCCTTTAATATTAGTAAAAAAATGAATAAATAATATGGATCACTGAAAGTTACCCTGAATGTTTTGCAACGATACTATATCACAGACGATAAGACTATCCCTTCTAACAAAATGCATAAAATGTATGTTTTGTGAAAAATATAAGCAACTTAAACAAATATATTTAATTACATGTTGTTTTGAGGACAAAACATTTTCAAAAGGGGCGGGAAATTTGTCACAAGGGAAAAATAGTAAACTATGCTTTTTATGTAAAGTTGGTAAATCTATACTTTTCAGAAGAGACATGGTGGTACTAGTTGTTCAATATGACCAGAAGTAGTAAACAGATGTACAATAATTGTTTAAGTTGAACTCTAAAGATACCTAATTTATAACATATATGTGTTGAGCTATTAACAAAAGAAAACATATAAAAATACTAAATTAATTATAAGTTACAATCTGGGCAGTATGTCCATTCTCCAAACAAAAGAAATCTTTGTAAAGAAAGTTTTACTCTCTGCATCAGGATCAGTTCTATGCTAGATTTTGGAAAGGCAACATCTTATTTTAAAGCGGAGAAATTCATAAATACAAAAATGTGACAGTAAAGATAATTTAGCAAATGCAAGGGCTTCGGCCCTTGCCTAGAAAATATGATTATGTGGAAACAGGACATGTACAACTTCATTTAGATAAGAAGTGTTTAAGAAGTTTTATGATGCATTAAAAGAATAAAAAGAAAACAGAAGAAAGACTTGCTACTCAATTCAACCTCAACAAAACCTCAACAAAAACAAGAACTATGCAAAAAAAAAATCTTTTATAGTATTAACAGTGGGTACAAATGTGATTTGCCTGATTATTACACTGTTTTTCTTCATTAATACATGCCTTTTACAGTGTTAGAAATAAGACCGATACAGTTACTTGTCCGAGGGGCAACCTGGGGGTTCGAACTTGCCCATACTAAAACGCTAATTTTCACGAACAAAGCTATATTTTGGTTTTGTATAAGTTACATAGCTGTTTCAAGATTATAACACTGCTATCAAGAGATAAAAGATGTTTTAATAAGTAAAACTACTTGAACAAAATTATTTTTCTGGAATTTAAGGTTGTCCAGGGGGCAACCTTACAAGTCATTCAACTTGCCCCCAGCAATTTCAACCCGTGGGGGGCAAGTGGGCAATTGCTTATTTCTAACACTGCTTTTAATATGGTGTAACACAACTATTTATGAAACAATATAGGGTTATTGCACTGTATGATATCAAGTGGTATTTGCACATTGTTTAATCATTACTTTTTATTCCTTGAGAGCCATGTAAATATTGGTGTCAATTTGACAGTTTCGAAACAGCAAAAATCAATGTGGAAACCGTGTAAGTTAAATATGCAGGCAAACAATGTCAAAAGCACTGTTCATAACCAAACACACCCATTCTTCTCTGCTTAACACTAAAAAAAGATAGTTATACAGTTGTTATTGTCGGTTTGTCACTGAATTGAACACATTTCCACATTTCTATGTAATTATATATGTGCAAAGTCCCTGGATGTGTAAATGCAATGAAAACCGTAAACTGTATGCACTCCTTGTCTTGGAAATAAGTCACTAAGTTAACATAATCAAAACAATTGCACCACCGAGGACTCTTTTTTGAAAATAGCACAGGGGATTCAGAACTGGTAAAATGATTCGGAACTAGCAAAGATTATAGTGGTCTTCTTGAAAGTCATTGTACAGAATACAGCTGATTCACATTAATACAAACTTATTATCATTATTTAGAAGAATGATTTTGCTTTATGATACACCTTATATGCATAAAGCAACTATTTGGTAACCACATTATAAACAAAACGTGATTCTGAACTACAGTATATATAATGATGGAATTAATCCCTCTTTGCAACTTTAAACCCCCTTTCTTGGATTCCTGGACCTGCCACTACATGAAGTTGACATTTTTGTACAAAAATATTGAGAATACCTGCCTAAATAGTTTAATGTGAATTAAAATAAAGGCTCTTATTGAGTTTTTGCACCAAACAATTTGGATTTGACTTCCAATAAAATTTGGTGCAAAAACTCAACAAGTGCACTTATTCAGTTTTTGCGCTCAATAAAAATTCAAATGTAGTTAACCCATTTTGCTTTTTATGCAAATTACCTAATTTGCATATCAAATTTTGGTCCAATATTTTGATACAATATGGAGAACATGGTTACACATTGAAAAATGCAAAAAAGTGATTTTGTGAAATTTTGGAGTTATTGACTTATTGCACTGAGGGGACGATGTATGGTTGCTGCACACACACTGATTTGACTTTGGATAGGCACAGATTGCTCAAAACACTGATTTTAACTAGATTTGCACTGATAGCTGACCAACACAAAATAATGCTCCTTTTAGATATGACACCAATCATGAATAAATAATATGAATATGCACAGATTGCTCAAAAACACTGATTAAACACTTTAGATTTGCATTGATAGCTGATCAACACAAAAATAATGCTCCTTTAAAATATGACACCAATCATGAATAATAACACTTGGGTATAATATTCTTGTAGTTGTATATCTCCCGCTTGATGCTGCAAATTGGAACTCCTGTGTTATGCAACTTCTATTTCCCAGTCCAAGGTTGTTCTGAACGAGTGTTTGGAAGTAATCTGCATGATCAAAGCATGGAAAAATCATGTCCGAATCAGTCTGGATCATCTTCTGATTCCATACTGAAAACTTTCTGTATTTGTCTGAATCATCAAATACTGTTGCTTGTCTGAATCTTTGCACATAAACAATAGAAGCACTGGATCCTTATCCTGTGGGCGTCCGGAATCTCTTACCGCTCAGGAGGGAGCAGGCCGCGCACCACCTTGTCAGTTTGCATATAGTGATTGTATAGTGAACAAAATTGAACCCATCCAGATCTAAGGAGGAATCTTATGGGCGTCCGGAAGCTTTTACAGCTCAGGAGGGAGCATCCCGTGCACCGCCCGTCAGTTAGCATATGATGACTGAATAGTGAACTAGCATAGCTAGAAAAGACTGAACTCATATCTACTAAGGAGGAATCCTGTGGGTGTCCGGAAGCTCTTACAGCTCAGGAGGGAGCAGGCCGCGCGCCGCCCGTCAGTAAGCATAAAATGATTGTATATTGAACTAGCACAGCTAGAAAAACTGAACCGGGAGCTAAGGAGGAATCTTGTGGGCGTCCGGAAGCTCTTACAGCTCAGGAGGGAGCAGGCCGCGCACCGCCCATCAGTTCAACTTCACATAATTATATTGTTTAATAATAA
This sequence comes from Rugalucina vietnamica, assembly GCA_964017185.1. Taxonomy (NCBI): domain Eukaryota; kingdom Metazoa; phylum Mollusca; class Bivalvia; order Lucinida; family Lucinidae; genus Rugalucina; species Rugalucina vietnamica. The sequence goes on from OZ024872.1 coordinate 3,794,015, forward strand.
ATTAAGTGTTCTATTGGCACACAGTGTGGTAATAACAACAGTATTTTCACATATAAATTGGAGACACAGTTTCGATATTTAATTCTCAGAAGTTTCTGCTAATTGTCATTTAACATCCAAAGTCTGCAACCTTTCCATGTAGAAAGCATAGAGTTAGCTTGCTGATACTAGTTGTTGATATAACATGTTGCATGTAGTGTCATTGTTTAAATTTGATTAGTTTGCTGTTTCCTTCAAGATCAGAATGAATCTGAGATAGTTTCCACATTAAGGTCAGAATGATCTTTGGTTGATTAATATACATGTATTCACAAAATCTAACATAACAGAACTTTCCAATGTAGCAAAGTTTTTTTTTTTTACGAGTATATTGATAATATGTATATAGTTTATCCAAATGTGTTAGAATAATAGCCAGAAGAATTGATGTTTTCACTACAGCTCCAATTTACAGACTGACCAGAAAATAGAGTAATCTCTTGTTGCTAATTGCTGTAGATAAATGATTTTTACATAACTGACCTTGATAGTACAATCTTTCCATTTGTTTCTTTGAGAAGCATCAGTCATTAATATCAATAGAAAAGCAATCATGTCTAATTGATGACCATCCCTTATGGTCTTATCAAAGCCATCAATACACTATTACACCTAGGGTGCATAATTGAAGATGCTGGCACCTGATTAAGTACCCACTATACTCTTAAAGATATCACTGCATTCTTAAAATTGGTATAGTTTCAAATAGCTCATAATTATATTCAAAATTTGTGTATAAACTTCAATTATTATAAGTTGACATAATTTTTTGCATCCAGGAGAAGTTGGTAGCTGTTCTGTTTGGTATGTTGAGACTACACAAGTTTGAGTTCCTAGATGTGTACAGAGAAGAGACCTTCACTGGCATGAAGGCTATTGTTAAACAGGTATACTATACTGCTGTAAGATTGGGGAACATGGTGGCCTTGCGTTTGATCATGCATTGAACTATGTTTAAGTACATGTAACACACATGTGCCACATGCAAAGCTTTTGTTTCTCTCAATTGCTTTTGATATTATGTTTCATTGAAGTAAATTTTGGCTTTATTAAAAGTTTTAAAAATAATAAATTGACAATGGCAGGAGATATTATCAGGACCCAGTTGTTCAAAGCATTGTTAGCTTAACGATATCGTTAAGACATAAATTTGTTAAGCAAATATCAGCAAAAGTAACAAATACACTGTTATTTTTTGTTGAAAAAATGTGAAAATCCTTTGCACTGCAAAGGATTCTCACATTTTTTCAACAAAAAATAACAGTGTATTTGTAATATTACTGTTTGAAATTTTAACGAAACGTTAACTAATGACGTCGTTAGTTTTGAACAACTGGGCCCAGTAATTTACAGAATTTTGTCTAACATTGCCTTGTGTATATTGTAGACTGTGATAGAAGCTGTAACTGCAGCTGAAGACATAAATAATGAAGATGGCAATAACAGGTATAGAACATTAACCCATATTTGATGAATGAATTCACCCATCATTATCATTTGGATGAGTCCATTTTCATTTTTAGGGGTGTTAGGAATGATTTTTATTTTTTATCTCATTTTTCGATGAAATTTCTCTGTGCAAACAGAATAGCCCCAGATGGGACGCCGCATTCTGCGGCATCACATCTGGGGCTATTCTGTTTGCCTATGTCCCATAAAAGGGACGCCAGCCTGAGGCTTAAATGAGTTAATGATTCATTATAAAGGGGTTAGGAGAATACCTACTGTCGAAGGTATGCTGAAGTGATGCTGTAGACTATGTCAGTGTTTTTTTCCTGGACCTGAAATTGTCTAAGCATGAAATCTAAACCTATGTATGAATAACAAATTAGCCAAAAATTCATATGAGCTGCCTCATGGGAAAACCAACAATGTGGTTTCCGAACAGGTCCGACACAAACTGGCCTGTACAAGCACAGAAAAGATCTAGAAGCTTGAAGTTTGGGATTTAAGAAGAAGAGGAATTGTACTATCCGAGGAGCGAAAACAAAGGCACTGATCAGCTTCGCGGTTCTGCGTCTATGTTTTCGCATATGCTGATTGTTGATTTTCTCATGAGGCGGCTCATATAAAGTGTTCACAGTAAAGACTGCTCATTAAAGCATTAATATGAGTATGTCAGTGAGTTTTATCAAGTTTAATAATATTATAAGTTTTCATTTTCATCATATTTTTTCATATATTTACAAATTTCTATCAAGAAAAATACATACCCAAGATATCATATTGTACTACGCTTTGATCTGTGACAACATGTTTTCAACATGTTTATAAAAGCCATGCATGAACCATTGATATCTAGTATATCCTTGCTTAAACCATTTAAAACAGTAAAAAAAAGTTTTGACAATACACATGTATTATATGTATAATTTCAGCCTGGCCGACCAAATGAGATTGTTAAATTACACACAGTGGATGCTCCTGTTAACAGCAATATTTGCCAACCTCTTAGTTCTGCTGAGGAGAGCTAGGGTAAGGACCTGTATGGTTGTTTAAGGATCAAGTAAGCATGAAGTGCTTCTTGTGAGAATTGGGTTGCAGAGTCACCAAATAGTAACAACTAAGTCATCATCTATGTTTAACTCTTATAGCTGCTAGGTGTCTTTTGAACATTCTCAAGCTCATACTTTTTAAAGAATGACAATACAAAGTGTGTTTTTATATGATTAATATGATACATCCCGCTGAATTTGAAGTTCATATTTCCATATTCTAATGAGTTCCTTTAAGTGCATCAAAGTTGTACAGGGAGATGCTTCTATATAAACCATTCAATCCATTATTCCAGGCATTCCATGGTATAGTAACAGATGTGCTAGGTATAGCCGCAGGTCGAACCAAAGTCCCCACCCCACTGGCCTCACCCACAGAGGACCGGGCTGAGCCCCTGGAGGAACCAAAACATCTACAAGTATCACTGTAAGTTGGTGTTGAATTGATTTTGATCAAGCACAGCCAGGCCTACTTAGGGTATAAATCCAACATTTTATGGCAAGTTTTCCTGTAATGTGGCTTGTTTATTTTAATAATTGGAGACAGTCAACATCCATAATATTCACCTCAAGGCTTATTTCAGTTAAGAAAATCTAGAGATAGAAAAATATTTTATAAAATGATACTTAAAGTAAAAGAGCTTGCTCTGTCCTGATATGACTGAAAATATGTTAATCCCAAAATTATGCTTCAACTCAATGTATTTTCCAGGAGCGATGAAGTAGATGTGATGATTTCTCCTGAAGATTATTCCAAGGCCATAGGAGCTCTAAAAGAACTTATGTCCTCAGTCTGTGATCACTGCCATGATAGATGTGTCAAGGTCATGACAGCTAGGGCAAAGGTAGGTCAAGGTCACAAGAGACAAACTAGGCCAGTGCTTTTACTTCAAGGCCATAGGAGGTTTTAAAGAACTGATGTCCTCTGTGATCACTGTCATGACAGAGCTAAAGTAGGTCAAGGTCATTACTCCAAGGCCATAGGAGGTCTAGGGCCAAGGTAGGTCAATGTCATGATAATGAATTGAAGTCAGTGTCATGACGGGTGTCAAGGTCATGATTGCTAGAGCTAATATAGGTCAAGGTCATGACATCCAGGACAAAGTAAGGTCAAGGTCATTATTCCAAGACCATAGGAGGTCTTGAACATCAGATTTAGAAATGGTGATGGGTTATGTCCTTGAGCAAGACATATTAACACCCATGGTACTGTTTAATATCTAGGAAATGTGGCTCAGTCCCAACATGACTGAAAATTGTTGGCTATTTAATGAGACAAAAGTACCATTTCAGTATTCTCACAAGTATATTTCTTTAAATTCCAGGATGGTTTCACAGAGCAACTGTCTTGAAGTCTTACTGCAAAGTCTTTTCTTTCCCAGAAAATTCTTATCTTGTCTTTAACTGTTTTGCATTTTACGCTCTTGCCATGTGTATCCTTCAATTTCAAGATTGTTTTCTAGCGGTTGTCCTCCAGTGAGTAAGTGGCCCTGTGTAAAGAGGTGGAGAAATTTGTTTACATGTAAATTCTCATATTTCTAGGATGGTTTTCTAGAGCGGTTGTCCTCCAGTGAGTTTGTGGCACTGTGTAAAGAGGTGAAGAAATTTGTTTATTTACATGTAAATTCTCATATTTCTAGGATGGTTTTCTAGAGCGGTTGTCCTCCAGTGAGTTTGTGGCACTGTGTAAAGAGGTGAAGAAATTTGTTTATTTACATGTAAATTCTCATATTTCTAGGATGGTTTTCTAGAGCGGTTGTCCTCCAGTGAGTTTGTGGCACTGTGTAAAGAGGTGAAGAAATTTGTTTATTTACATGTAAATTCTCATATTTCTAGGATGGTTTTCTAGAGCGGTTGTCCTCCAGTGAGTTTGTGGCACTGTGTAAAGAGGTGGAGAAATTTGTTTGTGATTGTGAGCTTGTCTGTGATAGAAAAAGTTTGTCCTTACGGGGATGTTTACAAAGTCAGGTAGGTGATAAAATAATTGAACCACAGATACAAATACACAATATTCAACTTCTGTGGCCAAGTGGTTATGGTATATAGTTTCAGTACACAACCATTCTCATATCTCCTGGATGTGGTTTTGAGCCCTTCTCAGGTCATATGGGACAAGCCAAGTTTTACCAGTTGTTCTTTCTAAGGATGATAGCTGTTTTTTATCCAATCTTAAAATTGCATCATCTTGATATCAGTGAAATAGTCTTGAAAATGTATGTCTTTGCTTATGGAGCTTTAAAAGTTCTAACAAGCAAGCCACATTAGTTTACTATATTGCATTTTCTTTAAAGTGTTTAATTAGGATACCAACAGTAACATTTTATGAGTTTCCTGTCTAATTTACATAAGATAATATCACATTTTCTTTGCAGGCCAATAGATTTGTAAATAGATTCCATGAGGAAAGAAGAACAAAACTTAGGTAAGGCTATATGGTTTGTAAGGCTAAGAATAAAAAATATATATTTATTTTTACACACAACAAATAGAAATACATAATGTCATAAATCTAATCCCAGTGAGATAGTCATTGTGTTCTGACAATGGATGTCTGAAATTGTCTCAAACAAAGTACTAGAAGAAACGATTTTTACGAGTTCACCATATTTATGCTTATTATTTATTTTATTTTATATAAAGGTCAGGTCAGATTATCTGCTACTGTAATTGGTCAGGTCAGATTATCTGCTACTGTAACATGTAATCAGTACTACCTGTTGCCATGCGGTGCAGATGGGGCTCGTTAGCCTTGGACGGCAACCCATCTAGGAGTTTGCTAGTTCTCTACACAAAAACCTAGCTGGGCAGGGGGAACTCATTAGTTTTGGTTGACAGTCCTCCTAGGAGTTTACAGGTCTCTAAACAAAACCTATGAAAGGGTAGATGGAGCCCTTCAGCTGTGGCCAGCAATTCATCTAGGAAAAGGTAATTCCAAAATAAAACCTGTGTGTCTGGATATGCCTGGTCCAGATATGCAAAGACTGTTTCGGTAGACGGAGCGGAAGAAATCATCAGATTCAACGGTTCGGAAAGCGATACAGCAACATGTTGTGGAACATGCAGAGCGTGATAAGGCACTATAGATGTTACGGTCATCCACTGCATCCAAACCTAACTCCAGACGTCTTGACCTGTGTCTTGCCTCTGGGCACAGTTGGGTGAGGACGAGTGAGTGAGGTTGACGCTGCGCACCTCTTCCTCACTATAATCCAATTTCATAGCGCACGTCATCTTATTTCTCAACACACAAGCACTTGCATACACAACAATTTCATCACACATGCACCCACATACCTACAAAAGTCCTGTGGCGATGGGCGAGCGGCGAAGCAGCAGGTGTAGGACACACTGGGAGCTGTAGTTGCAGACCTGCACGCAGGCGGCTCAGTTCTATATGGTCGTTTTCCGTGAGGAGAAGCAGTAAGCGAAATTCGGCAGTCGGCTGAGCGACTGAGCAGACCTATTTAGGACCGCACTGCTCACCCCCGTAGCATGGGGAAGGGGCTAGAAAAGGTGCCCTAAACAATTGCCTGCTTCAAACCCCCTGGCTGGTTAACCGCGATCAGCGGGGATCCCTTTTTAGCGGTCGAAAAAATAAGAAAAAAACAAAGATAATCCCTTTGAGGATTGGCGCATGGAATGTACGAACATTGATGGACAGTGCTGGGTCAAATAGACCGCAGCGTAGAACGGCCCTTGTGGGCAGAGAACTTGGGAGGTATGGAATTCAGATAGCAGCTCTGAGTGAGACTCGGTTAGCAGATGTTGGGGAGATCAAAGAAGTTGGTGCTGGATACACCTTCTTCTGGAGTGGACGCAAAAGTGAAGAGAGGCGTGAAGCAGGAGTTGGCTTTGCCATTAAAACAGAACTTGTTGGTAAGCTTTCAGGATTGCCAAAAGGCATCAATGACCGCCTAATGACATTGAGACTTCCTCTGTCAGGCAATAAACATTTAACTATTGTCAGTGCCTATGCACCCACGATGACCAATCCAGATGAGGTTAAAGACAAGTTCTATAATGACTTAGATGACATTATTTCTGCTACACCCCGTACAGACAAACTTATCCTTCTTGGAGACTTTAATGCCAGAGTTGGTACAGACCATCAGACCTGGGAAGGAGTTATAGGTCCAGAAGGTGTTGGAAAGTGCAACAGCAATGGTCTCTTGCTTCTAAGGAAGTGTGCTGAACATGATCTTCTAATCACCAACACAGTCTTTCGTCTACCTAACAGAAATAAAACATCCTGGATGCATCCCCGTTCCAAACATTGGCATCTCATAGACTATGTTATAGTGCGGAGAACAGATAGGCAGGATGTCAGAGTGACAAAGACTATGTGTGGTGCAGACTGCTGGACAGACCATAGACTGGTTGTCAGCAAACTCAACCTTAGAATCCAGCCTGCGAGGCGACCTCAAGGCAAGAAAGCTGCTAAAAGACTGGATGTCTCAAAGCTGAATCAAGACAGCATGCGACAAGCTTTCTTAACAGACATTTGCAACCAACTGGATGCAATCAATCTCAGTTCAGAGAACCCCGAAGAAAACTGGACAGTCTTCCATAAAACAGTTCATTCTTCAGCTGCTACTACTTTAGGACATCCATCTCGCAAACATCAAGACTGGTTTGATGAGAATGATGACGAAATTCAGAAGCTTCTTGAAGAAAAACACAGATTGCACAAGGCACATCAAGATGATACTAGCTCAGTATCCAAGAAAGCAGCCTACAGCAACGTTTGTAAGACAGTCCAGACCAAGCTTAGGGACATGCAAGATTCCTGGCTGAGGAAGAAAACAGAAGAAATTCAGTCTTTTGCAGACAGAAAGGACATGAAGAAATTTCATGATGCACTGAAAACCATTTATGGCCCTAAGAGTTCTGGAGCCACCACATTACTCAGTGCAGATGGAAACACTCTTCTCACAGACAAAGAGGCTATCTTGAAAAGGTGGGCAGAACATTTCAATAGTGTGCTAAATCGACCATCAAGCATCAATGAGGATGCAATTGACAGACTGCCACAGATAGAGTGCAATGTTCTGTTAGATGAATTTCCAACCGTCATGGAAACAAGAAAAGCAGTTCAACAACTGTCGTCTGGCAAAGCTCCAGGTGCAGATGCAATTCCTGCAGAGGTTTATAAGGCCGGGGGGCTACCCATGGCAGAGAAACTGACCGAGCTGTTTCACTGTATGTGGAGGAAGGAGGCCATCCCACAAGAATTTAAGGATGCATCCATAATCCACCTATACAAGCGGAAAGGAAATCCACAAGTCTGTGATAACCACAGAGGCATTTCCCTCCTATCGATTGCTGGGAAGATACTAGCAAAAATTCTGTTGAACCGCCTGAATGTTCATCTTGATCAGAAGGGACTTATCCCAGAAAGTCAATGTGGATTCAGAAAGGACAGGGGGACGATAGACATGATCTTCACAGCAAGACAGCTTCAGGAGAAATGCCAAGAGCAGAATGTAGATCTATACATGACGTTTGTCGACCTCACCAAAGCGTTTGACACAGTAAGTCGTGATGGACTGTGGAAAATCATGGCCAAGTTTGGCTGTCCACCCAGATTCATAGCAATGGTGCGGCAATTTCATGATGGCATGCAGGCACGTGTGCAAAATGATGGAGAGTTCTCTGAACCCTTTGAGGTAACAAATGGGGTCAAACAGGGCTGTGTTATGGCACCAACACTGTTCAGCATGATGTTTTCTGCCATGCTCATGGATGCTTTTCAGGACAGTGACACTGGTTTTCCAATCAGGTACCGTTTTGATGGCAATATATTCAACCTTAGAAGGTTGCAAGCCAAAACTAAGGTGCAGACCGATGTGCTAGATGAGCTCCTCTATGCAGATGATATGGATAAGAATGCCAGCTCAGAGGCAAAAATGCAAAGAGCCATGGATCAAGTCTCACAGTCATGTGATAACTATGATCTCACAATCAGCACAAAAAAGACAGAGGTTGTACACCAGCCAGCACCTGGAAAACCGTACAATGAACCAACCATCACTGTGAATGGAGAAAAACTGAAAGTTGTTGATAAATTCACCTACCTGGGAAGCACTCTTTCCAGAGCAGTGCACATTGATGATGAGGTCACTGCAAGAATTGCAAAAGCCAGTGTGGCATTCGGAAGACTCCGTGCAAATGTCTGGGAGCGAAATGGAATCAAGCTTGACACCAAGCTGAAAGTCTACAAGGCTGTGGTACTTCCAACCCTCTTGTATGCATGTGAGACCTGGACAGTATACCAGCGTCATGCAAAGAGACTTAACCATTTCCACTTAAGCTGTTTGAGAAAGCTGTTAAAAATCAAGTGGCAAGACAAGATTCCAGACACAGAGGTCCTGAAGAAAGCAGGGATGCAAAGCATGCATACTGTCTTAAAGCTAGCACAGCTAAGGTGGACCGGCCATGTTATAAGAATGCCTGATGAGCGACTTCCAAAGAAAGTCTTCTATGGAGAACTACAAGAGGGAAAGCGCTCTCAAGGTGGCCAGAAGAAACGCTACAAAGACACCCTGAAAGCCTCTCTGAAGGATTTTGACATACCAATTGGGTCTTGGGAACAGACTGCACAGGAGCGATCAAAGTGGCGAGGTCTCATCAACAAAGGAGCAGCTCTCCATGAAAAAAAGAGAATCTGTGAAGCTGAAAGAAAGCGCAGAGAACGCAAAGCCAATACCAATGGGCCACCAGCTGATTCAATGACATTGACTTGCTCTACTTGCAACCGACAGTTTAGAGCTAGAATTGGCCTAGTCAGCCATCAAAGAACTCACCAACACACACGAACCTATTCAAGAAATAATGATGGTCTTTCTCATTAGTGAGAGACGAACCACCATTTTATATAAGAATTGGGTACTTGTATAGAATTGTCTCATTTGCATATATGTGAGGCATGGCATTATGTCTATTTTCAGTTTAATATTAGACAATGAGCGGTGGAAACAAGCTGATGTTCCAACAGAATTCCAAGATCTAGTCGACTACATATCATCCTCAGGTAGGCTTCATGTAAATTACGTACGTGAGCTGTTTGTTTGTTGGTTTTGTAGTTTAACCCATATTTGACGAATGGATTTTCCCATCATTATCATTTGGATGAGTCCACTTTCATTTTTAGGGGTGTTAGGAGTGATTTTTATTTTTTATCTCATTTTTCGATGAAATTTCTCTGTGCAAACAGAATAGCCCCAGATGGGACGCCGCGTTCTGCGGCGTCACATCTGGGGCTATTCTGTTTGCCTATGTCCCACAAAAGGGACGCCAGGCTTAAATGAGTTAAGGTCTCTTACTATAATTTCCAATCATGGGTATTTTCAAGAACTTCCAGGAAATAAAATGTCATGCTCAAGGAAACCGGGGCTCATAAGCGGGGCTCAAACCCCCAATGTCTCTATCCTGGGCCCAGTTGTTCAAAACTAACGACGACGTTAGTTAATGTTTCGTTAAAATTTCAAACCTTAATATTACAAATACACTGTTATTTTTTGTTGAAAAAATGTGAGAATCCTTTGCACTGCAAAGGATTCTCACATTTTTTCAACAAAAAATAACAGTGTATTTGTTACTTTAGCTGATATTTGCTTAACAAATTTATGTCTTAACGATATCGTTAAGCTAACGATGCTTTGAACAACTGGAACCTGATTCTGACATTCTATCACTAGGCCACACCAATTTCAGAATTTGTTTGATAGGTCTTCATACAGTCTATTGAATTGATTAAATCCTTAATAATATTCAAGATTCGTTTTTAGAAATTTAAAAAAATGTTCACAATGTGCAAAAACAGAGATACAGATTTGAAATTTAAAAAACAAATGTTCACAATAATTCAGATTCAATGTGCAAAAACAGAGATACAGATTAGAAATTTAAAACAAATGTTCACAATAATTCAGATTCAATGTGCAAAAACAGAGATACAGATTAGAAATTTAAAAAAATGTTCACAATAATTCAGATTCAATGAGCAAAAACAGAGATACAGATTAGAAATTTAAAAAAATGTTCACAATAATTCAGATTCAATGAGCAAAAACAGAGATACAGATTAGAAATTTAAAAAAATGTTCACAATAATTCAGATTCAATGTGCAAAAACAGAGATACAGATTAGCAGCTTGTTTTCATTACATTGAAATCTGATCATCTTCTTTGGCTGTGCATTTCAGTTTGTGTCCGACCTGGACGAAAGCCGCTCATTTTACCTTCTTTTCTTTTATTGCAGGGCATCTCTCTTTACCAGATTCAAAGTCAGAAACAGGTAAGAGTTATGGTTCTTGAGCTAGAAGAGTGGCTGCTACATTAGAATAAGGTCTTCGTTTTGACATCTCTGTATCAGACACACAGTTGATTCGGCAGAATTCAACCTATACTATTAGTCTTTAAAGTCAGGAGAAATTTCTTCTGTCAACACGAAAGTTTTTGAGACTTTTGGACTTGAATTTTAGGTCAGCATTTTCTACACATTTTCATTTCTCTCTCAAATGACACTAGGAAGGAGATTTAATTTAAATTGTGAAAAACTTCATTGGAAAATGTGTCATTCTTTTAGTAACCAGCTTGATGGTACAACATAGTCTTAAAAGATATGTGGCCAGTTTTCATCATGTTTTTTGTAATTTTTAGATTACAATTCCACTTCTATTTCAGAGCGAAAACCTGGTGAATACTTAAATGTTCAAGGGGAAAGTTTTGCAGTTGTAGGGTGAGTTTATCAGATTTTGTTAATCGCGACGAGAGAAAGATTTGAGCATTTGATAGCAGAAGAGACAGCCCTCTCATGCCCTACTTTATAATATTTAATTGATCCTCTAACGCAATTAATTAAATAGTAAAGCAATGGTTCAGCAGTAGAAACAACAAGAAAGCAACATAAAACTATAAGCCATAGTAAGATGGAAACGTTGCTGCCGATCAGTGCTTCTTTTGAATGTAACATTCATAAAGTTTTCATTATCTTGTTTGCAGCACGGTGCTATTATTGTTAAAGATGGTTGTAGAGTATTGTCAATGTGTCGATGATATTCCCTCTGTGGCTCCAGACTTGTTAACTAGGCTGGTAGATCTTTTAAAAGTAAGTTGTTACTGTTAAAATTGGTTTTTGACAATATTTCACATTCCACACTTAACCATTCAATCAGCTCACCGCTATGTCTGTTGTGGGTTCAAGCCCAGACAGGGCACGTATGAGACAAGCCAAGTTCTGTTTGACGGTGTGCCAGGTGTTTTTTCTTGGGGTTCTCCAGCTGAAATAATCTTGAAAGGGACGTTAAACTGAATCCAAAAAAAAATCACATTGTACGACCCACTATTGCCATTTAAGTTGGTTGTAGAATATTGTCAATGTGTTGATGATACTCCCTCTGTTGCTCCAGACTGGCGGATCTCTTAAAAGTAAGTTTCATGAAGCAATGTCATTGAAACTGATCCAAATAATGTACCTGAAATGAATTTCAGTCCATAGAAACACTTGAAAAGTGAGATAAACTCTTAGAATGTGGTGAATAGGGGGAGTCCACCTCCAGTATTTTATAGAATTCAAATATGGGTTAAACCGTCTGTATTTGTCTACTAGAATTGTAAACAAAGACAATATCTGTTTAAGTCCACATGAACCTGCTTTCATTTTCCAGATATTTAACTCTAGAACCTGTCAGTTAGTGTTGGGGGCTGGTGCATTAGAACTAGTAGGTCTCAAAACTATCTCAACCAAAAACTTAGGTAAGAGATCTTTTGAGTATAACATGTTTGTTGCACAGTATTGTCAATTCCTATTGAGGCATTGAAAAATGATGGGCTGCATTGAAGGCAAAGAAACTTTGGACCACATGGAAGGGCAGGGTTCTCCAGGTTGTAGGCATTATGGCAAAAAATTGATATAACTTTCAAGTTAAAGTTCAACATGCAATTTTTCGTCTGCAAGGTGACCAACCAACAACTTAATAACTTGAAGAGGGTAAGAATCATATCTGGAATTTCTTGTTTTATTTTCAGCATTAGCATCCCGATGTTTACAGTTAATAGTGCTATATATGCCTCTGGTACGGCAACATTTCACCGAGAGACTAGTCAACAAAAATATCAACATGCTCAAACACTTTGATCAAATCATGAAAGTAAGTCTCTGATATATCCAAACGGTTGCTTGCATTGCTGATTGGCACCTTATGCATCAGTTTAGTTTTTTCCTTAGAAAACATTTGGCCCCAACTTAATTGCATTGCCACATTAAATTTCTGATTTATGAAATAATGTTCCACTACTGCAATCTCTGCATGGCTGATTATAAAAATATGCAAAAAGCAGGTTGTCATAATTCATTAACAAAAATGGAATTTCATGAAACGAGAACCAAAATTAAATATTATTCTCTGTTTCAAAATAGTTGAATATGTTCTCATTAAAACAATTATGTGAATAGGTTTCTTACGTTTTTAACTAGAAAACTAGAAATATTTCTTACGTTTTTACAGGATTATAAAGACCATATAGAAGAAATCTCAAACAAGCTGGTTACAATCATGGAGAATATGATAGAGGCTCAATTAACAAAGGTACTGTTCATTAATATTTGCTTAGTTTAAGGTAATTTTATTGAATACAAAATAATTCAACATAGGGAATAGCGATTCTGAATCTGAATCTGAATTTGCCAAATTGACAATACTTCACTAGCGATTAGTGTATGTCACACTGTCATTGTGCAGTTAGTCAAAATAACTCTACAAAATTTGCCCTGTACATAGGGGGTTGGGTAAAAATAAAATCATTGATCAGTTGATGATGTCAAATTAGTAACATAACTTGGATTATACCCATAATGAGCCAATCCCCTTGGTTGATATTTCAATGAGTACAGGACTTGGGACCTTACTCGTATGTCCAACATCTGACAAATTTTGTCACTTAAGTGAGCCTTTGCATTAGAAAACAAACAATTTTAGCTTCCGACTGGGGCCCACACAAACCAGACTACAGCCACAGAAGAGCTCGAAATTTTAGATTTAGAAAGAAGAGAAATAATACTATCTGTGTAGCAAAAACAAAGGCCCTGATCAGCTTCGCAGTCCATCTTTCTGTGACTTTGTTTTCGCATATGCAAAGTGTTGGTTTTCTGATGATGTGGCTCAAGTAGTTTTCAGTTACTAGTGGAAGGATTAGCACTTAGTATTAATATTGGTTGACTACCTAAATTTTAAGCCTTTCCAAGAACAGTGTGGTTAAAATTATCTTGTTGACATGGCCTAAATGTTTTTCATTGATGTATGGAAAGAAATTAATCAAAACCTTCCTATTTCTTCAAACATTCTTTATTTTCACAGTGGGAGGTGAAAGCCCCAATGCCATCAACTTGCTTCCGTTCAATTTGTAAACATATCTCTAAACTACATGAAGCCATCATAGACATACTACCAGAGGACCAAATTAAGGTTTGTGTTAGAAATTATGTGAATTTGACTTTTCTGAAAAAGAATATACGTACTATGTTGAATAATATAAATTAGAGGCTTCAGCTTAACTCGTATAAGCCTGGCATCCTTTTTATGGGACATTGGCAAACCGTATCGCCCCAGATGTGACGCCGCAAAACATGGCGTCCCATCTGGGGCTATTCTGTTTGCTTAAAGGAATCTCATCGGAAAATGAGATAAAAATTTCAAAATCCCTCCAGATGCCCCTAAAAATGAAAGTGGAGTCACCTAAATGAGAATGATGGGCAAGACTATTCATCATATATGGGTTAAGCTATTATGACAACAAAAAATTAAATTTGCTTTAATTCTTACTCTGTTTATAGTGCTGTTTTACAAGCCTTTGGGAGTTCGTAGGTTTGGTTCTTGGGTTTTCCAACTATTATTTCATTGAGATTGGTCATGAAACTTTCACCATACTACAGACAGAAATGTAGCAAAGACTGGTGGCCTACTGGTTTGGGCATGAGCCGTGATGCGAGAAAACCAGGCTTCGTGGTTCCCGACCAGACCTGACACAAACTGGCCTGTGCAGTCACAGAACATGGCTAGAAGCTTGAAATTTTGGAATTAGGAAGAAGATGAATGGTACTATCCATGTAGCAAAACCAAAGGCGCTGTTCAGCTGTGCAGTTACTGCCCAGTTACTGCATAGATGATCTGCGCCTTTGTTTTCACATAGGCAAAAATCAGGATCTTTCAAAGTTTTAACAACCCTGGCAATGAATGGGCTATGTCCTTGAGCAAGACACATTAACTTGCGATAGTACTGGTTACTAGTAATACCCATTAAGCAGTGATGTTGTCCTGACATGACTGAAAAATTGTTGACTGGGATGTTAAACCACAATTGCACAATATAAATGTAGAAACCATAACCATCTATTTGTATGCTGGACAATATTTAGCTCACCTGAGCCGAAGGCTCACAAGGTGAGCTTATAGGATGGCCATGATCCGGCGTCCGTCCGTCCGTCGTCCACAATTTCAAAGATCTTCTTCTCTGAAACCACTTGGCCGATCAATTTGAAATTTTATGTGGAGCCTCCTTGGGTAATGGCATTTATATTTTGTTCGTGATATCTTGGTCACATGACCAAGATGGCCGCCATGCCCATATATGGTAAAAACCCTAAAAAATCTTCTTCTCCAGAACCGGCAGGCCGCTTTTCACAAAACTTGATATGTAGCATTTGGGACTCCAGCCCAACATAGTTTGATCAAATGATGACTGTAGGATGACCTTGACCTATTTTACGGCAAGGTCAATTTTGGAAACATAGGCTTTTACATGGGAAAAGTGAAAACTATGGATTTTTTGAAAACTCTTGCAGCCTGAGACCTGAAAAGTGGTAGATGCAAACAACTAATGAAGTAGATGAAGGTATATGATTAATTTAGGTCAAGGTCATTTCTTGACCTTGGCCAGTCTGCAGTCCATACACACTTTTCAAAGATTTTCTTCTCTGAAACTGCTTGGCCAATCAAAGTTTATGTGGGGCATCCATGGGTAGGGGGAATGAAAATTTGATCGTGAAATCCGGGTCACATGACCAAGATGGCCGCCATGCCCATATATGGTAAAAACCACTCAAAAATCTTCTTCTCCAGAACTGGCAGGCCGATCTTCACCAAACTTGGTATGTAGCATTTTGGACTTCAGCCCATCATAGTTTGATCAAATGATGACCCTTGGATGACCTTAACCTATTTTACGGCAAGGTCAATTTTTGAAACATGGCTTTTACATGGAAAAAAAGTGAAAACTATGGATTTTTTAAAAACTATTGCAGCCTGAGACCTGAAAAGTGGTAGATGCAAACAACTAATGGAGTAGATGAAGGTATATGATTAATTTAGGTCAAGGTCATTTCTTGACCTTGGCCAGTCTGTAGTCCATACACACTTTTCAAAGATTTTCTTCTCTGAAACTGCTTGGCCAATCAAAGTGAAATTTTATGTGGAGCATCCATGGGTAGGGGGAATGAAAGCTTGATCGTGAAATCCTGGTCACATGACCAAGATGGCCACCATGTCCATATATGGTAAAAACCACTCAAAAATCTTCTTCTCCAGAACCGGCAGGCCGATTTTCACCAAACTTGGTGCATTTGGAACTTCAGCCCATCATAGTTTGATCAAATGATGACCCTTGGATGACCTTAACCTATTTTACTGCAAGGTCAATTTTTAGCTCACCTGAGCCGAAGGCTCACAGGTGAGCTTATAGGATAGGCAGGCATCCGTCGTCCGTCGTCGTCGTCGTCCGTCATCGTCGTCCGTCGTCGTCTGTCCACAATTTCAAAGAAGAATATTTCTGAAGCTAGTAGGCGGATCTTGATCAAATTTAATGTGAACCATAATTGGGTTGGGGGATTGATGGCATTAGGTTTTGGAGCAGATTGTATCAAAATTGTGGTTTCCATGGCAACAGATAGGTCCCATAGACTTAAAATGGGAAAAACTAAAAAAAGCTTCTTCTCTGAAACCACTAGGCCCACAGCTTTGATATTTGGTATGTAGCAATGGCTAATGGTCCTCTACATAAATTATGCCATTCATGCCCCTGGGGTCAAATTTGGCCACGCCCCGGGGGTTGATAGTCTCCATAGACTTACTATGGGAAAAAAAATCAAAAATCTTCTTCTCTGAAACCACAGGGCCCACAGCTTTGATATTTGGTATGTGGCAATGGCTAATGGTCCTCTACATAAATTGTGCCAGCCATGCCCCTGGGGTCAAATTTGGCCACGCCCCGTGGGTGGATAATTTCCATAGACTTACAATTGGAAAAACTAAAAAAATCTTCTTCTCTGAAACCACTAGGCCCACAGCTTTGATATTTGGTATGTAGCAATGGCTAATGGTCCTCTACATAAATTGTGCCAGTCATGCCCCTGGGGTCAAATTTGGCCACGTTGGGGGGGGGGTTGATAGTCTCCATAGACTTACTATGGGAAAAATATTAAAAAATCTTCTTCTCTGAAACCACAGGGCCCACAGCTTTGATATTTTGAACGTGGCAATGGCTAATGGTCCTCTACATAAATTGTGCCAATCGTGCCCCTGGGGTCAAATTTGGCCACGCCCCGGGGGTCGATAGTCTCCATAGACTTACAATAGGAAAAAAACTAAAAAAATCTTCTTCTCTGAAACCACTAGGCCAACAGCTTTGATATTTGGTATGTAGCAATGGCTAATGGTCCTCTACATAAATTGTGCCATTCATGCCCCTGGGGTCAAATTTGGCCACGCCCCGGGGGTTGATAGTCTCCATAGACTTACTATGGGAAAAAAATTCAAAAATCTTCTTCTCTGAAACCACAGGGCCCACAGCTTTGATATTTTGTATGTGGCAATGGCTAATGGTCCTCTACATAAATTGTGCCAATCATGTCCCCGGGGTCAAATTTGGCCACGCCCCGGGGGTCGATAGTCTCCATAGACCTACAATAGGAAAAACTAAAAAAATCTTCTTCTCTGAAACCACTAGGCCCACAGCTTTGATATTTGGTATGTAGCAATGGCTAATGGTCCTCTACATAAATTGTGCCATTCATGCCCCTGGGGTCAAATTTGGCCAGGTCCCAGAGGTTGATAGTCTCAATAGACTTGCTATGGGAAAAAAATTCAAAAATCTTCTTCTCTGAAACCACAGGGCACACAGCTTTGATATTTGGTATGTAGCAATGGCTAATGGTCCTCTACATAAATTGTGCCATTCATGCCCCTGGGGTCAAATTTGGCCAGGCCCCAGAGGTTGATAGTCTCAATAGACTTGCTATGGGAAAAAAATTCAAAAATCTTCTTCTCTGAAACCACAGGGCACACAGCTTTGATATTTGGTATGTAGCAATGGCTAATGGTCCTCTACATAAATTGTGCCATTCATGCCCCTGGGGTAAAATTTGGCCAGGTCCCAGAGGTTGATAGTCTCAATAGACTTGCTATGGGAAAAAAATTCAAAAATCTTCTTCTCTGAAACCACAGCGCACACAGCTTTGATATTTGGTATGTAGCAATGGCTAATGGTCCTCTACATAAATTGTGCCAGCCATGCCCCTGGGGTCAAATTTGGCCACGCCCCGGGGGTAGATAGTCTCCATAGACTTACAATGGGAAAAACTAAAAAAACTTCTTCTCTGAAACCAAAAGGCCCAGAGCTTCTATATTTTGTATGTAGCAATGTTTGGTAGTCCCCATTATAAATTGTGCCAGTCATGCCCCTGGGTCAAATTTGGCCATGCCCCGGGGGTCAATAGTGTCCATGCATAGACTTTCATTGGTCGATTCTCAATTAATTTAAATCTCATGAGCTTACAATGTGATAATCTCTCAGGTGAGCTACAGGACCAATGGTCCTCTAGTTGAAACATGGCTTTTACATGGAAAAAAGTGAAAACTATGGATGTTTTGAAAACTATTGCAGCCTGAGACCTGAAAAGTGGTAGATGCAAACCACTAATGGAGTAGATGAAGGTATATGATTAATTAAGGTCAAGGTCATTTCTTGACCTTGGCCAGTCTGTCATCCATACACACTTTTCAAAGATCTTCTTCTCTGAAACTGCTTGGCCAATCAAAGTGAAATTTTATGTGGAGCATCCATGGGTAGGGAAACGAAAGTTTGATAGCGAAATCCGGGTCACATGACCAAGATGGCCACCATGCCCATATATGGTAAAAACCACTCAAAAATCTTCTCCAGAACCGGCAGGCCGATTTTCACGAAACTTGGTATGTAGCATTATGGACTCCAGTCCATCATACTTTGTTCAAATGATGACCCTAGGATGACCTTGACCTATTTTATGGCAAGGTCAATTTTGGAAAAGTAGATTATGGTTTTTTCAGAAATCACTGGGTTTCAATAAAGATGTTTGAGTATTCAAGGTCAAGGTCATTTTATGATGACTTAATGCTCCAAGATCAGGCTTCAGGTGAGCGTTCTCAGGACCAATGGTCCTCTGGTTTTATTTTAGAAAAGCAAATTTTAATTATTTCTGTATTCTATTTCAGACCATATTTTCCCGAATAAACATCACATTTAAGAAGTCACTAAAACAACAGCTGATAAACCTCAATGTCACCAATAATGGTGGACCACAGCATGGGTTAGTATCTTTCATAATTGATGGTGGAGCTGTGGCTTTTACCAAATTTAATGATGTATTTATCATGAACATTTTGTCTAAATGGAAACCCTCAACTGTGCTCCGTAGATTTACAAAATGCTTATAGTTCATGAAAGAAATAATGTTCTTTCCCATAAAGCATCTTCACAGAAACTTTCAAATCAACTTAAAAAAAATGATGATGATGATGATGATGATGATGATGATGATGATGATGATGATGATGATGATGATGATGATGATGGAATAATGAAGAGGGTTCAGGACTTAATCCAACTAAACAATCAACACTGTAAGCCAGATATAAAATACTTCTTGAACCACAGTTGGCCAAGTCAAAGGTAATCATCAAGTCTTCAGAAGCCACACTCTCGTCTATCAAGGCTAACACGGTTTATCTTCCATTTCAGATTGGTCACATCAGATCTAACATTCTATGCTGGGAGTTTCAAAGCCCTGAGAGGAATAGAGGATTTAGGTTACAATGTCAATGACATCTGGGACAGGAGCTGACCTTGACCTATATTGCCTCTGACATGGGACAAAGGCCTTGACCTACTTTACTCAGTGCATAGATGATCTAGTCCTCACTATCAGTGACTTTCGACGGGCAACCTACTGCCAGTGGAATAGAGGATCTAGGTTGCACTGCAATTTCTGACACATGAGCTGGACTTGACCTATTTTGCAATAGGATCTAGGTCACAAGAAGTGTCTTGGGAAAGGAGCTTACCTTGACCTAATTTGCTGGAGGATTAACTCCATAGTATCATGATATCTTTAATTGTCTAGAGCTTACCTAGGCATTTACTTTTGTAAGAGCATAGAAATGTAGGTCTTAATGTGCACAAAATTGTGTCAGTTGCTGATCTTGACCTACATTACCATGAGTTGGATAGAGAGTGTAGGTCACATTAATTAAAAACAACTGTGATAGTAGATGGCTATGACCTTCATTTCTTATGTCTGTCACAATACAAGTCCTAAAATTTTAGCAGATCAATGTCTCTGTTACAGAAGCTGACCTTGACCTAATTTATTCATTTAGTAACCTTGCCATCTTCCATTTGTGCTGCCTTATGGGAAAACCAACAATCTGCATAGGCGAAAACAAAGACGCAGATCAGCTTCGCGGTAACCGCGAAGCTGATCAGCGCCTTTGCTTCCACTACACGGATAGTACTATTCCTCTTCTTCTCAAATACGAAATTTCAAGCTTCCAGCCTGCTTCTGTGACTGTACAGCCTGATTTGTGTTGGACCAGTTCGGAAACCACATTGTTGATTTTCCACGAGGTGGCTCATTTCTAGTCTAATCAAAGGATTATGTGGTGATGGTTGAAGATTAATATTTTTACAGTCATTCATGAAAGTAAGAAGTTTGCATGGTGCAGTTCTTGCTAAACCAAGTGTGCATGATTTGAGCCTGGGCTACTGGTATTCCATTGCCATATTGCCAAAGCTGACACAGATGTTATTGCATGTAGTTTTTGTCAATACAACATCCATTGAGATGAAAGCTGATAGTTTGATTAGTGCAGTGACTCAGTAGTCGATGGTCATACCCTGAAATAAGAAGATGGAGGAAGGTCAAAACCTAGTGCTATGTTATCAGTGGAGACAGTTTTCTCCCTATAGTACTGGACCCAGTTGTTCAAATTAAACGACATCGTTAATTAACGATTCGTTAAAAATTCAAGCATGAATATTACAAATACAATGTTATTTTTTGTTGATAATATGTGAGAATCTCACATTTTATCAACAAACAATAACAGTGTATTTGCTTATGTAGTCCCCATTTACTTAACGAGTTGAGGTCTGAACGATGACGTTAAGCTAACAAAGTTTTGAACAACTGGGTACTGGTTAAGTACACAGGATTCAGTGGATTGTTCTGACATGACACAGACAATTTTGATTGGTATGTTAAGGTCAGGGTGTTTTAAAAAACGCCACAATGGAATTTTCTTATTTTTTGCATATCAATGTATTAAATGCTCCCCCATCGGAATATGCAAAAATATTCCTTGACTACCGGATTAGTTTTTGAGCTACATGTAATCAAAAAACACCATTTTTGCCATTGAACTCAATGGGGAAAAGGGAAATAGATGTCGTATTTCGCACATAAACATTTTTTCTACTATTAAAATTCCAAGATGAAATTTAAAAAAAAAATTGATATTATTTGTGTGAATCAGTTTGGAACAGGTTGCTTGATAAGTCCTTGATAACCGTGCTCGTTTTCATGCTATTTGAGGTTTTTATATGTATAGTAGTGCGTTTTTAGCTCGCCTGTACAAAAGTACAGGAAGAGCTATTGCAGCCACCCCAGCGTCGGCGTCGGCGTTAGCGTCGGCGTTGCTCAAAATGTTAAAGTTTTTGGTTAAAGTTTTTATGAGTCTATATCTCTTGAAGTTGTGGATGGATCAAGTTTATACTTTGCATGCTGGTAGATATTGGTCTGAAGTTTTATGCTGTACCATCATGACCCACCTGGGTGACCTTGAGGTCAAGGTCACGGACTTAGAAATTTTTGTGTTAAAGTTTTTGGTTAAAGTTTTTATAAGTCTATATCTCTTGAAGTTGTTGATGGATCAAGTTGATACTTGGCATCTTGGTAGATATTGGTCTAAAGTTCTATGCTGTACCATCATGACCCACCTGGGTGACCCTGAGGTCAAGGTCACGGACTTAGAAATTTTGTGTTAAAGTTTTTTGGTTAAGGTTTTTATAAGTCTATATCTCTTGAAGTTGTTGATGGATCAAGTTGATACTTGGCATCTTGGTAGATATTGGTCTAAAGTTCTATGCTGTACCATCATGACCCACCTGGGTGACCTTGAGGTCAAGGTTACAGTCTTAGAAATTTTGTGCTAGAGTTTTTTGTTAAAGTTTTTATAAGTCTATATCTCTTGCATATGTAGATGGATCAAGTTGATACTTTGCATGTTGGTAGATATTGGTCTGAAGTTTTATGCTATACCATCATGACCCATCTGGGTGACCTTGAGTTCAAGGTCACAGACTTTGAAATTTTATGTTAAAGCTTTTGCTTAAAGTGTTTTGAACTGTATATTGCTGGAGCAGATGGATGGATCTAGTCGATACTTTGCTGTTAGATATTATTCTTTTATTATGCTGTAGCATCTTGACTCACCTGTGGTCAAGGTCACAGAATTAGATTTTATGTTATAAGTCTATATCAAATATGTAGATGGATCAAGTTGAACTTAGCATGTTGGTAGATATTGGTCTGAAGTATCACGACCCACCTGAGTGACATTGAGGTCAATGTCTTTGGTCATAGATTTAATAGATTTAATGGCAAAGCACAAGGCAGGCGAGCTACGCTGTCCTGCAACAGCTCTTATTTGTATTTTCCGCGACGTAACGTCATGGCGCTAACACGCGTTGCATTTCAATGTGCGACTGACGCAAGAATTACAATAAATGCCTTTTTACGGCAGAAATTGTTCTCATTTTCTGTGTTTTGGTGAAAATTGGTCGCAGTCTTTAATGGAGAAAAATGTAAAATTCGTACTAAATGACAAAAGCTAAAGCTTTCTCTGGTTCAAAAAGGCACGACATAAGAGCGTTGATTTTTGTTCCACTGGCGTCGCACGTTACGCTGCATAACGACGTTAACAAAGCAACAAAGTCATCACAGTGGTATGACAGAATTGTTTTCATGGTGAATTTGGATAAAATGAGATTCATTTATCATATTGCATCGGTTGTGGATACCACATTCTTACTATTCCCATTTTTAATGTACATGTAACCCTACAACATTTTGTGCTGTCTTTCATGTTTTGTGGGACCAGTGCAATTTTGCATAGCTTTACATGATAAAGTATAAGTTGCTGTTGAGTATATTTCTTTGCTTATTTCTATTATGGAATAATGTAATGCACACTAAATGAGCTGCATCATGAGAAAACCAACATTTTGCATATGCCAAAACAAAGGTGCAGATCAGCTTAGCGATCAGATTCACAGTTACAGCAAAGCTGATTAGTGTCTTTGTTTTTGCTACACAGACAGTACAATTAACTCTTCTTTCTAAAATCTAAAATTTCCAGCCTCTACCCATCTTATGTGCTTGTACAGCTCGGTTTGTGTCAGACCTGTTCAGAAATCGCATTGTTGGTTTTCTCATGACGCTGCTCAAATAGCTTCCGAATAGGTGTTGTTCAGTTCGTATCTGTGATATTCGTTGAGCCTTCTTATGAGAAAACAGATTATCTTGGTTTCCGACCAGGTCTGACACAAACCAGGATGTACAGCCTCTGAAGCTTGAAGTTTCAAATTCAAGAATAAGAGGCATTTGCCTATCTTTGTAGTGAAAACAAAGGTGCTGATCAGCTGTACAGATAAAAATATTTTGACACTGAAACACGTAGATAAAACTAATTTAGGTTAAGTCATAGAACAAAATGGCTTTATTAAATAATTATGAAAATATAGTAATTTTTTTTTTATTTTAAAGTCATTTCAACATTGGCTTTGAATAGCTCAAAAGCTCTGTAGAGGCTTTTTTAGCTCACCTGAGCTGTCAGGCTCACAAGGTGAGCTTATAGTATACCCATGCTCCGTCGTCCGTCCGTCCGTCGTCCGTCCGTCATCCACCATTTTCAAAGATCTTCTCCTCTGAAACCGCTTGGCCAATCAAAGCCAAATTTTACATGAAGCATCTATGGGAAGGGGGAACCAATGTATATATAAATAATCCAGGTCACATGACCAAGATGGCCGCCATGCCCATATATGGTAAAAACCCTTCAAAAATCTTCTTCTCCGGAACCACTGGACCGATTTCAACCAAACTTGGCATGAAGCATTAATGGCTCAAGCACTACAATGTATATATAAATCATGACCCTATGATGACCTTGACCTATTTTACGGCAAGGTCAACATAGGTCGCGAATGCATTTGAATGGGAAAAATTGTTAAATTGTCATTTAAAGGAAAAATCTTGCAGAAAATGAGCAGTAGGACTGAATATTAATGATTCTGAAAAAAAATGGGCACCAGGGGCTCATCCGCCCCCACCCCGGGGCAATATACATGTATATCTCCATAATATTCAAACATCTTCTCCTCTGAAACCGCTTGGCCAATCAAAGCGAAATTTTATGTGAAGCATCAATAGGAAGGGGTAACAAATATGTATATAAAAAATCCAGGTCACATGACCAAGATGGCCGCCATGCCCATATATGGTAAAAACCGTTCAAAAATCCTCTTCTCCAGAATCGGTTGACCGATTTCAACGAAACTTGGCATGAAGCATCGATGGCTCAAGCACTACAATGTGTATATAAATCATGACCCTGTGATGACCTTGACCTATTTTACGGGAAGGTCAACATAGGTCACCAATGCATTTGAATGGGGAAAACTTTTAAAATGTCATTTAAAGTGAAAGTCTTGCAGGAAATGGGCAGTAGGACTGGATATTAATGATTCTGAAAAAAAATTGGACCCCAGGGGCTCATGTGCCCCCACCCCGGGGCAATATACATGTATATTTCCATAATATTCAAACGTCTTCTCCTCTGAAACCGCTTGGCCAAACAAAACCAAATTTTAAGTGAAGCATCTATAGAATGGGGGAATCAATGTGTATATAAATAATCTAGGTCACATGACCAAGATGGCCGCCATGCCCATATATGGTAAAAACCCATCAAAAATCATCTTCTCTGAAACCAATAGACTGATTTCAAGGAAACTTGGCGTGAGGCATCGATGGCTAAAGTACTCCAATGTATATATAAATCATGACCCTGTGATGACCTTGACCAAGTTTATGGCAAGGTCAACATGGGTTGCCTGTGCATCTGAATTGGGAAAACTGTTAAAATGTCATTTGAAGGAAAAAGCCAACAGGAAATTGGCAAATGGACAGAATATTGAAGATTCTGAAAAAAGAAAATGGCCCAAGGGCTTATCTGCCCCTGCACTGGAGTTAAATACCATAATATTCAAACATGTTTATTGGTATATGCAGCTGATCTCAGGTGAGCGTTTACAGGACCATTGGTCCTCTGGTTATTGTGACTTAGAACATATACACACATATGAGCCTGTGCATGAGAAAACCAACAATTTGGGTTTTCGACCAGGTCTGACACAAACCCGCCTGTACAGTCAAATGAGCAGGCTAGAACCTTGAAATTTCGGATTTAAGAAGAAGAGGTATTGCATCATCTATGGAGCGAAAACAAAGGCGCTGATCAGCCGTGCAGTTACTGCACGGCTGATCTGCGGCTTTGTTTTCGCATAAGCAGATTGTTGGTTTTCTTATGCAGCTTGAATTGTTGTCTGAATTATCCCTAATAGAATTGTAGTCTCTTTCCCAGAATCTAAAAGGTCCCTGAGTTAAAGTCGCTGAATTACGGAAAGATAGGATGAATCCAGTATTATATTATGGACTTAAAGACGTGAGTCATGTGGCCATTAATAATCCAAAGACCCAAGTTCACCTTGACCTATTTCAAGGAACAGTCAAAATTGGTCTGTTGGGAACATGTGGAGCCTTCAGGAAGAACATAAATTGTTCAATACATTTGGGTCTCTATACTACCACATGATAACTGCCAAACAAATTAAATCTATGGGGACTGGGTTGAGTGATGGCCTAGTAGTAGAGCTGGAAGAGGTTTGTGTCTCTTAATAAATAGGTCATGTTCTGAACCCAAACAATGTCCTTGAGCAAGATTTATTTATTTCCCCTTTTGCTAGTTAACTTATACACGCCTGGCTCCTTTTTGTGGGACATAGGCAAACAGCATAGCCCCAGATGGGACGCCGCAGAATGCGGCATCCCATCCGGGGGGCTATTCTGTTTGCACAGAGAAATTTCATCGAAAAATTAGATAGAAAATAAAAATCACTCCTAACACCCCTAAAAGTGAAAGTGGATTCATCCAGAGACATATACTCTATGTATGTTATATATGAAATTAACCTCATTTAAATATGAGAATCAATGAAAAGTTGAAAAAAAGGTGAACAATGAAGGAAAATCTATTATTACCTTCATACATGTATATTCCGGGGACTGATTTTATCTACCTTGCTTATTATATTATCAAAGACAATTGAACTTGGTCTTAGCTTAGAACTTAGATATAGCCCTTTAAATTATTGGTCAGTAATGTAATCACTCTAATTTGCATATTCGTAAATATTTATAAAACATTATAACTGTCAGAAAACACCTATAAGTGATGTAATTTAAGCAAAAACCATAAATGTGACACATTGTTTTTGTCACAGTGATACCATTTCACAAATTATCTCATGCCATGGACTTATAAGACATTTAACACATTTGCATATTCATAAAAATCAACAAAATCATAAGAAATTGAGGGCAATCATTGAAAACGTAAGGGGGAATGCATTTCAAAATCACCTGTATCCAGGTATCTGAACTGTTTTAAAACACAGTGATAAAATACATAAAAAGAATACTAAGACAATGCACTGTTGGCCAGAAGTCTTATGCATTATATACCCAGTAGTCGGATATATAAATCATCAGAATTTTTGTTTCATGGATATTAATGAAAACTGTATCTTTGGGTAAAAAAAAAAAAAAGGTTGTATTACAACAAATGACAAGAGTGAAAAGGGTGCATTCTTATATTTATGGACTGTCCCAAGGCAATACTTCAATGTGGTTCTAATGGTTTTATTTCTGTGTTGATTTTGTGCTCTAACCTTTTACATGCATCTTCATATTTGTAGTTAAGAGTTCAGGTGACTGTGTGGCTACCTTCTTATAACTAGCTGCTCAGCATATATGTTTTGGTTGGGGTATCAGGAATTATTTGTAATTTTGATTTTAGATCATTAAAAATAGTATTTATTCCTAGTGAAAACATTTGACAGCCATTTTTGATGCCATCTTAATCTTCCAGTTTAATTTTGATGGCATCATTTTGCACTGTAGTCTGAACGACATACTGTTAACCAATCGAACATCGAATTTAAAGACAGTTGGGTTTTCAAGATTGCTTCTGGTGATATTGGCCGGATTACCAGACACCATCTAAGCATTATTCTAAGCATTGATTTTGATGTTTCCCGTATGTTCAAATGCAACATACTGTATAAAATCAGAACTGCGCTCCAGATAAGAGACTCCTTCATTTAGGTCACATTGAGCACACTTAGACTGAGCACCTGAACTCCCACAAGAACCGGTTAGTACAACAAAGGGAGAATTGGCTGCGTGTCAACATGACTGAAAAAGAGTTGGAGGTTCAAGTCAATAGCCACATAAAAGTAGCCCAAGGACAAAAAAAGATGTTTTGACATAAAAGTAACGTTAGAACAAAAAAGATATTTTTGACAGAGAAAAAATAGGTTATCGTAACTGCTCATGCTCCCATATCTAACACTTTCTTAATCTGAAATTTAATCAAATTCATGGTCACTCACAATCCGAGCTCACAATGTTATCATATGACAATCATATGATATGTTGAATTGTTTACAGTATGTAAATCACAATGATAACATGATATAGTGTCACATTATTCAGGTAAAATTACTTTTTTTTATTTTTAAATCCATGTCATCGATATTTTCAAAAATTCCAGTTACATTATCATTTCACACACATGAAGTGTCCCCACATGCACTTTCCTTCACGAATTCGTTCTCGCCCATGAGCAAATATTGTTCATGATCTTATTTACAATTTTATGTTAAGTTAAGCATTATTAATAGATAGGCATAACATCCATGATTTCACTTCCTACAGCTTCATATTTTCTAGTCGATGTAAGTAAGACGTAGGAACCCCGCAAATATTCCCGCGCCACGTATATACGTAAAAATTTGATAAGTTTCAAAATGGCATCAAAGATGGCTACCATATGTATATTTGTTAAATCCGTATTTAAAGTTTACACATGTACATTTATTCACATGGTTTATTTCTGATAATCATATCTTGCTTACTAATTTTATAACACATTGCAGAAATCTTTGAACAACTATGGAAGAACCCCAACAAAATGGATCAGTAAATGACGTTTACGGAATATGGTCAGTGAATAAAGATGACTCCACAGAAACAAGCGTGGAAGCAGAAACTGGCACTATAGCTGACTCTCTGCACAAATATTTCACGGAAAAGAAACAAACAGGGGAACAAAGTGACGAAATAAACAATGCACTTCAAGGTGTGGAGAACATTGCATTCCTACGTAAATGGTTAGTTGTGCCTATTACGATATTCTACTTCGGTGCGTATGTGACGTCAGCCCTTACCCTTCAACAGTTCGTGTATGTGAAACTGCAACGCGAGAAATTTCCAAATGAGTCTTTTAATTCGAGCATCCCGGTATGCAATGCGAATGAGAGCGACCCAAAATATAAACTACAAGTTGAAGTTCAGAAGGAATCAGCAGAATGGATGACCTACTTTTCATTGGCGTCAGGGATTCCGGGAGTTTTCGCCGACCTCGTTCTGGGCTCTTATACCGACAGATTTGGTCGGAAGTTTCTGTTCTTTCTACCGTGTATCGGTGCGTTCGTACACCTCGTCGTGAACACTGTTGGTATATACACCGACTTTGCCCTCTACTGGTATATACCGGCGTCAGTTTTTGACGGTTTGACGGGGCAATTATTCGGGTTACTTCTAGTGACGTTCAGCTACACTGCTGACATTACTAAAGCAGGAAGACAGCGATCTCTCGGCATCGTAATCATTGAACTTTCCATTGGCATTGGTTTCACAGGTTTCAGTTTTTCCACAGGATATTTTATTCAAGCCACTGGCTTCTTTTGGCCAATGCTTTTCGCGGCCGGTTGCTTGGTGCTGACTTTAGTTCTAGTGTTTATTCTCCCAGAAACTTACCCCAAAGAAAAACGAACGCCAACGTCATCTCCGTGGGAAAATCTTACAAATGGTGTAGCCTTATACATCGGAAAGGAAAATTCGGGGAAAAGATGGAAATACATAATTCTAATGCTGACATTTGTCTTAACCATGTTGACCGTCTTGGGTCGAGCTAATGTAGAAACTCTGTACGTTCTGAACAACCCTTTTTGCTGGAACCCGGAGAAAGTGAGCTGGTTTGTGGCGCTACGGTCGGGGACTCAACAAATTGTTGGGATGGCCCTCGTGAAGCCATTGCAGATGGTCCTGTCAGATGAGATCATTTCGGTGGTTGGTAGTCTGTCTTTCGTGGCGGGGTTCACAATTGAGAGTATGGCTAAAATGGATGCTTTGCTTTATGTCTGTAAGTATTCGTCAGTCCGAGGCACATTCAATTATATCATTTGTTTAATAAATAATTATTTCTCAATGAAACATAAGTTGTCGCACTGTACTAAAGGCTCTGGAATGTTTACATGTGAGTGAAAAGGGCGTGAGGTGGATGAGGTATCGTGTCAGACCTCACTAGGGGCCAGTTGTTAAAAATTAACGATGTTGCAAGTTAACAGTTTGTTAAAATAGCAATATTACAAATACACTGTTATTTTTTTATGAAAAAATATGAGAATCCTTTGTAAAGGATTCTCATAATTTGTCAACAAAAAATAACAGTGTATTTGCTTTTGACGCCGATATTTAGTTAACAAGTTGAGGGCTTAACGACAATGCTAAGCTAAAAAAAAGTTTTGAACAACTGGGCCCAGATTGCCTTTAGCAGACCCAACCGACTATGAACCTCAACGTTAATCATTACAGCTACAGTTGCGGGGAGCCTCGGTATGTTGACGGTGCCAATGGTTCGAGCTATCATGTCAAAACTCACCTCAGCTGACAAACAAGGTAATGTTGTGTTCTGGGTTCTCCATGGTTGATAATATTCGTACCATTTGCACCAATTCAAATACCAATGACGCCATTGGTTATGCAATTTGTGCAAATCGTTAAAATGTTACCACCCAATGGTACCATTGGGAGAACCCCGAACGCACGCACTGTTGCATTGAAATTTACTTTGGCAGTTTAGGCTCATTTAGGCATTAGTGTCTACTTGCAATGTTCATTGTCCATGATAAGCACAAAATACAGAAAAGGATAACTTTTCAAGGGAAATTCTGAGCTTGTATGTAACTAAAAAGTGCCGAACCTTCCACATAGCATTCTTGTCGGATAATCGGTCAAATTAAGATGAAAGCACATCTAAATAAATGTTTCGATAAACTTGTTTTGAGAATGCAGCTTTTCTAAACTCAGGTCTGAGAATGTCCCACTTTATCATCATATTCGATGTTTTTTTCCCACTCCATCCAGGAGCGGTATTTGCCAGCATTGGTTGTATGGAGACAGCGGCGAACCTTGTGGGGACTGTACTAGCTAACGTTATCTATGACAGTACTATCAATTTCTTCAGGGGTTTTGTCTTCATTGTGTTTGTGGCTTTCAACCTTGTCTGCTGTTTTCTTATGGTGTAAGTATACATTTTTGTAACAGGGCGTACATATACGTTGTAAATAATTCAATTGTCAACGTAGATTAACTCATGGCGTCCCTTTTATGGGACATAGGCAAACAGAATAGCCCCAGATGTGACGCCGCAGAACGCGGCGTCCCATCTGCGGCTATTCTGTTTCATCGAAAATTGAATAAAATTAAAAATCACGCCTGATGCTCCTAAGAACTAAAGTAGACTCAACCAAATGATAAATTCGTCAAATATGGGTTAATGAGCTTTCCCAGTTTTCGATTTCAAATCTTATTCCTGTATAAGTGACTGTATTTCGTACACAAAGGCGTCCAATGATGACCAAAGTACAAAATGTTGCTGATTCCAAGAGCTACATCTGCATTGTTTGAGAATCAATTAAATTGCATCCCTTTCACATAAAGGTGGTATAGGATCCAAGTTAGGAGGAAATGTCAGCCGTTTACCATTTCATTCATCGGTCACAATTTTAAGCTAACGTTTCTGTTTTCAATGTTTCAGAATATTCAAAGGCGCATCTGCAAAAGAAAAGCATTACCAGACTTTGGAAGTATTGACTTGAAATGATGAAAAATCTACTACTGCCCGGTGTGTGTCAATGCCAGCTCTGTGCATTTCTGGACACGATTTTCCATTACGAAATTTCGCCCATGCAATAAACAAAGATTTGCTGAGCTTTAAAAATTGAAAATTTTCAGCTGAAAAACTTTGATATTTTTCTTATTTTTGCTCGAAACATAGTTTGTGGGTACTCGTAAGAACCGCATCGCTCGCAGGGGCGGTTCTTACGAGTACCCACAATCTATGTTTTGTAGCAAAAAAAAAAAAAAAATAGGTATACCCCTGCATACCCCAGTTTTGCTATAAAAGTGGGGTTCAAAGGGGTATACATTACACGGACATGTTTTCGCGACGATAGACCGGGCGGACAACAGCGGTGGAGAAACGGAGAGGTAACGAAATCGCTGAAAGGTCATGAGGCTCAGGTCAAGGAATAACTTTAAGCAAAAATCACGGACTCCGTGGGTGCCAGATTGTCTTGTTAGCAAGTTACGGTGACTTTATCAGTGTATGATTTCATTACTTATTTATATTCATAGGGAGCGCGGTGGCGTAGTGGTAGAGCGTCGGACTCCGAATCTAGAGGTCCTGGGTTCGATCCCCACAAGCGTCACCGGGTTGTGTCCTTGAGCAAGACACATTAACTCCCTACAGTACTGGTTAAACCCAGGAATAGTTGGCTCCGTCCCGACAAGACTGAAAAATTGTTGACTGGGACGTTAAGCCTCAACACAAACAAACAAACAATTTATATTCATGTCTTTGTTATTGAAAGTAGTGTATCTGTCTAGAAATTAAAATCGTTGAAATTTGGCAATGGCTGTATCGTATTTTTAAACTTATCACAATTATATATACTGAGTTCCACAGTCAACGCAACTCGTCATTAAATGTTCAATAACTTTTTGTTGTTTCAGTCGATTCATCCGAAATTCCGAATATATGTAGTCAAACCATTTTCAAAGACGACCTGTAAGAATCAGGCGTCAGACTTTTTTCGTTTGCCTACAAGTGCGTAGAATCTGGCGAAGAGGTCATTTTCAAAAATGAAGGAAATCAGCGAGTTTAATGAATTTCTTGCAAAACTTTGCAAAGCACCCTATTCTAAAGCAACGAAACACATTGAAAAATGACTTTCCCATAGCTACAGTACGCTTTATTGGCTAGGTTGCCAACACAAAATAAAGCATATGGTTGACATCTGCATTGACGTCGACCATGTGATCAAGTGACTAAAAACAAGCATTTTTCGGGTACTGAAAATCAATGCCAATTTCTGGCGTTGAGCCGTGGGTTTCAAGATTGGTATTGCCAAACACTCATGGGACGAACGTCCAATATTTGAATCATGTTAATTGTTTTGAAACATTTCGAGCCCGCGCGGGCGGGACACGGGAAATGCAGTTTTGTACCCTGGGACGTGTTCCCGCGCATGCGCACTAATTTGATACAGATTTGATAACATGCAAAGATTTTCGATTCATTTTGATGATAGGACACAAACTTTTTGCACATAATTGACCAATTTAAAAGAAGAGAGGAAAAAATAAAGTTTCGTTGGCTGTGGAACTCAGTATAGTATCATGGTTAAGTATCAGCCAAATATGAATCCATGCCATAAATGGTTCAATGAGATAGAGGGTGCACTTTTAATAATAGTTGTCTCATGCACCTTATATGGGACTGCAACAAACCGCTCGAGCTCTTGAACCCAGCACAAGAAAACCGTTTTGTGCTTTTCCGACCATGGTGTAAACCAAGCTATGCAGCGCCACAAAAAGGACTAAAACTGAACTTTTTTTACCCAAAACTATGTTTTTGACTTTGTTTACGCATATGCAGAAACGGACTTTCTCGTGACACAACTAATTTTCTTTTTGATATGACTTAATTGAATTTCTTAATTGCTAAATCATAATTCATAATGTCTATTTGAGAATACCAACTTCGCTACGAGTACCAAAACATGTGATAATGTGTCACACATCCGTTCGACTTGTGAAACCACCCAGAAAACGACATGTAGATCGAGCCAGGGCATGGTATGATGGATATTACCGCTTGTTCGAATAGCAAAGACTGGGGATGTACTGCGTGTATTGGCCTTCACTGTTCGATTCAATTGTGTCTACATGCTAATAGCTGGGCATAAAATCAGTGGCATGCCCAACGAGCTCAGAAGACCAACAGTGTCAAACATTCAGGCGTGGGCTCTTGGACATCCAACGTGCCCTTAACTTGGAACTGGAACAAATCGGATCAGTTCGTACGAGGTTGTCAAACGTTAACAGGGATTGATCAGGTAGTGTGTTTGATATTATAACGTTAGTAACAGTTTGGAAATGAAAACTATAAACACATAGAAGATTAAAAATAAATAACTAATGAAAACTCGGGGTAACCAATAGTTCCGATAACCGATAACGTTATTCAGGAATTGTGCTTTTAGGTAATTTAACTAATTTTACTTTCATCAGGAAAACATGTCCGTGTAATGAATACCCCCCTGAACCCCACTTTTATATAGCAAAACTGGGGTATGCAGGGGTATACCTATTTTTCTTATTTTTGCTCCAAAACATAGATTGTGGGTACTCGTTAGAACCGCCTCGCCGAGGCGGTTCTAACGTGTACCCACAATCTATGTTTTGAGCAAAAACAAGAAAAACATCAAAATTTTTCCAATAAAATTTCCAATTTTTGCTTTTGAAAAAAATCTGTGTATATTGCATGGGCGTGTTTTCGTAATGGAAGAAGCAAGATTCAATATTATTGAAACAATCATTGCGTACAGTTTCAAAAATAAAATGTTTGAGCTCCGTTTAAGCAAAACAAACATGTCCATGATTATTTCAGTTTAACATGGGTGGGCTTAAAGGCCAAAAGGGATCATTAACAGGCACGGGCGGCAAATCCGAACACTCAAACAGTAAAGAAATCTTGCCCACCAGCTACTCGTATTTCCCCGAAGATGGCAAACCACCCTTGTATACTCTGACGAGTACCGAAACCCTGGTTAGCTCGGAGGGGAGTGACGTCGAGAGATCGGACACCCTCAGCAACAGGGGCTTGGCCTGGACAATTAGACGGTGGTTGATCGTCCCGATTTGTTTCCTGTATGGTGGCGCGGTGATCACGCAGTGGCTCGTGACTCAACAGTACGTGTACGTCAAAATACAGCGTGATAACTTCCCTAACGTCACCATCAAGTCGGTGGCTGTGTGCAATGCTAACGAGAGTGACCCGGATTACAAGATCCAGCAAGAGGCTCAACGGCAAGCCGCAGACTGGCAGTCCTACTTCACCATGGCGATCGGTATCCCGGCAACCGTCACCAACCTCGTTCTGGGCTCGCTTACGGACACCCTCGGGAGAAAATTCCTCTTCTTTCTTCCTATTCTCGGTAGTTGCATCAACATGATCGTGTTGACCTGTGGTATATATTTCAACTTTGACCTACATTGGTACCTCCCCAGTTCTATTCTAGAAGGCCTCACTGGCACGGCTTACGCCCTTCTCACGGCCACGTTCGGTTACACCGCGGACTTGACTGACGCAAATCAAGACCGGTCTATGGGCATTGTTCTGGTCAATCTTATGTATGGACTGAGCATTACTATCTTCAGCATATCGCAGGGCTTTTTCGTGCAAGGTGTTGGATTCTTCTGGCCCATGGTTTCTGCTGTGGGAGCCATGTTTGTTGTTTTAATCTGTATTGCACTGCTCCCTGAAACACGCCCAAAGCAGAAAAGCGTTAAATCCATGACCGTAGGCAAGACGTTATACAGCAGCGTGGAATTATTCTGTGGGAAGGAGAATTATGGATATAGATGGATGTACAATCTTCTACTGCTGACCTTCACCGTTGGTATATTCACTGCCTTAGGTCGAGTACAAGTGGAAGCGTTGTATCAAATGAACGATCCGTTTTGCTGGGACCCGCAACATTTGAGCTGGTTCGCTGCATTGAGCACGGGTGCTCAGGGGGTACTTGGCATGAGTGTAGTAAAACCCTTACAGAAACTCTTCACAGACGAATCTATCGCACTTATTGGCATTGTCTCCCTAATTGCTGGGACTGTTTTAGAAGGCATGGCTTGGAACGACTTTGCTCTGTATGGTTGTAAGTATTATGGGCATACACTGAGGCCACTGCTCCCTGAAAAAATGACATTTCTATCCAGCTCCCGAAAATGTTTTTCTCAGATCTCTGCTCCCTGTCCCTAAAACTCCATTTTAGTATTTGCGTTCTCACTAGCTCCCTGATCCCGATTGTAGTAGTATTTCTACGCGTGCTTAGCGTCACGTTATTGTCTATCGTGTGCGAGGATGGTAAAATTAACGTTCTCGTTTACGCTTCGCTCATGTGCGTTCAGGCGAACGTCGCGAGGACGCTTCCTTCGAGAGGCCCGATTACAAACTCCTAGACTTTGAATGTTTATCGTTTTCAAATTCATTCTATGTAGGAACGGAATCACAACTCCCTGTGCATAACACCAGTACTATGGGGTGTGTGAAGTTTTTACCCTCAAGATAACAACATGGCGGTGAAAGCAGATTTCGAACTCCCGAGCTCTCGATCTATGCGTCTGACGCTCTGCCACTCACTCAACTCTCTGATAATGTATTTCTTACTTCAGCTGCACTGGTAATGTCCCTTGGGATGTTGACGCTACCAATGGTGCGGGGAATTATGTCAAAGATGACACCCACAGACAAACAAGGTAAACTTTTACTTTAACTCGGTCTCGAGATCGGTACATGCACTAAGTAAAAAAAAAAAAAAAAAAAAACTTGTTCAGGACCTAATGTAAAGCCGCAAGTTTAGATGTCTTAAATGTTTGAATATTATGGTCATATAATACATGTATATAGCACCGGGGCAGGGGCAGACAACCTCCTGGGCCCAAAATACTTTCATAACTATAAATCTTCTGCCCATTTGCTCATTCCAGCAAGTTTTCTGCCATTAAATGACATTTTCCTACTTTTTCCTCATTCAAATGCATGGGCGACCTAAGTTGACCTTGCCGTAAAATAGGTCAAGGTCATCCCAGGGTAATAATTTATACAAACTTTGTAGAGCTCCATTGCCTAATGATTCATGCCAAGTTTCAAAATCACAGGCCCTCTGGTTCTGAAGAAGATTTTTAAAGGTTTTTGCTATTTATAGCCATGGCGGCCATCTTGGTCATGTGAATTGGACCATTTAGGCAAACTTTCGTTCCCCCTTCCTAAGAATGCTCCACATGAAGTTTGGCTTTGAATGGCCCAGTGGTTTCAGAGGAGATCTTTGAAATTGTGAACGACGGACGGACAACGAACGATGCCGGAGCATGGGTATACTATAAGCTCACCTGGTGAGCCTTCGGCTCAGGTGAGCTAATAAAATAGTGTCTTATAATAATAATGTTATATTGAGATATATCTTACAATCATTTCAGGTGCAGTATTTGCGACAATAGCCTGTATAGAATCAGCAGCTAGTGTGGGTGGGGTAGTGGTAGCCAATGCTATCTACCGTAACACGCTCAGTTTCTACAAGGGATTTGTCTTCTTTGTGTTTGCTGCAAGTAATATAATTGGCCTAGTATTGTTAGCGTAAGTTGTACATTTTGTTCTGTTCTGATATAATGACATTGAATGATTGTAAGTCATAAGTTGGATGCTATAAATAACAGGTTTTCAGTGACTGGTCAAAGAACTGGCACCAAATAATGATAAACTACCCCTTGGAAGTAATGCACCAGTCATTTGTAACTACTGCCCCCCACACCCACCTGCGGGGAAGGGTGGGGGATAGCCGTTCTAAAGTGCAG
The DNA here is from genome assembly GCA_964017185.1 of Rugalucina vietnamica. NCBI lineage: Eukaryota > Metazoa > Mollusca > Bivalvia > Lucinida > Lucinidae > Rugalucina > Rugalucina vietnamica. Next base: position 3,831,023 of record OZ024872.1, read on the forward strand.
GGCAATTACTTTTCAATGTCATTACAGTGCAGGGGAAATGGCGGGGTTTTGACATTAGGATCCTTACCCCAGGGAGATTTTCTATTATGAAGGGCGGGGCAAAGAGCAAAGTTTTGACCTCCAGTTTGCCCCCTTGGGAGTGGGGCTCATAAAAGGGCACTGAAAGCTCAAAAGTCATAATGCCCACCCTTTCCCATAAGTGGGGGAGCAGTGGTTACAAATGACAGGTGCTTAAGTGCAGAAGCTACATGGTTAAGTAACCGATCCTCCCCACATTATCTTACTTGATAACTGGAAGTTTTGTAACAAATCAAACAATATTGTACTAGTTTGTAAGTGGGGAGGGCATGATCAATATTGATACAGCTGCAAACAAAACTACAAAGCAAGTTTACTGGATGTATGCAATATTCCTTATGTTCCCAGTACTCAGTAGTGCATTACATGGCAATTTAAGAGTGTCTTTCTGCCTTGTATAACTAAAAGAAGTGTCAGAAAACTATGTCAAAGCTATGTATCTGTGGCTTATGGCTATCTTTAAATGTAAGATTTAGCTATTAATCACACACTTTAAATGTATTCCTCCAAATCTCACCAAGCATTGTATACTTCTGTTTTCAGGATTTTCAAGTTTGGATCCAAAGCAGCCCACCAAACAATGTATGATAAACAGCTCAGTAATACAAGTGTTCAGTGACCAGGAATTGAACTAGAACACCAGGGCCCAGTTGTTCAAAATTAACAACATTGTTAGTTAAGAATTTGTTCAAATTTCAAACATGAATATTACAAATACACAATTATTTTTTGTTGATAAAATCTGAGAATCCTTTGCATATATTTTTTCAACAAAAAATAACAGTGTATTTGCTTAAGTAGTAGGCATTTACTTAACGAGTTGAGGTCTTAACGATGATGTTAAACTAACAAAGTTTTGAACGACTGGCCCCAGATGGCAAAGTGGTGGGGATACTGTGAACATAAGACCTCTGTCGTTTTAGGATATAAAATCTTAACAAAAATCAAATATCATAGTTTTATTAAAAAGCCATTTATACAACATCATTAAAATATAATTTATGCCATGCAATTTCAACAGCCCCAAACAATACATTTGCCTATCTCATAATTGCTTGGCAAAAGAATCAAGTGACATAAGAATGATCAGATGTGGCAAATGCCCAATGTATTTTATGGCATTTGTGAACCTCACGTGAGAACCTTTGTAGACATAAGGCATACCACCCATTACTCACAGTATGCATAAATTATGTGTTATCTAAAAAGGGGCAAATAGATAACTTTTATGTCATATTGATACAAATTTTGCCATTTTTGCTGCCTGAGAACTGCTTGTGCGTATATATTTACATTTTCTAGTTTAAGCCTGTGGTTGCCATATGGATAACTGATAACCTTATTTCATTGACTGAACTAAACTGTATGAAAACCATCAGGATGAATATGAGCCATAAAAATGATCAGAATCCTGATTATTGTAAAAACTGAAATATGTGGCATACAGTTATAAATTGAGACACATACTGTATAAGGTAGTGTGGTGGCGTAGTGGTAGGGCATTGGACTCCTAATCTAGAGGTCCTGGGTTTGATCCCCACAGGCAGCACCGTGCTGTGTCCTTGAGGAAAGACACATTAACTCCCTACAGTACTGGTTAAACCCAGGAAGCATCCTGACATGACTGAAAAATTGTTGACTGGGACATTAAGACTCAATACAAACAAACATACTGTATCAAGTCACCAGTATCTTGAGACAATATCAGAGCAAATCATCTTGCACACAGAATTGAGCTGTGTCATGAAAAAACCAACAATGCAGTTTCCCAACAGGTCTGACACAAACCGAGCTGTAAAAGCACAGAAGATGGCTAGAAACTTGAAATTTAAGACTTAAGAAGAGGAGGAATTGCACTATCTGTGTAGCGAAAACAAAGGCCCTGATCAGCTTTGAGGTTACTGCAAAGCTGATCTGCATTTTATGTTTTTACTACTGCAGGTTGTTTGTTTTCTCATGTTACGGCTCATTTGAATTTATGAATATGAAGAATGCAACCGCATTGAAGTGTTGACTATTTAACACTACCCTTTCGTCTCATCTTTTAAGCAGGCTTCTTCCTTAAACTGAGATGATGTAACTTGAACTTTAGATATGAAGTGCACCAATAGTTCAGTGTTCAAAGTGCTTGACTTTGTGAACACTGTAAAAGCACATGCCTGTCTATCATTCAGAATACATCAGGAAACAGACAATGCCTCATTTTTACTGTAAAAACTAGAACTTTTACTTTTGTCCGAGGAATCATTTTGTTTGTCCGTAACATCCTCAGCAAACTTGTAATTTTGCCACACTGGTTCAAAAATACTTTTACAGTTTATTCTGGCGTTCAGTTTTGTACACAATAAGAAGGCCCCCGCCATTTTCCTGTGGAGTGAATATGTTTCCTCAGGGGGTGGGGTAAGTCTGTGTTTCATCATGACAGGAATTAAGTTGTGAATTCTTCTGGTTGTGTCCTGAGTGGCAAAGTCAAACAGGTCGTCTTTGGCGAAGGCTTCTCCCAGAATCATCACAGAGTCTACGTGGGCTTTCTCCATTTCCTGTATGTTGATGAGAAATATTATTCAAAGAACTCTAGACATGATGTTTAGAGTATGTTTTCAGCACTGAACTATTGCTTTATGTGTTTGTATCACAGTCTGAGTCAACAATTGAGCCGCCTCATGGGAAAACCAACAATCTGCATAGGCGAAAACAAAGGCGCAGATCAGCTTCGCGGTAACCGCGAAGCTGATCAGCGCCTTTGTTTTCGCTACTCAGACAGTACAAGTCCTCCTCTACTAAACTCCAAAATTTCAAGCCTCTAGCTATCTTCTGTGACTGTACAGCCTGATTTGTGTCGGACCTGTTCAGAAACCACATTGTTGGTTTTCCCACGAGGTGGCTCAATTCTCAGTGACAGAGCCACAGCTCCCCTATATGAGCCGCGTCATGAGAAAACGGGATTTTTGCCTTTGCGAAAACAAAGACGCAGATCAGCTGTACAGCTGATCAGCGCCTTTTTTTTCGCTACACTGATAGTATAATACCTCTTCTACTTAAATCCAAAGTTTAAAGCTTCTAGCCTTTTTCTGATACTGCATAGGTCTGTTTGTGTCAGACCTGGTCCGAAACCCCGAAGACCATTATTCTCGCGTCGCGGCTCATATGTATAATGTTGAAAAAAGTATTTTAATGACACAACAAGGAACTAGCAGGTTTCAAACCATTCAACCTCTTGCTTCCAATGAGCCACCAGGTAATTCAATGTAATCAAACACAGCAGAAAAGAAAAATAAGAGCTGTCGCAGGACAGTGTAGCTTGCCTGGCTTGTGCTTTGCCACTACATCTATTATATTCTATGACCCATGACCTTGACCTCAAGGTCACTCAGGTGGGTCATGATGGTACAGCCTAAAACTTCAGACCAATACCTACCAACATGCAAAGTATCAACTACATCCATCTACATATTCAAGAGATATGGATTCATAAAATCTTAAACCAAAAACACAAAATTTTTAAGTCCATGACCTTGACCTCAAAGTCACCCAGGTGGGTCGTGATGGTACAGCATAAAACTTCAGACCAATATCTACCAACATGCAAAGTATACACTTCATCCATCTTCATTTTCAAGAGATATAGACTAATAAAAATTTTAATCAAAAACTTTAACACAAAATTTCTAAGTCTGTGACCTTGACCTCAACGCCGACGCCAGGGTGACTGCAATAGCTCTTCTTGTACTTTCGTACAGGCGAGCTAGTGATCATACCTTATAATCAAAAACAGGTATGAACCATAGTAAATATATTGGAAGACATTTTATAGCTGTGTGTCTCACACACTAGACAAGACATCTAAAACATTTTACCTTTGTCTCATAACCTGTTAGGAAGCCCAGATCCTGTGATTTAACCAGAACTTCATGTCTGTCCCCATCAGCAGCGGCTCGTATTACCCTGATATAACCATCTGTGAACTTCTGACTGAAGTCTCGTGTAGCTCCAAAGTCCAGGAGGATTACCTGAAACATATTAATCATTTATTTCATTTCCCCAGAAGATTTAAACAGAATACTTTTTTCCAGTTACTTCAATAGTACATAAATTTTCTATGATTTATTCTTTACAGACAACAGGCAAAATTTTACATTGACATATAGTGCTTTCTGAAGCTTGCCTAAATATACACGGTTCACAGCAAACTATTGTTATTTCACTTCAAAATATTGTTTTTTCAAAAAGTAAATTGTTTTGCAACTCAATCTTATCATTTAAATAAGAGTTTATGGTTAAGTCTCCACAAATTACATGATAACAGAGGATTGTCACCCAAAATATGAACACATGTCTTCTTAGGGTTTTTGCCATTCAGAATCTTGAATTGGCTATGACAAAGCCAGTTTTAATCCTCACAAATTTACAGAAATTGGAAACAAACCTTCTCAGTATCAGGGTTGTAGAAGAAGTTAGCCCAGTTGGGATCAGTCTGCATGAGTCGGAACTCAAACAGTTCTCGTAGACATAGCTCCAGGATCTTAGCACCAATCTACAAGAAAAGAATAATTGAGCCGCGACGTGAGAAAACCGGTCTTCGGGGTTTCCGACCAGGTCCCACACAAACCGGCCTGTACAAGCTCAGAAAAGAGCTAGAAGCTTGTAATTTCGGATTTAAGTAGAAGAGGAATTGTACTATCCGAGTAGCGAAAACAAAGGCGCTGATCAGCTTCGCAGTTACTGCGAAGCTGATCTGCGCCTTTGTTTTTGCATAGGCAATAATCCCGTTTTCTCACGATGCGGCTCAATTAACTTCATCTTATCTCAATTTAAGCCTGCCCATCCTAGCATCTCAGAAACCAAGAAATATTGTATGCTAGTGAGCTATTTCCTTAAACTGTTAGGTGAACTTTTTTCTTAAATCGTTGCCAAGTATTTTTTCAAGAAAACAGATCTTGGATAGTATTTGTATGAGCCGCTTCATGAGCAAACCAACAATGTGGTTTTCGAACAGGTACAATACAAACTGAGCTGTACAAGCACAGAAGATGGCTAGTAGCTTGACAAAAGACAAAATATGAAACTTGAATGATTTGAGGCTTTTTAACCACACCAAACAGCTGAGATAATTATGTGAAACATTGAATGATTTGAGGCTTTTTATGCCCACCAAACAACTGAGATAAATTTGAGGCATTACCGGTAATTTTACTTGGAGGCACATGCACCTAATGCCATGCTGAAAGCAAGAGGCACAATGGTGCCGCCTCGCCATTTAATGAGCCAAACCCCTAATTATCATTCTACAGGCGGTGTTTCTTTTTTTTTTTTTTTATGTCCCTTTCAAGCTTTTTCACTCATATCGAGACGAATCAATCGGTAGGTGGGGCGAAAACCAGAGTACCCAGGGAAAAACCACCTGACACACCCGCAAGCAGAACATGGCTTGTCTCACATATGAATTCGTGCCCCGTGCAAGGCGCGAACCCACATCGGTGAGATGATCGAATGCTCAAGAGCACTGAAGTCAGCGACCTTAACCACTCGGCCACGGGGGCCGCCACAGGCTGTGTTTCTATTCTAATGAAACATACCCTATTTTTGGATTCCTGGTCCAATTCAAAACATTTATCAAGCGGCAGTCCTTCTACATATTCTGTTGCCAGAATTTCATGGGTTGTCAGATCATCTATAACTTCTGGTACAAGGAATGAGGGGTCGTCCTTCAATAGCTCTCTGCAACAAAATTATATGGTTTAATGTAGCGTTGCCTTGACCTGTACGTGACTAATGAGCCAAGACGCGAGAAAACAAGTCTTCGTGGTTCAGACACAAACCGACCTGTACAGTCACAGAAGCAGGCTAGAAGCTTGAAATTTTGGATTTAAGTAGAAGAGCAATTGTACTATCCGTGTCGTGAAAACAGAGGTGCTGGATCTGTGCCTTTGTTTTCGAATAGGCAAAAGTCGGGTTTTCTCATGACATGGCTCAAATGAATTTTCTTATGAAAATTAAGCAAAATCCATTTTCATTTTGGCTCTTGGTGACATTTTTCTGAATATATCTTGCTTTGCAATTTTTAAAATCCAACAGCATGGATATATGTTCTTCAGCTGATCAGCGCATTTGTTTTTTTTTTTTTTTTTTTTTGGTTTTCTTTTAATGCCAGGCAGAATATCAGAGTTTCTAAATCTTAATAATTTGATCTCTGACTTTTAATTACTGCTACATAATCCAATTAGTCCCTAAATTGGTTGCAAATGTCAAGGACAGTTTGTCCTACAATGTTTTTTGCTGTTTTGATAGCTGAAGAAGTAAAAAATATTCTTAGAATGAATTAAATATAACCCTGCCAGAACATATTCACTGCCTTGTGAGAAAACCAACAATCTGCATATGCAAAACCAAAGGCACAGATCAGCTTTGCAGTAACTGCTATGCTGACCAGCATCTTTATTTTCGCTACATGGATAGTACAATTCATATACCATCTTAATCCAAAAAAATTTCCAGCCTCTAGCCATCTCCTGTTGTTGTACAGCTTGGTTTGTGTCGCATATGTTTTGAAACCACACACAGTCTCTTGGTTTTTTCATAATGTTGCTCATATGAGCCGCCCCATGGTAACCGCAAAGCTGATCAGCGCCTTTGTTTTCGCTACACGGATAGTACAATTTCTCTTCTACTTAAATCCGAAATTTCAGGCTTCTAGCTCTTTTCTGTGCTTGTACAGGCCGGTTTGTGTCCGACCTGTTTGGAAAGCACATTGTTGGTTTTCCCACGAGGCGGCTCATATTTTAATAAAATTCCTACCTGAATTGTTTGCCACAATCAGCCTCTCTGATATAATCTACCTCCCATGCTAATTCTCGTTTAGCTGTCTTGATAAAACTCTCAATATACAGACCTGAAATAATCCATTACACTCTATAGTTTGAGTTGGTATTAAAACATATGTCCAATTTTCTCACATATGCTCCCTTTATAAGGGGCAAGGTTTGTAATAAACTCAATGATAAACCTTGCCTGTCAGGCATTTGAGCCGCCTCATGGGAAAACCAACAATCTGCATATGCGACAACAAAGACGCAGATCAGCTTCGCGGTAACAGCGAAGCTGATCAGCGCCTTTGTTTTTGCTACTCGGAAAGTACAATCCCCCTTCTTCTTAAATCCGACATTTCAAGCTTCTAGGTGTTTTCTGTGACTGTGCAGCCCGGTTTATGTCGGACCTGTTCAAAAACCACATTGTTGGTTTTCCCACAAGGCGGCTCATTTTATGAGCTGAGTTTCCGTTTCTTTTGGTATGAAGAATCATTATTTGGGAAACAGTTTCAAATCGTCGATTAGAATGGTGAGAATCATACTGAAATTTTTTTCTGAAACATAAATTGTCTGTTACATGATGAAATACTCAAACAATTGAAACAATACCTTGGGTCTGGTTAACATTAACACACATGTTTTTTTTTTTTGTTTTTTTTTTATTCAGTTTTACGTCCCTTTCAAACTTTTTCACATATGAATTTGTGCCCCATGCGAGGCGCGAACCCACATCGGTGAGATGATCGAATGATCAAGAGCACTGATGTCAGCGACCTTAACCACTCGGCCACGGGGGCCTCCACAATCGCTTGTCACATTTGTAGACTTGTTTAAGATAGGGGCCGAGGCATGTGGCAGTCATGGTTCTATCCAATTCTAAGGTTAAAATATCAATGTTTAAATAATTATTAGCCTAAGTACTAACCTTTAGGTAATATGTCCCAGACTTTAAGCACAGTCATGAGATTGTCTATATCACTGTTCATACTCTTGGCTACTCCAGGGTACTGTAAGACAACAACAGCATACAATTGAGCCGCCCAATGGGAAAACCAACAATCTGCATAGGCGAAAACAAAGGCGCAGATCAGCTTCGCGGTAACCGCGAAGCTGATCAGCACCTTTGTTTTCGCTACACGGATAGTACAATTCCTCTTCTTCTTAAATCCGAAATTTCAAGCTTCTAGCTCTTTTCTGTGACTGTACAGCCTGATTTGTGTCAGACTTGTTTGGAAACCACATTGTTGGTTTTCCCACGAGGCGGCTCATTTTCTGACTAATAAGTTTCAATGGAAGACTTCTTGCATTTTAACATATGAGCCTGTGCGTGAGAAAACCAACAATTTGGGTTCCGACCATGTCCGACACAAACCTGCCTGTACAGTCACAGAAAAGAGCTAGAAGCTTGAAATTTCGGATTTAGGAAGAAGAGGAAGTGTACTATATGTGTTTCGAAAACAAAGGCGCTGATCAGCTTCGCAGTTACTGCGAAGCTGATCTGCGCCTTTGTTTTCGTCTATGCAGATTGTTGGTTTTCCCATGAGGAGGCTCATATTTCTCTTTTAGTGTAGTTAATGAGGGAGATCTTATAGTGTCTACTACTTCTAAATCCTTGACCAGTGCAGAGTGTCAAGACATTGTAGAAGATTATTGGCAAAAAGTGAAAAATTCAAAATTTTATTGATACTTTGTGACAAACTGGCCTTTGCAAAAAGTTCTCTTTTGTAATCCTACATAAGACGTCTACCTCCATCAAACCACAATGCATGAGATTTAATTAGATTGCAATCAACATTTTAGGCACCATTGTGTCTGTTTCGCACTTCAAATCTTGAAAATTTACCTGTATTTTGAGAGCAATTTCTCTCCCATCATGCAACACCCCCTTGTGGACCTGACCTATAGAAGCTGCTGCGAATGGCTTAGTCTCAAAACTGGCCATCTTGTCTTGCCAATCTGGACCAAAGGATTTCTTCATCATTTTCTACAAGAAAAGCAATTTTAATAATTGCAAAACATATGCAACTAGAAAATGTGTTTATGAAACACTATGCCCCCAACTGGTAAGTCACTTTCAAGATGTAAAAATGTCCAAAAAAATGACTAAGTTCAAATTGTAAAAAAAAGTGACAACTAGAAAAAGTGCCTTGAGAGGCACGTATACCCCTGGCTGGTAGCCACCAAGCCCCCTTCCCTACCCCGTACCTAAACAACCCGGTACATGCTCACCCCTGACATTGAACATCACATCACCAACGAAAAACAGTACCCTTATCAAGTACATTTTAGAAACCACCAAGCCCCCTTCCCCACCCCCTACCTAAACAACCTCGTACCTAAACAAACACATGCTCACCCCTGACATTGAACCTCACATCACCAATGAAAGACAGTAACCTAATCAAGTACATTTTAGAAAATATAGCAAAAGTGAGCAAAGCTCACATACCCCCGGCAGTAGCCATCAGAGGTCATACCACTTTGAGACAAAAAGCAGATTACAGAAAAAGGTATACATCTAGTCTCATCAAATGAATACCCAGGTGTACTGTAAGCTACAAAGATAGAACATCAAGTTATCTTCTTCTGGTGTAGATTTGTTTAAAATTTAAGAAAATTATAAAAACAAAGTTCTGAGACCTGAGCTGTATTATAGGAAAACCTGCTGGTTGCATATGTGAAAACAAAGATTTAGATCAGCTGAAAAATCAATCCCTCAACATTCTAAATCAGAAACTGCTAGTGTCTAACCATTTTGTGCTATATAGCCACATCTATCTCCAACCTCTTTGGAGATTCCAAAGAAAGGTTTTATCGTGGCATAGCTCACATAAAATACATTCAAGAACAAGTCAACAACAAAAAAAACTTTTGGAGATAAAATATATTCATAAATAATTATATTCACAATGAAAGGCTTTGGGTTGAGTGACAGATGGAAAAACATAAGCAGGAGATAGCTGATTATTTCTTACACAACACAACTTATCATTCCCAATGTTTGTACTAAATTTCATCATTCTATGTCAAGCAGTTCCTGAGAAATTTCCCTATTCATTGTACAGGAGTGACAGATGGAAAAACTACAAAGTGGAAAAAAAAATGGAAAAACAAATACTAGCCATCTGATTTTCTCTTACACAGTACACTTGGACACTGTCTAAATATATACAAAATTTGAAGAAGCTGGCATAAATAGGAGCTGAGAAATTTGTGACAGAAATTTCAATCAGAGAGAAAGAAAAATGGATAAATAAAGTGACTGATAAGCAGGAGAGGGCTGATTCTTTCTTACACAATACGACATACCATACCCAATGTTTGTACCAAATTTCATCATCCTATGTCAAGCAGTTCCAGAGAAATCTTTGACAAAAATTTCCATATTCATTATACAGGAGTGACAGATAGAAAAACTACAAAGTGGAAAAAGAATGGAAAAACAAATACTGGCCATCTGATTTCTACCATACCCAATGTTTGTACCAAATTTCACCATCCTATGTCAAGTAGTTCCCGAGAAATTTTTAACAAAAAATTCCATATTCATTATACAGGAGTGACAGATGGAAAAACTACTAAGTGGAAAAAGAATGGAAAAACAAATACTGGCCATCTGATATTTTCTCTTACACAATACACTTGAACACTGTCTTCATGTAAACAAAATTTGGAGAAGCTGGCATAAATAGGAGCTGAAAAATCTGTGACGGAAATTTCAATCAGAGAGAAAGTAAAATGGATAAATGAAGTGACTGATAAGCAGGAGATGGCTGATTCTTTCTTACACAATACAACTTACCATACTATTTCATCATCCTATGTCAAGCAGTTCCTGAGAAACTTTTGACAAAAATTTCCATATTCATTATACAGGAGTGACAGATGGAAAAATTACAAAGTGGAAAAAGAATGGAAAACAAATACTGACCATCTGATTTTCTCTTACACAGTACACTTGGACACTGTCTTCATGTAAACAAAATTTGGAGAAGCTGGCATAAATAGGAGCTGAAAAATCTGTGACGGAAATTTCAATCAGAGAGAAAGTAAAATGGACAAATAAAGGGACTGATAAGAAGGAGATGCCTGATTCTTTCTTACACAATACAACTTACCATACCCAATGTTTGTACCAAATTTCAACATCCTATGTCAAGCAGTTCCTGAGAAATCTTTGACAGAAATTTCCATATTCATTATACAGGAGTGACAGATGAAAAACTACAAAGTGGAAAAAGAATGGAAAAACAAGTACTGACCATATGATTTTCTCTTACACAGTACACTTGGACACTGTCTACATGTATACAAAATTTGAAGAAGCTGGCATAAATAGGAGCTGAGAAATCTGTGACAGAAATTTCAATCAGAGAGAAAGAAAAAATGGATAAATAAATGGACTGATAAGCAGGAGATGGCTGATTCTTTCTTACACAATACAACTTACCATACCCAATGTTTGTACCAAATTTCATCATCCTATGTCAAGCAGTTCCAGAGAAATCTTTGACAGAAAAAAAGTTTACACACACACACACACACACGCACACAAACATCTTCACAGAAAAGACAAAAACTATATACCCCCTATATACTTCGTATATGCCGGGGGTATAATAAGCAGTGTAAAGTACTTTACATACAAACATGGGGAAGTGTAGTTTTAGAATGACATATCTATTTTAGAGTGGTATACAGAGCTGACGTGTATACCCAATCTAGGACATAAGCGCGGACATTTTGGGTCAGGTCCTCAGTCCTAGATTGAAATGAAAGTAGAATGTCATTCTTAAAAAAAAAAAAAAAAAAAAAAAATGTTAGATCTTGACCTCAGGTCCCACCCCCACCCCATGCATGGACCAGTGGGCCTAGCCCTTATGTGGTACCTATGTTGTGTTGTAAGCATGAACACTTTCTAATGCATGGTTGTCAAGATATAGACACACAGAATATTAAACTTGGTAACTACTGTATTTTATGTGTCCTAGATTTTGACCTCAAGCCCCACCCCTAGAGTTTGATGCCATGGAATTTAATTCAACCCTAAAGGGTATCTATGATCCAAATAGGAATGTATTCCTATAAGTATTTGTTAAGTTATGAAATTAGAGATGAAAAAACACTATGTAAATAGCACATTTTTAAGGTGACATAGATTTTGACCTCTAGCCCCACCCCCGGGCATGGACCCAAGGTCCGAACTGACAGAAACAAAGCAAACCCTATAGGGTACCTATGGTTAAAATATGAATGGTTTCTGATCATTGGTTCATGAGATATACACCACCAGTGAAACTTAAACCAAAACTTTGACCCAAAGTAAAGGTGACCTAGATTTTGACCTCTAGCCCCACCCCCGGGCATGGACCCAGGGTCCAAACTCACAGAAACAAAGCAAACCCTATAGGGTACCTATGGTTAAAATATGAATGGTTTCTGATCATTAGTTCATGAGTTATACACCACCAGAGAAACTTTAACAAAAACTTTGACATAAATTCCACGAACGTTCCGGAATAACGAACGAACTAACGAACGAACCAACGAACATACGAACGGAAAAGCGAAAACTATATACCCGTCGGCATAAATGCCGGGGGTATAAAAATTGATCTGAGGAGTATATCCCAAGCACATGCATATCTCAAAGCATGGTCACAATGTCTGCAAAGTTTCAAAAGTATCGGTATAAAATTGTAGGAGGAGTTGCGCACACAAGGTACCCTCTATCCATTCACTAAAATGCCCGAAAAAAAAAACTAAGTTCAAATCGTAAAAAAATGACAAAACATAATCCAGGGCTTTTTCTCTATACAAAACTGGGTCCGGTTTCCGGTACCAAATTTTTTCCCAATTGGCTTAAAAAAATCCCAATTGACCTGGAACATTCCCAATTAGCAGAAAAATTCCAATTTAAAAAGTAAACTTTCCCAATTTCCTAAAAATTGCACTATTTTTTCCCAAAATTGTCATATTTTTTCCCAAAATCACACAATTTTTTCCCAATTTCATCGGTACCAAAAATTTCCCAAAAAGGTCAGAAAAAGCCCTGTAATCCAAGAATTATATCCAAACCACATGCATATCTTAAGACCATGCCCATAACACATGTAAAGTTTTAAATGAATTGGCATGAAACTGTAGGAGGAGTTGAGCACACAAGGTACCCACTGCCCATTCACTTTCATTGTGAAAATGCCCGAAAAATGGCTATTAAGTTCGAATTGCGAAAAAAGTGACAAAAATTAATCTGAGGATTATATCCAAACCACATGCATATTTTCAAAGCATGGTCACAACATCTGTAAAGTTTCAAAAGAATCGGAATAAAACTGTAGGAGGAGTTGTGCACACAAGGTACCCACTGCCCATTCACTTTCATTGTGAAAATGCCCGAAAACTGGATAAGTTCAATTTGCAAAAAAAGTGACAAAAATTAATCTGAGGATTATATCCAAACCACATGCATATCTTCAAAGCATGGTCACAACATCTGTAAAGTTTCAGGAGAATCGGAATAGAACTGTAGGAGGAGTTGCGCACACAAGGTAGCCACTATCTATTCCTTTTATCAATAATTAAAAAGGGAAATAACTCTCACAGAATGGGCCCCTAGCCCCTTGAATTTACCTGAAAGAAAAAATACAGGTCCTCTTAATTTTCATATACAAACTACATACCAAATTTCAAGATCCTAGCTCTAACGATTCCTGACCGAGTGCTAAGTGTTACTCACGCATCACAGACTGGACTGGACGGACAGACCCAAACCAATATGCCCCCTCAACTTCTTCGAAGTTGGGGGCATAATAAATGCATTTCATACCCATACACAACTTGCGTGTATCTATGACTAACCGGAGTCTGCATTTGTTTGCCTTTCCATTTGCAGACTAATCATTGTTCACATGGTCAAATGTTTTCAATGTACATTACAGCATTATAATGAGAGACTGCAAATCAAAGGCATTTTAAGCTTTTAAATGAGCCGCATCGTGAGAAAACCGGATTTTTGCCTAGGCGAAAACAAAGGCGCAGATCAGCTTCGCGGTAACCGCGAAGCTGATCAGCGCCTTTGTTTTCGCTACTCGGATAGTACAATTCCTCTTCTACTTAAATCCGAAATTTCAAGCTTCTAGCTCTTTTCTGAGCTTGTACAGGCCGGTTTGTGTCGGACCTGGTCGGAAACCCCGAAGACCGGTTTTCTCGCGTCGAGGCTCAAATGAAATAACGTAAATGGAAGAGTCTGACATACCTCCATTTGCCAAGCTGGCATGAAATCAGCACTCTGTCTAACCCTCTCTAGAATCCTTTGTAGGTCTTTACTAACCATTGACTCATCTTAACATAGAAACATTAACATGTTAATGCAAAAATAAATGAAAAGCATTGAAATTTGAATAATAATAATAATCTTTATTTCAAGTCGCTTCATAATTTCAACAACCAACATAAACTCTACAGAGCTTTTATTGCGACTATTTAAGAACATATGTACACTATATACATTGAGCTGTGGAAATGTGACTTGCTCAAGGCCACAACAGACGACGTCCCCGGACAAAATCGAACCTAGGACCCCTCGGCCCAAAGTCTGATGCACTACCAAATGCGCCAGCCCACTCCACAAAAACATAAAGAACAAGGCAAGGTTGAAATATAATTATCTTAAATGAAAGTACCAATCTCTCTGAACAATATGGTACATAGATGAAAATAAATGAAGTTATGTTTTGAATATTCCTCATTTTCTGGTTTTCCTTAAATGTTTTCTAATACTGATTTACTGTTGCTTCTGATATTAATCATATAAGCTTTGTAATATCAAATTTATTCATTGTTTTCATTTTTTCTAAAATTCAAAATGGTCTTTTTGCATCAATACATAGAGGATCTTACACGAGTGGTCATTTCATATGAAACTAGAAGGAGTTTTCAGAGGAAAACATATGTCCCCCCTCTCTGCCCCAACCCACTTTTAATTTTGTAAATTTTTACATATAACCCTGAAAAATATATACCAACAGACATTTTAAATTAAAACCAATATATACCAACAGACATTTTAAAATATCACATGTTTCAGCTTTCCATATTTATAAAGTTTGAAGTTTCACGAAATTTACCCATCTACAATCCCAAACCAATCCTTGCCGGTATCAAGTAATATGCAAAGTTTGAAGAAAATCGGTAAAAAAATACTCAAGTTAGAGAGCGGAAACGAAAAAAATGCAATTTTTAACCTCAATCAAGGGCCATAACTCTAAGGTCATTTGACGAAATTTACCCTTCTACAATCCCAAACCACTCCTTGCTGGTATCAATTCATATGCAAAGTTTGAAGAAAATTGGTCAAAAACTACTCAAGTTAGAGAGCGGAAACGAACAAAATGCAATTTTTAACATCAATCAAGGGCCATAACTCTGAGGTCGTTTGACGAACTTTACCCATCTACAATCCCAAACCACTCCTTGTCGGTATCAACTCATATGCAAAGTTTGAAGAAAATCGGTCAAAAACTACTCAAGTTAGAGAGCGGAAACGAAGAAAATGCAATTTTTAACCTCAATCAAGGGCCATAACTCTAAGGTCATTTGACGAAATTTACCCATCTACAATCCCAAACCACTCCTTGCTGGTATCAACTCATATGCAAAGTTTGAAAAAAATCGGTCAAAAACTACTCAAGTTAGAGAGCGGAAACGAACAAAATGCAATTTTTAACATCAATAAAGGGCCATAACTCTGAGGTCGTTTGACGAACTTAACCCATCTACAATCCCAAACCACTCCTTGTTGGTATCAACTCATATGCAAAGTTTGAAGAAAATCGGTCAAAAACAACTCAAGTTAGAGAGCGGAAACGAAAAAAATGCAATTTTTAACCTCAATCAAGGGCCATAACTCTAAGGTCATTTGACGAAATTTACCCATCTACAATCCCAAACCACTCCTTGCTGGTATCAACTCATATGCAAAGTTTGAAGAAAATCGGTCAAAATCTACTCAAGTTAGAGAGCGGAAACGAACAAAATGCAATTTTTAACCTCAATCAAGGGCCATAACTCTAAGGTTGTTTGACGAAATTTACCCATCTACAATCCCAAACCACTCCTTGCCGGTATCAACTCATATACAAAGTTTGAAGAAAATCGGTCAAAAACTACTCGAGTTAGAGAGCGGAAACGAATGGAGACACCTGGATTTTCAAACAGTTAATTGACCTTTGTGACCTTGAAAATTAGGTCAAGGTCACCAAAATCTAATCACTCCATTCGGCTGTCCCAATGAAGTTTCTGTGCCAGTTTGGTCTAAATCCATCCAGTGGTTCAGGAGATATTGTGCAGACAAAAAGCTACGCCGCCGACGCTGACGCCGACGCAGACGCCGACGGGATCCACACCAAAAACAATATGTCCCCCAACTCCTTCGGAGGGGGGACATAATTTATTAAACGAGCCTTCGGCGAGTTTAATAAATTTCATATGAAATGACCATGAGTGTAAGATTCGTTTTATCATATGACTTCTTAAATACGATTTTATCGCCTCTAAAAGTGGACATATTTCCAATGAAAATTAACATTGTTGTTACGGACGTCACCAATGACGTTACGTATTCCCGCAAAAGTGTTATTACATGTGTGGTCATATGATTTTTATGACATGACGTTATCCACTGGAAAACAGCGACGTCATATGATAAATTGTTATCTTCTATTATTTCAAAAGCCAATATTTCACTTATTCCTTGACTCATTTGTACAAAATTTACATAAGATGCATCTTTTGGAATTTCACCCACCTTGTAAGCTCAGCATCTGTCCCAGTTTAAGCGCAGCTCCTCTGACTCTACACAGTGTGTCAACTATCTTGTTCATGTTGGATTCTGTCAGGAATGGATTACCTCCCATTATGGCATTTTCTACATCTGAAATAGATTCATTTACATTGCTTTGACAGGCAGAATTGATCCTAGCACTAGTCTACTACCATTTACCTTTTCATTGCCAGACACCCAGCATGTCAAAAATAGCTAGCTAGATTAAAAGACTTTGTTTAGACTGCTATGCCAGCTTAAAATTGACAAATTGACTAAACTTAAAAACTTACTGTCTGAGAATGTCAAAAATCAAAATCTAACTTTACCAATTTTACCGTTTTAGGGAATATGCAACCACTATAGCAAATGAAATAAAAAAAATGTTCTAGAAATGGAAGTGCACAAGAAACAAAACAAACTACCAACAGTATCGTGGACTTTCTTCTCATTACGGATCAAAGCGTTTCAGATTATAAACCCTTCCTAAGGATCTAGAAATGATGCAAAAGCATACCTTAGGTTCAGATGGTCGAACTCAATAAAATTTTAACATGTAGACATGATTACCTTCCTTCTTTGTCAATCCCAATGACTTTTTGGTAACCTCTGACAATGCTCCTACACCAAGACTGGCTGCAAGACCTGAAAAAGAATCAAAATCTTGAGTTTCAAACAACACCTTCTTAATCATTTCTAAGATGCAAATCAGTCTCTGATAAGTATTTATTGCCATTACGAAAACATGCCCATGCAATAAACAGAGAATTTTCGAGCTTAAAAAATTGAAAATTTTCAACCGAAAAAGTTTGATATTTTTCTTATTTTTGCTCAAAACATAGATTGTGGGTACTCGTTAGAACCGCCTCGGTGAGGCGGTTCTAACTTGTACCCACAATCTATGTTTTGGAGCACAAATAAGAAAAATAGGTATACCCCTGCATACCCCAGTTTTGCTATATAAAAGTGGGGTTCAAGGGGGTATACATTACACGGACATGTTTTCGTGATGCGCAAGTCTTTGTGTTTACTAATTTGGCAAGGATTAGGCATGTAGTTCTTCATAACATATGGAGTACTGTAAGTTACTGTAACAGGCTTTAATGTATAAAATAAGTTAATCACTTAAGTCTTTTGATTAACTTGATGAAATAAGACTGAAAAGAGAGAAAAAAAAGAGGTAACTCACTGCCAAAAGTGAACACCCTTCCTAATCTGGAGGCTGGAACTTTTCTTTCTTGTGCTTTATCACTCAACTGAAATATAAAATTTAACTTCATTTCAACACCCATATAGATTATTGTTTCACGCCAGTTTTCTTTTATACCATTATAATCCCAGCTTTACTAATTTCCTACATTCTGATTGGTTGTTTGGAAGACTTTATACTTCGATAAAAGCAATGCTTAAGAATACTCAGTTTTCACCTTAAAAACATCGCAACGTTATGTGATAACATGACGTTTCTTCTCAGAAACGTTGACGTCATCAAATCTAAACGTCATAAAAGCAATGGATGAACATGTTTTGAAGGCGTTGAAATGAATATTTGGAATTTTTATTTTATTAACATGGATGCTTTTTCTTTTAACAGAACATCGTGCAGTAAGTGTTTTAATCTTCCTGTTGTGTGATGAAATTTGATGTTTGAATTTCTAATATTCCGAGCCCCAGTTCAAAATCGACATGTCTTTCTATCGGTATAGACGGCGATATTTTCTCCCAAAAGCACAATTTTGAATGAAGGGGAGACGTTTTATAGCTCCCGCTTTGACAGCCTGCCTAAAGCAAACCAGTTATAGTTTCTATTTATTGCGAGAAGTGAGTTTTATGCTTTGGAAATTTTCAAGATGGCTTCCTCATGAAGATCCGTTCTGCTCTATTTTCCTTCCGCTGGCTATCAAAATTTATATCAATGTAGACAAATGCAGTGTAATGAGACAAAGTTGGAATTATAAGGAATGAATTATTATTTTTGTTGATTTTATCGATGTGTAAACTCAGGCCAATCACTCACAAACCTTTTCATAAAGCCCTTTGGGCTTTATTTAGTTTGTGAGTGATTCGCCTGAGTTTACACATCGATAAAATCAACAAAAATAAAATTCATTCCTATAGTGAAGAAATTTCTTCATTGTTTATTAAATGCATTGCTCATTTATCCCGGCCTACCCATATTTTGGTCAAAGAAAAGTAAATCAGTTCACAATAATTATTTACCCCAGTCTGTTGCTTTATTTTGACAAGGTTTGGTAATTCAATATCATACAACAAAAAATGTATTTTATAATAAAGATTCTTACTGAACAGTGACCAAAACATCATTTATCAAAGGTTGACAATGTTTGTGTCAGCAAATATATTTTAAAATGTTTACATACACTCCGACCATAAGGATAACATGTCCTTGTAATGAATATCCCCTTAAGTCCAATTCGCATGCGCAAAAAATACACGCGTGTAAATATACTCCGGTGTGTATTTATACTCCGGTGTGCAAATCAACCTGAGAGTAAATTTAAATTGCGTTCGCATGGGTTTTATCGCCAGGAGTATTTTTGTAGGTAATTTTATCATTTCTGGATTAAAACCTTTCATTTAAGTTTTCTGTATTTGCAAAACAAGAAGAGGCTGCTTCAAGGTGTTCTTGTAGACTTTGGCAGCAGAGGAGAATCATGTAATGGTCAGACATAAGCTTAGCAGTTATACAGTGCCCTTTTATCATCCTTTCACAAGGAATTACTGTTAAAATGCCCCAAGAGTCGTACTAAGACTGATTAAGAAATAGTGTGGCTGTTTGCACTCCATATGATCTAAAATGTGATGAATGGCAATAAACTCTTATTTAGCAACAATGTCCACAGTTTCAGCAACTGTCAGATAATCAGTTAGGAACAAAAAATGTGAAAATTCGTTATCTAAAAGCAGAATATTGACTTGAAATAAAAATACTCATGGGTAAATTTTACTTTGCGTTCGCATGGCACATAATAGTAAATTTACACGTGTGTATTTGTAAAAATAAAATTTGCATCTGGTCAGACCCAGGAGTAAATTTACCCATATGTAAATATACTCCGGTGTGTATTTGCGTTCGCATGCGCCATTTACTTACCCCGAGTAAAATTTGCACACCGGAGTATATTTACACGTGTGTATTTTTGGCGCATGCGAATTGGACTTTACATCCCACTTTTATATATTGAAAATGGGGTTAACAGGGATATACAACTTTTCCTTATTTTTGATCGAAAGCTTAAGCATAGATTGCGGGTACTCGTTAGAACCGCCTTAGTGTACCCACAATCAATGTTTTGAGCAAAAATACCAATTTTTTCCCAATAATTTTTTTTATTTTTGCTGCTTAAAAAATCTCTGTAAATCGCATTAACAAGTTTTCGTAAAATGGTAATGAAACATTTTACATACACTCCAACCTGACTCACCTGAGGTTTGAATTCTGACATAATCTTGTTCTTGGGCTTTGGTTGTTTTGGCTGCTTCGCGGTGGACTTGAAATTCTCAACAACATTTTCAGTCACAGATATTTTAGGCCCTGCCAGACCAAGATCACCAACTTTGTCGAAATCCACTTTATTTAAGCTGACATCATCTTTTTTTTGCATTTTGTCAACACCTGTGTGACTATGAGTAGTTCCCTCTACAGGGTCTACTTTAACAGTTTCATTTAAATTGACAGTAGCTTGACTACTCAAATTTTCACCAGATTTTACATTTAACATGTCTTTTATTTTCACATCTATGTTCAATTTTTCTTCCATTATGTTCACAACAGGTTTAACCACTTTTTCTTTCACTGTATTCACTAGAGGTTCATTTAAATTGTCTTCAATACTAACTTTCACATGATGAGCTACTTGTTCGATCTCGTTAACAGTTTTAGATATATCAAAATCTGGGTCAAAGGCACCAAAATTTTGTTGTGTTGCAGTCTGTGATCCTGATCCTGCACCTGTGTATGATTCATTTTGATTTTTGAAAGCTTTGATGGCCTCTGAAGTCTGAGTATACATCAGTGACACCCCATCTTGTATCTTTTTCTGCAAGAAAATATCATGTGCAAACAAACTGCATTAAACAGATATCCATTCTACTTAGCGCACATGCTCCAATAAGCACACACCCTGGTCGTTTCCAAAAAGCATGCGCATATTGCACACTGCTCGGCAAACATATTGGTATTTATACCTCTTTTATAAAAATTTGACACATAAATACCCCATTAAAACTTACCCTAAGATGATCAAACACTACTTTACAAAGTTTGGAACACATTAATGACACCATCATTGGTATTTCTGACATAATAATTTCAACAGTTTATGTGTTGTTTTTGTTCCTAGTGTGCACTTATCAGAATGATATTGTGTTACCTTAACTTTTTAACTTATTTTGAAAAGCTAAGTGCACTGTGCACTAACTAGAACGAATACAGTGTATCTTGCAAAAACTCAAATACAGGCTTTTACACTCAAAACAAGTCTGGCCTTATAAATGTTTTAATCAGACATACAGAGTTAAACAAAGAGTGGCTGCTGTCATATTCTATCGATCAGAATCTTACCGGCTCTGCAGTTTTGCTTGAACCATTGACCAGCCACCCTAAAAACACAACAAGGTTTTCCACTTACTGGCACATCTGAGACTCCTCCACCTTTACTCATGTTTTCCTGAACCTTAGCCCCGACTCCCTCTGCTGCTGATTTCAGACTGGAGTTGTCCCACATGTGGCGAAGTTCTTTCCCCTGGCTCTCTACAAGGGCGCGTCGAACAAGGTCCAGGCCCCTGATTAAACCTGCCAAATCATTTCTACCCGCCATCCTGAAAAATTTATTATTATGCTTTTTAATTATTTATGGACCTTTATACATCAGGATAAGATTTCCGTGTAATATTTACCCCCTTATACCCCACTTTTATACTGCCTTGCTGAGGCGGTTCTAACAAGTACCCACAATCTATCTTTTGAACAAAAATAAGAAAAAATATAAAATAAAAATTCTACTGAAAATTTTCAAGTTTTACAACTTAGGAAAAATCAGTATATTAAATGGGCATGCTTTTGTATAAATAAAAAATTGTCAAAATGATATCATCACTGAAAAAAAAAAAAAAAAAATATATATATATATATATATATATATTGGGAGAAATATGACAAACATCAAACAAAAATCTTCCCGGTGGCACTGGATCCTAAGAAAGGATTCGAAAATGATTGAAATAAGTATATAGGGGGATTAAATATATATATTGGAACTATTGGAAGAAGGGCAGAGATTACAAACCATATCGAAAAACTCTACATATACATCTGCAAAATTAGCCAAAGATGAAATCGAAATTTAAGTCCTTTGCTAAGGCCCTTTAACAATTATTTCCTTGCACATGTTCTCTTATGGTACAATGTAATTGAGCAAGCCACATTTCCACAGCTCAGTATGTAAATATGTATATGTCATTTGCCATATATGATTCTCATTAATAAATTAAAATCATTTTTTTCTATACCACACCTTTAGCCATATTGACCAGGTCGGCAAGCTACATTTACTCTTTTGTGAGAAAAAAATCAGTATCGGCTATCTGAACTGCTCCTTTCCCATTTGTTTTGCTCATTCCATAGAGGGTGTAACTCAGTCAATGTCGTTATCATTTAATCATTTTTAGACCCTCATAAAATCATAATTTGCTGGAAATATTACAGGGTTCATGCCTTAAGTTGAAGAAATGGTAACCATCTGAAGGTATTTAGAAAGGTTTTATGAAAAAAATGATTTTGTTTTCATATTTTCTACTTAAATTCAGTAAATCCATAGCGATAAAAATCGAGTCATTCACCTGGTACGAATGACTGATGATGTCATTTCATCCGGATCAATCTCATAGCTATCTACTCCGCTATCCTGTTACTATCTTCCACTACTTCTTAACCTCCTCAGAGGACTTCAGAAAGATTGTTGTTGTTTGTGCCAAGCTAGGTACCTTTTGCCTATAGGCTAATCTAACTTAACCGTATCTCTACTCTCTAGCCACTTTTTTTTTGAAAAGCTTCTAACTCATGAACAATATTTTTGTTACATGCATCCCACCACACTTGTCAACAAAAATGCTAGTTCTAGAAAAAGAACCGACCAATTTCGTATTCACTACATGATATCGGTTCTAGTTGAAGCCATGGTTCTAAAAGTCAATTACAAAATCTCACCATTTGGATGTCAAAACAGCATGATCACATGATGTCACTGTATATTCATATTATTCCATTCATGGTACTATCAAATTACACAGTATTCCACCAAAAACAGTGATAATTAGTAAAATTTCCAGTTGTTTACTTGTTCATCCAACAGAAATCAGCAAATCCATGTGCATGATGTCATGTGACATTTTGGTATACAGTACATCACCAAAATTTTGCACCACAAAAACTGACCAGTAGCATAGAATAGAATAGAATATTTTATTTGGTATACAATATCTATCTTCCACTACTTCTTAACCTCATCAGAGGACTTCAGAAGGAATTCCGGTATACCAAGTGCTAAAGGGGGTTAGCTGAAATAAAAGAAAAGTGAAGTGGGTGAAATGAGTTTATACAGTGAAAGAAGAGTGTTAGTATAGTTTAAAAGATAAAAAACAGAATCTGGTGATTAGGGAGACACATGCACCACCTGGCAAACAGCATGACTGAACTGTGCCACGGTGGGGAGCATGACAATACTGATGGGTAAAGCGTTCCAATGTACTGCAGTTCTTGGAAAAAAGCTATACTTGCAGTAATTGGTAGTAGTGCTGATTTGTCTGTATGCCAGCGGGTGGATGAATTTGGACTGCCTGCGATTTGGTGTGAGATAGTCAGTTAGGGGGATTGCTACAAGATCATATGTGATCTTGTACAGCATGATCAGTCGGGTATCTATTCGCCTTTGGTCTAATGGACGCCAGGAAAGTTTATTAAGCATTTCAGTAACACTGGAGGTGGACCTGTAGTCATGGGTAGCCCACCTGGCCGATCTCCGTTGAACAGATTCTATCTTTTTTATGTCAGTGTCGGTGTGGGGAGACCATACAGAGGAGGCGTATTCCAGCTGTGGTCTGACAAGTGTTTTGTAGGCTGTGGATTTGAGGTCTTGGTTACGAACTTTGATATTGCGTTTGAGAAAGCCCAGCGTTTGATTTGCTTTTTTAGTGATGTTATTTATGTGATTTCCCCAGCTGAGGTCTTCTGATATTGTGACCCCAAGGTACTTGGCAGTGGTACTTGGCAATAAGTGTTCACCACAACATACATGTAACAATAAATAACACGGCATTCCAATCAATACATTTTTATTGTGTGTTGTATACACAGATAAACTGACTTGTTTACTTGCAGATTATATTTTGCTTAATTTATATCATGGGCAAGTCAAGTCGCCCCAACGAATCTGCTTTGGTATTTGAACAGAACTTACATCTTAATTTACCTGATAGTGCAATCCCACCTTAGGGCGGATGAAGGTGATTTATGTCAGAAATTGATCAACTCAGTATCTGAAGAAAAATAAAGAAGGATAAAGATTTCTGGAGGGGGGGGGGGGGTCAAAGTCTCCAATGGGGGAGGGGGTCTCCTTTTTATCTGCTTTGCCCTCAGTTGACCCATGAAAATGAAATAAGTTGGTCCCAGAGGAGGGTTCTTTCTAGCAAACCCCATCTTTATCTGCCACTGTACCCAGATAAACACTGTTTGCCTCTAGCAAGGGTGTTTGCCTTCAAATAAACATCAGGTAATGGCTGTTGCAGTAAAATGTTGGTGTTTGGGGTGTCAGTTCCCAGTCTTCCTGAACAAGTGTTGCCTTCCGGTACCAGAAGGGGCCTGATTACGGGAATGGACTACTGGAATGGACATTTATAATGTGTCCTGGAATACTTTTTATTTGGTTTTTGGGGAAAGACAGTCATTAGTTCGAAAATCGTGTGGTTTAAGTACAGTTTGTTCGATGTGGTAGCCTATGTCAGGTGCTAGGTCACTGCTACAGTACCAGCACATTTTACTAATTTCTATTTCTGTTCACCTCTGTCTTGCTGTATAACAAACACTGGTGATCTCTCTATATTTTAATCAAATAAACCTCTGAATTGTAGCCACAACACAGTCCCCGCCAATGAGCTAACTTTACCACCCTGGGAAGTCAATTTTGCTATACTTGGTTGGATTATATCTTGGGCAAACTATCTATATGACTACAGAAGTATGTTTTTTCTGCAAATAACATATATTTAAAGCACCAAAATCCATAGCATAATGTCAATTCCAGTTGTCCATTCCCTTAAAAGTGCTCATTCCGGTCCATTCTGGTAAAGAAACGCACCCCTGAAAAAGCCTTATTTATAGGTTTCATCAAAAAGCCATTATAGGATATGCTGGTCTGCATCTCTATGACCATATCGCGGTTGCTAATGGCGGAGGTGCAAGCACCCCTATATATCTACCATCCTGACCAACATATTCTCAATACACAAATGCTGCTATACATGTAAGCATTGTTATTGCTTTAGAGTCATTATATTTGAATCATTTTTTGGATGTCATTACCTTTTTTGGGGGGTAAAAGTTGATTAAAATGGAGGCAACATCTCGACATGTCCAAAGTTGACTGGGACGTTCAGCATCAATTCAAAGAAACAAGCAATCTTTTTTTTTTCTTCTTTTTTATGTTGATAGATATCTTGCACACAAGATTATAATAATCAAAGGGGCATAATTCAGCAAAGTGTTATATTTACTGACGGAAAAATAAACATGTCAACAATCTTTTCACAAGGCATTCTTATTCCATGAAACTTTAAGGCCCTAGCATATAGGCCATTCAAAAAGGAATCAGCATATGTCTTGTCCATTGAAAAATAACTTCAGAAATACCATATTGGTTCTAATTAGCGCACATGCTCCAATAGGCACACACCCTGGTTGTTTTCAGAAAAACATGTGCATAAGCACACACTGCGCCAGTAGTAAATTGTTATTTTACACCAATTCTACATAATGTTAACGCATATGACGCATTAAAACTGAACAGTAAATGATCATAAACTACTTTGCAACAATTTGAACACTTATTGACATCACCAAAATTTACCATTGAAAGATATGACATGGTTATTTCAGCATTTTGATGTGTTGTTTTCGTTCTTAGTGTGTGTTTCTTACCTCAACTTTTAGTAATTTTGAAAAGTTAAGTGCACTGTGCGCTAATTGGTACGAATACGGTATTTAAGTTTTAATAAGCCAAAGCAAGCAAAACAAAAAGGTACTGCTTAAAATGTGTCTGTCATATGTTGCTATTGGATTATCGATTTCTTTTTTTTCTTTTTTTTTTTTTTTTTTTTTTTTTTTGGAATCATCAATGGGCATACACTGTACTTCACTGAACTTACACAGAAGGTCAGTTTGCACATGTGTTAAGTGAGAACAATGGCTGACTGAAATATGAAAATATTGTGTAAAAAATGGTGACAATGGAGTACTCAGCGATCTAGTCACACTGGAGTGATTTTAAACAGTCAATATTGTAGATTGGTATGTTTTCTTCAATAGTCACATAAAGTTTTTTAGTGACACATCAGCAATATTGAAAAATCTACTCTTTTGTAATGAAAGAGTTAACATGTCATTTCCGTCTTACAAAATCTACCACTACAAAAATGCTTACCCTCAGAAAAACAATAATCACAAGAATTTGATGGTTATATACTTCTGGCACGTCTTGGTAGGTAGGATTCGAGATGTGTTAAATGCTTCTTGTGTAAAACAATGTCTTTTTTGTAACCTTCGATGGCAACTGGTTGAAAAACGTGTGATCTTATGCAAACCGAAAGTTATACAAGTGTCAAGGTCATTCTTGTCAACCTTTGACTGGTTCTCAAATACTTTTGGGTAAAACCTGTAACCTATATTAGAATGTGTCACTTCGCCTCATTTATTTTACAGCCCCCTTCACTCGAGTTTGCCGTTTGAGCGTTTAGGTCAATCAGATTTGTTCACTTGAGTTTGCCGTTTGTTTGTAAATCAGGTAACTTTTTATTCTATTTGAGAACTGAAACAGTGTCCCAGGTGCCAGGTGTTCTTAAAATCTATTCAGCATTTATCTTTAGGTAATGATGTCACCTCTTCTGATAAAAACATTGTAATTGTTTGGTTAAAGCACATTTTATTTCAAAATTCTTTGCACAACAGAGTCAGAAAAAAAAACATTGTCAAAAGTCAGAAAAAACCTCAGGCTATCGGGACCAAGCAAGGACCCAGTGGGTACATTGCTGGTGAGAAGCCAAACGCGCTACCGACTGAGCTATCGGGGTGCCCCGGATCGTTGAAAAAATTAGAAAGTATGTATCGTACCCTTTTCAACTGTCATCAAATCGCCATTTTGTTAGGAAGCCTGTGCGTCATAATGTGGAAGCCCCTGTGTTTCTGAGGAAGCCTATATGTTTCCATTGACCAGTGTGCAATAGGTAGGGAGACAACCATACCAAGTGTACTAGTAGATTGCGTGTAATCTCATTGGAATAGACCTAAAATTGTGTACAACTAGTCTTCAGATTGACCACTTCCAGCGTTTGGTTATACATGTAGCTAACCAGCTGGAATTTTGATTTGCGTAGTCTGTTGGATCTCAGACATTAAATTCGACCATCTCTTGTTTGTTTGTTGTTTTTATTTTATCATATGGATCAAACATGATTTTCCATTCATTAACATTCACTAGGTATCGAAGGGGGTTGAAAACCGAATGCGTAGCACGTGCTTTGAGTGGCGCCTGGCAATGAGCATAATTAAATGTCGTGTATTGACAGCGCTTGCGCACGTGAATTGCCACAATAATACACGGCTTTTTTCTTTCGTTGATATACGCCTGTGCGGCGCGGCTATCTAGAATGTTCGAAAGCTCTATATGTTGTCATTGCTCTTTGTTATAGGTTTCTGTTTATGGAAGTGGATTAACTTGGCTCTGAACCAGTTTGAGTATTTGATTAAGTGTTTGTACAAAGCCTCATTTTGTGACATGTCGGTATCGACATATCCTGATAGTAAAGAGGATAAAATTGCGATGTAAAAACGTCGATTTGGTCCCATTTCGCCTACTCCCATTTCGCCTACTCCCGTTTCGCCTATTCCCATTTCGCCGGCCTACTCCCGTTTCGCCTACTCTGGACTATCAATGAATTCCCGTTTCGCCTACTCTGCACTTTTTGTCAGCAAGCATTTTTTTTTCTTATTTCTTTCTTTTTCTTTCTTTTTTTATCATTTATTTGTGTTCTACATGTTTGTAGTGAATATGTATGTAAATATGTGAATATTGTACCTTTGTTTTAATTGTTAAAATAAACAAATTTAATTTAGATCACTAATTAATGCAATGTTAATATGTTTGCACGAGCCCATTAAATAATCATTTTCTTCACAAACGAAATTAGATAAGTAAGTAAGTAATAGTTTATTAAAGTGTCACATCTCGAATATATACATATAAAACATTCAATACAACTATAAAATATTCAAGACCCTGCCTGTATAGGCAAATGAGACACTGTACATACTAAAAGATACAATCAGTACAAAAATGAAGTGATAGTTTACAGGTGATATACATGTACATGGAACATAATAAAACAAATTCATATTTACACTTAAGTGTTGCTCAGACCATCAATAAGTAAATAGAATGAAAAATATTAAATAATAAAATAAATTTGTTTAATTTAGATGACTAATTAATGAGTTTGCAATGTTTATATATGTTTGCACAAACCCATTCAATTATCATTTTTCTTAACAAATTGAAAAATAAGTAAATAAAATAAAAAAAAAAACAATGTATTTGCATTTTTAAGCATTTAAATGCATATCATGATTTAAAACAACATTCTTATCTTGTTATTCATCTATATTAAATGAGTAGGCGAAACGGGAATTGTGAACATTTCTGGTGTAGGCGAAATGGGAGTAGGCGAAACGGGAGTAGGCGAAATGGGACAAATCATAGGCGAAACGGGAGTAGGCGAAATGGGAGTAGGCGAAACGGGAACATCCCAAAACGTCATCAGCGCTTGAAAAAGGTCAAAAGTTTACATCCCCTCAGTCCATGTTTTTACATGGACGCTTTTACTTCTAAGATATTGTTTGGTAAGATAGATTTAATACATCAGGTTCAATATTGAGTCCATGTTGATACATGTAGTCAGTGGTCACCTAGAATTGATGTAGACAGTGCGCTTCCCATCACAAGAGGACCAAACCTTGGATTTGATTCACCACTTCACTTCTCAGCTAGTTTGTTGATATTCCTTCTCCGGACAGACTTAGTGATCTAGTGATTAGTTTCTAGAACTTTGTATCTCCCTTCTTCTGTCTGTTGCAACCCTGCCATTACGTAAAACACGTCATTGTAATGTACGGATGTGAAATGTTTTCTTGTGTTCGTACTGAGGCCAACTGTCCTGAGGATTTTGGGGATAAATTATGTTCTCTTGTCCCCAATATGTTTAACAAGCAGCTAATATATTTGAAAGTCGGATTAAATTCACTGTATGCATACTAGAGGGAGATCACTGCAAATTCCAGGCCGCCGTGTTCCACTTCCGGACGTAAGTAATCGGAGATCAACGGAGGTGTTGGCAGGGGTACTCCCAGTGGTGCCATTGGTTGGTAACATTTGTACCAATTGGTATTAACTTTTTCACCATTTGAACCGTTTTTTTTTTTTTTTTTTTTTTTTTTTTTTTTTTTTTTTTTCACCAATTGTGCAATTAAATTGGTGCAAATGGTAAAAATGTTACACAGAACACTTCAGGAACGAATCGTCCAGAAATTATGGTGTTAAGTTTTACCCACAAAATTCGTCAGTATTGCCAAAATGGATCGGGTGGAAGATAGGCAGGGTAATGTCCTCATATTTTCAAGCAAGTCGGTTGCTGTCACTACTCTTAGCTAAGTTAAAAACATTGTGTGAATGAAAGCAAAGAAAATGAGTACCAAATATTATGTTTATAATGTTCATTACAGCTTTGAACACTGTCATTTGGTAATGCACCACCTGAAAATCTGAATCATGTAGACGCTTATCAAATGCCAATGTAACAAGTAAAATATTTCACAAAACCTTGCATTGCCTTTAATGAACAGTGTAATAACATTGTCATTTTGTAAACTCGATCTTCTTTTTTTTTGTAT
The DNA here is from genome assembly GCA_964017185.1 of Rugalucina vietnamica. Taxonomy (NCBI): domain Eukaryota; kingdom Metazoa; phylum Mollusca; class Bivalvia; order Lucinida; family Lucinidae; genus Rugalucina; species Rugalucina vietnamica. The sequence continues at coordinate 3,860,964 of OZ024872.1, forward strand.
GAAAGCCCAGGGTCAGCCTAGCTGCTGTCAGTTTTGGGAGGTAATGTAAAGTTTTCTTCGCCAATGCCATCAAGCCCGAGGCAGTTTGATCACTTTTACATGAATAATTGTGATTGTGTAATACATTTTTAACGATCAAACATGTTTATTCTGATGTATTGACATTAAATACTAGTAGACCTTAAAAACCCACTTGACCCGTGCTGTCAAGTTCCAGCCTGGGCATGGTATTTCTATTTCCTCAGGCCTCTAATGCACCTGTCCAGTCATTTGTAACCATTATACCCCCCCCCCCCCACACACACACCTACGGGGAAGGGTGGGGGACAGCCGGGCTAAAGTGCAGGGCAAATACTTTTTGAGTGTGCCCGCAGTGCAGGTGAAACGACAGGGTTTTGACATTAGGATCCTTACCACAGGAAGATTTTCTATTGCAAAGAGCAGGGCAAAGAACAAAGTTTTGACCTCCAGTTCGCCCCTTGGGGGTGGGGCTTATAGCAGGGCACTGGAAGCTGAAAAGTCATAATCCCCGCCCTTCCCCGTAGGTGGGGGAGCAGCGGTTACAAATGACTGGTGAATAATAGATATTGTTTACATAGTTATCTTTCTTATCTTATTATTTATTTATTTTTTGTTAAATATTTTTCCAGAGATTAGAGGGAAGAAGCGTGGCCATGATGAATGGAGTAGCAGTGTGGCTAGAGATGACAGAATAAAAAAGGATATAAACAAACATAAAGATAGCCATACAGGTGGGATTTGATTGAATTTGTCAGCATAACATGTCCGAGTTATTTATACCCCTTTATACCCCACATTTATATAGCAAACTAGGGTATGCAGGGGTATACCTATTTATCTTATTTTTGCTCTAAAACATAGATTGTGTGTACGCGTTAGAACCACCTCAGCGAGGCGGTTCTAATAAGTACATGTACCCACAATCTATGTTTTGAGTAAAAATAAGAAAAATATCAAAACTTTTTTGCTGAAAATTTTCAACTTTTACTGTTTTACAACTTAAGAAAAATCTTTATGTACCATGGGTGTGTTTTTCCTGATGTTATGTAAGCATGCACTGTCTTAATTTCTTGAATTTTCAGGTATACTGAGGAGTCTGACAGTGCCTTTTTTTTTCGCTATATGGATAGTACAATTCCTCTACTTTCTAAATCCAAAATTCCAAGCTTCTAGCCATCTTCTATGCTTGTACAGCTCGGTTTGTGTCAGACCTGGTCGGAAACCCAAATTGTTGGTTTTCTCACGTGATGGCTCATTTAGTTTTCTGGTTATGCCATTGTTTCAGCTAAAGAGAAGAAACATCGGAAGCATAAACACGACAGAGAATCCAGTAGCGATAGCTTATCTTCTTCAGAAGAGTCCTCTTCCTCTTCTTCTTCCTCAAGCAGTGATTCTTCTTCCAGTTCTTCTTCAGGTATGTGAATATTTAATCCGCGTCATGAGAAACCGGGAATTAGCATATACGAAAACAAAGGCGCAGATCAGCTGTGCAGTAACTGCACAGCTGATCAGCGCCTTTATTTTCGGTTCACATATAGTACAATTCTTCCTCTATAGTCTGATTTTTTTCAATGTGCAGGGCGGAGCATGTCAATTTTTGATTGACAATGACAAAGTTGACCATTACATTTGAAAATAGGTAGTTCTGACTTGGACTGTTACTTTGACCCACTTGTTATTGTTGAACCAATCAGTGTCAAAATTTAACCTCATGCACTGAAAATGATGGGTAAACACATACTGTCACAGAAAAATATTCTGTACTACATGACTGTATTTATGTATGACCATATTGAAAATTCCCTTAGTAAATGCCTGGTAAACATTCTTGTTGTATGACTCTCTGTTTGTCGTTTCAAGTTTAAAACTTTAATTCTGATAAAATTAAATATCAAATAATGCAGGCCTACTTTAAATTACTAATTTATTAATGAAGGCAGCAGAAAAAGTGCAATAACTTCTACTGGAAGTCACAGTACAGATCTGTTAAAGTGTTACTGACAGCTCAGTCAAGTTAGCAGCGAATCTGTTGCAGCAGCAGCAGCAAAAAAAAAAAAAAAATAAATAAATAAATAAAAAACGGTCAAGTTAGCTGCAGCGAAACTTTTTGCCACCTATTGTCTATTGTTCATACAGACAAGGCTCCAGAGTATCATCGTCTATCTTGAAGCTTACAGTGATGAGCAAATCACTAAGGTGAGCTACGGCACAATTCGGTCTCTCGTTTTCGTTTAAGTCTGTCTATGAGCGCTATAAGAAACGATGATGAATGTCATCACAAACAGAAGTTTTATATCCCACCTATTACTCAGTCTGTGGACACTTTTACTGTTGGCAGGGAACTTTTGTCCTTAAGCTATGTTATGGATGGGATAGAAAAGTCTTGTTTGCGGCAAAAGTATTCGTTTCCTATAGCACTCACAGCCAGATGAAACTGTAAAAAATCGGCAACATTTTCCATAACCTTGGTAATATGTGGTCTAGAAAAGTTCTGTTGCAGCATTCATCATCATTTTCTGCATAGCGATCACAGCCAGAAGAAAAAGAAAAAAAAAAAAAAGAATAAAATAATAAAAAAATGGCGACAAACATTTCCACTTACATGGAACTTTTTTCGTAGGTGTGTTGAAAAGATGTGATGATGGCACCTAGATTAAAGCCAAAAACAATCTGCGACAAAAATGTTCGCTGCAGCTTACTTGACTGATTTTCGCACTAGCAAAATAGCTGCTTACTTGACCAATTTCACTGCATCAAAATTGCCGCTAACTTGACTGTAGTTTGCTGCAGCAAAGTCAATTCTAACGCTGCAAGCATAATTGCCATTAACTTAACTGCTTTTGCTGTACAGCAAAATTGCTGCTACATGTAACATGACCGATTTTGCTGCAGTAAAATTGATGCTAACTTGACAGTTTTAGATGCAGCAAATTTGCTGCTAATTTGACCGAGCTGACCTTGAAGGAAAAATGAGTAAAAACAGCTGGTTCTCCGAATCGCTTTATTTTTTCGAATGGTACTTTATTGACCTTCTACTGCGGTCATGTACCATCAGTAAAGCAAAGAGTTGTTGACAAAAATAGAGGCATTGGCTAACTTGATAGAAATATTTGAGTGTAGCTGTGTGGTCATATTTTAGAAACAAAATGTTTATCTTTTTGTGTGTCTACCATACACTTCACCTATTTTGAAATCATTCAGGTGAAACACAGGTATAGCACATAGACAATATGCATAGTCACCTTTACCTCAATTATACATTGTCAGCTCTTGGACCCTTTCTAAACAATGAAATCATCCAAGGCTCGGCTTAGCTAAGACCTGCCCTGCAGATTGAAAAAAATCCAAGTATACCTATATCCAAAATTTCAAGCTTCTAGCCTTCTTATGGCAACAACTTCCAGTCATACTATATACCACAAATATCTCTTTGTTGTTGGGACCTGAATTTTTTCAGCCTTTGGTGATTGCTTTGGGTTTACAATAAGAAATTAGCTTTTTTAAAAAAGCTTAAACATAAAAGTGTACATTTATTGATCACTATCAAACAAAGAAGGGGCGTTGGAGGTCGAGTATGTTATGGAAATATGACTGATAAGTTGTTGCTTGGAACATTAAGTCTCAACTCAAACCAGACAGAGACAATACAACATTATAAAGCCCTACTTTTGCAAGAAATAGATAATTCAGGGTATAAAATATTTGAAGTACATTTCAATTGCAGATATCTTTTATAAGTACTTGATACAGAAAAGATATCCATGCTTAAACATAATATGTATCTGAACAGGCCTGTTTGTTTTGGACCTGGTCGGTAAACCCGAAGACCGGTTTTCTCGCATCGTGGCTCATTTAATGGGAGCTGTTGATTCCATATCCAGTCTTGAGGTTGGGAGTTTGCAAGTTCAGTTCTTCATCAAATATTTATGGAAAAAGGAATTGATATTTAAACAAGGCTGCCCTTAAAAAACTCTTTGTTTACTATCACCGACTCGTGATGTTTAGGTTGGATCGGTAGGTAGACACCTCTTACTACATGACATTTCTACAGATAAAAATAAAAGGTGTTATGGAAAATATAGAACAAGTCAATTTTAATGTCTTATCTTCTCTTTTCGTATCTTTGTAGAAGATGAAAAGTACAAAAGAAAACACAAACACAAAAGAAAACACAAGGTATGGTATCTTAAACACTGTCTTTAAGTCAGATAATACTAGATTGCTTTTAAGAGTCTAAATTAGATTTGCGTAAATTTTGTCCATTACATGCACAATGGCCCTGATTATGAATTGGACCATTTTAGCCGCCTCATGGGAAAACCAACAATTTGCATACATGTATGCGAAAACAAAGGCGCAGATCAGCTGTGCAGTAACTGCACAGCTGATCTGCGCCTTTGTTTTCGCCACACGGATAGTACAATTCTTCCTCTACTTAATATCCAAAGTTTCAAGCTTCTAGCTTTATTATGTGACTGTACAGCCTGGTTTGTGTCGGACCTAGTGGGAAACCCAAATTGTTGGTTTTCTCATGCACAGGCTCAGTTTAAGTCATAAGGAAAAATGGCACAATTTTTGAAGGTGAAGTGCATCACTGCTATACCCAGAAGTGTCGTTTTCATGTAAGGCTTGTCTTTTTAAATTCAATGAACCAGCCTACAAATTGATAGCAAACTAAGATATGAGCTGCCACATAAGAAAACCAACAACATGCATCGGCGAAAACAAAGGCACATATCAGCTGTGCAGTAAACTGCACAGCTGATTTACTGCAGAGCTGATCAGCACTTTTGTTTACGCTCCTTCTTCTGTGTCTGTACAGGCTAGTTTGTGTCTGACCTGGTCAGAAACTCAAATTGTTGGTTTTCTCATAGGAAGGCTCAAATTAGATTTTCATATGAGCCGCCTCATGGGAAAACCAACAATCTGCATAGGCGAAAACAAAGACACAGATCAGCTTCGCGGTAACCGCGAAGCTGATCTGGGCCTTTGTTTTCGCTAATCAGATAGTTCAATTCCTCTTCTACTTAAATCCGAAATTTCAAGCTTCTAGCTCTTTTCTGTGCTTGTACAGGCCGGTTTGTGTTGGACCTGTTCGGAAACCACATTGTTGGTTTTCCCACGATGCGACTCATATGCAAAATCATATGAGCCGCTTCATGAGAAACCCAACAATGTGGTTTCAGAAAAGGTCAGACAAAAACTGCCATGTACAGTCACAGAAGCAAGCTAGAAGCTTGAAATTTCGGATTTAGGAAGAAGAGGAATTGTACTATTTGTGAAGCGGTACCAAAGGTGCTGATCAGCTTCGCAGCTACTGCAAAGCCGATCGGCGCCTTTGTTTTAGCATATGCAGATTGTTGGTTTTCTCATGGGGCAGCTCATATTTTTCTGGATTCTATTATTTCTCCTTGTTATACCCTGCTTACTGTAGTATATGTTATTTCATGACCCTGAATTCCTGACAATACATTCTGTTGACTGACATGGTTGAAACAATGATGTACTGATGTAACACACCTACACTGTGACATCCCGCTGCGATCTGATGCTATGACGGTTGGGGATGCGGTATGACCATACTATATTATGCTGTCGCTATGTTGTGTGTACTGTGAACATATCGGTGATAAATCATGGCTGGGTTAACAGAAAAACACTAAGAAAAAAAAGAAGACTGAAAAGGGACCAGTGCAATTATCAAAGGTACACTTATCCTTCCCTAAGATGACTTAAAATGTGCTTGAACAACTTGTGATTTGGCTATATTGCCATATTTTTATAATACTGAATCTCACTGGAACAGAGTTGTTCTTATTTACATTTTAAAAGCAAAAATGTGCCATACTTTGTCGTAATGTTTCCATAATGATTCGTATGATTTTTTTGAAAGTCAGGTCTTGCAAATGGTGCTAAGTCAGACCAGGGTCTTCTTAATTAGCTAGTTTGGGGCATTATTTTATGGATCTCTTAGATAAATTTTGCTGGGCAATACTATTTGATGTTGGATTATTAAGGTACATGTAAAATATTTTTATTCCACCAGTATATGAAGGACCGAGGGAAGAAGGGAGAAGAAAGAAGTGTTATATCTGGCAAAAAGATACACAGGAAGATCAAAAAGTCCAAGAAAGATAAGCTGGTCAGTATATATTTGCGCTGAGCTGGATAGTTCTGTTCGGTGTCCACATAAGGGATCCATGTTAGGTCCCCAAGTAAAGCACTTTACTCCTTGTTAGCTCACCTGAGCCGTCAGGCTCACAAGGTGAGCTTATAGGATGGCCATGATCCGGCGTCCGTCCGTCCGTCGTCCGTCCGTCGTCCACCATTTTCAAAGATCTTCTTCTCTGAAACAGCTTGGCCAATCAAAGCCAAATTTTACATGAAGCATCTATGGGAAGGGGGAACCAATGTGTATATAAATAATCCAGGTCACATGACCAAGATGGCCGCCATGCCCATATATGGTAAAAAACCCTTCAAAAATCTTCTTCTCCGGAACCACTGGACCGATTTCAACCAAACTTGGCATGATGCATCGATGACTCAAGTACTAAAATGTGTATATAAATCATGACCTTGCAGTGACCTTGACCTATTTTACGGCAAGGTCAACATAGGTCGCCTTTGCATTTGAATGGGAAATATTGTTAAATTGTCATTTAAAGGAAAAATCTTGCAGAAAATGAGCAGTAGGACTGAATATTAATGATTCTGAAAAAAATTGGGCACCAGGGGCTCATCCGCCCCCACCCCGGGGCAATATACATGTATATTATCATAATATTCAAACATCTTCTTCTCTGAAACCGCTTGGCCAATCAAAGCCAAATTTTACATGAAGCATCTATGGGAAGGGGGAACCAATGTGTATATAAATAATCTGGGTCACATGACCAAGATGGCCGCCATGCCCATATATTAGTATTGGTTAAGCACCACTGGGAAGCCAGTCAGTGACTCAAACTTGATCGAGAGACTAATGACTTGGACATAAACCATCAAGTCAAAAAGTAAACAAATATGATACTTTTGAGGTACCTGTACTGAACATGTTTATATTAAAGAATAGAGAATTAGAACTAACATCACGAAAACATGTCCGTGCAATGGATACCCCCTTAAGCCCCACGTTTATATAGTAAAACTGGGGTATGCAGGGGTATACCTATTTTTCTTATTTTTGCTCCAAAACATAGATTGTGGGTACTCGTTAGAACCGCCTCAGCGAGGCAGTTCTAACATGTACCCACAATCTATGTTTTGAGCAAAAATAAGAAAAATATCCAATTTTTTCTTTATGAAATTTTCAAATTTTACAAGCGAAAAAAATCCCTGTTTATTGCATGGACAAGTTTTCGTAATGAATAGTAGCTTCGAAAGAATTCATCAGTTTGTTATCATAATGTCCCCTTCTTAAATGGAATTACAATCTGAGAAAGGAGAAATTTCAGATCTTAAAAAAATTCTCAAACCAATAGTTTGTTGCATCTTTTGTAAAACAGTATCTTAAAATTTTAGAGCATGACTTGTTAGGGATATATGAGCCCCCCCATCAGAATACCAACACTCTGCATGTGTGAAAACAAAGGCACACTCACCTCGAAGGTGTTCAAAGTCTTTGTTTTCACTTCACAGATGATACAATCCCTTTTCTTCCTAAATCTTAAATTTTAAGCCTCTAGCCTTCTGTGACTGTACAGGCCAGTTTGTGTTACACCTGGTCGGAGCCTCAAATTGTTGTTTTTCTCGTGCAGAGGCTCATATGGTAGTTGTCCATTTTGTTTTCCAGAGGGACAAAACAAGAGCTCAAAGACTGGAATTTCTGAATTCTACTCTATAGTTTGGACAGCTAGTTTGAACATAATCTAAATATGCTGTGATGGAGTATAACCAAGAACATTCTGATGAACCTGTTCATCAGTCTAGTCTTTGAGTTAGCAAAAGACCAGCCTTTTGAATGATATTGACACTTCCTGGATAGCCACTCTGTTGGTTTGTTGATCAGGCCATGGAACTTAGTTTGAATGAACAACATTGTTTCATTCATCAGCTGTCAACAAATTTCATTACAGCCTGAAAAAATACTAAAGAATGGAATAATCTTTGAAGTAATGATAATTCACGAAAATCAGAATCTGATGAGACTTCAATATTTTAACCAATTAGTCTGCACATTATGAAAACAGGCCCATGTAATATACAGATTTTTCTAAAGTTGTAAAAATTGAAAATTTTCAGTAGGAAATTTTAGATATTTTTCTTAATTTTTGCTCAAACCAGAGATTGTGGGTACACGTTAGAATCGCCTCGTGGAGGCAGTTCTAACAAGTACCCACAATCTATGTTTTGGAGCGAAAATAAGAAAAATAGGTAAACCCCTGTATACCCCAGTTTTGCTATATAAAAGTGGGGTTTAAGGGGGTATACATTTCACGGAGATGTTTTCCCGATGAATCATCAAATTAATTGAACTTGTAAATAATGATATTGCAAATTTAGAAGATGGAGTTGCTTTTTGGTTTACTTTTAAAGCATAAATGACAGTGGTCTTACTATGGATGTATATTTTTGTCATAATATGAGCCGCCTCATGGGAAAACAAACAGTCTGCATATGCGAAAACAAAGGCTCAGATCAGCTTCGCAGTTACTGCGAAGCTGATCAGCGCCTTTGTTTTCGCTACACGAATAGTAAACTTCCTCTAATTCTTAAATTTATCCGAAATTTCAAGCTTCTAGCCTGCTTCTGTGACTGTACAGCCTGATTTGTATCGGACCTGTTCGGAAACCGCATTGTTGGTTTTCTCACGAGACGGCTCATATGATATGAGCTACTTCATGGCATATGTGTTTTAAATTGTCACTGTATGGATTATTCAAATTCAAATTCTTTATTACTAGCTTGTTAGCAATGTTACTATTAACAAGTAGAACCCACTGTTTTGTGGACACAGATCAGGCTGATTGGTTTGGCATTGTTCTTGTACATGACCTGCCGTTTAACATTTAAGCAACAAATTGAAGAAACGACTCTGTCAAAGACTCTGTCTGTTCTTTTATTTTGATCCATGATTTTGTCATAATAGGAGCTCAAAATGTTGCATGTGAAGTTTAAAGTTGTTTATTACATGTATATGAATTATAATTTTATCATAATAGAGAAATATAAACAGTACATAATTAGCTGGGGTTTTTTTTAAATTAACTTTTCCTATGTTTAACTCTGAATTGAGAGGATCTAGGTTTGAACCTCTGACACCATGTCATGTCCTTGAGCAAAATACTGTAAATCAGGAAATTTTCACGCTAACTTAATTTTCGTTAGTATTTGCGAATTCGTTAACTCGCAAAAATAAAGTTCTCGCTAATAAAAATTACTATAAGATCTATAGAGTGCATAAATGTCGGCTCACGAATTCAAGAACTCGCAAATAAATCGGAAATTGAAAATTTGTGAAATAAAAGGCACTTGAAAATTTACGAATTTACAGTATTAACTCTTCCACAAAGTACTAGAAGTTGTGGGTTGTCCTGATATGATTGAGAAATCATTGGCTGGGAAATTAATACACAAAAAAAACCCCGTCAGACTGCATTTTTGCAAGGGATACTATCTAGAATTGTCATGTCTACATGCACAACAGATTTATTTCCCTTCCCATGGTGTACGCTGTGGGGTTGGTAATTATAATACGTACAAAATACTTTTCAAACTCGCATACTTTTGTTATAGACTGGCTGATCACACCTTCACTGGCCATTTAGAGGGTTTTGTAATGTTGTATGTCACTTTTGTCTATATGATTGCTGCAATTGTAAGTGGTGCACCAGAAAACCACATCGACATAATTATGACTCACTGGATCACTGGTCCTTGCTTGCTGATCAGCATTTTTACTGTTCGCTGCAATGACTGTACGATACATGCAGCTCTGGCTGTTCTATCTGTATTTTCAAGACTCTAAAGCATGATAATAGTATGTCACAGGTTGTGCATTTAATTGTTGCCGTCTCAAATGACAGTTTTTCTGTGGACATAGATTATTTATGATGACACACTTAGCTAATATTTAATAACTCATCATTTGACCTACTGACTTAGTCCTGAACCTCGCACCCAGTAGCCTTTATTGCTTTTATTCTATGCGGGTATTAAATATTAGGTAAATTCAGGAAGCCTTATGTAATAGCAGATTTCATTAATTGTTGATAAATTTCAACTTTGGGAATTGTGACACATAGGTGCTAAAATATGAGCCACGTCATGAGAAAGCCAACAATTTGCTTTCCGAACAGGTCTGACACAAACCAGTCTTTACCAGCACAGTAGATGGCAAGAGGCCGGAACGTTTGGATTTAGAAAGTAGAGGCATTGTACTAACCATGTAGCGAAAACAAAGGCGCTGATCAGCTTCGTGGGTATCGCCTTTGGTTTCGCATATGCAGATTGTTGGTTTTCTCATGAGGCGGCTCATATACATGTGATGGGCAGTTGTGTGCTTCCTGTAGGATAAGGCCAAAATAAAATACATATGTGGTTCCGGTTCCCCTACCTACCCTAATTTTTTGCCCCCGACCCTAAACATTTTATTGGCTTTCTGAGGAAAAATGCTGAAAAAGTGTCTATTTCATAAGGTTTTTGTATATTTTCTTGGTAAAATGTTTGAATAAAATAAAATAATTTCCTACCTACCTAGGTCCTACCTACCCTATTTTTCAAAACCACGTAATAGGAACCACATATATATTTTGTTTTGGCCTAAGCCGTGTATCAACACAACAATCTATAGTTAACATCATGAACAATTATTTTGAAAATTCGGAAAGTTTGAAAATGCACGCCAAGCACGATAATGCTACCTTTAATGCTTGTAGCACCTGCACTCAAGCCAAAAATGTCTTACAAGGGGAAAACTTTTGTTTTATTTGATAAAGGCTTTGTTGATCATTTCATTTGAACATGTAACCTTACAAGATAAAAATAATTGTTAGATCCTTTGGAAGCAGTAAAATAACAAAGCTAGAAAATGGGCCATATTGTACAATTTCGGGTAATGAACCTTCATCAGTGACCCTTTATAAAACTGACAGCGAAAGCCAGACATTTTGCTGCAATTTCAAGAATTTACATCTGTGTAGTCTAAATCAAAGACTCAAATTCCCAAAGGGCCGAATAATCAAAATACTGTTAAGAAGATGATTCTTAATATATAAAAATTTGAAATACTTCATATATATTCACTGATCCCAAAGGATCAAAAGAAAAATATAATCTGCACTATGGATGATGTACGGGAAAACTTTTTAGGGCCGCCACACGGCACAGCACCAGCTGCAGTAAAAGCAAATAAAAATAATTGTTAGATCCTTTGGAAGCAGTAAAATAACAAAGCTAGAAAATGGGCCATATTGTACAATTTCGGTTAATGAACCTTCATCAGTGACCCTTTATAAAACTGACAGCGAAAGCCAGACATTTTGCTGCAATTTCAAGAATTTACATCTGTGTAGTCTAAATCAAAGACTCAAATTCCCAAAGGGCCGAATAATCATAATACTGTTAAGAAGATGATTCTTAATATATAAAAATTTGAAATACTTCATATATATTCACTGATCCCAAAGGATCAAAAGAAAAATATAATCTGCACTATGGATGATGTACGGGGAGACTTTTTAGGGCCGCCACACGGCACAACACCAGCTGCAGTAAAAGCAAATAAAAATAATAGTTAGATCCTTTGGTAGCAGTAAAATAACAAAGCTAGAAAATGGGCCATCAAGAGTCTAGATTTTAACATATACAAGTCGGATGCAAAATGCATAAAAAAATAATAATAATAAAAATAAAAAAAAATAAAATAAATAAATGTTGCATGGGAAAGCAAGCACGATATTTCGCTCTAAACTCTTGAATATTTATTTGCATTGAAAACGGTACCGTTCTTCTTTCTTACAACATCAAATAGCTAGGTTATTAAAGATTCACCTGCCAAAATATGATTATGTAAGAAATATGGCATTTTCCCAGACCTGAAAACCAACAATCTGCATATTCGAAACCAAAGGCGCAGATCAGCTGTGCAGTAACTGCACAGCTGATCAGCGCCTTTGTTTTCGCTACACGGATAGTATAATACCTCTTCTTCTTACATCCAAACTTCCAATGCTCTAGCCTTCTTCTGTGACTGTACAGGCTAGTTTGTGTCGGACCTGGTCGGAACCCCAAATTGTTAGTTTTTCTCGTACAAAGGCCCACATGGCATTTTCCCAGACCTGTAATGATGCTTACGCCAGTTGTAGTTGCTGTTAGCTAAACATGACCACCAAACGGTCAGGTTATACACAATATTTACGCAAAAATTATAAATTAACTGACTGCTTTAATCAAACCAGAATGCCAGATGAGAAAAAATGCATTTTGGTTTCGCATGTTTCTTTAACGCTTGAATAACACTTAGACCAACAAATCTGGTTTGAAACACGGTCCGCCTTGAAGGACTTGTCGGTCTAATGTGGAGCGATTTTCTGTATTCCGCTACCGAAAAAGTGGGGGTTGATGCATAGCCCATTAACCATCATTCACATGCAAAGGCCCTAGACTATAATTGAAATGGACGTGCCAGCAAACGCCAGATTGCTCAAAAGCATTCTTGCCGAGTCAACATGGTCAATAGATGAGGTAAAAGATCAAGATATTTCGTCGAAAATCATAATATTTACACAATAAATTGGCCATAACCCAGGGTCGCGTCGCTTCTGATTATGACTAACCATTGTTTATACTGGTCAGAAAACGAAGTTTAACCTAGGATTCACCAAGCACACCTGGACTTCGGGTACTGTCATAATGACAAGGTCAACATTTTCATACTGCATAAGCCCTTTTGCCCCATTGTCACATACATGTATTTAGTAAAATGGAGTGTACACGTTTTGTATATATCGTTCAATACATAGATTGTGGGTACTGGTTAGAATCGCCTACCTTGGCGAGGCAGTTCTTGAACGAGTACGGGTACCAACAATCTATGTAGTGGAACGAAAATAAGAAAATACGGTATATAAAAATATACCCATGTATAGATCCACTCCAGTTTTACTATCGGGATATCATATGGATATTTTTCCGTCATGACCTAGTATTCACACACGCACACATGGACGGCGGGCACGGTCAGTGCGACCAGTGACCCAATGTTGACCAGGATTACATTTACAGGCGCTTGACCCGCGCAATGTCGGGTCATTTACGATAATTTTATGTCATTGTTTGGTAATGTCAATGTGCAAATTGTTTGTATGCAAATAAGAGAGATAAAAGTTGCATTGAACATTAAAACCCGGATCAAACCGAGATCATTGCCTTGATTCAAATGCCACGTTGGGGATAAAAGCTACGAGACAGTGAAAGCCCAAAGGGGGCTTGTCTACGCTGCCAAAATCTGCCACTATCCTTGCTGAATTTGCTATGGCAATACTCAAAGGAGCTTGCAAGATCATTTTGCGAGAGGACCAGTTACCTATAATCGTACACTAGGACGTTGAATAAAGCACGTTCTGCAAAGTTTGGCGGCTGATCCGACTCAAGTTATTTCGAGATGCTGTCACATAGCCAATTCTGGTTCATGAAAATTTCAAATGCACTCAAATGAAAAATTGTCAATTTCACAAGTGTCGCTAAATTTAACAGATGGTGTCAATGAAAAGAGAAAGCGTTACTATATTTGGTGCAATATGTGGTGTAAATTACCCTCTGATCATAAAGCACGGGGCATTATGCCAATCTCAAGACACTTCAGACCATCTGACCATGAAACCGGACCCGCTATGAAATGTCTTGGGCCTTTTTGATAATGTGGTCCAAAAATAACTTGAACCATAGCATTTGTTTGGAGTCATGACACTAAATGAAATTAACATGTCTTTATTGCAGATAATTGAAGAATGTTTCGTTCGTTATTTTATATTTTCAATTTTTATGATATGGCGGTATACATGTTGACATTATTTTGAAGCGCGAACCCATTGGAGATCACGGTTTGCACTACTAAAACTTACCTCTGCAATATACCGATATTTTGCTTCAGCTGTAAAAACTGAAATTTTCATTGGAAAAAAATTGATATTTGTAATATTCTTGGTCAAAACATGGATTGCGGGTACACGTTAGAACCGACTTGCCGAGGCGGTTCTAACGAGTACCTACAATCTGTGTTTGGAATCAAAAATAAGAAAAATAGGGTTATCCCTGTGAACCCCAGTTTAACTACTAGTATATAAAAGTGGGATATGAGAGGGTATACATCACACGAACATGTAATCGTAATGGTTTGAGGTCTGATAAACAAGGACGGCCTCCATCAATGCCAATGGCCGACTACGCCCCAAAAGTGAAATCCTTGTTTGGAAGTCTATCTTTTGGGTCACTTTCAGTTGCGCAACACGAGTTCAACTCTAAGTGTCAAGGAAAACATTTGTCTGCCTGTCCATTTCACTGTCCATTGAAAATGTAAAGGTGATGTCAGAACCTGCTTAAAGCATTATCATCAGTGTCTGACCTGCAGTGATGTCAGCTTACGTTGAAACATGAATCAATTGACATATAAACATGAAAATGTCTCTCTTTTAGCAGTTTCTCAAACTGGCAGCTGCTTAATTAATTTAAAACTGACATTTCCATATTAATCTGTGATATTTTCATCATTCTTCAGCATGGGAACTAAGGCAGATTGCGCCATTGAGAACCCCGCTACGCACCCATATGGCACATTGAACAACACTGTGTATAATTTACGCAGCGCCATGGAAAAATATTTTATATATGCACATTCGCGAAAACAAAGGCTCAGATCAGCTGTGCAGTAACTGCACAGCTGATCAGCGCCTTTATTTTCGCTGCTTATATATAGAAGGTGTCTTATCTCTTCTGTCAGTCTAAAATTTCCAACCTCCTACTTTGTTCTTGTAGCTTTCTGTGCTGGATTGAGTTGAACCGAAGATTATTTTTCTCGTCCCAAGCGTCATTTACAGCAATTGCACAGGCATGTCACGTTGTCTTGCATGTTGAAGGGTGGTCGCGACATAGCTGAAAATGATTTGAACGTATGACACAAGTTTCAGAAATTTTCCGTCGCGGTAAAGATAGACATGGAATCTATTGTACACGGCGAATGCCAAAATTCAAACATGCAGATAAACGCAGAATATGAAAATTGTCAATGTCGCTGCACATTAGAACATGCGTAAGCTAGATTTCTGGCTGCGTTCTGTCATGCCGAGAAAAATTTTTAATTGAAGTTATTGTGACCAAGGCGTAAGACTCAAGTGTCCAGTCTCCAAGCCCGTCTATGGCTCACCAAACTATAGAATGCACTGTTTGAAACGAGAAATTGTCCTCTTTGGGAGAAGTTTCCAAAGACTTTTCACATGAACTGAGTAAAGATGCTTTTGTGGCTGGTGTCTATATACATAAACTTACCACATTCGTTCTGTTTGCCACACGATAGAATGTGCGGAAAAGACAGATTCTTTGAACATGCTCAACAAGTACGTGTAAATTTTAAAGGAACAATACAATCATTAGTTCTAAGAGAAAAACCACCTGGCACACCCGCAAGCAGAACTGGGCTTGTCCCACATGTGGTCGGAGCGGGGCTCGAACCCACGCTAGACACAGCGGTGAGATGAGAGAGTGATTAAGAAACAGCGTTCTTAACCGCTCGGCCACGGGGGCCGCCAGTTCTAATTGTGCATACTGGTAAAGGCACGCCTCCAACCGAAACGGATTTGTAATTTCAGTGTCAGTTGAGTGAGACTGTCTGTTACGGCAGCTGCGTTTTATCACCTAATAATGCCCACTTAGGCAAGCTGATGATTGTGCAACCTGGACACAATACATGACCGGGTATTGCACACTCGGCACAACCTCGCGGGCCGGCAGGTGTGAAATACTTGTTTGGGCACTGCTAGGAACAAAAGGCGCTGAATTTAGAACATTATGGCAGCAGGACACGGGTTATTAAGTCCCGGGACTCCTTGACAGGGCAATTCAACCCAGAGGGAATAATAGTGTGTGACGAAGCAAGTCACAATCGAATAAATTTAGAGGAAAGCTTGCAGAATGGTTCAGTCTGACCAATGAAAGTTTGCTTACTCTAGCTAGGCCTATGTCGATTGACCATTTGTTGTTTTTGACATTAACGTTTCATGCAATATTTTGCAATCCTCGCAACAAAAAGATCACCACGAACAAGGAAAGCACGGAACGTAAATTTCTCAGATTCTTAACTCGTGTCCAAGTATCTTGGCCTACCCGACATGTGGATGAATGACGGCAAATATCTGGCAGTATAGCAAGTGACAATGTGAAGACATTTAGTCGAAATCCATTTGTAAGTTTTTCGTGTCAGCTGGTATCGTTTTCATTACTTTTGGTCCCCAATGATTTAGGTTCGATGGTACTCCCGATTACAACCGTTTGCTTTGCGCGTTATCTTTTCTTCGGTCAAAATCATTCTGGACATTTTCATTACCGATGTCGCTAGATAATAGTGCAAATTCGATAAAACCTCGCGATAGGAAGACACAATACTGCACTGTCGGGACAATTGGGCCCGTTAGGAGGAAACCTGCATCTTGTGGTTTCGACCAGGCCTGTCACAAACCGGCTCAAGAATCATAGACGCTGGATAGTGACTTGAATTTCAGGTTTAGGACGAGTGGAGATCTTACTATCTACGCGCCGAGCAGCTGCACAATTTACTGCATACGAAACTGTCAAAGACTTAATCTCCGCGCGTGCAAAGGTCTGGGTTTTCTCTCCTCGGGCCTGTCTTGTTACCCAACTATGGTATAATTGTTGTGACATAGGAGTCGAGATTCAAAGGCCGCTGTGAAAGACAAATTGTCAGATGACGTTGAACTGAGGTCGTCATTCTTTTCGTGAGGTCATATTTGCGCGTTGCATCAAATTCTATTGTTCAAGTGTGGGAAAAGTCCATCGTTTTTGCTTCAACACGTAATGCCCCTATTTTTCAAGTTAATTTTACCATTTAATAGCTGCTCGAATCTGTTTATCCATGAAAAAGTTACGTTCGAAATTGCGTAAGGGTTCGCAGGTGCGAATGGTCCGTCATTTTAATTTGAAAAGTGGCGGGACAGCAAGACGAACGGAATATTCGTTACGAAAACTTGTCTATGCAATATACAGAGATAGATTTTTGCAGCTGTAAAAACTGAAAATTTCAATGAAAAAAAAAAAATGATAATTTTAATATTTTTGCTCAAAACATGCATTATGGGTACACGTTAGCACGAGTACCCACAATGTATGTTTTTGATCAAAAATAAGAATAAAATAGGTATGCCCCTGCATACCCCAGTTTTACTATACAAAAGTGGGGTATAATGGTGTATTCATTACAAGGAGATGCAGTAGGAGCAACGCTTGCTTATGAAAATGCATGCTTAGAACTTTGCCATGCTGCCTCTCGGTTTTCGGATGCTTTTATATTGAAAATTATAGAAATGAGCTAAGAAAATGAGTTTTAAAATAATATATAACAAAAGAAGTCATGTCACTAGTTCTGTGGAAGTCGGCTGTTGAGAGATCCTTACAAGCTGGTCCGAAACCTGAGAGACAGTTGTATTACAGACTAAACTACATGTACATATTTCTCCTTTTGGATAGTATGCTTGACCTAACTTTGTCCCCATTGTCACCTTTGGCTCTATTACCTCGTCGTTACCTCATAAAGTGAAAATATTACCCACTATAAAAATGAAGTTCAAATAAATAAAATGGAGGTCTCCTTGTTCAAGGACTTTGAATTATTACATTGGACTTTCTGTCAAGGTCAGACAAACCAGACATCTGGCCAAGAGTCTTTCACATCAGAATAACATGTCCGTGTAATGTATACCCCCTTAGACCCCATTTTTATATGGCACAACTGGGGTATGTAGGGGTATGCTTATTTATCTTATTTTTGCTCCAAAACATAGATTGTGGGTACTCGTTAGAACCGCCTCACAGAGGCGGTTCTAACGTGTACCCACAATCTATGTTTTGAGCAAAAATAAGAAAAATATCAAAAATTTTCTACAGGAAATTTTTATTTTTTTTAATCTCTAAAATTCTTTGTATGCTGCATGGGCATGTTTTCGTAATGACATGAGCACCATGTGCTGTAAAGTTCTCATATTTTAGACGCCTCCAAACTACCTTAGAAGTTCGCATGGTATACACACGCAAACATTTGTTTCAGAATTTGTTTTTCAGAATTGGTTAAATTGTTGTTTACAGTCTCTTACTCTGATAATGCAGTGAAGATGGTTATCAAGAACAGGGGAGGGGGCTCTTTGACTACCATGAATATTATTATCATGCCCAGGAATAGTGTAACTATCGGTTATGCTACTGGCTTGTTGAAGGTCCGTAAAAAGCCAATGAGCGATAGTGTTACATCTCTGCTGCATATGACGGATGACAGCAATATGAAACCATCTTCCTATTGTCAACTCTTGCACGCAATGACTTTCCAAATTTTGTACCATACCGCATAATTATCTGAATATCTCGCATCAATTTATTGCTCAATAAATTTTCAGCAAGAGTGTAAAAATTTGAAAGTGATGTCGTTAAAAGCTCGCTAATATTCTTCATCTTTTGATGGTGGGCGTGTCCCGGAGCCCACCACCTCTGATGTGACATTATCTTGTCAATCAGGGCGTCCATATCCACAGTCTCTGATCTAGATCGCGTGCTTATTCATGTATCTTAGTTATCTGCACGTGCGTGCATTGCCTAGTGATCTTTGCTTCCCAGCTGGCACATGACGTCATCGTCATATCAACATAGATGCGACGCCATGACGTCGCATCGACGTCGATTCTGACGTCATGTGAATGACGTCATGTGCCTGCTGGGTTGGCACCATATGCGCAAAGTATAATAGACAATAGACCGGATCGAGCTGGGGATGAAAAACATTCCATGCCCAAAAAGATATTCCAGCCCCCATACCCATACAATCAAATGGTTGCTCCCTAAGCGTTCTGACTGTAAACGGAATTGGATCATTTTTTTTTCTTATGAAAAGGGCGTGACTATTAGCAGGAATTATGTATGTTGATTATATGACATACGACATATTATGGCACCAAAAGGAGTTTAATTCCAGTAATCATTACATTACTGGTGAAAAATTTACGCAAAAACTGAGGACCCAAACACTTACAATACTGATGACAATATTAACCCATATCTGACGAATGAATTCTCCCATCATTATCATTTGGGTGTGTCCACTTTCATTTTTAGGGGCATCAGGAGTGATTTTGAATTTTTATTCCATTTTTTTTATGAAATTCCTATAAGCAAACGGAATAGCCCCAGATGAGACGCCGCGTTCTGCGGCGTCACATCTGGGGCTATTCTGTTTGCCTATGTCCCATAAAAGGGACGCCAGGCTTAAACGAGTTAATTTTAATGAAAATCGTTCATTGGATCCTGACACTGCGTACATTCTCAGAACAAATGATTGGATAACACTTTCATAAATGTTACGTATTGTTTTACAACCATTATAATAAGCACTCATCAAATTATTTTTCAATTAAAATGCGTGAAAAGCATACGTCCGCACTTTCAACCAGACACTCATTCAGTCACATCCAGGGAAAACATGTCCTTAGTTAGGCTTTGGTCAAATAATTGTATTTAACCCTTTTTCGACGAATGGATTTTCCCATCATTATCATTTGGGTGAGTCCACTTTCATTTTTAGGGGCGTCAGAAAAATTATTTTATTTTTTGATATAAATTTTTGATGAAAATTCTCTTATCAAACAGAATAGCCCCAGATGGGACGCCGCGTTCTGCGGCGTCACACCTGGGGCTATACTGTTTGCCTTTGTCCCATAAAAAGGACGCCAGGCTTAAATGAGTTAATGTTTTAGGTTGCAATTCTCGAAACTATAGAGTGATTCTTAAACACAAGTGCGCTTCAAACGTTAGGTTCATCGAGCTTAAGATGAACACCTTTTGGAGTAGAGCTGCTCTCTAAGTTAATTTGTATTATGCTTTATTTGTAATTGTGTTTGTTTCCATTTTGGGACTAGAAGGCGGGACCCGCCCCCCCCCCCCGTTTTTTTCTTCTTTTTTTCATCACTCACCTTTTACTTTTTGGGCTTCATTTTGGGCACTATACGCGGGCAGCGTGTTTCAAAAACTTCAATCGGAACGTTACATCACACCCTTTCATCAGTTCAAAGGCTCTCTACTCCACTCGGCTGACCATTACCCTTGGGAGTGACCCTGGGTCGGTCAAAATGGACAGTTATGAAATATTTACCGTGTCCTAATGTAACACTGACGCACTGCGATTACGCATTAATTGGAATTTAATGGAAACCTGTTGAAAATAGTTTTAAATTGCCAGTAAATCACGCAAGGCATTGGGGAGATAACATTTCTGAAAGTTGCATAATGGTGACGTAAATCTCTGCTGCATGGTCCTCTACGGATGGTTAGAGGGCATTTGTCCATAAAGTCCACTTTTTATGAAATGTATCATACAAATACAAGCATAAAATAACAAAATCATAAATTTTTGTCAAGTCACTTACACATACCGGGAAAGGGTTTTTCTCTGCCCGTTCTAAGGCGTTAATTTAGATAAAATTCTTACTACCTTGCTATGTTTTCGTCGCATAAATATGTGCAGTTTATTGTTGCCGTTTTTGTTTTATGTGCAGTTTATTATTGCCGTTTGTTTTATACTGACTACCAACTGTGGATTCGAGGAAGCATTCCCTTGTCATTCTATATTTTTCCTAAAATACATTTGTTTGTTTCCAAATATTACCAAGTTCACGGCGACCTGGCAGCAGGTCAATCGTGTTGCACGGCAAGTCTTTCGTGACACGAGTTACCCACCAATTAGCGACATCCACGTCAGATTTACATGTTCCATATGCTAATTGTAAGAAGCAGAAATTGACATCGATCAGATCATATTTCTGCCTATTATCGATCATTTTTCTGACATTTCTATTAATATCAAACCACATGCAATGATTTGGACTAATTTATTGGCGTGTTTCGCATAAGTTTCATGAAAATGATATAAAATTTCAACCCACAGAGCGCGAAATTAATAAAGAATCACATTTCATCATTATTTGATTTTTCATGTTTTTGATGATTACCATTTTAGCAGCAATGGCGGGAAAACCGACAATTATTTTTGAGGCCTGAGACAGAAGAACTAATTCTGCATGTGGCATACTTTTTAAAACGGCATGTTCTAATCTGTAGCCTGGCCTGCCTGGGCTGGGCTGGTCCGATTATGTAAAATGATGTAACAACTAAACTGGTGACATAACACCTGGGACCAGACCAGGCCAGGCCAAAATTGGAATATCAACCATATAAATGTAGCGATCTCATGAGACTTGTTAACAAAAATAACAAGGTGATGACATACAGGTTCCAGTCAGTTGCTCTTGATCTCCAAATGAAAATGAGATGATAAAACATGTTAAACATATAAGTAGCAATTGCATAAAAAAGCATGAAAGGTTCTTATCACACTCACAAAAATCGTTTTTAGGCGCTTCCATCAATGAATACAAAGGTACTTGATAGAATTGCTGATCTCTGTCTCAGATTTTAAGCATTGTGTTAAACACTTTTTTCTTATGACAAAGTCAGTCTGTGCAGAATAGCACAAAATCACATTTGAGCCACCACATAAGAAAAACCACCAACATGCAAAGCGAAGGAGCAGAATAGCTGTGCCGTAACTGCGCACCTGATCAGCGCCTTTTGTTTTCGCTACACAGTACAATTCCTTTTATCCAAAGTTTCAAGTTTCTAGCTTTCTTCTGTGACTGTACGTAAGGTCTGGTCTGAAACCCAGATTGTTAGTTTTCTCATGCGAAGGCTCATTTTAATGGGTTCATCACAGTTTCTGTCATAATGTTTTCCCCATTTTCATCTGCCATGTTACTGTTCTGATTGGAGAATAAAGACCATATATCAGTTAACACTGGCTGGATGCAGTGCATGTTACACAGGTCATTGTATTATGCAACCTGGTAATTATAAACACTAAATGAAGCTGCTAATATACCTGGTGGGAACTGAAACCCATTTGTGAAATATTGGGCAGAATTTATAGTGATGCCAAATACCACATGTATCACAAAATAAAGGCCTTGTGGGTTTGGTAAGCATTTCAGATTGCAAGATGCACGGTGAAAAACCAATGTTTGAAATAGCTGAGCGTGTCCAGGAATACATGCCTGCACAAACCACTGGGTGCTTCCTTGGTCCCGATATAAAAAAAAGCTTTGTTTGACTTTTTGGTGTCTGCTGTCAACTTAGTTCAGGATGTGAATGATAGGCTATCATCATGATCAAAGAACAACAAATATCTCTAATTCTGAAGAAAGGACTGTTATTTGTATATAATCATGAAGACATGTACACCGAAAAAAGAAGAAACTAATAAAATAAAGTGGAGGCCACACACATCAGACTGTTGAGGAAAACAATAGATATGATTATCCTGCACATTAGCATGGTCGATCTGCGATTTTGTTATTTGAAATATTTAGAAGTACATATTTCAAGCTTCAATCTATGTATGACTTTTGTGCAACAAAGTTTTTACATGTAATTGTCTAAAGTGAAACAGGTTTTCCCACATAATTGAGCCGCCTCGTGGGAAAACCAACAATGTGGTTTCCGAACATGTCTGATACAAACCGGCCTGTACAAGCACAGAAAAGAGCTAGAAGTTTGAAGTTTCAGATTTAAGTAGAAGAGGATTTGTACTATCCGAGTAGCGAAAACAAAGGCGCTGATCAGCTTCGCGGTTTCCGCGAAGCTGATCTGCGCCTTTGTTTTCGCCTATGCAGATTGTTGGTTTTCCCATGGGGTGGCTCATATTAAGAGTAATTATGTTGCAGAGTCCACCTTGCTTAGGGGTCATATATTCACTATATCAGACTTCCATTTGCAAGGTCAATATAAGCTGACCTTAACTGACACAGTAATTCAGGGGCAGTAGTTCAATGTCTCCAGTTATGTAATAACTATAGCTTGCCAAGAATGTGTTGATCAAGGATGATTGCTTTGTGACTTAATATTTGAGTCAAAACAATTGCAGTCATGTTGAGACGGCACCTGTTCATGGGGAGTAGATACATGTATGCCTTGCTCAATGATGCAATTCAGCACATGTTAGGTTCAAGCATCATCCCCAAACTCTCACTTTGGAGTCTGGTACAGTACAATAAAGTGCACCTCAGTATTACCTCAGTACCACTTCTGGCACTGCCTCCCCTGGTACAACTGACAATATCTCATTAAGAACAGCACCAAATAGAGCAGGAACACCATTAACTGGGAGTCGATCTCAGTGTTCAGTGAAGACAAGAAAGTCCAATCCTCAGGCCCATCATTCCAGTAGGTAAATGTACGTATGACGTTCCTGCTACATTCACTTGGCGTAACAGTGACGAATCTCTTTTCGTATGGAAATTCACTGTCGTATGTACAGCATATCAATGCGTATGTGCTACGTACGTGTGACGTATGTATGGCATATAAAGTGTATGCATGATGTATCTACGGTGTATGTACTACGTTTCATTCATATCTGCGGCGTATCTGTTCTGTACCAATTGCTTTTTAATACCTATGAGAACAAACAGTTGTGTTCACTCTGTTCAAACAATTCGCACATTACAGTTATCAAGTATCAGAGGTCGAAGATGCCACCGGAGAAATCTAGATAATCTAGATTAACACCGAAGAAAAAAACCGAGGTGGGGTGCGGTGGAAACATCTCCAAGCTCCCCATCCTAGTCGTAAGAGGACATGAACAAAGACAGGGGATACACTAAGCGTAACCCTGAAAGAACCCCGCACGTCACCCCGAACCGTGAGAAACATCTGTTCCATGACAACATTTATATAGAAGCATTCAGATTCTCTTGGAACGCCACAAAATATTCCTAATACTCCTACTACGTCACACATACTCCACAGCAGCGACACGAATGTAGCACATACGTAGTACATTGATACGCGAGATACACCACAAGTACGTTGCTGATATGCCGTGGATACGAAAAGAGAGTCGAGGATATATTGTCACACATGTCACACATACGTAGCAGATACGAAAGGTACGCTGCACATACATCACGGTTACGTTGCATGTTAACCGCGACGTACGTGTGGCGTATCATGAGTATGAACTACGTATCTATGACGTACCTGTCACTTTGCGTTCGTATGTACGACGTGTACGTATGGACGGCGTATTGGACCTGCCACGTACGTGCTACAGATTTTTAAGTGCACACATAAAAAACGTAGCACCTCGGTGTATGAGGAGTATGTGCTACGTATCGAGGAGTATGAGCTATGTATGCTCACGTATGTACGACGTACGCGTGACGTTTCTTTTGTATCTTGATACGCCGTAGATACGGGAGTCGATACGTTATAGTGTGACAGCAGTTTAAGGTTTCCATAAAGAATTATAAAGTGTTGCCTGTCTATTTTCTCATGATACGGCTTATTTCAAAGTGTTTACCTCACTAAGAAACTGTAATGTGTGCAGAATCCTCTTGAGAATACTAATTAACAAAGAATGGCATATGTCATGTATAAGAACTTCAAGTTGAACTTTGGTCTGGGCTGGCTTGGTCTCAAGTGTTATGTCACCAATTTAGTTGTTACATCATTTTACATAATCGGACCAGGTTAGGCTAGGGTAGGCCAGGCTACAGATTAGAACATGCCTTTTAAAACACAGTTTTCTTTATCAGTAGTATCACAATATGAAAATTTTAAAAATATATATATAAAAAAAAAAAGACAATAACTTTTATTTTTCATAATTATCAATTTTGGAATGATACTGATCAAGTTGACCAATGATTGCCGATATTTAGTTTTTGAATTGCTACTGTTTTGATGGACGCATGTCAAACCGACTGAAAACTTCACGTGCATTCACATCAACTTGTTCTTGGCATGAAAATATCCGGCATGGCGTTGATATGTGTCATGTCAGCAGAAGAATGTTAAAGAGTTATGTGTCAAAAGAATTATTCAATCAATCTTTGGTCACCCCATGAATCTGTTTTATCATCTTTGCATATTTGGCGGGAGTACTTGGTGTCAGCGATGATGCATTTTATTTTTGCTGCATTTTAATTATTAGATGCCTGAAATCAATGTAACTCTCTATGCCGTAACGGCTAGTTGTTTGCAATTTAAATAATTTAAATCTGTTAGGCCTGGTTTCCACGGACACTGTTTCTTTGACTAAGATTATTTGTCACAGAAACTTTGGCAATGAGTCTGCGTTCACACACAGCAAAGATTACTTATATTCTTATATTACTTACTTCGCTCACCTTTGTCACAGATATTTGACAATGAAACGGCTTCGCTTACACGAGCATATTTTTCTGCAACAAACATACTTTGTCAAAGAAAAATTGTCCGTGGAAACCAGGCTTAAATTAGAATGCACACGTAACATTGAGCATCTCGGCCATCCGGAAAACAGTGAAGGCAGACAACAAAATTGGGAACTTAAGCCCAATTAATTGATACATGTATCAATACTTTTATAAAATTTTATTGTGACCGGCAAATATACACAATTCTGTGCAATAACAGGCAGAAATTCCATATTTCACAGAGAAATTTCTAGCCAATTATTTATGGACAAATTGTTGATATGCTGCATCCTTATCAACCCCTGGGGACCATTTATATCGCCGTTTTGGGTCTACTTATCAAAGGAGCGTGTTTTGATTAGATAACTTAATGGAATAATGAATTCATCATAAACTTGTTATGGAACTATACCAGAACACTTTAATAGTGAGGATGCATGTTGCAAAATGGACTGTGCTGAGTACTGCTTCGCAACAATGCCAAACGCAAACTTCCAGCACATCTGGAAAAACGGTGAATGTCCGTGAAATGTGTACCCCCTTTAACCCCTGTTTTACATAGTAAAACTGGGTGTGCAGGGGTTTACCTATTTTTCTTATATTTGCTTCAATACATAGATTGTGGGTACTCGTTAGAACGTGTACCAACAATCTATTTTTGAACGAAAATAAGAAACATATCAAAATAGTTCTATTGAATTTTTTCAATTTTTATATAAATATTATGTATATTACATGTGCAAAACTTTGAGCCCCCAGATTTTGATGACATTGTGGTTCCAAAGTAATTCATTTCTGATGGCATTTTTGATTGCCTGATATTGGTATCATGACAAAATTTGTTCTGTGCGCAACTCATAAAGTAATGTAGTTGATTATGACCCGGAATCATATTTATTTTGATTGGACAGCTTTTCATGTCCAATTTTCTATTTATTTTGACAACTGGCCTGTCTATCAACCGAGTCATGTAGCACAACTGCCAGATACGGGTATAATATTTCGACAATTTTTGTAATGAACTTTTCTAAAGTTCGTAACCTGCAATGACCTGCTCTGTCTGTATCTTGTAATCATATGGTCCGATGACCTAGACAGAAAAATATAAACAGCTGTTCCGTCTTGAAAAAGTATCCATTATCCATTACATTGATTGAGGGATGTTCTAAACCCTCATGTGTAATCTTCTTACACTTAAACTCACTTTTGTCGAAAATACATGTACAAAGCCATAGCCATATTCGACAATAACAGATTTGTCTTTTCTGGTCTTTGCGCTATCTCGGCACAAAGTATGCAGCCACAAGCCTGAATTTGATGCTTAGAAAAATGATCATTTTTGAAGAGTCTTAATAAGACAGTTTTGCTTTGACCGTTTGGAGTTTCTTTCTACATGTGTCTTATACTGTCTTTGGGCTCTAATGTCCACTCAAGTTAATATCATTGTGTTCAAATGTAGATCTACTTAGATGTAACAAACTAAACTGCGAAACCACACTCAGTTGTCCTGCAAATTCAAGCCATGCGTCTACATTTAATTTATATCTAAATGAAACCTTTCGTAAACGACCCTTTCGTTAGGGAAAAAGAAAGAACAAGAACGAAAGAAAAAGCATGATTAGTAAAATTATCAACTTAAAGGAAATGGGAGGTTAAGTCCATTTGTAACTTGGTAACATTCTCACGTGATTTCATAATAGCAGCTCGTAATTGGCTAAAATTGTAATGCACGCTCGTGAGAATTGGCGAACATTTTCAAAGGTCAACTGGTTCTAATTCAGCCCCTGACCCGCACTGTTAGGGTGCTTTGATCTTGAAGTTTTCAATGTTATTAAATTTTGTTATAATATTTCTGGACTTTGTTTGAACAATAATTTATGATAAATTCATATTTTATAGCGGAAATGCATTTTCAGAACCACAACGAATATTTCAGGTTCCTTTATGAAAATGATGGGAAAAAAAGAGTTATGATATTATAAAGGATGCCCTTTTACTTCAAGTGCAACATGGTTCAATTTGACGTTGAATTCGACCAAGTTTTAATGTTAAAATTCATGTATTTCTTTCTTTCATCTTATTACAATACCTAATGTTTTCACTTGTATTCTCTAAAATGGTTTTAATGACACCAGAGGTTTGCTATTTCAACTTCAGAACTACTAGTACCAAATTGCAAGCCACGATTCCTTATTTATGCTACAAGCTCAAAATATTTTATCAGGCCATACGTGTTAAATTTTGGGGGTTTCCATTGTATGGACATCACATCCCTTTACATATTAAGACATGTTGACATTAACTGCGACCAAACAGATATTTAGATGTATACTTTATTTGGCTGAAAACTACAGAAGAAACCCTTGTGAGGTTACCATGCAAAGCTACTTTTAATACTGATGTTAGTTGGGAGCAATGATTATAGACTAGATGGAATTGGAACTTCTTTCCGATTGCGCCATTTCCTGATCATTGCCTACTTTTATCTTTTGGTTTAGTTCGAAAACTGAGATTTTTCTTGGAAGTAGGTAAGGAAAATTGTTATAATATAAATAATCAAATAATTGCAAATGATATATATCCGTCTAGTACGAGCTTTGTCGAGTACAACCGGGAAGCTTGATAAATGGGATAACGACCACATTAATGATAACAATGTGTTAATCTGAAGTGTATCCGTCAACTATGAACCATAGAGCACCCAGGATTACCTGTTACAGCGAACTCGGAGGTTCGGGGAACTCGGAGGTAAACAATGGAAGGCGCCTTAGACTAGGGTCAGTATAATATCATTTGAATATCACATAACGGTAAAATCAGAGCTTATTGGTGTTTTGGGCTAAAAGGTATTATAATAAGCAAACAATTTATGAACAGTGTGGCCGTCTTTGTCCTCACATTATCATACTAAAGTATTTCGAACTCAGAATTTATGCTCACGCAGCAAGAAAATTTGTATTATCAGGTAAATAGTGGACGACCAATAACATTTGTCAACAAACTGGCAGCTACATTTCAAAATTTATGCTTTCTCCTCGAGATTTTAAGCATCCTTGCGCATGATTACAAAAGGATAAACTCCACAGGCTTAAAAACATAAAGATGGTGTCACATCTTTTGATACGGGAATTCTCGGAGTAATTTTGAAATGTGATATTGGGAACTCGGAGGGACGGTTTTGAAGATTCGGAGGTATTTCAACATTTATAGAGCTGTTTTTCCTCTCTTTTTCTCTTGATAATGCTTATCTGAGAGTATATTTGTTTGGAACACTTCCATTTGCCTACGAATTAAGGAAAGGTAAGCACAAAACGTTTATTCTTAAGGATTGAAATTCAGATTTTAGCTTTCACTGGATGATGAAAAACATTAGGCTCTTTTAATGTCTGTGAAACTGAGTGGCCGCCTATTGGACAATAGCTGCTCACTCGGCTTACGATATATTCTCTCAGTATAAGTACCTAAGTGTCAATTTGGTTTTTTCCTGTTTCGGTTTCGTTGAGGTCGGAATTTCTTTCTGATTGCGCCTTTCCTTGATCATTGCCAGCTTGTACCTTTTTTCATCTAGATCTCCATTTTTGACTCTTTGAATTATGAGATTATATTTACATTTTTCTAAAACCTCCTTAGATGAACAATTAGATGTTCACTTGTGTTCATACTTCCATGAACAACATTGTGTCACGCGACGTGTCGTAATCCAAACTTGACGTCAAAAAACATGAATCACGCCAATTTGATTGGACGTTGTAAACGTCGACGCCGTTCCGCTGTTTGAACACACACTGTGTGTAGATTGTCTGTTTGCTGGTAAATGTGACCGCCTTGGTGATTTTTCAACAAGCGATAGAGAGAAATGAATGTAAATATAAGCAATGAGTTTAATTTTTCTGTTGTTCATGGAGCTATGAACCGCAGTGGGTCGCTAGCAAAGCTTACATGAACCCCTTCGGGGCTCATTCACTTTGCACGCGACCCACTGCGGTTCATAGCTCCATGAACACCAGAAAAATTAAATTCATTTCTTAAATGAATTTCATTTTTCTGGTGTTCATGGAGCTATGAACCGCAGTGGGTCGCGTGCAAAGTGAATGAACCCCGAAGGGGTTCATGTAAGCTTTGCTAGCGACCCACTGCGGTTCATAGCTCCATGAACAACAGAAAAATTAAACTCATTGCTTATATTTACATTCATTTCTCTCTATCGCTTGTTGAAAAATCACCAAGGCGGTCACATTTACCAGCAAACAGAGAATCTACACACAGTGTGTGTTCAAACAGCGGAACGGCGTCGACGTTACAACGTCCAATCGGATTGGCGAGATCCATGTTTTTTGACGTCAAGTTTGGATTACGTCACGTCGCGTGACACAATGTCGTTCATGGAAGTATGAACACAGATGAACATCTAATGGTTCATCTAAGGAGGTTTTAGAAAAATGTAAATATTTCTTAAATAACAGATTTTGGCAAAATGTTTCAGACGAGTTAAGCTAATTGTGGGACGGTTTTCTGATGCGGTCGCTCAAGTTTTATTATTATTGTCTGATGTCCCTTTCACCTTTACAATATTGTTTCAGACATATCGAGACGACTCCATCAATAGGTTGGGTGAACACGGGAGAACCCCAGAATAAATTCCTGACACACCCGCAAGCAGAACTTGGCTTGCTCCACTTGTTACCCCGAGAGTGGATTTTACACATGCGGTTAGTGATTGAATGATTAAGAGTGCTTAATGAAATCGACAACATAAAAATCATGCCAAATAATTATACTCTTAAATTTATTAATAACAAGTCCATGCCATACATTTAGGTTAGAGTAACATACATGTAGGTTAGTATTAATGTATATTTGGTACTTTACATATTAACTGGACTGTATGTCATAAAATTAAAATCTAGTTTGCTCCAGAAGCAAAATCACGAGTCATTTTCAATGAACTGACCCTCCGAATTTACCCATATCCTAAATTTGACGTTACTCCGAGTTATTCAGATCATACCTCCGATAATTACCGTACCCAAAATTGTGATACCTCCTACATTTATCTGGGTAAAAACACTGGATATTTTGCATATATGAGGCTAAAATTTTGCTTGATGCTCATTAAGACAAGTGTATTTTTAGAAACCAGCCGCTGTTTAATGCGAAAATATCGTAAATACTCAAAACTAAGTGGTCCGAATTGAAAGTGCTTTACAATCATGCAATTTCCAGTTTACATTATTTATTTTTGATTGAAAATTGACGTCATCTTAAATTGATGGCGCATGCAGGGGCTTTGTCTTCTAAACTTTGTATGTGCGATATGGTAAAATTTCTAAAGTGGACGTAAATTGAAAATAATATAGAATAAATACTGCCCCTAGTCAGATTTGCCTTCCATTGTTTACCTCCGAGTTCCCCGAATCTCCGAGTTCCCTGTAACAGGTAATACAGGGTGATAGAGAACTGAGCCGCCGCATGGGATAACCAACAATCTGCATAGGCGAAAACAAAGGCGCAGACTCAGCTTCGCAGTAACTGCGAATCTGATCAGCGCCTTTGTTTTCGCTACATGGATAGTACAGTTCCTCTACTTTCTAAATCTAAAATTTCCAGCCTCTAACCATCTTCTGTGACTGTGCAGCCCGGTTTGTGTAGGACCTGGTCGGAACCCCAAATTGTTTGTTTTCTTAAGTACAGGCTCATTTACATTGGCTTCAACTGTGGTTCCTGGTTAAAAGCTATATAGCCGATATTTTTATTTCTCAGGAAATGCATTTGGTTGAATCACTCTGGTCAAAGTTTAACCGTATAGTGACGCACCCCGAGAACTGCCTAGGGGCTCACAAATATATCAAATTTACTATTGAAGAACAAACATTTCAACGCACGCTAATACTTTGACCATGTCCCGGCTTTTAGATCTGCTATATGATTATCTAACAATCCGGATGAGCTAACAAATGGCCGAGAAATAAATGGTTATCTCAGGAAGCGATCAGTTTTCGTAACAAGTTACATTATGATACATTTCCTGATAACATCGGACACTATTGCACAGGAACTGGTGGCCTTATGTAGATCATTGGCTATTTATGAGATATGATGGACAAAGAGACGAGCATAAGTTCAGAAAGGCAGAAATGTTGGACATGTCCAGGAACATACACAAACAGATTCAAAGTCTAACACCACAGCATTAAACAAGAGCAGGGATAGCAAAATGCAAAAAAGGTGAGCTTTGCAGAGAGAGCATGTTATTCCATCGAGTTGACTCGAGAAAAGTTGTCGCACGTAACGTTTGATAGGGAGAACCACGACCGAAGAACCATACGTTAATTACCGGGCTTTAAAAACGCCGAGAACCCTCTTCAAAGAGAACCACAACAGAAGTGACTTATTGCAAACTGACCATTGTAAGACAGAGAATTCTATGTATACATATAAAGGGTCTGGGACGGTAAACGAAAACTATCAAGAAAGTGACAAAACAAACAACGATTTTTGATAACGAATAAACATTGAAGCTGAAATCAGTGAAGAAGCACGCCAGATTTTTGTCACATACTAACTACATGCAGTGGCCATTGTTGAAGGTGTTTAAAAAGTAAAGTAAGTAAGTAAATTCTCTATTTAAAGGGGGTGACTTAAAACCAAATTGTACATTAAACATATGAAACAATAACAAATGATTATGAAATATTTACACATGGAGTAAAAAAAGTGGTATGGTGGATCACACAATTGGTGACCATTTGTACAAAATTCTCTGAAACGGAAAGACCGACAATTGTTAAAGCAAAGTTGGGACGAGGTGTAGAAACCCTGAAGCCAATCATTCTGTCATTCGAAGAAAACTTCTTTAGACAATATTTTCATGACTATTGCATTCTGTAGCGAAGAGATAGATTTACATTTATTACTGATGATAGATTATGCTTGACCTATATAGTTTTACGTAATATAGCAATGAAATTTGGCCAATTAATTACAGGTCATTGGAAAAAGACCAAACGCTAGAAGCATTATCAGATAGTTGATAAGTTAACATTGATCCGGTTATCTGCAATATATAAATTATGAAATTCTCACATATTCAACAGCTATGGCTGCTAATAGTTTAGCCACGAATATAAATGTTGCCACTTTATCAACAAATTAAGACTATAATTTAAAACAAATTCATTAATGCATTCTGCACAGCAACAAAGTTTAGTTTTCTTTTGTTTACTCCGTCTATCTCTCTTTTATACTCATCAGTTCTGTATTTGGTTGAAGGCTACCTTGTTTTTGGAAAGACCTAGACATAAATTGCTATTCATGTGTGCTGTAACATTTTTGTGATGTTTTGTGCTGCGCTTTCTTTCCCGCCTGCTGTCTGGGGTTGAATATGTTACAACAAAAACAAATTTTGATAAAACCATCATTACGAAAACTTGCCCATGCAATATACAGAGATTTTTTCAAATGTAAAAATTGAAAATTTCGTGAGAAAAAAAATGATATTTTTCTTATTTTTGCTCCAAACATAGATTGTGGGTACACGTTAGAACCGCCTCGCCGAGGCGGTTCTAACGAGTACCCACAGTCTATGTTTTGGAGCAAAGATAAGAAAAATAGGTGTACCCCTGCAAACCCCTGTGTTACTATATAAAAGTGGGGTTTAAGGGGGTATATATTGCACGGAAATGTTTTCCTGATGATGCAATTAGACAATTTACAAGCACGCATATGTCTTCCCATGTATTATCGTCATGACATATTTCAAAGCATGGAATGGAAGATCAATAAGTGGTCTGCAATGTTCCAGGTAAGTGTTGCTAACTGACAATTTATAGTTACATCAGAAATAAATCACTTGTTACCAGCTGTTACAGGTATTATGCAAGAAATCGTGACCTGTGATTGCCTTAATTAACTGATGAGATCATGGTATACAATATTGCCAATTTACTAGGAAATATTGCAATGCAAAAGAAAATAGCATGTTCCAAAGCCAGAACATTACGAAAACACGCCCATGCAATATACAGAGATTTTTTGAGCTTTAAAAAAAGAAAAATTTCAGCTGAAAATGGATATTTTTCTTGTTTTTGCTCAAATCATAGACTGTGGGTACAAGTTAGAATCGCCTCGCCGAGGCGTTTCTAACGAGACCAACAATCTATGTTTTGGATCAAAAATAAGAAAATAGGTATACCCCATGCAATCCCCAGTTTTGCTTTATAAAAGTAGGGTTTAAGGGGGTAAACATTTCACGGACATGTTCTCCTGATAACACTGCTAGAAGTCGCTTTTACAATTGTTATTATTCTGTTATTTTGTTCATGCTTGTTGTTGTTTGTCGTTGCTTTGCATATAATACAGGCACGTGTGTGGTAACTGTTTATTTATCATTTCAGTTTATCATTTTCCCTTCAACTTTCTTCTCTCTAGCGTAACATAATCATATTATTTTAATATATCATACCTGTGGTCACAAAGAGTCCTGTCTTCACTTATTGACTCCGGACCGCCAAGCCCCGCATCTGATGTTAAAAGTCAACCAGGTTGAAAAAAATGAAGATTGTGACCTGATATGTGAAGTCATATAGTTTAATATCTTGCGTGTCAGTGGTCACAGATTATAATACGTGGTTTATCATTATGCATAAAACTGTTGGCCGCATAACTCCACATTGCCTGACTCCCGGGTACAAACAAAAGGATCAGATAATATTTACGAAATGACCAATTTGGCCACACTAGATTACGCATCGATTAGTTATAGCAAATAATATTTTGGTTGATTAGACAAAAACAACTGCACCTTATTCGAACTTTGTTATTGACGTATCATCGATGATATCATGCATAATTATGAAACTAGAAACCGTTGCACAAAACAGGCTCCAGAATATTGTGACCATCACAGGAATATAATATACAGTAATAAGTATCACATGATGGCGCCCTTTACTCCTACCGGACCGAGATATGCGTTCGAACCTCGGATGACCTGGGCCTCACAACCTTTAACCTGAATTATCACCCTTTATATACAATACGACCTTAGAATAAGACGAACTACAACCGGAGACACATAACCTTTAAGTTCTAATCTAAAATCTGAGCGCAAGGCCCCACGCGACCTGTACCGGGACCATATTAACTATCAAAGATTTCTTGTGATTATGAATGATGACTTTTATTAGCTGAAATAGATAAATTTATCGCCGGTCCTGATGATGCTATTAAACCTGAGATTATATCTAAAGTGCCTAAACACTTTGATGACACGCGAGAGATAGAAAATAAAATCTTCTCTGGAAAATCGTTTAAAATGCATCGCACGCGCGCCTTAGTGTTAATTAGAAAACATATATGCGGTTAATAAAATGCCTTTAAAGTTTATTTTATTCAAATGATAGATAAATTTGAAAGATATGAAATGAGGTTGTATCTGATAATGTTATTGGTTTGTTTCCATCAATGAACGCATCTTTCACCATTTAATTTCGTTCTGTCTGACGGTTTAAATAAAGGGCCCCTTTATTGATGGAAGCATCTGCTAATTTCAAGGGGTTGTTATCATTTTGATTACCGATTGATAACTCTGAAGTCGGTATGGTGCACAAGTATGGCACAGTATTGATCAGAATTATGATCAGCTGCTGATAGACTTTCAGACCTGGCAGGTTTGGCAGTTTCAAATCCTGACAAATTTTGACATGAACTGAAATAACGACTAAATCATGCAAAGCAACCAGTTGGTGTCCGAGGAATGTTCATTATGCATGTCTGATTGAAAATCGACAAAATGAGATTTATTTGCATGTGTCGTGATTTCCAGTCTCTTCTGATAGAAGTTTTTCATTTGCGGCAACACCATTCTTAACTACACTTTCTTCTGCAAGTATTTGTCAGGTTCCTATGTAACATTTTAAAATTGTCAAGACGAACTATCCACGAGCCTCGTACATATAATACTAGACTAATATAATACTATTCTATATAATTCTTTCTCTTGAGGTTTTCTCTTATTGAATGTCATATTATATCTCAATTTGCTATTAAAGGAGGAGTCTGTGCTTTGACATGATGTAACACAAGTTCCAGAACATGCAAAATGATTAACGGACAAAACTGTGTTTATTTTTGCATTGCGGCTTGCATAAACATACGTACAGTTATAAATGGGATTCGATTAAAATCATGTAATATCATTTTCCAATTATAACATTTCTTTCATCGTGTAATGAGATGCTGCAGTGTTCCCAGGGTCTGGCAGGAGCGTTAAAAGTTGCCGTTACGTTCTAAACTTGTAGGAAGGGAATAAAGACCCGTTTCCGCCAAGGAAGGCACAACATACACTAGATCACAAAATTTTGTTCAAACACAGAAAATAATAGACAAGGGGCTTACTATTCGGACATTTTAAATGTCTGTAACGTCGATTTTTTTTTTTTTTTTCAGAAAAACACTTGCTGTTTAGATATCAATACGTTGAAACATCGATTTTCTTGAAATCAAAATATTTGAATTTGCTTCCATGGTGTCCTGTCAAAGCGATATCCTTTAAAGTCATCTGGAATTTCTATCAGATACCATTTGAATTCTATTGCTTGTAATTTTGTCCCACTCAAAGACTTTTAAAGAGCTCATTATTAGTCCGGGATGCAATGATGTGCAGTAATTTCGCATGATCAATGGGGGTTTGTCATAGTGCACGACCATTGACCCCGGGGGTAATGATTATTTCAGAACTACTAGGGTATGACACAAGGAGACGCGTTACGTCAACTGCCACCTGTCATCCGGAACGAACGGGGCCAAAATAAACCGCGCAAAAATTAAAATAAATGCAAAACCAGAGTCTTAAACAAATACTAGAGGTTATTCTTTGAAATGTTCGCCATAAACTGTGCCGCACCATAAGAAACCCGACTAAGCATAATTGGATGCAACAAAAACGCAGGCACCCACCACCGTTGAGTCGGCAGTGCATTTCTTCATTGTCAAAATTGCGAGTCACAACGTAACAGGCGGTGTCTTGGAGATGGTGTGGGAACACTGCAGCATCTCATTACTTGATGAAAGAAATGTTATAATTGGAAAATGATATTACATGATTTTAATCGAATCCCATTTATAACTGTATGTGTGTTTATGCAAGCCTGATTGGGAACATAAACACAGTTTTACCAGGCAATCATTTTGCATGTTCTGGTAACGGGGTGTTACGTCATGCCAAAGCACACAGTTCTCATGAACGGAACAGAACAGATCATATCTTAATTACCCACTCAAGGTATGCATGAAATGACAAATGCCCTCCCATTATACAGAAAACAAAATATGCAAAATTTTACAAACTTTTTGTCTTGGAAGTTATACTTTATTAAAATATACTTGTTTTACAGATCACCATGTTATGTACTTTTTAGAAGATTTGAATATATATATACTTAGGATTTAGCTAAACCATGCTGACAGGCAAGCTATAAATGGAATACATTTCCTACTTCGACGAATATATTTGGTACTATCATTCGATGTTTCCATAAACCGTGCCGGAGTTTCTGTTGTGGCTGCTTAAGGATGTTCGCTGCCAATGAAAAAGTATTCAAACTTTTTTTCTAACCACTCTTTTTTAATTCCAAATTACAACACAAGACATTTGAAAACAAAATAAGTATAGGATAGTGTGCATTTTTTCGAGCTACAGGCCTGTGAATGAGGCCTCTGAACACTATGTTTTAAATTTAGTAAAATTAATTTAATTTTCAATTCTTTGAAACATGCCTGTCTTGAACAAAAATACACATAGAATGCTTTCAAAAGTTATCATATTTACGTAATGCAGACTATTTTGGACCAAAAGCATAGAAAAATTTGCAACTTGAAGTGGATGACAACATTTTACAAGTCGTTTTCCAACCCTACCCCCATATCTGAAAAGTCGGAAAAAATCAATATTTTGAAATGTGCCAAACCCATATTTGTAGATTCAAACTTTTTCTTGTATTTTCACACAAGAAAGAACTTGGTAATATTGTTCGAATAAAAGAAAAAATATATAGGGTAGTGTGCATGTAAGAGAGAACCAACAACTTGAAAATCGCCATTTTAAGCCTTTTTTCGTCTGTTTTGTTTCTTAAAGTCCATTTCATAAAACCACCCAAAATTTTAAAACTAGCACACCAAAAACAGAAAGAACGACTTAGAAGACCAAATACACTTATACTGCTGCTAAAACAAACATCGAACTAATGCAATTTATTTGAAGATATATAATATTGAAGTTTAATCTTCCCTACCCCCTAATTTTTACTGACAACTAAAATTTTCTGAAAAGTTGCAGAAAATGGGGTGAAAAAATGAAGTTCTTTAGATTGACAATTTTCATGGCTCATTCAATGCATATTATCAATATGTATCCAAATATAAAATATTAGGAAAATATCTGCAACCGTTTTCGAGATATTCAACAAAAAACCGGAAGTTCCGAAAATGTTAGCAGCGAACATCCTTAAGGCCAAAAAAAAATAATAAGAATGTTTCCGGTAACATGCCAGAAAAAAAAAATGGGTCGATAGGTCGTGATTGTTAGGGAAGCCTTACCATGTAAAATACCTGAACATAGATATACAGTTTAATCAGAAGTAAACTGTTTTCTCCTCCAGTGCACATGCACAGCTTCTTAGTTATCTTTTTTTTATTCATTTGCCGGTCCGGTACTTGAAAAACACGATCTTTTTTCGATTTTCGAGTTTTTATTTTCGGAAAACAGGAAACTTGAAAATATTAGAGTCGGGGAGTTTTTGACAGGGTCGGTTGGGTTACCGGAAACACTCCTTTTTTTTTCATTATTATTATTATTTTTTTTTTTTTGCCTCACCCATATTTGACGAATGGATTCTCCCATCATTATCAATTGGATGAGTCCACTTTCAGTTTTAGGGGTGTTAGAAGTGATTTTTATTTTTTATCTCATTTTTCGATGAAATTTCTATCTACAAACAGAATAGCCCCAGATGGGACGCCGCGTTTCGCGGCGTCACATCTGGGGCTATTCTGTTTGCCTATGTCCCATAAAAGGGACGCCAGGCTTAAATGAGTTAAACTATGCGAAACTGAATTGATATACATGTACTTTTTTTCTACGCGCAAATGAAAAATGAGCTCTTTCACGAACTTTTTTGGGGGAAAAATGAGCGCAGTTGTAGCACCTTCATGAACTTGCCAAAATGCAGATTTTGGACAAGCGATTTTCAGTTCTTTCAAACGTCAAGTGCGAAGTCATCTAGTGCAAAAGGTAGGGTGTCACCTAATTGTTTGAAATGTTACGTCATTATTGCGCAAAATATGAGCCGCATCGTGAGAAAACCGGATTTTTGCCTAGGCGAAAACAAAGGCGCAGATCAGCTTCGCAGTAACTGCGAAGCTGATCAGCACCTTTGTTTTCGCTACTCGGATAGTACAATTCCTCTTCTACTTAAATCCGAAATTTCAAGCTTCTAGCTCTTTTCTGAGCTTGTACAGGCCGGTTTGTGTCGGACCTGATCGGAAACCCCGAAGACCGGTTTTCTCGCGTCGAGGCTCATATGGTCTAGACTAATTTGACGAAATATTGCGCAACAAACAATTTGTACTAAAACAATAACGCAATATTGCGCCACCTCGTGTGACTTTCTGCTGCCTTGCGGGCTAATTTAGGAGGCGCAACGTATTCACCATTTGTTGCCATTTTTAGTCTTTGTAGATTTATTTTGTGTTGTGAATACCATTTGTGGTACAATATGTGGCGAATTTTTTGTTATAACGGCCGGTTATTAGCTGCTAACAGCTTCTCTTGAAACATATGCAAAAACTGCAAAGTTGGAAATCGCGGGCATTATTCACATTTCAGGAAAAATATTAGCCAAAGAGGAGAAATGTTTTATTGACAAACTATACGACATCTTGAAATAGATTTCAAAGCATCATAAATGCATAATTGACTCCCTGTTACAATAAGAATTGACCACTAAAACTGATACCGATCTACCCATGTACGCTGTTGTCGTCAGTAGGTCAATGTCGTCACGTTACGCAAAATGGCGTCATGTTAGTTTTCTATGCAATATGCTGTAATGGTTAAACAATCAGTTTAATAAAAGTGCGAAAGTATATCAACATTATATCAATATTATATCAAGTTAAATATCGCTTTTTCGCGCCTTTGGGGTTACACTAAATGACCTTTTTGCACTAAGTCGTGAGTGGGTATCACTCTCTTTTTTCTCCACCTAAGCTGTCCGCCTGGCTTGTATAGGATCTAGACTTGGTGAGATTCTATTTGTTCCATGCTCACATATATCTAGTTTTATTTCACAGAAAACTATTACATATAGAACTTATGACATTAAAAGGGAACATATACACACCAACTTTGTAAACTCCTGGCATATGAAAGTAAAAGTAGGCAATGATCAGGAAATGGCGCAACCCACTTAAAACCCGAGATGGGAAAGGAACTAAATTGACACTAAGGTATTTATACTCAGAAAACATATCGTAAGGCGAGTGAGAGCTATTTCCCAATAGGTGGCATATGAAAAAGTTGTTATACGTTATGTGAAGGAATGAGATGCTAGCAAAACTCCTGCTGAATGGTCTGAAACTGAAAAATTAAAACCAGGTTTCTTTTCACGGAAATGATCGAATTTTGACCACATGTTCAATGAACCTTTTATCGGATTCGGAAGCAAAACGGCAAACACGCAATATGTTTCATAGAATATCAATTTCCGTGACATTTTTATACCGCAAATTAATATGCAATGTGCGGAGAAAAGTCATCAGGCGATCAAATACTCGTGTAAATTAAGTTTCAGCAAATACGCACACTGTACACCATGAAATAGAAACAAATATAAGCAGGTCACAAAATAGAATTAAATTAATAAGCAAGACACCTTTTTGGGGGTAAGAAGTCAGATTATAGACAAAAATAGCAAAAATATGAACATATTTCATTTCCTCTGACTTGTCGCAATTAATTCTCATATGTCCACTTTACTTATGAGGGTAATTAGGTAACGTTGTTAAAGGCTTTTTGACCCTCTGAACTTTGCGACATTGCGTTAACTATTAGGCAATAATGTGACTATATTCGGCCAGTTGCTAATATGTATACATGTATAGTTTTCACCGTTTGGTACAACCAGATGTGAACTAGAATCCATCATGTTTCTGATGTGTACATGGTAATATAAATTATGCGACCTACTTTCAAACATGACATGGTGACATACTTTGTAACGTTACGTCGCCGTTAGGTAGGTAGGTAGGTAGGTAGGCAGAGAGAGAGAGAGAGAGAGAGAGAGAGAGAGAGAGAGAGAGAGAGAGAGAGAGAGAGAGAGAGAGAGAGAGAGAGAGGAGGGGAGGGGGGACTGTATACGAATTGATAACTCATTGACAAAAGTTTTGCGAAAATTGTAACGTTTCATAGGAAATTACTTGAATATAATCAGCAACCGTTGTATTGGTTTATGATAGTTTATTTCTATGATAAACACATTGCTTCTGCACCCACTGTGCTCTGTAAATTTGAAACAGTCCACAAAATACGACGCAATACTTTCATAATCTGAAAATACATGTAGGGGACCGGAACTTTTGGACATTGATTTTATCTAAGTTATATTTCCCGAGTTTCTGCTTATTATTTCCTCGAAATTTTGTATGTAAGTCTTTTTGTTGATAACGTAAGTTTATCATCA
This sequence comes from Rugalucina vietnamica, assembly GCA_964017185.1. Classification (NCBI taxonomy): domain Eukaryota; kingdom Metazoa; phylum Mollusca; class Bivalvia; order Lucinida; family Lucinidae; genus Rugalucina; species Rugalucina vietnamica. The sequence goes on from OZ024872.1 coordinate 3,902,218, forward strand.
CATTTAGAACAATTCAAAACCTTGCGGACATTTATTTCTATGCATCATTACTTTGGCGCATTTTCCCTGGCGCTGCACAATTTACAACCAACATATGAACAAGAACAAAGCACTGTCGTCAGCAAGAAGTGTGGCAGTAAATGGCATGAACTTTGTCACGTACGTAACAACTCCCTAAGCGTACAATCCCGTTACGCAAGAGACAACGTTTGCTGTTAATAAGAACACAACACGCCGAAGAGAGACCATTGTTCGACCAATGTTGTATTATGTAACTTTCTAAATACCAGTGAAAATTGTGGACATAAGCCAGGGTAAAAAGTTCATGGCTCTCTTATGCAATATTCTGTAAATCATTCTATTAACGAATTGACCACAGCGCAGTGAAACGTACCCCTGACGTAGATGAAGGAAACAAGTGTCCAAATGACGTTATTTTGTTTCCTGTTAAGATAACCGTCAAGAATCAAAGAGGACCGAACAGTCTCGGTGTAAAATAACTTTAATAACCGGTCTGCATTGACTGGTTTGCTAACTGATTGATTTTGCATTAAGGTAGTGTTTCCCATTTTCTGGCGATCAATTACTTGTGTAATAGTCATGTAATCTTGATCAACTCTGGGTCACGACCGCCTTTATAGTATAACAGCTGCCCTACTAACCATCAGGAAAACATGTCCGTGTAATGTATACCCCCTTGAACCCCACATTTATATAGCCAAATTGGGGTATGCAGGGGTATGCCTATTTTTCTTATTTTTGCTCCAAAACATAGATTGTGGGTACTCGTTAGAACCGCCTCGGCGAGGCGGTTCTAACGTGTACCCACGATCTATGTTTTGAGCAAAAATAAGAAAAATATAAAAAAAAAAATCAGCTGAAATTTTTCCATTTTAAAGCTAAAAAAATCTCTGTTTATTTCATGGACAAGTTTTCGTAATGTAGGGCAAAATGTGGGAAAACAAATGTATCTAGGGATTTAATTTATTGAATAATATTCCAAAGTTGATCTTTGGTCTAATATTCCTACAATTGTCATTGTAATATTTTGTCAAAGACCGTTGAATGTAATGTTACTCAATACTTCAAGGCAAAAGGCCAACCCAACACCATTTGAGCCGCCTCGTGGGAAAACCAACAATGTGGTTTCCGAACAGGTACGACATAAACCGGCCTGTACAGCCACAGAAAAGAGTTAGAATCTTGAAATTTCGGATTTAGGTAGAAGAGGAACTGTACTATCTGAGTAGCGAAAACAAAGGCGCTGATCAGCTTCGCGGTTACCGCGAAGCTGATCTGCGTCTTTGTTTTCGCCTATGCAAATTGTTGGTTTTCCCATGAGGCGGCTCATTTATTTTGATCTTTAGTCTCTATATATGGATTTGAACCATAAGCCATCTGCTTATTTATGTATATATGCAAAACAAACAAACAATTAATTGTAGGTATTAAAAGCTGTATCCAAACTCAAATCTGAGAAAAAGCACGACATAATGAACATTTGTATTTTAATAGGTACGGAGTCAATTCGTACTCTAGTCCATTCGTACTCAAGTCTGTTCGTATTTATTTTGTTCACTGACGATTTGTACTCATTTTAAACTTATCGTGACGACAAAAATGCAGAGAAACATAATATACCATGATAAAGTTTATTCTCTTTATTAGAAATATTTCAACAATACGTAAATCTCAACTATAACTTATTGCCAGAGTCAATTGACTGAGAACAATGACACAGTTATCTTCAATAAACTATACTACAGTGGACCATTAAAGTTATTATTAGACGCGTAGTGTTCAAAATCAATACACCTAGTCAGGAGAGGTTTATTTTTATACCCAATATTGTATTTCCTAACTGTTTATTTTTAGACTTAACTAGTGTGTTTGTTTGTATTTTCAAAATTTCATAGAACTTTAAACTGTTGTAAATGAAAAGTACAATGTTGAAACTTTATCAGGTAACCTTTGTTTATTGCTTTATCCATTTAACTTTCAATTGACACTAAATTCATAAATTTATGTTGACTAGAAGAGGCAGGATACATTTTTTTGTTAACAGGTTGCTTGATGAGTCAGTCGTAAATATTAAATGAATTTTTGATAACTGATATTAAGGACCCATTAGATATTATTGAATAAGATGATTAATTTGTTTTATCAGTAAACATTAAAATACACTGAAGTCAGGGGAAACTTCCAAAGGTGTCAAATAATTGTCTATTGACTGCATATCTATACTTTGATCCTTTTGAAATCGGTCTTGCTTCTTCAATGGGAATTTGAATCTTGACCACCTCAGCCTTTTAATTGAAATTTTCTATTACGGAAACATGCCCAAGTAATATAAAGGGATTTTTCAAGTTGTAAAAATGATATTTTTTTTTTAAATAGAATAGTTATATATATATAATATTTCTTCATTGTGCACAATACAATGATTGTGGGTATGAGGTGGTTCTAACGAGTACCCACAATCTATGTTTTGGAGCCAAAATAAGAAAGATAGGTATACCCCTGCAAATCCTAGTTTTTCTATATAAAAGTTGGATTCAAGGAGAATACTTTTCATGGACATGTTTTCCTGGTGTATGAAATAGAAAGCGTCTACAATAAATGGCTGTCTTTTAGGGACGATTGAATTAAAGAACGGGTGAAAGTGCAAAATAAAAAGCCAGTCATCGAGGGCATGTGATTTAAGTTGCCCTCCGATGAGTGTCTGTGCATGTGTGTGTGTGTGTGTGTGTCGCCAAACCTATATGGTGTTTGTAATATTGCATTGCCCATGTTTTACATGTTTCATGTAACTCCAGGGAGAATAAACTTTGAAACATGAAACACAATTTTACGCTGTTTCAACCTGACTGTTTGCTCAAAGTAAATTGGCTACATGTGCACTTCCATGATGAAGGTATCACAAAACACTAACGAGACTAATGGTCCTCACAAACTTCTGTACACGGTTATCTCAGTGGTTGAACATGGGAGCTTGGTTCAAAACTTGGGTTGTTTCAAGTCTATGTCATCGTTAACAACCAATTATTCAGTCAGTTCGGTTATATTTTGGGTTAAATGTCCCACCAAAAGGTAAGGTCATATGGAAACGGGGCATTGGTTTATCTAGGGAAGTTTAATATACCTCGCTTACATTTACCTTGTTTATCGTCTAAGAAGCTTGATCATGATCAAACCATCGACCTCTGGTTTACAAGGCTAGCGACTTAGCCACTGCAACATGGAAGATTCCAGTTCTAGTAAAGTTACGGTAAATGACCAATTAGTCTGTACTCCCTACCAGTTCGAACATCAAACATCCTTGAAATGTGCTTAGATAATCGTTTCCAAGGATCTTAATTTCTAATGCTTCCTACTCAAGAAACATGGTATGCTTGTAAAAAAGACCAACAAGTACGACTTTCTGATGACATCAAAAGTTCCCTTTGATATTTTTTCTTTTTTTTTCCCCATGACAGCACATTTATGAATCTAATCATATCATGTACATGTAAATAATACAGCAAAGGACAGACAAAATATGTAAAAAAAAAAACAACAACAACAACAAACAAACAAACAAAACAACAACTAAAAAGAAGGATGCCATCATGGTCGGGTGTGAATATCGGCCCCCGCCCATTGGTGCCTAAAGAAATAGATGGGCTGCTTTTGCCTCCAGGCAAAGCTTCTTTGCTACTGACTGACCATCTGATAACTGGTTAACCGCTCAGGTCTGAGCCTGCCCAGGAAAAGTGGTTCATGTCAAACTATCTATACATTATGGCGTGTTGGTTTAGTTGGGTAATTATATTCGAAGCAATTTTTGGATGCCATGGCAGTCTAATTTCTGGTAAAAGTTCCATAAAATGGGGGCAGCATCCCGACATGACCATTAGCTGTTGACTTGGAGGTTAAGCATCAATTCAAACAAACAAACAAAAAAACCTGCCACCTACCATAAAACGTCTGTCTGCACATTTATAGTTGATTTTGTTCATTGTTTAATTTATTACTGAAGACAAAAAGATGCAAAAAGTCCATCTGATTGCAAATTAAAACATCTGAAACTTCTGTCCAAAATTTTCCTGTTGAAAGTGAAATCCCTCAATGTGCTGGATTGCTGTTTTGCTGTGTGCTGCCTAAGTCACACGCTCAGCATGTTATTGAATAACATTGCGCTTTAAAAGACTAAACGCACAAAAAATATCATGTCACTACAATATTTTAAAATTGAGACCCCTTTGTGCAGCCTTGTAATTGACAGAGCTCTTCTCTGACGTAATATTATAACAATATCCTTTATGTTCAGCTGGCAAGAATCTGACAATTGTGTATCAAGTGAACAGATGTTGTTGTTGTTTTTTTTTTTTTTTTTAAAAAGGGGTCTTTGCTCAGACAGGAGAGGAAATATATTCAAAGGCAAACTTTTAGCAAAGGTCATTTGTCCTGAGAGCTGTTCACATGAAAAGGTGTTGAAATAGCCCATAATTATTATGAATAGTGCAGTTAGTTCATTCAGTGGCAAGGTTTATCATTATTTCACTTTATGAATCCTCTTCCTTAATTAATTGCAAATTAACCATATGGTATGTATAGCTGTAGATTTACAAGGTATTTATTTATCATGACAAATCTCTTTTGAACAGCACAGTGGGTGGACCAAAACATTTAAGTTTGATGTTTAAATTGGTGACACTTGATCTATTGACCCAAAATTCCTTGTGATGAAATTTTGAAAATTGTCATTGTGAATTAAGCGTGTTTTGCATTGTAATAAGTCGTGTGCCTCCTCTGTTTAATACCTGGTAGATCCAGACAGTTCTGTCATGCATGCTGCATGGGAATGATTATCAAGATGTGCACTCATTTAATTCAATTTTTGTTAGCGCAAATTTAACGTTTGATAGAGAGAAAAAGAAAAAGAAACAACAAAAGGGATGAGCTCATTGCTATTTAAACGAATGTGCGGTCTTTGTATTCCCTGGTTTTGGTGCCTACTTCAAAAGATTTTTACGCACAACTGGGAAACAAACTTTCATTCCTAAATTAAGACATCCATGGGACATGCGATGTTGACAGAGTGTACTGGGATCACATTCTCCATGAGATGACAAACCCTGCCTGATCCGGACTGCAGGAAGTTAGGCAACAAACACAGTGTAGCAGTGTAACTGTTGAAAGATTGCATATATTATTTTACCATCTATATATCTGTCTGACGAAGTTGTTCGCCGTTTCTTTCCATGTTCATGAGGGTTCATTTAATACCAAAACTGTGCAATATAGTCCATACTATCTCACTTTGAATGTTTTACTGCTTCCAAAGGATCAAACCATTATGTTTTATTACTTGCGTCAGCAAATCATACAAGATCTTTATAAACCAAATTACATTTAAACTAGCTTTCTCAATACAGAAATTGACTAAAAGCAAAGATGGCTAGAGGCTGGGAATTTTGCATTTAGATAGGTAGAGGATATTTACTTCGCTGTACATAGCGAAAGCAAAGACACTGATCAGGGGAAGACTGTTTTCACAGTTGATGTTTCAAGCAATTGTTCTCGTCTGTCTCCGATTGTTTTCTTTTTATCTTGGTTGGTCAACAATTTGACAATCCATAACACCATTCATACTTGGATAATGTATAATTAAGATAACAATCTTTGAAATCCTACAAACTGTCTGGTTCGCATTTGAAGTGTTTGGTCTCAGTCAACACCTTTATATTGAGCTAATTCAAAAACTGAATAAATAAAATTGTGCATGCCATCAGGTTAAATAATTTGTCAATTTTGATTGATAAGTTGTAAATATATAATAATTGCACTGGTCTTTTGAAACCATGTAAGAGGTATGAAAGTTTACAATCTAGATAAAATAATTACCTGACACTTTTCATAAAATTTACACTAGAACAATTTGGGTCATGTTAAAAATCAAATGTACTTGTAAAGCATAATTCAAACATCAAAGAAACTCTACTGAGTGAACTGTTTACTTGTCACCATTTTTGATTGTCTATTTTGGTGTATTGATGTTGTCAGTACTCTATAAATAGATCTAGAGTACTGCAGATAAAAATAGAAGTAGAGACTGAGGTAAAATTTCCAATCAATTGTCACAGTGACACAGAGTTTACACTCTACACTTGCAAACTTTACCTACAGGCAAACTGGGGGTGTTTTCACTCAATTGAAAAAAGCAATATCTATAGGCGAGTTTTGCATTTGTAAAACTAAGAAACAAATGTCACAATGACTTTGTTCAAGAAGCATGAAAATAAAGTTGATGGTGTTTCATGTGGTTTGTACAAAATGATATAGAAGCGTCTATGAATTTTGAATTTCGTCATAATGCGGCATAACCTGACAAGTGAATTAATATGAATACATGGCGTTCAATGAAACATCCCTGAGATTAAAAGAGACAAAACATTAGTCAACAGACTAAAAAGTATTCAACATCAATGAAATTGTCCTGAGCAAAATAATAGAATGAAATTATAATGTTGGTTAATTTACATGCACAAGTTTGTTGAAATTGTTGAAATCGTAGTGTAAGCAAACGATGTAGAGATGCGATCATTCAGAGCAACTTCGCTTGATTCTGAGCTGCTTGCTCGTAAAATTAATAACAATTTAAAGGATTTCCCTGAGAGCATTTCTTGAAATTATATTCAGAGCTAGAAATACTGTTGAAAATGAAAATGCGGTATACATGGTATACAGTCAATCTAATGAATGAAAACTCCAAACAAAAATGAACGTTTTTCACTAAACAGCATGAGAAAATAGAACATCTTTAAATATTGCCATTTTACAATTCTGTGAACATTGCTTTCATGAATATATGGAAACAATGGTTGACTATTCAAAAATACATTTAGAAAGCAGAAACAGAAAACACAGTAATATAATCTCTATTGTGTTCAATCAGACACATAGCACATTAGCACTCAGATCATAATTGAGCCGCGACATGAGAAAACCGGTCTTCGGGATTTCCGACCAGGTCCGACACAAACCGGGCTGTACAAGCTCAGAAGCAGGCTAGAAGCTTGAAATTTCGGATTTAAGAAGAAGAGGAAATATACTATCCGTGTAGCGAAAACAAAGGCGCTGATCAGCTTCGCGGTTACCGCGAAGCTGATCTGCGCCTTTGTTTTCGCCTAGGCAAAAATCCGGTTTTCTCACGATGCGGCTCATTTATACAGTAAAAACAAAACCGAGTGAAAAATACACGTTGAAAATATTATTTGGGATTCATACATTCTATTTTCTGAATGCACAGAAATCATGAAAAATGGAAAGTTAGAAACCATAATACTGGGTTATATAAATAAAACTGGGTCATTCCGGATAGTTTGAACCTCAAAAAAATATTTTCAACTTGCAATTTTTCAGTCGATGTCAGAGACAAGCACTAGTCCGTAATCCACGTATTCACACACATTTAGCACATATATGCTTTACATTGTATACTGGACAAAAATGTTAAAGCCTCACACAATGAATCATATAAAATATTAGAGCACACTATAGCCAAAACATGTTCACATGAAAATTCATAAGAAAGAAATTTTGAAAGTTTTTGTTTCAGTAAAAATCAGCAGAACGAAAAAAACAGGAGTGAAAATGTTTCAAACTGTTCATGTTACACTAAATATTGTGAGCATAATGTTTGGTCAATGATTTTAGCTTAAAACATAAAGAGAAGCTAAATGGCACTAAAAGGTCCGTTAGCAACATCCAGTTTCAGGCTCATGCTTTCTCTTCATTTTGTCTACGTGCCTGTAGTGATATCAATTCAACATTTTGTCCAGATATACAAACATTCATTCAATACATTTAACAAAACATATTATCATGAAAACTAAAACACTTGTAAGCACTGGAAGTTCAAGCACACACAAAACCTACTTAATATACTCGATTTGTCACAAGATTATTTTGAAAATTATCCATTTTGTTCGTTTTTATCTCTAAAACGCTAGCAAAGATTTACATGTATATCAAAATGAACATAAACAATATATATATAAACTAAATCTTAGAAATGAGTTTACTTATTGTTCTAGCCCAGCGGGCAAATGACGTCATAATGACGTCATATCAACGTCGATGCGACGTCATGACGTCGCATCGACGTCGATCTGACGTCATTATGACGTCATGTGCCTGCTGGGAGACAATCGAAATAATAGTCCTTGAGTCAGAAATTAACTTACTGTACATTTAGTCCAGATCATTACATCCATACGTAGCACCAAGTTGCCTTCTAGTTTTGAGGTATATATCAGGTGTATAGTTCCCTTGTTTCCACAGAAACAAACGGGTAAATATCAAAACAAAATTATCAAACACAAAAATTATGAACATGACGAATGAATATCTTGTAAGTTTTGATCCATAAAATATAAAACATCACTATGATGAAAAGTCACTATAATAGATCTACACACTCTTTATCACTATAACATCACTAAAGTAAGACATCATAATCTATTATACAACATATAATGTAACTTTGCAGTTTCGTTTTTAAGAATGGCAACTTGGGCACGTAATTTGAGATTCTCCTGTTCTAGGAATGCTGCTCGCATTGCTATCTCCTCTTCCTTACACCTGCGACTGTCTCTAGACCGCTTAGCGGCTTCATTGTTTTTTCTTCTCCTCTCCCAGTAAAGAGCGTCCTTTTTCTCTTCAGGCACATGTTTGAGTTTTTTGCTATCCGAATCTGAACTTGACGCGGAATCGTTCTGAGATTGTGACGAGTTATTGTTCCTGCTTTCAGATCTTCTTTTTCTCTGAAGTAAATGAGATGTTAGGGGTGTGATGGGAAATGTTGGGAACGCTGCAGTGTCATATAATGATGATAATCCTAAAGCACCGTTCAAGTTTGTAGGTAATGTTGTAGATGAGTTAGGCACTAAAGGAGATGATGGCGTTAACATCGATGATAATGACATGGCATCCATGGGGTAGGATTTGAACGGTCGGCTGCCCCCGGGTGTGGTCGGGGACAGGGGCTCTGGTTTATCCCCGGTTGTGTCTGGGTTTGAGATCGGTGAGTCCCTGAGTGAAGTGGGGATCGGTCCTAAGACCGGTTTTATGGCCGATGTAGGAGCTGACGTGTCGCTTTCGCTGCCATCTGAGACTAGGGGACGCCTCGGCGAGGACTGAGGAGATCTTGACGGGGAGTCGGACGATAAACTCCGGGTTCTGTAGTCCCCGAGGTCTGCGGTAGATTTCGCCGATAAATCCAACACGACGTCCGTCATCTTGCTAATATTTCTGCAATGGAAATCAATAAAATTATGAGTAAATAATTATGTTCCCAAACCTTCATATAAACATTAACATGAAGAACAAATGGCGAAAATGTTGTGAGAAAAAAAATACTGAGAATGTTGGCGACGAATATATTTTACGCGAAAAAATTAGATCGATGTTCATTTGAAAATTACTCCGAGTATAATAAACATGATTAAAGATATTGAGCAATAAGTCAGCAAAACAAATGTCAGCGACAAAATCATTGAGTCAGAAGCTGACCTTCATGCATCATGGAGAAGTTATTTGTAAACAAGCGTTGCGTCATGAACAAATCAATCAACACAAGTCATATTTATCAATAATTCCCCATAAATTGAGCATTTTCTTTTCTTTATTTTTTTTTTCTATCTCCCCCTTTAACAACTGACCGTTTGTCTTTCAGCTTTTCTAAAGACCACGGGTGATGTGTATGTCAATATCATATAACTCTTAACTAACTTGAATCAATATAATATACGAAAATAACCAATGTTTTACAATGATTCATTTTCTAACAGTTCAAGGATATGTCAGCTAATAAATTGAATATGCACTTATATACTCCGTACCTTTTTCATGTATTTTCCAGTAATGTTAAAATTCCAAGACAGAGATCAGAGAAAAATCCGAAAGTCAAATAAAATCAAAATAATTTTCCCCGTTGTAAGTATTGTACAATATGATCCTCCTACTAGCTAACACTAACTGCAGTGGTCAGCCAATGACCACAGTTTATAATATTGTTGAGCAGGTTGAACTCTGAATGACCCGCTTGCACAATCCTCGCATAAAGAGCGAGCGAAATGACGTATCGTTAGTTAAATTTCAACGTTAATTTGGAATACGGCAGGGAGATATGCACACGCCTTTGTTTTTAATGATTTACCTAAAGGGTCATTTGATGTTACACAATTTTGACTAAGAATTACGCATTTCGATGTCATAATTTGCTAATGTTACAGCGCTTGAAATGCACTAATGTGCTAGCGGTCAGCTAGGTCGAGTTGACCTGAGGGATGTTTGAAGCGGTAGATATGATCTATAGGGCAACGATTTTTGGAGGAAAAGATGGGCATTAACGATAAACTTGTAAATGATAGTTGTAACACAGAAGCACCTTAAGTTACGGTGAAAAAGTCAGATATAATAATTTCGTTTATGATTGGTAGATTATTTGCATTTTATCGACCAGATAAACTCGTTGACGGCGAGTAGCATGTTTGCGCAAAGAACTATAAAGATGAAATAAAGAGGCTGCGTATGAGATACAAAGTTGTTGTTTCTAAGTTCGTTTTAAAGATTAAGCTAAAGTTGCATAGAGGGACTACATATAGGCAACATGTATGTAAACCTCTGTTTTAACTACTACTGTACTAAAACAACGAATGTATGAAAATTTATTTCTTTATCAGAATTATAGTAGAAAGTGATATAATACCGGACAAGAAATTGATAATTACGAAAGTTAACATAACAAGAAAAGATATGACACAAAGTGTCATATCAACTGACTCAATTATGAAAATATGCTGCATTTACTTTTCTATACGGCTGAAAATAATTAGTCAGGTATCTCCCTTATCTGTTTTATTTGCCACGCATCCGACTTTCATTCTGGATCAAAAATAAAAAAGTGGCAGCATTTGTTGTTCTGAAATTTAAATGTTATTTCATCACCTTGTCGTAAAGTAGGACATGGTCATTACAGGGTTTCGAGTTATATACATAATATTGTAGTATCGAGTCATTATTGCTTAAGGCCAAGTTTTTTTTTTTTTTTGAAATCAGTCTACTGGTTTCAGAGTTTTTTTTTGAAGGGTTTTTATCATTTATGGACATGGTGGCTATATGTTCATATGATCTGTATGTTTATACGTATACACATTGCTCCCCCCTTCTTAGAGATATGGCTTTACAAGCAGTTTCAGAGATCTTTGTAAGTGTTAACGTAGGATGCATGCCGGTTCGAGTACCATGCTATAAGCTAACCATGAGCCTTCGGCTCAGGTAAGCTAACAAGTAAAGCTTATACGCATGTATGGGTGGTTGAAGAAAATCATCTTGATATGTTAGCGTTTAATCAGTTTTGTCATTTATTGAGTCATAAAGATGTAGGAAATGATGATTCTCTTTAATACAGCCAATGTTTACATTAGGTGTGAAAGACGATGTATGTAGCCAGTTCGTTGGCATACTAAATTTTCACCATGTCAGCTGGTGACTTAGTTGAACAAAGAATCGGATAGTTGGTATAAAAACATAACAGAAGACAATGCTTATTGAATAATTTACTGTCTGTTTTTTAGTCATGAAATGCTAGTCATGGACTTTACAGCTGATGTTGATTCTATTGGGTGCCATGTAGAATATGGGTTGTTTTGAATATAAAAATGGTTCAAGGTAGTAATGTTACATTTTTTTCCAAAATTTTCATTAGGTTTGAAATGGAATTAAAATATGAATACTGGCAGTGAACAGGAATTTTTTATTTTAGGTCTAAATGAGTGTGGAGATTAAATCATCAGCTGTAATGTGACTATGCAGTGGTTACATGAACTGTTTCCAGATTATGTATGACATGGAAATTATATAGGAAGTAATGATTAAATTGAAACTGTGACATGGCATAACTACCGAGATAACAAGATGTAGAACACAGGATATAAATGCCCATGACTAACTCAGCTAATTTTGAAGTACATGTAACAATAGACAAAGTAAATATGGAATATGTAAAAAAAGCTGGACATACAAACGTTACATATTATGCATAATGACTTTGGCTATGATATACATACTACATTGCTCTAAATCAGATATATGTATATAAATGCAAACCAGAAGACTTATGGTTATGTAAACGCTCACCTGAGACCGGAGATATATATTAATAAACTAATTTGACTAGAATGGGAATATACATGTATATAAAACTAGGGCAGAGGCAGACAGCCGTCTGGGCCGAAATATTTTCATAAACATAAACCTTTTGTTCATTTGCTTTATAGTAAGTTTTTTGCTATTAATTGACATTACCTATTTTTTTTCATTCAAATGCATGGGTGATCTAAGTTGACTTTGCCTTTAAATAGGTCAAGGTCATCCCAGGGTCATGATTTATACAAACTTTGTAGAGCTCCATTGTTTGATGCTTCGTGCCAAGTTTCAAAATCATATGCTTTCTGGTTCTGAAGAAGAAGATTTTTAAGGATTTTTGCTATTTATAGCCATGGCGTTGATCTTGGTAATGTGACTTGGACTATTATACAATATTTTGTACCCCATTCCTAAGGATGTTCCACATGAAGTTTGGTTTTGATTGGCCAAGCTGTTTCAGATGAGAAAATCTTTGAAATTGTGGACGGACGGACGCCGGAGCATCGTTATCCTATAAGTTCACCTTGTGAGCCTTGGGTTCAGGTGAGCTAAAAAGTGTGTATGGGTGGCAGTTAATGAAATCTTTACTTAACTTTTTTTTAGAGGTAAAAATTCCAAAGATAGTCTGTAAAAGACCCATTTCAAGAATTAAATTTCTAATGGTTAGCATTATGTATATGTGTACTGAATATGATTTTGTGTACATATTTTTGACATGGTGTATCCTTGAGCAAATGAAATTTTTAGCATATCGGGATAGTAGATTGCAATTGCCACCCATACTGTACATAACACATATGATTCAATATATTGTAGAATAAACAGTGATATTTTACTCTTTGGCAAATTGCTAATGATTAGGTGATGCAATTGATTTGCATCAGCTTTAATTCTACCATTAAAAATAATGCATAAAGGCACAAAGAAGCACATGTAAAAAGTTTATCTATAATGGTATAGTATTATGTGTTTGTGTGAGATACAAATATACAAAAACATTTCATCATATTTTGATGTGGTAGTAAAAACATCAGAGACAGGTCACATTATACACAAGAGTGATGTAGATACTTGTATATATGTGAACAAAAACTTGGCCTGTAATCATAAGATCACAAACATTTTAAGAATTTGCACATGCAAAAAGAGGAGAAAGTGATATACAGATACAACATCGTAACAGAATATTCTATGATGGAATATGTGTCTTAGTGTGGTGTACACATATTTAACAATTAAAGTATAAATGGTTGTGATTGAGAATCATGAGTAAACCAATTTTGTGGACCATCTAGATTTGACATAGTTTTTTTGGTATAGTCACTGAAGAATGTTGAAATGTTGAAATTTTGGATGTAAGCCAGCTAGTGATTAAACTATTCGTGAAGAGAAATTAAACATTTTAAACAGCTGAGCAGTTTGGTTCTGGATATGCAAAAGCATTCACTTTAGAATAATCAGAACATGTCTCAGGAGTCTTACTGTTTTGGGTTGAATTCTTTGTCTGGAAAATATTTAGATGTGTACCTCGTGTACATTTACAAATGCAATTTATCTAATGGTCCCAAATGTTCTAGTAAATATAGATCCTAGATGATTGTAGTATATAAATATGATTGTTTGGTCAACTACATTCATATGTATAATTGTAAATCTGTGGCATTAGTCTACTACGATCGTCCTGGATCTATAATACATGTTTTTTGTATTTTTTGTCAGCTTACAAATGGCTGGTTTATCATTCATTAAAAGTGAACAGACTAATGTCTCCATTTCTTGTTTCTTTATTTTTTCAGATTAAAACTCTACGTAGATCATGGCTGGGACAAGCAGTATCTAATAAATCCAGACAAACACACCAACAAGGTCTATGATGAAAAAGCTGTGAAAGACCCATTTGTCGACATGATTCTAGACCACCCACCACCCGCTGGCTACACAAACTGTTTAGAAGGCATTCCAGTGATAGAGGACAGTGATATATTTCAGTATTTCCTTGTAAAATGTGATGGGACAGAATCGACTGCTGTGAAACACCGGGATGACGGTTGGAACTTTCAGAAGTAAAAAAAAGTGAAAACTGTGGAATTTAAGCAGGATATTGATGATATAGTGTTACTCATACGTGCGGATATAGAGGGTTCCTTTGACAAAGGGGTTATAACAGGCATCTGTAAGAAGAAGTATGCTGTGCATGTAGTGTGCAATAAACATTGTGGGACAGTGCTGGGAGCTCGCTGTGGTTGTAAAGCTGGACTTGGTGGCTATTACAAACATGTTGCAGCTGTTTTGTTCCACGTTATGGACCATCAAAGGAAGGGATCAAAGGTTATACCCGTAGAGACATCTTCTACATCAAGACTCCAGAGCTGGCATAAGCCAAAAGTTGCAGGACAGAGTTGTATTAGATTCAATGATCTCAACTTGGAGTCTTTTAACTACGACAAGGACAATTATGAGCCTGAGGGAAAGCGGCCAAGGACTGACTTCAATTCTTTTAATTCGTGCCCAGATGGACAAAACTGTGTGTCAAAGGACAGAATACAAACTTTCGCAGATGAGCTATCTTCCCTGTCGGTAGCCTCTCAGTTGCTTGAAATTTTGAAAGCAAACTCCTATGAACCTGATCACCAGGATACAAATGACACTTCAACTCATGTGGAGTCCTCAGATAATGTGTTTCAGCCTGTGCCCTTCAACAAAGACATATCAGTCAGTGAAGAAGCCTTAGATTTCTATACAGATACAGTTATGATTACTACCAGTGAAGACCAAACGAAGTTGTCGAGAGAAACACAGGGACAATCAAAAAATTCCAGATGGTTCGAAGAAAGGTCTAAGCGGATTACGGCATCAAACTTCAGATCTGTAGTAAAACGAGAAAAGTTCCCCTGTGACAAACTTTTTGACAGAATTGTGAGTTCTAAAAGCCAGACCAGTTCACAACATTGTGTGTGGGGCCAGCAAGCAGAGCCTATAGCTCTTGCCCAGTACAAACTTCAAAAAGAGAAACAAGGTTATGCTGTGAAAGGAAAAGATCTAGGACTTGTCGTTAATCCACATTTTCCATATCTAGGAGCATCACCAGACTGGTTCGTTGAACTCAGGAAAGATGGGAAAGTGACGAAGGGACCTGTTGAAGTAAAATCACTTTCGAAGTACAAAGAATTGACACCAAAAGAAGCTGCTAACTTTGACACTTTTTATAGTTACAAGGATGGAATGATGAAATTGGATTGTGACCACCAATATTATTATCAAATTCAGGGACAGTTGGAAATTTGTGGGGTAGAATGGTGTGATTTAGTTGTATGGACACCTGTTGGCATGGCCGTTGAGAGAATATTTAGGAATAAGGAGTTCTGGGGAGACTGTTTGTCCGCACTGACTGATTTTTACTTTAAGTATGTGTTGCCTGCACTTATTAAGAAGAAGTAAAACATACATTTAGATACAAGAATGATATCATAAACAGAAATTGGTAAAACGGTTTACATAAAACCTGACTTGGATGTTATTTAACATGAAATTATTCATGCTCATGAAATTATTCATGCTCAGAATTTATTCTGCTCATAGAATGATAAAGTTCTACTGATCATAAATCTGTGACATACAGTTTAATAACCAATTAACAAGTTTGCCTTGATTCTTGATTACATTTACATGTAAAACAATTATTGTTTTGTCATTAACATCCTTTTCAACAATTATTTTAGTCATGTTGGGACACCCACCTCTTCTTGGGTATTAACCAGTTCTATAGAAAGCTTTAAGAGTCGGACCTGTACTCTACCACTATGCCATTGCGTTTCCATATAAAAATAAGTATATAGAGTCATTCATATAATTTGTAAGTGTATTTTTACAGTAACACAAGTCTCAACATATTTTTGTTCAGATTTTACTCAGATTGTTATTCATATTTTACCAGGATTTTTATTCATATTCCAAGCACTGTCTTTCATATTTTATCCAGATTGTCTTTCATATTTTACCCAGGATGTTATAAATATTTCAAACAAATTGCTATTCATATATTTTCATATTCTCAGATTGTTATTCATATTCTCAGATTGTTATTCATATTCTCAGATTGTTATTTCACAGCACTATTTCATCCAGATTGTTATTCATTTTTATCCAGATTGTTATTCACATTTTAGCCAGATTTTATCCACATTTTATTCAGATTGTCATTCATAATGATGGTATTTTACCAGTTTACCCAGATTGACATTCATATTTTATCCACTAGTGGCGGTTGGAAATGTGTCATGAATGTGCATACTTTCCATATACAGTTCAACATTGTCCACTGTCTGTAGGGGAATGATTCATTCAATATTCTAAAGTTTTTAACTCTTTCAGTCGCTCTTTCCACATGTATTCGTAGACGAGCTATTCTCCTTGTAACAGTTTCTTGCTCAATGCTCATTTGCTTAACACCTCGAAGTATAGGGGGATGATCAACTCGCACTTGTCTTTCATCCAGTAGTCTTTGTATCTCAAAACCTTTGTCGGCCATGACATGGTCATCGGGTTCCAGTAAATCCAAGATACCACAGTCTTCTGTAATTTCAATATCACTAGCTGATCCGACATACAAGTCTGACACAAATGTTATTGGTCCATGTGGAGCAATGGCAACCAAGCCCTTGGCTGTATGATGGTTCTTATATAAGCTGAAAAGCACAGATTGTAGCACAAGATTGGATGATGGCTGTTGGAGGAATACCTCAGTACAGTCCACAATGCACCGCGTCTGGTCAAACCCTAGGTCCTTGAATGACTGTGGCATCCTTGATTGAATAAGTGACTTAGGTGGCCACAAGGGTAACTGAGAAAGTACATGTTCCATATGTTTAATCCACTTGCAGAAGATGTCACTCACTGTTGATTGGGAAACACCAAAGCGATGCGCAAGGTCTAGTTCTCTGTAACCCTGTCTTAACCTACACAGCACAAGGAATACTTGATTTTGAACACTCAACACTGGTTCTCTACCTCTCATTGTGGTGTATGAATCATGGATAGGTCTAGTCTGGTAATATATTGAAGAAACACGGTGTCGTTCTGGTTGGAGGAAATCACAAAATGCCAAGAATGTCATATAATCTGGCAGGCCCGTATAAAAACAGAAGTCGATTGGATTTCCTTTGAATCGATCAATTCCAAACAGTTGTTGCTTGCGACTTTCTTCCAATTCTAACTCGAGCTGTCTACTTTTGGCACGCTCTTCATCTAACAGCCTTTTCAACTCTTTGATGGTTTCATCCTTTATCACGGGTGTCTTGGTGGCGGTCACTTCAGAAACCTGAAAAATATTTTACATACACATCAGGAGAAAAATTTATACTGTCCTTGCAAAATCATTAGGAAGCAACCTGTTTTGCATTCTGTCTTTTTCAAAAACATAAAAATTAGTAATCCTTTATATAAATTGATTTTATGTAGTTTTAAAAGGATTTTATATATGCAAATCGATCAAAAGGTAATTTTGTTCTGCATTGTGAACAGAAAATGTTGAAATGCTAAAAAAGGTTTCCAAAGGATCGTGTAAGGAGAGTAGTTATAAGATTTTGTTCATTAGGCCAAAAAAAAAAAAAAATAAGAATGTTTCCGGTAACATGCCAGAAAAAAAAATGGGTCGATAGGTCGGGATTTTTTTTTTTTTTTTTAGGGAAGCCTTATCATGTAAAGTACCTGAACAGAATTAAACTGTTTTCTCGTCCAGTGCACATGCACAGCTTCTAAGTTAAAACTTCAATTCAACATTTGTTATTCTTTTGCCGGTCCGATACTTGAAAAACATGATCTTTTTTCGATTTTCGAGTTTTTATTTTCGGAAAACAGGAAAAAAATATTAGAGTCGGGGAGTTTTTGACAGGGTCGGTCGGGTTACCGGAAACATTCCTTTTTTTTTTTTGGCCTTACATGACAGTTTGTGTTTTATATTTGCACTGGCCTACATGTATATAAAGCTCATTATTTTATCCATCTTTGTCTAGCATCAGATTCACAAAAAACATTTCCCTTAGGATTTCTGATCAGGTCCCACACAAACCATGTACAGCTAATGATTTTTTTGGGATTATAAGGTAGATGCTCAACTGCAAGAAGCAATTTTGATGAACATCACATGTTATACAATTCACTTAGACTATAATTTCAACATTGTTATATCACTCAAAATGTCGCAAAGCTTTGAACATGTTGAAGATGGAACAATATGTATTAAAATACATAATTTTATGCATTGTATACGTAGATATTGTATAAATGTATCCTTGTAACATGTACCCCATGGCATTGTATTTATTTACCAAAACCTACCGATTGATTTGTCTCTGAGAGTGAAATAATCTTGAAAATGATGTAAAACTGAATTTAATATAGAGTATAGCCACTGAAAACCAAATAAAGATCATGGTGCGACACAAAACTTACTGACCCATATTGGGTATGAAAGGAGCAAACTTACTCCGTTGGGCTCTTTTCCTATCTTGTCTTTCATTAAAGATAGCTTCTTGGACAAGGGCGGTGATTTCACTGCAGATTGGACTGTCATGGTTGTAACGATACTCCGCACAGTCGGTGACATAGCTTCAAGCTCACTGTGTTTACGCTTCACTGCCTCTCGAACCTAGAATATATGATTATGAATACATTTCATTTTCAGAAAACCAACAATTTGGGTTCCAACCAGGTCCAACACAAACATGGGCTGTACAGTCACAGAAGATGGTTAGAGGCTGGAAATTTTGAATTTCAGGAAGTAGAGGAATTGTACTATCCGTGTAGTGAATACAAAGGCTCTGATCAGAATTGCAGTTACTGTGAAGCTGATCTGGGACTTTGTTTTTGCCTATGCAGATTGTTGATTTTCCCTTGCAGTAGCTCAAATTACTTATCAGTCATGTATGAGAATGATTAGTATGAAATTTATTTATTTTATCTTTTTTTTTTTTTAAATTATTTTCCCAGTAAACAATTTTCAGTTATGATGAGACAGCAAATTTAAGCTTTTCTGCATACATGGTATATTAACCAGAAATTACATGTATGCGAATTCAATGCAATTTGCTAAAACACAACCCAGAGCTCCTATGTGATTCTCTAGGCCACTGCACTCTTATATACTGTTTAACTACATACATGTATATGCACTGTATGACATATTGGATGTTACCATCATGTACTGCTGAAATGATATTTTATTTTAGAAAAAAATATAAATTTGAAATTTTTGTTCTTCATTTCATTAATCCTTCTAAAAAACCAAAGCTGGTATGCTTTATAACAAACAAGAAATGTGTTGATGGGCTGTAAACGCCACAATCAAATGACATTTTATGCTGCGGAGTGCTGCCTAGAATGAACTTGCAACAAAAGCACCTTGATCATTTACCAGAACTAAATGCACATTGTACCAGTCCATTTGCTGATGATTTATACCTGCAGAGTGAATAGCTAGCTGCACAAATATTTCACGATAAAACACCATTGACATTTATTTAAACAGCTAAATGGCCATTTGAGTGCCACAAATAAAATAGTAAAATACCATAGCCTATCCAAAGCTCCTTGAAGAACATGAAGAAGAGGAACAGTCAAAACTTGGGCTTTCATTTACATGTTCTTCGTAGGTTTTGTGGTTAAACGTCCAAGTCAACTATTTTTCAGTCATGTTGGCAGTTTAAAATTTTTATATGAAAGTAAATGTATAAAAATAAGCAATGATCAGGAACTGTCGCAATCATTAATTAGGTGTCCTCGATGACCAATATACATGTACTATTGTACACCAGTCATTTGTATCCCCGGCCCCCTAGGGCCAGAGATAGCGGGGACTCAGCGGGGCTGAAGTGCCAGGTTTTAACATCTGATGAGTCCCATGGATGTGCCGGGGACAACTCGCAGCTGTTGTTCCACATTATGTCGGCCTCCGGGGAGCCGGGGCTTTTAGCAGGGATTTTACCACAAATCTGGCCCCGCAGTGCTGGGCTTTTAACAGGGCTTTAAAGATTGAAAAGTTGAAAGCCCCGCTAATCCCCGGCCCTATGGGGAGCCGGAGATACAAATGACTGGTGCATTATGTTCAACAAATGGGCAAAGATACAAACACATTTAAACTCTTGACGAAACCGCTGTTGTGTAGTGGTTAAGACACTGGCCTGACTAAGCAGGGGTCATGGGTTCGATCCCACCCCGGCTTCACTTTTTTCGGCTGGGACTTTAAACAGAAGCCCCTTCTCCGAATGACCTTAAGCTGCTGTTGTGTCGTTAAACCCCAACAAAAACGGAACCTTTTGATCATAAGCAGAACATAGTCATGTCTGTGAAATCTTGACTAGCCTGGTTATGGGGCATGTGTTGATTCTTACTGTAACATCCCAGTCAACAATTTTAGTCATGTCGGGACATCCAAGGAGTCCTTAACTTTAGTATGTAGCTATGTCAGCAATCATGGAGTGTATTGCCCAGACTCAACACAGTGGTGTTGGTTAAAAACTATTTATTTTACACGAAATTCAGACATTAACAGATTTAGGGTAGTTCTTACAGAATACAATGAATTAAATACATGTATATACCTCTTTTGGTGGTGTTGCATTCAATGCTGACTGGATTTTCAGCAACTTGTCTTTCAAAGGAAGTGGTGTGTGTGGCTGGGAATTAGTGGGTGGGGATTCTTTTGGCTTTGTTGGCTGCTTGGTCGTTGAAACTGGCGAGGTGAATGGGAGCTTTCCGGGGAGCTTTCTTATGATTGTCTAGACTCGTACACTCAGCTGATGAGTACAATCTCCGTGGAGCGAAACGTCTCTTCACCATTCCGAATGTACTTTCAGCCTCGTGTCCATCCGTAAAACAAGATGGCGAAAACAAGTGGTTTTTACACACCGATTGTTTTACATAGAATTCCATCGTTAATAGAAAGAAATGCTCACCGACACTTCGCTATTTGATGAAACACATATTTAAATTTCTTTCAATAAAATTTTCTCCTCAAAATTCTGCGTTTTCTTTTTCTAACAGATTCATTTTTCAGCTGTTTGTCATCGTGTTCACTCGTGTCGGGCCGTTTCCGGAACGAGCCGAACACATATGCCGACGTTTACGGAAACTGACGTCGAACATTAATTTATTCCAGTTGAAAGGTCAGGAGTTGGCCTTGTCCAATGATATGCACGTATTTCTAAAAATGACGTCAATCAGGTCGGCCATTTTGAATTCGGCGCGCGGCGTTTGACGTCAGCAACACGCGCTGCATTTCACTAATTGGTCAATTAAATATTAATTGACAATTAACTTTCCATATATGGAAATGGTCGGAAGTCAATTCTCGGCGTAAACATACGAACATATACGGACGATTTAGTGCACTGAAAGAATGACAACCAGAAGTTTTTAAACGAGAATAAAACCGCTAAAAACGGACAAAATATGTTGGATTTTTTTTCCAAAAGCACATTAAACATGTTAGTAATGCATTGGTGAAGTGTATTCTTCTTGATTTATCTTGAAAAAGTTGCAATTATCGACACTTCGTTTCACCATTGAAAAGCCAACTGGGATCGCAACGAAGGGATATGGAACATATATGTGTAATATAGCGGAGTGAGATCTCGCAACTAATGATTGTCCGTCTCGTCTTCTGTTCAGGCCAAATCACTTCTTTCTTACTGTTCACTTTAGGAATAATAGTTGGCAAATTTCGTTTGTCCCCGTCCACGAAATGTCTGCTGCAAATTGCTACATCGTTTATTTGATTTCGGTTGGAAATGTCCGCTCGAGTGCTGAGAATTTTATCCTTCCAGGCATTCTTCACATTTTCGTCCGTCAATGTCGCTAAATAGAAAAACTTCACGCCGGCAGATTTAGCGTAGCTTTTCTCTGGGCATCCGCCGATAGCACAGGAATATTTTCCCATCTTTATTGGTAGAATTTCACGGATAATCCATTATCTTAATTACATTACGCTTCGATTCACTTGATTAGTCCGCCATCTTGTGTAAAGTTGTACCCGTGAACGAGATCCGGATGTAAGCTTGATGACGTCATCGCCATCTTTTCTGATAAGCGGAATTGACTAATCCGCCAATTAGTCTGCTATTCACGCTTTCAAATCCGACACGTGCGCAGTGGAGCAGTCTACAATCTGTACCTTAACAGAACATCGAGTCTTTTCGACCCAATATAATATAAACATTATCACAAAAGGACAAATAATAGAGCCAACAGTACATCACGAAAAACAAACCATATTAAATAATTATTCTCACGAATAGACAGTCAATTAAAGCATTATAATAAATTGCTGAAACATGAAGTTTGAACATTCTGTAATTATACTTTAGAAAGCAAAACAACAATATGTATCGAAATAAATGGGGGCGAAAAATATACGTCTCCCACAGACCATGAACTGAAATGGCTGGACAATTTACGCATTATGGCCAATAATCTCACTTTTCAATTCAAAACTTTAATACCATTCTAATTGTTAAGTAGCACAATTGACCAAACAATTGATTTTCATTAATAGAATATAATATAATTTCAAAAAAAAAATAATTTGGACAAATAAACAGTCTTTCATAAACGGACTATTTTGTCCCTCGGACGAATATCTATAGTAAGTTTTGCAAAACATATATGACATCTATAATTATTTAGGGAGTGAAGAGCTTTGAGTCATAAAAACTTGATAATCAGCCAACTAATGTGTAATATTATGGCAAAAATAAACAAATCGCCATCTTGTATCAATAGGCACTATTTGCTTAACAAGGTCACACGTGTTTAAATGTGGTTTAATGTCTCTTTGGAAGTAATATAATATTATAAAAGTCTTATATAGTCTTATATTATTTTATGTAGTACATTTTTAGTACAGGTTAATTAGTATAGGGGAAAAAATCGAAATTAATAATTTTTTTTTTTTTCAATAAACATGTTTAAAATTTTTACTACTATAAATATGCCGACATTAAGTATTAAATTTTAATTCGGACCAACAGCTCCCCCAACACCTCAATTACAAAAATCGAGAATCCGATTTAAGCCGCCATCTCATCGAAGAAGCTAGCTGCAGTTGCATCCCTTTGTCTTAAAAAAGTATTTCCAGACCTAACTTTTAAATCGCGCTGAAAAACACATGGTTAACAGGTTAACATTACATAATACACTCACCCTGTAGTTTACTGGTTTAAAATTTCCTGGTCTTCCATGGCCTCTGTATTAAATATTGGCGATACGCACGGTCCCTCTTCCTCATCGCTAAAATCGGGTCAAACAGTTATTTCGACGTTTCAAAAATTACCAAATATTACCAAAATAACGGTATCTCGTTTTTACGTCTTGTTAAGCTCGTAATTTTTTAAAACTTCTGAAGTTGTTTACGTTGTCTAAGATTTATCGTTATAACGATTAGTGTCATCACGACATAACAGCTAATAAAGTAGCATTATCGAGATGTCATCTTGTTACTACTACTTGTTTTCTAGATCTACCAACTTGTGAAGTCGTAGTTTCGAATTTTATCTCGTTATTACAACTTGTCATCTCGTAACCTCTACTTTTTAAGTCTTAGTTTCGAATTTTACCTTGTTATTACAACTTGTCAACTCGTAACCCCAACTTGCGAAGTAGTAGTTTCGAATTTTATCTCGTTATTACAACTTGTCGTCTCGTAACCTCAACATGTGAAGTCGTAGTTTCGAATTTTATCTCGTTATTACAACGTGTCATCTAGTAACCTCAACTTGCGAAGTCATAGTTTCGAATTTTACCTCGTTATTACAACTTGTCATCTATTAACATCAACTTGTGAAGTAGAAGATTCGAATCATCTCGTAATTACAACTTGTCAACTCGTAACCTCTACTTGTGAAGTCGTAGTTTCGAATTTCACCTCGTTATTACAACTTATCATATCGAAACCTCAACTTGTCATCTCGTAAGCTCAACTTGCGAAGTAGTAGTTTCGAATTTTATATCGTTATTACAACTTGTCAACTCGTAACCCCAACTTGCGAAGTCGTAGTTTCGAATTTTATCTCGTTATTGCAACTTGTCATCTCGTAACCCCAACTTGCGAAGTCATAAGTTTTGAATTTTATCTCGTTATTACAACCTGTCATCTCGTAAGCTCAACTTGCGAAGTAGTAGTTTCGAATTTTATCTCGTTATTACAACTTGTCAACTCGTAACCCCAACTTGCGAAGTCGTAGTTTCGAATTTTATCTCGTTATTGCAACTTGTCATCTCGTAACCCCAACTTGCGAAGTCATAAGTTTCGAATTTTATCTCGTTATTACAACTTGTCATCTCGTAAGCTCAACTTGCGAAGTAGTAGTTTCGAATTTTATCTCGTTATTACAACTTGTCAACTCGTAACCTCAACTTGCGAAGTTGTAGTTTCGAATTTTATCTCGTTATTACAAGTTGTCATCTCGTAAGCTCAACTTGCGAAGTAGTAGTTTCGAATTTTATCTCGTTATTACAACTTGTCAACTCGTAACCTCTACTTGTGAAGTCGTAGTTTCGAATTTTATCTCGTTATTACATCTTATCATATCGTAACCTCAACTTGTGAAGTCGTAATTTCGAATTTTACTTCGTTATTACAACTTGCCATCTCGAACCCTCAGCTTGTGAAGTCATAAGTTTCGAATTTTATCTCGTTATTACAACTTGTCAACTCGTAACCCCAACTTGCGAAGTAGTAGTTTCGAATTTTATCTCGTTATTACAACTTGTCAACTCGTAACCCCAACTTGCGAAGTAGTAGTTTCGAATTTTATCTCGTTATTACAACTTGTCAACTCGTAACCCCAACTTGCGAAGTAGTAGTTTCGAATTTTATCTCGTTATTACAACTTGTCAACTCGTAACCCCAACTTGCGAAGTAGTAGTTTCGAATTTCACCTCGTTATTACAACTTATCATATCGTAACCTCAACTTGTGAAGTCGTAGATTCGAACTTTACCTCGTTATTACAACTTGTCATCTCGTAACCTCAACTTGTCGTTGAAGTAGTTATTGACGGGTGTTTTGTCTACTTGAGCATATTAATTAACCCATATTTGACGAATGGATTTTCCCATCATTATCATTAGGGTGAGCCCACTTTCATTTTAAGGGGCGTCAGGAGTGATTTTTAAATTTTATTCAATTTTTCGATGAAAATTCTCTAAGCAAACAGAATAGCCCTAGATGGGACGCCGCGTTCTGCGGCGTCCCATCTGGGGCTATTCTGTTTGCCTATGTCCCATAAAAGGGACGCCAGGCTTAAATGAGTTAAGTAGGCTATTGTCAATGTTCCCATGAGTTTGCGCGTACATCTTATAACTGCATTTACTGACAAGCGTTTGTATGTTCGCCCTGTGAGTTTGAAGCATTTCGAGATGGGCTGGACAGGAAAAGAAAGCCTTTATTCTTGTTGTCGGAAGTCAAGCAACAAGAGGACCAATGGTCCTGTAAACGCTCACCTGAGAACTGGGATATGCAACCTAAGCTGACCTTGCCATAAAATAGGTTAAGGTCATCCCGGGGTCATGATTTATACAAACTTTGTAGAGCTGTATTCGTTGATGCTTCCGGCCAAGTTTCAAAATCCAAGGCCTTGTGGTTCTGAAGAAGATTTTTAAAGGTTTTTTTTTTTTTACTATTTATAGCCATGGCAACCATCTTGGTCATGTGACCTTGACCATTTATATAAACTTTCATTCTCCCTTCCTAAGAATACTCAACAAGACGTTTGGCTTTGATTGGCCAAGCAGTTTCAGAGAAAAAGATCTTTGATTATTATGGTAATATACATGTATATTGCCCGGGGGTGGGGGCAGACTTGCCCCTGAGGTCCTTTTTTTCAGAATCATAAATATTCAGTCCATTAGCCCATTTCCATAATGTTTTTCCTGTCAAATGACATTTCGACAATTTTCCCCATTCAAATGCATGGGCGACCTATGTTGACCTTGCCGTAAAATAGGTCAAGGTCATCCCAGGGGCATGGTTTATATAAATTTTGTACAGCTCCTCCCCCTGATGCTTCATGGCAAGTTTCAAAATCATAGGCCATCTGGTTCTGGAGAAGAAGATTTTTAAAGGTTTTTGCTGTTTATAGCCATGGCGGCCATCTTGGTCATGTGACCTTGACTACTTATATCAGCTTTCATTCCCCCATCCTAAGGATACTACATAAAAAATTTGGCTATGATTGGTTAAGCGGTTACTGAGAAAATTAAGTTTAACATTTAATTTGTAAATGACCTTTGGCTTGACCTTTAATACTCACATCACTTCATTAGCTCAACATGCTGTCTGTATCTACCAACTTTCAGGTCACAGGCTACAAAACTTCTTGAAAAAAAATCAATGTTTTCACTTTTTCCATTGAAAAGCCTATGTAACCAAAACTGGCTTTGCCGTAAAATAGGTCATGGCCAACACAAGGTCATGATTTATATAAAGTATGATGGGCCAGAGTCCCCGATGCTACATACCAAGTTTCATTGAAATTGGTCCACCGGTTCCAGAGAAGAAGATTTTTTATGGTTTTTACCATATATGGGCATGGCGGCCATCTTGGTCATGTGACCTAGATCATTTATATAAACTTTTGTTCCCCCTTCCTAAGGATGCTCCACATGAAGTTTGGATTTGATTGGCCCAGTGGTTTCAGAGGAGAAGATCTTTGAAATTGTGGACGGACGACGGACGACGACGGACGACGGACGGACGCCGGAGCATGGCCATCCTATAAGCTCACTTTGTGAGCCGAAGGCTCAGGTGAGCTAACAAGCAATCGGCATTTACCATGGACATTACTTTTCAAATGACTAGCATCTGAAGGTAGCCCCATATAACATAAATTACGCATTCAGTTCTTCTGTAACTTCTTGTGAATGCATGGTAGAAAGATCCAAAAATGATTTTCTAGTTATTGTTACCTAAAATGTATCAGTCTGTGCAGCCCAGCCCGTCAAACATCCACCCGCCCGGAAATCGGGTAATGAAACGGCTTCAAAGGGTAACTTTAGAACTATCATCAACCCGACTGCCACAGCGATTTAACCGTTATCAAAAATTAGATTAAGAAATGTTTCAACTTTTATGCCGCTACATCTGTACATCACAAAAGGGTCAACTGTAGTTCGGTGTTGAAGACACGCAATAATGCATTATGGGTATTTGCGGGCACAATGAGTTCCTGAAAACCGGAACTGAAGATATTTGTGAATAGATATCCTCGTTCTCTGCACTCATCGGATTCATGGGATTGCAACTCGTGATAATCACACTGTCAACTCCCACTAGCAAGTCCCTTTTTCTGGCTGCTGCCACCCAGCGTACCCTGACATGACCCAAGCAGGGCAGGTTCACAATCTGCGGTCACACTACACCCGCTTTAATGTTTTGTGAATTCAAATTACATCTTATAGTTGCTGAAGAGGTCATTTCGGCGTTCGCTATCATCTAATATAGTCGCATAAAAGAAATGGACATTTCACCCAACAATTGGTGTCATGCTAAGGTGACTTATTCATTTCTTTACATACTAAATTTGTTGACACCAAGAAGAAAGTGACCCAAAAGTCATTACAGTGTCACCAACAATGGTCTCAGAAATGGTAAGATAGGGTGAAAATGTTGATAATGAATATTGAATATGTACCGCCTGATTATAAACTAGATTGTCAGAGCGTTTCATATTAATCAGTTAATGATGTGGTTTAACGGGGGTAGCGTCAACGCCGGGTACATTTCCGTAACGATGTATTTGACTTTGTATATGATGAGATAAATTAAAATTTAATATACAGGTATTATACAATGTCGATAGGCCTACTATGAATATTCTGCAGAAAAAAAAACTGTACCTTTTTCTCCTTAGTAAATAAATGTAGCTTGGCTGCCCTTAAGTAAGTTACCAAAAGTCAATTAGCGAAAATGCCCAAATTTTTTAACGGCTGTAAAAATTTTGAAGCCACATTAATTAAAAGACACACATATAAATTCGAACATATACACACATTTACGTAATGCAGGGGAAAACGCTAAACATAATACCGAACATAGTTTGAAACGACATCTCCATAAGCGAAAAAAAAAAAAAAAAAAAAAAAAAAAAAAAAAAAAAAACATCTTTGGGACGAACCGTCTTTTAACCACACGCCCCATACAAAACGGCCTTGATACGCTTATGTCGTTTTGCAAAAAACTATCATAAAACGCAATAACACTTACGCGATTGCGCTATACATTATGTTTTTGGTCATTTTCATTGTCAGTTTCATAACAAGCGGATGTTTGCTGTCATTCTGCCCTATTAGCATGTCATTTATGCCACAAATGACATTATAGTGGTCACTCAATCCAAAATATAGGTCACTGGCCAAATTTTACAAGGTTTCGCCCACATGAAGAGAGAGAGAGAAACGGAGAGAGAGAGAGAGAGAGAGAGAGAGAGAGAGAGAGAGAGAGAACGTTATTACATTCGTGTAACGTCGTCTCTTTGTCTATACTGTCTGTTATACATGGTATCCTTGCTTTAGTTGAAGCTTGGAAAGTGCCATTTAGCCTGCCCTTATGATGTCTAGAGCTTGATTGGTTGAGGTTTATCGTGGTTTGTGCCGTTTCCTTAACTTTTAGATCTCTGCTTACCGTATACGTTCTGTTTATCAGTACATTTGTCATTTTGGGATTTTCTCACTTGGGCCGCATCGTGAGAAAACCGGATTTTTGCCTAGGCGAAAACAAAGGCGCAGATCAGCTTCGCGGTAACCGCGAAGCTGATCAGCGCCTTTGTTTTCGCTACTCGGATAGTACAATTTCTCTTCTACTCAAATCCGAAATTTCAAGCTTCTAGCTCTTTTCTGAGCTTGAACAGGCCGGTTTGTGTCGGACCTGGTCGGAAACCCCGAAGACCGGTTTTCTCGCGTCGCGGCTCACTTGGGAGTTGCGCGGGACTTCGATTCTGATAGCACCAGTTTCTGTTCATCATTTTCTATTCCTGCCCTCAACATAGCCTGCAATACAACACGCTTACCCTCTTTGGTCTAGTTTCTATTTATGTTGTGGATGTAACATGCAATCAATTATGTACAACAAGAGTAAGATATGACATGAACTGCCATTGTTTAGCATGTATGTTACCTTGGTAGCTCATCAAAATCAATTAATCAAAGGTAAATATGACAGATATGTAATAATGACCAGCGCGTGAAATAATAACTGAGCCTGTGCGTGAGAAAACCAACAATTTGGGTTCTGACCGAGTCCGACACAAACCGGCCTGTACAGTCACAGAAGATGGTTAGAGGCTGGAAATTTTGGATTTAGAAAGTAGAGAAATTGTACAATCCGTGTAGCGAAAAAAAGGCGCTAATCAGCTTCGCAGTTACTGCGAAGCTGATCTGCGCCTTTGTTTTCGCCTATGCAGATTGTTGGTTTTTCCATGCGGTGGCTCATAACTGTGTTGACAAGTATTAATAGAAAGACTGTAGGTGGTGTTAACTTTAATGACATTCATCTTATGTACATGTGTGTTAATCATTTTCAGTAAGAGGCCACCTACATTCGAAAAAAAGCTGTTTATTTGGACAGAAAAATACATTTGTACATTTGGAGCTTTCACATTGCTCAGTGGAGTTGAGTTGGATTCTTCTTACCTGCTTACAGTTTAAGACGCAATATTGGAAAGATGGACAGACCACTTCAAAAGTGTGCTCAGTCGCCTTTCAAGTCAGTGAGGATCGATGCTTTCGACAGGCTCCCACAGAAAGAGTGCAATATTCGGTTCCGTCACGGAAACAAGAAAATCAGTTGAATAGCCTCGTTTCCATTTGTAGCGTTTCTGTTGGTCACCTTGAATCATTTCCCTACCTGTTATTCTCCATCATGAAAACATGTCCGTGAAATGTATACCCCCCTGAACCCCACTTTTATATAGCAAAACTGGGGTATACAGGGGTATACCTATTTTTCTTATTTTTGCTCCAAAACATAGATTGTGGGTACTCGTTAGAACCGCCTCGCCGAGGCGGTTCTAACGTGTACCCACAATCTATGTTTTGAGCAAAAATAAGAAAAATATCAAAAATTTTCCTCTGAAAATTATCGATTTTTGAACTGAAAAAATTACTGTATATCATATGGGCATGTTTTCGTAATGTTTAGAAAAACTGACTCTCTTTTGGCTGTCGCTCATCTTCAGTATTGCCAACCAATTTCAACCATAGTAAAATGACATCTGACTTTTTTTAATTGTCTTGCCACTTTATTAGCTTGGTGGAAAACACAATTTCTGGAAGAAAACAAAATAACATTTGCACTTCTTGCAGTGTCATCATTATTGTGCACTGCGCTGTGGAGAGAGCTCACCAGGTAGATGAATTTATCGACAACTTTCAATCAATCAATCAATCAATCAATCAATCAATCAATCAATCAATCAATCAATCAACCAACCAATACATCAATCAATCAATCAATCAATCAATCAATCAACCAATTTTGTTCATTCATAGTAAGTAAGTAAGTAAGTAAGTAAGTAAGTAAGTAAATACTTTATTTAAAGAGGGTAACTACGAGGCCCTCCCAGGGGTTTTGGGGATTCATGGAGAAGGGCTATTTATTTTCAGGGATTTGGGGAGAAGGGTCATTTATTTTCAGGCATTTGGGGAGATGTTGGGGTTTTAGGGAGCAGGGAGCATTGGGCTGAGGAAAAACATTTTAGGGAGCTGGGGAGAAAGGTCATTTTTCTTTCAGGGAGCAGGGAGCAAAGACCCCCCCCCCCCCCCTGGCGGGGCCTCAACTACATTTAGCATATACATAATTATGCTAAATGTAGTTTCTTCATAGAGATAATTAGTTCATTGTATGGCTTTTTATGTGCTGGTTAGTGTATAACATTTTTCTTGTTTGTGCTGACATAATGTTATGCATATGGTTAAAACATGATTTAGAACCCTTGATCCAGTAACCCCTTTGCATTTTTTCCTCTGGGCTGACTTGATCCTTTACCACTTTGCATTTTTTCCTCTGGGCTGACTTGATCCTTTACCACTTTGCATTTTTTCCTCTGGGCTGACTTGATCCTTTACCACTTTGCATTTTTTCCTCTGGGCTGACTTGATCCTTTACCACTTTGCATTTTTTCCTCTGGACTGACTTGATCCTTTACCACTTTGCATTTTTTCCTCTGGGCTGACTTGATCCTTTACCACTTTGCATTTTTTCCTCTGGGCTGACTTGATCCTTTACCACTTTGCATTTTTTCCTCTGGGCTGACTTGATCCTTTACCCCTTTGCATTTTTTCCTCTGGACTGACTTGATCCTTTACCACTTTGCATTTTTTCCTCTGGGCTGACTTGATCCTTTACCACTTTGCATTTTTTCCTCTGGGCTGACTTGATCCTTTACCACTTTGCATTTTTTCCTCTGGACTGACTTGATCCTTTACCACTTTGCATTTTTTCCTCTGGGCTGACTTGATCCTTTACCACTTTGCATTTTTTCCTCTGGGCTGACTTGATCCTTTACCACTTTGCATTTTTTCCTCTGGGCTGACTTGATCCTTTACCACTTTGCATTTTTTCCTCTGGACTGACTTGATCCTTTACCACTTTGCATTTTTTCCTCTGGGCTGACTTGATCCTTTACCACTTTGCATTTTTTCCTCTGGGCTGACTTGATCCTTTACCACTTTGCATTTTTTCCTCTGGGCTGACTTGATCCTTTACCACTTTGCATTTTTTCCTCTGGGCTGACTTGATCCTTTACCACTTTGCATTTTTTCCTCTGGGCTGACTTGATCCTTTACCACTTTGCATTTTTTCCTCTGGACTGACTTGATCCTTTACCACTTTGCATTTTTTCCTCTGGGCTGACTTGATCCATTACCACTTTGCATTTTCGCCTCAGAGCTACCATTCTTATCAATGTCACGAATCTGCATTGAGGCGCTCATCTAGCCATAGGTTTCGTTTGCAACCTCCTTATGTCGAATAACTTGTCATCTAAGCGGTACCTGAGTACCCAGTAAAAGCTCAGTAAACCCAGTATCATTTTCCTTCATTGCAGTTGAATGCATAGCAGAAAAATGTCCACTTTTCTAAGACGGCCTCTTACTGTTAGAGAACAAAAGCTTCCTTTGAAACTGGCCACAGTGGTGGCACCCGATCTCTTTGGATCATCAACGGATTTCAGTATATCGGGCAATCTTATCTCAGCAAAACACTGTATTTCTTCTACCTTCATTTAAGTCAGAAGTCTAAATGTCTCTGATCGTTGTCTGAACCGTCTTACAAATATTTCTGTAGGCTGTCTTCTTGCAAATTGAGCTAGAATCATCTTGATGCGCCTGGAGAATTGGGGTCTTTTCTTTAAGAAATCTGATTGTCTTCATCATTCTCGCCAAGGCATTGAGATGTACCAAAGTTGTTGCAGCCAAATCGCTTTATGAAAAACATTCTGAGCTGAGAATATTTGCACCCAATTGGTTGCAACGTATCATATATAAGAACTTAGTTCAGCTTTAAGGCGTCCAATACCGTAGGAGCTTTTTTGCTTTGACATCGCTTTCAATTTGTCTATGGCGGTCCAGCAGTCTGTACTACGCATAGTCTTTTTTTCCGCACTATGACATAGTATATGCGAAGTCAGTGTTTAGATGGGGGATGTCCTCTCGGCCTCACCCAACTACGCCCGCAGGCAATATGTCAAGACGCCTGTAGTCGGGTGTGGATGCAATGGATGACTGTAACGTCTTGTTAACAAACTCTCTGCATGTTCTACAAAATGTTGACCATGTATCGCTGTCCGACTCGCCGTTGAATCAGTGATTTCTTTCGGCTCAAACTACTGAAACAGCTTTTGCATATCTGGTCTATGCATATTCAGAGACATATGCAGACTTTTGTTTGGAGTTACCTTTTCCAAAATGGTCTGTTGTCTGAAGCTAATCAGCTTCACCCTTTCTATGTTTTGTTTTGGCACTACTACAGACGGACAGTCAGCCAAATCCAGCCAAAGTAAGTTGATGAGTTGTCTTCAAAGGCTCACGAGCCTCATCTGTCCACTACGCTGTTATATACAAGTGACACTTGGGCGTTTAATTGTAAGGGCTCATTAGCCGATTTTCATAGTATCTAGCCGACGATGTTTCCGTGGATAATTGTGGTAGCTGACAGTGCCTGAAATTGCACAAGTGTGACATGGATTCCTAAACTCTTCCAAATTAAAACACGGCCAAAACGATATATTAAAACAAATGTGCCTTTGAAAAGCTACCATCTAAGTCGCGAATTCAATCTAAAATCAATGTTCATCCAAAAATTCTTATCTATTACCCAGACTGATAACATTGCATTGACCTCTGTACCCAACTTTATTTGGCGACTGTCAATAGTAATAAATTTCAACACAATCATTACATCATAAAACGGAAAGGTCAGTCTGGGGTAATTTTGGGCGACCGGGCGCGACGAAATCGCGGGCAAAAATGAGTGTGCACATTTGATGAATTAATCACACACGGTTTGGTGCGCAGAGTTAGACCAGCGTCGGGTGTTGTCCTAATATATGTTTCTGCTTGCATCAAGTAAAATTTGGATAGATGATTGGTCACCTTTTGGGGAATAGATGCTCACTCGCTTAACCGTTTTAACCGTTGTTAATTTGGGATGTTTACAAATTTGGTTCCCATCATGACAATACTTTCTTTCCACTGGTCATTGCTTCACTTCTTACCTTTTGCTTTAGGTGCGCGGCCCACCAAAGATCATCATATGTAGTCTTCTGTCATGTTCATTTTGATCATTCTTATATTGAGTTCTGATCTGAATTCTATTCCTGTCGCTGACAGCTTTCTCGTATCGCACTGTTACATAATATCTCGTCTGGGTTCAGTCTTAGTTCACACCTGGTAGAGGGCGCCTCTTATCGTTCTTTTCATCACATTTTACTGTTTACAAAACGCGTCCCCAAATCGAACTTCACCCGCAATTTCAAAAGTTCATGAAATTAAAATTTTTGTTACCTACGAAGGCAATTTGGTATAACAACTAAATGAATCTGACGAGCAGACGACAACTTTCTCACGCTTTCAATGACTTTCATTAGCAGACGACACATTGGTTTCAATTGTTATCACGCATGCGCGTAATCATGCGTATTAATGAAATGACCACCAGTTTCACTTTTATGCAATAATTGCACTAGCTCTTTACTTTGCTATTATGTTGAAGGGTCAAGATATGTCCGTACCCGAGACATTATGAGGTGACCAGGTCGTCTGCTTTTCTTTGGTTATTCATTAATACACAAGATGGTATCAAAGCAAACAAAGTGAAAGCGACAGAAGAAATGAGCGAAAAGATTTTCCCATCATAATATTTCTGTGTCCTGCTTTCAGCTTCCAACTTGAAGACTGGCCAAATTTTGCATATTGGTAGGCACCCATTCCTACTTTTTTGAATTTTACATGTCATTCTCCGGGACTTTTGGTTTTATTTCAACAACACTTATCTGTTTCATCAAACGCTCTGGTTTCAGTATCAGATTTTCGTTCGATCCCAATAGGCCTCCAATAGGCAGCACATCTAATCATTCCATCTATTTCAGTCTTTGACAGTTTGGGTATTTTCAAATGTGTTCAATTTTGTTTAAATATATCTAACCATAATGCTGAGCCATAATGACTTAAGTAGCCTATTACGCCCTTTGCCAGTTGCGTTTAGTGTCTGCCAAACGCCTTTCCAGTAACCATTGCCATGACTTCTTTCGAAAGCCCATAAGTTGGGTTTCTGTCATTGCGTTTGTCATGCTTTTCTTTGCGTCTTTAATGCAAGAGAAACTACCAAGGCTCGGAAAGAAGGGAGTGGAAAATGACAAAGATTCTGTGTGATGTAAACTGCAGGACAGATCATAGTTTGGTTGTCAGCAAACTCAACCTTAGAATTCAGCTTTAGAGGCGACCTGAAGGAAAGAAAATTCTTAGGAGACTGGCTGACTCAAAACTGAACCAAGACAATGTAATGCATGATTTTTAAATGATACCTGCAACCAACCGTGAGCAATCAATCTCAGTTCAGAGGACCCTAGAAGAACAATGGAAGTTCTCCATAACGCAATTAATTCTTTAGCTGCTACTACTTTAGGACACCAACTTAGTTTCGCAAACATCGAATCTCGTTTGGCGAGAATGACGTAGAAATTTAGAGGATTCTTGGTGAAAAGACTGACTGCATAAGGCACGTCAAGATTGAAGTATCCAAAGCAGCCAACGGTAATTATCATTTGTAAGACAGATCAGAGCAAGCTCATGAACATGAACATTGTAACTTTATTGCATATAAACTCAGGACATACATGGATGGCGTAAGAGAGCATGATACATACATGACAAACATACAAAATACATATGATAAGCAAAGTATAAGAGCCATATTGTAACAAAACGGTAGGCCCCTTGCAATCCAATGGCCCAAAGCAGATCTGACATATCACCAGACTGATCCAACTCATGACTGCAAACAGAATTACACCTTAGCCTTCTTTATGTGAATCAAGTAAACTCATAAGAGCAGACTGACCTGATGCCATCATAATCATTTCAGAAAAACGAGATAATTTGTGTAGAAGTGTTACATTTTCAAAACATAATAATTCCCAAAATTTTTATAATGTTTGGTCTCTTATAAAAGTATGGTTTAAGATTGTGTCTTCTTTCTGATTCAAAGTAATTTACATTTGAAAAAAATAATGAAATTCATCACCAATATCATTAGAATCACAAATCGTACATTTTCTGCCTTCATGAGGAATGTTTTCCCAACGGCCAGTTTCAACTGGAAGTCTGTGGTTAGTTAATCTAAACTTCAGCAGTACTAAAGAGTGTTTTTTGTTGTTGTTTTTTTTTTACTTAATTTACATAAATACTTTTCAAAATTGACATTTGTTTTGAAAAGGTTATAATTTTTACCTGTAGAGGATGTACAACATAGTGACTTTAGAATGCCACTCTTGAATATACAGATCATGAAGTGTTGTAGAAATTTTACCATTTTGATAATTTTCGGATTGTCAATGGGTTCTTTTCTGTAGGAGATCAACACCCAGAGACATGTTATACTCCTTGCTGAGATTGAAAGAGGAATAAACTCAGTGCTTTGCTGAAAGAAGACTTGCATGATGGATTGAACACTATTCTAGCCCATTACGAAAACTTGCCCATGCAATATACATAGATTTTTTAAGAGGAAAAAAATTGAAAATTTCATCAGAAAATTTTTGTTATTTTTCTTCGTTTTGCTCAAAACATAGATTGTGGGTACACGTTAGAACCGCCTCGCCGAGGCGGTTCTAACGAGTACCCACAATCTATGTTTTGGAGCAAAAATAAGAAAAATAGGTATACCCCTGCATACCCCAGTTTTACCATATAAAAGTGGGGTTTGAGGGGGTATACTTTACACGGACATGTTTTCATGATGCTAAAAGAGTTCTGGAATCGCCACACTGCTTAGTACAAATGGAGGCATCCTCGCAGATAAAGATGCTATCTTGGAAAAGTGGGCAGAACACTTTGATAGCTTTGAGTGCAATTTTCTTTTAATGAACTTCCAAACTGTCGTAGAAACAAGGAAAGCAGTTCAGCAAGTCCAAATGCCTGTCGAGGTCTATTACACTGGGGTGGACTACCTGTGACGAAGGAACTGGGTGTTTGCTACATGTTTACCAATTATGAACAGAATAAATGACCAATCCTGTATCTAAAAAGACCAAAGTTCAATTAATATACCTTACATAGTTAATCTCCAATTCAACTTTTGATTATGCAATTTAAGAGATATTATGTAACATAATCCTATTCCTCTTGGTCCCGTGCCACAGAATATGTAATGAAACATAATCGACCTTTAAAGAGCAAGGGATATTTACAGTTTTAACCAGTTCAAATTTTAAACGTATCTAAAACGTGTCTAAAACGCATTGTTTTAAGATAGACCTACAGGTCCCTCTCCATACAAGATACAAGATACAATACCTTTATTACGAATTTTCGGCCCACATATGGGGCATATACAGACAAGGCATATAATGGCAAGAACAATACATAATCAAGGAAAGAATTCCAAATGACAGACTACCATATGACCTTATTTGTCTAGTGGGGACTTGCATCAGGAAAACATGTCCGTGTAATATATACCCCCTTGAATCCCACTTTTATATAGTAAAACTGGGGTATGCAGGGGAATATCTATTTTTCTTATTTTTGCTCCAAAACATAGATTGTGGCTACACGTTAGAACCGCCTCGGCGAGGCGGTTCTAACGTGTACCCACAATCTATGTTTTGAGCAAAAATAAGAAAAATATCGAATTTTTTCAGCTGAAAATTTTCAATTTTTAAAGCTCAAAAATCTATGTTTATTGCATGGGAAAGTTTTCGTAATGGTACACAAACGGCGCTACCTCATAAACACTTTTTATTTTGATGTTATCAAGCTTATTTTGGTCATCTTCCATTCACTCAACACAATAATTTCCAGTGTCCCATGAGCAATAATATTTTGAGAAGGTTTTCAAAATAATGTATCATTCTTTCTGGCGTTATTTTTGTTGTCGGGTATATATTGATGCATTATGTAGCTTCTCTTTATTTGCCTTTTCTTTATAGACGGATTTGGTTTTGTTGCCTTGTGACGGAAAACAAACAAACAAATAAATAAATAAATAAATAAATAAATAAATAAATAATGTCAACCTGCCAAAACATTGTTAAAGAAAGGAGAGAGAACAAGTAAAAGCTTTTTTTATTTAAAATAAGTTAAAGCACTCAAATGTTTGGACTAAATTTGACCGTGTTTATGAACAAGGGATATCGTAACAAAAATGAATCCATTGTGTAACTATCGCATAATGTTTTGAAAAAGTTACGTCTTAAGGTGGGATTTAATGGTTTTAGGAGGGTCATGACCACCGGTCAAACAAATTGTGTGCCAAAAGATCAAGAAAAGTTATTGAATGTGCGGTAATAAATGAGCCGCCACATGGGAAAACCAACAATCTGCATAATGCGAAAACAAAGACGCAGGTCACCGCAAAGCTGATCAGCGCCCTTGTTTTCGCTATACGGATAGTACAATTCCCCTACTTTCTAAATCCAAAATTTCAAGCTTCTAGTCAGCTTCTGTGACGGTACAGATCAGTTTGTGTCGGCCCTAATGGGAAACCACATTGTTGGTTTTCCCACGAGGCGGCTCAAATTGTGCAACCTGTAATACCGGTGGCAAGGCGCGAAAACTTACCTGTGACGTTACTTGACTGAATGGCACATTTTGAAATATTTCCCCTATTTCGAAGGACAAAAAAGTTAGAAATGATTTCTAGACGGTGGACGAGGAGACAATACAATTCGCAGTGTTCAGCCTTTTCACTAACTTTTGAAGTAACAGGCTGAAAACTTCAAGTAGAAGGCAAAAATAGGGTCATTTAAAAGAAATACACTGTGAATATATGAAAAGTAGGAGGCTGAACATTCATAATAGAAGGCAATTTAGCCTCCTGCCGCCTGCTAATGAGAAGGCTGAGTGTTATATGCAATTTAAAAGGTAAAACAACAAACACTAGAAATGTGTGTTTGTAAAACACAATGCCCCCAACTGTGTGCTTGACCCTACCTGGCAAAGCATATTTGTTACATAGAATGCAGGCGTTTTGCAGACTCTGCAAGTTAAAAAGGGAGTAAAAAATTCAAAATTCCGTAGTTCTGTCAAAATTTGGCAGAATGTTTTCAAAAGTTTATCAGGCAGCCCCAATCAATATACCAAATATGAAGGCTCTACCTCGAAACAGTTTTTGAGATATCTTGCACCCAAGATTTTCAAATTCTGATGTGAAAAATAATACGGGTCGACCATTTTTTTTTTCTGAAGAAATCTGTTTATGAAACTTCAAAATCCTACCATTCACCATTCAAAGGTTTCGAATTTCACCTAAAAGTGGACTAGTCTCAATCACAATTTCAAAATTCCGTAATTTTGTCAAAATTTGACGAAAAGTTCTCAGAAGTTAATCAGGTGATCTACTCCTCAGCCCCAATCAGTATACAAAATAAGAAGGCTCTAGCTCAAATACCTTTGAAATATCTTGCACACAAGATTTTCAAATTTCGTTTTCAAAGGCACATAACTCAAAAATGGGCATAACTCAGACATAGCAAAAATACGGGTCAACTATTTTCTCATGAGGAATATGTAAATCAAATTTCAAAACTCGAGCATGCAGCAGTCAAACATTTGAAAAAGTGTAATGCACGCACGCACGCACGCACGCACGCACGCACACACACACACACACACACACACAAGCCGTTCCAGCTTTTTCCAAAGTTGGGGACATAAAAAAACAGGGACCGGCGCAAGCAGTGCCAAATCCCACACCAAAAAATCAACTTTAGAAATCGACAAAACATGATGACAAATAAGAGAACAACAGGAAGCTTTTAAAGTACCTTCCAGTAGCAGCTTATCAAAAGCGACTTCACACATGCTGCTGGGACTTGCTGGCTGTGTATTTTCTGTGTCGTATCTTGGTAGTAGGCCAGGCTCGTGTCATGTTTCTGTGAATGAGGGGGCGGAGGCCCTCCGTGATTCATAGCTTTCTCTGATTTGTAAGTTTTAGGTACGAGTAGCTTTTTCCTTAAAAAAAAAAAAAAAAAAAAAAAAAAAAAAAAAGGTATGCCATTAACGATGATAATATTTTTGCGTATGCCGGAAGAGACTGTATCTGACAACTTTACTTCAGTGAGTTTCGATATTGATTGCGGTGGTTAGAATCCACTGTCGTAAATGTAAGAAAACAAAATACATGTATGACTTTTTTGGTCGACAGACACCTCGTGTGTTCGGGGTTCTTGACAACATTAACATTTGCATCAATGGTGCAACACACCATGGGTATGTTAAATGTCACACCATTTGAGCCGCCTCATAAGAAAACCAACAATTTGCATATGCGAAAACAAAGGCGCAGATCAGCTTCGCGGTAACCGCGAAGCTGATCAGCGCTTTTGTTTTCGCTACACGGATAGTACAATCCCTCTACTTCCTAAATACGAAATTTCATGCTTCTAGCTGTCTTCTGTTACTGTGCAGTCCGGTTTGTGTCGGACCTGGTCGGAAACCACAACGTTGGTATTCCCACGAGGCGGCTCATTTGGAGAATGTACTGTCTCTGAAGAAAGGTACATAACTCTAAAACTCTACAGAAGTGGCTACTAACAAAAGTGCTCGCCCATAGGCTTTTGTACACCAAACAGCGTATCACAGTGTTTGTTTGTATTGAGTTTTAACGTCCCAGTCAACAAGTTTTGAGTCATGTCGGGACGGATCCACCGCTTCATGGAATTTAACCAGTACTCTAGGGAGTAAATGTGTCTTGCTCAAGGACACAACACGGTGACCCTTGTGGGGATCGAACCCAGGACCTCTCGATTCGGACTCCGACGCTCTACCACTAGGCCCCCGCGCTCCCGTATATCGCAGTGTTACATTTGAAGAACGTTCAGGACTGGTTATCAGTGGGAGAAAGACTTTTGTACACTCAGTCAGGTAAACACAAAGAAGAAGAAGAAGAAGAAGAAGAAGAAGAAGAAGAAGAAGAAGAAGTTAAAACTACTTAAAAATACAGATAATGATAAGAGGATAAA
Source organism: Rugalucina vietnamica (assembly GCA_964017185.1). NCBI lineage: Eukaryota > Metazoa > Mollusca > Bivalvia > Lucinida > Lucinidae > Rugalucina > Rugalucina vietnamica. The sequence goes on from OZ024872.1 coordinate 3,943,140, forward strand.
TGTTAACCACGTCTGTCCGGTCATAAGACACTCGATAATCAATTAAACATTCGATAGTCAATTGCCGTCATGATTCATATTTAAGGATTTCCTTTGCACCAGCATCATTTGGTCACACTGTGATAAAACCACTAGAAAACTATAAACCCACACTTTGACGAAAGCTGACCGTGCCAGATGGACTCGATGCCCGTATGCAGAAAGGGAACCCCGCAGCCCATCCTCCGACATACTTAAGACGTCCTGCGCACATATAGTGGCTATAGTATCTAATGCTCATGATTTTGGACACATAAATGTGGAAGGCCAATTGATCGTTATGTTACAATATTTAACTGCAGTAACTTATCTTTTCTTGTACTAGGACGCTTACCACCATTTTTGGTCATTTTGTAAAGATCTGCAAATGCTAAGATTTTTAGCGACCAATTACATCATATGTCCGAACAGTAAATGATGTGACTAGACAGTACTGGTCAGTGTGAACAGACAAGCGGTATGAATACCATAATCCGACTTACATATTAATGGTCATGTGCAATTCATTCGTGTGTGTTTCTGAGAAGATACAAACAAAACGGATCTAAAATATGGAAAACCACCGTAAGATCGATTTATTCATTTAGTTTTATTCTTCCTCTTCCTCTTTGCATATTTTGCTGTTTGTAGATTTAACTGTCGTCTTTTAGTCTTTTATTTGGGCTGTGAGAAATGCATAAGCTGGTTTGCTTGTTCTTCCAAGCATTCCTTAATAACACTGCATGACTGACTGACTGACCACCTGGGCTCAAGGTTATAAAACGTTTTTCATGCTCTACTCAGCTCAGCATAAAAGTTAAACTGCTCATAAATACCGAAATAGCCCAAATAAATTGAAATTTCATGTTTAGATCACCAAAGCTTGTAATTTATCCTGCTAATAAATGTTAAAATGACAACAATTGGGCCTGACAGTGAAAAGTCATTCCATATACCGTGGTATCAGCTTTATCTGTTTTCTTGAGTGGTTATATTTTGAAGCACCTTTCGCATGCCATGACATCCCTATGTCGGGTACCAGTCCCATACAATTTAGGCAATGTCCCGACACGACTATAGCTGTTGACTAGGACGTACAGCAATCATAAAACAAACAAATCACTGTATTCGTTCTAATTAGCGCACAGTGCGCTTAACTATTCAAAATATAACAATATCGTTCTTATTAGCACACATTACCAATTAGGCAATTACCATATCTATATATTTTTAGCAATTGAAACCCTACCGTTACTTCGTTTCAGCCATTTCGACTCATACACCAGACCTACTTGTTCCTGCCAAGGAGACAGCTACACATCGTGGTGGGCCTCCGCCCCCTTATTCACAGAATCCTGACACGAGCCTGGCCTACTATCCTGATACAGCTGGGAAAGTAAACACACAGCCTGTACCAGCTATTGTAAGTGTCCTCATAGCATGTATTACAAAACACGCCCATCATGCCCATGCAATATATCGATTTTTATTATTATTATTTTTAAATGAAAATTTTCACTTGATTTTTTTTTCCTCATTTTTGGTCAAAACATTTATTGTGGGTACACGTTAGAACCGCCTCGGCGAGGTATACCCATGTATACCCAAGTTTTACCACATAAACGTGGGGTTTAGGGGGGTATACTTTGCACGGACATGTTTTCCTCTTTACAAATCTGTTGAAATGTCTTCCTGTTGCTGGAAGGCGCTTCATACTGGCGTTCAGTTTATTTGACAAACTTGCTCGCGGGATTGCCCGACAGCTGGTTCTGTGATCTTGCAAAACTTTAAAGCCTTTTCATGTACGGCCGTTCCAATGCGATTCATACAGTACTTGCCTTGGTTTAGCATTACAGGACATGAACATTTGGATTCACATGATTCTGTCATGATATCAACATTCAATGATTGTACGTTTTAGGTACCATACGTTTTAGGTACCAGTCGTAAGTAAAGATATTTTAAAACGACCATCAAGGGCCTCTCCTCAGTTTTACCATAAAAGTGAAAATTAATATTAGAATATTAAAATGAACATGTAGTTTGCATTCGCAGGTGGTAACAACACAGAGCCAGACAATAACAACAACAACTCAACACAGAGACTATTTCAATATGGCACTCACTGCGATGGCATTTTTCTTCATACCTACTGGCATAGCTGCATCTGTATTCGCATACAAGGTAAAAACTAGATTTGAGCCGCCTCGTGGGAAAACCAACAATGTGGTTTCCGAACAGGACCGACACAAACTGACCTGCACAGTCACAGAAAAGAGCTAGAAGCTTGAAATTTCGGATTTAAGTAGAAGAGGAATTGTACTATCCGAGTAGCGAAAACAAAGGCGCTGATCAGCTTCGCGGTCACCGCGAAGCTGATCTGCGTCTTTGTTTTCGCCTATGCAGATTGTTGGTTTTCCCATGGGACGGCTCATTTACCAGACATGCTAGCGGAGTCAATCCATAGCGATGTTCGAACAATATTACGAAAGCGTACCAAAATGTCCACGGGAGCCCTTTTTATTCAGCCATGTTGTTTAAAGTCCCACTAAACCGCGTCTTTCTTCAGGTTACTTTTGCGTAACTCAGCGTTCGCAATTTGATTTTGAGGACAGGACTCAATTCTGATTTTGTGACCGTCCCTGGTCATTGCTAACCGAGCCAGTGCATAAGAAAACCCTACACGGGTAGAACAATACCTCTTCTTCCTAAATCCGAAATTTTAATCTTCTAGCATTCTTCTGTGACTGTACACTCCGGTTAGTGTCAGACCTGGTTGGAACCCAAATTGTTGGGTTTCTCACGCACAGGCTCAACCTTATTTTCTCTCTATTCCAGGCGAACAAACGATACAATGAGGGAGACGTAATAGGGGCTGAGAGGCTCAATAAACACGCGCGAAATTTGATCATTGCCTCTGTCATTATCTATGTGCTATGTCGTCATTATCATAATTAAAATCAAATATACTTCACATTCATCATACTGATAATTGTCTGATACATATACAGACTAACTTAAATGGTAGAACTATAAAGTGCCTTGCAACTAAAGATATGCAAGAGAATAGCACGTCCGTGAACTTTTGTATAGTAAAACTAGAGTGTAGGTACATGGGTATGCATTTTAGCTCGCCTGCACGAAGTGCACAGAGCTTTTGTTGTCACCTCGGTCGTCCGCGTTTACGTGTACGTCCGCGTCCGCGCCCGTGTTCGCGTCCGCGTCACACTTTCGGTTAAAGTTTTTAAAATTGTTATATCTTGATAGTCACTGACCAGAAACCATTCATATTTGGAACATTGCTGCATATGAGGGTCATCTGTGATTAAGTGTGAAGGGACCCGTGGGGTCGTGCCTGGGGGCGGGGCTAGAGGTCAATATCTAGAACACCTTTGTACAATGCTCAGATGCTGTGTTAGTTTCTCATCAACTGTAAAGCCTAGAACTGTCAAACCTTACATAAGGCTTCTCCTTGATGTCCCGACTCGGCACCTACATTGACCTACTGACCTTGACCTATATTTCATGCTCCAGTGACTTTGTCATTTTTGAAGCCAACCTTTAATATCTCATCAACTATAAAGCCTACAACAATCAAACCTTGCATATGACTTCTCCTCGATGTCCCGACTCGGCACCCACATTGACCTACTGACCTTGACCTATATTTCATGCTCCAGTGACTTTGTCATTTTTTAAGCCAACCCTTAATATCTCATCAACTACAAAGCCTACAACCATCAAACCTTGCATATGGCTTCTCCTCGATGTCCCGACTTTGCACCCATATTGATCTAGTGACCTTGACCTATATTTCGTGTTCTAGTGACTTTGTCATTTTTGAAGCCAACTCTTAATATCTCATCAACTATAACTAAGCCTACAACCATCAAACCGTGCATATGACTTCTCCTCGATGTCCCGACTCGGCACCCACATTGACCTACTGACCTTGACCTATATTTCATGCTCCAGTGACTTTGTCACTTTTAAGCCAACCCTTAATATCTCATCAACTATAAAGCCTACAACCATCAAACTTTGCATATTGCTTCTCCTCGATGTCCCGGCTTTGCACCCACATTGATCTAGTGACCTTGACCTATATTTCGTGCTCTAGTGACTTTGTCATTTTTGAAGCCAACTCTTAATATCTCATCAACTATAAAGCCTACAACCATCAAACCTTGCATATGACTTCTCCTTGATGTCCTGACTCGGCACCCACATTCACCTAGTGACCTTGACCTATATTTCGTGCTCTAGTGACTTTGTCATTTTTGAAGCCAACCCTTAATATCTCATCAATTATAAAGCCTACAACCATCAAACCTTGCATATGGCTTCTCCTCGATGTCCCGACTTTGCACCCACATTGATCTAGTGACCGTGACCTATATTTCGTGCGCTAGTGACTTTGTCATTTTTAAAGTCAACCCTTAATATCTCATCAACTATAAAGCCTACAACCATCAAACCTTGCATATGGCTTCTCATCGATGTCCCGACTCGGCACCCACATTGACCTACTGATCATGACCTATATTTTAAAATGCAATGGATGGTCACATACCTCATCAACACATTATAGTTTTATTCAGTAGTTTGGCTGTTTTCTGTTTCGACATGTTAAGCATAGCATCCCATGAACGAGGCAAAGGCAAGCAGAACCATATCTCCTGCTAAACATTTTGGCAGTAGATCAATGTGTTCATTGTTAGCTTATTTATGCAAATAGCTCCCTATACAAAATGCATCTACAGGCAAGGTCAACGTCACGGGTCATAGATTTTAACAAATTTAGTGGCGAAGCACAAGTCAGGCGAGCTACGCTGTCCTGCGACAGCTCTTATTCTTATATTTACTATCTCCCTTTGATTGTTTTTATTGCTTCCAAAGGATCAAACCTTTATATTTTCATTACTACAAATCCGAGTTTGTGAATGCGGTAATAATGACTCCATTGACCTTAAAGGGGCGCATATACTACTGAGTAAATACGAAAGCGAACCCATAAAAATATAGAGTGGTAGATGGTGTGGTGGATCTAATGTGTATCTATTATCTATGATTTGAGAGAAAATCAAAATATCAAAACTTGTCAATTGAAAAAATATATATGTGCATGGGTATGATTTCGTATTTAATCAGTAGTATATGCGCCCCTTTAGGGCCAGTGGCGTCTTTGGTTCAAAGAATGCATGCCAATTAAGACCATTGATATTACCCATCAGGAAAACATGTCCGTGTAATATATACCCCCTTATACCCCACCTTTATATTGTAAAACTGGGGTATGCAGGGGTATAACAATTTGTTTTAATTTTGCTCCAAAACATATATTGTGGGTACTCGTTAGAACCGCCTCGGCGATATATATTTGGAGCAAAAATAAGAAAAATATCGAAATTTTTCTGCTGAAAATTTTCAATTTTTAACGCTAAAAAAATCTCTTTATTGCATGGGCAAGTTTTCGTAATGCAGTAGATTTTTGTCACCATTTTATGTTCTTTTTTACGTAAATGACATTATTTATTATATGGCAAGTGATGAAATATAGAGAAATATGTATTAAATATAACCAATATTTAAAAAGTTATATTTTCACATGTGAAAATATAAAAAAGTTATGTTTTCACATGTGAAAATATAAGATTTGGGAATACGCAAATTACGATTCCACCGTTTCATCTCTAATTTATACATAACTAAATTTTATAATCTATGCTATTGTTGACGCAATGCACGTTCACACACAATAGCATCGTAATGACGTGATGTAATGACGTCATTTAAGGTTTTGACGTCATATGCTTTAGCGCGCAACGTTACAATGACTACATGCAATATAATAAAAAGAAAATTCAAGTTTTTGTCGTGAATATGACTTTTATTTCATCTCGTGAAGTGAAAAATTATATATTTCATTCGTGCCTTCGGCACTCATGAAATATAAAAATTTTTCACTTCACTCAATGAAATAAAACTCATATTCACTCCAAAAACTTGAATATCCTCTATATATTCTCTTCTCTTCTCAGTATAGATTTATGCCAGATTAAATGGCTATTGCACTTTCTTGCTTACATATTCGGTGAAATCTTACGAGAGAACCTTTGCTGTCAATTAGCATTGTACCCTTCCCTTGAAATATAGGGAATAGTGTGACTCTATCTCCAAAAGCGCTTCATGTTTTCATACTACATGAATCATAATACATAACTTCATTTTTTGCCCCATTATCCATTATTAATTATAATTATTATTGTATCCATGCATTGATGGTATTGTGGTATTGAATATGGCGTGACACTAAACAGAACAAGATTTTGTTTTCAGTTTTACGTCCCTTTCAAGATTATTTCAGCTCATATGAGACGGGCCAATCAGTATGTGGGGCGAAAACGGGAGAACCCCGAGAAAAATTTCCTGGTACACCCGCAAGCAGAACTTGGCTTGTCTCACATCTGGCCAGAGCGGGGCTCGAACCCACACCAGGCACAGCGGCGAGATGAACGAGTGATTAAGAAATGGCGCTCTCAACCGCTCAGCCACGCAGGTCGCCGCGTTTATCTTGTAGCAATACTGTTGTTCAATGGTGATCCAGAATATCTGAAACAATTGTAAGCTTAAATAATAGTGATCCACATACCACAAACGCATACCATGATAACTTAAATCACTCTGCTTTGTGACAATAAGTTTTCTTTGGTATAATGCTAAGTACATGTACTTTTAATAGTAACATTTTTGTAGACGACGTCAAACCTTTAGATACGTTTTGCATGATGCGTCATTTTACGCCCAATTTCTGTTGAACGACGTTTCGTTCATTCATCGTGCGAATGTTTGGTACCACCGATGCACAATGTGCGGCGTTAATTTCAAACACTTCAATAAATAGAGCATTTCAGCTTTAAAAACGTATTTGGTTTAGGTGAATATATGCACTTTCATTCATAAGTGTTCTCGCAAAAAAGCAGCTAACAAATAAAGCTTGATGCCTTTAATGTAATTCAGTATGGACGTCATATATACTACGTTTACGAGGTATGGCAGGAAAGTTCATGGACACTTCAGCTATCAGAAAAAGTAACGCGTTGTTGAAGAGGCGTTTTGCACAATTTCAAGCAGCAATATCTTATGAGTATATTTCAGAAATTTTGTGCAATTTGAAGTAATAACACGCTTGGTATGACCACTTTTCTGCTTGAGGGTAGGGCCGTGCGGGGCAGGTGTCAAAACGTGATAAAATGTGACGATTTTCAAATAAAAATAATTGTTAGATCCTTTGGAAGCAGTAAAAATACAAAGCTAGAAGATGGGCCATATTGTACAATTTCGGGTAATGAACCTTCATCAGTGACCCTTTATAAAACTGGCAGCGAAAGCCAGACATTTTGCTACAATTTCAAGAATTTACATCTGTGTAGTCTAAATCAAAGACACAAATTCCCAAAGGGACCAAATAATCAAACTACTGTTAAGAAGATGATTCTTAACATATAAAAATTTGAAATACTTCAATATATTCACTGATCCCAAAGGATCAAAAGAAAAATATAATCTGCACTATGGATGATGTACGGGGAGACTTTTTAGGACCGCCACACGGCACAACACCAGCTGCAGTAATAGCAAATGAAAATAATTGTTAGATCCTTTGGAAGCAGTAAAAATACAAAGCTAGAAGATGGGCCATATTGTACAATTTCGGGTAATGAACCTTCATCAGTGACCCTTTATAAAACTGGCAGCGAAAGCCAGACATTTTGCTACAATTTCAAGAATTTACATCTGTGTAGTCTAAATCAAAGACACAAATTCCCAAAGGGGCCAAATAATCAAAATACTGTTAAGAAGATGATTCTTAACATATAAAAATTTGAAATACTTCAATATATTCACTGATCCCAAAGGATCAAAAGAAAAATATAATCTGCACTATGGATGATGTACGGGGAGACTTTTTAGGACCGCCACACGGCACAACACCAGCTGCAGTAATAGCAAATGAAAATAATTGTTAGATCCTTTGGAAGCAGTAAAAATACAAAGCTAGAAAACTCTGTTTTTGCCTGTGAAACGGCGCGGAAGTGTGCTGTAACGTTAAAATATTTTGATCCTGAAAGAATGTTCAATCAACAACGTTTTCTGAATGTTTGGGCCTTGGCGGCAGTACAGTTTGATATTTGTGAATAAAATTTCAGAAGCAGTCCAAAAAAAATCGTTTAAAAATGGCGTACAATTTTGACGTCGGAGAACAGCCGATAACTATAAAATTGTGTGTTTTTGTTAAAGAAATCGCCAACAAACACGATGGAAATGATATAAACAACAACATAAAAGCTATCAAGTTGTCGGTTACTAGTTAACAAGTGGCAGAGTTGATTTTTGGATGCTCGATAGATCATCTATCTAAGATGATAAACGGCGGCGGAAGGGCACTCGTCTTACATTCTCAGCGAATGAAAATGGTTTCATATGTTCAACCGGTCATCAAAGAACTTGAGGACAGTTGGCATAGATCTACATTTGACAGCTGGATACACATAATAAAATTGTACCGATATCCAAGGACCCTATGTAGAATAACTCTGAAACATCGGTTAAACTTGGTACAAACATATAAAGCACTGACAGCAATAAACTTCAAGCAACGTCATTGAGACGTTGACCCTTGCCCCGCTCCCGGTTAGGGAGGTGCACATAAAAGGCTTTTTGAAGATGTCGTGTTGGCCAGATTTTCGTAAAATTTCGTCTATTTGCTCATGAAATATTTTTGCAAACCCAGATATATTCATTTTGACTGAATTTCTTTTCCTGTTGAAAATACTAATGGTGTCTACGAACTTTCCTGCCATACATCGTATAAATAAATGTTGTGAAATTAGTTGGCCAATAGCTCGTTTCACGAAGCTCTCTTAAGACATTTCTTATCTTATGATCGAGACTACTCTTAGGAGTGACTTGTGATCTATCTTAACGGTAATACATGTCTTATGTTTGAGGTTGTGACTTGCTCATAAGATTTATCTCAATTCAAGGTCAAACACAACAAACAGTTAGTTTCAAGTATGTTAAATAATAGAATTTAGTATTGGTGATAGCTCAGTGGATTTATGCAAGTAATTCAATTAGTATTTTTGCCATACTATGAGCCAGGCGATCCGAGATCGAATCCATTTTTCTCTCTTTTTTCTTTTTTTTTTCTTTCTATTTCAATATAAATACATACACTTAGATCTTCCAACTGTTTTATTGTAATGCTATAGGCTATTTCGTCTGCAAATCGAAACCAAATCTCTTTAACACGAGTGTTTCCCATATACACTGTATGATAAGGCGGCCGATCTGTTTATCATTTGGGGAAATATAGTCAATTTGCCATATTGAACTTAGGTCTAGTTATACTAGCAATTATGTATACAGTTCATTGTTTGCATTTAAAATAAAAAATGGACCCATTGGGGCCCTGAGAAATGATAGATGGGCTGCTTGTACCGCTCCAAGCAAAGCTTATACGCTACTGACTGGCTATCTGATTAGTACGAAAACACGCCCATGCAATATACAGGGATTTTTAAGTTGTAAAAATTGAAAAATTTCAGCCTCGGCGAGGCGGTTCTAACGAGTACCCACAATCTATGTTTTGGAGCAAAATAAGAAAAATAGGTATACCCCTGCAAACCCCAGTTTTGCTATATAAAAGTGGGGTTCAAGGGGGTGAACATTACACGGACATGTTTTCCTGATGAACCCTGCCTAGAAACCGTGGTTTGGTAAAACCATCCATGCACATAAGCCTTACTTTGGTAATTTATACTGAGCCAAACACAACGCATCACGATTATGGCATGTTTTCGCTCTTCAATGAAACGTAATACAGTCTACCATATATATGCTGGTCAGCAATCGCCTATGATTTAATAAGGTACAATTTGGCTTTCAAAGTATGGACCATTGAGCTCGAATGATATTGGCCAAAGCGGTTTTTTTGGTGGCATGCGACTCCAGAGATTCTGGAAGTCAGTCTTCCTTTTGGATCGTGAAAAATGATTAATTTCTTGAGACGCATAATACAGAATGTTACAACCAGATGTTGTTAGATGTGTCAATCGCAGGGCAATCTAATCCAGTGGAAATAAAGTTTATTTGTATAACATAACACATAAATCGTTGTTGCGATATAAGTTTGACTGAGTATAGTTGAAGCACGTTTTGGATGCCATGGCATCCTAATTTTGTATGAACGCCTAATGAATAGGAAGCAACGTCTCGGCTTGAACATAGCTGTTGAATGGGGCGTTAAGCATTAACTCAAACAAACAAACTAAAATAAAATGTTGGCCTTTATCAATACTGAACCAATGTATAAACAATATGACTCTGTGGCTCAGTGGTAAGCTATGTATTGGCCTTTATCAATACTGAACCAATGTATAAACAATATGACTCGGTGGCTCAGTGGTAAGCTATGTTGTCTTCTGTCCAGGCGATCCGAGTTCGAATCCCGTCTTGGTAATATTTTGTTGTGTTTCCCTTCACATAAAAACGTCCGCCATTTTTAGATTACTATAAAATAAGTTCAATCATAAGTTGTGTCCTATTGTTAGGATAAAGTTAGGACATCTTTAAGGATGAGACATATCTTAACCGAAATTAGTCCTAAGTTCAAACTTAGGATAAAATTTGTCTTAAAACGCTTTGTGAAACGAGCCCCAACTCTATTGAACATGTACCAAGAACATTGTATACCAAACAAACTTTAATCATTGTAGGTTATTTTGATATAAATTTTGATAATGAATGCACGAATGTGCTGCCGAAACACAATTATTAAAGGTTGAAATGGCACTGCCAGATTTTCTGGATTACCCTGCACGTTAAACGTTGAAGCTTCACTATTTCTGAATTACATTTGCAGGTGATCTTTGTGTACTTATCTATATGTTTAAATGTAAACTGGGGCCATTTGATTAAACTGTAAATAAACAGTAAAACGTTATGTTTGACCAATCATCACATTCTTTATTTATGCCTGGTGCATAAAGATCTGAGGGAAAAACTTTGAGTGCACACATTGATTCGGTAGTTGTCCCATAGCAAGTCTAGTATTGTGCTAAATACGTTTTCCAAATTACCTTCTGTTCTTACCCCATCTTTCAGAATGTATATATATACTCAACAAAAAAAGTTAAGGAAAATGTGTTCAAGTGCTTATTGCAATAAATCTAGTACAAAGTTAGAAATTCAAACTTTAGTATGTTATAAAGTGTCTTTTCATCTTTCCAATGAGGCCTCATTTGAACATGCAGCATCGGCAGTGGCTGGAAAAAACAGTGTCAAAGTTGGCTAGTCGTCAATCCAGTTTTCACAAAATTGCAATATTGTTTGGTTTGAGTAAAAAGTGTCAATGTAGACTTTTGCCTTAAAAGCATAGACTTTGAAGACAAGTTTTCTCATGACAACAGATCTGTGCACAAGGCAAGATGTTGAGACATGTCATCCTGCTTTTTTTGCATCAGCATCATTTTCTAGATGGGAATATCAGGCTGCAAATCACCATAGCCGACCGACAATTCTTTAATCTGACCAACAATATTCCCAATTTGGTGCTGAGAAATCAGCATTCTTATCTCCTGAAGCACCACAGCAAGAGCCTCTAGAGGTTTTGGTGCCAGAATTCCACACCAGACCATATCAAGCTGTCCCAGAATGTGTAACACTTGTTCAGTTGGAAGCATGTCTGTGGGTGGGTTGCCTAGTCCTTGACCTCAACGTTGTTCCGACGTAGGTAATCTTGAGTGATACTGGGGCAATTTCGTCTGACATTGTCTGACTGGTACCAACAATGGTAATGGTGCTGAAAATGCTTTACAACAGGTCTGCTCACCTCAGTGTGGCACTGTACAGCTGTTCACGAGAAAATGTGTCTATTGAGACATGGTTATTGTGTGAAAAAGCTCCAGTAACAATTGATACACAAATCGAACAATATGGCAATTTTGTGAAACATGGAGGTGTGACCAATCAACTTTGACATTGATTTTTAAAGCTTCTGTAAGTGCCATCATCTCAATTAAACCCTCATTTGAAAGATAAAAAGACACTTCATAATGATATGGAGTTTACATTTCATGAAATATAACAGTTCTTGTGTTACAGACCCTCAAACACATTTTCCTTAACTTATTTTGTTGAGTATATATGTGCAATTTGTATTATATGTTCTTAGTTAGTCGCAATAAAAGCACTACAGAGCTTATGTTGATTGTTGCAATATGTATGCGACTTTCAATAAAGTTTATTATTATTATTATTATTATTATTATTATTATTATTATTAAACTGACTTTTTTTTCATAATCTTGCCTTTATGAAAGGCATCAACATAATGTGATTATATCACCCCTTTTGTATTCCAAAGGACTTAAAAGTGCTTCAAAAAAAATTGAAAATCGGTTTGAAAATAAAAATTTTATGCCCCAAAATAATTTTGAATAGGGCTTTTTCCATTGCAAAAATGTGAGCAAGGGAAGTAACTATTTTCCCGGAAAATTCAAAATTGTTAATGTTTTGTTTACTCTGTACTAAACCAAAGCAAGATCATGCATTGTACATAACCTAGTTCTAAACACTTGAAATTCTTTCACAGATTTGCTAGAATTTCAATTTTAAGGTTCTTGGATTACCTCCCTTGTATATTGAAAAGGGCTATTCAAGATTAGTTTGGGTATAAAATTTTCATTAGTGAACGTTTGCGGCACTGGGATGCAAAAGGATGACAGATTAAAAATTTTCTGGAGGTGTTTCAGATAAGGATGATTTGAAAAATGTGATTTCTGAAAACGTGTAAGGACTGTAGGGTGAAAACAACTGCTGCAATGGGGTTGCAACATTTTTGACTGATTGAATGTAAAATTAAATCTATATTAAGGATAAAAGTAAGCCGCGAATGATCAGGAAATGGCGCAGTCAGAAGGAAATTCCCACTCCAAAAACCAAGATGGGAAAAATCTAAAATGACAACCAGGTGCTAACACAATGACAACATTTCCTGACCATTGCCCATTTTTTACCTTTTAATATGTCGATCATGGAGTCTTATGACTGATTGGTACAAGAATTAAAGCGCTTAAAAATTCATCACTGACAGAAACTTGCACGTTTTTGCTTTTTGAAAAGGCTCTCAGATCTATAAATGCTGCTCTCGTGGTGATAGACGTTACGTAGCAAGTGATTCGAAAATTCTGTACTGAAGAATATTTTTTTTTTCACATAAAACACACTTGTTACTGACCATGTTGAGAACTTTATGATATGTGGCACAAATGCTGACTTTTTCGCTTCGCTCCTTTTGTCTGTGGATGTTTCGCTTGGTCCAACACCAATATAGCTGTTTCAAACACTCGTTTTACTCCTACATCATTCAGTGCAGAACATTCCACATACTCCTTTGCGCCAAACGCCTTTGCAGCTTTAATCCCTTGCAACATAGTCACTGGTTGTGTTCCATTGTCTCTCATTTTGGCTAAAATATCTGGGTCATCTCTGAGGTCTGTTTTCATTCCAACCAATAAGAATGGAGTTTTAGGGGTCAGAATGCGGATTTCGGTTAACCAGTTTTCTCGCACGTGTTCTAGGGTTTCGGGATCAGTCACGCTAAAACACACCAGAAAGATGTCGGTTTTCACGCAAAAAGTTTCTCGAAAACGACGATACTCGTCCTGAAATTAAAGCAACCACACAAGTTATCAATTAATCCCCCAAATCTTTTTATTAAACAATGCCCGAAAATGTTACTTAAAAGTTTATTTAGACGATGTATACATGTGGTATTATAATATGAGGTACAAATAACTTATGCCAACAAATTTACATGGTCATCTCTGTATGATTACACGGCCTTCCTTTATCTACAAAGTTTGTATCATCCCTCTTGTTTCTACATCCGTTATTTGCAGCCCGCTTGTGACATTACAGTCCGGCGTTTTACGTAAGTCCTTGTCGAAAAAAGGCATACAATTCCTCTTTATAGTATCTGGATATCAAAGACATTGATAAGCCTTATGCTTTATAAGTTAAGCTTTTGTCAGTGTCAATATTAATGCTATATGTAAGCTTTCTTCGACGGAATTACTCAATGTTAGTTTAACTTACTGTTCCTATTGTGTCTGTGAGTCCAAGTTCAGCACTGCAGTCCCCCATATCTAGGGTCACTGGAACCTCGAATGATGCAGCTCTACTGCCTGCGGGAGAAAAAAAAGAACAACAAGACATTGCCATTACACAATATGTGTATTTTCCGAATTGCTTGAGATGTATACACTTATTGTAGGAATTCGTTACGAAAACATGCCCAAGTAATATATGCAGAATTTTCTTAAGTTGTAAAAAATTGAATATTTTAATTAGAAGCATGAATTTTGACATAATTATTTCTTATTTCTGCTCAAAACATAGACTGTGGCTACACTATGTTTTGGAGCAAAAGTAAGTATACCCCTGCATACCCCAGTTTTCATTATAAGAATGGGGTATTAGGGGTTATACAATACAAAAGCATGTTTTCCTGATAAGACGAAAAATACAAGTTGTCATGATGTTTCACATGCATTTCTATAGGTCGGCCCAACTCCTCTTTTACGGACATGACGTTCCTGGTCATTCTGTACTAGGAACGTCATGTCGTCTGAATAGTACACACGAACTGGCGGGGTTAGCATTTCTATTACTCTCGATTCTAGCTTGGTGCATATATGTTGCAGTTTTGACCATTTAAACGCTTTTTAGCAACATGGATTTACAGAGTCAAGTCCAACTAAATGGTCCCAACAGATTCTAAAACCACATAAGAGCCTGTGCATGAGAAAACAAACAATTTGCATAGGCGAAAACAAAGTCGCAGATCAGCTTCGCGGTAACCGCGAAGCTGATCAGCGCCTTTGTTTTCGCTACACGGATAGTACATTTCCTCCTCTACTTAAATCCGAAATTTCAAGCCTCTAACCATCTTCTGTGACTGTACAGGCCGGTTTGTGTCAGACCTGGTCGGAAACCCAAATTGTTGGTTTTCTCACGCACAGGCTCATAATCTTATCTAATGTATTAGGAACGGGGAGTCTAGTCTAGATAATAATTAACCGCTGCACCAGAAAACCAGCAATCTGCATATGCGAAAACAAAGACGCGGATGCGAAAACAAAGAAGCATATCCGCGTATTTGTTTTCGCTGCACGGATAGTACAATTCCTCTTCTTCTTCAATTCGAAATTTCAAGCCTCAAACCTTCTTCTGTGATTGTACAGTCCGGTTTGTGTTGGACCTGGTCCCCGGGACCTGGTCGGAACCTAAATTGGTTTTCTCACGCACAGGCTCATTTTTACCATGAATAGTTCCACTCGTATTCTCAAACAAGCTGTGTCTGTTGATCTTCTCATCCTCATCCGGGTATTTCTTATTGACAAATCTCATCAACATACACGTTTTACCCACGCCGCTGTCTCCCACCACACTGACCTTGACCGTGTCCTTGACCTCGTCTTCTGTGACCTTAACCTCGTCACTGTCCGTGACCTTGCCCTCTAGCTCAGTGTCCATGTTGGTTACTCCGTTTGATTCACCATCAATGTCACTTAATCAAGAAAATTATTCAAACTCGATACATCCGTTATCCGATTCAATGTTTCCTGCAATATTTCATTGTTTTTAATTCATCATCAATTCTAACGAATTAATGATCAGTCGTGACGTGTTTTTCTCTTCACATTTTGATATAGATACAAAAAGATCAGCCTTTAATCTATGAGAATCTGTGTTATTTTACAAGTAAAAATCTATTAGCCGGATATAACGTATCGACATTTGCATACATTAACAAAAGTTCATAATGGCTTGACATTCTCACAGCCTTCAAGAGTTTTCCTTTTATTTCTCTTCCAAACAGATGCTTTTTTTCCTTTTTAATGAGGTGAAATTGTGATTTAAAAATGGCAAGTCAAGTTTTCCTGGTAGAAACTAATTTTAGTTGTAGAACTGTCAACCTATTAAGGCGTTACTTGCTGCATATTGCTTGAATGCGTCATGGTTTATTCATCTAAAAGTCAAACTTTTTTGTCTTGTCCAGTACTTTGGGAGTTTGCATATACAGTTTGTAGGTGTAGTATTCTGACTTTGAAATAATGCAAAGGACCCACTCCAGACAAACAGACAGACAGACAGGCAGACATATAGAGAGACAAAGAGTACCAAATATATTATATGGGCCTTCGCATGAGAAATTCAACAATCTTCGTTTCCGACCAGGTCCGACACAAACTGGCCTGTATAGTCACAGAAGCAGGCTAGAGGCTTGAAAATTTGGATTTAAGAGGAAGAGGGATTGTACTATCTGTGTAGCGAAAACAAAGGCGTGATCAGCTTCGCAGTTGATCTGCGCCTTTGTTTTCGCATATGCAGATTGTTGTTTTTCTTATGCAGCGGCTTAATTATTTGTTTCACCACCAGTGTTTGTATTTCCGACATGAACACAAGTATCTTTAATCGACTTAAAAGGATGTTGGCACTTATACTTAAACGCAAAAGTTTCGCAACACTTATAAAATGCAAATTTCTTCTGATCGACTGAGGAATTTCTTTTGGTAATACTACGATTGACAAGTCCAGTTCTTTGCCTTGCATACAGCATGAAAATCAGAACGCTGCTGCTTATGGTTGCCGAGAAAACGTCAAAACTTCAAGGTTGCCCATTTTTTAAAAGTCACAGAGGTGCAATACCTTGCATTGTATGCGAAAATGAAATTTCAAACCAACGTGTGCTTTCAAAAGCAAAAAGTGCAACACGAACAAATATGGAAAATTTATGCATTGGTCGACGTTTATTACGTGTGTGTGACGTGTTTAAGTTTTTACGTAATTGGCTGTTAATAGGCAAACGGATATCAATAATCCAAACATTTTAATGGCATAATGTAGCTATCAGTACATTTCACAAATGACAAAAAGATTGCGTCCTAGCCGGGCATAATGAGTGTGTAACGACTGTTTGAAAAAATAAGCTAACGTCAACAAAGAAACGCATTAAATAACAGTGCTGCTAAACAATAATTTCCAAACATTTTTGTTGTTTTCTGCTTGTACAGACACCAGGCTATCGATTGATTTTGTTTGTTTTTCAATCGAAATAAACATCCATATTTTAGACGCAAATTGTCAAAAAACACAAACGTCACATTAACGTCAGAACGAAAACATGCGATCAAATACAGTTTATGGCAAACCATTACACATTCTGTAGGGACATAAAATAAACTTTCAAAAATATCCTTACACTGGTAATATAGAAGAAAACGAGAATGTAAATTGTTGCGTTTCTTTTGCGTTTAAGTATATAACATAAGAAAAAAAATCACAAACGCAAATCTAGTCCTTATTTGACATTGCAACCAACATATCAGGAAAACATGTCTGTGTAATATGTTCTCTCTTATACCCCACTTTTATCCAGCAAATCTGGGGTATGCAGGGGTATACCTTTTTTTCTAATTTTTAATCCAAAACATAGATTGTGGGTACTCGTTAGGCGGTTCTAACATGTACCCACAATCTATATTTTGAGCAAAAATATTATAAATGAGCCGCCTCGTGGGAAAACCAACAATGTGGTTTCCGAACAGGTCCGACACAAACAGGGCCGTACAGCTACAGAAGCAGGCTAGAAGCTTGAAATTTCGGACATAAGTAGAAGAGGAATTGTACTATCCGAGTAGCGAAAACAAATGCGCTGATCAGCTTCGCGGTTACCGCGAAGCTGATCTGCGTCTTTGTTTTCGCCTATGCAGATTGTTGGTTTTTCCCATGGGGCGGCTCAAATATCAATAAGTTTCTGCTGATTTTTTTTTTTTTTTTTTTTTTTTTTTTTTTTTTTTTTTTTTTTTTTTTCAATTTTTTCAATTGAAGAAAAATCTGTATTTACATGGACATGTTTTCGTAATGTCTTAATTACTGTCACACCCGATACAGACAAGATGCTGAGAAGCTAAGCTACGTTCATCTTAAGACCCGTGAATTAGTGATGGTTCCTATTGAGCTTACTAATAATTCGACCTGTTTAAAAAAAAGGCATATCTTAAGGTTTTTGTTTTGTAAAATTGATGTAGACATTGATGAAAGGAACTGATAGCAGAAAACCTCACCAAATTATCATGACTGGTTCCGGAGAGTAGCTTGATTTGAAATTTTGCATATTATCTCATGAATATTCATTAGTTCCACTATGACGTCATAGAAGATCATAAAAAAATGGAAATATCGTCTGAACAAACAACTAAAACAAATAATTCATCTTTTGAAAACAATTTAAAATCATTCGTACAACTTATTTTATAAATTTCAAAACTTCTTTTGACCAATTAAGTGAAATATTTTGGTTTTTAATTTTTTTCACCAAGGGAGACTACTCACACATAAACTGATGATAATGCTGTTATTTACATATGGTCCCATATCTTTTGAGCCGGTTTAGTTTTCCATAAACAAGTCCCAAGAACAAATGGGATCAGCAGACACAAAATAAAAAGGATCTAGAAAAACTTCCATCTATTCCCTTTAAGAAAACGAGAAGATATATGAATGCAAAGGTAAAAGTACACAATGATCATGAAATGGTGCAATCAGAAAGAAATTCCCACTCCAAAAACCGAGGTGGGAAAAAAAATAAACCAACAATGAGGTACTTATACTAAGAAAACACATTGTAAGCCGTGTGAGCAGCTATTTTCCCAATAGGTGGCCACTCAGTTATTCAAATTTAACTAAGAATAAGAAAACGTACAGTTTACTAGACAATGGCGAATCACTAAGAAATCTAACGCAATTATTTTAAACACGACCATGGGAATGTTAATCTATTTGATACTCAGAACATCTAACATATCTCAGCTTTACAGGAAAATAATAATTTTAATTCATTCAATTTCTTAATGGGAGATAACTCTGTTGATATGATACCTCCTGCATCAGACAATGGCGAACCAAACTCGACAATGGCGAATCAATTAGCCCTATTTTAGAAGGGAATTTTTGCACACAAATGGTGCCATCATCATGCGAGACTAAATGGTGTTCGATAATATTGTGTTAATTTGCTTTTGTGCTTTACGTTAACTGTCAACAGCAAATGCCATATCGGAAAGGTCAATTTTACCGATTTAAGCATGTCCTATTGCTTTAACGAATCAATGTAAGCCTAAAAGCAAGATGGTTAAACCACGACTTGCACCAATATTAGTTACGCAATTGACCAAACCAAATGGTTCCAGGGCAAGCCTTCAAAAGGTAGATTATCAGTACTTTGTGCACATTCTTTTCACCACACAAAGTATGATTCGCTATTGTCGAATTTACATGTACATCTTTCTCCGCTTATATCTACCTTCAATGTCAAAACTTTTATCAAAAACAGGCATATTGCACATCTAGGGATATTAGGCATTAAAGTAATGCAAAAGTGGCCATCTTCATATGCTAAGAAACGAGGTATGAAACGCATTTTATCTGAATGTTACATTTTGTGGAACAATAAACTAGGCATCTTAGTTAAGGGGTCAAGCGTTTCAGCAACCCTGATTTTATTGTCCGGTGGAATTTTGACTCCATTCTTTTACCAAACCCCAAGGCTTAGATGAAAGTAAATGACTGAGTTATAAAATAAATAATATTTGTCTAAGTTTCATGAAATTCTGCAATATCTTTACGAGTGGTTCGCCATTGTCGATGATTCTCTATTGTCGAGTCAACACCAAGATATAAAACAATAAGAACCGCCACAGAAGTATCGCATTGGAACGATCAGTAACGTTAAAATAAAATTGCTGGCGGGCTTAAATCGATTTTACATGGCCATAACCTCGCCCTTGGCTTCTGCAGTGGTTCACAATATTTAGTTAGTTGTTCGGTCCTCGTGGTGAATCTCTAACTAGTCAAAAACATATTTTATGTAATAGTTGTTAGTTTAATTATACTAATAACAAGATAATCTCCTATGTAAACTAGAGGACCATTGGTCCTGTAGCTCACCTGAGAGATTATCACATTGTAAGCTCATGAGATTTAAATTAATTGAGAATCGACCAATGAAAGTCTATGCATGGACACTATTGACCCCAGGGGCATGGCCAAATTTGACCCAGGGGCATGACTGGCACAATTTATAATGGGGACACATACAAAATATAGAAGCTCTGGGCCTTTTGGTTTCAGAGAAGAAGATTTTTGTTAGTTTTTCCCATTGTAAGTCTATGGAGACTATCTACCCCCGGGGCGTGGCCAAATTTGACCCCAGGGGCATGGCTGGCACAATTTATGTAGAGGACCATTAGCCATTGCCACATACAAAATATCAAAGCTGTGTGCCCTGTGGTTTCAGAGAAGAAGATTTTTGAATTTTTTTCCCATAGCAAGTCTATTGAGACTATCAACCTCCGGGGCCTGGCCAAATTTGACCCCAGGGGCATGAATGGCACAATTTATGTAGAGGACCATTAGCCATTGCTACATACCAAATATCAAAGCTGTGGGCCTAGTGGTTTCAGAGAAGAAGATTTTTTAATTTTTTTCCCATTGTAAGTCTATGGAGACTATCAACCCCCGGGGCGTGGCCAAATTTGACCCCAGGGGCATGGATGGCACAATTTATGTAGAGGACCATTAGCCATTGCTACATACCAAATATCAAAGCTGTGGGCCTAGTGGTTTCAGAGAAGAAGATTTTTTTTAGTTTTTCCTATTGTAGGTCTATGGAGACTATCGACCCCCGGGCCGTGGCCAAATTTGACCCCGGGGACATGATTGGCACAATTTATGTAGAGGACCATTAGCCATTGCTACATACCAAATATCAAAGCTGTTGGCATAGTGGTTTCAGAGAAGAAGATTTTTTTAGTTTTTTTCCTATTGTAGGTCTATGGAGACTATCGACCCCCGGGGCGTGGCCAAATTTGACCCCAGGGGCATGATTGGCACAATTTATGTAGAGGACCATTAGCCATTGCCACCTACAAAATATCAAAGCTGTGGGCCCTGTGGTTTCAGAGAAGAAGATTTTTTATTTTTTTTCCTATAGTAAGTCTATGGAGACTATCAACCCCCGGGGCGTGGCCAAATTTGACCCCAGGGGCATGAATGGCACAATTTATGTAGAGGACCATTAGCCATTGCTACATACCAAATATCAAAGCTGTGGGCCTAGTGGTTTCAGAGAAGAAGATTTTTTTTAGTTTTTCCAATTGTAAGTCTATGGAGACTATCGACCCCCGGGGCGTGGCCAAATTTGACCCCAGGGGCATGGCTGGCATAATTTATGTAGAGGACCATTAGCCATTGCCAAATACAAAATATCAAAGCTGTGGGCCCTGTGGTTTCAGAGAAGAAGATTTTTTGATTTTTTTTCCCATAGTAAGTCTATGGAGACTATCAACCACCGGGGCGTGGCCACATTTGACCCCAGGGGCATGAATGGCACAATTTATGTAGAGGACCATTAGCCATTGCTACATACCAAATATCAAAGCTGTGGGCCTAGTGATTTCAGAGAAGAAGATTTTTTTAGTTTTTTTTTCCTATTGTAGGTCTATGGAGACTATCGACCCCCGGGGCGTGGCCAAATTTGACCCCGGGGGCATGATTGGCATAATTTATGTAGAGGACCATTAGCCATTGCCACCTACAAAATATCAAAGCTGTGGGCCCTGTGGTTTCAAAGAAGAAGATTTTTTTTTTCCCATAGTAAGTCTATGGAGACTATCAACCCCCGGGGCGTGGCCAAATTTGACCCCAGGGGCATGAATGGCACAATTTATGTAGAGGACCATTAGCCATTGCTACATACCAAATATCAAAGCTGTGGGCCTAGTGGTTTCAGAGAAGAAGATTTTTTTAGTTTTTCCAATTGTAAGTCTATGGAAACTATCCACCCCCGGGGCGTGGCCAAATTTGACCCCAGGGGCATGGCTGGCACAATTTATGTAGAGGACCATTAGCCATTGCCACATACAAAATATCAAAGCTGTGGGCCCTGTGGTTTCAGAGAAGAAGATTTTTTAATTTTTTTCCCATAGTAGGTCTATGGAGACTATCGACCCCCCGGGGCGTGGCCAAATTTGACCCCAGGGGCATGAATGGCACAATTTATGTAGAGGACCATTAGCCATTGCTACATACCAAATATCAAAGCTGTGGGCCTAGTGGTTTCAGAGAAGAAGATTTTTTTTAGTTTTTCCCATTGTAAGTCTATAGGACCTATCTGTTGCCATGGAAACCACAATTTTGATACAATCTGCTCCAAAACCTAATGCCATCAATCCCCAAACCCAATTATGGTTCACATTAAATTTGATCAAGATCGGCCTACTAGCTTCAAAAATATTCTTCTTTGAAATTGTGGACGGACGACGGACGACGGACGGACGACGGACGACGGATGCCTGCCTATCCTATAAGCTCACCTGTGAGCCTTCGGCTCAGTTGAGCTAAAAAGGAAGGACAGTTTATCTTACGCCGTAGCTTGGATCGAATACTTGCATATGACACGACTGGTTCTACTTCTACTTGAAACTCGGAACAGTCGATTGCTGACTATATAATAACTTGGGGTGCTGTCGGGAAATAGCTAGAAATGGTGAAAAATGTGTGATTTTAAAAGGCAGGTACATGTATGAATGAAAATGATGATGATTTTAAAAGACCTACATTTACTACTGCTAAAACATTATTGTGAGTTTAAATTGTTACGGTGGTCATGCCTTTGCTGAAATCGCACAGGCTGGTACTTGCCCTGATGCTGTAAGGGAGACTATTCCAATATCTGATGGTTCTAGGGAAATATGAATTCATGTGGTATTTGATCCGTGAATACGGTACAATGAATTTGAGATTTCTGGTTTCAGCGAGATGGTCAGTGGCGGATTTAGAGGGGGTTCAAGGGGTTTGCTCGAACCCCCCTTTGCAGCCAAATTATTTCATTTTCATGGGGAATTTCCATAAATTTTGTGTAAAATTAGACAAATGAACCCCCATTTTCTACATTTGAACCCCCTATTCAGAAATCCTGGATCCGCCCCTGGATGGTAATGATCTACATTAACGATAAGCATTATAAGGGAATTTTGAATTCTTCTGTGTTCTAGGGTTTGCCAATTGAGAATATGAAGCATTTGGGTTACACTACTGTTGGGGCTGTTTTCGTTCAGAACATACCTAGACGTTGCCCTCTGGACTCTTTCAATTTTATAACTAAATGGTCCACAGCATCGCACCGGTAAACTTAATTAACCCTAGTTTTCAATCGAATAACTTTCTATCTATCTTCATATACAGTTACTGATTCTATCAATTTTTGATCAGAATCAGAATAGTTTACTGGTGAAACGTCAAATTGACAATACCACACTGCCAGGGGGGTGGGGCTTGACCGGAGGGGATTAGTCCCGAGCTCTCAATGATAAGGGTTGGGTGGCTAAATTTTGAATCATGAAGCTTCAAAACGTGTGAATGCAACATTCAATTTAAGACTGCCTACTAATCGTGGGGGTTATACAAGGTATTGACTGTTTGAAAATAAATATGCGCTAAACTATCATCGGTGGTGCACCTACACAGGCGGTGAATACGTAAAGAAAGAAGGCCAAACATGCTAACTGTGTTCTGTTCTGTTGAATGTAGATCCCGCCAGTAGATTGGCGCACCCAGGTCGTCGACCGGTAGAATCCGTTAAGTAAGTGTTGGTAATCCAAGAATTTGATGACACTATTTACACTATGTACAGACTTGTTAAGACGGGTGGTGGCGGCCATAATTAAATGTATAAGTTTGAAGGCTGATTTCAAATTGACAAATTTCGATATAATTGCAGTCTTTTCGAATGAAGCCGATAACAGTACCTGCGACTCAGGGCCTCCAGCTGGAGCAAGATTGCTTTATCAATTTGTGTAGACATGACATGTACCAACTGATGACTGTCGACCAGGATTGCAGTTAGCTCAGATTTTGACAATGATTTCCATTTTGTCAGTCCGAATTTCTGTTCCACCAGATCTCTGATTGGAGCCAAAGATGACTTTCTAATGACAGCAAGGGCTGGACATCTCAGTAGCATATGAGTCAGATCTTCAGATTCCAGTCTACATAGTGGACATGTCTTCTCCACACTGTACTGATTAAACTTTGCTTTTGTGGATTGTAGCATATAGACCCCTGTCATCATCCTGACTTTAGTAATACTCCTTCTAATGTCATGTACATTATTTGCAGCAGCCTCCCAAACTGTATGTGTAACTCCAACCTCCATAGATGGTAAATCACAATTAGCTAAGGAAGTCTTGGATTGTGCCTCCTCCACTAGGCGCTCCGTCCAAAAGCCATTGATGGCCTGGCGAGACATCTTTTTCCAGGTCAGCTTAGAGAAATTTCCCAACTGGGAGGATGGTGGTAGACTGTACAACTGTAGAGTACCCTCTGCTGACACGAAGAAGCTTTTTTGATGCTGTAGTGACAGTTGCCGTGCCATAAGCCCCCTTATTCTGTCATTTCTTGAGTTCACAATAGAATATAATAGGCTCAACTGTCTTTTATGGATCTCACCTACAACAGGAAGTGCTCCCAGGAGCAGCTGTACAGCTGAAGAGGCTGTTCTCTCTGGTAGTGACTGTATACGTTTTAATGTAGATATATGAAATCTCTGAAGTTGACCAATCTGTGTCTCAGTCAGGGGTAGCACTTCAAGACTGTAGAGAAGCCTTGGGATCACATATATCTGATATATCCTATAGGAGACCTTTGGATTCAGGCCGTTGGTGCCATGCACTCCAGTCTTTATCAAGGCATATAGCGTCCTTCGAGCCACACCAATCCTTTCAGAAATGTTGACTGAGTTTTCAGATTTTTCTGCTCTAATCAGGCCTAAATGGGTCAGCTTCGGCTCTACCTTCACCCTCTGAGAGCCCAAGAACCAGTCTTCCACAGTTTCACCTCGACTCACAGATTTTGTAACATTACGTCTCTGGGCTGTTGTCTTCTGTGGATGAATCACAAACCGTTTTTCCTGGGAGTTAATGTAGGCCAAGTTGAACATCAGTTGTAGCTCGTAGTCACTCGATGCCATGAAAAGAACGTCGTCTGCGACAGTCGGACAACCCATATACAGGTTACCAATAAACTTTCCAAGGGCTCTGTTTTCTAGATCCAGGAGACAGTCGTTTAGGTAGGTTTTGTAGAAGTGGGTGGACAGGATCCCTCCCTGTCTCACCCCTTGGAGGACACTGAATGCTAGACTGAATTCCCCCTCCCATTTCACTTTAGCTGTGAGTCCAGAGTACATTGATCTAATAACTTGCCACAGATGACTGTTTATTCCTTGCATATATAACATTTTCATCAGGATAGGATGAGAGACTACATCAAAGGCCTTCTGTGTATCGAGGGCTGCAATATATAGGGGTTCTCCTTTAAGATTTGAATCCAAGATGCCCTCCGATACAATTAATGAAGCCATAGTTGGTGACAGGCCTTTAGTGAATCCGTACTGCAGCTGAGACTGGTCTTTGTTTAACTCTACTAGTCGATTCAGGATAACTGTTTCAAACAATTTTCCCAGGATGGATGACACCGTTATGCCTCTGTAGTTGTCCATTTTTGAGGGATCTTTGCCTTTCTTGTGCACTGGTGTAATGATGCCTGATTTAAATGCCTCGGGGATCTTCTTTGTTTTCACAATGTCATCAAAAATTGTTACTAGAGTAGGTAACAAAACAGCACCGGAGTACTTCAGATGCTCTGCTGTGAGCCCCATCTCATCAGGAGATTTCCCACTGTTTAATGACTTGATTGCCACGTGAATTTCTTCTTCATTAAAGGTCGGCATACTGTCAGGGTTGTGTTCACACAGCTCTTGCATGATATCAAGTTGATGGTGGGTTAGGTCTAAATATTCCTGGTCAAAGTCTGGGTGATTTTTTGGCATTGCAAGGTCTTCAAAATATCCCGCAAAGGCACTACACTGATGTCTGGGGTCATTGATTTCTCCATCATTCACCTTGAGGACAGTTGGGAGTCTATTGTCTGACGACTGGTTCCTCCGTATCAACCGGTAGAAGTGGTTACTAGTAGGCCTTTCCATTAGCTCAGTGTAAAAGGCATCTCTCGAGCACGCAAATTCTCTTCTTATTTGTCTTCTAACATTATATTTAGATTTTTTCCTCTGAATTGACAAGGGGTGTTCTGGACCAGGAGATCCAGCTGATTTCCATCTGAAGAATATCTCTTTACAGGCTGCCTCAAGCTGTTTCACTAAGGGGGATAATCTAAACTTTGGACCTTTCACCTTGATGATTTTATTTGGAACCGCTTTCACACTTGTAGAGTTCAGAAGTTGAACAAGAGTTTCCACCGTATCAGTAGACAAATCAGTCTTGCGTATGGCCGACTCCAACAAACATTGGTAGTGTTGTTTATCCGCCTTCTCCCACAATAGCTTTGTGACAGCTCCAGACACAACCCTCTTCTGCTTTACTGATGAACTGCTGATCTTGACATTTAGAGCTGCTTTTACACTAATATGTGATGACATATTGGTTGGTAGTTGAGGATTAATGTTTACTTGAGAGATCAGTGACAAGTCACCCACTAGTATATAATCAATCTGGGATGAAGAGCCACTATGTCCGTAGAATGTTGGTGTATTGTTGATGCTATCATCTGTGGCTAGGCCATGCTCTGACACAAAATCCCTCAGCATACAATCATGCGGATTTGACCGAGATTGCACGAGCGAGCCATTCAAATCCCCACAAAGGACAATCCTGTGTGTGTTAGAATATCTGTCTATAATGCTATGAAGAACATCAAGCATCTCTTGATAGTATTCTCGTGATGATGGCAGGTTAAGGGTGGGAAGATATGTGTTTATGATACATAATTTAGCTTCGTTTGTGAGTATCTCGATTGCCTGAACCCTCTCGCATCCATCCTCCAGTCGTTTAACAATATTTGACCATGCCCTTGGCCACAAGATCGCGATTCCTCCTTTGCCTCTTGGAACTTGGAAATTCGATATGTGATCATTCATATCGCTGCATCGTACGAACGAGTCGTAGTTGGGAATCAATCTGTTAATAATGTCGCTCTCGAATGTCCAAAGCCATGTCTCCTGAAGACAGATAATGGAATCTTTTGTGGTCAGGTTTAGCAATGTTGATACATTTCCTTTAACCCCCTCCACATTAAAGGTGATAACATCTAGAGTCTGACTGCAGTGAACAGAGTCTCCTCTGCATTTAGTGGGTCTGGAGGTTCCTTGCTGAGGCTCGGAATGTCTAAAAAAGAAGCCTGACGCTCAGGATTGTTTTTCTCATGGTCACAAGACTGTGGTTGTTTTGGAACAGCCTGGGGTAGATGCAACTCTGGTATATGACCATAGAATATCTTGTCTGACTGAGTTACAGGAGTGCTGCTACAAGACACATGTATTTCATGAGTTCCTTGCGGAGTTCCTGTAAGCTGTGATGTAAGCCGAGAGTTATCCTCTTGAACAGGCACACTGTGCGCCCCCTGGGAATTTGGAAATGAGTTATCCTCTTGAACAGGCACACTGTGCGCCCCCCGAGAATTTGGAAACATGGGAGACCTATAGGAGTTAGTTTTTACTGAGGGTCCTTCTCCTACTGACATACACTGCTGTACAGAAAACTGGTCACTGTGTACTTTTTGTCTATTCTGTGATCTGGACCGGGATCCATCATTAGGAATTGGCACACCGTGCGCCTTCTGAGATACTGGAATTTGCCCCATGGATACAGGTTTAGAGTAAGGAACTGTAGGAAAGACATGGGACTTAGCCATAGCTAAGGGACCTTCTCCTGCTGGCATGGTTTGCTGTGTCGTTAAGTCAATCGTCTGGTCACTGAGTGCTGTTTCGCCGTTTTGTAATACTGCCTGAGACCCAGCACCATAAACTGGCACACTGTGCGCCACATCAGAAACTGGCAACCTATGGGAGTTGGCCTTGAATGAGGGACCGTCTCCCACTGGCATGTACTGCTGTGCTGTAAGGCCCGTTACATGGTTACTAGGTAGTGTTTCCACCTTCTGTGGTGCTGCCTGAGATCCAGCAATAGGGAATGGCACACTGTGCGCCATCTGAGATGGAGTCAGTCCTCTAATCATAGGTTGAGGATTTGGTACCACCTGCGACACTGGCGCTATCAAATGAGGTTGGGGTGATGACAAAAAACCATGAGACACCCTGGGGATATGGGGTACATATGCGGGGAGCACTGGCTGATTTACTGCATTTGGGAGCTGTCCATACATATTCTGTTGGAACTCAGGTTGTTGGCTGGATTCCATAAACCCCGGTGGTGGCCGCGAAAACGGGAACTGCGATGCAGGGTGAGATATTGATGTTGTAGGGTAAGGCATGTAGGGGCCACCCCTCGGCTCTGGTGGATACGGTGGGTATGTTGGTACTTGTACACCATCTTGTGACCAGCGTGCTGCTGTACTATGTATTGTTTGGGGTTTACTCCACATACAGTTGCCATTCTCATACACATTATTCTGTAACACCTGCTGAGGACGGGTTCCTTGTCCCTGGGTACAACCACAGTATAGATTTCTATGAGCTAACCCACTGCCAGCATTATTTACATTAGACATTTGCTGTAACTGGATGTTTTGTACTGCCTGGGCATGGTTCTGTAACTGTACACCAATTTGAGAGTTATTCATAGTCATTAAAAACAGGTTTTGGAACATATTAACCTCCATTTGCTTCATTCTGGCTTCCAGAGAGTCCAACTGATGATGATTATAATTGTTACTTGCAGCCTGACCTACATTGCTGTGAGATGTACCTAAAGGTAACTGGCCATTCACAGCCTGACTGTTCTGTGAAGATTGACCTGATAAATCATTAGTCTCTTCTCTCCGTCTAGATAATGAAACTGCTTGTTCTAGTTCCTTTATTTTCCTTTCCAGTTTATGAATGTACTGCTCCTGCTCCAAATTAATCTGTTGCTGTTCCCGCACCTGAGATTTCTTACCACGTGCAACTTGAGAGGCCGATGATTTTTCTGTTACTTTGGTAGATTCAGTCCGTTTGGAGGCCAAATGTGGATTGCAATATACAGTATTGTTAATATTTGGAGGTACGTGTGCATTTTCAGAATCTGCATCACTCTGTGAAACTTTAGATGCATCAATTTTAGTCTGTGTGAGGTAGTGTTTCTGTGATGGCTTAGACGCCGGAAGTACACTCTCAGATGAAAATATCTCGGATAACTTTTCATTCCGTGTATTCATGGTAATTATATTTCCTCCACTAGATGAAGGCTCCCCTCCAGTTTCGTCCTGCTTGCAGATACTTTCCTCCAGGTCTGATATGATGACTGTTTCAGATATGCCCTTAGAATGTTTATTATTTTCTGAACAAGTGCCTAGTGGACTTTTCAATGTCTCATTTTGAATTAAAGGTTCATTCACGTCTTTATTAACCTTGTCATCTGTCTTACTGGAACATTCATGGGTTTCCTGAGCATAGATAAGATTATCATTACAGTTATCACATATATATGGAATGTCAGTATCAATTTTATTGATTTCAGCTGGGGTAAGTCCAAGACAATCATAATGGTACCATGAGTCACACTCTTCGCAACAGATAGTATTTTGACCTGCTTCTTTATCACAATTTGGACAGAGATATACACTGGAGTCTATTTCATTTGATTCAGTATTGTCCTTATCTTCGTACTCTGTTTGTGGTATTTCTTCCAGGCACAGTGTACTTTGTGCATCAGTACATGTATTTGTCTTAAGTCTGGGAACCTGATTAACCTGATATGCTTTCATGATATTTTCAAGATCAACATTTAGAAAATCAAGCTTTTCACAATTCAATGTCAGTTTATTTTTCAGTAATGTGAGTCCTTCCTTTACAAAGAGGTCAACCTTACTTCCATTAATCAACATTGATGATGTAGTGTGATAGCAGTTTATAGTGAGCTTTGACACTTTTCCGGGATTACCATCAACTTTCCGGTTAACGACTTTAAACCGTGTTTCCACATTTATCCCCTGTTCATCACTAGATACTTCCTCTGTATACGCCAGCTCTGACCGGAAACAGCCTAAATTCAAAAACTCACTGATGCAGGCCTTTGCAAATTCATACGCCGCAGTACTAAATTTCAGTACCAGGTTTTTATTCTGTTTCATTTCTATAGACAGATGATCGCGTGTGCAGCCAGCAAGCTTTTTATGTAGCATATTGTTCTTATTCAAGCTGTAGCCTTTTTTGTCTGTAGCAATTTGATCATTACGACACTCCGAAGTAATTTGTGATTCAGGTGATTCCTTCATTACTGAGGACTCAAATTGAGGTGTTACCAGTTCTGACTTATTTGATTGACAGTTCTCTTCTGCCATGTTCTCCAGTTCCATAAGTCTAGTTGAAGACTGCCTCCTTGTTAACATTTTCAATCTTACACAGCCTGTTGGCCGAGTAGGTACAATGACTCAATATTAAAATAATTTTCCACCAATTTTAAAATTTCTTAAAATTTCCATTCATTAAAATAAAGCTTTCTTAAAATGTTCATCAAGTTTCTGGTTGTTTTAATATCTAATTTTAAAACTTTGTGTAAAAAGCTGGGAATTATTAAAAACAAATATGGCCGCCAGCACTTCGCCCAACACTAATTTGCAAATTTAAAAGTGTATATTTTCAGTCACAAACTAAAACCACTAGGCACAGTTTATTTACAACACGTAAAAGTTAAGGGCATTCATACAACACATTAAAAGTTAATTTTAACACAGTATTTGGGGGATAAAACTGTAAAATTTCTCTCCGCTTCTTTCACACGTCCGCATCCATCCTTCCCAGCATGCCCAGCTAACGGCTTATTTACTTTTTGGTAAAATCAAGCGCAACCACATTCCGGAAGTTTGCATGACAACTGTCAAAACGTGGAAGGTCAATAAAAAATGATTATTTTGCTCAAGTACTTATGTTAATTTTCATAAAAGTTATGAATGATAGCTCTAAAACAATTTATCTCCTGTCTTTCATTTTTGTTTTTCTCGATTGTCGCGTGAAATGCCTTCATTTGAGTGGAAAATGGGACAGCCAAAATTTCTATCTTTTTCTTGCCAAGTTTGGATTCCAGAAAACAGACCCTGGGATGTTGGATGATACCCAGGGATTTATTTATGGAAACATAACAGCAAACACTCCTCCAAATAGTTACTATTCTCTCGTCCTGGCAGACAGTGAATATTTCATTGAATTACACGGGAACAGTAGTCTATCCAAGGCAAATGCCTGTGACCGAATGTTTAACAAGATAGATACAATTGCCTTTGATTCAACATGCAATAAAGACGGGCTTGAAGATTTCATTAGGAGAGTTCCATGTCCAGTGAATGAGCTTTGTGTAGATGAAGATACCCCCAGCAATGTGTTACCAAATTATCAGTTCACTTACAAAATACAAGACAAAGCCCAACCTAGGTATGTATAGGGATCGAGTGCGTTCCTTTACCGGAATGGACCGGAATGGACATAATTACCGGAATGGACTACCTGAATGGACATTATGCTATGGCTTTGGATGCTTTAAATGTATTTTATCAGCATAAAATGTACTTCTGTAGACATATGAATAGTTTGCATAAGATAAGATAAAATTCATCTCGATATAGCAAAATTGACTTCCCAGGGTGGTTAGGGTAGCTGAGTGTAGGGGTCTGGGGTAGGGCCACTGTTCAGAGGCTTCTTTGATTGAAATATATAGAGATCACCAGTGATTGTTCTATAGCAAACACAGGGATGAAAAGCACAGGGATGAAACCAAATGAAAAGTACTCGAGCCCACATATAAATGTCCATTCCGGTAGTCCATTCCGGTAATCAGGCCCATTCCGGTAAAGGAACGCACCGATAGGGATCTCATGATTTTTTTTTTTTTTTTTTTTTTTTTTTTTTTTTCCCTGTTAATGTGAATTAGTACTGTTTTGGTGATGGTTGATAAAATACCATCTTCAGTGCAGTTGTTATGAATATGACTCATGACAATTTTTATACCCCCCGCAAAACGAAGTTTTAGGGGGGTATACTGTTTTCAGCCTGTCCGTGATTCCGTGATTCCGTCAACATTTTTACATCTTTGCTGAATAACTTTAGTAGCTTTTGTCTGATTTGTTTCAAATTTTCACCACACTTGCACCATCAGACAATACATGTGTGATATGAATTTAAGGGCCAAAGGGTCAGTATTACAAGAGTTATGGGACTTTTTAAGTCTTCATATAACATGTTTGCCATAGTACTGAAAATACATACTTTGTGAAATCAACTCCTCTTACAGCTTTCACTGTTTCCTTTTAATATTTTGCTGATATGTTTCAGATAAATTACAGATGTGCATGAACACTTGTCATTATGAAAAAAATCATTTTTGACAAATTTACAGCATTTTAACTTAGCAAATTTTCTATAATTGCTTATATTCAATAATGGTTGGTAGTGCATACTTTGTGAAATCAACTCCTCCTAGGGCTTTCAGTATTTCTTTTCAGTACTTTGCAGACATGTTACAGACATATTGAAAATGTGCATGTAGAATTATGATGCTGAAAAAATAATTTTTGACAAATTTACAGCATTTTTTAACTTTGCCATTTTTCGACTTTGCAGCAGCATTTTGACATCTTGCTGAATAACTTGAGTAGCTTTTGCCTGATTTGTTTCAAATTTTCACCACACTTGCTCCATTAGGCAATACATGTGTGGTATGAATTTAAGGGCCAAAGGGTCAGTATTACAAGAGTTATGGGACTTTTTAAGTCTTCATCAAACGTAATTGCCATAGTACTGAAAATACATACTTTGTGAAATCAACTCCTCTTACAGCTTTCAATGTTTCCTTTTAATATTTTGCTGTTATATTTCAGATGTATTGCAGATGTGCATGAACACTTGTCATTATGAAAAAAATCTTTTTTGACAAATTTAGAGCATTTTTAACTTAGCAAATTTTCTATAATTGCTTATATTCAATAATGGTTGGTAGTGCATACTTTGTGAAATCAACTCCTCCTAGGGATTTCAGTATTTCTTTTCAGTACTTTGCAGACATGTTACAGACATATTGAAAATGAGCATATAGAATTATAATGCTGAAAATATAATTTTTGTCAAATTTACTGCATTTTTTAACTTTGCCATTTTTCGACCATTGCTTATATACAATAATGGTTGGTAGTTAATAGTTTGTGAAATCAACTTCTCCTAGGGCTTTCAGTATTTCTTTTCAATACTTTGCAGACATGTTCCACACATATTGAAGATGTGCATGAAGAATTAT
This sequence comes from Rugalucina vietnamica, assembly GCA_964017185.1. NCBI lineage: Eukaryota > Metazoa > Mollusca > Bivalvia > Lucinida > Lucinidae > Rugalucina > Rugalucina vietnamica. The sequence goes on from OZ024872.1 coordinate 3,976,580, forward strand.
AATGCTGAAAAAAATAGTTTTTGACAAATTTACAGCAATTTTTAACATAGCCATTTTTGACCATTGCTTATACAGTAATGGTTGGTAGTGCATAGTTTGTGAAATCAACTCCTCCTAGGACTTTCAGTATTTCATTTCAGTACTTTGCAGACATGTTCCACACATATTGAAGATGTGCATGAAGAATTATAATGATGAAAAAATATTTTTTGACAAATTTACAGCATTTTTTCACATAGCCATTTTTTGACCATTGCTATGTTGCGGGGGGTATACTGAAAGCCTTGCTTGCAGCCAATTTCTAGTTAGTGACAGTAAAAAGAAACAAAAAAAAAAAGAAAAAAGAAAGAAACAATACCAAAAAAAAGAAAAGAAAATAATAATAATAATAATTGTGCAAGCATAATTTTATTGTTGATATTATATCTCCAAATCACATTAGAAGACTAATACACTTCAACTTTCTGAATTATAGAAGCATTGTTGAGTTGTACTTTGACATTGCTTTTACTTTTCAGGTTCTGGTACCTGAGTTTGGTTGCCTGCCACAGAAACACAACCAACAAGAACTGTTCCTGGTTCCACAATGCCTCTCTACACATGGAGCTCCAATATGATATCTGGCTTGTGAATGGGGACCCAGACTCTAAACATTTGAACCCCTTTGAACACCAATTTTCATTTGAAATGCATGACGTTTTTGAAATTTATTTGATATTTTCATTGCTTTACGCTTTAATTTTAGGAGTATGGATATATGCTTTTAAACAACAGCTGCACCCAATTACTAAAATATTGACAGTTTGTATATCAGCAGAATTTACCGGGGTAGCATTTAATCTGATTCATGTGTTCATTTTTGCCTTCAATGGAATTGGAGCAGGCTGGTTAAAGGTGATAGGAAATTTACTAGGAATGTTTTCTGAGTGTTTGTTTGTGTTGTTACTGTTGTTGATAGCTAAAGGATGGACTATTACAAGTATGAAATTGACATCGAAATATACTTTCTTTGGTGTATGGGGAGTGTATGCCTTGCTCAATCTTATTTTCTTTATATGGAACCTTGTAAGTATCATTCTGAATTTGAGCATTTTTATAGGAATACAAAAGCCCCAGCTGAAATTCTCCCAAAGACTAAATGTTAAATCTGTCAGTTTTGTTGCACAAACTTTCCAAATGTAAAGCAGATTTCCTTTAGTTTATACACGACTAGCTTTCACTTGTACCCATTAATCACTTTTAAATTAAAGAGTGTCACACACTTCACTAACGTTGCCGAATCCTCCCCTTTTGTGCCTGAAGTCAACAAGTTTTCTCAGGAAATAATATAGCACATAAAAGACAGTCAGTATTTGACAATTGAAACTAAATTTAAGATAAAACCTTATGTAAAAACAAAGCGTGTGTTAGAGATTAAGAAAGTTACAAGTACTATAAAAATGACTGTATTCTATTTCAGACTGAAATTGACATAATAACGAACAAAGACGAATGGAACTCATGGCCAGGCTACGTTTTAGTTAGCGTTAGAATGGTTATAATGATCTGGTTTATCGTGGAGTTGCGACGTACATCACAACATAGCCAACATCCCGACAGACTGGACTTCTTCCAACAATTTGGTGCTTATTATCTAGTCTGGTTTACTTATCTTCCAATACTGGTCCTGATTGCCACACAAATATCATTCCTGTGGCGATACAAAACTATACTTAGTAAGTCTATCTTTTCTTGCTCTTAACGTTTGTTGTAATCATTAAATTTATAATGTGACAAACAAAGCTTTAAAAAGATTAGAAGAGACTGACTTTGCAATACAAAGTTTGACAAAGATTAAAGACTTAAGTTCTCAGTTGGAATGAGTTGTTTAGATGAGGGTCATTCATGATTTTTTCCTACAAAAAGGAGCAAAAATTAATATTTGCCAAAAAGAGGATGTGATAGCTTACATGCATTCGTGGTCCATACATTTGTTTCAGTATCAAAACTGTTAAGCTGGATTTTCTTTTCTATAAGAAGCACAACATCCATTTCATCAGGAAAACATGTCCGTGTAATGTATACCCCCTTGAACCCCACTTTCATATAGCAAAACTGGGGTATGCAGGGTTATACCTTTTTTTCTTATTTTTGCTCCAAAACATAGATTGTGGGTACTCGTTACAACCGCCTCGCAGAGGCGGTTCTAACGTGTACTGTACCAACAATCTATGTTTTGAGCAAAAATAAGAAAAATATCAAAATTTTTCAGCTAAAAATTTACAATTTTTAAAGCTCAAACATTCTCTGTATATTTGCATGGGCATGTTTTCGTAATGTAAAAGAGGACTTCACAAAAATGTCTCGTAATTTTTTATTGAGTCTTGTACAGATGCTTAAGCAGGGACAGATCCAGGATTTCTGGAAGTGGGGTTCAAATCCATCAAAAGGGGGTTTATTTTCAACATTTTACCTGACTTTTCATAAATTTCCCCATGAAATTGAAATAATTTAGTCCCATAGGGGGGTTCAAGCGAACCTCCCGAACCCCCTCCAAATCCACTGCTGGCTAAACTAAAACTCTGTTTTCTGTTGTAGGTATAACATATGCGGCAGATGTTCTGTCCTACATTGTTCTGATACACCTACTGTGGCCCAGTAGATCTGTACTGTACTTAATCAAGGGGGACACACCCCTACCACAATATGATCTAGAAGCTGCAGGTAAGAATCCTGTACTAATACATGAGCCTTTGCATGAGAAAACCAACAATTTGCTTATTCGAAAACAAAGACGCAGATCAGCTGTGCAGTAACTGCACAGCTGATCAGCGCCTTTGTTTTCACCATTCGGATAGTACAATTCCTTTTCTACTTATATCCAAAGATTCAAGCTTCTACCTTTATTCTGTGACTGTACAGCCTGGTTTGTGTCGGACCTGGTCATTAAACCAAATTGTTCGTTTTCTCATGCACAGGCTCATATGTAGGCTAGCAGGCTGATCTTTAGTATGGACAAAAGCAGTTTATTTAATCATTTGGCGTAAATATTTCAGAGATGTAGCATGGTAAAGTATCATTCTTGTTTTCTGCTTACTTGGCAAAGATTTATTTTACTATTTACAGTCTAATTGAAATTGTAAGATATTTAAACAGTGTCTCACATGCTAACCTGCAATTATGGATGATCAGACTGATCTTGGTCTAATATAAGCAGGTAAATAATTTAATATATTAACTGCCTCATGGGAAAACCAACAATGTGGTTTCCGAACAGGTTCGACACAAACTGGGCTGCACACTCACAGAAGCAGGTTAGAAGCTTGAAATTTTGGATTTAAGAAGAAGAGAAAGTGTACTATCCATGTAGTGAAAACAAAGGCGCTGATCAGCCTCGCGATAACCGCAAAGCTGATCTGCGTCTTTGTTTTCACATATGCAGATTGTTGGTTTTCTCACGCAGTGGCTCAATTATGTAATCAATAACCTTGCTCACAGCTTCAATTATGGGAAATCATATCTTCAAATGAATAATAGATGATCTTAGATAACATCATTATTTCCTTGCTCAAGTTTTAATGATAAAGATAGTGTTTGTATTTATAGAATCTGGGTGTTTTTCAGATACTGTCTTTGATGCTCCAAAAAGAAAAACAAGTGAAATTCAGTAGATTTTTTTTTTACAAGAATTCTTATTGGAGCCACCTCATGAGAAAACCAACAATCTGTATATGAGAAAACAAAGGCGCAGATCAGCTTCACAGTAAATGCGAAGCTGATCAGCACCTTTGTTGTCGCTACAGGATAGTACAATTCCTCTACTTTTTAAATCCAAAGTTTCCAGTCTCTAGCCATCTTCTGTGCTTGTACAGCCCGGTTTATGTCGAACCTGTTCGGAAACCACGTTGTTGGTTTTCACACGAGGCAGCTCATTGTTTTTCATCAGAAAAATATGTCCGTGTTATTTATACCCCCTTGAACCCCACTTTTATATAGAAAAACTGGGGTTTGCAGGGGTATACCTATTTTTCTTATTTTTGCTCCAAAACATAGATTGTGGGTACTCGTTAGAACCGCCTCGCCGAGGCGGTTCTAACGTGTATCCACAATCTATGTTTTGAGCAAAAATAAGAAAAATATGAAAAATTTTCTACTGAAAATTTCATTTTTTTACAACTTTTAAAATCTCTTTATATTGCATGGGCACATTTTCATGTTGGTTGTTATAGGATTGATAGAACCCGAGAGTTTAACAGAGACTGTGTTTGAAGCTCCCAGAAGAAAAGTGAGAGCCACAGACATTGGTAACCATAGCGATGACACAACACACCTGCTCACAGACACAGACAGCAACACAGACAGTATGGCCACCGGTCAGGACAACATGGCTGCTACTGCCGCAGATGGTTACGTCAATGTTAATCTGGATGAGGATAGAGACTCAGAATTTGAACTTGTCCAGTGAATTTGATTTATAGAAATTATGTCTTTAACTTACAAGGCTCTGTGATTATGAGATTTTTCATGCTTAAAGCTAAGTTGAGCATGAAGTATGACTGCTCAAACCCCTAAAATGTCAGCATTTGTAGTTTTTTAGTGAGGGTAAATAAAAAATAGCTTTACTGATTGTAAGCAAAAAATTCTTTTGATTTGACAATTAATTTCACAAGTGTAGCCTTCTCAGTAACTGTCTGTGAGGATCTTAATTTTTTGGATGATACCCTGATCATTTTAAAATGATTCCTTTTCTTTTCATACACTGCAACATTTTCAGTGTTATTGTATATAGAATATTGGCCATGACACAGGTTAACCTGCTTATGTGGTTTTCAACACATACTTAATAATCTGTATTGTCGCACTTAGGAAATGGTACTATTGGATTTATAGCCAAAAATCAAAGACTTGATCAGATACACAGTTGGGTGTATGCAAAACAGGTTTTCTAATGATGTAGCTTATATGAGCCGCAACATGAAAAAAACGGTCTTCAGGGTTTCCGACCAGGTCTGACACAAACTGACCTGTACAGCCACAGAAGCTGGCTAGAAGCTTGAAATTTCGGATTTAAGAAGAAGAGGAATTGTACTATCTGTGTAGTGAAAACAAAGGCACTGATCAGCTTTGCAGTTACTGTGAAGCTGATCTGCGTCTTTGTTTTTGTATAGGCAAAAATCCCAATTTCTCACGGTGCGGCTCATATTTCAGATAGCTTCGTGTATTTATAAACTTACACTGCCAACATTTTCCATTATAGATGCATGATTCTTACTAAACAGTACAGGGCCAGACCAATCATAATGATACTTACGGGCCCAAATTAAATCAGTTTTCTATTATGACAGAAGGCACAATGTCATTCATGTGGGTTACATAACCAGTGTTAGAAATTAAGAAATATTCAAAGAGATTCTCAGCAAGATTTTGGAAATAATATCTTCGAAAAACAAGGATATTTGGGGTAATAATAATGAAGACATCTTTTATCTATCATGATTGCCTCTAACGACATTACCAGCCATGTACATGTATATAGTGAATTTGGAGACAACAAAAGAGAATGCATAACAGTGGTCTCTTGATACGGGTTACGTTTGAATTTGTCAATGTGTTGCTAGGAACTAGTATATCAACAATTCAATCACCCAGAAAATATATTATAAACCCTGAATAGTCTGATCTTGTTGTGGGAAAATGAAGGGACATTGAAACTGACAACACAGGATTATCCTGTGGATAGGGTTTTGATATGTACATAATTTGGTATCACATTTCATGTGGACGTAAATCTCCTTTTCATGCCAAAGTATGATAAATACATGTATTCCTAAAATATGTATCAAAATACCAATCTTTAGTCACCATATCATAGTAAATCGTCTTATTTTAGCCAACACATGATTTTATTCAAGATCTTTGAGGAATATACCATATAGAGTAATGACAAAGGACAACTTTGGTCAGATTATTTTAGGACAGTCTGAAATAGGTCCTTACTTGATGTTCCAGTCTATCTTTTCAGGAATAGATTTTCAGATTTTGACTTGCTTCTCTTTTCTCAAGGTGATGACCATGCAAGAAAAAGAAAAATGCATTAACTGGAGTTAACCAACCAGTATTTGCTCCAACCAAAGACGTTTTCAACTTTTTATTTTTCACCAAAAGCAAATATCTCACTCACAGCCAATATGAACAAAGCTTCAATTTAAAGCACTCTTTATTCATTTTTTGCTGTATTTTTCTCTGTTTTCAGATATGTTGAACTATACCCTTAAGCTTCAAACTGAATGTGCTTGATAAAATGATTGTGTACAAAACACATGTAATAATCACTTATTCTGTATAAGCTGCAGTTAGGCGTAAAAAAAAAATAGCTGTGTTTCCGCTAACCCGACCGACCCTGTCTCAACCCGCCGACTCTGCTATTTTTTATGGTTAAAATAAAAAAATAAAAATTACGACATCCGACCCAGTATTTTCTGTAGCCCGACCCAAGCATTTCGTGTCGCGGGTTTTGTTGGTTTTTCTGACACGTCTCTGATAGTTTCAGCGTCTATTCTGTTGTATCGTAGAGTTCCCCCGATTATTTAGCGAAGCTCCATCGAAATGACGTAGAATTTGGTGTCATTTAAAAGCCTCCGAGGCGCTGTGGTTAAGCAATTTGCCTTGTAAACCAGGGGTCGCATATACGATCACGGGTTTCTCCAGTCATTCGTATTGAGACTATAAACCGAGGCCCCATGACAATTTTCCAGGACAAACTGCTCACAAGGACATACCGTGACGAGGCTGGAAACTGTGCTGTAAATAGTGACTTACGGATAAAAACTGTACACACACGCACACACTGACTTCATGCGTCTTCAACTGGCATACGAGTTAACTGAGCTATTCAGGAGTTTATTCCACTGTCAATTAGAAAAGTTTTGTTCTAAAAGTGAATATACCGAAGGCATGTCACAACACTTCAAAGTGTTCTTGATTTAACAAACTTTTCTCATCTGGGTCTTACCTGTCTTTCTGCAATATGATTATACCGGTCCCGATAGCGTAATGGTTAGAGGGTCCGCTTCAGAAGCGGGAGGCTGTGGGTTCGATACCAGGCCGCGTCATACCAAAGACGTTAAAAATGGTACCAGTAGCTACCTTGATTTGCGCTCACTCATTTATAAGGCGAACACTGGCTTCTCTCCGACCCCCTCCCACCTCCCCCGCATGATAAAATATAAAAAATAAATAAAATGACTTCAATGATAAGAGTAGTGTAAATATGTTAAGATGATGATCAGTGGCGGGTAGTGTAGTTCTATCACCGGAGACTTGTGATGGTAATCATACCATAACTCGGGGATAGCCGAGGCGCTCCTAGCGGTTGGAGGATAATACATTCAGAATAAACAGGTGTTGCTTTCAGATAGTTTTTATGAATTACTAATTCAGCTGTGCGTTCTAGGGACTAAATACTCCCCCATCCAAACCCCTGGTGAAATTATGTCATTTGGTGTGTCACCAGTAAACTATTCAGATTCAGTAGTCCCTTATAAAGGGAGTCCCTGCATTTGGCATTTTCGTTGGTTCAGTTGCAGTTGCAGAATGGGCCGAGGTGACCCGGAACAGATATGCAGTTACAGTTATAGTTTTTATTTCACGAGTAGTCTTTCTATCGAAATTTATATGTTGATGGGTCGTGTTCTTCAGATTTCGTTTTGAAAATAAAATTGTTTATTTCTTATTAGTTTGTCATTAATGGCCGTTCCTGCTAAGACAGCTAAGTTGCATGTAATAAGAGTATTGTTGTGTGAAATATGCTAGGTTATCATCCCCTTAATTGTTTGTATTGGGGTTTTACATCATAGTCAACTTTATTTAGGTCATGTTGGGATGCATATGGGAGAGGTTTCTTTCTGAAGGACAAGACCCAGTGCTGGTGGGATTCAAACACTGTACTTTACAGTTCAGCGTCTGAGGCTCTACCACTACCATGCTTCCAGATAGTGGTCTATGAACAAGACAAGACTGAAAGTTTATCAACCTCATTTGAGGCAAGGAGACTGAATCTTATAAAATATGTGGCCAGTCGTTTTTATTAATGGGTTCACATGGCTGAAGAACATAGACCTCATACCTTTGCACGGCATTGACAATTTTGACCTTTTTCGATAAAAACTGCGTATAAAAAAATTACATTTACCTACCTACCCTGGATTTTTTCGCGTAAAAAATAAAAGAAAAATAAAAATATTTTCCTACCTACCTACCCTATTTTTTTTCAGACCGTTAGCGGAAACACAGCTATTTTTTTTTTAGGCCTTAGCATTTTGCAAATGCCTTGTTTGTATATTGCACAATGAAGTTGGATTTTCTTTAATTTGAATCTCTCAGTCCATGGTGAAAACCAACAATCTGCATAGGCGAAAACAAAGGCGCAGATCAGCTTCGTGGTAACCGCGAAGCTGATCAGCGCCTTTGTTTTCGCTACACGGATAGTACTATTTCTCATCTGCTTAAATCCAAAATTTCGAACTTTCAGCCTGCTTCTGTGACTGTACAGCCTGATTTGTGTCGGACCTGTTCGGAAACCACATTGTTGGTTTTCCCTCGAGTGGGCTTATTTGATGCTTCAAGTCCATGGTTAACATATGACATTACGAAAACTTGCCTATGCAGTATACAGAGATTTTTTTAGCAATAAAAAAATCACTGGGAAAAAAAATGATAATTTTGATATTGCTCAAAACATTGAGGCGGTTCTTATTACGAGTACCCACAATCTATGTTTTGGATCAAAAATAAGAAAAATAGGAATACCCTTGCAAACCCCAGTTTTACTATATAAAAGTGGGGTTTAAGGGGGAATACATTACATTACATGGACATATTTTCCTGATGATGATCAGTTATTCTAATCACCCTGTTCTAGGACACATTACGAAAACATTCCCATGCAATAAAAGATTTTTTTTTAAGTTATAATATTGAAACTTTTCACTTAAAAAATTGATATTCTTGTTTTTCTTAAAGCATTGATTGTGGGTACATGTTAGAATCACCATGTTGAGGCGGTTTTAATGAGTACCCACAATCTGTGTTTTGGATCAAAATAAGAATAAATGTTTTAATACCATGTACACCAAAGTTTCTCTACATACAAGTTGGTTATAGTGGGGTACTGTGCATTCAGAAATGTTTGCAAAAACTTAATTTTCTCGAATATTTGCGAGTTTGATCCCTCAAGAATTTAAGGTTTTCGCTAATAAAGAATCTCTATAGTTTTTGAAGACTACACAAACACTTGTTTGCGAATTCAAAACCTAGCGAATAATTCGGAAATAGAAAATTTGTGAAAAAAAAGTCAAAATTTTTTTCGAAATTTACAGTACCACCTCATTATTATAATGCTATCTTCGGGGTTCTTAGAACCTATTATTCTATCTAAATAATAGAAAACTTGTGAAAAAAAAGTCACAAAAATTTTCGAAATTTACAGTACCACCTCATTATTATAATGCTATCTTCGGGGTCCATAGAAGCAGACCGTGTTATAAGTGAAACCGTGTTACAATGAGGTTACTATAGACATGATAAATAGCAAAATAATCATTTTGGGAGCCATGACATGGCTATGCTATATTAAAAACTGCATTATAGTGAGGAGTGTTATAATGAGGTTGACCTATATTTATTTCATGGACACATTTTCCTGATGAATAGTAAAGATTCCTCTATCCTTAAAATTTGGATGATATGCGTTTTCCTCATGCTGCCCTGTTTTGTTATGTAGACTGAGAGGATAAAGTGGTTTGTGTTGTATTTGGTTCTGCTAATCAGTAACTGTGGCCATACCTAATCAGTGCTTATTAGAATCTCTTAAATTTAGAATTACCTGGCAAAATCTTTATAATTATTCCTGGGTTATCATAGATTAGCTTATGCTTACCATTTGTTGAAAATGGAAATTTGTTTGCGCTCCATGTGTGCTATTTAATTGTTTTGTTTTGACCATACTTAACATTTGAGCCTTCGCATGGGAAAACCAACAATTTGGTCTAAGACCAGGTTTGACACAAACAGGTCTGTACAGTCACAAAAGCGGGCTAGAGGTTTGAAATTTCGGATTTAAGAGGAAGAGGGATTATACTATCCGTATAGCGAAAACAAAAACGCTGATCAGCTTCGCAGATGCTGCAAAGCTGATCTGTGCCTTTGTTTTAGCATATGCAGATTGTTGGTTTTCGGACGTGGCGGCTTATTGTAATAATATTGACATGACAGAGTTGTATTCTGTATGTTAAACATGTTAAAACATTAAAATGTGATGTTTATTGATTTATCTAATGACAATTTGATTTTTAATAAAATACAAGTTTGCTTTTATTTTCGTTGTGGTGTTATACAGCCCTAAAACTTTTAAGGAATGTTGGGGTTGGTTGTAATTGTAGTACAAAGTTTCCATGCAGCAATTAACCCTTTTAAAGAACCATATTATGATGTATTTCAGTTTAATGGAAAAATTAATGTTTGGATTTATGCATTTTCGGTCGACAATTTTTCTATCCATGTCAGGACGGAGCCTCTGCTTCGCGAGTTAACCTGTTCCTGTTCAAGGCCCGGATCTAGTGGGGGGGCATTCGGGCTCGTGCACCTCCCCCCCCCCCCCCCCCAGACACCATACAAAAATACAAAAAATATTTTATTAAGCCATATTTTGCACAAAATAAAGCAGAAAATATGTATCACTGGCACAATTATTACTGCCATTTGTCAATAATCAATCATGTGGTCAGGATTCCTGCTGTTATCTTAATCACCTGCTGTGATATTACCCTAGTTTCTTAATTTATTGCATCTTTTCTGATTTAAATCATTGGTGCCCGGTGCCCTCATGCTGGGTTGTGCCCCCCAGGAGGCCAAAGTCTGGATCCGGTCCTGCTGTTCAAGGAAGCTATTATGCAGCCATAGGTTTAGGATTCCAAAGTGTGACCCTCTACCACGGAGCCATGATCTCAATTCGAAGAAAAGCTTGCATTCTGCAAGTGAAAACAAGACACAGATCAGAAGTTAGTCAGTTACTTAAGTCTGAAATTTCAAGCCTCTTGTCATACTTTAAAATCTTCAGTATTTGAAGCTGAAAAAAATCCTACAAACTGTATTCGGCTGTGTTTCAGTATTGCCTCTATGAAAATATAAAATTCAATGAATTTCGATCCTCAATAGTCATGTACTTAATAAAAAATAAATGCTAAAATACTTCGATTCTATGGCACTTGTTCGTATAGTAACAATGAAATGACTGGGATGAAAATCTGAAATCATATAAAACATATTGGTTTGAAATGTGTGTTTTTGTTTGCTGCCACCTCTTGCAGTTACGACTAGGGTTCAACTTGCAACTACTGACAAAACTATTCAATTAGCTTAAAGTTAAGCATATTTTCAAGTTTTTGTTTTCAATTTCTAGAACCGTTTAACATTCAGATACATTTTCAATGGTCAGAACAAATAACCACATTGTATCTTACATTTTCTGCAGAAAATCAGATAGTTGGAAATTGATTTCATTTGTCCAGTGCGTAATGTGCTTAAAATGGTACCATCTGTACATTAAGCTGAAGTTCATTGTCATGCTGACAGTTTTTAATTCGCAGTAACTGCGAAGCTGATCAGCGCCTTTGTTTTCGCTACTCGGATAGTTCAATTCCTCTTCTACTCATAGCCAAAATTTCAAGTATCTAGCCTGCTCCAGTGACTGTACAGACCGATTTGTGTCGCACCTGGTCGGAAACCCCGAAGACCGGTTTTCTCGCGTCGCGGCTCAATTGTCACTTTTTTTACTCATAGCCAAAATTTCAAGTATCTAGCCTGCTCCAGTGACTGTACAGACCGATTTGTGTCGCACCTGGTCGGAAACCCCGAAGACCGGTTTTCTCGCGTCGCGGCTCAATTGTCACTTCAAAATATGCACTATAATCAAAATCTTTGCCAACGATCAAGCAAAACAAATCACAGATGACGACACTGCAATGTTTTGGCTTCCACTGTTGTGCTGTTTCATTACGAAAACATGTCCTTTATTTATATACAGAGATTTTCAAAGTTTTAAAAAAAGAAAATTTTCAGTAGAAATTCTTTGATATTTTTCGTATTTTTGCTCAAAACATAGATTGTGGGTACACGTTAGAACCGCCTCGGCGAGGCGGTTCTAACGAGTACCCACAATCTATGTTTTGGAGCAAAAATAAGAAAAATAGGCATACCCCTGCATACCCCAGTTTTCCTATATAAAAGTGGGGTTTAAGGGGTGTTCATTGCACGGACATGTTTTCCTGATGAATGTAACACTTTGGGTACCCTTAATTTTGGCGTTGTGATGACTCGCATATTCAAACATGTCTCATTTCTTAGTCACGAAAACTCAAATTAATATGAATGTCAGAAAAAGTAACTGTTTTTCTCAGACTCTGGATGGTAGTTAGAAGTTTTTGCGGCAATTTAAATATGCATTACTAAATGCTAACGGTATAAATTCTTGCACATCAGACTGGGAAATCCCATGTTTTACCCATTGTGAAACTTTTTACCTTTACAATGTCATCTCTCCCAGGGACGATGTTATCATCAAGAACAAAAGCATTGGTTGTATAGGGAGTCAGAAAACTTTGCTGTAAAGTGCACATGTCACAAGGCTATTACCTAATGAGCGTTTTCAAAGGTAAAGTCTATGAACATGGAGCCTCATTGCCTACAGGTGTACAAGAATATGTTGTTAGTATAATGCACAGTTAGACAATACTTTATCTTATCACATTTTCATACGCATAATTTTTTATGCTTGTTCCAGGCTGACTTCAGTTTCTCATTATTATATATATTTGCTTGGCGCCCGGTTATGAGCATAAGCATCTGAATTGCAATATTCATTAATAAACGGCTATTAATAACATGTAACACGGGTATTTATGCAATATAAATGAATGTTAATATAAACTTTGATAGAATTCTAGTTGTCAATTTCACAATCCTGAACAGACTTAAAACAAGCCTTGTCATCATCGCTAACAAATGGTTGGAATTTGACTAAACTTTCACATAAACATCAATGGTTCAATACAAAAGACATACACAAGTCTATCTCAATGATTTATTTCTAGCTTTTTTCACTATTTTATTTATAATGACAACAATAAATATTAATGATAAATATACATGCTGTGAAAGAACAAACGATTGATGTAATCATATGAGCTGCCTTGTGGGGAAAACCAACAATGTGGTTTCCAAACAGGTCTGACACAAACCGACCTGTACAGTCACAGAAGAGCTAGAAGCTTGAAATTTCATATTTAAGTAGAAGAGGAAGTGTACTATCCGAGTAGCGAAAACAAAGGCGCTGATCAGCTTCACAGTTACTGCGAAGCTGATCTGCATCTTTGTTTTCGCAAATGCAGATTGTTGGTTTTCCCATGTGGTGGCTCATATACTGAATGACAAAGAATGAAACATTCTGAATTATATAATTTTGTCTGTATCAGCGTAATGCTATAAATTTGGTTGATTTATTGGCCGATATATCTGTCTGTTGATATAAACATTCTAAATTAAAGTTTCATGATTCATTTCAATATTACTTTGAATTTGATTGAGTACAGTACTAATATAGTATTGGAATAAAGTTGAATTCTGGTAATTTAATTCAAAACTAGCCATATAATTGTAGTTGGTACATCCAGATTTTTGCCTATGCGAAAACAAAGGCGTAGTAACTGCGATGCTGATCAGTGCCTTGTTTTCGCTACTCTGACAGTACAATCCTTCTTCTTCCTAGATCAACATTTTCAAGCTTCTAGCTATCTTCTGTGGCTGATTAGGCCACTTTGTACGATCTGGTCGGAACCCCGAAGACCGGTTTTCTCGCGTTGCGGCTTATGTTTAATAGGATATGGGCTAGACTTACTTCCCGAGTGCCATACTTATTCAACCAGGAAGAGTAACATGTCAATAGTTATAAACATGAAAATTAACATAGGCAGTACTATAACAGAGAGCACTAAGCATATGAGCCTCGACGCGAGAAAACCGGTCTTCGGGGTTTCCGACCAGGTCCGACACAAACCGGCCTGTACAAGCTCAGAAAAGAGCTAGAAGCTTGAAATTTCGGATTTAAGTAGAAGAGGAATTGTACTATCCGAGTAGCAAAAACAAAGGCGCTGATCAGCTTCGCGGTTACCGCGAAGCTGATCTGCGCCTTTGTTTTCGCCTAGGCAAAAATCCGGTTTTCTCACGATGCGGCTCATATAGCCATGACTGAAAAAATTCCTGATATGACTGAAAATGACTCACTGAAGCACTGCTAAAACACATCAAAAGACGAACTATGTACTACTGGTCAAAAGATAAACTAAGTACTGGCCTTGATTTCAAAAAGAGTCACATTTCTAGGATTGTGCTCCTTTGTGAGGATGTGGTATTTCTACAACTTCTCTTTGTTACATCATTATTGGTCTTACACATACTCTCCAATTTAACAATAACTACCGGTGTCTATGTAAAGTGTAACGAACAGCCGAGCCAAGCCACAGCAAACCCTGTTGGTGGAAAAGCATGCTCATCCACCATGGGTGGTTTACTGTGCTATATACTCAACACTTACTCGATTCACAAAGTTTCGAGTTTGAAATTTGCATATTACAAGCACTTAATATGCCACTAATACGTTGCACCAACGTATTTTTCCAAGGGAGGCTATCCCATCACATTGCTTGCCCCTCCGAGAAGACTCGTCCCGAGTCTTGGCCTGGGGACTACATGGGTAAGGCAACTCCGGTCTGGCAGTTGTCATTATCCCATCGCTGCCACCAAAATGTAACATACAGCCGAGCCAAGCCACAGCAAACCCCGTCGGTGGAAAAGCATGCTCATCCACCAAGGGTGGTTTACTGCGCTATATACTCAACACTAACTTGATTCACAAAGTTTCGAGTTTGGAATTTGCATATTACAAGCACTTTATATGCCACTAATACGTTGCACCAACATATTTTTCCAAGGGAGGCTATCCTGTCACAAAAGCATTTATTGCTTCTACGTAACATGTTAAAGTTTTATACTTCAACCAGGTTACACCAATGTATTCCAATTCATGTTTGACACCAATCAGTGTTAAAATATTAAATTTCTCCTGCTAACCCTGTCATTCCATGCAAGGTTTTTCTTTGTAGCTCCTCCAGCTATTTAAAAATGGTTACTTTTCACCTGTACCATTTCTTCAATCATAGTCATCTTCTTCCTCTGCACCTGTAACATAGAATAAAGGGATTACGGTACATCAAACATTTTCAGAGAAAAAATGAAATTTTCATTGGAAAAATTTTGTCAGATTTGTTTTTTTTGCTCAAAATATACATTGTGGATACGTTAGAACCGCCTTGCCGAGACGGTTCAAATGAGTACCCACACTGTATGTTTTGGTTAAAAAATAAGAAAATTTAATATACCCCTGCGAACCCCAATGTTTCTATACAAAATGGGTGTTTAAGGGGGTAAAAACTTCACGGAAATGTTTTCCTGATGTTCATCATAATTAAAGATGTAAAAAGATGTAAGTAAATAATCACACTGAAAAACAGGGTAAAGCTAAAGCAGCAATTTACTACATGTAGTGATCTTAATCAACATGGATGACTTCAAACATTAGACATTAAACAGTGCACCTGCTCTGCTCAAGCTTGGTTTACCACCTACCTGTATTTCCGAGGAGCTGTGCAGCACTGAGATGTGTGACATCGTCCTCATAATCCTCTTCAGCTTCTTCCTCTTCTTCATCATAAACTTCATCTAAAATAGATTAATGAGTCTCAATGTTAGAAAACCCTGACACGAACCAGCATGTCTTCAATTTCTGATCAGTCCATGTGTTCTGTGCTACTTAAATATTATTATAGACTGAACAGAATATGAAACTGCGAAGGCTTATCTACCCATTTTGCTTTCAACATATGGCACAGGCAACTTTTGTCAGCATTTGGTAGCCAATCCAACTTTGCCTTTGGGTGTTTCATATTTGATTCACTAGTTTTTAGCTGACAGTAACTGGGAAAAAAGAATGAACAATGAGTATAGGTAAACTGCTGTTAACAGCCTGTCTGAGATTGGGATAATTGTAAGTCCCAACAAAACGCCGTAAGATGCTAACTAAGAAATCACAGGGCTAATCAACTCACCTTTCTGTAGATACTGTACTGGTCCCGATTCCACCACCACCTCCTGTTTGGTTGTCTCAGCCTCGGGTAACATCACCGGCAGTTTCATCTTCTTATCTACAGGTCCCTCTTTAGTGGGACCTGCCTTCCTCTGTCTGCTCTTAGACACTGGGGTGTTCTCCACCACTGGTTCAACAAAACCTGTCTCCGGGGTAAAAGCCATCACTGAGCTGGAACTCTTCGCAGTGGAGGCTGTTAAGTCGTTTAGGACATCATAGTTAATTTTACTGGAGATTCTTTTCTCTTGCATGATTTTCTGGATGGCTTCCTGAGCACTCTGACCCTCCTGGTACTGAATACGAGGTCGCTTCTTGTATGTTCTCCTCTGAAAAAAAGTCATGTTCAACCTAGTTTTGCAATGTATGATTTAGAATCAAGACTAGTGAAAACTGACAATGGCTATTCCGACTCTGCTGCCTTTGGTGGACAGATAACATAACCAAAATTTTGATCCTCTTTATTGAAATTTCAGCCCAGATTTTTTAACTTTTACATTTTATGTGTTTTGATTCAGTCTCTTTCTTTCTCTCACTTTCAATAAGTCTTCTTTCTTGAAATAGTTTAACCTTTTATAGTTAACTATGCATAACTTTCCTGTCAGTGTCCAGACAGATGGCCTGTCTAAATTTAATGTACAATAACTCTCTACAGTACTGGTTAAACACAGGAAGCGTTGGCTCCGTCCAGACATGACTGAAAAATTGTTGACTGGGATATTGTCTCAATACAAACAAACAAACAATAAATTCAATGTAGGGTCATTTCAAAAAGTTGTTCCATTATAAAACATGTTTGACTAGTAACAATCATTAAAACAATAATTTAGGAAGTCCAAAAATTCAACATGTGATGGTCCTACCTTTTTCTCTGGAGGTTTTTTCTCCTCCTCTTCTTTTTCCCTAGCCAACCTCTCTTCCTTCTCTGAAAGGAAAATGTAAGCTGTCAAACCTGTTTCAAGCAATAAACAATCCATGACTCCATTGGCTGCACTAATAATTTGTTTTGTGGTTTAGCAGTTACCAACTTTTCAGTCATGTCGGAATGGAACCAACACTTCCTGGGTATTAACCTGTACCATGGAGAGATATGAGCCGCCTCGTGGGAAAACCAACAATGTGGTTTCCGACCAGGTCTGACACAAACCGGCCTGTACAAGTACAGAAAAGAGCTAGAAGCTTGAAATTTCGTATTTAAGTAGAAGAGGAATTGTACTATCCGAGTAGCGAAAACAAAGGCGCTGATCAGCTTCGCGGTTACCGCGAGTAACCGCGAAGCTGATCTGCGTCTTTGTTTTCGCTTATGCAGATTGTTGGTTTTCCCGCGAGGCGGCTCATATGTGTCTTGCTCAAGGACACAACATGGCACCCCTGCAGGATTCGAGCCCAGGACCTCTCAATTCCGAGTCTGACAATCTATCATTAGGCCACCAGTGACCACACTTCCAGTGCTGTACTAATGTCTTAAAAGATTTAGCATACTTTTTTGAGACATCACTTGGTTGGATAACATCCAAATAACACTCACTTGGTAGTGGATCAACATAATTTTGACAGATTATCATTTTACAGATTCTTGAACCTACCTCTGTGCAAAGTAAATATGATATGAGCTGCAGCCTGAGAATACCAACAATCTGGGTTTCCGACCAGGTCAGACACCAACCAGGCTTAACCAGCCTGTACAGTCACAGAAGCAGGCTAGAAACATGAAATTTCCAATTGACGAAGAAGGGATTGTACTATCTGTCTAGCGAAAACAAAGATGCTGATCAGCTATGAAGTTACTGCACAGCTGATCTGTGTCTTTATTTTCACTTATGAATATTGTTGGTTTTCTTATACCACAGCCTATATTTCAGTATTTTGTGTTAAGCCAACTATACCTTTCTGAGCCTGTAGATAGTCAGCATTTTCAGCCATCCATATTTTAGTCTTTGCCTGAACTTCTTTTTCTGTTAGGATGAACTGAAACCAAAGATCATCAAGCATGTCAGGGTTTCTGATCTCCTTCTCTGGGGTTACAAATGAGCCGCCTCGTGGGAAAACCAACAATGTGGTTTCGGACCAGGTCCAACACAAACCGGACTGCACAGTAACAGAAAACAGATAGAAGCATGAAATTTCGTATTTAGGAAGTAGAGGGATTGTACTATCCGTGTAGCTAAATCAAAGGCGCAGATCAGCTTCGCGGTTACCGCGAAGCTGATCTGCGTCTTTGTTTTCACATATGCAGATTGTTGGTTTTCCCACGAGGCGGCTCAAATATCTAATGCATGCTCAGGTGATCAAAATCTCATTTAATTTACACTAAAATTCATGTATATGCTATTGTGTTGAAGCATTTCTGTAGTTATTGCGGGGTCTCTAAGAAGACTTTTTTTTAAAATGGTCAAGATGACATGAGCTGCGTCATGAGAAAACCAGATTTTTGCCTTTGCAAAAACAAAGGCACAGATCAGCTTCGCAGTATCCCTCTAAATCCGAAGTTTCAGGCTACTAGCCATCTTCTATGCTTGTACAGCTTGGTTTGTGTTTGACCTGGTCAGAAATTCCGAAGCGCAGTTTTCTTGCGTCACAGCTCAAATATAAATTATGTACCTGTACCAGGCTGGTCTGTTAAATACATCTTGACAATGAAATTCAAAGCTTTGATATTTGATTGTTCAATTAAAACTTGTAATTTGAGCCTTTGCACGAGAAAACCAACAATTTGCATCAACACAAACAGGCCTGTATAGTCAAAGACCCTGGCTAGAAGCTGATCTGCGTCTTTGATTTCGCCTATGCAAATTGTTGGTTTTCTCTTAAGGCGGCTCATGCTGTTTTTCCTATTTGTCTCCAAACATACCCTGTCGAGTTCTTCATCATCCAAACCTTCAATATCTAACTCTTCGTCTGCGTTCATACCATCTAGAATATACAAACAATGTAAAAATATAGGAATTTCAATACTTTGATTAACAGAAAACAAGGGGAAAACATCTCTATGAGTCTATGTATGTACAGTGGTAGAGCTAGGTTTTAGAGAGGGCAGGGGGCATAGTGTCTCTGTACAAGGGCACTTTGCGTGAAATTCTGCTATGAGGGCACAGAATGCACCCCTTTTTCTCGTGAAAATGTGCACTTTTTGGCTACAATTAGCTGTTTCATCACCATTAAAAGCTTTTTATTCAAAAGATAACACAAATCTTTATCAGAAATATCAAAATTTAGGTATTTTTCTATATTTTAATGTTCTGAAAAGGACAGAGTGCAACCCTCTAGAGGCCAGAAGGGCAGGGTGCATTTTCCATTATCAAAATCAGGGCATGGTGTTCCCCCCTTTGACACCCTTCTAGCTCTACCACTGTGTATACACACTGATGGCAAAGTCTCTCATATTACTGGCCAATACATATAAGAATGACACGTTTTGATTATTTAACCTTTAAGCAAGATACAAAAGTGATCTATAATGTTTGAAAATTTGACAAACATGTGTTATGGTATTTTAACTAATAAGGCAGATGTGCTTGGGGTTAACAGCACATTTGATTTTACATCAGCTTATTTTGTTCCTCAGTCTCAAATAGTAGTCATTATTTTAAGAGCCACCTCATGGGAAAACCAACAATCTGCATAGGCGAAAACAAAGACGCAGCTGTACCGCGAAGCTGATCAGCGCCTTTGTTTTCGCTACTCGGATAGTACAATTCCTCTTCCACTTAAATCTGAAATTTCAAACTTCTAGCTCTTTTCTGTGCTTGTACAGACCGGTTTGTGTCGGACCTGTTCGGAAACCACATTGTTGTTTTTCCCACGAGGCGGCTCTTAAATTCTAGCTACATGTATGTAGCTGTGCTTGCTGTTGTATGATCTAATCAGGTTATAAAACTTTTTTCAAGCTCAGCTCAGCTGAGCATGAAATTTTAACTGCTCATAAATACTAAAATTGCCAAAATCAGTTGAAAATTCTGGCATAAATCCCTTAATTCAGTAATTTATACTGCTGATAAATGTTAAAATGCCAACAATTGTTGGCATTTTAACATTCATCAGCAGGATAAATTTTAGTCTCAGCTGAGCTGAGCATGAAAAGAGTTTTATAACCTCGGGTCAAGAATCCCTTATTTTCTAATAGCAAGCCAAATCAATGAAATTTGACTAAGAATCCTACCATTAGAGTTTTCACTTCCTTCCTTGAGAAATTTCCCAACAATTTCTCCCACTCCAAGATCCACCTGCGGCACATTGACTGGTAGTTTCAGGGACCCTAATGAACTGTCCTCGGCCCCAATGCCAAATTCCTGTTCTATTGCACTGTAACTGTCTGATGAGTGAGCATTAACTGCTTCAGTTTGGTCTATTGCACTAATATCTGTAGTCCTATCTATACCCTTATCTGTTGGTTGTATACCCGTAGATTCACTTTGAGATTCTGTTTCCTCATTTAACACTTTCGTCCTATCATCTTTAACGGAGTCCATTTCACTACTTATAGAATCATTCAAATCGCTAGTAATTTCTGTGGGATTTTCGTCTTTAGTTCTTTTAGATTCGGATTGTAAATAATTTTCCAGTTTGATCTGGGTGTCCACCGACATGGCACTTGAGGAGGCAGTCTTAGCGGAGTCATTGGATGCTTCAGGTTCGGTGAGATCACTGAATCGGGATATATCAGAGTCGACAGATGCAGAATCATCAGCCATTTCTGAAAATAAAGTTATTCCCTAAGCACAGCTGTATGTAGATCCAGATGCAAGACCTTATATTAAGACTTATCATATGACGTCTCTGTGTTTTCCAGTGGATAATGTCATGTCATAAAAATCATATGACCACACGTGTATTAACACTTTTGCGGGAATATGTATACGTCATTGACTACGTCCATAACAACAATGTAAATTTTCATTGAAAATATGTCCACTTCGAAGGCGATAAAATCCTATTTTAAAAGTCATATGATAAAACGAATCTTACACTCGTTGTCATTTCATATGAAATTTATTAAACTCGCCGAAGGCTCGTTTAATAAATTTCATATGAAATGACCACTTGTGTAAGATCCTCTATATAATGGCAAACATTTTACTGGAATATATGTCCTGCTATATAATCTGTAGTCTAAAGTTTGTTTAGTTTATCATGCGCATTCGAAAGGAAGCTTATAAATTTTATCGTATGCCCTGCTATTAAAACTGTAAAGTCTAAAGATTGTTTAGTTTATCCTGCGCATTCAAAAGGATGCTTATACATTTTATAATACAAGCATGTGTAATGTATTGTATACGATTATTTGAACTAGAAAATCTACATGCTGTACAGGATTATCTAAATGTCACTTTATTCTTTTGTTATGTGACTGATACTGTCTGCGCTGCGGCATGAGAAAAAGAAAACCAACAATCTGCATATGCGAAAACAAAGGTAAAGATCAGCTTCACAGTAACTGTGAAGCTGATCAGTGCCATTGTTTTCGCTATACAGATAGTACAATTCCTTTACTTTCTAAATCCAAAATTTACAGCCTCTAACCATCTTGTGTCGGACCTGGTCGTAACACAAATTGTTGGTATTCTCGCGCACAGGCTCATATCAAGAGGATAATTTATTACACTGATCAACAGTGCAGACCAAAATTACACGTGTCAAAGATGAACAGTCTCAAACTTACAGCCCCTTTCAATCGAATTTGCCGTTTGAGCATTTAGGTCGATCAAGTGTGTGTAAATAAGGTAACTTTCTATTCTATTTTAGAACTGAAATAATGCCCCAGGTGCCAGGTGTTCTTAACATATATTCAGCATTTATCTTTAGGTAATGATGTTACCTCTTCTGATAAAAACATTGTTTGGTTAAAGCACATTTTTATTTCAATTTTTTTTTGCACAACATATACAATGCATATTAATATTAACAAGAATGCCGCGGAGGCAAAAAATAACTAAAAGCGTGAAATATAGATCAATGGCACCAGGTCAATGTCTGTGCAAAAAGGATATGTCAAGGGCAATTACTAAGCAATACCTCACACTGGCAGCTATCACAGGTGCTGAGAAAACCAAACTTTGACAAAAAAAAATAACAAATTCTACTGTCAGTGTAATATGTAGGTCAAGGACACCGAGTCAAGATGCATGCTTGAAGGGTATGTCAAGGACAATTACTATGCAAGGTTTCACACTCGCTGCTATCACAGATGCAGAGAAAAGCAAACTTTGACATGAAAATTTACAAAGTCAATGGACCGTAAAATATAGGTCAAGGGCACCAGGTCAAGGTGTGTGCTTGAAGGGTACATTGTATGTCAAGGACAATTACTGTGCAAGGTTTCACACTCCCAGCTATCACAAATGCAGAGAAAACCAAACTTCGACGTAAAAAATTACAAGGTTGTTGGACCTTGAAATATAGGTCAAGGGCACTGGGTCAAGGTGCGTGCTTGAAGAATATGTCATGGACAATTAATATACAAGGTTTCACAGAGGCAACTATCAAATGTGTAGAGAAAACAAAACTTTGACGTAAAAAAATTTACAAACTTTGATGAAAAAATTTACAAAGTCGATGAACCATATGATATAGGTCAAGGGCACCGAGTCAAGGCACGTGCTGGAAGGGTATGTCACAAACAATAACTATGCAAGGTTTCACAGTCCAAACTATCACAGGTGCAAAGAAAATGAAACTTCGACGTGAATTGTTGACGGATGGATTGACACACGGACGGATGAACGGACTTACAATCAGACTTAAATTTGGACTCCTATATCGCACCCTGCTATAAGCAGTTGCATTAAAAACACACATTTGAAATAGGATAGGGGCAAAAGCAGAATTTTATCAATTTAAGCAGTTACCTATCCGTATCTACATATGGCCAAAATCCCACATAGTAAGATAAAAATTTCGCTTGAGTTTGCTGTCTTAAAGGTCATTTAGTTTGAAACTGTCTCTCAAATCAGCGGATCGATCAATCCAGATGTCTTTGTGGACAACATGAAAAAATGCTCAGATCTTCAGAACACATGGTCTTCTTGTGTAATGCAAATGCTCAAACGACAAACTCGAGTGAAAGGGGCTGTAACTGACTGCTGTTTCATCTGAAGTTTCCTTGAAAATATTTACAACAAAATTATAGGAATTTTAAATAAATAACAAGAAATTGAGTCGTGTCATAAGAAAAACGGATTTTTGCCTATGCGAAAACAAAGGTGCAGATCAGTACCTTTGTTTTCGCTACATGGATAGTACAATTCTACTTTCTAAATCCGGAATTTCCATCCTCAAGCCATATTCTGTGCTTGTACAGCTTGTTTGTGTTGGACCTGGTCGGAAACCCTGAAAACTTTTTTTTTTTTTGCATCGCTGCTCAATTCTTACTAGCATAAGCTGCCCATATTCCCCGTGGTTTCTGTTTCTGTAAGGTTGTCTCTATCTCATCTTGAAGTCGGGCAATCTCCTCCAAATGTTTCTCACTTGGCTCCTGTAAACACAATATTAGCAGAGTGATACATATAACCATGTTGTTTTAATGTTTTAGGACTTCATCACTTTGAAGATTTCTTTTCAAATGTAAGGTACTAAAACTTTCAAAGTACAATCTTGCTGTTTTTTGTAAATGAGTATTTTCAAGACTCATAAATGATCTGTCGAACTTTTTTATAGCATTTCAATTTCCAATATACAGGTTTTAGGTATTGTACGCTATGTCCTCTTCATTATTTTTAAAAGAAGGATTAAAACACATCAATCCATAAAAAGCATATGTTACATGTAGGGGTGCTAAAGTACCATTTTAGCCTTGGCTAGTTTTCTCTTCCCCTCCGTGAAGGATGGTGGGTCTGCCTCTTCTTCCAGGTCAATGGTCTGAAACTCTTCTATAGTCAGCTGACTTGAGGGTGTATCCTCAAACTCTGATAATCTGAAATAAACATTTAAAGCCAATCGTTGGCTCGTTGACAAAACCTCGTAACTGCACTTTTTTCAAAAAATCGTTTTTTCACATGGTGCGATTTGAAACATTCAAATTCAGCTTGTGACAAAGCCTTGTAGGTTATGTCCAATGGGAAGTTAGTTTTTCGATGACCTTACAAAACCTCGTAACTACAAATGGTAAACGGACTTGAAAAAAAGTGACAAAACCTCGTATATGCAATTTCAAAAAATTTAAATACAAGAAAATCTTTATCTTTTAGATATGCAAAAGTTGCATATGTATGATTTCTCATAAATGCATCCTTTAATTCATCATAAGAATCTGCTTCTAGCTTTCATTTATCAAGTTTTGTATATACGACAATTTGTAAACATGCACAATTATATATCATTTATATACAAGTTTTAGTTTTTTGCTTCTCCTGAAAAATTTGTTTTTTTTTGCAGTTACGAGGTTTTGTAAACGAGCCAACGCAATGCATATATCTTCTATGTGTATATTTACTTATCAAGTCTTCTCTTTCACTCTGTAACACGGCTAACAAACCTTTAAATGCGTAACCGCCGGTTAAGAAAGAAAATCCTATTCACGCCCTTCCGGTTCCGCATATGAAGACCAGGAAAAGGTAAACAAAACATACACTACCAGGATCGATTGATGATTATATTTTAGTACAGAAATATATCGATTATCTATGAATGCTATTTTGTCACTTATTTACTATTGTAACTCAGCACCAAAGTAGCTCGCAAAATAATTTGATGGTCGTTGAGTTAATAATTCCCTTCTTCAAACCTGGTGTTCCAACAAGGCCAAAGTCGGCGAAATACAACTAAAAATTGGACAATTTGCTGGTAAATATCAAATTTTAGTGATTGTTCCACGACAATTTTACAGATATGTATTAACTAAATTGCATCTGATGTCTGTGCCAGTATTTCATTGTGTTAGTGCCCGTCATTATCGATTTGAAAGGAAGGAAAAGATGGGTACGCATTTAATCATTAAAATATGAAGGATATATTTCAAGATACGTTTGAAAACCTCAACCTGTTCAAGTTATAGTATTTATTTCCCTGTAAAGCGTTTTGAAAGAAATAAAACCAAGAAAAAACAAATTAAAGTGTACAGAATGCTGTAAAATCGTCTTCATGAACAGGAATATCATGCATGTGAACTATTGTATTACATGTATTTCATAGACAGTTTGTATTATTTTATATCAAACATTTTCACTGCAAATATCACAAACACACCAAATTTGAGTAAGCAACTATTAAGAAAGGACGAGAGAATGTGACAATAATCTTCAGCGTAAAACAATTAACAAAAACAAAAACTTTAATACATGTGTTCTATAATGACTATATATTGCTATCATTCTAATGATTAAATTCGTAACCGAAATGTTGACACAGCTTTTAACCACATATGCATAGAATGCATTGGCCAGAGGCAACGAAACTGTCACCAGACCTCACACAATGTTAAACTCATCTGCGCACTGTATTGCTTTCCGTTAATATGGACGTAATGAGCGGAAATCTAACCAGAGGACCAATGGTCCTGTAAACGCTCACCTGAGATCAGCTGCATATACCAATAAACATGTTTGAATATTATGGTATTTAACTCCAGTGCAGGGGCAGAAAAGCCCTTGGGCCATTTTCTTTTTTCAGAATCTTCAATATTCTGTCCATTTGCCAATTTCCTGTTGGCTTTTTCCTTCAAATGACATTTTAACAGTTTTCCCAATTAAGATGCACAGGCAACCCATGTTGACCTTGCCATAAACTTGGTCAAGGTCATCACAGGGTCATGATTTATATATACATTGGAGTACTTTAGCCATCGATGCCTCACGCCAAGTTTCCTTGAAATCAGTCTATTGGTTTCAGAGAAGATGATTTTTGATGGGTTTTTACCATATATGGGCATGGCGGCCATCTTGGTCATGTGACCTAGATTATTTATATACACATTGATTCCCCCATTCTATAGATGCTTCACTTAAAATTTGGCTTTGTTTGGCCAAGCGGTTTCAGAGGAGAAGACGTTTGAATATTATGGAAATATACATGTATATTGCCCCGGGGTGGGGGCACATGAGCCCCTGGGGTCCAATTTTTTTCAGAATCATTAATATCCAGTCCTACTGCCCATTTCCTGCAATACTTTCACTTTAAATGACATTTTAAAAGTTTTCCCCATTCAAATGCATTGGTGACCTATGTTGACCTTCCCGTAAAATAGGTCAAGGTCATCACAGGGTCATGATTTATATATACATTGTAGTGCTTGAGCCATCGATGCTTTGTGCCAAGTTTCGTTGAAATCGGTCTACCGGTTCTGGAGAAGAAGATTTTTGAACGGTTTTTACCATATATGGGCATGGCGGCCATCTTGGTCATGTGACCTGGATTTTTTATATACATATTTGTTACCCCTTCCTATTGATGCTTCACATAAAATTTCGCTTTGATTGGCCAAGCGGTTTCAGAGGAGAAGATGTTTGAATATTATGGAGATATACATGTATATTGCCCCGGGGTGGGGGCGGATGAGCCCCTGGTGCCCAATTTTTTTCAGAATCATTAATATTCAGTCCTACTGCTCATTTTCTGCAAGATTTTTCCTTTAAATGACAATTTAACAATTTTTCCCATTCAAATGCATTCGCGACCTATGTTGACCTTGCAGTAAAATAGGTCAAGGTCACCGCAAGGTCATGATTTATATATACATTGTAGTACTTGAGTCATCGATGCTTCATGCCAAGTTTGGTTGAAATCGGTCCAGTGGTTCCGGAGAAGAAGATTTTTGAAGGGTTTTTACCATATATGGGCATGGCGGCCATCTTGGTCATGTGACCTGGATTATTTATATATACATTGGTTCCCCCTTCCCATAGATGCTTCATGTAAAATTTGGCTTTGATTGGCCAAGCTGTTTCAGAGTAGAAGATCTTTGAATATTGTGGACGACGGACGGACGGACGGACGACGGACGGACGACGGAGCATGGGTATACTATAAGCTCACCTTGTGAGCCTGACGGCTCAGGTGAGCTAAAAATATCCCTGCGACTGACCCACATTTTCGTCGTGTACAATGCAATCCCAACATGTGTTTTGGGGTAGGGAATAAAAATTATGATTATAAAGAAAAATTTTTGGAAATCCTTTGGGGTCCAAATATAACAATGTCTAACTGATAAAATAGCATTGAGAGAATTATAATATTTGTCTTCGAATCGAAATATTTTACTCGGAAACACGAGCTGCAAAAGTTTGTTTACCTTTTGTTGGTCATCTGATGCGAAACCGGAAGGACATGAATCGGATTTCTTTTCTTAACCGCGGTTACGCATTTAAAGGTTTGTTAGCCGTGTGTAAGGGACTGGGCTGCAACACAACACCACTCTCCACATAAAGAACATAATAAACTCTATTCATAGCATTGCTTTGAAATATTTATATTTGTGTATATCGCCCCTGTGACATATACAAGTATATGTTCATGTGTATATGTTTTTGTTTCTACTGAGGATCTCCGAGAAAGCTGAACATTTGAGCCGCCTCATGGGAAAACCAACAATCTGCATAGGCGAAAACAAAGACGCAGATCAGCTTCGCGGTAACTGCGAAGCTGATCAGCGCCTTTGTTTTCGCTACTGGGATAGTACAATTCCTCTTCTACTTAAATCCGAAATTTCAAGCTTCTGGCCTGCTTCTGTGGCTGTACAGGCCGGTTTGTGTCAGACCTGTTCGGAAACCACATTGTTGGTTTTCCCACGAGGCGGCTCATTTCTAACTGTGCCTCCTTCATTATCACCACAGTCTAAAAATGCATGTACATGTTTATATAGTCCATACATACCTTTTCCTGAGTGTTGACTGACAGACTTTGACAACTTTGATAACTTCTCTCACTGTCCTGGAGTAATCATGGATCCTAGCAGCAACTAACAAGGCTACAAAACAGATGACAAAAAACAGATGACAAAATGAGCCGCCTCGTGGGAAAACCAACAATGTTGTTTCCGAACAGGTCCGACACAAACCGACCTGTACAGTCACAGAAAAGGGCTAGAAGCTTGAAATTTCGGATTTAAGTAGAAGATACTATCCGAGTAGCGAAAACAAAGGCGCTGATCAGCTTCGCAGTTACTGCGAAGCTGATCTGCGCCTTTGTTTTCGCCTATACAGATTGTTGGTTTTCCCATGTGGCGGCTCAAATATAATGGCATTAATATGAAAAATTGATGTGTCTTTTCATCATAGGAGTATGAAACTACTTGAGTCAAGGTCAGACACATTCCAAGCTATGCATCCTGAAAGACAGCTATAGGCTAGAAATTTAGGATTTAGATAGGAGACATTAAATGTTTTTAGAATAACTTTAACCACACCTTAGTTAGACCTATACAATATTTTTTTTTTCAAGGTGTAGATGATCTTGTTGTTGTTAACTTGTGTTCTTGATTAACATGCCAACAATAGAAAAGGTCATGCCGAGGCAGGACCTCTATTTAAAGACTGATCAAATAGACATGGGAAGCCTACGACCTCTGATAAACAAGGCATATGGCTTAACCACCATGCCACTGAACCTTCTAAAAGACTTTGTCATTACGCAAACTTGCCCATGCAATGAACAGATATATTCTAAGCTTTCAAACTGGAAAATTTTCAGGGGAAAAATGTTGATATTTTTCTTATTTTTGCTCAAAACATAGATTGTGGGTACACGTTAGAACCGCCTCACCGAGGCGGTTCTAACGAGAACCCACAATCTATGTTTTGGAGCAAAAATAAGAAAAATAGGTATACCCCTGCAAACCCCAGTTTTTTCTATATAAAAGTGTGGTTCAAGGGGGTATACATTACACGGACATGTTTTCCTGATGTAAATGCCATGGTAAACAAATTAGCTACTCACCTGCTCCACAAAGACCACTGGGCCGTCGTCCTGTGTGCATCCAGTCTCGCTTCATCCTCTGTACCAATCTCATAGCCGTCATAGAGACTTCATGGGTCTTCTCTCCAAACTCTAGGGCATGGGCAAACCTTGGAATATACAGGCAGGGATCTGAAGGCAGAATGTAATATCACAAATGAGTCAATCTGTCTTCTGATACTGAGTTCAACAGTTTCTGATCACCATATCAGGTGTGTCTGTGTGGCAACAATGACTTCCTGTGCTGAAATGTCAGACGATTGTGTGTCTAACTTTACTTCTCTTGTGAGAGCTTGGGACTATTTAAATCCCCTCCGGTCAAGCCTCATCCCCTTGGTTGTGCCTGTATGGCTAAGGTAGTGATATCATTTCAACCCCTTGGTGTGGTATTGTCAATTTGACGCTTCAGCAGTAAACTATTCTGATTTTGGCTGTCTATACAGAATCATAAAAGAACAAACATGTACTTGTTGTGTTAGTCAAAATATCAGTCTTGCCTACCATTGAGGTGACCCTATAAAGGAGGGAAATTTACTTTCTCTGTTTGAGTTGTCTCCCTTGACAATTGTTGCATTCTGGGAAAATATTAATCAAAACAAAGACATGTCAAAATCCCAATTAGTGAAAATAAAGTCCTAATTCTTGAATAAATGACAAGCAAAGCAAGCTTATATATTGATAAACTAATGAAGTAATGATGAAGTAAGTAACAAGATGGATGCAAGCCAATTGAAAAGCTGTTTTATATGTTTTTGTGAGCTCTGACCTACTTTCCGTGTGGACAAGTATTGGCTTTTACAAAAGTTGATTTTCTTCTATTTGCATATTTCAATCTCAAAAAATTACTGTTCAGACAGTCAGTCTTATTTTGGAGATGTCAGACAATATGAATGATGCAAAAATGGCCTGTGATATGATAGTCCATTCGAACGGGTTACAGGGTGAGCCCTAGTTTGACTTGATGCAGAGTTCTCCTTAACTCCAAATTTGTATCTAATAATTAATTCTAACTATTTTTTTGTTTGTTTTCTTGTTCCTCCCATCAATCAATTTCTGATTATTATTTGGAAGTGTACAATACACATGTACACTCCGGTGTGTTTGCAGGATGAGCCTACATGCATGAGGATAGAACCTGTGTATGGATCTTTAACCTGAACAGGGGATGACTGTCCCTGCAGTTAACGTCCCGATCCGAAGGATGGCACACTATGTTCAATATCATCCCTGCAGATGACATAAAGGGAAGCATGTTTGGACACCAAATTTTCCCCGCTGCTGGCCGGGATCAAACCAGGGACCTCTAGTACCAGAGGCCATTGCACTAACCACTGAGCTACCAACTTTTTAGAAAGACCTAATACTAAAGTATGGGAAGATTCGAACATAGTTCTATATTTGATCATTGTAATTTTGTTAATTTTTTGCCAGACGTCTGCCACAATTAAATATTTTGTCAAGACAATGAAATTTTGCTGGTTTTGAATTTGTCCGACAGACCAGCACTTTTCGGAAAATGGTGATATTAAATTAATTCTTTATCTTGTATTTTTAGATTCGAAACTATGTGATGAAAGATGCAGAATGCAATAAAGATGGCAACAAAGAGTTGTGTACCACAGAAGTTTAGGGGAGATAACTCTGACGAGGAAGTTAACCAAGAAGTTGTGCAACAGAATTATGTCCCTGTAGCCAATAAACAACCAGTGCACAGGTAATGAATAATAAATGATGCTCTGGCTTTTATCAGGGGATATGCAGTCATGGAGTTGTTAATAAGATTCTAGCATTCCATAAGTTATCCAAGGTCACATGAGCCGCGACGCGAGAAAACCAGTCTTCGGGAGTTCCGACAAGCTTCAACATAAACCGACGTGTACAGTCACAGAAGCAGGCTAGAAGCTTGAAATTTCAAATTTAAGAAGAAGAGAAATTGTACTATCCGTGTAGCGAAAACTAAGGCGCTTATCAGCTTCGCAGTTACTGTGAAGCTGATCTGCGTCTTTGTTTTTGCATAGGCAAAAATCTTGTTTTCTCATGATGTGGCTCAAATCACAGTTCTAATTTCAATTGGGCTACATACATGTAACACACATGAGGAGCATCAATGTGACCATATTGCTGTTGTTGGGACATAAAACCCTGTAATCACTTATTAAGGTTGGGATAATTTGTCCAAATTTGCCCTAATATACATGCAAATAAGTATGGGTTACTCATTGCGATTAGGAACAAGTTTAGACTAATACACGTACATGTATCTCATCTGTTAATTCTTCCGAATTATGCTACTGCTCAATTCAGTGATGGTAATCTGGTTAATTTATTTCAACAGGTCACCTCGGCCAGTCACAGAACCATCCTGGAAGTCTCATCGCAGTCCAACACCCAAGACAAAACTTCCAACTGCCAAAGTAAGCCAGGAGTACAACTGGCAGGCCAGTCAGAACTCTGTACGGGAGAGGAATGCCGTAATGTACAATAACCCTCTCATGGCCGATGTCTGGTTTAGTGTCGGAACTGCCCCAAATGTTCAGAAGATTCCTGCCCACAAGTATGTGCTGGCTGTGGGCAGCTCTGTGTTCAATGCTATGTTTTACGGTGGACTGGCAGATCATCAGGAGGCGGTAGAGCTGCCAGATGTGGAACCTGCAGCCTTCCAGAATCTCCTAAGGTAGTGTATATACAGATTGTTGTGCGACACTCTTGCACATTGCTCTTTATAAAGAATGAAATTAGATGGGAGAGTGCTAGCCTGCACAAAATCTTTGGTGGAAACAGTAAGTATGCTATCAGGCTAAACTGCCGATTTCATCCACAGAACCAGATCGGCCTAGGCAGATCAATTTCAGTGTTTGATGGATTAAAAGCTAACAACTTGCAGATCAATTTCAGTGTTTGATGGATTAAAAGCTAACAACTTGCAGATCAATTTCAGTGTTTGATGGATTAAAAGCTAACAACTTGCAGATCAATTTCAGTGTTTGATGGATTAAAAGCTAACAACTTGCAGATCAATTTCAGTGTTTGATGGATTAAAAGCTAACAACTTGCAGATCAATTTCAGTGTTTGATGGATTAAAAGCTAACAACTTACTACCAATCAGTGAACCGAATACAAGTTATGAAAATTCAGTAACTGAAATACTGCTTACTGACTTTTTAAAAACATTTAAGCTTCCAAATTTTATCAAAAGTAAAATCTTATGTTAAAGTTAATCTTTCATTTTTTCATTGCTAATTTTGATAATAATCTAGTGTATGTTTTCTAAAAACTTTCTGTTATCTGTTCCAGGTATCTCTACTGTGATGAGATCCAGCTGGCTGCCGACAATGTTCTTGCCACCTTGTATGCGGCCAAAAAATACATTGTTCCTTTCTTGGCCCGGGCCTGTGTTCAGTACCTAGAGACCAGTCTGAGTGCTAGAAACGCTTGCATTCTGCTGAGTCAGAGCAGGCTGTTCGAGGAGAATGACCTAATGGAGCAGTGTTGGGAGGTGATTGACGCGCAGGCTGAGGAGGCTCTGGCGTCGGACTGTTTCACAGACATAGACTTCAGTACACTGGAAAGTGTTCTACTCAGAGATACGCTAAATGTAAGAGAAGTGGCCATCTTCAATGCCGTCAATCGCTGGGCTGAGGCGGAGTGTCAGCGGAGAGACATTGATGTGACAGCGCAGAATAAACGAGAAGTTCTCGGCGAGGCATTCTATCTCATCAGAATTCCTGCAATGCTACTGGAGGAGTTTGCCAATGGACCTGCTCAGTCCGGATTACTCTCTCCACAAGAAACCACAAATGTCTTCCTATTTTTCACGGCCAGAAACAAACCAGAACTACCATTCAAACGGAAACGCAGGTCTGGCTTGCTCCCTCAGAAATGCCATCGCTTCCAGTCATCAGCATACAGAAGCAATCAGTGGCGATACAGGGGTCGCTGTGACAGTATCCAGTTTGCCGTAGATCGTAGAATCTTTGTCGCTGGTTTTGGTCTATACGGCTCCAGCAATGGTGCTACTGAGTATCAAGTAAAAATAGAACTGAAGAAAAATGGCCTGATTCTTGGACAGACATACACACGGTTCTTCTCCGACGGATCCAGCAATACTTTCCCTGTCATGTTTGATAATCCAATACAGGTGGAGCCAGATACATTCTACACCGCCAGCACGGTACTTGATGGTGCCGAGCTGAGTTACTTCGGACAGGAAGGAATGGCCGAACTGCATTGTGGGAAGGTGACATTTCAATTTCAGTGTTCGTCTGAGAGTACCAATGGTACAGGTGTACAGGGTGGACAAATACCAGAAATCATTTTCTATTGTTGAAATATATTGTCAGGCATGGAACGCCCAATCTATTGTTGTACATGTACTTACCTATGCTGTTGAAAAATTTGGGCTTAAAATAAATGGTGAAACCCATCTCAAAATGATGCTGCTTCCTGAGTATTTATATTGGTAACCACAAAATAGGGTATAACAAGACCATGATATGTCTAAATGTGCAAATTATTACTAAATCATTGTTCCAAATATACTGTTTGATCTACTGTCAGAGGGGAGACTGACTGACTTACTACATTTATACAAAATGCTTCGTTCACTGTTGGTTCATCTTTAGAAGATATTGATTAAATCATGTAAACCAATTCATTTTTGCAGGCAATTTAGTTTCCTGAGTTTCTGTAAAGGAGAAGCTTTTTATGTTTTGTTTTTTTTAATTCTGTTTATTGTCCCTTTCAAGATTATTTCAGCTCATAGGAGGACTCAGACGGGCCAATCAGTAGGTGGGGCAAAAACAGGAGAACCCAGAGAAAAACCACCTCGCACACCCACAAGCAGAACTTGGCCTGTCTTACTTGACTGTGCTCTGTGTAGGGCTCGAACCCACACCAGACACAGCAGTGAGATGATCGAATGATTAAGCGACAATAAGGGTGGTAAAGAAATATCAGCTCTCTTAACCACTTGGCCACGAGGGCCGCCGGAGAAGTTGTGACTATGTACACAAATGTATAAATATCTGGTAAAATATGAGCTGCCTCATGGGAAATCCAACAATCTGCATATGCCAAAACAAAAACGCAGATCAGCTTCGCGGTAACCCCGAAGCTGATCAGCGCCTTTGTTTTCGCTACTCGGATAGTACAATTCCTCTTCTACTTAAATCCGAAATTTCAAGCTTCTAGTTCTTTTCTGTGCTTGTACAGCCCGGTTTGTATCGGACCTGTTCGGAAACCACATTGTTGGTTTTCCCACGAGGCGGCTCATATGATCTCTTGCTGCCAATCAGCTTAGATTTGGTATTGCTTAATGTCCTAGGCCCAGAACTACAATTTCAGCATCCAATAAGATGCATCTAAACCATACTGAAAGGTTTTCGGAAGATTTCTCATGTGAAATGCCCAAGAAATTTTCAAAATGTCACGTTCCAAACTCTGACGTTTATTGCAGTAGAAAATTAGTTTCTATTGTATATTTAGGCATGTAATGTTTTGTGTAACTCAAGCAGTGACTTCCTTAAAAATTGGACAAAATCTTTGAATTCAATATAGCATCATATAGAAAACAGGAACCCTTTTATAAGACCATGTTCCCCCCTTGCCCAACCAAAATATTTTGAACACAACTGTAATTTTCTAAATGACATATTATATCCAAATGCCATGTTTGGGCAAGGGGGGAAGGCTATCAAAAAGCCCCGAAACCGATAAATGGGCTCAGGTCCATTATTTGTAATTCACCAAGGCTATGGAAATATACTGTATATGTATGTTCTACCTGAATGAACAGACTGACTGTCCTATTTTAACAGGTAAACACAAAGTGTACACCTATAATGCATAGGGTTATACTGTGCAAAATATGTATATCAATATTTTATGGTTTATGTTTTTACTTGAGATTTGCCTTCGTTGGCTTAAAATCAAATGTCACTTCAGCATCACACAAAGACTGGTTCTATCATAATTTGATACATGCAAGCCATTGTCAGAAGAACTTCCCTAATGTCTACAAAACATGTGGAGTCACTGTTCAAAGTAAAAGTTGCTTAATTTATTTTGCATAGTGTATTTAAGGTACAGGTTTTTGCATAAGTGATGGACAGTACTGTTTACAGTTATAAATCTAATGAAGATGTTGTACCTGTTATTTGTGGATAAATAGTTTCTATACAAAATTTTGGGTTGCAATAAGCATATTGTAGCATTTCCTCGATAATCTATTGCAAAAAAAAAAAATGTTTTCTGACAAAATATTTTTTTGAAAAAATCTGACCCCCTCCCCCTTTGACATAGATTTATTCTGCATATATGTAACATCAAGAGGTTTCCACTATGTTGTTGCATTGATATAATGTTGAATTTTACAGAGAATTTTACATTTTTATCGCACCTGCTTATAGCAGGGTGCGATATAGGAGTCCAAATTTCTGTCCGTCCGTTCGTTCGTGCGTTCGTTCGTTCGTCCGTCCGTCAACATTTACGTCGAAGTTTGGTTTTCTCGACAGAGGTAGCTGCGAGTCTGAAACCTTGCATAGTAATTGTCCTTGACATACCCTTCAAGCACGCACCTTAACATAGATTTATTCTGCATATATGTAACATCAAGAGGTTTCCACTATGTTGTTGCATTGATATAATGTTGAATTTTACAGAGAATTTTACATTTTTATCGCACCTGCTTATAGCAGGGTGCGATATAGGAGTCCAAATTTCTGTCCGTCCGTTCGTGCGTTCGTTCGTTCGTCCGTCCGTCAACATTTACGTCGAAGTTTGGTTTTCTCGACATCAGAGGTAGCTGCGAGTCTGAAACCTTGCATAGTAATTGTCCTTGACATACCCTTCAAGCACGCACCTTAACCCGGTGCCCTTGACCTATACCTCACGGTCCACTGACTTTGAAAATTTTTACGTCGAAGTTTGGTTTTCTCGACATCAGAGATAGCTGCGAGTCTGAAACCTTGCATAGTAATTGTCCTTGACATACCCTTCAAGCACGCACCTTAACCCGGTGGCCTTGACCTATATTTCACGGTCCACTGACTTTGATAATTTTTACGTCGAAGTTTGGTTTTCTCGACATCAGAGATAGCTGCAAGTCTGAAACCTTGCATAGTAATTGTCCTTGACATACCCTTCAAGCACGCACTTCAACCTGGTGCCCTTGACCTATATTTCATGGTCCACTGACTTTGAAAAGTTTTACGTCGAAGTTTGGTTTTCTCAACATCAGAGATAGCTGCGAGTCTGAAACCTTGCATAGTAATTGTCCTTGACATACACTTTAAGCATGCACCTTAACCCGGTGCCCTTGACCTATATTTCACGGTCCACTGACTTTGATAATTTTTACGTCGAAGTTTGGTTTTCTCGACATCAGAGATAGCTGCAAGTCTGAAACCTTGCATAGTAATTGTCCTTGACATACCCTTCAAGCACGCACTTTAACCCGGTGCCCTTGACCTATATTTCACGGTCCACTGACTTTGAAAATTTTTATGTCGAAGTTTGGTTTTCTCAACATCAGAGATAGCTGCGAATCTGAAACCTTGCATAGTAATTGTCCTTGACATGCCCTTCAAGCACGCACCGTGAGCCGGTGCCCTTGACCTATATTTCACGGTCTATTGACTTTGCCCGATGCAGGTGCGATATCGACCTCCGCGGAGTTCTTGTTTCTATACAAATCACACAGAAGCTGCCAGAAACACTCAAACTTTGGGCGGGAAACCTATGAAATCTTCCGAAAACCTTTATGATGTAAATAACATTCTATCATACACATCTGCATATTTCGACAAAGCATAATTATATTGATTTTAACAGTAAAATGTTTAACACCTAAACTAATGTCTTCCTTAATTTTCATCAGGAAAACATGTCTGTGACATGTATTCACCCTTTAACCCCACTTTTATATGGAAAAACTGGGGTTTGCATGGGTATACCTAATTTTCTTTATATTTTTAATGTTGAGATGAACAAAAAAGAGCCTTCATGTGGGAAAACCAACAATGTGATTTCTGAACAGGTCCGACACAAACCGAGCTGTACAAGCACAAAAGATGGCAAGAGGCTGGAAATTTTGGATTATGAAAGTAGAGGAATTATACTATCCGTGTAGCGAAAACAAACGCGCTGATCAGCTTGGCAGTTACTGGTGGCTCAAATGATAATCATTAGGAGCGTGAACCTTAACCACTTGGCAATGGACTTTTGGTATTGGGACTCTCGGTTTGGACTATTTGCCTCTGGCCCTCTGTCATTATAATCATATGAGCCGTGATGCGAGAAAAATGGTCACAGTCACAGAAGAAGACTAGAAGCTTGAAATTTCAGATTTAGGAAAAAGAGGAATTGTACTATCAGAGTAACAAAGACAAAGGCGCTGATCAGCTGTGCAGTTACTGCACAGCCGAACTAGGCTTTGTTTTTGCACAGGCAAAAATCCAGTGCTCATATATAATATCTGGTTGAAATCCAGACGTTGTATAACTGTTTTTCTCTATTGACTAATTTAAACAGAATCCAAGATGTCTCAAGGCTATAACAATACAATTTTGTAAGCTTACATGTCTATGAAGCATTTTTTCTAGAAATGGCAATGTTTCAATATTAACACGCTTTATTTGTACATGATAATTGTATATTTTGTTGACAAAGAAGTTAAATAAAACAAGAACGTTTTTCTTTTTAATTTGTGTTTTTGCTGCCAGAATGTGTGCATTTTGTCTTGGAGTGGACCAGATATCAAATCATTCCTTTCATGAATATTGGTCATGCAAATAGTTTTATAATATTAGCTCATGAAAATATATTCGCACAGGAACAATGGTAAGACTAAATTTGCAAAAAATATGAAGCCTTAAAAAATGATGATAAAAAGGAAAATGATGAACATCAGAAAAACATGTCAGTGAAACGTCTACTCCCTTAATCCCCACTTATATATAGAAAAACTCGGCTTTGTAGGGGTATACCTATTTTTCTTATTTTTGATCCAAAACATAGATCGCCTCGGTGAGGCGGTTCTAATGTGCACCCAAAATCAATGTTTTGAGCAAAAATATTAAAAAATATCTTTTTTTTTTCCAATGAAATTTTCCATTTTTGCTTGTGAAAAAAAATTCTCTGTATAGTGCATGGGAAAGTTTTCGTAATGAAAGAAGCTGAACTTTAAGCCCGCCAGTAATTTCTTTCCCGACCATATCAAGGCAGTTCTGCCGTGATTTATATGTATGTTGTCTGTTTCTCTGTCCGCATATCTAATTTTACATGTATTTGGATTTGTTTATTTAAAACTTTGTGGATGGCCAATTTCTCTGTTCAATCTGTCTGCCTCTACTCTATTTGTAACTTTTGTATTTGGCTCATGCTAACTGGGACCCCAGGGTGACTACCTTATTGGAAAAGAGCTATTTATTTTGCCCATCATGCATGCTGTTTTATTCTTTTATAGTGTTTTGTGCAATTCTTTCACTGTTGGGATTTTAACCGAATTCATTTCTGTATCCTTTATTTTTACTTCCCATCCCTGAATATCATAATAATTATTGATCCTGTGCATGAGAAAACTAACAATGTGGGTTTCTGACCAGGTCCGACACAAACCAGGCTGTACAGTCACAGCATAAAGCTAGAAGCTTGAAACTTTGTATATAAGTAGAAGAGGAATAGTACTATCCGTGTGGCAAAAACAAAGGTGCTGATCAGCTGTGCATCATCATCATCATCATCATATCCGTTTTATAGTCCGTTGTCCTCTCAAATTGTTGGTTTTTATGTGCGAAGGCTCATATCAAACATTTGGCAATGTGATACTGAGAAGTTGGTGACTAGGGCCCAGTTATTCAAAATTAATGATGTTGTTAGTTAACGATTCGTTAAAATTTCAAATGGCAATATTACAAATACTCTGTAATTTTTTGTTGAAAAAATGTGAGAATCCTTTGCATTGCAAAGGATTCTCACATTTTTTCAACAAAAAATAACAGTGTATTTGCTTGTGTAGAGATCATTTACTAAACGAGTTGAGGTCTTAACAATGACATTAAGCTAATGAAGTTTTGAACAACTGGGCCCAAGATGTTAAGAGACAAACAAACAAAAAGCATTATAATCTGTACTCACAGCATTATAATGTGTACTCACAGTATTATAATATGTACTCACAGCATTATAATGTGTACTCACAGCATTATAATCATGTGTACTCGCAGCATTATAATGTACTCAAAGCATTATAATCATGTGTACTCACAGCATTATAATCATGTGTACTCACAGCATTATAATGTGTACTCAAAGCATTATAATGTGTACTCAAAGCATTTTTATCATGTGTACTCACAGCATTATGTGTACTCACAGCATTATAATGTGTACTCAGAGCATTATAATCATGTGTACTCACAGCATTATAATGTGTACTCACAGCATTATAATGTGTACTCAAAGCATTATAATCATGTGTACTCACAGCATTATAATGTGTACTCACAGCATTATAATGTGTACTCAAAGCATTATAATCATGTGTACTCACAGCATTATAATGTGTACTCAAAGCATTATAATGTGTACTCACAGCATTATAATGTGTACTCACAGCATTATAATCATGTGTACTCACAGCATTATAATGTGTACTCAAAGCATTATAATGTGTACTCACAGCATTATAATCATGTGTACTCACAGCATAATAATGTGTACTCACCTAGCATTATAATGTGTACTCACAGCATTATAATGTGTACTCAAAGCATTATAATCATGTGTACTCACAGCATTATAATGTGTACTCAAAGCATTATAATCATGTGTACTCACAGCATAATAATGTGTACTCACCTATCTCAGGCATGCTGATACACAGTTCTTTGGCTAAACACAGGTAGGTCCTACCCAGCACAAACACATTCACCTGAAAAAGGAAATGCACATGAACTACTGCATAAGAAAACAAACAATTTGCATATGCGAAAACAAAGACGAACATCAGCTGTGCAGTAACTGCCCAGATGATAAGCACCATTATTTTTGCTTCACAGATAATACAATTCCTCTTATACTTATATCCAAAGTTTCAAGCGTCTGTGACTGTGTGGGCTGGTTTGTGTCGTCATGGTCAGAAATCCAGAATCTCATGCAAAGGATCATATGATTTATGAGCGTAGTCAGGTTGAACATGCGACTTTGTTCAAGCCTTGGCCTATGAACATCAGGAAAACATGTCCGTGAAATGTGTACCCCATCAAACCCCACTTTTATATAGCAAAACTGGGGTATGCAGGGGTATACCTATTTTTCTTATTTTTGCTCCAAAACATAGATTGTGGGTACTCGTTAGAACCGCCTCGCCGAGGCGGTTCTAACGTGTACCCACAATCTATGTTTTGAGCAAAAATAAGAAAACTATCAAAAATTTTCCTCTGAAAATTATCGATTTTTGACCTGAAAAAATTACTGTATATCATATGGGCATGTTTTCGTAATGAATATGAAACTATGGAAACCAAGAAAAGCTACTGTTGTAGGAAATATTCTCGACCCAGTCATCTAAAATTGAGCCACATCATGAGAAAACCAACATTTTGCATGTGCAAAAAAAAAAAGTCACAGATCAGCTTCGCAGTAACTGTGAAGCTGATCAGTGTCTTTGCTTCACTAAAGTACAATTCATTCTCTACTTATAACCAAAATTTCAAGCTTCTAGCCTTCTTCTGACTGCACTGGCCAGCTTGTATAGGACTGGGTACACACCCCTGACGACCAGTTTCCTCACATCATAGCTCATTATCAAGTACTCCATATCTGACCGACTGACTGGGCAGCTTCAGTGCAGCAGGCCCAACAGTAGCAGTCTCTACTGTTCTCAGTTCTATCAGCATAATTGAGCCGCCTCGTGGGGAAAACCAACGATGTGGTTTCCGACCAGGTCCGACACAAATCAGGCTGTACAGTCACAGAAGCAGGCTGGAAGCTTGAAATTTTGGATTTAAAAAGAAGAGGAAGTGTACTATCCGTGTAGCGAAAACAAAGGCGCTGATCAGCTTCGCGGTTACCGCGAAGCTGATCTGCGTCTTTGTTTTCGCATATGCAGATTGTTGGTTTTCCCATGAAGCGGCTCATATTTTGAGCATTTCTGAAAAGTAATACATGCATTTCTTTGTTCATATTTTCGATAGAGAATATTGAAAGTAAGAAAATAGAGGAATAGTTTAGGAAATGATGTATGCCCTACCTGAAGCTGGTCGCTAAAATCCAAGAGCATATCTGTGACTTGTTAAGGTTATAACTCATGAAAGTTATAAATTCTGCAGTAAAAGGAACGCCAAAATGAACCAAGCATCTCATCTGTCAGATAAAGTTAAGTTGATGGGATGTTCAGTAATTTCTGTGACGCGTTCGATTGTGCAAGCATGACGGAAACGTTAGCTAGACTACTCCAAAAATTTTGAGCTCAGAGCTTTCAAACTAGTTAGTTACATCACTCTCAAAATAAGCCGCCTCGTGGGAAAACCAACAATGTGGTTTCCGAACAGGTCCGACACAAACCAGCCTGTACAGGCACAGAAAAAATCTAGAAGCTTGAAATTTCAGATTTAAGTAGAAGAGGAATTGTACTATCCGAGTAGCGAAAACAAAGGCGCTGATCAGCTTCGCGGTTACCGCGAAGCTGATCTGCGTCTTTGTTTTCGCCTATGCAGATTGTTGGTTTTCCCATGAGGCGGCTCAAATACAGAATATGAGCCATGTCATAAGAAAACCAACATTTCGCATATGCGAAGCTAATCAGCGCCTTTGTTTTTTCGCTACAAGGATAGAACAATTCCTCTTCTTCCTAAATCCAAAATCTCAAGCTTCTAGCCTGCTTCTGTGAATGTACAGGCTGGTTTATGTCAAACCTGGTCGGAAACCACATTGTTTGTTTTCTCATTTGGTGGCTCATATTATGTATTATGTCAACATAGGAAAAGCTTAAGCTTAAATTGAGCCTTCGCATGAGAAAATCAACAATCACCAAAATCAGGGTTTCTGACCAGTCACACAATCTGGTCTGTACTTGCACAGAAAAAGGCTAGAGGCGGGTTCAGAAAGAGGAAGCATTGTACCACATATCTCTAGAGCAGAAACAAAGGCGCTAGTCAGCTGTGCAGTTAGTGCAGGCTCAATTACACATGTTCAGCAGTGACCAAGGATACGAGGAGTCCTCTCCGTCCTGCAGACGAGGTAGAGACAAGCCGCGGTGACGTGAAGAGTCTTACGCCCCCTGGTGATACGTCTAGAGACGGCCATCTTGAAGAAATTGAAGGCGCGGTCTACACACATCTGGTTTAGTTTCATCTGGCCAGCAAGTTGCTGTATCTTCTTCTTACCTGTCAAAACACAGGTACAAACCAGTCAATCAGAGATAAAGTGAGCCGCATCGTGAGAAAACCGGATTTTTGCCTAGGCGAAAACAAAGGCGCAGATCAGCTTCGCGATAACCGCGAAGCTGATCAGCGCCTTTGTTTTCGCTACTCGGATAGTACAATTCCTCTTCTACTTAAATCCGAAATTTCAAGCTTCTAGCTCTTTTCTGAGCTTGTACAGGCCGGTTTGTGTCGGACCTGGTCGGAAACCCCGAAGACCGGTTTTCTCGCGTCGAGGCTCAAGTAAAAAATAAGGAGTAACATGTCAGTAAACAGATTTTAAAATACAAGTCAAAAATGATCATTTATTTTACTCATGGAAATCACTGGTATTTCAAATTAAGATTTCCATATGATGGTCTTTGGAAGGGAAAATATTGATTATCATTTAAAATATACACAGGTGCATGTAACTGAATTGTGTAAAGCCCAGTTTGTGTTGGGCCTGGATTAAAATCATTACAAAAACATGCCCGTGCAATATACAGAGATTTTTAAAGTTGTAAAACATGAAAATTTTCCGTAGAATAAAAAACTTGTTATTATTGAAAATTTTCTTATTTTTGCTCAAAGCATAGATTGTGGGTACACGTTAGAACCGCCTCGGCGAGGCGGTTCTAACAAGTAGCCACAATCTATGTTTTGGAGCAAAAATAAGAAAAATAGGTATACCCCTGCATACCCAAGTTTTGCTATATAAAAGTGGGGTTTGAGGGTGTACAAATTTTACCGTCA
Organism: Rugalucina vietnamica; assembly: GCA_964017185.1. Lineage (NCBI taxonomy): Eukaryota > Metazoa > Mollusca > Bivalvia > Lucinida > Lucinidae > Rugalucina > Rugalucina vietnamica. The sequence continues at coordinate 4,019,850 of OZ024872.1, forward strand.
TATTTTCCTATGTCCAAAGAGCTGATTTGTTCAATTTTTGGTCATATACTGTAAACCAATTCATTTTTGAAAGCAATTTATTTTTGCGAGGAAGACGAACTTGCAAAAATAATTCACTGCAAAAATATTAATTTTACGTATACATTAATCCTGTATAAGCCAATTCCATAATCCGTGAAATTAATTTGCCATGAAAATATGCTTGTGGACAAAATCGCGAAATTAAAAAAAAAAAATAAAAAAATTTACCATACCATTTTGCAATGTGATTGTTCTAGACTCTTTCTGCATGCCACCACGAAATGTCCCACCCATAGACAGAGACTTGGGTCCTGAATACAAGGATACACAAATGAGCCGCCTCGTGGGAAAACCAACAATGTGGTTTAGGAACAGGTCCGACACAAACCGACCTGTACAAGCACAGACAAGAGCTAGAAGCTTGAAATTTTGGATTTAAGTAGAAGAGGAATTGTACTATCCGAGTAGCGAAAACAAAGACGCTGATCAGCTTCGCGGTTACCGCGAAGCTGATCTGCGCCTTTGTTTTCGCCTATGCAGATTGTCGGTTTTCCCATGAGGCGGCTCAAATGTTAGGCTTAAACTAAATATTCATTTGTCCATACACAAAATAATTCAGTATTTTAATTATCATGTGGTAAGCAATTCAAAATCTCACACCATATGCTAAAGTAGCAGTCCTATAAGGAACATTGATGAGTCTTTCAAGAATATATAGTGTATACAGTTGTGTTGTTCTTGGAATTTTCTTTCTTAACCATTACATGCACTGACATGCATAAATAATATGCTTATACAGTTGAACCTGCTGAATCAGCCACCTCTATAAGAGCTCAACCTGCATAAGAGAGCCAGTCTGAAACATTCCCAATCATTTTCACTATATTTTATCTCTGCATAAGACAGCCATCTCCACAAGACAACCAGCAGCCAGTAAAATAAATCCCAAAATGCTAATAACTCTCTATAAGACAGCCACATCATACTTGCCTAATGTCAAATTTGCCATTTTCAAGCTGTTAATTGGACAATTATTATTCATTATTGTATTTAAAACAGTTAATTAGCAGAAAAAATCAATTAAGTTAATACCCATGAGGCTTTGTATATATTTTTGTGTAACGAAGCATGAAATGATGTCAACTTATGAAACACATACAGGTAGTCCTTCCTTAGAAAGGATTTTTCAATATTTTCTACATGACAACTGCTCTGACTGAACCTTGATAAGACAGCCACCTGTGTATAACAGCCAGCTTAGCTCACTCCCAAAGGTGGCGCTTTTATAGAGGTTTGACTATTATCTCTATATTTAGAATAGCAGAATGAAAGAAACAACCTTCCTGGCTATGACTACAAAACATACCATCTGTCGATACAAACTGTCCGACCATAGACGATACACCACCAGCCCCCTCGGCAAACTGTATCTCTGACACAATGATCTGATCCTCCAGGACCGACCCACATCCTGTACACACAGCATCCCCCCGTGCAGAGTCAATGTCAATGTCACTGCAGCCGCACTGGCTGCACACTCGGCTAGACATGGTCACACTTCAACCTGAACAAAATAAAACTTTTATCATGCCCAGCTCTGCTTAGCTGGAAATTTAAAGTGCTCATAAATACTAAAATAGCCAAAATAAATTAAAATTTCAGGTTTAGATCACCAAAGCCTGTAATTTATCCTGCTCATAAATGTTAAAATGCCAACAATTGTTGGCCAGGTCTGACATAAACCGGTCTGTGCAGGCTTAGAAGGCTAGATACTTGAAATTTTGAATACAAGTAGAAGAGGAACTGTGCTATCTAAAGCTAGTATCTCACTGGCATGCGAATTTCTCGCGACTGTTTTGCAAATTTTGTCGCGGACATGAGAATTACATGAGAGTGTCATGAGAATTTTCATGTGTCTCGAACTCATCGCGAAAGTTTTAAACATGTTTAAAAATTTTATGCGAATTTTTTCGCCAAAATATTTCGCAAGACTGTCGTGTGACGGTCGCGAGACGTTCCTGCGAGTGGCGCGGACCTGTCGCCTTAAAATTTTGGCGAATTTACAATGTGAAATTTTCGCGACACTCATACGAATGTCGTGCAAATGTCGCACAACAGTCTTGAGAAAACATCCGAAAACCTCGCGACTATCTGGCGAGAAAATAAAACTAAGCGACATTCGTACGAATGTCGTACGACACTCGCACGAATTTCACGCGAATACGAATTCATACGAATTAAAATGAAAATAAGCTACATCCGCGGGAAAGTCGTGAGACACTCTCACGAATGTCGCGCAACAGTCGCGAGATATATTTTCAAAATTAGACTGAAATTCGCAATTTGTCGCATAAATGTCTATTGAATGAGACTGCAACATGAAAATTGTGTTTGTATCATTAATCTTTGTCGCGAAATAGTCACGAACTATTCGCGAACTAGTCTCCAGTTGTTGAATTCCAGTGAGATAGGGGCTTATTAGCAAAAAAAAGAAGATGCTGATTAGCTGTGCAGCAGTTACTGCACAATTGATCTGCGCCTTTCTTTTTGCATATGTCGAAATCCGGTTATCTCATGATGCGGCTCAAATGTAAAATCTACATGTAGAAGTGTATTACCGTTAAGACAGCAAATAGTGACCCAATAGTAATACTACAGTGGACTGGACAATGGCGAATCACTAACATGTCAAATGCTATTATTTTACACATGACTATGGGAATGTTATTCTGTCTGGTACTAAGAACATCTAACATATGTCAGCTTTACAGGAAAATAATAATTTTGATTCATTCAATTTCCTAATGGGAGATAACTCTGTTGATATGATACCTCGCGCATTAGACAATGGCTAACCAAACTCGTCAATGGCGAATCAAATAGTTTATAGCGCAAAAGAAACCATTTTAGAAGGGTGTTTTTGCACACAAATGGTGCCATCATCATGCGAAACTAAATGGTGTTGGATAATATTGTGTTAATTTGTTTTGGTGCTTTACGTTCACTGTCAACAGCAAATGCCATATAGGAAAGGTCAATTATACCGATTAAAGCACGTCTTATTGCTTTAACGAATCAATGTAAGCCTGAAAGCAAGAGGGTTAACCCACGACTTGCATCAATATTACTTACGCCATTGACCAAACCAAATTGTCCCTGGACGAGCCTTCCAAAGGTAGATTATCAGTACTTTGTGCACATTCTTTTCACCACACAAAGTATGATTCGCTACTGTCGAATTTACATGTACATCTTTCCACGCTTATATCTACCTTCAATGTCAACATTTTATCAAAAACAGGCATAGTGCATAACCAGGGATATTAGGCATTAAAGTAATGCAAAAATGGTCATAATCAAATGATAACAAACGAGGTTAGAAACATATTTTAACTGAACGTCACTTTTTGCGGAACAATAAACTAGGCATCTTACTTAAGGGGTCAAGCGTTTCAGCAACTCTGATTTTATTGTCCGGTGGAATTTTGACTCCATTCTTTTACCAACCCTCAAGGCATAGATGAAAGTAAATGACTGAGTTATATAATAATTATATTTTGTCTAAGTTTCAAGAAATTCTGCAATATCTTTAAGAGTGATTCGCCATTGTCGATGATTCTCCATTGTCGAGTTCATTGTAATAGCGCCCTCCTGTAACTTATTTGAAGAGCGGAGGAATGAAATAAACAGAGAAGAGGAATTTAAGTTTACAATATGACATTATTCAAACAGATGGAAACAGTTTTGTGACACAATCTGAGGAAAGAACAGAATCAGACATAGGCAATATCTAGTCTGATACAGCCATCAAAATGAATTTTTGATACCTGATTGTGTATCATTTTGACAAAATGAACCTTAAGCCCCGTTTACACATTCACGATTTTTGTCTATGGTGCCGCTACGATTCGCCACGATTTATAAAATCGTCGTCTACCGTGGTGATTCGTAGTAGAACCTTGGTGAATCGTGGTGAATCTTGATGAATCGTGATGATTCGTGAAACTCCACGGCAGCGCTACGGAAGTTTTAAACTGTTTAAAACATTCGTGGCGTATCGTGGCGAATCGTGGTGGTAATTGGGCATGGCCTAATTCGTAGCGCAACCGTAGCGGAATCGTGCTTATTCGTACTGACACCGTAGCTATATTCGCGGCTATTCGTGAGAGATCGTAGCCAATCATGGAGCTCCGTAGCGAAACTGTGGAATCTTTGACACCACGAACTCTCACGATTCACCACGAATTGTGTACGGCTGTTCTACGAATCATCCACGGTTTCGCTACGGAGCTCCACGATTGGCCACGACGGCTACCGCCGTGAATCGTACTAGTACCGTATCGAACCGTACAAGCACCGTGAGCATTTGTTGTGCCACCGTCGTTAATCCTCATTGACCGTAGCGTTGCCGTCATGAATTGTCATTGATTCGTAGTGATACCTTACAGACACCGTACTAATATCGTGGACATTCGTACTGGAATCGTAGTGACACTGAATATTTCAACTTTTCTCTACAATTCATCACGATTTTTCAGACCATGAGAAATCGGGGTGAATTGTGGTGAATCGTCAAGAAAATCGTGAATGCGTAAACGGGGCTTTAGGTATGATACTTTCATTCTAGTGGCGGCTGACTAGTCAGACAAGGCAATATCTAATCCGAGACTGCTCTGACATTAAATAGCCTTCTATTATTTTTGACTGGCGGCTTTAGGGTCAGACAGCCAGAGAAGACTCGGGTTAGGCAATATCATGTTTTACTCCCCGTTACGGAATAAACTGCATCTAAAGTTGTTCCCTTTACATATAGTGTGGAGAGTAAAACAGGATATTGCCCAGACATATACTCAAGGACTTTGAAAATGCCTCACTTGTTTTGTTGCTCCTTACTCTCGGAATACATTATATATCGGCAAAAATATTTTTGAACTAAAAAGAACATCCAGTCTGCTTAACTTCGATAACAAAGCCGAAGCATCAACGCCTACTATTAACGTCATACACAATTAATTCCAGCGTTACCCAGAATTCAACAAAACCAAAGTATGTGGACGGCAAGTATTCACCAGATACAACACGATTACTGGAAAGAAACACAAAAAGCCAAGCAAATTGTTGCTTTGCTTTCATTTGCACTGAAAAAGCAGTAGTTACGTCATTTTTACGTTAAGAAAACTTTATTTTTTGCGTGTAAAATGAAACAAATTCAAAAGAATTTATGCACAATGAATAGGCAAAGACCTACGTAAAAATTACAATTACTTTCGACGCTGTGATCGAATGGCAAGAGGTATTTTGTACACTTACGCTTGACGTCATCAAATTACGCTAGCGCCTCAAATGACATTAAAAGAATTTCCCCATTTTGATTTTGCTTTTTCTTGTGCTGAAGGTCGTTAGCTATCGCTAAAGATGGTTTGTTTTTACAAATTCCGTTTATAGTAGCCGTTTTATGGTTTTCCTGCATCTCGATGACGTCTGTGAAAACAGCTCAGTGATTTTTTTCAGCATTTTGGGAACGGTACCAGTACCGGCTCAATTGGGAAAAATAGTGACATTTTACCTGCCAATTGGGAAAATCAGCAACATTTATCTTCGCTCAGTAAAAATGGCAAAAATATCGTCATATGTGTTACAGTGTTGTTTTTCTAAAATTGGTGTTATTCCTTGTCACAAATATCAAATTAATTGACTAATTGGTTTTTTGTAACAGTACATGTATGTGGTTGCAGTTGACAGTTGAAAAGCTTAAGTAGTACTCAGATTGGGAATTTTGAAGCATGCATTTGGGAAAAAAAGATACTTTTTGCCATTGGGAACGACTCCTAAAACCGTGAGTCGGTTTTATAGCGAAAAAAATCACTGCAGCTGTACCAAACGAGCGACCAAAATTTTGTGAAACTTTATGGAAGAATATTGTTTATGATGTTGGCGAACACGATAATATGTTTATTTTGTACATCCACTCAATTTTAAGGAAGTTTTAAGCAAAATATAGCCAATGTACAGTGAGGCGTTTTCAAAGTCCTCTAGTATATAATAAATTTAAAAGAAAAAAATTAAAAACAGGAGCCGGGATTCGAACCATCAACCTCCACATCAGAGTCCCGCCTGCCTAACCACTGCGCCAGTAAAATTTTGCTCAGTATTTAGCAACTTAAAATGTTTTTATAAGAAATCTTTTTGTCACACATACGCTTGAATTGACAATCTTCCAATTGATTTCAACAGGGAAAAGGTGTAACTTGAAAGCACCGACTGAATGGAAGCTGAAAATAACAACAAAATATGCTTCGATGTGTGTGAAGCGAGGTGATGAAACGAGAGAGACACAACACGGTATTGAATGGGTAAAACACATCTCCAACATTTGTTGCGGTCCGTTGAAACACTAAAATCAGCTCGTCTTGTACCCAATTACGAAAACATGCCCATGCACTTGGATTAATATTTTTCCATGCATGAGATTATTTTTAGCTGTAAAAATCGAAAATTTTCATCCAAAGAATTTTGAGATTTTTAATATTTTTGCTCAAAACATAGATTATGAGTACTCGGTTTCTAACGAGTAACCACGATCTATGTTTCGTAGCAAAAATAAGAAAAATAGGTAGGCTTATAACATGTATAAATACCCCTGTAAACCCCACTTTTACTTTATAAAAGTGGAGTTCAAGGGGGCATACTATTTCCTTCCTCTTGTTCTTTATAGATTCCCATTTCAGTTGTTATATAATGCCTGTCATACTTCCTTCCACGAATGTATACTTCCTAGTTACAAATCTAGCGGCACGATTCTGTATCCTGAAGGCCTTTACTGTCAATAAAAATGCCTCATCGAAAATGTTGCATAACTTGGTCAATAGATCGAAATTCGCATTTCACTTATTTTACGTTCTCTCTCATGGTATAGCATACACCGAATCTGGTTAAGATGCTCAAAACTTGCATGGGTGCACCATTTTCAAAAGTGCATCCTGCCGTCATTATACAGGCGTTTTTGACGTGAAAGTTCTGCAAATAAAAATTAAAACTTAGATCCTTTAACAGAAGTGAACATATTAATGAGAAAGGGGATGGGCCATGCCGCGGTTTCGACCATTAAAGTCTCGTCAGTGACCCTGTAGATTTGGCAACATGGAGCCAAAGAGAATTAGTGAAATTAGTGAAATTATACAATTTTCAACAGGGTAGTCGATACAAAGACTAGCATTATCTAAATGGGACCAAATATATAAAACATAGGTTAGAAAATGAATCCTAACAGATAATAAATTTTTGATTTCTCAGAATATCTTCGCTGATCTCAAAGGATAAAAAAATATAACCTGCACTATGGATGACTTACGGGGAGTCTTTTTAGGGCCGCCACACGGCACAACACCAGCTGCAGTAATAGCAAATAAAAATTAAAACTTAGATCCTTTGACAGCAGTGAACATATTAATGAGAAAGGGTATGGGTCATACCGCGGTTTCGACTATTAAAGTCTCGTCAGTGACCCTTTAGATTTGGCAACATGGAGCCAAAGAGAATTACATGTACTGACATTTTACAACTTTCAACAGGGTAGTCGATACAAAGACTAGCATTATCTAAATGGGACCAAATATATAAAACATTGGTTAGAAAATGAATCCTAACCGGCGATAATAAATCTCAAAGTCGTTTTTTGTCGAAGAAATCTCGGATCATTTTTGACTTGCATCCGGGTTTTTTTCTAATATATGGAAGATGAAAAAGGCAACAAACTGCATCTCTTTAAAAAGTACTTTAAGATGATGTTTTTTTTACTATACAAGTCATCATTGATCCTTATTGTTATTCATTTTAATCGCTTTTTGTGTGACGAAAGCTTTAGCAAAGAAAAATTAAAATAAAAAATATGTGGATTTTGAAATTTTATGATCGTAGATAAGACGCGTTTGGATTTTCTCCATTGAATATAGGCGTGTTCGGATCAAAGGCTCTGCTTCACAGAACGAGTTGTTTCCGCCAGTAAGGGCTCACCGCACAATAACGATATTTTTACTATATTTGTTTTTGCATCAGATTGATATCCAGGAATTTTGGGGTAGGTATATATATGCATTAAAACTGTCAACGTTAAAACGAATAGGTACAGTTTTTTTCACTGAGCGTTTAGCTGTCAGGTCATTTCAACAACAGAGCAAACTAGTCTTGTGTCCGTCAAAGATGGATTTCAGTCCCAAACCTATATATCTTGTGCTTAGGTATCACTACTACATCACTGAGCCTCTATGCACTGTCAACAATTTATATTTTAGAATAAAGCATAAATAAAATGTACATCATGCATCCTGTACCCTATTGCAGAACAGATATTAATCTTCGACAATTATCTTTTTTAAAGATGTTTCTTGTATAAACTTAAGAACATCAAAAAAAGTTGAAACGTAACATACTGGACTACGTGAAGTAGGAAAAATGAAAATAACATAGGAACTTTTCAGAAGAAAAGAAACAGACGGAATGAAAAAAAATGCTACTGTTCGGTTTCTGGCGTTCAAAGCGACTCCATAGTCCGGGACCATCGTTCGCTTCAGAATAAGATTCCCTCTATCGATTTTTGTTACCGTAGCTCTTTCGTCGACGCTTTTGTAGCAAAATCTTTTTGGCGTCGACGTCTCTTATGCTTAATGAATTCCAATGATAAAACATTTCAGAAACGATGCTGTTATATTCGGATGCACACCTTGAGTCAATTTTCATAACGTCGCATTATTTCAAATGAATTGCCAAGAATGGAGCAACTGTATTCTGACGCTTATTTCCCTAGACGTCAAATGCACTTTAGCCGTAAGGACGTTCGTTCGACGCTGAAAGACAGGAGAAGTAACGATAGAAAATATTTTTGTCAAATAGCCATACCAGGATAGCCTTTGAAAACTTTTTGACCATTTTGACGGCGATTACCATCTAGGCATTGTTCATTAGCTGCAGTGACGTGAATAACGCTTGAGAACGAAATTCTGTTTTCAAAAAATGCATTTCAACAACATATTATCACGTATGGATATCCCACTCTATGGCTTATGTGTTGGTATTGCAAAAGAGACGCGATGACTTTGATTTGATATAGTAAATTTTCCGTTTTTGGATGGTGACGTTCCTCGCCGCGCTTCGTATGGTGTCTACAGTTCGCAAACTTATTAGGTTTGCTCGAGTCTGCAATCATGTAGCGGACTTCAACGCGCGAAATAAATGTTTAACAGCCAAACTTTTCCAGCAGGGCTATCGGTATCATAAACTTCGAAAAACGTTTTCTAAATTTTACCCAGACACTATGAGTTGATCATTTCCAAATTTAATGTTGGACTAAAGACGCTTTTACGTGAGGGCCTTTCGGAACCAGGGCCCAGTAACTCGAAGGCATCGTACGTTCCCCTACTTACGACATACTAACGATGACCACCTTACAATTTACACCCTAGCTATTCCAGTTACTCTAAGTATCGTAACTTTTTTTTTTCAAATGAAAGGTGCCACTTCATAAGATAAGACGACGCCAAAACTACGATGCTGTTAAGTTGTCACCGTAACTTAAGGTGCTTTTCAGTTATTCACCATAATCCCTAAGACAGTTTGCATGCTTAGTTTTTAACACAATCATGGTTGATAACTATTCTGCCTCTTTTAATTGCACGCCGGTGGGTCGGGCATAAAGCTATTCACTTTAGTTGGTTGGGGCTGGAGCTTCTGGTCTGTTGCTTTGCCCACCGGGGTTCAACTGGTGATTTTCTTTTGCTCCGGGTTTCAGTGAGTTATTCGGCGCACATGGATCTCTATCGTCGGGCAACTTACTGAATCTGTGAGTCCTCGTTTTTGATTCATCAGGGTGGTTATCATGATTTATTCGTTTGTCCTTGATGATTCATTGACTAGTTGGAGATTCACCACGAAGACCGAACAACTAACTACATGTTGTGAACCACTGCAGAAGTAGGCGCCTGCTATAAAACCGCTTTAAACCCCTAGTAATTTTATATTACTGATCATTCCAAGGCGATACTTCTGTTGTTGTTCTACTTGTTTTGTGTTTTGGAGTTGAATTCTTGTTCTGTTTGAGTTTCATGTACGTTTTCATATTTTAGTTCCGTTCGGGTAACTGAATGGCCGCCTATTGGGGGAATAGCTGCTCACTCGGCTTCCGATATATTTTCTTGGTAAAAGTACCTTTAAAAGTGTCATTTTAGTTTTTTCTCACCCCTCGGTTTATGGAGTGGGAATTTCTTTCTGATTGTGCCATTTCCTGTTATCAAACATGATTGGGTTAAAAACTAAGCATGCAGACTGTCGCATAACATTTAAGTTATATCCTATACGTCTGTAACATGTAATGATTTTTCTTAACTGAAAAGAAAAATCATTCCTTCCTATAAATTTCTTAAATTTGTAAACCAAGTCACCATAAAATTCTGGTTCCGAAAGGCCCTCGCGTAAAAGGGTCTATAGCCCAACATTAAATTTGGAAATCAATTCATAGTGTTTGCGATAAAATTTAGAAAATGTTTTTTCAAAGTTTATGATATCGATAGCCCTGCTGGAGAAGTTTGGTTGTCAAACATTTATTTCGCGCATTGAAGTCCGCAACATAATTGCAAACTCTAGCAAACCTAATAAGTTGCGAAATGTATACACCATAAGAAGCACGGCGAGGAACGTCACCATCCAAAAACGGAAAGTTTACTATATCAAAATCAAAGTCATCGGGTGTATCTTAAATTTTAGAAGAAACAAATGAAATCGATTTGCAATAGAAAGATGTAAGTCTAAAAGGGGGCTTCGGTATATGTGGTGTTTGCTTTATTCAACTGTAGTTCAGGGGTTTAAATATGTTTGGCCATGTCTTCAAAGTAAGTATACAACTGCACTTCTAGACCGCCAGTGGCAAAGTGCCCTACTCAGAACATGATTTAAATAGCAAAGTATGAAAATGAGACATGAATGTGGCTTGGCTCGGCCGTTCGTTACATTTTCACATTACTTCCCCCTCCGAAAAGACTCGCCCCGAGTCTTGGCCTGGGAACTACATGGGTAAGGCAACCGCGGTCAGGCAGTTGTCATTATCCCACCACTGCCACCGCCGAGCGAAGCCACATCCAAGTCCGTCGGTGGAAAAACATGGTCATCCACCAAGGGTGGTTTACTGCGCAATATACTCAACACTTACTCGATTTGTAAAATTTGCATATTATAAGCACTCAATATGCCGCTAATTATTTTTCCAAGGGAGCCGTCACATTTCTTAATGTAGATCATCACCATCTCACTGAAACCAGAAATCTCAAATTCTTTGCACCCTATTCACGGACAAAATACCACATGAATTCAGTTTTCCCTAGAACCGTCCGATATTGTAATAGTCTCCCTCACAGCATCAGGGCAAGTATCAGTCTGTGCGATTACAGCACAGGCATGGCCACCGTAACATTTTAAACTCATCATAATGTTTTTAGCAGTAGTAAATGTAGGTCTTTTAAAATCATCATCATTTTAATTTAAAAATGCCTGAAATTCAGTTAAACAAAGCCAATATCTCAGATACCGAAGCCCCCTTTTTAGATCTACATCTTTCTGTTTCAAATGGATCTGTTTCTTCTAAAATTTATGATAAGCGCGATGACTTTGATTTTGATATAGTAAATTTTCCTTTTTTGGATGGTGACGTTCCTCGTCGTGCTTCTTATGGTGTATACATTTCGCAACTTATTAGGTTTGCTAGAGTCTGCAATCATGTTACAGACTTCAACGCTCGAAATAAATGTTTAACGGCAAAACTTCTCCAACAGGGCTATCGGTATCATAAACTTCGAAAAACCTTTTCTAAATTTTATCGTAGGACACTATGAATTGATTTCCAAATATAATGTTGGGTTAAAGACGCTTTTAAGTGAGGGCCTTTCGGAACCTGAATTTTATGGTGACTTGGTTTACAAATTTAAGAAACTTAAAGGAATTAACGATTTTTCTTTTCAGTTCAGAAAAATCATAACACGTTACAGACGTATAGGTTATAACTTGAATGTTATGCGACAGTCTGCATGCTTAGTTTTTAACCCAATCATGGTTGATAACTATGCTGCCTTCTTTAATTGCACGCCGGTGGGTCGGGCGTCAGACTCTATGATGGCCCCGACATAAAGCTATTCATTTTAGTTGGTTGGGGCCGGAGCTTCTTGTCTGTTGCTTGGCCCACCGGGGTCTAACTGGTGTTTTTTCTTTTGCTCCGGAGTTAGTAGGTTATTCAGCGCCCAGGGATCTCCACCGTCGGGCAGCTTACTCAATCTGTGAGTCCTGGGTTTTGATTCATCAGGATGTTTATCATGATTTAATTGTTTGTTCTTGATGATTCATTGACTAGTTAAAGATTCACCACAAGGACCAAATAACTAACTAAATGTTATGAACCACTGCAGAAGCTGAGGGTGAGGTTAGGTACCTGTAAAACCGATTTAAGTCCGCCAGTAACTTCTGTAGTGGTTCTTTTTGTTTTGTGTCTTGGTGTTTAAAAATTTTTGTGCTGTTGGCGCCTTATGTATGTTTTCATATTTTTAGTTAAGTTAAGGTAACTGAGTGGCCACCTATTGGGAAAATAGCTGCTCATTCGGCTTACGATATGTTTCATGGTATAAAAAAGTACAAGTAGGCAAAGATCAGGAAAAGGCGCAATCAGAAAAAGACTCCCACTCCAAAAACCAAGGTGGGAAAAAAAACAAACTAACAATCAGGTACTTTATATACCATGGAAACATTTCGTAAGCCGAATGAGCAGCTATTTTCCCAATAGGTGGCCACTCAGTTACCTTAACTTAACTAAAAATATGCAAACATACATAAGGCGCCAACAGCACAAAATATTTTAAACACCAAGACATAAAACAAAAGAACCACCACAGTAGGTTATTTTGAAGCGCCCAGGGATCTGGTTTGGTTGTTAGTTTGTTTTTTTCCCATCTCGGTTTTTGGAGTGGGAATCTTTTTCTGATTGCGCCTTTTCCTGATCTTTGCCTACTTGTACCTTCTTAGTTACATTACCCATTTTTCATCATTTTCTAGCTGTTTCCGACAGCGCCTCCCAGTAATAATCAGCAATCGACTGTTAGGAGTACCAATTAAGTAGTCCTAAATAGAAGTAGAAATTCACTGAAGCTTGCAAATGACCATGCAGATTATTGTTAGTAACGGCACATGCATTATTATAATAGAGAGTTCATTAGAGAGTATTGTATAGAAATAGAATCGGATTTGAACCATTACACGAGGCTCAAATGGTCCGCACGTCTCACTTGAGATGGATATCTTAAGGATGTACATGTAAGTATGATCAAGGTAAATATTTCCTTTTTCAGATGGCTAAAACACAAGGGCCAATCTGGCAAAGACCTGTGTTTAATGCTCTCAAACATACCAATCCAAGATGATCTCAACGTACTGCACCCTCAATGGTGTAAGGGGCCAAGTCCAGCGGTCCAAGTGGATTTGGTCCAAGGAATACACCTAACCCTTAATTTTATTTGAGCCACCTCGTAAGAAAACCAACAATGTGGTTTTTGAACAGGTCTGACACAAACCGGTCTATGCAATAACAGAAGCAGGCTAGCTAGAAGCTTGAAACGTTGGATTTAAGAAGAAGAGGAAGCGTACTATCCATGCAGCGAAATCATAGGCGCTGATAAGCTTCGCGGTTACCGCGAAGCTGATCTGCGTCTTTGATTTCGCATATGCAGATTGTTGGTTTTCTCATGAGGCGGCTCGTTTATCCGTTGCATCATGCTGCATTGGACAGGTGTAAAGTACGCCCTCGGGGACATTCTAGGCAGATGCGCTGACGAAAAGAAGAAAAAAAAAAGCTTTAGAAGTAAGCAATGCCCTCATTGGAATTTTCATTTAAAATGAGAAATGCCTTATTTGTTTGGTAACGCCTTCACGTCTCAATCAACAATTTTTCAGTCATGTTGGGACGAAATTGGGACGAAACCGCTGCTTTTTGGGGTGTTTCAACGGACCTGGAAACTTTCGTCGCGTTGGTACCTTATTTTACCCTAACAATTTTGCGCATGACAGCTTCATCCGACTTCCTGTTGAGTGTGAGTGAGTGTGTTAGTTTTGATTTCGTGGAAATTTTATAATTTTCAGGCGTTCCTACATATTTTGTTTACAGAGATTGTCCATAACAATACACGATAATAATTTACGATGGGCTACCCAGGCCGGAAATAAGTTTCCGGCCAGACAGGTACTGAAAAAATTGAAGTCCTGTCCTGACTCCTGAAAATCAGCAGGTCGAGGAAACCCATCGAAGGACAGATATTCTGTCAAAGGACAGAATATCTGTCGTTTGACAGATATCACTATCTGTCAAACGACAGATAAATGCCATACCAAATGTAATTTTCATGAACAAAACATGTAAAACAGAAAATCCGCATTTAGATACATGTTGAAATCTGTGCTTTTCAACCAGTGCAACCGTTTACTGAAGACCAGAGGTTCCTGGGTTGGTGCGTTTTCTGCGTAATTCTAGAATTAGTTCCTGCAATTTATTTGATGTTATTCAGCACATAAAAACACCCGTATGTAAGTTATAATTACCAATTTTTCGAAAAAATGCAAGGAATCATTGATAGCTGCTGTCAGCATCACGCCATCTTGATTGACTGGTTGATTTTGTTCTACTTCTCTGCGATTCTTGCCGTTTCGGGTCCAGAGGCAGATTGTCGTTATTTACCAAAATACTACGGTGGCCCACACGATACACCGTTAGACAATCCGTACTGTTCATATTCACATTTTTGCATTGTTGTTGTTGTTGTTTCGTAGGGTCTCGCCGTAGACTTACCTGCGCACCCGGTAAAACTGGTAAAAGATGGATTTTTTTTGATAAAACTTATTTGCACTTACAAAATCACTATCTTGGTGAAGTATAAAACGTTCGTGTGAATAAAATAATTGTGTGTTACAGTGAATAAAAGTCTGTGAAGTATAATAATCACTATATTGGTGTTAATTTGTTTTAGGAATAAAAGATCGTTTTATATCAGAAAGATTTGTATTCTATTGGGACTTGGTCAATTCGTTCCTTAGTTGATATTGCCTGTATATTCAACTCACATTTTTGAGGGAATAAGACATGCTTACTGTATATCTTACTCTAATCAGCGATCATATAAGCATTATAATTAATATCGAAGGTATCCAATAGCTTCTTACGACCACAGCTTGGATATCTACAGTAAGTAAGTAAGTAAGTAAGTAAGTAAGTAAGTAAGTAAGTAAGTGTTTGAGACACTTAATCTATTATATACAGACAAATATCCTAGATAGAACAAGTCCGATGAATATGGTCTCTGACACGACAGCCTGCAATTTTAATAATCAAGACATTTGTTAGTGTATGTGGGATAGTAAGAGACATAAATGTAAGATGGCAAACACTTTATCAAACTGACTGTTGCTCATGTTTGTCTTTTTTATACGAGGCAACGCATGGCTCAGTTACAATATTCATCATGTACAACGTACTCGGTCAGTCTCATTCCATCATCCATTACATTCATGTAGGCATCAACCTCTAAGTAGTATTAGCACATATTCATTTAAAATTCACACTATCAGCTAATAAGGTGTTTGGGTGGGAAAGTATGCACATGTAGATAGGCCTATAGGCATATCGTGATTGTAAGGTTGGTAAGAACCTGCCTGGAATGTCCGCGAGGGCGTGTGGCAGTATATAGAGATAGATAGATAGAATGGAAGCGGGTCAACTCGGCCTGATACCAACTCGGCCCGTGAGACAACTCGGCCTCGGGTCAACTCGGCCGGGTCAACTCGGCCTCCTTTTTTTCCTTTTACAGGAGAGGTAGTTTATAAGTGCATGGTGCTTTTAGATATGAATAATGATTTTTAGGCTGATATATTCCGGATACGTACACAGAAAATATAGCATGGCATTATTTATAGTATTACAAACAGATCAACAATTGGATAAGGCAAAAGATCCATAGGGTGTAGACTGTTTATAGGGCGACGAGCATGCAAGTTAATCAGTTTTAATTATTAGGCATTGACTTAAATGTGTATTACAGTAAAGTGTTCCCACCTAAAACAGTATCGCAAATAAATAAAGTGTTGTTACTTTTTGGTTACACCCAATTGCAATGGTAGGCCTACATGTGTATTCAATGGTATGTTTAACAAATTTTAATTCTCATGTATATTATGGAAGAGACAGGACGAAAATAACTAGTTAAAATGAGAATTATATACATTGCCTCACATCTGTTCCACTTGCTTTAACCATATTTATATATAGTTAAATATAAGGCCGACTTGACCCGAGGCCGAGTTGACCCGGATTCGATAGAATGGTCGGACTTACTGTAAGCACGAAATGACTTGGAATTTCTGTAATTCGTAACTCATACAGTCCTCCGTACACTTGTTGTCAATGTAAATATATTGTATGCTACTGCTACCGAGGTATCATAGCAGACGCTGGAACAAATTGACCTAAAATAATCTAGACATGAAATTGAAAGGGATCCAGTCTAATTCACACGACCTTCACCTTTGCCAAAATGGTTGAAATGTTAAAAGTAAAATCTGGACGAATTTTATCTCTATTTTCAGGGTTTCAGTGGCACTTCCGGTACTTTTGTGTAATTTTTTCATTTTATTTTGGGAATTCCGCAGAAACTGCACTAATCAAGGAACTTTGGGTTTTCACTAAACGGTAGCTTTGGGTGAAAATTAGCGATTTCAACATGCATCTACGTGCGGTTTTTAGGATTTACTCATTTTTTTCTTGAAAATTACATTTTGTATGGCATCTATCTGTCAATCGACAGATTGCTATATCTGTCAAACGACAGATATTCTGTCCTTTGACAGAATATCTGTCCTTCGATGGGTTTCCTCGACCTGATCAGTTTACATCAGTTAGTAGTTACTTAGGCTTCATTAATCATCCTCGTCATCCATCAAATTATTCACTACAAGCATATATCAAACCATTTTATCTCGTCACTTAAATCAACGACACTGGCCTTCCGCATGACGGTCGTGCCAATAACACCACTTATCAGCACAACTGTTGTGTGGGTGTGGATAAGTGGTGATATCCGCACGACAGGGAAATCGATATTCAAATAATATGAAATAAGGCACTACCTTTGTTGTGACGCTCTACTACCATTGCGCAGATAATTTTAAAATAAGCTACATGTATAACAGCTTCCTCATCCTGGTGACCATAGCCGACTATTACCATTATCGAAAGTTATTTTATCAGTTAGTACAATGCAGGGCATGTTGAAACGTGACGGTGACGTAAAACTATATGGAAAATTAATTGATCAATTAGTATAATGCAGCAGCGCGTGTTGCAACGTCATGATGTCAAAAATAACAATATCGGTTCCGGTTGACGAAAGATTTTTTTCTATCAATGTACAGAAGAGTTGAATAGAGCAGAACATTTTTACCACATTCTACCATAAGAGCAACGCAGGATCGTGGCTATTAAATTAATGTTTAGAAAATGGGTACATTTTATGTTGATAATATTATGCATCGGTTTCAAAACTGAAACAGAATATTACCCAAGCAGGAAATTTTACTTTTAATTATATTAACACAATTATTATTTTGCTGAAATTGGCTTACCTATCTATCTATAGCTACTGCAACAACCTCATTTCTGAGTATTATGCGCAGGGATGCGTGGGAGAGAATAAAAAGTATAAAATTTAAAGTGAGACTTAAAAGAATGACAGTGAGGAATGAAAAAAGATGATAGTGTTAGATTGTTAGTAGAGATGTAAGATTAAAAGCAGGCTAAAAACAATATTTCTCTCTATGGCATTGAATAGGTGATCTTGCTCACCTTTCTCTTGAAGGAGTCAAGGTCAGGTAAAAGAAAATTTCTGCCGGGAGCAGGTTCCATAAAACAATCATCATGGGATAGAACGAACACCTGTAATAATCAGTACAAGCAAATACCTGGCGGACACCGAGAGGATTGTATTTGTATTACCTGTGAATTTACCTGTAAAATCAGCCATGCGTATTCGTATATGAGAAAGTAATTATCGTAATCTAAATTATAAAAGAATGTGGTAATCCAAAAGAATTAACAACCTTTGATAATTTCATTTATAAATAACAATGGATTGTATTTGATGAGTATAGAAACATTTTAAGCAGCCCCGTGGCCGAGCCGTTAAGGGCGTTGTTTCGTAATCACTCGATCAGCTCATGATCTCACTGCTGTGTCTGGTGTGAGTTCGAGTCCGGCTCTGGCCACATGTGAGACAAGCCAAGTTCTGCTTGTGGGTGTGTCAGGTGGTTTTTCTCGGGGGTTCTCCCGTTTTTGCCCCACCTACTGATTGGCCCTTCTCATATGAGCTGAAATAATCTTGAAAGGGACATAAAACTGAATTAAGAAACATTTTTAAAGTAACACAAAAAAGCATTTACTCTGGTTATATTTTTCTCTGCTGCTTGTGTTTAAAATCTACTGTGATTCAGTTGACATCAGATGAAATATTCAAATCAAATTAGTTTTCATATTCATAATTAACAAAAAAGTTAAATTTGAATGTATTTCAATAGCTATAAAAACACATAATTGATTTATTAAATGGCTAATTAATAGTACAGGATAATGATTTATGTTATACTCTGAGTATATGTTCATATTAGTTTGTAATTCCCTTTTTGTCTAATATTTCAGATCCACGATCATTGTGAACCTACGGATCAATGAAACAAAGATCTGATACTGAAACAAATGGACTTGAGTCTTATTTATGATCGTGGATCGTCTCGTTCGACAATCGGAAGTAAAAGCATACATTATTACGTAAACTTGTTAGAAAATCTCATATTCTCTTCGTGCCGATAGCGAATACCTGTAGCATTGGCTATCTGCATGCAGAGTATCCCTAGCCAATATAGGCTACTGATACGGGTGCATATCCCTAGCCAATACAGGCTAAAGATATGGCTCTGTACGTTTAGTGTTTCCTATAGGGATTGGCTAGTCATACGGCTCTTATTACAATTATCAGTGTAGAAGATTTATTTCTTTGTACTTGAGAATTTTGTCCATAATGCTCGTTTCTAACTAACAGAATGGAACAGGTTTCTGTTTATTTCCAATCTCTTTTTAGCTCACCTGAGCCGTTAGGCTCACAAGGTGAGCTTATAGGATGGCCATGATCCGTTGTCCGTTGTCGTCCACCATTTTCAAAGATATTCTTCTCTGAAACCGCTTGGCCAATTATAGCCAAATTTTATATGAAGCATCTATGGGAAGGGGGAACCAATGTGTTTATAAATAATGGGTACACACTACTAAATATTCATGAGTACTCGCCCCGCCTTTTTCGGGGAGAGCATTTACTTTGTATTAGAGACAAAAATGACGTCACCTGTCAATAATCGTTGATTGATTTCCGCTGTGAAGTGTTTGTTTTAAAACTTGAAACATGCGCCGTTTCGAATGCCATGTTTTAGTCGATAAATCCCGGTATCGGATGGGAACGGGACGGACTTTTCTGCATGAACCCCTCTGAAGACCCACCCGCATTACGAAACATGGTTTCTGAGGGTGCATCCGTTTAACGGGACATAGCTTTGAATTGAGTAGGTAAACATGCTATTTATTTTCATTTAAATTAATGGGCTATGATGAACGTTTAAAATGAGACCAGTCTTGTGAATTTTGTATGTCTAGTTTTCGAGCTAGGTGACAAAACGTTAACATTGTCACCTATGGAAAACCTAATGGTGAAATGCAACCTAAAGGGAGATTGACGAGACAGACTATTGCTTGGCTTTTCCTCTCTCTTGCGAAAATTACTGACTACAGCCGGTATGTATCTCTTCTTTTCTGGAAAACACTCTCTTCTGAATGAAATCCATACACAGAGTCCATGAGAAAGCGAAAAATTCATTGATTTTAGTGTCATTTTTGTAATGGGGTCCAAGCACTCGTTTTGTGGTCCTACAGTCTTTCACGTTGGGGTAGCGGGTGGAGATAAAGAAATGGCAAAGTGGCTCTTGTTGTTAATACTATGTAACAGCCAAGTTTTCCTCGAACGAAAGCAGTGTCATGTGGCTGTCACAAAATGCGACTTGGTAACGTAGAAACTAATTTGATGTCGAAACTCGGCTTCAAGCAGAATCAAGCATCTACTGAGAACAGGCTTATTCGTGGCCTACTTGTACATAAAATGTCATATTGCCAGTAAATCATTTGTTTCGTAAAGCTTGGGTTCGCTGTTTTACTATGATTCATGTGAGTTTTACGCATTCTCACAGTCACATGGCTCATTTACCCCTTATAATGCATGGTTGCTATGGAAAATTCGTTGTTTTACAATTTTCCACAATAAAATGGGGGTATACCTAGAAAAAGTATGTCTGTAATACCAAAAATACGTGGCTGGAACATTTCATCTGACATTTTGCATTGTCTAAATATTCGTGTAACATTCTGAAGAATAAAATGATACATTAATATAATACAATGCAAATTAGGTTAGATTTACCCATCATTATTTCTCAAAATCGCAAATTAGAACAAATACGGTAAAATGAGGTGGGTGAGCATGTTTGCGAGTAAATGATTTGTATTGTAAGGTGTGTATGTGCTGTTTTACAAGGAATCATGTGTGTTTTACGCATTTAGACAGTTATGTGGATCGTTTTACCTGCCATAACGCATGGTTGCTATGGAAAATTCGTATTTCCAATTTTCTTCGATAAATTGGGGGTATACCTAGAAAATGTATGCTAATTATTGTGCACATGCGTTTTTTGAACATTTTATCTGATGTTTTGTGTTGTACACATATTTATGCAACATGTTGAAGAATAACATGATGCATAAATGGAATACAATACAAATTAGGGTCGATTTTCTTATCAGTATTTCTCAAAATCGCAAATTCAAGCCACTTGGTAAAAATGAGGTGGGTGGGCATGCTTAATTGGCCATAATCGGAAAACCAGTTAACCGATCTCACTCAAACTTTGCATAAATGCTACACGCATAGTAAGTTTGCACAAAATACGTTACTTTGATAGAATACAGCAAATTAAGGAATCAATTTAGGGTACACACTACTAAATATTCATGAGTACTCGCCCCGCCTTTTTCGGGGAGAGCATTTACTTTGTATTAGAGACAAAAATGACGTCACCTGTCAATAATCGTTGATTGATTTCCGCTGTGAAGTGTTTGTTTTAAAACTTGAAACATGCGCCGTTTCGAATGCCATGTTTTAGTCGATAAATCCCGGTATCGGATGGGAACGGGACGGACTTTTCTGCATGAACCCCTCTGAAGACCCACCCGCATTACGAAACATGGTTTCTGAGGGTGCATCCGTTTAACGGGACATAGCTTTGAATTGAGTAGGTAAACATGCTATTTATTTTCATTTAAATTAATGGGCTATGATGAACGTTTAAAATGAGACCAGTCTTGTGAATTTTGTATGTCTAGTTTTCGAGCTAGGTGACAAAACGTTAACATTGTCACCTATGGAAAACCTAATGGTGAAATGCAACCTAATCCAGGTCACTTGACCAAGATGGCCGCCATGCCCATATATGGTAAATACCCTTCAAAAATCTTCTTCTCTGGAACCGGTGGACCGATTTCAAGGAAACTTGGCATGAAGCATCGGGGACTAGAGTACTACAATTTGTTTATAAATTATGACCTTTGGATGACCTTGACCTATTTTACGGCAAGGTCAACATAGGTCGCCCATGCATTTGAATGGGGAAAATTGTTAAAATGTCATTTGAAAGGCAAATCTTGCAGGAAATGGGCAAATGGACTGAAGGTAGGTAATTCTGAAAAAAAATTTATACCCCAGGGTTGGTCTGCCCCCACCCCGGGGCAATATACATGTATATTACAAAAATATTCAAAGATCTTCTTCTCTGAAACCACTTGGCCAATCAAAGCCAAATTTTATATGAAGCATCTATAGGAAGGGGGAATCAATGTGTTTATAAATAATCCAGGTCACATGACCAAGATGGCCGCCATGCCCATATATGGTAAAAACCCTTCAAAATTCTTCTTCTCCGGAACCACTGGACTGATTTCAACGAAACTTAGCATGAAGCATCGGGAACTAGAGTACTACAATGTGTTTATAAATTATGACATTTGGATGACCTTGACCTATTTTATGGCAAGGTCAACATAGGTCGCCAATGCATTTGAATGGGAAAAATTGTTAAAATGTCATTTGAAAGGCAAATCTTGCAGGAAATGGGCAAATGGACTGAAGGTAGGTAATTCTGAAAAAAAATTGGACCCTAGGGATGGGTCTGCCCCAACCCTGGGGCAATATACATGTACATTAAAAATATTCAAAGATCTTCTCTGAAACCACTTGGCCAATCAAAGCCAAATTTTATATGAAGCATCTTGCACGCCGGTGGGTCGGGCGTCAGACTCTATGATGGCCCCGACTTAAAGCTATTCATTTTAGTTGATTGGGGCCGGAGCTTCTTGTCTGTTGCTTGGCCCACCGGGGTCCAACTGATGTTTTTCTTTTGCTCCGGAGTTAGTAAGTTATTCAGCGCCCAGGGATCTCCATCGTCGGGCAGCTTACTGAATCTGTGAGTCCTGGTTTTTGATTCATCAGGATGTTTATCATGATTTATTTGTTTGTTCTTGATGATTCATTGACTAGTTAGAGATTCACCAGGAGGACCGAAGAACTAACTAAATGTTATGAACCACTGCAGAAGCTGAGGGTGAGGTTATGGCCATGTAAAATCGATTTAAACCCGCCAGTAGCTTTGTGTTACTGATCGTTCCAAGTCGATACTTCTGTGATGGTTCTTTTTGTTTTATGTCTTGGTGTTTAAAATATTTTGTTATTTGGCGCCTTATGTATGTTTTCATATTTTTAGTTAAGGTAACTGAGTGGCCACCTATTGGGAAAATAGCTGCTCATTCGGCTTACGAAATGTTTTCATGGTATAAGTACCTGATTGTTGGTTTGGATTTTTCCCGCCTCGGTTTTTGGAGTGAGAATCTTTTTCTGATTGCGCCTTTTCCTGATCTTTGCCTACTTGTACCTTTCTATAGGAAGGGGGAATCAGTGTGTTTATAAATAATCCAGGTCACATGACCAAGATGGCCGCCATGCCCATATATGGTAAAAAACCTTCAAAATTCTTCTCCGGAACCACTGGACCGATTTCAACGAAACTTGGCATGAAGCATTGGGGACTAGAGTACTACAATGTGTTTATAAATTATGACCTTTGGATGACCTTGACCTATTTTACGGCAAGGTCAACATAGGTCGCCCATGCATTTGAATGGGAAAAATTGTTAAAATGTCATTTGAAAGGCAAATCTTGCAGGAAATGGGCAAATGGACTGACGGTAGGTAATTCTGAAAAAAATTTGGACCCTAGGGGTTGGTCTGCCCCCACCCCGGGGCAATATACATGTATATTACAAAAATATTCAAAGATCTTCTTCTCTGAAACCACTTGGCCAATCAAAGCCAAATTTTATACGAAGCGTCTATAGGAAGGGGGAACCAATTTGTTTCTTAATAATCCAGGTCACATGACCAAGATGGCCACCATGCTGTTATATGGTAAAAACCCTTCAAAATTCTTCTTCTCCGGAACCACTGGACCGATTTCAACGAAACTTGGCATGAAGCATCGGGGACTAGAGTACTACAATGTGTTTATAAATTATGACCTTTGGATGACCTTGACATATTTTACGGCAAGGTCAACATAGGTCGCCAATGCATTTGAATGGGGAAAACTTTTAAAATGTCATTTTAAGTGAAAGTCTTGCAGGAAATGGGCAGTAGGACTGAATATTAATGATTCTGAAAAAAAAAATGGACCCCAAGGACTCGTTTGCCCCCAAAAATCTTCTTCTCCGGAACCGGTGGACTGTTTTCGAAGAAACTTGGCATGAAGCATCGATGACTCAAGTACTACAATGTATGTATAAATCATGACCCTGTGATGACCTTGACCTATTTTAAGGCAAGGTCAACATGGGTTGCCTATGTATTTGAATGGGTAAACTGTTAAAATGTCATTTGAAGGGAAAAACTTGTATGGACAGTATATTGATTATTCTGAAAAAAAAAAAATGGCCCAAGGGCCCTAAACTGGGACTATTTTCTATATCATTCGTATATACAGCAGATCTCAGGTGAGCGTTTACAGGACCATTGGTCCTCTTGTTTGGTAAACTGACCACAGTAAATTCTGATCCTTTTGGATGCCCTCGTTTCTTGATTTTTGATGTACATGTAAATATGATGCTACATATGCCAGAGAGTGCTTAAATCACAAAATTGCTGCTTTTTGCACATTCACTTGCCATTGTGTCATTTGAAGAGTGTACATCATTGTTTTCTAGTAATTCTACAGCACTGTGTGGATATGTTGTTATAAGAGCCGTCCCATGGGAAAACCAACTATCTGCATAGGCGAAAACAAAGACGCAGATCAGCTTCGCGGTAACCGCGAAGCTGATCAGCGCCTTTGTTTTCGCTGCTCGGATAGTACAATTCCTCCTCAAGTATACTTAACTCCAAAATTTCAAGCTTCTAGCCTGCTTCTGTAGATGTACAGGCTGGTTTGTGTCAGACCTGTTCGGAAACCACATTGTTGGTTTTCCCACGAGACGGCTCATTCATTTGTAACTACTGAGTCCATTAGCACCAGTGCTACCTCTGAAGACTCATCAACCGTTGAGATATCCTGCGACAATTCTATAGCATCATCAACAGTTGTGACAATCTGTGGCGTTTGTCTTGGAGAAACGTAGTCGACGTCATTGGAAATTAAAGGGTAGTGGCATTTCTGTTGTGGTTGTTATATCAAGTGAATGCCCCGGATGGTTATTTGTTGTTTCAGTCACTCACAACTTCTTCTCCCCGCTCTCATGATCATAGCATAGTTGTCATTTGATGAAGCCTTACATCATACATTTGTCCTGTAACTTCTGCAGCACATGAAGCAAGTTTTTTAGCAGTATGATAGGCAGCCCTGTATCGCTGTTGCTGAGCTTCTGCTCTTGCATGCGAATGAATAAGGGATCCTGATAGTCCCCAAGTAATGCCTTTTTGACCAACGTTGTTTGTGTATTCGCGTTTTGTCAAAGATTCTTGATTCATTTGCATTTTTTGTCAAGAACTTGTTTTATTTTCTGATTTATACTTTCAAGGGGATTGTTGGTATTGTTTCCAAGGGAAAACAAACTTGCAAGACCAATGACCCATAGGTCCTTGATGGGATCCCAAGACTGAGAGAAATATTCAATTGATTGTGTATTCTGTGTTTCTGTGTTTCCATCAGTAGCAATTAGTTATTCTGGTCCAATGAAGACGAGTGAGCAAGTCTCTGTAGAATCTCAATATATTGTCTCTTTGACATTTATTTGCACCGATTTTCGCACATGTTTTCTCTTCGGAAAGTTCTAAGTACATGAAACAAGCAAATTTTTTAGTTTCTTTTGCGGAATTCCTTTTTTAAAGACCCCTCTCTCTACAAAGTCTTTGTCTGACATTACTGTTTGCACTTTATCCCAGCTAGGATTTTGATCTTTAAGTGAGTGGCAATGCAAGAAAACCGGGCTTCGGGGTTTCCAACCAGGTCTGACACAAACCGGCCTGTACAGTCACAGAAGCGGGCTAGAGGCTTGAAATTTTGGGTTTAAGTAGAGGAGGAATTGTTCTATCCGTGTAGCGAAAACAAAGGCGCTGATCAGCTTTGCAGTTACTGCGAAGCTGATCTGCGCCTTTGTTTTCGCATAGGCAAAAATCCTGTTTTCTCATGACGCGGCTCAAATAATCTCTTCATTTCAGTCATCATTTCTGCAACTAACCATTCCAACTACTTCGCCCTGGCCATTTCCATTCTCAATAAGCAGTATATAAAGTGGCATTCTAAGATTATTAACCTTGTATGTGGTGTCTATACACAGAAATTCTGGATATGTGTGAAATATATCACGTATCCTCGCATCTTGGAAGAACAGACCTCTAATTGTTCTCACTATTTTCATTCGGAACGAGTTTCACATAAGGCTTAAGTGCCATTGCACTTTGAGATGATTATTCTATCTCTCAAAAATTGTTGTGAATATATCTTCCTGAGTTCCTCATCTTTTATATGTCACACACGGTGCAAATAAATCACTGTCCTACAGAACACGTGGTGGAACAGCTTCTGCATGATCAAACATAGCCGTCGTTCCTTTTTAGCTCGCCTGTACGAAAGTACAGGAAGAGCTATTGCAGTCACCCCGGCGTTGGCGTCCGCGTTCGCATTGCTCAAATGTTAAAGTTTTTGATTAAAGTTTCTCTTGAACATGTTGATGGATCAAGTTTATACTTTGCATGTAGGTAGATATTGGTCTGAAGTTTTATGCAGTACCATCATGACCCACCCTGGGTGACCTTGAGGTCAAGGTCACGGACTTAGAAATTTTGTGTTAAAGTTTTTGGTTAAAGTTTTTATAAGTCTATATCTCTTGAACATGATTATGGATCCATGTTGGTAGATATTGGTCTGAAGTTTTATGCAGTACCATCATGACCCACCCTGGATGACCTTGAGGTCAAGGTCACTGACTTGGAAATTTTGTGTTTAAGTTTTGGTTAATTATACCCCCGGCATTTATGCCGACGGGTATATAGTTTTCGCTTTTCCGTTCGTCCGTTCGTATGTTCGTTGGTTCGTTCGTTAGTTCGTTCGTTCGTTAGTTCGTTCGTTATTCCGGAACGTTCGTGGAATTTATGTCAAAGTTTTTGTTATGTTAAAGTTTCTCTGGTGGTGTATATCTCATGAACTAATGATCAGAAACCATTCATATTTTAACTATAGGTACCCTATAGGGTTTGCTTTATTTCTGTGAGTTTGGACCCTGGGGTGGGGCTAGAGTTCAAAATCTAGGTCACCTTTACTTTGGGTCAAAGTTTTGGTTTAAGTTTCACTGGTGGTGTATATCTCATGAATAAATGATCAGAAACCATTCATATTTTAACCATAGGTACCCTATAGGGTTTGCTTTGTTTCTGTCAGTTTGGACCTTGGGTCCATGCCCGGGGGTGGGGCTAGAGGTCAAAATCTAGGTCACCTTGAAAATGTGCTATTTACATAGTGTTTTTTCATCTCTAAGTTCATATCTTAACAAATACTTATAGGAATGTACTCCTGTTTGGATCATAGATACCCTTTAGGGTTGAATTAAATTCCATGGCACCAATCTCTAGGGGTGGGGCTCGAGGTCAGAATCTAGGACACACAAAATACAGTAGTTACGAACATTAATGTTCTGTGTATCTATATCTTGACAACCATGTATAAGAAAGTGTTCATGCTTACAACACAACATAGGTACCACATAAGGGCTAGGCCCACTGGTCCATGCATGGGGTGGGGGTGGGACCTGAGGTCAAGATCTAGGATTTTTTTTTTTTTTTTTTAAGAATGACATTCTTCTTTTATTTCAATCTAGGACTGAGGACCTGACCCAAAATGTCCGCGCTTATGTCCTAGATTGGGTATACACGTCAGCTCTGTATACCACTCTAAAATAGATATGTCATTCTAAAACTACACTTCCCCATGTTTGTATGTAAAGTACTTTACACTGCTTATTTCTAAAATGTACTTGATAAAGGTACTGTCTTTCATTGGTGATGTGAGGTTCAATGTCAGGGGTGAGCATGTGCCGGGTTGTTTAGGTAGGGGGTGGGGAAGGGGGCTTGGTGGTTTTTAAAATGTACTTGATAAGGGTACTGTTTTTCATTGGTGTTCAATATCAGGGGTGAGCATATGCCGGGTTGTTTAGGTAGGGGGTAGGGAAGGGGGCTTGGTGGCTACCAGCCGGGGGTATACGTGCCTCTCAAGGCACTTTTTCTAGTTTTTTTGTAAGTCTATATGTCTTGAACATGTACATGTATCAGGTTGATACTTTGCAATGTTTATGGATATTGGTCTTAAGTTTTATGCTGTACCATCACGACCCACCTGAGTGATCTTGAGGTCAAGGTCATGGTTCATAGATTTTGATAGATTTAGTGGCAAAGCACAAGTCAGGCGAGCTATGCTGTCCTGCGACAGCTCTTATTGTTTATCTCTTTTTAACAAAATCATGTTATTTCAGCCTAGAATGATATGCAAATATTTAAAGGGAAAGGCAATGTTGAAATAAAATGCCGCTTACATGAAAGAACTCCCTTTCTTTAACAATATGGTACATGTTTTATCAAAATTGGATGAAAATTAAGAAAGTTGTGTTGGTTTGAATATTCACCAATATGTGTTTATGGAGGCAGCCATCTTGGATATTCATGAGGCTTTATGACGTCATAAAGCCCTAATTAAATATGCATAATCAATATTAATGAAACACTATTAATTTTTTCTGTTTGTGTTTGTTTGAATATTTTCTACTATTGATTTACTATCAATTCTAGCAATATTTCATCATATAAGTTTTGAAATATGAATTTTATTTAAAGTTTAAGATTTCACAGTTTTCTAATTAAATATTCAAAATGGCTGCCAAAAGTCACTTTGTTCCAAAATTTCAAATGTCAATATCTCACTTATTCCTTGACCGATTTGAACAAAATTTGCGCCAAAATGTTTGTTTTGACCAGTACTTTAGTTTAAAAGGTGTTGTTGTTGAATGTTGCGTTCTCCTTTTTTAACTAAAACAGTAGACACAATTTATTAACATAAAACCCTGAACACAAAAGCTATGCCTAAATGCATTTTGATGCATGTATAAAACTATTTGGAAATGAACTCAGAATCAGCCTAAATGTCACATTGTGACTAAAAACTTTGATAACAGACAAAATACATGTATCTCAGCTAAACTTGGCACATACATGTATAATTTAAACAGATGAATCATGATCGATAATGACAAAATCTTGATTGATCATCAATCGGTTGATAGCAAACCAATGATTATCAGACAATATACATGTAAATTGATCATCGTTACAACACTAAATAGCAATGTTTTCAACAAATATACAACCATCTGCCTAAATAATGAAAGATGTCTTCAAGTGGCTCAACTATAAGAATAATAATAATATAAATTATAATTGTCATTTCGTTTTTCAGTAGGAGCACTAACAACAAATATGAAAGACCGAAACAATCAGCTTCTTAACTCGTGAGTATTGCCTGCTGAATTGAAACATGGCCGACTCTGAGATCAACGAGAACCCTCCTAACAATGAGACGGCAACGACGTCCGAGGTGGTGCGGGTGGAAGAACGACCAGAGCATGGCATGAAGATACTGCAAGGCCTCAACAAGCTGAAGAATGACAAAATCCTGTGTGATGTCACACTCATTGCTGAAGGTATTGAGATGTGTAACAATTAAACTTTATCTGTTTTTACCATTTCAAATTAGATCTGACATTATCAAACGATGCATGAGAAAACTGGATTTTTGCCTTTGGATGCCCGGGCTATGCGAAAACAAAGGCGCAGATCAGCTGTGCAGTAACTGCACAGCTGATCGCTGCACAGCTGATCAGCGCCTTTGTTTTCACTACAAGGATAGTAAAGTTCCTCCTCTACTTATACCCAAACTTTCAAGATTATAGCTTTCTTCTATAACTGTACAAACTGGTTTGTGTCAGACCTGGTCGGAACCCCTGAAGACCCGTTTTCTTGCGTCACGGCTCAAATACAGTATGATGGATCAGCCGTCCAATAGTCGATGCCGAAACATAGTTGACCATGTTGCAGAAATCTGGTTTGACCGCTATACAAAGATGACCGAGCTGCTGTACCTGGCATTACTGGTTCCCACTAAGTTTAATGTTTAAAACATGGTGGCCAAGAGGTTTTATTCTGACTTTGACAGGTTTCTAAATCTAACACAACGGGGCACTGCCATGAAGTGACCTTGAGCAATGTCACTTAATGTGTCCCAGATTACTTGTATTGTTTGACTGGTTAGGGAAGCATTTGCTCTGTCCCAACATGGCTGAAAATTATTGACTGGACATTAAATAAAAGATAAAAATATTCTTATGTTTCTCCACAGGTAAGAAGTTTGAGGTCCATCGTGTGATCCTGGTGTCGTGCTCCGACTATTTCCGCTCCATGTTTATGAGTGGTATGAGAGAAAGCCATCAGAGAGAGATAGAACTGAAGGGCATCACTAGCAAGGGCCTCGAAAAGGTGCTAGAAATCATTTACACGTCCACGACCACACTGGAGGGAGACGATATATTTGACGTGATCGCTGCAGCAACACACCTACAAGTAACCCCTGTGATAGAGTTCTGCGAGCGAAATTTCCTCAGTGGAATGACCACAACAAACTTTTACGATTTTATCAATACAGCAAAGCTGTATAGTATGAACAATGCTTTGAAACAAATAGATTTGTTTATAGCGAGGAATCTCATGCAAATTTCAAAAGACTCTACGTTGCACTTGCTGACGTACGATCAAATGATAAACTGTCTCAATAATGACAGATTGTGTATACGAGAGATAGACATTTTCCAGATTACCTGGGACTGGCTTAAACAAGATGTGAGCCATAACAACCAAGCTGTGCCACTCATGAAATTGATCCGCTTTCCTTTAATTAATCCGTCGGACCTTGTAAGGAGCGTACAAAGCGTCGAGCTTATGATGTCAACACCGGAGTTACGCCAAATGGTGCTGTCGGCTTTAAATTACCATGTAGTGCCACATTCACAGCCACTCCTGAACACTTCCTCAACACAGCTCCGATCTTATGTAGAGAGACTGATCAGTGTGGGAGGCAGAGAAATACACCCTAACCCCTGCCTACACGACGAGATCTTAGTGTTTGATAGCAGGATAACAGCGAATAGTTTACTGAATCGTTCAGAAATCACCACATTGCCGAGTGCACTAAGTCATATGCAAGTAGTAGTATTCAATAATTTCCTGTACGTGTTAGGTGGTTGCACGACACAGTGCGCGCACGGTGAATCTGCTGTGAATTCTGTGTTACGTTATGATCCACGCTTCAATACTTGGTTTCAGGTGGCGTCCATGTTGAACAAAAGAGCTTACTTTTTTGCAGGAGCATTGAACAATAAAATATATTCCGTTGGAGGAAAGTTTAAAGATGGAAGTTTAGCAACAGCGGAACGTTATGACCCATCAGATAACACATGGGAGCTTATAGCGCCTATGCCCATGTCCTATCATGCACATGCGGGTGCCGTGTACGATGACCATATATACATATCCGGCGGATATAGTGGTAACCATTTTACTCCAGACATGCAAAGATATGACCCTTCTTCAAATCAGTGGGAAGACATGGCACCCATGTTGACCCCACGGGGATGGCATGTGATGTGTGCTGCCCAGGACCGCTTGTTTGTGTTTGGAGGTTGTAACCTGAACGTAAGCCAACAGGCTCAGCCAGTGGTACAATCTGAGTGTTACGACCCCGAGGCGGACCAGTGGACAATCATAGCTCCTCTTTCGATATCACACAAAGAGGCATCGTGTGTAGTATACAATGACCAGATTTATGTGCTAGGGGGTTATAATGTACAGACTAAGACGGGACAGAAGCTGGTATCCCGGTATGACGTCTATTCTGGTATATGGGAGACTGTCGGGGGATTACCGCGCAGTCTTACCGGGGTGGGATATTGCACGCTGAAGTTGCCAACATTCAATGTGGATGATGATGATTGATGCTGTGAATTTTTAAGCTGTGACGCGAGAAAACCAGTCTTCGGGGTATGCGACCAGGTCCGATTTAATCTGGTCTGTGCAGTAACAGGAGCGGTCTAGAAGCTTCAAATTTTGCATTTAACAAGATTAGGGATCATACTATCCAAGTAAAGAAAATAAATGCACTGATCAGCTGTGCAGTTACTGCACAGCTGATCTGTGCCTTTGTTTTCGCATAAGTAATTAAGCAAAAGTCTGTTTTTCTCATGACACAGACATGTTATACTTGTAATCACTAATAATCAGTCATGACTATCACTCAGATATGAGCCGCGACGCGAGAAAACCGGTCTTCGGGGTTTCTGACCAGGTCTGACACAAACTGACCTGTACAGTCACAGAAGCGGGCTAGAAGCTTGAAATTTCGGATTTAAGAAGAAGAGAAATTTTACGATCCGTGTAGCGAAAACAAAGGCGCTGATCAGCTTCGCGGTTACCGCGAAGCTGATCTGCGCCTTTGTTTTCGCCTAGGCAAAAATCCGGTTTTCTCACGATGCGGCTCATATGTGTCTAGGTTTCCAATGTAAACACAGATTGCCGCTTCAGTAAGATCCTGTTTCACATCTTGGTGAGCATGGTGGGCTTGTGGTAGAGTTTCATACTCAAGAGGTTGGGGGTTCATTGAAGTGGCCCAGACCAAGACACTTACAGCTTTCCAAAGTTTCCATTGTACTGGGTATAAGTACCGATTCCACTGAAAAATTGTTGACTGAGTTAAACAAAAGCAAACACATACATGAGCCGCATCGTGAGAAAACCGGTTTTTTGCCTATGCGAAAACAAAGGCGCAGATCAGCTTCGCAGTAACTGCGAAGCTGATCAGCGCCTTTGTTTTCGTCACTCGGATAGTGCAATTTCTCTTCTTCCTAAATCCGAAATTTCAAGTTTCTAATCATCTTCTGATCTTGTACAGGCCGGTTTGTGTCGGACCAGGTCGGAAATCCCGAAGCCCGGTTTTCTCGCGTCGCGGCTCACATAATCTTTGAGTTATGGCTTAGCGTCCCAGTCATACACAATCTGTACTCTACTAAGCACAGTCATGCTTAATCATCCAGACTTAATGACTGTTCAATTCGATTTGTGCTCTGACCACTTTAGATACATCAAAGAGCTATGATGATCCAGTTGAATTTTATGTCTGTTCAATTCAATTTGTGCTCTGACCACTTTAGATACATCAAAGAGCTGTGGTGATCCAGTTGAACTTTATGTCTGTTCGATTTAATTTGTGCTCTGAGTCCACTTTAGATACATCAAAGAGCTCTGGTGATCCAGTTGAACTTTATGTCTGTTCGATTTAATTTGTGCTCTGACCACTTTAGATACATCAAAGAGCTGTGGTGATCCAGTTGAACTTTGTTCAATTCAATTTGTGCTCTGACCACTTTAGAAACAACAAGGAGCTCTGGTGATCCAGTTGAACTTTATGTCTGTTCAATTCAATTTGTGCTCTGACCACTTTAGATACATCAAAGAGCTCTGGTGATCCAGTTGAACTTTATGTCTGTTCGATTCAATTTGTGCTCTGACCACTTTAGAAACAACAAAGAGCTCTGGTGATCCAGTTGAACTTTGTTCAATTCAATTTGTGCTCTGACCACTTTAGATACATCAAAGAGCTCTGGTGATCCAGTTGAAATTTATGTCTGTTCAATTCAATTTGTGCTCTGACCACTTTAGATACATCAAAGAGCTCTGGTGATCCAGTTGAATTTTATGTCTGTTCAATTCAATTTGTGCTCTGACCACTTTAGATACATCAAAGAGCTCTGGTGATCCAGTTGAACTGAATGTCTGTTCAATTCAATTTGTGCTCTGACCACTTTAGATACATCAAAGAGCTCTGGTGATCCAGTTGAACTTTAATGTCTGTTCAATTTGTGCTCTGACCACTTTAGATACATCAAAGAGCTCTGGTGATCCAGTTGAACTTTAATGTCTGTTCAATTTGTGCTCTGACCACTTTAGATACATCAAAGTGCTATGGTGATCCAGTTGAACTTTACGTCCAATTCAATTTGTGCTCTGACCACTTTAGATACATCAAAGAACTCTGGTGATCCAGTTGAACTTTGTTCAATTCAATTTGTGCTCTGACCACTTTAGATACATCAAAGAGCTCTGGTGATCCAGTTGAACTTTGTTCAATTCAATTTGTGCTCTGACCACTTTAGATACATCAAAGAGCTATGGTGATCCAGTTGAACTTTGTTCAATTCAATTTGTGCTCTGACCACTTTAGATACATCAAAGAGCTATGGTGATCCAGTTGAACTTAATATCTGTTCTTGTGTAATCCTGTGTGCAGCAAGCCAAGACTTGTCAAGAAACCATACAATTTTAGCTCTGACCACTTTAGACAGGTCAAAGAGCTATGGATAATTTAGTATAGCCTCCTCTCCAATTGCGCAGACTTAAGAGGCACACAGCAGTCGATCAATTTTTCAATGCCTCAAAAACAGATTGGCAGTTCCAAATACATGTATGCAGTTTATGATTTATGATACATGTACCCATAAGTAAAATTCAAAAAATGACTTAGGATATATGAGCCACCTCGTGGGAAAACCAACAATGTGGTTTCCGACCAGGTCCGACACAAACCGGGCTGTACAAGCATAGAAAAAGAGCTAGAAGCTTTAAATTTCGGATTTAGGGAGAAGAGGAAGTGTACTATCCGTGTAGCGAAAACAAAGGCGCTGATCAGCTTCGCGGTTACCGCGAAGCTGATCTGCACCTTTGTTTTCGCATATGCAAATTGTTGGTTTTCCCATGAGGCGGCTCATATGTACCCTTAAATAAACAGCAACTTTGTTTTACTTCTTCTTTTCTAAATTGGAATTGGAATTTTATTTTGAAAAAGAAATAATAATGTTTCTTTTCAATATGGCATGAAAAATGTCATATGGGAAATTGTTAAAAGAATTATTGTAAGACTGTTTTCTGTTGTCCTGTTATTGTTACGAATTATCATGCACTTTGTGTTTCTATAATGATTATAATCTGCTACTCTAAAGCTTTTCATGTTGAGTGCTGTCTAATTCTTTATAGTTTGTATACATCAGAATGATCCAGAGGTCTTAAATGGAGAGCATGATAGCTTTACCGCGAACCTACATGTACTATCATTTTGTGTCCTTCAGCAAATCACATATAAAACTTACATATATCATGTCATGATTGTATTCATGAAGTATTCAGGAAATGTCGCTATCATGAAGATAATGTCTGAAAAATTATTGACTAGGACATTAAGTAATAATTGAAAAACAAGTTTTGATACAGCTTCTCGTTTGCCCAGGCCTCGAGGTTATAAAACTGTTTTCATGCTCAGCTCAGCTCAGCCCAGTCAAAAATTTATCCTGCTCGTAAATGTTAAATTGCCAACATTTCAACATTTATTAGCAGGATAAATTTCATTTTATTTGGGCTATTTCAATATTTATGAGCAATTAAAATTTCATGCTTAGCTGAGTTGAGCATGAAAAAAGTTTTATAACCTTGAGAGTCGACCCCAGATCATTGTTACTTACAAAACAGTATACTTTTCTGAGATTACATAAATACTTCTATCACGAAAACATGTCCGTACAATGTATACCCCCTTAAACCCCACTTTTATATAGTAAAACTGGGGTATGCAGGGGTATATCTATTTTTCTTATTTTTGCTCCAAAACATAGATTGTGGGTACTCGTTAGAACCGCCTCGCCGAGGCGGTTCTAACGTGTACCCACAATCTATGTTTTGAGCAAAAATAAGAAAAATGTCAAAAATTTTATGCTGAAAATTTTCAATTTTTAAAGCTAAATAAATCTGTTTTTTGCATGGGTAAGTTTTCGTAATGTAAATCCAGCATGTCTGAGTACCGGACACAGCTCAGAGTCTTGGTTGTCGGGTTCAATCTTATAACTTTCTGAAAAATATTAACATGTAAATTTGGTAATGAATATGCAAATCAGGTGATGACTGTTTGGTTGTGTATAGATAGTTAAGTAATTGGAATGATGTTCCAATGAGAACTCACAATTTCACAGTAAGAGAAATGACAGAGCATTGTATGAGCCGCATCGTGAGAAAACCGGATTTTTGCCTATGCGAAAACAAAGGCGCAGATCAGCTTCGCAGTAACTGCGAAGCTGATCAGCGCCTTTGTTTTCGCTACACGGATAGTACAATTCCTCTTCTACCTAAATCCGAAATTTCAAAATTCTAGCTCTTTTCTGTGCTTGTACAGGCCGGTTTGTGTCAGACCTGTTCGGAAACCACATTGTTGTTTTTTCCACGAGGTGGCTCACTTCTTTTTCAATGCTTCACTTATAAATCCAGCATGTCTGAGTACCGGACACAGCTCAGAGTCTTGGTTATCTGGTTCAATTTTATAACTTTCTGAAAAATATTAACATGTCAATTTGGTAATGAATATGCAAATCAGGTGATGACTGTTTGGTCGTGTATAGATAGTTAAGTAATTGCAGTGATGTTCCAATGAGAACTCAAAATTTCACAGTAAGAGAAACTACAGAGCATTGTATGAGCCCTATCGTGAGAAAACCGGATTTTTGCCTATGCGAAAACAAAGGCGCAGATCAGCTTCGCAGTAACTGCGAAGCTGATCAGCGCCTTTGTTTTCGCTACTCGGATAGTACAATTCCTCTTCTACTTATAGCCAAAATTTCAGGCCTCTAGCCTGCTTCTGTGACTGTACAGGCCGGTTTGTGTCGGACCTGTTCGGAAACCCCGAAGCCCGGTTTTCTCGCGTCGAGGCTCGTATGTTATCTCTGACTATATATCTGGTTTAATAATGTGATTTTCATCATGTCATCTATAAACTTTTTATACTGGGTTGGTGTTAAGTTTTACAAATTGGACATGTTAAGAGTGATGAATTGATTTGTTGCTTTACATCAATGGTAAACAGCTAAGGTCATTGCGAAAACACGCCCACGGCCCCACGCATTATATGGAGATTTTTCAGCTGTAAAAATGAAGATTTTCTGTAGAAATGTTATGATACTTTTAATGTTTTAGCTCAAAACAGATTGTGGGTAGTACCGTACAAGTTAGAACCACCTTGTCATAGCAGTTCTAACAAGTACTCACAATCTATTGTATACCCCTGTTAACCCCAGTTTTGCCATATAAAAGTGGGGTATGAGGGGGTATATATTTCACGGACATGTTAGCGTGATGATAGTCCAATGTATTGGTTTGAACACTGGACAATTAACCTTTCCACAAGTTTTAACACAGATTTCCACTATATTAAAGTGATCATTCTTTTGTCTATACATGTAGCTGGTAACTTTCCATGAATCAGCGGAAGAGGAGCTATTTTCAATGTCTCCATAAGAAAATGTGCTGTATATGGGTGCCTGTCACAGGCCACTTCTTTGGAAGGCCTTCCACACCAAGCTACTGTTCCCAATCTTGAGAATATGATGTGTTAATGTGTATGTTATTATTTGCATCATGAAATCGATAAAACTCCATGTGCATGTAATTGCTTCTGACAAAAGGACAAGCATTAAATAACAGAATAAGATTGTTGTTTTTAGTTCTGATCCTCATTTTCATCTTTTTTTAGAGCAAAGCATTCCATGAAGATGTATGCTTATTTGTTTGCACACAAAATCAGCGTTCTCTGGCCTCTATTGAAATGATATGAGCCTGTGCATGAGAAAACCAACAATTTGGGGTTCCGACCAGGTCTGACACAAACCAGGCTGCACAGTCACACAATAAAGCTAGAAGCTTGAAATTTCGGATTTAAGAAGAAGAGGAAGTGTACTATCCTTGTAGCGAAAACAAAGGCGCTGATCAGCTTCGCGGTCACCGCGAAGCTGATCTGCGTCTTTGTTTTCGCCTATGCAAATTGTTGGTTTTCTCATGCACAGGCTCATATGTAATTTTCAAAGATACAGGTTTTCTTGTCTGAAACAACAACATTTGAGCCGCCTCATGGGAAAACCAACAATCTGCATAGGCGAAAACAAAGGCGCAGATCAGCTTCGCGGTAACCGCGAAGCTGATCAGCGCCTTTGTTTTCGCTACAGGGATAGTACAATTCCTCTACTACCTAAATCCAAAATTTCCAGTCTCTAGCCATCTTCTGTGCTTGTACAGCCTGGTTTGTGTCGGACCTGGTCGAAGCCCAAATTGTTGGTTTTCTCACGCACAGGGTCATATGCAATTTTCAAAGATACAGGTTTTGTTGTCTGAAACAACAACATTTCTTGTCTCCAAGGCCTTATGAGCCATGTCATGAGAAAATCATATTTTTGCCAAGGATATTAAAATCCCACTTCATTCCAAGCTTCTTGTCATCTTCTGTTGTCTTCGTGTCAGACCTTGTGGGAAACCTAAAAACCAGTTTTCTCATCGCGGCTCATCGGATATTGAAACATTGTATACAATGTCAGATGCACAAACTTTACAGTCCTATTTCTAGCTGATGTTAGGGGCCCTAACTTGGGGCTTTGCAGGTTCCATTCCAAGGTTAGGCTCATCTCTTAATTTGAGCGGTTTCGTGGGAAAACCAACAATGTGGTTTTCGAACAGGTCCGACACAAACCGGTCTGTAGAAGCACAGAAAAGAGCTAGAAGCTTGAAATTTCGGATTACAGTAGAAAAGGAATTGTACTATCCGAGTAGCGAAAACAAAGGCGCTGATCAGCTTCAGCTATTCAGATAGCAGATGGTGAAAACATGCTTTCATATGATGTGGCTTAGTGGAACTGGTCAGGAAATAGTAATAAGAACACAATAATATTAATGATTTTGACATTTGAGCCTGTGCATGAGAAAACCAACAATTTGGGTTTCCGACCAGGTCTGACACAAATTGGCCTGTACAGCCTCAGAAGCAGGCTTGAAGCTTGAAATTTTGGAGTTGAGTAGAGGAGGAAGTGTACTATCCGAGTAGCGAAAACAAAGGCACTGATCAGCTTCGTGGTTACCGCGAAGCTGATCTGCGCCTTGTTTTCGCCTATGCAGATTGTTGGTTTTCCCATGAGGCGGCTCATATTTTAATGTCAGCACCATTGAAACAATGGAGTACCACTTTCAATAGTTTTGTAAGACTAAAACTGGATGAATTACAACTGAATAACAAACACCTTAGAATTGGCAAGATTTATATTCTCTTTAGTTTCTATATAAAACAATTTTATGTAAAACGTATGATAAATCCATATTTGCAATAAAATGCATTTCTGGAGGTAGAAAATACAAACAACACATCTGCATGTAGAAGCCTGCATGGTCACAGTGGTGGTGTAGTTTAGCCATGCGCCTTGTAAACCAGGTCCCGAGGTCATAAAACTTTTTCATGCTCAGCTGAGCATAAAATTTAAATTGCTCATAAATACTGAAATAGCCCAAATTAATGAAAATTACAGGTATATATCATGAAAGCATGTAATTTATCTTGCTTATTATAATAAATGTTAGAATGTCAACAATTGTTAGCATTTTAACATTAACATTTATGAGCAGGATAAATTTGTCTCAGCTGAGCATGAAAAGTTTTATAACCTCGGGGCCAGGGGTGACTTACTCATTCAGTCTTTTGTAAGTGACTTAAAACTGAGATCACTTCTCTATATGACTGTAGCTGTTGAATTGGGATGCAAAACACACCACCACCACAGCTGCATTATAGGCCTGAATAGCATTAAATGAGCCGCCTCATGGGAAAACCAACAATCTGCATAGGCGAAAACAAAGACGCAGATCAGCTTCGCGGTGACCGCGAAGCTGATCAGCGCCTTTGTTTTCGCTGCCTGGATAGTATAATTCCTCTTCTACTTAAAGCCGAAATTTCAAGCTTCTAGCTCTTTTCTGTGCTTGTACAGGCCTGTTTGTATCGGACCTGTTCGGAAACCACATTGTTGGTTTTCCCACGAGGCGGCTCATTAATAGTAAATCCAACAATTTGTCTGTTACACAGCCAAGACTGAAATCCATGAATTTGTTAAGGTTGTATAGAATGTTAACCTTGTTGAGCATGTGTGTAGTAATAAGTATGCTATTACAAACATTTGAGCCGCCCCATGGGAAAACCAACAATCTGCCTAGGCGAAAACAAAGGCGCAGATCAGCTTCGCAGTAACTGCGAAGCTGATCAGCGCCTTTGTTTTCGCTACTCGTATAGTACAATTCCTCCTCTACTTAACTCCAAAATTTCAAGCTTCTAGCTCCCTTCTGTGCTTGTACAGGCCGGTTTATATCGGACCTGTTCAGAAACCACATTGTTGGTTTTCCCACGAGGCGGCTCATTTGATAAGCAAATTGCACACAAAGAAGAGATTAGAAGCCTGTATGACATAGTGGTACAGTCACTTGCATTGTCAAGCAGGGGTTGTCATGGTCATGGCTTCTCCAGTCTTTGGCACAGGATTTTAAACCGAGAATCAGTCTCCATATGACCATAGCGCTGTTGAGTGGGCAGGGGTGATAAAGTTCCTGATTTATCAGGAATTCCTGATTCAGGACTCTGTTCCTGCCTAGTGTCTGGGTTGGGATTATTAAATTAATTGTGCCAATTCTTGGAATTTTATTCATACTTTTAACTGTAGACTTGAAATCAATACAAATCCAAGGAGATTCATTGGATAGGAGGGGGTTTGGGTTTTCTGAAGGCCTGGACCACTGACTTTTCCTGATTTGGATTCACTGCCTGTTACCATCCCTGAGTGGGGCACAGAACATACAAAACCACCAGTAACATACATTTTTGACATTCTCTATGAAAAAAAAAAGTTACAGGTAGTTATTGGACTATGCACCACTTCAGTGAGTGGTATGTCACTCTCCCTGTAAACCAGGGATCACAGGTAGGATCCCGGGCTTCTCCAGTCTGTCCGATGAGACTATCAACCAAGGTCACGTCTGCATATGAACTTACCCAGCAGGCACATGACGTCAGATCGACGTCGATGCGACGTCATGACGTCACATCGACGCTGATATGACGTCATTATGACGTCATGTGCCCGCTGGGTAGCT
Organism: Rugalucina vietnamica; assembly: GCA_964017185.1. Lineage (NCBI taxonomy): Eukaryota > Metazoa > Mollusca > Bivalvia > Lucinida > Lucinidae > Rugalucina > Rugalucina vietnamica. The sequence continues at coordinate 4,060,706 of OZ024872.1, forward strand.
CTTAGCTGCATGTGGAATGTCAAGCCCAAAATCGACCAACCAACAACCACTTCAATGAGCATCGTTCTGTCAAACCAAGATAACCTTCATTACGCAAAAAGTTAATTTTTGGGCATTATATAAATACTACTAAAGTAGGAATCTATAGGCTACTGTATGACAATCCCTGATTTTTATTCTCCTTCAAGGGCGGGTGTTTTTCATATTTGACCATTGGTTGAGCATCAGAGTGTTTGGTAGACATGATTCACTTCATTTGCTCTGGCTTAGCTTGACCCTTGAATTGTTAGAATTGAGCCGCATCGTGAGAAAACCAGATTTTTGCCTATGCGAAAACAAAGGCGCAGATCAGCTTCACAGTAACTGCGAAGCTGATCAGCGCCTTTGTTTTCGCCACTCGGATAGTACAATTTCTCTTCTTCCTAAATCCGAAATTTCAAGCTTCTAACCATTTTCTGAGATTGCACAGACCGGTTTATGTAGGACCTGGTCGGAAATCCCGAAGACCGGTTTTCTCGCGTCACGGCTCAATTAGTAAGAAATGACACAAAGTAAGAAACTTTTGTTAACAATATATAAAACATCAAGTAAGAATAGCTGAAAGCTTACCCAGCAATCACATGACGTCAGAATGACGTCATATCAACGTCGATGCGACGTCATGACGTCGCATCGACGTCGATCTGACGTCATTCTGACGTCATGTGCCTGCTGGGTTATAATCATAATCTAAGAAAAATCAAATTTATGAGGCATCTTGTTTTAGTTTAATTCTGCCTATGCAAAACCCCACAAATGAAGTCTTTTGAAAGAGCCATTTAATTCGCTTAATTCATAGATTGCACTGTCAGAGCTAAGATTGAAGAAAAATTGCAGGAAACATAGCATAAAGCAAAACTCTGAGATTAAATGAGCCATGCCATAAGAAAACCGGATTTTCGTCTATGCGAAAACAAAGATGCAGATCAGCTTCGCAGTTACTGCGAAGCTGATCAGCGTCTTTGTTTTAAACACATGGATAGTACAATTCCATTCTTAATCCAAAATTTCCAGCCTTTAGCCATCTTCTTTGCTTGTACAGCTTGGTTTGTCCTAGACCTGTTTGGAAACCACATTGTTGGTTTTCTCATGAAAACTGTTCCAAGGCAAGCTTTCAGACTTTTCCCTATATACATAAATTTCAAGACACCACTAATGAATTTTCTGGACATTACGGCTGAGGGGAACAATCTTGAGCTACATATATACAGCCTCAAGCTTTGTTTTCTCTATACAGATAGTTCCATTCCTCTTCTTCCTAAATCCGAAATTTGAAGCTTCTAGCCTTTTTCTGAGACTGTAGAGGCCAGTTTGTGTTCGACCTGGTCAGAAACCCAGGCGACCGTTTTTTTCGAGTAGCAGCTTATTTAATATTCACAATATTTAATGTTCACAATTGTTTCTTTTAAGTATAAACTGTGAATAAACAACATTTTCATCACCGGACTAGCTTTATACACCACCACCCACAGAACTTGATATACATGTACATGCTAGGCAAACAGAACAGCTCCTGATGCGACACTGTAAAACATGGCGTCGCATCAGGGGCTATTCTTCACAATGTAACATTTTATGAAACTGGCGTAAAATATTTTGGCAGTATCTGTAAATCAAGAACATGAACTCTTACAATAGTCAAATATACATTTTCAGATGTTAATTTCAACACATTAATAAAACTCTAAAACTAGCCTATATCAGGTGGTTATAGTCTGTTTCTCAACTAATCTTTTAAACATGCCGTTTTCTATCTGAATCAAGTCTCTGTAACTGCCCAACTCCACGACTCTTCCGGCGTCCAGAACAGCTATCTGGTCAGCTGTTTTGATGGTTGACAGCCGGTGAGCTATCGTGATGACCGTTCTGCCGACCATGAGTTTGTCCAAGGCTTCTTTCACCCAGTGTTCACTCTCGGCATCTAATGCACTAAAAAGGATACAACAATACATGCAATGATAAAGAGATTTGACCATCTGGGTTGAAACCCTGATGTGACTGTTTTCCATAACGAAAACATGTCCGTGCAATGTATACCCCCTTGAACCCCACTTTTATATAGCAAAACTGGGGTATGCAGGGGTATACCTATTTTTCTTATTTTTGCTCCGAAACATAGATTGTGGGTACTCGTTAGACCGCCTCGGCGAGGCGGTTCTAACGTGTACCCACAATCTATGTTTTGAGCAAAAATCAGAAAAATATCAAAAATTTTCAGCTGAAATTTTTCAATTTTTAAAGCTCAAAAATCTCTATTGCATGGGCAAGTTTTCGTAATGTATGAGCAGTCTTCTACATGTCTTCACTATTTAAAATACCCAACTGGAATTTCTGGATCTTAATACTAGCATCTAATTTAATACAAAGATACATGGTAAACTTGTATATGATTGTTCCTTGAGCAGTCAGATCGTGTACTGTTTTGCAATTTTCAAGTGTACTAAAATGGAGAAACAATAGGGCTGTAGTGATTGAGCATCTTCTGAGACTTAGAAACCTTCTTCATGCTCACTTAAATTGAGCATGATTAAACTTCATACATGTATCTATCAATTTAACAATTTTCAATTTATTATCACCAGAGTAGGTTATTTAGCGTGTACATGTACTGCTCATTTATGTTAAAATGTCAACAACTAATGACAATATGATATTTAAAACTAAGCTTGGTAGATATTGAAACAGGTTCAATGTCTTGATGCCTGATATTTCATATGAAAAAAGTCTCTATAATTACCTGGTTGCTTCATCCAGAAGTAAAATTTTCGGATTCTGAAATAGAAATTGATATCCATGGAAAACTAAATACAGAAATAATTGTTATTTTGAAGTCATATGGAGAAGACAGGACCTCAGTTTAAAGTCTCATCCTAAAATCAGAAGAATCCCTGGATCCAAACCCTCTACCCTGGCAAGTGACTTGACCAGTACGCCATGGTGGCTTCTGTCAGATTTACATTTACTGACAGTTTTTGCTCTTGTACTGAAAAAGGTGCTCAGATGAGCTGCAAAGCCATTTCATTATTAGCTAGGTGTTCAATTTGAAAAGCTTATTCTTAGAAGGATGGTTGCTATCTGTACCTTACTGTTCAAAGCTTATGCATGAAAACCATAGCAAAATCAACTGAAAGTAAGATCTTACCTTTAATATGGCTCTTGCTAGGGCTATTCTTTGTCTTTGACCACCTGAAAACAAAGAATATAGGGATCAGTGTAACCACATTATGAAAACATGCACATGCAATATACAGAGACTTTTTCAGCTGTAAAAATTGAAAGTTTCATTGATTTTTTTTCCTCTTCATTTGCAATTTTTCATGCCCAATCTTGCATGAACACCTTGGAAAACTTCAAAAGAATTATTTGAGCCACATCATGAGAAACCAAGCATTTTGCATGTGAAAACAGAAACGCAGATCAGCTGTGCAGTAACAGCTCAGTATCTTTGTTTTCACTACATGGATTGTACAATTCCATCCCTTCTTAAATTCAAGCCTCTAACCTTCATCTGTAACTCAACAGGCCAGTTTGTGTCAGGTCTGGTCAGAAACCCCCAAAATTGGTTTTCTTGCATTGCGGCTCAAATATACCTGACAACGTAAGTCCCCTCTCCCCAGCCAGAGTATCAAACCCCATCACGAAGTCATTTGCTTATCATAACAGAATGACTTAGAGATTTAAGTATGATATTGCTATGTACACCATATAACAGTATTACTGTATTTGCTACCTGACAACATAAGTCCCCTCTCCCCAACCAGAGTATCAAACCCCTGGGGAAAACCCATCACAAAGTCATAGGCGTAGGCTTGTCGAGCAGCATCTTCTATCATCTCCATGGTAACGGACGAGGGATCTCGGGAACCATACTTTATATTGTCAGCTACAGAACATGAGAATAACACTGGCTCCTGAAAAATAAGTCTAATGGTTTCTAATTTGAGCCGATGGTCTTTCCGGTTTCCGACCAGGTCTGACACAAACCGACCTGTACAGTCACAGAAGCAGGCTAGAAGCTTGAAATTTCATATTTAGGAAGAAGAGAACTTGTACTATCCGTGTAGCGAAAACAAAGGCACAGTTACTGATATACGAATACAGCTGATCTGCGCCTTTGTTTTCGCATAGGCAAAAATCCGGTTTTCTCATGAAGTGGCTCATTTATACTTCTTCAAGATTTGAGTTGGATAAATTTGATTTTTGTTCAGTGGCTAAACACGGCATGGGTAATCAGTTTTTAACTACATTGTTTCTGGGCAAGTTTACAAGTACTAAGTGTCAATTCTTTTGCAAGTAGCTAATAACTTACATTTCCTAATTACTGTATTTCCATAAAAGGATACATTCGTATATCAGATGCAAGGATAGATTTTGCATCTGTTACTCTTAACTTGGATTAGTATGTTTCCAGCTTATAAGAAGATTTATGTTACATAATGGCCCTGCAGGGTGAGCTCCTGCATCAAGTAACCTCATATAAATCATCCTTTAGACTAAATAGATGTTGAGGTTGTTCAGGTGCAGCTTGTATAACATTATTTTTTCGCTACATTTTCAAACATTATTTTCTTAAATTACACAAAGTACATGACTACATGTACATACAAAATATAGACCATACCTGACTCACTGTGCCTATCTGAGTTCTGAGCCACATAGGATCTAGTTTCTCAATATTCTCACCATCTAAATATACACCTCCTAAAACAAATGTTCAGGAAAGTAGAATGTGTTGTCATGAATAATAAACAGATACATGTAAATGTACAATCTGACATCACATCCTTGTCTCAGAACCCTATTTTCTATTTTAGGCTTATCATAATACCTCAGTAACAGTAATTGACCCTATGGTAAACTTCTGATCAATTAGGACTAGAACAGCCATAATTAAACCAGCTGCTACACTCAGATTATTAAACCAGTCTGTCTGTACAATTTATTAATTAACTTATTAGTATATAGTACTTATACAGGGACTTTGGTCTGTGTCATACTGGTGATGTTCCTTTTTTCGTATAGTCTATACTGGATTTCACCTCGACCTAATGCAGCTGACCTCGCACTAATACGGTTGACCTCGTATCTATATGGATTGACCTGTATGTATGATCTATATGGAAATCCCTACACCTGATTGGTCAAAATTCACGTGCAAGGTCACGCGCCGCGTTGAATGTGTTGAAACAAAAACAATGGCGGCGATTCAGCCGATCGAGTGAAATAGTGAACAAACAAGCAAAAATCATGTCAGCATCTTTGAAAAGAATGTCAGACATGGGCGCTTAGAATGGCGAAGGTATGCTTTAGGTGCTAGCGGATGATATGGACTTTTGACAGTTAATTAATAAAAATCTCATTAATCAAGTTATTTCGTATTGGACCAGTTACAGGTCCTCGGTCAGCTGTATTGGACCTCAGCCTCCGGCATCGGTCCAATACAGCTAACCTCGGACTTGTAACTGGTCCAATACGAAATAACTTGATTAATAACATTATAGTACTTACAATATGGCCCATATTACCTCCTTTTGCTCCTTTTCACTGATTCCAAAGGATTGAACTTTTATACTTCATACAAACTACATAATTGGGCTGCCTCATGAGAAAACCAACAATCTGCATAGGCGAAAACAAAGGTGCAGACCAGGTCTGCAGTAATTGCACAGCTGATCAGGGCCTTTGTTTTCACTCCTCGGATAGTACAATTCCTCGTCTACTTATAGCCTATATTTCAAGCTTCTAGCCTGCTTCTGTGACTGTACAGACTGGTTTGTGTAGGATCTGAACCGAAATTGTTGGTTTTCTCACACACAGGCTCATATTTCATTTGTATTTATACCTTTATCTGGGTCATAATATCTCAACAGCATTGACCCAATGGTAGACTTCCCTGACCCACTAGGACCCACAACAGCTGTAACGGAACCAGCCGGTACATTCAGGTTTAGACCAGAGAAAATCAAGGCATCCTCTCTGGACGGATACGTGAAACTGACGTCTCGAAATTCAATATTGCCAATTACAGAGGATGTGGGGATTTGTAATCCACCTGAAAAACAGATTGGTTTTACTATGACCATAAGTTGGAATATTAGACATAATAAGCTAATTACTATTATTTGATAAAAAAAATTTAACATGATACAGCGATATGAATACATTACGAAAACATGCCCGTGCAATAAACAGAGATTTTTTTAGCTTTAAAAATTAAAAATTTTCAGCTGAAAAATTTTGATATTTTTCTTATTTTTGCTCAAAACATAGATTGTGGGTACACGTTAGAACCGCCTCGCCGAGGCGGTTCTAACGAGTACCCACAATCTATTTTTTGGAGTAAAAATAAGAAAAATTGGTATACCCCTGCAAACCCCAGTTTTACTATATAAAAGTGGGGTTCAAAAGGGTATACATTGCACGGACATGTTTTCCTGATGACCTTCAAAAATATGTGCTGTACATGTAATGTGGAAACAGAGGCTCTTACATGAATCAGCTGTGTTTTATTACCAGCATAAAATCTGGGAAATACTGCTTTCATTAAATGCATACTGTGAGAGTGATTTTGCGTGTTTTTTATCATTGTTACCTTTGTATGGTATTAAAGGGTTTCTGTCTGAAAGCTCCCATATTCTAGAACTGGCCCCTAATCCCTTCATTAACTCGGTGTAGAATGATGTCAGGCCTGTAACAGAAGGATACCATATAGACATAAGTTTCCCTTTCACAACTACGTCCTGGCATGTTTAGCTCGTAAAGGGTTCCATGTTTCTTGCATACATTTTAAATTTAGTATTCTGACTTTTCATTCAAAGGATTGTCTTTATTTATTCTACCGAATAGGTATTTACAGACCGAAACATGTCATAGTGTTTTGTAATACTTGTGAAAGTTTCTCAACTTCTCATAGTCAGGCAATAAGGAAAATTCTTATTATCAACAAAGACACACATTAAACATACCTCCGATAGATAATCCAACATAAGCTGCATACATGAGAAAAGCTGAGAGTTCTCCTATAGTCAACAGAGATTCTTGCATCATGATACCGCCAGAGTAGAATACTGCTATAATGATGAAGTTTCCAGACATTCCTGTCTAAATAAATGAGCCTGTGCATGAGAAAACCAACAATTTGGGTTTCAGACCAGGTCCGACACAAACCAGGCTGTACAGTCACAGAAGCAGGCTAGAAGCTTGAAATTTCGGATTTAAGAAGAAGAGAGATTGTACTATCCGTGTAGCGAAAACAAAGGCGCTGATCAGCTTCGCGGTCACCGCGAAGCTGATCTGCGGCTTTGTTTTTCGCTTATGCAAATTGTTGGTTTTCCCATGCACAGGCTCAAATATAAATAGAACTCCATTATGAAAACATGCACAAACTACACATTTTTTTTTTTATTAAAGTTGTGAAACTGACATTTTTTGATATTTTTCTTATTTTTGCTCAAAACATAGATTGTGGGTACATGTTAGAACCGCCTCGCCGAGGCGGTTCTAATGAGTACCCACAATCTATGTTTTGAAGCAAAACTAAGAAAAATAACTATACCCTGCATACCCCAGTTTTACTATATAAAAGTGGGGTTCAAGGGGGTATACATGTCACAGACATGATTTCCTGATGTTTATTTTACTAAAGTAAACTGTGTAGACCAAGAAAATCTCTCTAACAACTGCAGCCTGGTCTGTTGTTATTCCAGCATAATTTAGAAGCATTTTGTTTTTGTTGGACCCATTTTGTAAACAGATTAAAAGGTACATGTACTACAGAATAAATGAGGCATCTACAATTCAGGACTTTGGCTGAAATTATACAGAAGCGACAGTTTCTCAGTGCAAAACATAAAAGTCTTGAAATGATCACTAAAATTGCAGAATGCATAATGACCATTCATGTGTGTCAAAAGTGAGTTGTAACATTTTATATGATACTTACAGATCCCCAGAAGATGCCCCTAGCCAGTGCCTCTTTATATGACAGCTTCAGTACATGTGTTATAGACTGGTTATATTTCTCTTGTTCACGATCTTCCTGGGCAAAGGCTCTCACAGTTCGGATATTACTGATCCTCTCTTCGGCTACCTGATCAATATAAAATAATGTCTTTTCATTATTGTATTATTTGTTAACTTCATTTTTCAACTTTGATGTTCAGGTCAGTACTTTGGTTCTGATATATTACATATGTATATGCCCTTAGTTTTTGTTTATTTTCTCCTTTCTACAATATAAAACTTTGAAAGAACCATCAAATGAGAAAAATGGCTTTGCCCAAATGCTGATAAGCATTTTGCTCTCGCTACATAGGGAGAAAGATAATATACTCTATCTACTTCCTAAATCTTCATTTTTAAGTCTATATAAGACAACTTCTGTGGCTGTATTGCAAATATTGTGTCCGATCTGGTCAAAAACGTACCTCCGATAGATAAGCCAACGTAAGTAGGACATGACTCAAACTGCAAACAAAAAAATTAAGTGTATTTCTTACTGTGGTTGCTGCAGCCAGAGAGTCCTGTACAGCTTTTGTGATGTTGCGTAAATATCTCCCATAGATTCTGGACATTATAGCCACCGGGGGTACTATACACAGACCTATCAATGCTAGCTTTGGTGAAACATAAAGCTGAAAAGTATAACAATACCTTCATTTTAAGAACCGATAAAAAAATGCATGCATGTGTGCAGGCCAATGCTATCTCTAAGCCTATAAAAAAAGTCACAATGGACAGGGAGCTTGTTTAAAACAGAATTATGCATACAAGCCATACAATTAATTTTGTATTTTCTCTCTTTGAAAACTAGATGTCACAAGTTTTCCTTAATATCCTGTAGCCTGTGCTACAGGGCTCAGACAATCAGATATATTCACAGTCTTAGTCAGACTGACTAGCAATATGTCCCTTGATAGTCTAATTATTAAAAACATGTTTAGCTATATAGAATATCTTACCATCATTCCCACAGATCCAATAGCCTGTGCCACGGCTCTCAGGCCATCTGATATATTCATTGTCACAGATTGGCCAACTAACGATGTGTCTGTAGATAGTCTGTTTATCAATTCACCGGTCTTTGTCTTATCAAAGAAACCTATTTCTTGCCTCATTATGGAACTAAACAGTTTCTCTCGCATTTTTGTAACTATTCTGTACCCTGAAAAAGGTTCATATTACATTATTACATTGTAATTCAATAGCCAGCCGGCAAAAACAGATACAAAGATCACATTTACCATTAAATTTTTAAAGTTAAAATGCAATCTGTTAGACTTTGTTCTCTGAGGCAAATAGATATGTCTATAGCATCCTTTTTTTCCAATTTCAGTCCTAAAATACTTGGCAGACAAATGGGTAATGGACAAAACTTTAATATTTTATTATACTTTTTTATATAAGCATATAAGCCCCTGATAATATTAGCATGTGCTTGCATTAAGAAATAACACGGCAGTCCAACTAACCTGATATTTGCATGAGATACACCCGACCAAAGTTTGCTAGTCCACCAACTAGAAATATGACACACAGTATAGAACATATCTGGTTAAGTTTCTCTCTTGCCTGTCCCTCCTTGGCCGCAGAGTTGATCACATCTATCACATAGCCAATGCAGAATGGAACAGACAGGGATACTGAACTGGAGATAAACAGCAGGCCAACAGCACCTGGAAAATAAGGTTTAATTATGAAAACATGCCCATAAAATATAGATATTTAAAACCATAAAATTGCTAATATATATATATATTATATATAGTCAATATATAATATATATATATAGTCAACCTATGGGCCATTTCAGCTACATACGTATATCTGTCTCGTCTCTCTGCATAAGACATGGTTTTCGCATCCTCGTTTTCTTGCTTGTAGCGGTGTGTTCGCCTCCTCTTCTGACCACATAAATGTGATTTTCATCTAAATTCTTCAAACTTCAATAAATCAAATGTTCGCCAATTGAGCACAAAGGCAATTTTTATCTAAATTTCTATATTTCAAAAATCGAGGATGGCCATTTTCGCCGTCTCTCCTCCCAAGCACCGTCCATGAGCAGTTCTGGGATGATTTGCATTCATGGAAAGTACTATGTTTGACTCTATTTTGTGCTTATTACCTTGATTTTTATCTGGTTGCCTCCAGCCCTGGTTCCCCAATGTTTAACTTACATAGCTAATACACAATTACCGAGTAAAATAAACACACCGCTACAAACTGACTTTATGTAGTAAAGTGACGCGCAATTTTTGCCGCCATTTTTAGCAGATACTGGGCCCTTTCAAAGGGCGTTCACGAATTAATTTTAAGTCGTTTACCCACTGCCGAACATACAGTGGTGTCAACTTTGTCACATTTCATGTGATTTTTGTGTATTTGTGTATTTTTGCATTGTTTTTTATTTATTTTGTTTATTTACCTATTTTCATTTTTTTTCCAGTTTTTACCTGTAAATACATATTGACTCTGAAGAAGGCGAAAGCCGAAAGCGCGCTAAGTTTGATTTATTCTTGCACTGTTAATGGTTTAATCCCCCTATATACTTATTTCAATCATTTTCGAATCCTTTCTTAGGATCCAGTGCCACCGGGAAGATTTTTGTTTGATGTTTGTCCTATTTCTCCCAATATATATATATATATATATATATATATATATATATATATATATATATATATATATATATATATATATATATATATATATATATATACTTACCCAAAGAGCCAATGCAACAGTGGGTTGTTTTCTCAGTTGCACTCGTCCTGTTCACAATTTTGCCAAAATACATCTTAAAATAAAATGCTGGGTTATCCAAGCATAGCATGGAACTTCAATTTTTACCACAAGTCGCTAATTGTCACGAATAAATCAATTTTACAGAGGCAGTGTGTCTGTTGAAAAACGAAACGCATTGGACTGTGCCGGTATTCGGCATGTGACATGTATTCGTACACCAGAAAAAGAAGCTTCGTTAACTTCAAACGTTTGACGTTTATGGAACATCCAAACGCATCTGAGCAGAAGTGTGTTATTCGTTGCATGTTTGGTTAAAATTCTGAGGATCGATGAGCAGTTACCAGGAAATGATATGCAATTGATTGATGGTAGGCGAAAATTTGATTCTTGCAAAATTCTCTGGCTAGGATTTAACCCAAACCGGTACGATTTTTGGAGCTGCTCTTAGTAACATTTATAGGCAAAACAACTTGACAGTTTCGGACTTTAAAATGAATGGAAATCATTGTTTTAGCGATTTTCTTTGATTTTGAATTTGTATTGAATGAATAGGCGTTCATGAGCGAAACACAAAAATGCTAAGTTTTTTAAGTTCAGAGTAATCCTGTAAGAAATTGGTGCGTTATTTTCCCAAGCAACAAAGTTTTCCAGAATGGACAAATGCTACAAAATTGTGAAATGCAAAGCAATGGTCATCAAAACGCCAAGAATACCCTGAAAATGGGAAAATAGCGTTTTGACCAATTAGAACACAGCTCAGTGATCCCTAATCTGTGGAAAGAAATTAATGGTTTTAAAATGTTCGTTGGCTATTCTTGACTAACTGCTATAAGTTTGGTTTGCCTGCAAAACTTATTTCTATAAAATCCAGCCACATTTCTTGTTCAGTTGCTTTAGGAGATTGGGTTAGTATATATTCTTTATTTTTGCTCAAAACATAGTTTGTGGGTAAACATTGAAGCAAAAACTGCACAGCTGATCAGCACATTTGTTTTCGCATCATGCATAGTTTAGTCCTTCTTCTTCTTAGCTTCTAACCATCATCTGTGACTCTATAGGCTGGTTTGTGTCTGACCTGGTGAGGAACCCTGAAGACCAGGTTTTTTTTTTTTTTTTTTTTTTGCATCCCAGCTCATAATCGAGACAGGTTTTATTTTATTGCGAAAACATGCCCATGCAATATACAGAGATTTTTTGTGCTTTAAAAATTAGAAATTTTCAGCTGAATTTTTTTATATTTTTCTTATTTTTGCTCAAAACATAGATTGTGGGTACACATTAGAACCGCCTCGCCGAGGCGGTTCTAACGATTACCCACAATCTATGTTTTGGAGCAAAAATAAGAAAAATAGGTATACCCCAGTTTTGCTATATAAAAGTGGGGTAAGGGGGTATACATTGCACGGACATGTTTTCCTGATGTTATTGCATCATGGCCCATATCCTACCTGCGATTTTCCATCTCTCAGGTTTGGCAAGGCCGATCAATCTTTTAACTTCCGAGAACTTTGGCAAGGCTCTTGACCTCTTCACATTAGTTCCATTTGGTTTCTCTGCCGGTGCCTTATTCTTTGCCAACCTAAATCTGGACGTTCCATAGTACCTATTGGCAGTATTAAAGAGTCTATACCTTGTTCCTTGTAGTGTATATGTGGTTTGTTTTGAGAGACAGTGACTGCAGATGAACTTTAAACCTGACCTAGCCAGTTGTACATACATGCTGCTCAGAGTACCCTGAAATATGAATGAAGACTTGTTAAAATAAAACAGATCTTATGTGTAGAATGGGCCGGACTACAGCCTGCCTATTCAGTCGTCTACAAACTAACTAGTTAGCTAGTCTAAGTCAAACTCAAAATAAATTTAAGGATGTTCGCTGCCAATGAAAAAGTATTCAACTTTTTTTCTACCCACACTTTTTTGATTCCAAAATACAAGACATTTGAAAACAAAATAAGTATAGGGTAGTGTGCATTTTTTTTAAGCTACAGGCCTCTGAATGATACCTCTGAAAACCATGTTTTAAATTTAGTAAAGTTAATTTAATTTTAATTCTTTGAAACATACCTGTCTTAAAATACACCTAGAATGATTTCAATAGTCATAATATTTACGTAATGCTGACTATTTTGGCCCAAAAGCATAGACAAATTTGCAACTTGAAGTGGATGACAAAATTTTACGAGTCATTTTCTAACATTACCCCCATACATGAAAAGTTGGAAAAAAATTGATATTTTGAAATGTGCCAAACCCCTATTTGTAGATTCAAACTTTTTTTTGTATTTTCACACAACATAGAACTTGGTAATATTGTTCGAATAAAAGATAGAAATATATAGGGTTATGTGCATATAAGAGAGAACCAACAACTTGAAAATCGCCATTTTTTCGGCATTTTGTTTCTTAAAGCCTGTTTCATAAAAACCACCCAAAATTTTAAAACTAGCACACCAAAGACAGAAAGACTGACTTAGAAGACCATGTACATATACCCCGGGACATATACACTGCTGCTAAAATAAACATCGAACTAATGCAATAAATTTGAAGATGTGAAATATTCAAGTTTATCTACACTACCCCCTAAATGTTACTGACAACTAAAATTTTTTGAAAAGTTGCAGAAAATCGAGGTGAAAAAAATGAAGTTCCTTAGATTGACAATTTCCTCCAATATATATCATCAATATGTATCCACATATAAAATATTTAGGAACATATCTGAAACCGTTCACGAGATATTCAACAAAAGAAAAACCAGAAGTTCCAAAATGTCAAAAGTTAGCAGCGAACATCCTTAAATTCGCATTTTTGTTGTCTAACATATCCTGCTAAGGACCATGTTCTGTGTGATCACTAAATAAATTCCTGTGGCAAAAATGTGCTAGAAAGCTCATGCATCCTTTGTCACATGAACTTGTATTTGTGTGTTGGATTGAGGTTGAACATCCCAGTCAACAATTCTTCAATCATGTCGGGGTGGAGCCACTGTTTCCTGGGTTTAACTACTACTCTAGGAATTTAATGTGTCTTACTCAAGGACACAACATGGTGCTGCATGTGGGGAATGAACACAGAACCTTTCAATCTAAGGTCTGATGCTCAACCAATAGGCCATCGGCAGCACTGAGTTCCACCATGTGTCGATGTGAACATGTGCATTTTATGATGTACACTCAATCACGGAGACCTGTATACATACCTATCTATCTCTATCTCTTTATACTGCCATACGCCCTCACGGACATTCTAGGCAGGCAATAACCTATAAATTTCACTTTGCAAATGTTCAAATGTTTAACCGGTCCCGATAGCGTAATGGTAAGAGCGTCCGCTTCGGAAGCGGGGGGTCTCGGGTTCGAATCCGGGCCGCGTCATACCAAAGACGTTAAAAATGGTACCAGTGGCTACCTTGCTTGGCGCTCAGCATTCATAATTCTAGCACTGGCTTCTCTTCTCCCCAAAAGATAAAAAAGATAACTCCACTGATGGAAATACAGTAAATATGTTAAGGTGATGGTTGGTGGTGGGCAGTGTAGTTCTGTCACTGTGGTTATCTTGACATTACTCGGTGATGACCGAGGTGCTCCCAGTGGTTGGAGGATAATACATTCAAATAATAACATACAGTTACATACCGCTAAAATTCTTCAAAATCCCTATGTGTAGTATAGTCAATAAAAAGCAATAAATGAATATTATCAACATACATGTGATACCTCCCTCATCATCAGGGAGACTCCAGGAAATGAGCGCTAAAATGATCTAAAATTTGTCTAAAATACCCCCCTTTTTCAAGTAAATTTCAAAACCTCCCTGAAATGAACCAAGAATTTTGCTATATAATCTATACATTTTTCAAAAACCTCCCTGAAATGGAAGAAAAATCTCCCTGATTCCACTTTCAAACTCATCACATGTATGTATCAACAATATTTCACTCATGAAGCTGTGAAGAGCAACTGCTGACAAACAAACAATCCCCAGCATCAACAGGTATTGGTGCCCATCTGATCAAATTTTCTCTGTCAAATATTGACAAATGAAGTAAGATCTTTATACAAAGCTGACACTCACTGAAATCTTGAATAAAATAACAGAATCACAAACTTCTTAAAGTTTGCAACATCTGTTAGTGTTTTGACATGTGAAGGTCCTTACTGGTTTCCTGCATTTGATGAGCTGTTATATTGGTCATTGGGCAAATGCGGAAACCAGTATCTTCCAAGTTTGAAAACGCTTGTAAAATTTCAGCACAATTTGATAAGCGTCTCGGCATGACAGATTACCGGCAAGAAAAGTGAAAGTGAAAGTTCATTTTTTTTTCTTAAAGATAGAGAAATTACAGGTAAAATAAATATGTAGGAAGTAAAATATATTACATTAATATGTACACTCTTTAGGGCTAACTTCTGTGCTAATGCTATCGAATGCCATCCATTTGATTTGTTAAGAAAAATGATTTTTCAATAGAAATTCCATACCCCACCCACTTAACATTGTTGTGGTACAGATCACTGACTACATCTATCTACCTTTACCATACATCGTAAACTCCGAAGATGACTTCAGATGGTGTTCTGGTATGCCAGAAGCTGAAAGGAGTTAATAAAATTCCGTAATTCCGTAATAAAGCCACGACGGCTCTAGAAACTCGCTGGTATTAAAATCTTCTTGAGCACAAGTATAACTAACTCACGTATAATCTCGCGGTATTTTTTCGGTGGAGCGCGATTTGTGTGTCTATTGGTCTTTAGGTCGTGTGGCTGCAAAACGCTGAGTCTTCGCCACAAAAGCCTCTAGCTCGCATAATATGTTGCTTCTCCAATCTTTGTATTCATCGTCATTTCTTGCATCCAGGAGTATATTCAGGTCCAAATGGATAATTCCACACATTTCAAACAGTCTTTTCCTCATAATTTCTCTTTCTTCGTCATATAGGGGGCATGCCAACAAGTAGTGACTAACAGTCTCTATTGCTCCGCACTGACACTTGTCGCTTTCTACTACATTCACCTTATGTAAATATTCATTAAGTCTTGTATAGCCTGTCCTTAACTGCGCCACTGCCCTTTCTCCTCCAACTGAATAAAATGTATGTTTCATTTTGTAGTCCACTCTTGGTCTCAAGTCAAACAACTCTCTTCCAGTCTCAGCTTTCATCCACTTCTCTTGCCATTTCTTGTATCCTGATTCCTTAGCTGCTGCCTTCACATCACACAGCGTGGTTGCTGGTGGTAACTCTAATTCGTCCGAACCTTACCAGGCGCGAATCTAGCAAGGGGAAAAGATCGCTCTAAATGGCATAACTCGCTAATAAGGATTTCAACATTTCGTGAATTTCGGTCACAACAATTTCACGAAGGACACAACTTATTCGCGAATTGCAGGTGGAAACATGGAGGTGACTCTCTTTTTACGCGTTTTTCTGTGCTTTAAAGGTATATTATATATTGACTCTCCTTTCTCTTTAGCCTCCTCTGCCGCTTCCTTGGCCATCCTGTCCGCCTCCTCATTCCCTCTGATATTGGCATGTCCTGGGGTCCAGGAGATCTCAACTTCAATACCAGCCTCTCTTATCCTCTGTATGTCATGTTTTGTTTCATGTATTGTGGACTTATGGTTTTTAGCCTCCCAGCCTAGTGTAAGATGTCCTATGGCGCACTGGCTGTCCGAGAAAATATGTATTTTCTTTATCCTGCCAGGTTCTCTCTGATGTTGGGTGTTGAGAATGTAGTTAATAGCCATCTTTATAGCAACTGATTCTCCAAGTAGAATTGAGCCATGGCTGGTTACGGGTTGTTTTAATAGTATAGGATCTGTCATTTCCGGTAAAGAAACACAAGCCCCTGCCCCACAAGGTGCATGAACCGTCTGTGAAGGCTACTGTTGTGTCTGTGTCACATTGATCTAACAGTCCTCCGATGATATCTCTTGATAGTGCTTCTTGGTCGCTTGTCCTAGATTTTGATGATCCAAGGCAGTTCCAATACTCTGGTTTGGATTTGGATGGTTGCAGAGAGTCCTGGTAGGTGAATTCTTTCTCCAGACTATGCAATGAAACTCCTGTATTGGTAGTCATGTCTGCTACTTGAATTAACATCTTGCCAAAGGGTGATACTTTATTCTCCACCATCTCTGATTCAACAAACTTGTCCTAGCTCACCTTTATGCATTCTTCATTATCTTTCATCATCACTCTTGCTGCTTGCCTGATAGCTAACTCTTCTCTCCTAATTTCTAGTGGTTTCACTTCAGCCTCAACTTGTAGTGCTTCTATTCCTGTCGCTCCTGGGAGCCCAAGGCACATAGCCAAACCCTTCCTTTGTACTCTTTCAAGTCCACTGCAATTACCAATTTGCCAAACTGGAGCAGCATATTCTAATTGCGGCACCACAATTGCTTTGAAGAGCTGTAGCATACATTTTGCGTTTATCATTTCTGTTTCTTTCACTTTCCTTAAGAGCTCCAGGGACCTTGAAGCTTTCCATGCTATAATTTCAATATGGTTTTCAAATTTCAGTTTCTCGTCCAGGGTGACACCCAATATTTTTGGATTTGGATTATACTTTAACTCTTGACCTTCCACACAGAATTTGAATGTTCTAGCTTCCTCCAGTATTCCATTGTCTAAAGAGAACAGACAGAACTCAGTCTTCACCATACTCAGCTTCAAGCACCATTTCTTGGCCCATTTCATTGTCTTTCCAAAATCACCCTTTAACAATTCCAACAACTCTTTCCAATCTTTCCCTGTAATCCATATTGTGCCATCGTCCGCAAATTTAACCTTCTCACAGATAAGATCATCATAACTGTCTACTATGTATAGGTTAAACAGAAGGGGGGATATCACACAGCCTTGTGGTAGACCAAATTCTGTCTTGAACTCTGGTGCTTTCATGCCATTCATATTGATAGTAGCTGATCTGTCTGAAAGGAAATTTTTGATCCATGCCCACATTCTCCCGGTTATTCCCATCTTCCAGAGTTTTTGCATCAAACCATCACGCCAAACACTTAAAATAAAAGCAAAGAAATATGACTGTGTGATAAGAATAGCAGTATGATAGCATCAATCAGTTCTTTTTCTAGAACTACATGTAGGCACACAGTAGCTAGACGGGCTAAATCTATAACATAAATGGTGGGACCTTGATACTGATTGCCAGACTTTTCAACAGGAACATCCGGATTGCTCATGTTTTAATGGGAGTACTAGACTGGCTTGCAAGGCGATTACTGCTTTTTTCAATTGAGTGAAAACACCCCCAGTTTGCCTGTAGGTAAAGTTTGCAAGTGTAGAGTGTAAACTCTGCGTCACTGTGACAATTGATTGGAAATTTTACCTCAGTCTCTACTTCTATTTTTATCTGCAGTACTCTAGATCTATTTATAGAGTACTGACAACATCAATACACCAAAATAGACAATCAAAAATGGTGACAAGTAAACAGTTCAGTCAGTAGAGTTTCTTTGATGTTTGAATTATGCTTTACAAGTACATTTGATTTTTAACATGACCCAAATTGTTCTAGTGTAAATTTTATGAAAAGTGTCAGGTAATTATTTTATCTAGATTGTAAACTTTCATACCTCTTACATGGTTTCAAAAGACCAGTGCAATTATTATATATTTGCTACTTATCAATCAAAATTGACAAGTTATTTAACCTGATGGCATGCACAATTTTATTTATTCAGTTTTTGAATTAGCTCAATAAGGTGTTGACTGAGACCAAACACTTCAAATGCGAACCAGACAGTTTGTAGGATTTCAAAGATTGTTATCTTAATTATACATTATCCAAGTATGAATGGTGTTATGGATTGTCAAATTGTTGACCAACCAAGATAAAAAGAAAACAATCAGAGACAGACGAGAACAATTGCTTGAAACATCAACTGTGAAAACAGTCTTCCCCTGATCAGTGTCTTTGCTTTCGCTATGTACAGCGAAGTAAATATCCTCTACCTATCTAAATGCAAAATTCCCAGCCTCTAGCCATCTTTGCTTTTGGTCAATTTCTGTATTGAGAAAGCTAGTTTAAAGGTTTATAAAGATCTTGTATGATTTGCTGACGCATGTAATAAAACATAATGGTTTGATCCTTTGGAAGCAGTAAAACATTCAAAGTGAGATAGTATGGACTATATTGCACAGTTTTGGTATTAAATGAACCCTCATGAACATGGAAAGAAACGGCGAACAACTTCGTCAGACAGATATATAGATGGTAAAATAATATATGCAATCTTTCAACAGTTACACTGCTACACTGTGTTTGTTGCCTAACTTCCTGCAGTCCGGATCAGGCAGGGTTTGTCATCTCACGGAGAATGTGATCCCAGTACACTCTGTCAACATCGCATGTCCCATGGATGTCTTAATGTAGGAATGAAAGTTTGTTTCCCAGTTGTGCGTAAAAATCTTTTGAAGTAGGCACCAAAACCAGGGAATACAAAGACCGCACATTCGTTTAAATAGCAATGAGCTCATCCCTTTTGTTGTTTCTTTTTCCTTTTCTCTCTATCAAACGTTAAATTTGCGCTAACAAAAATTGAATTAAATGAGTGCACATCTTGATAATCATTCCCATGCAGCATGCATGACAGAACTGTCTGGATCTACCAGGTATTAAACAGAGGAGGCACACGACTTATTACAATGCAAAACACGCTTAATTCACAATGACAATTTTCAAAATTTCATCACAAGGAATTTTGGGTCAATAGATCAAGTGTCACCAATTTAAACATCAAACTTAAATGTTTTGGTCCACCCACTGTGCTGTTCAAAAGAGATTTGTCATGATAAATAAATTACCTTGTAAATCTACAGCTATACATACCATATGGTTAATTTGCAATTAATTAAGGAAGAGGATTCATAAAGTGAAATAATGATAAACCTTGCCCCTGAATGAACTAACTGCACCATTCATAATAATTATGGGCTATTTCAACACCTTTTCATGTGACCAGCTCTAAGGACAAATGACCTTTGCTAAAAGTTTGCCTTTGAATATATTTCCTCTCATGTCTGAGCAAAGACCCCTTTTTTAAAAAAAACAACAACAACATCTGTTCACTTAATACACAATTGTCAGATTCTTGCCAGCTGAACATAAAGGATATTGTTATAATATTACGTCAGAGAAGAGCTCTGTCAATTACAAGGCTGCACAAAGGGGTCTCAATTTTAAAATATTGTAGTGACATGATATTTTTTGTGCGTTTAGTCTTTTAAAGCGCAATGTTATTCAATAACATGCTGAGCGTGTGACTTAGGCAGCACACAGCAAAACAGCAATCCAGCACATTGAGGGATTTCACTTTCAACAGGAAAATTTTGGACAGAAGTTTCAGATGTTTTAATTTGCAATCAGATGGACTTTTTTGCATCTTTTTGTCTTCAGTAATAAACTAAACAGTGAACAAAATCAACTATAAATGTGCAGACAGACGTTTTATGGTAGGTGGCAGGTTTTTTTTGTTTGTTTGTTTGAATTGATGCTTAACCTCCAAGTCAACAGCTAATGATCATGTCGGGATGCTGTCCCCATTTTATGGAACTTTTACCAGAAATTAGACTGCCATGGCATCCAAAAATTGCTTCGAATATAATTACCCAACTAAACCAACACGCCATAATGTATAGATAGTTTGACATGAACCACTTTTCCTGGGCAGGCTCAGACCTGAGCGGTTAACCAGTTATCAGATGGTCAGTCAGTAGCAAAGAAGCTTTGCCTGGAGGCAAAAGCAGCCCATCTATTTCTTTAGGCACCAATGGGCGGGGGCCGATATTCACACCCGACCATGATGGCATCCTTCTTTTTAGTTGTTGTTTTGTTTGTTGTTGTTGTTGTTTTTTTTTAACATATTTTGTCTGTCCTTTGCTGTATTATTTACATGTACACGATATGATTAGATTCATAAATGTGCTGTCATGGGGAAAAAAAAAAGAAAAAATATCAAAGGGAACTTTTGATGTCATCAGAAAGTCGTACTTGTTGGTCTTTTTTACAAGCATACCATGTTTCTTGAGTAGGAAGCATTAGAAATTAAGATCCTTGGAAACGATTATCTAAGCACATTTCAAGGACGTTTGATGTTCGAACTGGTAGGGAGTACAGACTAATTGGTCATTTACCGTAACTTTACTAGAACTGCTTCCATGTTGCAGTGGCTAAGTCGCTAGCCTTGTAAACCAGAGGTCGCTGGTTTGATCATGATCAAGCTTCTTAGACGATAAACAAGGTAAATGTAAGCGAGGTATATTAAACTTCCCTAGATAAACCAATGCCCCGTTTCCATATGACCTTACCTTTTGGTGGGACATTTAACCCAAAATATAACCGAACTGACTGAATAATTGGTTGTTAACGATGACATAGACTTGAAACAACCCAAGTTTTGAACCATAGCTCCCATGTTCAACCACTGAGATAACCGTGTACAGACGTTTGTGAGGACCATTAGTCTCGTTAGTGTTTTGTGATACCTTCATCATGGAAGTGCACATGTAACCAATTTACTTTGAGCAAACAGTCAGGTTGAAACAGCGTAAAATTGCGTTTCATGTTTCAAAGTTTATTCTCCCTGGAGTTACATGAAACATGTAAAACATGGGCAATGCAATATTACAAACACCATATAGGTTTGGCGACACACACACACACACACACACACACACATGCACAGACACTCATCGGAGGGCAACTTAAATCACATGCCCTCGATGACTGGCTTTTTATTTTGCACTTTCACCCATTCTTTAATTCAATCGTCCCTAAAAGACAGCCATTTATTGTAGACGCATTCTATTTCATACACCAGGAAAACATGTCCATGAAAAGTATTCTGCTTGAATCCAACTTTAAATTTTATATAGAAAAACTAGGATTTGCAGGGGTATACCTATCTTTCTCATTTTGGCTCCAAAACATAGATTGTGGGTACTCGTTAGAACCACCTAATACCCACAATCATTGTACACTGTATTGTGCACAATGAAGAAATATTATATATATAACTATTCTATTTAAAAAAAATCATTTTTACAACTTGAAAAATCCCTTTATATTACTTGGGCATGTTTCCGTAATAGAAAATTTCAATTAAAAGGCTGAGGTGGTCAAGATTCAAATTCCCATTGAAGAAGCAAGACCGATTTCAAAAGGATCAAAGTAGAGATATGCAGTCAATAGACAATTATTTGACACCTTTGGAAGTTTCCCCTGACTTCAGTGTATTTTAATGTTTACTTGTCTGGCTGGCCAGTTGGTAAAACAAATTAATCATCTTATTCAATAATATCTAATGGGTCGTTAATATCAGTTATCAAAAATTCATTTAATATTTACGACTGACTCATCAAGCAACCTGTTAACAAAAAAATGTATCCTGCCTCTTCTAGTCAACATAAATTTATGAATTTAGTGTCAATTGAAAGTTAAATGGATAAAGCAATAAACAAAGGTTACCTGATAAAGTTTCAACATTGTACTTTTCATTTACAACAGTTTAAAGTTCTATGAAATTTTGAAAATACAAACAAACACACTTTTCCAATGATACAAGTTTAGTCTAAAAATAAACAGTTAGGAAATACAATATTGGGTATAAAAATAAACCTCTCCTGACTAGGTGTATTGATTTTGAACACTACGCGTCTAATAATAACTTTATTGGTCCACTGTAGTATAGTTTATTGAAGATAACTGTGTCATTGTTCTCAGTCAATTGACTCTGGCAATAAGAGCTTCATTTTATATTCTTGTTTCATAATTTTTATTCGGCTTCCTCTGTATTGACACCATCTCTTGCCATATCCAATCTTTGGAATGATAAAAGGTCTCAACTTACATGTAAGTGCAATATGACCCTGCCTGTCCTGTGAAAAAATCTTGAATCTCCTATATGGATCCACAGGTATGATTGGAAATTAGCCACATGACCATGATGACTTTATGGGCTATCCATAGGTTTTATGTCACCTAGTTGCAAAACTTTAAAGTTACTTTCCTGATGAAGGCCTAGTGCCGAAAATTTGAAATAGAGTGAAAAATTAACCTAGTGTTTTGAGAATATCTACATAGGTTTTAAGATATTGAAATTTTGTTATTAATTTTAATCTGTGTTTTAAAAGTGGCTGGTAAGTGCTGGCACCACAGTCCACTCTTCATCCCCCATCCAGACCAGGGTGCCATGTAAACCAGGGGTCATGGGGTTTGATCCTAGGCTTCACCTGCTTTTGGGTGAAACTTTATCAGATGGATTTACATTTGAACCTTCATGTAAGAAAACCGACAATTTGGGTTTCTGACCAGGTCCGACACAAACCAGCCTGTACAGTCACAGAAGCAGGCTAGAAGCTTGAAATATTGGATTTAAGAAGAAGAGGGATTGTACTATCTGTGTAGCGAAAACAAAGGCGCTGATCAGCTGGTCTGCACCTTTGTTTTTGCATATGCAAATTGTTGGTTTTCTGATGCGGTGGCTCATTTTATTTAAAAAAAAAAACATTTTATTAAAAAAAAAAACAAAAAAAAAAAAGCAAATTTATCATATGACGTTGCTGTTTTCCAGGATAAAGTCATGTAAACTAATAAAAAGTGTTTTGACCACAAGTGTATTAACTTTTGCGTAATTGAAGACGTCCATAACAACACTGTCAAATTTTTAATGAAAACATGTCCACTCTGAAGGCGATAAAATCCTATTTTAAGTCATATGATGAAACTAATCTTACACTCGTGGTTATTTCATGTGAAATTTAATAAACAGCCTGAAGTCTCATTTCACTTGAAAAGACCACTAGTGTAAGATCCTCTATGTTTTTTTTTTTCAGCAGCAGCTAGTGACAGTGTGAACAACATGAGTGACCTATCACTGTACACGCTGCCCAATGATACTGGTGTTTGTCTGTTGGACTGCTGTACAGCCTTTAAGAACCTCACAGACACAGAGCAGAAGTATGCCCACTACATAGCACAGGCCTCATTTTATGGTGGACTCATTGTGCTTGTTCAGGTATGCTTTAAGCTAGTATCTCACTGGCATGCAAATTTCTCGCGACTGTTTTGCGAATTTTGTCGCATATTTCACACGACATTTGTGCGAGTGTCGCACGAGTGTCGTGAGAATTTTCATGTGTTGCGAACTAGTTGCGAACTGGTCGCGAAGGTTTTAAACATATTTAAAAATTTTATGCGAATTTTTTCACCAAAATATTTCGCAAGACTGTCGTGTGACGGTCGTGTGGCGTTTGTGCGAGTGTTACGAACGTGTCACCGCGAAATTTTGGCGAATTTACAATGCAAAATTTTTGCGACACTCGTAAGAATGTTGTGCGAGTGTCGCACGACGGTCGCGTGACAGTCTTGAGAAAACATGCAAAAACCTCGCGACTATCTGACGAGAAAATAAAACTAAGCGACATTCGTACGAATGTTGTGCGACACTCGCAAGGATGTCGCGGGACTGTCGTACGAATTAAAATGAAAATAAGCTACATTCGCGAGAAAGTCGTGAGACACTCTCACGAATGTCGCGCGACTGTCATGCAACTTTGCGCGACTATCACTATCGTGCGACAGTCGCGAGATAAATTTTCAAAATGAGACCGTAATTCGCGAATTTTTTTTTGTCACATTAATGTCTATTCAGTGAGACTGCAACGTGAAAGTTTTGTTTATATCGTTAATCTTTGTCGCAAAATAGTCGCGAACTAGTCTCCAGTTGTCGCATTCCAGTGAGATAGGGGCTTTAATATTGATACTGCATAAGATAGTTTGAAATTACTTGTATCAGTAATAAACATTAAGCAATGTATTTGAATGTGAAAACTTAATCAGAATTTTAAATATCTATGGTTAGATAGTAAAAAGGCGTTATAGGATTTTCCATGGAAAGGAAACTGATTTCTCTTAAAAATTGGAATTGTCCAAAATTTAAGGCCAAATACTGAACAGACACAAAAGAGTGATAAGCTCTAGAATTTTTATATTTGAAACAGGACAGCGAAAAACATACATATTGAAAAGCTATGCAGATGTTATCTACAGAGCTTTGTTTGCACAAAAGCAAAAGCAGGTTTTTCTCATGTCGTGGCTTATATTTGCAGACATCCCCAGAATCTCCTGCCATCTTTGTGCTGCTACAGAAGATCTTCAAGTCTCAGCCAGTCGCTGAATTCAAGAGGCTGGCCATAGAGAAAGGGTTATCTGAGGATGAATTTCAGGTACATTTGTAATTTATATTGGTTATTTTCATTTTTCAAGCAATTTGCAGTGATCACTCTCAAATTTGAACAAAAAGTTCTTGTACTATATATCAAGTTTCACCAATGGGCTTAAAGTCTGATCCGGTTCTGTTTGTTAAGACCCTTTCTATCATTACTTTGCATCACATTCCACTTATATATTCCTAATCAGTAAATAAATTGTGATGTTCAATAAGGCCAAAATTAAAATTATATTTGTTTCCCCTTTTCCTACCGACCCTAAAAAATTGCCCCTACCCCAAAAATTTTATTGCAATTTTTCAAACAAGATTTTTTTTTTTTATTATTGTTAATTACAGAGAGGCAAAAATTTCATGTTTTAGAAGGATACATTGTTTGATAATGCTTTCAATGATAGCCTTCTAGGTAAGTATTATTTCTGCAATCAAGATTTAGCTATATTAGAATAACTAAAAACAAATTTCAATCTATATAAAACCTGAAAAAATAAAAATAAAGTAATATTCCGACTGACCGACCCACACCTGAGAAACAGGGTCGGGTAAGGTGAAACAAAAATATTTCTAAGGTTGTCCTAGTAATTAAACCTGTTATTTTGCACCCTCTTCCAGGCTATCCTGATCTATGCAGCAGCAATCTACTCCAACATGGGGAACTACAAGGCCTTTGGAGACAGCAAAATTATTCCAAACTTGCCAATGGTTTGTACTTATACTTTGTAATTTTCAAAGTTTTTGAAACTCAAACTTTGTTACCTAGCCACCAACAAAAAAAAAAGAAAGAAAAAAAAATAGCCACCACTTCAGGTTTTAAAACAGATATTTTCATACAAACGGAGGTTAGATTGCACACATTATGAAAACTTGCACATGCAATATACAGAAATGTTTTTGGTTGTAAAAAATCTAAAATTTCTTTAGAAATTTTTTTGATATTTTTCTTATTTTTGCTCACAACATAGATTGTGAGTACACATTAGAACCGCCTTGCCGAGGCGGTTCTGATGAGTACCCACAATCAATGTTTTGGAGCAAAAGTAGGAAAAATAGGTATACCCCTGCATCCCCTTGTATTTTCAAATGATCTTTAAAAAACAAAAAAAACAACAACAAAAAACGACAGCCTTGCTCATAATTAAATATTTTAGAGTTTTCTGTACCAGGAAAAAGTTGACGAAAACACCAGATAAAAGTAATATTTTGGTTTTATATACCCACAAAATATTTTATTAATATTACATGTATTTGTTTGTCTGGCCAGCTTCATTTTATATCTCTTATATCTATAGGAGAAGTTTGACCAATTTGTAAATATTGCTGCTGAAGTGAGCAAGGAGTCAAAGTCTATACTGGATATCTGGGGCCAAGTGAAGTCCCGAGTCTACTCCCTGGGGGCAAGGGACAGGGAACTAGGACTGGGGGAAAAGGTAGGGTACTGGTGGCAAAGGAATAAACATTAAGAAAGGTCCTTTAAAAGCATTGACAATATTTAGGAGTAATAGGTTGGGACAGACCGGGTTTGGGCTATTAAAACTCAACAGTGACACTATACAACTTGATACATTTGCCAGAGAATATAATCATGTTATTTGGCTATTTTCATCATAACTTTTGATACAAAAGACTGACTAACCAGTAAGTCAAAATGAATTCTGAAAACCATTTTAAACCAGTTTTCCAAATAAGTAGAGATGGCACAAGACACAAAGGAGATAGATTTCCATTTCAACTGATAGTTTAGGTAACACACCTACCCATTTATAAAAGTTGAGAGGGGAGTGTGGTTGCCTGGTGGTAAAGCATCTGACTCCAAATCGAGTGGACCAGGATTCGATCCCCAGTCGGGGCATCATGTCGTGTCCTTGAGCAAGTCACTTTAACTCCCCATAGTACTGGTTAATAACCAGAAAGCCGTGGCTCAGTCCATACATGACTGAAAGATTGTTGACTGTGACATTAAATCTCAATTGTTACAAACAATCAAAGAAAATAGAAGTTCAGAACATAACACCTTCTGCTATCCATAAGATTATATTTACATTTTTATTGCAATCGCCCTAGATGAAAGTATCATTCTTGATGTTCTTCATTTCCCGATGAAAACATTAAGTCACGTGATCTAGAGGCCACGCCTATGGGCGAGGCGACGTCAAAACCCATCCAGTGACGTTGTTTGTTTACTCTTGTGGTCGTGACGTTGGTCGCGTATCGCCATGACGTTAGGCGCGAAAATTTGACGTTTTGGCTGTTCCAAAATTACGTTAAGTCGGATTTAATGTCAAATAACATGAAAATGAACGGTGATATGCGCAATTAAAAATCTGATACTTGATTGATAATATAAAATGTAAATATAAGTATTGAAATTCAGATTTTAGCTTTCACTGGATGATGAAAAACATTAACTGTTTTAATGTCTCCGAGAAGCCCTTCGGGCTTCACAGACATTAAAACAGCCTAATGTTTTTCATCATCCAGTGAAAGCTAAAATCTGAATTTCAATCCTTAAATACTGAAACAAAAATTTAAAACAATGAAACAAGCATTTTGATTTCCAGTCACAGTGAAACGCTTAGTATTTAAACTTACTTTGAGGCATTTTGAAGTTTATCAATTACTAACAAGTTTTATGTCTTTGTTGATTCTTCATTTTGTCCTTGAACTCATTTTGTCTGATTTGATGTACTGTATTATTATTGTAGGGAACTACCACCTATTTTTCTAGCAACTGTGATACACAAGATGCTGAATATGCTCAGGAATTCCTCAACTCTAAGGTAAAGTGAACATTATGCTTTTACTCCCAGTCTTTAGGAAAAAAAAAAAGAATGGTGCAGTGGTTCAAGCCACTCATCTGGTAAACCAGGGGTGGCAGGTTTGATCCAGGGCTTCTCCAGTCCTTTGGATGAGACTTTAAACCGAGGTAAAGTCCCAACATAGACACCAGGTGGGAAAGAAAATACATAAAAAACTGTTTTAAAAACATAAAACATTTTTCCTTAATTAATTTTTTAGCCTATAGGGTATTTACGCACCCCTTTTTCATTCAATTGCGTATCTGGAATTTTAATTGGGTAAGTTCAATTCTGTTACGCACTCTATTTTCAATCAATTGGGTAAAATGGAAAACAATTTGGTAAAAATGATGTTTGAGGTGTACTTTCCTTATTTTCTTCTACTTTTGCTTTTGCATAGCATAAAATAAAAGGGAAACATTGATTGGTTGAGAGAATTAACTAAAATCGCAGTCAACCAACGAAAAAACAGAAAAGAAATGGCTTCCAATCGATCGATTTGCGCATGTCCAATGACATTTTTGTTTAATGTAGACGGCGTAAGCCATTGTGCGGCGCACACCGATAAAAAACGGTACGCAATTGATTTTTCCGGTATTGGGTGATTTTCAAAAAAATGAAGTGTTACGTGCCAGGCGTAACTAGAAGATTAAGGAAACCAACAAGTTGGTTAGCCAGCAACAAGCTTTGTTTAAAATTTAACAAATCTATTTAGAAGTGATTTAACCAGTAATTACATGTGAAACAATCAAAAGCATATATACAATCAAACAAACATGAATTTACAATACCTTTCAAGATGTTAATTCCCTTAAAGAATGTCTGAATGTCCCTCAGAATTTTTTAACACAAGTCTGTATCAGTTTCTGATCCCAAGAATTAAAGTTTGTTTCAAAATAGCACTATGTCCCAATCCAGAATCGAATATCACAAAGTAATCCAAAAATAAGTTTATATTCCAGTAAGATAGATTTTGACTTCTTAATAGTAACAGTACCCAAAGATTGTCCTTATGAAAATTTGTAGCCCTTATATAGCACTGAGGAACATTCAGGATTCTTCCAGCAAATTCTATGATATCATATACTAAAAATAACAAGTTGTTTACCAAAATTTAATGTTCTGGAATATTGTAGAGAGGCCATTGTCCTTCCAGAAAATTCCACAATATTCTTTTGACATAAAAAAGATTTTTCTAGAAGATTCTACATCTTTGGTTCTTCCAGATTTTTCCGTCAAAGAACAATTTGAAATTTCTAGAAAATTCTGAAGTAAACAACCTGTTTATGTCCAATATCTGGGACACTAAAAGTAAATAATTGCTAAGGACAACAAGTAAACATGATATGTATAACATCATACTTTCCTGGGCATACTCCCTTGGGAAGTTTACCAGTACTGAATGCACATCTTTCAACAAGTAACTGTCATACATAACACTTCCCCTCTTCAAAGAAAAGAAAGTTTTATAAAATAAAGCTTTCTTTTGCAATACTGGATAATTGTATACAATATGTTTAGCAAAATTTGTGCAAAACTAATCAAATACAACAGCACAAAGCTGGACATCAGCATTGTAGAGGCACTTAAGCTCTGCTTAGGGTGTCTGGAATGATATTATCTCTTCCTCGGATATGTCTGATGTCAAGATTGTGCTCTTGCAACATGAGACTCCACCTGTGTAAACGCTGGTTCTTGTTTTTCATTTTATGTATGAAAGTCAGTGGATTGTGGTCACTGAAGACAACAATTGGTGCATGTGAAGAAGCTAAGTAAACTTCAAAGTGCTGAAGCGCAAGGATTAGAGATAGGCATTCTTTCTCTATGGTAGAGTAATTTCTCTGATGCTTGTTAAACTTTTTGGAAAAATAACAAACAGGATGGTCAACACCATTGTCATCTTCTTGCAACAATACACTGCCTGCACCAACATCACTGGCATCTACAGCCAACTTGAACTCTTTGTCAAAACTTGGTGCTAAGAGAACCGGAGCACTTCTAAGTATGGCCTTGATCTTATCAAATGACTTCTGGCAGTCATCTGTCCAAACATACTTGGCCTTCTTACCAAGCAAGTTTGTCAGAGGCTCAGCTATAGCCGAGAAGTTGTTGCAGAATTTCCTGTAATATCCAGCCATACCCAGAAAGCGCATCAGTTGTCTTTTGCTAGTAGGTACAGGAAAATCTGAGATAGCCTCAACTTTAGCTTCTACAGGTTTTACCTGACCTTGACCTACAATGTGTCCAAGAAATGTCAAGTTTGCATGGCAAAATTCACTTTTTGCCAAGTTCACAGTTAGTTTAGCATCACTTAGCCGGTCAAAGAATGTTCTGATTGTCTGCAAGTGTTGTTGCCACTCCTCACTGAAGATAATAGCGTCGTCGATATAGGCTTTACAGCCATCCAGATTGGAAATCAAACTGTTGACCAGCCGCTGAAAAGTCGCAGGCGAGTTCTTCATTCCAAATGGCATGACTTTATACTGGTACAGTCCATCTGGTGTAACAAATGCCGAGATCTCCTTTGCTCTGTCCGTGAGGGGTATCTGCCAAAATCCCTTTAGCAGATCGAACTTTGTAACATACTTGGCATGTCCAATATTATCAATGCAGTCATCGATTCGTGGGATGGGAAAAGTGTCTGTTTTAGTGACAGAATTGACTTTTCGATAGTCTGTGCACATTCTAAATGTCCCGTCTGGCTTTGGTACAAGAATACAAGGAGAACTCCATTCACTTTGGCTGGGTTCAATGAAATCATTGTCCAGCAAATATTGAACTTCTTCCCTGAGATATTGCTGTTTTACAGGGTTCATTCTGTAAGGATGTTGCTTTACAGGTTTTGAACCTTCAATAATGTCAACATCGTGATAGATTTTGTCAGTTCTGGATGGAATGTCCGGAAATAAGTGCTCATATTCGAGAACTAACTGTTTCAGTTCAAGTCTTTTGTCTGAATCAAGGTGAGACAGTTTCTGATCAAGATTCTGTAGTATGTCAGAATTCTGGAGTTTCGATGACGAGGGATCAGATTTCTCCAAGTTGAAGTCCTCAGAGTCCATTTGATTTTGTTCATGAGGGACAGAATTAACTATATTTACTGATGAAATAACAGAACTATCCCTATCAATATACTTCTTGAGCATATTAATGTGACATAGCTGTTTTTGCTTGCGCCTCCGAGGAGTGTTAACAATGTAATTCACGTCACTTAACTTTTTATCAACAGTATACGGGCCATAATATCTAGCTTGTAAAGGTCTGCCAGGAACGGGCAAGAGAGCAAGTACCTTGTCTCCAGGTTCAAAATTTCTGTCTTTAGCATTTTCATCATAACGAATCTTCATTTTGCTTTGAGCAGATTTGAGATTGGACTGAGCTGCATCACAGGCCTTTGATAGTCTGTTTTTGAAATCAGACACATACTGAAGTAAGTTCAAAGAACTGTCATCATCTGAGAGAAATTTCTCTTTTAGAAGTTTTAACGGTCCACATACAGTGTGCCCAAAAACAAGCTCAAATGGGCTGAACCCCAGAGACTCTTGTACAGATTCTCTTACAGCAAATAGAAGCAAGTGTATGCCTTCATCCCAATCTTTTTCAGTGTCAAAGCAGTAAGATCTGATCATGTTTTTCAAAGTTTGATGGAATCTTTCTAAGACACCTTGGCTTTCAGGGTGGTAAGCCGATGACTTGTATTGCTTAATTCCAAGTTCGTACATAACTTGCTGAAAAATTCCTGACATAAAATTTGAGCCCTGATCTGACTGGATAGATTTTGGGAGGCCTACAAATGTGAAGAACTTCACAAGTGCATTAACTATTGTTTTAGCCTTGATATTTCTGAGTGGGATAGCTTCAGGAAAGCGAGTTGAAGCACACATTATGGTCAGAAGATATTCACAACCTTTCTTTGTTTTGGGTAAGGGACCTACACAATCAATAATCACTCTGCTGAAAGGTTCATCAAAGGCAGGAATGGGCTGTAACTGAGCTTTAGGAATAGTCTGATTGGGTTTTCCTACCATCTGACAAGTGTGGCAGGATTTGCAGTGTTGAGATACATCAGATTTTATTCCTGGCCAGTAGAAATGATTAAGGATCTTGTGATAGGTCTTATTTACACCTAAATGGCCTGACATTGGAGTTTCATGGGCCAAGTTTAAGATTTCAGGGCGATAAACCCTAGGGATCACAATTTGGTGGCTAACAGTCCACTCATCTTCTGCTGAGACATCTGGAGGACGCCATTTTCGCATTAATATGCCATTTTTGACATAATAGCAAACAGGGACCTGGGATATTTCTTTTTCATCTAAAGCCCTTTCAAATAAAGGCGAGATCTCAGAATCACTGTGTTGTTCTTTACAAAGCTGTGACCTTGACAGCTGGTCATGACCTTGGTCATTTGAGTTGGAAGGTGAAAGGTCATTTTCTGACCCCGACCTTGGATTGCTAGGGTCAGTCTGAATATCAGACTGACTAGAGGAAAGAGATGTTGAAATCTCTTTATTAAAGGACTGACCTATCAAAGTGTCAGTTAAATTTATGTCCTGCATCCCATCATATAATTTGGCTTTCTTAGCCATTGCCCTAGTAACAGCACAAGAAGGGTAAAGGTCAGGAATTTCCTGCTCAATGGGATCAGGCGGTTGATCAACACATGGTGTGCTGGTCAAAAGTGGGTTTACCACAACCTTATCTCCTGCCAAATCATTGCCTAACAGCAAATGAATACCTTTAAAGGGTAAGGAAGGTCTAATACCTACAGCCACGGGACCTTTAACTAAGTCTGAGGACAAATAGATATTATGGAGCGGTACATTAACAAATCCACACTCTACGCCCTGGATAAGGACACTTGTCCCAGAAGAAGACTTCTCGGAAAATGGCAAGGTATCTGCCAAGATAAGGGATTGAGAAGCTCCGGTATCTCGTAAGATTTTGATAGGGGTAGACTGGGCAGAGTCACTGTTAAGTGACACAAAACCATCTGATAAGAATGGTTCATAAATCTCCATAATAGAATCCTCAGAGACTGACTCTTTACAAGTTCTGGTCAGTAAAGGGTTTTCTTCCTGGATACAAGACTGTGGTTTAGCCTTTAAGGAGGTGAGACCTGTCGGTTTAGCACTATCTAGATTTTCTCTTTCTTTCTTTCGTTTCAGTGCCAAACATTCAGAAATAATGTGGCCAGTTTTCTTACAATAATTACAAATTGGCTGGGATAAGGGATTTTGTCCTTTGTTTTCACTAGAAAATTTGGGTTTTGGACTGGAATTGTCAGTTGGATTACTGGGATTGGCTTTGGGACCGGACTGAGGGGAATATGGTTTTGACTGAGGGGTAATTTGCTTTGATTGAGGGTTATATGGTTTCCTAGGATATGGCTTGTTGACAAATGAAGCCTTATGAGTCAAAGCATAGTCATCAGCTAAACGTGCTGCTGTTTCCAAGTTTTCAACTTCTCTTTCGTTCAAGAAAGCCTTAACATCAGAATTTATGCACCGTTTGAATTCTTCAACAAGCATGAGCTGCCTTAGCTTTGCATGATCAGAACCTACTTTCTTTGAAGAGCACCATCTATCAAATAGTTGCTCTTTTGTTCTAGCAAACTCAACATGAGTCTGGTCATGTTCTTTTTTACAGTCTCTAAATTTCTGCCTGTATGCCTCAGGGACCAGCTCATAAGCCTTAAGAATAAATTCCTTTACTGTATCATAATCTGAGCTTTGCTCAAGAGAAAGCTGAGTGTAAATTTCTCGAGCTTTACCAATTACAACACTTTGCAAAAGCAAGGTCCAGTGCTCTCTTGGCCATTTCAAGTTTTCTGCCACCTTCTCAAAATGTAAGAAATATTTGTCAACCTCTTTTTCTTGAAATGGAGGAACGAGACGAATGTGTTTTGTGACATCAAATACTGTACTAGTAGCCAAAGGCAAAGATTTTGATTTAGATTTGCCTTGTAACTCAAGCTCTTTCATTTTTAACTCAAATTGTAACTTTTCCTTTTCAATTTCAAGCCATTCTTTTTCAATTTCAAGCTTTTCTGCTCTTTCTAACTTTTCTCGTTCCATTTCCCTTTGTTTTTCCTTCTCTCGTTCTTCCATTTCTAGTCTTAATTTCTCAAGTTCTAATTTTTCTCTATGCATTCTATCTTCTCGTTCTATAGTTTCTAACCTTATTCTCTCTTCTCGCTCCTCTTTCTCCCTTCTTATTCTCTCCTCTTGATCTAATCTTAATTTTTCTAATGTAATTTGATTTTTTATTTCAATTTCTCTCAGCTGCAAGTCAGTCTGAGTGACTAGAATCTTAGAGGTAGCCGAGGAATCAAAAATTTCCTCGTCAACAAAAAACTGAATCAAAATGTTCTTAATTTCATGTTTTAACATGGAAGTCTTGATATTTGACAACCCATAATGATCAGCTATGTCTAAGAGGTCACTCTTTTTGGCCTTATCTAACAGCTCCTGAGAAGGCGCAGCAATAAAGTCACTTAGTTTGAATGACAATGTTGCTTTTTGCTGGCTTTAGCTATTTAAACAGCAAACAGTGAAGATACTTTAGAATTTTAAATAAATTTGGTGCACAAGAAATTTCAATCCCGGACGAGCCCCCAATTCTGTTACGTGCCAGGCGTAACTAGAAGATTAAGGAAACCAACAAGTTGGTTAGCCAGCAACAAGCTTTGTTTAAAATTTAACAAATCTATTTAGAAGTGATTTAACCAGTAATTACATGTGAAACAATCAAAAGCATATATACAATCAAACAAAAATGAATGTACAATACCTTTCAAGATGTTAATTCCCTTAAAGAATGTCTGAATGTCCCTCAGAATTTTTAACACAAGTCTGTATCAGTTTCTGATCCCAAGAATTAAAGTTTGTTTCAAAATAGCACTATGTCCCAATCCAGAATCGAATATCACAAAGTAATCCAAAAATAAGTTTATATTCCAGTAAGATAGATTTTGACTTCTTAATAGTAACAGTACCCAAAGATTGTCCTTATGAAAATTTGTAGCCCTTATATAGCACTGAGGAACATTCAGGATTCTTCCAGCAAATTCTATGATATCATATACTAAAAATAACAAGTTGTTTACCAAAATTTAATGATCTGGAATATTGTAGAGAGGCCATTATCCTTCCAGAAAATTCCACAATATTCTTTTGACATAAAAAAGATTTTTCTAGAAGATTCTACATCTTTGGTTCTTCCAGATTTTTCCGTCAAAGAACAATTTGAAATTTCTAGAAAATTCTGAAGTAAACAACCTGTTTATGTCCAATATCTGGGACACTAAAAGTAAATAATTGCTAAGGACAACAAGTAAACATGATATGTATAACATCATACTTTCCTGGGCATACTCCCTTGGGAAGTTTACCAGTACTGAATGCACATCTTTCAACAAGTAACTGTCATACATAACAGAAGTAAAAGTGTGACATTGACCCATTTTAGGTCAAAATTGAGATGTGCATTTTTCTTTTTATTTTTTGTTCCTGGTTTTTCTATGGATATCAAAATAAGAGAAAACAACATTCAAATCTCTTTGACAACGGCCATTTTTGTGATTTTCATGTTTATGTGCTTTTTGTTGTTAATTTTCAAAACTGGTGATATACCTTATAAGTAGTGCTACATTTGTAACTTACATTTTGTGTTTCAAATTTGTTCTTAGTTTGATAGACCCTATATTGGGACTAGACTCTATGCCATTAATTTGAGAAAATTCTCAAAAAAAATTTTTTTTTCACACATTTATTTGATAAACTTGACCCTAAAATTGCTGTCTTCACCTATAAATGTTTCCATAACCACTCAAATGATCAATGTATTTAATGATGAACAGTATCTTACAAGTGTACAATGCTTCCTGTGATTGCCATATAAATTTATAAGAGTGAAAGTAATATGTATCGTTAGGCATTAGCGTTCAATTTTTTAGACTAGAAAATATGCGTTGCACTTGTGACATCACTTTTGTTAATTATTAGAAGCCAATATGCATACTGTAGGCAGAGGGTTGTTTTTGTTGGGTTCTTTCTGACCTGCTAGACTAAAATATAAAGCAAAATAACATGTCTTACATGATATGCTTATATGGTCAGTCAAGAAATACAAAACGTTGCACTTGTGACAAACATGGTTAACTGATTAGATCAGCTACTTTTCAAAATATAAGAAAGGGTTTTTAATAAAGAACCTCTGATAATCAATCCAGATACATCAGACTTGATCAGTAAGAGCATACAATAGATGTAGGGCTTACAATGATTGAACACTGACTTTCACAAGTTTTAGCTAAGCTATTTTTGCTGTAGTTTATTTTTAGGGGTATGGTTATTATTTATAAATGCTGAAGAGGCAACAAAGGCGAAATACATGCATGTTTCATTGGCAACTCTCAAGTACCTAATTGTTTGTATCTTTGTAGAGATTTTGTGTTATTAGGTAATCAGATAATTGTTTTCTGACCATTTGAAAATGACTTACTACTCAAAATGTCACGCTAAAACGTTGCACTTGTGACATTTTTAGGTATATATTGTTGAATAAATCTGGTATAGATCCATCTTTTTTTATGAAATTTTGCATGGAGTTTGACATCTTGGAAACACACATTTAAGGTATAAATGAGACCTTATATGTATAAAGCTTATCAGTCCAGCTTTAATATTGAAAAATACTTCATTTTTTTGAAAACCACCCTATTGCGTGTCGGCGATTTCTTTTGCGTTTTCTTACGCTACCAGATCGTTATTAATTGCGTTTTTTCATATTTTAATTGGGTAATTATGCAAATACGCAGCCTAATTAAGGTACTGTTCCTACAAAACACACTCGAAGAGCAGAATTACTAGCTCTTTGCAAACAAGGACATACTTTGATGAGGCTGGGGACCATTCTGCTCCATCCCCACTGTGAGCGCCAAATTGTTTCCTTGAACAAGACACATTAACTCCGCAGAGTACTGGTTATATCCAGAAAGCGGTTACCTGGGTTAAAACCATAATACAAACCAAAACAGTCTAACAATCGCAAGAGAGGTTGATGATTTTCTACCATGCAGCTCAATTCAATATGGCTGAAATCTTCATTTCAGGATATAAGTCCCTACAACAGCCGACTGTTTAAGACCCAGGGCCAGGACAAAGGAAAACCTGTGTATGAGATCAAACTAGCGTCTGTGTATACACAAGGTCAGTTACATATGAGCCACGTCACAAGAAAACCGGATTTTTGCCTATGCGAAAACAAAGGCGCAGATCAGCTGTGCAGTAACTGCACAGCTGATCAGCGCCTTTGTTTTCGCTACACGAATAGTACAACTTCTCTTCTTTGTAAATCCGAAATTTCAAGCTTCTAGCTGTGTTCTGTGACTGTGTAGGCCGATTTGTGTCAGACCTTGTCACAAGCCCTGAAGACTGATTTTGTTGTGTCGCAGCTCTCTGTTCTTGAGCCAGCCTATCAGATGCAGTTTAAAAGTGTTTGTGCTCATTCGTACAAGGGAAGAAAATTACTGTAAATTCAGAAGTGTTCGCGAGAACTTAACTTTCACTAATATTCACAAATTTGTTGCCTGGCGAAAGATCAAGTTCTCGCTGTTTAAATAAAGAATTACTTTAAGCTTTATAGACTGCATGAGTACTCGCTCGCGAATTCAAGAATAATTTAGAAATAAAAAATTCGGGAAATAAAAGTATCATGTCGTACCGTATGAGTTACAGCCTAGTTAAAAACAATGTATTCAAAGGACTTTAATGAAATACAAATACATTCATCCAATAGAAATCCCAATGACTTTCCAAGTCTTTGTCTAAAGCTGTCTTTTCAGATCTTTTTGTTACAATTTTAAAGGATTTTTTCTTTGTCCGGTTTTTCGTTACCAAATCGAGTCAGCGTAGAAGGGACCAAAATATCAGTAGTTTTATGATTGGTAGTGAGATGTCACATGTATGCCGGTTGAATATCTGTTTATTCTAACACACCTCGCCTATATAGCCAATGGTAAAAAAACGTGTTATATTGTGCAACAATTTCACTGGGCGAATAAGCGTGACGTTACTTTGCGGCATTTGTGACGTCAGCTATCCCACAAAGCAGCGTTAGACGGTGAAACGTCGTTTTAGCGCACAACAAACGTAATAAGTGTGTGTAAATACCAGCATTACAGTCAAATATTTGGCGGGATATCTGCAATGCAATGGCGGAAAGCTGAACGATATCAACGGTTTCAGCAACATTTATTCCATTTATTGTGTGTTAGAATCGAAATAGATCAGCTCAAGTGCGTGAATTGTTGAGTAATAATTCACTGTTTGTCGGTCAGTTGTAAGAAGATAAATCACTCGCGCTACGCGCTCATGATTTGATCTTCTTTACAACTGACCTCCAAACAGTGAATTATTACTCAACAATTCACTGCTAGAGCTGATCTATTTCTTAATTCCAAATGGCTCAGTATGTGATTGCCCTGATGATCTTCTATGCTCCCATACTTTCACACCAAAAGGCTGTAAGGAGCCTCTGACATACCATGTAAAAAGGGGAGTTCATCCCTACTCATGATATTGTTTATGTTACAGATGGTTCAGTATGTGACTGTCCTGATGATCTTCTAGGCTCCCATACTTTCACACCGAAAGGCTGTAAGGAGCCTCTGACATACCATGTAAAAAGGGGAGTTTATCCCTACTCATGATATTGTTTATGTTACAGATGGTTCAGTATGTGACTGTCCTGATGATCTACTAGGTGCCCATACTTTCACACCTAAAGGCTGTAAGGAGCCCCTGACATTCCGTGTAACAAGGGGAGATTACTCTCCACTTATGTCATTGGTTGTGGAGAATCTCAAGAAAGCACAGGTAAGGTTGTGGTATCAGAATACATGCAATAGTATTGTGAATCAATATGCATGTATCTTCAGTGTTTCTGACACGATCCAAAATAAACTTGACTGAACAGCCTAAGGAGGAAAGTTATGGGCTAGACAGTCTGGATTTAGAAAGAAAATGCATAGCATTATCTATTTAAACAAGACAAAGTTTCTAATGAGCTGTAGCATTACTATTGTACAGCTTAAAGTTATATATGCATATAGGGTGAGACACATTATAATGAGGTAGAAATCTACAAATGGTTTAAGATTTAATTATAGAATGCAGTGCACCCATTCCAGAATCTAAAATTTATGAAAGCTTCTTTTTCATCAGGAAAACACGTCCGTGTAATGTATACCCCATCATACCTCACTTTTATATAGTAAAACTGGGGTATGCAGTGGTATACATACTTTTCTTATTTCTAATTCAAAACATAGATTGTGGGTACTCATTAGAACCGCCTCAGCAAGGCCACAATCAATGTTTCGATCAAATATATTATAAATATCAATTGTTTTCTACTGAAATTTTTACAACAAAAAATCTCTGTTTATAGCATTTGCAAGTTTTAATGTAGTCCAAAACTATGAGAAACTTATTTGATCCTATTGCAATGCCAGGCTGTTGGTCATTTGGATCGTGGCTGTCCGTCCAGAGATTGTAGCAAATTAGAAGATTTGCTTTAATGTATGGTTTAATCCTTATAGGAGTTTGCATGTTGTGATACCGAGAAGATGATGTTGAAGCATTACATAGAGAGTTTCTCTCAGGGCTCTATACCAGCACATAAACAGGGATCAAGGTTCTGGATACAGAATAAAGGACCAATAGTAGAAACGTAAGTCTTGCTAACACCATGATTGACCTTGGTAATGATAGTTGAGCCACTGCATAAGAAAACCAACAAAATGCTTGGGCGAAAACAGAGGCGCAGATCAGCTTCGCGGTAACCGCGAAGCTGATCAGCGCCTTTGTCTACCCTACATGGATAGTACAATCCCTCTTCTTCTTAAATCCGAAATTTCAAGCTTCAAGCCTGCTTCTGTGACTGTACAGGCTGGTTTGTGTCGGACCTGGTAGGAACCCAAATTGTTGGTTTTCTCCTGTGCAGGCTCAGTTATGATGATACTTGTAACTTCTCACATTAAAAAGATAAAAAAATAAAGCAATGATCAGGAACTGGTGTATTCTCACCTAAATTCCCAGGTAGAAAAAACAACCAAAGCGACAAAAAGTTACTCATACAAAGAGAACATGCGATTTTAAAGCCAAGCAAGCAGCTGGTACTAAATTTTGGTCCACATACTTGCAACACAAATTATTTACAGTGATAATTTGTACCACAGTATGGTTAAGCTTATTTTATTGATCATGCGCCATAATCCTGATGCAGATTTTTGGCAAATTGGTTGGGAAATGTCAGGGTTGCCACGCATCAGGGAAAAGTCAGGGAAATTTGAATTTTTTCAAGGTCAGGGAATCGTCAGGGAATTTTGCAAACTGTCAGGGAAGTTTGGAATTTTTGGAAAATGTCAGGGAACTGTCAGGGAATTTTGAAAATACCAGATACAAGCACAGTTACTGAGTGAATACATCATTGTGTGTTGTAGAGATTAATGACTTACCAATGTTTAAGAATTGTCTTATTTAGCCGCCCTTAGAGACTGCGCTCCAAGATATCGTTGTCAGGGAAATTTGAAGTTCTGTCAGGATATTGTTAGAGAAATGTCAGGGATTTTGTTTCCGCCTGAGAGTGGCAACCCTGGATGTTCTCAAAAGCATTTTTCTCTAGGGTTCCCATTAGAAGTTACCTGTAAGAAGTTTCTTTATATGAATCAAGATATTATACTATTTTCAGGTATATAGGTTTTATAGAGTCCTACAGAGACCCATTTGGTGTTAGAGGAGAATTTGAAGGTAGAAGATAAGAATGTTAAAATCTTAAATGAATACAAGCTACAATTAATGCCAAACAGTGGTTCAGGGGGCAGCTGTCTCTCTAATTAACCAAGCTTACTTTTGATTCTTGAAAATGTATTAGTTTTTAAGCAGCTTTAAATCAGTTTCTATATTACTGGCTGTTTTGAAAATTGAAATCTTTTTAAGAAATACTTTGGGTTGTATTCTAGTCTTCCTTGACTCTTAATCTAGCTTTTATGGCGGCTTCAAATGGTTTGAATTTTAATAGCTGGGCCTACACAATTTGTCTTGAGCTGTCATCTACAACATTCAAGCTGTGTCATGAGAAAATTGTTTTTTTGCTTGGGCAAAACAAAGGCACCTTTATTTTTGTTACATGGATAGTACAATTCCTCTACTCTCTAAATCCAAAATTTCCAGCCTCTAGTCATTTTTTTTGTTTGTATATCTCGGTATTTGTTGAACCTGTTTAGAAACCACATTGTTGGTTTTCTCATGATGTGGCTCATATATTCTATATTCCAGGTTTTGTTGCGGTTGTGAACAAGGAGATGAGTGCCAAATTTGGTGAGCTGGTGGAGAACTCTGAACACCTCCTCGCCCTGCTGCCCTGGCCCTCAGCGTACGAGAAGGATAAGTTCCTCAGACCTGACTTCACGTCTCTAGACGTTCTGGCTTTTGCGGGGTCTGGAATTCCTGCAGGCATCAACATTCCTAATTGTAAGTCATAGGTTCTTCAGGATCATGTTAAAAAAACATGTACACCTGGATCTCTTTATAACATGGTTAGTTACAACAAGTTTTGGATATAACATTGATCATTGTTGGACCCCAAATGAACAGCTTTTGCTATATGAACCTCAACGTGACAAAATGTACCTTCGGACATTCTGACATTACTAGTAGAAAGCAGCAAAAAGCGGAAAAATGATGTAACATGCGTTATAGAAATAACACCGTTTTTGTATTCTTTGAACACTGGGCTAGCAAATGATTGAGTTTTAAAACATATTTATTGTCGATATTTTGAGTTATCTGCCCTTGTTTTAGCCCATAATACACATAATTTTCCTTTATGTATCGTTAAACGGTAACCATAGCAACCGCATCATCATAAAAATAGACAAAATAATTACGACAGATTGTCTGTAAGGATGGTATGCTTCTATCTTAGCAATAGGTTCTGACCAATGCTCAAACAGTTTTAAGCAAATGCATTGAGTTTTGTAAGCTCTAGTAACATGCAGAAATGCATTACGCAACTTTGACGTCATTGTTCAGGGCAATGACGTTTGTAGGCTTCACATAGTAAATCGGTCATAACTCACAAAATAAATGAAATAATCTGGTCAAATAAAGAGTAACAGACTCTAGAAACATCATACATTCAGCGTAACTTTGTTTTTCTAATACACAAATAATTGTCCGAAGGTACATTTTCTCACGTTGTGGCCCATATGTCTTTACATTTTACTCTCATTATAACACGTATGGGATAGCTAACAAGGAAATTGGTTTGGACCCCAGCAATAGTGTTATAAGGAGGTTATAAGGTTATTTTTATGACTGTGCATCGAGCCAGACCAACACAAGGTCTTCAGCTGCCGGGCTATGATAGAAATGTTCATATTTATACCATTTCACAAAATTTCAATGAACATTTTAACTCAATATCAAGTGGATATTCTGAGATATTATGTTTTGAAACACTATATGAGCCACAGCATGAGAAAAAACAACAATCTGCATAGGCGAAAACAAAGGTGCAGATCAGCTTCCCAGTAACTGTGAAGCTGATCAGCGCTTTTATTTTCGCTACACAGATAGTACAATTCCTCTTCTTCCTAAATTCGAAATTTCAGGCTTCTAGCCATCTTCTATAGCTGCACAGGCCGGTTTGTGTCGAACCTGGTCGAAACCCAAACTGTTTTCTCATGCACAGGCTCATATAGTAAAACATAAGAAATAACCAAAAAGTGACAACCATATAAGAGAAGTCTGATCTTGAGCTGCTCTGTTTTCTGAAACATGACTGCCAGATTATTCAAGTTAAAATCATCATGGAATTTCAGATGATGATATCCGCCAAGAAGAAGGTTTCAAGAACGTCTCTCTCGGTAATGTCCTTACAGGACAGTATAAAGAGTCAAAGGACAGTCAAATAACATTCCTGGCAGCTAAAGATAAGGTATCTCTATTTTTGTCCTGTGACCATTACATGCCTGGCAAACACAATTCTTATGTAAATTATTCTTTTGCATCACTGGATACTGATGCTTAATTAAAAGTAAGAATAGAATGCATAGAGAATGTACAATCAAATTTAAAATCCCAAACTTCTTAAAAGGCTGCATGACATAGTGGTGAAGGCTTGTGAACCAGGGGTCCTGGGCTTCTCCAGTGTTTCAGATGAAACTTCAAACTGAGGTCCCATCTCCACATGATCGTAGCTGTTGTATGAGAAATAAATCATGAAATCAATCAACCAAACTGCCTCAGATATTTATCAGATATTACGGTAGCATTTAGATGAGCAAGTTATGTTCGTGAAATTTCTTATTTGAGCCTATGCATGAGAAAACCAACAATTTTGGCTTCCGACCAGGTCTGATACAAACCAGCCTGTACAGCAACTAAAGCAGGCTAGAACCTTGAGATTTTGGATTGAAG
This sequence comes from Rugalucina vietnamica, assembly GCA_964017185.1. Classification (NCBI taxonomy): domain Eukaryota; kingdom Metazoa; phylum Mollusca; class Bivalvia; order Lucinida; family Lucinidae; genus Rugalucina; species Rugalucina vietnamica. Next base: position 4,104,024 of record OZ024872.1, read on the forward strand.
AAGAAGAAGGATCGTACTATCTGTGTAGCGAAAACAAAGGCATTGATCAGCTGAGCAATTAGTGCACATCTGATCTGCACGCTTGTTTTTGCCTATGCATGTTGTTGGGTTTCATATTTGATGGCTCATTTATCATTCTACTCCAGGAGCTGTATGGCAAGCTGAAGATCCAGGCATTTGAAGTTCAGGTTGGTCTCCACGAGTTACTGGGTCATGGGAGTGGCAAACTCTTTAGACAGGTAAAATTATCATGGCTGTTCTGAGTTGGGTGCATTCTATAAGATTAATGGTATCATGGAGCACTTACATTAAGCTTTTGACTATAACCAATGAGTAATTGATTTTCAAACATCCTCTTATCATTTCCAACCATTAGCAGCTGTGACACAGTCATTTTGGCAATAGCTTGAGTTTTTCCAATAAGAATATGATATTGCTTTATACAGTAATAATATTATATAAGTATATTACTCTTAATTTTTCTGAAATTTTTGAATTGCCCAAAAGGTCTGCTGTATTTACTTAAAATTGAACAGGGCCGGCAATAAATAGGAACAAGGTTGTTATGTACGCCTTAAGTTTGAGCATTTTTTTCTTTTTTCTTAAGCAAACATTGAAAATTTCATTGGAAAAAAAATGATTTTTAGCTCGCCTGCACGAAGTGCACAGAGCTATTGTTGTCACCTCGGTCGTGCCCGTTTACATTTACGTGTACGTCCGTGTCACACTTTCGGTTAGAGTTTTTAGAAGTCTATATCTGTTGAACATGTAGATGTATCAAGTTGATACTTTGCATATTGGTAGATATTGGTCTGAAGTTTTATGCAGTACCATCATGACCTATCCTGGGTGACCTTGAGGTCAAGGTCACACACTTAGAAATTTTATGTTAAAGTTTTTCATTAAAGTTTTTAGAAGTCTATATCTCTTGAACATGTTGATGGATCAAGTTGATACTTTGCATGTTGATTGATATTGGTCTGAAGTTTTATGCAGTACCATCGTGGCCCACCCTGAATGACCTTGAGGTCAAGGTCCAAACTTTGAAATTTTATGTTAAAGTTTTTCATTAAAGATTTAAGAAGTCTATATCTCTTGAACATGTTGATGGATCAAGTTGATACTTTGCATGTTTGAAGATATTGGTCTGAAGTTTTATGGAGTACCATCATGACCCACCCTGGGTGACCGTGAGGTTAAGGTCACAGATTTAGAAATTTTTTGTTGAAGTTTTTTGTTAAAGTTGTTAGAAGTCTATATCTCTTGAACATGTTGATGGATCAAGTTGATACTTTGCATGTTTGTAGATATTGGTCTGAAATTTTATGCTTTTACGACCCACCTGAGCGACCTTGAGGTCAAGGTCATGGGTCATAGATTTTGATAAATTTAGTGGCAAAGCACAAGTCAGGTGAGCTACGCTGTCCTGCGACAGCTCTTATTATATATTTTTGCTCAAAACATACATTGTCACTTGTAGGTACACGTTAGAACGGACTCGGCCTCGCTAACAAGTACTCATAATGTATGTTTTAGTTCAACAATAAAAAAATTAGATATACCCCTGCAAACCCCAGTTTTTCTATGTAAAAGTGGGGTATGAGGGGGTATACATTACATGGACATGTTATCCTGATGTGAAAAAAAGAGTGAATTTGATTGAATTTCTTTTCCTTTGTAGGAAGAAGATGGAAAGTTAAACTTTGACCAAGAATCTGTAAAACATGCTATTACGGGGGAAAAGGTAACAGTTTTAGAAGTTTCAGTTTTTATAAAATTTACATTTATACCTTAAAGTGTTTCAAAAATTGACCCCTTGATTTTAAGCTTATAGGGACTTTTTTTCACCTTATCCATGGATATCCTTTAGAAATGTTTCTAACCAGGCTATGCAGCTGTGGCATATTTGAAATAAAAACAAATGTTCCAGACTTAAAACAATACATTGCTCCCCTTACAGGTAACTAGTTGGTACAAGCCAGGAGAGACTTGGGACAGTAAGTTTACATCTCTAGGGTCGACCTATGAAGAATGTCGGGCAGAATGTGTAGGACTGTACCTCTGTCTATCAACTGATGCCCTCAGGTTAATATTGCATTGCTTGAAATTTGAATGTTGAACACACCTGTAACTTAGCATTATTAAACTTATTGAAATCATTGGCTTTAAACTAGTGCTTGCAATATTGAAAGCCTTTGCAAACCAGTCAAATCAGGACTGTACTGTTTGAAATTATGTTTCCATGTACATGATGTTTGCCAATGCTAGAACATTTTATTTCTATAACAGTATTAACCAAGTAATTTCCTATTGGCAAATTTGTCTGCTGTATTGACCGGAATATGCCATTCCTTTGATGCAGGCTGATTTATACATACACTTACTACTAAAGTTAATTAATAATATGTGGTACAAACTACCTGTTTTAATCTGATAATATGTTAGAACAATTGTTAGTTAAACCTTTTATTTACTTACAGTACATGATTTATTTCAGGATATTTGGTCATACAGACGATGCTGCTGATGACATTATCTATATCAACTGGCTCAATATGGCGCGCGCTGGTCTCCTGGCCCTCGAATTCTTCTCTCCAGAGACCCGAGCCTGGAGACAGGCCCACATGAATGCCCGGTTTGTGATCCTGCGTGTTCTGTTAGAGGCTGGTGAGGATTTGGTTAAGGTTGAGAAGGTTCCGGGAGATGATGGGAAACCGGACATACTGCTGTCTATGGATAGGACTAAGATAAACAGTGTCGGGAAACCAGCCATTGGAAACTTCTTGAAGAAATTACAGGTAACTCATCTTAGTATATGAGCAGCCGCACAAGAAAACAAACTACTATCTGCATGTGCGAAAACAAAGACGCACAAGATCTGTGCAGTCACTGTGCAGTCGCCTTTGTTTTCGCAACAAGGATAAGCCCCTGTCAGACACGAGTTGGACCTACGAGTTAAGCTCCGCCCACTTTTTTGGTCAACTCATAGAGAACTTGCCCTATGTCGGCGGTTGTCATACAGAACTCTTCCCAACTCGTAGCAACTCGTAGCATGTCGTGGAAAGGCTACGAGAATTTTAAACAGTTTAAAATTCTCGTAGCTAGTCGTAGCAACTCGCCGTCTTAAAGTGGGCGGGGCATGGGCGGAGCACAACTCGTACTGATCTCGTAGCTTGTCGTACAGAACTCGTAGTAATGTTGTGGGATGTCATGCATTCTTGGCGTCTTGTCAAACATGGCGAGTTGCCTACGAGATACCTACGAGTTGCTACGAGATACCTACGAGTTGCTACGAGATACCTACGAGTTGCTACGATTTTGAAGGAGACTTCTCACGAGTTCCTACGACATCTCACGAGTTTACTACGACATTCCTATGAGTATCCGCGAGTTCCCACGACTTATATCATAGGGATGTCGTGTAGAACTCGTAGGGCATTACAACTCACCGTCTTAAAGTGGGCGGGGCATGGGCGGAGCACAACTCGTACTGATCTCGTAGCTTGTCGTACAGAACTCGTAGTAATGTTGTGGGATGTCATGCATTCTTGGCGTCTTGTCAAACATGGCGAGTTGCCTACGAGATACCTACGAGTTGCTACGAGATACCTACGAGTTGCTACGAGATACCTACGAGTTGCTACGATTTTGAAGGAGACTTCTCACGAGTTCCTACGACACCTCACGAGTTTACTACGACATTCCTATGAGTATCCGCGAGTTCCCACGACTTATATCATAGGGATGTCGTGTAGAACTCGTAGGGCATTACAACTCGTAGCGACTCGCGCGACAATCGGCGAGTTATGATTTGCGCTAACTCATAGCTTCAACTCGTGTGTGACAGCTTTTAAACTTTTTCAACATAACTCAGGGCAACTCACGCGACAAGCGGCGACTTATAACTCGTACAAACTCGTAGCATGTTGGGGCTTCAACTCTTGAGTGTGTGACAGGCCCTATAGTACAATTCCTCTAAATCAAAAATGTTTAGCCTCCAGCTATCTTTTATGCTTGTATGGCTTGTTGTTGGTCGACCTGTTCAGAAACCACATTGTTTGTTTTCTCATGACGCGGCTCATATCTTACTTACTTAACTTAATATGGAGTTGGGTGGCCTAATGGTAGAGCATTAGCTTCCCATTTGAGAGGTCAGGGATTCAAACCTCACTCATGCTAAATTGTGTTCTTGAACAAGACACTTCGACTCCCATAGATCTTATAGTGGACTAGGAAGCTATGCTTTCATCTTGACATGATATCCTGTCCTGATATGAAGAATGTTTGCATTGGTTGCTAAATTAATAAAATCTCACGAGAGATTGTCATGGCTAAAATTTATTTTCTGTTTTGTAGACATCGGTAATGAAGTTGTATGAATATTACTTTGGTGACAACAAAATTTTATTAAAAGTCACTTAAAAACTGTATGAAAAATTGTCATGGCGGAGTTACCTTAAAGTATTGTATATTGTAGACCTACAAGTCCCTAGGAGATGTTGAAGCAGGGAAGAAGATGTATGAGTATTACTCTGATGTTCACGACTGTGAGGAACCACATTTCATATCGCTACGAGATATTGTTCTCGACAGAAAACAACCCAGAAAGATGTTTGTGCAGCACAATACACAGATACAGGAAGGTAGAGAGTTTCATTTACTATGGGTATACCATGTGAGCCGCGACGTGAGAAAACCGGTTTTCGGGGTTTCCGACCAGGTCCGACACAAACCGACCTGTACAAGCTCAGAAAAGAGCTAGACGCTTGAAATTTCGGATTTAAGTAGAAGAGGAATTGTACTATCCGAGTAGCGAAAACAAAGGCGCTGATCAGCTTCGCAGTTACTGCGAAGCTGATCTGCGCCTTTGTTTTCGCATAGGCAATAATCCCGTTTTCTCACGATGCGGCTCATGTATTAGATCTAGATGTCATCAAGAATGCAAGTAAAAAGTTTATGCTCATCATGAGAACATGTCCGTGTAATATATACCCCCTAGACTCCACTTTTATATAGCAAAACTGGGGTATGCAGGGGTATACCTATTTTTCGTATTTTTGATCCAAAACATAGATTGTGGTTGTGGGTACTGGTCAGAACCGCCTCGTCTAGGCGGTTCTAACTTGTACTCGCAATCTATGTTTTGAGTAAAAATAAGAAAAATATCAATTTGTTTAATTTTTTCTGCTGAAAATTTTCAATTTTTGAGCTGAAAAAATTACTGCATATTATATGGTCATGTTTTCGTAACATGAAGTCACATTCAAATTTCAATTAAAGAGATGCATGAGAATGATAAATTTGCAGACCTTAACCAGATTCCTATCTAGGTCGGCCCAACCATTATTTTAGGGACATAATGTTCCTGGTCATTCGTTACTAACGGTGAGTGTGTCTGAATAGTACACACGAACTGGCGGGGTTAATTCCTATCCTGCCTCACCTTGATTTATTTCAGTGCATGCATGAAAAATTGTTGCATAAATCTAGATTATGAATGAGAAAGAAACTGTCACTTTCTGTTACAATTTTAAGTTACAGTGAATATTTCTAGGAAATGGCATGATGGTAATATGCAGAAATACATAAACATGGAAGAAAAAAATGTGCTTAATAATTGTTGAAGCTTACACTGTGTTTTTCAGACGGAAGCGTATCATTGAAGAGCTACGAAGCCACTGCCGCTGGTCTTATAGAATCTAATATTGATAGATATGGGTCGTCAGACATAGAGAATATTATGTTACAACTTTGGCAGAAAGAAATGCCATTCTTTGACTGGTAGTGTTTCAACCACATATATGGTGGCGGTAGATGTGATAAGGTTGTTTTTGATGATTTAGATACTTTTTGTTATACCCCGCCACTTTAAAAAAGTGCGGGGTATTATGTTATACCCTCCGCAAAAAATTTGCGTTCGAGTGTCCGTCCGTCCGTCCGTCTGTCCGTCCGTCTGTCCGTCCGTCTGTCCGTCCGTCCGTCCGTCAGCGCTTCGTTTCCGGGCTCTATCTTGAGCATTTATGGACCAATTTTCTTCAAACTTTGTATAGAAGTTCATATCAGGAAGGAGTGGTTTGGGATTTAAGATGGGTAAATTTCGTCAAATAAGCACAGAGTTATGGCCCTTGATTTACGTTAAAATTTTGTTTCCGGGCTCTATCTTGAGCAATTATTGACCAGTTTTCTTCAAATTTTGTATAGGAGTTCATATCAGGAAGGAGTGGTTTGGGATTGAAGATGGGTAAATTTCGTCAAATAAGTACAGAGTTATGGCCCTTGATTTACTTTAAAATTTTGTTTCCGGGCTCGTTCTTGTGCATTTATTGACCAATTTTCTTCAAACTTTGTATAGGAGTTCATACAAAGAAGGAGTGGCGTGGGATTCAAGATGGGTGAATTTCGTCAAATAAATACGGAGTTATGGCCCTTGATTTACATTAAATTTGGTTTCTGGTCTCTGTCTAGAACATTTATTGACCAATTTTCTTCAAACTTTGTATAGGAGTTCATATGATGAACAAGTGGTATGGTATAGAAGATGGGTAAATTTTATCAAATACATACATAGTTATTGCCCTTGATTTACGTTAAAATTTTGTTTCCGGGCTCTATCTTGAACATATATTGACCAATTGTCTCTCTATCTTGAGCATTTATTGACCAATTTTCTTCAAACTTTATATTGGTGTTTATATTAGGAAGGAGTGGTTTGAGATTGAAGATGGGTACATTTTGTGAAATAAGCCCTTGATTTACAAGTACACTAAAAATTTGTTTCTGGGCTCTATCTTAAGCATTTTTAGATCGATTTTCTTAAATCTTTGTAAAGGAGTTCATATCTGGAAGGGATGGTTTGGTATTGTAGGTGGGTAAATTTTGTCAAATAAGTACAAAGTTATGGTCCTTGGTTTTGCCATAATTTTGAAACACAGTTTCCAATCAATGTCATCAAGATATTCTACGGGTTTGTACTAAAATAAATTTGCGTGGCGGGGTATCAAGCTTGCCTGCAGCGCTTTTATTGACCTCTATAAACCATAGGAGACCCTAGTGGCTTAGTGATGGAGAGGTACTGGTTCGAAACCCACTTTCAATATGATATCCTTGAGTACCAAGAAAGCTGCTCCATCTTGACATGAAGGAAAAATTGTTGAATTGAAAGGTGAGAAAAAACTTGAACAGCCTTTATCTTTAAAAAAGGGATATTGGTACTCATTTTAACCATATCACCAAAGCAACTCAGTCGGTTCCAACAAGGTATATGCCTTTGATAACTAGATGGATAACTTTATGGAGAAATAGAATACATTATTACTTTTAATTATCATCACAAACAACCTTATCCTGTCTACTGCTGCAGCTGACACTTTTAAAGGCAGCAAAAACACATTTTTAATGCTGAAGGATCATGTCTTTATAGTGAAATCCAAGAGTTTTATATAGATGTCTATTTATCAAGCTGATATATTCAGTGTATTTGATACTCAAGATATTTTGGACCAATGGAATTAAATTCACTGCATGTTATGTTTGCCTTGATTTGCAAGACAGAGATTGTTTTCTATAGACTTATTTCTGCTTAAAAAAAATGAAAATGTGAAAATGTATACATAAAAGTGCAGTTACACAGTAGCATTTATGGCAAACATATGCAGAGCCTATGAAAAATATCAAAACGCTGAAGATTTTGGAGGTAAAAATTAAAATTAATTTGCTTCTTAAAATTTCATTAGCAGTCATACATCAGCATGTGACTCAGGCATGAGCTGGACATAAAAAAAATCCCAACATGCTGAAAATTTTGGAGTATGTTTGTGTTATGTCCCAGACAGGTTAAGCACATTCTACAGGCAAGTATAAAACGTTTAATGCACGTCTCATACACGCTAGGGGCACTTTAAAGAAACATTCAGCATGTGCCCAAACTAATATATTGTAAAATCGGAATGTGCATGTAGTGTACACGGACATGCCTAAAACATGCAGCAAACAAGTTCAAAGCTTATTCAACACACCTTCTGTAATGTGTATTGAAGTTATTCGTAACATATAAGACGGACAACCTAGACTCACAAAGCTTCTAGAAAATGTTTAGCAAAACGTGCATGGAACGCAAACTGACATCAAGGTACACCAAGTGTACAACACGCACATGTAACACGTTTCTAATGTGTCTCAGACGTGCATTTGACGTTTGTTGAATTTTGCATTTTTTTTTTCAACACGCCCTGCACACATTTGCCTTATACGCTAATGTGTGACTGTGATTCAAGATTTGTTTACACAGGCAAATGTTGTTAACAATAATGTTTTGAATCTCATAAAGCTCTTTGCCTTTGTAAATCGGGTTGTGGGTTTTATCTTGTGTGCCTCACGTCTTTTTGATGAGACTTCTAACTGATGTCTCGTTCTCCTGTGACTTAAGCTGTTAGTGGGATATAAAACATAAAAACAAGGTTTTTCAAGGTCAGTGTAGTTTAGAGCTAGATCATATGGCGTTGCTATTTTCCAGTGGATAACATCATGTAATATAAAACTTGCGGAAATATGTAACATCATTGACAACATCCACTTTGAAGGTGATAAAATCATATGAAAGTCGTATGATAAAACAAAAGTTTACACACATGGTAATTTCATATGAAATTTATTAAAGTGGCTAAAGGCCTGTTTAATAAATTTCATAAGAAATTACCAGGAGTGTAAGATCCTCTATTTATAGTCCATCCATATTTGATTTTAAAGTTGTTGAATTCAATGAATGGGCAAATTGCCTTCATCAAGATGAACATTAGGCATCAACTTTACAGGCTTGTACTAACAGCAGAACGAAATTGTAAATAATCTATCCACTAGACCGCTGTGGCCTGTTGTCTGGGTTGTAAGACCTCAAATCAAAACGTCAATTTTTCAAAGACAAGAGTCTAGCAGTATTCACTTTATAATTCCGTTCTGAAAATTTGCTTATTATATGTTGCCGTTTTTCAGTGGATAACATCATGTAATGTATGCGGAAATATGTAACATCATTGACGATGTCAGTAAGGACAATGTAAATTTTCATTGAAAATGTGTCCACTTTGAAGGCGATAAAATCCTATTTTAAAAGTCATATGATAAAACGAATCTTGCACTCGTGGTCATTTCAGAAGGCTCGTTTAATGAATTTCATATGAAAAAAAAAAATGACCACTCTTGCAAGATTCTCATAAACTCTCATGATGCCTTCAACTTATTATATGAGCCTTTGCACGAGAAAAACAACAATTTGGGTTTCCCACCAGGTCTGACACAAACTGGCCTGTATAGTCACAAAAGCAGGCTAGAAACTTGAAATTTTGGGGAAGAAGAGAGCTTCTACTATCTGTGTAGCAAAAACAAAGGCACTGATCAGCTGTGCAGTTATAGCACAGCTGATCTGCGCCTTTGCTTTTGCTTAAGCATTTTGTTGGTTTTCAGATGCAGCGGCTTAATGAAATGCCTTATACTCTGTGTGCTAATAAACTTCTCTTTGAGAGAAAATATATACTTAGATGTATTATTCCATTTTTTCCAGCATGATTGTACAAAAAGTTCCATCTGACTTGGTTGGTTGCATGGCCAATTAAAAAAAAAAGTGGATTCCAGTTTGCTTCTTATCTCAGGGCACATTGCTTTCTTGAAAATTTGGTCATGGCAGTATTTCTACATAACAGCCAATCTTCCACTGATTCAAGTAAGCATTTGTCTGTTAGTGGTGAAAGAAAAGTGCACTAAGTACTGGTACCCTGCCTCTGGGAGGCTTGCCCAGGAACAATTAGGCTAAAATAACTGACCTACCCTTAGATTTTGACCATCAGTCATGGCTTCCTTAGCTGAAAGTCAGGAAACTGGTGCATTATTTTTCAAAAGCAAAAAATTGAAAATTCCATTGGAAAAAAAATTGATATTTTTAATAATTTTGCCCAAAACATTGATTGTGGGTACACGTGAGGCGGTTCTAACGAGTACCTGTGGGTACACATTAGAACCGCCTCGCGGCGGTTCTAACGAGTACCCATAACCTATGTTTTGGAGCAAAAATAGATATAACCCTGCATACCCTAGTTTTACTATATACATGTAATAGTGGGGTTTAAGGGGGTATTCAATACATGGACATGTTTTCCTGATGAATAGAGCCATAGTTTTCCAGAAGCACATAACTTGACAACTAAGAGTTTTATGAACATGATGCTATTGGATAATGCCACAATACAGTATTTGACCTCGGACTACACGTAGGTTACTGTGGCCTATATTTCATAGTTATTTGATATTTTGATTTGTATCTTCCAAATTGATTTGTATCTTCCAAATTGACATGTGAGCTACATGATTTTACTACATGATTTTACTAGATTGTTTGGCCTGAAGGTAACTGTGTCCTGTTTTCATTCTTCAGTTATTTTGTCATATAATTTCCAGTCTAATTTTGAAATGAACAAGATGCTTTTAGATAACAAATATTTAGCCTTTTTGAAAATAAATGTAGGCATGTGTGACATATATTTCATGATCCCGCTAGACCAAGAGATGTACGTGTGTTACTTTGGGATTATCAGATAGCAAATATTGTTTATGCCTTAATAGGTCACCTGCATGTACAGCATGGCTTAGTGTTTCTGCCTAATGGCATCAAAGTTACAAGATGATGATTTTGAGTTTGATAAAGTCGGACCAGTTGAGCTAGAATGTCATGTGATAATTCTTTCATTTCTCATCAGCCGATTGAAGAAGAGCAGTTGACAGTTACTGTTAAAAGGATATGAGTTTAGTGCTGATAAACTAGCCAGAAGAAGCGATTAAAATCGATTAAGAAACTGGCATCCTTTAAACACACCTTTTTTCATTAAACTACATCTCAAACCAAATTGCCACTATAACCTTCGAGCTGCTGAAAAAATTACACTTTTTAATACAGCAATCATGATATATCACTAGAATGTTCTAGCATTTCATGATTTTTCAATGAAAGACCAAGTGACGTAAAAACAATGCCTTTCGGGCCAGAGATTTTTATCCCTGCATGATATTTCTTGCCATCATTATATTTGGCTGAAGTATGCAAACTAAACACCCAAATTAGATTGTTTCTGAAGATTGGCAAGGTTAGACTCTGTTTGTTTTGCAGTTACAGTTTGCAATTTTTTGATCATTTGAGGCCTTACATTTTAAAACCAGACATTCGCCTATGCATGTTATTTTTTATGCTGCGGCTCAAATATTTTTTAATTAAAGACATTCCGCGACTGTAAAGTCACCTGGAATTACACGTTTATGTATAACAATTAACCATACTTTATTAGTTTTCCTACGCCAGTTTTAATTTTATGTCTCCATGTTATTGCTTTGTCACATTAGTTTCGTTTTCAATGTAATAGAAAGGCTCAACTTGGTACTGGGGTACTCTTGAAACGGAACAGTTCTTTGCTTTAGCGATTTACTAGCATAAAGTTTAATTTCTCAGATCAAATGGGCCTCATCGTGAGAAAACCGGACTTTTGCCTATGCGAAAACAAAGGCACAGATCAGCTTAAATGCTTATCAGGTATCGAGGGTCATCAGACAATGTCGTTTGACATATGACATAGAATTTAGGCAGCAAATTTCTTGGAAATAACTGTGGGTACTTTAGAACTATATTTACAACGAACAGAAATGTGCCTGTCATCACATGCTAATACATTTTAAAGCCTCTTCTTGACTTTATGTTTATGCATTTTACATTATGTACAGTTTAAATGCAATCTTGAGGATTTTATCTGATTTGACAAGGTACAAGTAGGCAATAATCAGGAAATGGCCTTTAAGTGTCTTGGTGACCTACATTTTATGATTCAGCAACTTGGTCACATCATAACTTTTTGATATCATTTACTAAATTATTGTGCATTAATCTTCAGGAGTTCTCTCGGCAGTGAGTTTTAAATGGTGATTTTAGTCGACGTTTTACCAGATGATATCTGGGTGTCCCAACCTTGGGAGTTAATACGAAGACAAGAAGAAGAAGGTTATCTGTCTACTGAGCCCATCCCACCTGCGTTTTGGTATCTTGTATCACTGACATCAAAATTGACAATGTTCTCTGTAATCATTTGCATATGACAATGTTTCTCAATGAAAATGGAATAACAATAAATGTTTTACCATATTCATTGATATTACCTGTTATATGGTCATATTTCATAGTTTTGTCATGTTCATATCCGCTGCCGATAAATGTCAAAATCATTAATATTATTGTGTTCTTATTACCATTTCCTGACCAGTTCCACTAAGCCACATCATATGAAACCATGTTTTCACCATCTGCTATCTGAATAGTATCAGCATGCACTTTCCATTAGGCGTTCAGTGCCGACAGATGCTATATTAATTGGAAAGTTCCAGCTCACGACTAGCCCACTAGCTGCAGCGTCTTACCTGCGCTGGTCAGAAAGCCACAGGAAAGCTCTATAAGGCTTCCCCTTGATCGGGTCCAGGTGAAAGTGTCGTGTGTTTGATGACAATGTAGCCAAAAACAATTTTCACGTCATTCGGACACTCAGTGTTTTATGTATAACAGAAGTTTTTAATGAGCACACACAATGGGCGATTCAATAGTTCACAATAAAACAAACACACGGCTCTCAACTATATATGGAAGCTGGTCCTTTCAATGTGTTATTTTGGGCGAAAGAACGCAACAGAAGACACCGACGGCATTGATTTGGATTTGGTTGTGTCTAGAATGCATCTCCATTAATGTTGCCGTGCCCCCTAATAGAAAACGACATCAAGTTGCATTTTTGCTGGCTTTCTCTCACGATGAAAATTTACATTGTAATCCCCATTGATCAATACGACCACCGCAACTTCAAGTTGACCGCCGGTACAAAATCGATCTAAGTGTTGAAAGAAAACTTGAAATCTTTTAAAATTATGTCTGAAAAGCTAACTTAGTGTTCATTTAACTAACTGCAACGACCATTGGTTACAGAAAGCTTGCAAAGGCACGATCAGGCCATTTTAACTTGTGTTTGACCAGATTCTACTTTCGTTTTCACTACCGATCAAACGGGCCGGAAAGGATTGTAGTAAAACGGTTTATTTTTTTCAACTACCACTTGGGCTAGACATTCAACGGCAAAAAACTGATAGCCTGACATTCTTTGATTTTTATAATACGTTTTTGATAAAAAAACATCTTACCTTCCACATCCACCAAACTCGCGAAAACTAATAACAGGAAACGCTCAAAACGACCACCGGATGTAAATCAACTTTTTTTACGTTGACCACCGCCGGTGGTCAACTTGCACTTTACCGGGCGTGAAAGTCAACAAACGCCTTTGAGACTTGGTGAGCCGGAGTAAAATGCCTACAAACCTTGTGTTTTCATATAAGATTGACTAGATCTAGATACAAACACCCATTCTAAAATAAGCAGCGCACCCCCTCTCTCGGGGTGTTAAATAAAAATTGGAGTGACATTGTTCAATATATCACCGAGGTTGGCTGTATTTTCAAAATTTGGTACTATCTCCATTTAAACCGAATAAAGTATGATACCCAGTTATGTTTTTTAAGATCTCTGGTGGCAGTGAATAATGCATGACCCCACCAAAAACGGCATGTCACAAACTGAAATGCAGAAATTCAAAAGGCAATAGAATGTACAAATTCTATTTTCACACGAAACAACATCGTTCAATTTACTTAATTTGACATTATCTTTTGGTAAAAGAAATGGTTATTTTATATCTTGTAAACAAACAAAAATATCAAACACCAAAAATCGAAAAAAGCATGTCACAGAGTTTCTGTAATTTACGTGACGCTATAGAAGATTGTCCAAATCTTAATACTGCTTTCTCTTGTTGCAGACCAAACTGTGTCAATTAAATAGTTGAATATGTCCTTTATATGGATAACATATGGATTTTTCATTTTGCTTTACTATTTTGGTCAAATATTTCTAATCCCCCGGCTTAACCATTGCGTCCCTTTTAAGATGTAATCATACGTGACACCATTTTTCTACAAATCCAACATGGTATTTGAAACAACGTTATCTGAATATGAAAGTATGGAGGATGAATACATCTCACAAAAACTAAAGTTAATATAAAACGACCCGAAGGTGTTTTTTTTTGGACGCTAATGTTGAAAATGTAATAGACGTGACAGTAATTTACGTGACGGTACTTACTTTCAAAGTGTCAATATGACATATTATATAGCTAAGATTGTGCTTTGAATCAGCGTCAATAAATGTTTTAACGTCCATTATGTACTTTTCAGTAGTTAAGTTTACGGAATATGCTGTTTTTTCAAGCAGTGTCACGTAAATTACGCATTTGTCACGTAAAATACAAAGGTAGTTTAAGTCTATTTATCAGTTATAGTTGAAAACAGTTGAATCTAAAAGGTTCACACCTCCTTCAATCAAAGACATAGCAATACTACTATTTGTTATTTGCATTTGTCCATTCCAAAATACTGACCAACAGTAAAATATCAGCCCTGAGATTAATATACATTTTTATCAATATAAAACAGTTTTGTTTTACTAAATAATTACGTGGTTAATTAATCGAAGGATTTGCTTCTAGTGCAGACTGGTTCAAATTCCATGCTTCATTTTATGTTAGCAAAAAACTCAAACATATCTAATTTAAAAAATAATGTAGGTGACTTAAATATTACTGTCACGTAAATTACAGTATTCCGTCACGTATATTACATTTTTATAGAATGTTGTGCAAAAAGTAAAACAATATTAAAAAATGAAATAGGATCACACAAGATTGTCTGTTTGGAGTAAACGTATCTAGATAAAGTCTTTCAGATAATATTTAATGCCATTGTGTATCTGTATTGCAAAAATAATTTATGTTGCGGTTTGCAAGTAATTTACGTGACGCTGAATAAAACAAGACCTGTCATATAGCAAGATGTATGTAGAAAAGTAATTATAAGCTCCTCCACTCATGTAGGACAAATGTAATTATCATTACATGTTTTGATATAATTCTGATGTACAGGTCAGATGTTATTATAGTTGCAAGTTAACAACACTGAAAATTCTGAATCAAGAAGCCTGCGTCATACACATATTCTCTAACATTTTTCGATAGTAGATATGAAAGGACGTTTATTGTTTGATTTAATCTACTTAATATTGCTTTTTATTTGAGAAACTGAAGTCTGCTAGTCAGAGATATACGTTGAGTTTGTGTTATGGTTACATTTAGTTCATATGTAGTGCGTCACGTTGATTACCAAATTGGAATATACCCATCAAGTTTCAAAATGATGTAGAAATTGCAAGAATATCGGGAAGGTGGTGAAATTTTACAGGATGAAGCCTGAATGATCCACAATAGTGATGGTATGTCGAAAAAGTGTAATTCTAAAAGTTTATTTTTCTTCATTTTTTTCTCCAGGATTTGCACCTTATTTTAGAATGAGTGAAAATAAACCAAGCTCACACCCGGTTAACAAGGTATATATGGGAGGCGTTAATTTACGGCTATCAGTCAATTGCCTTTACGACTAAGTCATAGATAATTTCGGACTAAGTCATAGAGAATTTACGCAGGGTATTAGAGACATTCGGACAATACACTGTCATATTCAGTGTGTTTACACAATAAGAATCACAAGAATAGGAATAAGGTGTGTGGTTGCAAGAGAGAGAGTACAAAAATGAGGTAATTTGTTTCTAACATTTGCATCTTAAATAAATTTGTGCATACTCTGAATATTTATATGAAGTTTGACCCAAAGGCAGATCCTGTTCTGGAGTCCGGTGTTAAAAGCTTTGAAATTAATTATTTTTGTACTTTCAGGTTCATACATTTATTATTTATGGCTTTGATGAACCTTTGGAATTTGAATGATGTCGAAATGTGTATGGCAAGAGTAATTGCGAATGTTATATTCACAATGCAAGTGAAATGTCACAGTTTGTCCGTTTTGTCAATGTTCCTTTACGGCCTATGTAAAAATGTATTGGTGACTTGCGTACTACGTATATGTTACATTTCGACTTTTTGTATATGTTCCTTTCGGACATTGTGGCGAAACAGACTGCATAGTGGAAGAGGTATCTGGTGTAACTTTTGAAGAAAGTTTCCAGGATTTACCAATTGAACTTGGAAGGTAATATTTTAGTTTTATCTTTGTTATGTCCCTCATGATCAGTCTCATGAATCGTCAGGAATTGATGAAATTTTGATTCGTGACGTTTCGTGCAGTTTCATAAATTTTCTTGTCTGTCCGTAATTGTTTTACGAATCTGTAATGCACCAGTCATTTATATCTCCGGGGCCCCTAGGGTTGGGGATAGCAGGGACATAGCGGGGCTGAAATGCCGAGATTTTACTTCCGACGAGTCCCGGCAGTGCCTATTCTCACCGTCATGGAATAGGCGAGTAAAAATTATTCAAATAGCTTAGGTCATTTGTCCCCGTGGGACCGGGGCTTTAAGCAGGAATTTTACCAAACTTTTCTCCCCGCAGGGCGGAGCTTTTACCAGGGCTTCAAAATTTGTCAGGATAGATACATGACTATCTGTGGCGTTTCGCGCCATATGCATGAAAAGCCACGTACATGCTTCCCTGCTTGTCAGTCAGAGACCGTGGTTCTAAATTTGCAAAGTTGGGTACTCTCCCCTTACTCCTTCGTTTGCCCTTGCCTGCATCTTTCTTATTACCCATCTTGTACCAATGAAGTAGTCAACAATTCATGATGTTTTCCCGCAAAAATACACTAATGACATGAAATTGCATGCAACATTGCTTTGATTTCAAACGCAGCTGAATCATAAACCATTCGTGGAAGTCTTGGTCGGTTCCATGCCTACAAGCATTATTGGCTTAGTTGGCCCAATATATACATGTGTGGGTCATTTTCAAAAAAATGTGCCCATTTGGGGTAGGTTTTTTTCCAAAAAGTTAGTATTTGCGTTTCATCTTATGTTGCGTTTGTTACGTCAGAAGTGTATATACGAACTCAGAAAAAGCCACATGCAAGCTTAATCTCTGTTCTTAAAGTCAAATTTTACCAAAAACTAGGGTTATTTCAAAGAAATGTCAATGTTGTGACCACTAAAACAAACTTCCATCTAAATGGATTTGTAATCTTATCACGAAACCTAAATAAGTATTTTAGCCATGATCAGGTTGACTTAATCCAATATTTTCGACCTTAACAAATACAAATACAAATACATTTGTATAGCGCAAAATTGTATAATGAAATATTCTGTTGCGCTTTACACAGTTCCTTTAGTTATAGAATTTATACTGTCAATTATAGAATTTTTCAAACAAATGAGTTTTCAGTTTGCTTCTGAAACTTGTTTCATTTGTACATGTTTTAATGTCATTTGGTAATGCATTCCACCATTTGGGTCCCACTACAGCGATTGATCTGTCAGCAGCTCTAGTTCTCGTTCTAGGCACAGTAAACCGAATTTCATTGGATGACCTTAGCCTATAATGTCCTTGAGCACGTTTGAACATAGAGCTCAAATATATCGGTGATGTTCCTTGGACAACACGAAAAACAGTTACCAGTATTTTGAACATTATTCTGGCTTTTACTGGCAGCCAATGTAGAGATTTTAAAATTTCAACACTAGGTCGGTAAGTTGAAGAATTAGCAACTATTCTGGCTGCTTGATTCTGAACTTTTTGAAGTCTATCTATCTGATATGCAGGTATGTCAGTGAATAGTCCATTGCAGAAATCAATATGTGAGTGAACAAGTCCATGAACCAAAATTTCAGTAGATTTGTAAGACAGGTGTTTACGAATTCTTTTCAGATTTCTCAACTGAATATGCGAAGTTTGACATTTTTTTCTGATATGTCTATCAAAACTAAGGTTATTTTCCATTAATACCCCAAGGTCTCTTACATGATCAACACATTTTACTTCAATTCCACCGACGTTTACACTTGATATATTGACTTTCGAAAGCTGCTGTTTAGTTCCATACAGAATAATTTCAGTTTTGGAATTATTCATTTTCAGTTTCTTCTGATTCATCCAGTGCATGATGTCAAGAAGACATTCATCGAGCTGTTTATTAACAGTTGCCTCATTTTCCAAATCCCCAACTTGAATTCTGAAAGCAATTTTATGGTCATCAGCATATCCATAGAGTTCTAAATTGTATTTCTTGCCAATATTCTTCAAAGCAGCAATGTAAATAGTAAAAATCACTGGACCCGCACATGAACCCTGGGGGACACCAAATTTTAAGTGTTCAGTATCAGAGAAAGAATTGTCAATGATTAAGACTCCTTTGTGTTAAGTAAGACTCAACCCATCTTTTATTCCAAATTCATCATGTAAAATGTCAATCACAGTTGGAATGTCAACAGTGTCAAATGCTGCACTGAGGTCAATCATAACAACTATGGTAACTTGACTGTTGTCAGTGGCACTAAGTAGATCACTGTACATTTTCAACATAGCAGTTTCAACACCATGGTTTTTCCGATATGCACTTTGGTAGATGGGAGCAGTTTATTAACTTCAATATATTTTGTAATTTGACGCAAGGCAGCTTTCTCCAAAATTTTTGATAAAAAGGATAGATTTGATACAGACCGATAGTTCTGAAGTTCTAAGGAGAGACCTTTCTTTTTCAATAATGGTCTAATCAAAGCATTTTTCCATTCTTGGGGGAAAACACCAGTAGCAAGTGATCGGTTTACTATTTCAGTGATAACTGGGGTAAGATATTGTAAATTATCTTTCAGTTTTGGTGTGGGAATGACATCCAGCTCACACGTTGTTGACTTTGATTCTTGAACCAGTTTAGAAATTTCTATTTCGGAAAGAGGATTGAATTTTGTAAAAGATGTATTAACATGTGGACTACTTAAACTGTCTGTGATTGGAGAATTTTCAGTGATGATATTGTCAAGTCCATCCCTTATTTTTGCGATATTTTTAACTCACCAGGTTTACTATAAATGTATGTAACACCAATGCCATTGGTAACAACATTGACATTTTGTAACAACATTGATATTAATGATAACAATATTGACATTTCAAAACTAAGTATTGTTTAAATTTTTGTCTGGTCATTTTACGACACTAACACTACATCATAGTTCTCTTTTCTCATATTCATCTGCAAGAAATAAAAAATACCCACATAAACTTTGTTGCTATGTTGGTCAATGTTGTTACTATGCTGGTCAATGTTGATACTATACTGGTCAATGTTGTTACTTTGTTTTTTGTGAGAAACCTTCAAAACAATGATAGAACGTTATCTATTAAAATATGCATTGTTAAAATGTATACATTTGTCTATCAACAATGTACACATTTGTCACACATTAAGCTACGTTTTCGCATTTTTTTAAACTTTCGTGCTTCCAGCATGTGAAAGAAAAAGTCATATTAGGCGCAGAGCATTAATTTTGACGTAAACAAAATTCCTTGAGAAATTCTTTTAGTACGAAAACATTTGGCCCTACCAACTAAACAATGAAAAAAAAAGTCCTCAAAAAATATCTGTGCCGTTTCAGAGAAAATTGTGATTATAACCACCGAAAAAATAGTAAATTAGTTATGGTGCGATAAAAGCACCGTACACTGTTTTTTGGTTAAATTCTACGTCATACCGGTGTAACCGGTGCCGAGGTAAACTGTTAACGACGAGTAGACGATTTTTCCCGACCCGATTTTTTCCGTTTATAACAGATAATGTAGCAACTGGAAGAGACAGTTTCTAATGCCTTTGAAGGTTTTGGGTAAGTAGTTTACCCCCCAAGTCTGCCCGAAAATGTTTGATTCCTACTAAAGATGCTAAAGCGAATTGGAAGTGAAGTTTTAGTCAGTGGCAGCCGGTGCGTATTTCCGATGATTTATTTTTGCTATTTTTCGTATTTATTCAATGCAATTTGCATTTTTCTTGTATGTTATTGTTATATTATGATCAATATGTGAAAAAAACAACAATTTTTTCGGAAAAATTAAAATCGCCCACCTCCCATGCCCAATTTTTTAATGTACGGAAGCACATTCGTGTCATCAGAACCGAATATAGTTTTTTTTACGATAAAATGTGAATATCTGTGTTCACAAGCGACCAGTTGTTATGTATTTGTCATAAAATAGTGATAAATACTGAACAGTAAATGATTTTATCATTTTCGAAGAATTAATACACCAAAATAACCTAAAAAAGAAATTTCTCAGCTATTATTTTCGCTAAATATGTCATATAGAATATCTTATAAAAGGGGGTTTGCATTAAACTTATCGATGTTCTGAAATTCTATTCCTTAATCTAGCATTTCAAATGCTGTAAAATATATTCAAACCTGTTTTATGTACTATTTTCAAGATTAAATCTCAATAATTCTTATTTCTTTTTTCACCCAGCTCAAAAATAATCATGCCCATATGGTTTCAACATGGAGGGCCCGGTAATTTGCCAACAGAAGCCGGTCAATGAACCCTGTTAGATAATAGCCAGAATCGTTTAGCATTGGGAGTTGATTCATCTATAACATTAAAATGGACACATGGTAAGTATGAATTAGTATGAATAATGATAATAAAATATGAATAAAAATAATAACAATAATGATAATAACAAAAGTAAAGTATTTAGGCAGTTCAAAATAATCTAAGTATCTGATAAAAGGGGGTTTGCATCAAACTGATCGTTGTTCTGAAATTCTATTCCCTAATCTAGCATTTCAAATGCTGTAAAATATATTCATACCTGTTTTGTGTACTATTTTGCCAGATTAAATATCAATAATTCTTATTTCTTTTTTCATCTAGCTCCAAATAACCGTACCCATCTGGTTTCTACATTGATGGTTAATTTGCCTACAAATGCTGTTTGTCATTGGGAGTTGATTCATCAATATTCAAAGGTACATGTATTATATATATGTAAATCAGTATGAATGATGATAAATTGATAATAAAAAGTAGTAGTAATAATAATTATAATAAACGTAAAATCTGGGCAAATGAAAATCATTTTGGTAGTTCAGTTAGTATCTCATCTCCAATTCTATTAATACATAACTATACCATAAGTTGGGAGAAAACATTTTCTTTAACTTGACCAAATCAAACATCGATTTAATATATATCTTATTTATAGGGATTTAAAACCAACGGGCATAATCTGTAAGATCAGCAATGATACTAAGACCTCAACGCTATATGGAAAGGTTCGAGCAGCCAGTGAGATAAAAGGTAGGTTGTTAATATTAAGCATTATGTAAGTTTCGTTATAATTATTTAATATATGAAATAGCCATTTTACCAAATGGGACATATAACTTATAAATCCTTAATAGAGCTGTACATCAACTTGTTTTTTTTTTCTTTCACATAATTGACTAATATGATATCATTATCCTATGTACACTCTTTCTGATCAATTGTCTGGGCAAATTCAAAAGGTGCCATCTATTTAAGCTTCCTAACAGTAAAATTGGTTTTCCAGTAGTGCTGTTGTCATTTTATTGTTCGATTTCTGAAAATAAATCAAGCAAGCAGCATGTAGAGTCATTGATGTATTTTTCAGGTGATAACCTTACAGCTGTTCCAGGACAGGTTGTACACCCAGAATGCAGGAAGAACTGTTGTCACCCAAACATACAGAGTCAAGTCTAAGAAAAAGACATAGAACACAGTATATCAAATCCAAGAACGCAAAACTTTGGAACGATAAACTAAATGTTTATTGTGTGATAAAGATGCAAAATCCAAATTGAATACTCATATTTAAACTTAAAAGGAGGCGAAGACATATGGCCTATAACAACATTACCTTTTATAGATAACTTTACAGAAACATGTAGCAAGAGACAAGATGACTGGCAAAGTACAGTATTAGGTCGATTAGAGTCTGTACAAGATCTACCCGCTGTTGTGGCAAAACAGCATTGGTCTCCAGTTGCTGTTTCTTCAGTGTTTCATTAGTGTTTCGGATGATTCATTGGATGACACTGAGGATTTATTCTGATATGAATTGTGTGGTAATCCATCAGCGTTGTTTGATTCATCAGATCTGTTGAGGGAAGCACAGAAGTCAACCTTAGCTACAGCAATATGGGATCAATGTGTAGTGAAATGAAAAGCTTGGAAATTGTGGTTTATGTTTCGGACTGAGATTCCCTGCTTCTTAGAATTCATGGACATTTGGGTCAACCTTTCAGCAAATATGTAATGAGTATGTCCGTCTTGTAGACAGAAATTATGGTAAATGCCATGTGGTATTTAATGGATATGAGAATAGGTTGTCTATTAACTTTTGTTTTAAGGCCAATAGCCATTTATTGCATTTCACAAGGATAATTCAGCAATTACAATTAGAAGCCTCTATGACATAGTGGTTCAGCCACAGGCATTGTAAACCAGGGATATTGGTTTCAATCTCAGGCTTTTGCAGTCTTTCGGTGTGACTTTAAACTATTGTCCCATATCAATGTCACGTTAGTTCTTGAGTAGGACATAAGACACGACATCAGTCAGCAAGTTATCAATTTTAACAGTAAAATTAGCATTGGTATGCTAAACCAGCATTTAGAAATTAACATTGCTCATCAGCATTTTATGTGTCTAAGAGTATAATACAAATTGCTACCATACTCAGGGAGGGAATTTCTTTCTGTTTGCTCCTTTTCCTGATCATTGCCTACTTGAACCTTTCAATATTAAGCTTCAGTTTGACATTCGATGGTTCAAAGGTCACGTGACTCTTAGCTAAGTAGCATGTGAAAGGCAAATCTTATGGCAAGTGCTACTACACTTCGGTACCACAAACAGTATACCACTGCATATTACCTGAATATCCTTTCATGTGCTACTTGGCAGACTCATCTGATCTTTAATCGGTCAGAGGTCCAAATTGAATTTAGTCACTATAATAATCTATTAAATAGAGTTATCGATGTCTACATGTTTAATTGTGTAATATCCAACGTTGATATTCTTTGTTGGATGTCATAAAACTAACATATTGTGTCTGGAGATTATATGTACATGTACTTATTTTTCCGTTTTCATAGAATTAAGTTGAGCAGAACTAGAATGTGATTATTCATTTAGATACAGAGTTACAAACACTTTGTCCTCAAACACAACTCACAGTATTATACACACAGAATTGACATCTGATTACTGGAAAAGTGGTTTAGTCAAACCATCCATACATATACATGTAAGCCATATTGGCTTAGTTGGGTGGTAATATTCATGAAGCACATTTTGTGTGTCATGACATCCTAATGTTGGGTAAAAGTCCCATAAAATGGGGGTAACGTCCCGATATGACCATTAATGTTGACTGGGATGTAAAGCGTCAATTCAAACAAACAAAAGAATTGACAATGAGGCGACTGTTTGCTAGATAGATTTAAAATGCTTAAGAGCTAACAAACAGCGGGATGGATGCGTATAACATGACGTCACGACGTTGGGCCGGTTTTACAGTTGTAACCATAGAAACGCATCTGATCTTAATGCTTATTTTTCATCTAATTTCATTTAAATTTTTGTGAATATGTTCATTATATGTTAATTTATAACATGCACAGAGAAAATGAATTTCCTATGGAAATTAAAAAATTGCAGCACTTTTCCGCGTATTTATTGAACGCCCCTCGTATTTCACTCCAAAAATACCCTTTACCCCTGGAATTTTACTGAGGACTTTTTTTCTATAAAGCAGGATACCTAACTGATACTAAAACTGCCCATAACTTTTCTCAAGGAATTACTTTTACGTCTAGGGTCATTAGGGCCTAAATGTACCGCACAATGAGTAACACCATTGACAGTTGACAGTAACAGCATTGACAAAATTTGACAAATCGTCAAAACTAGGGACTCTGGATGGATGTTTAAGCACAATGAAAACTTTAATGTGTGTTCACCCTAAAGTGTAATTAAGCATTGACCAGTATTTGAACATTTGATAAGTTCAGAAGTTTTTAATGAGTAACAACATTTGACTTACTTACCGATCACATACCCAGCAGCCATATTATAATATTCAAAAACTAAGGCATAGTTGCTTTTGTGGGAGTCAGCACGTTTTTATCATGGTAATTGTTTAAGGATTGAAATTCAGATTTTAGCTTTCACTGGATGATGAAAAACATTAGGCTGTTTTAATGTCTGTGAAGCCCGACGGGCTAAAATCTGAATTTCAATACTTATATTTACATTTTATATTATCAATCAAGTATCAGATTTTTAATTGCGCATATCACCGCTCATTTTCATGTTATCTGACATTAAATCCGACTTTTTCGTAATTTTGGAACAGCCAAAACGCCAAATTTTCGCGCCTAACGTCATGGCGATACGCGACCAACGTCACGCCAACAAGAGTAAACAAACAACGTCACTGGATGGGTTTTGACTTCGCCCCGCCCAAAGGCGTGGCCTATAGATCACGTGACTTAATGTTTTTCATTGGGAAATGAAGAACATTAAGAAAGATACTTTCATCTAGGGCGATTGCAATAAAAATGTAAATATATGGAGGTGTTTCAACTAACGTGTAAAAAAGCATTAAAACGCCATGGTGTGTAACCATAAGAAATGATTTATATTTAGCAGTAACAACATTGACACGAGCTCATGGGACAAGCACTTAAGCCAAGAAAAAATCATAAAGCAGTTATGAACATGCTTGAAAATAATTGCAGACGTCTCTTTATTATCTGTTCATATTAAAAAGTAGTTGAACCTTCAGTAACAAAGCGACTTTGTCATATTTTTATCACATCTCAACTTTTAGGGGTTAGTGCCGGACAGCCCAAAAGTACTAATATTTGTGTACTCAACAAGGAATTTGGAGAGCTTATCATAAAGACGATGAACAAAAAGTGGTGTTTCAACATGACCACCATGGTGCCTTAAGACTTACTAAACGTAATAATCTAAAAAGCAGAATGAAGTATGAAAAAAATCATCACGGACAGAAAAATGCACATTCTTTGAAAAAGGCCCGTATGATCACGGTGGTTATATTTTATGCACTTCTGGATGCCATGATATTCTACTTTTGGGTAAAAGTCCCATTAAATGGCGGCAACATCCCGACATGACCTTAGCTGTTGACTGTGACGTAAAGCATCAATTCAGACACACAGAAAATGCATAGCGATTAAGCGTTTTGCGTTCATATGCACAAAATACACCCGGGTGCAAAAGAACCGTGACCCGGGTTCAATTTCAGTTTGCTCCACCTCGAAAGTAGGGTGTATTTTTTGCACTGGGTTTACTTTCTTAAAACACCGTTCTCATAGCATAAAATACGTACACCGGATCCAAATTTACACCCGGGGTGCAAGAATACACCAAGTGAAAATGGTGCACATGAACACGGCTTTAGTTTCGTATTTCGTTGACTCGTTGACAAAACCTCGTAACTGCAAAAAAAAAAAAAACAAATTTTTCAGGAGAAGCAAAAAACTAAAACTTGTATATAAATGATATATAATTGTGCATGTTTACAAATTGTCGTATATTCAAAACTTGATAAATGAAAGCTAGAAGCAGATTCTTATGATGAATTAAAGAATGCATTTATGAGAAATCATACATATGCAACTTTTGCATATCTAAAAGATAAAGATTTTCTTGTATTTAAATTTTTTGAAATTGCATATACGAGGATTTGTCACCTTTTTTCAAGTCCGTTTACCATTTGTAGTTACGAGGTTTTGTAAGGTCATCGAAAAACTAACTTCCCATTGGACATAACCTACAAGGCTTTGTCACAAGCTGAATTTGAATGTTTTGAATCGCGCCATGTGAAAAAACGATTTTTTGAAAAAAGTGCAGTTACGAGGTTTTGTCAACGAGCCAACGATTTGCTTCGGCATGTATTCATGACATTCGTAACGGATTCGTGGTTCATTCGTAGTTGGGTGACAACCTCCGGAATTCCCGAAAGAGTTTCGAATGCATCCGAATAAAATAAGATCCAGCTACGATGCCACGGAATAAACTACGACTTCGTTACGAATTAACTGCGATTTTGGGGTCGAAAATTCCTGACCAAAATTTTGAACAGTTTGGCCACAAATTTCTGACTGACCAACAAACGGCAAGATCTTACCACGAACTGTAAGAATTAGTTAAGATCTTCACGAATCGATTACGTTTCAGCTACGAATTCAAAAACTTTGTAAATTCGTGACGATTCGTGTGTCGTTTTGTCGTAGTCTGATAGCGGGCATTATGAATAAAAATTGAAATGTGAAGTCATTGTGTGACATTACAAAGTAGTTAGAACGCAGTATTAAGCGCGTCTAGCCCAGCACCCGGGGATACACAGGTTCACCATCTAATAAGGTGCACCGGATTCAACGATTATTCTGTCACGTGACGGAAACGAGGAAATGTCACTTTAGATACATTTTATTGTTGTGTAACAAAACTGTGCTAGTTGACTGAAAATCGCTACAGCCGGTGTAAGTTGATAGACGGTGAAAAATGTAAAAGTAACGGCAGCGATAAGGAAGTGGCGCAATCAGAACAAAAATCCTAATCCAAAAACAAAACTAAAATGGCATTTGGGTATATGAAAAATCTCTAAACGCCTAAGATTTTGCACTATAGAAATTACTATGTTTCTTAAACTCGTTTTAGCAGTCACACATTTAATAGCGTGTGACTGAGGCGTGTGCCGGATGTATAAAAATCTCAGTAGGCTGAAAATTTTGGAGTTCGTTTGTGTTACGACACAGACACGCTACGCATGCGCTATAGGTGTGCATCAACGCATGTCTCATACACGCTTGGGACACGTTACTGAAGCAATATCTTGTAAAATCGGAACGTACATGTACATGTGGCGTACACTGGCGTGCATAAGACGTGCACCAAAGATGTTCAAAGCGTATTCAACGCACCTATAACGTGCGTGGAACCTTGTCAAACGTATAAGACACACGTTCGAGACACGTCAAGCTTCTAGAAAATATTTGAGCATGCTTACAAATCTTTTGAGCCCAAACGTAACTGTGCTCGTGGCGTATGTTGGATTTTACGTTTTTGTCAACACCCCAAAGCGCGTTTGGCTTATACGCCAATGTATGACTGCTATTTAAAATAATATTCAGTACTAATGCAAAGAGGACAACTGGTAAGCCGAGCGAGCAACTATTTCCCAATATCATGAAACACAGCAAAATGTCATTCCTTAAAAAATTATTAGTCCTGAGTTACACCCCTATATATTTTCCTTACTATTATGCAACGTTACATTGGCAAACGCTTTGTGATTGTCTATTCACACACACACTGTTTGCATAATTTTTGTATTCTCTCTATAATTGATCATAATCGTTCAAAACAGTGACATTTTAATAATCAGGATATGCTTAAAACAAACATATAGCCGTAAATTCGCCAAGACAATAGTCGTAAATTATCTATCGCGGTCAATTTGGTGGCCGTAATGTCACCAAGACATAGTCTACAAGTAACATATACTTGTCCTTGGGGGCTGCTAAAAAGGAAATATTCTTCCGAAAAATGCCGATTTTTTTTTTTTTTTTTTTTTTTTTTTTTTTTCAGAAAATGATTACATTCTAAAACAATGTTTCTCACAAATGTTTGTGAATATAATCTCTTTTCGAGAATTCCATGAGAAGGCAATTTAACATATTATTACTATTTAAATAAAGTTCATATTACACGAAACATATTTTTCTGAAGTTGCAAACAAAATACATGATCACTATCTTGCACTATACAATTTTTCTGGAATAGATGTCTGGAAAAGCTAGACCAAACACTTTCAGTTCAACCAACCTGCAAATAGCGTAAAGGAACACATACGATTTGTAAATTATCTATGACTTGGTTCGAAATTCTCCAGGACGTAGCCGTAAAGGCAATTGACCGATAGCCGTAAATTATCGCCTCCCATATATACCTTGTTAAGGTGTGAAGCTTGTCGTCTGAATTCCGTTTTTCCTTTTTATTAGCGATAACTGTTGACGATTATTTCTACTTCTATAAATGCAACTGCAGTGCAAGTTTTATGTTATAAATGCAACTGCAGTTTTGAAGCGGCGAAACGGAGGAAAACATGGCTGCCATTATCTTTTGAAAAAGAACGTCGAATGACGTCATTTTCATATTGGCCTTGTTTTTCTGTATTGGCCTTGCTTTTCTCGCCGTTATTGGCCCAGTTATTCTCGTATTGGCCCAGTTTGTCATCCGTATGATGTGGGCTGATTTGGTCATACAAATACTAATATTAATGTAGTTAATTAATAAATAATCAGTATTAACTCATTTAAGCCTGGCGTCCCTTTTATGGGACATAGGCAAACAGAATAGCCCCAGATGTGACGCCGCAGAACGCGGCGTCCCATCTGGGGCTATTCTGTTTGCTTAACAAAAAAACATCAAAAAATGGGATAAAAATTAAAAATCACTCCTAACACACCTAAAATTGAAAATGGACTCATCCAACTGATAATGTTGGGAGAATCCATTCGTCAAATAAGGGTTAATGAGCCACAACGTGATCATTTGAAAGCCAGGCATGATAGTCAATTCTACAACAGACTTAAACATTCACATAAACAATTTTTATTAAACATCCTGACTGAAGCATTGCAGGAATGTGCGGTTTTGTACTTATCTTCTTGCAAACGGTCGAAAAATAACTTGAGAACAATACGATTTAACAGTCGTAGCTCGCGTCTGCGCAATGTCCAGCCTGAATTAGTCATGAATTTAAAAGTAAGTTTATCTAGTTGCTTCCGCCATTTCGTTTCAACTTGTCACCAACTGCGGAGACAGACATTTTTTCGTAACGAGACTCATGTAAAATGAGTCGGCGCCCAAGGTGCTTCCCACTTGGCCCTTTGATAACAGCTGCGGTTTTCTTTAATTTTGTCTTGCCGCATCAAAACCACATCAAACGCAGTCAGCACAGTTTTCTATGCACTCAAACTTAAAACAAAAACGCCACATTAATGGAAAATAAAAATGTTTTAGGACACATCGGCACTATAATAGGTTGTCGATGTTTTAGCCCTGGGGCGGTGAGTCTTCTGACCACCTAATGCCAGAGGTAGTATGCTTGGAATTTTGCAAATATATGCACGATCTAGATTGCTGCTGGGAACAATCTTACAGAAAAGTTATAACGTTAAAATGTCTATCTAGAAACAATTCATTTTGTAGCAGTAAATTCGCAAAATCGTGACGATTTACCTGATTTTGCTCTTACCATCGAGCTTAGTTACCCATAAAACGCCTCTATGCAATACCAGCTTACCATTTTACAGCTGTGAAAATAACAGAATCGTGGTTCTTTTCTTAGCCCCACTGTCCACTCCCTAGTCTCCATACCTTGACCTTGCGCAAACACCTTAGTCCTAGAAAAAAGTGGATCATTAATCATTTGGAAATGACTAGGAAGGACGTTGACTCTCACCTTATCATGTTTTAACAAACAAAGCTGAGCAGCATAAGATTTAAAAATGAAGGAAACTGAATGCAATATTAATATATAATTATTCGCAGTTCGTCGGTTGATTATCGGCGCCGTAACTTGAGATATTTGAAGGAAAACAGACTGAATGTTATAGGTAAAAAATGTGTTTACATAATTCTTTAAAACACCTGAGAGCAACTTAATCGCATAATAAACTTATATGCGGTAGAAAAAAGAAGAAAAACACATTTTCTTTAATTATGGTAACCCCAACAATGAATTAAAATTATAAATTTCTTCCGACGAGCGTTATGTTTGAGTCAGCGTTGTCTCAGACCTACAATTAAAGCCATATTTCTGCTAATTATAACCGTAGCGTGTACTTCTCACAATGACACCCTTGACCGTTTACGGTAATTTTCAGTGTTTTGTCATTGAAGTACAAAATGGTGCAAATTGTGAAAGGAACTGACTAAAACAACACCCCTTGAAAACCAAATGGAAATAAAATACAAAGTGCAATAAAACATTGGTGGACCGAGGGAGCAGGCAATTCCCATCAGTTGGTGTACTGCCATAATGTATTTTTACAACTTAAACTTGTTGTATCAAAAGTTTCTTCTTCTTCTTCTTCTTCTTCTTCTTCTTCTTATCATGACTAATTTAAAACTGCTTAAATCTAAAGTAGCAGGGTTCTGTCTTTAATGAAGCACCATAATACTTTACCTTGTTCCTCATTAAAAAGCAGTTAAGAACAAAGCAATTTTTACATGGAATGACTTTTGTGCATGTGCTTTAAGAAGTGCATATCAATTTTGAATATGAAGTGCAAGTTGTTATGATTTGCTTATTTGCACTACATATGCACTATGCACTTGTTACTTATAGCGACATTTTAACATACAATATAATTTGCATCCCGACTGATCGACATTTTTATTCCGGAATTCTACCCCATAATCAAATTTTAACGACAAACTGAAAATGACTATTTAGCAGTCACTCAAGGGCAGGTGAAAAAAACTTGACAAAGTAGTAGCAGGTTACAAGTAGGCAACGATCAGGAAAAGGTGCAATCAGAAAGAGATTCCCACTCCAAAAACCGAGGTGGGAAAAAACTAAAACGTTTAGACTTGATAAAGTAGAACTTATACAAGAGCAATAAATCTATCATGATGAAGTACCTTTTAAAAGTGGTTAACACGATTTCTTTATATTTAGCATCGGAGCCTTAAAACATTGCCTGACTTTATTTGATCATTTAATGTTTAATGAAAGTAAAATCACGGAAACTATCTTAACGCATCTTAGACACAGAATTAGCATTTGAGCCGCCTCATGGGAAAACAAACAATCTGCATAGGCGAAAACAAAGGCGCAGATTAGCTTCGCAGTAACTGCGAAGCTGATCAGCGCCTTTGTTTTCGCTACACGGATAGTACAATTCCTCTACTTTCTAAATCTAAAATTTCAAGCTTCTAGCTTTTTTCTGTGCTTGTACAGGCCGGTTTGTGTCGGACCTGTTCAGAAACCACATTGTTGGTTTTCCCACGAGGTGGCTCATTTAACTCCCCCCGCGTGTTCTCAATATAGACTTTTTGGACAATTTCTCATTACAAGTATGTGGAATTGGAAAAAGCTCTCAGAAAATTTGTCTAATTATATTAAACACTATTGAACAATGTCGTAGATAATGATTGAAAAATGCTACCTTTTCTAAGCAGTTGATGTTTATGTGCTTAGAGACTTGAATTACTCTGAAAGTAGCCTTAAATAAGCTAAAGTCATCCAAAAATATAACGGAATGTAATAAGACAACGGTCCATTAAACCATAAATTGTAATTTTCAGCCTGAATATGACCTTGAAATTGATGGGAAAATACTTTACAATGCCAGAAATCGACCACCTTAGTCCTAATACGGGATATATGTCGACTCTTTCTTGGCCTTGTATCATTTCTCGCTTCAATTCTTTGAAAGTCGGATAACAGTTGAAATACCGTTCTTTTAGAATAGTCATGTATATGTCAGAGAAGGAACGCTTGAACAAGTACAGCGGTCCAATGGATACTTTTGAAACCAATGCTGCATCATCGTGCAGTCTGGTTCTAAACAGGACACCGGGCGATATTCACGCATGACTCAATTTTGAAATTTCCGATCCGAAATGACAGGAAAATTGTTGACTGGGACGTTAAGCCATGTCCAAACCAGCTCAATTTGAAACTTAAAGGCACTGATTAACCTGCAGTGTTTTCGAATCAAGTTTGATTTAAATACTAGTATCATTGGTGCCAGTGTGTTCCAAAATTGGAAACAAAAAGTGTTCTATCTGCATTAGTAGTAATTGTTGGCACATTCGCGCCAATTACGATCAATTACTGACACTGTGACTGCAAGTTCGCGATAATCCGAGCCGCGTCATGAGAAAACCGGATATTTGCGTGAGCGAAAGCAAAGCCGGTGTAACTGCACAGCTGATCAGCGCCTTTTTTGTTCTTAAAAATCGGATAATACGATTCCTCTTCTACTTATATCCAAAATTGCAAGCTTCTAGCCTTCAAAGCGATTTGTGTCGGACCTGATAGGAACCCCCGAAGTCCAGCTTTCTCTTGTCGCGGCTCAGGTATGTATGTCAGTCGTCCAAATATTGTCAAGAAACAATTCTATCATTGTCACAGTTTATAGGTGCATCCCAACAACACAGCGCTTGCTAATTTGCGTGACAAAAATCTTTTTTAAAAAGGATATTCTGAGGAATCAGAAATTTATTATCGGTTAAGATTCATTTTCTAACCAATGTTTATCATATTTGGTCCCATTTAGATAATATTAGTCTGTATATTGACTACCCTGTTGAAAGTTGAAAAATTTCAGTAATTCTATTTGGCTCCATGTTGCCAAATGTAAAGGGTCACTGACGAGACTTTAATAGTCGAAACCGCGGTATTACCCATGTCCTTTCTCATTAATGTGTTCACTGCTCTTAAAGGATCTCAGTTTTAATTTTTATTCACAACTTTTCTTTTGATATTTTTAAGGTTTAACTTATCTATCTCTATATACTACCATATGCTCTAATTGCGGACATTCTAGGCAGGTCTAAATACTTTTGAACCCAACTAAGACATTGTGGTTGGTTGTATCTTGTATCAATGACATCAAAATTGACGCGTTCTTTGTTCAGTTGATATTCTTATTATGACAGTGTTTCTCAGTGAATATGGAATAATAATACATGTTTTAGCATATTCATTGACAATACCTGTTATAATAATTATGGTCATATATCATAGTTTTTGTCATGTTCATATCCGCTGCCGATAAATGTCAAAATCATAAGTATTATTGTTTGCATCAGTGTTGGTCTAATTACAATTTCCTGACCAGTTCCATGAGCCTGTGCGTGAGAAAACCAACAATTTGGGTTCCGACCAGGTCCGAAACAAACCGAGCTGTACAAGCACAGAAGATGGCTAGAGGCTGAAAATTTTGGATTTAGAAAGTAGAGGAATTATACTATCCGTGTAGCGAAAACAAAGTCGCTGATCAGCTTCGCAGTTTCTGCGAAGCTGATCTGCGCCTTTGTTTTCGCCTATGCAGATTGATGGTTTTCCCATGCAGCGGCTCCTTTCCTGACCAGTACCAATGAGCTGCTTCATGTGAAGCTCTGTTTTCAATTTTTGCCATAGTATCAGCATGCACTTCTTTCCCTTCTTTTGTGTTCAATCCCGTCGCGGATGCAAAAGTGGAATGTGCCAGTCCACGATTACTAGAAGGCTTCCCCGTGATTGGACCCAGGTGAAACTGTCACAGGATTACGTTTGATGATAATTATCAATGCTGAATGTAACCAATAACAATTTTCACGTCATTCGGCCAGCGTTTTTATGTATAACAGAAGTTTTTAATGAGCGCACACTGAGCGATTCAATAGTTCACAATAAAACAAACACCTCTCTCAACTATATACGGAAGCTGGTCCTTTCAACATCCTTTCAATGTGTTATTTTGGGCGATAGAACGCAACATAATGACACCCCCGCATCATCACCAAAATGAGCCACCGCATGAGAAAACCAACAATTTGCATAGGCGAAAACAAAGCCGCAGATCAGCTGTGCAGTAACGGCACAGCTGATCAGCGCCTTTGTTTTCGCTGCACGGATTGTACAATCATTATTCTTCTTAAATATGAAAAATCAAGCTTCTAGCCTGCTTCTGTGACTGTACAGGCCGGTTTGTGTCAGACCTGGTCAGAACCCAAGTTGTTGGTTTTCTCACGCACAGGCTCAAATAATCAGTATTATAGACTGTACATAATGAGCTACAACGTGATCATTTGAAAGTCAGACATGATTGTAAATTCTACAACAGACTTAGACATTCACAGAAACTTCTCGGATCGTTGAAGCATCGGTTTGGATTTTGGCTTTTCTTCTTGTAAACAGCGAGAGTCTCTGGAAAGACAGTAGACTTTCTGGCTTATCTTTTACTCATTGAGCGGACAATGCCCACAATGATGAGTTTGCCTCGACATGACTTATTTGTAGTAGTTAATTATCATGTGAACAAAATGTCAAACATTGTATTGTTGTAGATGTCACAAAGCCATAAAAATGAAGCTGGTTACTTACTGTCATAGTTGATGGAACAAAATATACAAAAGCTACGCCGAATGATAGCTGTCATAGTGTCGAAAATAAAGAACAATACGATATTACAGTCGTAGCCCGGGCCCGCGCAATGTCCGTTCAAATATATGTTGCATGAATTAGTCATGCGCTAAAGACCAAGATTATTTAGTTGATTCCGCCATTTCGTTTCAACTTGTCGCCAACTGCGGATACCGCCATTTTTTTCGTAACGAGACTCATGTGAAGCCAGTGAGTCGGCGCCCAAGGTGCTTCCCACTTGGCCGTCTGATAACAACTGTGGTTTTCTTTAATTTCGTCTTGCCGCATCAAAACCACATCAAACGCGAGTCAGCACCAGTTTTCTATTCTTCTATGCACTAAACCTTAAAACAAAAACACCCACATTAATGGAAAATAAATTGTTTTTGGACACATCGGCACGATTATAGGTTTTTAGTTTTATGCAGTCGATTATTATTATTATTATTATTTTTTTTTTTTTTTTTTTTTTTGGCCCTGGGGTTGTGAGTCTTCCAACCACCTACGCTTCCATACTCCACCCCTTAGCTTCCATACTGTGATCTTGCGCAAATCCCTTAGTCCTAGAAAAAGAGGATATGACTTGGAAAAAATGATTACTGGGACTTTAAGTCGCACTTTTACACGTTTTAACGAGCGAAACTGACCATCTAAAAACTTTAAAATGAAGGAAACTGAACGCAATATTTAATAATTCGCACCTCCAACTCGTCTGTTGAATATCGGCGCCGTAATTTGAGATATTTGAAGGAAAACAGACTGAATTTTATAGGTAAATAATATGTTTACATAATTCTTTAAAACACCCGAGAGCAACTTATGTATGTTTTCGTATTTTTTAGTTATGTTAACTGAGTGGCCACCTATTGGGAAAATAGCTGCTCATTCGGCTTATGATTTGTTTCATGGTATAAGTACCTGATTGTTAGTTTGGTTTTTTCACACCTCGGTTTTTGGAGTGGGAATCGTTTTCTGATTGCGCCTTTTCCTGATCTTTGCCTACTTGTACCTTTTTAATCGCATAATGAACTTAATATGTGGTAGAAAAGGAAATAAAACAAAATTTCTTCTTGTTTTAATTTATTTGAATTTGAAACATTTTAGATCTACAGTAGCAGGATTTTGTCTTTAATGAAGAACCTTTTCAATTCTTAACCTTGACCCTCATTAAAAAGCAGTTAAGAACAAAGCAATTTACCTCAAAGAACATGCCAAGTGCCAAAGAAAATTAGCCAAATATAAAAAATAGAACTTGTGCATTTTACGCGCAAGCTTATAATTAGGTGTCTTGGCAAATCTAAGACCGCGTGAAAAAGTATTTCTGAAGTTCTTGAAGACTTCATATCAATAAATTCCGTTTTTTATTCTACTTTGGCATATAGGTGATAATCAATGACCACAGCTTGGTGCATACAACGGTTACAGTGGAGTTCTATGATTATAGATAGAATTACTTTTGTGCATGTGCTTTAAGGAGTGCATATCAATTTTGAATATGAAGTGCAAGTTGTTATGATTTGCTTATTTGCACTACATATGCACCATGCACTTGTTACTTAGAGCGACATTTAACATAAACATGATAAAGTGCAATATAATTTTGCATCCCGACTGATCGACATTTTTATTCCAGAATTCTACCCCATAATCAAATTTTAACGACAAACTGAAAATGGCTATTTAGCAGTCACTCAAGGGCAAGTGAACAAACTTGATAAAGTAGTAAAAAGGTACAAGTAGGCAACGATCAGGAAAAGGCGCAATCAGAAAAAAAAATCCCACTCCAAAAACCGAGGTGGGAAAAAACTAAAACGTTTAGACTTGATAGAGTAGATCTTATACAAGAGCTAAATCGATTATATACTCAACAAAAAAGTTAAGGAAAATGTGTTCAAGTGCTTATTACAATAGATCTAGCAAAGTTTTAGAAATTCAAACTTCAGAATGGTATAAAGTGTCATGTAATCTTTCCAATGAGGCCTTTTTTGAACTGATAGCACCTGGAGTGGCCTGGAAAATCATTGTCAAAGTTGACTAGTCGCCAAACCGGTTTTCACAAAATTCCAATATTGCTTGGTTTTGAGTAAATAAGTGTCAATGTAGACTCTTGCCTTAAAAGCATAGACTCTGATGACAAATTTTCTCATGACAACTGACCAGTGCACGAAACAAGATGTTGAGACATGTCAGCCTGCTTTTCCTGCCCGAGCATCAGTTCCTAGATGACAATATCACGCTCCAATGCCCCACTGCTAACCAACTTTCTTAAATCTGACCAACAACATGCCCAATTTGGTGCTGAGAAATCAGCTTCCACCAGAAGCATCACAGCAAGAACCTGGAGAGTTCTTGGTGACAATATTCCACACCAGACCCTACCAGAAAGTCCCAGAATATGCAACTCTTGGTCAATGGGATGCTTGTCTGGTGAATGGGTTGCCTTGTCCTTGACCACAACATTGTTCTGGCGTAGGTAATCTTGGATGATCCTGGGACGATTTTCATCTGACATTGCCTTCCTGGTATCAACAATGACACTAGTGCTGAAAATGCTTTACAGCAGGTGTGCTCTTACCTCAGTATGTGCACTGTACAGCTTTTCATGAGAAAATGTGAGTATGGAGGTGCGAATATTGTGTGAAAAATGATACACAAACCGAACAAATCGGCAATTTTGTGAAAAATGGTAGGACGACCAGTCAACTTTGACACTGATTTTCCAAGCTTCTGTAAGGTCTATCGTCTCAAATAAGCCTTCATTTGAAAGATAAAAAGACAATCTATAACAATATGAAGTTCATATTTCAAGAAACAAAACGGTTCTGTTGTTACAGGCTCTCAAACACATTTTCCTTAACTTTTTTTTGTTGAGTATATAATGATGAAGTACCTTTTAAAAGTGGTTAACACGATTTCTTTATATTTAGCGTCGGTTTCTTAAATCATAGACTGACTTTTATTTGATCATTTAATGTTAATGAAAGTATAAAATCACGGAAACTATCTTAAAGCATCTTAGACGCAGAATTAGCATTTAACTCCCCCGCATTATCTCAATATAGACATCTTGGGCAATTTCTCATTACAAGTTTGTGGAATTAGAAAAAGCTCTCAGAGAATTTGTCTAATTATATTAAACACTATTGAACAATGTCGAAGATAATGATTTATTGCTTGGAGAAAATGCTACCTTTTCTAAGCAGTTGAAGTTTATGTGCTTAGAGAATTAAATTCCTCTGAAAGTAGCCTTAGATAAGCTCAAATCATCAAAAAATATAAAACAAACGCAACTCTTGGTCAATGGGATGCTTGTCTGGTGAATGGGTTGCCTTGTCCTTGACCACAACATTGTTCTGGCGTAGGTAATCTTGTATGATCCTGGGACGATTTTCATCTGACATTGCCTTCCTGGTATCAACAATGACACATAGTGCTGAAAATGCTTTACAGCAGGTGTGCTCTTACCTCAGTATGTGCACTGTACAGCTTTTCATGAGCAAATGTGAGTATGGAGGTGCGAAAATTGTATGAAAAATGATACACAAACCGAACAAATCGGCAATTTTGTGAAAAAAATGGTAGGACGACTAGTCAACTTTGACACTGATTTTCCAAGCTTCTGTAAGGTCTATCGTCTCAAATAAGCCTTCATTTGAAAGATAAAAAGACAATCTATAACAATATGAAGTTTATATTTCAAGAAACAAAACGGTTCTGTTGTTACAGGCTCTCAAACACATTTTCCTTAACTTTTTTTTGTTGAGTATATAATGATGAAGTACCTTTTAAAAGTGGTTAACACGATTTCTTTATATTTAGCATCGGGTTCTTAAATCATAGACTGACTTTTATTTGATCATTTAATGTGTTTTTTTTTTTTTTTTTTTTTTTTTTTTTTTTTTTTTTTTTTTTTGTCCGCACCTCCACCCCTTCGGACTCCAGTGCAGGTCTTGCTTATATTACATATATATTTATATATTTACATTTTGTTTAATATTTACGTTTTATTCTCTTGTATGTATGTATGTATGTATGTATGTATGTATGTATGTATGTATTGCACTGCAATGCATTAATTGCATTGTATGTATGTATGTATGTATGTATGTATGTATGTATGTATGTATGTATGTATGTATGTATTAGATGATAGGAGGGTGTAGAGTTTTTTGCATATTTGTATATAGTATATTGTACTGTTATATTTTTATGTTGGTGTTTGGTTGTAGGGATTTTTGTGGGTAGGCATAAATTAAATGTTGTATGTATTTTCGCAGTATGGAGGTAAGTGACTCTGAGTAAATGCGAATGTGCGTTGTTCCTAGGTAGAAAAAATGGTGGTTACGTAGGTAAATATAAGATTGTGGCTCGATGCATTCTAATGATTGATATATATAGGTGCGTATGATTCTCTGTGGGTATCTGTCTAGGGCAATACATGTACATGAATGGTAAGATGTGGGAAGTTGTTTTGAGCTGCTGGGTGTTTTAGACAGGTTTTGGGGAAAAGATAACAGTATGTTGGTGGAGCGCATGTTGGTGGCAGTATGTCTGCGATCTCTCAGATCCAAAATATTAGATCCGAGGTGTGAATGTAGGAAAGATAGTAGAAGTAAAAAGAGTATTTTTATATATGTCAAATTTGATGCAAAGACACGCGTGCACACACACACATATATGTGCATGTACCCGTGCAAGCGCTAGCGGGAGGAGAAGTAGACGTTTGTTGTGGCGTATTTACGTGTTTGTATGTCGGTGAGTATTACGTTCCGATATTGTACTTTAGAAATTGTTTCCAAAAAAAAAAACATGTAAAAGATCGTAAAAGGATTTGGATTACCTTAAGCTGCTGCAAGACATGCTTAAGATGCGGATCGTCCTCGTAAATCCGACCCACTACCGAACCGCCCTAGAACAGAGAATAAGAACTTTGATCATTTAATGTTAATGAAGGTATAAAATCACGGAAACTATCTTAACGCATCTTAGACACAGAATTAGCATTTAACTCCCCCGCATTATCTCAATATAGACATTTTGGGCAATTTCTCATTACAAGTTTGTGGAATTAGAAAAAGCTCTCAGAGAATTTGTCTAATTATATTAAACACTATTGAACAATGTCGTAGATAATGATTTATTGCTTGGAGAAAATGCTACCTTTTCTAAGCAGTTGATGTATATGTGCTTAGAGAATTAAATTCCTCTGAAAGTAGCCTTAGATACGCTCAAATCATCAAAAAATATAACAGAATGTAATATGACAATGGTCCATTAAACCATAAATTGTAATTCTCAGCCTGAAAATGACCTCGAAATCGATGGGAAAATGCGTTTCAATTCCAGAAATTGACCAGCTAATACGGGATATATGTCGACTAACTACTTGACCGATTTCTTGACCACATTTTCTCGCTACAATTCTTAAAAGGTCAGACAAAAAATTAAAATGGAGTTCTTTAAAATGATCAAAACATTTCAATGAATGAGCGCTTGACCAACCAGTACGTTGAATGGATGCCTTAACCAAAACAGCATCATCGCGAAGTCTTGTTCTATAAAACATGATACCGGACGATATAGGATTCAAACATGAACCATTTTTGAAACTTTCGATCCGATATGACTCTAACAAAAGCTGATATGGACGTTAAACCATGTATAATTCAACACATTTTTGACACTTAAAGCCACTGATTAACCTGCAGTGTCTTCGAATCCAGTTTGTTTTATTGTGTGCTGAAACATCAGCGCCAGTGTGTTCCAAAACTTGGAAACAAAAACGGTTGAAGATTCGAAACTAGCCAAATCACTGTATATCCTATATAAGGAACTGTTGTGCATAATTTCATGACAGAAAGGTAAAATGAGACAATTATCAGGAAATGGCGCGATCAGAATGAAATTCCCTCTCCAAAACCGAGGTGGGAAAAACTAAATTGACAATACGGTACTTATACTAAGGGAACATATTGTAATTTGAGTGAGCAGCTATTTCTCAATAGGCGGTCACTCAGTTAACCCACCTGCCGAATCAAAAATATGAAAACGCGCATAAGGTGCAAACAGCACGAAAATGCATAACACCCAAACAACTAGAAAATGTGTTTATGAAACACTATGTCCCCAACAGGTACCGCACTTTCAAGATGTGAAAATGTCTGAAAAAATGACTAAGTTCAAATTGCAAAAAAATGACAAAAATTTATAATCCAAGGAGAACATCCCAACCACATGCATATCTTCAAAGCATGGTCACAATGTCTGTATCGGCATTAAACTGTAGAATGAGTTGCAAAAACAAGGTACCCTCTATCCATTCACTAAAATGCCCGAAAAATGACTAAGTTCAAATTGTGAAAAAATGACAAAAAAATAATCCGAGGATTATATCCAAACCACATGCATATCTTCGGACCATGCCCATAACACATGTAAAGTTTTAAATGAATTTGCATGAGACTGTAGGAGGAGTTGCACACACAAGGTACCCACTATCCATTCATTTTCAATGTCAAATTGCAAAAAATGTGACAAACATTAATCTGGGGATTATATCCAAACTATATGCATATTTTCAAAGCATGTTCACGACATCTGTAAAGTTTCAAGAGAATCGGTATTAAACTGTAGGAGCAGTTGTGCACACAAGGTACGCACTATCTATTCATGTTATCTTGAATTAAAAAGGGAAATAACTCTCACAGAATGGGCCCCTAGCCCCTTGAATTTACCTGAAAGAAAAAAATACGGGTCCTCTTAATTTTCATATACATACCAGATTCCAAATTGCAAGATACGGTTCCTGACCGAGTGTTAAGTGTAACTCACGCACTGGACTCACTGGCCTGGATGGACAGAGCCAAACCAATATGCCCCTTCAACTTCTTCGAAAACCAATTCATAAAAACCAATTAGAACCAAAACAGAGGTATCGCCTTGGAACGATGAGTAATATAAAATTACTGGGGTGGGGTGGGGGGGATCTTAAATCAATTTCACCTTGCCATAACATCACCCCAGCTTCTGCTGTGTTTCACATTTAATTAGTTTTTCGGTCATCGTAGTGAATCTCTAACCAGTCAATGAATCATCAGGTATAAACAAATATAAATCATAATAAACACCATGGTGATTCATAAACGAGGACTCACAGATACAATAAGCTATCCGACGATGGAAATCCCTGGGCGCCAAACAACATCACTGAAAATCTGGAGCAAAAAGAAAACAACCGTTGAACCGCGTTGAGCCAACCAACAGACACGAAGCTCCGGTCCCAACCAACTAAAAGGAAAAGCTTTAAGTAGGTGCCATCATAAAGTCTGACGCAATTAAAGAAGGCAGCATAGTTATCAACCTGTTTGGGTTAAACCTAAGTATGCACATTTATAGTATATCCTATACGTTTGTAACGATTTAATGATTCAAAAATCTTTTGAAGGCTTCACAAGTTTCTGTTGATATTTTTAAGGTTATCTGTCTATATAATTTTGAGTCAGACACTGTGATTGGTTGTATCAATGACAACAAAACTGATAATTGTTCATTGTAATGCATATATGACATGGTTGCTCAATAATAAATGATTTTACCATATTAACCTGTTATATGGTCATATTTCATAGTTTTGTCATGTTCATATCCGCCGCCGATAAATGTCAAAATCATTAGTATTATCGTTTGCATCTGAGTGTTGGTCTTATTACAATTTCCTTACCAGTTCCAATGAGCAACATCATGTGAAGCTCTTCAGCATCTGCCAGCTTCACAGCATCAGCATGCATTTTCCCTTCTTATATGTGTTCAGTGCCGTAGCGGATGCTATAATGGAAAGTTGCAGCCCACGACTATCCCATTATAGCCGCGTACTTGTCTGTTGGCGTCATACCCATGGGGTACTTTACTCGTACTAGCACTTCTACAGGTATTGGCCAATAAATTGTATAAAACATATAGGGAAAAAATATTTAACACTTCGTAACTTTCTTATTTTTTATGATATTTTTATATCACGAACGGCGTAAGAAAGTATAACTCTTTATCTTTACCATAGTTTTTAAATTTTTGACGTAGCGCTATTATAAAATGGTCTGTTTAGGGACGGCCGTCTTGTTGTACGCAATTTAATTAAATATATAGCAAAATTTCCGTAAAACGCGGTTAAATACGCCTAGGTACATGACTTCAGCAACAATCTTAAGCTATAATTTTACATAAATGTTAGGCGTCACAAACGGTCCAATGTAGTAGAAATATTATATTTTAATCTGGTGTATTTTTTATTTTTGTAGCTCAACGATAAATTGGTCTGTTTGAGCAACGAACAAAAACAATAAATATTATTTTCTGTCTGGAATTTCCGTGAGTATCCGTAAAATGCACCGATAAGACCCGACTTAATTTCCAGGTATTAATGCCGTGGGCGAAGATTATCGCTCTAATATGGAAATAAAATGTATTTGATGAGTGATTGTGTTATAAAGAATTTTATATGAATAAATTAATAGGCTTAAGTTTAGAGAGTGATATTTTGCGGAAATTAAACATTAAACTTTACCATATTTTTTCTCCTTTTTCGACAGTAGATGCCGAATTGAAAACACAGATGTCAATTCGCTCATGATTGCATAATGTCAATTAGTAATGACACTATGTTAAATTCGCAATCAAGTTCTACTCATCTAATTTATCATTTTATTTTTTATGAGAATCTTTTTATAATTATTTCATGAGGTATTTGTATTTTTCTTTTGATGCTGTAATCCGCAACAGGACGAGTGCTCTATATCTGTCATTCAAAGTCAATCCAAACAGAATAGCATAGCAGCTTTTATTAGCTTTAATTAAAAAACATAAACATCAAACATAAACGTTTAAAGCGATCATCGCATGAACAGTTGAATCCCGACAACAAGAAATCAAATTACATGTAAACAATTTAACTTAAGTATTTCACACATACTCGAGATATAATTGAGCAAACCGAACGAGTATAATCACTCATTTACCGAAAGCGATGACACTGTGCCGTAACACATTATGCATGCTTTATTTAACCAACGTGAAGAATTCAAAGATATTTAAAATCTATTTCTTAATATCTTTTTCAAAGCATTGTGACACGAAACAAAAAAACATTTAATCATTATACATGTATCGTAGTAGATAAGACACCTACATTTATCAACCTAAACGGAGTAATTACGGATTCGTGAAATGCGCATTCTTTCTTTCTTTCTTTCTTTCTTTCTTTCTTTCTTTCTTTCTTTCTTTCTTTCTTTCTTTTATTAATTTCTTTCTATCTGTCTTTCTTTCTTATATGTGATATATGAAATCCTTGACGACATTGAGATAATTCTCAATGAAAATGAAAATGGCAAGTTTCCGCATTGTTTTCGCTTCATAGATAGTGCATCCCTTTTCTTCTTAAATACGAAATTTTAAACTTCTGGCCTGCTTCTATGGCTGTACAGACCGGTTTGTGCCTGACCTGGTCGGAAACCAAACTTGTTTTCTCATGCGAAGGCTCATTTGGTTTTTTATTCTTGTATATGCGATTGTTAGAAAATTAACCGTTTGCATTAGGTTTACACCGCATGGTGCTTTAACAAAACAAAAAAGTGTAGTTTAATAAAACATTAAATTTCGTTTTAAGAATCTATATCTCTGTATGCAGACTTGGCTAAGAGTAGCCTGCCTGATATGCAGAATCAGTTTTGTCTATAAAACAGTTTTATATTTTATTCATATGACGCTGCCAAATTGTCATGTGAGAATGTTTTTATAAGAAGCGTGACTTTAATACCTTGCGGCGACAGCCTAAATACGCTGGATGTCAGCTGTAATCCCTTAATCTAGTCATCCATGATGATCGTTTTAACTACCTTATAATCAGCAAAGCGTGAAAACCTACCTTCTGGTCGGCATTTCTGACCATGTCAGACAAAGACCAGATTGGTTATCAAGAACAAGAACAAGAACACAACTTTATTAGAAACAAGTCTCAGTCCACACGCAGGTGGAATATGAGAAAAATGTAGACATTCAAAATTACATGTATGACAAACATAACATATTGGGGCTGTTTCTATATCTATATATGGTGCAGGCTTACAGATTGTGCTGTGCTACATTTACAACTGGGAATGCGGACAGTGCGGAGTGTGCATTGCGCTTACTGGCATAATACGTTATCGCCGTTTGAAAATACAATTAAGATATATTAGTATGTTGTCATTAAAACTGTATCAAGGTTGAACTGCATACTTGGATAAGAATAACCGGTCTTATGGAAAATGGTGTTTCAGCGCTGTGCAGGTCATCACCGCCTATACTCCTGGGCGAGGCCAGTACTATAGGAGGTTGTTTTGTGGGTTTTGTTGTCCCGGGAGCACCCGAAGGCTCAACCGGGAGAATGATTTTTTTTTTTTTTTTTTTTTTTTTTTTTTTTTTTTTTGAGAAGCTCGCCAGGATAAGTA
Source organism: Rugalucina vietnamica (assembly GCA_964017185.1). Taxonomy (NCBI): domain Eukaryota; kingdom Metazoa; phylum Mollusca; class Bivalvia; order Lucinida; family Lucinidae; genus Rugalucina; species Rugalucina vietnamica. The sequence continues at coordinate 4,148,663 of OZ024872.1, forward strand.
TACATGTAGATGTGAAGAACTTAATTCGATATATCTTTCATGATATACAGTATAGACTGTGAATATCTAAGTTTTTTACCCAGCGAAAATGTATATTCTAAATTAATTTATTTGGCGCGAATTACATTTTAATTTCTATATAAAGAAAAACGTATACATTTAATATTTTATATGTGTCTTTCACATTCGGATCCTGATAGCCTTCTAAACTTATTTTTAACAATATGATTATTATTGTGCAAATATTTTCAAAAGGGGAACAACACGTTTATTCTCCATATAAGGTTACAAACAACTAATGGAGTCTATTAAAATAATCTATGCAACTTCTTAAATCATCTTGAAAATGCAAAGGCGTGTCCGCGTCTGCAAGACGAATGCTTTTGTTTACGATGGGTCTCTGTTATAATCATCCTATATAAAATCATCCGAAGTGACATGGGGGTAGCAGATGAATACCCCCGGTCCCTGCGTCATGCATTTAGTCTTTTAACAGTAAGTAAGTAAGTAAGTAACATGTCAACTGCGCTTAATTAAAATAAAGTTTTCACGCAGAGAAAGCTATTAAAATAAAGCGATGAAATCTTTAATCCCTACAACAACTGTCCCCAGGCAACACTGACATTACCTGGACAGATTAGCTGAATGATAATCGAATATCGCCGGCCAATATCGGATATTATCGGAAAGTCTCCGTAAATTTACCTGAGCGCTAGTAAAATCGATTGCTTGCTTATGTGCCTATATTGAAATACGACTATTGTCCCGGTTGTGTGCTGATCAGAAAGCCCTAGAGGGCTTCCTCGTGATCGGGCCCAGGTGAAAGTGTCATGTGTTTGATGATATGAATGTTACCAATGACAATTTTCACGTCATGCGGCCAGAGTGTTTTTATGTATAACAGAAGTTTTTTAATGAGCGCACACTGAGCGATTCAATAGTTCACAATAAAACAAACACAACTCTCGACTGTAAACGGAAGCTGGCCCTTTCAATATCATTTCAATGTGTTATTTTGGGCAATAGAACGCAACGTAATGACACCCCCGCATCATCACTGTAATAATCAGTATTAATGAGCCACAAATTCAGTCATGATAGTCAGTTCTACATTAGGCTTGGGCATTCACAGAAACATTCGGAAGCATTGCAGGAACGTACCGATTTGTACTTATCTTCTTGTAAACGGCAAAAGCCTCTCGAAAGACAGCAGACTGTCTGGCTGATCTTCTTGTCACTGAGTGGACAGTGTCCACAATGCTGAGTTTGTCTCAGTGTTGCTTATAATGTAGTGGTTAATAATCACGTTAACAGAATATCGAACATTGTATTGTTGTAGATGTCACAAAAATACAAATAACATAAATAGAAGCTGGTCACTATTTATCGTTGAAGCTGCACCGAAGTATATTAAACTGTTTTATCTCGCGCCCTCCAGTCTGTCCGAATCTAGTGCATGAATTTCTGATTTCTGAAGTCGCAAGTTTATCCAGTTGCCTCTCATTTTTGACAACCTGTCGCCGCGAGTCACCAACCATAACAAGATAAGTAAATACGTGAGTATGCTCACAACGTGCTTCCAACTTGTCAGTCCGATAACAAATCTGTTTTTCTTTAGTTTCTGCATGCCGCATCAACACCACACCAAAGGCTTAGTCAGCACCATTTCTCTGTTCATTCAACACACACCTTAATGGAAGATATATTTGTCTTTGGACTCACCGGAACGATAATACGTTTTTAGTTCGGACATAAAAGCGATTTATTGGCCCCTGGGCCGCGAGTCTTCTGGCTACTAAATGACGTCCAATAAAATGGTTGCAATTTTGAAATAGATGCACGATCTAGATTGCTGCTGGGAACAAAGTTACAGGAACAATATTGACTTAAATACAACGTGTGTGCAATTAAAGTGCCATTTTGCAGCAGTAAACTCGAAAAATCGTGATGATTTTTCCTGCTTTTTGCTCTCAACATCGAGCGTTCGTAAACATAACATGCATAAAACGCCTGAACTTCATCAGATACAATATTGCATGTACTAAGAATATTTTACAGCTGTGCCCAGGTTCGTGATTCTTTCCGTGGAAACGCCTCTTAGTCAGACAGGGGCTTTAGTTTCCCCCTTGTCGCCATCCCGTTGCCTTGTTGGAAATGACTAAAATGATTGCTGGGACCTTGACTCTCACTTTTAACCATCAAAACTGAGCATCTTAAGATTGAAAAATGAAGGATACTGAACTTAATATTACGTGTAATTTAATAATTCGCAACTCCAACTTGTCGGTTGATTATCGGCGCCGTAATTTGAGATATTTGAAGGAAAACAGACTGAATTTTATAGGTAAATAATGTGTTTACATAATTCTTTAAAACATCCGAGAGCAACTTGATAATCACATAATGAACTTAATATATGGTAGAAAAGGAAGTTAAACACATTTTCTTTAATTATGCTAAACCCAACAATGAATTAAAATTATAATTTTCTTCACACGAGCGTTGTGTTTGAGTCCGGGAAATAATTTTAGAAATTCCGCCAGACTTACAATTAAAGCCATATGAGCCGCCTCATGGGAAAACCAACAATCTGCATATGCGAAAACAAAGACGCAGGTCAGCTTCGCGGTAACCGCGAAGCTGATCAGCGCCTTTGTTTTCGCTACTCGGATAGTACAATTCCTCTTCTACTTAAATCTGAAATTTCAAGCTTCTAGCTCTTTTCTGTGCTTGTACAGGCCGGTTTGTGTCGGACCTGTTCGGAAACCACATTGTTGGTTTTCCCACGAGGCGGCTCATATTTCTGCGAAGTTATAACCGTAGTGTTTACTTCATCATGTGACAACCTTGACCGTTTAAGGTAATATTCAGTGTTTTGTCATTCAGTTGCAAAATAGCAAGAAATGACACAGAACAGGCAAATCAAAAACAACCATACTTGAAACTCAAATGGGCAATTAAAGACAGCGGGTTCAATAAACATCGGTGAACCGATGGAGCAGGCATTTCCCATAAGGTGACGCACTGTCACCATGTATTTTTGTTTTTAATTTATTTGAATTTGATCAATTTAAAGTTTCTTTCATGATTAATTTAAACCATTTTAAATCTAAAGTAGCAGGATTTTGTATTTAATGAAGCACCATTTCAATTCTTAACATTGGCCCTCATTAAAAAGCCGCTAAGAACAAAGCAATTTACCTCAAAGAACTTGTCAAATGCCAAAGAAAATTAGCCAAATATCAAAAATTGAACTTGCACATTTTACGTGCAAGCTTATAATTAGGAGTCTTGGCAAATCTAAGACCGCGTGAAAAAGTATTTCTTGAGTTCTTGAAGACTTCATATATCAATAAATTTCGGTTTTTATTCTACTTTGGCACATAGGTGATAATCGATGACCACAGCTTGATGCATACAGCGGTGACAGTGCAGACAGAACATATGGTTATAGATAGAATTACTTTTGTGCATGTGCTTTAAGAAGTGCATATCAACTTTGAATATGAAGGGCGCCGGCAAGTTGTTATGATTTGCTTATTTGCACTACATATGCACTATGCACTTGTTACTTAGAGCGACATTTTAACATAAACATGATAAAGTGCAACCCGACTGATACCCGTGATCGACATTTTTATTCCAGAATTCTATCCCATTATCAAATTTTAACGACAAACTGAAAATGACTATTTAGCAGTCACTCAAGGGCAAGTGAAAAAAAACTTGATAAAGTAGTAAAAAGGTACAAGTAGGCAACGATCAGGAAAAGGCGCAATCAGCAAAAGATTCCCACTCCAAAAACCGAGGTGGGAAAAAAACTAAAACGTTTAGACTTCATAAAGTAGAACTTATACAAGATGATGAAGTACCTTTTAAACTGGTTAACACGATTTCTTTATATTGAGCATCGCCGGGTCCTTTTAAAAAACATAGGCTGACTTTTATTTGATCATTTAATGTTAAATGAAAGTAAAATCACGGAAACTATCTTAACGCATCGAAGACACAAAAATAGCATTTACCTCCCCCGCATTATCTCAATATAGACATTTTGGACAATTTCTCATTACAAGTATGTGGAATTAGAAAAAGCTCTCAGAGAATTTGTCTAATTATATTAAACACTATAGAACAATCTCGTAGATAATGATTTATTGTTTGGAGAAAATGCTACCTTTTCTGAGCTTAGAGACTTAAATTACTCTGAAAGTAGCCTTAAATAAGCTCAAATCATCCAAAAATATAACAGAATGTAATCAGACAATGGTCCATTAAACCATAAATTGTAATTTTCAGCCGGAAAATGACCTCGCAATCGATTGGAAAATACGTTACAATGCCAGAAATTGACCCACTAATATATGTCGACTAACTACTTGATCAATTTCTTGGCCTTGTAACATTTCCCGCTACAATTCTTAAAAAGTCGGACAAAAAATTAAAATGGAGTTCTTTAAAATGATCAAAACATTTCAATGAAGGATCGCTTGACCAACCAGTACGTTCACTGGATGCTTAAACCAATACAGCATCATCGCGAAGTCTTGTTCTATAAAACATGACACCGGACGATACATGGAACATTTTTGAAACTTTCGATCCGATATGACTGAAAATAAAAGTTAAACCATGTATAATTCAACGCATTTTTGACACTTAAAGCAACAGATTAACCTGCAGTGTCTTTGAATCCAGTTTGTTATACTGTGTGCAAAAACATCAGCGCCAGTGTGTTCCAAAATTGAAAACAAAAACGGTTGAAGATTCGAAACTAAGCAAATCACTGTATATCCTATATACGGAATTGCTGTGCATAATATCATGACAAAAAGGTAAAAGTAGACAATAATCAGGAAATGCCGGGATCAAAATGAAATTCCCTCTCCAAAACCGAGGTGGGAAAAAACAAAATTGACATTAAGATACTTATACTAAGGGAACATATTGTAATTCGAGCAGCTATTTTCCAATAGGCGGCCACTCAGTTACCCCAATTGCCGAATTAAAAATATGAAAACGTGCATAAGAGGCAAACAGCACAAAAATCATAACACCCAAACAAAAATCAATTAGAACCACAACAGAGGTATCGCCTTGGAACGATCTTAAATCAATTTCACCTTGCCATAACCTCACCCCCAGCTTCTGCAGTGTTAGTTGTTCGGTCCTCGTGGTGAATCTCTAACCAGTCAATGAATCATCAGGTAAAAAGAAATACATGATAATAAACACCATGGTGAATCATAAACGGGGACTCACAGATACAAAAAGCTTCCCGACGATGGAGATCCCAGGGCGCCAAATAACATCACTGAAAATATGGAGCAAACAGAAAACACCAGCTGAATCCCGGTGGGCCAACCAACAAACAAGAAGCTTCGGCCATAACCAACTAAAAGGGATAGTTTCAAGTCGGTGTGCCATCACACAGTCTGACACCCGATCCATCGGCGTGCAATTAAAGAAGGCCGCATAGTTATCAACCATGATTGGGTTTAAACTAAGCATGTAGACAACCGCATAACATTTATATTATATCCTATACGCGTACGTTTGTAACGATTTAATGATTCGAAAATCTTTTGAAAGCTTCACAAGTTTATGTTGATATTTTAAGGTTATCTGTCTAAAGGGGTACATGTAGGCAACGATCAGGAAAAGACGCTATCAGAAAAAGATTCCCACTCCGAAACCCGAGGTGGGAAAAAACTGAATTAACAATCAGGTACTTATACCATGAAAACATATCGTAAGCCGAATGAGCAGCTATTTTCCCAATAGGTGGCCACACAGTTACCTAGACTTAACAAAAATATGATAGCATACATAAGGCGCCAACAGCACACAAAAAATAAACACCAAGACATAAAACGATAAGAAGGCCCTAGAATTATCGCCTTCGAACGACCGGTAATATAAAATTACTGGTGGGCTTAAACCGGTTTTACAGGTACCTAACCTCACCCTCAGCTTCTGCAGTGGTTCACAACATTTATTTGTTCGGTCCTCGTGGTGAATCTCTAACTAGTCAATGAATCATCATAGACAAACAAATAAATCATGATAAACTCCATGATGAATCAAAAACGAGAATTCACAGATTGAGTAAGCTGCCCGACGATGGAGATCCCTGGGCGCCCGATAACTTACTAACTCCGGAGCAAAAGAAAAACACCAGTTGAACCCCGTTGGGCCAAGCAATAGACAAGAAGCTCCAGCCCCAACCAACTAAAATGAATAGCTTTATGTCGGGTCGATCATAGAGTCTAACGCCCGACCCACCCGCGTGCAATTAAAGAAGGCAGCATAGTTATCAACCATGATTGGGTTAAAAACTAAGCATGCAGACTGTCGCATAACATTTAAGTTATATCCTATGCGTATGTTACGCGTTATGATTTTTCTGAATTGAAAAGAAAAATCATTCCCTCCTATTAGTTTCTTAAATTTGTAAACCAAGTCACTATAAAATTCTGGTTCCGAAAGGCCCTCGCGTAAAAGGGTCTTTAGCCCAACAGTAAATGGAAATCAGTTCATAGTGTCTGCGATAAATTTTAGAAAATGTTTTTCGAAGTTTATGATACCGATAGCCCTGCTGAAGAAGTTTGGCTGTTAAACATTTATTTCGCGCATTGAAGTCCTCAACATGATTACAGACTCTAGCAAACCTAATAAGTTGCGAAATGTATACGCCATAAGAAGCACGATGGGGAACGTCACCATCCAAAAACGAAAAGTTTACTGTACCAAAATCAAAGTCATTGCGTTTATCATAAATTCTAGAAGAAACAAGTCCATTTGCAATAGAAAGATGTAAGTCTAAAAATGGGGCTTCGGTATCTGTGTTGTTTGCTTTATTCAACGTTCAGGGGGATAAATTTGTTTGACCATGCCTTCAAAATAAAGATTGTCAATGTTCAAAAGGTCATCACGGTATCTAGAAGTCGAATTAAAAGCCTCGATAACATCAGCTTGTTATTGTTAAGAGAATCCATGAAATCACTTTCGTAGCAGTATAAAAATAGATCAGCTACGAGGGGGGGGGGGCGCAATTGGTACCCATCGGGATTCCAACAATTTGTCTATATAACTTGGTTCCAAATCTGATATAAATATTATCCAGGAGATAGGGTAAGGCATCGCATACATTCTGACATGACCAAAGTGTATATCGAATTTGGTCAGAGGAAGTGAAAAAAGGCTGAGGGTGAGGTTTGGCGCCTATAAAACTGGTTTAAGCCCGCCAGTAACTTTGTGTTACTGATCGTTCCAAGGCGATACTTCCGTGGTGGTTCTTTCTGTTTTATGTCTTGGTGTTTAAAATTGTTTTGTGCTGTTGGCGCCTTATGTGTGTTTTCATAGTTTTAGTTAAGTTAAGGTAACTGAGTGGCCACCTATTGGGAAAATAGCTGCTCATTCGGCTTACGATATGTTTCATGGTATAAGTACCTGATTGTTAGTTTGGTTTTTTCCCACCTCGGTTTTTGGAGTGGGAATCTTTTTCTGATTGCGCCTTTTCCTGATCTTTGCCTACTTGAACCTTTCTGTCATTACAGGCCAAATAAATTGAACCATAGTTTTTTAATGCTCTTTTGAATGTCCACTCTAAGTACTTTTGAGTCCAGACACTGTGATTGGTTGTATCAATGACATCAAAATTGACAATTGTTCATTGTAATGCACATACGACACGGTCTCTCAATGAATTTGAAATAACAATATTTTATTTTGCCATTTTCATTGACAATACCCGTTATATGGTCATATTTCATGGTTTTATCATGTTCATATCCGCTGCTGATAAATGTCAAAATCATTAATATTATTACCACTTCCTGACCAGTTCCAATGAGTAACATCACGTGAAACTCTGTTTTCAGCATTTGCCATCTTAACTCATTTAAGCCTGGCGTCCCTTTTATGGGACAAAGACAAACAGAATAGTCCCATATGTGACGCCGCAGAACGCGGCGTCCCATCTGGGGCGATTTTGTTTGCGTAGAGAAATTGCATCGAAATATCAGATAAAAATTTAAAATCACACCTAATTGAGCCCCTAAAACAAACGTGGCCTCGCCCAGGTGATAATGATGGGAAAGTCCATTCGTCAAATATGGGTTAATAGCATCAACATGCACTTTCCTTTCTTATGTGTTCAATGCCATCGCGGAAGCTATAGTGGAAAGTGCCAGTTGTAGCTGTGCTCTTGTCTGTTTGAATTACCTGTGCTGATCAGAAAGCTCTAGAAGGCTTCCTCATGATTGGGCCCAGGTGAAACTGTCACAGGCGTACGTTTGATGATATGAATACTGAATGTAACCAATAACAATTTTCGCGTCATTCGGCCAGCGTTTTATGTATAACAGAAGTTTTTAATGAGCACACAATGGGCGATTCAATAGTTCACAATAAAACAAACACAGATCTCTACTATATACGGAAGCAGGTCCTTTCAATTTCCTTTCAATGTGTTATTTTGGGCGATAGAACGCAACATACAGACACCCCCGCATCATCACTTAAATAATCAGTATTAATGAGCCACAAAGTGACCATTTTAGGCATGATAGTAAATGCTTCCAAAGGACCAAACCTTTATATTTTATCTACAATATGCTTGGGCATTGGAGCACTGCAGGAATACTCGGTTTTATTGCAAACAGCGAGAGCCTCTCGAAAGACAGCAGACTTCCTAGCTGATCGTGTGCTCACTGATTAGACAATGTCCACAATGCTGGGTTTGTCTCGATATGACAACTTATTTGTAGTGGTTAATAAGCATGTGAACAGAATGGCAAACACAGTATTGTTGTAGATGCCACAAAACCACAAATGAGATAGAAGCTGGTCACTATTATCGTTGACGAAACAAAATATAAGCTGCATCGAAGGATATTAAACTAAGTTCGAAGCATACGAAGAATAAGAACGATAGATTTAGCTCGCGTCCGCTCATTGTCGGTCAGAATCTAGTGCATGAATTTCTGAAGTTCCGAGTTTAGCAAGTTTATCCAGTTGCTTCTCTCATTTTGACATCCTTCGTCGCGCGTCGCCAGCTGCGAAGACAATCAGTTTTTATAACGAGTATGCGCCCAACGTGCTTCCCACTTGTCAGTCCGATGACAAACGTGTTTTTCTTCACTTTCTCCATGCCGCATCAACACCACATCAAATGCTTACTGAAAGAATTTTTAGTTGGCACCATTTCCGAAGTCTGTTCATTCAACACCCACCTTCCTTTATGGAAGATACATTTGCTTTTGGACTTACCGGTGACATGAACACGATTTATTGGCCACTGGGTCCCGAGTCTTCTGGCTACTAAATGACATCCAATAAAATGGTTGCAACTTTGCAATGGATGCACGATCTAGATTGCTGCTGGGAACAAAGTTACAGGAACAATATTGACTTAAATACAACGTGTATGCAATAAAGTGCCATTTTGTAGCAGTAAACTGGAGCAATCGAGATGATTTTCCTGCTTTTTGCTCTTAACATCGAGCGTTCGTAACCATAACATGCATAAAACGCCTGAACTTCATCCGATACAATATTGCATGTAGATCTACTAAGAATATTTTACAGCTGTGCCCACATTTAATGGTCAGTTCTCGGATGTTTTCACTAAAAGTGAATACAAACAGTTCCCTCTTATGGATAGATCTGCCCCATTCATGCGTGATATTGTGGTCACAAAGGAAGGGGTGACCAAACTTCTCAAAGGTCTAAACCCGTCTAAAGCCTTAGGGCTAGTTGCGAGATCTCACTCCGCGGCCGCCTCTTTACACATGTTCCATATCTCTTCGTTGCGATCCCAGTTGAGTACATTCGGAATGGTGAAGAGACGTTTCGCTCCATGGAGATTGTACTCATCAGCTGAGTGTGCGAGTCTACCTTAGGGCCTGATGAGCTTCATCCCAGAGTCCTAAAGGAACTGACTATGGAATAAGGACGACCGTCGGCGGTATTCGCCCATCTCTTTTAGCAGTCAATTGATACAGGTGAAATTCCTAAAGAATGGTCTCTTGCTAATATTTGCCCCCTGTTTAAGAAGGGCGACAGGTCACTCGCCCGCAATTACCGTCCTGTTTCTTTGACATGCATTCCTTGTAAGCTTCTTGAACATATTGTATGCTCAAATATTATGGCCCATCTTGATGAACATGAACTCTTGTCGGACAGGCAACACGCATTTAGGAAATGGCATAGCTGTGAAACTCAGTTGACTACAGTGATAAATGACTGGGCCAAAATCTTAGACAAAAAAGGCCAGGTCGACACTTTTATACTTGATTTTGAAAAGACTTTCGATACTCCTCCCCATGAACTCCTTAAAAGCAAATTGTTTAGCTATGGAATAGGTGGAACAACACTGAATTGGATAAATGCTTTCCTTTGTTTCAGACAACAAAGGGTAGTGGTTAATGGTATTAAATCGGATTGGGCTCCGATTGTGTCGGGTGTCCCTCAGGGCACCGTTCTCGGCCCCTTGCTGTTTTCATTGTATATAAATGACATCTCAGCAGACATTGAGTCTGAAATAAGACTCTTTGCTGATGATTGTGTTTGCTATCGTGAAATCAAGAATAAAGAGGATACATTGAAACTTCAGAGAGACATTGATCGTTTAGGCAGTTGGGCTAGGAAATGGGGAATGAGATTTCAACCCGTCAAATGCAACATGATGCAGCTGACAAATAAACGGTCTAGTAAGATACAAGCTAACTACACCCTTGAGGGCACTGTACTGTAAAATGTGGAAAGCATAAAATACCTGGGTGTAACTATCACAAATGATCTGAAATGGAATACTCATATTTCCAATGTTTGTACAAAGGCTAAAAAAACTCTCGGATTCTTGAGGAGAAATTTGTATTCTTGTCCCCCAGATGTGAAAGAAGCAGCTTATAAAGGACCGGTGCGGCCGGTCTTTGAATATGGAAGCTAAGTTTGGGACCCTCACACTCATGGCCTCCAGGAAGAACTGGAAAAGGTCCAAAATCGTGCGGCAAGGTTTGTGACGGGAAATTATGTTTTTGAGACTAGGAGCATGACTGGCATTTTAGGTCAACTGAAATGGGAATCTCTTAAGAAAAGGAGGAATGATAGTAGACTTATATTGCTATACAAAGGTCTAAAGGGTAAAGCCAGAATACCCACAGATGACCTTATCCCAAAGAATAGGCGTTGTAGAAATCAACACTCTTTGGCTTTTCAGATACCTTCAGCTAGCAAAGAAGCGTACAAAAGTAGTTTCTTTCCAAAGACTATCAGGGAATGGAATGACCTCCCTGATTCACTTATCTCCTCTGCTGAAATGTCTGATGACTGTGTGTCCAAGTTTGCTTCACTCGTGCGTTCAAGGGACTAATTTCTCCCCCATCTGAACCCCCTGGTGAAATAATGTCATTTGGCGTGTCACCAGTAAACTATTCAGATTCAGATTCAGGTTCGTGATTCTTTCCGTGGAAACGCCTCTTAGTCAGACAGGGTCTTTAGTTTCCCCCTTGTCGCCATCCCGTTGCCTTGCCCCTTAGTCCTAGAATCAGTGGATCTTTTGGAAATGACTAAAGTAGGTAAAATGATTGCTGGGAAAAATGAAGGATACTGAACTTAATATTACGTGTAATTTAATAATTCGCAACTCCAACTTGTCGGTTGATTATCGGCGCCGTAACTTGAGATATTTGAAGGAAAACAGACTGAGTTTTAAAAAAATGTGTTTACATAATTCTTTAAAACACCTGAGAGCAACTTAATCGCATAAGAAACTTAATATGTGGTAGAAAAGGAAGAAAAACACATTTTCTTTAATTATGGTAACCCCATTAATGATATAAAATTATAAAATTCTTCCGACGAGCGTTATGTTTGAGTCAGCGTTGTCTCAGACCTATAATTAAAGCCATATTTCTGCGAATAATAACCGTAGCGTGTACTTCTCCAAATGACACCCTTGACCGTTTACGGTAATTTTCAATGTTTTGTCATTGAAGTACAAAATGGTGCAAATTGTGAAAGGAACTGACTAAAACGACACCCCTTGAAAACCAAATGGAAATAAAATACAAAGTGCAATAAAACATTGGTGGACCGAGGGAGCAGGCAATTCCCATCAGTTGGTGTACTGCCATAATGTATTTTTACAACTTAAACTTGTTGTATCAAAAGTTTTTTTTTTCTTCTTCTTCTTCTTCTTCTTCTTCTTCTTCTTATCATGACTTATTTAAAACTGCTTAAATCTAAAGTAGAAGGGTTCTGTCTTTAATGAAGCACCTCAATACTTAACCTTGTTCCTCATTAAAAAGCAGTTAAGAACAAAGCAATTTTTACATGGAATGACTTTTGTGCATGTGCTTTAAGAAGTGCATATCAATTTTGAATATGAAGTGCAAGTTGTTATGATTTGCTTATTTGCACTACATATGCACTATGCACTTGTTACTTATAGCGACATTTTAACATACAATATAATTTGCATCCCGACTGATCGACATTTTTATTCCAGAATTCTACCCCATAATCAAATTTTAACGACAAACTGAAAATGACTATTTAGCAGTCACTCAAGGGCAGGTGAAAAAAACTTGACAAAGTAGTAACAAGTTACAAGTAGGCAACGATCAGGAAAAGGTGCAATCAGAAAGAGATTCCCACTCCAAAAACCGAGGTGGGAAAAAACTAAAACGTTTAGACTTGATAAAGTAGAACTTATACAAGAGCTATAAATCTATCATGATGAAGTACCTTTTAAAAGTGGTTAACACGATTTCTTTATATTTAGCATCGGAGCCTTAAAACATAGACTGACTTTTATTTGATCATTTAATGTTTAATGGAAGTAAAATCATGGAAACTATCTTAACGCATCTTAGACACAGAATTAGCATTTGAGCCGCCACATGGGAAAACAAACAATCTGCATAGGCGAAAACAAAGGCACAGATTAGCTTCGCAGTAACTGCGAAGCTGATCAGCGCCTTTGTTTTCGCTACACGGATAGTACAATTCCTCTACTTTCTAAATCTAAAATTTCAAGCCTCTAGCTCTTTTCTGTGCTTGTACAGGCCGGTTTGTGTTGGACCTGTTCAGAAACCACATTGTTGGTTTTCCCACGAGGTGGCTCATTTAACTCCCCCGCGTGTTCTCAATATAGACTTTTTGGACAATTTCTCATTACAAGTATGTGGAATTGGAAAAAGCTCTCAGAAAATTTGTCTAATTATATTAAACACTATTGAACAATGTCGTAGATAATGATTGAAAAATGCTACCTTTTCTAAGCAGTTGATGTTTATGTGCTTAGAGACTTGAATTACTCTGAAAGTAGCCTTAAATAAGCTAAAGTCATCCAAAAATATAACGGAATGTAATAAGACAACGGTCCATTAAACCATAAATTGTAATTTTCAGCCTGAAAATGACCTTGAAATTGATGGGAAAATACTTTACAATGCCAGAAATCGACCACCTTAGTCCTAATACGGGATATATGTCGACTAACTGCTTGATCACTTTCTTGGCCTTGTATCATTTCTCGCTTCAATTCTTTGAAAGTCGGATAACAGTTAAAATACCGTTCTTTTAGAATAGTCATGTATATGTCAGAGAAGGAACGCTTGAACAAGTACAGCGGTCCAATGGATACTTTTAAAACCAATGCTGCATCATCGTGCAGTCTGGTTCTAAACAGGACACCGGGCGATATTCACGCATGACTCAATTTTGAAATTTCCGATCCGAAATGACAGGAAAATTGTTGACTGGGACGTTAAGCCATGTCCAAACCAGCTCAATTTGAAACTTAAAGGCACTGATTAACCTGCAGTGTTTTCGAATCAAGTTTGATTTAAATACTAGTATCATTGGTGCCAGTGTGTTCCAAAATTGGAAACAAAAAGTGTTCTATCTGCATTAGTAGTAATTGTTGGCACATTCTCGCCAATTACGATCAATTACTGACACTGTGACTGCAAGTTCGCGATAATCCGAGCCGCGTCATGAGAAAACCGGATATTTGCGTGAGCGAAAGCAAAGCCGGTGTAACTGCACAGCTGATCAGCGCCTTTTTTGTTCTTAAAAATCGGATAATACGATTCCTCTTCTACTTATATCCAAAATTGCAAGCTTCTAGCCTTCAAAGCGATTTGTGTCGGACCTGATAGGAACCCCCGAAGTCCAGCTTTCTCTTGTCGCGGCTCAGGTATGTATGTCAGTCGTCCAAATATTGTCAAGAAACAATTCTATCATTGTCACAGTTTATAGGTGCATCCCAACAACACAGCGCTTGCTAATTTGCGTGACAAAAATCTTTTTTAAAAAGGATATTCTGAGGAATCAGAAATTTATTATCGGTTAAGATTCATTTTCTAACCAATGTTTATCATATTTGGTCCCATTTACACGCCGGGTAAACGGTCAATTTGTACACCGAATGCGTACAATTATGAAATAATTTGACCAGTTCCGGAGTACAAGTTGACCGGTATAAATAGGACGGAAACATCAGGACTATCGCAATCAAAGTAAGATAACTTCTTCTATTTTAGTTTTATACAAAATCCAAAAATGTCATATGATGGACTATAAATTTGCGGCTTCTAAGACACCGAGACTTCATAAAAAAGTCACAAGATTATGTAATTATCATTTTTGGCGTATACAATATTTTAATTTTAAAATCTAGACCGAGCTAAAATTGTCTGAGGAAAGCTTTTTTAACAGTCCCAAAAACATCTTAGCAACGAAATACCAAGATTTATGAATACTCTTTCAATTCAAGGCATTAAATTTGAAAGGGTTGCCCTCAGTTTTGAGAATGGGTCCAAATTTTTGCGAGCGTACCAATTGACTAGTGGTGTACAATTTAACTTATGAAATTTGCAATGCTATTTGGCCTAGTTTAAATTCGGGTCATCAGTATTTTCGCTGCGTTGTATTTCGTGTATGTTTATGATAAGCTACTATTCTCACATACTATCAGTTTCATACGTCTAGATATCATAAGGTTTTCTTGCTTTTTTCTGTTGCAAACTCATGGAAGTGACTGAATGGTAGTCAGTACAACCAGGTATCTAATATTAAGTGGTTGTCAGTATATTTACAATGTAGTATAGATGTGTATGCACGATAAATATGGGTATCAAGCGCGAGAAATTTTAGTATTCTTTAACTTTACGCTTAGATTTTATAGGTGTGCTATTTGACAGTGGAGCGTCCAATTTGACTCATATAAATCCAGCCACAATAACTGACGTGTCTCACTCTTCGACATTCTTTCTCATTTACACTGCCTTAAAGTGGGGTTTTGATTTTATTGGCCACCTTTGACTACTCCTAACTGACTGCGTTACACTATAGTAACGAGAACAAACTACGACTACAGCATTTAGTATGTAGTACTTCGAAATTAACAATTTTTATTTAATTGTGTTTTCACGATTAGATATTCTTTATTCAGTTCGTACCTTTCAAGATTATTTCTACTATATAGAGATGAAACATTCGGTATAGGTTTGGCCAAACCTAAAGACACACCCACAAGCAGAACTTGGTTTTGCCACGTTTGAACGAGCGACAATGGTTAGATGATCGATGATCAAGACCGCTGTCGTTAGCCACCAAGGAAATTCGCCTGTCAACGTGTCAATAGCTTATTCGGGCAAAAAGAACGTTGAAAAGATCAAAATAATTAAAAGGTACAAGTAGGGGCAAAGATCAGGAAAAGGCGCAATCAGAAAGAGATTCCCACTCCATAAACCAAGGTGGGAAAAAACTAAAAGAGCAATCAGGTACTCATACCATGAAAACATAGAGTAAGCCGAATGAGCAGCTAATTTCCCAATAGGTGGCCACTCAGTTACCCAAACTTAACTAAAATATGAAACACACATAAGGTGCAAACAGCACAAAAACTTTTAAACACCAATACATAAAACATTAAGAACCACCACAGAAGTATCGCCTTGGAACAATCAGTAATATAAAATTACTGGCGGGCTTAAATCGGGTGTACTGCTTCTTACACGTGTCGCATTCAAATGCTTTTCTCCTGACATTTTCCATCCTACAAAAAGCAAACAACGTCGATAAATGGATGTATTTTTGAATGATGGTTAGAGTAACAAGTATAAGGTTTAAAAAAGCAAAATGATGTTTTCAAAAAGCTACAAATCACCTGTTTTTCAGATTTAAAACTAGAAATAAGTGTTTGTAAAACACTATGCCCCCAACTGTATGCTTGCCTCTAACCTGGCACAGTTTATGTGATTCATTTATTTCATTATTTTTTTATGAAAATCATGTATGCAAACATAGTAGACCTGGGCACAATTAGCAAACTTGAGGACTAACAGTGATAACAGATGCACACTTAAAAATGGAGTTAATATTTCACAATTCCGTAATTCTGTCAAACTTTAAATTAAAGTCCTTAAAAGTTGATCAGGTGATCTTCTTCTCCACCCCAATCGGTATACCAAATATGAAGGCTCTAGCTAAAATACTTTTTGAGATATCTTGCACATGAGATTTTCAAATTTTGCTTCCAAAGGGACATAACTCAAAAAAAAGGGGGCATAACTCGGACATGAAAAAATTACGGGTCAAATATTGTTTCATGAGGAATCTGTAAATGAAATTTCAAAACCCTAGCATTCACCCTCGAAAAATTTCAAACTTCACCGAAAATTGGAAAAATCAATCAAAATTTCAAAATTGCCTAATTTTGTCAAAATATGAGATGAAGTTCTCAAAAGTTAATCTTCTCTTCAGCAAAAATCAGTATACCAAATATGATGGCTCTAGCTAAAATACTTTTAGAGATATCTTGCACACAAGATTTTCAAATTTTGTTTTCAAAGGGACATAACTCAGAAAAGGGGCATAGCTTGGGCATGAACAAAAATATGTGTCCACTATTTTTTCATGAAGAATATGTATATGAAATTTCAAAACCCTAGCATTCTCAGTTTAAAGTTTCAAATTTCACTGAAAAGTTGAAAAAAAATAAGCAAACTTTCAAAATTCCATAATTTTGTCAAAATTTGCGGTAAAGTTCTCAAAAGTTAATCAGGTAATCTACTCCTCAGCCCCAACCAATACACCAAATATGAAGGCTCTAGCTCAAATACTTCTTGAGATATCTTGCACACAAGCCTTTCAAATTTTGTTTTCAAAGGGACATAACTCAGAAAAGGGGCATAACTCGGATATGAAAAAAATACGGGTCAACTATTTTTTTCATGAGGAATGTGCATATGAAATTTCAAAACCCTAGCATTCATGGTTCAAAAGTTAACAGACGCACCCACACACATACAGACAAACAGACAAGCCGAAAGCAATATGCCCTTCCAACTTTTTCAAAGTTGGGGGCATAAATATCCCATCAAAGAATCTGATTTATTATTCCTGCTTTAATTCGAATGGCATCGGGACTTAACAAATCGTCAAAAATAAAGGAGTAAAGTGTTTAAGAGCCGTTTCCCCCCTCAGATTGTGGTAAAATGATTTTTAGAATTTTGAATAGAATAAAATATACAGCTGTATTCCCAGATGCATCTATCTATATAATATCTTCTTTTAAAATCAAGTACAATTGTTATACGTTCGACCAGTAGACGTTGTAGTAGCGCAAAGAAGAACCATAGAAATAGCATTCTTTGCATTTGTGGGGGTCTATTTTTATCATAAAACCCTATTTTCACATACCGGCCGACACGACAACCAATTATTTCATACTGTGAGCAAATGATTAAGTATAATCCAGACATTGCATGCAAAGCGAAAAAATAAACATTCCAATATAGTAAAAGCAAAGACCGAAATTTGTAAACTATTTTTTTATCTATGTTATTTCTCTGTTTTCCTGTGGATTGCCATTGAAATCAGTGTACTGGAAATTTGAAAGAAGCCACAGGCTAACCTACACTCTGGTTACTCAGTATCTCGTTCACTCACAGTTTGCAGAGTTCTGACGTCTAATTAAAAATATCTCAAGGTGCCGAGAGTTACTCATCAAATGAGCAAAAATGCGGTTTGGGCATTTTGACCGGATCAGGTTGTACACTCACAGAAGATGGCTATGTATTGAGTACTTCTAATATAGAAAGAAAACTAATTGGGCTACATGTCTGACACTATAGAAAGCGAAGTAATTGGACTTTCTTGTATCGAAAAAAGATATGCTGATCAGCTACGCTGAAAAAGGTTTTCTAACGAGACGGCTCATATTCCTTATCGCAATTGTATTTATTGGGCTCTTGCTCCCCCCCCCACCAATAGTGTGGTACCAGCTGCACTTGCCAATCCGAACCTGGGAGGTACATATCAGCTATAATATTTTTCCATATGTCAAATTTTACACCAAGCTGTCAAATGGTACACAAATAAGCAAAAAATAAATTTCTGCAAGGTAAGCATCTTTTCCCTCGTTTTTTCTCACCAAATTTCTTGCCTGATAAAATATGACACCCCCAGATATAAACATAAAAAGACATGCAGAGTCTCAAAGGGAAGTACAAATGAACGTTTCTCTTAAACGTTCGTGTCATTTTTCTTTTCTTTTTTATTTGAATTATAACATATATTTAATAATCAAGAAAATTCAATTGTATTTCAGTTCTGGAGTTTGATATGTTTCATGAAAAACGCTTAAACATTTCAAACACATTTTTCTATTAGTTAAATTGGGCTCCGCTGGTCAATTAGTACGCTTTGGAAATACGGCCCTTCCGCAGATTACACAAACGCATGATTTCCAAAACGGCATGATTAATAATTATTTCCCAATATTATTGGCATCCCTGGCATATAAAAACCTAGCCAGACTGTTTAGATTGGAATGCCAGGTTGCATTTCATCTCGATGCAACATTTTTCACGTAGGTATTTTCCACGCCGAAAATGATTTTGGCAAAATGCATAAGCTTTTGGATGTGATTTTGTGCGTGTATGATCTTTATTCAAATACCCATCATATGACATTCTCGGATTTTTAAACAAAAGTAAAATAACAAAATAAACTTACGTTAGTTTAACTCTCTCTCCTTTTTTACGGTTTGTTTACCAGGTCAACTTTCACTCCGGAAAATGGTCAAATTATATATACGATTCACTCCGACGGTGTACAAATTGACCGTTTAGTGGGTGTGCACGCCGGGTAAACGGTCAATTTGTACACCGAAGGCGTACAATTATGAAATAATTTGACCAGTTCCGGAGTACAAGTTGACCGGTATAAATAGGACGGAAACATCAGGACTATCGCAATCAAAGTAAGATAACTTCTTCTATTTTAGTTTTATACAAAATCCGAAAATTTCATATGATGGACTATAAATTTGCGGCTTCTAAGACACCGAGACTTCATAAAAAAGTCACAAGATTATGTAATTATCATTTTTGGCGTATACAATATTTTAATTTTAAAATCTAGACCGAGCTAAAATTGTCTGAGGAAAGCTTTTTTAACAGTCCCAAAAACATCTTAGCAACGAAATACCAAGATTTATGAATACTCTTTCAATTCAAGGCATTAAATTTGAAAGGGTTGCCCTCAGTTTTGAGAATGGGTCCAAATTTTTGCGAGCGTACCAATTGACTAGTGGTGTACAATTTAACTTATGAAATTTGCAATGCTATTTGGCCTAGTTTAAATTCGGGTCATCAGTATTTTCGCTGCGTTGTATTTCGTGTATGTTTATGATAAGCTACTATTCTCACATACTATCAGTTTCATACGTCTAGATATCATAAGGTTTTCTTGCTTTTTTCTGTTGCAAACTCATGGAAGTGACTGAATGGTAGTCAGTACAACCAGGTATCTAATATTAAGTGGTTGTCAGTATATTTACAATGTAGTATAGATGTGTATGCACGATAAATATTGGTATCAAGCGCGAGAAATTTTAGCATTCTTTAACTTTACGCTTAGATTTTATAGGTGTGCTATTTGACAGTGGAGCGTCCAATTTGACTCATATAAATCCAGCCACAATAACTGACGTGTCTCACTCTTCGACATTCTTTCTCATTTACACTGCCTTAAAGTGGGGTTTTGATTTTATTGGCCACCTTTGACTACTCCTAACTGACTGCGTTACACTATAGTAACGAGAACAAACTACGACTACAGCATTTAGTATGTAGTACTTCGAAATTAACAATTTTTATTTAATTGTGTTTTCACGATTAGATATTCTTTATTCAGTTCGTACCTTTCAAGATTATTTCTACTATATAGAGATGAAACATTCGGTATAGGTTTGGCCAAACCTAAAGACACACCCACAAGCAGAACTTGGTTTTGCCACGTTTGAACGAGCGACAATGGTTAGATGATCGATGATCAAGACCGCTGTCGTTAGCCACCAAGGAAATTCGCCTGTCAACGTGTCAATAGCTTATTCGGGCAAAAAGAACGTTGAAAAGATCAAAATAATTAAAAGGTACAAGTAGGGGCAAAGATCAGGAAAAGGCGCAATCAGAAAGAGATTCCCACTCCAAAAACCAAGGTGGGAAAAAAACTAAAAGAGCAATCAGGTACTCATACCATGAAAACATAGAGAAAGCCGAATGAGCAGCTAATTTCCCAATAGGTGGCCACTCAGTTACCCAAACTTAACTAAAATATGAAACACACATAAGGTGCAAACAGCACAAAAACTTTTAAACACCAATACATAAAACATTAAGAACCACCACAGAAGTATCGCCTTGGAACAATCAGTAATATAAGATTACTGGCGGGCTTAAATCGGGTGTACTGCTTCTTACACGTGTCGCATTCAAATGCTTTTCTCCTGACATTTTCCATCCTACAAAAAGCAAACAACGTCGATAAATGGATGTATTTTTGAATGATGGTTAGAGTAACAAGTATAAGGTTTAAAAAAGCAAAATGATGTTTTCAAAAAGCTACAAATCACCTGTTTTTCAGATTTAAAACTAGAAATA
This sequence comes from Rugalucina vietnamica, assembly GCA_964017185.1. NCBI lineage: Eukaryota > Metazoa > Mollusca > Bivalvia > Lucinida > Lucinidae > Rugalucina > Rugalucina vietnamica. The sequence continues at coordinate 4,169,626 of OZ024872.1, forward strand.
AGTGTTTACTATGCCCCCAACTGTATGCTTGCCTCTAACCTGGCACAGTTTATGTGATTCATTTATTTCATTATTTTTTTATGAAAATCATGTATGCAAATATAGTAGACCTGGGCACAATTAGCAAACTTGAGGACTAACAGTGATAACAGATGCACACTTAAAAATGGAGTTAATATTTCACAATTCCGTAATTCTATCAAACTTTAAATTAAAGTCCTTAAAAGTTGATCAGGTGATCTTCTTCTCCACCCCAATCGGTATACCAAATATGAAGGCTCTAGCTAAAATACTTTTTGAGATATCTTGCACATGAGATTTTCAAATTTTGCTTCCAAAGGGACATAACTCAAAAAGGGGGCATAACTCGGACATGAAAAAATTACGGGTCAAATATTGTTTCATGAGGAATCTGTAAATGAAATTTCAAAACCCTAGCATTCACCCTCGAAAAATTTCAAACTTAACCGAAAACTGGAAAAATCAATCAAAAATTCAAAATTGCCTAATTTTGTCAAAATATGAGATGAAGTTCTCAAAAGTTAATCAGGTGATCTTCTCTTCAGCAAAAAACAGTATACCAAATATGATGGCTCTAGCTAAAATACTTTTAGAGATATCTTGCACACAAGATTTTCAAGTTTTGTTTTCAAAGGGACATAACTCAGAAAAGGGGCATAGCTTGGGCATGAACAAAAATATGTGTCCACTATTTTTTCATGAAGAATATGTATATGAAATTTCAAAACCCTAGCATTCTCAGTTTAAAGTTTCAAATTTCACTGAAAAGTTGAAAAAAATAAGCAAACTTTCAAAATTCCATAATTTTGTCAAAATTTGCGGTAAAGTTCTCAAAAGTTAATCAGGTAATCTACTCCTCAGCCCCAACCAATATACCAAATATGAAGGCTCTAGCTCAAATACTTCTTGAGATATCTTGCACACAAGCCTTTCAAATTTTGTTTTCAAAGGGACATAACTCAGAAAAGGGGCATAACTCGGATATGAAAAAAAATACGGGTCAACTATTTTTTTCATGAGGAATGTGCATACGAAATTTCAAAACCCTAGCATTCATGGTTCAAAAGTTAACAGACGCACCCACACACATACAGACAAACAGACAAGCCGAAAGCAATATGCCCTTCCAACTTTTTCAAAGTTGGGGGCATAAATATCCCATCAAAGAATCTGATTTATTATTCCTGCTTTAATTCGAATGGCATCGGGACTTAACAAATCGTTAAAAATAAAGGAGTAAAGTGTTTAAGAGCCGTTTCCCCCCTCAGATTGTGGTAAAATGATTTTTAGAATTTTGAATAGAATAAAATATACAGCTGTATTCCCAGATGCATCTATCTATATAATATCTTCTTTTAAAATCAAGTACAATTGTTATACGTTCGACCAGTAGACGTTGTAGTAGCGCAAAGAAGAACCATAGAAATAGCATTCTTTGCATTTGTGGGGGTCTATTTTATCACATACCGGCCGACACGACAACCAATTATTTCATACTGTGAGCAAATGATTAAGTAAGTATAATCCAGACATTGCATGCAAAGCGAAAAAAACAACATTCCAATATAGTAAAAGCAAAGACCGAAATTTGTAAACTATTTTTTATCTATGTTATTTCTCTGTTTTCCTGTGGATTGCCATTGAAATCAGTGTACTGGAAATTTGAAAGAAGCCACAGGCTAACCTACACTCTGGTTACTCAGTATCTCGTTCACTCACAGTTTGCAGAGTTCTGACGTCTAATTAAAAATATCTCAAGGTGCCGAGAGTTACTCATCAAATGAGCAAAAATGCGGTTTGGGCATTTTGACCGGATCAGATTGTACACTCACAGAAGATGGCTATATATTGAGTACTTCTAATATAGAAAGAAAACTAATTGGGCTACATGTCTGACACTATAGAAAGCGAAGTAATTGGACTTTCTTGTATCGAAAAAAGATATGCTGATCAGCTACGCTGAAAAAGGTTTTCTAACGAGACGGCTCATATTCCTTATCGCAATTGTATTTATTGGGCTCTTGCTCCCCCCCCCCACCAATAGTGTGGTACCAGCTGCACTTGCCAATCCGAACCTGGGAGGTACATATCAGCTATAATATTTTTCCATATGTCAAATTTTACACCAAGCTGTCAAATGGTACACAAATAAGCAAAAAATAAATTTCTGCAAGGTAAGCATCTTTTCCCTCGTTTTTTCTCACCAAATTTCTTGCCTGATAAAATATGACACCCCCAGATATAAACATAAAAAGACATGCAGAGTCTCAAAGGGAAGTACAAATGAACGTTTCTCTTAAACGTTCGTGTCATTTTTCTTTTCTTTTTTATTTGAATTATAACATATATTTAATAATCAAGAAAATTCAATTGTATTTCAGTTCTGGAGTTTGATATGTTTCATGAAAAATGCTTAAACATTTCAAACACATTTTTCTATTAGTTAAATTGGGCTCCGCTTGTCAATTAGTACGCTTTGGAAATACGGCCCTTCCGCAGATTACACAAACGCATGATTTCCAAAACGGCATGATTAATAATTATTTTCCAATATTATTGGCATCCCTGGCATATAAAAACCTAGCCAGACTCTTTAGATTGGAATGCCAGGTTGCATTTCATCTCGATGCAACATTTTTCACGTAGGTATTTTCCACGCCGAAAATGATTTTGGCAAAATGTATAAGCTTTTGGATGTGATTTTGTGCGTGCATGATCTTTATTCAAATACCCATCATATGACATTCTCGGATTTTTAAACAAAAGTAAAATAACAAAATAAACTTACGTTAGTTTAACTCTCTCTCCTTTTTTACGGTTTGTTTACCAGGTCAACTTTTACTCCGGAAAATGGTCAAATTATATATACGATTCACTCCGACGGTGTACAAATTGACCGTTTAGTGGGTGTGCATTTAGATAATATTAGTCTGTATATTGACTACCCTGTTGAAAGTTGAAAAATTTCAGTAATTCTATTTGGCTCCATGTTGCCAAATGTAAAGGGTCACTGACGAGACTTTAATAGTCGAAACCGCGGTATGGACCATGTCCTTTCTCATTAATGTGTTCACTGCTCTTAAAGGATCTCAGTTTTAATTTTTATTCACAACTTTTCTTTTGATATTTTTAAGGTTTAACTTATCTATCCTTATATACTACCATACGCTCTACTCGCGGACATTCTAGGCAGGTCTAAATACTTTTGAACCCAACTAAGACATTGTGGTTGGTTGTATCTTGTATCAATGACATCAAAATTGACGCGTTCTTTGTTCAGTTGATATTCTTATTGTGACAGTGTTTCTCAGTGAATATGGAATAATAATACATGTTTTAGCATATTCATTGACAATACCTGTTATATGGTCATATATCATAGTTTTTGTCATGTTCATATCCGCTGCCGATAAATGTCAAAATCATAAGTATTATTGTTTGCATCAGTGTTGGTCTAATTACCATTTCCTGACCAGTTCCATGAGCCTGTGCGTGAGAAAACCAACAATTTGGGTTCCGACCAGGTCCGAAACAAACCGAGCTGTACAAGCACAGAAGATGGCTAGAGGCTGAAAATTTTGGATTTAGAAAGTAGAGGAATTGTACTATCCGTGTAGCGAAAACAAAGTCGCTGATCAGCTTCGCAGTTACTGCGAAGCTGATCTGCGCCTTTGTTTTCGCCTATGCAGATTGATGGTTTTCCCATGCAGCGGCTCCTTTCCTGACCAGTACCAATGAGCTGCTTCATGTGAAGCTCTGTTTTCAATTTTTGCCATAGTATCAGCATGCACTTCTTTCCCTTCTTATGTGTTCAATCCCGTCGCGGATGCAAAAGTGGAATGTGCCAGTCCACGATTAGCGACTTGTCTGTTTGAATCTTACCTGTGTTGATCAGAAAGCCCTAGAAGGCTTCCCCGTGATTGGACCCAGGTGAAACTGTCACAGGATTACGTTTGATGACAATTATGAATGCTGAATGTAACCAATAACAATTTTCACGCCATTCGGACACTCAGTGTTTTATGTATAACAGAAGTTTTTAATGAGCGCACACTGAGTGATTCAATAGTTCACAATAAACAAACACAGCTCTCAACTATATACGGAAGCAGGTCCTTTCAATATCCTTTCAATGTGTTATTTTGGGCAATAGAACGCAACATAATGACACCCCCGCATCATCACTTAAATAATCAGTATTAACTCATTTCAGCCTGGCGTCCCTTTTATGGGGCATAGGCAAACAGAATAGCCCCAGATGTGACGCCGCAGAACGCGGCGTCCCATCTTGGGCTATTCTGTTTGCTTAACAAAAAATCATCGAAAAATGGGATAAAAATTAAAAATCACTCCTAACACACCTAAAATTGAAAATGGACTCATCCAATTGATAATGATGGGAAAATCCATTCGTCAAATAAGGGTTAATGAGCCACAACGTGATCATTTGAAAGCCAGACATGATAGTCAATTCTACGACAGACTTAGACATTCACATAAACAATTTTTATTAAACACCCTGAAGCATTGCAGGAATGTGCGGTTTTGTACACTGAAAAAAAGTTATAAGAGGCCACCTCATATTTTTTCTTCTAATTCAGAAAGTAAGATACTATCGCTCTGTGAGTTTCTGCATTCCAAAATGTGCGATACATCTCACCGTCAGACGAAGCATGAGTAAAGGTACCCTCTTTTCAAAAAGTCACACTTTATTAACATCAAATTAAATGTCTTATTATGACATTGTGTTCTACATTTTGATTTTGTTGAAAGTGCTACTGACTGCCATAATGCAAGATAAAATTAAGGCAGATGTGTTGCTGCAATAAGAATCTTCGTTTCTGTTTTGTACATGCAAGAAGACAGCAACATGAATAACAGGAATTCAGCTTTTTGCATGCAATTTGAATACAAACTTTGTTCATCTATGGTTGCATTATTATCAGCAGTATGGAATTGAAATTTTCAGCGATCATTAAGGTCTAATACTAGACTCTAACAAACTTTGAAAATTTAAAAAATCGTGCACCAATTTTGTTATTTTGTTCGTTAAAAATTGGCATTGAAACCGGAAGTATGCGGCAGCCGTGACCTGTTTGTCCTCGAAAATAGTCTTGAATAGCTCATTTGAGTTATATTTTTCATTTCCAGGCCTCATCGAGTGGATTTAACAGGTATTAACACGTTCAAGAGGCAATTTGATGAATTTTTCAAAAAAATCTCAAAAATAGCGATTTTTAAAAATGCGTAAAAAGTCTACCAGTAGAGAAAATTCGAATGTTTGATGTTTTTCCAAGCCGGAAGGACCCCTTTGATGACACCCGTTCCTAATTTCAATAAATATTGTGCTTTATCCAATTTTTTATTCAAAAACATTGATTTTTGCATTTTTACTCCAAAAACGCGTATAGTGACAGAAATTTATTTCTGAACACTTTGGAACTTTACCTAGTTGAAAGACACGTCTTTAGGTAAAAAATCGTGCAATTTTGAACATGGCTTAGAAACATAAAATGAGTTTGAAAAGTGGCCTCTTATAACATTTTTTCAGTGTACTTATCTTCTTGCAAACGGACGAAAAATAACTTGAGAACAATAAGATTTAACAGTCGTAGCTCGCGTCTGCGCAATGTCCCTCCCAATAATATAGCCTGAACTAGTCATGAATTAAAAAGTAAGTTTATCTAGTTGCTTCCGCCATTTCGTTTCAACTTGTCACCAACTGCGGAGACAGTCATTTTTTCGTAACGAGACTCATGTAAAATGAGTCGGCGCCCAAGGTGCTTCCCACTTGGCCCTTTGATAACAACTGCGGTTTTCTTTAATTTTGTCTTGCCGCATCAAAACCACATCAAACGCAGTCAGCACAGTTTTCTATGCACTCAAACTTAAAACAAAAACACCACATTAATGGAAAATAAAAATGTTTTAGGCCACATCGGCACTATAATAGGTTTTTAGTTTTATGCAGTCGATGTTTTAGCCCTGGGGCGGTGAGTCTTCTGACCACCTAATGCCAGAGGTAGTATGCTTGGAATTTTGCAAATATATGCACAATCTAGATTGCTGCTGGGAACAATCATACAGAAAAGGCATAACGTTAAAATGTCTATCTAGAACAATTCATTTTGTAGCAGTAAATTCGCAAAATCGTGACGATTTACCTGATTTTGCTCTTACCATCGAGCTTAGTTACCCATAAAACGCCTCTATGCAATACCAGTTTTACCATTTTACAGCTGTGAAAATAACAGAATCGTGGTTCTTTTCTTAGCTCCACTGTCCACTCCCTAGTCTCCATACCTTGACCTTGCGCAAACACCTTAGTCCTAGAAAAAAGTGGATCATTAATCATTTGGAAATGACTAGGAAGGACGTTGACTCTCACCTTTTCATGTTTTAACAAACAAAACTGAGCAGCATAAGATTTAAAAATGAAGGAAACTGAATGCAATATTAATATATAATTATTCGCAATTCGTCGATTGATTATCGGCGCCGTAACTTGAGATATTTGAAGGAAAACAGACTGAGTTTTATAGGTAAAAAATGTGTTTACATAATTCTTTAAAACACCTGAGAGCAACTTAATCGCATAAGAAACTTAATATGTGGTAGAAAAGGAAGAAAAACACATTTTCTTTAATTATGGTAACCCCAACAATGAATTAAAATTATAAAGTTCTTCCGACGAGCGTTATGTTTGAGTCAGCGTTGTCTCAGACCTATAATTAAAGCCATATTTCTGCGAATTATAACCGTAGCGTGTACTTCTCACAATGACAGCCTTGACCGTTTACGGTAATTTTCAATGTTTTGTCATTGAAGTACAAAATGGTGCAAGTTGTGAAAGGAACTGACTAAAACAACACCCCTTGAAACCCAAACTGGAAATAAAATACAAAGTGCAATAAAACATTGGTGAACCGAGGGAGCAGGCAATTCCCATATGGTGGTGTACTGCCATAATGTATTTTTACTTGAATTTGTTGTACCAAAAGGTTTTGTTTTTTGTTCTTCTTTTTTTCATGACTAATTTAAAACTACTTAAATCTAAAGTAGCAGGATTCTATCTTTAATGAAGCACCTTAATACTTTACCTTGTTCCTCATTAAAAAGCAGTTAAGAACAAAGCAATTTACCTGAAAGAATGTGTCAAATGCCAAAGAAAATTAGCCAAATATCAAAAGTAGAACTTGCACATTTTACGCGCAAGCTTATAATTAGGTGTCTTGGCAAATCTAAGACCACGCAAAAACGTATTTCTGAATTTCTTGAAGACTTCATATATCAATAAATTCCGTTTTTTTATTCTGTTTTGGCACATAGATGCGGATAATCAATGACCACAGATTTATGCATACAGCGGTGGAAACATATGGTTATAGATGGAATTACTTTTGTGCATGTACTTTAAGAAGTGCATATCAATTTTGAATATGAAGTGATTTGCTTATTTGCACTACATATGCACTATACACTTGTTACTTATAGGACATTTTAACATAAACATGATAAAGTGCAATATAATTTGCATCCCGTCTGATCGACATTTTTATTCCAGAATTCTACCCCATAATCAAATTTTAACGACAAACTGAAAATGACTATTTAGCAGTCACTCAAGGGCAGGTGAAAAAAACTTGACAAAGTAGAAACAAGTTACAAGTAGGCAACGATCAGGAAAAGGCGCAATCAGAAAAAGATTCCCACTCCAAAAACAGAGGTGGGAAAACCTAAAACGTTTAGGCTTGATAAAGTAGAACTTATACAAGAGCTAAAGCTCTCATGATCCTTTTAAAAGTCGTTAACACGATTTCTTTATATTTAGCGTCGCCGGGTCCTTAAAACATAGACTGACTTTTATTTGATCATTTTAATATTTAATGAAAGTAAAATCACGGAAACTATCTTAGCTCATCGAAGACACAGAATTAGCATTTAACTCCCTCGCATGTTCTCAATATAGACGTTTTGGACAATTTCTCATTACAAGTATGTGGAATTAGAAAAAGCTCTCATAGTTGGCCTCCCAAGCCCCCCAAATATTTTTCTGTTGGCATTTTTTAGTACATTTTGGCATCCATGCCCAATGTGTACCTTAATGTGTAACAATACACGCTAGGGTGGATGCCAAGTCTGAAAATGCCCCAGAGTCCCAAAAATAGGTCAAAGGTCAATTAAGTGCAAAATTTCAGATATTTCAACATCATAGCAGTATCTTACAAAATATTTTCATTTTTTTGTAAAAAAAACCCCTAAATTACATCTAATACATTTGTATGGTGTAATCAGTTACAATTGTTACAACAAAGTAATGCAGACTTAGGTCAAAGGTCACTTTAGTGCAAAAAATGCTTATTTTCATGCCCTTTTACGATTGTCTGTATAAACATCAGTGTCAGCGCTATTCTGATGGGGATTAAGTTCTTTTAGGTACTTTTTTGTATCAATTGTGTTTAGAATATGATCGTAGCAATCATTTGATACCAATTTCAGCTCTCTACAGCTTTTGGTTGCTGAGATATTGCCAATTTATTGGTATACTCCCCTGCATTTGTCTGTGTTTTTCTCTTATATCGTAAGTTTTCTTAAATTTTTGCAACGGGATAGTCAGCATGGTCATATATATTATTACGTGGTTATACATTATTGTCATAACAACTATTTGAGACCAATTTCAGATCTCTAGGACTTATGGTTGATGAGATATTAACGTTTCCGTTGGTATACCCCCTCTATTTTTCTTTGATTTTTATCAAATATTTTAAGTTTTCATCGATATTCAAACAACAATTAAGTCGAATTATTCATTTATCTTTTCACATGTTTATAGAACATTATCATAGCAATCATTTGATATAAATATCAGCTCTCTAGGACTTTTGGTTGCTAAGTTATAAAAGATTTTGTAGGTATACCCCATCCACTTCTCTGTGGTTTTCCACTAATATTTAAAGTTTTTATCAATATTCAAAAACAAGAAAGTCAGATTGTTTGTGTGTCTTACAATATGGCTATAGAATATTATCCTAGCAATCATTTGATACCAATTTCAGTTCTCTAGAGCTTTTGGTCTCTGAGATATTAGCAGTTTTATTGGTATACCCCCTTCGTTTGCCAAGGATTTTTCTCCTATATCTTAAGTTTCCTTAAATATTTGAGATACAAGAAAGTAAGCTTGTTTATATATCTTATCACATGGTTATAGAATATTGTCATAGCAATCTTTTGATACCAATTTCAGCTCTGTATGACTTTTGGTTGCTGAGATATATATGTTTCCGTTGGTATACCCCCTCTATTTTTCTGAGATCATTATCTAATATTTAAAGTTCTCGTCACTTATCCAACAACAAGAAATTCAGATTATTTATGTGTCTTATCACACTATTATAGAACATTATCATAGCAATAATTTGATACCTATTTCAGCTCTCTAGAGCTTTTAGTCACTGAGATATTGCATATTAGCAATTTTAATGGTATACCCCCTTCGTTTGCCAGTGATTTTTCTCCTATATCTTAAGTTTTCTTAAATATTTGAGAAACAAGAAAGTCAGCTTGTTTATGCTGCTCTCACATATACCGAATATCCCTTGCGAATCCTAAAATTTGAAATTCGCGCTGAAATTACCGAATATGATGCGAATGGACGGGGCGGGGCTTGCACAAAACGATGTCTTTGCGAAAACGTTAAGAATGCTTGCGGATCCTTACAAATTTCTTAAGAATGTTGCGATTGATTGCCATGCTCACTACCGAATTCTTGAAAATGTCTTACGAATGTTCCGAACGCTTACAAATGCCGTTACAAATAATACGAACGTCTTGCAAACACCTTACAAATGAAGCGAATGTGTAACGAATGCTTGCCGAATTCTTTTGATTTTTTACTCATTCACAAACATTGTAGCCAATAATATCAATGTAAAACGAATTCACCCACAATACCATGGGGCATGAAAAATATGTCATTATTGGTCCAAGTCTACTCTTGAAACACACACCACTTTGTCGTTTCTCTCAAATTGCGATTTACACAATAAAAAAGATAATTTTACTGGGCAAATGAAAATTTCACGGGACTTTAATTAGTCTGTCATACATTGATAAATAGCTTAAAGCCAAACACCATAAATAATGGTCTTTACTTGAAGGATATGGCCAGAATAAATAAACTATGCTAAAAACTGAGTCTTGAATGTGAAAATTTTGCGATTCACTAGCGATTCTTTACGGACATCAAAACTCAATAGAATTTAATGCTACAGAATCCTTGCAAATGGCTTGCGAGTGTTACAAATGTCTTGCAATCAATCCGAATTGTTTACGAATTCTTTACGAATATGTTAAGAATATGATTTCCTTGCGAATTTTAGGAGCATGTTCCTAATTTTCGCAACGACTCGAAATTTTCGCCGAATGCTTCCGAATGCTTACAAATGCTACCGAATGCTTCCGAATTTCTAGCGATTAATGCGAATTTGCTCAAAATTGCATTCGGAAGGGCATTCGCAAGGGAAATTCGGTATATGTGAGAGCAGTATTATATACCTTATTACTTGGTTATAGCATATTGTCATATCAATCATTTGATACCAATTTCTTCTCTCTATGGCTTTTTGTTGCTGAGATATAAATGTTTCTGTAGGTATAACCCCTCCATTTGCTGTCATTTTTCTCTAATATTATAAGATTTCATCAATATTCGAACAACACTAAAGTCTGATTATTTATATATCTTATTTCGTGGTTTTAGAATGTTGTCATAGCAATTATTTGATACCAATTTCTGCCCTCTATGGCTTTTGGTTGCTGAGCTATAAACATTTCTGTAGGTATATCCCCTCCATTGTTCTTTGATTTTTCTCTAATAATGAAAGTTCTGATCAAGATTTGAACCCCAAGAAAGTCGAATTCTGTCTGTATCTTATTACATTATTATAAACCATTATCATATCAATCTTTGATATAAATTTCAGCTCTCTAGAGTTTTTGGTTGCTGAGATATAAGCAACTTTGTTGGTAGACCCCCTTCATTTATCTGTTATTTTTCTCTAATATCTGAAGTTCTCTTTAATATTGAGCATTAAGCCAGTTTGTTAAGATATCTTATTACATAGTTATAGAACATTGTCAAGGCAATCATTTGATACCAATTTAAGCTCTCTAGGGCTTTTGGTTGACGAGATAAAAGCAATTGTGCTGGCATACTCCATTTTTCAGTGATTTTTTTCTAATATATAAAGTTCTATTGGGAAAATAGCTGCTCATTCGGCTCACGATATGTTTCATGGTATAAGTGCCTGATTGTTAGTTTGGTTTTTTCCCACCTCGGTTTTTGGAGTGGGAATCTCTTTCTGATTGCGCCTTTTCCTGATCTTTGCCTACTTCTACCTTTTTCTCATTAACATTCGAACACCAGGAACTCAGTTTGATATGTATATCTTATTACATGGTTATCAAGCATTGTCAAAACAATCATTTGATACCTATTTCTGCTCTCTAGGTCTATCAGTAGCCAAGAAACATGTGGTAATATAGGTGTACCACACTACTTCCTCTGCTTATTAGGGGTAGGGATGAACACTCTGTGATTTTACGTGACACAAATGGGCAATAAAGTGATTCTCTGACCAGACTGGCAACCATGGGCATTTGTTCTAATGGTGCAAGGTACATCTTACAGATATCCCACCCTAAACCCTTCAAATGGCAATAGATTTTCGTTTTGTAAATCTTGATTTTCGTCATTTTCAGTAATATTCATGAAAATGCAAATGAGATGATTTTTATTTAGGGGCGGCCCCCGTGGCCGAGCGGTTAAGAGCGCTGTTTCTTAATCACTCGATCATCTCACCGCCGTGTCTGGTGTGAGTTCGAGCCCCGCTCTGGCCACATGTGAGACAAGCCAAGTTCTGCTTGCGGGTGTGTCAGGTAGTTTTTCTCGGGGTTCTCCCGTTTTCGCCCCACCTACTGATTGGCCCGTCTCATATGAGCTGAAATAATCTTGAAAGGGACGTAAAACTGAATTAAAAAAAATTATTTAGGCCCATGACATTAACAAATTTGACAAATAGTATTATTGGTACAATAACAATGAGCCACAATGATTGTTTAGGCATGAAATTAGTTTTTATGGGATAATTGATTTTTAATTGTTTCTTTTTATTCAGTTTAAAGTTTTAATGAAAATTCATGAATATGCAAATTAGATATTTCCCATTACTTATCATAGGAAGAAAGGGCTATGTCCAAGCTTAAATGAGACCAAGTTTAATGGTCTAGGATTTACAAATTATTGAGATATCTTCAATTTTCTATGTGTAACCCTACTGTAAAAACGCAAAAAAAAATGAATATTTTGGGTACTTTAATAGAACATAGCGTAAATGCAAACGCTTCCACTTCCAGATGACAGAAAACAGGATTTGATAGCTTTTTAATGTACTTTTAGAAAATCATAGTGTAGAAAATTCCCCCTGGCGGGAGGGGGTATGGGTAGCTAGAAGACTATTAGTTATCATAACAGGTTTTGATATTTTTGCACTCATATGACATATGACCTAATTATGTGACCCAGAGGCAGTTACAGACTTGGAATATATCCGTATGAGTTTAAACACTAAGTCTTGTCAATGAACAAAATAAGCACATGTTGCCTTTAGTCAGTTTATGTTTGATTTAAGAAATACTTGATTATTGTAACAGGTGTTTGTTATTTTACACTCATTTGACTTTTGACCTCATTCTGTCACCCAGGAGCATTGACAGTCTTGGTATCCACCTCTATGTCTTTGGACACATGTCAAGGAATAACATGAGTACAAGTTACCAATAATCAGTCCATTATTTTCCAAAACAATAATGTTTATTTTCATTTTTACAGAGTTTTGCTATTTTGCACTCGTTTGACCTTTGACCTTGTTCTGTGGCCCAGGGTCGTTTACAGACTTGGCATCCACCCGTACGAGTTTGGGCACATGCCAAGGAATATCATGAGCATAGGTAGAATAATGTACTCAAAAATGCCAACAAAACCAAAATTAAGCCACTTTTTTGGATTTGGACTGCCAAGTATCAGAGAATTTGTCTAATTACATTAAACACTATTCCAATGTCGTAGATAATGATTTATTGCTTGGAGAAAATGTTGCCTTTTTCTGAGCGGTTGATGTATATGTGCTTAGAGACTTAAATTACTCTGAAAGTAGCCTTAAATAAGCTCAAATCATCCAAAAATATAACAGAATGTAATAAGACAATGGTCCATTAAACCATAAATTGTAATTTTCAGCCTGAAAATGACCTCGCAATCGATTGGAAAATACGTTACATTACGAAAACATGCCCATGCAATATACAGAAAATTTTTTGGTTGTAAAAATGAAAAATTTCACTGGAAAAAATTTGATATTTTTCTTATTTTTGCTCAAAACATAGGTTGTGGGTACACGTTAGAACCGCCTCGGCGAGGCGGTTCTAACGAGTACCCACAATCTATGTTTTGAAGCAAAAATAAGAAAAATAGGTATACCCCTGCGTACCCCAGTTTTACTTTATAAAAGTGGGGTTCAAGGGGGTATACATTTCACGGAGATGTTTTCGTGATGCAATGCCAGAATTTGGCCAACTAATAAGAGATATATGTCGACTAACTACTTGATCAATTTCTTGGCATTGTAACATTTCCCGCTACAATTCTTAAAAGGTCGGACAAAAATTTAAAATGGAGTTCTTTAAAATGATCAAAACATTTCAATGAAGGAGCTTTTGACCAACCAGTACGTTCAATGGGTGCTTAAACCAATACAGCATCATCGCGAAGTCTTGTTCTATAAAACATGACACCGGACGATATAGTATCCAAACATGGAACATTTTTGAAACTTTCGATCCGATATGACTGAAAAAAGCTGATATGGACGTTAAACCATATACAATTCAACGCATTTTGACACTTAAAGCCACTGATTAACCTGTAGTGTATTCGAATCCAGTCCAGTTTGTTACACTGTGTGCTAAAACATCAGCGTCAGTGTGTTCCAAAATTGGAGATTCTAGCCCAATCACTGTACATCATATATACGGAATTGTTGCGCATAAAAAGGAAACGACAAAAAGGTAAAAACAGACAATGATCAGGAAATGGAGCGATCAAAATGAAATTCCCTCTCCAAAAGCCGAGGTGGGAAAACTTAATTGACAATAAGGTATTTATACTAAGGGAACATATTGTAATTCGAGTGAGCATACCCCAACTGCCGAATTAAAAATATGAAATCGTGCATAAGAGGCAAATTGCACAAAAAATCATAACACCCAAACAAAGACCAATTAGAACCACAACAGAGGTATCGCCTTGGAAAGATCTTAAATCAATTTCACCTTGCCATAACCTCACCCTCAGCTTCTGCAGTGGTTCACATTTAATTATTTCTCGTAGTGAATCTCTAACCAATCAATGAATCATCAGGTAAAAACAAATAAATCATAATAAACACCATGGAGGTTCATGAACGAGGACTCGCAGATACAAAAAGCTACCTGGCGATGGAGATCCCTGGGCGCCAAACAACATCACTGAAAATCTGGAGCAAAAAGAAAACAACAGTTGAACCCCGGTGGGCCAGCCAACAGACAAGAAGCTCCGGCCCCAACCAACTAAAATAAATAGCTTTAAGTAGGTGCCATCATAAAGTCTGACGCACTAGCCGCCGGCGTGCAATTTAAGAAGGCAGCATAGTTATCAACCAAACTAAGCATGCAGACAAGCGCATAACATTTATATTATATCCTATACGTTTGTAACGATTAAATGATTCAAAAATCTTTCGAAGGCTTTACAAGTTTCTGTTGATATTTTAAGGTTATCTGTCTAAGTACATGTACTTTTGAGTCCAGACACTGTGACTAGCTGTATCAATGACATCAAAATTGACAATTGTTCGTTGTTGACAGTGTTTCTCAATGAATTTGGAATAGTAATAAATGTTTGTATCATGTTCATTGACTATACCTGCTTTGTGGAGCAGATATAGTCATATTTCATAGTTTTGTCATGTTCATATCCGCTGCCGGTAAATGTCAAAATCATTAGTATTATCGTTTGCATCTGAGTGTTGGTCTTATTACAATTTCCTTACCAGTTCCAATGAGAAACATCATGTGAAGCTCTTCAGCATCTGCCAGCTTCACAGCATCAGCATACATTTTCCCTTCTTATATGTGTTCAGTGCCGTAGCGGATGCTATAATGGAAAGTTGCAGCCCACGACTATCCCATTATAGCCGCGTACTTGTCTGTTGGCGTCATACTTGTGCTGATCAGAAAGCCCTAGAAGGCTTCCTCGTGACCGGGCCCAGGTGAAAGTGTCGTGTGTTTGATGATATGAATGTTACAAATGACAATTTTCACATCATACGGCCAGAGTGTTTTTATCTATAACAGAAGTTTTTAATGAGCGCACACTGAGCGATTCAATAGTTCACAATAAAACAAACACAACTCTCGACTGTAAACGGAAGCTGGTCCTTTCAATATCATTTCAATGTGTTATTTTGGGCGATAGAACGCAACGTAATGACACCCCCGCATCATCACTGTAATAATCAGTATTAATGAGCCACAAAGTGGTCAATTGAAATTCAGTCATGATAGTCAGTTCTACATTAGGCTTGGGCATTCACAGAAACATTCGGAAGCATTGCAGGAACGTACCGATTTGTACTTATCTTCTTGTAAACGGCAAAAGCCTCTCGAAAGACAGCAGACTGTCTGGCTGATCTTCTTGTCACTGAGTGGACAGTGTCCACAATGCTGAGTTTGTCTCAGTGTTGCTTATAATGTTGTGGTTAATAATCACGTTAACAGAATATCAAACATTGTATTGTTGTAGATGTCACAAAAACACAAATAACATAAATAGAAGCTAGCCACTATTTATGTTTGATGAAACAATATATAAGCTGCACCGAAGTATATTAAACTATGTTTTATCTCGCGCCCTCCAGTCTGTCCGAATCTAGTGCATGAATTTCTGATTTCTGAAGTCGCAAGTTAAGCAAGTTAATCCAGTTGCCTCTCATTTTTGACAACCTGTCGCCGCGAGTCGCCAACCATAACAAGATAAGTAAATACGTGAGTATGCTCCCAACGTGCTTCCAGCTTTTAAGTCCGATAGCAAATAGGTTTACTTCAGTTTCTCCATGCCACATCTACACCCCACCAAACGCTTAATCAGTACAATTTCTCTGTTCATTCAACACCCACCTTAATGGAAGATAATTTGTTTTGGACTCACCGGTACGATGATGCGTTTTTAGTTGACATGAAAGCGATTTATTGGCCCCTGGGTCCCGAGTTTCCTGGCTACTAAATGACGTCTAATAAAATGGTTGCAATTTTGCAATAGATGCACGATCTATATTTCTGCTGGGAACAAAGTTATAAGAACAATATTGACTTAAATACAACGTGTGTGCAATTAAAGTGCCATTTTGTAGCAGTAAACTCGAAAAATCGTGATGATTTTTCCTGCGTTTTGCTCTTAACATCGAGCGTTTGTAACCATAAAACTTCTGAACTTCATAGAATGCTATATAAGAAGGTACAAGTAGGCAATGATGAGGAAACGGCGCAATCCGAAAGAAATTCCCACTCCAAAAGCCGAGGCGAGAAAAAACCGAATTGACAATTAGGTACTTATACTTTAACATATCGTATGCCGAGTGAGCAGTTATTTCCCAATAGGCGGCTACTCAGTTACACGAACTTACCTAAAACTATGAAAACGTACATCAGGTTCAAACAGCACAAAAATTCGACTCCAAAACATAAAACAAATAGAACCACAACAGAAGTATCGCCTTGGAACAATCAGTAATATAAAACTACTGGGGGAGGAGGGGGGCTTAAACCGGTTTTAAAGAACCATAACCTCACCCTCATCTTCTGCAATCAGTGTTTCACAACATTTAGTTAGTTGTTCGGTCCTTGTGGTGAATCTCTAACTAGTCAATGAATCATCATGGACAAACAAATAAATCATGATAACCACCATGATGAATCAAAAACGGGGACTCACAGATTCAGTTAGCTGCCCGACGATGGAGACACCTGGGCGCCGAATGACTTAACTGAAATCCATTAAATTTGGAAAGCTACAGATAGGCAATGATCATAATAAAAAGGCGCAATCAGAAAGAAATTCCCACTCAATTCATAGTGTCTGCGATAAAATTTTGAAAATGTTTTTTAAAGTGTATGATACCGATAGCCCTGCTGGAGAAGTTTGCCATTTGCACGTTGATGTCCACAACATGTCAGATTGCAGACTCTGGCAAACCTAATAAGTTGCGAACTATATACATGTGCACCATAAGAAGCACGGCGAGGAACCGCTTAGTACCACTATTTTACAACTCTGATAATAGCGCAGATATACGATTCTTTAGTTTCCCATCAACATACTGTGGTCTTGCGCAAACAGCTTAGTCCTAGAAACAGTGGATCGTTTGGAAATGACTAGGGTAAATAATTACTAGGACTTTGTGTCTCGCTTTTAACAAACAAAACTGAGCATCTAAATATATAAAAATGAAGGAAACTGAAAGCAATTCAATATGTTAACATAATTCTTTAAAACACAGGAGAGCAACTTGATAATCGCATAATGAACTTAAAATGTGGTAGAAAAGGAAGCAAAACACATTTTCTTTAATTATGGTAATCACAACAATGAATTAAAATTATAATTTTCTTCCTACGAGTGTTATGTTTGAGGCAGCGAAATATTATAAATTCCCCCAGACCTACAATTACTCGTAAAGCCACATGTCTGCGAATTATAACCGTAGTGTTTACTTAATCATGTGACATCCTTGACCGTTTAACGTAATTTTCATTGTTTTGTCATTCAGTTGCAAAATGCTGATAATGTAATAACAAGAAATGACACAGAACATGCAGATCAAAAACAACCATACTTGAAATTCAAATGGACAATTAAAGACAACGGGTTCAATAAACATTGGTGAACCGAGAGAGCAGGCATTTCCCTTAAGGTGAAGCACAGTCACCATGTACTTTTGTTTTTGATTTATTTGAATTTGATCAACTTAAGTTTCTTTCGTGACTAATTTAGAACATTTTAAATCTAAAGTAGCAGGGTTTTATCTTTAATGAAGAATATTTTTCAATTCTTAACCTTGGCCCTCATTAAAAAGCAGTTAAAGAACAAAGCAATTTCCCTCAAAGAGCGTGTCAAATGCCAAAGAAAAATTAGCCAAATATCAAAAATAGAACTTGCTCATTTTACGCGCAAGCTTATAATTAGGAGTCTTGGCAAATCTAAGACCACGTGAAAAAGTATTTCTTGAGTTCTTTAAGACTTCATATCAATAAATTCCGGTTTTTTTATTCTACTTTGGCACAATGACCACAGCTTGATGCATACAGCGGTTACAGTGGAGTTCTATGATTATAGATGTGGAGTTCTATGATTATAGATAGAATTACTTTTGTACATGTGCTGTAAGAAGTGCATATCAATTTTGAATATGAAGTACAAGTTGTTACGATTTGCTTATTTGCACTACATTTGCACTATGCACTTGTTACTTAGAGCGACATTTTAATATAAACATGATAAAGTGCAATATAATTTGCATCCCGACTGATCGACATTTTTATAGTATTCCAGAATTCTACCCCATAATCAAATTTTAACGACAAACTGAAAAATGACTATTTAGCAGTCCCTCAATGGCATTTTTAAAAAAAAAAAAAAAACTTGATAAAGTAGTAAAAAGGTACAAGTAGGCAACGATCAGGAAAAGGTGCAATCAGAAAAAGATTCCCACTCCAAAAACCGAGGTGGGAAAAAACTAAAACGTTTAGACTTGATAAAGTAGCTAATATAAAATAAGGCACCACCTTTGGCGCGACGCTCTGCTCCTATTGCGCCAATTATTTTAAAATCTGATAAGTTCCTCATCCTCACCCTGCCCCCACCCCCCCCCACCTGCCAGGTGTTTTGCGGATATGGGGAGAAGGTCGTTTATTTTCAGGGATCTGGGGAGCAAGCATTAACGTTTGGAGATTTAGGGCAATTAGGAAAACAATATTCTTTCAGAGAGCAGGCAATTAAAAGACCCACCGGGTAGGACCTTACCCAGATGATCAGGGACACACAAGGGCATGGGCCATAAAATTCTTCAGTTTTTCTTTTCTTTTCGACGTGAATATTTGTTGCTAGTCGCTACCCCGAATTCCGGTTCCAGCTGACGAAAGATTTTTTTCTATCAATGTATCTAGAACAGAATAGAACAGAACATTTTTACCACGTTCTACCATAAGAGCGACGCAGGAGCGGCGCTATAAATCTATCAATCTATCATGAGGAAGTACCTTTTAAAAGTGGTTAACACGATTTCTTTATATTTAGCATCGCCGGGTCCTTATAGGTCACTGGCCAGATATGGTTCCGCTCCCCCCCGGGGGGGGGGGGGGGCGGAATTTCGCAGACCATGATTTTCATATAGAAGTTTTTTTAAACATGTTAGCCCTCTGTAAAGTGTAGCGTAATCGTGTAACATCGAGTTACGTACGTTACCTACCGAAAAACTATTGAATTTAAATATGCCATAGAAATTAAAATAAACATTGCTCTATTGATCAAAACTGGGTTTCAAATAATAGCAGACATTCTTAGCTACTATATGAGACCTTTGATTTGGTTTCAAATAATAGCAGACATTCTTAGCTACAATATGAGACCTTTGATTTCCATGTCACTCTGTTACTGTGTAACATATGTAACATTTTTTCGCAAAAGTTCATCTTAAATGCATATGTGTAGCTAAGTTATCCTCTTGTGGTTCTGCGCCCCATAAGATGGAATTGCGTAGACCATGATTTACATATAGCCTGATATTTTAAAAGTTTTTTTTTGAAATATGTTAGCCCTCTGTAAAATGTAGCATGATCGTGTAACATCGAATTACGTACGTTACCTACCGAAAATCCAATTTTTACTGTTGAATTTAAATATGCCATAAAATTAAAATAAACATTATTTTATTGATCAAATAATAGCAAATATTCTAAGCTACAATATGAAATCTTTGACTTCCATGTCAGTCAGTCAGTCACAGTGTAACGTATGTAACATTTTGTCACAAATTACATTTTAAATGCATATGTGGAGCTAAGTTATCCTTTTGTGGTTCTGTGCCCCATTATAATTTTGTAGACCATGATTTTTATATACTCAAAACCAAAAGTAACTTTACACTATTCATTTCTAAATATATCTTCTGTCGTATTGAGTTGTAACAAAGTATCTATAGGAGTGTGTCTCTTACACGTGTCCGAGCATAATGCATGTAAAGCGGTCGATGTAACATAATCCTCTCGCGAGTTATCTGCGCTTTCATTAAAAGCAAAAAATGGCATTTTCGCACCAAATCAAAAGTTGACAAAAGATTTGAACACGCTGTGTCAAGGACCACTTATTGTCCGTCAAAAATACTGCCAGACATTTTTGCTCCGACATTTGGTTAGGTTTTTGCAGGCTCTTAAAATTACTTTGCATCGAAATTACCGCCCTTTGAAATAAACCAATAGTAAACTTTAGTGTTTGGAAGTGTTTGAAAAAACTTTGGAAAATAGTGTTACTGATCGTTCCAAGTCGATACTTCTGTGGTGGTTCTTTTTGTTTTATGTCTTGGTGTTTAAAATATTTTTGTGCTGTTGGCGCCTTATGTATGTTTGCAAAATTTTAGTTAAGTTAAGGTAACTGAGTGGCCACCTATTGGGAAAATAGCTGCTCATTCGGCTTACGAAATGTTTTCATGGTATAAGTACCTGATTGTTAGTTTGGTTTTTTCCCACCTTGGTTTTTGGAGTGGGAGTCTTTTTCTGATTGCGCATTTTCCTGATCTTTGCCTACTTGTACTTTTTTAACCATTTCTGAAAGCTGTTTCTTTCATTGTATCGAACCTTTTTTCATTGCGAATCGTTGGGACGTCAATTAAAATGTGTGGTAACAGTGACTGGTGAAAAAAATCCCATCAGTTCGAAAGAAGAATGATAAACAATTTGTAATGGGATTTTCCATTGGTCGCAAAAAGGGCTTTGGCCCTGAAAACATCACTCCTGTGTGTTGTTCGAGCAGGACAATTCAATACAATAGCATCTCTTAAAGACTTGGTTTTTAAACTTTAAAATTGTTAATTCATACAACTACAGTAACACACCAAAAGCGATGTGACTTGGAAAAACGTTATTTTGACCCCTTGCGTGTTTTGTAGGGGCTTGTGGCAGCATGCTTTCATTGAAATTCTTAATATTTCGCCTACCCTTATGCGTAATTGGTCGAACTTCAATACATATCAAACACTTTATAAATATAACACACCTATACCTGAAAATAAAAACTATCTACAAAAACAGTGTAAAGTTACTTTTGGCTTCGAGTATATAAGCCTGATGTCTAACATGTTAGCCCCCTGTAAAGTGTAGGGTTATCATGTTATATTGAATTACATACGTTACCTACCGAAAATCTAATTTTAATGTTGAATTTAAAAATGGAATAAAAATTAAAATGAACATTTTTCTTTTGATCAAAATGGGTTTCAAATAATAGCAGATATTCTTAGCTACAATATGAGACCTTTGTTTTTCATGTCAGTTTGTCATAGTGTAACGTATGTAACATTTTCACAAAATTCATTTTAAATGCATATGTGAAGCTATGTTATTCTTTTGTGGTCTTGCTCCCTATTAGAGGGAATTTTGTAGACCATGGTTTTCATATAGTCTGATGTCTTAAAAGGTGTTTGAAACATTTTTGCCATCTGTAAAGTGTAGCTTAATCATGTTACATCAAATTTCATATGTTACCTACAGAAAATCTATTTACCATTAAATTTAAAAATGCAATAAAAATCAAAATAAACATTCATCTATCAATCAAATCTGGCAGACATTTTGGCTACAATATGACACCTTTAATTTCCATGTCAGTTTGTCTGTGTGTAACATATGAAACATTTTTCAATTTAGGAAGACAAATCATGGTATTGATACTAAAGTATATTGATTTACCTTTCATCATCCTAAAAAACCTTTAGAACACTGCAGCATTATTTAGTGTTGTAGTTATTGGCTTATATACATATACATGTACAAATTAAAGACTCTCCAGGAGTCTTTTTCTATAATGTGTTGAATGAAGCAGTGCAACAAATAAGGATTGATTAGCATGCTACCATAATGCAAAAGGTAACATACGTAACACCAAAATACTTTTTTCTATTACTTAATCTAATAATTGAATGACATACACATCAGATTTCCATGTACACACAAAGCAATGGGAAAATATATAATGAAGTCTGCCGAACAAGTGCCACACACTGTACACGTTGTAACATATACAGCACATAGCAAATCTAAACGATATCAGTAACATAAGTAACATAATGGGAAAAAACTTTCTTGGTGTGAAAATGAAAAAGTGTTGAATTTCAGCATTTTATATGAGTCTATGGATTCATGGCCAACCTTTTTCATCTGTGTCAGCCTCGAACACCTCATCTAACAAATATGTCATTACCTTAATCAACAGTGATCATCAGCTGATCATCATCCTACTTGGCACTCGGGTTACAAAAAATCTCAACCAGTTGCCCAGGTTCAATTTTAAGAGCTTCCCTTTGTCCATCCATGCACATTCAATGTCCTCTCCTCACAGTTTTCACCCACTTAAATGTTTCGGAGTTCTTGGCGTTATGCATTTAAGCTAATTGACATGTGGGAGCAAGCTCAAATCAGTGTCATCTGAAACAGCACATTGATGGCACTATCACTTCTCGTAACCAAATTCATTGATGCTGTTGTATGCATTTTGACTATGGCAGCTTGCTGAAGACATGTTCGGCCAATTCTTCAAGTGAATCTGGAATTGGTTTTAAACTTTGGAGCTTTGCAGTTCTACTTGAACAGAGTCAGATGGTCTATTGTTACATGTTCTCTGCCCAGTTGAGTCCTCCGCCAAACCATCCATCATTAGTATTCATTTTATATTGACCATTCAAATCAGCACATTAGCTAACGGCCAATGACGGTTAGACAATAAGGGGGTTAGACAAATAAACCAACACATGCTTTTTACAGGTAAATATAGGTGCAAAAACACAATGTTTGTGAAAGGAAATAGGGGTAGGCGTGGTTATACCTTGCTGGCGGAGGAGTCAATTCCAAATTATGTAGGGGGTGGACTTACATGCCAGCCGTTGTTACAAGAGACCATGGTGCAGGACCTAGAGGATATGAAAGTTTCAGTTCGAGGTCAGCATCATGCTGAACTACAAGAAGCTCGCGCTGGCCAAAACATTCCTTTTAGCTTTAATCTGGGTTATCTGATTTTGGGAATGTATTACCTTCTTTGCGATTTGACATTCTGTAAAGTTTTTTTATTCAATTTATTGTGTTTCACTGGGTCATGAAATCCAGTGGATTTGTCAACTTGATAAAGTGTTCCATGGTGATTTTACCACTTTAGGGTGCTTTTAGCAGAGCTTGTGCCACATCCAGCTTTGCTGGATAACCTGATGTCAGATTGTCTAGTGGACTGGGAGTATCATCTAAGCAAAATAAGTGAATGAAGCTGGATAATGCACAAATGACATGCTTGACATATTGCTCACTACTTTATAGTTGAGTTTTTCCTTACAATGTCTTTCTAAATTGACACCTCATCATTACTCGTTCCAGTATGTTGTAATGTGGCTTCAACATACAGCGTAGTGCAGGTAGCGTTCTGATTGCCAGGTGTTGAAACTGTGCTGGTCATCACAAAAAGGGAATGCTGTTTGGTAATAAAATGGGTATCACACTGACATGCCAATGGTACATATGTCTCTAGATTTCCACTGTCATAAAGTTGATTCAACATTTTTGTTTGCTATTACTGCAGCTGCTGTTGTGCCATGTAGCGACCCTAAAAAGTCTACTGATACATCATCCATTGTTCAGATAATGTTCATTTTGGTCCTTTGAAATCAGCAAGGATATAGTGAGAAAGCAAAAAGTCTTATACGAGGACCGAATAACTAACTAAATGTTATGAACCACTGCAGAAGCTGAGGGTGAGGTTATGGCCATGTAAAACCGGTTTAAGCCCGCCAGTAACTTTGTGTTACTGATCGTTCCAAGTCGATACTTCTGTGGTGGTTCTTTTTGTTTTATGTCTTGGTGTTTAAAAACATTTTTTGTGCTGTTGGCGCCTTATGTATGTTTTCATATTTTTAGTTAAGGTAACTGAGTGGCCACCTATTGGGAAAATAGTTGCTCATTCGGCTTACTATATGTTTCATGGTATAAGTACCTGATTGTTGGTTTGGTTTTTTCCCACCTCGGTTTTTGGAGTGGGAATCTTTTTCTGGTTGCGCCTTTTCCTGATGTTTGCCTACTTGTACCCTTTTTTATCGGTCAAGATTCATTTTCTGTATATGGAACTAAAGTGAAATACTGTTACTTGTGAAAATTTAAACAGGATAATGGATGCAAAGACTAGTATTGACCAAGGGAGCCAAATATTTTAAATTTTGGTCAGAAGTTTGCCAAATCTAGAGGATCAATGAGGAGGCTTGAGCAGCCAAAACCGCGGTATGGCCCATCCCCTTTCTCACCTCTTAAAGGATCTGTTTTAATTTATTTATATTTACAGTTCTACCATAAAATTTTCTAATCAATGAAACAAAGATTGTGGATACTGCTTCAATGGGCACAATTCCACATTTTGTCATCAAAGATTACCATTTGTGTCAAAAACTGCTCAAAGCAAGTCCATGCAAGTCTATGAATCAAGTAAAACACTTCTAAAGTACATATACGTATAATATATGTCAATTTACAGTAACGTATGTAACGGCACATTGCCGTTAAATATGTCCTCATTGTTTTCAACAGTAATTTGTGCGATAATGCGACAATATTTACATTTTTATTGCAATCGCCCTAGATGAAAGTATCTTTCTTGATGTTCTTCATTCACGTGATCTAGATACCACGCCTATGGGCGGGGCGACGTCATAACCCATCCAGTGACGTTGTTCGTTTACTCTTGTTGTCGTGACGTTGGTCGCGTATCTCCATGACGTTAGGCGCGAAAATTTGACGTTTTGGCTGTTCCAAAATTACGTTAAGTGGGATTTAATGTCAAATACCATGAAAATGAACGGTGATATGCGCAATTAAAAATCTGATACTTGATTGATAATATAAAACGTAAATATAAGTATTGAAATTCAGATTTTAGCTTTCACTGGATGATGAAAAACATCAGCTGTTTTAATGTCTCCGAGAAGCCATTCGGGCTTCACAGACATTAAAACAGCCTAATGTTTTTCATCATCCAGTGAAAGCTAAAATCTGAATTTCAATCCTTAAATAATAATATTACTTGGTAAGAATAACATGGTGAAGTCTACTTGGTGAGCTCAGTTGCAACATAAACCATGCCTATTACATCTATCACATTTTAAAACAACATTGTAACACATGCTTATGAGCCCACAAATCAGAGTAAATATCATTGCAGAAGTAATTGTGTTTTTAAAATGCTGACCTTTGCAATTGAAAATAACTAAAACACATGTTCCTGCATTAAAAAGGATGAAAACATATATCTAGGTATCAATACCGTAT
This sequence comes from Rugalucina vietnamica, assembly GCA_964017185.1. NCBI lineage: Eukaryota > Metazoa > Mollusca > Bivalvia > Lucinida > Lucinidae > Rugalucina > Rugalucina vietnamica. The sequence continues at coordinate 4,195,369 of OZ024872.1, forward strand.
ATTGTAACGTACGTAACATGCCCTTATATATGTAACATACCTTGGATTAAAACAAATAATTTCAACGTCTAATTAGTGATGTTATGAGAACATTTAAGGTCAAAAGCAAACATGGAATTGGTTTTGAGGGTACCTGACCATTGACACCAAACGATCATTTAACGAAATTTGGGTAACGTATGTAATTTTGATGTAACACGGTAACGTGACACTTCTCAGAAGGCTAACATGTCTCATTTTGTGGCTTAGCTATTGCTCTATGAGGAAATTATAATGGCCAAAGTTCCCCCTGGGGGGAGGGGGTGTATAGCCATCCCAAGGACTATTACAACATAGACAGACTTTTATTTGATCATTTAATGTTAAATGAAAGTAAAATCACGGAAACTATCTTAATGCATCGAAGACACAGAAATAGCATTTAACTCCCCCGCATGTTTTCAATATAGACTTTTTGGACAACTTCTCATTACAAGTTTGTGGAATTAGAAAAAGCTCTCAGAGAATTTGTCTAATTATATCAAACACTATAGAACAATGTCGTAGATAATGATTTATTGCTTGGAGAAAATGCTACCTTTTCTATGCAGTTGATGTATATGTGCTTAGAGACTTAAATTACTCTGAAAGTAGCCTTAAATAAGCTCTAATCATCCAAAAATATAACAGAATGTAATAAGACAATGGTCCATTAAACCATAAATTGTAAGTTGCAAGTTTAGCAAGTTTACCCAGTTGCTTCTATCATTTTTGACAAGCTGTCGCCGCGAGTCGCCAACCGCAAAGACAAACTTGTTTTTCATACCGAGATCAGTAAAGTGAGTATGCACCCAACGTGCTTCCAACTGGTCAGTCCGATTACAAATGTGGTTTACTTTAGTTTCTCCATGCATGATGCCGCATCAACACCACACCAAACGCTTAGTCAGCACCATTTCTCTGTTCATTCCAACACCCACCTTAATGGAAGATATATTTGCTTTTGGACTCACCGGTACGATAATACGTTTTTAGTTGACATGAAAGCGATTTATTGGACCCTGGGTCTCGTTTAAATGGCATCTAGTAAAAACGGTTGTAATTTTGCAATGGATGCACGATCTATATTACTGCTGGAAACAAAGTTACAGGAATGATATTGACTTAAATACAACAATTTAAGTGCCATATTGTAGCAGTAAACTCGAAAAATCGTCATGATTTTCTTGCTTTTTGCTCTCAACATCGAGCGTTCGTAACCATAAAACGCCTGGACTACATAGGATGCAATACAAGAAGGTACAAGTAGGCATTGATCAGTAAAAAGCGCAATCCGAAAGAAATTAAGAAATTTCCACTCCAAAAATCGAGGCGGGAAAACCCGAATTGACAAGTACGTACTTATACATAGAGAACGTATCGTAAGCCGAGCAGCTTTTTCCCAATAGGCGGCTACTCAGTTACACGCGCGTTCGTAACCATAAAACGCCTGGACTACATAGGATGCAATATAAGAAGGTACAAGTAGGCAATGATCAGGAAAAAAGCGCAACCCGAAAGAAATTAAGAAATTTCCACTCCAAAAATCGAGGCGGGAAAACCCGAATTGACAATTACGTACTTATACATAGAGAACGTATCGTAAGCCGAGCAGCTATTTCCCAATAGGCGGCTACTCAGTTACACGAACTTAAAAATAAAACTATATGAAAAGGTACATTAGGTTCAAACAGCACAAAAATTCGACTCCAAAACATAAAACAAATAGAATCACAACAGAAGTATCGCCTTGGGACGATCAGTGTTATTTAACTACAGGGGGGGGGGGGAGGGGAGGGTCATAAACCGGTTTTACAGGGCCCTAACCTCACCCTCATCTTCTGCAGTGGTTCACAACATTTAGTTGTTCGGTCCTCGTGGTGAATCTCTAACTAGTCAATGAATCATCATGGACAAACAAATAAATCATGATAACCACCATGATGAATCAAAAACGAGGACACACCCGACGATGGAGATCCCGATATACCGATAGCCCAGCTGGAGAAGTTTGGCATTTATTTCGTGCGTTGAAGTCCGCAACATGATTGCAAACCTAATAAGTTGCGAAATATATTCACAATAACACGGCGAGGAATCACTAAGTACGTTACCACTGTTATACAGCTTTGACATGATTATTCCTTAGTTTTACCCTCACCATACTGTAGCCTTGCACAAACAGCTTAGTCCTGGAAACATTGGATCGTTTGGAAATGACTAGGAAAAAACATTACTAGGACTTTGTTTCTCGCTTTTAACAAACAAAACTGAGCATCTAAAGATATAAAAATGAAGGAAACTGAAAGCAATAATAATTTGATAATTAGCAACTCGTCTGTTGAATATCGGCGCCGTAATTTGAGATAACTAAAGGAAAACAGAAATTTTAATACAGGCAAATTTAATATGTTTACATAATTCTTTAAAACACCTGAGAGCGACTTGATAATCGCATAATGAACTTAAGATGTGGTAGAAAAGGAAGTAAACACATTTTGGTAATCTCAACAATGAATTAAGCCTAGGTTACATTTGCCCCGATCATCGTACGATTTTTCGGTCTGCGATTTTCTCTACGATTTTTAGACATCGTAGGAGATCGTGGGCTACGACGTATGTGTTAACAATTCATACGGGCATCGTGCGATTTTTTTTATCTGCCATTTGTCGACGTTCTCATACAAAAACGCAAGGCGATCGTACGACAGTCGTATGTCTCCGCAGATAGTATGTAGATATCGTACGGATCCCGTGCGTTGTCCGTACGGAGTCCCTATACGTTTTGATACAAAACGCAAGGAGGCCGCACGGTAGTCGTAGGGTCTCCGCAGATTGTTAGTGGATATCGTTCGGAGTCCCTTGGACTTCTGACTGATGCCTTGGTTACATTTGGCCTACGATTAGCTTGCGATGATCGTACGATGCCATTTTTTTGGCCCCACGATTCTACGACTTCCTACGGTCTCCGTAGCCTCTACGATCTTGTAATAGTCTGCACTATTACAAATTTTAAAATCGTTAACGTAGACCGTAGACACGTCGTACCTGGCATCATACGGGCACCGTACGGATACCCTGCTATAATCGAGCGGTCACCGCACGATTTTTTTATGATAATTTGGGAACAAAAATCGTACAGTGACCGTAGGGAGGCCGCAAGGGGTCATGCCTAGTAGGTTACATTTGCCCCGATCATTGTACGATTTTTTGGTCCGCGATTTCCCTTCGATTTTTTAAAAATCGAATGTGACCATGGGCTACGACGTAGGTGTTTACAATTCATACGAGCATCGTTCGATTTCTTGTTCTAGCTTTCTTCGATGTCCTGAGTCGGAACTGTTTGGAGATCGTTGGGATATCAAAGGGTCTCCGCACAGTGACACTTTAAGTTGAAATCGTACGGAGCCCGTGCGATGGCCGTGAGGAGTCCTTACGATTTCTTGCCGTCTCCCTACGATAGCCGTACGATGTTAGGTGTCCGTACGATTTAAAAAAAAAAAAAACTTGTGATATAACCGTACGGATGCCGCACGATCACCGATTATCTTATTATTTTAGTCCCCAAATTATTATAAAACCGTGCGGTGACCGCACGATCATCGCACGGTTTCCGTAAGGCGCCCGTACGATGATGCTACCTACGACGTGTCTACGGGCTACGGTCTTACGATTTTTAAAATTTGTAAAAGTGCAGACTACTACAAAATCGTAGAGGCTACGGAGATCGTAGGAAGCCGTAGGAAGTCGTAGGAAGCCGTAGGAAGCCGTAGAATCGTAGGGGCATCGTAGGGTCACCCTGCGGAGACCGCACGAAAATGCAAAAAGTGGCATCGTACGATCATCGCAAGTTAATCGTAGGGCAAATGTAACCTAGGCTTTAAAATTATAATTTTCTTCCGACGAGCGTTATGTTTGAGTCAGCGAAATATTAGAAATTGTCTCAGACCTACAATTAAAGAGTCAATTAAAGCCATATTTCTGCGAATTACAACCGTAGCGTACGCGTATACTTCTTTATGTGACATCCTTGACCGTTTTAAGGTACATGTAATCGGTTCAGTGTTTTGTCATTGAAGTACAAAATGTTGCATATTGTTAAAGTAATGCATGACAAGGAACTGACTAAAACAACACCCCTTGAAACCCAAACTGGAAATAAGATACAAGGTGCAATAAAACATTGGTGAACCGAGGGAGCAGGCATTTCCCATTAGGTGAGCCACCCCGTGGGAAAACCAACAATCTGCATTGGCGAAAACAAAGACGCAGATCAGCTTCGCGGTAACCGCGAAGCTGATCAGCGCCTTTGTTTTCGCTACTCGGATAGTACAATTCCTCCTCTACTTAACATCAAAATTTCAAGCTTCTAGCTTATTTCTGTGCTTGTACAGCCCGGTTTGTGTCGGACCTGTTCGGAAACCACATTGTTGGTCTTTCCACGAGGCGGCTCAGGTGATGTACTGTAGTAATGTATTTTTCTTTTCATTTGAATTTGATCGACTCTAAGTTTCTGTCATGGCTAATTCAAAACTGTTTAAATCTAAACGGTAGCTGCATTCTGTCTTTAATGAAGCACCTTCTCAATTCTTAACCTTGTTCCTCATTAAAAAGCCGTTAAGAACAAAGCAATTTACCTCAAAGAACGTGTCAAATGCCAAAGAAAATTAGCCAAATATCAAAATAGAACTTGCGCATTTTACGTGCAAGCTTATAATTAGGAATCATGGCAAATCGAAGACCACGTGAAAAAGTATTTCTTAAGTTCTTGAAGACATTCCGGTTTTTATCCGACTTTGGCACATAGGTGATAATCAATGACCACAGCTTGTCGCTTACAGTGATTACATTGGAGGTAGTCTAAACTTTATTTCTTTTGTATACATGTAACAATCAACGAGGTAGATGGTTAATGATAGAATTACTTTTGTGCACGTGTTTTAAGAAGTGCATATTAATTTTGAACACAATGTTCATTGTACACTATATGATACACCATGTATTTGTTAGAGCGATATCTGAATATAAGTGCATTACAATTTGCATCCCTACTAATTGACATTTTTGTTCTAAAACTCCGCATCATTATGAAATAATGACAAACTGAGGACATTTTCTGTTACAAAGCTTGTTAATACAATCTTTTATTTTTAATGGCAGTAGCTAAAATCTATTATAATGAAGTACCTTTTAAAAGTGGTTAACACGATTTCTTTTTATTTAGCATCGGGTCCTTAAATCATAGACTGACTTTTATTTAATTATTTAATGTTTAATGAAAGTAAAATCAAGGAAACTACCTTAACGCATCGAAGACACAGAAATAGCAATTGAGCCACCTCATGGGAAAACCAACAATCTGCATAGGCGAAAACAAAGGCGCAGATCAGCTTCGCAGTAACTGCGAAGCTGATCAGCGCCTTCGTTTTCTCTACACGGATAGTACAATTCCTCTACTTTCTAAATCCAAAATTTCCAGTCACTAGCTATCCTCTGTGATAGTACAGCCTGGTTTGTGTCGGACCTGTTCAGAAACCACAATGTTGGTTTTCCCACGAAGTGACTCCCCCGCATGTTTTCAATATAGACATTTTGGACAATTTCTCATTACAAGTTTGTGGAATTAGACAAAGCTCTCTGAGAACAATGTCGTAGATAATGATTTATTGCTTGGAGAAAATGCTACCTTTTCTAAGCAGTTGTTGTATATGTGCTTAGAGACTTAAATTTCTCTGAAAGTAGCCTTAAATAAGCTCACATCATCCAAAAATATAACAGAATGTAATAAGACAATGGTCCATTAAACCATAAATTGTAATTTTCAGCCTGAAAATGACCTGGAAATCGATGGAAAATACGTTTCAATGCCAGAAATTGACCAGCTAATACGGGATATATGTCGACTATCTGCTTGATCAATTTTTTGACCTAGTAACATTTCCCGCTACAATTCTTAAAAGGTCGGACAAAAAATTAAAATGATCAAAACATTTCAATGAAGCCCAGCGTTTGACCAACCAGTACATTCAATTGATGCCTAAACCAATACAGCATCATTCTATAAAACATGACACCGGACGATATATTCAAACATGAAACATTTTTGAAACTTTCGATCCGATATGACTGAAAATAAAAGTTAAAACCATGTATAATTCAACGCATTTTTGACACTTAAAGCCACTGATTAACCTGCAGTGTCTTCGAATCCAGTTTGTTATACTGTGTGCAAAAACATTAGCGCCAGTGTGTTCCAAAATTGGAAACGAAAACGGTTGAAGATTCGAAACTGTATATTCTATATACGGAATTGTTGTGCATAATTTCATGACAAAAAGGTTAAAGTAGACAATAATCAGGAAATGGCGCGATCAAAATGAAATTCACAAGTAGGCAATGGTCAGGAAATGGCGCAATCAGAAAGATATTCCCACTCTATAAACCGAGGGGTGGGAAAAAAACAAAATGACACTAAGGTACTTATACAAAGAAAAACATATCATAAGCCGAGTGAGCAGCTATTCCCCAATAGGCGGCCACTCACCTACCCGAACTGAACTAAAAATATGAAAACGTACATAAGGCTCAAACAGCACAAAATTCGACTCCAAAACACAAAACAATTAGAACCACAACAAAAGTATTGCCTTGGAACGATCCGAGTAATATAAAATTACTTGGGGGGGGGGGGGGGGCTCAAACCGCTTTTACAGGCGCCTAACCTCACCCTCATCTTCTGCAGTGGTTCACTACATTTAGTTAGTTGTTCGGTCCGCGTGGTGAATCTCTAACAAGTCAATGAATCATCAAGGACAAACGAATAAATCATGATAATCACCCTGATGAATCAAAAACGAGGACTCAACAGATTCAGTAAGCTGCCCGACGATGAAGACCCCAGGGCGTCGAATAACTTACTGAAACACGGGGCAAAAGAAAAACACCAGTTGAACCCCGGTGCCATCATAGAGTCTGGCACTCGAACCGCCGGCCTGCAATTAAAGAAGGCAGCATAGTTATCAACCATGATTGGGTTAAAACTAAACAGACAACCGCATAACATTTATATTATATCCTATACGTTTGTAACGATTTAATGATTCAAAAATATTTTGAAGGCCTTACAAGTTTCTGTTGATATTTTTAAGGTAATGTGTCTGAGTACTTTTGAGTCCAGACACTGTGATTGGTTGTATCAATTGACAATTATTATTGTAATGCAGACACGATTGCTCAATGAAAATTGTCATTGTCATTGTCGTTGTCAAATGTTTTACCATATTCATTGACAATACCTGTTATATGGTCATATTTCTTAGTTTTATCACTTTCATATGCGTTGCCGATAATTGTCAAAATCATCAGTTTTATTATTTGCATCGGTATTGTTCTTATTACAGTTTCCTGACCAGTTTCAGTGAGCCACATCGTGTGAAGCTCTGTTTTCAGCATTTGCCATCTTAACTTATATAAGCATTTTCCCTTCTTATGTGTTCATCGCCGACTGATGCTATACTGGAAAGTTCCAGCCCATGGTTATTGACTATAGTTGGTCTCTGGTCCGTTGGCGTCTTGCCCATGCTGATCAGAAAGACATTGAAGGCTCCGAGGTTAAAGTGGCAAACGTTTGATGATATGAATGCTGAATGGTATAACAGAAGTTTTTAATAAGCGCACACTGAGCGATTCAATATATATACGGGAACTGGTCATTTCAATATCCTTTCAATGTGTTATTTTGGGCGAAAGAACGCAACATAATCACACCTCCGCATCATCACTTAAATGAGCCACCGCATTAGAAAACCAACAATTTGCTTAGGCGAAAACAAAGCCGCAGATTAGCTGTGCAGTAACTCATTGTCTGTCTGAATCTAGCGCATGAATTTCTGATATCTGAAGTCGCAAGTTTAACGTGCTTCCGACTGGTCAGTCCGATTACAAACGTGGTTTACTTTAGTTTCTCTATGCCGCATCAACACCACACCAAACGCTTAGTCAGCACCATTTCTCTGTTCATTCCAACACCCACCTTGGAAGATATATTTGCTTTTGGACTCACCGGTACGATAATACGCTTTTAGTTGACATGAAAGCGATTGATTGGACCCTGGGTCTCGATTAAATGGCATCTAGTAAAAACGGTTGTAATTTTGCAATGGATGCACGATCTATATTACTGCTGGGAACAAAGTTACAGGAATGATATTGACTTAAATACAACGTGTGTGCAATTTAAGTGCTATGTTGTAGCAGTAAACTCGAAAAATCGTCATGATTTTTTGCTTTTTGCTCTTAACATCGAGCGTTCGTAACCATAAAACGCCTGGACTACATAGGATGCAATATAAGAAGGTACAAGTAGGCAATGATCAGGAAAAAGCGCAATCCGAAAGAAATTAAGAAATTTCTACTCCAATTAGATTCATTTAATGTAAGGAAACATGTAAGCTCTGTCATTGATATGTCCGAAAATGCTTTGCTGTTTCGAGGCAAGAATAAATCAGTTGTGTCACTCGAATGATTCTACAAGTTAACTTTATAAACCATTAGCTGAAAAACACAAGTGCCGTAAGTATTCCAATTGATTTCAAGTGTGAACATAGAAGAATTTTGCAGATCATAGTGCACGCCGATTTTGCAAACTCGGCTTTGTTTATTTTCACGAGAGCAAAACATGTGATACTTACGGTCCAAGGGCAGAGGATGTGGAACGTCGCATTCGTAACGATCTCGCCGACGCATACGAAACTTCATAATAACATGCATTAACATTCCACGTCGCATCAATAATCACGATTAACAGTGGGTTCCCCGTGAATGAAGGAGTGCTTGACCAACCAGTACGTTCAATGGATGCTTAAACCAATACAGCATCATCGCGAAGTCTTGTTCTATAAAACATGACACCGGACGATATAGGATTCAAACATGAATTCGATCCGATATGACTGAAAATAAAAATGCTGATATGGACTTTAAACCATGTATAATTCTACGCATTTTTGACACTTAAAGCCACTGATTAACCTGCAGTGTCTTTCGAATCCAGTTTGTTGTACTGTGTGCAAAAACATTAGCGCCAGTGTGTTCCAAAATTGAAAACAAAAACGGTTGAAGATTCGAAACTAAGCAAATCACTGTATAATTGTTGCGCATAATTTCATGACAAAAAGGTAAAAGTAGACAATAATCAGGAAATGGCGCGATCAAAATGAAATTCACAAGAAGGCAATGGTCAGGAAATGGCGCAATCAGAAAGATATTCCAACTCTATAAACCGAGGGGTGGGAAAAACAAAATGACACTAAGGAACTTATACAAAGAAAAACATATCGTAAGCCGAGTGAGCAGCTATTCCCCCAATAGGCGGCCACTCAGTTACCCGAACTGAACTAAAAATATGAAAACGTACATAAGGCTCAAACAGCACACAAATTCGACTCCAAAACAAAAAAACAATTAGAACCACAACAAAAGTATCGCCTTGGAACGATCAGTAAGATAAAATTACAGGGGGGGAGGCCTAACCTCACCCTTATCTTCTGCAGTGGTTCACAACATTTAGTTAGTTGTTCGATCCGCGTGGTGAATCTCTAACTAGTCAATGAATCATCAAAGACAAACGAATAAATCATGATAATCACCCTGATGAACCAAAAACGAGGACTCAACAGATTCAGTAAGCTGTCTGACGATGGAGATCCAAAGGCATCGAATAACTTACTGAAACACGGGGCAAAAACACCAGTTGAACCCCGGTGCCATCATAGAATTTGGCGCTCGAGCCGCCGGCCTGCAATTAAAGAAGGCAGCATAGTTATCAACGATGATTGGGTTAAAACTAAACATGCAGACAACCGCATAACATTTATATTATATCCTATCCGTTTGTAACGATTTAATGATTCAAAAATATTTTGAAGGCTTCACAAGTTTCTGTTGACATTTTTAAGGTAATGTGTCTAAGTACTTTTGAGTCCAGACACTGTGATTGGTTGTATCAATTGACAATTGTTATTGTAATGCATATATGACACGATTGCTCAATGAAAATGGAATAACAATATATGTTTTACCATATTCATTGACAATACCTGTTATATGGTCATATTTCATAGTTTTATCACTTTCATATGCGTTGCCGATAATTGTCAAAATCATCAGTATTATTATTTGCATCAGTATTGTTCTTATTACAATTTCCTGACCAGTTCCAGTGAGCCACATCATGTGAAGCTCTGTTTTCAGCATTTGCCATCTTAACTTATAAGCATTTTTCCTTCTTATGTTTTCATCGTCGAATGTTGCTATAATGAAAAGTTCCAGCCCATGGCTATTGACTGTGGTTATTGACTGTAGTTGGTCTCTGGTCTGTTGGCGTCTTACCCATGCTGATCAGAAAGGCATTGAAGGCTCCTAGGTTAAAGTGGCAAACGTTTGACGTTTGATGATATGAATGCTGAATGGTATAACAGAAGTTTTTAATAAGCGCACACTGAGCGATTCAATATATATACGGAAACTAGTCATTTCAATATCCTTTCAATGTGTTATTTTGGGCGAAAGAACGCAACATAATCACACCTCCGCATCATCACTTAAATGAACCACCGCATGAGAAAACCAACAATTTGCATAGGCGAAAACAAAACCGCAGATTAGCAGTGCAGTAACTGCACAGCTGATCAGCGCCTTTGTTTTTGCTGCACGGATAGTACAAAAAGCATGTGAAAAGAATGTCACACATTGTATTGTTGTAGATGTCACAAAGCCACAAAGAAGATAGAAGCTGGTCACTATTATCGTTGATGACACAATATACATGTTTAGGCTGCACCGAATGTTTAAACAATGTTCAACGCATACGAAAGAGAAGAACGATAGATTTAGCTCGCGTCCGCTCATTGTCTGTCCGAATCTAGCGCATGAATTTCTGAAGTTGCAAGTTTAGCAAGTTTACCCAGTTGCTTCTATCATATTTGACAAGCTGTCGCCGCGAGTCGCCAACCGCAAAGACAAACTTGTTTTTCATACCGAGATCAGTAAAGTGAGTATGCACCCAACGTGCTTCCAACTGGTCAGTCCGATTACAAATGTGGTTTACTTTAGTTTCTCTATGCCGCATCAACACCACACCAAACGCTTAGTCAGCACCATTTCTCTGTTCATTCCAACACCCACCTTAATGGAAGATATATTTGCTTTTAGACTCACCGGTACGACAATACGTTTTTAGTTGACATGAAAGCGATTTATTGGACCCTTGGTCTCGATTAAATGGCATCTAGTAAAAACGGTTGTAATTTTGCAATGGATGCACGATAGATTACTGCTGGGAACAAAGTTACAGGAATGATATTGACTTAAATACAACAATTAAAGTGCCATGTTGTAGCAGTAAACTCGAAAAATCGTCATTATTTTCTTGCTTTTTGCTCTTAACATCGAGCGTTCGTAACCATAAAACGCCTGGACTACATAGGATGCAATATAAGAAGGAACAAGTAGGCAATGATCAGGAAAAAGCGCAATCCGAAAGAAATTAAGAAATTTCCACTCCAAAAGTCGAGGCGGGAAAACCCGAATTGACAATTAGGTACTTATACTTAGAGAACATATCGTAAGCCGAGCAGCTATTTCCCAATAGGCGGCTACTCAGTTACACGAACTTAAATAAAACCATGTGAAAACGTACATTAGGTTCAAACAGCACAAAAATTCGACTCCAAAACATAAAACAAAAAGAATCACAACAGAAGTATCGCCTTGGGATGATAAGTGTTATTTAACTACAGGGGGGGGGGGGGGTCTTAAACCGGTTTTACAGGGCCCTAACCTCACCCTCATCTTCTGCAGTGGTTCACAACATTTAGCTGTTCGGTCCTCGTGGTGAATCTCTAACTAGTCAATGAATCATCATGGACAAACAAATAAATCATGATAACCACCATGATGAATAAAAAACGAGGACACATATTCGGTAAGCTGCCCGTCCATGGAGATCCCGATATACCGATAGCCCAGCTGGAGAAGTTTGGAATTTATTTCGTGCGTTGAAGTCCGCAACATGATTGCAAACCTAAGAAGTTGCGAAACATATTCACCATAACACGGCGAGGAATCTTTAAGTACGTTACCACTGTTATACAGCTTTGAAATGATTATTCCTTAGTTTCCCCTCACCATACTGTAGCCTTGCACAAACAGCTTAGTCCTAGAAACAGTGGATCGTTTGGATGACTAGGAAAAACATTACTAGGACTTTGTTTCTCGCTTTTAACAAACAAAACTGAGCATCTAAAAGCATCTAAAGATGTAAAAACGAAGGAAACTGAAAGCAATAATAATTTAATAATTAGCAACTCGTCTGTTGAATATCGGCGCCGTAATTTGAGATAACTAAAGGAAAACAGAAATTTTAATACAGGTAAATTTAATATGTTTACATAGTTCTTTAAAACATCCGAGAGCAACTTGATAATCACATAATGAACTTAAGATGTGGTAGAAAAGGAAGAAAATAATTCTAGCTCTTGTACTACTACTGAACTTTCTAAATTATTAACTTCCTGTCTTACTGCTATCAAATCTCATGTTATAAGATACTGTGAGACAGTGTATGAAACTTCAAATAAAAATTGGTTTTGGTCAATAAAACATTCTGGTGAGGTGCTCAGTAAATTGAAGTGTAGAGGGTTCCGTGCGACAAGCTTCTCCACGTATGATTTTTCTACTCTGTATACAACATTACCACATAATCTAATTAAAGAAAAACTTCTGGATTTGATAGAGTGGACCTTCAAAAGGGCATTAAAAAACTATGGTTCACTTTATTTGGCATGTAATGACAGAAAGGCTTTTTAGCTCACCTGAGCCGTCAGGCTCACAAGGTGAGCTTATAGGATGGCCATGATCCGGCGTCCGTCCGTCCGTCGTCCGTCCGTCGTCCACCATTTTCAAAGATCTTCTTGGCCAATCAAAGCCAAATTTTACATGAAGCATCTATGGGAAGGGGGAACCAATGTGTATATAAATAATCCAGGTCACATGACCAAGATGGCCGCCATGCCCATATATGGTAAAAACCCTTCAAAAATCTTCTTCTCCGGAACCACTGGACCGATTTCAACCAAACTTGGCATGAAGCATCGATGACTCAAGTACTACAATGTGTATATAAATCACGACCTTGCGGTGACCTTGACCTATTTTACGGCAAGGTCAACATAGGTCGCCTTTGCATTTGAATGGGAAAAATTGTTAAATCGTCATTTAAAGGAAAAATCTTGCAGAAAATGAGCAGTAGGACTGAATATTAATGATTCTGAAAAAAAAATTGGGCACCAGGGGCTAATCCGCCCCCACCCCGGGGCAATATACATGTATATTATCATAATATTCAAACATCTTCTTCTCTGAAACCGCTTGGCCAATCAAAGCCAAATTTTACATGAAGCATTTATGGGAAGGGGGAACCAATGTATATATAAATAATCCAGGTCACATGACCAAGATGGCCGCCATGCCCATATATGGTAAAAACCCTTCAAAAATCTTCTTCTCCAGAACCGGTGGACCGATTTCAACCAAACTTGGCATGAAGTATCGATGGCTCAAGCACTACAATGTGTATACAATTCATGACCTTTTCATGACCTTGACCTATTTTACGGCAAGGTCAACATAGGTCGCCAATGCATTTGAATGGGGAAAACTTTTAAAATGTAATTTAAAGTGAAAGTCTTGCAGGAAATGGGAAGTAGGACTGAAAATTAATGATTCTGAAAAAAATTGGACCCCAGGGGCTCATGTGCCCCCACCCCGGGGCAATATACATGTATATTTCCATAATATATATTCAAACCTCTTCTCCTCTGAAATCGCTTGGCCAATCAAAGCCAAATTTTATGTGAAGCATCTATAGAATTGAGGAATCAATGTGTATATAAATAATCTAGGTCACATGACAAAGATGGCCGCCATGCCGATATATGGTAAAAACCCATCAAAAATCTTCTTCTCTGAAACCAATAGACTGATTTCAAGGAAACTTGGCGTGAAGCATCGTTGGCTAAAGTACTCCAATGTATATATAAATCATGACCCTGTGATGACCTTGACCAAGTTTATGGCAAGGTCAACATGGGTTGCCTATGCATTTGAATTGGGAAAACTGTTAAAATGTCATTTGAAGGGAAAAGCCAGCAGGAAATTGGCAAATGGACAGAATATTGAAGATTCTGAAAAAAGAAAATGGCCCAAGGGCTTCATCTGCCCCTGCACTGGAGTTAAATACCATAATATTCAAACATGTTTATTGGTATATGCAGCAGATCTCAGGTGAGCGTTTACAGGACCATTGGTCCTCTGGTTTCACTTCCTCTGACCAAAGTCGGTATACACTTTGGTCATGTCAGAATGTGTGCGACGCCTTGTCCTATCTCCTTGATAATATTTATATTAGATTTGGGACCAAGTTATACAGACAAATTGTTGGAATTCCGATGGGTACAAATTGCGCACCTCTCGTAGCTGATTTATTTTTATACTGCTACGAAAGAGATTTCATGGATTCTCTTAACCATGATAATCAAGCTGATGTTATCGAGGCGTTCAATTCCACTTCTAGGTACCTCGATGACCTTTTGAACAATGACAACCCTTATTTTGAAGGTATGGTCAATCAAATTTATCCATCTGAACTACAGTTGAACAAAGCCAATATCTCGGATAAATCAGCTACGAGAGGTGCGCAATTTGAAGTTTTTCTTTAATTAGCTTATGTGGTAAAGTTGTATACAGAGTAGAAAAATCATATGTGGACAAGCTCGTCGCACGGAACCCTCTACACTTCATTTTATTGAGCACCTCACCAGAATTTTTTATTGACCAAAACCAATTTTTATTTGAAGTTTCATACACTGTCTCACAGTATCTTATAACATGAGATTTGATAGCAGTAAGACAGGAAGTTAATAATCTAGAAAGTTCAGTAGTAGTACAAGAGCTAGAATTTGCAATAAATCTAGCTTTGTATGGTCTTTTGTGAAGCTTAAGCCTAGGTTACATTTGCCCCGATCATCGTACGATTTTTCGGTCTGCGATTTTCTCTACGATTTTAGACATCGTAGAGGATCGTGGGCTACGACGTATATGTTAACAATTCATACGGGCATCGTGCGATTTTTTGATCTGCCCTTTGTCGACGTTCTCATACAAAAACGCAAGGCGATCGTACGGCAGTCGTATGTCTCCGCAGATAGTACGTAGATCCCGTGCGTTGTCCGTACGGAGTCCCTATACGTTTTGATACAAAACGCAAGGAGGCCGCACGGTACTCGTAGGGTCTCCGCAGACTGTTAGTGGGTATCGTACGGAGTCCCTTGGACTTCTGACTGATGCCTTGGTTACATTTGGCCTATGATTAGCTTGCGATGATCGTACGATGCCATATTTTGCATTTTCGTGCGGCCTCCGCAGGGTGACCTTACGATGTCCCTACGATTCTACGACTTCCTACGGTCTCCGTAGCCTCTACGATCTTGTAATAGTCTGCACTATTACAAATTTTAAAATCGTAAGACCGTAGTCCGTAGACACGTCGTAGGGCATCATACGGGCACCGTACGGATACCCTGCGATAATCGAGCGGTCACCGCACGATTTTTTATGATAATTTGGGAACAAAAATCGTACAGTGATCGTAGGGAGGCCGCAAGGGGTCATGCCTAGTAGGTTACATTTGCCCCGATCATTGTACGATTTTTCGGTCCGCGATTTCCCTACGATTTTTTAAAAATCGAATGTGATCATGGGCTACGACGTAAGTGTTTACAATTCATACGGGCATCGCTCGATTTCTTGTTCTAGCTTTCTTCGATGTCCTGAGTCGGAACAGTTTGGAGATCGTAGGGAAATCATGGGTCTCCGCACACTTTAATTTGAAATCGTACGGAGCCCGTGCGATGGCCGTGAGGAGTCCTTACGATTTCTTGCGGTCTCCCTACGATAGCCGTACGATGTTAGGTGTCCGTACGATTTTAATAAACTTGTGATATAACCGTACGGATGCCGCACGATCACCCTAAAGGTCTACGATTATCTTATTATTTTAGTCCCCAAATTGTCATAAAACCGTGCGGTGACCGCACGATCATCGCAGGGTTTCCGTAAGGCGCCCGTACGATGATGCTACCTACGACGTGTCTACGGGCTACGGTCTTACGATTTTTAAAATTTGTAAAAGTGCAGACTACTACAAAATCGTAGAGGCTACGGAGATGGTAGGAAGCCGTAGGAAGTCGTAGGAAGCCGTAGGAAGCCGTAGAATCGTAGGAGCATCGTAGGATCACCCTGCGGAGACCGCACGAAAATGCAAAAAATGGCATCGTACGATCATCGCAAGTTAATCGTAGGGCAAATACAATACAATACAATACAATTAAGTTTATTGACATGAAACATATTACAATGCTTTTCGCCAATAAAACAAAGAAAAAAGAGAGTGGTAACATACAAACATGGTTAACAAGAAGCAATAATACACAATTATGATATAAGTTATTGCAAGTACATGCATTTAATCAGGTAAATCGAATGAATATACCATCATACTATGTTCCTAAATTTCGTCTGTTAAATGCAAAGTATATATATTTGGAAAGATTATTCATTAATATCCTAGATTTGGATTGAAGAATGCTTTTGAATTTAGGTATGGTGGGCCAACTACAGTAGTAGGCTGGAAGATATTTCCTTCGAAGGTCAATATAGAACGGACATGCAAAAAGAAAATGAAACTCATTCTCAACGACATTCAAGTTACAAAAAGCACATATTCTTTCATGTCTAGCAATTCTAGGCCGAGGATATCTCCCTACTTCAATAGCAAGAGAGTGCGAACTTAATCTGAAACGACTTAACGCAAATTTATATTTAGTTTGTTTAATAGTGTCAATGTATGGTTCCAGTACGGTGTCTTCTTTAAATATACAGTATGAATCGAGCTTTGAGGACGTGTTTATTGACATCATCATATCTTGATTTGCTTGGTCAAAAAGTCTCTCCTTTATTTCATTAAATGTCAGGTTATCAAGGACTTGGTTTTCAAATACGTATGCAAAACCTAGCGACTCAAGTAAGCATTTTACCTGATACGCCCAGTTTGTATTATTATAATTGCGGCCATTCAATGCATCGTTATACAAATGTAACCTAGGCTTTAGGTAACCAATACATCGTAGGAAGTTTGTCTTGGCCTTCACTGACACAAACAGAAAAGTTAACAGGTAAATCGCTTAAGTGGGCATTAACTACAGACATTTCATCAGTATCTGTCTCGAGATAAGCCCTGGTACCATCAAGCTTCTGTTTTAAGGTGTTAACGTAGTGAAGCCTACAAACAACAACAACATTGTTTGCGGCTTTGTCTGCCGGAACCAAGACATACTTTCTGTGAAATTCTTGGATACCCTGCTTCAAATGCCTAAATGACGATTTAGGTTTAGGAGGTAAAACATTAGTATTTTGTGAATAAAACTTTATACGTTTATCCACGATAGTGAAGATACTTCTTTTCCATTCTTTAAGAGCATTATCCTCAACACCCTCTCGTTTACACCATCGATTACCGAAATCATTCAATGCAGATGCAATCTCCTCTCTACATTTGTCGAAATTGATGTAGGAAGGGAATCTATATTTCGGACCTTTAGAAACAATTTTGCGAATTCTAGAATCCGAAATTATTTTTAAATTTCCAGTAACTATATGTCCGGCTGGTTGATAAACAAATTTTGAATCTTTACAATCTCAAGACTTAGGAGTATTTGCATGGATATCAAGATCAGAAACAAGTTTATTGAAATTAAAACTAGTATTTCTGATTGGTTTATTATATTTGTAACAAATAATAGGAGGTTCTGAATTTTTGAAGTACGTAGGTATAGAATGTATCACTGATTTATCCTGGAATATGCTTGGTAAATCAATAAAGTCAATTCCTTTATTAATGAAAAGAATTTTAATAAAACTTCTAATGTGATTAGATTCGGAATCGATAAATGGACGAAGAGCATGCTGAGTATAACATCCTGTTAACAGTGCAGCGTCATACATTTGGTGATTTCTATCGTAAAATTTATTAGCCTCTGTGTCCAAGGAACGTAATACAGCAATAGGTAGAGAACTAAGATAAGACAGCATTGGATGCCGACCGTGAATCCTTAGTTTAACAGCTAAATCATCAAGGGAGGCTTTTAATTCCACATTTAGGTACCTCGATGACCTTTTGAACATTGACAACCCTTATTTTGAAGGTATGGTCAATCAAATTTATCCACCTGAACTTCAGTTGAACAAGGCCAATATCTCAGATACCGAAGCCCTCTTTTTAGATCTACATCTTTCTGTTGCAAATGGGTTTGTTTCTTCTAAAATTTATGATAAGCGCGATGACTTTGGTTTTGATATAGTAAATTTTCCTTTTTTGGATGGTGACGTTCCTCGTCGTGCTTCTTATGGTGTTTACATTTCGCAACTTAATAGGTTTGCTAGAGTCTGCAATCATGTTACAGACTTCAACGCTCGAAATAAATGTTTGACGGCGGGGCTTCTCCAACAGGGCTATCGGTATCATAAGCTTCGAAAAACCTTTTCTAAATTTTATCGTAGACACTATGAATTGATTTCCAAATATAATGTTGGGTTAAAGACGCTTTTAAGTGAGGGCCTTTCGGAACCTGAATTTTATAGTGACTTAGTTTACAAATTTAAGAAACTTATAGGAATTAATGATTTTTCTTTTCAGTTCAGAAAAATCATAACACGTTACAGACGTACAGGTTATAACTTGAATGTTATGCGACAGTCTGCATGCTTAGTTTTTAACCCAATCATGGTTGATAACTATGCTGCCTTCTTTAATTGCACGCCGGTGGGTCGGGCGTCAGACTCTATGATGGCCCCGACTTAAAGCTATTCATTTTAGTTGGTTGGGGCCGGAGCTTCTTGTCTGTTTCTTGGCCCACCGGGGTCCAACTGGTGTTTTTCTTTTGCTCCGGAGTTATAGGTTATTCGGCGCCAAGGGATCTCCATCGTCGGGCAGCTTACTTAATCTGTGAGTCCTTGTTTTTGATTCATCAGGATGTTTATCATGATTTATTTGTTTGTTCTTGATGATTCATTGACTAGTTAGAGATTCACCACGAGGACCGAAGAACTTACTAAATGTTATGAACCACTGCAGAAACTGAGGGTGAGGTTAGGATCCTGTAAAACCGGTTTAAGCCCGCCAGTAACTTTGTGTTACTGATCGTTCCAAGGCGATACTTCTGTGGTGGTTCTTTTTGTTTTATGTCTTGGTGTTTAAAAAATTTTTGTGCTGTTGGCGCCTTATGTATGTTTTCATATTTTTAATTAAGTTAAGGTAACTGAGTGGCCACCTATTGGGAAAATAGCTGCTCATTCGGCTTACGATATGTTTCATGGTATAAGTGCCTGATTGTTAGTTTGGTTTTTTTCCCACCTCGGTTTTTGGAGTGGGAATCTCTTTCTGATTGCGCCTTTTCCTGATATTTGCCTACTTGTACCTTTTTCTTTAATTATGGCAATCTCAACAATGAATTGAAATTATAATTTTCTTCCGACGAGCGTTATGTTTGAGTCAGCGAAATATTAGAAATTGTCTCAGACCTACAATTAAAGCCATATGAGCCGTCTCGTGGGAAAACCAACAATGTGGTTTCCGAACAGGTCCGACACAAACCGGCCTGTACAATCACAGAAGATGGCTAGAGACTGGAAATTTTGGATTTAGAAAGTAGAGGAATTGTACTATCCGAGTAGCGAAAACAAAGGCGTTGATCAGCTTCGCAGTTACTGCGAAGCTGATCTGCGCCTTTGTTTTCGCATATGCAAATTGTTGGTTTTCCCATGAGCGGCTCATATTTCCCATGAGCGGCTCATATTTCTGCGAATTATAACCGTAGCGTGTACTTTTTTATGTGACATCCTTGGCCGTTTTAAGGTACATGTTATGTTCAGTGTTTTGTCATTGAAGTACAAAATGCTGCATATTGTTAAAGTAAAGCATGACAAGGAACTGACACCCCTTGAAAACCAAACAGGAAATAAAATACAAGGTGCAATAAAACATTGGTGAACCGAGGGAGCAGGCATTTCCCATGAGGTGATGTACTGTAGTAATGTATTTTTCTTTTCAATTGAATTTGATCGACTTTAACCCATATTCGACGAATGGATTTTTCCATCATTATCATATAGAAGAGTCCACTTTCAATTTTAGGGGCGTTAGGAGTGATATTGAATTTTTATCCCATTTTTCGATGAATTTTCGTTAAGCTAACAGAATAGCCCCAGATGGGACGCCGCGTTCTGCGGCGTCACATCTGGGGCTATACTGTTTGCCTATGTCCCATAAAAGGGACGCCAGGCTTTAATGAGTTAAGTTTCTGTCATGGCTAATTCAAAACTGTTTAAATCTAAACGGTAGCTGCATTCTGTCTTTAATGAAGCACTTTCTCAATTCTTAACCTTGACCCTCATTAAAAAGCCGTTAAGAACAAAGCAATTTACCTCAAAGAACATGTCAAATGCCAAAGAAAACTAGCCAAATATCAAAATAGAACTTGCGCATTTTACGTGCAAGCCATGGCAAATCGACAACCACGTGAAAAGTATTTCTTTTTAAAGTTCTTGAAGACATTCCGGTTTTTATCCGACTTAATGTGTTGCTTACAGTGAATACATTGGAGGTAGATGGTTAATGATAGAATTACTTTTGTGCACGTGTTTTAAGAAGTGCATATTAATTTTGAACACAAAGAACACTATATGATTTGCACTCCATATGCACCACGCATTTGTTCATTTGTAAGAGCGATATCTGAATATAAGTGCATTACAATTCGCATCCCTACTAATCTAAACCTCCGCATCATTATAAAATAATGACAAACTGTGGACATTTTCTGTGATCAACGGCAAGCAAAAGCTTGATAATACGATCTTTTATTTTTAATGGCAGTAGCTAAAATCTATTATGATGAAGTACCTTTTAAAAGTGGTTAACACGATTTCTTTATATTTAGCATCGCCAGGTCCTTAAAACATAGACTGACTTTTATTTGACCATTTAATGTTTAATGAAAGTATAAAATCATGGAAACTATAAGTTAACTCATCGAAGACACAGAAATAGCATTTAACTCCCTCGCATTATCTCAATATAGACTTTTTGGACAATTTCTCATTACAAGTTTGTGGAATTGGAAAAAGCTCTAAGAGAATTTGTCTAAATATATCAAACACTATAGAACAATGTCGTAGATAATGATTTATTGCCTGGAGAAAATGCTACCTTTTCTATGCAGTTGATGTATATGTGCTTAGAGACTTAAATTACCCTGAAAGTAGCCTTAAATAAGCTCAAATCATCCAAAAATATAACAGAATGTAATAAGACAACGGTCCATTAAACCATAAATTGCAATTTTCAGCCTGAATCGATGGGAAAATACGTTACAATGCCAGAAATTGACCATCTAATACGGGAAATATGTCGACTAACTCACACCGTACACACGGCTCGTCAAATTCCAACTGGTACGTCAAATTCCAGATGTTTATGTCAGCGCGTGCGTTTTGGCGGGTAAGTTATTTTGCTGTATTTTTCACAGAATACCTAAACTTTTCATGGAAAAATCTTATTGAGGCTTATATTTTTTTCAATCTCCATCTAAAGGATCATTGATAATCAACTTTTACAGTGTATTTATCGTTTTATTCCGTCACTTGGCGACAAAAACAGTACATCAAAGTACAGACGGGCGAATGTCATATGATAAGTGAAATTACAGACGGCCGATACGGAACGACCCAGACGGTAGATCAACATTTTATTATACGGGTCTGCTACAGACGTATTAAAACACTTCTTTGTTGTGCAAAAGTCAGTAAATGGTTTAATTTGCATCGCTACTAACATAAATTGCATAAAGAAAACAATAATTGCAAAGGAAATAAAGTGAAACGACTGTCTTTAACCGATTTTATATGCGTTTTTTTTTTTTTTTTTTTTTTTTTTTTTTTTTTTTTTTTTTTTTTTTTTTTTTTTAATGAAGATGGCCAGTCGATAAACAAAAAGCTGATTGTACTTTTGATTATATAAAATTTGGAAAAAAAATGAAAGCAGATAGTATGAACATTTGATAATATTCCACATAACTATGGCTACTGCAAAGCAATTTTAAATATTCAAATAGACCACTACGCGACTAAACGTACATGTATAAGCGCCATGAGACGTGGAATTATTTACGAATAGCGAATTGTTTCTAGCTTTAATTATATGCATACCCCTAATTTTGATTATAAATTCAGCATGGCAAGGGTCGGAACTGAACTTTGCGGTCTGTGCCTGGGCATTCCAGGGTTCAACTGATTGTTGGTTTCCTTATGCGTCAATGTCCAGTGGCGTTGTTAGGCATCAGGTGCTCTTCACGCATTCGCTCTGTTGAGTCTTCGCCCTAGAAACACCGTGGCATAACCTGTGCTTTATTTGTTTGCCGATGTGCTTCTTTGATGGAATTTAATTTTTTATACCAACGGAACAAATGCATGTTTATTTGTTTGTTTGAATTGATGTTTTACGTCCCAGTCAACAGATAAGGTCATGTCGGGACGTTGCCTCCACTTGATGGGATTTTTACTGAAAATGAGGATGTCATGACATCCTACAAGTGCTTGAAATATAACCATCCAACTAAGCCAAAAAGGCTTATACGAATGAATGGCATGACTTGAACCACGTTTTGGGCAGGCTCAGACCAAAGCGGTTAACCAGTAATCAAATGGTCAGCCAGTAGTGTCTAAGCTTTGCCTGGAGGTACAAGCAGTCCATCTATTTCTTTAGCCCCCAATGGGCGAGTACCCGACCACCCTCAAATACATGTTTAAAACCACATTGAAAGTTGAGGAGAGACATGGGCTTAATCCACCAGTTATTTAGCACTTCTTTTTTCTAGATTTGAGCAGAAATGGCGGAGCGTTTGCTTGAGGAGCCCCTCGAAGGGTCATTTCATGAGACTGTCACTGCAGCAGGACCATCGACTGCAGGGCCATCGACTGCTAGACCTTCGACTGTAGCAGGAGTTTCTAAGTCTGTTATTTGAAGTATCAACAGCTATTGTCCGTCTGGTTTTTTCCGTATAAAACGACTGTCGTGATTCGTATCATGTTACATCACACATCGTTCAAAAGAATGAGCTGCGCTATCAATAGTAGTAGTTAATTTGAATAAAAGCTTAAATCAGGCTTTTAAATAGATATTAAGCTATGTATATTCGAGTATGCGACTTTCAATTATTTCCAGTTATGGAGATATTTGGCAAAAAGTATGGCTGTTTTCTGAAAACGTGCCATTTTAAGACTTTCGTGCAATGTTTTCGCCAATCCACGGATAAGCTGACCATGACACTTGTATGTACAGATGCTTGGGTGTACACACAAGATTGTCGATTATTATGTTCTTCTGAAACCGTTAGCTAAAGTATAATAAAACAAGAAAAACAACAAAATTAACTTACCCGCCAAAAAGCACGCGCTAACATTAACATCTGGAATTTGACGTACCAGTTGGAATTTGACGAGCCGTATGTACGGTGTGTAACTGCTCTTGATCAATTTCTTGGCCTTGTAACATTACCCGCTACAATTCTTTGAAAGGCGGGTAAAACTTTGAACTGGAGTTCCATTTAGAGCGGTCAAAACATTTCAAAGATGGGGCGCTTGACCAGTATACAGTTTTCCGATGAATGCTAAAACAAAGCTGCATCATGGCCAGATGGCGAGGTCTTCTTCTATTAAACACCGTACAATAAAGTATTCATACATTACACAATTTTAAAACTTCAATTGCATAAAACTCTATTAACTTTTAATTGCAGGTTAAAGTCCCAGTTAACTTAATGGCAGCTTTATTTCTGCTGCTTTTTTGTCTATGAAAATCAACTCTAGTGTATTCTTAAAGCTGTCATTAGCTACTGTAGCTCCGGAGGCACTTTAAAACTATTTTATGCAGCAGAAAATTAATGCCATCTTTACTAAGAGAGTTCTTGAACTTAATGACAGCTTAGGGTTTAATATGACAGCTTAAGTTCATGCAACAGGGCCCAGGCATGGTGGCATTAAAGTTGTTGACTGGGACGTTAAACCATAACTGAATCAACCAAATTTTAAAACTTAAAGGCACCGATTAACCTGCAGTGTCCTCGAACCCAGTTTGATTTACTGTGTGCTAGAAACATCTGTGCCAGTTGGTTCCAAAATTGGAAACAAAAAGTGTTCTATCTGCATTGGCAGTAATTGTTGGCACAATCTCGACATTAACTGACACTGTGACTGCAGAGATAATCTGAGGCGCGTCATGTGAAAGCATGTGCGAAAGCAAAGACGCAGATCAGCTGTGCAGTAATTGCAGAGCTGATCACGCGGTGCCTTTGTTTTCGCAAATCAGAAAGTACAATTCCTCTTCTACGTAATTTCAAAATATCATGCGTCTATCCTTCTTCTATGATTGTACAACTTATGATTTGTGTCGGACCTGGTAGAAACCAAGAATATCAGTTTTCTCACGTCGCGGCTCAGTTCTGTATGTCAGTAGCCCAAATGATGTCAATCTGAAATAGTTTGCACCAGAATTGAAGAAACAATGCTATTATTATCATAGATTATAACTGCATCTCAGCAATGTGCTAATTTACATTCTGGCCCACGTTAATCTCTCATCTATAATCATAAATGAATAGCCTACGAAGTATTCCAAACATTTCGGTAGTCTTGATTGTCTTGGCTAAAGCAAAACTCGTGCCGAGGTTATGAAACTTGCTTTCATGCTCAGCTCAGTTGAGACAGGGAAGTGTAAGATTACACTTCCCTGGTTGAGACTAAAATTTATCCTGCTCATGAATGTTAAAATGCCAACAATATTATTGTTGGCATTTTAACATTTATAAGCAGGATAAATTACATACTTTGTAGTTCTAAACCTTCAATTTAAATATATTTGGACTATTTTCATGTATATGAGCAGTTTAAATTTTATGCTCAGCTGTGTTGAGCAGGAAAAATGTTTTATAACCTCGAGGCCTGGTTAGGGCTATGTGATGAAATTAAGCTTGAATAACATCTACACGGTATGTATCTTGATCGTCAGATATTATTGTCGCCGATTTTCATTGCTTATTCGACTTGGAAAATAAAATTTCGAATTTTAATACTAGTAGTCAAAGAGTACGACATTATTCACTTCTGACAATCACGTGGTTTTGTTTACATACAAACTGATAAATGATCGGTGACACATAATGCAATTGAGACAGAAGTTGGGGTCAAATATTCGAGTTTTCTCCTATAGTGTGTATTCTACAGAAAAATAGATAGGTGCAGTCCATGCAGAAATCGAACATTTATTGAAAGAAAGTAACATAAGAAATCCCGGTTATTTTGTTTTCGCAAACACTTCAATGTTATTGTTTTGGAAGCACTATATGTTCATGGGGCGGAAGTGTTTGCGAAAACGAAATAACCTGGATTTCTTATGTTACTTTCATTCAATAAATGTTCAATTTCTGCATCGACTGTGCCTGTCTATCAGTCAATAGAGTAAATGGTATAGGAGAAAACTCGAATTTTTCATCTCAACTTCGGACGGAATTGCATTGTGCGTCACCCATTCCATACCACGTGTTTATCAGCTGTGTTATTTATAAGCAAATTAAACTCCGTCGATACTATAGAGTACCAAGTTGGTCAATAATCGGAATTTTTGTATTAACTATTATTGCTCCTTTCTGAACACCATAGCACACACTCATTCCTGGAATGTCTTAACCTATTGAATTAAAGACTACCTTGCATTTTCTACATTTCAACAGCTTTACTGCTTATTTATTTTTTCTCTGCGCTAATAGATTATAATTCCCCCTGATTTGACGGAATTAATTCCCCGTGGAGCCATTACCTTGTATTTTTGGTACAATTAGACAAGGCATATTAACCGGCCGCATTGTGCAAAAGAGGGTTTCTATTCCATCTAATTGCGAACGAAACAATGGCGTGACCGATCGGTCTGGGCGGCTTTATCAATGACGCTGCGTCTCATGCACTTCTTCGCTAAAAGAACATGCAATACCTAGAAAAGCTACTTTGTCCATTCAGTGCATTTTCTATGGTCTCAAAATACTGGGGTTATTATCGAGCTGTGGCCTAATATGTTAAATGAACGAGAACGCAGAAAAAATGTTACATCTATTTTCCTTCTTTCAACAAAACACAATTTTATTCCTCCTCAGCAGTGCCAGAACGTGAGAAAACCTTCACGATGATCGTGGCAACAACACAGGCACTGATCTTACTGCACGTTGGATACCCATTCGAACAGTTTTATTCAGTGCGTTTACGGGAAGATTACGTGTGACAAGCAAACTAAAAATCATCCCTCTTTCGTCCACGCCCAAGGACCGAGACGAAGTCTTAAATGTTTTCTCAAGTTGTGGCACATGTCAGATGTGAATCAAACGCTGAAGAAAAAATGTTACTTTGAAATAAGTATTTCCTTTGCTTTCACCAAAATACAATTTGTTCACCGGCCTCGGTAGCTCAGTAGGTAGAGTGTTCGCTCCGAGATCGGGAGGTACCGGGTTCGATCCCGAGCCGCGACATACCATACGGATTTTCGGGGTATGCCTGGTCGCTCCGGTGTCAGTATATAATGTGACTGGAGGTGGTATCAGGTAAAAGTGTCTGGGATCTGATACCACAGTGAGGCAGCACTATAAAAAGTGAGCATTGAGCTCCCTGTCACAACCAGACACCGTTAATGTTGAAAGCGACGTTAAACCCAAACATACAAACAAACAAACAATCTTGTTCTTTCTTAACTAATAAACATTATTCTAAAAATTGTTGCAAAAATGTCACGTTAGAGAAAATGCGATGTTCGCACTTAAACAATGCTTAATTGGTGGAATGATTTTTTTTTTTTTTTTTTTTTTTTTTTTTTTTTTTGAATGAAACAAAATTACGTTTTAAGAGATCTACCTGAAAAAGTAAATAAATTGCGCTAAGATTTTTTTTTATAATATGAGAATAATGCTTATTATTTGTTGGCTAACCTTGGAAAACCAGCAAAGATGTAATCATATTCATTTGTTAACCTTGGTAAACATGGTTAACCGCGGTCACAGTATGTTTACAGAAAATAAAAGCCTTCAAATAATTGTAAAGGACTTGAACTTAAGTATCTCAAGTATGCGACGTATTTTCCAAACGTGACCTGCTTTGAGTTTTAGAAAACTGACAACCCAACGTCATTTCCTGCGAACTTTTCATTGGTTAAGCGTGTTACCGTAGCGTATATTTGTCCAATCCGTGTAGAAGGTGGGGCATAGTAGTATTTGACGTCATAGGTCGTGACCATGTATGGTAGAAAAGATGAATGAATTTCTCGTAACCCGTGACGGAGTAAACAGCGTGATTAAATAGTTTACTATACAGTAATACTCTATTGTGAATGAGAAGTTTTGCTTTATAGTAGCAAGCAAGCTGTTTTGATAGTTATTTTGCCTTGTTCGTGATATAAGAAAGACTAGAAATATTTGTTATTTAGTTTAAAACAGGCTACTGTCATAACGTGTGTGTTAGTGAAGTTAGTGGATTAAACCAGTGATCCTTGATATTAAAAATCACAGAATAAACCATGTTAAAGATGAAAATTAAAGTGTCTTACTTTTATGTTTTCTCGGAATATATTCTTTTTGGGGTATGTCATAATATCATTGTCACTTAAGCACATTCTATATAACTTAATACATTGTATATAGTTGAGACAAATAGTTTGCTTTGGTTTAATACGCGCACTAAATAAATTATGTGAAGTGGATTAAGCTGAATCCGATGATTGATAAAACGAGTCTGTGTTAATATCTCTATATGATTCATGTGAACATGTATAAGCCCTCAGTCAACAACTGTTACGCCTCAGTCAACAACTGTGGTCATGTCGGGACGCTGCCCCCATTTTATGGGACTTTTACCCAACATTAGGATGCCATGACACTTAAACTGTGCTTCATAAATATAACCACCCAAGTAAACAACTAAGGTTTATATGTATGGATGGTTTGACTGAACCTCTTTTCCTGGGCAAACTCGAAAATGAACGGTTAGCCAGTAATCAGATGACCGGGCATAACTAATAAACTTTGCCAGGAGTCACAAGCAGCCCATCTATTTCTCAGAGACCCAAAGTGCGGGGGTCCAAAATGCGAAAACATTACACGTACTGGTTTGTTGGTGATTGGCCACAGCGGCAGCAATATGCTTTAGTAAGAATTCTATCAGAGTAGAGTTTCGTAGTTTGTCACGCCTTGTTTAATTTAAATGACTTGCTTCATTGAAGGAAAAAAGTACAAGTAAGCCATGGCCAGGAACTGGTTCAATCAGAACCGAAGCCTCATCGTAAAAACGAGGTGGCTGAGCAGTATTTCCCTAAAGATGGCCACTCAACTGCCTATTTGAATACGCACATAAAGGACACCAGCAGCATAAAAATTCGACCTAAAGCATATACCTAACAAATAGAACGTCTACAGAAGTACCGCCTTGGACGGACACTAACATAAAATTCCTGGGGGTGGGGCTTAAATCGGTTTTATGGGATTCCAATCACACCCTCAGCTTCTGCAGCGGATCAAACATTTAGTTAGTTCTTCGTTACCCAGGAAAAGTCACACTATCACGTATGAACCATCAAAAGTTATTGGGATGATGATTTTAACAAAACCATCACATGGAGACAGAGTTTTCGCATATCCCTGTTTTTACGACTGTATGACGCATTCGATAGCTGCCTACCCAATGAGGGTGTGCGTCTGCAGGAGAAGAGATAAATAGCATGGCGCTTTGCTTCTAAAACGTGTCACTTCAAATGCATTTAACAAAAACATAAATCGAAAGCCAACATCCTGTTCGCCTAGAATGGAGGTGTGCACAGCGTCCAGTCACATTTCATACTGACAACGTCCCATTCTGCTCCTACAGACACGATCGACGGGTTCATAAAACCACATTGTCAATGTGATCAGTATGTGGAATCACGCCCGAGTATGAGGGCGCCAGTAGCATCCGATTTGTCGACCGGCACACATCCTCCGTGAAGATTTGGCTATGAAAATATTTCATGACACCCCCCCCCCCAACCCCCGCCACCCACCCCCTCTGCCTCATCGACACATTCAAGAAGATCGTTTTGTCAGCTAATGACGAAAAATGTGCACTGGGTACTGGTAATCTGCAGGAACGGTGGTTTGGCAACTGGTCGTACTGACATAGCCTCAGCTGTTGACCGTGGACGCTAAGCACAAAATCAAACAAATATGTTCATACGAAAGGTAGCCTATTCGGAATCCATCGTCATCTGCTGAAAGTAAAAGCAAGCTATGATCAGGAAATGGTGCAATCAGAAAGAAATTCCCACTCCAAAAACTGAGATGGGAAAAGAACTAAACTAAGGTACTTATACTGAGAAAACATCGTAAGCCGAATGACCAGCTGTTTCTCAATAGGCGACCAATAAGTTACCCAAACTTAACTAATTGAAATCGCACATACATATAAGATGCAAACAGCACAAAAAATCATCACCAAAACGTAAAATAATACGAACCAATACAGAAGAATCGCCTTCATTTTTAAGGATACAAGGCAAAACATAAACTATCTCTTGATAGTCTGTGCCTATCATTCGCCAATATTTTACGAGAACTAAGCTATTGGCACTGATCAGGAAAATCTACAAAATCATGACATTGATATTCGTCCCAGGCCAGGAAGTTGAATTGAACCAACAAATGAAATACATGCGTTTGTGGATATGACATATTTATTTGTTTCTTGAACGGCGTTTTTTCTTTCATTCTACCGCAGTAGTTAGCAAAGTTCACATTAAGTGTCATCACACTATCCATTATTGAGCGTCAAAATGGTAATTATAATGATCGGCTGCATTTTTCCATGACAGACGACAAATTACTTGTTGTGGTGATCATATGCTGAAGTTTTCCTGGGATCACCGTTTTTCTGGACAATACTTTAGCTGCATTGCGTGCACTTGCAGTATGCCACAACCTAAAAGCAGTTTCACAGTGTGTGGTTATAATCATGTTGTGCAAGTTCTTGGTCGTTGCCATTGCCTATGTTACACTCCGAATACTGTGGTTCTGGGTCTGATATCTACTTCACCAGCCTTGAGCAAGGTGCACTTAATCAGATATTGCTGGTTAGATTACAACTCCGTCCCGATCGACATGACAGCAAACTTGTTGAGAGAGATGGCAATGATCAAATCAGTCAAATGAAAGAGGCTTCATTTCTTCATAGCCTTGTTTGAAAAAGTGCATCTGGTGAATGACTGTATTTTGCTATGTCACTGTTTATGTTGCTATTTGTATCCAGTCAATCAGAAAATTCGATCAGGGTCAGTATCCCTTTCAAAGTTGATTAAAATGTCATCTTCATTGTGTTTGTAACTCGGTGTCCACCTGTTAGGCCATACAGCTTCCTTCAGCCCTGAGCACATTTGTGTTTGGCAATATTCTGTACCTAAAGCCCCTATCTCACTGGAATGCGACAACTGGAGACTAGTTCGCGAATAGTTCGCGACTATTTCGCGACAA
This sequence comes from Rugalucina vietnamica, assembly GCA_964017185.1. Lineage (NCBI taxonomy): Eukaryota > Metazoa > Mollusca > Bivalvia > Lucinida > Lucinidae > Rugalucina > Rugalucina vietnamica. The sequence goes on from OZ024872.1 coordinate 4,226,145, forward strand.
AGATAAACGATATAAACACAACTTTCACGTTGCGGTCTCATTGAATATACATTTTTGCGACAAATTCGCGAATTTCGGTCTAATTTTGAAAATATATCGCGCGACTGTCGCGCGATAGTCGCGCGACTGTCGCACGACAGTCGCGCGACATTCGTGAGAGTGTCTCACGACTTTCCCGCGAATGTAACTTATTTTCATTTAAATTCGTACGACAGTCGCGCGACATTCGTGCGAGTGTCGCGCGACATTCGTACGAATGTCGCTTAGTTTTATTTTCTCGCCAGATAGTCGCGAGGTTTTCGCAAGACTGTCGCGCGACCGTCGTGCGACACTCGCGCGACATTCGTACGAGTGTCGCGAAAATTTCGCATTGTAAATTCGCTAAAATTTCGCGGCGACAAGTTCGCGACACTCGCACGAACGTCGCGCGACCGTCGCACGACAGTCGCGCGACAGTCTTGCGAAATATTTTGGAGAAAAAATTCGCATAAAATTTTTCAACATGTTGAAAAACTTCGCGACCAGTTCGCGACTAGTTCGCGACACAAGAAATTCTCACGACACTCGCGCGACACTCGCACGAATGTCGTGCGAAAGTCCCGCGACAAAATTCGCAAAACAGTCGCGAGAAATTCGCATGCCAGTGAGATACTAGCTTTATGCTTGTACTACCTGTCTGTATGAGTTCGTGTCTTTGTTTTCTTCAGCCCCGTTTACACATTCACGATTTTTGGCTAATGTGCCGCTACGATTCGCCACGATTTGTAAAATCGTCGTATATCGTGGTGTACCGTGGTGATTCGTAGTAGAACCGTGGTGAATCGTGGCGAATCTTGATGAATCGTGATAATTCGGGAAACTCCACGGTAGCGCTACGGAAGTTTTAAACTGTTTAAAACATTCGTGGCGTACCGTGGCGAATCGTGGTGGTTATTGGGCGTGGCCTAATTCGTAGCGCAACCGTAGCGGAATCGTGTTTATTCGTACTGACACCGTAGCTATATTCGCGGCTATTCTTGAGAGATCGTAGTCAATCGTGGAACTCCGTAGCGAAACCGTGGAATCTTTGACACCACGAACTCTCACGATTCACCACGAATTGTGTACGGTTGTCCTACGAATCATCCACGGTTTCGCTACGGAGCTTCACGATTGGCTACCGCCGTGAATCGTACTAGTACCGTATCGAACCGTACAAGCAACGTGATAATTCGTTGTGCCACCGTGGTTAATCCTCATTGACCGTAGCGTTGCCGTCATGAATCGTCATTGATTCGTAGCGATACCTTACAGACACCGTACTAATATCGTAGACATTCGTACTGGAATCGTAGTGACACAAAATATTTCCACTTTTCGCCACGATTCATCCCGATCCATCCCGGTTTTTCTGACCATGAGAAATCGGGGTGAATCGTGGTGAATCGTAGAGAAAATCGTGAATGTGTAAACGGGGCTTTCGATTTGTGCGCAATTGTACTCGTGCATCAAAGCTCAGTATTTGATTTTGCCGGCTCTCATGCGTAGCTACCACACTATGACACTTTCTATCCCTGTCGTCTGTTTTCGTAGGAGGATTTTTTCGTGGGGGGTTGGAGGATTCATGTCAAATAACTGCGCCAAACCACACTTTCTTGACCATGAAAAAGTTACGAAAAAAATCAAAATGCTACGAAAAGTCGACACGAAGTCTGAGCATTCCAATAAAGACTTCAGACTTAACCCCCCGGAAAGCGAAATCGTCGACAATATAACGAAAAGTCAAATTGTGAATAAAAGTGCACAATTCTACAGGTCATGGTATAAAAAACTGACACACACGTTCTTAATGTCTTGCATTCTTTGCGTTTCATATTATGATCCAAGGTCGCGGTATTTTTGACATTTGATTAACGTAAGCGCTGGTTTCATTTGACAACCGAGGCCCATCTTTTTTCCCGTCTTCAGCGAGATAAATAAATAAGAGGTGGCAAATTATATCAATCAAATAAAAACACACACCGAAAACTGCATTCTCTGCTGTTATGAAGGTCGTTTGTTACAGCACAAAGTCATCTAGGACCTAAACATTTGAATGTGAGAAAACTAAAAATCACCACAATTGGATGCCACTGTGAAGCTGCTTGCTGAACAAGAGCCAAAGGGTCACAGATGAGGTTAAGCGTTCGCAGACACACGGTGCCCTTCCTTTCGTGCGATTCAACAGGCACTCGTTTCCCGTTCGTCCGCAATTCCACATGCACACAGAGCAGTCCGTTATTCAACAAATACCCGACACCCGTCCGTACTAATTCTGCAGGTTCCCGGCTCCGTCTGTCCGAACGGAGTCATACGTCCAACGTCTATCCGAAATGGTTCCGAAGGCAATGGGCGCCCATCCGTCCGTACCGACTCGTCAAGCACCCGGCACCTGTCCATACGTACCGATTCTGCAGGCAATGGACGCTCGTCCGTCCGTAACTATTCGGCAGGCAATGCGCCCGTCCGTATTAAGCATCCGACGCCCGTCCGTTCGAACTGATTCTGCAGGAATTTGATGTCCGTCTGTAATTCCGAAGGCATCCGGCGGCCGTCCAACAGTATATTCATAGGTGTCCGACATTCCGCATCAGTAACTCCGCAGACACCCTGCATCATGATGAATCAAAATGATAACATGATTAAACGTGATAGGGTTAAAACTAAGAATGCAGACTGTCGCATTTATGCATTGAGGTTACAGATTTCAAGGGAAGCTGGGTCCGCGTGCCCTCTGGGTGGGCCTCATTATACATTGTTGCCCATTATGTATCTTGTGGTGTCAAAACTGTTTTCGTAGATCATTGAAAACCGTAACAAGAGTAGAAAAATACAAAAACATTTACACCTTCACAGCATGCCACTGTAAACAGTAGATGAATTACAACTAGTTTAGATGTCACCTAGATTAATTGCCAAATAATTTTGTTTATTGTTCGCGGTAGGGTACCCCCAACAATCATTTATCTCCAATAGCGAGTTTCTATAACCCCCTACGATTGCGTATTTCATGCTATATAAAAGATTTTAATCTGTAGCCCATTAAGAACATGTCCTTTTACTGTGCTATCCATTTTGAACCATGTTTTTGCTAAATGTGAACAAGGGCACAGACCAACATGCGCAACCACTGCTTACGAACTGTGTCTATAATCGTTTATGCCAAACTCTACTGTACATAGCTTGTTTAACCCATTTTTGACGAATGGATTTTCCCATCATTATCTTTTGGGTGAGTCCACTTTCATTTTAGGGGCATCAGGGGTGATTTTAAATTTGCATATAAATTTTTGACAAAAATCCTCTTAGCAAACAAGATAGCCCCTGATGGAACGCCGCGTTCTGCGGCGTCACATCGAGGTCCATACTGTTTGCCTACGTGCCATATAAAGGACACCGGGCTTACTAGCTAACGTCTAGCCAACAGCCCCGTTAATATGGAGGTTTATGGAAACGTTTTGTATCTTTTTCAGTCCGTGCTGTGTCATACCCTGAGTAACACTCTGTGGACGGTGCCAATGGAGGAGATGGTCCGGCAACAGACCCTAAAGTGTAACAATTTCTGTCCCTATGGTTTTAAGACGGACGTAGAGGGGAGGTTCACATGTCTTTGTCTGGACCCTTGTAAGGTATGCGATGTACTTTTATGGCTAATCTCCACGAGAGTTCTATTTTAAATGTGTATACCACTATTGCTCAATACAGCTCTTAGAAAGAGCGGTGGTGTAGTGGTACACCATCAGACTCTGAATCGAGTGGTCCTGGGTTCGATCCCCACAGGCGGCACCGTGTTTTGTCCTTGAGCAAGACACATTACCTCCCTACAGTACTGGTTAAACCCAGCAATTATCAAGTACAGCTCCTGGTCCTCGCTACATTTTTTCAAACATTTCTAATGTCATGATGTGGTTAATTTACATGTTTTCTTGCCACTGGATTTTCGTCAAGTCACGATTAGTGTTTATACCCTTGATAAGTGATTACTGAAATCGCCTATAAAATGACAAATAAGTGCATTTATAAAAGAACGTTAATGTAATTTAAATATTTGTATGAACGTGAAGATACAATGTCGCTAAAATTTGCAGTTTCATCCTAAATTCATTAATAAACTTTATAAATAGCCTTGGGTGCATCCAACGATAGAAGGTAATCCATGTCTATCTTACAAATGAGCCGTGTCATGAGAAAACCAACACTTTGCAAATGCGAAATCAAAGGCGTAGATCAGCTTCGCAGTAATTGCGAAGCTGATCAGCGCCTTTATTTTCGCTACACGGATAGTACAATTCCTCTACTTTCTAAATCCAAAATGTCCCTCCTCTAGCCATCCTCTATGATTGTACAGCTCGGTTTGTGTTGGACATGTCCGGAAACCACATTGTTTTTTTTTTTCATGACACGGCTCAAATGAGCTTCATCGCCGTAAAGCCTGTTTTAAAACCACTGCAAACCACACAGAGCAGTGCAAATGGTGACATATACACAGCATGTCCTCGTGACGTTTTTTTCTCTGTCTATGAAGTACATATTACTGTACCCAAAGTTTTCTTTTGGACAGGTCTAAGGTCTTTAGTCCTTTAGCCAAACGTTCAATGGAAGTGACGTTATTGTAGGTCGGAAGCAATGAAGGCAGGTTTTGTTATTAGGAGGGCTTAAAATAAACAGATGAAAAGATTCCAGTTGAAATTGACACCTGTTTTAGGGTTGTGCTCGTATTATATAAGATATTTTCAAGGACGTTTTCAAGTGCTACATTTAATTATTGGGTGCACCCTTAAATAATTGAACAGAAATAAACACGTGCGTAGGAGGCAGTCGGTGCAAGAGTCCAAGAGGCTGCACTAAGTAACATAGAAAGAAACGCACCAATACATGTAGTAATTTTAAACAATATGAATTTTGCGGACATTCCGGGCCGGTGGGCATCCCGGCCACTGACTGCAACGAGTTGTATTCATTACACAGACCCGAACACATTCAGTGGGTTCTAAATACAAATACAAATACAAATACATTTGTATAGCGCAAAATTGTATAATGAAATATTCTGTTGCGCTTTACACAGTTCCTTTAGTTATAGAATTTATACTGTCAATTATAGAATTTTTCAAACAAATGAGTTTTCAGTTTGCTTCTGAAACTTGTTTCATTTGTACATGTTTTAATGTCATTTGGTAATGCATTCCACCATTTGGGTCCCACTACAGCAATTGATCTGTCAGCAGCTCTAGTTCTCGTTCTAGGCACAGTAAACCGAATTTCATTGGATGACCTTAGCCTGTAATGTCCTTGAGCACGTTTGAACATAGAGCTCAAATATATCGGTGCTGTTCCTTGGACAACACGAAAAACAGTTACCAGTATTTTGAACATTATTCTGGCTTTTACTGGCAGCCAATGTAGAGATTTTAAAATTTCAACACTAGGTCGGTAAGTTGAAGAATTACACTCACTGGCCTCTTGTTAGAAGGCTCCAGGGAAGATTGAGCTTACTTAATCAATAAAAATTACAATATAACAATTATCGTCAACGAAACACTTCGTTCTATTTTACAGAGTTTGCGCTGCCTACAAGGGACCAAATGTGTTGTTGTGATGCCGAGAAACTGTGACTGGGAGATATGTACACCAACAGCAACTTGCCAAGGTAAATATTGACCAAAAGAAGTAAACACGAATAATTTTAACAATCAACGCAAAAAAAGAAATATAGAAATAAACCAAAGGAAGGAAAGGCGTAAAATAAAATTTGAAGCTTGAAGAAAGAAAGAAAAAAAAAAACGTCCCTAACGGGATTCGAACCTTGAACACCTGGGGCAAATTTAGCATTGTACATGTATATACACATGTATTTTGAACATTTTTTTTTCTGTCCAGATGGTCTTGGGAATCCTGTTAGGGGCGCGTTTTTTGTTTGTTTTTTTTTTTTGTTGTTGTTGTTTTTTATTATTATTTTCTTTTTCTCTTTCTCTCTGTTTTATATATTTTGGCTTCAATGTAATATTAAAGAAAAGACTAACTGCCCAACCCTATACCTATTTCCCTGTATGCCGACCAAAAACCTCCACATTCGAGGTCAAGAGGAATCCGGTGTCTTGCGATGATGACGAGCTCTAGAAACCCATTTATTGGCATTAAGGTTCTTGTCTGAAAAGATATATCCTATCTCTTTGGCTCTTGCCGACTTTCTTTTTCTTATGATTGATGTGTACTAGTAGATAGATGGTTGTTTTACTTTTTCTCCCAGACACTTTGAGCATGTGCGTGACAAAACCAACAATTTGGGTTCCGAACAGGTCCGACACAAACCGGGCTGTACAAGCACAGAATATGGCTAGAGACTGGAAATTTTGGAGTTAGAAAGTAGAGGAATTGTACTATCCGTGTAGCGAAAATAAAGGCGCTGATCAGCTTCGCAGTTACTGCGAAGCTGATCTGCGCCTTTGTTTTCGCATATGCAGATTTTCTCCCAGACGCTTTAGATTTAAATTGATAAGGTTCATGAATGAATCAACGATTAAGTCGGTGAGTTGGCGTGTATTTGAGCCAACTCCTCAATGGTATCGTAACAGGCCATCAGCTATCAATCCTAAATACTTAAGAAAAAGACGGTGCTTGAGATTCATGTTGTTATATATACGAAAATATGCCCATGCAATATAAAGATTTTTTTTTTTGTTGCAAAAATGAAAAGTTTCACTGTAAAAAGTTTGATATTTTTCTTAAATTTGCTCAAAACATAGATTGTTGGTACACTAGAACCGCCTCGCCGAGGCGGTTCTAACGAGTACCCACAATCTATGTTTTAGATCAAAAATAACAAAAGTATGAATACCCCTGTATACCTCAGTTGTACTATATAAATGTGTGATATAAGTTGATAAGGGGGTAGATATTACGCTGGGCACCTTATCCTGCGCTGCGCAAGAACTCGCCAAAGCATTGGCTACTCGCGGTCGTATGTTTTTGGAGGCATCCAGTCAATGCACAACGGTCACTGTTCTGCATCTAATACAGTTCCAGCCAAAAGACTGTGCAGTGCATACTCGTGCATTTGTAAAACATAGTTTGAGAATAGTACCAAATGCCATATCAACGTGAAATACCATTACGAAAACATGCCCATGCAATATACAGTGATTTTTAAAGTTGTAAAAAATGAAAATTTTCTATGGAAATTTTTTGATATTTTTCAAAACATAGATTGTGGGTACTCGTTAGAACCGCCTCGGCGAGGCGGTTCTAACGTGTACCCACAATGTATGTTTTGAGCAAAAATAAGAAAAATATTAAAAATTTTCAGCTGAAAATTTCAATTTTTAAAGCTCAAAAAATCTCTGTTTATTGCATGGGCAAGTTTTCGTAATGTTAAGACCTAGGTTTACTTCTGGCTCCAGTCGGCATTCAAAGAATGCTGGAAAAATGTCTGTAGGTTCCATTATTATGTCTATAGGTTAATTTGTTATAATTCCAAAATAAGTTACTCAATTGATAAGAGATACACATTTTTATATATTTCATATATCAGATAAATATTCTGTTGAAACTAATAGGGGAAAAAAGTTGAACAATTTGTCTTTCTCTTCAATTTTCCGAAATTTCAAGCATAGTTCGTTCTTGTAATATGTCTGAACACAAGTCTTCACAATTTATGTCTTTCGTCATTCTAAACTGATTCAGAGCTCGACAAAAGGAGCACGTAACTCTTCTGTTTGGAATACTTGCTCAGATTGTCTACTTTTGGTTAAGGCCCTTGGCGCAGACTACTGTAGATCCGGAAATATTCGCGAGAACTTAATTTTCGCTAATATTCGCGAATTGGTTGCCTCGCGAATTCAAGGTTCTCGCTAATAAAGAGTCACTTTAAACTTTATAGAGTACATGGACAATCACTCGCTCTTCAAGAATTCGCTAATAATTCGGAAATAGAGAAATCGCGAAATAAAAGTCACGCGAAAATTTCCGAATTTACAGTATTCAGCAGCGTTAACACTTTTATACCCCACGTCTGAGTTTGTGAGCTTTAATGGGTTGTTTGTTGGCTTTTGTCGCAGTACAACTTTCTTCAGAAACTCCAACTTGCCTATTTGATCTGTTTATTTTACCCCATAGTCATGATAGTGTCTCTGTGTTTGATTTTAGGCATTTTCTTAAAAAGTTTGAAAAAGCAAATTATCTAATGTTACTGATCAATGCTACCTTTTTAATAGGAGTCTAACTATCTGTTTGCTTGTAAACAATCCAACATCACAAAAGCCTGTGACAACCCCATGCAGAGCAGTTTGCCAAGTGTGATTTTCTTGTTCTCCTTTACAGTCAATGCCTGGGATGTTCCATTTTCTGTAGCAAAGAATGGAGCTCCTGTTTTCTTGTTCAAACATTTCCCTTTTATTCAACGTATGTATCAAACACGTGTAGTTGTAATAGGCATGACATTTACCTATTTTAGCTTCTTTATTCAACTGAATTAAGCACTTTTATGTTCATTGTTGTTTTATCTGTTACCTGATCTGGTGATGGACCACCAAAAGATTCAGTTAGATTATCTCTAACTATCTCATCTAATGCACCTGTCACTCAGCTATTGTGTCATTTCTACTTTAAAATACTTCAAATATTTTCTTGTTTAATGATTTACAAACGCATCTTTTAAAGTAATCGGGCTATGATCAAGCCTGTCGCGTGGTCATTTTGTAGTTTTAGAGCTCACAATAAACATGCCACTTGGTCATCAATGTCAGCAAAAACATACGTCAATCTGACGCTATTAACAAAACTAATTTATTTACAAGGTTTTTATTCAATATTTCATAAACAATAACAACAAAATGAATATACTCGCACTGTATCTATAAGAAAAAGATACCGGTACAAACACTCTTCACCGGAATTATTTCAGTGTTTCCAAGAGTAAAAACCAACCCTCCAAATCTTAGGTGCCGATCTAGTTTCTGTTCATGTTTTGGTTCTCCCATTTTGCATCTTGTGTTCATTTATTTCAGAGGAAAAGCTAGTTCACGTACAGCCAAAGAATGGCAACAAACCCTACTGGAAAGACCTGTCTCAGCTTGTTCAAGGTGATGATCCTCATCTATGGACCGGTATTGACGTCTGCGCGCAGCCATTACCGGATGCTGCAGTCACGTGCAAGCGCAAGCGCAGACGGTGGTATTATAGTCCAATGACAGGGCAGTGTATTCGTTTCTTAGGATGTGACACTCCCGGAAACAATTTCGCCAGAAAATATTCCTGCAAATCTAAATGTAGAACAAATATTTTGACAGAAGAACAACGCAAAAAACTGGAAAACAATACCCAAGTTTGTTCTGAAAGTTTTCCAGAAAAGGGCAAAAACTGTTCTTTGAAAAAGAGGCGATGGTTTTACAATGTAAAAACTGGCAAGTGCGAAAAGGTCATGGGGTGTAAAAGTGATGGAAATAACTTTTCGAGGAAATTATTCTGTAAAACCAAATGCAAGCAGTTCAATAGAAGTAAAACAGGTAATTATGCTTTCATGTATTCGTGACTCATGTATTTTTTACTACGCAGTAATGTTCAGAATAGAAATTATCATGAGATGAGGAAAACGTGAGTAGCAAATAAAATAGCTTCGTGTAAAATGTTTAAAAAATTTCGTTTATCTCGTGTTTGTTTGTAATTCACTATAGGGTTGGGCCTGATAAAGATAATGCTCAATCAGGCATTGTGGTATTTTCTCATACACATACACGTACGGTGCAGTCCTGTAACATTGCGCACCTCTGAGGCGCACCTAGGCGCAGGTATTTATTGTCAGGTCTGACGTGAAATATAAACACTGACTAACATTACTTATCATGAGTTCAATAATCAAAATATCATAATATGAAATGTTAGCAATTTTTATCAACTTTAGAAATATCGTGGCTGAAACATATGCACCCCTCTTGAAAAAATAGTGGCAATTTGTACCCTAACATTGCGCACTGCTAAATCAAATATTTATTTTATAGCAACCTGCAATTTATTCACAGTTGTATTTCTGTCAACACATATGACAGCCATGTGGCAAATTACAAACAAGAAGTTTAAAAGATAACCATGCAGTGTATGATGGCACAAAAATGTCACCACACAGTATCTTAAAATTAAACAAAATCACATAATGTTGCTAAATTGTTCAATCAGAAGGGAAGGAAAATCATATTTGTCTTCAAATTAATCTTGCAGACTCTTGTTGTTGTAACAAATGAGAAAATAGGACAAACAGTCCAATACTGTTTGAGATCTGGTTGACATGCCAGATGCGCAATGTTGGGGGCCGCGCAATGTTAGGGGACTCGACTGTACGTGAAGAGCCACTGGATCGGCACTGGTGAGACTGTCAGTATACGGTTACCCAGGTTTACCGAATCTCAGATTATGAAAATTATGTGTGCAAGCTGTACCTTCGACTGTCGCATGTAGACCATGGTTTTGGAGAAGTTATAATAGCGTAGCACATGTATGTGTTATACTTATCTTTTATTTATTTAATTTTTTTATCTAATTTCAGACAAAACGGTACGGCCAGCAAGATAAGACGGTCGTTATGACGTGTTACGGGTATTATCTGTGATATTGTGAGCGCCAGTGTTGCACGTGCTATTCCACTGTTGCACGTGCTACTGGCCACTGCGTTACCGTGTTATCTATGTGACTTGTTGGTTTACATGGCGTGCAGGATCCCATTTAACGCTAAAACAAGTTGCAACCGTGTTGCTGATGGATTGGTTGATGAAGAATATCAATGACTATATTTTAGCATTGGAAATCAAGGGCAACTTTAGTCACGTTATGTACGTTACAATTCCTTATTGTGCTCTTTTATTCAGTGTGCATGATGGATACTGATAGAAGTCTTAAATACTGAGCCTGTGCATGAGAAAACCAACCATTTGGGTTTCCACCATGTCTGACACAAACCGGGATGCGCAGTCGAAGCTTGAAATTTCGGATTTAAGAAGAAGAGGAATTGATTGTACTATCTGTGTAGCGAAAACAAAGGCGCTGATCAGCTTCGCGGTTACCACAAAACATGTCTGCGCCTTTGTTTTCGCCTATGCAGATTGTTGGTTTTCCCATGCAGCGGCTCACATGGTGTATGCAACAAATAGTGCATGATACTAAAATTTGATATACGATATTTGCTGAGGTATTTCAAATACGAGTAAGCACCCTTAACATACATTTCATGGACAGTTGAACAAAACCACACATCTTTATCATAAAATATGCACTGTATGCGTTTTCATGGTACATTCACTATTTACAAATTTGTAAACGTTGTATAATACCATTTTGTAAACATGTCGTGGCAATGTTATTCTGGTTCCGTGTTCCGTTAACTAAACTGTTAAAATCAGGACAATGCTGGTCCCTGGGAGGTGACAATTAACAATGCGGTCACTGTATTGTTAAGAGGTAGAGAAACATAAACGCACAGTTACCTATATTATATTCATATTGTTTTGCTTTTTGAACTTCTGATAAACAGTCAATATGACAATGCAAGTCATTCCAATTATGATTTTAGCCCCTTTTAAATCATCTATATTTGAAGTTTATAATAATAGCCAACATAACTGTGCCACTCAGGTTTATGTCCGACCTGGTCGGAATACCGGTTTAGTCAAGTCGTGGCTCATAGGCTGACGTGGGTTACATTGTTTTGTAATCTAAAATTTCCTAGACTAATTCCTCTCGGAAGGGTTAAATCTAATAATGTCGAAGTTCTTTGTCATTACGAAAACATGCCCATGTAATATACAGTTTTTTTTTTTCTTAAGTTGTAAAAAATTTTCATTCGAATTTTTTTTATATTTTGCTAAAAACATCGATTTTGTGTACACGTTAGAACCGCCTTGGCGAGGCGGTTCTAACGAGTACCCACAATCTATGTTTTAAAGCAAAAAAAGGAAAAATAGGTATACCCCTGTATACCCCAATTTCACTGAAAGTGGGTTTTATAATTCCAGGGTATACATTACATGTACATGGACATGTTATCCTGATGTATTGTAATATCACTGACGTGAATCTATATCCTTGAAGATGCCGGAGATGCGCTTTTGTTGCTGGCTCCAGACTGGTCTCGGTCTGCCAGTCTTAACCACAAATATGCATTGTTTATGACGCGGCATACATGTTTAATTTCGTGTTCATTTATTTTTCATTAATTCATGACTATGAAATTTTAACAATGAATATTATGCATACTTAGATTTTTTTCTTTATAACAGTAGTAATTTGAGTTATGATAGTCACTGATGAAAATTGTTGAATATTGTAAACTATGCCTGTCAAAGTGACCGTGTCGCTCACCTGGGTCTGTTCAGTCCTAAGTGCATCAGGGTAGAATAGGAAACTGTTACCCGACCATACGAACGATTTCGCCATTTTCATGAGTACGTTTTTCTCGGTCATCGTTCTCAAATTCGACTTAGGATTTTAGTTATTCTGTTGAAATAAAGTCGACAAAACAGACAATGTCTTTACTTTACTTATTCACCATTAATTCCATAGTTTGGAACCATTTCAATGCCCGCAAAATGTCCGGCCCGTCGTTCTATCATTGATTTAGTTTCAATTATCTAATATTTATTGGACGCATTTTATTTATTTGCCATACAACTTCAAACGACTCGTACATCAATGAAACGATAATGTTTTTGTAAAGACTGAAGGACGTAAACAAACTCATTGTTTTCCATGTCACTTTAAAACTGATAACCCGATGACCATTACGATAACCGTCGCGTGTGGTGGCTGATAAATGATTACTATCTGTACCCCCAAGCCAGGATACTCGTAAAATGACTCTGCAATTCACATTTTACAAGTTATATATAAGCATCATCGCGCAGGGTGCAGTACTTACAACAAACCTGAATCAAAAGCATGAATGTGTGGCTGTTAAGTTAGCAACGTGTTAGTCAATACGAGGGTTACATGTGCAGCATGGTAGTATGGCAAAGCAAACACCACGTTTGTGCGGCTGTATCTTTAGCACTTTGTCTGAGAAAACAGCCTTCTATCAGTGTGGCCGTTACGTAAGCAGTTTGTTATTTTGACCAGCGCGTGTGTGGTTGTTGCGTAAGCACATTTGTTCGAGAAAACAGCACGTTAGTGCGTCTGATACGTTAGCAGTATGTTCGAGAAAACAGCACGTTATAGGTGCGGCTGGCTCTTACGTTAGCATTCTGCCTGAGAAAATGCATCTTACTGCATGTTAGTATGCCATGAAAAAAATCGTCTGTGCGGCTGTATCTTTTAAACAGCACTTTGTCTGAGCGGAAACCAGCGCGACGGTGCGGCTGTTACGTTAGCAGAATGTCAGTATTGCTAAAACAGCACATTAGTGAGTCAGCATTTTGTTTGAGAAAACAGCACGTTAGTGCGGTTATGTTAGCAATAAACTTAAACTTGAAAACAGCGCGTCACGTCAGCGTTTCGTTTCAGATTAGTTGTATGCCAGTACATTCAGTAAAGCTAAGAAAACAGCACGTCGGTACCGTTGTGACGTATGTGGCTTCAATAAGTTAGCACTAATATGGCTTGAAGAAAACAGCACGTCACGGTAGCAGCACTTTTGTTTTACTCTTAAAACGGTAATGTTAGCAACATGCATGTTAGAATGGTAAAATTGAGCCGCGTCATGATAAAAACCAGATTTTTGCTTATGTGAAAACAAAGGCGCAGCTAAAGCTGATCAGCGCATTTGTTTTCGCCACTCGGATAGTACAATTTCTCTTCATCCTAAATTTCAAGCTTCTAGCCACCTTCCGTACAGTACGGTTTGTGTCAGTTTTGGTCGGAAACCCCGAAGACCGGTTTTCTCGGGTCGCAGCTCAAACAAGAATTGCCAGAGGATCTGACTATAGCCCCGCTTCTGAGCTTTTTGCCAGGGTAAGGAAAACAATGAAGGGCAACAATCCCAAGCTAGATCTTGTTAATACAGATGCACATAAAAAGATTGGTCAGATTCTGTCAATTTGTTCTCAAGGTATTGAGCGGAAACGAAATTCTGAGTCAATCAAAGGCCAAAACAGTGTCAAAAGTTTGCAAAAAAATGACAGGCAAAAATCCCAAGCTAGATCTTGTCAATTCTGACGTCAATCAAGGGTCGTAACTCTCTCAAAATTTTGCGAAAAATTATGGGCAACAATCCCAAGCTTAATCTTGTCAATGTTGATGTGCATACAAAATTTGGTCAGATTCTGTCAATTCGTTCTCAAGATATTGAGTGGAAACGAAATTCTGACATCAATCAAGGGCCATAACTCCATCAAAATTTTGCGAAAAATGACGGGCAACAATCCCAAGCTAGATCTTGTCAATGTTGGTGTGCATACAAAATTTGGTCAGATTCTATCAATTCGTTCTCAAGATATTGAGCGGAAACGAAATTCTGACGTCAATCAAGGGCAATAACTCCATCAAAATTTTGCGAAAAATGACGGGCGACAATCCCAAGCTAGATCATGTCAATGTTGATGTGCATACAAAAGTTGGTCAGATTCTGTCCATTTGTTGTCAAGATATTGAGCGGAAACGAAATTCTGACGTCAATATAGGGTCATCCAAGGGCAATAACTCTTCTGCAAATTTAGGGAAAATGACATGCATAGATACATAAGTAGATATTGTCAACTGGTTCTCAAGTTATGAGTGGTAACAGAATTATGGACGGAATAACGGAAGGACAGAACGACGGAAGGACGGTGAATCCAGTATAGCCCCACTTTTTCAAAGTGTGGCTATAATAAGAGCTTTCACCTGCAATACAGTACTGATTTGAAGCATGTTCGTGCGGCTGGTAAAATGGTAACGATAGCAGCACATTTACTGAAGTAGTTTCCAACACTTTTTGTCCAACCAAAATGCTTGAAGTGAGATACAGTTTGTTTACAGACAATTTTTATTTCGATATACTCGTATTGTCAAATTTGCAAGTTTTGCATTGCAATGTCGGACATATATTTCAACATAATTGTTTTGATGATCTTAAACCTCGTCCTGGATTTTAGTCAAAGTTTGATTGGTGTGAATGCAAGTCAGATCAGATTGTAATTTTAATATTAAATGAATGAAATATTAAAATGATCAATGAGAATATTTTTATATAGAGATAATGTAATTAATTTATGGGCGTTATGTTCACACAAATTTTCACACTGATTATGATCTTTCTGGGCATGAAATCGGGTAACTTTTGACCTTTCTGAAATGATTAAAAATCGAACATGAAAACAAAAGAATAGTTCGATGATTAAGAGCAATAATACTATGGCCGTTCTTATTTGTGGCATAAGTTTTCGATATCATCATACTCCGACCTTTCTGTCACCACATTTGCGTGCTGATGACTATCATTGGCTTAATACGTACTATGGTCTGTAAAATGCACACATTTTAATTAAGATTTTATTGGGTCATTAAACAAAGGCCATTTGTAGATTTGTCAACTCATAGTTTCATTGATAAAAAGTTGGTATGAAAGCATTATATTTTAAAAATTGATTCAGTCACAAACTGTTCCCATTTTTGAGTGTGCATGCAAGGAAAAGGTATCAAGTATAATTCAGAAAAAAATACAATATTAAAACTTTTGGAATAATACAACTTAGTCCTACCCCAGACACCAGGCAGGCCAAGTTAGTCCTACCCCAGACACCAGGCGGGAAAGAAAAGAATAAAACTAGACATCACAAAAAATGAGCCGTCTCGCGGGAAAACCAACAATGTGGTTTCCGAACAGGTCCGACACAAACCGGGCTGTACAGTCACACAAGATGGTTAGAAGCTTGAAATTTTGGATTAAAGAAGAAGAGAAATTGTACTATCCGTGTAGCGAAAACAAAGGCGCTGATCAGCTTCGCGGTTACCGCGAAGCTGATCTGCGTCTTTGTTTTCGCTTATGCAGATTGTTGGTTTTCCCATGAGGCGGCGGCTCAAATAGTAACACAAGTAAAAGTAAGAGGACTAGCTCTTACCCAGCAAGGTGGTCGCCCCTTTAAATCTATAAATAACTCATGACGGTTTGGTCGTACATGAAAGAGCTCTTTCTCTTATTGCTCTAACGCCTCTGCGCATGAGCTTCGCCTACACTATGGCGGAGGTAAAGTGCAAGGAAGAGCTTACACATTTGAGCCGCCACATGGGAAAACCAACTCTGCCTAGGCGAAAACAAAGGCGCAGATCAGCTTCGCGGTAACCGCGAAGCTGATCAGCGACTTTATTTTCGCTACACGGATAGTACACTTCCACTTCTTCTTAAATCCGAAATTTGAAGCTTTTTGCCTGCTTCTGTGACTGTACAGCCTGATTAGTGTTGGACCTGTTCGGAAACCACATTGTTGGTTTTCCCACGAGGAGGCTCATTTGTGTTTTAATATGTCAGCATATGTCCAATCTGTCTTCGCAGCCAGAACCTAACTCCCACAACGGCGTGATATTCAAATTAGACACACAGAAGCGTGTTCGTTCCAACAATTTCCATGTCTGGTGGTTTTATATGATCAATTCCGTGCTTTCTTGAAGAGAATTTGCTCAATTTAATCAAATGAGCCGCTTCATGAGAAAACCAACAAACTGCATATGCGAAAAGAAAGACCCAGATCAGCTTCGCGGTAACCGAGAAGCTGATCAGCGCCTTTATTTTCGCTACACGGATAGTACAATTCCTCTTGTTCCTAAATCCAAAATTCCAAGCTTTTAGCCATCTTCTATTACTGCACAGACCGGTTTGTGTCGGACCTGTTCGGAAACCACAGTGTTGGTTTTCTCATGACGCGGCTCAAATCTCGTGACCACAGCTTTAAATGTCACGGAGCTACTGGCGCTTAATGGGAAAATTTAAAACAAATTGAAATAAATGGATTTAGAAGCTCGTTTCACGGTTTGGACCACGGTGGTGTCTCGGGACGCCTACTGATTTTTTTCTGTTTCCTTTCCTTACTTTCTACTTTTGTTATTTGAATAGTATTGTCGTCTACAAAGAATTTTTGCAGCGAATAACAAATCTGCTAACCAGCCTACGTGAGTGCAAAACCTGCTGTGCAACTATCCAAAACGTACTTCACACTGCGCGATTCACCTTCAAGAACTAAAGCCCTTACATGGCGAATGAGCAAAATAATTGACATTTTCCGAGCTCGAGACGTTTCTCTTGTAGTGATGATATACCGAGATCTGATGCGATTTGTCTTAATCAATAGCCTATTAAATATAAAGTGTTTGCCCTTTTACCAAGAAACACCTCGAAATGTCACTTCACAGCAATCTCCGGGTGCTGTCACATTGGAGCCGTGACGCTAGAATAAACGGTCTTCGAGTTTCCGACCAGGTCCGACACAAACCGACCTACGCAGCTACAGAGAAAGGCTAGAAGCTTGAAATTTCGAATTTAGGAAGAAGAGATATTGTGCAATCCGTGTGGCGGAAACAAAGGCGCTGATCAGCATAGCTGATCTGCGTCTTTGTTTTCGCGCACATTGTTGTTTTCGCACATGCCAAACTCCGGCAATCTCCAGAAGCTGTCACATTGAGGTCACAAACTCCCCCGTAATGACGGGATTTTACAACTGCAAAACCGGACAGAATATATAGGATAAATTGGCCAACGTTTGATAAAAGAGACGTGTAACGTGTGAAATTCGAAGACTCAGAGAATACTTTTAAAAACACAAAGTCATGCCGTCAAAGGAGAATTTTCAGTCCTTGTTTCTCCGATTTTCTTCAATTTTGCATTAGGTAATTCATTTGCAGTTGACCATTTTTATTGGTTGGTAAATTGTTGTGCGTCGCTGTGCGCCGGAGCATGCGTGCAAGTTTCAAGAGCTCGGGCAATGTACTATGCTTCACAATTAAGTTCAATATTTCAACGCGTTCAAAAGCACATGTTTAGGACACGGTGTGACACATACTGGTAGTCGGTAGTTAAAGTTTGCTGCACGCTTCTGTAACATGCACCATTAGGTGTCTGCAACAAAGGCGTATCCTGCCAAATTTTAATGAGAACGATAATAATCCTACATACATGATTTATGGCGTAAACAAGCTTTAAGTCAGTGTAACTGCTTGGTTCAAAACTTTCAAGGTGGATAAATTTTGGTGCATGGAATACATTTAATAGAGCCTTCAACATGATGTTTTCGAGAAGTCTCTTGAAAACGGTTGTCATGACGGACGACGCCGGAAACTATACCAGACAATACATTTTAACATTTTATAGGATGGTTCTGCAGGCATGCATCGCAGCAGCACGATACCCCGCAATGAAAAAAAAAAACAAAAAAAAAAAAAAACAAGAACTCCGTGGAGGTCGATATCGCACCTGCATCGGACAAAGTCAATAGACCGTGAAATATAGTTCAAGGGCACCGGGTCAAGGTGCGTGCTTGAAGGGCATGTCAAGGACAATTACTATGCAAGGTTTCAGACTCACAGCTATCTCTGATGTCGAGAAAACCAAACTTCGACGTAAAAATTTTCAAAGTCAGTGGACCGTGAAATATAGGTCAAGGGCACCGGGCTAAGGTGCGTGCTTGAAGGGTATGTCAAGGACAATTACTATGCAAGGTTTCAGACATGCAGCTATCTCTGATGTCAAGAAAACCAAACTTCGACGTAAAAATTATCAAAGTCAGTGGACCGTGAAATATAGGTCAAGGTGCGTGCTTGAAGGGTATGTCAAGGACAGTTACTATGCAAGGTTTCAGACTCGCAGCTATCTCTGATGTCGAGAAAACCAAACTTCGACGTAAATGTTGACGGACGAACAGAAATTTGGACTCCTATATCGCACCCTGCTATAAGCAGGTGCGATATAAAAACAAGAAGCCCAAGGGCAACGATCGCTCACCTGAGAGCCAACAAGTTTCCATATATGGGTATGACAGTCATCTTGGTCAAGTTTCAGGCCTATGGCTGCAATGGTTTCCATGGGATCATTGGTCCTGTAAATGCTTACCCGAGACCTAGTTGTCACTTTTTCCCATGTTTCCATGTTTGCCTATGTTTCCAAAATCGACCTTTACCTACATTAATCACATACCTTCATCTACTCTTCAGTTGTCTGCATCTATCATTTTTCAGTTCTCAGGCTGCAATAGTTTTCAAAAAATAACAGTTTAAAAGCAGATGGGCTCCTGGGGTCCATTTTTTTCAGATGATCATTAAATTTCAGTCCTACTGCCCATTTCCTGCAAGACTTTCACTTAAAATGACATTTTAAAAGTTTTTTCCCATTCAAATGCATTGACGACCTATGTTGACCTTGCCATAAAATAGGTCAAGGTCACCACAGGGTCATGTTTTATATATACATTGTAGTACTTGAGTCATCCATACTTTATGCAAAGTTTCGTTGAAATCGGTATTTTAAGATATTTTAATGGTTTTTACCATATATGGGCATGGCGGCCATCTTGGTCATGTGACCTGGATTATTGTCTACGCGCCAGCGCGTAGACTACTCTAAGGTTTGAGATTGACCTACTTACAAGACAACTCATACACCTCTCTACAACTGCAACTGCACGTTTGTGTCTAGTGGCTTGACCATCGTGTTAGTAGGATTCCGGGTCGTTTCACCAAGGACCGTGTAAACACCCCCAAACACCCATGCAAACCTCCCTTTGGTTGGTAACATTCGTACCAATGGTGTAGTAGGTACCAAAAATGGGGCAAATTGTTAAATTCGTGGAACTGGTGCATGATTGCATTCTATCTAAGCAACAACGGAATGAAATGAACCGACTGTATTGTGACGCTATATGGTCAGGTATGAAAGCTTTGACCGCGCCCCACCTGCCGTGTAGCCAATTACATTCTATCCAAGCCACAACGGAATGAAATGAACCGACAGTATTGTGACGGTCAATTGTCAGGTATGAATGCTTTCACCGCGCAGCGTTTATTTCTGTTCAGTTAAATGCACCACGATGAAATGGGAGTATGGTCAGATTCTTTGACATTCTAGTTTATATATGCGAAGCGTAGACCAAGCTTTTTGTTAAAGCTTATACTTGTTTATATACACATTGGTTCCAACTTCCTATAGACGCTTCATATAAAATTTGGCTTTGATTGGCCAAGTGGTTTCAGAGAAAAAAATCTTTGAAAAGTGTGTATGGACGACAGACCTTGACCTTAATTAATCGTATACCTTCATCTAATCCATTATGCATCTACCACTTTTCAGATCTCAGGCTGCAATAGTTTTCAAAAAATAGCTAATTTCCACTATTCCCATTATAAGTCTATGGAAACTTTAAGTTCTTATCCGCCTGGAATAAAAAACACAAATTATGTAGAGGCCACTGTCAGGAACATGTATACAAAGTATAGACTTCATCCCCTTGACATTTTCTGAGAAGAAGATTTTTGAATGTTTTTCGAAATTTTGCCCTATATGGGGCCCCTGCAACCAATCAAAATGAAGGATTAGGACAAAAGTCAAATGAAACGTAGAGGACTACTCAATAAACATTTCTGCAAAAACAAAATTCAAATATCTCAAACAAGACAGCAAAAATAGGCAATTTTCACTTTTCTCCATTGTAAGTCTATGGGAAGCATAAGTTGCCATAGCAACCAGAGTTCTTATCCGATCGAAATAAAAAACACAAACTATCGTTCCCCCTACCCATGGATGCTCCACATAAAATTTGGCTTTGATCGGCCAAGCGGTTTCAGAGAAGAAGATCTTTGAAAATGTGAACGGACGCACGCACGCACGCCGGCTCGACTACCATACTATAAGCTCCCCATGAGCCTTCGGCTCAGGTGAGCTAAAAAATCAGCACAAATGCATAGAATATCTTGTCAACATCAATGGATCAAATGTGATCCTTAACCAGATTATTTTTCTGAAGATATTTTGCAGAGACACAATGCTTTACATTAATCAAGGACCATAACTCACACTGTAAATGCCATTGCAAAGTTTGAAGAAAACTGACTGTAAATTACATAAATCAAGGGCCATAACTTTTAACTTATTTTCTCAAAAACTACTCCTTCCAGATATGCCCCACCCCTCTACAAAATTTGAAGAAAATTGGTTGATAAAATGCTCAAAACAGAGAGCGAAACAAAGCACTGACAGACATACACTAAATCCCACATTTTTAGCAGAATATATATTATAACACCAGTGACCTCACACTTTCTAAAGTGGCAGGGTATAAAGTGGTTTTACTATTGAATAGAAAGGGCATCTCATTCAAAGGGCATTTTTAGCTCACCTGAGCAGAAGGCTCACAAGGTGAGCTTATAGGATGGCCATGATCCGGCGTCCGTCCGTCCGTCGTCCACAATTTCAAAGATCTTCTTCTTTGAAACCGCTTGGTTGATCTAGTTGAAATTTTATGTGGAGCCTCCATGGGTAGTGGCATTTCAAGTTTGATCGCGAAATCAAGGTCACATGACCAAGATGGCCGCCACGCCCATATATGGTAAAAACCGCTCAAAAATCTTCTTCTCCAGACCCGGTGGGCCGATTTCCACGAAACTTGGTATGTAGCATCGGGGACTTCAGCGCCCATCATAGTTTGATAAAATGATGACCCTTGGATGACCTTGACTTATTTTATGGCAAGGTCAAATTTGGAAACATAGGCTTTTACATGGGAAAAAGTGAAAACTATGGATTTTTTGAAAACTTTTGCAGCCTGAGGCCTGAAAAGTGGTAGATGCAAACAACTAATGGAGTAGATGAAGGTATGTGATTAATTTAGGTCAAGGTCATCTCTTGACCTTGGCCAGTCTGTCGTCCATACACACTTTTCAAAGATCTTCTTCTCTGAAACTGCTTGGCCAATCAAAGTGAAATTTTATGTGGAGCATCTATGGGTAGAGGAGACGAAAGTTTGATTGCGAAATCCAGGTCACATGACCAAGATGGCCGCCACGCCCATATATGGTAAAAACCGCTCAAAAATCTTCTTCTCCAGAACCGGTGGGCCGATTTCCACGAAACTTGGTATGTAGCATCGGGGACTTCAGCCCATCATAGTTTGATAAAATGATGACCCTTGGATGACCTTGACCTATTTTACGGCAAGGTCAAATTTGGAAACATAGGCTTTTACATGGGGAAAAAGTGAAAACTATGGATTTTTTGAATACTATTGCAGCCTGAGGCCTGAAAAGTGGTAGATGCAAACAACTAATGGAGTAGATGAAGGTATGTGATTAATTTAGGTCAAGGTCATCTCTTGACCTTGGCCAGTCTGTCGTCCATACACACTTTTCAAAGATCTTCTTCTCTGAAACTGCTTGGCCAATCAAAGTGAAATTTTATGTGGAGCATCTATGGGTAGAGGAGACGAAAGTTTGATTGCGAAATCCAGGTCACATGACCAAGATGGCCGCCACGCCCATATATGGTAAAAACCGCTCAAAAATCTTCTTCTCCAGAACCGGTGGGCCGATTTCCACGAAACTTGGTATGTAGCATCGGGGACTTCAGCCCATCATAGTTTGATAAAATGATGACCCTTGGATGACCTTGACCTATTTTACGGCAAGGTCAAATTTGGAAACATAGGCTTTTACATGGGGAAAAAGTGAAAACTATGGATTTTTTGAATACTATTGCAGCCTGAGGCCTGAAAAGTGGTAGATGCAAACAACTAATGGAGTAGATGAAGGTATGTGATTAATTTAGGTCAAGGTCATCTCTTGACCTTGGCCAGTCTGTCGTCCATACACACTTTTCAAAGATCTTCTTCTCTGAAACTGCTTGGCCAATCAAAGTGAAATTTTATGTGGAGCATCTATGGGTAGAGGAGACGAAAGTTTGATTGCGAAATCCAGGTCACATGACCAAGATGGCCGCCACGCCCATATATGGTAAAAACCGCTCAAAAATCTTCTTCTCCAGAACCGGTGGGCCGATTTCCACGAAACTTGGTATGTAGCATCGGGGACTTCAGCCCATCATAGTTTGATAAAATGATGACCCTTGGATGACCTTGACCTATTTTACGGCAAGGTCAAATTTGGAAACATAGGCTTTTACATGGGGAAAAAGTGAAAACTATGGATTTTTTGAATACTATTGCAGCCTGAGGCCTGAAAAGTGGTAGATGCAAACAACTAATGGAGTAGATGAAGGTATGTGATTAATTTAGGTCAAGGTCATCTCTTGACCTTGGCCAGTCTGTCGTCCATACACACTTTTCAAAGATCTTCTTCTCTGAAACTGCTTGGCCAATCAAAGTGAAATTTTATGTGGAGCATCTATGGGTAGAGGAGACGAAAGTTTGATTGCGAAATCCAGGTCACATGACCAAGATGGCCGCCACGCCCATATATGGTAAAAACCGCTCAAAAATCTTCTTCTCCAGAACCGGTGGGCCGATTTCCACGAAACTTGGTATGTAGCATCGGGGACTTCAGCCCATCATAGTTTGATAAAATGATGACCCTTGGATGACCTTGACCTATTTTACGGCAAGGTCAAATTTGGAAACATAGGCTTTTACATGGGGAAAAAGTGAAAACTATGGATTTTTTGAATACTATTGCAGCCTGAGGCCTGAAAAGTGGTAGATGCAAACAACTAATGGAGTAGATGAAGGTATGTGATTAATTTAGGTCAAGGTCATCTCTTGACCTTGGCCAGTCTGTCGTCCATACACACTTTTCAAAGATCTTCTTCTCTGAAACTGCTTGGCCAATCAAAGTGAAATTTTATGTGGAGCATCTATGGGTAGAGGAGACGAAAGTTTGATTGCGAAATCCAGGTCACATGACCAAGATGGCCGCCACGCCCATATATGGTAAAAACCGCTCAAAAATCTTCTTCTCCAGAACCGGTGGGCCGATTTCAACGAAACTTGGTATGTAGCATCGGGGACTTCAGCCCATCATAGTTTGATAAAATGATGACCCTTGGATGACCTTGACCTATTTTACGGCAAGGTCAAATTTGGAAACATAGGCTTTTAAATGGGGAAAAAGTGAAAACTATGGATTTTTTGAATACTATTGCAGCCTGAGGCCTGAAAAGTGGTAGATGCAAACAACTAATGGAGTAGATGAAGGTATGTGATTAATTTAGGTCAAGGTCATCTCTTGACCTTGGCCAGTCTGTCGTCCATACACACTTTTCAAAGATCTTCTCTGAAACTGCTTGGCCAATCAAAGTGAAATTTTATGTGGAGCATCCATGGGTAGGGGAGACGAAAGTTTGATTGCGAAATCCAGGTCACATGACCAAGATGGCCGCCACGCCCATATATGGTAAAAACCACTCAAAAATCTTCTTCTCCAGAACCGGCAGGCCGATTTTCATGAAACTTGGTATGTAGCATTTGGGACTCCAGCCCATCATAATTTGAACAAATGATGACCATAGGATGACCTTGACCTATTTTACGGCAATGTCAATTTTGGAAGCATAGGCTTTTACATGGGAAAAAGTGAAAACTATGGATTTTTTGAAAACTATTGCAGCCTGAGGCCTTAAAAGTGGTAGATGCAAACAACAAATGGAGTAGATGAAGGTATGTGATTAATTTAGGTCAAGGTCATCTCTTGACCTTGGCCAGTCTGTCGTCCATACACACTTTTCAAAGATCTTCTTCTCTGAAACTGCTTGGCCAATCAAAGTGAAATTTTATGTGGAGCGTCCATGGGTAGGTGGAACGAAAGTGTGATCGCGAAATTCGGGTCACATGACCAAGATGGCCGCCATGCCCAACTATGGTAAAAACCACTCAAAAATCTTCTTCTCCAGAACCGGCTGGCCGATTTACGCGAAACTTGGTATGTAGCATTTGGGACTCCAGCCCATCATAGTTTGTTGAAATGATACCCTAGGATGACCTTGACCTACAATGTACATGTATGTGTATTTTACGGCAAGGTCAATTTTGGAAACATTGGCTTTTACATGGGAAAAGGCGAAAACAATGGATATTTTGGAAACTGTTGCAGCCTGAGACCTGAAAGTTGCTAGATGCAGACAACTAATGGAGTCAATGAAGGTAAGTATTTAATGAAGGCCAAGGTCATTTGTTGACCTTGACCCAAGGTCATTTAAATATCAAAATTGAAATTATGGTTTTCTCAGAAATCACTGGGTTTGGAAACTATTGCAGCCTGAGACCTGAAACTTTGCAGATGCAGACAACTTGTGAAGTCAATAAAGGTGTGTGAGTATTCAAGGTCAATGTCATTTCATAATGACTTAATACTCCAAGATCAGGCTTCAGGTGAGCGTTCTCAGGACCAATGGTCCTCTGGTCATGTAACAGAACAACAAATTTTGGATCATCAACTATATTTGATTTTCTGTAAGTTCACTACATGCTTATGTACATGAAAATGCTGAGTACACAATGGTTGTCCAAAGAACAAACATCAGGAAAAACATCCATCAAAAGTATATCCCCTCATACCCCACTTTTACATAGCAAAACTGGGGTATGCAGGGGTATACCTATTTTTCTTATTTTTGCTCCAAAACAGAGATTGTGGTTACTCGTAAGAACCACCTCGCCGGTGGTTCTAGTTCTCGCTGGCAGTTCTAACTAGTACCCACAATCTATGTTTTGGAGCAAAATTAAGAAAATTATCAATTTTTTCTACTGAAATTTTTTAATTTTTACAACTTAGGAAAAATCTGTATATTACATGGGCGTTTATTCGTAATGCAATGCAAATCAGTAAATGAGCCACATCATGGGAAAACCAACAATCTGCATAGGCAAAAACAAAGGCGCAGATCAGCTTCGCGGTAACCGCGAAGCTGATCAGCGCCTTTGTTTTCGCTACTCGGATAGTACATTTCCTCTTCTACTTAAATCCAAAATTTCAAGATTCTAGCTCTTTTCTGTGCTTGTACAGGCCAGTTCGTATCAAACCTGTTCGGAATCCACATTGTTGGTTTTCCCACGAGGCGGCTCAAATGACAATATGGAATAACAACATGTACCTGTTTGGGAGCTGATTGTCAGAGATCATTTTGATCTGATGCAAGTTGTTCAAAAACAGGCCAAAACTTTGTTAGCTTCACGTCATCCTTAAGAACAACTCATTAGTAAATGCGGACTACATAAGCAAATACACTGTTATTTTTGTCGATAGAATGTGAGAATCCTTTGCATTGCAAAGGATTCTCACATTTCATCAACAAAAATAACAGTACTTGTAATGTTCATGTTTGAAATTTTAACTAACCATTAACTAATGATGTTAATTTTGAACAACTGGGCCCTGGTATTTACTACACGGCCTTATACTGATTTCTTCTGCATCAGTTGTTTTCAGCTGCATTGTGCTCTTGGTAAGTAGTGTGTATTGCGTAGTATGAAAAGCTAATTGTTCAAAGCATTGAAGAAAATGTAAAAATTTTAACAAAATAATCAATGTCAATTTTGAGCAAAGAGACCCACTGGTTTCCAACAAAATCATAATGGGATGGAATAAACCCGTGAAATGAGTGACTTGTGAAGAGTAAGGTTAGTTATAAAACTTTTCTGAGCATGAAACTTCTATTCCATGTAAATATTGTAGAAGACAAAATCAGTGGAAAAGTGAGATCTATATCAGTAATGCTAGTCACTTATCCTTCTAATGAATGTCAAAATGCCAGCAACAACTGTTGGCATTTTAACATTAATGAGCAGGATTAATTTCAGACTTAGACGTGTTGAGCATGAAAAAGTTTTATAACCTCACAGCCAGGGCAGTTCACAGGCTGAACTGATACTTCATGCAGTACACAGCTGGTGACAAAAACTGGCTTCTATCCAAGAAATCTCCTTGGATTTGATTCATTTTCTGGGATTTATCATCACGAAAACATGTCCGTGAAATGTATACCCCCCTATACCCCACTTTTATATAGCAAAACTGGGGTTTGCAGGGGTATACCTATTTTTCTTATTTTTGCTCTAAAACATAGATTGTGGGTACTCGTTAGAACTGCCTCGCTGAGGCGGTTCTAACGAGTACCCACAATCTATGTTATGAGCAAAAATAAGAAAAAATATCTTTTTTTTTTTTCAGCTGAAAATGTTCAATTTTTTAAGCTCAAAAAATCTCTGTTTATTGCATGGGCAAGTTTTCGTAATGATTTTAGAGAAAGATAGAAAAGACTAAGAAACGACACAAACTTTAGATCCCAACATCAGGAAAACATGCCCATGCAATATATTATAGAGATTTTTTCAGTAGCAAAAATTGAAAATTTCATCAGAAAACTTTTGATATTTTTCTTATTTTTGCTCCAAAACATAGATTGTGAGTACACGTTAGAACCGCCTCGACAAGGCGGTTCTAACGAGTACCCACAATCTATGTTTTGGAGCAAAAATAAGAAAAATAGGTATACCCCTACATACCCCAGTTTTTCTATATAAAAGTGGGGTACAAGGGGGTAAACATTACACAGACATGTTATTCTGATGAACAAGACTGTTCTCAGGAAAGAGTTCTGAATCAAGATTTCCTAATCAGGAACTTTACCACCCCTGTGCCCACATTCATTTGCAGTTATCTTTAAGCAGTGTTTTTTTTTATTTGAACACATTATTGGCATAATAAACCCTTTCCATTAGGATAACATGTCCGTGTAATATATACCCCCTTAAACCCCACTTTTATATAGCAAAACTGGGGTTTACTGGGGTATGCCTATTTTTCTTATTTTTGATCCAAAACATAGATTGTGGGTAATCGTTAGAACCTACGCGGCGAGGCAGTTCCAACATGTACCTACAATCAATGTTTATAGCAAAAACAAGAAAAATATCGAAATTTTTGTACTGAAAACCAACAATGTGTGAAACTGACCAGGTCTGACATAAACCAGCCTGTACAGTCACAGGAGCAGATAAGAAGCTTGAAATTTTGGATATAAGTAGTTACTGCACAGCTGATCTGCGTCTTTGTTTTTGTATATGCAGATTGTTGGTTTTCTGATGCGGCTGCTCGTATATAACATTAAAGAATAAAATCTCTGATTATTGGTCCAAAATAATGTTCAGTTCTGGCAAAAAACTACAGGGACTGCCTGTATATAACTGGGATTAAGACACTCAAATGTGTGCTTGTTATACAAGTATACATTACTGTAAATTCGGAAATTTTCGCGAGATCTTAATTTTCGCTAATTTTTTTGCGAATTAGTTACCTAGCGAAAATAAAGTTCTCGCTAATAAAGAGTCACTATAGGCTTTATAGACTGCACAAGTGACCGCTCGCGAATTATACAAAAACTCGCTAATATATCGGAAATATAAGTCACGCGAAAATTTCCGAACTTACAGTTAAACATATTTAATTAAAGATTTATATGAAACACAAGATTCAAAGCATATAACCATGGTAACAGATTTGAAGATTTCATAAAAATGTGACAAATATACTGAGCCAAACATATAACGCAACACGGTTATTGCATGTTTTTCGCATTTTTATGTAACGTATGACGTTCTACCAGACATATAATGGTCAGCAATTACCAATGAATAAATTGGTTACAAAAGTTTTAGATTTCTGGACATGGGTCACTGAGCTCGAATCTGATTGGTCAAAACGGTTATTTTGCTGGCATGCGCCCCCTGAGAGATTCTGGAAATCAATTTGCACACAGATTGCTTCTTTATGGATCGCCCAGTGAGGTCTGATGAGGCAATTGCAATATGGACTCCATTTGTAACCAAAATTTCCAATCAAAGTTTGCATCATTGAAAATTTGACGTTTAATACTGCGCATTCCATTGAACACAATAGAAAATGGAGTTAGTGAAAAATTCTAACGGCGAATGTTTTTAACAAAACCTTTGTGAAAACATGTTCATTCCTTCATTCAGCATTGTTAGAAAACACAAAAGCGTCCAATTGTTGGGACAGGAACGTCTGTAACAAATGTTAAAATGTGGGTAAACTTGAATGGTTGGGAGTAAAAATGAGTCTTCAACTCTGTTTAAAATTGAGCAAAATTGACCCCTTGACTGTAAAATTATTCATTGTCTAAAATAGGGCAGGGGTAACCCTGAAAACCGACAGTAATTTCTAGGGTACGAATACACGTCACATGTCGCATTCTGGAAAATCACAATGCATTTGATTTTTTGCCAAGACCCTACCTCTGAAAAATGACTAATTTCTTGAGACGCATAGCACAGAATGTTAAAAACAAGATCTTATGAGATGGTTCGATCGTCTGGCAATCTTATTCAGTGGAGGAAAAATTTATTTGATACTGTTCTTGTGTATAACAATAAAAATAAACCGATGTTGCGTTATAAGTTTGGCTCAGTATATAACTAAAACTTTCAACATAATAAAACTTTGCTATCAGGATTCAAGAAAGACCTAGCTAACCAAAAATATTCAAAGTTATTCACTGTCCATTTATTTTTCATACAGTTAAACGTCGCTAGCAAGATTATTTCAGTTTGTATGAGATGGTCAATTTATATAGTAGATAGAGCAAAAAACAGAAGACCCCCATCCCCAAGAATAGCCACCTGGCAAACCTGCTTGTCACGTATGTCGTACTACATGTGGGGCTCTATCTCACGCTAGACACAGTAATGAGATGATGAAGTCAGCGGCCTTAAACATTCAAAGGAGGCAGCTCACACTTTGATACAAAGCACATATTCAGTAAACCATAGTACAGTATAATCTTTACATCAAAATGGCCAGGAAGAAGCAAATCCTAAAATACTTATGTTTAAAAACTTGCCCCTGATAATGGTTTTTCACAGAAAATGTTTGTGTGGAAGGCGATCATGTCAATTTGTTCTGTCATAGGACCTGCAATGTTTCTGCATATCGGTCAGCAGGTAAAGTTTTAATGGCAGAATTGAATTTTGAATATCATGGAGTTTGCAATGGCAAGGGAGATAATCCATGATAATGAAAAACATTCACTTTCTGGAACTAAAAGCCTGTATACTAAATAGCTAAGCCAACTGATTTAAATTTAACTAGTTTAATTCCAATGGCAGGAGTTTGCACATTTTTTCATACAACTGTGTTCTTTGTATGTCAATCGTAACATCATCGAAAGAAATTTCTCAGAGGATAAGAAGAAATTTGCATTTTATAAGTGTTACAAAACTTTTGCATTTAAGTATACATGTATACAGGTCAACCTTATTATAACGCTATCTTTGGGGTCCATAAAAACAGACCGTGTTATAAGTGAACCGTGTTATAATGAGGTTATTTACAATAGACATATAGCAAAATAATCAAGTTGGGAGCCATGACATGGCCGCGTTGTATTGAAAACCGCACTGTAATGAGGCGCGTTATAATGAGGTTGAACTGTATAGCTAAGCCAAATGATTTAAATTAAAGCTAGTTTAATTCAAAGGGCAGGAGTTTGCACATTTTTTTAAACAATTGTGTTCTTTAAATATATTCAAAGAACAGGATTGTATGAAAAACCAGAGGACCAATGGTCCTGTAAACGCTCACCTGAGACCTGAGATATATACCAATAAACTTGTTTGACTAGAATGGTATTATGTATATATCCCCAGGTCAGAGTCAGAGCAACCTCTGGAGTCAATTTCTTTTTTAAATCATAAAGATTCAGTCCATTTGCCAATTTACTGCAAGTTTTGCCCTTCAAATGACATTTTTTCCTGTTTTTTCCATTCAAATGCATGGGCGGCCTAAGTTGACCATGCCGTAAAAAGGTCAAGGTCATCCCAAGGTCATGATTTATACAAACTTTGTAGAGCTTCATTGCCTGATGCTTCATGCCAAGTATCAAAATCATAGGCCTTCTGGTTTTGGAGAAGATTTTTAAAGATTTTTGCTATTTACAGCCATGGCGGCCATCTTAGTCATGTGATCTTGACCATATATACAAACTTTCATTCACTCTTCCTCAGAATGCTCCACATAAAGTTTGGCTTTGATTGGCCAAGCGGTTTCAGAGAAGAAGATGTTTGAATATCATGGTAATACACAAGTATATAGCCCCGGGACAGGGGCAGACAACCCTCTGAGCCCAAAATATTTTCATAAACATGAATATTTTGTCCATTTGTTCATTCCTAGCAAGTTTTTTGCCATTTAATGACATTTTCCTGTTTTTTCCATTCAAATGCATGGGCGGCCTAAGTTGACCTTGCTGTAAAAAAGGTCAAGGTCATCCCAAGGTCATGATTTATACAAACTTTGTAGAGCTTCATTGCCTGATGCTTCATGCCAAGTATCAAAATCATAGGCCTTCTGGTTTTGGAGAAGAAGATTTTTAAAGATTTTTGCTATTTACAGCCATGGTGGCCATCTTAGTCATGTGACCTTGACCATATATACAAACTTTCATTCACTCTTCCTCAGAATGCTCCACATAAAGTTTGGCTTTGATTGGCCAAGCGGTTTCAGAGAAGAAGATGTTTGAATATCATGGTAATACACAAGTATATAGCCCCGGGACAGGGGCAGACAACCCTCTGAGCCCAAAATATTTTCATAAACATGAATATTTTGTCCATTTGTTCATTCCTAGCAAGTTTTTTGCCATTTAATGACATTTTCCTGTTTTTTCCATTCAAGTGCATGGGCGGCCTAAGTTGACCTTGCTGTAAAAAAGGTCAAGGTCATCCCAAGGTCATGATTTATACAAACTTTGTAGAGCTTCATTGCCTGATGCTTCATGCTAAGTTTCAAAATCATAGGCCTTCTGGTTCTGGAGAAGAAGATTTTTAAAGGTTTTGGCTATTTATAGCCATGGCGGCCATCTTGGTCATGTGACCAGGACCATTTATACAAACTTTCGTTCCCCCTTCCTAAGGATGCTCCATGTGAAGTTTGGCTTTGATTGGCCAGGTGGTTTCAGAGGAGAAGATCTTTGAAATTGTGAACGACGGACGACGGACGACGGACGACGACGGACGACGACGGACGCCGGAGCATGGGTATACTATAAGCTCACCTATGAGCCTTCGGCTCAGGTGAGCTAAAAATGTGCAAAACAAAAAATAATTTTGACAGCATCTGATCATGATCTACAATTGAGCCGCCTCGTGGAAAAACCAACAATGTGGTTTCCGAACAGGTCTGACACAAACCAGCCTGTACAAGCACAGGAAAGAGCTAGAAGCTTGCAATTTCGGATTTAAGTAGAAGAGGAATTGTACTATCCGAGTAGCGAAAACAAAGACGCTGATCAGCTTCGCGGTCACCGCGAAGCTGATCTGCGTCTTTGTTTTCGCATATGCAGATTGTTAGTTTTCCCATGGGGTGGCTCAATTGAATCAACAAACTTTACAAAATTGGTCAACGGAAAAAGATTTCATAAAATTTATCAATGATCATGATTTTTTCAATTTTGATTAAATTGATGCTTAACAACCCAGTCAACAGCTATGGTCATTATGGGACTTGTACCCAAAATTAAAGATGTCATGACATCCAAATGGTGCTTAAAATATAATCACCCAACTAAGCAAATAAGGCTTATATGTATGGATAGTTTGTTCCTGGGCAATCTCAGACCCGAGCTGATAACCAGTAAAAGATGGCCAGTTAGTAGTCACGTAAGCTTTGCTTAGAGACACAAGCAGCCCATCTATTTATTTGATTACTTCCACTCAAACAAGTTGATCTGGTATAAATAATTAAGACAGAAAATGAGAAAAGACGCTTCGTTATGAAGGTACAGGCATTTTGTGAGGAAAAGGGTTTGAGATCATTTTTAGGGGTATTCGGGTATGCTGAATCCAAAAACCAATGTTGGAAAGCTGAGAAATGGCTCCTTCACCATCTAATTTGCATATTTCCAAGATGGCCGCCAAAATTAAGAAAAACATTAATTGTTGCAAATTTGTTTATGTTTAGGATTCTAAACTGCTTCAAAATAATATAAATAACATTTTATAATGATTAGAAGGTCTTCAATGAATAAAAAAAAATCTCAAAAGTTAAACGGCTGGGGTGGGGGTGCGGAGGGGGCAGGGGTGTGGGCTTTTCTACTTGTACCTACAAAAGTGATCATAGTTCCACTGTAACAAGTCCTAGATCACTGCACCTGGTCTCACTGTAAAGCATAGATATAGCCTTTTGATCATTTGGTAGGTAATGCAAAGTATCGAATTTGCATATTCATGATTTTTAATGAAAATATTAAAAATGGCTTTAAAATCCATAAGTAAACAATTTTCAGGCAGAAAAAAGCTATCATTATGACAACTAGTTATTGCACCAGTAATACCATATATGACAAATATATTGATGCCAATGGTCAATATGAAACTCATCTCATTAGCATATTCATAAATATTAACTGAAATGTCAAAACATAGGGGCGAAAACCAGGAAAACACAATTGCCATTGAAAGGTTTTTGGTGCGTTATATGATCGTTTTTGCATTTTAGGACAGATTTTCATGGCTGCCAGTTTGCTCAGATGGGCCAATTAAATGCCATAAAGTTTTCTTCAACAATGAACACATTCGCATGATGTAAACATCATATTGTTTCCACAACCACCCCTAGTGTGATTCTATAGAATGGGATGAACTTACAA
This sequence comes from Rugalucina vietnamica, assembly GCA_964017185.1. Taxonomy (NCBI): domain Eukaryota; kingdom Metazoa; phylum Mollusca; class Bivalvia; order Lucinida; family Lucinidae; genus Rugalucina; species Rugalucina vietnamica. The sequence goes on from OZ024872.1 coordinate 4,259,704, forward strand.
AAATACCCACGTCCCACCAAAAGCATACTTTAGAATACTATGATTGGTCTGGTAGTATTGCATTGACATAGCAATTTAACCTTCATAACTAATCTTGAAGTCATTGAATTTACATATGTCAAAACATAGGGCGAAAACCAGGTCAGAATATTAATAAAAATCATAATGGGAGAAAAATTGTGGAAAAAGATAGGGGGTATAACTACAAAAACACCTGTACCCAGGCTGTTAATGAACCTAGGATGCCGAAAGAGATATCAAATGAATACTGTGGCAATGTACTATAACTCTGAAATATGATATAAGAATAATCGGATTTGTAATTTCATGTATATTAATGAAACCTTTAACAACATGACAGAAAAAATTGAAAAATTAAAGGGGTAAATGTAACAAATGGCTTGTATCTTGGCAACCCAAAGCCCTAAAGTGCTGAATGATGATCAAATGGTTGTTAAGGCAATATTATGCCATCCTATATTACAATTTATAAGTCATTTGATTTTTATTTTCAAGAATATTAATAACATCTTTAGGAATTGGGGTAAAAATGCTGAAAGCATAAGGCGGCATACATGTAAAAACGTGCATATCATGCTTACCGATAGACCTAGAGAGCTGAAATTGGTATCAAACAATTGCTTAAACATTGTTCTATAACAGTATGATCTGCTGTTTGCTTTATCTGAAACATTTGTTGTATGAATGTTAATAAAATCTTTATAAATTTTAGAAAAATGACCAGAAAATGATGGGGGTTTACCAATAAAATTGCTTATATCTGGACTGCAAATAGACTTAGAGAGTTCAAAGTGGAATCAAATTATTGCTAATACACGTACAATTTACTATTGCCATATGATCAGATTTATAAAGCATACATGTATTTGTTAGCAACCAAGATACAAGCAATTTTGTTTGAGCACAACCTTCAACTTTATGTATGTAATTTTTACAATTTTTCGTAGCATTAATGGCTTTTGATAAGCTATGGTTTATCTATCAGACTACATGGTTTTAATCAGACGCTGTTTATCTCTCAGACTACATTGTCCAAACATTCTATGGGTACCATTTTCATCCCTCTAAGGGTATTAGCGATGGAGATATAGGCAACTTTGTTGGTATACCGCCTTTACTTTTCAGTGATATTTCTCTAATTTAAAAGATCTCATTATCCATACAACAAAAAATATCTAGATGTCTTATATATCAGATCATATGGTTATAGAACATTGTCATAGCAGTCATTTGATTTCAACTTCGACTCTTTAGGTCCTTAAGTAGCCAAGATACGCACATGTGTTTAAATGTATACCTACTAATTTGTCTGCATTTTACCCCAATTCCTGAAGATTTTATTAATATTCATGAAAATGAAACTCAAATAACTTATCTATTACAGTATGGATGGTATAACATTGCCCTAGCAACCATTTGATTCCATTTTCAGCACATTGGGGCTTTTGGTTGCTAAGATACAAGTGTATTTGAAGGTGTATCTGTTTAATCTTTTTTCCATTTTTTTTCTCTCAATTTCATAAGTTTTCATTGATATACATGAAATTGAAAATCATTTTTTTCTTATATCACACTTTAAAGAGATAATACAATACCTTATCATTTATTTGATACCATTTTCAACGTCCTATGTTTATTTACAGCCCAGGTACAAGTGATTTTGTATGTACACCCCACATTTTTTCCATAATTTTCCTTCCATTTCTTACGATTTTCATTAATATTCATGAATATGAAAATTCAATGATTTGAATATTAGGATTACCATTAAATCATTATGTCCAAGCACTACTATCAGGTCAATCATAGTATTCTAGAGCATGCTATTGGTAGGATATGGGTATTTTTGTAAGTGCACTCTATTCTATAGAATCACACAATGGCTGGGCGTGGAAACAATATTTTTACATCATGCAAATATGTTCATTGTTGAGGACAATAGTTTAAGGCATTTAAGTGGTCCCTCTGACATGAAAATTTGTCCTTAAATGCAAGAAAGATCTTATAACCCACCAAACCTTTAATGGCAATAGTTTTCCCCTGGTTTTCAGTTGGCCCCAGTTTTCAACATTATAATTAATATTCATGAATATGCAAATGCGATAAAATTTTCAAATAGGTCCATGACATCATTATATTTGTCACATGATATATTACTTGTGCAATAACAGTGTCATAATGATGGTTTGGGCCTGAAAATTGTTTTTTTTTATGGATTTTAAACCATTTTTAATGTTTTCATTACAATTCATGAATATGCAAATTAGATAAATTGCATAACTTACCACAGGAGAAAATGGATTTGTCTAAGCTTAACAACGAGACCAGGCTCAGCGGCATATGAAGAGCAACAATGGCGATATGATATCGTGCAATAGCTACACCCCTCCTCAAGATTTGACACATTAATAGTTGCCATGGGAACCATGCATTATTTTCCTAGTGTAATAGAGTTTATCTTTGTGGGCTAAAATTCTTTGCATTTAAATTTATGTAATTTAGTCAAGCAATCATCTAACAATATATTTTAAGTGATTTTAGGCTCAGATCATGACAAGCAAATGAAACGTTTCATCAATATAACAGATTCTAGATATTTTGGCGGCCATTTTGAAAATATGCAAATTAGGACACGAAGACGTCATTTCTCAACTTGCCAACATTGGTTTTTGGATTCAGCACACCAAATTACCCCTAGTTCAAGTGTCAAACCCTTTTCCTCACAAAATGCCTGTACTTGTTAACTTTTCTCAATTCCTGTCTTAACTAAAACTACATTGGAAGTTAAATGAGATATTGGGAAATGAGCCCTCGTGGGAAAACCAACAGTGTGATTTTCAAACAGGTCTGACACAAATCGGCCTGTGCAGTCACAGAAGATGGCTAGAGGCTTGAAATTGTGGATTTAGAAAGAAGAGGAATTGTACTATCCGTGAAGCGAAAACAAAGGCGCTGATCAGCTTCGCTGTGACTGATCTGCGCCTGTTTTCGCCTATGCACATTGTTGGCAGCTCAAATCATTTAAATACCAAGAAATTATTTTTTGTTATCAATGATTTTTGTCTTCAGAGAGTCCCTATCAACAACTGTTTCAGTGCAGTTCTAGAAACTGTCAACAGATTTTTAAAGGTTTCAAAGCACATTTTATGGTAAACTAAGTGCTCAAATTCTGTACACAAGAAAGAAATAAAATACATGTATTTGCAAAACAGCAATATGGACAGAATGTCTTGCAAACCACACAGGACGTTATTTCATTCATCACAAATAAACTGCTGACCAGTAAAATTATATTCAACACATGATTGGCAGAAGTTGTGAATGAATTATCTAAGGGAAATACAATTATTTATTATGAATGAATATTGGTTAGTGGCTGAATATCATTTAAATCCAGCTCCAAACCTGTGTCTTTCCTCACAATGCTACTTTTTGGTGAATAGTATTCTGACATAACAAGTCTGTCTGATGAAACATCACCACCTGTCGCTTCTAAATTGTCTAAGAGATTAAACTCTTTCCTTATGCCATTCACTTTCGAGCTGGATTGTTTATTTGAATTCAATTCATTTCCAGACTGGTTTGGAAATATGCTGCCAAAGTTTGTTACACGTCTTGGTGATGTGCTCAAGGAGACTCGAGGTTCTTCCGATCCTGAACCAGCGTAAGGTATACCCGATTTCTCTGCTGATTTTCTTATCTTTTCAGCCAAGGCCTGCATTGTCTTAGAAGCCGGTGATTTCAGTTTCAGCATATGACTGACTTGCTGTGAGATGGCAGAATCCGACATTAGGACAGTGTCTCTGATTGTATTATCATTTCCTGCTGGGCTTTCCATATTTGCAAGCAAAGATGAGTAATAATTATACAAAGGAGATAGAGTGCTTTCCCCTGATTTAGCCTCAATTTCATTATTATTGGTTTCCAGCTCTCCCAGTGAAGTAAACCATTCAAGAGAACCAGGTTCTGGCGCACTGGCTCCCTGCCTTGGAGATTTCCTGCTCAACACAGGCTGGGGATTTGGGCAGGTATTTTCACACCAGTTCTTCATACTTTGGCCGTTGTTTATGAACTTTCCCAACTTATCAGTTTCTTTTTTAAGGATTTCCACACTGCCTTTCAACTGTTCAATTTTCTCTGGGCTCCGAATACCAGATTTATTTTTCTTACTTGATTTCTTAGTATCAGTTTTCAACTGTTTTTCTTTCTTTGAACCTGTGTTAAGCTGATTATTTTCTGAAGTTGAGCTGATAGGACCTGGACTATCCTTCACAGAAACACCACTTTCTGTATTCTTGTCAGAATTTTCCCCAATAATTATTTTTTCTACTGTATCGTTTACAATGTTTAACAGACTAACACCTTTTTCTTTGTCAGTTTTCATTCTTGGGGAATTCCTTGTTTTATCAGGAGTTAACTTTTTCACATTTTTGTCTTTGCTAATGAACACAGACACAGATATACTTTTCACTTTATCAGACTTAGTTTTGTTCTCATTTACATGAACAACTGGAGAGTCAATTAATGTCTTTTGCTCAATTTTACTTTTCACTTTATCAGCTTTTATTTTGTTCTCATTTACATGAAAAACTGGAGAGTCAATCATCGTTTTTTGCTCAATTTTACTAGCAAGCTTGTGTTTAACACTGTCTATACTGTTCTCTAGATCTGTCTTTGATTTTTTGTTCAACTCTGCAGTTTCAATCCTTGTATGATGCTCAAGTATTTTATAAATCTTCTCTTTAAGTTCTGTACTTTCTTCTGGTTGTATCTTTGCTGATTTCCTCTTCTTTGAAACAGATCGTCGCTTGACTTTAACTCTGGTTTCAACACTATCCGATCTATCTGACATCCCTTGTTCATAGATTGGAGACTTTTTCAAATCTTTAGACTGTCCTCCAATGGCAAACGTATCTCTATTCAACTCCTTTGGAATATTTGTGGTAGATATGTCTTCCACTTCCTTAACATTTCTTTCAAAGACACCCTCTAAAATCTCTAATCTATGGTTCAACTTTTGTTCAACATGTTCTAACTTCCTTATTTTCTTATTCAACTCTCTTTTCGAGGGCTTTGATATACTTTCAATTTCTTGAGCCATTGTTTTATCTTTACTTTTTGACAGATGAGATTTCAGAGCATGTTTTGTTGCATCAGAAACCATTCCAGTACCTTGTATAAGAGATTCACCTTTCAGTTCAACATCGGAACCTACATCAGTACTAACAGTGTCATTAACTTTGAACAATTCATTTATAACAGGCTTGTCGTGAGCATCCATTTCTTGCCCCTGTTCTCTAGTTAACAACAATACATGTGTTCTTTTTCTACCGCTACGTTTTCTTGAAGGCGAACCTGCCTTATTATTTGGCGTTGAACCACCTATCATGTGGTCTGTATTCCAGTTTTTTGCATCATTTTCATTTGATATGTACCCTCCTAGAGTTTTTCTCTTCATTTTCACGTCAGTGTGAGGTTCAGCGTTAGGGTTATCATGCTCTTCTCTCTTGTATGATTTCAATTCTGACAAGCTTTTTGTTGACCTTTTGATTCTAGGGGGTGTCTCTTCTAATGTTTTCCGTTTTGGAGTGAGTTGTAGTGCCTGTGATGACATGTCATTCATTGCCAACTCTGACACTTTATTCATTGATTTCATTCCTTTTCTTGCACTGTCAGTTGTAGGTATTGCATTTTCAGATAGATATTTGTCAAATTCATTGTCAAAGTTTTCTTGATACAGATCAGTAAGGCTCCTTGTTGCTTTACTCAAAATTGATTCAGCGTTAAATAATTCATTACCAGACTGTTTCAGTGAAATCATGTTTATATCTCTGTCCCTTTTAGATGCTGATCTTAACACTGGTGAATTCTTTTCATTTGCTGATATATTCACTCCTTTAACACTTCCTGAAAGTGATTCATTCTTCTTAGAACTTGATCTTACAGGTGTCCCATCCTTCTGATTCTCTTTCAAGAGCTTAGATTTGGAGTCTGGTGTATTATTACCCAGTTCGTCAAGAGCGCCGTTTAATGATGCAAATTTCTCAGATTTGGCAAATGATGTCGGAGTAACAGGTTCGTCATTGTCAGAAATGGTCCAAAAATCCCGACAACTTACATTAGACACTGGTGGTTTCTTTTTAGTAGAGCTCCTTAGCCCTTTTGACGTTGGAGTCCCGGCTGAGCTCCTTAGTCCTTTTGATGTTGGTGTCCCGACTAATGTCTTTGTAGAAGAAGCTATAACTTTCCTCTTCTCTGTGCTTCTGAGAAGACTTTCTCTTGACCTTGGTGTAAGGTCATCATCACTTAAATCATCATTTGTGTCATAAGCATAATTTACATGTTTATTTGCTGCTACCCTCATGCTTTTTCTTTTTCTATGGCGGCCTCTTCTGTAACCAGAAGGTGAAGCTGATCTCGAGTCAGTATTTGGGGATTGTCCTCTATCCACACTGGACACCATGTTCCGAGTCACCCTGAAATCATTATCCAGATCAGCCAGGAGAGCAATCCCACTAGTACTTGCTATACCGGAGGTACTGGGGGAAGCTATGTCTGTTGAAGGGGTCAATTGTAAAGCCCTGGGCTTTAGGTTCCCACTAATATCAATATTCTTCCTCAGGACTACCCTAGGGGACTTGATCTCAAGTTTTTCTCCTCGGTATTCTATTACAGCCGGTCTCTTTACAGGTGTTCTTTTGCTGCATTTTGTAAATAAGCTTGACACTTTTTTATCTTCATTTTCTATTGTTAGCGTCTGTGGTGATTTTTCTTTAGGTTTGAATGATCCCAACTTTAACCAGCCCTCCAGGGTTTTTTGTGTTCCTGCAGGCTGTAAGGAATGTCTTTTCTTTTGGGTTCTTTTCTTATCTTTATTCAGTCTGTACTGCACCCCATCTTTGAAATCTTCCAGCGACAATCTCCTAGTTTTAGCATCATTTGCCTCATCTATAATATCTATAATGGGAACATCTTGTTTCTTAGGAGATTTGATTTTATCTTCAGTTATTCTATCAACATTTTCCAATTTTTGTTTCTTAACAACTTCATCTTGCTCAGTAGCAATGGACAGTCTTTTCCGTTTCTTTGGTGGTCGACCTTCTCTACTTTTTGTTGATTTACGCTTGGGTGAAGCAGGTAGCCCCCTACCATCAGGCGAGGTCGAGACAATGCAGGGGAGACCAGTTTTTCTCATTCTGCTGGAAGGACCAGGGGCTTCTCTTTCTTGCTTCTCAATAGGGGACAGATCACTGGGCTCAAATGATTTCCTTTTAGGGGTCAGTTTCTTCTTGGGGCTGAAGTCTGAAAGGTAAATGATATGAGCCACTGCATGGGAAAATCAACAATCTGCATATGCGAAAACAAAGACGCAGATCAGCTTCGCAGTAACTGCGAAGCTGATCAGCGCCTTTGTTTTCGCTACAAGGATAGTGCAATTCCTCTTCTACTTATATCCAAAATTTCAAGCTTCTAGCCTGCTCCTGTGACTGTACAGGCTGGTTTGTCAGACCTGGTCGGAAACCCGAATTGTTGTTTTTCTCATCCACAGGCTCTTATTCAATAACATTACACTTAAAGAAGGATGGGGTGAAGAAGGGTCTAGAGGGTTCATGGTTCGGATGTTACAAAACCATTTCCAGTTGGCAACAGTTGTTGGCATTGTAACATTGATAAGCATGATAAATTAATAACTAGCTTTGGCGGTGTCAGATTTAAATATGACATTTCAAATGTTGATTCTGGCTGTTTCAATACATAGGTGCATTTGAATTTCTGGCTCAGATGATTGCTTTATGTCATTTCATGGTAATTTGAGGGACTTTTCAGACTATGATATTTATACAGATCTTCATTAAATGCAGGAGAATAATAATCTTCCTTCCATATTTTTTTACACAGGAAAACACACAGAACTTATTTGTCAACTAATTTTAAAAATTTTACAGCACATTTTGTGATGAATTAAGTGTACACTTTGCAAGAAAATATTTAATCTAACTTAGAGGGTATTAGAAAATATCTGTAATATACCCTTATCAGACACTAGAAAAGCACACATTTAGTTATTATAAACCTATTTGTGGGGCGGGCTGGCGCAGTCGGTAGCGTATAAGACTTTGGGCCGAGGGGTCCCTGGTTCGATCCCTGTCCAAGGCGTCGTCTGTTGTGGCCTTGAGCAAGTCACATTTCCAGAGCTCAATGTATATAGTGTAGATATGTTCTAAAATAGTCTCAATAAAAGCTCTACAGTTTATGTTGATCAGTACCTTAATTAGGCTGCGTATTTGCGTAATTACCCAATTAAAATATGAAAAAACGCAATTAATAACGATCTGGTAGCGTAAGAAAACGCAAAAGAAATCGCCGATACGCAATACCGGAAAAATCAATTGCGTACCGGTTTTTATCGATGTGCGCCGCACAACGGCTTACGCCGTCTACATTAAACAAAAATGTCATTGGACATGCGCAAATCGATCGATTGGAAGCTATTTCTTTTCTGTTTTTTCGTTGGCTGACTGCGATTTTAGTTAATTCTCTCAACCAATCAATGTTTCCCTTTTATTTTATGCTATGCAAAAGCGAAAGTAGAAGAAAATAAGGAAAGTACACCTCGAACATCATTTTTACCAAATTGTTTTCCATTTTACCCAATTGATTGAAAATAGAGTGCGTAACAGAATTGAACTTACCCAATTAAAATTCCAGATATGCAATTGAATGAAAAAGGGGTGCGTAAATACCCAATAGGCTAAAAAATTAATTAAGGTACTGGTTGATTGTTGAAATATGAAGCGACTTTAAATAAAGATTATTATTATTATTACTATTTGACACCAGGTACTCACATTTCATGTCAATTTCATGACAATCAGGACAGATATAGTCCTTGCCTTTCTTGATGAGATGTCCACACTCTACATGGCCCCCGGCGTGACCACAGTTATCACACAGTAACAACTCCCACTTACTGAAATATATCGGCACAGGCAATAGTATTTATATAGATTAAAATACAGGTGAGATGGGCGCCCTGGATGTGTCATCAAAGAACGTGTTTAGTGTTTAAAGCATTTTCCAACATGTATGCTATTAACTAATACGTGCACACACAAAAATGGGAAGTGTCTGCTTGTTTTCAATTTCAAGTATGCAATTTGATTCAAAAACCTTTTGAAAAAGTTTGATTTGCACACATGAATTTGGTTTCTTACTAGAGGTAATAAGAGCTGTCGCAGGACAGCGTGCTCGACTGCTTCTGACCTTTGTCAAACATAAGGCCAAACCCGACCGGTAACCCAAAGCATTATGCTCATACATCTTTTTGCCTTGATGCGATAAAGCAAAATCACTGAACCATGAAAGTTAACTATAACTACCTAAGATTTAAAGATCTCACTCATATTGTGAAAGAAGTGTGTTCATATACCAACTGAGTGCCAAGACACAAGGCAAAATCACTGAACCGTGAAATAAGGTCACACTGACCTATAAGTATTTCAGGGTCAAAGCCTCAAAGGTCTAGTGATACTTACTCATAATGTGAAAGAAATATGATCATATACCCATTCAGTGTTGAGATATAAAGCAAAATCACTGAATCATGAAATTAGGTCATAGTGACCTATAAGTATGTTTGGGTTTAAGGTCTGGTCATACTCATTCATAATCAGAAAGAAGTATGAAAAAATACCAACTGAGTGTCGAGATATAAGGCAAAATCACTGAACCATGAAATTAGGTCACAGTGACCCAGGAATACTTTACAGTCAAAGGTCTTGTCATACTCATACATATCGTGAAAGAAATATGTTCATATACCAATTGAGTGCCGAGATATAAAGAAAATCACTGAACCGTGAAATAAGGTCATATTGACCTAGGACTACTTTAGGGTCAAAGGTCTTGTCATACACAAACATAGTGTCAAAGAAGTTTGTTCATAAACTACTTGAGTGCCAAGATATAAGGCAAAGTCACTGAACCGTGAAATTAGGTCATAGTGACCTATAAGTATATTGGGTTCAAAGGTCTGGTCATACTCACTCATAATCTGAAAAAAGTATGAAAATATTCTAATTGAGTGTCAAGATGTAAGGCAAAATCACTGAACCGTGAAATTAGGTCACAGTGACCTAGGACTACTTCAGGGTCAAAGGTCTTGTCATACACAAGCATACTTTGAAAGAAGTTTGTTTATAAACCATTTGAGTACCGAGATATAAGGCAAAATCACTGAACCGTGAAATTAGGTCACAGTGACCTATAAGTATATTGGGGTCAAAGGTCTGGTCATACTCACTCATAATCTGAAAAAAGTATGAAAATATACTAAATAAGTGTCAAGATATAAGGCAAAATCACTGAACCGTGAAATTAGGTCACAGTGACCTAGGACTAATTCAGGGTCAAAGGTCTTGTCATACGCAAACATACTTTGAAAGAAGTGTGTTCATAAACCATTTGAGAACCGAGATATAAGGCAAAATCACTGAACCGTGAAATTAGGTCACAGTGACCTATAAGTATATTGGGGTCAAAGGTCTGGTCATACTCACTCATAATCTGAAAAAAGTATGAAAATATACTAATTGAGTGTCAAGATATAAGGCAAAATCACTGAACCGTGAAATTAGGTCACAGTGACCTATAAGTATATTGGGGTCAAAGGCCTGGTCGTACTCACTCATAATCTGAAAGAAGTAAGAAAATATACTAATTGAGTGTCAAGATACAAGGCAAAATCACTGAACCATGGAAAGTAGGTCAACCGACCCTTACCGTCATGACACACAAGTCAGTGTCACAAAGTCAAAAGATGAATGACCAACCATCTTCCTAAGTTGTTTCTATTAAGAAATAAAAAGAAAAAAAATTCGGGGAGTTCTAGATTTTGACCTCTAGCCCCGCCCTCCCTGACTCCGACCCAGAGGTCCGATGTCATGGAACCTAAAGTGTATGAAGTATGAATGCTTTATGATAAGTTGTTGTCAAGATATGGACTCCTTGTAAAAGTTACACAGCAGTACATCTATTTTTTACAGTGTTCTAGTTTTTAACCTCCAGCCCCACCCCCCAGGCATGGACCGAGAGACCCGATGCCATGAAATGAAACTCAACCCTACAGGGTACCTATGGTCCGAGTATGAAAGCCCTCTGATAAAAAGTTTTCAAGATATAGACTTCTAGAATACTATATCACAGAAAAGCCATTATTATTAATGGTGTTCTAGATTTTAACCTCTAGCCCCACCCCCTGGCATGGACCCAGGGATCTGATGCCATGGAATGAAAGCCGACCCTACAGGGTGTCAATGGCCCAAGTATCAATGCTTTCTGATGAGTGGTTGTCAAGATATGGACTTCTAGAAAACTTTAACACAAGAATTGCCATTTTTGAAGGTGTTCTAGATTTTAACCTCCAGCCCCACCCCCTGGCCTGGACCCAGGGGCCCGATGCCATGGAATGAAAGCTAACCCTACAGGGTATCTATGGTCCAAGTATGAATGCTTTCTGATGAGTGGTTGTCAAGATATGGACTTCTAGAAAACTTTAACGCAAGTGTGACGCGCACGCGCACGGGAACGGGAACGGGAACGTGGACGACCGGGGTGACTGCAATAGCTCTATGCACTTCGTGCAGTCGAGCTAAAAATGATCCTGTATCAATATTTTGAGTGAGCTCCCCATCTGCATGTATGATTTGCAAACTGAGCCACTGTAGAATGACTTGAATTGTTCTAAAAGACTAAAACAGTAATGTGTACAAAGCTTGAAAAAAAATGCTCAGACAGTTTCACCTACCTGCCTTAGTCACATTTCCTGCTGTCAGCACAGCGGCAGGGTTTATCGTCACAGTGATAATGACATTCATAGGTAGCTCAAACCATGTTTGAAAGAAATGTCTGTTTCACCTACCTGCCTTCTTTGTCATATTTTCGGCCCTCGGCACAGCGACATGTTTTCGCATCACAGTGGTTATGACGTTCTAGAAGTTCCTGGAAAGCGTGAGGTTCTGTTTCCCATGATGCATCTCTGTAACACAGTAAATCTCAACATTATCAATAAGATTTATGACACCTTTTTTTCCTGATATTTTTTCATGTATTGCTATAAGAAAAGTTTTGAGTCAGCAGTCTGTACATAAATGCACATTCTTCTTTCATGTATCTAAATTTAAATCAGCTTCATTTTAATTCTTTTTGATTTTTCAGTAAGAAACTATCATAATGATGATCCCAATTTTGTGAGCAAACAGCGAAGACATGGATCACATGACATTCATTACGAAAGCATGCCCATGCAATATATAGAATGGTTGTAAAAAATCTAAAATTTCATCAGAATATTTTTTGAATATTTTTTTATATTTTTCTTATTTTTGCTCAAAACATAGATTGTTGGTACACGTTAGAACCGCCTCAGCAAGGCGGTTCTAACGAGTACCCACAATCTATGTTTTGGAGCAAAAATAAGAACAAGAACTCCGCGGAGGTCGATATCGCACCTGCATCGGGCAAAGTCAACAGACCGTGAAATATAGTTCAAGGGCACCGGGTCAAGGTGCGTGCTTGAAGGGCATGTCAAGGACAATTACTATGCAAGGTTTCAGATTCTCAGCTATCTCTGATGTCGAGGAAACCAAACTTCGACGTAAAAATTTTCAAAGTCAGTGGACCGTGAAATATAGGTCAATGGCACCGGGTTGAGGTGCGTGCATGAAGGGTATGTCAAGGACAATTACTATGCAAGGTTTCAGACTTGCAGCTATCTCTGATGTCGAGAAAACCAAACTCCGACGTAAAAATTATCAAAGTCAGTGGACCGTGAAATATAGGTCAAGGGCACCGGGTTAAGGTGCGTGCTTGAAGGGTATGTCAAGGACAATTACTATGCAAGGTTTCAGACTCACAGCTATCTCTGATGTCGAGTGAACCAAACTTCGACGTAAAAATTATCAAAGTCAGTGGACCGTAAAATATAGGTCAAGGGCACCGGGTTAAGGTGCGTGCTTGAAGGGTATGTCAAGGACAATTATTATGCAAGGATTCAGACTCACAGCTATCTTTGATGTCGAGAAAACCAAACTTCGACGTAAAAATTTTCAAAGTCAGTGGACCGTGAAATATAGGTCAAGGGCACCGGGTTAAGGTGCGTGCTTGAAGGGTATGTCAAGGACAATTACTATGCAAGGTTTCAGACTCGCAGCTATCTCTGATGTCGAAAAATGTAATGTTGACAAAACTTTGACGTAAAAATTTTCAAAGTCAGTGGACCGTGAAATATAGGTCAAAGCCACCGGGTTAAGGCGCGTGCTTGAAGGGTATGTCAGGGACAATTACTATGCAAGGTTTCAGACTTGCAGCTATCTCTGATGTCGAGAAAACCAAACTTCGACGTAAATGTTGACGGACGGACGGACGAACGGACGGACGGACGGACAGAAATTTGGACTCCTATATCGCACCCTGCTATAAGCAGGTGCGATAAAAATACTTGTACCCCTGCAAACCCCAGTTTTGCTATATAAAAGAGGGGTTCAAGGGTGTATTCATTACATGGAATTGTTTTCCTGATGGCTATGAACACTTTCTTTTAATTCCATCATCAGTTTTTGGACATATTTCAATATGAAGATGTCTTTTGGTCACTTTAGATTCATCATTTTGGCTATGAGGTACAACTTTTAAATGGTAAAACTTGAGAAAGTCATGTGTTACATTCTCACAAAGTACTGTAAATTCGGAAATTTTCGCGAGACTTTTATTTCGCATATTTTCGATTTCTGAATTATTAGCGAGTTCTTGAATTCGCGAGCGAGTACTCGTGCAGTATATAAAGCTTATAGTAATTCTTTATTAGCGAGAACTTTATTTTCGCGAAGCAACGACTTCGCGAATATTAGCGAAAATTAAGTTCTCGCGAAAATTTCCGGATTTACAGTAACTTACTGGTCTGGTATGTAGATACCATAAGTGAGCATTTCTGACTGAAACTCATCCTTGTTGTTACACAGCGGACACTTGAAGAAATAAAGACCTGCTGACCTAGCACAGTTCTGAAATCAAACACAACACAATAAGATCAAAAAGTAAAATTTTCTAACAGATATGCCTTTAACCCATATTTGAAGAATGGATTTTCCCCATTATTGTCATTGGGATGAGTCCACTTTCATGTTTAGGGCATCAGGAGTGATTTTCAAATTTTTTTCAATTTTTCGATGAAAATTCTCTAAGCAAACAGAATAGCCCCAGATGGGACGCCCCGTTCTGTGGCGTCCCATCTGGGGCTATTCTGTTTGCCTATGTCCCTTAAAAGGGACGCCAGGCTTAAATGTGTTAATAAAGTAAGCCCACTTCATTCTGTGCCTGAAACAATATACTGATATTGCAGATTGTATAAAAGTTTATAGCCTCTGTGACATTAAAACTCATCTAAGGAGTAAACATTTGAGAAATAGAAATTTACACCAGAAATAGACATTCCTGCAAACAATCTGATGATTTGCTCTCTACAAGTATTCTACAAAAGGTTACAGAGCCGCAAGTGACTTACACTCCATGTGTCATACAATTGTTGCCCTTGAGTGAGGGTGACACGACAATTTGTTCACCAGAGGCAGGTGATATTGACCGAGGCCAAAGCAAACTCTTTTTGAAACAAATTAGTGACATACCATAGCACAAACACATGACTACAAGTGCAACTGTACATTTTTGCGAAAATGATGTCAGAGGGTAATATGATCATGCAACAAGACAGAATAGCACCCTCCACATGCACTGTAAACAAACGCATGTGACTGCAAGTGCAGCTGTACGTTTTTAGGCAGATATGACATCAGAGGGTGATATGACCATGCAACATGACAGAATAGCACCCTCCGCGTGACCTGCTCTGGACCACTCAAAATCCACACTCAGCCAATGAATATTAATGAGGTATAATAAATAAATAGGACAAATATAGGAAGAGACTACAGCTACTGACCTGTACACAGCTCCTATGATACCAAGCCTTCCTACAACACGGAGCTCTGAGAGTCTCAGCCGAAGGTTTACACTCAACATGGGTCATACAGATAGGACATACATAGGAGGGATCTTCATCACCGGGGACATCCTGTTGGGGTCGGTGAGCAGGACAGAAAGAGCTGAAAATGAAATAATGCCAATCAATAATTTAATCCATTGGACCAATCAAGCCAAGGAGAGTTTTCCAGCCTTGTCAGTTGTAGAAGCCTCTGTGGCACAGGGGTTATGTCACTCGCCTTGTAAACCATGGGTTGTAGGTTCAATACCAGGCTTCTCCAGTCTGTAGGACGAGACTATTTACCAGAGGACCAATGGTCCTGTAAACGCTCACCTGAGATCTGCTGCATATACCAAAAAACATGTTTGAATATTATGGTATTTAACCCCAGTGCAGGGGCAGATGAAGCCCTTGGGCCATTTTCTTTTTCAGAATAATCAATATTTGTCAATTTGCCAATTTCCTGCTGGCTTTTTTCTTCAAATGACATTTTAACAGTTATTCCCATTCCAATGCATTGGCAACCCATGTTGACCTTGCCATAAACTGGGTCAAGGTCATCACAGGGTCATGATTTATATATACATTGTAGTACTTGAGCCATCGATGCTTCAAGCCAAGTTTCGTAGAAATCGGTCCACTGGTTCCGGAGAAAAAGATTTTTGAAATTTTTTTACCATATATGGGCCTGGCGGCCATCCTGGTCATGTGACCTGGATTATTTATATACATATTGGTTACCCCATCCTATAGATGCTTCACATAAAATTTGGCTTTGATTCGCCAAGTGGTTTCAGAGGAGAAGATGTTTGAATATTATGGAGATATACATGTATATTGCCCCAGGGTGGGGGCAAATGAGCCCCTGTGGTCCATTTTTTGTCAGAATCATTAATAGTCAGTCCCATTTCCTGCAAGACTTTCACTTTAAATGACATTTTAAAAGTTTTCCCCATTCAAATGCATTGGGGACCATGTTGACCTTGCCGTAAAATAGGTCAAGGTCATCAGAGGGTCATGATTTATATACACATTGTAGCGCTTTAGCCATCGATGCTTCATGCCAAGTTTCATTGAAATCGGTCTACAGGTTCCGGAGAAGAAGATTTTTGAAGTGTTTTTACCATATATGGGCATGGCGGCCATCTTGGTCATGTGACCTGGATTATTTATATACACATTGGTTCCCCCTTCCCATAGATGCTTCATGTAAAATTTGGCTTTGATTGGCCAAGCGGTTTCAGAGAAGAAGATGTTTGAATATTATGATGATATACATGTATATTGCCCCGGGGTGGGGGCGGATGAGCCCCGGGTGCCCAATTTTTTTCAGAATCATGAATATTCAGTCCTACTGCTCATTTTCTGCAAGATTTTTCCTTTAAATGACAATTTAACAATTTTTCCCATTCAAATGCAAAGGCGACCTATGTTGACCTTGCCGTAAAATAGGTCAAGGTCACCGCAAGGTCATGATTTATATATACATTGTAGTGCTTGAGTCATCGATGCTTCATGCCAAGTTTGGTTGAAATCAGTCCAGTGGTTCCGGAGAAGAAGGTTTTTGAAGGGTTTTTACCATATATGGGCATGGCGGCCATCTTGGTCATGTGACCTGGATTATTTATATACACATTGGTTCCCCCTTCCCATAGATGCTTCATGTAAAATTTGGCTTTGATTGGCCAAGCTGTTTCAGAGAAGAAGATCTTTGAAAATGGTGGACGATGGACGGACGGACGACGGAGCATGGGTATACTATAAGCTCACCTTGTGAGCCGGACGGCTCAGGTGAGCTAATAAACCGAGGTCCCGTCTCTATATGACCTTAGTTGTTGGTGGGACTTTAAACTCCAAATCAACATTTATGGTGCATTAGCCCCATGTAGCAAATCAGTTTTAAGCTCATCTATCTGTAAGAAAGAATTCTTGTCAGTTTCTTATTTCTCAAAGCACTTATGGACAAAAATGAAAGCAAATGGTCGTTGGGAATCCACAGCCACATTTTTCAGAGTTGTCGGATATACACATATTACCAGGCCTTCTTTTATCTTGCTTACATCTCTCTTACCTGAATGTGTCAAAGAACTGGTGCAGTGTTCCATTCTGTTGACCACAACCGAGGTGGAACATTTTTTTACAGTTTCTCACCACACATCCAATAGTGGCCCCACCCTTCCGACAGTAACTACAGCGCTATAACAAAGATTTTCATTAGTATAAACATGATATCAAAGTCTCCACAATGTTCACAGTTGTTAATCCACATAACCAAACCAAACATTCTGTGTCAAATCTTTTTTTTTCTGACACATTTACATTTACAGAATATTTTGAAGGGATTTCCCTATAGACCTTGATTAATGACCATATTTTCCAAGGAAATTTGATGATTCATGAGCATCTAGAATCAATTCTATGCTCAAATCACTGAGCACTATACAAGATTTTTGCCGTGGTGACCAATCCTGGTTAACGTTTGTATCAATTTGACTGAAAAAAAAAACAAAACAGCCTTTCTCACATTGCTTATTTATTCAGACTCGTAAGTTTTTATCTAAAACTCACCAATCTTGAGCCCCGTTTCACCTCCTTCATGATGTCATTTGGCATAAATCCCAGAATGCCCTGCTTCTCAGACTTCCCCATCTGGCTGAGACCACTCGAAAACAGCTAGAAAACCAGAGGACCAATGGTCCTGTAAACGCTCACATGAGATCTGTTGCATATACGTGTACCAATAAACATGTTTTAATATAATGGTATTTAACCCCAGTGTAAGGGCAGATGAAGCCCTAGGGCCATTTTCTTTTATCAGAATAATCAATATTGTGTCCATTTGCCAATTTCCTGCTGGCTTTTCCCTTCAAATGACATTTTAACAGTTTTTCCCATTCAAATTCATGGGCAACCCATGTTGACCTTGCCATAAACTGGGTCAAGGTTGTCACAGGTCATGATTTAGATATACATTGTAGTACTTTAGCCATCGATGCTTCACTCCAAAGTTCATGGAAATTTGTCAAATGGTTCAGAGAAAAAGATTTATATGGGCATGGCGGCCATCTTGGTAATGTGACCTAGATTATTAATAAACACATTGGTTCCCCCATCCTATAGATGCTTCAGATAAAATTTGGCTTTAATTGGCCAAGTGGTTTCAGAGGAGAAGAAGTTTGAATATTATGGTATTATACATGTATATTGCCCCAGGGTGGGGGCATATGAGCCCTTGGGTCCATTTGTTGTTTTTTTCAGAATCATTAATATTTAATCCTTCTGCCCATTTCCTGCAAGATTTTCACCGCAAATGACATTTTAAAAGTTTTCCCCATTCAAATACATTGGCAACCTATGTTGGCCTTGTCGTAAAATAGGTCAAGGTCACCACAGTGTCATGATTTATATATACATTGTAGTGCTTGAGCCATATATACTTCATGCCAAGTTTTGTTGAAATCGGTCCATCGGTTCTGGAGAAGAAGATTTTTGAAGGTTTTCTACCATTATTGGCATGGCGGCCATCTTGGTAATGTGAACTAGATTATTTATACACACACTGATTCCCCATTTCTATAGACGCTTTATATAAAATTTGGCTTTGATTGGCCTAGCGCTTTCAGAGGAGAAGATATTTGAATATTATGGTAATTTACATGTATAATGCCCAGGGGTGGGGGAAGATGAGCCCCTGGGGTCCCATTTTTTTTCAGAATCATTAATATTCAGTCCTACTGCCCATTTCCTGTAAGACTTTCACTTTATATGACATTTTTAAAGTTCTCCCCATTCAAATGCATTGGTGACCTATGTTGACCTTGCCGTAAAAAAGGTCAAGGTCACCACAGTGTCATGATTTACATACACATTGTAGTGCTTGAGCCATATAAACTTCGTGCTAAGTTTCTTTGAAATCGGTCCACCGGTTCTGTAGAAGAAGATTTTTGAAGGTTTTCTACCATTATTTGCATGGCGGCCATCTTGGTAATGTGAACTAGATTATTTATACACACATTGATTCCCCAATTCTATAGACGCTTTACATAAAATTTGGCTTTGATTTGCCTAGCGGTTTCAGAGGAGAAGATATTTGAATATTATTGTAATTTAGATGTATAATGCCCCGGGGTGGGGGAAGATGAGCCCCTGGGGTCCATTTTTTCAGAATCATTAATATTCCATCCTACTGCCCATTTCCTGTAAGACTTTCACTTTATATGACATTTTTAAAGTTCTCCCCATTCAAATGCATTGGTGACCTATGTTGACCTAGCTGTAAAAAAGGTCAAGGTCATCACAGGGTCATGATTTATATATACATTGTAGTGCTTGAGCCATAGATGCTTCATGCCAAGTTTCGTTGAAATTGGTCCACCGGTTCTGGAGAAGAAGATTTTTGAAGGTTTTTTACCATATATGGGCATGGCCGCCATCTTGGTCATGTGACCTGGATTTCTTATATATACATTGGTTCCCCCTTCCTGTTGATGCTTCACATAAAATTTGGCTTTGATTGGCCAAGCGGTGTCAGAGGAGATGATGTTTGAATATGATGGTAATGTACAGGTATATTGCCCCAGGGTGGGGGCAGATGAGCCCCTGGGGTCAAAATTTTTCAGAATCATCAATATTCAGTCCTACTGCCCATTTCCTGCAAGATTTTCACTTTAAATGACATTTTAAAATTTTTCCCCATTCAAATGCATTGGTGACCTATGTTGACCTTGCCGTAAAGAAGGTCAAGGTCATCACAGGGTCACGATTTATATATACATTGTAGTGCTTGAGCCATCGATGCTTCATGCCAAGTTTTGTTGAAATCGGTCCATCGGTTCTGGAGAAGAAGATTTTTGAAGTGTTTTAACCATATATGGGCATGGCGGCCATCTTGGTCATGTGACCTGGATTTCTTATTTACACATTGGTTCCCCCTTCCTATTGATGCTTCACATAAAATTTGGCTTTTTTTTTCAGAATCATCAATATTCAGTCCTACTGCCCCTTTCCTGCAAGACTTTCACTTTAAATGACATTTTAAAATTTTTCCCCATTCAAATGCATTGGCGACCTATGTTGACCTTGCTGTAAAATAGGTCAAGGTCATCACAGGGTCACGATTTATATACACATTGTAGTGCTTGAGCCAGTGATGCTTCATGCCAAGTTTCGTTGAAACTGGTCCACTGGTTCTGGAGAAGATTTTTGAAGGGTTTTTACCATATATGGGCATGGCGGCCATCTTGGTCATGTGACCTGGATTTCTTATATACACATTGCTTCCCCCTTCCTATTGATGCTTCACATAAAATTTAGCTTTGATTGGCCAAGCGGTTTCAGAGAAGAAGATCTTTGAAAATGGTGGACGACGGACGACGACGCCGACAGACGGACGCCGGGTGCCTCCCTATCCTATAACCTCACCTGTGAGCCTTCGGCTCAGGTGAGCTAAAAAGACGAGATTTTTATGAGTTAAAATTTACTACAAATGCTGCAGAGCATTAAATTTTCTTTTGAAATAAGTAGTTTATACTGCTAAATTGGATATTTTATGGTGAAAACATAGTTTGTTCAATACTTTTTAACATGTTTCATATGGTGAGGTAATGGGATAAAAAATTTAATTTGAAAGTTCTAATAAGATACATGTAACAGTCTTGATCTGCAACAAGCATTTTTTTGTCCCCCGCCTTTTCGAAGAAAAGCGGAGGGACATAGTTTTTGGCTTTCCGTCCTTCCGTCTGTCCTTCCGTCCCCCTATAGGAGTATGTACCTTGTGTGCGCAACTCCTCCTACAGTTTTCTTCTGATTCTTTTGAAACTTTACAGATGTCTTCATCATGCTTTGAAGATGTGCATGTGGTTTGGATATAATCCTCAGATTAATTTTTGACACTTTTTTCGCAATTTGAACTTAGTCATTTTTCGGGCATTTTGATAATGAAAGTGAATAGACAGTGGGTACCTTGTGTGCGCAACTCCTCCTACAGTTTTATTCCAATTCTTTTGAAACTTTACAGATGTCTTCATCATGCTTTGAAGATGTGCATGTGGTTTGGATATAATCCTCAGATTAATTTTTGACACTTTTTTTGCAATTTGAACTTAGTCATTTTTCGGGCATTTTGATAATGGAAGTGAATAGACAAAGGGTACCTTGTGTGCGCAACTCCTCCTACAGTTTTATTCCGATTATTTTGAAACTTTACAGATGTCTTCATCATACTTTGAAGATGTGCATATGGTTTGGATATAATCCTCAGATTAATTTTTGACACTTTTTTTGCAAATTGAACTTAGTCGTTTTTCGGTATTTTGACAATGAAAGTGAATGGACAGTGGGTGCCTTGTGTGCGCAACTCCTCCTTCAGTTTTTAATTCAGATTCTTTTGAAACTTTACAGATGTCTTGATGATGCTTTGAAGATATGCATGTGCTTTGGATATAATCCTCAGGTTAATTTTTGACACTTTCGCAATTTGAACTTAGTCGTTTTTCAGGCATTTATACAATGAAAGTGAATGGACATTGTGTACCTTGTGTGCAAACTCCTCCCTCAGTTTTATTCTGATTCTTTTCAAACTGTACAGATGTCCTGACCATGATTTGAAGATTTGCATGTGGTTTGAATATAATCCTCAGATTGATGTTTGACACTGTGACATGAAGTAAATGCATGTGATTTGGATATACATTATTGTCAGATATATTTGTGTAACTAAACAATTAAGGCGGGGGACATAAATTCTCTGAATTTGCTTGTTTCTTCAAATTTTGAAAACCCAAATCTTGTAAGCAATTGCTTTGATAGCACTGTAAGATCACTAATATTCTAGACTAACCATGCAAAAGTAGTGAGCGGCCATGTCCCGGTTCGACAGAAGTTTCCCATGGAGATCCTCATTTATATTGGATTGTTCACAGAACACACACACCTTGCCTCGTCCCCCTACAAATAAACATACAATGTGAGTGATTATTTACTATGGACTTTTCATACACCATGCTGCCTCACACTTGACAGACATGATGCCAGATTGTGAACCACATTACTGATTTATCCATTGAACACACATCCAAAAGACCTGTGCAGGTAGCCACTATCAAAAGTTGAGCTTGTAAATATCATGAAAAAATATGCCTCTCTGAAGCTGCTTCCCTAAAGCAAGCTTGTTGCACAAGAAAATAAATGCACTTAAGGATATTTTACGGGAACCAATGCAGTAAATGTCCAGCAAAAAAATTTGCAACAACCGGGATAGAGACAAATGTCTGAATAAGAAAACCTGATTTTGTATACATATTTTATTTAAAACATATGTGCATCTCTTTCTAAAATCTGAAGTGTCAAACTTCTAGCCTTCTATTGTCACTGTACAAGCTGGTTTGTGTTAGAATTGGTCGAAAACCCAGAAGACAAGTGTTCTCATGACACAGCTCATATCCTGCTTACCAACTGCCTTAGCTTTGGGAGACTTCACTTTAGTCTTGAAACCAGGAGACCTCATCTCACTTCCTCTACCAGGCATTATGGGTATTTAATTCTACCTGAAAATATACATCAGATGAAACAAAATATGTCTTGTAAAAAAAATAATTTTTGGAAACCTTACAAACTGTCTATATTTGGTCTTGACTTGATTCCCGTCGATGGTAAAAATCGGAAACCTTCATAACTGCATTTTTTGCGCTTTCAGGTTTTTACACTTTCACTCGTATATCGCCATTGCTAGAATCAATTATACCTGTATACCAGGCAAAAAAAAACAAAAAAAAAAAAACAGGACCAATGGTCCTGTAAAAGCTCACCTGAGATCTGTGATAAAAAATAGGTCAAGGTCATTTCACGGTCATGATTTATATAAACTTTGTAGAGCTCTATTCACTGATGCTTCAAGCAAAGTTTCAAAATCATAGGTCTTCCGGTTCTGAACAATAAGATTTACAAAGGTTTTTGCTATTTATAGCCATGACGGCCATCTTGGTCATGTGACATGGACCATTTATATTAACTTTCATTTTCCTTTCCTAACATTGCTCCAGCTAAAGTTTGGCTTTGACTGGCCAAGCAGTATCAGAGAAGAAAATATTTGAATTTTATGGTCATATACATGTATATAGCCCCAAGGCAGGGGCAGACAACACACTGAGGACATTTTTTTTCAAAAACATAATTCTTCTGTCCATTCGCATACTCCCAGCAAGTTTCCCCCCATTTAATTACATTTTACTAACTTTCCCCATTCAAATACATGGGCAACCTATGTTGGCCTTGCCATAAAATAGGCCAAGGTCATCCCAAGGTCATGATTTATATAAACTTTGTAGAGCTCCTCTCCCTGATGCTTCATGCCAAGTTTAAACCAGAGGACCAATGGTCCTGTAAACGCTCACCTGAGATCAGCTGCATATACCAATAAACATGTTTGAATATAATGGTATTTAACTCCAGTGCAGGGGCAGATAAGCCCTTGGGCCATTTTCTTTTTTCAGAATCTTCAATATTCTGTCCATTTGCCAATTTCCTGTTGGCTTTTTCCTTCAAATGACATTTTAACAGTTTTCCCAATTCAGATGCACAGGCAACCCATGTTGACCTTGCCATAAACTTGGTCAAGGTCATCACAGGGTCATGATTTATATATACATTGGAGTACTTTAGCCATCACTGCCTCACGCCAAGTTTCCTTGAAATCAGTCTATTGGTTTCAGAGATGATTTTTGATGGGTTTTTACCATATATGGGCATGGCGGCCATCTTGGTCATGTGACCTAGATTATTTATATACACATTGATTCCCCCATTCTATAGATGCTTCACTTAAAATTTGGCTTTGTTTGGCCAAGCGGTTTCAGAGGAGAAGACGTTTGAATATTATGGAAATATACATGTATATTGCCCTGGGGTGGGGGCACATGAGCCCCTGGGGTCCAATTTTTTTCAGAATCATTAATATCCAGTCCTATTGCCCATTTCCTGCAAGACTTTCACTTTAAATGACATTTTAAAAGTTTTCCCCATTCAAATGCATTGGTGACCTATGTTGACCTTCCCGTAAAATAGGTCAAGGTCATCACAGGGTCATGATTTATATACACATTGTAGTGCTTGAGCCATCGATGCTTCGTGCCAAGTTTCGTTGAAATCGGTCAACCGGTTCTGGAGAAGAAGATTTTTGAACGGTTTTTACCATATATGGGCATGGCGGCCATCTTGGTCATGTGACCTGGATTTTTTATATACATATTTGTTACCCCTTCCTATTGATGCTTCACATAAAATTTCGCTTTGATTGGCCAAGCGGTTTCAGAGGAGAAGATGTTTGAATATTATGGAGATATACATGTATATTGCCCCGGGGTGGGGGCGGATGAGCCCCTGGTGCCCAATTTTTTTCAGAATCATTAATATTCAGTCCTACTGCTCATTTTCTGCAAGATTATTCCTTTAAATGACAATTTAACAATTTTTCCCTTTCAAATGCATTCGCGACCTATGTTGACCTTGCCGTAAAATAGGTCAAGGTCATCATAGGGTCATGATTTATATACACATTGTAGTGCTTGAGCCATTAATGCTTCATGCCAAGTTTGGTTGAAATTGGTCCAGTGGTTCCGGAGAAGAAGATTTTTGAAGGGTTTTTACCATATATGGGCATGGCGGCCATCTTGGTCATGTGACCTGGATTATTTATATACACATTGGTTCCCCCTTCCCATAGATGCTTCATGTAAAATTTGGCTTTGATTGGCCAAGCGGTTTCAGAGGAGAAGATCTTTGAAAATGGTGGACGACGGACGGACGACGGACGGACGGACGACGGAGCATGGGTATACTATAAGCTCACCTTGTGAGCCTGACGGCTCAGGTGAGCTAAAAATCAAAGGCCTTCTGGTTCTGGAGAAAAAGATTTTTAAAGGTTTTTGCTATTTATAGCCATGGCGGCCATCTTGGTCATGTGACCTTAACCATTTATATAAACTTTCATTCTAACTGAACGCGTTCGGCATTCTGATAGCCTCAATAGCACTTTCAAATGCTTGAAAGTTTTCAAATTTTTGCCCAATGTGAAGTATACTAGCCATTGTTGTTGTTGTTGTTTCGTAGAGTCCCGCCGTTGACTTATCGGCGCACCGGGTAAAAAGGGGGATTTTTTTTGGATAAAAGTTATTTGCACTATATACAAAATCACTATCTTGGTGAAGTCTAAAATGTTCTTGTGAATAAAATAACTGTGAGTTCCAGTGAATTAAAGTCTGTGAAGTCTAATAAAACTACTTGTGTTCTGGTGAATAAAAGTCTGTGAACTAAGAGATTATCTAAAAGCACTCTTCCATACTGGGCAGCGCTCTGATAGCTTTACACAGCTGTTTGTGAGATGGCCAATCTTCTGCTTGGCACTTCTTAGAACAATATCTCACAAATTTACAAGCCAAGCATTTTTGGAAGTCCCCTTCTGCTAAGCAATTTGAACAGCTGTTTTGCTTCCGGTATCTGATTGAACAAACACTTTAGGAACTGCGAATTGTCACTATCAGAAATCACTGATTTGTCTATTTCTGCCTCCTCGGCAGAGAGTTCGTTTAGTAGATAGTGTTGTTCTTCAACGGCTAAACAACTGTGAGGCTCAGAAACTAAGGGTGAATGCTCCAAGCACCCAGATTCCTCTGGATGTCTGACCACCGGTGACAGCGGACTGGCAATCCTCCTCCTTTTCGGGGAGTTACAATCAACGCGGCACTCGGAATTCTCTGAGTGACACGTGCGGTCCCAACGTATCCTTGCTGGGCATTATATTAATTGAAAATATTGTTCCACGGGGTTAGAAATAAAATTGAAATCTCTCAGCTTTATCCATTAAGATTGGTTCCTCCCTATCTCTAGTCTTCCGTACCTTTAGCCATTTCCGATATAGGCTAACTTAAAACACAACTGAATATATATTATCGACTTTTACTCTATACCATACCTTTAGCCATTTCTGATATATAGGCTAAAGATACGGTACCATATCTCTAGCCACAGCCTAAAAAAATGCTTAATAATTATAAACTTAAAAGATGCCAATTAATTTTCTAAATTATTTAATATATAAAACATGGGATTTTCCTGTCTTGCTGATAAGCGGCGTTATCAGCATGACGGTCATGGTGATAAGAACCGTTATCGGCACCACCATCCTACAGAAAGCCAGTGTCCACTGATAGCATGTAGTGAATATGTAATCGATGATAGTTCTTTTTCTAGAACTAAGTCCACGTACTACTCAATAGGGCTGAGGCTATCCGCACGACGGTCGTGCCGATAAGCGGCGTTATCCGCACGACCGTCGTGCGGATAGTCAATGCTACAGGTATTGGCTATCGGCACGACGGGAGTATAAGATTTTCTTACAAGCTTACGAATGCATTAAACTATTAATTTGTCATTAAATAAATAAATTATGGGTTTAGCTATATAGAAATTAACATTTTTGTTAATTATGACTAAGAAAACTAGTTTGATTTGATTTATCCAGCTGATGTAAACTGAATCACAGCAGACGGAGAAAAATATAATCATTGCAATTGTTTTAATTGTGTAACTGAAATGTTTCCATACTTCATTGTTAAAATCAAAAGCTGTTTATTCTTTTGGATTACCACATTTTTTTAAATACTTAGGTAACGATAATTGACATAATTTCTTTCTCATTTACGCATACGAATGACTGATTTTTACAGGTAAATTCACAGGTAAGCCAATTTCAGCAAAATTACAATTTTGTTAATTAAAAAGTAAAAAATTCCTGCATGTGTAATATTCAAGATCTGTTTCAGTTTTGAAGCCAGTGTAATATATTTATCAACTTAAAATGTATCCATTTCTAGACATTTTTAACATTTGGATATCGATTTCCCTGTCGTGCGGATAACGCCGCTTATCCGCACGACGGTAGTGCCGATAAGCGGTGTTATCGGCACGACCATCGTGCGGATAGCCAGTGTCACTCAATAGAGGGTGTATGCCGTTTTTGAGATAGATAGACCTTTATAATGGAACCGAAAAAGCATGTTAATAAGTATAGATAGAGTTACCAATCAATTCACAAAGCTAACATACTCCTAAACAGTACCTTAATTAGGCTGCGTATTTGCGTAATTACCCAATTAAAATATGAAAAAACGCAATTAATAACGATCTGGTAGCGTAAGAAAACGCAAAAGAAATCGCCGATACGCAATACCGGAAAAATCAATTGCGTACCGGTTTTTATCGGTGTGCGCCGCACAACGGCTTACGCCGTCTACATTTAACAAAAATGTCATTGGACATGCGCAAATCGATCGATTGGAAGCCATTTCTTTTCTGTTTTTTCGTTGGTTGACTGCGATTTTAGTTAATTCTCTCAACCAATCAATGTTTCCCTTTTATTTTATGCTATGCAAAAGCGAAAGTAGAAGAAAATAAGGAAAGTACACCTCAAACATAATTTTTACCAAATTGTTTTCCATTTTACCCAATTGATTGAAACACAGGCGCTTGAAGTTATGGCCATAAATCATAAAAATAATGCTTCAAATAAGTGTCTACATCGAGGTCTACATTGCAATACGAAGTATTGCCAGGTGTGCAAGCCACGTTTAAGGAGCCATTTCGTAGTGGTATTTCCGGCAAGGTTCTTGGAGTCGGAGCAAATGTTGCACGGCAACCTAAAACGTTCGATTGCAAATCAAAATGGGTTCAAACAGCTCCTAAATGACACTTTTTTGTAGCCTCTTTTTTGTCTGTCTAGACAAAAGAAATCCTGGATAATCCTTTAAATGTCCATTTTATAAACGTTTTTCATGATATTTGTCCAGTCGTGTTGTTTTTATTGACAGTATGTTTTCATGTCGTCACAGTGCGTGCGGTGACGTCGTGTTTGGCATTTCCCCATTTAACGCCTCACAGACGTAGCGCATGACGTTTGACGCATTAAAAACAACAAACAAAAGTGGAAGTCGTTTTTCAAGCGCATTGGAATGCAAAAAAAGTGTTTTGGAATAACGTTTTAGATGATAAAGAAGTGAGCAAAGATTTTTTCTTGGCTACCTTGATTATTACGTAAATAAATTTAAACCACGTCTGGCAGCAGTGTTCATAATGACATTCACTGCGGAAACAGGAGCCAAACCGGAACTTACTGAGCGAATGGCTAGGAAAATTTGGACAGAAATTTGAGTTCCCACTAAGTCTGCTAGCGAGCAGATTCGAAAAAGTTATCCATGCCGCCGAGAAGCTCTTGATCTGATTCTTCAGGGAAAAAAGGAAACTTCCGTACAGCGTCAGGTAAGGTCGCAAAAGAACCTCCAAATTTAGCATGTTTTACTTGCATACCTGTATGTAGACACTATTGTTTTAGGGTATATTTTATGATGTATAGGGCATGTTGGGATGACGTCATACAGGTAAGTTTGTTCATTCGGCGGAGGTACATGACTCGGTGTTTATCGCTATGCCATACCAAATTTGGAGCGCAAAATATGGACTCAAAATGAAATTTTTCCATCAAAGCATTGCATATTCTATTAGATTTTCGGATATAATTTATTCCAATGTAAGGAATGCGTAATATTTTGGTCAAATTATGGTTTTATTAGCGTCTGAAAGTAGTAAACGCATAGCGATAATGACCGAGGTTACCACCTCCACCGAATGAAGATAATAGCGGGAAAGGTGACCGATATTGATTTTTTTTCACGGAAGAGTACCGTGCCGACATGCCCTATGGCAATAACTTCAAGCGCCTGTGATTGAAAATAGAGTGCGTAACAGAATTGAATTTACCCAATTAAAATTCCAGATACGCAATTAAATGAAAAAAGGGTGCGTAAATACCCTATAGGCTAAAAAATTAATTAAAGTACTGCCTAAATCAACAAACGAAACAGTAATTTTCCGATTCTGGACTGAATGATGTGGGTGGGGAACTGTCCATCGCTGAGCCTGAATTACCGTCACTTTTTCTCACCTTCTCAAGACAGGCGTAGATTGTCGGATATCAGAAAAGGGTTAATTCCGATAAAATAAGATTAACTGTTGTGCAGGCCATGTCTGACAACGAAAGAGGGAGGTTTTGAGAGATAACTTGGATTAATTTGGATTGTTTTTAAAAGGCGCGGAAGTGTGTACATGTGCGCAATAATTGATGACGTCATTAGCACCGGACGTTTCGGGTCGGAAACGGTCCGTTGAAGCACCCCACCCTATGGTAAATGGTCATTTCGACCATTTCATTCATTATAGATTCGACCAATAACAGAGTGTTTATGTAAAGCGTTGCTGTAAAAGCTACCTTCTTTTTACAGCGACGCGAAGGATGTATGCATATCGCTGCATATTAAAGCAACATTGAGCTAAAAAAAATGCAGGGATGACATCAACACAGTGCGCTTCGGATCGAGGCTTTAACTGGATGCCCCCTGTGCAGGAACAGTCTTCCCCTGAGCAGGTTAAAGATCCCTACATATGTTCTATCCTCATGTAGGCTCATCCTGCAAACACACCGGAGTGTACAATGTACACCTCCCAAAAATAATCAGAAATTTTAAAATTGATGGGAGTAACAAGAAAAACGAAAATAACTTATTTTCATATTAAAACCTTGATCTTAGTTTGTCCTGTATTCAGTTGTAATGGCCAAAATGAATTTTGAATAGGGGCTTTGAATTGGCAAGGAAGATAATCCATGATCATGAAAATGCGTATTTTTCGAGGAAAAAAAAAAATAATAATAATAATAATAATAAAAATTCATTATAAAGATTTTGTCTCAGGTAAGTCATTTGGGTAAGTGTATAATGATTTTGTGCAATTATGATGAAAAACCAAGAATTTAGAAATTTTGCGGGAAAATATTTACCTCCATTTCATAAGATTTTTTGTACAGAAAATCCCTTTTCAAAAATGTTTTCGACCAGAACTATTTTTTTGTCAACCGATTTTCAAAATTTTTGCTGTTTGTGACAAACTAAATGGTGGATTGTGCCAAGAAAATACATGTATTTCATCTAGATTTAAACAGTTGCAAAATATCTGCGAAAAACCATCATCAGGCATTTATAGTGCAAGGCCATTCACTTATACTCACTCACGGACAAAACTTATAAAAAGTTTAAAGTTGATTCAATACCAAGTATGCCATGTAAACGGCATATAAGCAGCGACATGGAGTAGTGTTGTCCATTTGGCTTTTCGCCAGTAAGCTACATATATTCGGATTCTAATGTCATCTATACATCAAATAATTGAGAAAGTAAAACAGCATGGGAGTACACATATTTTCGTCACGTATAGATATAAAGATGTAAGTAGTTTCGACTGTCTAACGAACTCTTGTTCTTATAAAGTCAAAGCGTTTTGTATCATGATTTAAACTACGTCCGATGCGTCATTAAATATCACTATGTATTGGTATTGCTGGACTTGGACTCTCTCTCTCTCTCTCTCTCTCTCTCTCTCTCTCTCTCTCTCTCTCTCTCACACACACACACACACACACACACACACACACACACTTATGTCCTTTCTCTGCTCGTCTTTGTATACATCTTACATGAAAAGGTACAAGTAGGCAACGATCAGGAAAAGGCGAAATCAGAAAGCAATTCCCACTCCAAAAACCGAGGTGGGAAAAACCAAATTGACAATTATGTACTTATAATCAGATTATACATAGAAAACATATCGTAAGCCGAGTAAGCAGCTATTTCCCAATAGGCGGCCACTCAGTTACCCGAACTTAAATAAAAACGTACATAAGGTTCAAACAGCACAAAAAATCGACTCCAAAACATAAAACAAATGGAACCACAACAGAAGTATCGCATTGGAACGATCAGTAATATAAAATTACTGGGTTATGTTTTCACATGGCTTGTATATACGTTTTGACCTATATTTTTATATTTTGATTGAACTTGTGCCTCTACTACCATTCTACCTATATATTTTTATATATATTTTGATTGAACTTGTGCCTCTCCCATTCGTAATACTTTTGTATATCATAACACCTATAAACAGGAAATGACCTTAGGACAAGCCCTTGGCTTACTGTCAGATCCTGGATAACTTGTATTGTATGTAATTGTATCTTGGATGTTCAATAATTAAAATAAAGTTTAAACCAACGAACTCTTGTAACATTTTTCTCTTCATTACGAAAACATGCCCATACAATATACAGAGATTTTTTTTCAGTTGTAAAAAATGAAAATTTTCATCAGAAAAAAAAAGAAAAGAAAAAAAAAATGATATTTTTTCTTATTTTTGCTCAAAACATGGATTATGGGTACACGTTAGAACCGCCTCAATCTATGTTTTGTAGCAAAATTAAGAAAAATAGGTCTGCATACCCCAGTTTTGCTGTATAAAAGTGGGGATTTCACGGACATGTTTTCCTGATTATCTGGTGTAAATCTTTAGATTTTCTACCAATTTCATTGAATTTTGCAAATAAACTATCAGCATCTGATCAGCAAAAACAATTTAACACTATAAGAAATTGTTCAGTATGTCATCAAAACAATTTCCAAGTGACCATTTTCCAGAAATCTGACTTGGCGATCAAAGCTCGGCAGTTAGGCTCGGAATGGGTTTTTATACCTGCCACCTACGGGACTACTACTATCTGAAGGCGAAAGTTATATCATTTTCACCCCAGGTGAATGGGTGGGTAAATTAACAAACAAGTTGCCTCCTATACTGCACGTTTCTTACGTAGTCTACGTACTTCCATACCCGAGGACCTCTGTAGACGCATTCTGGTTGATTCTTTCTCCCGGAATGTAATACCATGGATCTAACTTATATGGGTGCCCTTTCCAAAACTTGTTTAATCTTGATTTAAACGAATTTAGAGAGGGTGCATTTACGACGTCTGGTGGCAACTCATTCCAGCCATCGACGATTACAAAGACCTTTGCGAAATTCATAAAGATCAAAGTCTAATTGTGACTACGTTTCAGAGCCTTAGCAAGGTTAATTACTACCCATGTCATGAAAGAACTGAACCAATTGGGTCTCGCCCAGCTGTGGTCTACATCAATGCCTCTGAACGTCCAGCATTATCGACCAGGACCCAATTGTTCAAAGCATCGTTAGCTTAACAATATCGTTAAGACATAAATTTGTTAAGCAAATATCAGCTAAAGTAACAAATACACTATTATTTTTTGTTGAAAAAATGTGAGAATCCTTTGCAGTAAAATAAGAGTGTATTTGTAATATTAATGTTTGAAATTTTAACGAAACGTTAACTAACGACGTCGTTAGTTTTGAACAACTGGGCCCAGACAGGTTGGATGCCATGTATGACACACTTTGTTATGTTACTGATTATTCTGAACTTATCTAGCTTTTGAACTTGACGAGCAAAAGCGGCAGAGTTCAAGCAATTGACACATTTTCCTAAACATTTGGACAACATCAGATTCCAAATCATACAATGACCGAGCGATCATATGAAACATGTTGAGCATGCATATGGAATTTCAATGTTAACCCTTTTCTGCAAAAGAGAGAGGTACGATTTATTTTGCACATTCGCCAAAATAATCTGTCCGAAAGCTTTTAACCATTATGGTAGTTTCCAGTAGCTGATAAAACCACCAGCAAACTTCAGAAGGTCAGAAGTAAGAGAAAAGTCAAAATAGTCTGGGTTTTTGTCTTTTAAAAGTATCCAAATAGACAAACTAGAAGTGGACAATAAATACTATTAATAAAGTTCAGGTAAAATGTATTTTGCGCAACTCAAAGCTATGATCTTATTACATACATGAAAAAAAATTCTTGCATAGATATTAATGCGCATAGCTGTTAGAAGCCGTTTTCGATTGGTCGAAAGCCATGTTCAGACAGCGAAACCCATGTTCAAATCATGAAATTCACGTGCCGTTTGAACATGGGTTTTGGCCGACGCCATTGGTCAATGCGACGTGACGTCATGTGTTTCGTAGAAACAAAATGGCCGACGTTGAAGAAGGTCCGCGGTTTTCAGCGAGTTTTTGCGTTGTTAATGTTATTTTCTAGAGATTTTAAGTGGATTAGAGTGAAAATGCAAGAATAGCGATCAATCATGTTTTTTTCAGTGTTCAAACATTAGCTGGATCACTCGGAAGGTGTTTGAACACGCGGTCTGCGGCCTTGTGTTCAAACACCTTCCTCGTGATCCATCGAATTTTTGAACACTGAAAACCATGGTTGATCCCTATAATCAAAATTGTAGAGCAAAATACATTTGTTTTCATTAGCTCGACTGCACGAAGTGCATAGAGCTATTGCTGTCACCCCGGTCGTCCACGTTCCCGTTCCCGTGTGCGTTCCCGTTCCCGTTCCCGTGCGCGTCACACTTGCGTTAAAGTTTTCTAGAAGTCCATATCTTGACAACCACTCATCAGAAAGCATTCATACTTGGACCATAGATACCCTGTAGGGTTAGCTTTCATTCCATGGCATCGGGCCCCTGGGTCCAGGCCAGGGGGTGGGGCTGGAGGTTAAAATCTAGAACACCTTCAAAAATGGCAATTCTTGTGTTAAAGTTTTCTAGAAGTCCATATCTTGACAACCACTCATCAGAAAGCATTGGTACTTGGGCCATTGACACCCTGTAGGGTCGGCTTTCATTCCATGGCATCAGATCCCTGGGTCCATGCCAGGGGGTGGGGCTAGAGGTTAAAATCTAGAACACTATTAATAATAATGGCTTTTCTGTGATATAGTATTCTAGAAGTCTATATCTTGAAAACTTTTTATCAGAGGGCTTTCATACTCGGACCATAGGTACCCTGTAGGGTTGAGTTTCATTTCATGGCATCGGATCTCTGGGTCCATGCCTGGGGGGTGGGGCTGGAGGTTAAAAACTAGAACACTGTAAAAATAGATGTACTGCTGTGCAACTTTTACAAGGAGTCCATATCTTGACAACAACTTATCATAAAGCATTCATACTTCATACACTTTAGGTTCCATGACATCGGACCTCCGGGTCGGAGTCAGGGGGGCGGGGCTAGAGGTCAAAATCTAGAACTCCCCGAATTTTTTTTTCTTTTTATTTCTTAATAGAAACAACTTAGGAAGATGGTTGGTCATTCATCTTTTGACTTTGTGACACTGACTTGTGTGTCATGACGGTAAGGGTCGTTTGACCTACTTTCCATGGTTCAGTGATTTTGCCTTATATCTTGACACTCAATTAGTATATTTTCTTACTTCTTTCAGATTATGAGTGAGTACGACCAGGCCTTTGACCCCAATATACCTATAGGTCACTGTGACCTAATTTCACGGTTCAGTGATTTTGCCTTATATCTTGACACTCAATTAGTATATTTTCATACTTTTTTCAGATTTTGAGTGAGTATGACCAGACCTTTGACCCCAATATACTTATAGGTCACTGTGACCTAATTTCACGGTTCAGTGATTTTGCCTTATATCTCGGTACTCAAATGGTTTATGAACAAACTTCTTTCAAAGTATGTTTGCGTATGACAAGACCTTTGACCCTGAAGTAGTCCTAGGTCACTGTGACCTAATTTCACGGTTCAGTAATTTTGCCTTATATCTTGACACTCAATTAGTATATTTTCATACTTTTTTCAGATTATGAGTGAGTATGTCCAGACCTTTGACCCCAATATACTTATAGGTCACTGTGACCTAATTTCACGGTTCAGTGACTTTGCCTTATATCTCAGCACTCAAGTGGTTTATGAACATACTTCTTTCACACTATGTTTGCGTATGACAAGACCTTTGACCCTAAAGTAGTCCTAGGTCACTGTGACCTAATTTCACAGTTCAGTGATTTTCCTTTATATCTCGGCACTCAATTGGTATATGGACATACTTCTTGCACGATATGTATTAGTATGACAAGACCTTTGACCGTAAAGTATTCCTGGGTCACTGTGACCTAATTTCATGGTTCAGTGATTTTGCCTTATATCTCAACACTCAGTCGGTATTTTTTCATACTTCTTTCTGATTATGAATGAGTATGACCAGACCTTTAACCCAAACATACTTATAGGTCACTATGACCTAATTTCATGGTTCAGTGATTTTGCTTTATATCTCAACACTGAATGGGTATATGATCATATTTCTTTCACATTATGAGTAAGTATCACTAGACCTTATAGGTCAGTGTGACCTTATTTCACGGTTCAGTGATTTTGCCTTGTGTCTTGGCACTCAGTTGGTATATGAACACACTTCTTTCACAATATGAGTGAGACCTCTAAATCTTAGGTAGTTATAGTTAACTTTCATAGTTCAGTGATTTTGTCTTATTGCATCAAGGCAAAAAGATGTATGAGCATAATGCTTTGGGTTACTGGTCGGGTTTGACCTTATGTTTGACAAAGGTCAGAAGCAGTCGAGCATGCTGTCCTGCGACAGCTCTTATTTTTATTCGTTGTCACTTAATTTAATAACGAAAATTGCCATTGTTATGCTTATGTACTCAAGCGACGGAAGTTGTTTCATATAATTGAAATCATTTACCAACTTCTATCGTTTAATGTAGTATGCAGTTTAATGTAGTATGTAGGGTAGGTATGCAGTATGATTCTTAGAAATTAATATGATTCTTAGAAATTATTCTGTTAGTTTTCAAAACACGAAATTGCTCAAACATTGAATACTTTTGCATTTTCAGGAGTAATAGTGTATACTTCGGACCCGCATACAGAAACAAACAATGAAAAAGCTCCTAGGGATTTGTCTTTCTTTCTTGACAACAATACTAGCTCTTGCTGGAGCGTTTATACTAGACCAGCAACTAACAGCACCAATCGTGAATACAACCTGTGGACCAGTAGTTGGTGTGTCTAAAAGTAACGCGTACAGTTTCAGAGGTATCCCGTACGCATCTCCACCAATTGGCAAACTGCGATGGCAGCCACCACGTGAGCTAAGCCACGCCCACGGCACGTGCTGGAATGATACTTTCTCGGCGAAAGCGTTCGGCAATTTCTGCTACCAGTACGAAACAGACACAACCTTCTATGGCAGCGAGGATTGTCTCTATATGAACGTAATCACACCTACTTTAAACAAGAGCGCCAGTTTACCTGTCATGGTATGGATTCACGGGGGTGCGTACTCTTCCGGGTCTGGTAACGATGATACATATTATCCTGATGAGAAGATGGCCGCTGATACTAACGTTGTTTACGTCACCCACAATTACAGACTGCATACGTTTGGTTTCATGGCGCTGCAGATTCTGGCCGATGCCTCTCCGACAAATACATCCGGTAACTATGGTATTATGGACACAATTGTTGTATTGAAATGGGTTCAAGACAACATAAAACAGTTCGGAGGAGATCCCTCTCAGGTAGCCGAGTAGATACTAATTCACATATCACAATCGAGCTCTGGTAGTAAATACGTAGTGTTTATCATAATGCAAGCATTTTACATTCCTCTATTTCTCTAATTATCATGAAAAACGGGAGAATGGTCGTTACAATAAGGCCTTCTAGATTATCCATGAAAGAATACATGTAAGAATCGAAATGTGAACTTACATGCTGAGCGAGCATCTTTTCGACTCAGCCACCTTACAACACGTCTTGACAGAGAGTAAGAGTCATAATATTCTATTGTATCTATCACGACATTAATTCAACTGCTGTACTTTAACCACTCCAACATTTGTATGTACCTTTTATAATACAGAGGAACTGAAGTTATGATTTATGAGTGATTTTAGCCCGATGGTGGTGTAAATTGTACGCTGCCGGAAATCGCCGAAGTACGATGACCGAAAATTGTTCTAATGTATCAATGAATGAAATAAGTTTATAATTTAAGGATGTTCGCTGCCAATGAAAAAATATTCAATCTTTTTTTCTAACCCCTCTTTTTTTTATTCCAAAATATAACACATTTGAAAACAAAATTAATATGGGTAGTGTGTATTTTTTTCAAGCTACAGGCCTCTGAATGAGACCACTGAACACCATGTTTTAAATTAAGTAAATTTCATTTAATTTTTAATTCTTTGAAATATACATGTCTTGAACAATAATACACCAAGAATGCTTTCAAAAGTCATAATATTTACGTAACGCTGACTATTTTGGACCAAAAACATACAAGACTTTGCAACTTAAAGTGGATGACAAAATTTTAGGACTCGTTTTACAACCCTTCCTCCATTCTTGAAAAGTCGGAAAAAATCAATATTTTGAAATGAGCGCAACCCATATATGTAGATTCAAAACTTTTTCTTGTATTTTCACACAACATAGAACTTGTCAATATTGTTCGAATAAAGGAATGAAATATATAGGGTAGTATGCATACAACATAGAACTTGAAAATCGTCATTTAAGCCTTTTTACGGCTGTTTTGTTTCTCACACCCCATTTAATAAAACAATCCAAATTTCTAAAACTTACTCACCAAATGCAAAAAGACTAACATAGAAGACCCTGTGAACATCTACTGCTGCTAAAATAAACATCGAACTGAAGCTGTTTAATATTCAAGTTTAATCTACCGTACCCCCTAAATTTTACTGACATTTAAAATTTTCTGAAACGTTGCAGAAAATGGGGTGAAAAAAATGAAATTCCTTAAATCGACAATTGTCATTACTCGTTCAACGCATATCATCAATATGTATTCAAATATAAAATATTAGGAAAATATCTACAACCGTTTACGTGATATTCAAACAAAATAAAAACCGGAAGTTCCGAAATGTCAAATGTTAGTAGCGAACATCCTGAAGTGGTATATTTGATCATTCTACTCATCCATACAGTGTTTGGATTTATACGTACATGTAAATTTAGTATACTAGTATATTCAACGCTAACATTAGACTAAAATCACTCAAAGACATAGCATTTTGAGTCCATGTGGTTTCCAAACAGGTAACAATATTCGGACACAGCGCTGGTGCTACTCATATCCTTGCACTCATGACATCGCCACTATCCAAAGGCCTGTTCCACAAAGCCTGGATGGCCAGTGGGTCCCCGCGTTATGACAAACTGGCCAAGGATGCATACAACGATAATCTTGTCTACCTCAACAACACCAAATGTTCCACCTTGGACTGTCTTCTGGCCTTGACTTCGCAGCAAGCGACAGAAGCTGTACCTTGGGATAACTTTCCAAACTGGGACATGTATGACCAGTATGACATACCGTACAAACTGACACAATTTGATGGTAGCATGGCGATAGTTGATGGTGAGAGCTCTTTTTGTTATTTGGTTCACTCAATGAATGAATGAATGAATGAATGAATGAATGAATGAATGAATATGGTTTAACATTCTGTGTTTGGATATTACCGGAGCCTTTAATCACAATAAAGTGTAATGAAGTGTCTTTTTGTCAATGATTATTTAAAATATTTATCTGGTATCTATTCTGCAGGTTATGTGGTACCTAAACCACCATTCGAAGCGTTTGCTAGTGGATTTAAGATGGATGTGCCGTTCATCATAAGTATGTTTTTTCGTTCATTCGTTTGTCAGATTCAAAGCTATGGAAACAATGAATTCTTGCATTTGAAATAAAATGATTCATTGAATCTAGTTCCCACCGTAGTTGCCAAGGCTTCCGGCTCTTTACGCTATAAGCTATGTTCCGTGTTTATTTTACTGTCTGGCTAACGTACACATAGTTGATAATGTAGCTTTTCCATCAACTGTGAAATATCGACGTTGTGACTTTGTTTCAAAAACCAATAGTGTGCACTTTTTGGGTCAAATGGTAGAAAGGGTTCTGTAAGTATTATCAAAGTGTAATTCCTTTCATGACAGGTTCCACTG
This sequence comes from Rugalucina vietnamica, assembly GCA_964017185.1. Taxonomy (NCBI): domain Eukaryota; kingdom Metazoa; phylum Mollusca; class Bivalvia; order Lucinida; family Lucinidae; genus Rugalucina; species Rugalucina vietnamica. Next base: position 4,298,587 of record OZ024872.1, read on the forward strand.
GCCAAGAGATGGACCAAGCTAACCCTCCCTCTGGCATGAACAGTTGGTCAACAGTCGACTATGAGAAATTTGTTCATGATCATTTGGATACCTTCAGCAAATACATTTCCACAATGACATTGAAGCTATATCCGGTGACTCCCGAGATGACCTCACGCTACCAGTGGGCTAGTCTGGTCAGCGACATCCGAGTCAACTGTGGGAATAACCTATTGGCTCTGATTGCTGCTAAAACAATGACGTCACCTGTTTATCGTTACGTCGACACTAACCGGCCATCAAAGCCATGGGGTGGAAGTGGAGGATCAATATATCCATTCCATACTCATGATCTTTATGCGTTGTTTAAAACAAGCGACCAGTATATTTCGCCCCTCAGTGAATCAGATAAACTGTTTGAGAATAATGTAAGGAACGAAATTATTTCATTCGTGCGCCATGGACAGCCATTGACGTCGTCATGGAAACGATATCCCGAGACAACGGCATTGGTATCTGAGAATGTGACAATTATAAAGGAATATCATGGAGAAGAGTGTGAGTTTTTGTTTGCTAATGGATTCTTTCCTTATTCCTGGAGACAATAAATCCAATAATTTGACATACAGTTGTTTGATCTTTTTACAATTTACCAAATCTAGTGATGTACTTTGGATTTAGAAGTAAAACACACAAGATGTCCAGCAGTGCCTTTGGAATCATCGAAAGGTAGAACGGTAACAATGGTCAGGAAATGGCGCAATCAGAAAGAAATTCCAACTTCAAAAAACGAGGTGGGAAAATCTTAATAGACAGTCAGATACTACTCAGAACCTCGGATTTATTGGATCCGAGGATACAAATACAAAGAGGACGTATGGCAAGCCGAGTGAGTAGCTATTTCCTACCAGGTGGCCACTCAGTTACCGACATTTAACTAAATATACGAAAACGTGTATAAGATGAAAACAGCACAAACATTCAACACCATTACATAAAACAATAAGAACCACAACATAAGTATCGCCGTGGAACGATCAGTAATATAAAATTACTGGGAGCCTTGAACCGGTTTTACTGGACCCCAACCTCACCATCAGCAGTGGTTTACAACATTTCTGGTTAGTTGTTCTCTCCCCGTTGTGAATCTGTAACATGTCAATGAATCATCAGGGCAAACAAATAAATTATGATAAACACAATGATGAATCAAAAATGAGGACTCACAGATGCAATAAGTTCCCCCGGCGACTGGAGATTTCTGGGTGCCAAACAACATCACTGAAAATCCTGAGCACAAGAAAAACAACAGTTGAACTTCAGTGTGCCAAACAACAAACACGAAGGTCCGGCCTAAACCAATTAAAATGAAAAAGCTTTAAGTCGTGGCCATCACAGAGTATGACGCATACCTACCGGCGTGCAGTTAAAGAAGGATGCCATAGTAAACCACCGGAGTTGGATTAAAAACTAATCATGCATACTAATCATGATAAGGACATCCTTCAAGCCGACCTTGATACACTACAGATATGGGAACGAGCCTGGGACATGGAGTTTAACCCAAGCAAATGCCAGGTACTCCACATTTCAAAGTCTAAACCACTGAATACCCAGTATACCCTCCATGGTCAGGTGCTTGAATCAACCAACACAGCTAAGTATCTTGGTGTAACTCTGTCCAAGGACCTCAGCTGGAATGAACATATCAACTCTATTACTGCTAAAGCAAACAGAACATTAGGATTTGTCAAAAGAAATGTAAAAACTAAAAATGAAAAAGTAAAAGAACTGGCCTATAAACCATTAGTACGTCCCCAGGTCGAATATGCTTCCCCTGTTTGGTCCCCCCACACTAAAGAAAACATTAATAAAATTGAAATGATTCAGAGAAGGGCAGCTAGATGGGTAAAATACAATTTCTCCTCCTATGATAGTGTTACTGACATGTTGTGTGAGCTTGGTTGGAGATCTCTTGCAAATAGACGAATTGATGCCCGAATGATACTACTGTACAAGATTATACATGGATACGTAGCAATAGAACTACCAACATACTTTGAGAGACCCATAAGATACACTCGTCACATGCACCCTCTTGTGTATAGGCAGATTCATACAGCTGTCAGTTATTATCAGCACTCTTTTTATCCTGCATCAATAGTCCTCTGGAACAGACTTCCTTCAGAGGTTGTCCTATTGGAAGATCTTGACTCCTTCAGAAATGGAGTCTGTAAGATCAATCACTTGTCACCTTAAATTCCATACACTGTTTTTAAACATCTTTTAATCTCACATCTTCTTCACTAACACTTTTATCTTTTATCAAGTCTCACTATTGCACTTTTTATCTCCTACAATCTTTCTTTTATTCTTGCACTGACAGCGCAACTGCACATAATACTCGAAAGAGGGCGCTGCAGTATGAAAAGATAGATAGATACTAGAACCGTTTCTCAACCAGTTCAATCTACCATTCTGACATGACTGACGCGATCTTTTTACTATATAAACTGTCATCAATTTCGAATTGAGTCATTTCTACATAGGCTGACCAGAACAAAATAATCAGTATAATAAAACTAAAATGCTAGATATACGTACATAATATATTTGAAAGTCCATATTCTGAATGATTAAACAAATGAGCCGCGTCGTGGGAAAACCAACAATGTGGTTTCCGAACAGGTCTGACACAAACCGGCATGTACAGCAACAGAATCAGGCTAGAATCTTGAAATTTCGGATTTAAGTAGAAGAGGAATTGTACTATCCGAGTAGCGAAAACAAAGGCGCTGATCAGCTTCGCAGCTACCGCGAAGCTGATCTGCGCCTTTGTTATCGCCTAGGCAGATTGTTGGTTTTCCCATGAGGCGGCTCAAATGATGTTCATGCTCTTTTCTCCAGTTACACATCTGTTGGTCTGGTGCTATATAGCAAACGATGGCTGCATTCTGATTCTCACCCATTTATCACTTCTTATACTTTTTTCGCTTGTTTATAATTTGTGATCTTGGTTTAGTTTCACTACCTTCCTACAATCAATTCTCATGCATTATAGCCGCCAAGAAATATTTTCTAATGAGCTGCTCATTCATTTATTCACATGGACGGTACACTCATTCTAAAATAAGCAGCGCACGCCCTGTCTCGGGGTGTTGAATAAAAATTGGAGTGACATTGTTCAATATATCACCAAAGTTGGCTGTATTTTCAAAATTTGGTACTATCTCCATTTAAATCGAATAAAGTATGATACCCAGTTATGTTTTTAAGATCTCTGGTGGTAGTGAATAATGCATGACCCCACCAAAAACGGCATGTCACAAACTGAAATGCAAAAATTCAAAAGGCGATAGAATGAACAAATTCTTTTTAATCACGAAACAACATCGTTCGATTTACTTCATTTGACATTAACTTTTGGTAAAAGGAATGGTTATTTTATATCTTGTAAACGAACAAAAATATCAAACATCAAAAATCGAAAAAAGCATGTCACAGAGTTTCTGTAATTTACGTGACGCTATAGAAAATTGTCCAAATCTTATACTGCTTTCTCTTATTGCAGACCAAACTGTGTCAATTAAATAGTTGAATATGTCCTTAATATGGATAACTTATGGATTTTTCATTTTGCTTTACTATTTTGGTCAAATATATCTAATCCTCCTGCTTAACCATTGCGTCCCTTTTAAGATGTAATCATACGTGACACCATTTTTCTACAAATCCAACATAGTATTTGAAACAACGTTATCTGAATATGAAAGTATGGAGCATGAATACATCTCACAAAAAATAAAGTTAATATCAAACGACCCTAAGGTGTTTTTTTCGGATGCTAAAGTTGAAAATGTAATAAACGTGACAGTAATTTACGTGACGGTACTTACTTTCAAAATGCCAATATGACATATTATAAAGCTAAGATTGTGCTTTGAATCAGCGTCAATAAATGTTTTAATGTCCATTATGTACTTTTCAGTAGTTAAGTTTACGGAATATGATGTTTTTTCAAGCAGTGTCACGTAAATTACGCATTTGTCACGTAAAATACAAAGGTAGTTTAAGTCTATTTATCAGTTATAGTTGAAAACAGTTGAATCTAAAAGGATCACACCTCCTTCAATCAAAGACATAGCAATACTACATTTGTTATTCGCATTTGTCCATTCCAAAATACTGACCAACAGTAAAAAATCAGCCCTGAGATTAATATACATTTTTATCAATATAAAACAGTTTTGTTTTACTACATAATTACGTGGTTAATTAATCGAAGGATTTACTTCTTGTGCAGACTGGTTCAAATTCCATGCTTCATTTTAAGTTAGCAAAAACTCAAACATATCTAAGTTTGAAAATAATGTAGGTGACTTAAATATTACCGTCACGTAAATTACAGTATTCCGTCACGTATATTACATTTTTATAGAATGTTGTGCAAAAAGTAAAACAATATTAAAAAATGAAATAGGATCACACAAGATTGTCTGTTTGGAGTAAACGTATCCAGATAAATTCTTTCAGATAATATTTAATGCCATTGTGTATCTGTAATGCAAAACTAATTTATGTTGCGGTTTGCAAGTAATTTACATGACGCTGAATAAAACAAGACCTGCCATATAACAAGATGTATTTAGAAAAGTAATTATAAGCTCCGCCACTCATGTAGGACAAATGTAATTATTATTACATGTTTTGATATAATTCTGATGTACAGGTCAGATGTTATTATAGTTGCAAGTTAACAACACTGAAAATTCTGAATCAAGAAGCCTGCATCATACACATATTATCTAACATTTTTCGATAGTAGATATGAAAGGATGTTTATTGTTTGATTTAATCTACTTAATTTATTGTTCTTTATTTGAGAAACTGAAGTCTGCTAGTCAGAGATATACGTTGAGTTTGTGTTCTTGTTACATTTAGTTCATATGTAGTGCGTCACGTTGATTACCAAATTGGAATATACCCATCAAGTTTCAAAATGATGTAGAAATTGCAAGAATATCGGGAAGGTGGTGAAATTTTACAGGATGAAGCCTGAATGATCTACAATAGTGATGGTATGTCGAAAAAGTGTAATTCTTAAAGTTTATTTTTCTTCATTTTTTTCTCCAGGATTTGCACCTTATTTTAGAATGAGTGGGTAACACTGGATTGATTGAGTAATGCCCGATGATTGAAGAAATCGGTGATCAGTGGTAGGTACCCATGAATAAAAAAAAAACAACAACAACAAAAAAAAAACAGTGGAGTCATTCTTTCAGGTGAGCTATAACAAAACAAACAAATAACCTCAAGATAAAAGACAGGGTGACCAGCCGTTTCCATGTTGTATTACATGACGTCGACATGATAATGTGCAAATGAGAGAAAGTAAAAGTAATAATTACGAATACTTGACCATGCAATATACAGATTTTTTTTCATAAGTAAAAAATGAAACTTTTAAGTCGAAAAGCTTTGATATTATTCTTATTTTAGCTCAAAACATATATTGTAGGTACACGTTAGAACCGCCTCGGGGAGGCGGTTCTAACGAGTAACGTTAAATTATGTTTGGAGCAAAAAAAAAAAAAAAAAAAAAAAAAAAAGAAAGAAAAATAGATAAACACCTACAAACCCCAGTTTTTCTATGTAAAAATTGGGTTCAAGGGGTTATACTCTGCACGGACATTTTTCGTGGCCAATGTTCTGAAACTGATGCAACCAGAACCAAAGTTCTATTATTAAAATCCAACAACAAAGAAATCTGGAGGTTGCGGGGTCCATACTCGGCCGCGTCATGCCAAAGGCGTTAAGATCTTACCGACTGAGAGGCGTCCTTGCTTAACGCTCAGCTCTATAAGACCTGCACTGGGACATGCTTGTCATGCTGGTGATAAATGTCCAAAGGGGTGTCAGTCGAATAAACAGTTATTTTTCCTAAAGGTGACCACACAGTTACATGAACTTAGTTTAATATTCGAATACGCAAATAGAATGCGCACGTGTATCACAAAAAATCGACACCAAAACATTAAGGATGTTCGCTGGTAACGTTTGACATTTTGAATAACTGGTGTTTATTTTGTTGAATTTCTCGTAAATGGCTGCAGGTTGTATCTTATATTTGAATACACATTGATGGTGTGCATACTGTTATATTGGGTCGAAATGGTGATAGGCCGAAATGGTAATGGGTCGAAATTGTCATGAGCCGAAATGTTATGGGCCGAAATGACCACAGTTATAATGGTTATCACCGGTGAAACTGGTGGTTACTGAATCACAGCAGACATTCCCAGTACATGTTGTGATGTAATGCTGTCCGGGGGTGGAGGGTATTCACATATAAAATGGGTATGTATGTCCCCCGCTAGGTTGTTGTTGTTGTTGTTGTTGTTTGTAAAGCCCTCCTATCTATCTATATATACTGCCATACGCCCTCGCGGACATTTTAGGCAGGTGAGCGCTGTCGAGCTTGATTAGCTGATAAAAGAAAATGATAAAAGCATGATAGTGAAGGAGATAAAAGATGATAGGTTAAAATAGTGAAGAGGAGATTAAAATTAGGTTAAAAACAACAATGTTTGGGTCTAAGGTTTGGAGTGTTGAAGTTCGCTCACTGCGACCTTGAATGAGTCAAGGTCCTGCAAACTTACAACAGCTTCTGGTAGTGCATTCCACTGAACTATGGCCAGTGGAAAAAAGGAGTACTTGTAGTAGTTCTGACTTGTTTGGATCTGGCGGAAGGTCATTGAATGGCAGTAACGGGATACACGATGCGTGCATTCTGGGAGGGGTACGGCGACAAGTCCGTACACTATCTTGAAGAAGAGACATAGACGTGCATCTGCTCGTCTTTGCTCAAGGGTTCTCCAGCCTAGCTTGTTGAGCATAGCAGTTACACTGGACCTTGTGTCATAATCACTGGTGGTCCAACGTGCAGCTCGTCTTTGGAATTTTTCCAGTTGGAGTGTCTTTTCTCTTGTGTAGGGGTCCCAAATGGGGGCTGAGTACTCCAACTGGGGACAGACAAGAGTGTTGTAAGCCGTTTCTCTCACCTTTTGATTTTTTGTCTTAATGTTTCGGCGGATGTAACCTAATGTGCGATTGGCCCTGGCGGTAATTCTGTCTATGTGGGAGTTCCAGGATAGGACACTGGAGATATCAGCCCCCAAGTACCTTGCACTTGTGACAACCTCCAAGACCTGTCCATGTAGCGTATACACTGAGTTAATTATTTCACTCCTGGAAGTTGTCACCCGTACAACCTGGCACTTAGAGGGGTTGAACTCCATAACTGGTTCTCCCACACTGAGAGTTTGTCAAGGTCTGTCTGTAGTGTTGCTCCGTCGTCCGAGCCTCCAACTGTTAGGTAGACGGCCGTGTCATCCGCAAATAAGCGTACTTGGGATGACAGTTCTTCCGGGATAGGCCCCAGGACTGACCCCTGGGGTACCCCAGAAGTCACCGGGACCGATCCTGATTCCTCTCCTTCAAGAACAACGGTCTGTGACCGGTCACCAAGGAATGCTCGGATCCAGGATAGTGCTATACCCCTGATCCCATATTGGTGGAGTTTCCAAAGGAGCTTTGAGTGGTTAACCTTGTCAAAGGCCTTTGAAAAGTCCAGCAGAAGAAGATCAGTTTGCATACCTGCACCTGTGTTCCTCTCAAGATCCTCAAACAACATGGTCAGCTGTGTCTCACATGACCTCTTTTCTCTAAAACCATGCTGGAGGTCATATAAGAGGCCAAGCTTGTCAAGATGCTTGACCAGGTGAGAAACTATTATGTGTTCAAGGACCTTGCAAAGTATACAGGTGAGGGAGATTGGTCTATAGTTTGCGGCGGATCATTTGTCACCTTTTTTGAAGATGGTGGTGACCTGGGCTCGACACCACTCTGATGGGAGTTTGCCTGTTTGTAAGGAGCGCTCAAAATTACCTGTATAATGGGCGCAATCTCTTCGCGTAGTTCTTTTAGCAGGATTGGTTTGAGTCTGTCCGGGTCGGCAGTTTTCCCTGGTTTGAGATTCTTTAAAAGCTTGATAATACCTGCCACAGAGATACTGAAGTCTTCCATAGCTGGATGAGACTCCTGCATCCCTTGGGGCAAAGACTCAGAGGGTATCTCGCCCTGATCAGCTATGCCCTGGATTTTCATTTTGCAAAGGCGTGTGAGAGACAGTGGTGCTTTAGTGGTGAATACTGACTGAAATTGCAGATTGTGAACATCAGCGTTTTCAGCAGTTTCGTTTACAAGTCTGTTTCTGTGGTTTAGAGCAGGGGTGCCTAACTGGTCTTGCTTTGAACTCTTGAGAAAGGAAAAAAGTTTTTTACTGTCACAGGTAGAATTTTCATCATTTAAGCCAAGAAGACCTTCGAGATAAGTTTCATGGGAAAGTTTGATTTTACTTTTTATGGCTTTCCTAAGGGCCAAAAACTTGTTCCTAAATGTCTGGTCTCCAGTTTTCTTAAATTGCTTATAAAAACGGGTTCTCTTCCGAATTTGGCGCTTTATTTCTTGTGTGATCCAAGGAAATGATTTCTTTCCCGAAAAGGTTTTGACCGGGATACACTGGGATGAGTAAAGGTCCACTGTTGAGGTGAAATCATTCTAGAGCTCTTCTACAGACCTACCAGTGTGGCTGGTCAAGAACTCTTGTTGGTACTCTCTCAGTAATGACTTAAATTTGGACCAGTCCGCCTTGCGAAATATGGGGACTTTACAGGGTTTTTCTTTCTGAGCTATGGGAGTAAGAGAACAGTGAGCCGTGACCATGTCATGGTCACTTATACCAGGTTTGCAGCTTACCTGTTGAATCAGAGTAGGATTTGTTGTCAGGAAAAGATCTAAAATATTTCCATGTCTAGTAGGCTGAGTGACCATTTGGGTGAAACCAAAGTCGTTTAAAATATCCAAGAAGGTGTCATATGTCTTTGTCTGGGAGCAATTAGAGGGTGTTTTCTGGCCATGTGAGATTTGGGAGTTTGAAATCTCAATGTACCCAGATATTGCCTTTTGCTTTTTTCTAACCGGCTGTGTATAAAACCTGTAACCGAACCAAACCGAACCGAACCTACGGAAATTACCGAACATATCCGGCCGAACCTACGGAAATTATCGAACATCCGGACCGGACCTATGGCAATTATGATCTTTCGATACCGGGAATTAATTGCATTACCTGTTAAAATGACCAAAATTTTGAAGTTCAAGCACTTATTTCACTATTTACAAAAGGTTTTATGTAATTTTACCGCTAAGTTAAGCTTAATGAAGGATCATAAAGGTTGTTTGTTTATTTATTTGTTTGTTTTTAAGTATCTATATTATAATGGCGTATTTTCTTTTCCTTTCCTATTGTAATGGTAAGGTTGTATTTAATACTTCAAAGATTACTTAGAGCAAAGTCTTTCTATACACAGTGAACCCCTGCTGTGATGCATGACCACCTTCACTGAATAGCTGATGATAATCCTTCTGTATCCAATTACTGTTAATAAACGCAGGTGTCACTTTCATACATGTAATCATGTCTTTATCACGATAAATACTGTCTTTCACGCCCTCGTCAAACATAGCTAATTATCGGATTGATGTTTATGAAACACTATGCCCCCAACAGATACGTCACTTTCAAGATGTAGCCGAAAAATGAAAAATTATAATTCGTATAACCTGTTAACCGAACTGGGTCCGAACTTGTTAGCCGAGCTGTGTCCGAAATGTAAACCAAACTGAGGCCGAACTTGTTTACCTAACTGGGGCCGAACCTGTTGACAGGTTCGGCCCCAGTTCGGTAAACATGTTCGGCCCCAGTTCGGTTAACAGGTTCGGTCCCAGTTCGGCCTCAGTTCGGCTAATAGGTTCGGTTTACACGTTCGGACCCAGTTCGGCTAACCGGTTTGGTTAGCAGGTTCGGCCACAGTTCGGTTAGCAGGTTCGGCCACGGTTCGTAAGCAGGTTCGGCCACAGTTCGGTTAGCAGGTTCGGCCACAGTTCGGTTAGCAGGTTCTGTCATAGTTAGGTCAGCAGGTTCGGCCACAGTTCGGCTAGTTCGGCCACAGTTCGGTTAGCAGGTTCGGTCACAGTTCGGTAAGCAGGTTCGGCCACAGTTCGGTGCCACAGTTCAGTTAGCAGGTTCGGCCACAGTTCGGTTAGCAGGTTCGGCCACAGTTCGGTTAGCAGGTTCGGCCACAGTTCGGTTAACAGGTTCGGTGCCAGTTCGGTGAAAGTGTTCGGCCCAAGATCGGCTAAAAAGTTCGGTCCCAGTTCGGCTAGTTCGGCCACAGTTCGATTAGCAGGTTCGACCACAGTTCGGTAAGCAGGTTCGGCCACAGTTCGGTTTGCAGGTTTGGCCACAGTTCGGTTATCAGGTTCGGCCACAGTTCGGTTAGCAGGTTCGGCCACAGTTCGGTTAGCAGGTTCGGTCACAGTTCGGTTAGGAGGTTCGGCCACTGTTCGGTTAGCAGGTTCGGCCACAGTTCGATTAGCAGGTTCCGCCACAGTTCGGTTAGCAGGTTCGGTCACAGTTCGGTTAGCAGGTTCGGCCAAAGTTCGGTTAGCAGGTTCGGTCACAGTTCGGTTAGCAGGTTCGGCCACAGTTCGGTTAGCAGGTTCGGCCACAGTTCGGTTAGCAGGTTCGGCCACAGTTCAGTTAGCAGGTTCGGCCACAGTTCGGTTAGCAGGTTCGGCCACAGTTCAGTTAACAGGTTCGGTGCCAGTTCGGTGAAAGTGTTCGGCCCAAGATCGGCTAACAGGTTCGGTCCCAGTTCGGCTAGTTCGGCCACAGTTCGGTTAGCAGGTTCCGCCACAGTTCAATTAGCAGGTTCGGCCAAAGTTCGGTTAGCAGGTTCGGCTACAGTTTGGTTAGCAGGTTCGGCCACAGTTCGGTTAACAGGTTTGGTGCCAGTTCGGTGAAAGTGTTCGGCCCAAGTTCGGCTAACAGGTTCGGTCCCAGTTAGGCTAACAGGTTCAGCCTTAGTTCGGTTTACATGTTCGCACTCAGTTCGGTTTACATGTTCGGTTAACAGGTTCGGTCGCAGTTCGGTTTATATGTTCGGACCCAGTTATTTATTTTATTTTATTTTATTTTATTTATTTATTTATTTATTTATTTATTTATTTATTTATTTATTTATTGCCGTATTTAGCCGTATACAGTTTGAATTCCCGAGCTGTCCACGTTTTTCACACGAGATCTTGCAAATAAGAAACTAGTTGCATGAAAATTTGTCTAATGACCCGGAAAATCAATTCACTTATGGTCCGTCATTCATTTAAAGAACGTATTTTGTATTTTGATTTTCTTACTTTGTGTTTATCGGTTTCGTATCAAGTACTCCTTGCGTTTATATATAGGCCCTAAGAATCGCTCTTCCATTCATCTACTTTTTATTTTTCCAAATTAAACCGGTATTGATGCTAAATCTCGGTATCGATATATCGGCATTTTCCGTAGGTTCGGCCCGGAACGTACGGTAATTCCCGTACGTTCGGTCGGGTAAGTTCGGTAATTTCCGTAGGTTCGGTTTGGTCTGGTTCGGTTACAGGTTTTATACACCTCTGCAACTGACTTATGCAATTCATTGTAATCCTCCTGGCTGCCCTCAGGACTGTAAAATGCACACACAAAGAGTGGGTGCACCCCAGTAACCTGAATCTTCGCCCACAGGACTTCACAGTTTGTTTTGAATTGTGGTTGCTCTGTACAAACAATGTCGGCGCGAACCATAATAAAGACCCCTCCACTCCGAGTTGTCTTCGACTTACGGTCAGCTCTGAAAACTGCATGTGTAGCCTGGGGGGTACGGACTGAAAATTCAGGTTGACGATTTTGAAATTGTTCTGATGTTGCCTTGTGGCAGTTTTCTTCTTTATTGGAGTGAGGACTTAGGTGAGAGTAAACTAGCCTCCAGCACACTGAAACTGTTCACAGAACAGTATGATGTTGAAAGGTCATCAAAAAGAGTTGTATTAAAATTTGGAAGGTCACACTTTAAACAATTCCAAGAGTAGCTAGCATGTTCAGCCATAATTTCATGGATACTGGACAGGCAAAGTCATGAATATCAATATCCATTTTCTGGCACTGACTCAACACTGCAGTAGCTAGTAGAATGACAGCACGAACACCGTACAATTCAGGTCCTTTCCTTTTATGTGTGGATGCTTGCAGTTTGCACAAATATTATTTACATGAATGCTGCTAACACACTGCTAGGTTTAATAAGAGCTGATCTAACTGAAAAAGTAGATGCTTGCAGAGCTAAAAAAAAACAACTAAAACGGGGTGGGGGTGCTTTAGCGGGGCACATATTCGTACTGTCCTGTCTGAATATGGGAGTACCCGACCTCTCCCCCCCCCCCCCCTTGCTCAAACGTGAAACAAGTCAATGCTGATAACTGGTCCAGTTTAATAATGCCGGGGGCGTTTCGATGGACCCGTTTTCGATTGACAACCTTGTACCGGGTTTTATCACAATAAGGCAGAGAACCGAAACAAAATGGAGTCTCAAACAAAAGTAAACACATCTAATTCTTTTCAATCACTTGTTTCGCGTGAATTATCCCGTGTCATGTCTCTAAATTGTATCCTTATCAAGGAAGAATTGTTTTTATAGACACTTGCTTATTTAAGGTATCACAATATTTGTTGAATTTGTGGTAAGATGACCTGAAACGGAAAAGTTATGACAAGTACAGCTTTATAAAAAAAAAAAGTAAATATAAGTTTGTCAGATTTATGATTTTAATGTCAAAATCTTGTCTTTGATATTCTTGCGACAATGTTCACAGAATTGTTTTATTGACCAGGTTGAATTTGATGTTGAGATGACCTGTGGAAAATGTGTCAACAAGATAAATGAGGCATTGAGTGGTGTTGAAGGTTGGTATAGTATCAGATCTGAAATACAGGCAATGGTTACTCATTTTTTTAGCTTGTCTTGATTATAATCTTATGCAGTTTGTATGATTTATTGTCTGAAAGTAGTTAATTCTAACGCCAATGCTTAAAAAACGTGTTATATTGTACAATTTCACTGGGCCAATAAGCGTGACGTTACTTTGTGCCATTTGTGACTTCAGCGATCCCATCAAGCAGCGTTAGATGGTGTAATGTCATTTTAGTGCTTTACAAAGGTAATAAATGTGTGTGAATACTCGCATAACAGTCAAAATTTTGCAGGGTATATCTACAAAGTAGTGGCGGAAAGCTGAACAACATAGATGGTTTCAGCGACTTTTATTACTTAATGTGTGTTAGAATTGAAATAGATCACCTCAAGTGCATGAATTGTTGAGTAATAATAATAATTCACTGTTTGTCGCTCCTTTGTAAGACGTACATGTTATATTTCCCAATCTCTGCGTATTCTCCCGATATCTATGGGCCCTTCTATGCCCCTTTCCCGACGGTCCCCCGATATGCCCTGTCTCCAGATATGGCAAAAAGTCCCATTTATGCACTTTATTTTACACTTTTTTATCCAAGTGTCCATTTTGTATGTAAAGTGTAGTATAAATACGGTACCGAATACAGCGTGTGTATTCAATATCAATAATTTGTGTCACTGATACCTGGAGGCTATTTATAGAGCTGTTGAACTGCCTGTGTTAGGGTGTCAAAAATTGATGTTTTTGCAACAAGGATTATTTAAAATTAACTGATTAATCAAGCCTGGTGTCAGCTATTTAATTGATCACCAAAATAAACAATGTGCCTTCAAGTGACAAGCACTGTAAAAATAGATACAATTAGAAAGATTTCAATCAATTATGGAACGACCAAAATCTACGGAGGTGAGGTACCGCAGTGTGTCCAAAGAAAATCCTATTGTAATGCTGACATTGGATTTAAGCACTTCATATTCAAAATAGTGTGGATGTAATTATTGCTTTGTTAAAATAAAATGGTAAGAATTTACAACCTATCTAATCATGCTAATGTTATCTTCTTTTTTTTCTACTTCAAAAACATCCCCCAAAATGACCGAGCTCTTGAATGTAATTGGTCATGACCACGAGAAAAGAAACCTCCCGATATGACAGCCAAATTTACGATATCAAACTGAAAATCTCCCGACCGTGGAGAAGGAAAATATCACATGTATGGTAAGATTATAAATCACGCTCGTGATTTATCTTCTTTACAACTGATCTCCAAACAGTGAATTATTGCTTAACAATTCACTGCTAGAGCTGATATATTTCTTAAACATCTCTGATACGTGTAGTTATATATTATTATTTTGGGATAAGATGATATTTATTTTGAGTCCACTGTGACCACAAGTCGGGATTGGTTGATACATTGTTTCTTCCATTTCTGCTCATCCTTTTCATGGGCGGATCCAGAGGGGGGGACAGGGGGTCCGGACCCCCCCCCCCCCCCCCCCCCCCCTGGGATTGCCAGATTATTAGTTTTTGCCATGTTGAAATTTTCCGTCAGACCCCTTCTGGGAATTTGGACCCCCCCCCCCCCCCCCTGAGAAAATTTTCTTGATCCGCGTATGCTTTTCTGGCTAAAAGATGATAGAAATGCCATTAGCCCATTATATTGTACAAATTCTGCCATTATTAACACACCTCACTTTTTGCCAAAAATTGAAACCAATTGCAAATGCAATGTCTATTCCCCTACAGGAATACAGTCATTTGATGTCAATCTTGACAGTGGACAAGTGATTGTAGATAGCACCCTGAATGCAAATGCACTACAACAGCTCATTGAAAGCACTGGAAGAAGGGCTGTTCTAAAAGGAATTGGAGGAACTTGTACCAAAGGTTTGTTACCGTATAATGTATAATAATTGAATATAAATGGTTGAATGGTCTGCCCTATGGAGACATTATATTAAACAATAAACATAAATAACAATTCCTGAGCATGTGCACAATTTTTTCATATTACTTAGTGAACTAAATTGCTACTAGGTAAACAATGTGTGGAAAAGATTATTAAGATTACTGATGTTAGTTTTTTATCCTGCTAATAAAAGTTAACTCCTACTAATTGGTGGCATTTCAACATTTGAAATTTCATGTTTAGCTGAAAAGAATATGGTAAAAATGTCTGCTGACTCAAGAACTGTGTATTATTTGAGCCCCGTCATGAGAAAACAGGATTTTGGCATATGGGAAAACAAAGATGCAAATCAGCTATGCATAGGGTTAGAAATAAGCAGTTGCCCCCTTGCCCATCATGGGTTAAATTTGTTGGGGGCAACCTGACCTTACTGGAAGGTTGCCCCAAGGACAACTTGAAATTCTCCAACAAGTTTTTCACCTGACAATTCTTAGTGGAGCTAAAGTACAAATTCAAAACAATGAAAACTGAATCATATCTTTGAAGTTAAGCAATAATAATATTGATATGGTAAAACTATAAGTCATTTGCTAGGGGGGCAAGTTCAGAACTTGAGGGGCAAGTTAAGATTAATTTCAGATTGTCCCCCGGACAAGCTGCTTCCTGGGTCTTATTTCTAACACTGTATGCAGTAACTGCACAGCTGATCAGCACCTTTTTGCTAAATGGATAGTGCCATTCGCCAGTTCCTCTTTAAAGCCAAAGTTTCCTGCTTCTAACCTTCTTCTTTGTGTGTACCGTACAAGTTGGTTTATGTTGGACCTGGTCTGAAACCCTGAAGACTGATTATCTCACAATGCGGCTCATTAACAATGTACATGTAGGTCCTTCCCATCTTGGAGCTGCTGTAAGCATGATGCAGATTGGCAAGGAGTCGATACAGGGGTTGATCAGAATGGTACAGACAGATGAACAGCGGTGTGTGATAGAGGGTACGGTGGACGGTCTACCGCCAGGGAACCACGCCCTGTGGTTGCATGAGTGTGGGGATATTAGTGATGGTTGTAACAGGTACCAATATCATAGTGAGAATAAAAGGCACAGGAATTGATACAGTTGAATTTAAAATCCCAACTCAGACACCAGGCCTGAAAGAAAATACAACACAAGTCATCACATAAAAATGTTACAACATATATGACCAGCTCTTACCAAACAAGGTTCTAAGGCCCTAGAGGGCTGAAACAGATTAAGAAATTGAATTAAGATGAAACAGTATTCACTCAAAATATGTCAGAAATCAACCAAAACACACTCCCGTCCTCTTTGATTCAAGTACATGTAAAATAAAAGAATGTTTCAACTTATATTTGTTGATGTATGTTTCAGCTGTGGAGATGTGTTCAACACAGATAATGGACAAAAGGTAGGATATTATTCTTTCCCTTTGTTTCTTTTCTCACCCTGTATACCATGATGCAACCAAATTTCTTACAGTGCAGATTGATGCAACATTACAAAACAAATGAGAAAATGCAGTGCAGTGATTGGAAGCCAGATCAATTTGGCTGCAACATACAACAAAGCAATATCGATTTTGCAAATACCTACAGAGAGGCAATGAATTCTTTGATGTACATTGCAGCCAAACCATGCAAACTGATCCGGCTTCTAATCACCATGCTACATTTTGGCGTGTGTCGTGAAACAGTGCACCTCTCAATATACAGGTTGTTTCTGGAACTGTGTGCAAATCAATAAAAGAAATTCATCATTCTAATTAGCACATAGTGCACTTAACTTTTCAACATAACTCAAAAGTTAATGTTACAAAATATCATTCTAATTAATTATTGCACACTACAAAAGAAAACGACACACAAACCTAGCTAAAATATTATTTAAGGTTAAGTTTAAATGCAGCTAATACAGTATTAATGTGTGAAATGTGTGTCAAATACAAATATGCTAGTCCAGCAGTGAGCGCTTATGCACATTTTTCGGATGAGCAGGGTGTGGATTTATTGGAGCATGTGTGCCAATTAGAATGAATATGTTAGTTACATCATCATACAATATTTATTTGTGAGCCTTGTCATGAGAAAACCAGATTTTTGTATAAGCAAAAACAAAGACGCAGATCAGCTATGTAGTAAATGCACAGCAGATCAGCGCCTTTATTTTCGCTACATGGATAGTACAATCCTTCTTGTTAAATCTGTAATTTTAAAAGTTCTAGCCTTCCACTGTGACTACACAGTCTGATTTTTGTCAGACTTGGTTGGAAATCCCAAAGACCGGTTTTCTCACATCGCAGCTCATTTCAACTTTTTAGCCAACAGGAGATATTGGTGATATTTTGGCGGGTCAGAATGGTAGAGCCGAGTTTCGTCTAGTCAATGAGAGGTTAAAAGTATGGGATATGATTGGACGGTCTATGGTGATACATTCTTGTGCTTCTGATGTTGCCATGAAAAAGGATAAATCTGGTGATGAAAGGTTGGTGTCTAGTTTGGAACTGATTATACACAGTGCATGTCCCTATTGTAAGATACGATGTCTTGAGCCAACACAAATAACATGTACATTTTAAAGATATGTCAGATAATATGTGAAATGCAAAGATAAGGTCTGATAGGTTTATGTAAAATGGAATCTGCATGTAAAATAATGTTGTGCACATTGAGGTTGTGTTTTTTCTTGGCTATTTTTTCTGCTCAGTCTCATTGATACTGGCAACTGAACTTGATGAAAATAATATACCGGTAGAAACAAATGATCCTGGTAGACTAAGACAATTGTTTTAATTTGATGAAATGTTTACTTTTTGTTCCAGGTTAGTTTGTGGAATCATTGCCAGGTCAGCTGGTCTCTTTCAAAATCCCAAGAAACTGTGTGCATGTGATGGGGTCACTGAATGGGATGAGCGTAATGTGCCAATAGCTGGTCCTGGTAGGAGGCAGGCTAAAATGTGATAAACTTGGGGAAAAAAAGAAGAAAAAACTGTGATAGAGACATGTTTTTGTGTACCAGATATCAAATGAGCTGTGTCATGAGAAAACCGGTCTTTGGGTTTCTGACCATGTCTGACACAAACAAGCCTATGCAGCTACAGAAAATGGATAGAAGCTTGGAACTTTGGATTTAGGAAGAAGAGGAATTGTACTATGCATGTGGCGAAAACAAAGGTGCTGATCAGCTGTGTAGTTACTTCACAGCTGATCTGCGCCTTTGTTATAGCATATGCAGATTGTTGATTTTCTGATGTGGCGGCTCATATGAGCCGCATCGTGAGAAAACGGGATTATTGCCTAGGCGAAAACAAAGGCGCAGATCAGCTTCGCGGTAACCGCGAAGCTGATCAGCGCCTTTGTTTTCGCTACACGGATAGTACAATTTCTCTTCTTCTTAAATCCGAAATTTCAAGCTGCTATATAGCCCTTGTCTGTGTAACGGGATAGTCTCCCTTGTAGAATACGTTGGTGCAACGTCTTAGCGGCATATTAGCGGGTAGTAATATGCAAATTAGAAACTCGAAACTTTGTGATTAGAGTAAGTGTTAGGTATATAGTGCAGTAAACCACCCTTGGTGGATGAGCATGCTTTTCCACCGACGGGGTTTGCTGTGGCTCGGCTCGGCTATCGTTACATCTGTAACTGTACAGGCCGATTTATGTCGGACCTGGTCGGAAACCCCGAAGACCGGTTTTCTCGCGTCGCGGCTCATATATCAACACAGTCAGTGCTATTCAAGATGTTTCTTGGCATGCTTTGTGCACCAAATATGACATCAGTTGTACCAAACAGATCCATATACATTTGTATAGGCCTAATTAAATGTTGATTATAAACAAGAACGCTGCGGAAGTCGATATCGCACCTGCATCGGGCAAAATAATTAAAAACATGAAATATAGGTCAAGGGCACAAGGTCAAGGTGCGCAATTAAAGGGTATGTCAAGGACAATAACTATGCAAGGTTTCACACTCACAGCTATCACAGGTGCGGAGAAAACCTAATTTTGACGTAAAAATTAACAAAGTCAGTGGACCGTGAAATATAGGTCAAGGGCATCGGGTCAAGGTGCGTGTTTGAAGGGTATGCCGAGGACAATAACTATGCAAGGTTTCACAATCACAGCTATCACAGATGCAGAGGAAACCTAATTTAAAAAGTCCGTGGACCATGAAATATAGCTCAAGGGCATTGGGTGAAGGAGCGTGCTTGAAGAGTTTGTCAAGGACAATAACTGTGCAAGGTTTCACACTCATAGCTATCATAGGTGCAGAGAAAACCTAACTTCGACGTAAAAAATTAAAAAGTCAGTGGACCATGAAATATAGGTCAAGGGCATTGGGTCAAGGAGCGTGCTTGAAGGGTTTGTCAAGGACAATAACTGTGCAAGGTTTCACACTCATAGCTATCATAGGTGCAGACAAAACTTAACTTCGACGTAAAAATTTCATAAGTCAGTGGACCATGAAATATAGGTCAAGGTCTTTGGTTCAAGGTGCATGCTTGAAGGGTATGCCAAGGACAATAACTATACGAGGTTTCACACACACAGGTATCACAGGTGTAGAGAAAACCGAACTTCAATGTAAAAATTAATAAAGTCAGTGGACCGTGAAATATAGGTCAAGGTCATCAGGTCAAGGTGTGTGCTTTAAGGGTATGCCATTGACAATAACTATGCAAGGTTTCACACTCACAGCTATCACTGATGCAAAGAATACCTAATTTTGACGTAAAAATTAACAAAGTCAGTGGACCCTTGAAATATAGGTCAAGGGCATCGGGTCAAGGTGCGTGCTTGAAGAGTATGCCAATGACAATAACTGAGCAAGGTTTCACACTCACAGCTATCACTGATGGAAAGAAAACCTAACTTCGACATAAAAGTTAACAAAGTCAATGGACCGTGAAATATAGGTCAAGGGCATCGGATCAAGGTGGGTGCTTGAATGGTATGTCAAGGACAATAACTATGCAAGGTTTCACACTCACAGCTATCACAGGTGTAGGGAAAACCTAACTTCGACGTGATTGTTGACGGACGGACGGACTGACGGACGGAAATTTGGACTCCTATATCGCACCCTGCTTATAGCAGGTGCGATAAAAAATAGCTATAACATCTGTCTTAAAGGAAGACACCCTTAAAAGAAATATTTCCAAAATAAAAGATTTAACATAACTTAACAATTGTCTGTGCTACAGCTATAGAAATTGAATAATCAGAGTTATCTAATTTGCTATTTAGTGTACATGTATGCGATTTTAATCTTTCGGAAATGCCAATGCAATACTTCTTATATCAATGTCTGTTTGTTTGATAGACTTTGTTTCATCAGACTGCAGATCATGTTTGCTTAAAACAAGTTTGTGTGTAACGAGGTTCTGTTTATGTTCCATGTAATTATTGTTTATTGATAGAAAGATAATTGTTGACAATAAATGTTATAAACCAAATTGTTTTGTGGGTTTTTTTTTTTTTGGTCAAAAACCAAATGTGCATGAAATAGAACAGTTGACTGTGTATGTTTATAAGTATTTTCTAGGTTTCTGATACTGAACATGCATTAGCATAGTGTATGGGTTTCGTGAGTTCATAACCTAAAATGTGAAACGTCCTATAACCACCTAAATGACCAGTTTTACTTGAGGTGCTAACATCTGCATGGTTCCATAGGACTTCAAGTAAATGTCTAAAGTGGTTGAAACCCGAGTATCAAAATGTTGAACCTGTATTAAAAATTACTAGAGGACCATTGGTCCTGTAGCTCACCTGAGAGATTATCACATTGTAAGCTCATGAGATTTAAATTAATTGAGAATCGACCAATGAAAGTCTATGCATGGACACTATTGACCCTCGGGGCATGGCCAAATTTGACCCAGGGGCATGACTGGCACAATTTATAATGGGGACTACCAAACATTGCTACATACAAAATATAGAAGCTCTGGGCCTTTTGGTTTCAGAGAAGAAGATTTTTGTTAGTTTTTCCCATTGTAAGTCTATGGAGACTATCTACCCCCGGGGCGTGGCCAAATTTGACCCCAGGGGCATGGCTGGCACAATTTATGTAGAGGACCATTAGCCATTGCCACATACAAAATATCAAAGCTGTGTGCCCTGTGGTTTCAGAGAAGAAGATTTTTGAATTTTTTTCCCATAGCAAGTCTATTGAGACTATCAACCTCCGGTGCCTGGCCAAATTTGACCCCAGGGGCATGAATGGCACAATTTATGTAGAGGACCATTAGCCATTGCTACATACCAAATATCAAAGCTGTGGGCCTAGTGGTTTCAGAGAAGAAGATTTTTTAATTTTTTTCCCATAGTAAGTCTATGGAGACTATCAACCCCCGGGGCGTGGCCAAATTTGACCCCAGAGGCATGAATGGCACAATTTATGTAGAGGACCATTAGCCATTGCTACATATCAAATATCAAGGCTGTGGGCCTAGTGGTTTCAGAGAAGAAGATTTTTTTAGTTTTTCCTATTGTAGGTCTATGGAGACTATCGACCCCCGGGGCGTGGCCAAATTTGACCCCGGGGACATGATTGGCACAATTTAAGTAGAGGACCATTAGCCATTGCCACATACAAAATATCAAAGCTGTGGGCCCTGTGGTTTCAGAGAAGAAGATTTTTTAATTGTTTTCCCATAGTAAGTCTATGGAGACTATCAACCCCCGGGGCGTCGCCAAATTTGACCCCAGGGGCATGAATGGCACAATTTATGTAGAGGACCATTAGCCATTGCTACATACCAAATATCAAAGCTGTTGGCCTAGTGGTTTCAGAGAAGATTTTTTTAGTTTTTTTTCCTATTGTAGGTCTATGGAGACTATCGACCCCCGGGGCGTGGCCAAATTTGACCCCAGGGGCATGATTGGCACAATTTATGTAGAGGACCATTAGCCATTGCCACCTACAAAATATCAAAGCTGTGGGCCCTGTGGTTTCAGAGAAGAAGATTTTTTATTTTTTTTCCCATAGTAAGTCTATGGAGACTATCAACCCCTGGGGCGTGGCCAAATTTGACCCCAGGGGCATGAATGGCACAATTTATGTAGATGACCATTAGCCATTGCTACATACCAAATATCAAAGCTGTGGGCCTAGTGGTTTCAGAGAAGAAGATTTTTTTAGTTTTTCCAATTGTAAGTCTATGGAGACTATCGACCCCCGGGGCGTGGCCAAATTTGACCCCAGGGGCATGGCTGGCACAATTTATGTAGAGCCACATGTATACCAAATATCAAAGCTGTGGGCCCTGTGGTTTCAGAGAAGAAGATTTTTTTATTTTTTTCCCATAGTAAGTCTATGGAGACTATCGACCCCCGGGGCGTGGCCAAATTTGACCCCAGGGGCATGAATGGCACAATTTATGTAGAGGACCATTAGCCATTGCTACATACCAAATATCAAAGCTGTGGGCCTAGTGGTTTCAGAGAAGAAGATTTTTTTAGTTTTTCCCATTGTAAGTCTACGGGACCTATATGTTGCCATGGAAACCACAATTTTGATACAATCTGCTCCAAAACCTAATGCCATCAATCCCCCAACCCAGTTATGGTTCACATTAAATTTGATCAAGATCGGCCTACTAGCTTCAGAAATATTCTTCCTTGAAATTGTGGACGGACGACGACGGACGACGGATGCCTGCCTATCCTATGAGCTCACCTGTGAGCCTTCGGCTCAGGTGAGCTAACTAGAGGACCATTGGTCCTGTAGCTCACCTGAGAGATTATCACATTGTAAGCTCATGAGATTTAAATTAATTGAGAATCGACCAATGAAAGTCTATGCATGGACACTATTGACCCCCGGGGCATGGCCAAATTTGACCCAGGGGCATGACTGGCACAATTTATAATGGGGACTACCAAACATTGCTACATACAAAATATAGAAGCTCTGGGCCTTTTGGTTTCAGAGAAATTTTTTTTTTTAGTTTTTCCTATTGTAGGTCTATGGAGACTATCAACCCCCGGGGCGTGGCCAAATTTGACCCCAGGGGCATGGCTGGCACAATTTATGTAGAGGACCATTAGCCATTGCCACATACAAAATATCGAAGCTGTGTGCCCTGTGGTTTCAGAGAAGAAGATTTTTTATTTTTTCCCCATAGCAAGTTTATTGAGACTATCAACCTCCGGGACCTGGCCAAATTTGACTCCAGGGGCATGAATGGCACAATTTATGTAGAGGACCATTAGCCATTGCTACATACCAAATATCAAAGCTGTGGGCCTAGTGGTTTCAGAGAAGAAGATTTTTTTTTGTTTTTCCTATTGTAGGTCTATGGAGACTATCGACCCCCGGGGCGTGGCCAAATTTGACCCCGGGGACATGATTGGCACAATTTATGTAGAGGACCATTAGCCATTGCCACATACAAGATATCAAAGCTGTGGGCCCTGTGGTTTCAGAGAAGAAGATTTTTGAATTTTTTTCCCATAGTAAGTCTATGGAGACTATCAACCCCCGGGGCGTGGCCAAATTTGACCCCAGGGGCATGAATGGCACAATTTATGTAGAGGACCATTAGCCATTGATACATACCAAATATCAAAGCTGTGGGCCTAGTGGTTTCAGAGAAGAAGATTTTTTTAGTTTTTTTTCCTATTGTAGGTCTATGGAGACTATCGACCCCCGGGGCCTGGCCAAATTTGACCTCAAAGGCATGATTGGCACAATTTATGTAGAGGACCATTAGCCATTGCCACATACAAAATATCAAAGCTGTGGGCCCTGTGGTTTTAGAGAAGAAGATTTTTTAATTTTTTTCCCATAGTAAGTCTATGGAGACTATCAACCCCCGGGGCGTGGCCAAATTTGACCCCAGGGGCATGAATGGCACAATTTATGTAGAGGACCATTAGCCATTGCTACATACCAAATATCAAAGCTGTGGGCCTAGTGGTTTCAGAGAAGAAGATTTTTTTAGTTTTTCCAATTGTAAGTCTATGGAGACTATCCACGCCCGGGGCGTGGCCAAATTTGACCCCAGGGGCATGGCTGGCACAATTTATGTAGAGGACCATTAGCCATTGCCACATACCAAATATCAAAGCTGTGGGCCCTGTGGTTTCAGAGAAGAAGATTTTTTAAATTTTTTCCCATAGTAAGTCTATGGAGACTATCGACCCCCGGGGCGTGGTCAAATTTGACCCCAGGGGCATGAATGGCACAATTTATGTAGAGGACCATTAGCCATTGCTACATACCAAATATCAAAGCTGTGGGCCTAGTGGTTTCAGAGAAGAAGATTTTTTTAGTTTTTCCCATTGTAAGTCTATGGGACCTATCTGTTGCCATGGAAACCACAATTTTGATACAATCTGCTCCAAAACCTAATGCCATCAATCCCCCAACCCAATTATGGTTCACATTAAATTTGATCAAGATCGGCCTACTAGCTTCAGAAATATTCTTCTTTGAAATTGTGGACGGACGACGACGGACGACGACGACGGACGACGGATGCCTGCCTATCCTATAAGCTCACCTGTGAGCCTTCGGCTCAGGTGAGCTAAAAATGCAAATGGATACTAGGAGAGTACTGTGATGGCAGTGTATCAGACTGGATGAAAAGATCAGGTGTGTTCAAGAGCCACTTGCACTTGGTTGTGTCCTTGCGTGAGAAGCTTCCCATAGCACTGATCAACAATACCCATGAAGCAGAGGCCCTGTCCCAACATGACTGAAACGTTGACTGAGATATAAAACAAACAGAAGCACCAGCGTGGATGAGTATCATATTCCCGTTCAAATCAACCAACCAAAGACAAATATGGATCAAGTTAAAGGAAACTCAGATTTATGAGTGTCAATATGTGAGGGGGAGTCCACAGTTCTATCCCTTTTGTCAGTCCGGTACCAGAATGCAGTTCCGGGTTTTATAATATTAGTCCAAAACTAGACGATGCGGTTCATTAAACTTCCGGTTTTCCAGATTCTTCTCAAATGAAACTGATTTTTTAATCTAATTAATGCCTTTATTTGAACTAAGCATCAAAATTCTTGATTTCATACAAATCTTCTTAAGCATTGTTGGAACTGTTGTTTAGTTAAATCCGTTGTTGTCAACATTTGTTTATTATCACTAGTTTTCGCGGGTATTTTTTTCTCAACTGATAGTTTTATTTTGGTAAGTGATTAACGTGTCATTTCATAACAAATGGCATTGTCAATGGGTCTGACTGACCCAATGGTAATATGAACTTAGGCACTGCCTAGAACGGGCATGCCATCATGATTTTGAAATTATTATTGATTTAACAACTACTAAACTCCGTGGTGCAGTGGTTAAGTCACTCGCCTTGTAAACCAGGGATCGCAGGTTCGATCACTGTCTTCTCCTAAAACAACAACAAAAATCAACCTCCCGGTTGAGCCTTCGGGTGCTCCCGGAAAAACAAACCCATAAAAAAACAACCTACTATAGTACTGGTCTCGCCCAGGAAAAAAAGTATAAAAAAAAAAACAAAACAAAAAAAAAAAAAAAAAAAAAAAAAAAAAAAAACTACTAAACAAAACTTACTGTAAAAGTATATGTTGTGCCATTGTCCTGTCCTCCCCTATCCAATACCCTACCCTACCCTTACTCCTACCCTAACTTTACTCCTACCATTACACCGAACCACCTACCCAACACCTTACCTCCTACCCTATCCTTACGACTTCCCCCTACTCCAAATCCTTCCCCTACCATACCCTTACTCCTACCCCTACATATAACCTCCTACCCTACACATAACCTCCTACCCTACCCTACCCTACTCATACCCATACTCTACCCTTACTCATACTCTTTGCCCTAACCCTTACTCCTTCCCTTATCCTACCAATACCATACCCTAACTTCTACCTACCCAAACTCTTACCCCTACCAGGCTACCCTTACTACCATTGCTGCTACTCCTTAACCTACCATACCCTTACTCCTACTTCTACCCTACCAGTATTCATATCCTACCCTACCAAACCCTATCCTTACTCATACTACTTACCCTACTCTACCCTACCCTTACTCATTACTCTACCCTACCCTTACTCCTTGCCGTGCCCTACCCCATCTAACCCTACCCTACCAAACCCTATCATTACTCCTACTACTTACCCTACTCTACCCTTACCTTACTCATTACTCTACCCTACCCTTACTCCTACCCCTCTCTTCACTATCCCTACCTTACCTAGTACCAGGGTGTTCCCCATCGACCTCAGAATATTAATTTAGGGGACCAATGTCCCACTACTGACAACTCCTAAGCAACATTCTGACAAAATAGGACAATATCAGGAACAAGAAATATTTATTAATTTTGGGGGACATCATGGTCCCCTCTCTGAACAGAACTGGGTATTTTGGGGGTCATTTTTGGGCCAAAACGTTCATTTTGTGCGCCAGGTAAAACCCTCGGTTAGCTGACTGAAGAACGAACGACTCACGGAGCCGAAACGACCAGTTACTTGCATTTGGATGTCCGATTTAAGGTTGTATCGGCGATTCGCGGCCGAAACGACCGGATTTCGCTATTTAGACGCATCGTTCCGGCCCGTTCTGGTTCCGGTAAATAGTAACACCGGATATTAGAAGAATTTTGCGCGTGACTGTGACGTAATTTTTATTTATTTTTTGTAACTTTAGAAAGAAAGTTGATCTGAATCTGAATAGTTTACTGGTGACACGCCAAATGACATTATTTCACCAGGGGGTTGGATGTAAAGACTCGCGGCCGAATCGACCCACTTTCGCTATTAAGACGCACCTGTTTCGCTAAATTGTGATACCCGATTATGGCGATAATCGAGCATTCTCGCGCGCTGAAGAAGTGACGTAACCTGTTTTTTTTTTGTTGTTTTTCTGTAATTTTGCAAACAAAATTGATCTCAAGTGAAATGAAAAAATATATTGTCCACAAAGAAGCTAAACTGTATAATCATGGGTGGAAAAAGAATGTATATTTTATCTAGAACTACCGATGGGATAGCGAATTATCGCGAGATAGGGAGATTAGCGATATCCCCCGAGACTAGGACCGGACGTTCAGGTGCACAAAGTTAGTTAGGTAAACAACATCAGAGTTCATTTACCCGTGTGTACGCGTTACCTATAGGCGGGCACGCAGCTGGGCCTTTGGCCCAGCCTCAGTGCGCTTCGCGCACTTCGTGCCATGCCCGTAATATTCGGCCAAAAATGAATAGAGCCCAGGCGCTTAGCTCACACTGGTCACCCTTAGCCTAGGTCTACCCAACCATTTGACGATTTGTACAGAACTCCTTATATCGACATGTAGTGGTAGATTTTGTTAAACGGTAATGACATGTTATCTCTTTTGTTACGTGCCAGGCGTAACTAGAAGATTAAGGAAACCAACAAGTTGGTTAGCCAGCAACAAGCTTTGTTTAAAATTTAACAAATTTATTTAGAAGTGATTTAACCAGTAATTACATGTGAAACAATCAAAAGCATATATACAATCAAACAAAAATGAATGTACATATATACCTTTCAAGATGTTAATTCCCTTAAAGAATGTCTGAATGTCCCTCAGAATTTTTTAACACAAGTCTGTATCAGTTTCTGATCCCAAGAATTAAAGTTTGTTTCAAAATAGCACTATGTCCCAATCCAGAATCGAATATCACAAAGTAATCCAAGAATAAGTTTAAATTCCAGTAAGATAGATTTTGACTTCTTAATAGTAACAGTACCCAAAGATTCTCCTTATGAAAATTTGTAGCCCTTATATAGCACTGAGGAACATTCAGGATTCTTCCAGCAAATTCTATGATATCATATACTAAAAATAACAAGTTGTTTACCAAAATTTAATGTTTTGGAATATTCTAGAGAGGCCATTATCCTTCCAGAAAATTCCACAATATTCTTTTGACATAAAAAAAGATTTTTCTAGAAGATTCTACATCTTTCCAGGTTTTTCCGTCAAAGAACAATTTGAAATTTCTAGAAAATTCTGAAGTAAACAACCTGTTTATGTCCAATATTTGGGACACTAAAAGTAGATAATTGCTAAGGACAACAAGTAAACATCATATGTATAACATCATACTTTCCTGGGCATACTCCCTTGGGAAGTTTACCAGTACTGAATGCACATCTTTCAACAAGTAACTGTCATACATAACACTTCCCCTCTTCAAAGAAAAGAAAGTTTTATAAAATAAAGCTTTCTTTTGCAATACTGGATAATTGTATACAATATGTTTAGCAAAATTTGTGCAAAACTAATCAAATACAACAGCACAAAGCTGGACACCAGCATTGTAGAGGCACTTAAGCTCTGCTTAGGGTGTCTGGAATGATATTATCTCTTCCTCGGATATGTCTGATGTCAAGATTGTGCTCTTGCAACATGAGACTCCACCTGAGTAAACGCTGGTTCTTGTTTTTCATTTTATGTATGAAAGTCAGTGGATTGTGGTCACTGAAGACAACAATTGGTGCATGTGAAGAAGCTAAGTAAACTTCAAAGTGCTGAAGCGCAAGGATTAGAGATAGGCATTCTTTCTCTATGGTAGAGTAATTTCTCTGATGCTTGTTAAACTTTTTGGAAAAATAACAAACAGGATGGTCAACACCATTGTCATCTTCTTGCAACAATACACTGCCTGCACCAACATCACTGGCATCTACAGCCAACTTGAACTCTTTGTCAAAACTTGGTGCTAAGAGAACCGGAGCACTTCTAAGTATGGCCTTGAGCTTATCAAATGACTTCTGGCAGTCATCTGTCCAAACATACTTGGCCTTCTTACCAAGCAAGTTTGTCAGAGGCTCAGCTATAGCCGAGAAGTTGTTGCAGAATTTCCTGTAATATCCAGCCATACCCAGAAAGCGCATCAGTTGTCTTTTGCTAGTAGGTACAGGAAAATCTGAGATAGCCTCAACTTTAGCTTCTACAGGTTTTACCTGACCTTGACCTACAATGTGTCCAAGAAATGTCAAGTTTGCATGGCAAAATTCACTTTTTGCCAAGTTCACAGTTAGTTTAGCATCACTTAGCCGGTCAAAGAATGTTCTGATTGTCTGCAAGTGTTGTTGCCACTCCTCACTGAAGATAATAGCGTCGTCGATATAGGCTTTACAGCCATCCAGATTGGAAATCAAACTGTTGACCAGCCTCTGAAAAGTCGCAGGCGAGTTCTTCATTCCAAATGGCATGACTTTATACTGGTACAGTCCATCTGGTGTAACAAATGCCGAGATCTCCTTTGCTCTGTCCATGAGGGGTATCTGCCAAAATCCCTTTAGCAGATCGAACTTTGTAACATACTTGGCATGTCCAATATTATCAATGCAGTCATCGATTCGTGGGATGGGAAAAGTGTCTGTTTTAGTGACAGAATTGACTTTTCGATAGTCTGTGCACATTCTAAATGTCCCGTCTGGCTTTGGTACAAGAATACAAGGAGAACTCCATTCACTTTGGCTGGGTTCAATGAAATCATTGTCCAGCAAATATTGAACTTCTTCCCTGAGATATTGCTTTTTTACAGGGTTCATTCTGTAAGGATGTTGCTTTACAGGTTTTGAACCTTCAATAATGTCAACATCATGATAGATTTTGTCAGTTCTGGATGGAATGTCCGGAAATAAGTGCTCATATTCGAGAACTAACTGTTTCAGTTCAAGTCTTTTGTCTGAATCAAGGTGAGACAGTTTCTGATCAAGATTCTGTAGTATGTCAGAATTCTGGAGTTTCGATGACGAGGGATCAGATTTCTCCAAGTTGAAGTCCTCAGAGTCCATTTGATTTTGTTCATGAGGGACAGAATTAACTATATTTACTGATGAAATAACAGAACTATCCCTATCAATATACTTCTTGAGCATATTAATGTGACATAGCTGTTTTTGCTTGCGCCTCCCAGGAGTGTTAACAATGTAATTCACGTCACTTAACTTTTTGTCAACAGTATACGGGCCATAATATCTAGCTTGTAAAGGTCTGCCAGGAATGGGCAATAGAGCAAGTACCTTGTCTCCAGGTTCAAAATTTCTGTCTTTAGCATTTTCATCATAACGAATCTTCATTTTGCTTTGAGTAGATTTGAGATTGGACCGAGCTGCATCACAGGCCTTTGATAGTCTGTTTTTGAAATCAGACACATACTGAAGTAAGTTCAAAGAACTGTCATCATCTGAGAGAAATTTCTCTTTTAGAAGTTTTAACGGTCCACGTACAGTGTGCCCAAAAACAAGCTCAAATGGGCTGAACCCCAGAGACTCTTGTACAGATTCTCTTACAGCAAATAGAAGCAAGTGTATGCCTTCATCCCAATCTTTTTCAGTGTCAAAGCAGTAAGATCTGATCATGTTTTTCAAAGTTTGATGGAATCTTTCTAAGGCACCTTGGCTTTCAGGGTGGTAAGCCGATGACTTGTATTGCTTAATTCCAAGTTCGTACATGACTTGCTGAAAAATTCCTGACATAAAATTTGAGCCCTGGTCTGACTGGATAGATTTTGGGAGGCCTACAAATGTGAAGAATTTAACAAGTGCATTAACTATTGTTTTAGCCTTGATATTTCTGAGTGGGATAGCTTCAGGAAAGCGAGTTGAAGCACACATTATGGTCAGAAGATATTCACAACCTTTCTTTGTTTTGGGTAAGGGACCTACACAATCAATAATCACTCTGCTGAAAGGTTCATCAAAGGCAGGAATGGGCTGCAATTGAGCTTTTGGAATGGTCTGATTGGGCTTTCCTACCATTTGACAAGTGTGGCAGGATTTGCAATGCTGTGAAACATCAGATTTTAATCCTGGCCAGTAGAAATGATTTAGAATCTTGTGATAGGTCTTATTTACACCTAAATGGCCTGACATGGGTGTTTCATGAGCCAAGTTTAAGATTTCAGGGCGATAAACCCTAGGAACCACAATTTGGTGGTTAACAGTCCACTCATCTGCTGCGGAGACATCCAGAGGACGCCATTTTCTCATCAAAATGCCATTTTTGACATAATAGCAAACAGGAACCTGGGATATTCCATTTTCATTAAAAGCCCTTTCAAATAAAGGCGAGATCTCAGGATCACTGTGTTGTTCTTTACAAAGCTGTGACCTTGACAGCTGGTCATGACCTTGGTCATTTGAGTTGGAAGGAGAAAGGTCATTTTCTGACCCTGACCTTGGATTGCTAGGGTCAGTCTGAATATCAGACTGACTAGGGGAAAGAGATGTTGAAATCTCTTTATTAAAGGACTGACCTATCAAAGTGTCAGTTAAATTTATGTCCTGCATCCCATCATATAATTTGGCTTTCTTAGCCATTGCCCTAGTAACAGCACAAGAAGGGTAAAGGTCAGGAATTTCCTGCTCAATGGGATCAGGCGGTTGATCAACACATGGTGTGCTGGTCAAAAGTGGGTTTACCACAACCTTATCTCCTGCCAAATCATTGCCTAACAGCAAATGAATACCTTTAAAGGGTAAGGAAGGTCTAATACCTACAGCCACGGGACCTTTAACTAAGTCTGAGGACAAATAGATATTATGGAGCGGTACATTAACAAATCCACACTCTACGCCCTGGATAAGGACACTTGTCCCAGAAGAAGACTTCTCGGAAAATGGCAAGGTATCTGCCAAGATAAGGGATTGAGAAGCTCCGGTATCTCGTAAGATTTTGATAGGGGTAGACTGGGCAGAGTCACTGTTAAGTGACACAAAACCATCTGATAAGAATGGTTCATAAATCTCCATAATAGAATCCTCAGAGACTGACTCTTTACAAGTTCTGGTCAGTATAGGGTTTTCTTCCTGGATACAAGACTGTGGTTTAGCCTTTAAGGAGGTGAGGCCTGTCGGTTTAGCACTATCTATATTTTCTCTTTCTTTCTTTCGTTTCAGTGCCAAACATTCAGAAATAATGTGGCCAGTTTTCTTACAATAATTACAAATTGGCTGGGATAAGGGATTTTGTCCTTTGTTTTCACTAGAAAATTTGGGTTTTGGACTGGAATTGTCAGTTGGATTACTGGGATTGGCTTTGGGACCGGACTGAGGGGAATATGGTTTTGACTGAGGGGTAATTTGCTTTGATTGAGGGTTATATGGTTTCCTAGGATATGGCTTGTTGACAAATGAAGCCTTTTGAGTCAAAGCATAGTCATCAGCTAAACGTGCTGCTGTTTCCAAGTTTTCAACTTCTCTTTCATTCAAGAAAGCCTTAACATCAGAATTTATGCACCGTTTGAATTCCTCAACAAGCATGAGCTGCCTTAGCTTTGCATGATCAGAACCTACTTTCTTTGAAGAACACCATCTATCAAATAGTTGCTCTTTTGTTCTAGCAAACTCAACATGAGTCTGGTCATGTTCTTTTCTACAGTCTCTAAATTTCTGCCTGTATGCCTCAGGGACCAGCTCATAAGCCTTAAGAATAAATTCCTTTACTGTATCATAATCTGAGCTTTGCTCAAGAGAAAGCTGAGTGTAAATTTCTCGAGCTTTACCAATTACAACACTTTGCAAAAGCAAGGTCCAATGCTCTTTTGGCCATTTCAAGTTTTCTGCTACCTTCTCAAAATGTAGAAAATATTTATCAACCTCTTTTTCTTGAAATGGAGGAACGAGTCAGATATGTTTTGTTACATCAAATATTTTGCTTGTGTCTGAAGATAAAGATTTTGATTTTGATTTTTCATTAAATTCAATTTCTTTGATTCTTAACTGAAATAGCCTTTCTCTTTCTTTTTCTTCATTTTCAAATCTCAATTTTCCTTTTTCAATTTCGAGCCGTTCTTCTCGTTCTAATTTTTCTTTTTCAAGCCTTTCTTCTCTTTCTAATTTTTCTTTTTCTAACTCAATTTTTTCTCGTTCTAATTCTCTTTGTTTTTCCTTCTCTTGTTCTTCCATTTCTAACTTTTGTTTATGCATTCTTTCTTCCCGTTCTAAAGTTTCCAATCTTATTCTTTCTTCCCTTTCGGCCTTTTCTGCCCTTATTCTTTCATCCCGTTCTAAAGTTTCCAACCTTTTTCTTTCTTCATACTCAAATTTTAGTTTTTCCATCTCAGTTTGTCTTTTGATTTCTAGTTCCCTCAACTGCAAGTCAGTCTGAGTGACTAGAATCTGAGAAGTAGCCGAGGAATCAAAAATTTCCTTGTCAACAAAAAACTGAATCAAAATGTTCTTAATTTCATGTTTTAACATGGAAGTCTTGATATTTGACAACCCATAATGATCAGCTATGTCTAAGAGGTCACTCTTTTTGGCCTTATCTAACAGCTCCTGAGAAGGCGCAGCAATAAAGTCACTTAGTTTGAATGACATGGTTGCTTTTTGCTGGCTTTAGCTATTTAAACAGCAAACAGTGAAGATACTTTAGAATTTTAAATAAATTTGGTGCACAAGAAATTTCAATCCCGGACTCGAGCCCCCAATTCTGTTACGTGCCAGGCGTAACTAGAAGATTAAGGAAACCAACAAGTTGGTTAGCCAGCAACAAGCTTTGTTTAAAATTTAACAAATTTATTTAGAAGTGATTTAACCAGTAATTACATGTGAAACAATCAAAAGCATATATACAATCAAACAAAAATGAATGTACATATATACCTTTCAAGATGTTAATTCCCTTAAAGAATGTCTGAATGTCCCTCAGAATTTTTTAACACAAGTCTGTATCAGTTTCTGATCCCAAGAATTAAAGTTTGTTTCAAAATAGCACTATGTCCCAATCCAGAATCGAATATCACAAAGTAATCCAAGAATAAGTTTAAATTCCAGTAAGATAGATTTTGACTTCTTAATAGTAACAGTACCCAAAGATTCTCCTTATGAAAATTTGTAGCCCTTATATAGCACTGAGGAACATTCAGGATTCTTCCAGCAAATTCTATGATATCATATACTAAAAATAACAAGTTGTTTACCAAAATTTAATGTTTTGGAATATTCTAGAGAGGCCATTATCCTTCCAGAAAATTCCACAATATTCTTTTGACATAAAAAAAGATTTTTCTAGAAGATTCTACATCTTTCCAGGTTTTTCCGTCAAAGAACAATTTGAAATTTCTAGAAAATTCTGAAGTAAACAACCTGTTTATGTCCAATATTTGGGACACTAAAAGTAAATAATTGCTAAGGACAACAAGTAAACATCATATGTATAACATCATACTTTCCTGGGCATACTCCCTTGGGAAGTTTACCTGTACTGAATGCACATCTTTCAACAAGTAACTGTCATACATAACACTTTCATTACAAAAGAGTAGATTTTTTTCAATATTGCTGATGTGTCACTAAAAAACTTTATGTGACTATTGAAGAAAACATACCATTCTACAATATTGACTGTTAAAAATCATTCCAGTGTGACTAGATCGCTGAGTACTCCATTGTCACCATTTTTTACACAATATTTTCATATTTCAGTCAGCCATTGTTCTCAGTTAACACATGTGCAAACTGACCTTCTGTGTAAGTTCAGTGAAGTACAGTGTATGCCCATTGATGATTCCAAAAAAAAAAAAGAAAAAGAAAGTGGCAGATTAAGAGGGGGTTTGCTAGAAAGAACCCTCCTCTGGGACCAACTTATTTCTTTTTCATAGGTCAATTGAGGGCAAAGCAGATAAAATGGAGACCCCCCCCCCCATTGGAGACTTTGAACCCCCCTCCAGAAATCTTTTTCCTTCTTTATTTTTCTTCAGATACTGAGTTGATCAATTTCGGACATAAATCACCTTCATCGGCCCTAAGGTGGGATTGCACCATTAAGTAAATTAAAATGTATGTTCTGTTCAAATACCAAAGCAGTCGTTTGGGCGACTTGACTATATATATAAAAAGATATAAATTAAGCAAAATATACACTGCAAGTAAACAAGTCAGTTTGTGTATACAACACAGAATAAAAATGTATTGATTGGTTTGCCATGTTATTTATTGTTACATGTATGTTGTGGTGAACACTTATTGTATACCAAATAAAATATTCTATTCTATTCTATGCTACCAGTTTTTGTGGTGCAAAATTTTGGTGATGTACTGTATACCAAAATGTCACATGACATCATGCACATGGATTTGCTGATTTCTGTTGGATGAACAAGTAAACAACAGGAAATTTTACTAATTATCACTGTTTTTGGTGGAATACTGTGTAATTTGATAGTGCCATGAATGGAATAATATGAATATACAGTGACATCATGTGATCATGCTGTTTTGACATCCAAATGGTGAGATTTTGTAATTGACTTTTATAGCCATGGCTTCAACTAGAACCGATAGCATGTAGTGAATACGAAATTGATCGGTTCTTTTTCTAGAACTAATCGACATGATGTCCCTGCATACCAGGTCATTCTGTGTTGTTATAATACACATCTATATTTTGATCTGCAGTGTTTACTACAGTGTACAGGTTTTCACACTGATTTATTGGAGACTAGTAAATAAATTTTGGATTTTTCATTTTGAATCGTGTTGACCACACTAACAACTTTCTATGCTCCTTTTGCTCTTGCATAATTAGCAGCCATATTTGGTTTGGTAATTTAAATATTTTCTTTTTCTTTTTTTTTATTACTTTTTGATTCCTTGCGATGATAAGTGAAGGAGAACTAAAATAGTGCATTTATAAATATAGATTAATAAAAAATATGATTTTGAAGCATCAAAGAATACCAATAAATAGGAAATTCAGTACCACTTCCTGTGTTTTTGGACACTGAAATATAG
Source organism: Rugalucina vietnamica (assembly GCA_964017185.1). Taxonomy (NCBI): domain Eukaryota; kingdom Metazoa; phylum Mollusca; class Bivalvia; order Lucinida; family Lucinidae; genus Rugalucina; species Rugalucina vietnamica. The sequence goes on from OZ024872.1 coordinate 4,334,124, forward strand.
CCTTTAAATGAATTTTCCTGAGCCAGGTCAGACTTTTCCTGGAAAGAATGATGTCTATATTTTCATAATATATCAAAATTATTTTGAGTCACACATTTGCTGCGAGAGTCATGGCATGTTCTTGGACCCTACTTTTTGTTTACCTAGATGACCATTACAAGGCTAACAAACCTTTAAATGCGTAACCGCGGTTAAGAAAAGAAATCCGATTCATGTCCTTCCGGTTTCGCATCAGATGACCAACAAAAGGTAAACAAACTTTTGCAGCTCGTGTTTCCGAGTAAAATATTTCGATTTGAAGACAAATATTATAATTCTCTCAATGCTATTTTATTAGTTAGACATTGCTATATTTGGACCCCAAAGGATTTCCAGAAATTTTTCTTTATAATCATGATTTTTATTCCCTACCCCAAAACACATGTTGGGATTGCATTGTACACGACGAAAATGTGGGTCAGTCGCAGGGATATTTTTTAGATTTCCGCTCATTACGTCCATATAAACGGAAAGCAATACAGTGCGCAGATGATTTTAACATTATGTGAGGTCTGGTGACAGTTTCGTTGCCTCTGGCCAATGCATTTTGTGCATATGTGGTTAAAAGCTGTGTCAACATTTCGGTTACGAATTTAATCATTAGAATGATAGCAATATAGTCATTATAGAACACATGTATTAAAGTTTTTGTTTTTGTTAATTGTTTTACGCTGAAGATTATTGTCACATTCTCTCGTCCTTTCTTAATAGTCGCTTACTCAAATTTGGTGTGTTTGTGATATTTGCAGTGAAAATGTTTGATATAAAATAATACAAACTGTCTATGAAATACATGTAATATAGTAGTTCACATGCATGATATTCCTGTTCATGAAGACGATTTTACAGCATTCTGTATACTTTAATTTGTTTTTTCTTGGTTTTATGGCTTTCAAAACGCTTTACAGGGAAATAAATTCCATAACTTGAACAGGTTGAGGTTTTCAAACGTATCTTGAAATATATCCTTCATATTTTAATGATTAAATGCGTACCCATCTTTTCCTTCTCTTCAAATCGATAATGACGGGCACTAACACAACGAAATACTGGCACAGACATCAGATGCAATTTAGTTAATACATATCTGTAAATTTGTCGTGGAACAATCACTAAAATTTGATATTTACCAGCAAATTGTCCAATTTTTAGTTGTGTTTCGCCGACTTTGGCCTTGTTGGAACACCCGGTTCGAAGAAGGGAATAAATAACTCAAAGACCATCAACTTATTTTGCGAGCTACTTTGGTGCTGAGTTACAACAGTAAATAAGTGACAAAATAGCATTCATAGATAATCGATATATTTCTGTACTAAAATAATCACCAATCGATCCTAGTAGTGTATGTTTTGTTTACCTTTTCTTGGTCTTCATATGCGGAACCGGAAGGGCGTGAATCGGATTTTCTTTCTTAACCGGCGGTTAGGCATTTAAAGGTTTGTTAGCCGTGCATTATTTGGAAAGTAAATAAACTATTTTTTTAAAATGAATAAATTTTTCTTTCAGTTTCACATTTGCAGACAGGAAATACTTAAAAAATATGTTAACAACAGAAAGAAAATAAAATTTGGTTGTTTAATGACAAAATTTTGAGTTTCTAACTGTCAGATTTGAATTTGCTTATAAATATTCATGTAATAAACCCACCTTATTTATCTGATCATGCTCAGTGATGCTGATTTATTGGAAAATACAGATCTAAAAATAGATTTTGGTGGGATTCCAGCGTTTAACAGGGAGCAAAGACAAAGAAGGAAAAAGGTTTTTAGTGGATCTTGTTGATGCTGTATAGAAAAGCATGCAACATGTCAAAGGGACTATAGAGTCTAGACTTGTGTAAGTTTTAAGAATACATATGTACTACATACTACATGAACCTTGCGATTCTCATAAACTACCAAATTTCAAGAGAGAAAATTCTGATCTGGGTTACATGCCTTTCTCTTCATTTGTGCACTAATTGCCTAGCCTTGAAGTATTGAAATAGTGTAACTTTGAAAGTGAAACTTGTTTATAATCAACTTTATGTAGACAGGTGTTTTAGGAACTTTCCTCATTGATCGGTTCTTGAATATATCCTTCCCTCTTCAATGTCTACATAATTTGATAAATCATCCGCGGAAGGGTATATTCACAAAATATTCATATTTCTATACTATAGTCCCTTTGGCATATGGCATGCTTTTTCAAACTGTACTTTTATGCATATGTAGACAAAAAACAACCACTTCCACATTTTCAGCACCATCAAACTTGCGTAAAATTCACCAAATCAGCGTATTGGTTGTCCAACTGGTGTGTAGCTGGTTAGCCTTTTGTAGATAGTGTATCAGGTAAAGAATAATATTCTGAAATGATCCTATTGGCTGGGCAAACTATGTGCTGAAGATTTGGCATAATTTTATACACCATGTTACGGTCCATTACTCAGCAACTTAAGCGAAGCTTTTGTCATCCGCCTTCGTTGCCAACCGGAAGGAAGTTATCAGGCAGAATTTTGACGGTTGAATTTATTCCATACCGGCATCACTAATCGAGTGACAGTGGTTTCCAGCTTACTCAGGCCTTTGAGTTTCTGTGTCACTAGAAATGACTGAGTATATTTTTATGCTACAAGTGCCTGTGTAAGCTGAAACCGGCTTTATACCCTATTAGTATTATTGCTATGAAGGTATACCTACCTAGTATTGTACAATACAGATATATAGGTCAAATTGTTATAAAATCACAGCTGAAAAGAGATCATCATTTCATATATAAACACATTTAGCTAAGACTGCAACCTCCATCTGATGCACCAATCATTTTTAACCAGGAATAAAATGGAAGAATGCTTTAAATAACATAAAGATTTGATCTAGTTATCTATGAACCAAGTAAATTGAGATCTATTGTAGTAAATGAGCAGTCTGATCAGGGTATTTTCTTTATGAATTTCATTACATATTTTCAGGTGTGTGATAAGGATTAGTGATCATGACAATGTCATAACATAAACATGCCACAATGATGCACTTACACAGGATGCCTTTCAATGAGAGGTTGTCATTGATGCTACTAGTTCCTGCTAACATTCTGTACACAGTAGCGGTGTGGACTCACACCTGGTTCGAGCTGCCTGGTGTCTGGTACGGACTATGGTGGGCTAAGTTCTGTGATTTCCTAGGAGATTGTCATATAGTGCCAGCTTTCTTCACTAATGAGCCAGGTTAGTCAGAAATGATACATATATAAGTCATGTCATGAGAAAACCAATAATGTGGTTTCCAAACAGGTCCGACAAAAAGCGAGCTGTACAAGCACTGAAAATGGCTAAAGGCTGAAAAATTTGAACTTAGAAAGTAGAATTGTGCTATCCGGTACCAAAAACAAAGGCGCTGATCAGCTTCGCAGTAACTGGGAAGCTGATCTGCGCCTTTGTTTTCGCATATGCAAAATGTCAGTTTTCTCATGTCGGTGCTTGACAAGATTTTGTAAGCTACTGGTCTTAAATTTCTACAGATTTATACATCAGGATACAATATGTTGCTGTCATGGTTGCATTTTTGCTTAATACAAATCATAAATCATTACTAGTTAATTACTAGTTGAGCCTGTGCATGGGAAAACCAACAATCTGCATAGGCGAAAACAAAGACGCAGATCAGCTTCGCGGTAACCGCGAAGCTGATTTGCGCCTTTGTTTTCGCTACTCGGATAGTACAATCTCTCTTCTTCTTAAATCCGAAATTTCAAGCTTCTAGCCTGCTTCTGTGACTGTACAGCCTGGTTTGTGTCGGACCTGGTCTGAAACCCAAATTGTTGGTTTTCTCATGCACAGGCTCAGTTAAATTCTTTGGAATACAAAAACAGTCCATAAGAGTTGAAACTTAAAAGAGACTTTCATAGATTTAGATGACTTCTTTTTGATAGAAGGTTAAAGTAAATTGTGATGAAATTGACAAAGGAAGATGATGAAAAAAATGTTTGTGTGTGTGTGTGTGTGTTTTTCTTTTTGATTGCAGTGCAGCCAGCTTGTATTGTCCGAGTAATACTGGTCAGGTGAACTACTTTTACTCCTATGAAAAGCAACTTTTTGTTGCAGGTTTCTACCATATTCTACAGTTAATATGTTTGTTTGCCTGGGGAGGTTTATTCCTGTCCATGTTTATGTTGTTATCAACAAAGATAGATGGGAAGCTTCCAAGATGGCTCAAGACAAACCGTCATAATGCTATAGCTGTGATCTGTTTTATATCAGGTAAGTCTCATGCTCAATAAAACGAAATCTCAGTGAGCTCTATTAAAACTTTAAGCAGTTAAAATATTAGAAAAAGGGGGTGGGCCATACCACGTTTTGGCTACTAGCTACCGTACGTCATAACACAAGGAAATCTGTTTATGGGGCTCTGAATAGATTCAACATAAATCAGGCTGGCCTGTACAACCACTGATGTCTGTTCTAGTCAATGTGGTTGAAAGTCTTTCACCAAGACTTTAAACTAAGATCTTGTCTCTGTATAACCTCAGCTGTTGGTGGGACATTCAAAGACAAACTGAAACAAAAATGATCTGCGCCTTTGGTTTTGCATACAGATAATCAGATATACAATCATGTTTTGTCATGATATGACTAATTCTAACCATTGTCACTTTCCTTACAGTGTTCTGTATGTCAGGAGGTCTATACCTGTTTTATTACATTCTCAATGATTTTCCCAACGAGACGGACAAAACACCTGAGATACAAGCCTCAGCGATATGTGCTAGTCTTGCCTGTGGTTTCCAGTTTATAGCAGGACTGTTACTACTCCAAGTATGATATGAGCCAGTGCATGACAAAACCAACAGTTTGGGTTTCCGACCAGGTCAGACACAAACCAGCCTGTACAGTCTTAGAAGATGGCTAGAGGCTGGAAATTTCGAATTTAGAAAGTAGAGGAATTGTACTATCCGTGTAGCGAAAACAAAGGCGCTGATCAGCTTCGCAGTTACTGCGAAGCTGATCTGTGCCTTTGTTTTCGCCCAAGCATTTTGTTGGTATTCTTATGCAGTGGCTCATAATGAGTCATATTAAAGTGAAGGAGCCTTAGACTGAATGTACGAAATGCTGTGTAACAGTATCATTACGAGAGAAACTACTCTCTGCATATGCTAAAACAAAGGCACAGCAGAGTAGTTTCTTTGTTTTTGCTAAAAAGACACTTAAAATGGAGCTTAACACTGACAAAACAATGAGGTTTAATGTGTATGTGACCAAAGGCAGTACATTACAAAAACATGCCCATGCAATATACAGTGATTTTTATAGTTGTGAAAAGTGAAAATTTTCAATAGTAATTTTTTGATATTTTCTTATTTGTGCTCAAAACATAGATTGTGGGTACAAGTTAGAACCGCCTAACGAGTACCCACAAACAATGTTTTGGAACAAAAATAAGAAAAATAGGTATACCCCTGCATACCCCAGTTTTGCTGTATAAAAGTGGGGTTCAAGGGGGTATACATGTCACGGACATATTATCCTGATGAACTATGCCACAACTTGGGGAGGCTCCCTAAGATAGCTCTTCACCTAGGTTTAGACTTTGGCCCCTTTAATAATTTGACCCATGTTTTAGCCACAATTTGTATTTAGATTTTTACTATGGAAACAATTGTATAATTTATGTTATAAATGAAGAGATGTTTTAAAACATGTTTTGTATCAAAACATTGTTGCAATGTAAATAAGGTGTAACAGTTACACTTAAGCTATGTCATAAGACGTAATCACTGTGGTGGTTACGATTACACATTTCAATGGACAGGAAGTGCAATACCCATTTTAAAAAGAGACTTTTTGCACAGTCCTTAACCTTGCCTAATTGAGATTGAGTTTTTTTGTTTTTTTTTCCATAAGCCATAATAGATAAGCTGTATTCAGATATTTTAATAAAATGAGCCTCTGCATGACCAATCCAATAAAATGGCCTGTTTACCACTCAAGCTGACAAGAGTCGTATCAAGACATTCAAGCTTTGTTCAGACAGGCTGATCAGAGTTAACTCTACTAAGAATACAGATCTTTTTGTTGGCTTTGTCCTGCAACAGGCATTTTTAACTTCACAATATTTACATCATTATTTTTAGTATGATATGCTAGTCAAAAACTTAAATGTTGATTTATTTGTATAGATGCATTTCTTGCCTTTGAGATCTGGCCTGGATGTTATCAAACATTTTTCATGCTCAGCTCAACTGAGACTAAAATTTATCTTGCTCATAAATGTTAAAATGCTAACAGTTGTTGGCATTTTAAAATTTTTGAGCAGGATAAATTACTGGATTTGATGGTCTAAACCAAATATTTCAATTAAATTGGGCTATGTCAGTACATGTATTTATGAGGAATTGAAATTTCATGCTCAACTGAGTTGAGAATAAAAAAGTTTTATAACCTCGGGCCTTGTTATAATGCTTTTTTACCATGAACTATGTTTACATGTCCTTATTTGGACTCTTAACCCTATAGTGCCATTAAACCTAGTAAAGTAGTAAATGAGTTGTGTCATGAGAAAACCAACAATGCAATGTGGTTTCCTAACAGGTCTGACACAAACCAAGCTGTACAAGCATAGAAGATGGCTAGAGCCTGGAAATTTTGGATTTGGAAAGTGGAGGAATTGTGCTCTCCGTGTGGCGAAAACAAAAGGGCTGATCTGTTTCGCAGTTACTGTGAAGACGATCTGATAGTGTATGCAAAATGTTGGTTTTCTCATGATGGGGCTCAAATATTTTGTTTAACATGTACAGAAATATCAAATTACTGAAATACTGTCAATTCGTTAATGTTTGTTAGGACTTGGTTTTCGCTATAAATATTTACAAATTCTGTGCCTCGGGAATTCAAAGTTCTCACTATTAAAGAGTTACTATACTTAAGGAATAAAGAAACACAACAAACACTTTGGGTTATTGTAGGTTGGCTTTGTAATGCAAGCATGTGCTGTAATTGATGTTATTACATGACAGCAGTATCTAAACGTCAAATTCAGCAGGTAAAACCACAATGTCGGCCATGTATGTTTGATGGCGTGGGCTTAACCTCTTAAACAAGAACATTTGAAATCAAATTTGAACCAAAACCAATTTTATTACTTCAAATCCTGTTAAATGTTATTGCAGAAGTGACCATTGATCCGTTGGTAGCATTATATGTTAAGATTTCGGACGTTGAACGTCACCAATGTCAATACCAAAATAAACGCTAGATTCCCAATATCTTCACTACCTCTGGCATCATTATTGCTTGAATAGCATGTCGTGTCGTCTGTTGGTTCGATAAATACTGTATAAGCACAAAATGGCCCACATCGAATAATCTAAATGTCGTTAATGGATCATTGTTCATTATTTTTCACTTATGCATTCCGTTCACCAGTTTTAATGTAACATGGGATGGCACCCAAGTATGCAATTACCTCAATCTTTATTGCACATTATCAAGTCAACGTCAGATAACCAAACGAATACAGAATTTGGCATCTTCCTTATCGCCTCGACGTGTACGTCACAATTTGCTTTTTCTATGAATTTTGACGTTCATTAAAATGACGTTTTCTCATTCCATCACATGTCACAAGCAGTCTGCAAGACATTTCTAAAAGATTTTTTTTACTAAAACATCAAAATCATAAGTTACAGTTGAATGTTTATGTTTTGCGTATTTTAATTCCTTTTAAAAGTATATAAGCTTTATAGACATGGACCACAAATGTACTCGCTCATGAAAGAAAGAAGTTGCTAATGATTTGGAAAAAAAAAATCACAGTAAGAAAGTTATTTAAAAAATTTTAAATTTACAGTATTGTTCGGCCATTCATCACTAATGCATTTCCTGCTGCATCCTAGTTGAGCCGCCACATGGGAAAACAAAAAAATCTGCATAGGCGAAAACAAAGGCGCAGATCAGCTTCGCGGTAACCGCGAAGCTGATCAGCGCCTTTGTTTTCGCTACCCGGATAGTACAATTCCTCTACTTTCTAAATCCAATATTTCCAGCCTCTAACCATCTTCTGAAACTGTTCAGCTCGGTTTGTGTCGGACTGGTTGGAACCCAAATAGTTTGTTTTCTCACGCCTAGACTCAATTTGAATTCAATGAATCTCTCTGTTAATTAAATATTTTTTCCCCAAAACTCAGCAGTTACATATAATGCAAATTATTATATATCTATAAATAGACAGTATTTCAGACAATGTTTTCAGCCCATTGCATATTTTGTCATATTCTATGACCTGGGGTTTTTCCCATTGAATATATGTTACTAAATTTAGAACTCTCTCTCTGTCATTGGAAATGTACATGTACATTGATTACTGTCAAGCAGTAATGCTGATGAAGTAAAAATGATGTTTATTACTGTTTAGTTTATTTGAATTTAGACTTAATATCCCAATGAACATTTTTCGTCATGCTGGGACTATATGTAAACTTTATGTATACACTAATTCATTAACAGATAAAAATAGTTATTTTAAAATTATTTTTATCATGTTTGTATAAAAAGACTGTTATATAATAAAACAACTCGGCTTCGCCTCGGTCAATATTGGTAGTCTCTGTTGGATATCACATCATATTCAATGACTCAATAGTCAATAATTGTATAATATTGAAAGGGACGTTATGTTGACATCGCTGAAATTGTTGTATAGTAGTCAGACTATTGACCATAAAAGTCAGAATCTGTCAAATTATAATACTCACAATCTAACCACAGCTCATTCAACTTTTTCCATTATGAAAATTAGCCTATGCAATATACAAAGATTTTTTTCAGAAGCAAAAATTAAAATTTTCATTGGAAAAATATTGATATTAATAATGTTGTTGCTCAAAACATTGATTGTGGGTACATGTTAGAACTGCCTCGGCGAGGTGGTTCTAGCGAGAACCCACAATCTATGATTTGGATCAAAAATAAGAAAAATAGGTATATCCCTGCAAACCCCAGTTTTACTTTATAAAAGTGGGGTATAAGGGGTAGACATTACATTGACATGTTTTCCTGATGCCCATGTATTGAGGTAAAATGTCATATCAGATGATACTACTAAGTACTTTGTAATTTGAGTGAAACATTTGACCAAAAAATTTTTGTCATGCTTTAGAATTTGATTTTTGCATGACCCTTTGTACTTATTTATGAATGAACACATCTGTACAGTTTTTTCTGTCTTGAAAATCAAAGATACAAGGTTTTGACTTTTAAATGACCATATGTAATAATCTCATACATGTAATATCTCCCTATTTCAGAGGGATCTCCCTATTTTAGACAAAATCTCCCTATTTTGAATTTCAGAATTTCCCTATATATCTTATACATCTCCCTATTTTGAATTTTGGATCTCCATACCTCAAATCAAGAAATTCCGTCTTTGTTTAATCATTCTCCCTATTTGGAAAGGGATATCTCCCTATTTGGCTTCTCAGGTGTATCGAATCATGTATGAATATTCTAATGGAATACAGATAAACCCAGCCATATGCTTTCCAAAAAAGAATGCTGCATGCAGCAGTTTTAATTTGCCAGTTAAATATCTCATCGTTTTTCGTTGATGGGAAAACTTCTTGCATCTATCTAGCTTGTAAGGTTGTAGAGCCTCCTTTGTTGTTGACATAACCAGAATCAAAAAAAATATGAGCCATGACGCGATAAAATACGGCCTTTGGGGTTTCCGACCAGGTCTGACACAAACCGACCTGTACAAGCACAGAAGCAGGCTAGAAGCTTGAAATTTCAGATTTAAAAAGACTATCTGTGTAGCGAAAACAAAGGCGCTGATCAGCTTCGCAGTAACTGCCAAGCTGATCTGCGCCTTTGTTTTCGCTACACAGCCTTCGCATAGGCAAAAATCCGGATTTCTCACCATGCAGCTCATATGTTCTTGTTCTTGGCTACCACCACTTAAAAGATCATATGAGCCGCCTCATGAGGAAACCAAGAATGTTGTTTCCGAACAGGTCCGACACAAACCGAGCTGTGCAAGCACAGAAGATAGGTTAAGGCTGGAAATTTTGGAGGCAGAAAGTAAAGGAATTGTACTATCTGTGTAGCGAAATCAAAGGCGTGATCAGCTTCGCGGCTGCTGCGAAGCTGATCTGCACCTTTGTTTTTGCATAGGCAAAAATCCGGTTTTCTCACGATGTGGCTTATATGTTCTTGTTCTTTGCTACCACCACTGAAAAGATCATATGAGCTGCCTCATGAGAAAACCAAGAATGTTGGTTCCGAACAGGTCTGACACAAACCGAGCTGTGCAAGCACAGAAGATAGGTTAATTAAGACTGGAAATTTAGGATTTAGATAGTAAAGGAATTGTACTATCCATGTAGCGAAAACATAAGCACTGATCAGTTATGCAGTTACTGCACAGCAAATTGTTGGTTTTCTCATGAGGTGGCTCATATCAAATCACACAGTTCACATAATACTCAAGATTTTAGAGGGTCCTTTTTAATACTCAGTGTCAAACGATCTTATGTTTGTAATGCATTTTATACCTAGATTTACTGTGCATAGTCTTAATATTCATTTTTGTACTATTCTGATTCTTTGAATCTCCAATGTTATTTTGTTATGCACAATAGAATAAAATAAAATGAACCGGTAAGCCATTTGATGTTGAAAGTTGTCTTTTCAAATATTTCATATTTACTTCACTTTATAAATGCATGTACATAAAACCCAGAGATTACTATCTGTAGTGCAGTTGTAATTTCAGTGTTAGTCATACCTTACATAGCCTTCTTGATGGACTTGCAATAATGGTCTTTGGTTCAGTTGATATAATTTGGATATTTCTTTTAAAATGTTATACATGCACTAGAAAATGATCATCAACAAGAGACGGAAGATTCAGACCACAACATAAAATCTGCTCAATCTTTCATAGAAAGAAATTGGAAATAACTAAAATTTGCATAGCAATGTTGAAAACAAACTTTCATAAAACTGAAGCATTTCTTCCACAATGTGGTATCCACATACAATATATGAGCCACCTCATGGGAAAACCAACAATCTGCATATGCGAAAACAAAGACGCAGATCAGCTTCGCGGTAACCGCGAAGCTGATCAGCGCCTTTGTTTTCGCTACTCGGATAGTACAATTCCTCTTCTACTTAAATCCACAATTTCAAGCTTCTAGCCTGCTTCTGTGCTTGTACAGGCCGGTTTGTGTCAGACCTGTTCGGAAACCACATTGTTGGTTTTCCCACGAGACAGCTCATATATGATCTTTAAACAACAACATAAACACTTAAGTATTTGGCTTCCCAGTGACCAAACTGTACATTTCTAGGGTAAAGGCTTGAAGTGATTTTTGTCTGGACAGCCCTGTCCAGCCTCTCGTAGTTCTTAATCCACTGTAGTTGTCAAATCGTTGGTATGTATTTCATAACGTTTGTGGTCATTTTAGGTCTACATTCAGATTTTCACCAAAATAAATTGAGCCGTCGCATGAGAAAACCAACAATTTGCATATGCGAAAACAAAGGCGCAGATCAGCTTCGCAGTAACTGATAGAACAATTGCTCTACTTTCTAAATACAAAATTTCCAGCCTCTAGCTATCTTCTGTGACCGTACAACCCGGTTTGTGTCGGACCTGGTCGGAACCCAAATTGTTGGTTTTCTCACACACAGGCTCAATTATTCTGAATCACACAAAGGTTCCCTATGATTCTGTAAGAAATGCTGCTGCTTCTTTGTCTCATCTGAGCAAGTCTTGGGAGTTAAGTATGGTGAGAGCAGTGACTGGAAGCTATCTGGTTGTCGAATCAGCTCACAGTTTTTACCATCAACAAGGACTTCTGCTGGACGTGGCTGAAATACAAACCTTCAATATTAAAACAAAATTTGGTAAAATGTATACAGCGGACCTATTTACAATACTGCAACAAATAAGTATATCCTTGGCTCGTTTACAAAACCTTGTAACTGCCAAAAAACAAATTTTTCAGGAGAAGCAAAACACTAAAACTTGTATATAAATAATATATAAATGTGCATGTTTACAAATTGTCGTATATACAAAACTTGATAAATGAAAGCTAGAAGCAGATTCTAATGATGAATTAAAGAATGCATTTATGAGAAATCATTCATATGCAACTTTTGCATATCTAAAAGATAAAGATTTTCTTGTATTTTGAAATTGCATATACGAGGTTTTGTCACCCTTTTTTCAAGTCTGTTTACCATTTGTAGTTACGAGGTTTTGTAAGATCATCGAAAAACTAACTTCCAATTGGACATAACCTACAAGGCTTTGTCACAAGCTGAATTTGAATGTTTTGAATCACGCCATGTGAAAAAACGATTTTTTTGAAAATGTGCAGTTACGAGGTTTTGTAAACGAGCCAACAATATAAGCTTTTAATTTGAACTGGGTGCTGCAAAGGATGCTTTGTGCTTATGTTTGAAGGAGCCCATATGTATGTTTTTGCTCATAGATATTTCAAAAAGATTTTGTCATTTGTGAAGACATACTAATAATTTTATACTGAATAAAAAGAAAACTGAGATCCTTTAAGAGCAGTGAACATATTAATGAGAAAGGGGATAGGCCATACCGCGGTTTCGGCTACTTTTTTTGGTGTTGTGTGAATTTATTCCCCCGCTATATACAAGGAGGGGGTCAGGGATCCACCTCACCTGTTTACAATGCATGCACTATAATGAAAAATTACACACCCACTTAATGAGAAAGAGGATGGGCCACACAGTGGTTTCGGCTACCTAAGCCTCTTCAGTGACCCTAAAAGATTTAGCAACATGGAGCCAAAGAGAATTACTGTAATTTTGCATCTTTTAACAGGGTAGCCCAGCGAAATAGATAACGATGCGTACTGTGTATGTACGCACGATTTTTCGCTCTGTACACATAAAAAATTCAGACCTGTGCGCAGTAAAAATCAGCGGTACGCTAACAGTTTTCAGTTTTATGCGTACTCCGATAAAAATACCTTCAAAATTGTCACAAAATGACAATTGTTCAACTAGTTTTGTCTGGCTGCTCTTTCAACAATCGATAAGTAGTTGCAATATTAATGCAGCTTTTGATCGTTCCATATTACATATTATGTATCTTCAGTAGTTATACCATATACGTGCTCTCCGTTCAGTACCTTGGCCAAATAAATTGTTTAGCGAATGTTTATTCATGAAGTTTAATGATAGTCTGTCGCTTTGGTTTATTGAGTAGACATTTTGCATCGATTTCTGATCATTGTTTTCAATTTAAAACTTGATGTATCCATGTTCTACAGCCATCCCAGTCTTTCATGTTTTCTTCATTTGTTTCTCTTATTATCTATGCACGGGACTAAAGTATAGTTTAACATGCCTAAATGATAGAATGACATGTAATTACAGGATAATCAACCAGTTTACTTGAATTTTCATACTTGATTAAATGGTCTTATCCATACGTGTACCTTTATCTCTAAGTTGGATTCTAAATGAGAGGTTAGAATAGAATCTTCAGGAAACTTGTACACATTGTATTGTCGGTACGCACTGAACATTTATTTTGATGCGTACAGTACGCATTGTGAAAAATAATTATCTACATCACTGTAGCCAATACAAAGACTAGTATAATTCAAATGGGGCCAAATATATTAAACGTTGGTTAGAAAATGAATCTAAACCGATGATAATTTTCTGATTTCTCAGAAGGACTGAAAGGAAAACCATTATGCACAACCATTACTTTATAAATAAATTTGAAAAATAATATGGATTTTGTAGAGTACCACAGTTTATTGATAAAGTCTATACAGTTAATTTGCTTTACATTGTTTGGACTTTTCTGCTAATTACAGAATGAATCCCAAATAATAAATTAATAAATGTCTGACCTACCCTGAAATTATAATTGGAGCCCATGCTTGAACAATATGCTCCAACATCAAACACAGCCAATAGACATCCTTCATGTGGTTTCTGAAGGTAGCGATCCTGCAAGAAATAATTTGACTCTCATGCAGAGGTCTGGATCCTCTTGAATAGTCTAATTTTACAAAAATTCTGCTTTATGCAAGCATTAAAATTTGATATAATCCATGTCTCCCTAAAGTATTGTTTTCTTGCCTGTACAGATATTGCAGCAACAACTTATTCACTAAAAAGACTTGAAGTAGTCTTGCTTTGTCATTTCCTTGCTTTTTCTTTTTTTACACTCAAGTGTATAAAAAGAAAATGAATCTACCCTACACAACAACACAGATTTGTATGACCGAATGATATGAATATCAATAAAATTACCTTTCCCAGAAAGTCAGCTGATTCACATACAGGTCCTACAATATCAAACAGACTGTGCTGGTCAGGTGACAGGCTGGGCTCTGCTAGGTCAATATGATGGTAGGCATCATACAGGGCTGGGCGTAGAACCTCTGTCATGGCTCCATCTACCACAATGTAGCTGAAATGACAAAAAATGTGTACACCAGTTGTGAATAATGAAATTGTACACAATGTATTCTTAAAAGTGATTTATGTTCTTAGACTCCTATAAGTACGATTAAGTGTATGATCAAGAAGATATTCTAACCGTATTTCAAAGAGATCTGTTAGCTAAAAATTGATCACCAAACACTGATATAGCATGAGAGTATCTGGTATAATATTGGTTAGTCTATTGTGGCAGTCTTTCAAATAAATCAAAATATTGATACCAAATTTATGAAAAAAAAATGGCAAATGTCCAAATGATTCTATCTATGTGTTTTACTTTTTGTTTCCATTGTTCTTCACACCTAGGACAGAGGTAATCAGGATTCCAGCATCGGCTATGAGAGATCTTCCAGGTTCAAGGATAAGTTTGATATCATCATGTTTAACCACATCATAAATTGCTCTGATAATGTCTTCTGGACTGGCAACCTAGATATGATTAACATTCTCTGGTCAGGTTCTTCTTTTAACACTTCTTTAACATGATTTTGCTATTTATTATTTGAGCCGCGACGTGAGAAAACCGGTCTTCGGGGTTTCCGACCAGGTCCGACACAAACCGACCTGTACAAGCTCATAAAAGAGCTAGAAGCTTGAAATTTCGGATTTAAGTAGAAGGGGAATTGCACTATCCGAGTAGCGAAAACAAAGGCGCTGATCTGCGCCTTTGTTTTCGCATAGGCAATAATCCCGTTTTCTCACGATGCGGCTCATTTATAATAGCTCACTTATGTCATAGTCTAGTGCTTCTTTCACTAATATTTACTATATCTGTCATCGGTTTTTTCTTCAGCTTGATCTGCAGAAAAATTATAATGTTCAGTACCTACCATTTGGTTTGTATCATGCACCAACTATGTTTTAAAGATTAATGGAACTGTTCCATCGGAAGCTTCAAGAGAATGTCAGTAACATCTTTATATTGAAACATACACACAATTAATTGTAAAGAACTCGGTTGCACTAGTTTTTGCACTTGGTTAAAGTGGCAATAATATACTTGTAATTGTAGCGTCACAAACTAGATCAAGTTAATAGGAAATGCTAAATATAACTCGGCAGTAATTTATCAATTTACAAAAAGTGAGGTTTGATATCCTGGTTTTTATTTGGGTTGTGTACTCGGGGGCAAGCAGAAATAATAAAACAAAGACTTTCTAAATGAGAATTACCATAGGACAGTCTTGTTCATCTTTCTCATCTTCTTGCCTTATGAGTCCATTTCTGAAAATATAAATTCTTTGTGGTGGAAACTGTCTGCTCAGCCTTATAATAATGATATAGAAGATAATTATGATAAATTTACCCCCCCCCACCCCCCGCATCAACTTCTTAGAAGTTTAAGGGTGAAGAGGATAATGGCTTATTGTTTTAAGTTGTACAAGTACAGCAATTTACTCATATATGTCAGAAGTATTGTGTATTGTGTTAGACTCACTTATTTATTAAATGGGACCTTTCACAAATCAACTATGCAGTTTATTATCAGAAAGTTATTACAGTATACTCACATCATCATTTGTCTGTAAGGTGATTCTATGAAGTTGTCAGATGTTCTGTCTTTCATTTGATCAATTGTATGTATCTTTTTAGTTGTTCGCCATGCCTGTATTATAGATGTGATATTTTAATTAAACAGAGACATCATATCAGTCCTACAAAATTGTAATAGATAACATTGGTTTAAAAAAATAATCATTCGAGTTGTTTAAAATCGCAGTACTTTCTGATATACAGGGTTAATTGCTGAAATGTATAGAGAAACCTCAAAATGATTAGTTGCATCATATTTATTTTGGATTTTGTGTGAAACACTTAGAATGTCATACTTACATGTAGTTTGTATGGTATGGAAAGTCCTCCTCCAAGATTGAGATATTTCAACTCGTTGAAACCGTCAGACTTCAGTTTTCTATGGAGTTCAAGCATTATCTCAGCTGATTCCCTTTAAACATTCAGAAGAAATGACATTCATCATAGCACTAAGAATGGCCTTGCATATAAGTTTCTTCAAAACACATGACATTCAGTTCAATGAATTCATCCGTCTTGTCGACTCCAGTGATTTCTACTGTATTGATTTTGTCTTCTGTAAACTCTCTTAGTTCTGGCTAATTGGTTTCATCTCACTTATTCAGTTGAACATTTTTGTAAAATGACATGTCTTTTGTGCTTTCCAAAACTTATTCAACCTGCAACTCACCTGAACACTTGTGGTTTCTCTATTGTAGAGCCCAAGTGGCAATGTAGACCAATGAGATGTAGTTGGTTGTGGCCCCTGATGACATTGAGAATATTGCCGAGGGAGCTGACCCCTAGACCAAACTTACTGCCCTTCTTACCAGTGTTTATATAGTGATGTACAGCCTGAAAAGTAAATGATGACCAGAAAAAAATCTTATCAACATATATAAATTTGATAATGATCTTCAGACTTGCTTTCTCGTTGTTCTTTAATGTTATTGTAAATTGTTGCTTGAAAAAGACAACAATATTTGTTTTGTTTTCCCTTATTAGCTCACCTGAGCCGAAGGCTAACAAAGTGAGCTTGTAGGATGGCCATGCTCCATCGTCTGTTGTCGTAATTTCAAAGATCTTCTCCTCTAAAACCGCTGGGCCAATCAAAGCCAAACTTCATGTGGAGCATCCTTAGGAAGGGGGACGAAAAGTTTATATAAATGGTCCAGGTCACATGACCAAGATGGCCAACATGCCCATATATGATAAAAACCATAAAAAATCTTCTCTGGAACCGGTGGACCAATTTCAACAAAACTTGTTATGTAGCATCAGCAGCAGGGACTCTGGCCCATAATGGTTTATATAAAGCGTGACCTTGGCTTGACCTTGACCTATTTTATGGCAAGGTCAATTTTGGTTAGGCTTTTCAATGGAAAAAAGTGAAAACGTTGAATTTTTCAGGAAGTTTTGAAGCCTATGACCTGAAAGTTGGTAGATACAGACAGCATGTTGAGCCAATGAAGTGTTGTGAGTATTAAAGGTCAAGGTCATTTCTTGACCTTGGCCAAAGGTCAGTTACAAATTAAATGTTGACCTTAATTTTCTCAGTAACTGCTTGACCAATCAAAGCCATATTTTATATGTAGTGTCTTTGGATGGGGGAACGAAAAATTATATAAATGGTCAAGGTCACATGACCAAGATGGCTACCATGGCTATAAATAGCAAAAACCTTTAAAAAATCTTCTTCTCCAGAACCAGAAGGCCTACGATTTTGAAACTTGGCAAGAAGCATCAGGGGGAGGAGCTATAGAAAGTTTATATAAATCATGACCCTGGGGTGACCTTGACCTATTTTAAGGGAAGGTTAACATAGGTCGCCCATATGCATTTGAATGGGGAAAATTGTCAAAATGTCATTTAAAGGGAAAAACTTTATGGAAATGGGCAAATGGACAAGATTTACGATTCTGAAAAAAAATGGAACCCAGAGGCAGGTCTGCCCCCACCCCAGGGCAATATACATGTATACTACCATATTGTTCAAAGATCATCTCTGAAACCGCTTGGCCAATCAAAGCCAACTTCATGTGGAGCATTCTTAGGAACGGAGAATAAAAGTTTATATAAATGATCAAGGTCACATGACCAAGATGGCCGTCATGGCTATAAATAGCAAAAACCTTTATAAGTCTTCTCCAGAACCAGAAGGCCTATGATTTTGAAACTTGGTCTGAAGCATCGATGAATACAGCTCTACAAAGTTTGTATAAATCATGACCCTGGGATGGCCTTGACCTATTTTACGGCAAGGTCAGCTTAGGTTGCATATCCCAATTCTCAGGTGAGCGTTTACATTGGTCCTCTTGTATTGTAAGAGCATTGCAAATTACCATTAGGATAGTATTGTTAATATTATATATTGTGTTATGTTATGACTTTGTACTTAAAGTTGGCTGTCTAGCAGATTCTTACACAGTTCGTCTATAGAACGACGAATGCTAATGCATGCCTGAAATTTTATTTTAATTACATGTCCAGCCCATGAAACAACTTTGATTTCAATAGATACCCAGCCTAAATAGTTCATTGAAACTTTAGTTCATTGAAACTTTTTTTCTGATGATAACAAGGAACATCAAACAATAAAATTTAGATTGCATGTTTCAGTATGTTCTTATATTGTTCATTGTTTCATGGGCGACTAAGACTCTAAATGAGTTTTTGCTAAAATATGCAGAATGCAAATTGTTTTTTTTTTTTTTTTTTTTTTTTTTTTTTTTTTTTTTTCTAAAGCTTATCTTTGAAGAAAAAAGAAACTGAATTCAAGAATCAATGTGAAAATGAAGTCAGTTTTGTAAGTTTTAAACCTGCAATAAAAATAACATTAATCAAGGACCCTTATCGTGCTCTGTAAACTTACCCAAATTGCGAATGAGTACCTTACCTATACTCATCGCGTTTACTTACGCCTCTGAAATGTGTTAGATAGAGCTAGTCTGGCACTGGTAGAAACAATGTTTAGCCTGTTAACGACACAATAAGGAAACAAAATTGATCAGGGCTGTTTTGATAAGGGGGAGGGTGGTTGATATTGGGCGTTCTCTGTTTAATATAGACCTACTCAGATTATTTCTGTATAGAAGGAATGCACTGAAATATTTAAGGGATCAAGAGTGATTTAACATTGTTACAGTGCGTTGCTAAAAAACTTAACGTTTTATTTATCATACTAGTTATGTAAAGTGCATTAGTTTTCAAATGCACCTTTAACCGACATGTATCATGTTTCAAAACAACAACGCGCTTCTGAGTGTTCATGTGATTGACTTGATTTTATTTATTTATTTTTTTTTTCATGTAAATAAGACGGATGACTATGAAAAAAGTTTGCAGCAAATTTAATTCGGGTGTTTCTGGTTTCAGCAGGTTTATTTTGCGTGGTAATAAGTTCGATTTAAAAAGTCAGTCACTGGGTTAAGTATACACAGCGTCAAAAGTTAAGCATCGCCCCTCTGTTATTTTAAAAGCTCTTGTTCAGTTTTAGTTTAGCCTAGTTCTTTTCAGAACAACACACGCATGTTAGTATGCCATTAACTTTACTTTTGTCCAACCCTCAGTAGAGGACAATGGACTATAAAACGGATATGATAATGACTTTGAGCCGCCACATGGGAAAACCAACAATCTGCCTAGGCGAAAACAAAGGCGCAGATCAGCTTCGCAGTAACTGCGAAGCTGATTTCGCTACACGGATAGCCCAATTCCTCTTCTTCTTAAATCCGAAATTTCAAGCTTTTGGTCTGCTTCTGTGACTGTACAGCCTGATTTGTGTTGGAACTGTTCGGAAACCACATTGTTGGTTTTCCCACGAGGCGGCTCACTTTACTAGAGCCATGCTTATCTACAGAACGACGTACAGGACTACTACAGGACAACTGGCCCTTTTGTAGTTTTATTTCTCGTCCAAATCTGATGACACTGCATCATGTAATGTTTGACTGAACTGGGTGCCTCAATAGGACATATGCGCAATTTAAGGGTTTGATTGCGAATTTAAAGAGGCGCTTAACTTTTTATGGCATGTTTTTATATGAAAGAGTTGCGTATGATACACGCTGAGTTGTACTTTTATGCAATCTTTGTTTACATCTAGTGAAGAAAAAATGATTCATCATTTACCTTGTATAGAAAGTAAATTATTCATTCACGACTATCACAAGTTTTGGTTGAACTTTTTGAAACGAAATGTGTTTTTATATTCATAGTTGAGATTTTCTTATCTATTTTTCTGGTTATAGGGCATGGTTCCATGCACAATTTTATCTAGCAGGTTTAGTTTAGCGATCTAAAGAGTGTAACACATGTATTATTTACTCACCGGGTCAATATCAGGATTGACTCTTAATAAAACTCTCGCCTCCTTCCCCAGTCTGTTGCAGACCTCCAGGGTCTGTGAGAGGTTGAACTCGCTATCTATGTTGAGTATACACCCATGGTGTATAGCTAGTTCGATTTCCCAGATCTGTTTCCCGTTCCCATTCAGAACTATCGCCTCTGGCTGGAAGCCGAGCTTCAGCGCGAGTTGTAATTCCATCCCGCTGACGAGCGTCACCGAGCACCCCATGTCCCTCATAATACTCAAAATATGAGGGTTCATGTTCGCCTTTACTGAATAATTCAACTGAAAATCCATCCCTGTTTGCGTAAGAGGCTCTTTGTAGCTCTCCACATTTTTAATGATTCTGTTCTTGCTGTAAATGTATGCCGGGGTGCACGGGAATATCTCCATATTCCGTAGCCATTCTGTGATTTCTCTGCAACTTTGATCCTCGCATTGTAAAACTCCATTTTTATATTGAAAATGTGGTGAATAATAAATATTTTCACTTTGTCTATTCTCCATTTTAAACTGCCTGGTTCGCTGTTAAGTTTGATTAAATGCAAAGATCTATAGATTTATATAATTAATGGTTTTATAAACAAGTCGTGTAAGCCATCTCACGACATATTGTCATTTGGCTTCAACATCTATGAACTCCTGATCATTCAACGCATTTCTCTTGCTACTCCGATATTCTGCCGCGTATGTCAGTATCAGAGGCAGAAAATATAGAATGGTAGCCAATCATATCTGGGCATTTTAGCTCACCTGAGCTTCACGGCTTCAAAAATAACCATTTTGCTGTCTGGCAGCTAGTTATAAAGATGAACATGAATGTTCAACTTGGATAATACATGTGACACATGCAATGGATCGGTGATAATGAGCCCCAAGAAGCACTGAGAACACCGTAATGCCATTAATTCCAATTGTTGGGTTTAATTAAGTCGTACAAAACAGATGATGAAGTAATCGACGTCCCGACATGACCATAGCTGTCTAGACGTTTAAGCAACAGAATGAACATATCAACCGAGCCCCCGCCCATTGGGGCCCAGGAGAAATATTGGATGGGCTGCTTGTGCCTCCAAGCATAGCTTCTAATCTACTGACCGACCATCTGATTACTTGTCAACCGCTCTGGTCTGAGCCTGCCTAGGAGACGTGGATTTGTCAAATCATCCATACATATAAGCATTATTGACTTAGTTTGGGTGGTTATATTGATGAAGCACACTTTGAGTGTCATGACATCTTAATGTTGGGTAAAAGTCCCATGAAACGTCCAACGTCCCGACACGACCTTTGTTGAATGGGACGTAAAGCATCAATTCAAACAAACAAATGGTGTCAACCACACAATCCTTGAGATATTGATGATTATCCAGCTGGATACTAGAAGTATGTCATATTTCTTGCCGTTCCACCGCGGTACTTAGTCACAGTGTTATTCCACGTTTCTCTATTTCTTGTTTTGTGTCTTTATAGTCCTGTTTGATAAGAGTGTGTTGAGTTACACTTGGGTAGCTTAGTGGTCACCCTTTGGAAAAAGGCTGCTCACCCTGATGGCCGTACATTCTCTATGTAAAATGTACAGCTCACACAGCTCAGCCAACTGAGTTACCCTCGTTCAAGAAAGTTCACCTCTGGATTTCCGTTTTGGTTTTGTGGCTCTGATTGCGCCAACTCATGGTCTTTGCTTACATTTCACCTTTTTATAGATGATGAAACTTCGAAACTTCATTCGCAAGCGTCAGGTGAACGAGTACAGGACAAGTGATACTCTTGGTTACTCTTGTTTGTTTTGATTTTAGGGATCATATCATGTTCACGCATATGAATGAAATTTAGGATCCTAGGTGCGCAAAAGTAACACAATATCGTTGAACCTTGACTGATTAATGCCCGAATGTTAAAGGATTGTCAAACCAGTGGCAAAATAGTGGGCACAGTGATGTTTATGAAATGAAGGGTGCGATGACTTTTGCCAGTTTGACCAGACCAAGAAACAAAACTAACTTGCTTGTTGTGACGCCCCTCTTGTGTCATCAGTGTACATAATGAGCAGTAACGTTAAAGATTTTCTTAATTTGGTATGTAAGCGATGCACAAATCATTTTGCCAGTTTCATGTGCTTATGAATACATGGGTTATAAGTATAAAACATGCGCCATCTGTCTAAAAAGTTGTTTCGCGCTTTTTATTGCACCTGCGCATAGACAAATGGGGCGCCCAGATAGCTCAGTCGGTAGCGCGTTTGGCTTCTGACTAGCTATGTACCTCGAATCCCACTGGCGACGCCAGTAAAAACTATCAATTATTGAAAAAAAAAACTATCAATGGTTCCTGCATCGGTATGTACCAATGGTTTGACTGTCAACTTCCGGTCAGCGAATTGCTAAAGCTAGTATCTCACTGGCATGCGAATTTCTCGCGACTGTTTTGCGAATTTTGTCGCGGGACTTTCGCACGACATTCGTGCGAGTGTCGCGCGAGTGTCGTGAGAATTTCTTATGTCGCGAACTAGTCGCGAACTGGTCGCGAAGTTTTTCAACATGTTGAAAAATTTTATGCGAATTTTTTCTCCAAAATATTTCGCAAGACTGTCGCGCGACTGTCGTGCGACGGTCGCGCGACGTTCGTGCGAGTGTCGCGAACTTGTCGCCGCGAAATTTTGGCGAATTTACAATGCGAAATTTTCGCGACACTCGTACGAATGTCGCGCGAGTGTCGCACGACGGTCGCGCGACAGTCTTGCGAAAACCTCGCGACTATCTGGCGAGAAAATAAAACTAAGCGACATTCGTACGAATGTCGCGCGACACTCGCACGAATGTCGCGCGATTGTCGTACGAATTTAAATGAAAATAAGTTACATTCGCGGGAAAGTCGTGAGACACTCTCACGAATGTCGCGCGACTGTCGTGCGACAGTCGCGCGACTATCGCGCGATATATTTTCAAAATTAGACCGAAATTCGCGAATTTTTCGCAAAAATGTATATTCAATGAGACCGCAACGTGAAAGTTGTGTTTATATCGTTTATCTTTGTCGCGAAATAGTCGCGAACTATTCGCGAACTAGTCTCCAGTTGTCGCATTCCAGTGAGATAGGGGCTTAAAGCTAAGTAGAAATGCCTAGCTTGACGTCTATCTCCAGTAAGTCATACTTAGTGAGGTTATTGTAGCTGACCAAATATCATGACCTTGTGCCTTTATCCCACATAGGCCCTCAGACTATGCCTCTTGATGATGATGATGATGATGATGATGATGATGATGATGATCGTACCTAACGCAAATGAAAGCAACCTTACAGACGGGGGGGGGGGGGGGGAGGAGGAGGTGATTGCTTTGACAGCCAATCATTAACTGCGCGCTGATTCGAAATGAAATATTGCAGCCGAACGAGGACCCCTCGATTCGTAGTCCGACGCTTTACCACTAGGCAACCGCGCTCCACATTAATGATAATGGAATCAGCTTGGGTGATTAAACTCACTTTCTTCAATTCATTTTGCTCTTGCCAGACCCAAATATCGGGTGAGCCGTCACAAGTTGCCATGGTTTTCAAACTTGAAAACACAGAAACAATGATTCATATTAAATTTTATTCACATATTAGAACATTTTATCAAATGAAGTCAATAAGTACATTTCCCATTCATTCATTTTCCAGTACTTTTCACCCCATCAAGGTTTATCTTATTTTCCGCGGTCATTCTCTCCATTTTCGTAGCTTCAGTGTCACCATCTCGCTTTTCTTCAAAGGCTATCCAGGCGTGATCGTACATCTGTTGGAGGGTCGCTCGTTTCTTTATGTTCACTTCTAGAATTCTGAAGATCAGGTTTTTGCAATCGTCAGAAATTCTCTTTGATTTTGAGAATCCCACTCTTCTTTCTAGCTGGTCCTTCACCATACGTTTGATGTTGGAGTCGTCATACGGCATGGACCCACATACCTGGAAAAAAAGCTTCATACTATTAATGCACGCGCTGAGGTGAAGAGTACCCACCCTCTAATATCGGATTAAGATGTAAAATGGTAAAATTTTGTCAAAAGTCTACCCGGTATATATGTGGCCCTTGAGAACATTTCCCGCTGGATCTGCGCGTGCAATTCAGGTAAGTAAAGAGTCGAACACTGGGCTTGTATACACCTTGCACCAGTGATGGGATCAGTGAGGGATGCAGTCACATGATTGCGGTACTCTCGAATGTGTATATTTTTGCAGGTCGTACGTAAGAACCAACTTGTTTGCTCAATGCTTAGATAATTGGCTATCGTTTGATGCCCACTCTGTGCTCAAGGGCCACATGGTCTATGCGTATACTACAATGCAATGTGACTATCACGCTGAACCGAAAAATTTTCACATAGTCATAAAACCATACTGAGATAGGAATGCGGGTATCTTTATAATTGAATTTTGACATGGAATATTGTTGACATAGAACACCATGATGTTCCTCCTCATGAGAAAACAAACCATTTGGGTTACGACCAAGTCTGACACAAACCGGCCTGTGCAGCTACAGAAGATGGCTAGAAGCCTGAAATTTCGGATTTAGGAAGAAGAGGAATTGTACTATCCGTGTAGCGAAAACAAAGGCGCTGATCAGCTGTGCAGTTACTGCACAGCTGATCTGCGCCTTTGTTTTCGCCTAAGCATTTAGTTGGTTTTCTCGTGCAGTGGCTCATATTAAGTACAAGTCGGGCCATAACCACCTGATATCAATATTTAGAGTGCACAAAGTACTGGTCAACCCTACAATCTAAGATGCTCACAGTGACACAAAGTTCCATTTGAACTATGGAAGTTACACCGAGGGTCCTCAGACCGACTCATAACCACCTTCACACACTTTTTATGAAAACAAAACATGAAACGCACAAGTTCTATTAACACGGGGATAATTCGAATGACAGGATAAGCACATATCTAACGACATATTCTTGTAGAAAAATGATAAAGAATGCGTTTCAATTCCAATGTGATTTGTTTAGTGTGTTATGTTTGCGTAACGTCCGCCGTACTACTCGGGCGAAAACCGGAATCCTCGGACGACAGCAATATATGCAATACTTAACGTCTCAGGCGACAGCACAGTTAGTATCATTTGAATCACCCCTGTAATTATGTAGCAGGGCTAGTTTTGCTCATTGTGTTGCAAACAAACATTATCGTCCTCACACGGAACTTACCATGATATACAGGATGACCCCCATGGCCCAGACGTCGTGTAGGGGTAGATGGTACGGCTGACCCTGGAGAATTTCGGGTGCAGCATAGGCCGCGCTCCCACAGAACGTCCTGCTAATGTCACCGGCCTCAAAAGTTCGGGAGAACCCAAAGTCCGTGACTTTGAGTCTGTTGGTATTGTCCAAGAGCAGGTTTTCACATTTCAAGTCCCTAGAAAAGTTAGAAATCATGTATGTAAAAGTACTATCCAAAAGACGACATATCGCATTGAACCAAAAAATCAAGATGACATCAAAGAAGGCAGCCAGCTTAACAAATCCAGATATTTTCCTAATTATGCCTACAGTTTTCAACTGACTGGGTTTATGCTGTATATAGCCAAGGCTCTGAAAATTTATTAATGCCTTGGAAATTTTGTTCTGAGTAATAATTGTAAATGCAAAGGCAGCTCGGCGTCAAAGCTGGGCGTCACATTTAATTATAACAACTCAATAAAAATTTAGTTCTCTAAATATGAAACATCTATAGGACATAAACATGGTATCGAGTGCAAACAAGTTAGATACATTGATTGATTGGGGTTTAACGTCCCACCAACAGCTAAGTTCATATGGAGACGGGACCTCGGTTTATAGTCCCATCCGACAGACTGGAGAAGCCCGGGATCGAACCTGGGATCCCTGGTTTACAACCACTGCACCAGGAAGGCTTCTAAGTTAAAGATACGAGTATATATCAGAGGATAAGAAAAACATACCTGTGCACAATGTTGGTTTTATGTAAATAATCTATTGCATCTACCATCTGTCGAAACATGAACTTGGCCTTTTCTTCTGGAATGGCTCCACGCAGTTTGATATATTCCAGCAAGTCACCGTGACCAGCATGCTCCATAGCTATATAAACCTAATAATAAAAAATATGATTATTTTGAGGTGAATTCTTTAAAGCTATATCTTTAGCACGCCCTTAGCATGCGAACCCTTGTATGAAGAAGAAAATAAACTCTCTATGCCCCAGTTTATTGTGGTTCTATTTGTTATAAGAAGCTACTCTGTATCAGGAAAACATGTCCGTGAAATGTATACCCCTTAAAAAGGTACAAGTAGGCAAAGATCAGGAAAAGGCGCAATCAGAAAAAGATTCCCACTCCAAAAACCAAGGTGGGAAAAAACAAACTAACAATCAGGTACTTATACCATGAAACATATCGTAAGCCGAATGAGCAGCTATTAGTGGCCACCCAATAGGTGGCCACTAAAAAATATGAAAACATACATAAGGCGCCAACAGCACAAAAATATTTTAAACACCAAGACATAAAACAAAAAGAACCACCACAGAAGTAACACAAAGTTACTGGCGGGCTTAAACCGGTTTTACAGGTACCTAACTCACCCTCAGCTTCTGCAGTGGTTCATAACATTTAGTTAGTTCTTCGGTCCTCGTGGTGAATCTCTAACTAGTCAATGAATCATCAAGAACAAACAAATAAACCATTAAACCCCACTTTTATCCGAGTATAGTAAAATTGGGGGTATGCCTATTTTTCTTACTTTTGATCCAAAATATACATTGTGGGTACTCGTAAGAACCGCCTCGCCGAGGCGGTTCTAACGTGTACCCACAATGTATTTTGAAGTCAAATCATTTAAAAAATCAAAATTTTTCCAATGAAATTTTCAAATTTTGTTCTGAAAAATATCTTTGTAGCTTGCATGTGCATGGTTTCGTAAAGGACAGATAACACCCAGTAATTTTATATTACTGATCGTTCCAAAGCGATACTTCTTTTGTGGTTCTATTTGTTTTATGCTTTGGAGTCGAATTGTTTGTGCTGTTTGAACTTTAAGTACGTTTTCATATTTTAGTTAAGTTCGGGTGGCTGGATGGCCGCCTATTGGGAAGTAGCTGCTCACACGTCTTACGATATGTTTTCTTAATTAACGTACCTAATTGCCACGTTAATTAAGTTTCTTCCCACCTCTGTTTTTGGAGTGAAAATTTCCACTTGCACCTTTTTCCTTGTATTTGCTACTGTTACGTATGATTTTTTTTTTCTTTTATCTCAGAATACGACACAAAGTCATCCGAAAAATGCAATTGTATCATTAAGCGAAACAATCAGAAAACACACCAGTATGCAAATGAACAGCACAGGCTCTTAATTTCATACAGCAAAATTGCTTTAAGATTTACATAAAGTGGAAATTCTGTTTTTAATTGAAAGTTTGTCTAAAATTAATACGACAAATCAATGATAACTTACCTTACTTTGAAATTCCATTATTTCGTACATTTTTATAACGTTTATATGATCTATCTGGGCAAATATTTTTAATTCTCGTGGTAAGAACTTTTCTCGAAAGTCTCGTGGCGCCTTTTTCTTGTTAATGATTTTCAGGGCCACTCTCTTTTGGAGCTTATGACTGAAAGCGCTCTTGACTTTGGCATAAGAGCCTTCTCCGAGAGATGTTCCTATGTCATATCCCCGCTTCTTAAGCTCCGCTTCCTCATCACTCATAGCACCTCATCTAGCGGAGAATTTATCCTGGAAAGCGCATGCTAGATGTTTCTTATTTACAAAATTACATTACAACGTCCCTTTTTGAATGGCGATCTTGCCCGTTGCCGTTGGCGCTAAACGAGATATCGCGACGTCGCGTTAGCGTAGCGGGGTTTCTAAGGAAGTCGAAAGAAATTTGCGTGACGTTTCTCGATTCCAGTTCCGTTTCTAAGCGCTAAAATACAAATGGTGGTTATCTTATGCTAAAAACGACAAAAGTAGAGAAAAATACATAAAAAGACAGTTCTCATGTTGCTCATGAAACCCAGCATTGATGTTGCCAACTAAGAGACCTCGGCTGATGGATGAAGAGACTTCATCTAACACAGAAAATGGCTTACTCAATGAAATGGAAAGCATCAAGGGCGAGATGGAGCCCGTAGAGCAAAGGAAGTCATCCACAACTCGGAGCGAGCCAGTCGCTTATCGACCGACCTACAGGGCAGTGTTGGCGAAACGGGGGTTTCTGACAAAACAGACTTTGGGAAGCGGCAGTTATTCAAAGGTAAAATTTGCTGTTTCTCTAAATGGAAACTCAAAACCACAAGTTGCGGTCAAGATTATCGATAGAGCAAAAGCACCAAAAGACTTTCAGGCGAGGTTCTTACCCAGAGAGCTAGCAATATGGCCAAAGATGAAGCATGCTAATATCACGAGGATGTTGGAAATGTTCGAGGATAATCACAGAGTTTACATGATCCTGAGTTATGCCGAAAATGGTGACGTTCTGCGATACATCCAACGTTCCGGGGCGATCAAGGAGACGCTGGCACGGGTTTGGATTCGCCAGGTTTGTGATGCAGTTCGCTACCTACATGACCAGGACATTACACACAGAGATCTAAAGCTTGAGAACCTGCTGTTAGACAGTTCGTACAACGTCAAAATATGTGACTTTGGCTTTGTGAAAGACGACTGCATGAGAGATCTGAGTAAAACATACTGCGGTTCCAAGTCCTACGCATCACCTGAAATTCTCCGCGGCGAGCCTTACGATCCCAAGAAATCGGACATTTGGGCTATTGGAGTAATTCTGTACATATTCGTCACTGGAAAGATGCCTTTCGACGAAAGCAAGGGAAACCACGGCGTCCTAGAGGAGCAGAAGAAGCTGAACTTCCCTTGGCACAAGTTCAAGAATGTCACACCGGAGGGAAAGAGTCTGATCCTGTGGCTGTTCCAGAGCAACTACCAGGAGCGACCGGACATCCACATAGTGATGAGCACGGAATGGATGCTGGAGGACATGGTGGAAGAAGATCCGACAGACAGACAGGCAGAGGACTATATCCCGGGGCAGCACCTGCAGAATGACTATAATGCTGAGTTGGTGAAAGAGTTTGCGGAGGCTTACCATCAGAAATCAAAGTCAAAATCCACGGGAGAAAAGTAGCAAGATTATGCACAGCAGAATGGTGGAAAGAACTTTCAGATGATCATTGAGTCATGAAAATCAACTCATTGACAAACTATTTCATTTTTACACATTTTTTTTTTTAGAAATATTTATGAATGCATTGTAACTATTGTGCTAACTATATATCTTCTATTTCAGGGAATCTTAAAGAATTTTTGGATTTATAGTTTATGGTAAACGTGTTTGTTTGTGATGTTAAATATGTGATGTAACCTTGTAATTATGTTTGGTGTAAAGGTGTGTAAATATTGTACATAGTACTGTATATAGTAAAAAGAA
This sequence comes from Rugalucina vietnamica, assembly GCA_964017185.1. Classification (NCBI taxonomy): domain Eukaryota; kingdom Metazoa; phylum Mollusca; class Bivalvia; order Lucinida; family Lucinidae; genus Rugalucina; species Rugalucina vietnamica. The sequence goes on from OZ024872.1 coordinate 4,363,964, forward strand.
TAAACTGAAAATATTTCAACTTCTCCATAACTGCTTTTCGAAGCAGGCTGTACGTAGTATCCAAATTTACAGCCCATGGCCATGTCAACACCCTGCTGTATATAAGAGTATTTTGCAGGCAAATGTTTCATGACTTAAACAGACAAAATGCAACGACAATAAATGCAGCTCGATTTATCCTCTCCGCATGTGACATTATTTTATAACAAGAACCGTATTGATACCACATTGGCTCACCTGAGGTGAAGGCTTAATGTTAAAATTTGTATAGTGCGATTTCTTTGACCGTGCCGGCTGACCTTTGATAACAGATATGTATTCGTTGATCAGACTATTTCAAACAGACATTTTAACTAATGACACTGATCAAATCAATATAAGACGTCCATGCGTTTCCTGTGACACTTGCATAATTCTAAAGCGAGTTGAAACCCTTCGCTAATTACAAACAGTTGTCACTAGAGGTATAGCGGCACAGTCAAAGCAATCGCACTATAGTACAGCATATATTCATTTATTGTCTGATCGTTCATCATTCCAAATTTCTCAGAAGCAAAGAGGTCACTTATGACAAGCGACAAGCTGACAACTTATATGTAGGCATATATCAGGCCCACCAGGGTCGTAAAGTTGGCATTAACTTTAAGTATAATGTTACCTTTAAGTATGGCGAAGATCTGGTTTTCGTCGTCGTATCATAGACTGTCAGGGACAATCTTTGCATTAGCGAGAGTGGCCTATTCTTCCGACAGGGACAAAATTTGCTCACTTATTGGAAGAACTGATTTGGATTTTGCACATGGTGAGCTTGCAATCATGCCCATGTTCCAGTGCCCGGCTGCACGTCATTGTCCACATTTTTAGCTCACCAATTAGGTGAGGATATACTACAGGCCAGCTCTGGCGTTCATCGATATCGCCCAGCATTTTTGCATGAGCTCACCTGAGGGGTCAGGCTCACAAAGTGAACTTATAGTATGCCCATGCTCCGGCGTCCGTCCATGTTATCAATGATTTTCTCTTAAGGCCACTTGGCCAATCAACTCCCACTCCATAGAAAGGGAGGAACATCTGCCAAAGACGCTGCCATTTATATTGTTTCCACATGTATGGAACATACAGCCAGCTGATCTGCATTTCAGTTGTAATGAATGCAAAGAAAAAAAAAAATAGCCGCGACGCGAGAAAACCGGTCTTCGGGGTTTCCGACCAGGTCTGACACAAACTGGCCTGTGCAGATACAGAAGGTGGCTAGAAACTTGAAATTTTGGATTTAGGAAGAAGAGACATTCTACAATCTGTGGAGTGAAAACAAAGGCGCTGATCAGCTTTGCAGTTACTGCGAAGCTGATTTGCGCCTTTGTTTTCGCATAGGCAAAAATCCAGTTTTCTCACGATGCAGCCCAAATTATGGTGCAGACAGCAAGCATGTCTGAAATAAATCACAAGTTCATAAAACATTTCCCAATTTTATTGCTTAAATGCATATATCAAACTCAATTGAGCTGCTTATTTTCAACAAGCAAATGCATAAATGTATAAAAATCTGTACAAAATAATTTGTAAAACATATTTAGAAGGCACAAGCAAAAATAATAACAATATCACAGGCTATACTATATTCACACTGAATATGCAGCAATCAAAACATTACAAAAACTTTCCCATGCAATATACAGAGATTTTTGAGCTTTAAAAATTGAAAATTTTCAGCTGAAATGTTTTATATTTTTCTTATTTTTGCTCAAAACATAGATTGTGGGTACACGTTAGAGAACCGCCTCACAGAGGTGGTTCTAACGAGTACCCACAATCTATGTTTTGTATCAAAACTAAGAAAAATAGGTATACCCCTGCATACCCCAGTTTCACTATATAAAAGTGGAGTTTAGTGGGGTACGTATACATTGCACGAAGATGTTTACCTGATGAATACCTTTGATACTTTAACTTATCAAAAATCGTTGGGGCTGTGAAAAATAGATTGGGAAACCAAGGAATGTACTGATGATCCCTGGCTCTGAGGTTATAAAATTTTATTTCATGCTCAACACATCTAAGCATGAAATTTAAACTGCTCATAAATACTACAATAGCCAAAATAAGTAGAAATTTCAGGCTTACATTATTAAAGCCAGCCATTTAGCCTGCTAATAACTTTTAAAATACCAACTATTTATGAGCAGGTTAAATTTTAGTCTCAGCTAAGCTGAGCATAATTTTAACCTCAGAACCAAATTTACCACTACAACACTGAGGCTTTTGTATTTGATTCAAAACAATTTTAACTTACTATCTCTGGGCCCAAGATTATAAAACTTTTTTCATGCTCAACTCAACTGAGACTAAAATTTATCCTGCTCATAAATGTTAAAATGGCAACAATTGTTGGCATTTAAACATTTATCAGCAGGATAAATTACAGGATATAGTAATCTAAACCTGGAATTTCAATTTATTTGGGCTATTTCAGTAATTATGAGCATTCAAAATTTTAACTCAGGCTGAGTTGTGCATGAAAAAAGTTTTATAACCTGGTTTTGTTTGCTGCATATTCAGGATGACTTCTATCACAGAGAGATTCAACAAAACATGAGAACTTAACAGATCTATAATTTCTCCACAGAAATCCAGATTTTTGCCTATGCGAAAACAAACGCGCAGATCAGCTGTGCAATAACTGCACAGCTGATCAGCACCTTTGTTTCCACTATTCGGATAGTGCAATCTCTCTTCTTGTAAAATCCAAAATTTGAAGCCTCTAGGCCTCTTCCGTGACTGCACAGATCTATTTGTGTCAAACCTGGCCCCGAGGTTATAAAACTTTTTTCATGCTCAGCTCAGCTGAGACTAAAATTTATCCTGCTCATAAATGTTAAAATGCCAACAATTGTTGGCATTTTAACATTTATTAGCAGGATAAATTACCAGATTTTGAGGTATGAACCTGTATTTTCCACTAATTTTGACTATTTTAGCATTTATGATTTATGATTTATGAGTTGAAATTTCATGCTCAGCTGAGCTGAGCTTGAAAAAAGTTTTATAACCTCGGGGCCAGGTCAGAAACCCCGAAGACCGGTTTTTCTCCATTCACGGGTCAAATGCGCATGTTTTTTTTTTTTTTTTTTTTAAATCAAAGATGCTCATTTATTTTTCATGTGGTGGATATGATGGGTTTATGTCTAAATTCCAGAAGACACAAAGTTTTAAACATTAAAACTAACATAAATAACAAAATAATATGGATAAAAACTTTAGAAAGAAACCAAAAAGCACTTTAATACTAACAAACAATCAACAGCATAAAATGCTCATGAAAATGCAAAATGGTATAAAATGCACTGTCACAAAAATGATTAAACAAAATGCATGAATACATTTGCACACAAATAGTTTATGATAAAATCACATAAAATTTGCATTTTCCCAATGATATTTTTCTCAAAATAAATGCAAGATTGTGACTCAGCCATCATATGACAAAGGTCATGAGAAAAGTATTGTCAAGTCACCTTTTGCATCATGTAGAAATAAACATGAAGATCAGCTTAAAGCTAAGGCCAGTTTATTACATGTATTAGATTAAGTTTGGGATGAGACTCTGGCCCAAATGCATAGCTTAGCTAAGGTCAACTTTGTTTTCACTTTATGGATAGTACAGTCCCTGTTATCACATGGGAATATTCAAGCCTATAGCAATAATCTGAAGCTGTGTAGCCTGATTTATGTCTGATCTTGTCAGAAACAGAGTCTGTTTCTGTGGTCTGGATGCTGACTATAGTAATATATTGAGGTTGTTCAAGCAACAATCAACTTTTCTCAAAATCATATGAGCCACTGCACCAGAAAACCAACAATCTGCATATGCAAAAACAAAGACGCAGATCAGCTTGCACAGCTGATCAGCCCGTTTGTTTTCGCAACACAAATAGTACAATCCATCTTCTTCTTAAATCTGAAATTTCAGGCTTCTAACTGGTTTCTGTAGCTGTACAGGCTGGTTTGTGTCAGACCTGGTCAGAACCAAAATTGTTGGTTTTCTAATGCACATGCTCAAATTACTATCAAACTGGTTATCCAAGCACTGGTTTAGAAGGTCTGAACCAGCAGAGGATGGGTAGTACTACATTGCTGCAAACATTGAAACATCATTTCATCCCACTGATGGTTAAGTCCTAGGACATCCAAACATGACTATAGATGTTGATTGGGATGTTAAGCAACAAAACAAACAAACTCCAAGTAACATGACTGATTTGTAAATTGTTTAAAGTCCTTTCCCCCTCCTCAACAAAAACTTTACAGTGTTTTATATTTTTTTCTTTGTAAGAGCAAGTGCTTGCACTTCTGAAATAGAAAGTGTTAGGTAGGTCAATAATTCAATGATTCACCTTCGCCATGGTGATGAGGAAGGTTGTACTTGTTTTACCTGCAGTATTGGCACTACTACTAATTGTTGCCTAAGTGATTAGTTCACCGTCGCCAAAGTGACGAAGAGGTTGTACTTGTTTGACATGCTAGTGACCATTGCCTAGGTGATTTTTTTACAGTCGCGATGGTGATGATGATGAAGTTGTACTTGTTTAGCCTGCAGTGATGGTACTGCTGGTGACTGTTGCCTAAGTGATTTGTTCACCGTCGCCGTGGTGATGAGGATGAGGTTGTACTTGTTTGGCCTGCAGTAATGGTACTACTAGTGACGGACTGTCTGCTAATGGCACTAGGTTTGATAAACACAGACTTTCCTCGCATCCTTGACGTTAGCTGAAATAATAAGATAAAACAAACATAATTATTTCATATGACATTCCAAGAAACAATACATTTTCAGTCCTGGTAGTAGCTAGAAATCATGACTACAAATCTTTGCTAAGGACATTGCCTCAGAATAGTGTTGAGCATCAAATTGTTCACTTCTTCATAGATTATCTCACAAGGTTAATTTAAAATTAAGGATTTGTTAGGAATGTCTGTGTCAAGGGTAAAGTTTCAACTTCATCGCAATCTAGATAGGCACTTCTTACAATCAACATTGTCAGTTTATCTAAGTTCTATCTGCTGACATACATTTGTGCAATTTTAGCTGATTAATATATAGTCACATTCTACAACTTCAGAGTATGGGTTAATGTTATGCAACTTAGCTATACACCCTATATTCATTCAGCTTTCTGCCAAGGACATCTTTCATTGGCCTGATCTAGAGGGATATGTTTACGAGTGTGCATAATTACAACTACGGACTATATTATTACCCTTGTTGTCTACGCGTTTATGTGGTTTATTATTTAAGAAATAGATCAGCTCTAGCAGTGAATTGTTGAGTAATAATTCACTGTTTGGAGGTCAGTTGTAAAGACGATCAAATCACGAGCGCATAGCGCGAGTGATTTATCTTCTTACAACTGACCGACAAACAGTGAATTATTACTCAACAATTCACGCACTTGAGCTGATCTATTTCGATTCTAACACACGATAAACGGAATAACTGTTGCTGAAACCGTCGATATCGTACAGCTTTCTGCCATTGCATTGCAGATATCCCGCCAAATATTTGACTGTAATGCTGGTATTTACACGTTTGTTGTGCGCTAAAACGACGTTTCACCGTCTAACGCTGCTTTGTGGGATAGCTGACGTCACAAATGCCGCAAAGTAACGTCACACTTATTCGCCCAGTGAAATTGTTGCACAATATAACACGTTTTTTACCATTGGCTATATAGGCGAGGTGTGTTAGAATATCTAATATATATGTAGGCCTAACCAAATACTGTTTTTATCATGCCAAAAGCAGTATGGTACATGAGTATTGTTAAAGCATGTGTTGGATACCTTCTTTTTCAACATGAGTGCATTATACAGCCCCTACAATATTCACATGTGAATAAAATGCAATTCTGACATGTTCATGCATATTCATCAGAAATTACTAAGTGTGGGGTTATTTTATCATACTTTCATATGTGAAATCCATAAAACAAAAGCTGCACATAAGAATAACTGTACATTACAATATTAACTCATTTAAGCCTGGCATCCCTTTTATGGGACATAGGCAAATAGAATAGCCCCAGATGTGACGCCGCAGAACGCGGCGTCCCATCTGGGGCTATTCTGTTTGCTTAAAGAAAATTCATCGAAAAATGGAATAAAAAATAAAAATAATTCCTAACACCCCTAAAAATGAAAGTGGACTCATCCAATTTATAATGATGGGAAAATCCATTCGTCAAATATGGGTTAACACATGACATAATGAATAAAGTAAAACAGCAAGAAGTAAACCATTCAAAACAAAACACTGAAACCCCTTTCCATGAAACAACAAAAATTATTTCCTCAACCAAAGCAACAGAAACATACAGACTTGCAGACATTTACATGTATATTAAAATTTGTTAATGGCCCATTTTATGACAATTCATCTGATTTGGGCTTTGCATCTATAGAGGACTAAGAATAGTGTGTGCATCTGTCAAGTGTGATTTTTTTTTGTCCTTTGGCTGGATTGGCTGCCAAGACTGAAGCAAAGCCCAACTTGAAACACAGATTTCGTTACACAACATCACGGGGTTGATTCAAATGATGCTACCTGTGAAATTGTCTGAGTCATTTGTATATCATTACATACAAAATCTTGCTGTCGTCCAAGTATATCAACAGTCGTATCATGTCTCGGACGACAGCAAAATCACTAGTATCATATTTACGGCCGTCGACCATATACTCAGACGATAGCAAGGTTTTGCATACAATGGTATATAAATGACTTGGACTACAGCACAGGTAGCATCATTTGAATCACCCCCGTGAACATTTAACATGTAACCACAAGAAAGCAACATAATTCACTCAAAAGCACAACATAATTGTACTTATATATTACTTTGAATCATCCTATATACAACAAATAACATAAAATATTTCTGGTATTACATAAGAATTGTATGTTTGAACATTATTTTTAAGAACAAATTTTATAAGGAAAAAGAGATTTCTAAAATCATTGACAAGGAATAACTGACAAATAATTCTTCTTAGTTTTTAATCTACATGCATACTTATATATTTACAAAAAAACTGATATGGTATATTTGTCAAAAGGGAAACCAAGACTTAGTTACTGACAAACTGGTTTCAACAGTTTTTGTTTGAAAAATCTGCAACTAATTTCTCTTAAACTAATGATCATAGGTGATACATTCATACTGTAGGAGCCAAGTTTCCCAAGTATCTATTTGCTTTAACATAATTCTATTGTTCTGTATTTCCAACATCAATTTATAATAGACATAATGGCTGAATTTCTTTTTCCAGTCTTCATGAATGACACAAAATCTAAGAGCGGCCCCGTGGCCGAGCGGTTAAGAGCGCTGTTTCTTAATCACTCTATCATCTCACCGCTGTGTCTGGTGTGGGTTCGAGCCCCGCACTGGCCACATGTGAGACAAGCCAAGTTCTGCTTGCGGGTGTGTCAGGTGGTTTTTCTCGGGGTTCTCCCGTTTTCGCCCACCTACTGATTGGCCCGTCTCATATGAGCTGAAATAATCTTGAAAGGGACGTAAAACTGAATTTAAAAAAAAAAAAAAAAAAAAAAAAATCTAAACTGTTTACAATTCAGCTGCTTTTGTACACAAACTTATTTTATGGTTGGTTGATTTTGTGTTTTACATCCCACATAACAGCTATGGTCATATCGAGACATAATTTCACAACTCATCTGAAAGACTGGAAAAAACTCCTGACCCCTAGTTAACAAATTGAGTGGCTCAACCAGAATGCCAAAGAGGCTTCTGTAAAACGGTTATGGTATGAGCCGCCTCGTGGGAAAACCAACAATGTGGTTTCCGAACAGGTCTGACACAAACCGGCCTGGGCAGTCATAGAAGCAGGCTAGAAGCTTGAAATTTCGGATTTAGGTAGAAGAGGAATTGTACTATCCGAGTAGCGAAAACAAAGGCGCTGATCAGCTTCGCGGTTACCGCTAAGCTGACCTGCGTCTTTGTTTTCGCCTATGCAGATTGTTGGTTTTCCCACAAGGCGGCTCGTATGATGTGTGTGTAACAAATACTATAATGGGTACAATGAATCTTTAAGACCCCTGACAATGCAAAATATATGAATTCTATAATCAAAACATTGACAATACATCCCACCACCGACATAGCAGTACATACCGCAGTCGAGCTTCCTTTGTCTGTTACTTTACTCGATATCGACTTTCCCTGCATTTCAATATAAAGCCTTTGCATTCTGGGTACATGATGACCCCTACTGGGAACATGGTGGCCCCTATTAGGGACCACTAATTGCGAGTCTGAGTTAGCAAGCCGATTTTGTCGTGTCGTTATATGGTTAGGATGCAGATGGACAGATCGCTGCAGAAAAATGGATGAATACACTGCAAACACTTCACACAGGTTAGATCAAGTCGGGTTAGCAAAATTTTCACATGGTAGGTCAAGATCTGGGTTGGTAGCATATATGAGAAGCTTTTCAACGTATGCATAACTATTTAAAAAAGTGCAACCATTTTAACACTGTAATTTCATTAATATGAGGCATCTGTTCTGAGCTTTTATGCTGCTAATATAGTATTGAACATGAAGGTAAGAAATAGCAGTAATATTCCACGAAACGAAATGATTGGCCAGAAAAATTATACCTTATGAATGCTTGATAAATGAACAATGTCATTGCAAACCTGCAAATGCTTAAAGCTAGAAGCTTGAAACTTTGGCTATAAGTAGAAGAGGAATTGTTCTATCAGTGTGGCGAAAACAAAGGCGCTGATCAGCTGTGCAATTACTGCACAGCTGATCTGCGTCTTTGTTTTCTCATATGCAAACTGTTGGTTTTATGCGAAGGCTCAAATAATGTTCACAATAAAGATTGATAAAACCAGATTATTATTTTTTTCTTTATTATTTTTACATCCCTTTCAAGATTATTATACCCCCCGCAAAACGAAGTTTTAGGGGGGTATACTGTTTTCAGCCTGTCCATCATTTCGTCATTCCGTGATTCCGTCAACATTTGGACATCTTTGCTGAATAACTTGAGTAGCTTTTGCCTGATTTGTTTCAAATTTTCACCACACTTGCATCATCAGACAATACATGTGTGGTATGAATTTAGGGGCCAAAGGGTAAGTATTGCAAGAGTTATGCACTTATGGGACTTTTTAAGTCTTCCTTTAACATGTTTGCCATAGTACTGAAAGTACATACTTTGTGAAATCAACTCCTCTTACATCTTTCAATGTTTCCTTTTAATATTTTGCTGATATGTTTCAGATATATTGCAGATGTGCATGAATAATTGGCATGCTGAAAAAAATCATTTTTGACAAATTCACAGCATTTTTAACTTAGCAAATTTTCTATAATTGCTTATATTCAATAATGGTTGGTAGTGCATACTTTGTGAAATCAACTCCTCCTAGTGCTTTCAGTGTTTCTTTTCAGTACTTTGCAGACATGTTACAGACATATTGAAGATGTGCATGAAGAATTATAATGCTGAAAAAAATAATTTTTGACAAATTTACAGCATTTTTTAACTTTGCCATTTTTCGACTATTTCTTACATACATACTTTGTGAAATCAACTCCTCCTAGGGCTTTCAGTATTTCTTTTCAGTACTTTGCAGACATGCTACAGACATATTGAAGATGTGCATGAAGAATTATAATGCTGAAAAAATATTTTTTGACAAATTTACAGCATTTTTTAACTTTGCCATTTTTCGACTATTGCTTACATACATACTTTGTGAAATCAACTCCTCCTAGGGCTTTCAGTATTTCTTTTCAGTACTTTGCAGACATGTTACAGACATGTTACAGACATTTTGAAGATGTGCATGAAGAATTATAATGCTGAAAAAATAATTTTTGACAAATTTACAGCATTTTTTAACTTAGCCATTTTTAACTATTGCTTACATACAATAATGGTTGGTAGTGCATACTTTGTGAAATCAACTCCTCCTAGGGCTTTCATTGTTTCTTTTTAATTCTTTGCAGATTTGTTCCAGATATATTGAAGATGTGCATGAAGAATTTTTATGCTGAAAATTTTAGTTTTGACAAATTTACAGCTTTTTAAACTTAGCCAATTTTGACCATTTCTGCTTATATTCAATTATGGTTGATAGTACATACTTTGTGAAATCCAACTCCTCCTGGGGCTTTCAGTAATTCTTTTCAATACTTTGCAGACATGTTACAGACATACTGAAGATGTGCATAAAGAATTTTATTGGTGAAAAAATAATTTTTGACAAATTTACAGCATTTTTCAACTTAGACATTTTTCAACCATCGCTAATATACAATACGGCTGGTAGTGCATACTTTATGAAATCAAGTCCTAGTGCTTTCATTGTTTCATTTGAATTCTTTGCACACTTGTTCCAGATATATTTCAGATATGCATGAATAATTCTTATGCTGAATAATTTATTTTTGACAAATTTACAGCTTTTTTTTAGCATAGCCAATTTTTGACCATTTCTCATGATAAATAATGATCAACAGTGTACAGTGAAATCAACAATAATTTTACTCCCTGAGCTTTCAGTATATTATTTAATACCTTACAGACATGAGTCAGACATACGGAGGATTTTCATGAAGGATTATAATGCTGAAAATATATTTTTGACAAATTTTCTGCATGTTTGACTTAAGGATGTTCGCTGCTAACATTTGACATTTCGGAACTTCCGGTTTTTCTTTTCTTGAATATCTCGTAAACGGTTGCAGATATTTTCCTAATATTTTATATTTGGATACATATTGATGATATGCATTGAATGAGCCATAAAAATTGTCAATCTAAGAAACTTCATTTTTTCACCCCATTTTCTGCAACTTTTCAGAAAATTTTAGTTGACAGTAAAATTTAGGGGGTAGGGTAGATTAAACTTGAATATTACACATCTTCAAATTAATTGCATTAGTTCGATGTTAATTTTAGCAGCATTATATGTGTACATGGTCTTCTAAGTCATTCGTTGTGTCTTTGGTGTGCTGGTTTTAAAATTTTAGGTGGTTTTATGAAATGGGCTTTTAGAAACAAAACAGCCGAAGAAAGGCTGAACATGGCGATTTTCAAGTTGTTGGCTCTCTCTTATATGCTCACTACCCTATATATTTCTTTCTTTTATTCGAACAACATTACCAAGTTCTATGTTGTGTGAAAATACAAGAAAAAGTTTGAATCAACAAATATGGGTTTGGCACATTTAAAAATATTGATTTTTTCCGACTTTTCAAGTACGGGGGTAGGGTTGGAAAAGGAATCGTAAGATTTTGTCATCCACTTCAAGTTGCAAATTTTTCTATGTTTTTGGTCCAAAATAGTCTGCGATACATAAACATTATGACTTTTGAAAGCATTCTAAGTGTATTTTTGTTCAAGACAGGTATGTTTCGAAGAATTAAAAATTAAATTAATTTTACCAAATTTAAAACATGGTGCTCAGAGGTCTCATTCAGAGGCCTGTAGCTTGAAAAAATGCACACTACCCTATATTTATTTTGTTTTCAAATGTCTTGTGTTGTATTTTGGAATCAAAAAAGAGTGGTTAGAAAAAAAGTTTGAATACTTTTTCATTGGCAGCGAACATCCTTAAAGGCCTTTAAGTTATTGGCCTTAGATAATTTTGCGGGGGGTATACTGAAAGCCTTGCTTGCAGCCAATTTCTAGTTTCATCTCATATGAGACAGGCCAATCAGTAGGTGGGCGAAAACGGGAGAAACCCGAGAAAAGCCACCTGACACACCTGCAAGCAGAACTTGGCTTGTCTCACATGTGGCCAGAGCGGGGCTCGAACCCACACCAGACACAGTGGTGAGATGAGTGATTAAGAAACAGCGCTCTTAACCACTCGGCCACGGGGGCCGCTTATAACCAGATTAAAATACACATAAAACACTCTACCTCACACAAATGAGCCGCCTCGTGGGAAAACCAATAATGTGGTTTCCGACCAGGTCCGACACAAACCGACCTGTACAGTCACAGAAAAGAGCTAGAAGCTTGTAATTTCGGATTTAAGTAGAAGAGGAAATGTATTATCCGCGTTGCGAAAACAAAGGCGCTGATCAGCTTCGCGGTTACCGCGAAGCTGATCTGCGTCTTTGTTTTCGCCTAGGCAGATTGTTGGTTTTCCCATGAGGCGGCTCAAATAACTGATTAAGAAGTACATGCATTCATGCAATGCACGAAAATAAATATACCAAACTAAATAGTGGCAAACAAATCTACAAACTTAAATATCTTAATGCATTTTTAGTGGTTTTAAACTTTATTTCAGACTGGGGAGTGCAAGGTAAATCAGAAACATCACACAGTGCTTATGTACGGGACAAGTTATCTACCTTAGTTAGATGCTTTACCAACTTAGTACTGCAAAGCACACAATCAATGATAACAATAAGACATGCCAAAACCACAAATACTGATAATTAGAGTTACAAAGCTGAGCACAATTCTAAGATGATGATGAGTCATCATGAAAACATGTCCATGACATGTATACCCCCCTGAACCCCACTTTTATGTAGCAAAACTGGGGTATGCAGGAGTATACCTATTTTTCTTATTCTTGCTCCAAAACATCGATTGTGGGTACTCGTTAGAACCGCCTCACCGAGGCAGTTCTAACGTGTACCCATAATCTACATTTTGAGCAAAAATAAGAAAAATATCAAAATTTTCAGCTGAAATTTTTTCAATTTTTAAAGCTAAAAAATCTCTGTTTATTGCATGGGCAAGTTTTCATAATGTTTTCTCAAGACAAAACAGTTTATACATATCATAATCACAGAATATTGAAATATGAATACTTGTAACAGTTTTACGCAGAATGAACTTTGAAAAAGAAATATAATGACTAACTTTGAAAGCAACTATTTGGGGTTCAGGAGAAAATTACATTCACATACACTCTTTTTGTGATTTTGATCACATGAAAAATTTCATTGGGTAGGCAAAACAATAATGTCACTGAAGCATATACATGGGATTGAGAAATAAATAAGATGCTACAATATATATGTATAGAAGCTACTGTAGAATTAAGTATCATGTTGTTAATTTCACTTTCAAATCTTTGAAGACTCAAAGTATACACTCAGCAAAGGGAAAGTACATTAGCTTTTTATTTTGAATTATTAGGTAGTAAAAATCAAATATGAGCCACCCCATCAGAAAACCAACAATCTGCATATGTGAAAACAAAGGTAAAGATCAGCCTCTGCGACCCCTTCTGGTATCACTTCTGTGACTCCACATGCCGGTTTGTGTCAGACCTGGTCGAAAACCAGTTAGTTTTCTCATGTGAAGGCTCAATTATGTCATGCCTGAGTTTGTTTCTCAGTTGAACCAATATCCACCATTTCCCAAGCTTCTTTCCATATTTAAAGTAAAAAAGCTAATTACAGCTAGAAAAAGCAAAAGTTTGAGCTAAAATTTGTGAAAAATGACATAGTGTGCAACTCATTTGCATGTCAGCCACTTTTAATTGGCCAATCAATAAAGAGCATCTGATATATTCTCCACAAGTAAAGGTTCGGCTGTTGATCATGTCACACGTCCCTTTGCTGAGCCTCACATTAGTTTCATATTCAGAAAAACAATATCTAAGTTTATACCTTTGGTGCTGGTCCATCATTTGTGTTGGTATCACCCTGCACACCACGGAATGACAGTGGTGGGGTCTTCAATCTCTCTGGGGTCCGAACCTGTTTATAAGGCAATTACAGTAAAATTAGTTTAGTATGCATATCTTCAGCTTAAAATTGTATGTGCCTGTTGTATTGATCAAAAAGTTGTTAAATTAACTGAGGGCATGTAAGACTAGTGTAACTGCCAGAGATTTGATATCTTTATCTGAGCCTTCACGTGAGAAAAGCAACAATTTGGGTTTCCGACCTGGTCTGACACAAACCGGCCTGAGCAGCTACAGAAGATGGCTAGAAGCTTGAAATTTTGGATTTAGGAAGAAGAGGGATTGTACTATCTGTGTAGCGAAAAACAAAGACACTGATCAACTTCGCGGTTACTGCAAAGCTGGTCTGCGCCTTTGTTTTCGCATATGCAGATTGTTGATTTTCTGATGCGATGGCTGAATTCTTAAATTTCATTTCACAGTTTTCAATCACAGAAATGAGATACAAAATGAACTGTATAAAATCTTTTTAAATTCAAAATTTAACAAAATTTTATGATACAAAAGCATTCAAATATGTAAAGACATCAATCATACCCTGTAGACTGGTAGAGCTCTGAAGACTGCACCGTCTCTTTTTCTTCCGGGGGCTACACCCTCCAGATGATAGTTATAGGCCTGCAAACATACAGAAAATTAGGATAATTTTTCATATTGTAAATGGTATGTGTTATTAAATGAGCCGCCTCATGGGAAAACCAACAATCTGCATAGGCGAAAACAAAGACGCAGATCAGCTTCGCGGTAACCGCGAAGCTGATCAGCGCCTTTGTTTTCGCTACACGGATAGTACAATTCCTCTTCTACTTAAATCCGAAGTTTCAAGCTTCTAGCTCTTTTCTGTGCTTGTACAGGCCGGTTTGTGTCTGACCTGTTCAAAAACCACACTGTTGGTTTTCCCACAAGGCGGCTCAAATGTGCCAAACTCAAATATGTATGAAGCAACATAAATTTTTGTGATTTTTTTTTCGACTCAATTGCGATCTTATTTTTGAATTGCTGTTGAATAAATTTGGGCCCAAATGCTATAGTAAAGTAGACAGAAATAAGTAATTATATTATAACAATGATGATATATGCTTTATTTCCAAAAGTTTTCTTTCCGAAACCACAGATAAAGTTGCAAAGCAACCAAAACACAGATTACAGTCAAACCTGTCTTAAGCAAGCGGCCAAGGGATGCAGTAAAATCGCTTGCTTAAGACAGGTGCTTGCTTAATAGAGGTTCATTTAAAATTAAGCAGGCATTCACATTATGTACATAAGAAATGCAATGCCACACATGCATGCCAACAGTATTTCAAATTTCAAAAATTGTAAATGAAAATTGTGAAGATGCAAATAACACTTATGACTTATGCTCTAAAGTAAGCTATTAAAATAAGCCAAAATTTATAAATGAATAATTAAGGTTACAAGATTTTCAAGTATACAACTTTGAAAATGTACATACATTAAGTTTATCATTTAAAACTTTGGTCTTGTTGATTTGATAAAATTAAAGAATTTTAAGCAAAAAGATGCCTTTTCAAATCAATCAAACTTTCTAGAATAAAGACACAGTACAAAGATGAACTCATTCTAGTTAATTAATAATCCATAATTTGTTACCACTGTAAGTTATGATTAGTAATTTGCCACAATGATTAACTGACTTAATCCAGACAACCTGTCTATGATTACCTTTTGAGACAATAAACAGTGGATTATGGTTTCATGAAGGTGTGAATAACACCATTTGACACCAGAAAGAGTTGAAATAATGTCAATATCATAGTTTTACACAAGTGATAAAAATCTGGCACAGGTGCTTGCTTAATACAGGGTGTAAATTCATGCATGTAAATTCACCTGGTGGAACATAATCTAGTGGTCTCTGGTCAGGTTAGACAGGTGCTTGCTTGATACAGGGTCATTTGCATGTAAATTCACTTGGGGGGACATGAAAGTGCTTGCTTAAGACAGGGGATTGCTTAATAGAGGTGGTCTTTTCTACAGTTGCGACTGTATATATGAGCCACATGATAAGAAAACCAGATTTTTGCCCAAGCAAAACCAAAGGCGCAGATCAGCTTGGCAGTATCTGCAAAGCTGATCAGTGCCTTTGTTTTCACTGAACGGACATATATAACAATTCCTCTTCTTCTTAAATCTGAAATTTCAAGCTTCTAGCTATCTCCTTTGGCTGCACAGGCCGGTTTGTGTTTCACCTGGTCAGAACACGGAAGACCATTTTATCGCATCATGGCTCATGTAATACTGAGTGTTTGCTTATAAATATCCATATAAAAACTGTCAAGTAGTTTTATTGTATTCTGATCTACTCTGTACCTTAGGTTTGATAAGAGCTTCAAAGAATTTTTTATCTTCTGGTTGAGCTTTACGTCTCTCTGTCTCACTCTTCAAGTAGGCCGAGCGGTGAAATGGCTTCCATCTAGTCAACACAAAATACTTTCAATAAAACTTCAAAATCTTTTTGAGAACACTAGCTAATGAGGTCAAAAAGTCAAATGGGATACACAATAATGACTTAAGGCCACGCTAAGATTCAAGACTAGAGGACCATTGGTCCTGTAGCTCACCTGAGAGATTATCACATTGTAAGCTCATGAGATTTAAATTAATTGAGAATCGACCAATGAAAGTCTATGCATGGACACAATTGACCCCCGGGGCATGGCCGAATTTGACCCAGGGGCATGACTGGCACAATTTATAATGGGGACTACCAAACATTGCTACATACAAAATATAGAAGCTCTGGGCCTTTTGGTTTCAGAGAAGAAGATTTTTTTAGTTTTTCCCATTGTAAGTCTATGGAGACTATCTACCCCCGGGGCGTGGTCAAATTTGACCCCAGGGGCATGAATGGCAAAATTTATGTAGAGGACCATTAGCCATTGCTACATACCAAATAACAAAGCTGTGGGCCTAGTGGTTTCAGAGAAGAAGATTTTTTTAGTTTTTCCTATTGTAGGTCTATGGAGACTATCCACCCCCGGGGCGTGGCCAATTTTGACCCCGGGGACATGATTGGCACAATTTATGTAGAGGACCAATAGCCATTGCCACATACAAAATATCAAAGCTGTGGGCCCTGTGGTTTCAGAGAAGAAGATTTTTTTAGTTTTTTCCTATTGTAGGTCTATGGAGACTATCGACCCCCGGGGCGTGGCCAAATTTGACCCCAGGGGCATGATTGGCACAATTTATGTAGAGGACCATTAGCCATTGCCACATACAAAATATCAAAGCTGTGGGCCCTGTGGTTTCAGAGAAGAAGATTTTTTAATTTTTTTCCCATAGTAAGTCTATGGAGACTATCAACCCCTGGGGCGTGGCCAAATTTGACCCCAGGGGCATGAATGGCACAATTTATGTAGAGGACCATTAGCCATTGCTACATACCAAATATCAAAGCTGTGGGCCTAGTGGTTTCAGAGAAGAAGATTTTTTTAGTTTTTCCCATTGTAAGTCTATGGGACCTATCTGTTGCCATGGAAACCACAATTTTGATACAATCTGCTCCAAAACCTAATGCCATCAATCCCCCAACCCAATTATGGTTCACATTAAATTTGATCAAGATCAGCCTACTAGCTTTCCAATTGTAAGTCTATGGAAACTATCCACCCCCGGGGCGTGGCCAAATTTGACCCCAGGGGCATGGCTGGCACAATTTATGTAGAGGACCATTAGCCATTGCCACAATACCAAATATCAAAGCTGTGGGCCCTGTGGTTTCAGAGAAGAAGATTTTTTTAGTTTTTTCCTATTGTAGGTCTATGGAGACTATCGACCCCCGGGGCGTGGCCAAATTTGACCCCAGGGGCATGATTGGCACCATTTATGTAGAGGACCATTAGCCATTGCCACATACAAAATATCAAAGCTGTGGGCCCTGTGGTTTCAGAGAAGAAGATTTTTTAATTTTTTTCCCATAGTAAGTCTATGGAGACTATCAACCCCTGGGGCGTGGCCAAATTTGACCCCAGGGGCATGAATGGCACAATTTATGTAGAGGACCATTAGCCATTGCTACATACCAAATATCAAAGCTGTGGGCCTAGTGGTTTCAGAGAAGAAGATTTTTTTAGTTTTTTCCTATTGTAGGTCTATGGAGACTATCGACCCCCGGGGCGTGGCCAAATTTGACCCCAGGGGCATGATTGGCACAATTTATGTAGAGGACCATTAGCCATTGCCACATACAAAATATCAAAGCTGTGGGCCCTGTGGTTTCAGAGAAGAAGATTTTTTAATTTTTTTCCCATAGTAAGTCTATGGAGACTATCAACCCCTGGGGCGTGGCCAAATTTGACCCCAGGGGCATGAATGGCACAATTTATGTAGAGGACCATTAGCCATTGCTACATACCAAATATCAAAGCTATGGGCCTAGTGGTTTCAGAGAAGAAGATTTTTTTAGTTTTTCCAATTGTAAGTCTATGGAAACTATCCACCCCCGGGGCGTGGCCAAATTTGACCCCAGGGGCATGGCTGGCACAATTTATGTAGAGGACCATTAGCCATTGCCACATACCAAATATCAAAGCTGTGGGCCCTGTGGTTTCAGAGAAGAAGATTTTTTAATTTTTTCCCATAGTAAGTCTATGGAGACTATCGACCCCCCGGGGCGTGGCCAAATTTGACCCCAGGGGCATGAATGGCACAATTTACGTAGAGGACCATTAGCCATTGCTACATACCAAATATCAAAGCTGTGGGCCTAGTCGTTTCAGAGAAGAAGATTTTTTTAGTTTTTCCCATTGTAAGTCTATGGGACCTATCTGTTGCCATGGAAACCACAATTTTGATACAATCTGCTCCAAAACCTAATGCCATCAATCCCCCAACCCAATTATGGTTCACATTAAATTTGATCAAGATCAGCCTACTAGCTTCAGAAATATTCTTCTTTGAAATTGTGGACGGACGACGACGACGGACGACGACGGACGCCGGATGCCTGCCTATCCTATAAGCTCACCTGTGAGCCTTCGGCTCAGGTGAGCTAATAATGTTAATATGGCATTAGCAGTCCATTCTCCCAGGTTACAACCAGAAAGAACTTCATTGCAGCAAAGAAACTCCATCTTTGTAATTAGTTGTTGCAAGCCAGATGACCTCCTTGCTGAGAAAAAGCTAACCACCTTGTTCTTTACTCTAGTTGTTATATTTTTGTCGTGTTGTCATTTTCTGTCCCTCTTGGTGTCTGGATTGGGACAGGATGAGCCGCTGCATGAGGAAAATAATTTGGGGTTCCGACCAGGTCTGACACAAATCAGCCTGAACAGTCACAGAAGAAGGCTAGAAATTTGTAATTTTGGATATAAGTAGAAGAGGAATTCTACTATCCATGTTAGCAAAAACAAAGGCGCTGATCAGCAGTGCAGTTACTGCACAGCTGATCTGCGCATTTGTTTTTGCCTGTGCATCTTGTTGGTTTTCTTATGCAGCAGCTCAAATGTGTTACTCCAGAATTAAGAATGCATTTGGGACTATCATTTAGCCTGTCCATTTTGGGCTTTAAAAAGTCCTTACCTGTCCTCATCAAAGATAAGTGGGTACTCATATTTCTGTATAGGTCTGATCTTCTGTATAGCACTTTTGGTCTTTATAGGGGCTAGTGGACCCTAGAAAAAACAACAAAAACTAGAATTTGTTTTCTATGTGAAAACTGATGTCTCCCCACTTTCTACGTGCATGTCCAAAATATGCAAGCAAGAGTTATAGTTCTTGTGCATCACATATCCTGTCATTCTGTTTTATAAGTGTACCAAGTTTCATTGAAATATCTCTTATGGTTTTGAAGTTATAGAGCGGGCACGAAATTGTATGGAAAATAATCAAAGGGAAATAACTCCAAAGATATGAAAGCAAGAGTAATGATTCTAGTGCATGACACATCGTCTCATCATGCTTTATAAGTGTACCATGGTTCATTGAAAAATCTCTAATGGTTTTTTGAGTTATAGAGCAGACACAAAATTGTATGAAAAATAATCAAAGGGAAATAACTCCAAAGATATGCAAGCAAGAGTTATGGTTCTTTAGCATGACACATCATCTCAACGTGCTTTATAAGTGAACCAAGTTTCATTGAAATATCTCTTACGGTTTTCGAGTTATAGAGCGGACACAAAATTGTATGGAAAATAATCAAAGGGAAATAACTCATAAAATACTCAAGCCAGAGTTATGGTTCTTGTGCAGGACACATCGTCTGATCATGCTTAATAAGTGTATAAAGTTTTATTGAAAAGTCTTTAACGGTTTTCAAGTTGTAGAGCGGACACGAAATTGTATCGAAAATAATCAAAGGGAAATAACTCCAAAAATACTCAAGCTAGAGTTATGGTTCTTGTGCATGACACATTGTCTCATCGTGGTTTACAATTGTACCAAGTTTCATTGAAAAATCTTTAACGGTTTTCAAGTTATAGAGTGGACACATTTTGTGACGGACAGACAGACAGATGGACGGACAGACAGACGCATGGGGAAAAACAATATGTCTCCCGACCCTGAAGGGGGGAGACATAATTTTATATCAGCATCAAAATCTAGATCCTTTCAAATGGTTGATTTGGTTAAACTTCCCAGTCATCATTTTTTCAGTCATGTTGAGACAGATTCACTGCTTCCTTTGCAACAACCAGTACTATGAGGTATGAAGGTGTTTTTCTCAAGGCCACAACCTGGCGCAAATGGGATTTGAACCCCTGGATCCAGAGCCAGACACCTTAACCACCTGGTCCCAAGGTTATATAACTTTTTCATGCTCAACTCAAATGAGCTTGAAATTTCAATAGCTCATCAATACTAAAACAGCCAAATCAGGTGAAAATTCTGGCATAAATCCCATAAGACAGTAATTTAACCTGCTGATAAATGTTAAAATGCCAAATGTTAAAATGCAACAATTGTTGGCATTTAACATTTATCAGCTGGATAAATTCTAGTCTCAGCTGAGTTTTATAACCTCGGGGCCAGGCCACCATGCTCTGCAATAAACAAGAGAGTGAGGTTTTTACGGAGTTGATATATAAACAAATTCATTCATTCATAACCAACACCAATTTCAGCAACTTTGCTTTTTCTTTTCATTTAAGGATGTTCGCTGCCAATGAAAAAGTATTCAAACTTTTTTTCTAACCAGTCTTTTTTGATTCCAAAATACAACACAAGACATTTGAAAACAAAATAAATATAGGGTAGTGTGCATTTTTTCAAGCTACAGGCCGCTGAATGAGACCTCTGAGCACCATGTTTTAAATTTGGTAAAATTAATTTAATTTTTAATTCTTTGAAACATACCTGTCTTGAACAGACATACACCTAGACTGCTTTCAAAAGTCATAATATTTACGTAACGGAGACTATTTTGGACCAAAAGCATAGAAAAATTTGCAACTTGGAGTGGATGACAAAATTTTACGATTCCTTTTTCAACCCTACCCCCATACTTAAAAAGTTGGAAAAAATCAATATTTTGAAATGTGCCAAATTCATATTTGTTGATTCAAACTTTTTCTTGTATTTTCACACAACATAGAACTTGGTAATAATGTTCGAATAAAAGAAAGAAATATATAGGGTAGTGAGCATATAAGAGAGAACCAACAACTTGAAAATCGCCATTTTCAGCCTTTCTTCGGCTGTTTTGTTTCTAAAAGCCCATTTCATAAAACCACCTAAAATTTTAAAACCAGCACACTAAAGACACAAAGACTGACTTAGAAGACCATGTACACATATACTGCTGCTAAAATAAACATCGAACTAGTGCAATTAATTTTAAGATGTGTAATATTCAAGTTTAATCTACCCTACCCCCTAAATTTTACTGACAACTAAAATTTTCTGAAAAGTTGCAGAAAATGGGGTGAAAAAATGAAGTTTCTTAGATTGACAATTTTCATGGCTCATTCAATGCATATCATCAATATGTATCCAAATATAAAATATTAGGAAAATATCTGCAACCGTTTACGAGATATTCAAGAAAAGAAAACCCGGAAGTTCCGAAATGTCAAATGTTAGCAGCGAACATCCTTAAGTAAGTCAACATTAACAAATCAATGGCAAAATAAAATAACACTAACCTCAGTAATATCATATGGTAATGTCGGTGTTCCAGCTTTTTCCTCTGATGTTGGGAATGTGAATGGTCTGTGTTGACTGAAGAATCCTATAAACCTTCCTCTTCTACCCCACCACACCCTGTAGGGAAAAAATAATACACTGGTTATCAAAATGTTCCTTCAACTTTTGTAAATTCAACAATTTGCAGTCATCAAGCTAAAAATCTGAGAAGGAGACTTTGTTTTAGTTTCATGGATAGTACAATACCTCTTCTTCTTTTTGAGTTTGAAATTTCAACCTTCTAGCCTCTTTTTGTGCCTGTACAGGTCCGTTTGTGTGGGACCTGGTGGAAAAATCTGAAAACTGGTTTCCTGGTATCACAGCTCATTTTACTGTTGTTTACTTGTCCACATACCTTGCTGATCCATCCGTAGAACCAGATAGAATTGCTTTAAGCGAGTCGACAAATGTAAGGGAGACAACCTTGGTGAGATGAGCACGCCAACAGATCACCTGTTTGACCAGATCCGGTTCCTCTGATGTAGGGTTCCGTAAAAACTTTCCAACATCCCACAGTGTTAGATAACCCTCTGTAAAACATGAAAAAATAGATTGGAAGGAGTCAGATATTAAAGGGAGTCAGGTAATGAAGGGAGCCAGATAATGAAGGAGTCAGGTATTGGAGGGAATCAGATAATGAAGGAGTCAGATATTGATGGGAGTCAGATCAATTAGAATTTCATTACAGATCTAAATTTCGAGCATGTTAAAATACTTGCTAAGCTGGGATGTACATGAAAAGACGTTTTTACCATCAGTCAGATGTAAATTGCCTCTTTAATAGTTCTCTAAACTGATCTAAGCTGACCTTCTGTGTATGGCACTGCTAATATGCCATGTATGTGAAAACATGTTATCAGTTTTTTGCACCATTCCGACACACTTACATAGCTACTGTCAATGAGATACAAAATATTTATAACACAACTTACTATGGTCACCAGTCACTATGATGTTACAGTCGGCATCATGACATACTGCTGTGACGGCTGTGCCTTGACGTCTTGTTATAGCTGTTATTTCACGTAATACATGGCCCTGAAACAATTGTTTTACAAAGGTTTATCTGTCTAAAACATCTCCTCATGAGCTAAAGCAATTATCATGTTTTCTTATTTCTTTTTCTGTTTTGTTTATATGCTCCTATTCAGGATGGCACCATTGTTTTCCGCGTACTGAACCAGCACTTTGCTCAAAGAAACTACAAGGTGGAAGCAGTTTTCAAACTCTCAAACTCTCGATCTTACACACACACAACCAGTAGGCAACCATGTTCCCCAATTATCTGTTCTGTCCCAGCAGGCACATGACGTCAGAATGACGTCAGATCGATGTCGATGCGACGTCATGACGTCGCATCGACATTGATATGACGTCATTTTGACGTCACATGCCTAATGGGGGCAGTTCAAGTACTTGAAAGCATAAACCTCTTATGCAATGAGGAGTCAAAACTATTCTTTAAAATGAGGTGTCAAAACTCCATTCGTTCCTTAAAGTGTTATACCATTGTAGCCTCATTATGAGCTATATATAATATACCTCCATGGTCCAGAATCTGATATAGCTATCCTGATGTACAGTAACTATAACAGGGGCGTACGTCTCTACGATATATTTAGCCGCGTCTTCTCGCTCCCGTACCAAGTCAGGATCTTCTTCACTTTCTTCATGAAAACTTTTCTCATCATCTTTTTTCTCTTCATCATCTTCAGATTTTTCTGTGAACAAACATTAGAGCCGCCTCGTGGGAAAACCAACAATGTGGTTTCCGAACAGTCGACACAAACCGACCTGTACAAGCACAGAAAAAAGCTAGAAGCTTGAAATTTTGGATTTAAGTAGAAGAGGAATTGTACTATCCCAGTAGCAAAAACAAAGGCGCTGATCAGCTTCGCGGTCACCGCGAAGCTGATCTGCGCCTTTGTTTTCGCATATGCAGATTGTTGGTTTTCTCACGAGGTGGCTCATTAAGCTGCAATGGATCGTCTTGACCTTGAAACAGTGCTGCTGAACAGTGCCTCTGTATTCAGACTTACACCTTTAAATATGACACCTACAACTGAGGATATTTCAAGGAAAGGAAGTTTATATATGAGCCACCTCGTGGGAAAACCAACAATGTGGTTTTCGAACAGGTCCGACACAAACTGGCCTGTACAGTCACAGAAAAGAGCTAGAAGCTTGAAATTTTGGAGTTAAGTAGAGGAGGAATTGTACTATCCGAGTAGCGAAAACAAAGGCGCTGATCAGCTTCGCGGTTAACGCGAAGCTGATCTGCGCCTTTGTTTTCGCCTATGCAGATTGTTGGTTTTCCAATGGGGCGGCTCATATTATTTACTGCTATTTTAACTTAATGACAAAAAAAAACCTCAAGGGACTTATTTATGCATTCTTGTATTTTGGTGTTCTGTGGTAATACTTGTTATAGGAAACTGGAGAACCTAGGGAAAACTAACAATCTTGGACAGGCAACCATTACCCTGCTACATACACCCAGATTAGAACTCATATTACATGGGTCCAATCTGACCTCGCCCTTAATTGGCTGCAATTCAATAACGAGAATAGGTTTGATCTAACAGAAGCTTCCTTGTTCAATAATGAAGCATCAATTTACCATCTTCGATTTTTTATCAAATTTTTAAGGAAGTAATTTACCGTATTTGTTTTAATTAGTGCACATGTTCCAATAAGCGCACACCCCAGACATTTCCGATAAACGTGTGCATAAGCACACACTGTACAAATAGTATATTGTTATTTTACACCAATTCTGTACATTCATACAGCTTTAGACGCATTAAACCGTAACTACGAATGATCTAAAACTACTTTTGCAACAATTAGAACACTTAAATGACATCACCATTGCTAAATTTGACATGGTTATTTCAGCATTTTGATGTGTTCTTTTCGTTAGAATGATATTTTGCTACCTTAACTTTTAGTTATTTTGAAAAGTTAAGCGCACTGTGCGCTAATTAGAATGAATACGGTAGGTGTATTTACCATCATCTTTGACTTCTTTTTCTGATTTTTCACTCTCCTTATCTTTATCATCCTGTAGAAATAGACATGAAATATTGAAATTTATATTCTAATGGGGCTTTTTCTGATAGACTTTATAAGAAATGAGCCGCCTCATGAGAAATCCAACAATCTGCATATGCAAAAACAAAGACGCAGATCAGCTTGGCGGTATCCGCGAAGCTGATCAGCGCCTCTGTTTTCGCTGCTCGGATAGTACAATTCCTCTACTTTCTAAATCCAAAATTTCCAGTCTCTAGCTATCTTCTGTGATAGTACAGCCCGGTTTGTGTTGGACCTGTTCAGAAACCACATTGTTGGTTTTCCCACGAGGCGGCTCAAATGTCATCTTTATTATTGGATCTACACTCCATTGAGCTGTACAGTTCTTCTTGTTTTTTCCAGCCTCCAATATTTACCCTTCATGCTGTTTGACACTAATATGGTTCAACATGCCAGGTTAAAATCCAATTCAGAGTTTATAATAGTGATGGGAATCGGCTGGATTTTCATAATCGATCATCGGTTCATAGCGAGTGACAAATAATCGAATCGAAATCGGTTCACTAGTTTATATAATAACACTATGTAGCTTAACAGCGTTAAGCTTTTATCTTTCAACCTTAAGTTGTTTACCTGTACAGTTTTGTTTTGACATCTTTATGTATTTATGTAAAACACTGATGAAAATAAAACTGATAAAACCAGTTTGTTTCATTAATTTTAACCATTTTACTTGTAAATTTGTGATGCTCACTCTGAGATAATGTTAAATCTGTCAGCCTTTTGCCTCAGTGGATGGATGTACAGCAGGTTGCTGTGCCATTTGTCATTCTTTAAATTTAAAGCCATGCCAGTTAAAGCTAGCCTAAAGACCAAATAATTTTGATCAAGCAAATATGATGCAAATTGGGCGTGTTGATACAGCAAACAAAATCACAATTTACTCAATGCTTTATATTATCCACTTTTATAAATTGACCATTTAAATCAGAAAAACATGATATGTAGCTCTAATGTCTAAATGCATCATCATGGTTTTAACCTTTTAGTGGAAATGAAAGCGAAAACACTTGGGCTATTTTTAGTACTTTCTGTATTTCGATTAATCAAAATTTTTGGATTTCAGATCGATTAATCGAAATCTGGCTAAAATCGATCGATTTTCGATTTCTTTCGATCATCGGCCCATCACTAGTTTATAAGATACCTGTGTTGGTGTTTTCTTGGCAGCCGAGGGTGTCCCTGTGTCACTCCTGTGTGTTGTACTGCCTTTCTCTACTTCAACCTCTTCATCCTTCATACTGTCTAATACTGACATGTGCTTCCTGTAATGTACATTAAGACGTGTTTCATTGTGGAATGAACATACTTTTTGCACATATTAAAAATGTTTGGATAGGCTCAGCTGCTTATCAGCACCAGTCATATGTTTTTACTACAAAGAAATTACAGTAAAGTTCCTACAAAGCCTCTTCTTTCTAAAGTAAGAATAGAGGGACCAGGAATCGATGCAATTAAATTTAAAGTCCCAACATAGACACCAGGTGGGAAAAAATACATAGAACATAACAAAACATTTTTCCGACAACACACATGAAGAGCAGAATGACTAGCTTTTTCCCAACAAGGTAGCCATCCGGCTAAGTTTCAACCGAACCGAAAGGCAACAAGCACGACAGAGAGGTAGGCACAATAAACAGTAGTGTAATGAAAATAAACCACTTTTCCTGGGACATCAACTCACACCCATTACCATTTTTACGGAGGACAATGCCGAAAAACATTTTTCCTGAGGACGACGATTTTATAAAGAAAGAAAATTAAATAAAAACAAACATAGTGTTCAACTGGTGAACACAAACCTACAATTTGAAGCCTCTTGGACTAGACATCTCCAGAGGCTGTACAGTCTGGTCCCGAGGTTATAATATATTTTCATGCTCAACTTAGCTGAGCATGAAACTTAAATTGCTCATAAATCCTGAAATTGCCCAAATTAATTGAAATTTTGGGTTTAGACCATCAAACACAGTAATTTATCCTGTTAATAAATGTTAAAATGCCAACAAAACTGCCAACAATTGTTGGCATTTTAACATTTATGAGCAGGATGAATTTTAGTCTCAGCTGAGCATGAAAAAAGTTTTATAGCCTGATGAGGTGGCTCACATTGTATGAAGCGCAACTAACTTTTTATGCTCATTATTTCAGCCACCTCCTCTTAAATAAAAATTATACCAAACAACAACCATCGTATTTTTTCTCATAGGCCCAAAGATTTTCAAATAAAAAGGACCACAAGATCATATCCTGATATATTTATTGAATCACTTACTTGATAAAGGCTGGATCTAGTTTGCGTGTTTTGTGCACCAATATCTGCATAGAGTGAACTCTTTTCTCTCCAGATTTATTAAACCTGTGCTGATTACGAGAGTTGGGAGGTCTGTCTGTATCTGCTGGTAACTCAAACCTGTTGAACAGAGACAAAATTAAGTGGGTGACATGGTGACATGAACTCTTCATGGTAAAATTCAATGACATCCTGGGCCCAGTTGTTCAAAATTAATGATGTTGTTAGTTAACGATTCGTTAAAATTTCAAATGGCAATATTGCAAATACACTGTTATTTTTTGTTGATAAAATGTGAAAATCCTAAATTGCATTGCATTGCAAAGGATTCTCACGTTTTCAAAAAAAATAATAGTGTATTTGCTTATGCAGTCGGCATTTACTTAACCAGATGATGTTAAGCTAAACTGGCCCCTGTACTATAAGAATCTTGCATGACAAATCTGTCCTGAGGGTCACTTTGGCACCACAAGACTTGCATGATAAATATCTCCCATATTTAAATAGAACATTTTTTGATGTTGTTGTGATGTGTGCACTTGCCTTCAAAGTTATTTATGACGTATGTACAAACAATATTGAACAGAACTACTTAGTCACAGTGTCAGACAACCAGGGGTAGATCAGTATCTCTGATCGTGATCAAAACCTTAGATATACTGATATTTTCTTGTTTGCAAGAATTATTATTATTATTATGTAGAAATTTTTTTATATGACCTTTCAATTTGTCATCAATCACTTACACTTTCTCGGCTAGTGACTTCTCAATGTCCCATTGAATAATACTGCCGTCTGCACAGCCTGTCAGTAACATATTGTCTCCAAATGTTAACATACAGGTCACCTCGTGGTTGTTCAATAAACATTCCTGCAATAGAACATTAAACATTCCTGCAATAGAACATTTAAGATACTTATGGAAAACGAGATAAAACATACAGAAGTTTAGATTAACTACAAAACAATTTTTATTATGTATTCAATAGTTTGGGACGATGTGTTGGAACATTTTGCTTCACAAGAACTTAAGTTTACCTACTAAAGAATTTTCAAGTCCAGACTAGGTACTCTTAGGAAATCCCTGAAATGGCTTGATTAGAAAAAAAAAACACTCACCTTTTTAAAGATATTTGACATTTGAGCATTAGACATTCCTCTCTCGACCCCTGACCTCTGTGGTTCTCCCCCAGCCCCTATGTCTGGAAGGGGCTGCTGGGGGTTGAAAGGGTCATGAGAGGGTGAACGACTGATGGTGACCTCTTGACTGTAGTAGTAGATGTCGTTGAATTCTCTAATGGCGGGAAGATCATAATTCTCATTGGTGTCCTAAAAAAATAAAAGAGTAAAATTTCAACAAAGAAACATAGAGCTATGTTACTTGGTATTTTAAAGAGGTTAAGATATGAACATTATGTTGCTCTTGGGATAAAAGTTTAGATCCCATCAAAAGCTATGGTCATTCAAAGACAAAACCATGGTTACTGACTCATCCAAAAGACTGGAGAAGCTGACATTTGGACCCATGTCCCCTAGTTTATACTACAAGTTATACTATCAGATTACGATGGAGGATACTAACTGCTGATAACATGGTCAAACACCCTGGTATTCATTTTTGAAAGAAATCTGCAAAACTTGGCAGTGAATGTACAGTAACAACTTAGAGGGAGAATGGGGCAACTAAGTCTGCATTTCACTCCTGACAGGCTAATGAGCGAAGTTCAGTCGCCCGTGTTTCGAACCCAACGAGCAACTAAGTGGTCTTTTTTTTATTTTAGGCCAGTACTTGCAGTAAATCATTAGCAGTAGTAGATTGTACACATTAGTGAGCTAAACAACAAAAGCACCCATAAAACAGTCCGAATAATACCAGCTATCTGTCCAGTTGAACAATAAATCACCAAACACCTGACTTACTAAGAGTATTCTTATTTTGTTATTCCATCCCGAGGCTATAATGACCCTGTCTTCCTCTAGCTTAGAGTAGACCAGGCCAGTAATACTGAGATCCTCATCAGATTGACGACCTTTCTTCTCCTTAATACACTGACCAGCTCCAAAATCCCAGATCTTGATAGAACCTGAATAAAAGAATAACTATATGATAAGCTCTCACACAAGCCATTGACTATTGGTTTCAGAGAAGATGATTTTTGATGGGTTTTTACCATATATGGGCATGGCGGCC
The DNA here is from genome assembly GCA_964017185.1 of Rugalucina vietnamica. Taxonomy (NCBI): domain Eukaryota; kingdom Metazoa; phylum Mollusca; class Bivalvia; order Lucinida; family Lucinidae; genus Rugalucina; species Rugalucina vietnamica. The sequence goes on from OZ024872.1 coordinate 4,393,439, forward strand.
ATCTTGGTCATGTGACCTAGATTATTTATATACACATTGATTCCCCCATTCTATAGATGCTTCACTTAAAATTTGGCTTTGTTTGGCCAAGCGGTTTCAGAGGAGAAGACGTTTGAATATTATGGAAATATACATGTATACTGCCCATTTCCTGCAAGACTTTCACTTTAAATGACATTTTAAAAGTTTTCCCCATTCAAATGCATTGGTGACCTATGTTGACCTTCCCGTAAAATAGGTCAAGGTCATCACAGGGTCATGATTTATATACACATTGTAGTGCTTGAGCCATCGATGCTTCGTGCCAAGTTTCGTTGAAATCGGTCAACCGGTTCTGGAGAAGAAGATTTTTGAACGGTTTTTACCATATATGGGCATGGCGGCCATCTTGGTCATGTGACCTGGATTTTTTATATACATATTTGTTACCCCTTCCTATTGATGCTTCACATAAAATTTCGCTTTGATTGGCCAAGCGGTTTCAGAGGAGAAGATGTTTGAATATTATGGAGATATACATGTATATTGCCCCGGGGTGGGGGCGGATGAGCCCCTGGTGCCCAATTTTTTTCAGAATCATTAATATTCAGTCCTACTGCTCATTTTCTGCAAGATTTTTCCTTTAAATGACAATTTAACAATTTTTCCCATTCAAATGCATTCGCGACCTATGTTGACCTTGCCGTAAAATAGGTCAAGGTCATCATAGGGTCATGATTTATATACACATTGTAGTGCTTGAGCCATTAATGCTTCATGCCAAGTTTGGTTGAAATCGGTCCAGTGGTTCCGGAGAAGAAGATTTTTGAAGGGTTTTTACCATATATGGGCATGGCGGCCATCTTGGTCATGTGACCTGGATTATTTATATATACATTGGTTCCCCCTTCCCATAGATGCTTCATGTAAAATTTGGCTTTGATTGGCCAAGCGGTTTCAGAGGAGAAGATCTTTGAAAATGGTGGACGACGGACGGACGGACGACGGACGGACGGACGGACGACGGAGCATGGGTATACTATAAGCTCACCTTGTGAGCCTGACGGCTCAGGTGAGCTAAAAAGAATAACTATATGATAAGCTCTCACACAAGCCATTGACTGGCAGCCATTCTTCTCCTCTTAGCTGGCTCTGAAATTCCAGGGGCCAGTTGTTCAAAACTTCATTAGCTTAACGTCATCGTTAAGACCTCAACTCATTAAGTAAATGCCGACTACATTAGCAAATACAGCGTTATTTTTTGTTGAAAAAATGTGAGAATCCTTTGCAATGCAAAGGATTCTCACATTTTATCAACAAAAAATAACAGTGCATTTGTAATATTCATGTTTGAAATTTTGACGAATCGTTAACTGATGTCGTTAATTTTGAACAACTGGGCTTTATAGAACCTGAGTACACAATAAAACCGTCATAAGCTACAAGTAGTAATACTCAAATCTTTGTAGGATAGACAACATCCCTTTTATTCCGTTATAAACTGGCCAGTTCCAAAGTCCCACGTCTTTATTGAACATGAATCAAAGAAAAGATCCATTAATGGATTTGAGGCAAGCCTGTAGTACTAAGATCTTCATGAAACAGAAAAGAAAATTTAAAACTAACCATCAAAAGCCCCTGTGGCCAGCCTGTACCCTGATGAGTCCAGGGTGACTGCGGTAACCTCTATATTAGGCCCGTGAGCATCTGTAATGGTGTAGACCAGCTTCCCTGACTCCATCTCCCAAACCTTCAGGACAGATTCCGTACACATTGTGACCACCTGACCAAGGTCACGGTTGTATAACAACTGGAAAATAATACATTGACAAAATCAAAGCTTATTTCAATGTTTTTGTTGGTTTAGGGTGATTCAAGGGACCAGTTTCATGTTTGCTTTTATTCCATTCGGAAGAGTTGTGTTTTACACTTTAATCAGAAGACCTCAAAAAACTAAACAATCAGATTGCATTTTTGCCAAAACAATTTGGAAAGGAGTCATTGTCAAAGGAAGCAACAATTTCATGATTCATTTTTTCTTTTTATATTGAGATTTCTGGCCTGTCAGCATGAAAGTGTAAAACGGTCTTAACATCATAACTTTCAGGAACTGTCAGGGGGTATCAAATAAATGTCATCAACTAACCTGGCTCATGGGTCTGTCATGTGTATGTGGCACCTGCATGGTATCCTGGACGGCCCTGGTGAGGGGCCAGGAATCTATAACACTGGACCCCGTGAGGAGCCTCTTACATTATATCTTACCTGGCTCATGGGTCTGTCATGTGTATGTGGCACCTGCATGGTATCCTGAACTGCCCTGGTGAGGGGCCAGGAATCTATAACACTGGACCCCGTGAGTAGCCTCTTACATTATATCTTACCTGGCTCATGGGTCTGTCATGAGTATGTGGCACCTGCATGGTATCCTGTACTGCCCTGGTGAGGGGCCAAGTCAATCTATAACACTAGACCCGGTGAGTAGCCTCTTACATTATGTCTTACCTGGCTCATGGGTCTGTCGTGTGTATGCGGGACCTGCATGGTGTCTTGGACTGCACGGGTGAGGGGCCAGGAGTCTATAACACTGGACCCTGTGAGGAGCCTCTCATGTTTATTGTCAAACAACATGGAGTATATTCTCTTTTCTCCTGGTCTCTCCTCATTATCTGTGAATACCTGCGAAATAGATAAGGAATTAAACCTAATTGAGCCTGTGCAAGAGAAAACCAACAATTTGGGGTTCCGACCAGGTCTGACACAAACCAGGCTGTACAGTCACAGAAGCAGGCTAGAAGCTTGAAATTTTGGAAGAGGAAGAGTACTATCCGTGTAGCGAAAACAAAGTCGCTGATCAGCTTCGCGGTAACCGCGAAGCTGATCTGCGTCTTTGTTTTCGCCTATGCAAATTGTTGGTTTTCTCATGCAGTGGCTCAATTATTTAAGTAATTGCTGAAAGAGTAGAAACCTGGACAAAACTGCCATTCTGTTTGGATCTACTACAATGATGAGTGGCATCCTTATCTTGAAAATCTCATTTGGGGAGAAATAACATCAAATATATGTTATGAAATAATGCTTTTAAGCCCCCACCTCTTAGGATTCACCCTAAAGCAAAATCCATACATACCTCCCAATGATTTTATTAAAGATCTATCCCCTAAATCTGACAACTCTTGCTCCTTAAGGATCTTCGCTGCCAATGAAAAAGTATTCAAACTTTTTTTCTAACCACTCTTTTTTGATTCCAAAATACAACACAAGACATTTGAAAACAAAATAAATATAGGGTAGTGTGCATTTTTTCAAGCTACAGGCCTCTGAATGAGACCTCTGAGCACCATGTTTTAAATTTGGTAAAATTAATTTAATTTTTAATTCTTTGAAACATACCTGTCTTGAACAAAAATACACTTAGAATGCTTTCAAAAGTCATAATATTTGTGTAACGCAGACTATTTTGGACCAAAAGCATAGAAAAATTTGCATTTTGAAGTGGATGACAAAATTTTACGATTCCATTTCCAACCCTACCCCCATACTTGAAAAGTCAGAAAAAAATCAATATTTTGAAATGTGCCAAACCCATATTTGTTGATTCAAACTTTTTCTTGTATTTTCACACAACATAGTACATGGTAATGTTGTTCGAATAAAAGAAAGAAATATATAGGGTACTGAGCATATAAGAGAGAGCCAGCAACTTGAAAATCGCCATTTTCAGCCTTTTCTCGGCTGTTTTGTTTCTAAAAGTCCATTTCATAAAACAACCTAAAATTTTAAAACCAGCACGCCAAAGACACAACGAATGACTTAGAATACCATGTACACATATACTGTTGCTAAAATTAACATCGAACTAGTGCAATTAATTTGAAGATGTGTAATATTCAAGTTTAATCTACCCTACCCCCTAAATTTTACTGTCAACTAAAATTTTCTGAAAAGTTGCAGAAAATGGGGTGAAAAAATGAAGTTTCTTAGATTGACAATTTTCATGGCTCATTCAATGCATATCATCAATATGTATCCAAATATAAAATATTAGGAAAATATCTGCAACCGTTTACGAGATATTCAAGAAAAGAAAAACCGGAAGTTCCGAAATGTCAAATGTTAGCAGCGAACATCCTTAAGTCATAAGAAGGAATTCACTTTTCTTTATAAAACATTTAAAATGAATTTATACCTCTTAAATTGAAAATGGATTTTTTTCTAGTGGAAAAGATTACTCGCACATAGAGTTGGGTTAAACTAACCTGAAGACTAGTAAGTGTGTGTATATCCCAGACCCTGAATACTCTGGCTGTGGACAGACTGATAATGTGCTGGTCTCTTTCATTGCAACAGATGTCAACTATGGTAAACAGGTGACCTAGCAGTTTACCTGTGAAAAGAAGATGCAGATATTCAAGCAAGCTTACCAATTAATTTACTTAGCTCTGGTGCAATTGAAAGGTGTAACCCCATGACATAACAAATATCATGGCATTTGAAAACACACTCAACCTTAACATCTGCTCAAGCTGATCCAAGTCTTCCTTGTTAACTCTACAGTATGGAACATAAGCTTTCTTCAGAGCCAGGTCGATTTGAATTATACTTTGTGCAAATGCAACAAAGTTGGTTTATTAAATATTAACAGTGCATTCCATATTCCATTGTTTGTGACAGTGGCAAGAATAATTTGAGAGAGATTTTTGTAGCATGAACACACTTGAATTTTTTTTTTTTTTTTTTTTTTTTTTGCTTTTTTTTAACATACACATGTACCTGTGGGCCTAGAGAATATATGTGGATGCCAGACTCGTATAACTTTATCAACCCCTCCAGTGGCAATAATGTTGGCTTTGGCACAGTAATCAAACGCATTCACACCTTTTGGAACAGAAAAACCCCGCAACTCCCTGAAATAGATTTAATGGAGAGTATTGAATCTGAAAAAATTGAAGACTACATGTGCACCTTTGGGACATAAATTAATAGGCTAATATTAGTATATTATCAGTATATATTCAAGGGTTGAAATTCAGATTTTTAGCTTTCATGGATGATTAACATTAGCAGCTGTTTTAATACACTCAAGAAGCTCTCGAGACTTACATGATCATACATATGCTAAGATTATACATATTATGTGTTAAGATTAAGACTCTCCTCAATTACATGTCATTATTTCCACTCACCCATTATCGTAAATTCTGTCAATTTCTTCTAGAACAAAGGAACTTTTACTGCTGGGAGAACAGGACGCAAAACAATGTAACTCAGGAAAATATTTGATCTGAAAGACAAAACAATAATTGAGCCGCGTCATGAGAAAACCGGATTTTTGCCTATGCGAAAACAAAGGCGCAGCGCCTTTGTTTTCGCTGCACGGATAGTACAATTTCTCCTCTACTTAAAGACAAAATTTAAAGATTCTGGCTTTCTTCTGTGATTGTACAGGCCGGTTTGTGTCAGACCTGGTCGGAAACCCCGAAGACTGGTTTTCTCGCGTCGCGGCTCAATTTAGGAATAAGGTGTACAATCGGAAACTGAGAAATCAAAACAGCATTCCACTTTCAAAAATATTTTAGAGTTGATGTTTCTTTGTTTTTGGTTGATGCTAGCCAGATGACTACTTTGCTGGGAAAGAGCTGGTCATGCATGGTGTATTATTGTTGGTAGAGTTTTAAAATAATATTTCTTTCCAGCCTGGCATCCCGTTTAGATTTAAATCGGTCAATTCCTGGACCTTCAATTGTTACTTAAAGTGATGTTTTTTATTGATATAATTTACTTAAAGAAGGAGGTTTAGAAAATCTAAACACTAACAATGTATTTCAAAAGCATTTAAGTGTGTAATACTGCTCTCCCATATACCGAATTTCCCTTGCAAATGCCCTTCCAAATGCAATTTTGAGCAAATTCGCATCAATCGCTAGAAATTCGGAAGCATTCGGTAGTATTTGTAAGCATTCGGTGAAAATTTCGAGTTGTTGCGAAAATTAGGAACATGCTCCTAAAATTCGCAAGGAAATCATATTCTTAACATATTCGTAAAGAATTCGTAAACGATTCGGATTGATTGCAAGACATTGGTAACATTCGCAAGCCATTTGCAAGGATTCGGTAGCATTAAATTCTACTGAGTTTTGATGTCCGTAAAGAATCGCTAGTGAATCGCAACATTTTCACATTCAAGACTCAGTTTTTAGCATAGTTTATTTATTCTGGCCCTATCCTTCAAATAAAGACCATTATTTATGGTGTTTAGCTTTAAGCTATTCATCAATGTATGACAGACAAACGAAAGTCCCGTGAAATTTCTGTTTGCCCAGTAAAATTGTCTTTTTATTGTGTAAATCGCAATCTGAGAGAAACAACAAGTGGTGTGTGTCTCAAGAGAAGACTTGGATCAATAATGACATATTTTTTCCATGCCCCTTCGCATTGTGGGTGATATCGTTTTACACTGATATTATTGGCTACAATGTTTGCAAATGAGTAAAAAATGAAAAGAATTCGGCAAGCATTCGCTACACATTCGCTTCATTTGTAAGACGTTCGTATTATTTGTAACAGCATTTGTAAGCGTTCGGAACATTCGTAAGTCATTTTCAAGAATTCGATAGTGTGGATGCTAATCAATCGCAACATTCTTAAGACATTTGTAAGGATCCGCAAGCATTCTTAACGCTTTCGCAAAGACATCGTTTTGTACAAGCCCCGCCCCGTCCATTCGCATCATATTCGGTAATTTCAGCGCGAATTTCAAATTTTAGCATTCGCAAGGAATATTCGGTATATGGGAGAGCAGCATAAAAAATAGGTTTGTTAATGCTCACCTTAAGAACCCAGTCATCATGAACTTTTCTTCTCACCATTGGTCTGCAACAGTAATATTTGCACCTATCTATCTTCTGATACTAAGTCGATCAATTTCTGATCATTATTACTGCATAAAAGACTTGATATTGAGAGAGGGTATTTGTCAAAAGACATCTAAATTGGGCTTTGCAGGGCTATAAAATTTCTTCTCCAAAAGGATTCACAAAATATTTCAGTTTCGTTACTTGAAATCTTGGTTAACTCCAGATATTTTTGACATTCTACAAATAGTGTTGAGCAATGCTTAAAGTCCTTTGATCAAATGGGACATTTTTGATAAAAATACATGTATTTTTTTGCTTTCAAGTTTGACAAAGAATGTGTGTTTATATCATCTTAATATATTTCATTAAGCAAAACAGGTGCATCAACTTACACATTAAGTTTGGCAGGTTCTATGACATGTAAGATATTCTGATCTTTCACCGGCTTCTTTTCTCCACCTTTAGAATTCTTCATTGTGAGATCTTTGGCCGCTATGGTGAGGAGGTTCATGTACCCCTGGTCATCGCCAAACAGTATCCGGTCCTCATGGATAGCCCCAGGCTTTGGCACACTGATCATACACTGTGGGGCATGCTCAAATGGTTTGATGGCAAATACATGCTGAAAATAACAGTACATGACATCCTTTAGGCTTTAGTGCTAGCACTTCAAATAACATACACAATGGTAGAGCAAGCACAGTCCAAGCCAGCCAAGACTTAAACAACCATATAGTTTTAACAATAAACTACATTTTGGCTCTGTCCTCACAAAATGATTCCTCTTAATGGCTGAAGTCTCAAAGTGTGTTTTCTTGTTTGTCTTTAATGCTATTGCAACTTAATGGTTTTCTAAGAGCCTGGTTATGTACATGTATTTTCACACTCTCAGACACTATCAACCTACCTGGTTTTTACCCTTGGATCTGTTGTCCCAGATAATACATGTAATCTCTCTGTACAGCAGGAGGCTTGTCTTATACTGGGTAGGTAGTCACACCCTGTCACCCAGGCAGCTTCCTGGGGGTGGGGTGGGGGGAGACACCCTTAGACACTATTTACCTACCTGGTTTTTACCCTTGGATCTGTTGTCCCAGATAATAATACTTCTCTCTGTACAGCAGGAGGCTTGTCTTATACTGGGTAGGTAGTCATAACCTGTCACCCAGGCTGCTTCCTAGGGGTGGGGGCTGGGGGTGGGGTGGGGGTAGACACCCTCAGACACTATCGACCTACCTAGTTTTTACCCTTGGATCTGTTGTCCCAGATAATACATGTAATATGTCTCTCTGTACAGCAGGAGGCTTGTCTTATACTGGGTAGGTAGTCACACCCTGTCACCCAGGCAGCTTCCTGGGGGTGGGGTGGGGGGAGACACCCTTAGACACTATTTACCTACCTGGTTTTTACCCTTGGATCTGTTGTCCCAGATAATAATACTTCTCTCTGTACAGCAGGAGGCTTGTCTTATACTGGGTAGGTAGTCACAACCTGTCACCCAGGCTGCTTCCTAGGAGTGGGGGCTGGGGGTGGGGTGGGGGTAGACACCCTTAGACACTATCTACCTACCTGGTTTTTGCCCTTGGATCTACTGTCCCAGATAATTTTACTTCTCTCTGTTATATACTGGGTAGGTAGTCACAACCATCCCCCAGACAGCTTCCTAGGGGTGGGGGATGGGGGTGGGGTGGGGTTAGACACCCTCAGACACTATCTACCTACCTGGTTTTTGCCCTTCAATCTGTTGTCCCAGATAATAATACTTCTCTCTGTACAGCAGGAGGCCCGTCTTATACTGGGTAGGTAGTCACAACCCATCACCCAGGCTGCTTCCTGGGGGTCGGGGTAGAGGATGGGGGAGACCATATATACCTACATGTACCTGGTTTTTACCCTTGGATCTGTTGTCCCAGATAATAATACTTCTCTCTGTACAACAGGAGGCTCATCTTATACTTGGTAGGTAGTCACAACCTGTCACCCAGGCTGTTTCCTGGGGGTGGTGATGGGGGTGGGGGGACACCCTCAGACACTATTTACCTACCTGGTTTTTACCCTTGGATCTGTTGTCCCAAATAATAATACTTCTCTCTGTACAGCAGGAGGCTCGTCTTATACTTGGTAGGTAGTCACAGCCTGTCACCCAGGCGGCTTCCTGAGGGAAGAAAAAAGATAAAACACGAATAGACCAGAGGACCATGGGTCCTGAAATGCTCACCTGACCTGCAGTCAGTTGACCCCTGTGTAAAATAGGTCAAGGTCATCAAAGGTCATAATTCATATATAAACTTCTGTTCCTCCTTCACAAGGAAACTACCATGTTTGGCTTTGATATGCCAAGTGGTTTCAGAGAAGATGCTTCAGTTTGTTCTTTCTCTTGAAAGGTTCATATGCTTGATTTACATGCAATTTACTCATGTAAGAAAGCCATAAGGGTTTGTAAGATACATAGTAAGATAATACCATAAGCAAAATCTTTTCGGTTATTGGTAAAGGTGAGAAGAATGTCTTTCCGTTTAGAATTGGAAATCCATACATTCTTACAAGTCTGTGGCTCTATTAAAGTCACCCTAAATCATCAATATCCCATTAAATTAAAGTTGGTATTTAATATAGGCTATCATGAAATTTGATCTAGAATTGATCTTAAATTTTCATAACTGTAAATACAAAGTGACACTAAAAATGGCTGAAGATATAAAGCAAACATGGAAAAATCAACCTGGTTATAATAAACTGTCAATCAAAAAGCACTAAGTATTTAAGGTTAGAAAAGCAAACCAGTCATTATCAGCCACTTAAACATCTTAAAGTATCATGGAAATATTTGAAAAGTCTCATTTCCACAGTACTTCTACACTCATTCATTTCCGAGGCCCCTCCAGGGGGGGTCTTTGCTCCCTGCTCCCTGAAAGAAAAATGACCTTTCTCCCCAGCTCCCTAAAATGTTTTTCCATAGCCTCCTGCTCCCTAAAATTCCGCTTTCTCCCCAAATCCCTGAAAATAAATGACCCTTCTCCCCAAATCCCTGAAAATAAATAGCCCTTCTCCCTGAATCCCCAAAACCCCTGGGAGGGCCTCATATCCCAATAGCAGCAAAAACTCCAATCTTTACAACACTTCAACCTCATTATAACGTGTGTCATAGTGCGGTTTTCAATATAACATGGCCATGTCATGCCTCCGAAGTTGATTATTTTACTTTATGTCAATAAAAAGTAGCCTCATTATATCACTGTTTACTTATAACAGGGTCTGTTTCTATGGACCCCAAAGATAGCTTCATACTAAGGTTGGCATGTACGTGTATAAGTATTTTATGGATGTCTGCAAAGCGTAATATGTCACTTGCTGCAGACTAATCCAGTTAAGAACAGCCCAAAACATTAACATGCTGCCATTTTAACAAAGCTTTCATTCTATCTTAACATGCAAACCAGAGGACCAATGGTCCTGTAAACGCTCACCTGAGATCTACAGTATATACGAATGTTATAGAAAATAGTCCCAGTATAGGGGCAGATGAAGCCCTTGGGCCATTTTTTTTTCTTTTCAGAATAATAAATATACTGTCCATACAAGTTTTTCCCTTCAAATGACATTTTAACAGTTTACCCATTCAAATACATAGGCAATCCATGTTGACCTTGCCTTAAAATAGGTCAAGGTCATCACAGGGTCACGATTTATACATACATTGTAGTACTTTAATTGTGTCATCAATGCTTCATGCCAAGTTTCTTCGAAATTGGTCCACCAGTTCCGGAGAAGAAGATTTTTGAAGGGTTTATACCATATATGGGCATGGCGGCCATCTTGGTCATGTGACCTTGATTATTTATATACACATTGATTCCCCCATTCTATAGATGCTTCACATGAAATTTGGCTTTGATTGGCCAAGCGGTTTCAGAGGAGAAGATGTTTGAATATTATGGTAATATACATGTATAATGCCCCGGGGCTGGGGCAAATGAGCCCCTGGGGTCCAATTTTTTTCAGAATCATTAATATTCAGTCCTACTGCCCATTTCCTGCAAGACATCACTTTAAATGACATTTTAATAGTTTCCCCCATTCAAATGCATTGGCGACCTATGTTGACCTTGCTGTAAAATAGGTCAAGGTCATCCAAAGGTCATAATTTATAAACACATTGTAGTACTTCAGTCCCCGATGCTTCATGCCAAGTTTTGTTGAAATCGGTCCATTGGTTCAGGAGAAGAAGAATTTTAAAGGGTTTTTACCATATATGGGCATGGCGGCCATCTTGGTCATGTGACCTGGATTATGTATAAACACATTGATTCCCCCTTCCCATAGATGCTTCCTATAAAATTGGGCTTTGATTGGCCAAGTGGTTTCAGAGAAGAAGATCTTTGAATATTTTTGTAATATGCATGTATATTGCCCCGGGGTGGGGGCAGACCAACCCCTGGGGTCCAATTGTTTTTTCAGAATTACCTACCTTCAATCCATTTGCCCATTTCCTGCAAGATTTGCCTTTCGAATGACATTTTAACAATTTTCCCGATTCAAATGCATTGGCGACCTATGTTGACCTTGCCGTAAAATAGGTCAAAGTCATCCAAAGGTCATAATTTATAAACACATTGTAGTACTCTAGTCCCCAATGCTTCATGCCAAGTTTCGTTGAAATCGGTCCAGTGGTTCCGGAGAAGAAGAATTTTGAAGGGTTTTTACCATATATGGGCATGGCGGCCATCTTGGTCATGTGACCTGGATTATGTATAAACACATTGGTTCCCCCTTCCTATAGATGCTTCATATAAAATTTGGCTTTGATTGGCCAAGCGGTTTCAGAGAAAAAGATCTTTGAAAATGATGGACGACGACGGACGGACGGACGACGGACGGACGCCGGATCATGGCCATCCTATAAGCTCACAAGCAATAAGCTCACCTTGTGAGCTTAACGGCTCAGGTGAGCTAAAAAGACCAACATTTTTATAAAACCTCTCAGTACTGTGCCTTGTCACATGAAAACAAAATTGTCTATTTGCATAATTTATCCAATACCAAACCTTCTTTTCTTTTCATCAGGAACATAATTATGACCGTCAATTAAATACCCCTTTAAACCCCACTTTTATATAGCAAAACTAGGGTTTACAAGGGTATACCTATTTTTCTTATTTTTGATCCAAAACATACATTGTGAGTACTTGTTAGAACTGCTTAAAACATCTAAATTTTTCCAATGAAATTTTCAATATTTACAGCTGAAAAAAATCTCTGTATATTGCATGGGCAAGTTTTTGTAATGATCCACCCTTTCTGGTGGTTTGCCTTTATCAAGTCAGGATGAACGTTCACCAACATGATAGGCATGTACCGGCCAGGGATGGCATCCCCAACTTCCTGACTTTTGCAAAGTGAATATGCTATCCATTAGTTAGTATACTTTGAGTAGCCCAAAATGTTTTTCTTGTGATAAGGCCCTTTTAAACATATAAGACCTTTTCATAACTAACTGAGCCACAACATAAGAAAACCAACAACATGCTTAGGCGAAAACAAAGGCGCAGATAACTGTGCAGTATCTGCATAGCTGATCACCTTCTTTGTTTTCGCTACATACATAGTACAACCCATCTTCTTCTTAAATCCGAAATCTCAAGCTTCTGGCCTGTTTCTGTGACTGTACATGCCAGTTTGTGTCGGACCTGGTCAGAAACCTAAACTGTTGGTTTTCTCAAATGAAGGCACAAATACATGTAAAAATCACTCTGTTCTACAAACAACCTGGGCCCAGTTGTTCAAAACTAACAATGTCGTTAGTTAACGTTTCGTTAAAATTTCAAACGTTAATATTACAAATACACTATTATTTTTTGTTGAAAAAAATGTGAGAATCCTTTGCAGTGCAAAGGATTCTCACAATTTTTTCAACAAAAAATAATAGTGTATTTGTTACTTTAGCTGATATTTGCTTAAAAAATTTATGTCTTAACGATATCGTTAAGCTAACGATGTTTTGAACAATTGGGCCCTGATTAGTATCCAACATTTAAACATCATCATGGTCTTAACTTACCCTTAATGTTCTAGGCTCAATCTGAGCAAAATCATCATAAATGGTCAGAAAGTTGCGAAATTGTTTTAAATTAACCCATATCTGACAAATGGATTTTCCCATCATTATCAATTGGGTGAGTTCATTTTCATTTTGAGGAGTGTTAGGAGTGATTTTTGATTTTCATCTCATTTTTCGATGAAATTCCTCTAAGCAAACAGAATAGCCCCAGATGGGACGCCGCATTCTGCGGCGTCACATCTGGGGCTATTCTGTTTGCCTATGTCCCATAAAAGGGACGCCAGGCTTAAATGAGTTAAGACCTTAATTTTCATTTTCTTAAAATTCTACTGATTTATTTTGTGTTCCTTTTTTACAATTACAAATAGATAAAGTGCAGTTATAAATATCAGCATGTTCATGTGCTTTTGTCATTTCTTATCAGAATGCTGAAATTGCACATTGTATCTTAAATTAGATATCTTCACTAATGGTGTGCAGTTTTGAAACACATAGCTAAAAAAGGGAAATTCACAATGTGGAGCAGAGGGACAGCTTCAGTAAAGATTTGGAAGGGTTCATTTGCTTAAACTGAAATACAAACATACAAACAAATTTGTGTTGAAATAAAGTATAAAATCAAATGTGAATTTGTTGGACATCAAGAAAACATGTCTGTGAAATTATACAACCTTACACCCCACTTCTATATATACTCCTCAAAAAATTCTAAGGGCCAAAGTATTATTTCCCATATATTGTAGTGTCAGGTACCCCAAGTTCAGCTTAAATTAAATGGGAATCCTAAAGGACGCAGATACCCCTTTGCATTTGCATTATTTTTGATAATGCCTATAAGTTAATGAATTTAAGAAATTTGAAACAGAAAACACCCTGCCAAAGCCCGTGTGGACGTTTTGGCAAATCTGACTTTTTTCCAAAAAATGGCATTTTTTTTTTTGAAAATTAGCCCAAACATGACATTTACATGCAAGTGTAAATCTCACAGTAACAACATTTGCTGCAATGCCTTTGAAGGTGACTTTGATTGAAAAACCAAAATTAAGTTGAATTGACGTGAATCTGTGGACTTTCAGAAAAATGCCATAATTTCAGGATTTTTGAAAAAATGCAAAAACTGTTCCATGGACTTTGGGAGGACCTATGCTTTTTCAAATTTCTTTCAGTCAGTTACTTCAAAGCATTATTTGAAACAAATCAAATGAAACAGGCATTCTGTGACCTTGGTGCTATTAAATTTTGGTTAAATATTGGGTGCTTTACACTACAATATATGGAAAATATTAAAGTGGCCCTTAGATTTTTTTGAGGAGTATAGTAAAAGAGTGGTGTGCAAGGGTACACATTTTTTCCCTTAATTTTGCTCCAAAACATAAATTGTGGGTACTTGTTAGAAAAGCCTTGGTGAGGCAGTTCTCATGTGTGCCCACAATCTATGTTTTGAGTAAAAATAAGAAAAATATCAAACTTTTTTCAACTGAAAATTTTCTATTTTTACATTCAACTTAGAAAAATGTGCATATTACATGGGCATGTTTTCTGTTATAACTGTAAGTGACTATATGGGAACACAAGCTGTACTGGGTCACTTCACTCTGATACACACTTCACTGGTGATCAAAACTTCACTGGGGAAATTCACTAGTGAGACTCACCCTGCTCGATAATATTACAGGATTATCGTTACTTAACACTTCCTGTAATAACATCAGATTTTCACTGAAGTTTTGACAGTGGTTGGTTTTGGTTCTGAAGCTCCTCAAAATTATTGCTTTCAACAGAAAGCATAGTGACAGAGATTAACAGAAAAAGTGCCTAGATATGAATAAAATATAGTTATACAGAAGAACTGAATTCAGGCAAAGAGTGACACATTTGTAAAATAGTTTTCAACTTTTTCATCAGTTTAGCTTGTCTAGCATCTTAAAACAGATATATTCTAATTGGCTTTAAAAACTTCGTTGTTTACTTGCAACCACAAAATTGTTATACAATACATAGACCTGTTTGTGTAGTACTCAATCCATACTTACATTTATATCTATACAACTCTGTAATCGTAACTGAAAAAGAAATAATAAATCATAGAAATACTTTAATTATGCTTATTTTTCTGACACCAAAATAATTTATGGTAATTACTCTAAATTTTGACAGAGAATTTTTACCACAGAGAAACACTTCATAAAGATCAAAATAAATTGTGAAAATTGAAGACCTAAATCAGATGGATCCTAAAAAGAGCTGCATCATGAGAAAACCAACATTCTGCCTATGCGAAAACAAAGGCACAGATCAGCTTCACAGTAACTGAGAAGCTGATCAGCACCTTTGTTTTCACTACACGGATAGTACAATCCCTCTTGTTCCTAAATCTAAAATTTCCAGTCTCTAGCTATCTTCTGTGCTTGTACAGCTTGGTTTTTGTCGGACCAGTTAGAAAACCACATAATCAAGTTCACATTGTTGGTTTTCAAATGGCTCAAATAATGTTCCTCATAAATCAGTTCTAGCTGTACCTACACCATTTGCCATGTATCCATCAGGAAAACATGTCCGTGTAATGTATACCCCCTCAAACCCCAGTTTTATATAGTAAAACTGGGGTTTGCAGGGGTATACCAATTTTTCTTATTTTTGCTCCAAAACATAGATTGTGGGTACTCGTTAGAACCGCCTCGACGAGGCGGTTCTAACGTGTACCCACAATCTATGTTTTGAGCAAAAATAAGGAAAATATCAAAATGTTTCTGATGAAATTTTCAATTTTTTCTTCTAAAAAAATCTATGTATATTGCATTGGCAAGTTTTCGTAATGGTTCCTCATAAATCAGTTCTAGCTGTACCTACACGGTTTGCCTTGTATCATTACATAAGAGCATTATCTGGTGACTTTTAAGAATAATTTGAGCCGCCTCGTGAGAAAACAAACAATCTGCATATGCAAAAACAAAGACGCAGATCAGCTTCGCGGTAACCGCGAAGCTGATCAGCGCCTTTGTTTTCGCTACACGGAAAGTACAATTCCTCTACTTTATAAATCCAAAATTTCAAGTTTCTGGCCTGCTTCTGTGCTTGTACAGGCCAGTTTGTGTCGGACCTGTTCTTAAACCACATTGTTTGTTTTCCCACGAGGAGGCTCATTAAATGAAAGACAAATTGACATGTTTTACTTGTATGCACATGTAATTTAACATTAATCTTATATCTTTCATTTGCTTGTGATTTATTCATTCTAAAATGCTTTAACCTAGACAAATGTCCTTGTAAAACATGAGGGCCCAGATGTTCAAAACTAACGACGTCGTTAGTAAACGTTTCGTTAAAATTTCAAACATTAATATTACAAATACACTGTTATTTTTTGTTGAAAAAATGTGAGAATCCTTTGCACTGCACTGCAAAGGATTCTCACATTTTTTCAACAAAAAATAACAGTGTATTTGTTACTTTAGCTGATATTTGCTTAACAAATTTATGTCTTAACGATATTGTTAAGCTAACGATGCTTTGAACAACTGGGTCGAGGTATTTTAGAAATATTTAACACGCAAGGCACTATAAGGATTTTTTGTCCTGGCAAAGTTGTAGTTTTGACTATACATTACGAAAACTTGCCCATGCAATATACATGTACAAAGAATTTTTTAGCTTTAAAAGTTGAAAATTTTCAGCAGAAAAATTTGGACATTTTTCTTATTTTTGCTCAAAACATAGATTGTGGGCGCACGTTAGAACCGCCTCGACAGGGCGGTTCTAACGTGTACCCACAATCTATGTTTTGGAGCAAAAATAAGAACCAGAGGACCAATGGTCCTGTAAACGCTCACCTGAGATCAGCTGCATATACCAATAAACATGTTTGAATATTATGGTATTTAACTCCAGAGCAGGGGCAGATAAGCCCTTGGGCCATTTTTTTTTTTTCAGAATCTTCAATATTCTGTCCATTTGCCAATTTCCTGTTGGCTTTTTCCTTCAAATGACATTTTAACAGTTTTCCCAATTCAGATGCACAGGCAACCCATGTTGACCTTGCCATAAACTTGGTCAAGGTCATCACAGGGTCATGATTTATATATACATTGGAGTACTTTAGCCATCGATGCCTCACGCCAAGTTTCCTTGAAATCGGTCAACCGGTTCTGGAGAAGAAGATTTTTGAATGGTTTTTACCATATATGGGCATGGCGGCCATCTTGGTCATGTGACCTGGATTTTTTATATACATATTTGTTACCCCTTCCTATTGATGCTTCACATAAAATTTCGCTTTGATTGGCCAAGCGGTTTCAGAGGAGAAGATGTTTGAATATTATGGAAATATACATGTATATTGCCCCGGGGTGGGGGCACATGAGCCCCTGGGGTCCAATTTTTTTCAGAATCATTAATATCCAGTCCTACTGCCCATTTCCTGCAAGACTCACTTTAAATGACATTTTAAAAGTTTTCCCCATTCAAATGCATTGGTGACCTATGTTGACCTTCCCGTAAAATAGGTCAAGGTCATCACAGGGTCATGATTTATATACACATTGTAGTGCTTGAGCCATCGATGCTTCGTGCCAAGTTTCGTTGAAATCGGTCAACCGGTTCTGGAGAAGAAGATTTTTGAATGGTTTTTACCATATATGGGCATGGCGGCCATCTTGGTCATGTGACCTGGATTTTTTATATACATATTTGTTACCCCTTCCTATTGATGCTTCACATAAAACTTCGCTTTGATTGGCCAAGCGGTTTCAGAGGAGAAGATGTTTGAATATTATGGAGATATACATGTATATTGCCCCGGGGTGGGGGCGGATGAGCCCCTGGTGCCCAATTTTTTTCAGAATCATTAATATTCAGTCCTACTGCTCATTTTCTGCAAGACTTTTCCTTTAAATGACAATTTAACAATTTTTCCCATTCAAATGCATTCGCAACCTATGTTGACCTTGCCGTAAAATAGGTCAAGGTCATCATAGGGTCATGATTTATACATACATTGTAGTTCTTGAGCCATTAATGCTTCATGCCAAGTTTGGTTGAAATCGGTCCAGTGGTTCCGGAGAAGAAGATTTTTGAAGGGTTTTTACCATATATGGGCATGGCGGCCATCTTGGTCATGTGACCTGGATTATTTATATACACGTTGGTTCCCCCTTCCCATAGATGCTTCATGTAAAATTTGGCTTTGATTGGCCAAGCGGTTTCAGAGGAGAAGATCTTTGAAAATGGTGGACGACGGACGGACGACGGACGGACGGACGGACGACGGAGCATGGGTATACTATAAGCTCACCTTGTGAGCCTGACGGCTCAGGTGAGCTAAAAATAGGTATAACCCTGCATACCCCAGTTTTTCTATGTAAAAGTGGGGTTTAAGGGGGTATACATTGCACGGACATGTTTTCCTGATGCAATGCTGATGACGTCACCCATGTTAAATTAATGGGAGAGAGGGGTGGATTAATTTTGACTATATTATAAGTCAGTGACTGCTATCAAGCATCACAAGAATGATGTAATTTGTCATTTTGACAATGAAATCACTGATAGCCCCTGATTCAGTTGAATAAAAAGCAGTTATTTCATGGATGTTTGGCAGAAATTGAATAGTCAAAACTTTTACCCCAGAGGAGTCGGTGCCATTAACGGCTCATTGCTCACGGCCATTGTCAATTGGGCATGAAATAACTGCTTATCATTTACTCTTATTCAGTTACTAGAGAATCAAAATCTTTACCTTGCTAGTCCACAGGGCTATAGTTCCCTTCTGTGAGCAGGATATATAACAGTCTAGTGAGGGTACATATCGTATACACTGAACTGTATCTCGTCGCTTTTTATCACCTGCAAGAAGAATCAAAAGGGACAAAATGAGTACGAAGACATCTCTTCTACTTTCAGCTAGGTAAAGCTCAGATAAGTTTTTACATTGTAAATCTATTTATTCTCAGTTTGTTTCTTTTTTAATGTTAGCTGTTCAAGTAAAGAACTTCTTTTATTTACAATATATTTTTTCGTACATGCTACAAATCACTTCAGCAACAATTTCTTAAAAAAAAACAAAAAAAAAAACAGGCTCTTCCTCTTTCCATATAATACTTTCCCTGTCAATGGGCTAGTTCTATGCAGAACAAAGAAAAATTAAGCTGGAAACTGCCGTCACTCGGTTAGTGACACCGGTACGGCATAAATCTAAACGTCAAAATTCTGCCTGGTAACTACCTTCCTTCCGGTTGGCAACGAATGCAGATATGTGCTGAGTAATGGACTGTGACGTAACGAAAAGTATGCCAAATCTTCAGAGCATAGTGTCCCCAACCAATAGGATCATTCAAGAATATTATGCCTTACATGTTGTACTATCTGCAACAGGCAAGCCAGTTTAAAGAAAAATTTCACTTTATATATTTATATATGAGCCGCATCGTGAGAAAACCGGATTTTTGCCTATGCAAAAACAAAGGCGCAGATCAGCTTCGCAGTAACTGCCTTTGTTTTTGTTACACAGATAGTAAAATTTCTCTTCTTCCTAAATCCGAACATTCAAGCTTCTAGCCTGCTTCTGAGACTGTACAGGCCGGTTTGCATCAGACCTGGTCGGAAATCCCCAAGACTGGTTTTCTGGCGTCATTGCTCATACATATTGCATATCTCATATGATGAGACAAACTTACCAGCAGCTTCTCCAACTCTTCTTCTTTTAGAAACAGTGAAGATAGAGACCTCTTCTCCCACCATAATCTCCTCCATTTCCTCGGCACTTGTCTGGATGTAACCAAACAACTGAAACAGAGTAGCAACATACAGAAATAAGTCATAGGCAGGGATCTAGCTAATTTCCTAAAAAAGAGACCCAATTCCCAGTTTTTTAAACCATAAATGATATCATTCAGAAAGCAAAAGGGTCATCCCCTCTAAATCCATGCACAAGTCAACACTGTTTCGTCCAACTTTCAGTTTTGATTTTATCAATCACCAAGGTTTGGAGCAGTGACATATTGTTGTCAGAATAAGAAAAACATGTTTTGTTCTACAATAAATCATTTGGATAGGTCATTTGTAGGAATTCTGCTTTCCGTTTCAGACCCCCAGATGTTGTTGGGAAAATAATGATTTATATCTCTTTTTATAATTTTTATTTAAAGTCGCTTCCATTTTTAATAAATATTGTGACTAAATAGGAACATATGTATGTAAGATATACATTACAATTTGAGCTGTTGAAATATGACTTGCTCAAGGCAACAACGAACATTGACCAGGCTGGGAGTCAAAGCTGGGATCCCTAGGTCCTAAATCCAACATTACAAAAACATGCCCATGCAATATACAGAGACTTTCAAAGTTGTGAAAAATTAAAATTTTCAGCAGAAAAAAATTATATCTTTAACATTTTTGCTCAAAACATTGATTGTGGGTACACTTTAGAACCACCTCGCCGGCGATTCTAAAAAGTACCCACAATCTATGTTTTGGATCAAAAATAAGACAAGAGCTGTCGCAGGACAGCGTAGCTCGCCTGACTTGTGCTTTGCCACTAAATTTATCAAAATCTATGACCCATGACCTTGACCTCAAGGTCGCTCAGGTGGGTCGTAAAAGCATAAAATTTCAGACCAATATCTACAAACATGCAAAGTATCAACTTGATCCATCAACATGTTCAAGAGATATAGACTTCTAACAACTTTAACAAAAAACTTCAAAAAAAAATTTCTAAATCTGTGACCTTGACCTCACGGTCACCCAGGGTGGGTCATGATGGTACTCCATAAAACTTCAGACCAATATCTTCAAACATGCAAAGTATCAACTTGATCCATCAACATGTTCAAGAGATATAGACTTCTTAAATCTTTAATGAAAAACTTTAACATAAAATTTCTAAGTCCGTGACCTTGACCTCGAGGTCACCCAAGGTGGACCACGATGGTACTGCATAAAACTTCAGACCAATATCTACCAACATGCAAAGTATCAACTTGATCCATCGACATGTTCAAGAGATATAGACTTCTAAAAACTTTAATGAAAAACTTTAACATAAAATTTCTAAGTCTGTGACCTTGACCTCAAGGTCACCCTGGATGGGTCATGATGGTACTGCATAAAACTTCAGACCAATATCTACCAATATGCAAAGTATCAACTTGATACATCTACATGTTCAAGAGATATAGACTTCTAAAAACTTTAACCGAAAGTGTGACGCGGACGACCGAGGTGACAACAATAGCTCTGTGCACTTCGTGCAGGCGAGCTAGAAATAAGAAAAATAGGTATACCCCTGTAGACCCCAGTTTTACTGTATAAAAGTGGGTTATAAGGGGGTATATATAATACAGACATGTTAACCTGATGACCAGTCTGGGAGTCAAACCAGGGATCCCTAGGTCCTAAATCCAAAAGGCGCTTACCACATTGCCATTCTGCCCTATAAAAGGTTTCACTTTGAGAAAATCTCTTATGTAGAAACAGTACTCCCTATCTCATGGCACATGCTTTATAAACGAAATTGAAACAGCCTTAGGGCACTTTTGCCTAAGGTCCTTTCTAAATTTATGGCTACTGGAGTACTGGCCCATTATTTTTGGGGATGCTGATGGCCCATTTGATCAGATTCTATCTATTTTCTTTCAAGTAGAAAGGAAGTGTTAGGGCCAAGCCAGTAGATCAGAAAAAGGTTTATTAAAGCTATAGACCAATACGTAACGGCGATATGCTTCACAAACGTTACACTGCTCGCTCCTTGTCGTGGACAGCCCTATAGCAGCAATTTCCCTAATCATGACATCAATTCCCAGTTGAAATCATCACTATTTCTGGGCGTCACCCTTCAAAATTATTTGGCCGTTACATTAAAAACATACAATGCCACAAATGTACATGGAAAAGAATCCTTGAATCCCTTTGGATTGAGAATTGTCACTGGTTTTTTGTCATTCGGAAAGGTGTCTATCTTCGTGCTGCCATCTTGTTCCTAACGCGGGAGAAGACTGGTTCTTTGTTGTAAACATAGACTGATGCAGTAAATATTGCTGGAAGCAACTAATTATGCCACAGAACATGACTGATGTAAAACGCTTTTTTGATTGGTAGATTGATCTGAGTGGTCTTACTAATTACCGAAAATGCCCGAAAAATTGAACAATGGCAACAACGAACTGAATTCAGAGCGGATTTGACCAAAATAAACAAGGCAGCGCCCGACGAGTAAAAGCATTAAAATGGGTCTTGGAATTTAGTGATTTTAAGAGTCTTAGATTGCTCTAAGTCCCGAAAATATATGGCGAGTTGCCACGAAAAACAAGGAGTTTAATCTGCTAGCCTAGAAGTAAAAACGTTGTAGTAGCGATGCATGAATTGATCTTATAATTACTTTTTTTTTGGCTATATCATATATGGCAATGTTCTTACACTCATAAATTATAATTATAACACACCGGAGTGCACAATGTACACCTCCCAAGAATAATCAGAAATTGATTGATGGGAGTAACAAGAAAACAAACAAAACCAGAGGACCACTGGTCCTGTAAACGCTCACCTGAGACCTGAGATATATACCAATAAACTTGTTTGACTAGAATGGTAATATACATGTATATAACCCATGGGCAGGGTCAGTGCAAACTCTGGAGTCAATTTCTTTTTTAAATCATAAAGATTCAGTTGATTTGCCAATTACTGCAAGTTTTGCCCTTCAAATGACATTGTAACAATTTTCCCCATTCAAATGTGTGGGCAAACCTAAGTTGACCTTGCCGTAAAAAGGTCAAGGTCATCCCAGGGTCATGATTTATACAAACTTTGTTGATGCTTCATGCCAAGTTTCAAAATCATAGGCCTTCTGGTGGTTCTGGAGAAGATTTTTAAAGGTTTTTGCTATTTATAGCCATGGCGGCCATCTTGGTCATGTGACCTTGACCAGTTATACAAACTTTCATTCACTCTTCCTAAGAATGCTCCACATAAAGTTTGGCTTTGATTGGCCAAGCGGTTTCAGAGAAGAAGATCTTTGAATATCACTGTAATATACATGTATATTGCCCTGGGGTGGGGGCAGACAGACCCCTGGGGTGCAAATTTTTTCAGAATCGTCAATCTTAAGTCCATTTGCCCATTTCCTGCAAGTTTTTCCCTACAAATGACATTTTAACACTTTTCCCCATTCCCCTATTTTACGGCAAGGTCAACATAGGCCGCATGAGCGGCCTATGTTGACCTTGCCGTAAAATAGGTCAAGGTCATCCCAGGGTCATGATTTATATAAACTTTGTAGAGCTCCAGTCACTGATGCTTCACACCAAGTTTCAAAATCATTGGCCTTCTGGTTCTGGAGAAGAAGATTTTTAAAGTTTATTTTGTATTTATAGCCATGGCAGCCATCTTGGTCATGTGACCTTGACCATTTATATAAACTTTCTTTCCCCCTTCCCAAGGATGCTCCATATGAAGTTTGGCTTTGATTGGCCAAGCGGTTTCAGGGGAGAAGATGTTTCATTATTATGGTCATATACATGTATATAGCCCCGGGACAGGGGCAGACAATCCCCCAGGGGCTAAACTTTTCCATTAACATTAATCTTCTGTCCATTTGCTGTAAGTTTTACCCATTAAATAGCATTTTACCATTTTTTCCCATTCAAATGCATTGGCGTCCTAAGTTGACCTTGCCATTAAATAGGTCAAGGTCATCCTAGGGTCATGATTTATATATACTATGATGGGCCTACGTCCCCAATGCTACATACCAAGTTTCATGGAAATCGGCCCACTTGTTCTGGAGAAGAAGATTTTAAAGGTTTTTGCTATTTATAGCCATGGCGGCCATCTTGGTCATGTGACCTTGACCATTTATATAAACTTTCTTTCCCCCTTCCCAAGGATGCTCCATTTGAAGTTTGGCTTTGATTGGCCAAGCGGTTTCAGGGGAGAAGATGTTTCATTATTATGGAAATATACATGTATATAGCCCCAAGGCAGGGGCAGACAACCCCCCAGGGGCTAAAATTTTCCATTAACATTAATCTTCTGTCCATTTGCCTATTCCCAGTAAGTTTTACCCATTAAATAGCATTTTACCATTTTTTCCCATTCGAATGCATTGGCGACCAAAGTTGACCTTGCCATTAAATAGGTCAAGGTCATGATTTATAGCAAACACACATGTGTGTTTGCTTTAGGATAAACGTACGTAAGAAATTTAGAATAAAAAATCTACATACCTTACCGAACAAAACCGACGGTTAGGCGGCCATTAATGTTGGGCGCAGACATTTTTGTCGGCATGCGCAGACAATGTGTCGTTCAGATGTCGGGAAATTTGTACTTTCTTTTTTCGGCTGAACATTTTTGTTTGTCAAACATATTTCCATATATCCTATTTCAGATCATATTTGTTTCCAAAATGTAAAAATATAAGATAAATACACAATTTACAAATGCAGACGACGATGAAGATTGGTTTTTCGAAATTACACCGTTAAAATCCTCGTATTATAGCAAACCCGTCAACAAGGCAATATAAACGCTCGAAAAAACAAGCGTCTGCGAGGTGTACCTAAAGCAGGTAACCGGCGAAATTATCGAGACGTTTCGAACAGACGGAAATTACGCCGTGAATAGCGTGCCTGGTTATTTTTGGGGGACAATATTTGAGGTTTGAAGGAACAGAAGGAAAACATTTAAGGGAGCTACCTACCTAGGTCTACCTAAAAACCTAACTAGGTCTACCTAACTACCAAGGTCTACCTGCCTACCAAGGTCTACCTACCTAACTAGGTCTACCAACCTAGGTCTACCTACCTAGGTCTACTTTCCAAGGTCTACCTACCTAAGTCTACTAACCAAGGTTTATCTACCTGGGTCTACTTACCAAGGTTCCCTTTCCTAGGTTTCCTTACCTATGTCTTAGTCTACCTATCTAGGTCTACCTTCCAAGGTCTACTTATCTAGGTCTACTTACCAAGGTCAAGTTACCAAGGTCTACATACCTAGGTCTACTTCCAATGTCTACATACCTAGGTCTACTTACCAAGGTTTATCTACCTAGGTCTACTTACCTTAGTCTATCGAACTAGGTCTACTTACCAAGGTCTCACTTCCGGGGTCTACATGTACTTACCAAGGTCTGTTTACCAAGGTCTACCTTCTATGGTCTACTTACCAAGTCTACTTACCAAGGTCTACCCACCTAGGTCGACTTACCAAAGTCTACCTACTAGGTCTATTAACCAATATCTACCTACCAAGGTCTACCTACCAAGGTCTACCTACCAAGGTCTACCTACCAAAACCTACATACTAAGTCTACTTCCAATGTCTACTAACCTATTTCTACCTACCAAGGTCTAACTATCTACGTCTGCTTACCAAGGTTTACTTACCTAGGTCTACCTACCTAGTTCTACTTACCAAGGTATACATACCTATCTATGTCTACTTACCAAAGTCTACTTACCTAGGTCTACCTACCTAGGTCTTCTTCCCAAGGTCTACCTACCTAGGTCTACTTACCTGGGTCTACCTACTATGTCTACTTACCAAGGTCTACGTCCGGGGTCTACTTACCTAGGTCTACTTACCTAGGTCTACGTACCAAGGTCTACTTACCAAGATCTACCTACCTAGGTTTACCTACAAGGTCTACTTACTCAGGTCTACTAAAATGGATAGCTGGATACACTTATTGACAAAAAAAATCCCAGCATACGGTTTTCTGTGTGTGTTTGCAGATAAGGCAGCGTGCCTTTATTTCATATTATGAACTATGATGGGCCCACATCCCCGATGCTACATACCAAGTTTCGTGGAAATTGGCCCACTGGGTCTGGAGAAGATTTTTAAAGGTTTTTGCTATTTATAGCCATGGCGGCCATCTTGGTCATGTGACCTGGACCATTTATATAAACTTTCGTTCCCCCTTCCTAAGGATGCTCCACATGAAGTTTGACTTTGATTGGCCAAGCGGTTTCAGAGGAAAATATCTTTGAAATTGTGAACGACGGACGGACGACGGACGGGTATACTATAAGCTCACCTGTGAGCCTTCGGCTCAGGAGAGCTAACAAAGTGTATACATTGCAATATTATATTCTTGAGCATATTTTAATAATTGCTGGTTATAACTTCAAGCGCCTGTGAATATACCAAAGCAGAGACAATTCTTCACCAGGGAATGCGACTTGGATGGCTTACAGTTATGGTTAATTTGTTAATTCCTGTAACTCTTACTGACACGATCTTGAGGCGGGAAAGTATGGTTCGGTAACTCATTGATATTTTTTCTATAACTGCAGCTGCACATATTTACAACTGCAACTGCACGTCTCGGTTGCAGCACAGCTACTGGAGGTTTCGTTCCATCATGTGTATACGCGGCGGCTCTGAATCGATTCAGTCTACCACCATGTTGTGTCCTTCAGCAGGACTAATCATCTCTAAGCTTAATTGTTAATTCTGGTTAAGTACACAGGAAACATTGGATCCCGGTGGCGGACAGTGATGTACTAACTCATCATGAACAATCTGCCCCAATGACAATAGAAACGCTCGCGTTTTAAGCTATGCTAGAATAATAAAATTTTACACAACAGCTTAGGATAGGCCTCTCGCTTTTTGAAACTATTCCAACACAGGAAATTAAAGTCAGATAGATTAAGTGAAATCCTGTTCTTAGAGAAATGACGACAGCATTGGAGCGGATTCGTAAGAAAACTTGCTATTTGTCACACATGTATGTAAAAAGGTGCGGAACATTCTTTGTAGGTAGCAATTACTATAATGATGATGAATTGCTCGTCATTTTGGTCAGACATGCTCAAAAACAAAAGAAACAGGCTTTGTGATTATACAGGCCCTGCGCAGCCCATTTTTTTTTTTTAAATCAAACTCTTAATCCATTAATTAATGTTCGGAACTTTAACGTGTTAATCTGCCATTGGGTAATGTCTCGGATAACGCATGGCAATATCAGACGCTCAGAATGAATAAGTCCGAGGGGAAAATCCATAAGACAATCCAAACTTTGAAAATAACTTCACTGGAGAGAAATGGACAATGTTGTCGTCACTTACTGACACAAATCAAACGTGAACTCGCGATTCTTACATGTATTATCTACATGAAACACATTCTCAAAAGACTCAGTGCAACTGCAACCACGACTGCGTCATAAAGACGAAATGCAATATTCAGTAAGCAAGACAAGACAGTAAAATTAGATATCGCATTCTTTTTAAGGTACGTATTTCAAATACTGATACATTTATAACTCCAACTACCATCGTCATGGATTTCAAAACAAAATTCTATTCCACAACTAATGGAAGTAGAAGAGAGAACTGCTATATCATATGATGTATACTGAATCGTTTGATAAAAATTACAACACAATCCGAAACAAAACAGGTCAAAACAGCGGCGACTGCGACTGAATTATAAAATTTGAACTAAAGTCTAAAAGGCAATTCATACATACTTCGCTCCAGTCCACTTTGGCATCAGGATTTGTTGATATTTTTCTGTATAGTGCCTTGAGATCCTGATTCTTAATGTCTGATCCGAACAGCTGTCGTATAGCATCGCAAAACTGGTCATAGCGAAGGTTTTCTGAAAATATTAATAGAGCCTGTGTGTGAGAAAACCAACAATTTGGGTTTCTGATCAGGTCCGACACAAACCGGACTGTACAATCACAGAAGATGGTTAGAGGCTGGAAATTTTGGATTTAGAAAGTATAGGAATTGTACTATCCATGTAGCGAAAACAAAGGCGCTAATCAGCTTCGCAGTTACTGCGAAGCTGATCTGCGCCTTTGTTTTCGCCTATGCAGACTGTTTGTTTTCCCATGCGGCGGCTCAATTATAATAACAATAAATGAGACTGGAGTTTTGATCAGTTTTTTCCGATGTGCGTAGTGCCTATCCCCGAAGAAAGTAAAGCCCAAATATAGAGCACAAAGAAATACGCTGTCTAGGTTCTTTATCTTAAGATAATGTGCATTCAAATACCTCGAATATTGTGTCTTCTTATTGTATTCCAGCAGACGACGCGGCCATTTCAATCAATGACTCTCGATTGGTTAGTATATTTAGCTGATGTTGCAAGAAGATGACGCTGGTGGTGTTGTTGTATGCTGATTGGTTGTATGTTATGCAAGCAGATGGCGCTGGACCTTCACAGGGTATAAAAGGGCTCCACTTCGTCGGCCGGCCATGTGGTGGGAATATGGATTAAGTCCGTTTGGCCCAGAATGACGTTAAAAGCCTAATCTTTACTACTACTACTGCTACTGGCCGGCCAGATACTGGACAAGCAAGTCGTACATAATGGTTTATACAACATAAGCGCACATGACTCTGGATCTAGCTGTGCGACCATCGTTCACTGCCTACATTCATTTGGTATTGCATTGTATTGCATTTATGCCACACAATGGCGCGATTTTTATTTTGATTTTTAACTTATGGAACAATATGCTGCACATTATCAACTACCTTGTAATTTTTAACTAGCACGTAACAATTCCTTATGCGTTTTGTCAAACAAAAATAACGTTACTTAGATGTATATAACAATATTTGTATCTCGAACATGTAGATCGCTCCATTAGTTTCGTAGATTTCTTCGACAAAGGAAGAAAATTTATTGAAAATAAAGAAAAAAAATGACGTAAGATTTATTTCTATTTGAATTATATTTCTTTTCATGTATGAGTAGGTATTATTGCTTATATATTACACAGGCTCTTAGACCAAATACCCCGACTTTACCACTAAATACTTGTACTTTGTTCTTTATGCTCAAGGGAGATTTCTCCACATGCTCAGGATACAGTACTAGTGTTTATTGTGGCACACCTGAAGGATTCATTTAAATTTAGATTTCACAGTATGCTTTGGATGGCTTTCATTGTCAGCCTAGTTTATTTAGCTTCACTGATGAGAATTATATCTTTTAAACCGGAGCTTTCTGGTACCCCTTGATTTGCCTGTAAGTTTCTACTGCTAAGCTTCTTAATTGCTCTTGAAGCAGTGCTTGTTTTACCAATGCTATTGTAATTGAAAACATAACATAAAGGATGACATCTTACATTATGATACCTGTTATTCTACACGCCCATTTAATACAATGTAGGTACATTAATGACCTTTCAAAACTCCTTGAAATGGCACAATTATTATATATTTGAACGATTAATCTTTACTGCTGCCAAAATTTGAGCCATATTAATCTTAATCAATTCATTTTATTGAACGGATATTCAGAAAATCAAAGGATATTGATTTGATTTTACACTGCAAATATTTCACTTTTGTACATTCATCATGCCGTTTTGAAGTATTCAAAAACTGCTACTTGACAATCACATCTTATCGCAGTTCGAGGTACCGTACAGAGAGTTAAGCAAGAGAACATGTAAACATTGATGTCGAAACGAGAGTTTTAAATGCAAACAATTAAATCAATAGATGTTTATACAATGAAATAAAAAAAAAAAAAGAAAAGGTAAGGAATGGTTATGAACTGGTGTACTCAGAGCTAAGTCTCGGAAACAAAAGTGGAAAGCCAGCAAACAACGGTTCGACTCCATACAAAAGACAACATGCAATGAACAAAGTGAATACAACAAAAATATAGTTCTTTCTGGGAGAACAATCACCCGGTTAAACATTATAGGCACCCGGAAGGCGAAATGCACAGAAACATTCACGAAAATCAAGCAAATGAAAATCAAAAATATATTGTCATATAGTAAAAATAATAAAAATATTATTTGCCCTAACCTTTTGGAGAAAATTTCAAAATGACAACATTGGAAATCAAAAGAAATCTATGATAACTGTAACCACGAATATAAAAAGAGGACTACAGTATATCGCCCAAAGTACTGGGTACTTTAACCAGTTTCAACCGCGCACAAATCATATCATGATAGCGACGAACTACACGTTATAAGAAACACCCCCTGGCTGCTAGAGTTAAGTCTACTTAAACTGTAAATTCAAAGAATAGGACTTGTACCTGAATCAAAGTTTGTTTCAGTCCCACATGTTAACGTATGACAGATGACTTATCTTTCTCGAATAGCTTGTCTGTTCCATGATACAAAGAAGCTAGAGACATTCTTGTTCAAACCCACCATGCCCAAATTTCCATGAGGACCAACATAATTATGTGACAGTGCTACATCATGGCGAACGACTGAAGACCCCTAGTGATTTCCAATGCGGTTCTGCTTTGTTTTATATTTTACGTTGTCTGTTTATTCTGTTTGCCTCCTTATTGTGCTCACCGCCGGTCTTTGTTTTGGTTGATGCTAGTCGGACCGCAACCTTCTTAAGAAAAATAGCGTGTCATCTTACTCTTGTTACGTGTTTTAAAACTTTCTGTTTCTTCTTACGTTGTTCTTTCTCTCCCGACTGGTGTCCGGGTTGGATAATTTTTCATTGTCTCAATTCCTGAAGTTTATGTTCTTCTTTTATCTTACCTGTTATCATCTGTCGTTTCTCTTCTGGAGTGGCCTCCACATCTTGCAGTGTTATATCCTTCATCAAATCCTGGAACTGGTTCAGCTTGTTCTGGAACGATCCCACTGTATAGGGCCGCTCTGAACTGACCGCACTCTCTCCCGACATCCCGACTTTAGTTTCAAACACTTACCAACTATTTTTCACGCTTTTATCACATATTAATGACAATTTCTAAAATAGCACTAACATTTTCATCTAAAATATTCCTTTCAGGTGTTCGAACTTTGGCCAACAACTTTATTAAAAGAAGTTTCTACTTAATCGGGTTTAATAACTTCACAAATCCATTAACTTTCTATTTTATTTTCCTCAAGTTGAAACAGACAATGCGATAAAGTAAAACTTTATCATTTAGACTCTTTGATCAAACAGACATCACTTGAAACACGAAAAACAAATCCACCACTATTGTTAAATCACTAAGTTATCAATAGTTCCATATTATGTTCTAAAGCTATCAGACGACCTACATAACCATTCAGAACCATTAAGACGTTATGCTTTGAGTTCAAAAGACTGCAAATATAGATATTGAAAATTACATCTGCACATAGTATTATTGCCACTGTATTTAACATTCAATACATAAACCGAACAAATACCCAATCCATATTAACTATTGAATTCTACCAGCTTAACCGTTCATAGCAACGTCAAATGTGTATAGGGCTTACAATACATTGTCAATAAAAAGGTCGAACCTAAACCAATTATAATATTGTTGGATGTTCGATAGTACATAGATAATCAGTAGTAGAAAAGAATTTTAGTAATGTTTTCGATACTATGGCTGATAAAAAGCGCTACCGTTTCAAATTTATTCTTTCCCGCCATTTTATTGCTGTTGCCAGTGTCAATCTCCACCGTCTCTATGATGTTTCAGGGAAGGCAGATGTAATTGATATTACTAAAATTAAGTGTCCTACGAATTCTTTTAGAGTTGTACAAATCGAAAGGAACACGATTACAGAATAAAGTTGGAACGAAGAAAAGAAAAGAAAAAACAAAAACTCAACATTGCTACCGCAGCAAAAGAATTTAAAGATACCCTGGTAAAATAGAAGGAAAAGTCAAAAAATTATTTCGCTTTTATTGTCGACAAAGAAGTTGTACGTAATAAAATGCATGTTGGCCTAACGATATCAACGAATTTGCAAATGGACACACAATTTCGCATTAAAACACAAGGTGAGGACGGTTGTATATCCAACATGGGCAGGCCGCTGTGTCATTGACTGAAGCATTGTCTTTGCCTGATACATTGCGAATAATCCCTGATGGATTGGTCTTTTGAGAGAACCAAAATCACAAGCAAAGACAAAACAACGAAAACGATACGGACTGTGCTGGAAAATGTGTTATTGTTATAAAATATGGGCCATTCCTCAGGTAGAAATTGAAAAGTACTGAACTCTCAAGAACTTTATAAAACGGGAGTTCATTAATGCATCCATAATGTCATCCATTAATGTAATCACTCGGCTTACGATATGTTTTCTTAGTATAAGTACCTAATTGTTAATTTAGTTTTTCCCACCTCGGTTTTTGGAGTGGGAATTTCTTTCTGATTGCGCCATTTCCTGGTCATTGCCTGCTTTTACCTTCCACGCAACGCATTCGTGAACAACAGCAGCAAATGAAGGTACAAATGAAAATGCACAAGAAGGTTGAAGCAGATTGAAGAAGGCTGAAGGTCACTGATGAGGCTTGAATAGCCGAAACCGCGGTACGACCTACCCCTTTCTCATTAATATATTCACTGCTCTTAAAGGATCTCAGTTTTAATTTTATTTGATATTACTGCAGCTGGTGTTCTCCCGGACATCATCCATAGTGCAGATTGTATTTTTCTTTTGGTCATTTGACATCAGCGAAGATATTCTGAGAAATCAGAGATTTGTCGGTTTAGATTCATGGTCTAACCAACGTTTTCATGTATTTGGCCCCATTTGGATAATACTAGTCTTTGTGTTGACTACCCTTTTCAAAGTTGCAAATTTACAGTATTTCCCTTTGGCTCCATGTTGCCAAATCTAAAGGGTCACTGATGAGGCTTGAGTAGCCGAAACCGCGGTATGACCCACCCCTTTCTCATTAATATATTCACTGCTCTTAAAGGATCTAAGTTTTAATTTTTTATTTGTATTACCGTGACGCAATAACCCGCACGACCCAGTAAAGGCAGATAAGTATTTGAGAATATCAAAGCCAACAGGTCAGTAGTTAAAGCCCTTATGAAAACGTGTCGCTTTACAGCCATTGAAAGGCACAAGTAGGCAAAGATCAGAGAAAGATTCCCACTCCAAAAACCGAGGTGGGAAAAAACTGAATTAACAATCAGGTACTTATACCATGAAAGCATTTCGTAAGCCGAATGAACAGCTATTTTCCCAATAGGTGTCCACTCAGTTATCTAAACTTAACGAAAATATGAAAACATACATAAGGCGCCAACAGCACAAAAAATTTAAACACCAAGACACAAAACAAAAAGAACCACCACAGCAGTATCGCCTTGGCTGGCACGACCAGTAATATAAAATTACCGGCGGGCTTAAATCGATTTTACAATGGCATGGCCATAACCTCACCCTCAGCTTCTACAGTGGTTCATAACATATAGTTAGTTGTTCGGTCCTCGTGGTGAATCTCTAACTAGTCAATGAATCATCAAGAACAAACAAATAAATCATGATAAACACCCTGATGAATAAAAAACGAGGACTAAACAGATTCAGTAAGCTGCCTGACGACAGAGATCCCTGGGCGCCGAATTACTTACTGAAACCTGGAGCAAAAGAAAAACACCAGTTGGACCCCGGTGGGCCAAGCAACAGACAAAAGGCTCCGGCCCCAACCAACTAAAATGAATAGCTTTATAAGTCGGGGGACATCATAGAGTGTGACGCCCGACCCACAGGCGTGCAATTAAAGAAGGCAGCATAGTTATCAACCATGATTGGGTTAAAAACTAAGCATGCAGACTGTCACATAACATTCAAGTTATAACCTTTACGTCTGAAACGTGTAATGATTTTTCTGAACTGAAAAGAAAAATCATTCCTTCTTATAAGTTTCTTAAATTTGTAAACCAAGTCACCATAAAATTCTGGTTCCGAAAGGCCCTCATCTGAAGGAATGCTTTATTTATTATTTACCACGTATCACTTTAAACTGTTGGCTTTAATCTCCATCGTCGGGTAGCTTACTGGGTCTGTGAGTCCTCGTTTTTGATTCATCATAGTAGTTATCATGATTTATTTGTTTGTCCATGTTGATTCATTTACTAGTTAGAGATTCACCACGAGTACCGAACAAATTACTAAATTGTATGAACCATTTCAGAAGATGAGGGTGAGGTTATGGCCCTGTAAAAAAGGATTAAGGCATAAAATTTACGGAATGAGAAGTGCTTTCTCCAAAGCTGGCTACTCAGCCACCTTACTATCACCAAGGGACTCAGAAGGTGCAAACAACACAGAAACTAACTTCAAAGAAACAAATAACCAAAACGGGAGTACGGAGCTACATAAAATAACTAGAGTTAGAGGGGTTGAACGATTTAACTTGCATGAAACCATACGTTTAGTTAGCTGTTTGCATTATATTGCAATACGTCCAAAGTCCAAAGAATATAGTATATAAATTCTGTAGCAGCAAAGAAATATGTGCACCCGACATGCTTTATCCATGGTTTGATTGTTTTTCTCAACATTTACGTCCTGTACTGAGTAAAATAAAATATAAAGGTTTGATCCTTTGGAAGCAGTAAAAACATTCAAAGGGAGATAGTATGGACTATATTGCGCAATTTCGGGTAATGAACCCTCGTCAGTAGCCCTTTTTAAACCGGCAACGAACGCCAGACTATAATTGTGCTGCAATTTCGAGAATTTGCACGAGGAGTCTATATCAAAGACATATTCCTAAATTGGGTCAAATAATTAAAAAAAATGCTTAGACGTATGTTTCTAAACGTGAGTGTTTTGAACACTCTGAATATCTTTACTGATCTCAAAGGACCGAAATAAAAATATAATCTGCACTATGGATGATGTACGGGGAGACTTTTTACGGCCGCCACACGGCACAACACCAGCTGCAGTAATAGCAAATAAAATATAAAGGTTTGATCCTTTGGAAGCAGTAAAAACATTCAAAGGGAGATAGTATGGACTATATTGCGCAATTTCGGGTAATGAGCCCTCGTCAGTAGCCCTTTTTAAACCGGCAACGAACGCCAGACTATAATTGTGCTGCAATTTCGAGAATTTGCACGAGGAGTCTATATCAAAGACATATTCCTAAATTGGGTCAAATAATTAAAAAAAATGCTTAGACGTATGTTTCTAAACGTGAGTGTTTTGAACACTCTGAATATCTTTACTGATCTCAAAGGACCGAAATAAAAATATAATCTGCACTATGGATGATGTACGGGGAGACTTTTTACGGCATCTTTGTCTACTTGTACCTTTTTATTGCTTTGTCTATGTATTGAAAAATATTGAAAAATACCGCGGCAAGAGCTCACGACAAGATGTCCCTTCATAAGCTACTTGAACGCGGTTAAGCGAAAGTTCCGCCTACAGTGGCGACCTCTTACCAACTTGCTTGATTCCAACATTTTCCGAATGAAATGGGACTTTAGATTAAGTTTTGAGCTTTGTTGCACTACTTATGTTCTACTGGCCACACGGGCAAGCGAACGTGGCTGGTCGACATGTCTTTCATATCGATATTTATTTTCTATCGAAAAGTTTTAGGAGAAATTCCCCCGCCAATAAGGTCTTCTAGAAGTGATCTCATGTCATGTGACTTTAAAAGGTGCAATTAACGTGCTGCTCAATGAATTTGTGCCATACCCCTATTCCTATTTTTTCTATGTTTTTCGTTATTTGTCCCTGCTCTTAATATTTATTTTTGTAAGCGCGTCCCTTATTATCTGATATTTCTCGCATTACTAGTCAAGTGTAGCATTAAAATCATTTCTTGTTGGAGGATGGGAGACAGAAAATCTTGTTTTCGTCTTGGATCTGTTGGTCATTTTTGCATCAGTCAGCCTCTGTCCGTCACACGCAGCCATATCCTATTTATGTTATGATGACCGCGTCACATTTTATTGTCAACAACTGTCAGTTCCTGGTCATTGCATGTTTTTATTTCCAACGTTGTCTCTATTTACTCTACTTTCGTTATGTTTGTAATATTGTCAGTCTCTTTGAAGTGTACAGTGTCAATCTACTGTCATTGAGGGTTCTTAAACAAATACATAATTTTATGCCAATCGATTTTATATCCATGATAGTCATGATATTGGAAAACTATAGGTAATTCCTTTGGTTCTATTTGTAAAATAAAATGATTTAAACCCCATTGTCGGGAAGGCTATTGGGGACGTTAGCATTATGGATTTGTGCTGAATGTTTTGTCGTATCTTGGGTAGCAGCGTGTGAATTGTTTACATCATACATAATTGCATATGAGGAGGAAGTATGCGGTTATCTTCTTGTATAATGCCATGTCGGTAAATGTAATTCAAGAGTGTATAAATTTTAATAATGGTTAATGTATGTATTATTTCGGAATAATAACGATTTGAGGTCAGTATATATAAGATCGTATAAACATTTTGCATTGAATGCATAGGAAGCACTTAATGGTGTTAACAGTTCCATTAAGTGTAGTGGATTAAGGAATGGTTTTACAATCATGATTTGAGACATTTGAAACAACATTCTGATGATGGTGAGTGGGTCCGCTGATACTCTATCCCCGCGGGCCCCACCAGAGACCCCAGTTTATCAGCTAGTTGAAAGCATATGGAAGATTGTGACACATGGGAAAGCTAAAGAACTTCGAAAGTTCTTTAAAGACCATGAGGGACATTCAAAGTTTAATGTTGACTGTCGCAACGAAGATTATGACGAAGACGGTGGTAATGTTGTGATCCAGTGTGTCAAGGCGGGTCGCGACCGCGGTGCTGCGTTCGGTAGAGATCATTTCGCGTGTTTGGGGGTCCTCGTAGAAAATGGAGCGGATCTGAACTTTCAGGATAAGGCAAAACGGACTGCTCTAAGTTGGGCAGTGAAGCTGAAGTACTCAGTGACGGTGACGAAGCTGCTAGAACTGGGTGCCAAGAGTGATGTTTTCGATCAGGACGAACAAACTCCGTTCCACATAGCAGTTCAGCATGGTTACCGGGATATGGTTAACCTGTTCACCAGCGGAGGGAATAAAGAGGTAGATCTACTTCGTCTTAAAATTATACCATTTCCAATGTTTTTTTTTTTTTTTTTTTTGTTTTTTTTTTTTTTTTGCCGTTCTGTGAAGAATAGTATGTATGTAAAGTAGCTACATACTGTGTGTGAATAACCAGCGACTGACGCAATCATAATTATGCCATAAGATGTCGTCAATTCCAGAAAAACTAAAATAACATTTAGGCTAGATACATTAAATACGCCTTTCTCAAATAACTTCAGATCTTTCCATACACTTTGACCAACAGTTTTTAATTTGTTGTTATTTTTTTCCGTGACAATCATCTGTACTCTGTGGCCATTCTTGTTGCTGTTTTTATGTTGTTTCCCTCTCAAACGTTACATTCTTTCATGGGAATTCGTGGGAATCTCTTTCTGATTGCGCCTTTAACTGAACATTGCCTACTTCTACCTTTTCATCATAAAGATGAAGCTGCTGCAGTGGATCTGACTAGATTATACTTATTTTTAACATCTAAATGACTATTAAGCGTATCGAACGTTATCGTATTGTGCCTTGTCCACACACATCAGGAAAACATGTCCGTGCAATGTATACCCCCTTGAACCCCACTTTTATATAGCAAAACTGGGGTATGGAGGGGTATACCTATTTTTCTTATTTTTGCTTCAAAACATAGATTGTGGGTACTCGTTAGAACCGCCTCGCCGAGGCGGTTCTAACGTGTACCCACAATCTATGTTTTGAGCAAAAATAAGAAAAATATCAAAATTTATCAGCTGAAAATTTTCAATTTTCAAAGCTAAAAAAATCTCTGTTTATTGCATGGGCATGGTTTCGTAATGCAAGGATCGGCTTCAAGTGATGGAGACATGGTGGTCGCTTTTGACTGAATCCTCGTTTACTCAACTGCGTGACAACTGGTGGATGTACTTATCTCTGTCGCATTATGTTATTGCCCTCTCTATTGTTCCAGGTTTTTTCCATAGAGTAAATGTTGGTCGTGATTAGGCATTTGTGGAGGTAGGGTACCATTATACGGACCTCGTCTATTGCTCCTGGTTTTATAATTCCATATAACCGGTTTCTAGTGGTGTTTGGTGGTTAACTTTTCACACACGTTTATATAGATAAAGTCTCAATCAATTTGAGTCTTCGCCGTCGCAGTTTTCCGTAATACTCTAACCTTCTGGTATTGTAAAACATTGTCTAATGGACGATTTAACATGCTTGCCGGACAACTACATGTACAAATGCATTCAACAACTATTCAAACAAAATCTGAGGGTGATGTTTCTGTTATGTACCCATTAATCGCAATAATTTTATGTACCATACTGCTTCAAAGAAGGAATTTTATTGTTATTTTCTACATGTATATTGCTTACTTTCATGACAGTTTTGAGCCTCTTTGCTCCTTCTGTCTATCTAGATATCATTTATTCAGACTAAAGTCGCTGCATTGTCACTTTTGGAGAAAGAGCTTTTCAATCAGTTAATCGCTAGGCTTTTGTTCCATTTGCGCCGTTTTCTTATAATTAAGTGCTTCTTTATCAGTTCTTTGGTGGTCCTATTGTAAGCTGGACAACTCTTCCATTTACCAATAGTTGTATCCATATTTTAGAA
This sequence comes from Rugalucina vietnamica, assembly GCA_964017185.1. Lineage (NCBI taxonomy): Eukaryota > Metazoa > Mollusca > Bivalvia > Lucinida > Lucinidae > Rugalucina > Rugalucina vietnamica. The sequence continues at coordinate 4,431,718 of OZ024872.1, forward strand.
TGTTTGTAATGCCTGGTCCAAAAATAAAACTGGGTTACTTTGTCCGACAAGTTGCTCCAGCTTAGCTTCTAAAACGTGTTCGACATTGAATAAAACGGATACTGGAATTCTAATAATCATGAAACCATCCTACGTTTATTATCTATGACGGAAATGAAAACAATTAACCGGTTTGTTTGTCAATATTTCAGTTGATGGTAACAGACAATAATTATTATGTTCAATACAAGCACTCCAGAATCTTTTAACTTTGTTGGATGCAGCGGACATTATGACAACAAGCATTATACTTCAAAACAAAGCTTTATTGACTGCCTTAATTATTTTGTCTTTATGAAATGCCATGAAAAGGTAAAAGTAGCAGTAAATTTCATCTGGTAAAAGTAGGCAACGATCAGAAAATGGCGAAATCAGAAAAAAATCTAGATCAGTGGCTAACCTGCACTCCGATACACTTCGGTACATAACCTGCAAACATCAGAAAAATTCAACACCAAAACACAAAACCACAGCAAAGGTATCCCCTTCTCGGTAAGTATAAACTTGCTGGGTGGGCGGGGCTGTGTTTGTATAGCAAGGGCGCGAGTCACGTGTATAAATTACGTTTGTGCAACTTAAGTCGGTATACACTTTGGTCATGTCAGAATGTGTGCGACGCCTTGTCCTATCTCCTTGATAATATTTATATTAGATTTGGGACCAAGTTATACAGACAAATTGTTGGAATTCCGATGGGTACAAATTGCGCACCTCTCGTAGCTGATTTATTTTTATACTGCTACGAAAGAGATTTCATGGACTCTCTTAACCATGATAATCAAACTGATGTTATCGAGGCTTTCAATTCCACATCTAGGTACCTCGATGACCTTTTGAACATTGACAATCCTTATTTTGAAGGTATGGTCAATCAAATTTATCCACCTGAACTACAGTTGAACAAAGCCAATATCTCAGATACCGGAGCCCCCTTTTTAGATCTACATCTTTCTGCTGCAAATGGATTTGTTTCTTCTAAAATTTATGATAAGCGCGATGACTTTGATTTTGATATAATAAATTTTCCTTTTTTGGATGGTGACGATCCTCGTCGTGCTTCTTATGATGTATACATTTCGCAACTTATTAGGTTTGCTAGAGTCTGCAATCATGTTACAGACTTCAACGCTCGAAATAAATGTTTAACGGCAAAACTTCTCCAACAGGGCTATCGGTATCATAAACTTCGAAAAACCTTTTCTAAATTTTATCGTAGACACTATGAATTGATTTCCAAATATAATGTTGGGTTAAAGACGCTTTTAAGTGAGGGCCTTTCGGAACCAGAATTTTATGGTGACTTGGTTTACAAATTTAAGAAACTTAGAGGAATTAATGATTTTTCTTTTCAATTCAGAAAAATCATAACACGTTACAGACGTATATGTTATAACATGAATGTTATGCGACAGTCTGCATGCTTAGTTTTTAACCCAATCATGGTTGATAACTATGCTGCCTTCTTTAATTGCACGCCGGTGGGTCGGGCGTCAGACTCTATGAAGGCCCCGACTTAAAGCTATTCATTTTAGTTGGTTGGGGTCGGAGCTTCTTGTCTGTTGCTTGGCCCACCGGGGTCCAACTGGTGTTTTTCTTTTGCTCCGGAGTTAGTAGGTTATTCGGCGCCCAGGGATCTCCATCGTCGGGCAGCTTACTCAATCTGTGAGTCCTGGGGATGTTTATCTTGATTTATATGTTTGTTCTTGATGATTCATTGACTAGTTAGAGATTCACCACGTGGACCGAAGAACTAACTAAATGTTATGAACCACTGCAGAAGCTGAGGGTGAGGTTAGGCGCCTGTAAAACCGGTTTAAGCCCGCCAGTAACTTTGTGTTACTGATCGTTCCAAGGCGATACTTCTGTGGTGGTTCTTTTTGTTTTATGTCTTGGTGTTTAAAAGTTTTTTTGTGCTGTTGGCGCCTTATGTGTGTTTTCATAGTTTTAGTTAAGTTAAGGTAACTGAGTGGCCACCTGTTGGGAAATAGCTGCTCATTCGGCTTACGATATGTTTCATTGTATAAGTACTTGATTGTTAGTTTGGTTTTTTCCCACCTCGGTTTTTTTGGAGTGGGAATCTTTTTCTGATTGCGCCTTTTCCTGATCTTTGCCTACTTGTACCTTTTTAAGATTGAAGATTTTCTTACTTGCCCATGTCTCTTCCTGTGTTGTTCATCTACCTGTGTAACATCAAAGACAAATACAGACCGTCGCTATATGACTGCTCTCAAGCACAGCGAGATCTAAACAGTCTTACATGTTTGGCTAAAGACGCTTTTAAAGTGAAGGCTTTTCGGAACCAGAATTTTATGGTGACTTGGTTTACAAATTTAAGAAACTTATAGGAAGGAATGATTTTTTTTTCAGTTCAGAAAATTCATAACACAATACAGACGAATAGGTTATAACTTGAATGTTATGCGACAGTCTGCATGCTTAGTTTTTAACCCAATCATGGTTGATAACTATGCTGCCTTCTTTAATTGCACGCCGGTGGGTCGGGCGTCAGACTCTATGATGGCCCCGACATAAAGCTATTCATTTTAGTTGGTTGGGGCCGGAGCTTCTTGTCTGTTGCTTGGCCCACCGGGGTTCAACTGGTGTTTTTCTTTTGCCCCGGGTTTCAGTAAGTTATTCGGCGCTCAGGGATCTCCATCGTCGGCAGCTTATTTAATCTGTTGAGTCCTCGTTTTTGATTCATCAGAGTGATTATCATGATTTGTCCTTGATGATTTATTAACTAGTTAGAGATTCACCATGGGGACCGAACAACTAACTAAATGTTGTGAACCACTGCAGAAGATAAGGGTGAGGTTAGGGCTCTGTAAAACCGGTTTAAGCCCCCCCCCCAGTAATTTTATATAACTGATCGTTCCAAGACGATACTTCTGTTGTGGTTCTAATTGTTTTGTGATTTGGAATCGATTTTTGGTGCTGTTTGAACCTTATGTACGTTTTCATATTTTAGTTCAGTTCAGGTAACTGAGTGGCCGTCTATTGGGGAATAGCTGCTCACTCGGCTTACTATATGATTTCCTGGTATAAGTACCTAAGTGTCTTTTTAGTTTTTTCCCACCCCTCGGTTTATGGAGTGGGAATTTCTTTCTGATTGCCCCATTTCCTGATCGTTGACTACTTGTACCTCTTTACACGATGGGAATCAATTTTGGCATGCGCAATGTGCACCAAGTCATACGCTTACACCTTCCTCGTCCGACGTCATTCAGAGTACTGTGCTTCTGTGATAGTTCGTCTCTCACTAATGAGAAAGACCATCATTATTTCTTGAATAGTGCTGATGTGTGTTGGTGAGTTCTTTGATGGCTGACTAGGCCAATTCTGGCTCTAAACTGTCGGTTGCAAGTAGAGCAAGTCAATGTCATAGAGTCTGCTGGTGGCACATTTGTTTTGGCTTTGCGCTCTCTTCGCTTTCTTTCAGCTTCACAGATTCTTTTCTTTTCATAGAGAGCTGCTCCTTTGTTGATGAGACCTCGCCACTTTGATCGCTCCTGTGCAGTCTGTTCCCAGGACCCCATTGGTATTTTGAAATCCTTCAGAGAGGCTTTGAGGGTGTCTTTGTAGCGTTTCTTCTGGCCACCTTGAGAGCGCTTTCCCTCCTGTAGTTCTCCATAGAAAACTTTCTTTGGAAGTCGCGCATCAGGCATTCTTATAACATGGCCAGTCCATCTTAGCTGTGCTAGCTTTAAGACTGTATGCATGCTTTGCATCCCTGCCCGACATAAAGCTATTCATTTTAGTTGGTTGGGGCCGGAGCTTCTTGTCTGTTGCTTGGCCCACCGGGGTCCAACTGGTGTTTTTCTTTTGCTCCGGAGTTAGTAGGTTATTCGGCGCCCAGGGATCTCCATCGTCGGGCAGCTTACTCAGTCTGTGAGTCCTGGTTTTTGATTCATCAGGATGTTTATCATGATTTATTTGTTTGTTCTTGATGATTCATTGACTAGTTAGAGCTTCACCACGAGGACCGAATAACTAACTAAATGTTATGTACCACTGCAGAAGCTGAGGGTGAGGTTATGGCCATGTAAAACCGGTTTAAGCCCGCCAGTAACTTTGTGTTACTGATCGTTCCAAGTCGATACTTCTGCGGTGGTTCTTTTTGTTTTATGTCTTGGTGTTTAAAAAATTTTTTGTGCTGTTGGCGCCTTATGTATGTTTTCATATTTTTAGTTAAGTTAAGGTAACTGAGTGGCCACCTATTGGGAAAATAGCTGCCCATTCGGCTTACGATTGTTTCATGGTATAAGTACCTGATTGTTAGTTTGGTTTTTTCCCGCCTCGGTTTTTGGAGTGGGAATCTTTTTCTGATTGCGCCTTTTCCTGATCTTTGCCTACTTGTACCTTTTTTTCCTCAGGACCTCTGTGTCTGGAATCTTGTCCTGCCACTTGATTTTTAACAACTTTCTCAAACAGCTTAAGTGGAAATGGTTAAGTCTCTTTGCATGGCGTTGGTATACTGTCCAGGTCTCACATGCATACAAGAGGGTTGGCAGTACCACAGCCTTGTAGACTTTCAGCTTGGTGTCAAGCTTGATTCCATTTCGCTCCCAGACATTTGCACGGAGTCTTCCGAATGCCACACTAGCTTTTGCAATTCTGGCAGTGATCTCATCATCAATATGCACTGCTCTGGACAGAGTGCTTCCCAGGTAGGTGAACTTGTCAACAACTTTCAGTTTTTGCCCATTCACAGTGATGGTTGGTTCATTATATGGTTTTCCGGGGGCTGGTTGGTGTACAACCTCTGTCTTTTTTGTGCTGATTGTGAGATCATAGTTATCACATGACTGTGAGACTTGATCCATGGCTCTTTGCATTTTTGCCTCTGTGTTGGCATTCTTATCCATATCATCTGCATAGAGGAGCTCATCTAGAAATAAGATGACATGTTAAGTTGACAGCCCTCCTAGGAGTTTACAGGTCTCTAAACAAAACCTAAGAAAGGGTAGATGGAGCTCTTCAGCTGTGGCCAGCAATTCATCTAGGAGAAGGAAACTCCAAAATCAAACCTGTGTGTCTGGATATGCCTAGTCCAGATATGCAAAGACTGTTTCGGTAGATGGAGCGGAAGAAATCATCTGATTCAACGGTTCAGAAAGCGATACAGCAACATGTTGTGGAACATGCAGAGCGTGACAAGGCACTAAAGATGTTACGGTCATCCACTGCATCCAAACCCAACTCCAGACGTCTTGACCTGTGTCTTGCCTCTGGGCGCAGCTGGGCGAGGACTAGAGAGTGAGGTTGACGTTGCGCACCTCTTCCTCACTATAATCCAATTTCATAGCGCATGTCATCTGTGCTTCTGTATTGAGCCCTTATACAGACAAATCCAAGCGGAAACTGGAAATTGTTAAAAAAAAAAAAGAAGGGTTAAACTATAGCTTGTAATGTACTCGTACAAGATCATCAATGACCAATGACCTTAACTGCATCTTATTTGACACACCTTTCATCCTCTGTTGCCGAGGTCCCTGACTTGGTACTCTTCAATGAGGGGCTGTCCTCCCTCTCATTTATAGCTAGCTAGACAGGAACCAGTCTGGAAGTAGTGTCAGAGGGTTTTGGAAGCTGTACCGGGTGAGCGACCTTACCCAGGGACCGTTTTGTAGAGCAATAGGTTTATTTGAAAATGTAAATTTGAAGTGATATGGAACATATGCGTAGTATAGCGTAGTGAAATTTTGCAACTATTTGTTTAAACATGTACATTCATATTTATGAATCGAGAAGACCATCTGTTAAAATAGTCCGAAAAGAATCGGAGTCGTGTCTGCAGTTGCAATTGCATGTGCAGTTGCAGTTGTAGTTGTATGAAGAATACTTGAGTTATCTTTGCATGAGGACATTTCAGCGGGAAACTTGTTTTACTGCTGTGCATACAGAAAAATCTCGAAATGTAAAACATACATCTGTCATACTTTTACTCTTCTTTAGTCCCATCACCTGAGGTGATGATCAGAAATTGATCGACTCAGTATCAGAAGATTGATAGGTCCAGCACTGTTATCCTTTCTAATTTTGTTTTTTCAAGTTCAACCAACGGTGTAGAATCAACCAAGCTAGAACTGATATTTTGTTGGTTAGTGTTTGGTTAGTGTTTGATTGTTGATCCAATTCATTTTCAAACATTTTCACTATCAGGTAATTGATTTTTTGCTCTTTAGTCTAGATCTACTTCTGTAAAATCTATCCAATCGTTCCTGCATCAGTATGTATAAATGGTTTGACTCACCTTCAGGATGCATTGGTTTCACATGGTATGTCTTGATTGAATGCTGCGAACTCCACTAGACTGTCGGTGTATATATATAAGAAGCAGAATTGCTTTATTGCTTAGCCTATCACTCGTGACATTGTATTAAAAGGAGAATTAATAGCTGTTGGAATCAAATCATATTGCCTTTTTAGGTTTTCTCCCTTGGAATATTTTAGTGTTCCATACATGGAACAGTAATGACACTAAGGTGGGAAACAAATATGTAGCTCTAACGTTTTAAGTCTAATTTACAGGAAAAAGCTAGCACTTGGCTATTTGTTACATACAAAAATTGACTTGTTTCATTGAGCAACATCCAGATTGAGTTTAAACATGTTTGCTTGTTTTCATTGAAGTTAAATGTCCCAGTCAACAATTTTTCAGTAAGTGGTTTCTGATTAAATAATATGTATGTGAAATGTAGCCAACATTGGTATGCATTGAGATCTTTATAGCTGTCACACTTACTTACTGATGGTGGATAACTACTGTGTACTACAAGAACCTGACTCAGTGCAAGAAATCCTAGGTTTGAAACCTATCACCTAGGTTACACTGGAAAACTACATTATGAAAACACACCCATGCTGTATACAGAGATTTTTTCAGTTTTTAAAAATTTTGATATTTTTAGCTCACCTGAGCCGAAGGCTCACAAGGTGAGCTTATAGTATAGTAGTCGAGCCGGCGTCCGTGCGTCCGTCCACATTTTCAAACTTGAATATCTCTAAGACAACAAGGCCAAACGTGACCAAATTTTATCTAAAGCATCATTGAGGAGGGGGAAAGGTTGTGTTAGGTTTTGTGCCAGGTCGGATCAGAACTCTGGTTTCCATGGCAACAGATAGCTCCCATAGACTTACAATGGAAAAGCATATAAAAATCTTCTTCTTTGAAACCACAAGGCCAAGACCTCTCATATTTTGTGTGTAGCAATGTCTAGTGGTCCTCTTCATAAATCCTGCCAACCGTGCCCCTGGGGTCCATATGGGCCCCGCCCCAGGGGCGTCTTTGGGAAAATATAAAAAAATCTTCTTCTCTGAAACCACAAGGCCCAGAGCTTTCATATTTTGTATGTAGCAGTGTTTAGTGGTCCTCTTTATAAATCCTGCCAACCATGGCCCTGGGGTCAAAAATAACCCCGCCCCGGGGGTCATTAGCTCCCATAGACTTACAATGGGAAAAACATAAAAAAATCTTCTTCTCCGAAACCAAAAAGCCCAGAGCTTTCATATTTTGTGTGTAGCAATGTCTAGTGGTCCTCTTCATAAATCCTGCCAACCGTGCCCCTGGGGTCCATACGGGCCCCGCCCCGGGGGCGTCATGGGGAAAAATATAAAAAAATCTTCTCCGAAACCACAAGGCCCAGAGCTTTCATATTTTGTTTGTAGCAGAATATAGTGGTCCTCTTTATAAATCCTGCCAACCGTGCCCCTGGGGTCCATACGGACCCCGCCCCAGTGGGGGGGGGGGGGGGGGGGTCATGTGTAAAACATAAAAAAAATCTTCTTCTCCGAAACCACAAGACCCAGAGCTTTCATATTTTGTTTGTAGCAATATATAGTGTTCCTCTTTATAAATCCTGCCAACCGTGCCCCTGGGGTCCATACGGGCCCCGCCCCGGGGGGGGTCATGGGAAAAACTTTAAAAAATCTTCTTCTCTGAAACCACAAGGCCTAGAGCTTTCATATTTTGTGTGTAGCAATGTATAATGGTCCTCTTTATAAATCCTGCCTACCGTGCCCCTGGGGTCCATACGGGCCCCGCCCCGGGGATGTCATGGGAAAAACATTAAAAGATCTTCTTCTCCAAAACCACAAGGCCCAAAGCTTTCATATTTTGTATGTAAGCAATGTTTAGTGGTCCTCTATATAAATCCTGCCAATCATGCCCCTGGGGTCAAAAATGGCCGCGTCCCGGGGGTCAACAGCTCCCATAGACTTACAATGGGAAAAACATAAAAAAATCTTCTTCTCCAAAACCACAAGGCCCAGAGCTTTCATATTTTGTCAGTAGCAATGTATAGTGGCCCTCTTTATAAATCCTGCCAACCGTGCCCCTGGGGTTCATACGGGCCCTGCCCCGGGGGCGTCATGGGAAAAACTTTTTAAAAAAATCTTCTGCTCCGAAACCACAAGGCCCAAAGCTTTCACAGTGTTCCTTTTCACCTTTTTGGGAATGGGGGCGGGGCCCTTGCAATTGGGAAAAATTATGCGCGAAATGCCCAAATTGGGAAAAAGTCGCGGCATAAAATTCCTAAAGTGATTCCTTGTTTAATTTGATAATATAGATAAAATATCTCTTTATGTAGCAACACTGAGTTACAATGGCACGAATAAACTTACTTTATCTCAAAATCTTTATATTTATTTTTCCATAAGTCAGTACCGGTACTTGTGAAAAATATTTTTTTTAAAAGTCAATACTTGTAAAATAATATTTTGTGGATGTTAAGTGTCAAGTTCATACTCCAGTGCATAATTTGGTGTTAGGGTGCTTTTTCATTCAAGCTAACACATGTCTGACCAAGATTTCTTTTTGTGTTGATTACTAGTGCTGTCCAAAATTAGGCACAAGGTCGGAAGATATGCTCTACAATTAGGTGAAATTGGAGCAGCCAAAACTGATTATAATAAGGGATTTTACACTCATCATGTTTAAAATACATTGGATTTGATATCTGAGGAAGTTAGACTACAATTACTTACAGTATTAACTACAACAAAGGTAAAAATATAATAGTCATTAGTTTTCGTGGCTATAAAAAACGAACTTTCAAGTTCTGATTTTTTGGAATTTTTGATTGGGATTTTTACTGGGTCAATTGGGAAAAATGGTGGTGTTTTGCCATTGGGAATGGGGCCGAATTTCGGCCCCAAAATTGCCTGAAAAGGAACACTGTTTCATATTTTGTTTTTAGCAATGTATAGTGGTCTTCTTTATAAATCCTGCCAACTGTGCTCCTGGGGTCCATACGGGCCCCGCCCCGGGGGTGTCATGGGAAAAACGAAAAAAATCTTCTTCTCCGAAACCATATGGCCCAGAGCTTTCATATGTTGTGTGGACCAATGTATGATACTCTCCTTTATAAATGCTGCCAACGGTGCCCCTGGGGTCCATACAGGCCACACCCCAGGCCTGTCATTATCTACCATAGACTTATAATGGAAATATATGAAAAAATCTTCTCTGCAACAGCATGACACAAAGCTTGTATATTTGATATACAGCATTGTCATGTGGAGCTCTACATAAATCCTGCCAATCTTGCCCCTGGGGTCAAATATGGCCCCACCATGGGGGTCATTATAGCATTATACCCGTACGAAAAATACTACAATACTACAGCTATACTATTGCAATATGTCAACAAGATTCTTGCTAAAATTTGATTTTATAGCAATATTACAACAATAATAATATATTGCAATAAAATGAGTAAAAATATTGTAATAATTTGAACAAAAGTTTAGCAAGAATTTGGGAGAAAAACTACCACTGAAAATATTGCCATAAAACAGAGGAAAAAGTGCTGAGTAATAACTTCCTGTTGCATCATAGTTTTGGAGGTTAACTTGAGATTAACACACAGTAAATACACATGCTGTTTAAATCTAAGGACTGAAGAAAATTGTGCTCCAAGTTAAATAAGCTTAAATTTTCTATAATTTGAAGAAAAAGTTAACAACATTTTGCATGAAATGGATATATAAAGGTTAGTGTGTTTTATGCATGTTTTTAAAAAGCAATTTCAATTAACAATTTCAAGTTTTATATTGATTTAATGTTTATAATACCCCACCCACCTACACTGGCAAACAATTTTAGATTTTGAGTGTTTGGAGTTGGGCACCAATTTTATTCAACAAACTGGCTAAGACTGGTCATCTTTAGCTAAGATGTTGCTTTGGAAACTTATCTCCCTAAATTAGCATGCTTCATGTTCTGTTACATGTCTTCTTCTATATGCTATCATGAAAGTGTGTTGAAAATTTGAAATAAAATGTCAAGGTCTTTGTGTGAATATCAATATACACATACATGTATGAGCAAATTATTGCAATATTTTTTGAAAAAGTTTTGCTAAACTTTTTGAAAAAATATTGCCATATTTTTTTTAAAAATATTGCAATAATTTGAGCATTAATTATGGCCATAATCAGGGGCGTAGCCAGGAAATGTGTAATGTTGAAGCCCAACACCTTTTTTCAGTTAAAATTACTTGTTTTTCATAATTTTTTCTCAGAAAGACCCGGGGAAATGCCATACTTGAAAAAATCAAGTTGAAGCCCAGGCTTCCAGGCGTCCGCCTGGATACGCCCCTGATAATTTTCCATAGCAAGAATCCTGGCAATATTTTGGCTAGAATTATTGCAATATTTTTTGACAAGATTCTTGCTAATTTAAATATTTTACCTAAGATTATAGCTGAAGTATTGTTGTCATTATAGCTTGAAAAAGACAATTTCCTGCCAAGAATCTTGCTTTACTTTACAGCTAAAGTATTGTCATACAGGTAGGACCCTGACCTTGTTAGATGATTTTTTCAAGTGAACCAAAATGGCAGAAAAGAGGATACACAATCCAGACAAGAGCTCTTCTGCTGATCAAGTAGGGTTTCAAGGTCACATGATCAAGATGGCCACCATACCCATATATGGTAAAAACCCCAATTACTTTGTCCAGTGACTGTACTTGTTGACTCTCAGGTGAGCGATCGTTGCCCCTGGGCTACTTGTTAATAATTTTGCTGAAAACATTGATTGTGGGTACACGTTAGAACCACCTCGCCAAGGCGGTTTTAACTAGTACCCACAATCTATGTTTTGGATCAAAAATACATACATGTGATGAGCTCCTGGTGTGGAAGTGGGAGATTTGGATTTCATTTCAGCCATTTTCAGGGAGATTGGGGTCTACTTCAGGGAGATTATGTGTCGGCATCTAAAATGCGCGATTTTGCATGTTTTCATGCAACTTCACCATATTTTCTGTCAAATTTGAATGAATTCGCATTACCCTATCTCCCCTCCAAACACACACACACACACAGCCCCTCCCCCCCCCCCCCCCCCCCCAAACAAAAAAAAACACAAAAAAAAAAACATGCATAATGGTACTGTCAGCTTATCCTTGGGTCTCAGAGCTATTTATTCTGGAAAAGAGGTAACCTGCACAATAAGGAGGGACAGGGAGTATCCCCAGTGTTAAATACTGTTAAGTAAAAGTAGCATTAGCAATGCATGATTTCATGCAGAAATCTTATTTTAAATAAGAAAAATATGTATACCCCATATATACCCCAGTTTCACTGTATAAAAGTGAGGTTTAAGGGGGTATACATTTCATGGACATGTTTTCCTGATGTATCTCCTAGCTATTAGTCCTGGGTTTGAAATCTAGCATGATACAGTCAAGGGACATAATTATTCGCCAGTCTAATACAAAATGGCTACTTGGGTAGTTTACCTTGTTACTTTAACTGAGTCTAGCTATTTATAGAAATGGCCAATCAATACCTAATTAGCATATTTGTGTACACATAACATATTTTGATGACATCACACAAAGTTTTTGGTAGTCTGCTTCCAATGTAAACATTGTTGACAGAAAAATAGCCCAGTAAAATTGTTAGAGGACCCAAAACAAATTGCAACACAAATCCTTTTCTGATTTTCCATAACCTTAGACCTGTATTATGAACATACTAAAAGTATACCAGAATCGGAAGATATGAAATTGGAATTTTTTCACCATCTTTGTTGAAGAAGTATTTTTATCTCCGCAAAACTACAGCTAGAACTGTAGCTGGGTCTGTGCATAAATTTAGGTTGAATTTAAACCAAAGAAATACATCTTAGGCTTCATCTGACATGTTTGTTACAATTTAGCTGACAAAAGCCTTGAAAATGGGTCAATTACAGTAAAATAAACTACAACAAGCACTGATTTACCCCACCCACTAATGCAAAATTTCGAAATTTCGTATTTTTAATTATACAGATTCATAGGGCTTTTGAAAGTGCTTCAAGAAGAAAGAGGTAAGTAATGTTTATAATTTAAGATTATAAAAGTGTTCCTAATTTTTTTATTAAGATGCTATAATCCCAGTTGGTAAAGTGTAGCTGATACACTTGTTTAAGCTTTCATTAAGGTAATTATATGTTAAGTCAGATATTTCGAAAATCAGACCAGTCATCATCATGGCATTGTTGTAGCAATTATTTGATGCCACTAAAAGCTCTCTAGGGCATCACCAATTGTGTTACAAGAAATTTTGTGAGGATAACCCCGTAGCTTTTTTTGCATAAGTGTTCTAATTTATAAGGTCTTTGCTGTATTAATTTTCAGAATAAAGAAATAATATTAAGCTTAAACTAGACAACATATGACTAGTGCTTTTTATATAGCAATCATGAAAATCATTTTAAACTCCCCCTGGCCATCAGCAACTGAATTAAGGGAGATTTTGTAAGTATAACCCTTTAGCTCTTTTGTAATTTTGCTCCAATTTGCAAAGTGTTCATTCATATTTAAGAAGATAAAGAGTAAAATAAACTTATTCTAGACAGTAGTTGACAAGTGCATTTTCTTAACAGTCATACCACTATTTTCAGCTCTCTAAAGACATCAGTAGCGAAGGTCCAAGAGATTCTGAAAGCATACCACAAATATTGTTTTCGTGGCTATTCTCTAATTTATCAGTTTTTCCTTCAAATTTAATGAGGTAAATATCAGATATATAAAGTTACTTTAATCAAGACCTTAATTATTCATTAATATTATAGTCTTAGCAATCATTTCCAGACTTTTCAGCTATTCATAGTTTAAGTAGATGAGTAAAGATGACATTGTAGGTATACCCCATTGTTTTTCACGAGTTTCCACCAATTTATAATATTATCTAACAATAGACTAATATGTCAGTTAGAAAGGAACAAACCAATCTAACAATCAGGTACTTATACCATGAAAACATATCGTAAGCCAAATGAGCAGCTACTTTCCCAATAGGTGGCCACTCAGTTACGTTAACTTAACTAAAATATGAAAACATACATAAGGCGCCAACAGCACAAAAATTTTAAACACCAAGACATAAACACAGAAGCATCGCCTTGGAACGATCAGTAACACAAAGTTACTGACGGGCTTAAACCAGTTTTACATGGCCATAACCTCACCCTCAGCTTATGCAGTGGTTCATAACATTTAGTTTGTTCTTCGGTCCTCGACACAAGTTTCGGCATTGTTGGGTCATTAGAAGTTTATTCATTTGTTCGTTTGAATTGATGCTTTACGTCCCATTCAACAGTTATGGTCATGACGGCATGTTGCCTCCATTTTATGGGACTTTTACCCAAAGTCAGTACGTCCTGACATCCAAAAGGTGCTTCAAAGTCAACCACCCAAGGAAGCCGCCAAGGCTTAGTTTTTCATAATTTTCCATAAATATAGATTTATGGCTTTCATTCACATCCTAGGAGGTAGAGGTCAGATACGTTTATACAAAGGTTAGCTGCGGCAAAATGAATGGTAGATTGTAGGACACCAAGTCGACAGGTCCTGATTTCAAACCCTGCATGGGTGCAGTGTTGTGCCTTAGGCAAGACATAATTACTCCTATATATATGACTCTCTATAACAACAGTAACTTAGAAAAAGTAGAAGGTAGAAATCCTTATATGTGTTTACACCAGACCACATATCAAACATTGTCAAAGCAATCGTTTAATCAATACACAGTTGAAAATATGCTTTAAAATAAGTAACCCCTTTTCCCGCTTTGTTTTCGACGAGTGTTTCCCCTATCCCTTTTTTCAAGTTTCTAACCTTGATTCATGACTACTCAAATGAGATTATTTAATAATATATCCATGGGTGAACTTTTCATTTTTTTCAGCAACGCTATGGCAATTTGCCACGATGCTGGTTTGCAGCTTAACTTACTAGTAGGTTATCTGCCTTATTTTTTTTCTTTCAATTTTTCTTCCTATTTCTCCTTATTTTACATAGTTTTTTTTAATATTCAAAAATATGCAAACAAAGTTACTGATACACGTTACCATTTGTTAAATGGCTCTATGCTGTACATTGAGACAAAGTTCAGGTATAAAAGATTAGTAGCAGCATGAGCTATAATTAGAGATGATTTTATACATGTTGGCACTTTCCAACATGTTTAACATGGATCTTGGCCCACCGGGGTTCAACTGGTGTTTTTCTTTTGCTCCGGAGTTAGTAGGTTATTTGGCGCCCAGGGATCCCCATCGTCGGGCAACTGAATCAATCAGTGAGTCCTGGTTTTTGATTCATCAGGATGTTTATCGTGATTTATTTGTTTTTTCTCGATGATTCATTGACTAGTTGGAGATTCACCACGAGGACCGAAGAACTAACTAAATGTTATGAACCACTGCAGAAGCTGAGGGTGAGGTTATGGCCATGTAAAACCGGTTTAAGCCCGCCAGTAACTTTGTGTTACTGATCGTTCCAAGGCGATACTTCTGTGGTGGTTCTTTTTGTTTTATGTCATGGTGTTTAAAATTTTTGTGCTGTTGGCGCCTTATGTATGTTTTCATATTTTAGTTAAGTTTAGGTAACTCAGTGGCCGCCTTTTGGGAAAATAGCTGCTCATTCGGCTTACGATATGTTTTCATGGTATAAGTGCCTGATTGTTAGTTTGGTTTTTTCCCACCTCGGTTTTTGGAGTGGGAATCTTTTTCTGATTGCGCCTTTTCCTGATCTTTGCCTACTTGTACCTTTTCCCATTACCGTAAATCACATTATGGGTTGCCATGGAAACTATGCTTTTTACAAAGACCATATAAATATATATTTTTGAGGACCATTCAGAATTACGTTTCAGGAAGCATAATGAACAATGTGTCATGCATTGGTAAACTTTTGTATTCTTAATGGAAGCAATCTATATTCAGTTAGCCCCCAGGATGTAACATTTAAGTACGATTCTGCACCTGGTGACCTTTGATGCTTTAATCTTGTTATGTCATATTGAATTTGGATGAGAGAAAAAGCTAATAATCATGGGCCTCATCTTATACACAAATATCTTCATTAAAACATTTGTGTCTACTTAAAAAATAAGACAGCAAACAGTTAACAATTTCTATTAATTCATGAAACCGTTCACTGATAAGCCCCAAGATGCTTGACAACGCCTCACTTTATGACCTTTTCAATGCCTTTGCCAGTCATTTCTGTATATTCTAATAGGATCTTGTATTCTACAAAACATTTGGGAATGTTGACATACAATTGCATGTGTATGTACTGAAATACGAGTGGGTGGGGTAATTCAGTGAGCCAAAAAAAGTTAGAATCTACAATCATTAGTGCAAGTTTCAAGTTTTAATATTTTCAGAATAATTCATGAATAGAAAATACACAGCAATGATGTAAATTCACAATATATTACATGTACTGATGAATGTTTTGAATAGCAAAATATGCCAAAACGTACACCAGGAGAGACAAAACAAATCAAATTTCATATTCCCCGATTTTGGTATACTTTTAGTATGTTGTCTAGGAAGGGTGCATCTCCACAAAAGTCCAACAAACATTTGTGTTGCAATTTGTTTTGGGTTTACCGAAAAAAATCTTTAGTTTGCCTAGACTAAAAGAAGATGGGTAAAAAAAGTAAAGAATTAGGGGGTGATGTTAGGCAAATGATCATAGAAAGCTACAGAAGCAATAAAAATATATCAGAATTGTCAAGAATATTTGGGATACCTAGGAGAACAGTTGGATCAGTGATAAAAAAAATTCATGAATTTGGCTCTGTAGAAAACAGGAGTGGGAGGGGTAGGAAGAGACTATTCAGTGACAGGGACACTACTCAGCTTTCTCGGGTTGTAAAACAAAACAGGAGAAGACCACTTCAGGATATAACTACCATCATTAATGAGGGCAAGGACCATACTTTCTGTACAAAAACTGTTCAGAGAAAATTAAATGAACTAGGCTACAAGCGGCGGGTGGCAAAGAAGCAGGTTGTTTTAAGAGAAGTGAACAAGAAAAAGCGGGTTGCCTGGGCCAAGGAGAGAAAAAACTGGTCAGTTGATGCACAATGGAGAAAGTGGATATTTAGTGATGAAAGCCAAAATAGTGATAGGAAAGAATAACAAAATATATGTCTGGAGAAAGGACTCTGAAGTGAACAACCCCCATGTAATCAGTAAAGCTCCTAGGGGTAGGGTGAGTTTAATGGTCTGGGGATGCATATGCTATGCAGGTGTTGGAACTTTAGCACATGTGGACGATAATATAAATGCCCTGAAATATATAAACATTATTGATAATAACCTGTGGCCAGTAATTGCCCGTCATTTCCCCGATAGAAACTATACCTTCATGGATGACAATGCCCCTGTACATAGAGCCCATGTTGTAGTTGAATACTGGGAAACTAATGATATCAATCACACAGAATGGCCTGCACAGTCCCCTGACTTAAATCCAATAGAAAATATCTGGCTGAAACTCAAAAGAGACATAGAACCACAAGCTGTGAACATTCACACCAAAAATGACCTGTTAGTTGCCGTGCGCCATAGCTGGGAAAACATCGAGCCAGCTTATGTTCAAGGCCTCTACAGCACAATACCAGCTAGATTAAAGGAAGTAATAAGAATGAAGGGCAATTTGACCAAATATTGAGGTAAGGTGTTCATTATTTACTAAGAAATGCTTATTGAAAGTTTGCCTTAATTTTTTCTGTTTTTGGCGGCCATATTGAAAGTGGCGAATAATTATGTCCCTTGACTGTACATTTACTTCTCATAGTACAACAGAGAAATTGTTGGCCGCAATGACTAACATTTCATTGCAAAATTTCAAATGCTGAAGTCATTTTAAGTTAGAATGGCTTCAATGCTACTGCTGTTGGTGGGTCATAAAACCCCAATCAATCAATCAATCAATCAATCAATCAATCAATCAATCAATCAAAATTCTTAGAATTCAGTGTTAACTTTAGGCATATTAGCACTAACGTAAGATTTCCTTTCTTTATTATGTCAGATCAAATGCTACCTGTATTACTTTATGTATGAGCAGTACAATGTTTTATGTCCTTACTTTTTATTCAACAAACTTATTTTTTTTTTCCAATATTTTATATGTGACTAGTCCCTTTGTTGGTTTTATGAGATTATTACCCAGTGTGAGTGGAAAAAATTTCTTTGTGCAGATTCTCAGCAGCCTGCTCTTAAAGATGTTGAGTTTTCTGACATATCAAAGTCTTTCATAAATATAAATACTTTTTACTTGAGAGCCACAAAGGTTTTAAAAGTGCAGGATGAGCTTTGTATAGATCTAGTATAAGAAATTTTGTCTTTTTCGTTTGACCGTGGCTGTTTACTGCGATGTTAAGCAACAAATTAATCAAACAAACTAATAAACATTTCTCTTGCCAAAGTTATTGGTAATGCATTATAAAATAAGGTATTAATTGAAGAAATTGGTCTATCGAATTTGTCAGAATGACCAAGTTTCAGTGACATTTGACAGTTTAAGTTTGTTGCACATGAATTTGGTCTATATATTATCCTAAAACCTTAATAGTCAGTTTTAGAGGCCAAATTAGACAGTTTTAGAGGCCAAATTAGAGTCCTATTCCTTTCAAGAATGAAACATTAAAGAAGGCCTTCCAAGTTTCCAAATGATAGCCACACACCGTTCATCCAGATACAACAAACGCGGAAAGGTCTTCCAAACGCAGATATAAACAACTGTATCGCGGGAATACACAAGGTAAGAAAACATATACAAACAGCGTTTAAATTGTTCTTATATAAAATGTGCTTATGCACAGCTGATGCAAAATGGTTTATATTGAGAATGGTACAGTATCATAACAAAAGATTTGTGTAAACTATAGATACAAGCGAATTTAATACGTAAATCATGGTTTTCTCGCCTACTTCCCGATTCTTTTCATATTTGTAGAATCTATTTGTTTGGTTATGTGCAAATATCTCTTCAAAACTAATTTTCGACATCTATGGAATATATTAATACCATGCATCAAACAGGAAAAGTTTTTTTGGGTGTCGATATCCATGTTTAAAAATCAGCCTTGTTTACTTTAAGGTACAACTTACCACGGACGTTGATACTACACAACGCGGATGATCCACATAATTTGGGTAAAACAAACACGGATTCGAAAATCTGGTTTTAACGTGCAAAACGCTGACAGAACGTTTTCTAATTAAAATACAACAAAGAATTCTAGATTTTTATAAAGTAAATGTGCAATAAATGCATTTTGTTGGCTTTTAAGTCGGTTATTCACTTGATATATGGTCGAATTCGGGGGTGGCATATAACACCGCATATTATAACATATCTGCTAACAGCTTTTTTTCTATGGATACTTATTTCGTAGAATCAGAGAAATGATATATACACCTGTATATATTTTTTTGTATTTTTTGTATGTTTGTGTAGTGAATAAACATCCCAGTTAACGACTCTTCAGCCGTGCCAGGAAGGAGCCGCCGCTTCCTGGGTACTAACCAGTTCTACGGAAATTAAAATGTCTGCTCAAAGACAAAACACTGGTGCCAGCATGCCCCCACCCCCGACCTCGCCGGATCAGGAGTCAAACTATGCCACGTTGCTATAAGTTTAAGCTCACCTGAGCCTAAGGTGAGCTTATAGGATGGCCATGCTCCGTCGTCCGTCCGTCGTCGTCCACCATTTCAAAGATCTTCTCCTCTGAAACCGCTTGGCCAATCAAGGAGCATCCTTAGGAAAGAAAGTTTATATAAATGGTCCAGGTCACATGACAAAGATGACCGCCAAGGCTGTAAATAGTAAAAACCTTTAAAAATTTTCTCCAGAACCAGAAGTCCTATGATTTTAAAACTTGACATGGAACATCAGAGAGAGGAGCTCTACAAAAGTTATATAAATCATGACCTTTGGATGACCCTGGCATATTTTACGGCAAGGTCAACATAGGTGGCCCATGCATTTGAATGGGGAAAATTGTCAAAATGTCATTTTAAGGGAAAAACTAATAGAAAATGGGTAAATGGACTGAAGATTTATGATTCTGAAAAATTTTGGACACTAGGGGCTGGTCTGCCACCACCCCGGGGAAATATACATGTATATTACCAAAATATTCAAAGGCCTTCTTCTCTGAAACCGCTTGGCCAATCAAAGCCAAACGTCAGGTAGAGCATCCATATGGTTTATATAAATGATCCAGGTCATATAACCAAGATGGCTGCCATGGCTATAACTAGCAAAAACCTTTAAAAATCTTCTTCTCCAGAACCAGAAGGCCTATGATTTCTTGAAATAAAGCATCAGGGAGAGGAACTCTACAATTTTCATATAAATGGCCCTGTGATGACCTTGACCTATTTTACGGCAAGGTCAACATAGGTGGCCTATGCATTTGAATGGGGAAAATTGTCAAAACTTGAAGAAAATGGGCATTGGACTGAAAAAAAAATGGACCACAGGGGCTGGTCTGACCCTTTGTCGGGGGTAATATACACGTATATCACCATAATATTTAAAGATCTTCTTCTCTGAAACCGCATGGCCAATCAAAGCCAAACCTTATATAAAGCAGCTATAGGAAGGGGGAACCGGTGCATTACGAAAACACGTCGATGCAAACATTTTCACATAAAAAATAAAAATATCAGTGGAAAAGTTATGATATTTTCCCTATTTTTGCTCAAAGCATAGGTTGTGGGTACACGTTAGAACCGCCTCACCGAGGCTAGATCAGCCTCACCGAGGCGGTTCTAACGAGTACCCGCAATCTATGTTTTGGACCAAAAATAAGAAAAAATCGTATACCCCTGCATAACCCAGTTTTACTATATAACAGTAGGGTTGAAGGGGGTATTCAGTATTACTTAAATAATCCGGGTCACATGACCAAGATGGCCGCCATGTCCATATATGGTAAAAACCCTTCAAAAATCTTCTCCGGAAACGGTGGATCAATGCCAACAAACTTGGCACATAGATTGTGGACTAGAGTACTACAATGTATATATAAATTATGACCGTGTGATGACCTTGACCTATTTGACGGCAAGTTCAAAATAGGTCGCCCATGACCATAATAGTCAAACAAGTTTATTGGTATATATCCCAATTCTCAGGTGAGCGTTTACAGGACCATTGTCCTCTTGTTGTTCTTTCATTACGTACAGGATCAACGTTTGCATGGAGAAGAACTCTATAAGCTATGCTTTCGTTCTAATCATGTTTTTATTTATTTATTTTTTTTATTTTTTTTTTTTTTTTAATTGAAAGGGACTTTCAAGCTTTTTCACTCATATCGAGACGAATCAATCGGTAGGTGGGGCGAAAACTGGAGTACCCGGGGAAAAACCACCTGACACACCCGCAAGCAGAACATGGCTTGTCTCACATATGAATTCGTGCCCCGTGCGAGGCGCGAACCTACATCATGTTCGTCATGTACCTTTAGCCAATGTATGTAGATATGTTATTTGTGAACCTGAATAAAAATGTTTAAACTAAAACTACAGGATCAACAGCCCAGGTCATATAGAGACGGTCAGTCATTATCATTTTCACACCAAAAGCCTCCCAGAGGCATGGTAACGAGTTTGTTGTGCACATTTCTTTCACCACTAATAAATGCTCTTCTTGAATCTACGTTACAAGTCTATGTACGTTATTCATAATTTGTTTTGCACGTTGTCATAGAGGACCTTTTACAAAGGATTTCACTTCGCCACACTTGAGAGTGAGAGAGACAATCATAATAAGTATATTCTTGACCATATATTCATGAAAGAAATGCATCCATACATTACACCATATGTTTTACATGTAATAATCTACAAACATGCGTAATTTACTTGGTGTTTGAATATGAAAGGCGAAAGGCATTTGGAGCTCTGCCTATATCTGACACTATCAAACTTCATAAAGCTAGCTAAGGTTTTTAATTGTCGAATTTAAAGAACGAAAACAAAGGCACGGACAGTTTCTCGGTTAACATGCACCTGATATGGACCTTCGCTCTATAAAACATATTAACAAGGTTTCCTAATGTCGTGGCCAAAGCGTAGTGAAAGTGCTCATGAACCAACGTTCCTTGTGGTTTTATCACGCCATATTTAGCCATAAATGGTCTTCAGCCAACCATCTATGGACGCTAAACCATACAAAATTGGCTTTAACAATAACTGCATCCAGTTTTCCTTAAGATAAGGCGAGAATTGGTTTTTATTATCCGTGTTCGTTGCACCGAATGGTCGAGTTTGTTTCACCTGCTTGATAATTTGAACCGTGGTATGTTGCACCATATCAAATGAGAGTACCCAATTTCAAATAGTTATTATTCTCTTTCTATAATTTTGTGTGGGTTCTTGTAATGGTAACACTTGAAGCGATCCCCGATCCTCCGAAAAACATCAATTTGGTCATATTATCGTGCTTTAATAATGATTTACAGACATTCTTACCAAGATTTTTCTCTTTTCGTGCATCCAAGTCAGATTTAGAAGCCTATATTTCTCGAACTAATGGAATTTATGAGACAGGATTTTAGGTAAACATTTGCAAAGTTATGTACTTTTTCATTGTATGTCACACAAAAATCAACTCAGCCGATATTCATTATAATCAAAGATAATAAATACCCACTCTTTTTCCCCGCCGTTCAAAATACTATTGTTTATATCCGCGTTTAGAATACCATTTCGCGTTTGTTGTATCTGGATGAACGGTGTGAGCCATGACATGTCAAAATTGGCAAAAACTTGAAATTTTAGATTTAAGAAATAAAAACATTGAACTTGCAAAAAACAGATCTTTAAAGGAGATTTGTCATCTTTTAAAAACTTTAATAAACGTAGAGCAAACTCCTAGAACTGTCATGTTAACAACAGTCTCACTTATGTAAAAATAAATAAAAAAAAATGCACAAAAACATAGATTCTGATTATATTTTCTTAGTATATGGTCCCACCTCTAAATATCACAAGTTCACCTATATTTTGCTAACATTGGAATTTTCTTCTATATTTTAGCTAGTCAGCCTGCATGACAGTACTGGTGTGCTGCATCTAGTCATATGAGCCGCCCCATGGGAAAACCAACAATCTGCCTAGGAGAAAACAAAGGCGCAGATCAGCTTCGCGGTAACCGCGAAGCTGATCAGCGCCTTTGTTTTCGCTACTCGGATAGTACAATTCCTCTTCTACTTAAATCCGAAATTTCAAGCTTCTAGCTCTTTTCTGTGCTTGTACAGACCGGTTTGTGTCAGACCTGTTCGGAAACCACATTGTTGGTTTTCCCACGAGGTGGCTCATATTATTAAACATGGATGTGTGGACAATCATGGCCTGCTAGTTTAAAAATGTGCCAATGTCAATATTATTATTTTTTTCTGCTACATTTGCTAAATTCAGTATTTTCTCGTATATTTCAGCTAGTCGACCTCCGTGATGGTACCGGTGTGCCACCTCTAGTCATAGCCGTAAAACATGGCCACCTGGAGACCTGTCGTCTGCTACTGGAGAAAGGAGCCAATGTGGATGCTTGTGAAAATAAGACTAAAAGAACATCAGTCTACTACTGTGTGAAGAACAAACTACCTGATATACTGGAACTATTGCTTAAGTAAGTATACTCGTCTTGTTTAAAAGTGAACAAATACCATTACGAAAACTTGCCCATGCAATAGACAGAGACTTTTTCAGCTGTAAAAGTTGAAAATTTTCATCAGGAATGTTTTGATATTTTTCTTATTTTTTCTCAAAACAGAGATTGTGGGTACACGTTAGAACCGCCTTGAGCAGCGAGGCGGTTCTAATGAGTACCCACAATCTATGTTTTGGAGCAAAAATAGGTAAACCCCTGCATACCCCAGTTTTGCTATATAAAAGTGGGGTTCAAGGGGGTATACATTACACGGACATGTTTTCGTGATGCACAGGCGGCAATCCTGAAGAAATTATTTTAAACATTTTTTTTTTGTTTCCGGCTGCCAAAAACAATGTTTTGATTGTCAAATGGAAATGTTTGATTTTGGTTTGATAGTGGTCATTTTGTTTATCTAAAACACTAACCCTTTTTGGCCATCAAGCATGATATTTGTTTATTAATTGTTTGTGTGCAATTGCTGCATATCTGGTGTGTAATAGCACATACCTAACTGCCTACATTTTATTAAATGGTTAAATTGGTATTTTAGGAAGTTATTTTAACTTGGTATGAATTTAGCCATATAAAACAAAGCCATGTTATTGCATTACATAAGTCTTTCAATCTTGATAATTAATGTTTCATGTCATTGAATTAGTTAAAAAAAAAGTAGGAATAATTTACTAAAATGAGCCTGTGCATGAGAAAAACAACAATTTGCATAGGCGAAAACAAAGACGCAGATCAGCTTCGCGGTAACCGCGAAGCTGATCAGCGCCTTTGTTTTCGCTACACGGATAGTACAGTCCCTCTTCTTCTTAAATCCAAAATTTCAAGCCTCTAGCCATCTTCTGTGCTTGTACAGCCCGGTTTGTGTCGGACCTGGTCTGAAACCGAAATTGTTGGTTTTCTCATGCACAGGCTCATTTACTAAAATGAAATGGAGAAGTACTTATGTACATCAATGGCCTTGAATAACTGTGGCTATTTCTCGGCCGGAATCCAAAGACAGGAATGCTTTTTGTATGAATTGCATTTTGTATGAAATTCTGGATGATTGTGAATTCACATAAAAAAGTGAAAAAAAAATGGATTGTGGCTTTAGCTTCACTATATTGTATTGAGATAACTGGTGTGTTAGATGGAAATAAAAATGATATCTGTAGTTGTTATTAGAGTCGATTCAAAGATGCTGTATAATAAGGCTACACCATTATTCACACGAAGAGGTAAATAACGGTAAACAACTCAGTAAACAAATTGGTAATCAGTACCGAAGAGGTAAATGACGGTAAACAACTCAGTAAACAAATTGGTAATCAGTACCGAAGAGGTAAATGACGGTAAACAACTCACTAAACAAATTGATAATCAGTACCGAAGAGGTAAATGACGGTAAACAACTCAGTAAACAAATTGGTAATCAGTACCAAAGAGGTAAATGACGGTAAACAACTCAGTAAACAAATTGGTAATCAGTACCGATGTACTCTCTTCTTTACTAAAACTTGCCCATGCAATATACAGAGAATTTTTGAGCTTTAAAAATTGAAAATTTTTTAGCTGAAAATTTTTGATATTTTTTCTTATTTTTGCTCAAAACATATATTGTGGGTACAAGTTAGAACCGCCTCGGTGAGGCGGTTCTAACGAGTACCCACAATCTATGTTTTGGAGCAAAAATAAGAAAAAAATGTATACCCCTGCATACCCCAGTTTTACTATATAAAAGTGGGGTATTCATTGCACGGACATGTTTTCCTGATGTCGCACCTGAAATAGTGTTGCCCATTGAAATAAGTAGTAATATTTAGAATTTTGTGATAAATATGTCATACCTGTAACCCCTAAAACTTGGATGAGTCTATTTTGTTTGTTAATTAAGGTTTTCATCAATCTTTAAAAGATTTATATTGAAAATAATTGATAATGTTCTCTTCTATATGAAATTAATAACGTTTGAGCTCTCCCAACAGATTTTCAAACCATTTACTGATTAAAATCTATTTCCTATGTTTGTACAACTTCATCAAAATTTAAATCTTTTACTTTGTTTCCTAGCCTGTTTAAGTTTCCTACAAAATATAGATATTTTTACTTAACATTAAAATGAAAATTAATCTTGTTTGAAAACTTTTCTGTGAAATTTAATGGTTAATGTAATTATTTATTTTGTAAACTAAACTCTTTTTAATTTGCAAGCAGGACAGTTTTTTAATAAGGTCATGACTTAAATGATCCTTAGAGTTTGGAGAGATATGCATGTGAGGAAACAGTGCGGACCCAGATCTCATTGCTCTATTATGGTCTTTACTTTTTGCCACTCAATTTCGATTCCATTGGCATTTTAGAACTGTTTCATAGGGTACCCTGTGAGGGAAGTTTTTAAGTTTTGAGATTAGACTAGATGAACAAGCCTTTCCGTATCTTATTTGGTCTATTTTCTCTCAGGATTCAGCTCATATGAGCCTCATCGTAACAAAACATAATGTCAAGGTTTCCGACCAGGGCTGACACAAACTAATCTCTTAGCCACAGGTGATGATTGATTTAAACTTGAGCGATTTCTCTACAATTTAATAAGGGGTGCTTATCATAGGTAGTTGCCACAAGACCAATAAAAAATATTGTGTGTCTTCGTTTTGGCAAAATTTAATGCCGAGAGCAGTTTTTCTCGAGACGTGGCTCATTTAGTAATAGGTAAAGGAACGCTTTTATAAGTGTTCATTTGCTTCAGTAGGTTTGAACTGTAAAACCTTCCTGACTACCCTATTGTTTAGACAACTTTCAAATATGGCTTAATACCAGTGATACATTGATTTTTTGTTTGTCGCTTGAATATTTGTCGAAAGGATTAAACCATATTTCTAAAATATTAATATGCGTCTACTTTACTTAATTTAGATGGATAGTTTCAAATTTTAAAGTGTTTGCATAAAGTAGCGGAATTATCAAAAATATTATTTTTTGCTGGAATAGAAATATTTGGTATGCTTGTTTTAATTAACTTTTTCAGTTGTGTTTCTGCCTTTTTATGTGTTTATGCACTTTCTTATTCACATTTTTTGCTGCTTTGAAAATGTAGTTATATATGCTTTGAAATGTATTTTGTTAGCTGTGCTAAGATTTTTAATTGCAAACATCCCTATTATAAATCTTGCAAGAAGCATCATAATTTTAAGAAAAAGAAAACAAAAGAAAATAAAAAGAATGAAATAGAAATTAAAACTTATAAAATAGAAAATATCTTTTTCATTTAATTATTTAATGAAAGATATCGTAGGCATGATAAAATTAACACCTAATGTCTGAAGTTCAAATTTAATAATAATGAGCCGCTGCCTCAGAAAACAAACAATTTGCATTTGCGAAAACAAAGAAGCAGTTCAGCTGTGCAGTAACTGCACAGCTGATCAGCGCCTTTGTTTTCGCTACACAGATTGCACAACCCCTCTTCTACTTAAATCCCAAGTTTCAAGCTTCTGGCTTCCTTCTATGACAGTACAGACTGGTTTGTGTCAGACCTGGTAGGAAACCAAGATTGTTGGTTTTCTCATGCGACGGCTCAATTTAAAGCGTCAATTTGAGGACTTTCCATTCCTTTCTTATGTATGAGCCGCCTCGTGGGAAAACCAACAATGTGGTTTCCGAACAGGTCCGACACAAACCGGCCTGTACAGCTATAGAAGCAGGCTAGAAGCTTGAAATTTTGGAGTTAAGTAGAGGAGAAATTGTACCATCCGAGTAGCGAAAACAAAGGCGCTGATTAGCTTCGCGGTTACCGCGAAGCTGATCTGCGCCTTTGTTGTCGCCTATGCAGATTGTTGGTTTTCCCATGGGGCGGCTCGTATGTATATTATCTTCTGTGGTAGTTTTGCTACTAAGACAGAATTTCCTTGCTGTTCCAGGTTTTACATGGTGGGGCTCATCTAAGTGTGAATGAGACCCGGGGGTGGGAGTGCTAAATGGGAGACTTGTGTCTTTGGATAGTGTGAACTTTTCTGTGAAAAGAATTTGATTGACACATAAATTTGAGTACCCTTACTAAAACAGCAAAATTTTTATTGTTATCACCACAAGATGGCAAAAATGTCAGTCAGCACATGGGTCCCTCAATTGTTTGAAAAAACAGGTGTTAAATGTACTGCATGGTCCAAAATGACGGAACATGCTTTAACATGCAAAATTTCGTTAACCTATCTAACTTCACTGACCTGGTCAGAGAACTCTTGATGCAATTTTAGACAAATTTTCTTTCAATGAAGTTGATTTTGATGGTGAATCAAAATAAATTGGCACTGAATCAAAATGTTAATGCATTGTAATTTCGTGTCAACCACCCCAATTTAGGGAATTTCTCTCCCCAAACACTATAACAATAGACCGTTTGTTTCTATTTGTCTAAACAATTAAGATATTGTATAACAGAAATAAGCCATATTTTGGGAAAATCTGACTTAAAGTTTGAGAAAGAAAACGTTGCAGCCTGATAAGGAGCCCTTTTTAGCTTTTTAATAGTTTTATATGTAAAGCTTCAAACAATACATGTATCATTCTGCAGCTGGGCAAGAAGGGTAGGAAATAAATTTCGGTAACAAAGTTAATCAAAGACTTAGGTTGTCGTGTCACATTGGTCAAATTCAATTTTCGTCATGTATGACACTGGGCGTTAAACAGTAAATGAAAACGAATAATGGTTACTCATTGTGAAATACATTTGTCTTATTTTTAAGCTTATTTGATTAATAATTTTTCTGTGTATGGTATAGTAGACAAATATTTGTTCAAATCCAATTGTTCAACGCTGACCTTCCAGAAAAAGTGGAATATCAGGCTTAAAATCAATTGAAGCTGACCAGTCATTATACTTTGTTTCATCCTAACCGCAAGGTTATAAAACATTTTTTATGCTTAGCTCATCTGAGACTAAAATTTATCCTGCTCATAAATGTTAAAATGCCAACAATTCTTGGCATTTTAACATTTATTAATGGGATAAATTACAGGCCCTGGAGTTCTAAACCTTCAATTTCAATATATTTGGGCTTTTGCAGTATTTATAAGTTATAAGCAGTTTAAATTTTAGTTTCAGTTGAGCTGAGCATGAAAAAGTTTTTTATAACTTTTTTTGTCAATTTCTATAATTCTTCTGTGTTTATACTAAATCACGCTAATTAATATTTAAGTAAAATACTGGCCACCTTTGAGAAATAGCTCATTTGGGGTTTGAGGTATATTTACTCAGTTTTTACTTGTATAAAGATTCCAAGGATTTGAATGCCCATCACGAAAACTTGCCCATACAGAGATTTTTTGAGCTTCAAAAATTGAAAATTTTCAGCAGAAAAAAAATATATTTTTCTTATTTTTGCTCAAAACATAGATTGTGGATACACGTTAGTACCGCCTCGGCGAGGCGGTTCTAACGAGTACCCACAATCTATGTTTTGGCGCAAAAATAAGAAAAAAAGTATACCCCTGCAAACCCCAGTTTTTCTATATAAAAGTGGGGTTTAAGGGGGTATACATTACACGTACATGTTTTCCTGATGCCTGTAGCTTGATATTTTTCAGCTTTGTACAGAAAAGACACCAAAACATATTATATGACCAGAAACTGAGTTGTAAAAAAAAAGTCAATTAAATTTTATACTATATTTGTGATCAGGCACACATTACATTTAAATGCTACATTTATCAATAGATTAATCGCCATTTAAAATCAAGTACTTAAGATGCTTGTCAGCAAATAGTTATTTGATCCTATTCTATTGTACAAGTCGTTTGTGAAGGCTTAACTATTTAAAAGGCAAAGAACTTAATTTCACCAACTATAGGTCAAGAAAGTCAAAATGTTTCCACACCAAAATCAATCTGACATTACTGTACCTTAAAAAATGAGCCTGTGCATGAGAAAACCAACAATTTGGGTTCCGACCAGGCCCGACACAAACCGGGCTGTACAGTCACAGAAGATGGCTAGAAGCTTGAAATTTCAGATTTGGGAAGTAGAGGGATTGTACTTTCCGTGTAGCGAAAACAAAGGCGCTGGTCAGCTGTGCAGTTACTACACAGCTACTGCACAGCTGATCTGCGCCTTTGTTTTCGCCAAAGCATTTTGTTGGTTTTCTTATGCAGCGGCTCAAATGTCTGACAAAGAAACAGATGCAATATAAATTGCTGCAGAACCTTATGAGACCGTTGGTATATGAGCAGTTTGATCCAGGTCTATGCATTAGCGTAAATTTTACTTACCAAAACTGAAACTGCACTGTACCTAGTCACACTGTAAGCCTTCTAAGTGTTTAACTGGGAGTTTTTGACTTGGGCTGAGGTTTTCAGTGTTGAATAATGTAATAAATTACTACAGAAGAACTTTAAACGACCTGGAAATAACACCATCATCATCTGAATCGTCACTAGATGAAGACCAGAACCAAAATTCACCAAGGCCAAGCTGCTAGAGCACACATTCCAAGAACTGTTTTGAAAAAATGTTTCTTTAATTTACTTTCTTTCAGTTAATTTCACAATTTGTAAACTTTCCGTCATTCTTACCACCTAATTTTAGTTGCCAAGAGACACTTTAGTTAATATCTATTTTTAGCACAGTCAACGTCACGTGACAAAAATGCACCGTTTTTTTTCTACTTTTGTAAAATGTTTCGACCATCCTGAAGAAGGTCTTTAAAATTTAAAAAGACTGAAACACGTCGATAGAATAAACCACAAGTTAAAACTCACCGCTGTTGGTTGTTCGTTCTACTTTCACCCCCTCAGAGTTGTTTCAGTTATTACAATGTTCAATTCAGGTGAGTTTCAGGTGCTAGAAATGAGCGGTGAAGCCAGAAAACTGCTTTTATGCAGTTCTGTTTTCTCATGACGCAGCTCAAATTATAGCATGTCTAGGTCACAGCCATTGGTCACCAGTGTGACAATCTGGCTTGTAACACCAACATCCCTGCCTTCAAGAGCACATGAGCCACCTCGTGGGAAAACCAACAATGTGGTTTCCGAACAGGTCCGACACAAACCGGACTGTACAAGCACAGAAGATGGCTAAAGAGTGGAAATTTTGGATTTAGAAAGTAGAGAAACTGTACTATCCGAGTAGCGAAAACAAAGGCGCTGATCAGCTTCGCGGTTACCACGAAGCTGATCTGCGTCTTTGTTTTCGCATATGCAGATTGTTGGTTTTCCCACGAGGGTGGCTCAAATAATGTTTAAACAAATCTGGCAGCATTTATATGTCCATTTATATTTTACAGATACAAGCCAGACCTAGAAACTATCGACAAAGAAGGAAAGTCTATCTTGTATGTATGTTGTCAGTCGGAGGATATTTGCTGTTTCCACAAGAATATACCGAGTTGTTTCTCATGTTTTAGATCTTTATTACAGATACAAACCAGACCTAGAAACTATCGACAAAGAAGGAAAGACTATCCTTTACATATGTTGCCAATCCAAAGATAGTCGCTGTTTCCACAAGATCATACACGAACATCCCAAGTTTTCTCAGAAAATCATGGATCATCGGACTTCGGACGGCACCAACGCGGTGATAGTGGCTAGTCAACAGGGTAACAGTGAACAGCTGAAATATCTACTGGAGAAAGGGGTAGGTTCTTGTAATTAAAAGTTTTGAAATATGTCTAGAAATATGACTACTGTAAAAAATTATAAGGCTGATCAGTGATAGTTAATGTCCATTTTCACTACCAAGATACTATATGGGTTCTTGGGGTTTACTGGTTAGCAATTTATGGGCCTAAATTAATAGAGCCGTGACAGGAGAAACCGGTCTTTGGATTCTCCGACTAGGTCCGACATAAACCGGCCTGTTTAGTCTCAGAAAAAGGATAGAAGCTTGAAATTTTGACTATAAGTAGAAGAGGAATTGTACTATCCAAGTAGCGAAAACAAAGGCGCTGATCAGCTTCGCAGCTACTGCGAAGCTGATCTGCGTCTTTGTTTTTGCATAGGCAAAAATCCGGTTTTCTCATGATACAGCTCAATTGTGAATTAATTTTTCACATTTACACCTAGAATTGAAGAACCTCACAACTGCATATTAATATATTCTTCAATCTATGAAGCCCATACACAGAATTTGTTAACTTGTGTTTTACCATTAACAGGCTAGTGTCACAGGCACAGACAACGCCCAGAAGACGGCCCTTCACTACTGTGCCGACAACCTGGAGACACAGTGTGCTGAAATGTTGCTAGAGAAAGATAAATCTATCATAGATCTCAAGGATGAACAGGGTTATACTGCCCTAGCCCTCGCTGTGATAGCAGGGAATATGAATTTGCTAAAACTATTAATTCAGGAGGGGGCTGATATTGACTGTGTCGACAACGAAGGGCATAAACTGGCCCACTGGGCAGCCGGTAAGTATAGAATGCCTAGAGTAATATGCCCTTGACATTTGTGGTGAAAATGGGGAACATAATTTGTTGAAACTTTTGATTCAGGAGGGGGCATTGTGTCAACAATGAGGGGCATAAAATAACTCATTGGTCAGTGGAAGAGTATCGAATGGCTAGAGTAATATGCCCTTGGCATTTGTGGTAAAAGTAGGGAACATGAATTTGTTGAAACTATTGATTCAGGTGGGGGCAGATATTCTTTGTGTCGACAACGAGGGGCATAAACTAGCTAGCTCATTGGGCTGCAGGTAAGCTAATTTAGGGGTGCAACATCGACTTGAAGAAATTCTCTTACATTTATAATTGGCTCATTTAGCAAAGATGTTACTGGTCTGGTTTATCACAGTTTTCTGGTGGAATCCGTTTACCAGCACCTTCTTTTAGGTATCAGTTACATGTGACAAGATAAGCACATCACAAAAACATTCCGTGAAATGTATAAGTAGTTATGGATGCCACTCTGGGTAAAAACGGTACCCAGAGTGGCATCCATAACTACTTGTATACCCCCTTGAACCCCACTTTTATATAGCAAAACCGGGGTATGCAGGGGTATACCTATTTTTTCTTATTTTTGCTCCAAAGGCTTAAGCATAGATTGTGGGTACTCATTAGAACGGCCTGCCTCTGTGGGTACTCGTTAGAACCGCCTCACTGAGGCGGTTCTAACGTGTACCCATAATCTATGTTTTGAGCAAAAATAAGAAAAATATCAAATTTTTTCAGCAGAAATTTTTTTATGTCCCCCCAACCGAAGGTGGGGGACATATTGTTTTTGGTGCGGTTCCCGTCGGCGTCCGCGTCGGCGTCCGCGTCCGCGTCGGCGTCCGCGTCGGCGTCCGCGTCCGCGTAGCTTCTTTCTTACGCGATATCTTTTGAACCAGTGGATGGATTTTGACCAAACTTGCATAGATACATGGTTGGGAGGGGGGAAAGAGTTGATTAGATTTTGGTGACCTTGACCTCATTTTCAAGGTCACCAGCCCATGAAAACTGATCAAATTAGGTTTTCTGACGCGATATCTTCTGAACAAATGAATGGATTTTGAGCAAACTTGCACAAGAGCATTGTTGGGAGGAGGCTCAGAGTTGATTAGATTTTGGTGACCTTGACCTAATTTTCAAGGTCACGAGTCCATAAAAACTGTTGAAATTAGTCTTTCCAACTCAATATCTTGAAAACCAATTGATGGATTTTGACCAAACTTGCACAGAAGCATTGTTGGGAGGAGGCTCAGAGTTGATAAGATTTTGGTGACCTTGACCTAATTTTCAAGGTCATAAGTCCATAAAGAATGTCGAAATTAGTCTTTCCAATGCAATATCTTGTAAACCGATTGATGGATTTTGACTAAACTTGCACAGAAGCATTGTTGCGAGAAGGCTCAGAGTTGATTAGATTTTGGTGACCTTGACCTAATTTTCAAGGTCACGAGTCCATAAAAAATGTTGAAATTAGTCTTTCCAACGCAATATCTTATAAACCAATTGATGGATTTTGACCAAACTTGCACAGAAGCATTGTTGGGAGAAGGCTCAGAGTTGGTTAGATTTTGATGACCTTGACCTAATTCTGAAGGTCACGAGTCTATAAAACTGTTGAAATTAGTTTTTCCGATACGATATCTTGTAAACTAATTGATGGACTTTGACCAAACTTGCACAAAAGCATTGTTGGGAGGAGGCTCAGAGTTGATTAGATTTTGGTGACCTTGACCTAATTTTCAAGGTCACGAGTCCATAAAAACTGTTGAAATTAGTCTTTCCAATGCAATATCTTGTGAACCAAATGATGGTTTTTGACCAAACTTGCACAGAAGCATTTTTGGGAGGAGGCTCAGAGTTGATTAGATTTTGGTGACCTTGACAGAATTTTCAAGGTCACGAGTCCATAAAAACTGTTGAAATTAGTCTTTCCAACTCAATATCTTGAAAACCAATAGATGGATTTTGACCAAACTTGCACAGAAGCATTGTTGCAAGAAGGCTCAGAGTTGATTAGATTTTGGTGACCTTGATCTAATTTTCAAGGTCACGAGTCCATAAAAAATGTTGAAATTAGTCTTTCCAATGCAGTATCTTGTAAGCCAATCGATGGATTTTGACCAAACTTGCACAGAAGCATTGTTGGGAGGAGGCTCAGAGTTGATTATATTTTGGTGACCTTGACCTAATAATCAAGGTCACGAGTCCATAAAAAATGTTAAAATTAGTCTTTCCAACGCGATAACTTGTAAACGAATGGATGGATTTTGACCAAACTTGTACAGAAGCATTGTTGCGAGAAGGCGCAGAGTCGGCTAGATTTTGGTGACCTTGACCTAATTTTCAAGGTCACAAGTCCATAAAAAATGTTGAAATTAGTCTTTCCAACGCAGTATCTTGTAAATCAATTGACAGATTTTGACCAAACTTGCACAGAAGCATTGTTGGGAGGAGGCTCAGAGTTGATTAGATTTTGGTGATCTTGACCTAATTTTCAAGGTCACGAGTCCATAAAAAATGTTGAAATTAATCTTTCCAACTCGATAACTTGTAAACCAATTGATGGATTTTGACCAAACTTGCACAGAAGCATTGTTGCGAGAAGGCTCAGAGTTGATTAGATTTCGGTGACCTTGACCTAATTTTCAAGGTCACGAGTCCATAAAAAAATGTTGAAATTAGTCTTTTCACTGCAATATCTTGTAAACCAGTTGATGGATTTTGACCAAACTTGCACAGAAGCATTGTTTGGAGGAGGCTCAAAGTTGATTAGATTTTGATGACCTTGACCTAATTTCCAAGGTCACGGGTCCATAAAAACTGTTGAAATTAGTTTTTCCGATACGATATCTTGTAAACTAATTGATGGATTTTGACCAAACTTGCTCAGAAGCATTGTTGTGAGGAGGTTCAGAGTTTATAAGAATTTGGTGATTGTGACCCAATTTTAGACAGGGTCCAAAACAAGTTTAAACTATCACACCTTACATGGTGTCTTCCCTAGAAAAACTTCATATCACAAGGTACCTACACTTCAATTACTAAACGGTTGGGGGGACATAGTTTTCCTCAGAAAACATTGTTTTAATTAATTTTTAAAACTAAAAAAATCTCTTGTTTATTGCATGGGCTAGTTTTCGTAATGGCTAATTAATCAGTAAGAATTCTTTCCATCTAAGAATATAAATGCTAGATTTTGAAATAAATAATTCTAATTTTTTATGCTGACTTTGTAGGAACAAACAGATCAGGTGTGATCAGGTTCCAGATGCACTGTAGCAAATTACATTAGTATGAAAGTAGTGCAAAAAAGTAATATAGATAGATATTGATACTCAACAAGCATTTGTCAGTTGGGGGCGAAAGAAATATGCACAAAGTACTGGTAACCTGCCTCTGGTTAGCTTATCGAGGAACAGTGAGACTAGGAAAACTGAGATGTTGACCATGGACTTAAATAAACCCTTCAAATATGTATAATCTTTAGCTTTTCTAACATTTCTTGCATTTTTTTTCCAGTTTAGATCTAGTTAGCTAGAGCAAGTAACATTACATTATGTATTTGGGAATGATAAAGTGTTACATGTTGTATTTGCATTGTGGCAGAAAAAATGTTGATACCTATCCTTATCTCACTATATACACATGATGCAACCAAATTTTCAAATGTTGCGATTCTTCTAAAGCATCAAGTCATGCCTTAACAAGTCTCATAGTATTTGATACACTTGTTGTAGCCATAGCGGATCTGTAGATGATCCAGATCAAAATAATTTTCAAAAGAATTTTACAAAAATATAAAACAAGATTTTTTTATAACGAACTTGACTCTTGATTCAAACACCTTTCATTCCATTGCTCAATGATCATGGATAATGATGTCAACATCTTGTTCATGTCAATGGTTCCCGGCTCATATACAGAAACATGATGAAAAAAGATTTTTTTACCCACGGTAATCAAAGGCGGTTTGCCAAATTTCCTGAAAATGAAAGGTCACATGTAAGTTATCTTTCGATATTGGTTGCTAATATTTTTTACAATTACATGTATTTTCTGTCATTTTGACGAAGTTTCCGTCCTAAAATCGAATATTTAGAAGCTTTGAAACGGTTTCATTGTAGTAAGTCCGAATCATGTTTAACCGCATACTGTCATTTTGTGCTCTCAAAGGACTTGGATTGTTTTATGTTTGGAACTAAAGGTATATTTTTACATTCTGGGTGTTTACATTATGAAATTAAGTGTAAACAATGAAATAATCTGCGTTTTTAACAAGTATTATACACTTCAACCTCATTATAAGACGCCTCATTATTATGCGGTTTTCAATATAACACGGCCATTTCATGGCTCCCAAATCAATTATTTTACTAGATGTCTATAGAAAATAACCTCATTATAACACAGTTCACTTATAACACGGTCTGTTTCTATGGACCCCAAAGATAGCGTTATAATGAGGTTGACCTGTACAATATTCTGACATTATTCAGATCACCCATGGAACATCGTGTGTTTGGTGGGGCTGGGGTTGAGCAAACATGGCTATGGGAAAATGCCGCCAAAAAGGGCATATGTTTTGGTCCTCGGAATATTTCATAAGGTTCACTGTATGACTACATGCAAACAATTTGAAGGATAAACCCATAGTCCATGATTCGGATAACCTCCAACTGATTCGCTTTGACTTCAATAATACATAGACTTTCACGCTCCAGTGGTCACATTCGCGTGCTTGATCAAAAATGAAAACCATTACAGTTGATGAAGAACTAAATTGGCTTCAAGATAATACTAAGTTTACAATACTCAAATCATTCATATGCACATGCGCAGCGATTTTCATGAACTTGATCCGGAATGGGTAGAATAATTGTACATGGGGATACATTGCACATGCAGTGAAGCAGTGAAGGCAAATACATTAATAATTATTTAATGTTTTCCAAAATTAAAAAAAAATGCCCTCTGTATCTTTGAAACAGTTAATCAGATTCGAAGTTTAGATACAGCTGAAATCTTCCATTTATTATTTTTTGTCTACATTCAGCCATTAATATAACTGAATTACCTCCCCTGTTTCAGTCTGCGGCCACCTTAAAGTCCTAGAAGTCCTAATAGAACACGGAGCAGATTTATCTTCTGCTGACTCCCACCAGGCCTACCCTATACACTACGCAGCTCAGATGGATGGCACCAACGCCGGGGTGACGGACCCCAAACTGTCGGAGAAAGTTCTGAAGAAGTTTATCGACGCCCATGTCCCTATGGACGTGTCAGATGATTCAGAAAGACAGCCGCTACTGTGGGCAGCCTGCTCAGGTGAGAACAAAAACGTTTTTCAAGTTAGCTCAGTCACATTCATGTTTTAGAAGTCTACTTTTACCGAGTTAAAGATATGTGAGCCGCCTCATGAGAAAACCAACAAAGTGCTTTTTGAACAGGCCTGACACAAACCGGGCTGTACTGCCACAGAAGACAGAAGCTTGAAATTTCGGATTTAAGAAGAAGAGGGATTGTACTTTCAAGGGAATACAAAAGCGCTGATCAGCTTAGCGGTTATCGCAAAGCTGATCTGTGTCTTTGTTTTCGCCTAGGCAAACTGTTGGTTTTCTCATGAAGTGGCTCATGTATGCTTTCTATAGCTGGCATCCTGGCCTGAGGTGTATACAATTGAGATATGCAACTTATCCAACATGAACAAGTGGAAACTCTCCAAACAAATGTTAAGTATATGGTTCTTGTTGCTTTATTTATGGCACATTTAACAGTATCATCTGTGAAAGCTTTGTTTTGTAAAATGGATGCTAGAAATTAATGTTATTCATATTTCTTGCTTCCATTTGCAGTTTCTGAAAAAAGTGTCTGTATAAACCATTTCACATTGGAATTTGATTTCAGGTAACTCTGAGTCATGTCGCCTGTTGTTACGTGCTGGTGCTGACATCAACTCAGTGGATAAAGATGGACTCACTGGTAAGATGCAAATTTCAGTCATATTATCTAAATCAAATTGGCTTAAAGTTTGTGTTTCAGGTTAAGGATTTCACTTTTGAAAAACAATCACACATACTGTTTCTTTGGTTCAACTCGTAGGATTGCTAATGTCTACCAGTGTAAATAATAATCATTTTTTTTGAAAAAATGAGAGCAAATAAATGTCAAAACAAATGCCATTCATGTTATATCTCACACTGTCAGAGAACCACTCTTTTGTCTTTATAAAAAGCTCAAAATTTCCTTTTAGTGACCACGGGGGAAGCTAAAGGAAATTTTGAACTTTTTTAGCGCTGTTTCTTAATCACTAGATCATCTCACCCCTGTGTCTGGTGTGGGTTCGAGCCCCGCACTGGCCACATGTGAGACAAGCCAAGGTCTGCTTGCGGGTGTGTCAGGTGGTTTTTCTCAGGGTTCTCCCGTTCACCAACCTACTGATTGGCCCATCTCATATGAGCTAAAATAATCTTGAAAGAAACTTAAACAGTCGGGTAGAATTCTCGATCGAGAAGTCGGAAGGAAGTTGTATTTACAGGAATGCCAGTATTGATTATATTGCATTATGGGATAGTTTGCTTCTCGTTCGGGAAGTTTTTGCATCGTAAGAGGGTACCTATGTTTGAATCTACTTGCGATGCTCAGTTTTGCATTAAATTCTAAATAACCTGGATATATTAATTTTAGACTAACAGTGCTACAATTCTACCGAGTCAGATTTTTTTTCTTATGTCCCTAACAATTTTTAAATCATATCGAAACAGCGAGCATTGTATTACCTCATATTCTCCGACACTGTTTCCCGATGGGGAAGTTTCAAAACAAGAAGTTTCAACAGCCTTGGATATTCACGTTTCATAAAACTTGATTACCTTTGTGTTTGTATTTACATCCTACTTAACAGCGTATAGCATATTGAGACGAATAACTAATGTTATAAAAGGTAAAGAAAGATCTTTTGCCAATTAATTTGTTTAAGTACTTTACATGGAAATGTGAAAGTCATGAATGATCAGTAATTGTTTTATGATTAATCCCACACTAAAAACCGAGTTGAAAATAACTTAATTAACCAAAAATAGGTACTAATACAAAAAGAACATATCGTAAGCAGAGTGAGCAACTATTTCCCTAGAGGTGGCCACTCAGTTACCCGGATATACATGTATGGAAACGTACATTAAAGGTGCAACTTAAACAGAACATTCACAATTAAAACATAAAACAGTCAATAAAATACTACAGAAGCATCGTATTGGAACGGTCAGTAAGAACACATATAAGCATACCAATACGTCATGTTAAGGTACCATAGGTGATATTGTGCTAATAATTCAAGATACAAGAAACATGATGTGAAAATCATACCTGAGATATATGCCGGGAAAAAAAGAAAGCATGTGTTTCCTTGGACTTCAGTCATATTCCAACAAACATGGTTTACTTAATACAGCCTATAAAGGCAACCTTTGTCTTACATTACGAAAACATGCCCGTGTAATATACAGATTATTTTTAAATTGTAAAAATCGAAAATTTTCAATAGAAAAAAAAAACAACAACATAAATTGTGGGTTCACGTTCAGACCGCTTCGCCGAGGCGGTTCTAACAAATACCCAAAATCTATGTGTTAGAGAAAAAATAAGAAAAATAGGTACACCCATGTGTACCCCCAGCTTTACTATATAAAAGTGGGGTTCAAGGAATATACTTTTAATGGACATGTTTCCTGATGATGCATGCTTGTATTCCAACAAAAATAAAACTGTAACAGAATTTCGAAATAAATCCATGCCACCTTGATCAATATAAATTTGGAAATGAATAAAACACATCTGTCCATCCTGATAAGCTTGAATAACTAAACTTGTTATAGTATTATGGCTGTTTTTGAGAGTGTAACCCCAGATGGATAACATCTTGGTGTTTTCCTCTCTATTTTATATTCATTTACAAAAGATACTGTATCTAAACTGTGAAAGATCTAATCATTTTCAATTGGCCACTTTGACATATTATTTGGTCAGTATTTTATTGCTTTCTTAAATGGGTGTCCTTTGCTCAAGAGCAGATTACAAATTAAGTATTCTTTTTGACATTAAGTGGCATTTGTGTCGGACACGGGGTCGATCTCGGGTCCGCTTTGACACGATTTGGTTGCACGGTAAGGTGTTTGTTATACGTCCCACTCAGCAGCTAAGGTCAAACAGCGACTGGACCTCAGTTTAAAGTCTCACCTGGTGATAAGCACGAGATAAACTCACAAGGCTTAAACCACTTAAGCTATTGAGGCTTCAGCATACGAATTGGAATTGAGACCAAGACGATTACATATGATAAAAAAACATTCTGTTTTCATAAGTGCAACAGTGTTTCTGTTTTTCTTGCTTTGTTCCCTTCCTTAGGCATTGATTATTCTGGTTCGGCATAAGCTTAGCCATTTTTGGACGCTTGCCGACCAGCATACAGGACGAGACTTTAAACCGACTCACGTCTCCATATGACATAAGCTGTTTGGTTGGACATAAACACCAACACAGCAATAAAAACACTTTATGAAACGTGAAAATTCAAGTTGTTTCAAGAGTTGAAGCTCCTCCATCGGAAAGTAATGTCGAAAAAAGAGATAGTAAAATTGCTCGCTGTTTCGATATTATTTAAAAATTGTTAAAGGACGTAAGAAAAAATCCGACTCGGTAGAATTGTAGCAATATTAGTCTAGCAGTAATATATCCAGGTTATTTAGAATTTAATGCAAAACTGTGCATCGCGTGTACATTTAAACATGTGTATCCAAATATGTTGCAAAAACTTCCCGAACGGGAAGCAAACAATCCCATAATGCAATATAATCAATACCGGCATGCCTGTAAATACAACATCCTTCCGACTTCTCGAACGAGAATTCTACCCGACTGCTTAAAACTAAGTATGTTTGTTTTTTTAAAAAAAAAGATCCTTTTAATGTCTTAAGTAAGTTATACATCTCCCTGTATGAAATGTCACATCTC
Source organism: Rugalucina vietnamica (assembly GCA_964017185.1). Classification (NCBI taxonomy): domain Eukaryota; kingdom Metazoa; phylum Mollusca; class Bivalvia; order Lucinida; family Lucinidae; genus Rugalucina; species Rugalucina vietnamica. Next base: position 4,472,147 of record OZ024872.1, read on the forward strand.
CCTACCAAATACCAATGAATAACTTCTTTGTTTATACATTTTCCCTATTTGGGAAAGGAACTCACCCTAATGGGCTTCTCAGATGTATCACATGCATATTATACACATTGTATTGTGTTTACAGCTCTCCATTGTGCGGCAAGTCGTGGTCACAGCGAATGTATAGACGTGTTACGTAAGCAGGGAGCCAATATTAACATGGTGGACAGGAACAAGTGTACGGCACTATTCTATGCCATCACGCTGGGGAACAAACAGTGTACCAAGTTACTACTCAACGCCAAAGCTGATCCGAACCATGTGGATGATAGAGGAAGAAAGTAAGTTTGACTATTTGCCATAAAGCATCTAAACAAGACTTATTTTAATATATCCGTCTTTTGAGCCCAAAGCATGTTAGCTTTTGGATTTAAGAGTATGATAGAAAACAAAGGCTGATCAGTTACTGTTATTTTTGCATGGTCCAAATGCTTGTTTTTGTGTGATGCTGCTTAGATGGAGAAGTTATTTGTTGTATGCAAAGAAGAGGAAGACATATTCACAGAATATATGACTTGCTCATAGAAAACATTTTAAATAATTTCGGTTTTGTTCACTTAATTTGTATTACACTGACTTTTATTTCGACAAATATTTACTTTAGGTATGAGAACTAGAGAAAAGAATGGACAGTACTAAAAGAGTTCATTTGATTTCCACAATGCTTTAACCTTTAGCATGCTGTAGGCGACTGCGGTCACCCGTGGAATACCTATCTGTGCCAACTAGAGGCGACTGCGGTCGACAAGAAAAACCGCTTTCAAATTTCCCGCACTTTTTGCCCACTGCCTACTTATGAATATTAATGAGCGATGCCCAGACAGTTGCGCATGAAAACAACATGGCGGCTTGTGGTTTTGGGACCGATTTGTCGGCCGATTTTGATCGGATTTTCGTTATTTTTGCATTAGAAATGCATTTTCAGCGCTTTTTTCGCTGGTAAATGGAAAATTGGGTGCATTTACACCCGAAATATGACATCGTAACGGTACGTATGATGAATTTTTACGCTAGAATTCGGCGTAACAAAGACTTCTGAAACCGAAAGTAGATTTGTTTACTGCGTTTGTTGAATTTATTCAGCTGTTTTTATGGCTCAAAAATTAAGAAAACACGGAAAAAAATTGGAAAAAACGTCAGTGGGCTGCCATATTGATTTCACTATATTGCTCAGCATGCTAAAGGTTAAGATAGATTAAGAGATAGAATGAGACTTTCTAGGCACCAAAGTAGATATAATATTGTCTTTTTTGATAAACAAAGGATTTAAGTATTAGGAATATATGAGCAGCGATGCAAAATCGGTCTGCAAGGTTTCCGACCCGGTCTGACACAAACCGGTCTGTACAAAAACAGAAGAAGGATAGAAGCTTAGAATGTTTCAATTTAAGACGAGCCGATATTGTACTATCCGTGTAGTAAAAACAAAGGCTGATCTGCGCCTTTGTTTTCGCGTAGGCAAAAATCCCGGTTTCTCATGATGCAGCTCTTATCATTTCTCTTCAAAGATTTTTAATTTTTTATCACTACAGTAGTGTAGATTTGACCAAATATGACAGTTATACAGTACTGTTTTTGATTTAGTTTTTGATTTAATAAGTGAAATTTAAATTTTAATTAGAATTTATGACTTCATTTTGTGTTAATTTCATGTTGAATTGGAATACTATAATGACTACTCATTGACTTAATTGACAGACTGTATTGAAGTAATTATAGTTTAACATTGACAATGTCAGGGATTTCTAGTGATTGTAATACATCATTGGATGATAATGGGGGAGATGAAAGGTAAAGCATTGAAACTATGGTATATTGATACATATAAAGGTTTACTTTGTTGTGTTAATAAATTGTCCTGTATGGACCGGTCATTTAAAACCAAGGCTTCCTTTCTACTGGAATTTGTTGGCATTATCACATAACTTTTCATTGCACAGTAGGGACGAGCCGATTATTACGATCTTTCTCTTAGGCCCACGTCCATCAAGGTGAGAAACAGATGGACTGCTTGATGCCTCAACGCAAAGCTGCATTTAGACTGACCACCTGAGTACTGGTTAATGGCTTAGAAAGTCTGAGCCTGTACGAAAAGTCCAACCATCTATGCACATAAACTTCAGCTGAGGATGTCATATCATCCCATTGTTGAGTGGAAAACGCATGTAACAATGAAGGGGACGTCCTGCTGTGACCAAAGCTTATTGATTGGGATGTTCAGTAAGAAAAAAGGAAACAAACAAAACAAGGTTGCTTTGATAGACATTCAATTGTTAAAATAGTAGAACTTATAATGCCTTGTGTTTGGGCAACTAACAAATAATTATCCTGTACAGTAGCCCTGATATTCCTTTAAGTGGGGGTAAATGTGGTTACAGCTAAAATTAATGAAAGGTATATTTATATTTTTAATGGTGGGGATATTTGGTTCAAGTTAAGCTGGAGAAAAATAAAGATACATTGCCTTACTAGCCTGAAGGCTCATTTAAGACCACTGAATGCACTGATATTGACCAGTGATATGATTCTATATTTTGGTCCTCCCTCGCCAACTGTGTAGTTGAGCAAACACTTTTTTAAGACCATTAGCATTCATTTTGACCTTGTTATGATTCTATTTTCTAGTCCCGCCCACTGTGCTGCTATCAAAGGTTGCCTAGATACCATCATACTCCTTGAAAAAGAGAAAGCGGACCTTTGGCACCAGAATAAGAGGGGAGACTATCCTATACATGAGGCTGCTCAGAAAGGGCACATTGGTGAGTTGTTTCCCTTTAATGATCTCTTTAATGATCTCTGCATCAGAAAGAATGCTGTACATTTGTTACAATAGTTATCTTGATTGCATGTTCAATTGGTATCAGATTGAAACCTCATGTACAGCACAGTCTTTGTAAAAATTTGGTAGTGTAAATATTTTACAGCCATTCCTTCTCTTAGAACTTCAGTCTTTAGTTGATGATGAAAGAATTTGTATTGTGCTAATTGCTGGTAATTTTTCTAAGGGGGTCTAAGGCACAGTGTGGTTAGGTTCACTGACCATGATATCTATGTCCTAAAATGTGTCATAAGGAGAGCTGTAAAACACAAAAATTCATTCATGATTAACCAATAACGTTAAATATGCACTGATGATTTAAGATTTTTCTCCCTTTAATAAGAAAGTTACTTCTATTTGCAGACGTGGTGAAGTATTTATTGGGGAAGAGGAAAGACAAAAATGCTGTTGATGTCCAGAACCACCATGGTAAAACACTGCTACACATTGCCGCGGCAACCAACAACCTTCCACTGTGCAAGCTCATTATCAACCATGAGTGTGACAAGAATGCTCTCATGAAACATGCTGTAAGTTATTTAAAATTGAGCCTGTGCATGAGAAAAACAACAATTTGGGTTCCTACCAAGTCTGACACAAACCAGGCTGTACAGCCACAGAAGATGGTTAGAGGCTGGAAATTTTGGATTTAGAAAGTAGAGGAATTGTACTATCCGTATAGTGAAAACAAAGGTGCTGATCAGCTTCGCAGTTACTGCAAAGCTGATCTGCGCCTTTGTTTTCGCCTATGCAGATTGTTGGTTTTCCCATGCGGCTCAGTTCTTAAATTTCAAGCTCTAGCAATGATTTTAGATGATTTTAAAACACAACCACATATTGTCAAGTTGCAAAACATTGCTACACATTGCCACAGCAAAACATTGCTACACATTGCCACAGCAAAACATTGCTACACATTGCCACAGCAAAACATTGCTACACAATGCCACAGCAAGACATTACTACACATTGCCACAAGACATTACTACACATTGTCACAGCAAAACATTGCTACACATTGTCACAGCAAGACATTGCTTTACATTGTCACAGCAAGACATTACTACACATTGTCACAGCAAAACATTCCTACACATTGTCACAGCAAGACATTACTACACATTGTCACAACAAAACATTGCTACACATTGTCACAGCAAGACATTGATTGCTACACATTGTCACAGCAAGACATTGCTACACATTGTCACAGCAAAACATCCCTACACATTGTCACAGCAAGACATCACTACACATTGTCACAGCAAAACTGCTACACTTTGTCACAACAAAATGTTGATACACTCTGCCACTGCAAAATGCTATCATACATTGCTTCGGTAACTAATAACTTTTCGCCGAGCGGTTAAGAGCGCTCTTTCTTAATCACTCCGTCATCTCACCGCTGTGTCTGGTGTGGGTTTGAGCCCCCCTCTGGCCACATGTGAGACAAGCCAAGTTCTGATTGCGGGTGTGCCAGGTGTTTTTTTCTCGGGGTTCTCCCGTTTTGGCCCACCTACTGATTGGCTCGTCCCATATGAGCTGAAATAATCTTGAAAAACTGAATTAAACTGAATTAAAAAAAAATAAAAAAATCTTCCACTCTGCAAGCTCATCATCATCCGTATGTGTGACAAGAGTGCTCTCATGAAACATGCTGTAAAGTAATGCAGATTACTTGAGTTCCTAATCCCAGCCCATCGGCGCTATGAGAAATATGAGCCGCCTGGTGGGAAAACCAACAATGTGGTTTCCGAACAGGTCCGACACAAACCGACCTGTACAAGCACAGTAAAGAGCTAGAAGCTTGAAATTTTGGATTTAAGAAGAAGATGAAATGTACCACGAAGCTGATCTGCATCTTTGTTTTCGCCTATGCAGATTGTTGGTTTTCCCATGTGGTGGCTCATATACGGGTTGCTATATGCCCCCAGCTAACCTAATGACTGACTTAAAAGGTCTGAGTCTGCCCAGGAAAAGTGGTCATGCCAAATCATCCATTCATAAAACCTTATTTGTTTACTTGGTTGGTGCTAGATTGCTGCAAAGTTGGATGCCTAAGACGTCCAAGTTTATCCCAGTTTTGAGTAGAAGATATATGAAAATGGAGGCAACAGCTTGACATGGCCATAGCTGTTGACTGGGACATTTAGCAACAAAACAAACAAAGCAAAACAAAGATCAGCTCTAGCAGTAATTTTTAAGCAATGATCAGAGCAGATCAGATCAAGAAGATGCAGCAAGTGTGATTTGTCCACATACAACATTACTATACTGTGTTTAGTACATGTACTTCTCCCTGGGCCATACATACTTTTATTTCAGAAATATGCATCTGACCAAACTTTATGAATACATATTGAACATAAATGAGCCGCCACATGGGAAAACCAACAATCTGCCTATGCGAAAACAAAGGCGCAGATCAGCTTCGCAGTAACCGCGAAGCTGATCAGCGCCTTTGTTTTCGCTACTCTGATATTACAGTTCCTCTTCTACTTAAATCCAAAATTTCAAGATTCTAGCCTGCTTCTGTGACTGTGCAGCCTGATTTGTGTCAGACCTATTGGAAACCACATTGTTGGTTTTCCCACGAGATGGCACAAATGTTCTATAATATGACCTTTATTTCATAGTCCAGTGAGGTTCCATAATACAGACTCTGCCACTTTAAAAAAAAACTGTCTTCGGGGCTTTCTGTACAGCCACAAGTGTTGTGTGTACTTTGTAGCTATACCAAAGGCAGTTCTTTCTGGGCAGCTGATTTTTGGCTTCTTTTTTTTTTTTCCTTTTATTATATACCAAATGGAAATAACCATTGATTCTACAGGTCAGCCTCATTATAACACTTTTCTTTTAGGGTCCATAGAAACAGACCATGTTATAAGTGAACTGTGTTATAATGAGGTTATTTAATGTAGACATATAGTAAAATAATAGATTTGGGAGCAACAACATGGTGGTTTTTTTATTGAAAACCGCATCATAATGAGGCATGTTTTAATGTCAGAGGTTAAAGTGTAGACTCTACCTATTTTGTGATACAAAAGCAGGGAGTCATGTATCATGCTACTATCAAGATGTGGCTGCAGATCACCAGCCAACATATGAGCCACCTCGTGGAAAAACCAACAATGTGGTTTCCGAACAGGTCCGACACAAACCGGTCTGTACAGCTACAGAAGCAGGCTAGAAGCTTGAAATTTTGGAGTTAAGTAGAGGAGGAATTGTACTAGTCGAGTAGCGCAAACAAAGGCGCTGATCAGCTTCGCTGTTACCGCGAAGCTGATCTGATCTGTGTCTTTGTTTTCGCATATGCAGATTGTTGGTTTTCCCATGAGGCGGCTCATATTTTGCCCAACAATATAAAATCATCTTGTCTGACCCATTTTTAGCTCACCTGAGCCGTTAGGCTCACAAGGTGAGCTTATAGGATGGCCATGATCCGGCGTCCGTCCGTCCGTCCGTCCGTCCACAATTTCAAAGATCTTCTTCCCTGAAACCGCTTGGCCAACCAAAGTCAAATTTTATATGAAGCATCTATAGGAAGGGGGAACCAATGTGTATATAAGAAATCCAGGTCACATGACCAAGATGGCCGCCATTCCCATATATGGTAAAAACCCTTCAAAAATCTTCTTCTTCAGAACCGGTGGACTGATTTCAACGAAACTTGGCATGAAGCATTGATAGCTCAAGCACTACAATGTATATATAAATCATGACCCTTTGATGACCTTGACCTATTTTACGGCAAGGTCAACATAGGTCGCCAATGCATTTGAATGGGGAAAACTTTTAAAATGTCATTTAAAGTGAAAGTCTTGCAGGAAATGGGCAGTAGGACTGAATTTTAATGATTCTGAAAAAAATTGGACCCCAGGGGCTCATATGCCCCCACCCCGGGGCAATATACATGTATATTACCATAATATTCAAACATCATCTCCTCTGAAACCAGTTGGCCAATCAAAGCCAAATTTTATGTGAAGCATCAATAGGAAGGGGTTATCAATGTATATATAAATAATCCAGGTCACATGACCAAGATGGCCGCAATGCCCATATATGGTAAAAACCTTTCAAAAATCTTCTTCTCCAGAACCGGTAGTTTGATTTCAAAGAAACTTGGCATGAAGCATTGATGGCTCAAGTACTACAATGTGTATATAAATCATGACCCTGTGATGACCTTGACCTTTTTTACGGCAAGGTCAACATAGGTCGCCAATGCATTTGAATAGGGAAAACTTTTAAAATGTCATTTAAAGTGAAAGTCTTGCAGGAAATGGGCAGTAGGACTGAATATTAATGATTCTGAAAAAAAAATGGACCCCAGGGGCTCATCTGCCCCCACCCCGGGGCAATATACATGTATATTACCATAATATTCAAACATCTTCTCCTCTGAAACCGCTTGGCGAATCAAAGCCAAATTTTATGTGAAGCATCTATGGAATGGAGGAATTAATGTGTATAAATTATTTAGTTCACATGACCAAGATAGCGGCCATGCCCATATAAGGTAAAAACCCTTCAAAAATCTTCTTCTCCGAATCTGGTGGACCGATTTCAAAGAAACTTGGCATGAAGCACCAATGGCTGAAGTTCTACAATGTGTATATAAATTATGACCCTGTGGTGACCTTGACCTATTTTAGGACAAGGTCAACATAGGTCGCCAATGCATTGGAATGGGGAAAACTTTTAAAAAGTCATTTGAGGTGAAAATCTTGCAGGAAATGGGTAGTAGGACTAAATATTAATGATTCTGAAAAAAAAATGGACCTAAGGGCTCATATGCCCACACCCCAGGGCAATATACATGTATATTACCATAATATTCAAACATCTTCTCCTCTAAAACCGCTTGGCCAATTGATGCCAAATTTTATGTGAAGCATCTATAGGATGGGGGAACCAATGTGTATATAAATAATCTAGGGCACATGACCAAGATGGCCGCCATGCCCATATATGGTAAAAACCCTTCAAATATCTTCTTCTCTGAAACCAATAGATTGACTTCAATGAAACTTGGTGTGAAGCATTCATGGATATAGTACTACAATATATATATAAATCATGACCCTGTGATGACCTTGACCAATTTTATGGCAAGGTCAACATGGGTTGCCCATGCATTTGAATGGGAAAAACTGTTTAAATGTCGCCAGCAAGAAATTGGCAGATGGACAGAATATTGATTATTCTGAAAAAAGAAAACGGCCCAAGGGCTTCATCTGCCCCTGCACTGGGGTTAAATACCATAATATTCAAACATGTTTATTGGTATATGCAGCAGACTCAGGTGAGCGTTTACAGGACCATTGGTCCTCTGGTTTCCTGATGCAGCCACTGAATGTAATCCAGTCCATCAGATCACAGGCGCTTGAAGTTATAGCCATAAATCATAAAAATAATGCTTCAAATAAGTGTCTACATGGCATTACGAAGTATTGCCAGGTGTGCAAGCCACGTTTTAGGAGCCATTACGTGGCATTTCCGGCAAGGTTTTTGGAGTCGGAGCAAATGTTGCACGGCAACCTAAAACGTTCGATTGAAAATCAAAATGGATTCAATCAGCTCCTACCTGACACTTATTTCTCTGTCCAAACAAAAGAAGTCATGGATAATCCTTTAAATGTCCAGTTTATAAACGTTTTAAAGAATATTTGTCCAGTCGTGTTGTTTTTATTGACAGTATGGTTTTCATGTCGTCACAGTGCGTGCGGTGACGTCGTCAACTTTGTATGACATTTAACGCCTCACAGACGTATCGCGTGACGTTTGACGCATTCAAAACAACAAACAAAAGTGGAAGTCATGTTTTAAGCGCATTTGAATGCATTCAAGTGTTTTGGATTAACATTTTAGATGATAAAGAAGTGAGCAAAGAATTTTTTTCTTGGTTACCTTGATTATTACGTAAATAAATTTAAGCCACATCTAGCAGCAGTGTTCATTCACTGCGGAAACTGGAGCCAAACCGGAACTTACTGAGCGAATGGCTAGGAAAATTTGGACAGAAATTTTAGTTCCAACTACGTCTGCTAGCGAGCAGATTTGCAAAAGTTATCCATGCCTCCGAGAAGCTCTTGATCTGATTCTTCAGGAAAACAAAGGAAACCTCCGTACAGCGTCAGGTAAGGTCGCAAAAGAACCTCCAGTTTAGGCATGTTTTACTTGCATACCTGGCAATACCTACGGTATTGCTATGAAGACACCTTGTTTTAGGGCATATTTTAATGATTTAAGGATATAAATTCAAGCGCCTGTGATCAGATTAAGGTACCAAGAAAAAAAATATGTATCATCAAAACCTTGCAACGCCCAGTCCTGGCATTGGATGACATTTCAACTGAGACAGTTTTAAAAATTGTACTCAAGCACTATGTTTTGACAGTTAATATTTTATTGAATAAATTGTGTTTCTGTCCAAGATTCATTACCTTGAATTAATTTCTTATTTTCAATAATGATATTGAAAAAATATTCATGAACAAGTTTCACTAGAAATAACCTCTAAAGTTTTGAATGTTAAGAAAACCTTATTTGTGACAGAGTTTCACAAAAGTTTTATACAAACATAATTGAGCCGCATCGTGAGAAAACCGGATTTTTGCCTATGCGAAAACAAATGCGCAGATCAGCTTCGCGGTAACCGCGAAGCTGATCAGCGCCTTTGTTTTCGCTACTAGGATAGTACAATTCCTCTTCTACTTAAATCCGAAATTTCAAGCTTCTAGCTCTTTTCTGAGCTTGTACAGGCCGGTTTGTGTCGGACCTGGTCGGAAACCCCGAAGACCGGTTTTCTCGCGTTGCGGCTCAATTATGTCTACACATGCATTGGAAGTTTTCTGGTCAATTACCATCAAGTTTTTATCAGTGTGACAGAGCAGACTAGGAAAAGTCTGTTCTTACATCATTTTTAGTAATTTTATCTTATTCTGATATGTGACATGAAGAATTATGTATTTCTCAGCATAAGAAAAGCAGCATTGAGCATGCGAAAAATACTAAGCTTTCACATTAGCTGTGCAGTTTAGGCAGAAAATCCAAAAGCCCATTGCCATCTGAGGCTTCACAGCCCAATTTTATGTAGGACCTAGTCCAGTTTTTTATGTTGGACAAGAATTTCTCTAGACCCAATATATATGATATAAAGCACATTATCTAGCCATTTTAATGGATCAATTTTATCAAGATACAATCAACGACCCTTACATAGTCAAATCCAAGGTTGACACTGCTTGTATAGGAATATGATCGCATTTAAATTGGAAGTGGCAAAATTGGTAGTTTCAATAGAAAAAGATCCATTTCTCAATATTTACCATTATTTATGCAGGTCTTCAAATAGAGATAATTGTCCATGATTTCACTATAGTGTCAAATAAATGGTAAATGTTTGGACACCTGAATAAATTAACATAATCACCCTAAAATTTTGGCTGTATATAAGAGTAACTAGAATTGTGCTGTTTAGTGCCCTTGACATTCACATTGAATTATGAACAGTATAGACATGTATAAGGCCCAGTTTTGACCCAGAACTGTCTGATTTGAAAGTTTAGGATCACCAAGGCCTTGGTAATCCTATTCAGCTGTCCTATTTGCTTTAACAATATAGAGTAAATTTTCAAATTGATAATTTTGGTGTCTTTCCAGGTGCGAAGGTTTGTTTTGCTAAAGAATTAATGTAACTAGGAACAAAAAGGTGTTATATATGAGCCGCGACGTGAGAAAACCGGTCTTCGGGATTTCCGACCAGGTCTGACACAAACCGACCTGTACAGTCACAGGAGCAGGCTAGAAGCTTGAAATTTCGGATATAAGAAGAAGAGGGAATGTACTATCTGTGTAGCGAAAACAAAGGCGCTGATCAGCTTCGCGGTTACCGCGAAGCTGATCTGCGCCTTTGTTTTCGCATAGGCAAAAATCCGGTTTTCTCACGATGCGGCTCATATAATAATATGTATGATGTCGTATCTGTGTTTTTGTTTTTATTCATTGCATATCAATAAGTCATCAGTAGTATTTTGCAAGAATTTGATAAGAAATTGGATATTTTGGCCTTATTGAGGTAATGATTTACTTTTTCTGCAGTAAATTATGATATCTTTTTAATTTAGCTTCTCACTTATTTGGTTAGAATTTCAGGAAGGTTTTTACCGTGATTGACCAGTCAATTATTCTTCCTGTCGATCAGTTTGTCATATTGTAATCGTAAACATGCATTCAAAAAGTTGTCAGCATAAACTTGGCAAGCTATTAATTATTAGCAATAGGATATCTTAGCATGCAATCAAAACATAAAGATAACATAAAATACATAAACATGCATTTGTGTTACTAATAAGTATAATGATATACATGTTTATTGAACAAATTAGTATTCATGCCATATAGAAACAATTAGGGGTTAGATTAATGTATGTCGTTAAACACAAATTATTATACACGGTGAACCTTAGATTTTATAAAATTTTATATGCTATTTGTATCTAATTGCTGATGATTCATTTGCATATCATACATTTTGTCTTCTAAACTTGAAAAATGAATGTTTTGCATTATGACTAATCTGTGACTGTCCAAAGGCATTAATCCCATTAATAAAGCCCACAGATGACAATAATTTCAAGCTATATGAACTGTCCAAGGGCATTAATCAAAATCCACAGATGGCATTAGTGTCAAGCTATATGAAGTGTCTAAGGGCATTAATCCAATTAATAAAGTCCACAGATGGTATTAATTTCAAGCTATATGAACTGTCCAAGGGCATTAATCCCATTAATATAGTCCTCAGATGGCATTAATTTCAAGCTATATGAAGTGTCCAAGGGCATTAATCCCATAAATAAAGTCCACATATGACATTAATTTCAAGCTATATGAACTTCCAAGGGCATTAATCCCATTAATAAACCACATATGACATTAATTTCAAGCTATATGAAGTGTCCAAGGGCATTAATCAGATTAATAAAGTCCACATAATTATGACATTAATTTCAAGCTATATGAAGTGTTGAATGGCATTAATAAAGTCCACAAATGGCATTAATTTCAAGCTATATGAACTGTCCAAAGGCATTAATCCTGTTAATAAAGTCCACAGATGACATTAATTTCAAGCTATATGAACTGTCCAAGGGTATTAATCCCATAAATAAAGTCCACATATGACATAAATTTCAATTTATATGAACTGTCCAAGGGCATTAATCCCATTAATTTAATCCACAGATGCCATTAATTTCAAGCTATATGAACTGTCCAAGGGCATAAATCCCATTAACAAAGTCCACAGATGGCATTAATTTCAAACTATATGAAGTGTCCAAGGGCATTAATCCCATTAATTAAGTCCACATATTACATTAATTTCAAGCTATATGACCTGTCCAAGGGCATTAATCCCATTAATGTAGTCCACAGATGGCATTAATTTCAAGCTATATGAAGTGTCCAAGGGCATTAATCCCATAAATAAGTCCACATATTACATTAATTTTAAACTATATGAACTGTCAAAGGGCATTAATCCCATTAATAGTCTTAATCCATATATAAAGTCCACATATGACATTAATTTCAAACTATATGAACTGGCAAAGGGCATTAATCCCATTAATAGTCTTAATCCCATAAATAAAGTCCACATATGACATTAATTTCAAGCTATATGAACTGTCCAAGGGCATTAATCCCATTATTTAAGTCCACAGATGGCATTATTTTCAAGCTATATGAACAAATGATCATCTCTATCTCTGTCCAAGGGTATTAATCCCATTAATAAAGTCCACAGATGGCATTAATTTCAACCAATATGAATGAATGATCATCTCTATTTCTGTCCAAGGGCATTAATCCCATTAATACAGACCAGCAGAGGGCCTTAGTTTCAGGCAGTGTGGTGAATGAATTATCATCACTTTCACTATTGAAGGGCATTAATCCCATTAATAAAGTCCAGAAGATGGCATTAATTTCAAGCTATATGACCGAATGATCATCTCAGTCTCTGTCCAAGCGCATTAATCCCATTAGTACAGGCCAGCGGAGGGCCTTAGTCATTACAAAAACTTTCAAATGCAATATACAGAGATTTTTTAAGTTCTTAAAAAAAAGAAAATTGTCTGTAGCAAAGTTTTGATATTTTACTTATTTTTGCTCAAAACATAGATTGTGGGTACACGTTAGAACCACTGCGGCGAGGCAAGTACCCACAATTAATGTTTTGGAGCAAAAATAAGAAAATAGGTATACCCCTGCATACCCCAGTTTTGGTATATAAAAGTGGGGTATAAGGGGGTATGTATACATCAACTTGTTTTCGTAATGGTTTCAGGCAGTTTGGTGAATGAATGATCATCACTTTCACTGTTGAAGGGCATTAATCCCACTAATACAGTTCAGCCTTCAACCTCAGTCATTAATTTCATAAATTGATGTGAGCCTGGAATTCTATTTATGGGACATGGGCAAACAGTATAGCCCCATCGGGCAAACATAATAGCCCCAAATAGGATGGGAGAAAAATCATTGAAAAATTGAATAAAAATTTAAAAGCACTCCTTATTCCCCTAAAATGAAAGTGGACTCACCCATATGATAATGATGGGCAAGTCTATTCATCATAAAATGGGTTAACACATACTCTTAGACATCAACTGCAATTCATGAAAGATGGCCTCTGAAATTCTGTATGTCTGAAAATGACTAAAAAAGATTGATAAAGTGGCAAATGATCTCAATGCCCTCTGTCTGTGATTTTGATATCTGTATCATTCATTGTACTGCCAACATTTGCTCAGAATTACTGACGGCGGCCCCCGTGGCCAAGCGGTTAAGAGCGCTGTTTCTTAATCACTCGACCATCTCACCGCTGTGTCTGGTGTGGGTTCGAGCCCCGCCCTGGCCACATGTGAGACAAGCCAAGTTCTGCTTGCGGGTGTGTCAGGTGGTTTTTCTTGGGGTTCTCCCGTTTTCGCCCCACCTACTGATTGGCCCGTCTCATATGAGCTGAAATAATCTTGAAAGGGACTTAAAACTGAATTTAAAAAAAAAAAGAATTACAAGTGCAAAGGGCATATTGATCTATCAATTTAACATGAAGCATATGTTGGGGGCATTTTGTTTCATAAACATCTTCTCTACCTTTTCATCAAAATTGTGCAACTGAATCCTTCCACTGCTACAAACATGTCGAAAACTTGCCCATGCAATATACAGAGAAATTTTTTCAGCTGTAGAAAACGAAAATTTTCAATATAATATTTTGATATTCTTATTTTTGTTCAAAAACATAGATTGTGGTTTACGTTAGAACTGCCTCGCCGAGGCGGTTCTAACAAGTACCCACAATTTATGTTTTGGAGCAAAAATAAGAAAAATAGGTATACCCCTCCATACCCCAGTTTTGCTATACAGAAGTGGGATTTAAGGGGGTATACATTTCATGGACTTGTTTTCCTAGTGCAACCCAAAAAAGTAAAAACAAGCATGTTCTTATCTACTCTAAACAGCAGGTTTATTGAAGAGTTATGTTCAGACAACCATTTTGATTAAAACAATCCAAATATTTTAAGTAGGTGTCTAAGTGGTTAAGCTTTCAGGCTTATCATAAACTTAAGTCCAATTCGCATGCGCCAAAAATACACACGTGTAAATATACTCCGGTGTGCAAATTTTACTCGGGGTAAGTAAATGGCGCATGCGAACGCAAATACACACCAGAGTATATTTACATATGGGTAAATTTACTCCTGGGTCTGACCAGATGCAAATTTTATTTTTACAAATACACACGTGTAAATTTACTATTATGTCCCATGCGAACGCAAAGTAAAATTTACCTATGAGTATTTTTATTTTAAGTCAATATTCTGCTTTTAGATAACGAATTTTCACATTTTTTGTTCCTAACTGATTATATGACAGTTGCTGAAACTGTGGACATTGTTGCTAAATAAGAGTTTATTGCCATTCATAACATTTTAGATCATATGGAGTGCAAACAGCCACACTATTTCTTCATCATTCTTGGTTAGGATTCTTGGGGCATTTTAACAGTAATTCCTTGTAAAAGGATGAAAAAAGGGAACTGTATAACTGCTAAGGTTATGCCTGACCATTACATGATTCCCCTCTGCTGCCAAAGTCTACATGAACACCTTGAAGCAGCCTCTTCTTGTTTTGCAAATACAGAAAACTTAAATGAACAGGTTTAATACAGAAATGATAAATTTACCTACAAAAATACTCCTGGCGATAAAACCCATGCGAACGCAATTTAAATTTACTCTCAGGTTGATTTGCACACCGGAGTATAAATACACACCGGAGTATATTTACACGCGTGTATTTTTTGCGCATGCGAATTGGACTTTAGATATCACCATGGGTCAGTAGAAGTTACTGTTAGTGGGTACTGATCAGAATGGATAATACTAAATCTTCTAATTCAATTAATCAGGAACTTGGATTTCCAGGAGAAGTGAGACTATTGTTTTCTCTTTTCAGTTGCATTTTATAATCTTTAGTATGTTTACTACACAGCTGATCAGCACCTTTTATTTTCACTACATGGATAACACAATCTTTCTTCTATTTTATAAGTGAAATTTAAAGCTTCTAGCCTTCTTCTATGACTGCACAGACCAGTTTGTGTCAGACCTGGTCGGAAACCCCAAAGACTGGTTTTCTCGCATCATGGCTCATTTACTTTTACATATACATGTACGTATATTTTCAGGACAAAGAGTTTACTCCCTACGACTTGGCAGTGTTGAAGGGCCATAGAGACACAGCAGACTATCTGAAAGCGAAAGGAGCTCTGCCCTACGCCGATCTCACAAATGTCGAGAAATCAGAAAGACCAAAGTCGGGTAGGAAACAATCTACAGTAAAACAAACTGAAGAGCAGCAGAGAAAATCCCCAGAAGATCAGAAAAGCCTTAAAGGGAAAGGTGATGAAACAGATGCTAAAGCAAAAGAAGATGCTAAAGCCAAAGAAGAGGCTGCAACAGCAGCTGCTGCTTTAGCTGCTAAAGAAGCTGCGGAAAAAGAAAAAGTAAAAAAGGCTGAAGCTGAAAAGAAGAAATCGGAACAAAAGAAATCTCCTGAACCAGCAAAGTCTCCTGAACCTAAGAAAGAGACAAAAGAAGTAGGAGTTGGTAAGGAAACAGCTACAGTAGGAATTGTTACTGATGAGGTTAAACAGGAGGAGGGAGAAGGGAAAACTGATACTGATAAAAAGGGAAAGGATAAGAAACAAACAAAGGATGCTAGAGCTTCTCCGAGTTCAGTGAAAACTGAAAAATCTACTAAATCTCAGACAGTGCCAATTTATGTCAGAAATCAAAAAAGTGGGCCCGGAAAAATGGGGTCACAACCAACGAAACCAACAAAAAAGAAGAATATTGAGGAGGTTAAAAGAGAGGAAGCGGTGTCCCCTGATAGTAAGGGGAAAGATAAAAAACATGCTAAGTTTGATAATATAACAGATTATGATAGTGGAAATGAAACTGACCCCGGTAGGTCACGCCGGAAGAAAAACAAATATGCCCCAAATGGGCCGAACTTTGTGGACGAAATTCACAGGAGTGTTAGGAGATATCAAAATAAACGCAATAAATCAAGACAGCTTCAGCAGTTCAAACGTGCCCAGATTCACACGGGACCTATGCACGATATTGTTATGTTCAGTAAAATGATGGACAATCATCGGAAAGGTCTGGACAAGGGGGAGGATGAGGATCTGGATCTGCGGACTCAGGCCAGCTGGGATGGTTACCTGCAAGGTGAGGAAGGTTTTATTTTAGATTTTAGTTATATGGTCAAAATAGTTTTTCTTGTTGAATTGGAGTAATGGAGTACTGCACCAAGGGGACATTATCTCTGTCTGCTTCTTACTAGAGGAGTGAGCTTGACACACAATAACTTGACATTTCAATTGAAACATTGATCAATAAAAGAGTTTGCCTAGAAATGACTCTGATAAGTGTTGATTGATACAAAAGGTGATCTAAGTCTTTGATGGGAACACATCATGGTGCAACAAATGTAGCTGTTTTTTTTTCTCAGAAATAGTCAGAATAGGTTATAGACAATGAGGGTATTTCACAATTTGTAATACTGCAGTTGGTATGTTTACTTACTTTTTAGCAAAATTACCTCTTTCTAAAATGCTAAGTAAATTTTTTTACTAATTGATGCATGATCTGCTGAAAAATAACCATAACCATTTCTGATCTTTGCACCAAAATAGACTTTCAAGGTTAACATGGTTAATAGGAAAATGAATAAGAAATGTCAGGATAGCTGAATAGACATTTTCTCTCCTAGTGTGTCACCATTGCCGCCAGATGAAAACTCAGCCACAAGAATCACTCACAAAGAGAAAACACAGACTTGTCATTGATCTAGGCATGTCCACAAATTTGATGTTGTTGCAGCGTGGAGTTCCAAACAATAACTGCACTGTATTTAATTTTTCCACTGATTTGATGTTGTTTGATGAAGCATCAAGTACTTAACTGCACAGGACTTGAACAGTTGAACAATTGTTTGAAGTTTCCATTTAATTGTGCATCACAAATTTTGTTTTGATCTTCACATGTCTAAAACTCACTTTTTCTTGGACACATTTTCACGAGGAAATAACATTGGATCTACTTGTCACCCACGATGGATTCACTATAACTCTTGGTTAGGTAGGAACTTTTGCATTGTCCCATTGGTCTTGGTCATTATGAAAACTTGCCCATGCAATAAACAGAGATTTTTTCAGCTTTAAAATTTCAAAATTTTCATCTGAAAAATTTTGATGTTTTTCTTATTTTTGCTCAAAACATAGATTGTGGGTACACCTTAGAACCGCCTCGCTGAGGCGGTTCTAACGAGTACCCACAATCTATGTTTTGGAGCAAAAATAAGAAAAATAGATATACCCCTGCATACCCCAGTTTTGCTATATAAAAGTGGGGTTTAAGGGGGTATACATTTCACGGACATGTTTTCCCGATGTATAGGGGTCATCACAATTAGCCTTGCAGATGTAATAATTATTGACTCCTTGGTTTTTAGAAGTGTTTTTATGAACATATTGGTTTACATTTAGTACATATTCTAAGAGGTGCTTTTTCTGGCTTAAATCTGCATTCAAGCAAGCTTTCAAGATACTTCTACATCTTTATCACAAACAAGACCAGAGGTGACACATTCACGCATTCATGCAAAAGCCGATGTTGTTTACTATTGTGTGTTTACCGTTTCCTTACCTACCTTCCTTCCCTATTAATCATTATTGTAACACGAAGTTTAGTATTTGATTTCATGCAGCACATAGGGGACTGCAAAAAAGTTGAATCTCAGCTCTTTACCAAGGCCATCTTCCACCCAGTGTGATGTCTGTGATACTATTTGTATGCTATATGTATATGAGCCGTGATGCCAGAAAACCTGTCTTTGGTGTTTCTGACCAGGTCTGACACAAACCGACCTGTACAGTCACAGAAGCAGGCTAGGAGCTTGAAATTTCGGATTTAAGAAGAAGAGAAATTGTACTATCCGTGTAGCGAAAACAAAGGCGCTGATTAGCTTCGCAGTTACTGCGAAGCTGATCTGATCTGCGCCTTTGTTTTGGCATAGGCAAATATCCGGTTTTCTCACGATGCGGCTTACGTGTAATAATGCATTTGGGGCAAATAGTACATGTACTAGTAGACATTTCCAACTTAGTATGAGATACGATATAGGATATACGAGAAACTTTAATCGATTTCTGGGGGGTATATCAAGGCTGTCCAACATAGTTGGTGATAACCCTATACTTCTAGTACCTGTACACGATCAAATGTGTTTGATAACTTTCGTACCATGTTTTATAAGTTCTTCTGAAGGTATCTGAAGCTTTTCAATTTAAAATATTGTACACAGATCTTATTTTGGTCAGGCGCACCGGCGGATCACATGTATGCTAAGGCCGTGGTATATATTTAATTGTGTCCTGTCACGAATCACGCAAATTTATGACTTGCAAGAAACAGACGTCAGGCTAAGCATTTCTGCTTGGCTTCTTAGACACTGACTGCCTAGTGGTGGTGGTGGGGGGCACAGCAGTTCTCGATGTTCGGTCGAGAAAATCGTGCCCGGAAGGTGATAATCGAACCATTGAAATATGCCGATGCAGGAACAATTTGATAGGTTTATCAATTATCAACATTTTACTGGCGTCGCCAATGGTATTCGATCCCTATATAATAGTGATAATTTTTTTTCGCTCAAACATTCTTGGTTATCCAGATCGCATAACAGTCAACGGTGGAGCTTTACGAAACAACAACAACAACAAAACAACAATGGCACTAGCAGGGATTTACCGAAAAAGACAGAAAATTGGATTCGACTTATTATTTTTTCTTCTTGAAATAAGTAAAACACGGTGCATTCATATACATGTACTTGTAACGATCTATGTAGAGAAAACATAAAGGAAAACTGTATGCGGAAGTTTTGTTAGTTCTGTTTGATTGGTTTGTTTTTACGCACATGCCAACAGCTATGGTCGTGTCAGGACGTTGCCTCCATTTTCAATTGGTCTTCTATCGTACATTATGATGTTATGGCATGCGAAACGTGCTTCAAAATATACAAGCAAAAAGTTCTAGCCACTTGCATTTTATTAATTTTATTCATAATTAAAATGATTTTAAAAATTGACTAAGAGCAGTGAAGCCTGTACGAAATATTTTACCATAGCGTACAATACAAGGTGTCCCACTTTTTTTCTTTCTTTTTGAATTCGCAAATTTCAGTATTTTGTGAGACGCTGTCTTTTTTTTTGAATCACCCGCCTTCTTCAACAAACGTTTTCATTTCAAAATATAAACAAATACTGAACATATTTAAGCAAGCATTTGGATTTCCTGAGCATTACTTCTGTTGCTTATGGACAAAATGTGACATTTGTTAAAGGTTTTTTTTTTTTTTTTTTTTTTTTTTTTTTTTTTTTTTTTTTTTTTTTTGCTTTCTATAGCCATAGATCATGTGACCTAGACCATTTATATAAACTTTCGTTCCCCCTTTCTAAGAATGTTCAACATGAAGTTTAGCTTTAGAGAAGGAGATCTTTGAAATTGTGGACTACGACGGACGGACAACGGACAGACGGACGCCGGAGCATGACCATCCTATAAGCGCACCCTGTGAGCCTTTTAGCGGGATGATGGTTTTACGTAATGAATCTTCGACAGAATTGTGGATTGCAGGAAGAGAAATGCATATTGTTTCGTATATCATTTTGCAATTTATATAGAGCACCAATTTTATTTTTGGGTAAAATTACAATTACACTTTCCCTTGATTTACAATAATTCTTTGTCAACAGCGCTTTTAACGCAGACTGATATGCGCACGTCAACAACATGAATTCATAGTTTATAGTGTTGCAATTTAAGTTTATTTTGAAATAAATGTTTCCAGTGTGCATTAAATTTTCACTGTTTTTGTATATTTCTACGTATGTCCTACACCCTTCACCCGTCAATCCTTATTTGTCAGACAGTGTGGTTTTCACATTCATAAAATATACCAAAGTGGCATTCAGTGTCGATGAGGTTGGGGCACGTTATGAGAAAACCCTTCATTAAAATTCTAAAAAAATCTTCTGATAACTTGTACTGCTATGGTGCGACATTAATGTTGGCATACATAATTCCAGTTGTTTCGAATAACTGAGCCGCGACGCGAGAAACCCGGTCTTCGGGGCTTCCGACCAGGTCTGATACAACCCGAGCTGTACGAGCACAGAAGATGACTAGAAACGGGAAATTTTTGGCCTAAGTAAGTGGAGGAATTGTATTATCCGCGTAGCGAACACAAAGGCGCTGATCAGCTTTGCAGCTGCTGCGAAGCTGATCTGCGTCTTTGTTTTCGCCTAGGCAAAATCCGGTTTTCTCAAGATGGGGCCCATTATTAAAACAGGTAGGTAAAATCTGGCTTGAAAAGGTTCCTCCTACTTACATGGTACTCACATATATAACTTTATCTTTTGATACAAGAACTGAAAACACATTTCATGGAAAAAATATATATCTACAACATCATTTATGGTAAAGCCATCTGAACGCTAGTCAGTCTCTTGCGCCTGGTCTTGTGACAAAACACTACAATGTAACACGCATGCGTAAGCAAAGCATAATATATCACTTTGTGGTCTTCGCCGTGCGTTAAATGTATAACAAAATCAACTGTCTTGTTTGTTTGTAAGATGATAATACGACTGTCTTGTTTGTTTGTAAGATGATAATAATAATAAAGATATGCATGTTCATATGCTTATACGAATCTTCGCTTGTTGTACATGCTCTACGTTGAAATTGTGTATGATATAAAGTTTCAAACAATATTGAGACCTTGAACAGTCCTACCATTGCAGGTCTCCAAGGACTTGCCGACCAAACACGAAAAAGCAATTGTTAGCAAGTAGGAATAGAAATGTCTAGTAACGCATGCGGTGGTGTGCATCTGTACAAGTTCTCAAACCTGATATATTGCGTCCACCCCGGGCGTCCACTATCCAAGGGCCGCTGAAAAGATGTGGGCTAACACATTTGTTATGATCTCGCCAACGCATACAAATGCCGTAATCTTATTTCTTAACACAGCATGGCGCATCAATAAGCGAATAACCGATAGATCCCGAGTATATACATGAACATGTTTGTATACAATGGCTAACATCTATTAGTTTACATGTTGTTTTTGAGAATATCCCTCGAAAGAAATATCCGAACTCCAATGTCAAACTCCAATATCAATATCGGATTAAGTTGGAAATGTCTATTTACACCTCATCACAATTAGTATTTGGTTGAGAGGATATTCAATACTATAATGCATATTAAACTGTTTATATTCTACTGTTTGCAAATCAACCACATGTATAAATATGAATGATCAGTTTCACAGTTGTATGATAACAAAGCATGAAAATATTAAGACATTATTTAGTATCAAAAAAACAATTTTTAAATGATGTATTTTCCATTTTGCAGATCAGCTCCGATTTGTTTCACATTTGTACGATAATGATGCACATTCACCCAAAGACATTAAGGAAACTGCCAAGGTATTCCAAATGTTTGATCTATAAATAACCATGTGATGTACATGCATGTATAGAGTCTAGTAAGCTTTTGAGATACTGCAGATATACAACCATATCCCGCTTTAAAAGATGGATAATACATGTACTAATTTCTAAGCAATAAATGATGTACTAATTTCTAAGCATTAAATGATGGACTAATTTTAAGCAATAAATGATGATATACAAGAAAAACTTACTGATATATTATATGCAAAAAATGCTGATTTTATTAACGGAAAAATTTGCTGATGCTTTAACTCATTTAAGCCTGGCGTCCCTTTTGTTGGACAAAGGCAAACAGAATAGCCCCAGATGTGACGCCGCAGAACGCGGCGTCCCTCCCATCTGGGGCTATTCTCTTTGCACAGAGAAATTTCATCGAAAAATGAGATAAAAAATAAAAATCACCCATAACGTCCCTAAAAATGAAAGTGGACTCTTCCAAATGATAATGATGGGAGAATCCATTCGTCAAATATGGGTTAATGTAAGGGATCTGAAAAGTACAGGAAATTTGAAGCAGTATTTCTGATCAATCAAAGACAATTAATCACAAAAATAAATCTCAAAAGCTTACTAATCATAGAGCATGGCTGTCTGATTGTTGTGACTTATCTGGATTGATGTCAATTGCATGTTGTGATAGCTGTATTTTAAACAATGCCGATCTTTTTTTAAGGCTCTCGGTCTAAAAGCTCAGTGTCAAAGGTAAACATGATACACGCACAGATAGGGTGATTGTATATGATATACATTGGATAAGGGTTATATGGATAAAATTGTCAAATTCTGAGATTATTGGATAGAATTATGGTCTGATAAACAGAAAGTACAGATCTTTGTCACACCGCTCCTAGTGGAAAAATCAAATCTAGATTTGCACTGTTTTTCACCATTGTATACATTTTTCTAAAGGAAAATATGTGCAGGAATTTAATTTGCCATAAAAACTTAAATTGAGTGGAAGTGTTTGCTTTGACACTTTCAGTATGTATGGATATGACATAATTGAGCCACCTCGTGGAAAAACCAACAATGTGGTTTCCGAACAGGTCTGACACAAACCGGCCTGTACAGCTACAGAAGCAGGCTATAAAATTGAAATTTTGGAGTTAAGTAGAGGAGGAATTGTATTATCCGAGTAGCAAAAACAAAGGCACTGATCAGCTTTGCGGTTACCGCGAAGCTGATCTGCGCCTTTGTTTTCGCCTATGCAGATTGTTGGTTTTCCCACGAGGTGGCTCATATATAGTAATGGAGAAATGAGTATCTCTATCCAAAAATTTTAGAATTTTACAAAAACAAAAATTCTGTGCTCAGTGTGGCACCATTATGCAATGGGTTGTGGCTCTTCACATGGAAAAAGGGTACAGTTTACTCTTGAAGGGGTTGGTACTTTCATGTATTTCTATGTTGTTCACTATGTGCAAAAAACGAAACAAAACTGAAAAACATAGTGTTTTTCATATAAATTGGATATGTTTTTGTTTGTGTAAAATATTGTAGATATAGACAGTTCCACAGTTCTCTATGTATTTGAGCTAATTCATGCAATAATCTGTAACAAATCTACAACATGTAGTACATGTGTGACATTCCAGTAATGCACTAGTCATTTGTAACCACCCCCACGCCCCACCCCCACCCAGGCCCGGGGAATAGCTGGCACTTTGACTTTTGGTCCAGCAATTCCCCGCTAAAAGCCCCACCCTGCGGGGACTGCTCGTTGGTAAAACCACTGCTGTTTTCCCCCGCAGCCTACTATCTTTTCATTCATGGCCCTTTTTGCATATATAAAGCAAACCCCAGGTATTTCCCATCAAAGCCCCGCTTATTTACACAGCTATCCCCCGCCCTCCCCCGGGCTGGGGGGGGAGGGGGGGTTACAAATGACTAGTGCATAAGGTTATAATAAAAGGCTTCAAGTCTTCAGCTTCCAAATTTTATGTGACTTACCAATCATTGGTTTCATGTATGTGAACACAAATTAAACTTATTGCCAGGCAAGATTCCATTGTTTGCTTGTATTATGTTATAACTATGAAGTCATGAGTTAGCTCAAATTAGTGACTGCATTCGTGAATACATATTTTCTTCACTTACTCAAGAATAATTTGGAAAAAGGGCAAAAATAAATGTAAGAAAAAGAATATTTTTACATGTATAATATTGACATATATGTCCGAAGCAAACACTACTGCAAAGCCTCTAATACAAGAATGTTCTGAACAGAATTGCTCCCTTCACCATTGCATTTTTAGACAAAAAAAAATATTTTCTCTGTGCTATTTTTAAGTTATGTCTTCTTGAAAATTCAAGATATTTGTAATAAAGAATTACTCAAATGTGCCCTTCATTTGACAAGTAGTTTTCACGACTGAAGCATGGTTCTTTTCTTCTTTCTTGGTTTCACACCCTGTATCCATGTTGTGTTTCTGGGTTGACTGACTGCATGTTGCATGTTGTGTGTTTGTCTAGGAACACCATAAGATGTTAGAAACAGAGGCCAACAGTCGGAAGAGGGACACAGACTTCAGGTGCAATATGATGGAGGAGGAAGAAGTAGGTCATTGGGGGGAGGGGAGGGGATCCCATAGGTGGGTAGGGGTGTGACTCTGGGCAGTGGAGGGAACAGAGGTCAGTCACAGGAAGAGGGACACAGACTTCAGGTGCAATATGATGGAGGAGGAAGAAGTAGGTCACATGGGGGAGGGTAGGGGATCCCATAGGTTGGGTAGGGGTGTAGCCCAGTGGAGGGAACAGAGGTCAGTCACAGGAAGAGGGACACAGACTTCAGGTGCAATATGATGGAGGAAGAAAAAGTAGGTCATTAGGGGGGAGGGGATCATGTATGGTAGGTGGAGGGGGGGGGGGGTTTAGGGACACTGGGCAGGGGAGGGTGATAGTTCAGGGGATAGGGCAGACATGTGTCAGATAAAGTAGACATATGACATATGTCATAAGGGTGAAAGAGTGTCAAAGAAGTTCGGGCTTGGGAGGTTATTGGGATAGATAGGGTATTTGACAGAGTGTGAAGGGGACAGAGGTCAATCATCTGAACTGAAGACAGTTCTTGATGACGGAAAACAAAGTAGGTCATTATATAGGGTTTTGGAATCTACTAGGAGGGGGAAGGGGTGGTGGGGGGGGGGGGGGCTTTTAGGTGGCAGAGTGGGGATAGATGGGGCATTTGAAAGGTGTGATGAGGGGGAGTAAGATGTTTGCCAAAATATGCGGGGCACAGATATCAGGTGCGAAATAGGGGTAGAAGTAGGTTATGGAGGGAGAGGGTAATGATGTCATGATGGATAGTTGGCAAGGACATGACCTGCTGGTATAATTGGGATGGTAGGGTGTAACAGTGGTATGATGTATTTGATTGGATTGGATGGGGCATCAGAGACTGATGCCCCATCCAATCCAATCAAATACATTGTACCACTGTTACACCCTACCATCCCAGTTAAATTCCTCAGGGCCAGATAGATATTAGACAAAGGAAGACAGACTATTCAGGCTTAGTATTTTATGGCCGATACATATTTTAAGGTTAACAAGCATCGGTGGCACATTTTCTGGAAAAATGTTTACGAAACATTGATTCAAAGGTTTCATTTTATATAGGGTTTGGGTTATAGGTTATTATTCTGTGTTTACTTTTATAAACATATTATTATTACATAGATTAAGAATGTAGAAATCAATTTCATTATTAAAGACAAAGTATTCTATGCAATCCAACCTAAATTATGTTGGCATTAGATAAAGTAGATAAAGGAGATAAAAATGAGTATGTACAGTACATGTACTTAGTAAAACTGAAATTCTTTCCTTTGTTTGGTTTTAGTTATGATGATCATAGGTTGGTACCAAGCATTATTCTTTCAACCAGCTCATGTAAAATGATTTATTTTATGATTAACTCATTAAGCTCATTCAATAAAATCTTTAAGGATCCTTATTTTGTGTACCAATGACATATAATGATAAAAAAACTTTATCTGAAAGTACATAATTTTAGTCAATACCATAGGTGTTGTATACAGATAGTACCGTTCTTTAATGCTTTTCTTTAATCTAAATTGGTAGGTCTTTCAATGCGGCAAGAACTGATATAGTTTTGGTGTCAAACTATCAAATATTTACACTGTTATGTCGGTAAAGTTTTACGCACATCAGCTATTGACTGATTCTATCTGCACTATGTAACATTTTCAATTTAAACAATAATTAAATGGTGGTTTTAATTATAATGTGGTATTGTTAATTAATCAGGATATGCATCATCAAGCTTGTTGAAAAAAGGGAATGGAGTATCGCCAAGTCTTGTTCAGTTCAAAGGTACAATTTAACCCTATGTATTATCTCATTTAAAATACATCACAGTGTTTCTCATATGCTAGTGTTAAAGCATCAAAGCCTACTGCTACTAGAGTGATGTGTCTTTGAGCAAGACAATTTATGCCCCATAGTACTGGTTGGTGGCTCTGTTCCAACATAGAAAAATGTTGTTGACGCAGATGATAAGCATCCGCTTAAAACAAACTAATCTTTATACATAATTTAAAAAGCCGAAAATATAATGCAGGTGCACATTTGCAGGCTGGCATTATTGATGGGCAGACCTGTTTAGCCTAAAAAGTCAAATTCAAATTATATTTCTACCGATTGAATGCAATTTTATATTAATCACAGTAAAAGCAAAGTTGCAAACTAGGTGAAAACATTTGTTTATATAGACATACACGTAACAAAAGAATATACACCTATTTCAAAATGATTCAATGGGCTGTCTTTTTCAAAGATTTTATAAGCAAGCATATATCATAGCTTTTATGAAAAACAACCAAGAAAGATGAACCTTATGATAATTAGGTACACAATTAACAGCATAACAAAGACTGCTATAGGACAATTAAAATGAGCTAGGTGTTAGGCTTAAAGATGGCAGAATTAACATTTTTACGACATTTAACACAGGAGAAAAATAAGAAAATATGGAGGAAAATGGTGAGTTTGTGCGGAATTTTAGAGTGAAAGGATTTAATATTGTTATCAGAATGATAAGATTTATGTGATCCGCCGCAAGGGAATGCCAACAATTTGCATATGCGAAAACAAAGACGCAGATCAGCTTCGCAGTGACTGCGAAGCTGATCAGCGCCTTTGTTTTCGCTACATGGATAGTACAATTCCTCATCTTCTTTAATCCGAAATTTCAAGCTTCTAGCCTGATTCTGTGACTGTACAGCCCAGTTTGAGTCGGACCTGGTCGGAACCCAAATTGTTGGTTATCTCACACACAGGCTCATATGTTCAACTGATTTTGGAAATAAGTCTATTATTTACATAGTGTCAGGTTGATTAAAACTCCATTTCTCACATTACGAAAACATGCCCATGTAATATACAGATTTTTCCAAAGTTGTAAAAATTGAAAATTTTCAGTTTAAAAATTTTGATATTTTTCTTATTATTGCCCAAAACATAGATTGTGGGTACACGTTAGAACCGCCTCGGTGAGGCGGTTCTAACAAGTACCCACAATCTATGTTTTGGAGCAAAAATAAGAAAAATAGGTATACCCGTGTATACACCAGTTTTATACTATATAAAAGTGGGGTATAATGGGGTATTTATTTCACGGACATGTTTTCCTGATGAGACTACCTAGATGCAATTTCTTTCGCCTTCTTATAATGAAGCCTGCATTCCAGAGATTGCAAATTCAAGCCAAGGCTCCAGGTTTTTGGAAGACTTAGAGACTTTAAATTGAGGTCTTGTCTCCATATGGCCTTAACTGTTGAGTGGGGCGTAAAACATGAGCACCACTCGCCTTCACGGTCTATGTATGACATAATTTGTGTCCTTTTTTAAAAAAATAAGAAATAATACAATATCACCATAAACTTCAGTTTGGGGTCTACTGTAGATTACATGAGCCTTTTTTTATCATACGCTCATATGTATACTTGTATTTATTCTTAGGAGAGACAGCGGAAAAAGAAGATGGACATGGACAAAGAGATGAACAAACTCGCCGACCAGACCGCAAAAATGTTTGACAATGTCAGGGAGACCGCCACTGCCAGTCTAGAAACAGCAAAGACTAAGAATAGAGAACTGAAGGACGATATGGCGAAGAAACGGGATGAGAAACTACGGACGACAGAAGATGCACATGAAAAAGCTCTTCTGGAGAAGCAGGCCATGTATGTTGATGGCATAGATTGTTCTATAATATGTGACTAATAAATAAACAACAACAGAATGAAACAAGTTGCACTTACACAAACTGAACATATTGAAATTCAACTTGAAAGTTTAAAAATCTGAGTGTAAAGATAGCCTGTCAATAATCTCCAAAATAGTGAACAAAATACATGTATCTAAAAATTCATTTGGAATAGTGTTTAATCATTTTTGATGATATTTAGATGACTGTAATATAGACACTGGAACTGAGGTAAAAATTCAACACAGAGAAAACAGAAATGAGCCTGTGCAAGAGAAAACCAACAGTTTGGGTTTCCGGCCAGGTCTGACACAAACCAGCCTGCACAGTCACAGAAGCAGGCTAGAGGCTGGAAATTTTGGATTGGAAGGTATTGTACTATCCATGTAGTGGAAAAGAAGGCGCTGATCAGCTTCGCAGTTACTGCGAAGCTGAATTGCGCTTTTGTTTTCGCCTATGCAGATTGTTGGTTTTCCCATGCAGTGGCTCAAATATAAGCACTGAAACCTTCATAAAGATACTGAACAGGATAAATCAAATTCTCAATACTTTTTTATGGTTTCGATAACATTTTCTCTAACTACATGTAACATGTCAATATTTCAGGGCTGATGCATACTCAGACAGACAAGAAGAATTAGATATGGAACGAAGGGAGAAATACAAACACTGGAACCGTCGTAAAGATGAGGAAATGCGGCGGCGACTTCTCATGGCATACAGACCTTATTTCCCTAATGATGTTTTTCATACAGGATCAGGTAACCCATATTTGACAAATGGATTCTCCCATCAATTGGATGAGTCCACTTTCATTTTTAGGGGCGTCAGGAGTGATTTTTAAATTTTATTCAATTTTTCGATGAAAATTCTCTAAGCAAACAGAATAGCCCTAGATGGGACGCCGCGTTCTCCGGCATCACGTCTGGGGCTATTCTATTTGCCTATGTCCCATAACAGGGACGCCAGGCCTATTAAAAGAGTTAATGCCAAAAAGATGCAACAGTTACGTGGTGACCTGTCTATGATGTTGAATGTGTTTGTAATTCGTAATTAAAATACAATGGAGAAAAATATTAGCTTATTAAATTGTATTATGATTCATGTAAAGAAATATTGGCATGAGCTTGCGCAGTGTGTAGAAGGGTGTCCATGATTTCAGCAAAATCAGTGTTTTACTAGTATTCCATTGTAATTCATAGTGAACAGACAGAGGGGAAAACTTTTTTCACAGAAATCAGCAATATTTGTAAAAGACTCAAAAATAGCATATACTGTTTGATCCAACCGGCTTAATGCCAGTGAATTATGAAATAACTTTTTATTTCTCCATTTCAGTGTGTTTGACTGGTGGCCGTGTGAAATCAGCAGGAAGATTACGGGTAGACTCCTCTCCCACACCTCGCCCTCCCCGTAAATCAGCTGCCAGTAAATCACCGCGACCTGCTTCTCACAGGTCAGACAGTACAAACTACTCAGTTGCACAGTATAAGTTAAAAGAGGACAATACCAAAGTTCAGATGACACCGTATGGTCTCAGACGTGTTAGGAATACTGAAAGACCAACTTATGGTAGGTTGAATATCCTCCGTCTTCTTTAAAAATCTACCATATTCATTCTATTTAGCACACCATGCAAAATATGACTAAATACAGTATCCAGGGTGACAGAATGGCCGTAAAAAGCAATTTTCTACTCACATGGTGTGCACATACGTAGAATAAATATGGTACGTTATATTCATTAATTCTGAATCTCTTTCATGGTTCTTTAGGATGGTGTCTGTTTATCTTGGTGAAGTGGTTGGAGATCTCTAGATTTTAATCACTTGTCATGTTCACACCTGTAAAGCTCTCGGAAAACATTCAAAGTTATGTTTTCATTTCTTTTCTTTCCTATTGTTTAGCAGAACATATCAATTAATTATCAACGGACAAAATAAGATGTAAAAACTTCTAAAATATTTTATGAAACTCTTGCATGGCTTATACTGACCTTAAGAATGACCTGCATGTATTTCAAAATGATCCTAAATTGAAAAGATTTTATCCCATGCTTTATCCCACTATTCCCAGTCTTCCTTGCTAGTGCAGTACAATATAAGCTGAGTAAGAACTAGCTTTACCCTGTTGAAAACAACCAGAGGACCAATGGTCCTGTAAACGCTCACCTGAGACCTGAGATACCAATAAACTTATTTGACTAGAATGGTAATATACATGTATATAACCCCAGGGCAGGGTCAGAGCAACCTCTGGAGTCATTTTTTTAAATCATAAAAATTCAGTCCATTTGCCAATTTACTGCAAGTTTAGTCCTTCAAATGACATTGTAACAATTTTCCCCATTCAAATGCATGGGCGAGCTAAGTTGACCTTATCATAAAATAGGTCAAGGTCATCCAAGGGTCATGATTTATATAAACTTTGTAGAGCTCCACTGCCTGATGCTTCATGCCAAGTTTCAAAATCATAGGCCATCTGGTTCTGGAAGAGAAGATTCTTATATGTTTTTTGCTAATTATAGCCATGGCAGCCATATTGGTCATGTGACCTGGACCATTTAATATAAACTTATTTTCCCTCTTCCTAAGGATGCTCCACATGAACTTTGGCTT
Source organism: Rugalucina vietnamica (assembly GCA_964017185.1). Classification (NCBI taxonomy): domain Eukaryota; kingdom Metazoa; phylum Mollusca; class Bivalvia; order Lucinida; family Lucinidae; genus Rugalucina; species Rugalucina vietnamica. Next base: position 4,503,025 of record OZ024872.1, read on the forward strand.
TGATTGGCCAAGCGGTTTGAGAGGATTATGGAAATATACATGTATATAGCCCCGGGGCAGGGGCAGACAACCCCCAGGGGCCAAAATTTTTCCATAAACATTAATTTTCTGTCTAATTGCCTATTCCCAGTAAGTTTTACCCATTTAATAGCATTTTACCATTTTTCCCCATTCAAATGCATTGGCGACCTAAGTTGACCTTGCCGTAAAATAGGCCAAGGTCATCGCAGGGTCATGATTTATATAAACTTTGTAAAGCTTCTTTCTGTGATGCTTCATGCCAAGTTTCAAAATCATAGGCCTTCTGGTTCTGGAGAAGAAGATTTTTAAAGGTTTTTGCTATTTATAGCCATGGCGGCCACCTTGGTCATGTGACCTTGACCATTTATATAAACTTTCATTCCCCCTTCCCATGGATGCTCCACATGAAGTTTGGCTTTGATTGGCCTAGCGGTTTCAGAGAAGAAGATGTTTGAATATTATGGTCATATACATGTATATGGCCCCGGGGCAGGGGCAGACAATCCCCCAGGGGCTAAAATTTTCCATTAACATTAATCTTCTGTCCATTTGCCTATTCCCAGTAAGTTTTACCCATTAAATAGCATTTTACCATTTTTTCCCATTCAAATGCATTGGCGACCTAAGTTGACCTTGCCGTAAAATAGGTCAAGGTCATCCTAGGGTCATGATTTATATAAACTATGATGGGCCCGCGTCCCCAATGCTACATACCAAGTTTCGTGGAAATCGGCCCACTGGTTCTGGAGAAGAAGATTTTTAAAGGTTTTTGCTATTTATAGCCATGGCGGCCATCTTGGTCATGTGACCTGGACCATTTATATAAACTTTCGTTCCCCCTTCCTAAGGATGCTCCACATGAAGTTTGGCTTTGATTGGCCAAGCAGTTTCAGAGGAGAAGATCTTTGAAATTGTGAACGACGGACGACGGACGGACGCCGGAGCATGGGTATACTATAAGCTCACCTGTGAGCCTTCGGCTCAGGTGAGCTAACAAAGCTTTCTCCTGTCAGTAATCAGCTGTGTGCCTGATTGTGTGTACATGAACTTATATTTTGGCATAAAACTGACAAAGTTATCTTCCATTCTATCAAAGTCTGTTCTGCTCCCCATTTAGACACTGTCTGTGGCTTTTGTTTCCTTTCTCTATACTGGCTAGAAAATGGCACCTATTGATAGTAGAATATATGGGTAGTTGGTGATTGTTGAAATATATGAGCCACCTCGTGGGAAAACCAACAACGTGGTTTCCGAACAGGCCCGACACAAATCGATCTGTACAGTCACAGAAAAGAGCTAGAAGCTTGAAATTTTGGATTTAAGTAGAAGAAGAATTGTACTATCAGAGTAGTGAAAACAAAGGCGCTGATCAGCTTTGCGGTTACCGCGAAGCTGATCTGCGTCTTTGTTTTCGCCTATGCAGATTGTTGGTTTTCCCATGAGGCAGCTCATATATTTTGGTCAAGTGTCCCATCACCAAAATATGTTGTCCAATGAGTACCCACAAGTTTTATTAAAAGCAAAGACAATACTGAAAACAAACTTTCACAAAATACCCATATTTTCATGTTCACATATGCTGGTACATATATGAGCCGCCACATGGGAAGATCAACAATCTGCATAGGCGAAAACAAAGGCGCAGATCAGCTTCGCAGTAACTGCGAAGCTGATCAGCGCCTTTGTTTTCGCTACTCGGATAGTACATTTCCTCTTCTACTTAAATCCGAAATTTCAAGCTTCTAGCTCTTTTCTGTGACTGTACAGACCGGTTTGTGTCAGACCTCTTCGGAAACCACATTGTTGGTTTTCCCATGAGGCGGCTCATATGTTTTTCTAATGTCATTTGACCCCACACCTCTTTGATATTTTTCTACAGAGAAGGGAGCTACTGTTATTTGAGCCGCATCGTGAGAAAACCGGATTTTTGCCTAGGCGAAAACAAAGGCGCAGATCAGCTTCGCGGTAACCGCGAAGCTGATCAGCGCCTTTGTTTTCGCTACTCGGATAGTACAATTCCTCTTCTACTTAAATCTGAAATTTCAAGCTTCTAGCTCTTTTCTGAGACTGCACAGACCGGTTTATGTCGGACCTGGTCGGAAACCCCGAAGACCGGTTTTCTCGCGTCACGGCTCATTTAGGAGGTACAGCTAGCTAGATTTTATTCAAACTTTTTAAAAGCATAAATGATACACACTAGTTACTTGGCACATATGCACATAACTCATTTTTTCAAAGCAGTTTTCTTTTTCAAAATCCACATGGTAGAGTAAGATTCTACAAAAATCAAGAATTTTGGGGGAGTGTGGTGTTGTGGTAGAGCCTAGGATGCCAGATAAGATGTTGGGGGAGAGGATTTGAACCTATGCTGGGTTGTGTTCTTGAGCAAGACAAACTTGAGCCACGACGCGAGAAAACCGGTCTTCGGGGCTTCCGACCAAGTCTGACATAAACCGACCTGTACAGTCATAGAAGCAGGCTAGTAGCTTGAAATTTCGGATTTAAGATGAAGAAAAATTATACTATCCTTGTAGTGAAAACAAAGGGGCTGATCAGCGTCGCAGTTACTGTACTGCAAAGCTGATCTGTGCCTTTGTTTTCGCATAGGCAAAAATCTGGTTTTCTCATGACGCGGCTCAAATAATACTGGTTGTTTCCATGGAAGTGGTGGCTCTATCCTGGCATGACTAGATAATTGATGACTGGGATGTTAAACCACCAAACAAAAAAAAAAAAGGTTTTATCACACCATATTGGCGGCAATCGCGAACAACCAATTTGATAAACAAAAAGAGTTCTAGATTGCCATAAAAAGGCATTTTGGATTGCCAAAGTGACGATGTAGAACGTAAATTGAACATTCTCAATTGCCAACACTTGCTTTATGGATGTCTAAAAGGCTTTTTTGGTAGTCGGGAATGCAGTTTTGTATAAAATCACACATTCCACATTGCCGCTAATACAGTGTGTAAAAGACTTGTAGTCTTGTAGTAGGTTTCTTAATAGGTTTCTTTATCAAGTATCATACTCATTTACATGGAGATCTTAAATTACACTGCCACTCAACATCAGCATTAGGTGTCTACACCATTATTATCCACAGCACTTGCGAAGTAACATCACACAAAGCTTTACAAAATGCACTCAGTTTCAATTTGATTTGAAACTTTTTTGCAATAAATTTTTTAGATTTTATATGTTTTAATTTGTTTATGTTTTAATTTGTTTATGTTTTAATTTGACAACTATTTCTCCACAGCTGAAGTCGAAGACAACCTAGCAGAAGCCATCTTTTTTAATCGCTACAGTAATTCTCACGAAGTTGCAGGTACCAACAGAGTTACTGGCTGTGGAGTGGATTCAGTAGAAAAAATGAGGATATCTGAGTTTTCTCCCTTGGCCCATGAAATCAAACTTTGCATCACGAAAACATCTCTGTGTAATGTATACCCCCTTGAACCCCCCAAACTGGGGTTTGCAGGGGTATACATATTTTTCTTATTTCTAATCCAAAACATACATTGTGGGTACTCGTTAGAACCGCCTCACCGAGGCGGTTCTAACATGTACCCACAATGTATGTTTTGAGCAAAATTTTTAAAAATATCAAAATTTTTCCAATGAAATTTTCAATTTTTATAGTGAGAAAAATCTCTGTACATTGCATGGGTTTGTTTTCAAAATGGTTTCTTGTGATACCTTGAAAGCAAGGAGATTCTTTTCCAGACTTACAACAGTTGATTTTGAAATTCCTCATTTGGTCTTCTGAATCGAAACAGAATAAGTCAGTTACTGATATTGGATGTAAAGCAGCATAATAGAGTTCAGGGATGGCTTCTCTAATCTTGCTTGTTTGATTGATGTTGGGTATATAACCAGATAAGAAGTTTTATCATCTACATAGTTACGTTTGGAAGCAGAAGTTATCAGTGTATATCATTATATTCATCAGTTTAGATTTAGAAAATGGCCTGCAGGGAATAGCCTACAGGGCAACTAGGGAGAAATAGTCTCCCTAAATGAACAAACTTCTCCTTATTTTCAGCTGAGGGAGAAGTGAAAATGTATATAACATATAGGCAAACCTGAAATTCAAGTCCAAACTTCTCCCAAATTTTCTTGGGGAGATACAAAACTTCTCCCTAAATTTCTTGTCTAGTTTGATCCCTGGCCTGTTATAACAACCCATGTGAAATAGAAAGCATATACTGAATTTAAAATTAGTTTGATTTTTGGACAATTGAAATTTGGCGTGTTCAGTTTGATTAACCATAGTTTTGTGACATACCACAATTACTTTTTATACCATTATGTATGCAAAAGCAGTTACAAAATGTATAAGCTCTCCATCATTTTCCCCTATCCCCTATAGCAGGCCATTTTATAAGGTATAAAAAACTTGTCATTTTCTTTTTGACCATGATGCATCTGTCATTATATGAACCTAATGTTTGATTATTTGTTTAACATTATTGTATTTAACATATGAGCCACCCAATGGGAAAACCAACAATGTGCATAGGCGAAAACAAAGGCGCAGATCAGCTTCGCGGTAACCGCGAAGCTGATCAGCGCCTTTGTTTTCGCTACTCGGATAATACAATTCCTCCTCTACTTAACTCCAAAATTTCAAGCTTCTAGCCTGCTTCTGTAGTTGTACAGGGCGGTTTGTGTCAGACTTGTTTGGAAACCACTTTTTGGTTTTCGCACGAGGTGGCTCATATATTGTTTGGCATACAGACAGAAGAACCAGAGTTATTGTGTACAAGTCAGAATTTACCGACCCTAAAATGGGTTACGATCCAGATAAAATTCTAACGACGATACGGTAAAAATTGTAGCGGGTTGCAATTGCAGGCCATTTCGTTATATATCCTCAGTGCATGTGCCCAAGATATATAGCACGTAAAATAGAAACATAGATTTGCATGGCTGCTTTTAGATACCGTATTTTCCTTGTAGCTTGAAATTCTATCCCAACATGTCTTGGCTGTTATAAAGATGTCCAATAAGGATGCTTGGCATTATGAACATTTCTGCTCAAGTGCGAGATGCATATTGCCATTATCTATTGCAAAAGTGGTTGATAACTGCAATTGATAGCAGGTTCATATTCTTGTTGCTTGCAATTTGTACAAATCACTGGTAAACTGCCTGTGGGATGCTTGCCTAAGAATAGGTGCCTTACTAATCTCAATATCAATTGTCATACACCGACAATTATTGAAGGGGGTATTTGCATGGGGAGTAATTTCATTGTTATGTAAGAATTGTATTTTTATTAGAATTGGTTGGAACTAACATTTGAGCCGCCTCGTGGGAAAACCAACAATGTGGTTTCTGACCAGGTCTGACATAAACCAACCTGCACAGTCACAGAAAAGAGCTAGAAGCTTGAAATTTCGGATTTAAGTAGAAGAGGAATTGTACTATCGCAGTAGCAAAAACAAAGGCGCTGATCAGCTTCGCGGTTACCGCGAAGCTGATCTGCGTCTTTGTTTTCGCCTATGCAGATTGTTGGTTTTCCCATGAGGCAGCTCATTTAACATAGGTTTGCTGTGTCATATATGTGTATATTGTGTAAGTAATGTGAGATGCATCATGAGTAAAACCGGCGTTTTACTTATGCAAAAACAAAGACGCAGATCAGCTGTGCACAGCTGATCAGCGTCTTGGTTTTAGCTTAACGGATAGTACAATCTTTCTTCTTCTTAAATATGAAATTTCAAGCTTCTAGCTTGCTCTTTGATTATACAGGCCGCTTTGTTTTAAACCTAGTTGGAAACCCCAAAAAATGATTATTTCTCGTAATGCAGCTCAAATAATGTAGACTTTTTCAAGATGTTAAAAAATCTTTCAGAGGGTCAACCACGTACCATATGGGATCTCAACTATTTTGCATGGCAGAGGTTTTAAATGGAGATATACAGGTTCATTGCATTACCAGTTTCCATTTTCAATGTTATATTTAACAATGTTTATAATGTTTTTAAATCACATTGAAGCCTTGAAGAAATATTTTGACCCTTCACATTTTAATACATAATCCATTTTCAGTATCGCATAATTTCTTAATCCTTGTGTCACTACCTTAATGATTATTCTATTGCATTTTCAGCTCCAATTGTCCTGCTAACATTTTGTTGATAAAATTTTAAAAGTATTTGTGTTTCTAATTTACCCTTTGTTGTTACATTAAAGCATTTTGTTCCTTTCTCTTGTTTCCCATTAAAAAAAAAAAAAAAAAAAAAAAAAAAAAACTTGTTGCATGAAATCTGAAAAATTCTTCAAAGACGTAAAAACATTAAATTTATACACATTATTTAGGTTTTATCCTGGCCGTTAGTGTTATTCTGCACTAGGTTTGCATTTCAAACTCTAAACATGAGGGAAAAGGAAATATCTTAAACTGATGATCTGTAATTTTAAATGAATTATGTTTCACTGCAATGATTAATACGAGCCGCCTCGTGGGAAAACCAACAATCTGCATAGGCGAAAACAAAGACGCAGATCAGCTTCGCGGTAACCTCGAAGCTGATCAGCGCCTTTGTTTTCGCTACTCGGATAGTACAATTCTTCTTCTACTTAAATCCGAAATTTCAAGCTTCTAGCTCTTTTCTGTCACTGTACAGGTCGATTTGTGTCGGACCTGTTCGGAAACCACATTGTTGGTTTTCCCAAGAGGCGGCTCATGTATACACTGAGATAGACACTTAATGATCAAATATAAATGTCATATATTTCTATATATTTCAGCGAATTGGAGTCGCAAATACGACGGAAATATCCGACCACGTACAGGACTTGTGTTTGTGGAGCCACGCGTCTACGAAGATTTAGTCCGTGAGGAAAAGGAGGCGAAACAGCGAGTGTCGGCACAGGTCCGACAGCAATATATGAACGGCAGTATACCCTCGGCTAGTTTACCATCTACAAGTAGCGGACAGAGACCTTTAGTGAATGGAATAGCAAACTGATTCTAAACTCATAAATGAAAAACAGAACTTGTCCCGAGGTTATAAAACTTTTTTTCATGCTCAACTCAGCTGAGCATAAAATTTAAAGTGCTCATATATATTAAAATAGCCCAAATATATAAAAATTGAAGGTTTAGAATGCCAGAGCCTGTAATTTATCCTGCTGATAAATGTTAAAATGCCAACAATTGTTGGCATTTTAACATTTATGAGCAGGATAAATTTTAGTCTCAGCTGAGCTGAGCATGAAAATAGTTTTATAACCTCAGGGCCATTTAGGATGTATTTTAGGATAATTTGTGATAGGTTGTAGGAGTATTAAAAATTGTCCCTGTGTGGCAATTTTAAAGGCACACATGCAGCATAATCTTCAGGACATTGCTACAAAATTAACACCTTTCCTTTTTATTCTGCCATGAAGGAATTGATTGATTGTAATATTTGAAGTTTATGCTATAAGTCCAGGGTGAATAGTTGAGGTCACGTTTTATGGGCAAGTCCTATGGATGCAGATTACCAGTGCTTGATGTATATTTTAAAATTCTTTCCCTATAAAATATGCCCTAATGGAGGAGAAACAATAATCATAAAAATATTTTCATGACCATATCTTCGGTCATGGAAGTGGGGCTGGATTCTCTGTCAGCTTCATTAACAGTCGAACATGCTATCAACTGGACAAGAGGGATTAAGATTATCACTTCATATATGAGCCGCTGTGCCAGAAAACCAGCTGTCGATATGCGAAAACAAAAACGCAGATGAGCTGTGCAGTAAGTGTACAGCTAATCAGCGCCTTTGTTTTCGCTACATAAATAGTACAATCCTCTTCTACTTAGATATTTGAAATTTCAAGCTGCGAACCATCTTTGTGTCAGAGCTGGTTGGAAACCCCAAAGTGGTGGTTTTCTAATGTGAAATGTACTGTTGAAGAGCTTGTAATCTAATGTGTGCAATTATGAAGATCATCCTTTGTCCTAGATAGATGTGAACATTATGAGAATATGTAAAATATTCGAAAGTGAAACTTTAATGCAACTCTGATTTAGCCATTCTTTTATGTAACTGTGATATTTTAGACCAATGTGATATTTATATAAACCGGTAGTCAGCTTTAATTTATTGTTTATAAATGCTGTAAATATGTTATTTGAAATTGACAAAGTTCTGTCCATAAATGTTAATGTATAGCTCACCTGAGCCATAGGCTAAAAAGTGAGCTTATAGTATGGGATATACTGAACATCCATCCAATCATGGCATCTGTGTTTACTTTTTCAAGCATGAATACCTTGAGACTGATCATGATATTACATTACGAAAACTTGCCCATGCAATATACAAAGAATTTTGAGCTTAAAAATTGAACATTTTTAGCAGAAAAATTTGAACATTTTTCTTATTTTTGCTCAAAACATAGATTGTGGGTACACGTTAGAATCGCCTCAACGAGGCGGTTCTAACGAGTACCCACAATGTATGTTTTGGAGCAAAAATAGGTATACCCCTGCAAACCCAAGTTTTACTATATAAAAGTGGGGTTTAAGGGGGTATTCATTGCACGGACATGTTTTCCTGATGACAATTATGCAGCATGAAGCATTTTTATGGAAAAGACAGCTGCACCTGCAAGTATACTAAAGCTCTGAAAAAAAAAATGCTCTTCTGAAAATATTTTAATGATTTGTCGCTTCTCAGGTGAGCGATTGTTGTCCCTTTGGTCTCTTTGTTGTTAGATGTCATTGTTCGTTATATGTATTTGATTAGTAATTGCCATATAAGTGCTTTTTAGGTGTTCAAATCTCTTGTGAAGAGTAGACTCACCAGTTATCGAAGGACAATCAACACAGCTGAGAACAGCAAACACAGATGAACTCAATATATGAGCCGCCTCGTGGGAAAACCAACAATGTGGTTTCCGAACAGGTCTGACACAAACCAGCCTGTACAAGCACAAGAAAGAGCTAGAAGCTTGAAATTTCGGATTTAAGTAGAAGAGGAATTGTACTATGATCCGAGTAGCGAAAACAAAGACGCTGATCAGCTTCGCGGTCATCGCGAAGCTGATCTGCGTCTTTGTTTTCGCATATGCAGATTGTTGGTTTTCCTATGAGGCGGCTCATATGGCTGTTGGATACAAGCACTTGCCTGGGAACAATTTCTGATCCATTGCAAGTTGTTCCTATTGTCACTTATTGATGATATCTGTTGGATGTTCCCAGTCGTCTAACTGGTGTATAGTCCCTCGATTTACAAAACAAAACTGTTCAAGTCTCTAGCCATTTTCTGTGGATGCACAGCCCTGTTTGTGTCAAACCTGGTCTGACTCCCAAAAAATAGGTTTTCAATTATCACTCATATTTATATTAAAAATTTTAATTTATTTTTGTCTTAACTTTAATACTAAAATTCTGGTAAAATTTTTCATCTTGTCAAATTTGAGCCATGTCATAAGAAAACCAGATTTTTGTCTATGTGAAAACAAAGGCGTAGATCAGCTGTGCAGTAACTGTACAGCTGATCAGCGCGTTTGTTTTCGCTACACACATAGTACAATCCCCTTCTTCCTAAATCTGAAATTTCAAGCTTCAAGCCTTCTTCTGTGACTGTAAAGGCCTGTTTTTGTCAGACCCTCATCCCAAGACTGGTTTACTCCTGATAGGTCTCATTTCACTATGTTTCTTTTTCTCAGAATGTTTCCTCAATTCAACCGGTAGTTATCAAATAAATTAATAAGAGAATATTTTTATCTTATCCTTATTTCCCCTTATTGTTTGTCTTGCCGTTTAACCATGTTTAAAATTGTGCTCAGCCTTGAACCTTCCTACATATCAGGTCCCAAGGTTATAAAACTGTTTTCATGCTCAGCTCAGCTGAGACTAAAATTTATCCTGCTCATAAATGTTAAAATGCCAACATTAATGTTAAAATGCCAACAAATGTTGGCATTTTAACATTTATTAGCGGGATAAATTACAGGCTTTATTGATCTTAACCAAAAATTTCAATTCATTTGGGCTATTTCAGTATTTATGAGCAATTTAAATTTCAAGCTCAGCTGAGTTGAGCATGAAAATAGTTTTATAACCTAGGACTTTGTATCAGATTCTATCATGTCTGTCCAATAAGCTGGTTATCCGCAGTCCTAGCCACTCACAATCAACTTAATTGCAGAAAAAAATATTGCCGCTCCAAATTTTATTAATTTTAACAGAAAAAAATATTTCCGCTCCAAATTTTATTAATTATAGCAGTATCATGTCATACCACGGTACATCATAATAACATTTTGCCTGAACTGTAACTGGCAACAAGACGATGTACATGTACTGTATACACAGAAATATAGCTCCCGGATGATCATAGTAGACCTTCGTCACAGATATACCATTATAAATATGAATTACAGGCCTGTTCCTATTGGTCAGATACATTTATTTCATTCATATGTATAATGCTAAACCTGTGACGCAAGTCTACTACCATTGTCTGGGATCTATATATCCTCACACTACATCAATCCTGACATGATTGAAAATTGTTGACTGGGACATTACAAGCCAGAACCAAACCAAAAATATGCAGTATTGTCACTGGCTACCCCTGTGTACATATAAAACTGAACAGATAGAGTTAGATATTTGCCTTTGTATTAAAAGAAGCCTCTTGTTGTAAAAGTAAAGCTACTCTCCCTGTTAACTGTGCATCAGGAAAACATGTCCGTGTAAAGTATACCTCCTCAAACCCCACTTTTATATAGTAAAACTGGGGTATGCAGGGGTATACCAATTTTTCTTATTTTTGCTCCAAAACATAGATTGTGGGAACTCGTTAGAACCACCTCGCCGAGGCGGTTCTAACGTGTACCCACAATCTATGTTTTGAGCAAAAATAAGAAAAAAATCGAAAATTTTCTACTGAAAATTTTCATTTTTTACAACTTTAGAAATCACTGTATATTGCATGGGCAAGTTTTCGTAATGGATTTCCTCCCTTGGATTCTAAAGTTTAATGATAAAATTAAACCAAGACCCTATCTCCACTGTCAGTAGGACAAACCAATAACACAAAAATAATGTGCTTAAAATGAACTTGTGTTTACATCAACCATGAAAAAATACAAGTCGGAAGGGCAGAACAAAACCTATCAAAACACTTGAATCGTCAGTATATTTGTATTTTTCAACATACATTGTATTAGAAATATATAGTCTAAAATGGTATGCATATATTAAAAAAGGTAACAGAAAACTTGCCATGAAAAATAATATTGGAAAAAAAATCCCTCTTACAGGGTACATCTTAAAATAACTTTGTAAAAGGGTATATCTTAAAACTTCAATTAAAACTTTTATATAAAGTATAAAATATACCATGGCATCAAACCATTTTCATCTAGATGTACATTTGCTGAATCAATGAAAAGGTATTGGTACAAAAAAGGTTAATAAATAGTACACTATTTTGGAGCAATTTGATGTTTTCAGTAATTTTCCGAGATGATAGTGTCATAATTTCCTAAGAGGAGATAATCCTTTAATAGTAAAAAACACCTTTCAGATGAAAGATAAAATGCATTATAAATAATTCTGAATGTTTTGCATATATAAATATTTGAGCCGCCTCATGGGGAAACCAACAATCTGCATATGCGAAAACAAAGGCGTAGATCAGCTTCGCAGTGACTGCGAAGCTGATCAGCGCCTTTGTTTTCGCTACACTGATAGTACAATTCCTCTTCTTTCTAAATCCAAAATTTCCAGTCTCTAGCCATCTTCTGTACTTGTACAGCCGGGTTTGTGTCAGACCTGATCGGAAACCACATTGTTGGTTTTCCCATGAGGTGGCTCATTTTTAGATCACTGATATTGCAACTGTTTATGTAACAAAAGTAGTTCTATTAACAAACCCTTTTAAAAAACAAGATAAATGCAGGACAATGTTGTAGTAACTATTAAGCTGTTATCTCCACTGAACGAATCGCATAGCACGGTAATGGTACAGTAATGCCACTAGTTGTTTCTCTTTATTGATAATACAGTCCTGATAGTTTCTAAATCAGACATTCTCAGCCTCAAACCATATTCTGAGACGGTAACCGCGAAGCTGATCAGCGCCTTTGTTTTCGCTACTCAGATAGTACAATTCCTCCTCTACTTAACTCCAAAATTTCAAGCTTCTAGCTCTTTTCTGTGCTTGTACAGGTCGGTTTGTGTCGGACCTGTTCGGAAACCACATTGTTGGTTTTCCTACGAGACGGCTCATATCTGTGATGCTTACAGCGCAGATTGATACAACATCACAAGGCACATGACAAAATGTAGCATGATGATGGGAGGCCTGATTGAATAGGCTGCAACCTACAGTGAAGAGTTCATTTCCTCACTGTAGGTATTTGCAAAATCAATATTGCCTCGATGAATCATGTTGTTGCCCGACTGACCAGGCTTCTAACGTACCATGTTTGATATTGCATCAATCTGCATTGTAAGAAATTTGGATGCATCACGGGTGGTTGGTCCTTGTTGGAAACAAGACAGATTTTTGGCATGCTACTTTAGTAATCAGTCTCCGCTGAAGAGAAACTCTCGAGGTGATTTGAATTCATCTAACAGTGAACTATACATGCCGATATGATACAATAAGTTGGGCTCAATTAAAAAGCCAGAAATACCGCTATGTTCCGTATAATCATATATGGCAAGGTCTTTATTAACTTCAGTATGCTCGATGATAAAATCCATCAACTTTGGTAAATGTTTGGTATTGTACAGCATGCCTGGCGTACAGCACCTCGGCGATGGTCCAAACTTGTATAGCTGAGGTGATATGCGACGGAGATCCAACACTGCTTGTCTGTTCACCAATGATGCTATACTTATGAACAATAGAAATCCTAATAAAAAGTTGAGATTACTGTATGATAAATAATGCTTTCCACAGAGAATAATGAATATTGAAGACACGGGATAGATGAATCCAGCACCAATTAAACCTACACAGAACAGCTCTAAAAGTCTGTCCGTTTCCCAAGCATATCCTTGCCACTTCTCAGGGTAGTACAATTTGATGTAAGAAAATTCACGAGGTTCTTGGGTCTGTGTATCATCATCATGGTTAACATGCAGTCTCTGCCTCAAGACGTAATTGACGACTTCTAGTAAGTCACTATCTGGCACGACGTCATCTTCCAGCATAAGTACATAAGAAGAGTTAAATGCCCTTGATGCATTCAAACAGTATACATAATCATTAGCTTCCTTCTGTCTTTTTGCATGCTGATAATCAGAAAGAAGTAAATTTTCCAGTGGCCTACTAGTCACTGAGGAGAATTTCATGTTAAAACTAGAACCACCTTGCTTTTGAACAAACTGGATAAAATTTTGTAACCAGACAGCATCATGATGACTTTGAGGTCTATCGTCAACATTACAAATAAACATCATTTTATCCTTAAAGTTTGTATCTTTGTGTAGAAGTTGGTCAAGAGCTGCAGCAGTTTGTACTAGATACCTGGTATTTACATTACCCATAGAATTACGCGACCTGTCCATCGTGACAATACATACAACTAATGAATGGTTTTTATTCCCCAGCTGAGAAAGATGTGGCAGTCCACGGTCGTGAGTTTGGAAGTATTTCAAAGCTTTATCAAGTCTCACTTTGTTTAAATGATCGGCCATTATCTTAAGCTCTTCCTTCTTATGAACTGCAGTGTAAATAGTTGAAAAAGGCAATTTGGTTGAAATGTACAGCACAATTAGCATCACTATGGTAACCATTACAAGCACAGCTTTGATGTAGACTAGCAAAGTTCTTTTTGACATCATGTGAAATCTGAAAAGTTGAAAACAGAAATGAAATATATGTACACACTAAAAATCCATTTTTAATTGGAAAGTTACTTCCATACAATGTTTTGTTTCATGGTGGTGGGCATAATTTTAATTTGCAGTTAAAGTAATGTACCTGATTATTCCACTCTATATGGAGGTTACAAGTAGGATTTTACAAAATGTCTCATCAAGAAAACATGTCCATGCAAGGTATACACCCAGAGATTTTTTTCGGGTGTCTCAGGGGCCAAAATAAGGCCCCATTCCCAATGGAATTTAGGTGATATTTTTCTAATAATGGAGAAAAAAATTTCCAATCACAGTTGAAAATAATTTTCAACAGTTACATACTTTGTTAAATTCCATTTATGCTTGAACCCCAATTTCATATAGTAAAACTGGGGTTTACAGGAGTATACCTACTTTTCTTATTTTTGATCCAAAACATAGATTGTGGGTACTCTAGAACCACCTCGGCGAGGCGGTTCTAACGTGTACCCACAATCAATTTCTGGATCAAAAATAATAAAAATATCAAATTTTTTCTAACTTTTTCTTTTTTTTTCAATTTTTACAGCTGAAAATCTCTGTATATTGCATTGGCAAGTTTAGACCACAACAATATAGAAACTACATCCTGGCATTACAAAAAACATGCCCATGCATTATGCAGATAATTTTTTAGAGCAAAAATCAAAATTTTATAGTTGAACTTTTTTTAAATTTTCATCATGTTCGCCTAAAACATTAACATCTTAGAACCGCCTCACTGTGGCGGTTCTAACAAGTACCTACTATCATTGTTTTAAATCAAAAATAAGAAACATGTATATCCCTGGAAACCCTAGTTTTACCATATAAATGTGGGGTTCAGTGGAGTATACTTTTCATGGGCATGTTTTCGTAATGCTGAGGCTCAAACAGGCTTATCTCAGACCTAAGTCCTCGACCTTCCCACTGTGCCAGTCCCGGGGTGTCTGTTCACACCTAACTCAATGTCAGACAAAGATATACCAAGATAGCAATGTTATTTCTAAACAATTCATTGATTGATGGGGCCATATTGTTAGCTCATTACACTACATTAGGCTATCCAAAATTTAGTGTAACGAACGGCCGAGCCAAAGCCACAGAAACTCCGTCGGTGGAAAAGCATGCTCATCCACCAAGGGGTGGAAAAGCATGCTCATCCACCAAGGGTGGTTTACTGCGCTATATACCTAACACTTACTCTAATCACAAAGTTTCGAGTTTCTAATTTGCATATTACTACCCGCTAATATGCCGCTAATACGTTGCACCAACGTATTCTACAAGGGAGACTATCCCGTTACATTACTTCCCCCTCCGAGAAGACTCGCCCCGAGTCTTGGCCTGGGGACTACATGGGTAAGGCAACTTCGTTCTGGCATCCCACCGCTGCCACCAAATGTAACGAACGGCCGAGCCAAAGCCACAGAAACTCCGTCGGTGGAAAAGCATGCTCATCCACCAAGGGTGGTTTACTGCGCTATATACCTAACACTTACTCTAATCACAAAGTTTCGAGTTTCTAATTTGCATATTACTACCCGCTAATATGCCGCTAATACGTTGCACCAACGTATTCTACAAGGGAGACTATCCCGTTACATTAGGTAGGTAATCAAATGACATGCAATTTTAAGTCATGCAGTTCGTGTCAAGACCACTTAAGTTAAAAATAATTACCAAATGTTGAGATTCTGACAGACTGAAACCTCATAAAACGACGTACAATGGCTGTGTTTTTTTGGTCTCGCCGGGCGTACGCCGGTTGTGCCCCGTAACCGGCGAGACACTCGATTGATTTTGATCACATGACCGGCGAACGGCGAGCGCATTTTATTGGGTCAGGTCACGTGACCGGCGGCTCAAATCGGCGCAATACCGGCGTACGCCGCTCTCGCCGAATTTTGACCAAGGCGTGGAAGCGGCGAAGCGGGGAAACAAAAAATGGCCTGGTAAATTTGTGAAGTTTATTTTCAGCATTTTGTTGAAATCCCGACTCCATCATTGACGCCATATTGAGTAAAAATATTGCCTAAAAAACTATTACTGCTCAGTCATATGTGACCAATTTTGTGCTGTTGAAATAGATTATTGAAACTGTTTTTAATTTGTCATTGTTCAAACAAGAAATAGCTTTTTTAAAAGCGTGATGTCTGGAAATCGGATAAGGCCAAAATAAGGGGTTTCAGATTTGTTGAATTTAGTTTCAGTCTAGGCTGTTTGTTTTATAGTATGGTTTTCAAGTTTTGAAACTGGATTTTCGCGAAGAATTTGCACTTTAATTAGAAAAAGACACATACTTTTATTATCGGATGATCATTCTTAGTTTGTCGCAATATGAGCAACAAAAACTTTCAAAAACGGTCAACAAATAAGGATTTTACAAGCAAAAACATCTTTGAATAGAGATTTTTCTATAGTAAAACAACAAGAAAGGGAAGTAATTAATTTCCCAGAAAATTTTAAAAAGCTGATAACTTCCTTATAAATGTTTTGAATGTCTACTGGGCATCATAAATGACATTTCAGAGACAAAAACTTCCAAATAAATTCAACAGGGTTACTAGACCTGAAAGTTCGCCTCACTAAATTGTCTCCCCTGTCAGTGTTAAATCCCTATTCAAAAATTATTTCTTGCATAACTTTTTTATCTACTGGCCGATTTTCAAAATTTTTGTTGCATATTTTACGACAAATTTAGTACCAAACTCTGACAATAACAAATTTGTCTATCTATAATGCAGCCACATAAAATCCCAAAAATTTCATTATCACAAGGCCAAATACACACTATAGTTTAAATGCAGTTTCGTACATTCAGATACGGTAAAACAACCTTTTATTCAGTGTGTGTTTAGGTCAGTAAAACATTATATAATGACATTTAAATTTTGAGCTTGACCTGATGAGGGTGCTTTTTTTTATCGAAGCAAGAAAAAGAGACCAGTGAGACGCAATCAAAATCGACAAAGGAGGGCCTGAGAACCTGATTTATTTCTTCTTTTTTTTTCTTTATTCGCCGGTGGCACTCTTTTACTCGAACGCGCCGTTCAGCCGGTCACGTGATCGGCTTAGACCGGCGTAGGCCGGTACGGCGTGAAGGAGGCACCGGCGAGACAGCGGCGTACGCCGTTTTGGTGCCAAAAAAACACAGCCAATAATTAGGATAGTAACCGACTGATTTTACTTAGTCAACCATTTTAACTGGTCACATGACAGACACGTGATTAATCTATTTGTACGGTATCCGTGAGTTTGCTCCTCCTATATAGCCGCATCGCCGCTTGGGGTCGTCAAACCGATACCACCCACACCACAAGGATATAATAATCAAATAAAATCAGTTATAATGTAAATATGCCGGTTGTTGTTCGCATAGATATGCAGCATGATTGGTTTCGTCGCAATGTAAATACTAGCTCTCTCTCTCTCTCTCTCTCTCTCTCTCTCTCTCTCTCTCTCTCTCTCTCTCTCTCTCTCTCTCTCTCTCTCTCTCTCTCTCTCTCTCTCTATCTTCTGATACTGAGTCGATCAATTTCTGATCATCACCTCAGGTGTGGGGTGGGTGGCTAAATTTAGAATTTAGTCAAGGGAAAATAAAACATTTGGGGTGGACCATTAAAACTATTTACAAGATATAGATGAGAGGCATACTAAAACGCATGCCTCTGGGCTAATGATTTAAATAGAAGCCTTAAATTCCTCAATGGTCTTAGATAGGACCACTGAAGAAGGGAGACTATTCCAAACCGGAATAGTTCTGGGGAAAAAGGAATTTTTCAGGGCATCACTATAGGCAAATGGTCTTGTGTATTGTGATTCATGTGATGCCCGAGTATGCCTTAGATTGGGTGCCGGGGTCAGGTATTTGTCTTTATCAAGAGACACTGTACCGGAGTGTATCTTGTAGAAGAAGGTTAAGGAGGACCGCTCCCTGCGAGACTCCAGGGATGGCCTGAGTCGATTAATTCCTAATCATTACCCCAGGAGCTGCGGATATATGTGTTGCTCAAGACCGCAAGGAACGGCGACCCGGCTGAGGACCGAGCCTGGGACCTCCGGGACCAGAGTCCGACACTCTACCCCTGCGCCACTCCACTCCTTTATCTCCGAATATTCATTTTTGTATGGATGATAAAACACTTTGTGCTTTAGAGAGAATCGTGTCAATCACCCTTATTATCAGGAAAACGTTTCATGAAATGAGTGTTGCATGGAAAACTGCATCTTCGCATTAAAGAGAAAAAAGTCAGTGTGTCTTAATCCTTGACTATACACCCGGCACCCATACTTAAGTATGAAGTGTGGTATACGTTGGTCTGAATCAGCATACAATGTAGTGCGTGACGTACACTCTTTGAATAAGCAAAGTGCATGTACATGTTACGTTGCAATAGAGGTTCTGTTTGTCTTTTTAAAATATTAGATATCCGTCAAGTAGATTAACATCGTATTCTTTAACCGATCAATGTAGAATACAATGGTTTGTTAATAGAAAAGGTTTAGCCATTTAAGCGCATTTAATGAATTAATATTGATATTTTAAATGGCAATCTTATTTCCATTTATATAGGATCTTGTAGCTTTTACGTGTCGATGAATTAAGTCCTTCAGTAAAGTGGTCAGATTTTGAATGGTAGCGATCTCATGTTTTCGTGGTCATTTATTAAAACTGGATTTAAAATAGACTAAGGTAAATGCAAAAAAGGAATAGGCCTTCCTATCTGCTTATTCTATATTTCATCTTCAAAATTTAATACATTTTTTTTCGGAATCGAACATGCAGCATATCAGTAAAATTGAGCCGCGTCATGAGAAAACCAATAATGTGGTTTCGAACATGTCCCACACAAACCGAGCTGTGCAAGCACTGAAGATGGCTAGAGACTGGAAATTTTGGATTTAGAAAGTAGAGGAGTTCTACTATCTGTGTAGCGAAAACAATAGCACTGATGCGAAGCTGATCTGCTCCTTTTTCGCATATGCAAAACGTCGGTTTTAATCATCGCGCGTACGTCGATAATCTGTAATCTGTGACTTCTTTACCTCCTGCATAGGAGAACCATGCCATATAAAAGCATGTAAAAAGTTTATGGGAATAAAAGTTCTTGTAAGAGTCAATGGAGTGTATATACAATTTACATTGCTATTTACAGTTCATACTAAAATATCCTTGTGTAAAGTTCTGTAAAATAACTTTAGATACATGTGGGACTGTCATTCTCATCGTCTTCTTGTTTTCATTTTGCTAAGTCCTTGGTACCTCAAATTATGTAGTGCAAATACAAGTCTTCTGCACTGATACTCTAACTTCGAAAGTCTTTCTAGCAACAGTTTCCTTCTCTTGTATGAATTTTCTTGGACCAAGTGAGAACAGTCTATGATAATTTTGATTTTAGTATCCGTAGTTTGGGAAGAAAAGTCTATTTTGGTAACTTCAAATAGTTCGTAACACAGGTCACTCAGTAGTCTCTAAACCCTTGCAGAACCGCAGGAAATGTGACATCGTTTCATCACCATGGTCGCACAGGAGACACGTTGGTTTCACATCGTTCTGATTGAATGCAGCACGATTTGTTTGTAATACATAGGAACCCGCTGCTATCTTCAACTTGGCCCTGACTCTACTAGCATCCCTAGTTGAGTCCGTATGTAAGTTTAACAATGGATGACTTCTTCCCGGAGAATATCCGTCAACGTTGAGATACTTCAGTGTCGGGTATAATTTTGCTGCATCAACAATTTTCTCGTACCAATAGTCGCTGATCCGTTGGAAAAGCTGCTTTTTCCACAAAGGTCTAGGAACCGGAGAGTCCAATAATTCCTCGATATCTTGAAGGTCATAAGTCCACAATAGCTTTTTAATTTCAATGAACCAACTTGCACTCTTTGGAGACTTGACTGAAACTTGGCGCCTTGCGAGACGTTTTTCGATTGTATTTTCAGGTAACCAACATATGTTATTGAAAAATGACCATGCTCTAGTTATGCCGTAACCGTCCGAGGAGGTCGAAAGGACTGTTATTGTCTGACCTGCCTGTCGTTGCTTGGAAAACTTGACTGAAATAATCCATTACGAAAACATGCACATACAATATACAGAGCCTTTTTTAAAGTTGTAAAAATTGAAAATTGTTTAGCTGAAAAGTTTTGCTATTTTTTCTTATTTTTGCTCAAAAAATAGATTGTGGGTACACGTTAGAACCGCCTCGCCGAGGCGGTTCTAACGAGTACCCACAATCTATGAATCTATGTTTTGGAGCAAAAATAAGATAAAATAGGTATACCCCTGCATACCCCAGTTTTGCAATATAAAAGTGAGGTTTGAGGGGGTACACATTTCACGGACATGTGTTTTCCTGATGCTTTTTTATCATATGACGTCGCTGTTTTCCAGTGGATAACGTCATGTCATAAAAATCATAAATTATGACCACACCATACTCCCCAACAGTGCCAACACCTCCGTTGCTCTCCGATATTGATCACTGCCGACACCAGTGTAAATGTTGTCGTTGTTGTTGTTGTTCGTAATTTAGACGCACCGCGAACGTATCCCTACGCGTTGCCATATGTAAACAATATGGCCGACTGGGAATGAATCGAGAAATTTAGATGATTTGGAAGAGAATTTATGACGAGCAGCAAGAGATAACAGATAAACCATTATAACAGTAATGATCTGTACCAAATGAGGTTGGTATTTAGCAACAAAAGCATGCAGAAAAATTAAATCAAGCGAGGTACGAGTACTGAATTGAGATCGAATCGATAGGAATGTTGTCACTGGACAGAAAATCTTTGGGGGGAAAATACATATGCCAAAAAGCATGAATTTAATTTAATTACTGTAGACATGGTGGATAAATAAATGTTGGCTGGGTTTAACTAAAAAAGTTTTGGTATATTTTAAATGTCTTAGACATCCGAATGTCATATAGACAGCCTGTTTATGTTGCTTTTTAAGTGTTTTTGGCCTGAAATGGAACTTCAGATACCCATCATATGATCATAGGTGTGCATCCATGCCCCCCTATCCCATAGGGCTGGGAGGCTTTTAACATATTATAGTCATTCTAAAAGCGTTGCACTGCGGGGTCAAATAACTCAAATTTGTTGTAAAATTTATGGTAAAAGCCACCCCCAGGGCCTCCTGTAGCCTACTGTCTAAACACCATCTTCCAGAAACAGCATTTTTCAAAATCTCACTCAAGAAAAATTAGTAGGCTGACCATAATGAGGAACACTGGATAGCTGTGAGTTGATGTAAAAAAAAAATAAAAAAATAAACAGAGCCTTGAATTTCTGCATAGACATGTACAGCTACATTTGCATTTTTTAAAACAAAAAAAAAAAAAAAAAAAAAAAAAAAAAACAGCATATATGTATGATAAAAGTAATTAGATGTGAATTATTCTTATTATCTATTTTATTTTTTGCTTTCTCATTTCTTTCCCTACTGGTGTCTAGGTTGGGATTCTAAATTTATCTGGATGAATAAGAATAATATAATCTTTTGCAGATCTACATGTATAATGCTGCCCTAAAATGTGCCACAAAGCCTTTGTGACAAAGGTTGAAAAAAATAAAAACAACTATCATGGTAAATACATAATTCTAAAAAGTCAAAATTACAAATTACATAGTTAAAAAAAGACATTTTAAATAAAAATGTTAAGCTAAGACAGAAAATCATATAATGTTCTTTGACATACACGTGATATCTCCCTATTTCTGAGAATCTCCCTATTTTTCAAAAAATCTTCCTATTTTGAAAAGTAAATCTCCCTATTTGGCTTCTCAGATGTATCACATGTATGTTCTTTGAAAGTAGCCAGTTCTAAGCTAGAATGTGTATATGATGTAGTAAACTGTCTTTGATGATAGTGTTTTGTTGTTGTTGTTTTTTTCACATTTTGAATATTCACATACTCTCTACATATACATATTAAAGCCTAACAGTTGAGCTACATGTGCTTTAAACTAAAGCAACCCCAGAAGATTTTCCTTACAATTAGAATCATAGAAACCCATATGAACAGTGTAATAAGCAATTGTGGGAAAATCTGCTTTTATTTATTATGAAAAATTCAAATCATTATAATCATACTACCTAATATATTTACATGTACTTATTATAATGTTTTAGCTCCATGGTACCTGGCAATGCTAGAAAGTACATGTATTTTTTTGACATGCATGTATTTATTTATAACTGGTGCATTTTTTATAATAACAGGTGTTAAAATAGGCAGTTATTGTGACTAAGGTCACTTACAACTTAGACCCAATTGCCAAGAATAATGCACTTCTTGTTCATGTTCTTCACATGCATGTTTGTATGTTTCTAGTTGTACAGTCATGCCCTTCTCAAACTGAGAACTTTTATCTTTTTACTATCTAGAAGGCCAAAAGTAAAAATAAAACTTAAGATCCTTTAAGAGCAGCAAACTTATTAATGAGAAAGGGAATGGTACGTTTCTTTTTGGCATATTATATCACAATCTTAAATTTTATGACATTGATTTAGAAGGTTTGATGCTCCTTATAATAATAATAATTCTCAGATGTGTGGAATATTTCTGACAAGTTGATTATTTGCTTGTAGAACGATTTGTTATCTTGCTATATGGAAATAGGTAGTGTCTCTTAAAAGCACATTCTTATAGCAATGAAACATACAGGATGTGAGTAGTCCCCAGAACCACATAGATCCTGATGTGACAATTTTAAATTTTACCAAGTTCTGACATGTATCCACAAGCTTTCACTGAAAGGTGGGGAATATTATTTATTATATTTCCTGTGAAAATGGTCATTTTACAATGTTGCAGCAAAAATTATTAATAAAACACTATTATGATATGCCACATTTGATAGACCACAGGGTTCTGCATCATCCTTTGTTTTTAGGGTTTCGGGACCTAGTTTTTTTTTTTATAAAAAAAATATCCCCCTCAAAGACTTTTAAAAAGATGAAACAGGCTCCTGTGCTATAAAAAGATTAGTCAGTTAGTAAAAAGATTCAGGGCTCTGATAGAACAATAGAGGTCTGAGAATAATATTTGTTGCATTATCAATTTTTCTGTACTCTTTTCATCTTATTTTTCAGGCAAAAACTGTCTACCTGTAAGCCATGAATATGCAGATGTGGGGGAAAGTGGATGATTGTTATTGATGACCAATGAATTTCTGTGACCAGATCTGAAGGCTAATTTTCAAAGTGCTGATATACTATAGTGATTTAATAATAAAGAACCTGTCATAATGAAATGGACATGTGCAAGCTTAGCAGAGCAAGAAGCAAGCCATGATCTGACATGTAGACATCACAGTAAAAGTGTTATGAACTCCAATTTTTACTCCATAAATTTAGAAGTACATTAATGTTCAAACAGTCAGACTCTAAGAGGATAAATGACAGCTCGGTGGCAACAACTTGACACAATAAGTGCTGCTAGTGTACTTATGACAGTGATAATGATATTTATTAATGAAAATCTATTGTATCTTCTATTATCAGTTAACTGCTGAATTTTATTTCATAGCTTATGAAGAACTTTATGTTTTATATTACAAGTTACTAAGCCTGGACTTCATTTAAATATTTTTGCTGTCTATTTCCCCATTTGTCTTCTGTGTTTCCAAAGAAATTAGAATGGTTAATCTCAAAATAATGCGCCAGACCCTTTGAATGAGCCACTGCGCCTGACTGACTAAGCTTTTGGAACTGGTTATTTTGACACCTTTATCTCTACACCTGTATGTCTTGAAACTCCCCTAAGACCTGTGTGGGTCAGTGTCTGACCAAGGAAAATGATACAGACAAAAATGTGTCATTTTAGCTCACCTGAGCCATTTAGGGTCACAAAAGGAAGCTTATAGTATCCTGAATCCGTCAACAGTTTTAACTCACCTGAGCCAAAGGCTTATAAGTGAGCTTATGATGGGCATGCTCTGGCGTCATTGTTGTCGTTGTCATTGTCGTTCACAATTTTTAAACATGTCTTACGCCCCCCCCCCCCCCCCACTTGCCATTAATATGAAGCATCCTTAGGAGCGGAGGAAGAAAAGTTAATATAAATGGTCCAGGTCACATGGCCTCAAGGGCTAATTAACAAAAACCTATAAACGAACCAAAAGGCCTAGAATCTTGAAACTTTGCATGTAGCATCAGGGTCTCAAGCTCTACAAAGTTTGTATAAATCATGACCCTCGGGTGAACTTGATCTATTTTACATCAAGGTCGTTAGATCGCCTAGGCATTCGAATGGGGAAAATTGATAAAGAGTAGTCCAGTTTCCATCAGCATAACATGGAAGATAGTGCCACATGAAATTTTGTGGTTTCCAGTTCACTAGACCATGCTAGTTCAGAAAATGCATGATGTCACCTTGGCTTCATTGAGCGATTTCGAAAAATAAAGATGGCGTCCAAGATTGTCGCCATAAAAAGAAAACAACAATCCACAGTTGAATATATCCATTGCCCTGTGTTTTAAACGGCTCATTAAATGTTGTAAACATCATAATAAGATTGTCCACACATACAGTAATAATGATGAGGCAAGATGGTTGCCAAGATGGCTGCCGTAATCATAATAATTATTCATAAGAGGTGTCCTCTGAGCCTTCATACTTTGGTGCGCTAGTCGGGGCTGAGGAGAAGATCATCTTTCAGTGAATTGACTGTGATTTTTACAGAATTGAGCAACTCATTTTCTTATTTAAAACTTAACAGATATATATTTAGATGAGGCTTTCGAATCATCAGATGCAGCAAGGTTCTCTTATTAGCTCACCTGAGCCGAAGGCCCACAAGGTGAGCTTATAGGATGGCCATGCTCTGGCGTCCGTCCGTCGTCATCCGTCGTCCACAATTTCGGAAAGGGGAACGAAAGTTTATATATAAATGGTCCAGGTCACATGACCAAGATGGTCACCATGGCTATAAAAAATAGCAAACTGCAGTTACTACAGAACCAGAGAGCCTATGATTTTGAAACTTTGCGTGAAACATCAGGAGGAGGAGCTCTACAAAGTTTATATAAATCATGATCCTTGGGTGACCTTGACCTATTTTATGGCTAGATCAACAAAGGTCGCCCATGCATTTGAATGGGGAAAATTGTCAAAATTTCATTTGAAGGGAAAAACTTAAATGAACTGGGCAAATTGACTGAAGATTTATTTTATTCTGGAAAAAAATTGGACCCTAGGGGGTGGTCTGCCCTGGGGCAATATACATGTATATTACCATAATATTCAAAGATCTTCTTCTCTGAAACGACTTAGCCAATCAAAGCCAAACTTCACGTGGAGCATCCTTAGGAAAGGAGAATGAAAGTTTATGTCCAGGTCGCTGTCACGTAACCAAGATGGCTGCCATATAGCAGAATCCTTTAAAATTCTTCCCTACCAGAACCAGAAGGCCTATAATTTTGAAACTTGGCATGAAGCATCAGGAAGAGGAGCTCTACAAAGTTAATATAAATCATGACCCTGAGATGACCATAATAGACAAACAAGTTTATTGGTATATATCCCAGATCTCAGGTGAGCGTTTACAGAACCATTGGTCCTCGAGTATAATGATTATGGCGGCCATCTTGACCACCGTCTTGCATCGTTATTATGAAGTTGGGTCAAAACTCAGCAAAGACTCTAACTTATGTTGTAAACAAATCGAGTGAGCATTTCAAACACAAAACATTGGTTAAATGCAGCATAGGAATGCTGTTTTAATCAGAGACATCAGGAAAACATGTCCATGAAAAGAGTACCCCCTTTAACCCCACTTTTATTTAGAAAAACTGGGGTTTACAGGGATATACATATTTTTCTTATTTTTGCTCCAAAACATAGATTGTGGGTACTCGTTAGAACCGCCTCGGCAATGCGGTTCTAACGTGTACCCACAATCAATGTTTTGAGCAAAAATAAGAAAAAAAATCAAAATTTATTCACGGAAATTTTATAATTTTTACAGCTAAAAATCTCTGTATATTACATGGGCAAGTTTTCGTAAAGAAAAGGTTCTCTATATTATGATATCGCCGGTCATATTGTGACATGTCTACCATCTTGCCTTATTGTTATCATTCGAGGGACAAAACGTAAAACTAAATTATACTATTTATTGCGTTTTGAATATAAAATGGGAATTCATTTTAAACACAAACTATTGGGTATATGCAACTCTGGGGTCTTGCTTTCTTGTAAATCTTGGCAATCATCTAGGATGCCATCTTGATTTTTTTTTTTCAAACCATTCAATGATGCCGCCAGAATGGCATCATGCAGTTTTGGGACTGCCTGAGGAAGCGATAACTGAGGACACGTAACAAGTGAAGCGTACTTTTGGCTTCACGTACAAGATTATGTTGATATCTACGATATTTTCCTCCATTTGTCGGCCATTTTGAATATTTAAATAGTAAAACGACTTGCTATACTTTTGGCATTTATAAGTTGATGTGTCCTTTGGAAAGTAAACATAAACGGAATTCTTCCCACGCAAGGTGGTCATGCGGATAGCATCAAACCAAGAAAATATTGGCGAGCACAAAACAGGTAGTCTGAATAGATGCAGAAAGTTAAGATAAATCACAGCAGAGTGATCATTAAAGAAACTAAAGGGGGGGGGGTGGTCGGTTTCGGTTTTACGGGGCCTCGCACTTGGATCCAGCTTCGTTATAGTATGCATGTCCATGTGATTCCATGCCTGGTCCTGTGGGCTTGCGAAGCCCGGGAATGAACTAAGGACATGTCCCGTTTACTGGCAATATAGCAACTTCTATTTTATACATACCAGCGCAAATGCTCCAATTTATGATAAACGCACGCAAATGTCTGTTTTGTGCAACCTCTGCGTATAAAAGCGCACAGCTACATTAATTGTATTGCGTTTTTTTTTTTTTTTTTTTTTTTTTTTTTTTTAAAAAAATTACATTCGTCAAGTTTTGACATCCGTTATACCTTTAGTAACTGTTTAAATTTTGCTCTAAAATCGCATGTCCTGGTCGAGGTTTAACGTCATGTGCAATCAACGAATTTTCAGTCATGTCAGTCGAGACAGAGCTTCCATTGCCGGGTAGAACTAATTTTAGAAATATGCTTTGCTCAAGAAGCATTCCGGCGGAGGGTGGTTTTGAAACGAAGTTAAATTGACGTAGAAATTCGGGTTTCCGCTATTAAATCCAATGTCTTAAGAAATGAATATTGTTATGATCTGCAAGAAAGCCACTTACGAGACCCCCGCCCCCCCCCCCCCCCCCGAGGGGGGCGTCTTTGCTCCCTGCTCCCTGGAAGAAAAATGACCTTTCTCCCTCGCTCCCTAAAATGTTTTTCCTCAGCCCCCTGCTCTCTGCCCCCTAAAACCCCAAAAAGTTATGCTTTCTACCCAAAATGACCCTTCTCCCCAAATCCCTGAAAATACATAGCCCTTCTCCCTGAATCCTCAAAACCCCTGGGAGGGCCTCACTTATATGCTACAAATGCATAGACTCATTTGAACAGCATTCAAGTAGTAAAACATTAATGATTATAAGCTTTATAAGAGAGAGAGAGAGGGAGAGAGAGAGAGAGAGAGGCGGGGGGATTAAACGAAATATCTCCATTTATGTATCAAACATTAAATGATGAGATCAAATTTTGCATGTTTTGAAGTACAAATTCAAATGTAACACAGCGGACACTTTTAATGCGGTATGACACAAAGCAATTATCTATCAATTAGAGACACGCGCTTGCGACGTCACTGACTAAATTTGTGACGTAATTGTTATGATAGCTTCATAACAACTCTAACATTACGCACCACGAAATAGTTCCACCGTATTTTTCATATTTAACACGTAAGTAATCATACTTTATGATCAAAACAACTTTAAATATTAAGGATCGCTAATAAAGAGATCGTTTTTTAACATAGTCGGCACCTAGATGCCGTAGATGCGTAAATGTTGAAATTTTCAACATTTTTCAACTGGTGTCTGCAGTGGTGTTTTCTGAGAGGACTTTCGTCCGGAAGTGGAACACCGCGGCTTGGAGTTTGATGACCACACGTGTAATAACACTTTTGCGGGAAATACGTAACGTCATTGACGACGTCCGTAACAACACTGAATATCAATTTTCATTGAAAATATGTCCACTTTGAGGGCGATAAAATCCTATTTAAAAGTCATATGGTAAAACGAATCTTACACTCGTGGTCATTTCATATGAAATTTATTAAACTCGCCGAAGGCTCGTTTAATAAATTTCATATGAAATGACCACTCGTGTAAGATCCTCTATGTATGGAAGATATGGCTGCATGGAACAAAACCTTAATACCTAATCTTCCCGGTTTTTTTAAACTGAATAAAGAAGCAAAAAATAAAGAAACGAAAGAATAGACTGAATCAATAACGGTGTTAGGTATACGATATTATCATAATGGTCTGAATGTTCAATCTTTATCTTTTTGTGTACATAAAGTCAATGATAATCTAACTTTACAATGACTTCTTGTAAAGATATTTGATAATTTAGATAAATGACAAATGTTTATTCATCAATGAAAAGACGATTTTTAAAACATAACTAATGATAAGCCATTAGAATATTCGTATACTATTTGAGCCGCCGCATCAGAAAACCAGCAATCTGCATTTATGCGAAAACAAAGGCGCAGATCAGCTGTGCAGTGTGACTGCACAGCTGATCTGCGCCTTTGTTTTCGCTGCATGGATAGTACAATCCCTCTTCTTAAATCCGAAACTTCAAGCTTCTAGTCTTCTTCTGTGATTGTACAGTCGGGTTTATGTCAGACCTAATCGGAACCCCAAATTGTTGGTTTTCTTACGTCGTGGCTCATTTCATCTGTTTGTGGTTGTTTACGGATTGTTTATCTGGCTGTTTAAAAGCTTCATCTATCTCAACAATTGTATCCGATCTCGTTGCTTGGAGTTCACCTGAATGTATTGTTTTAATACCAGACGGTTTTATTTCACACAGATCCGTGTCACCGGAAAGGGCTAACAGTATATTATTCAGTTTGGATTATCTGTAAGCTACGAACATTGTTCCGTAGTACGTACATGTACTTGCACGATTCTGATTTTAGTAGAAAATGTGTCCTTTCAATGACAAGGAATACAAAAAGTCATTGTAGACAACAGACTACATTCTGGTCCATTTAGTGAACCGGACTTGTGTTGTTTTAAAGTGCAATTTCTTCTCCTTTTTTCAGATTTCGGGATGATTTTACCAGCTGAAACAGCAGCAAAAATGGTGAGTAACAGTATTTGAGCCGCCTCGTGGGAAAACCAACATTGTGGTTTCCGAACAGGTTCGACACAAACCGGCCTGTACAGTCACAGAAAAGAGCTAGAAGCTTGAAATTTCGGATTTGAGTAGAAGAGGAATTGTACTATCCGAGTAGCGAAAACAAAGGCGCTGATCAGCTTCGCGGTTACCACGAAGCTGATCTGCGTCTTTGTTTTCGCCTATGCAGATTGTTGGTTTTCCCATGAGGCGACTCATTTTGTAACGTTTTGTAGTTATTCTTACGTTTGTTTGTTTGAATTGATGCTTTAAGTCCCAGTCAAAAGCTAAGGTCATATCGGGACGTTGCCTCCACTTGTTGGGACTTTTGCCCAAAATGAGGATGTCATGACATCCAAGTGCTTGAAATATAACCACCCAAATAAGCCACAAAAGGCTTATACGTATGAATGGTTTGACGAGCCACTTTTCCTGGGCAGGCTCAGACTACTTGTTTCAACCTGACTAGCTCATTTCCTCCGAGATGATTCCCGTCGGTGTTTCGCATCTAACAAGCATATAAGGTTAGCCAGTTAACGATTTTCTTCTGCCAAAGTTTCTTCTAGCGGCCTTGACCTGAGCCTCATGACCTTTTGGCGATTACGTTAGGGGAGACCGGGGCTAGTTGGTCCATGGGGCAAGTTGGTCCAAGGGCAATTGCACGAAAATGACAACAGTTATGACGGCAGTTACTGACGCAATAGAATCTTTGATTACAACACATTTACTGAAGTAAGCAGTATGGCTGCCTGAGATCACATTAAACAATTAAATAAGAAAATTTGATTTTGCACCACATAAGTAACTTTCTCACAACTGTATGTTTTTGTTTTTGTCTCCCCTGTGTATCGATTAACACGTACATGTTATACATTTTCTGAAAGCTCATTGCCTAAGGTATTCTATAGCTTGTATTTTATTCGTCTAAATTCAACTACGCTCCGGTCATGAGTGAAGATTTACAGTGCGGTATGGTCGGGGTTAGTTAGTCCATTTGCGACGGGGCAAGTTGGTCCATTGGAAAACAGCTATATTTGCTAGAATATTTCATTGTTTAAACTAAAAGCTGTATAAATTAGATTTTCTCATGACTGGTCAGTTGACTTTTTTATACTGGATTTGCCAGCTGAAAATCTTAGATATATACATGTACAGGTCAACCTCATTATAACGCTATCTTTGGGGTCCATAGAAAACCGCCTTATAATGAGGTGTGTTATAATGAGGCTCAACTGTACATATATTTTGGCAAAGACTGGTAGACTAAAAATGTAAAAAGTTTTAGCTAAGTGATGGCATCATGGTTAAGATTGTGTTTACACTAATTCAAGGATAAGATGATAGACTAGTCTTGTTGACTGATACTGAAATTTGCATAGTCTTTCGCTACAATATAATAGATTAAGACATTGCTGTAAAAATTAAAAATTTAACTAGAGTAAGTACAAAAACAATTTTGTAAGTGCTATAAGGGAATTTAATTCTTTTGAATTCTAAAGTAAAGATTGGATTTTTTTTTTCTCTTCTCTTGACTGACATGCAAAATGTACTTCTGTTCACTTCTGGTCACATGGTTAGATTTTGTAAAACCATCATTATATATTGTAATGTACTAATAGTTGTACTGCATCTTTTCTAGGAATATTTGTACAAAATATATTATATTTTGTTTATGCAATTGCACATTCATTTGTTACATTTTATATGCACAATTATTTGTTTTCTATCTTTTCTGTCTTTGAAGAACCTCTGCTTTGGGATGAGCTGGTCAAGAGCACTGCAAAACAAATCATCATGCCATAGATATTTCAGAAAACCCCTTTACAATAATAGTATAATAAAATTTGATTGTTATGGCTGAATTAAAAATTCTAACTGTAAACTGTCAGGGAATTGGATTGCTCCCAAAACGCACAGATGTTTTACATTACCTCAAAGAAAAGGGGTGTCAAATATACTGTCTGCAAGACACGCATTTTAGCCCTGGTGTTGATGAAAAGTATGTACGTTCCCATTGGAATGGTGACTGTTACTTTAGTTCTTTTAAATCAAATGCAAGGGGAGTGGCTATTCTGTTCACTAAAACATTTGAATATAAAGTACATAAATGCATCAATGACACCAATGGAAATTTTTTATTATTAGACATGACAGCAAACAACAATCGTTTTACTCTAGTAACTATCTATGGTCCGAACACAGATAACCCTCAGTTTTTTGAAAATATTTCAAATAAGATTGCAGAACTTGAGAATGACTCTGTTATATGGTGTGGAGATTTTAACTTGGTCCTTAATCCTAAACTTGACTACTGTAACTACAAGACAATAAACAATAAAAATGCAAGGGAGATATTACTAAATATTATCAACACTAAACACTTAATAGATCCATTTAGAGATGAACATGCGGATTTAAGAAGGTACACTTGGAGAAGAAAACAACCGTTTCAGCAAGCTAGACTTGACTTCTTTTTAATCTCAGAAGATCTTTTAACGTCTGTTAAAAAGTGCATAATAGAAAATAGTTATAGATCTGATCATTGTCCAGTACTACTTAGTTTGTGTTTTAAAAAATTTGTTAAAGGTAAATCATTGTGGAAGTTTAACAACTCTCTACTAAAGGATACTGAATACTTAGAAACTATTAACAAGAAAATAGAAGAAGTTAAATTACAATATAGCCTTCCAATTTATAACAATGAAAACTTGCAAAATATTCCTAATTCTGAAATTCAATTTACCATAAATGATCAGCTTTTTCTGGACACATTACTAATGGAAATACGAGGGCAAACCATCTCTTTTTCATCATATAAAAAGAAACAAAATGACCAGAATGAAAAATTATTAGCAGAAAAAATATTAAAACTTGAGCAAAATCTTACCGAGGATAAAATGGAAGAACTAGAAAATCTCAAATTAGAACTGACAGAATTGAGACAAATCAAAGTTAAAGGTGCAGTTATTAGATCCAGGGCCACAAATCTATTAGAAGGCGAAAAGCCAACAAAATATTTCTGTTCTCTAGAAACTCATAATTACTTAAGCAAAATAATACCAAAGCTAGAAACTGCAGATGGAAAAATTATAACTGATCAAAACGATATATTAAAGGAAAGTGAACTTTTCTATAAAAATTTATATAGTAATAAAGATGATACTTCAGCAGAAATCAATGTAAAAGAATACTTAAAAGATCTTAATGTTCCTAAGCTTACTGATAATGAATCAAATCAATTAGAAGGAACTTTAACATTACAAGAGCTGACTAATGCATTACGTAATATGAAAAACAATAAAAGTCCTGGTACAGATGGCTACTCATGTGAATTTTTCAAAGTGTTTTGGAATAGATTAGGTAGTTTCGTACTGCGCTCAATCAATCATAGCTATGAAATAGGAGAATTATCATTAGTACAAAAACAGGGAATTATTACCCTTTTACCAAAAGAAAACAAATCCAGGCAGAAATTAGCAAACTACAGACCAATATGCCTATTAAATACAATATATAAAATAGCTTCTGCTTCAATTGCAAATCGCATTAAAACTGTTTTAGATAAACTAATTCATAAAAACCAATCTGGATTTATTTCTGGAAGGTATATTGGTGATAATACACGATTATTATATGATTTGATGCAATTTGTAGATGAAAATAATATACCAGGTCTGTTGTTACTTATTGACTTCGAGAAAGCATTTGATTCTTTATCTTGGTCATTTTTGCGAGAAGTGTTGAGTTACTTTAATTTTGGTCCTTCTATTATCCAGTGGATATTTACATTCTATGACAACACACAGGTAACAATCAATCAAGGTGGCAATCTTTCTTCCTTCTTTAAAACTGAACGGGGCTGTAAACAGGGCGATCCAATTTCACCATATTTATTTATACTTTGTGCTGAGATTTTAGCCATAAAAATAAGAAATAATGAAAAAATTAAGGGGATAAAAATTAATGATAAAGACTTTGTTCTTACACAATATGCTGATGATACAACAGTTATTCTAGATGGTTCTGAAGATTCACTTAAGGAAACACTATATGAACTTGACGAATTCGCAAAAAAATCAGGTCTTAAAGTCAACTTCTCAAAAACACATGTAGTATGGATAGGTTCTAAAAAGTACAGTACTCAGTCAATAAAAACAAGATGGAAATTACAGTGGGGGGTAACTAGATTTAAAATGTTAGGAATTATTTTTGACACTGATCTTACAAAAATGTTAACCCTTAATTTCTCTGAGAGAATATCCAACATGAAAGCCAAAATAAAATACTGGAAACGCAGAAACTTAACCCCATTAGGGAAAATTACTATTATCAAATCTCTTCTACTTCCCAGTTTTAATCACCTATTTCTATCACTTCCTAATCCAGAGGATAAAACTTTAAAGGAAATGAATGAAATATTTTATAATTTCATCTGGGAAGGCACTAACAGAATAAAAAAGACAGTTATATGTCAAGAGTACAGTGATGGTGGGTTAAAAATGATAAATATTGAAGATTTCATAACTGCTCTAAAAACAACTTGGGTGAGAAAATTGATTATAGATAACAGTCTTTGGAGCACAATCCTTCAACCGTCTGTAAATGTTCAATCCCTACTTACTTTAGGTACAACATACATCACTGAAAATATTCAACGGAAAACAAAAAACAGATTCTGGAAAGATGTCTTCCAATCTCATATAAAAATATCAGAAAAACAAACACCAACAGACATAGATCAATTCCAAGCAACTTCATTATTCCTCAACAAAAATATTAAAATAGGAAACAAACCAGTATATAATAAATCTTGTATTAAAAATGGAATCTGTTATATCAATGATATTACTAAGGTGGATGGTAATCTCTTAACATATGATGAATTGAAGCAAGCATACAACAACATTAATATTAACTTCTTACAGTACTCAGGGCTTGTTAAATCAGTCCAAGATTGGAAGAAAACATTGAACTTAAATAACACAAAATACAAAGTAGAAACCCCTATTTTACCTTTTGCAGTTAAGATATATCTAAAAAGTATAAAAGGCATACAAGACATGTATAAACTGCTAAATAACAATAAAGAAATCCCCAGTGGAAGAATAGCATGGAATAAAAAATATTCAGTTGACAACAATGAGTGGAAAATAATCTTTAATGAACCATTTAAAATCACCAAAGACACAACAATGCAATGGTTTCAAACCAGAATTAATCATAAAATTTTAGCTACAAACAAATTCTTATGTAAAATAAAGGTTACAAATGACCCAAAATGCTCGTTCTGTGCTATATCCGAGGAAACCATTGAGCACCTCCTATGGGAGTGTAATTATGTTAAAGACTTTCTACATGAGGCTATTAACTGGCTCAGTGAACATAATATACATATACACCTCGAGGAAAAATCATTTCTTTTTGGATTATTTAAAAATCAAGATAACGAAGTGAATAAACTTGTTCTAATGGAAATAAAGTATTATATATATTTCGCTAAATGCAGTAAAAATAATCTCAGGCTTTCTGTATTAAAACAAAGACTTAAGCTTGTATATCAAACCCAGCAATATGCTTCTATTTTAGAAAATAAATATGAAATATTCCAGGTAAAATGGCAAAATTTCCACAATCTATTCATATAGGAGGTAAAATAAGGAACCTAAAATAAATGTTTAAAAACAGTTTCTATTGTGAATCCCTTCAGAATCTTAATCAGAATTCCAATTAGATCCTATTTACATCAAGCAGATGCTATCAATAAGGTCCAGCTCATCCCATATCTTTTTCACTCTATTTCCTCACTTACTCTTCTTCGTTTCCCAAAATTACTCCTCGTAATGACAATTCTTAGCATGTATGATAATTATGTCCACATCCTATATAAAAAAGGAATTGCTATTGTAAGTGTGAGAGGTGTGTGAGAGATAATATCATTCATATAATATAATTGTAAGATGTGTAGAGGGATGGTCCTCCCCGACCCTCTGCATGTCATGTTACGGGGAGATTAAATGGGCTACCAGTAGGTAGCTGAAAAAAAAAAAAAAAAAAAAAAAAAAAAAAAAAAATGATCATTTTGACTGAAAAATGCCAAACCAATAGCAGCAAGTTAATATTAAAATCAGAATTTGGAGAAATGCAATTTTGGACCAACTAGCCCCGGTCGCCCGTACTGAAGCCATGTAGCGGCGTAAGAATTCTACGTCCACAGGGGCTGGTATCATCCTTTTAATATCAAAGGGACCTAAATATGTAAAAAAGCATTTAAAACCTTAAAGAATGATATCAGCGATGCCAAGTGTATGTATACTACATGGGCTAGCAGTTTACCAGAACGACATTAAAGCCTGATTGTCCTCATCAACTCCAGAAAATGTCATCGAATCAGTTTCTAAGAATGTATGCGATTGTGGTATATAGGATATACACTCTTTGAAAACAGTTTCATGTTATTTATTCTTGTTTAATATTAAACTATGTTTGTTTGAAACTTACGTCATTTTCCTTCAAGATGACCTTGCCGGACCAACTTACCCCGCTGCCTGGACCAACTTACCCCGACATCGGGGCAAGTTGGTCCAGTTTACCATGTCTCGAAAAACGGCTATATTTGCTACGATATTTCATTGTTTAAACTAAAAACTATATAATTTGATAGAGAAATGATCATTCTGAGTGCAAAATGTCAAACTAATAGCAGCAAGTTAATATTAAAATCAGAATTTGGAAAAATGCAATTTTTGGACCAACTAGCCCCGGTCTCCCCTACTCTCCGTTTCTCTCCACTTTCGACATTTGGAGAAATGGGTTCGTTTATCGAGACAACTAGCGGCCAGTTACAGCAGCCTAGCTCCTTGTTGAACGACACACGTTATGAGTCAGCGACATCACCCTGCGGGCACATGACGTCATAATGACGTCATATCAACGTCGATGCGACATCATGACGTCGATCTGACGTCATGTGCCTGCTGGGCATGGCCGTTGGTTCAATCTAGACTACTGTAGGTTGCCGTGGATTGCCAAGCCGAAGGTCTTAAGCATCACATAGGTCTGTATTTCCGTAGGGGCCACGTTTTTACGCATAGTAAACGTGTCCGAAACGCATCGCATCGGCGAGTAAATGGCTAAGTTTGGCGGGGTTTGTTATGCATGTCATTAATTTTGTATCCCCGAGGATCGCGGGGACACAGCTGGGCTAAAGTGCCAGGATATAACATCTGATGAGGCCTAACAGTGTCGGGGTTTTAATTTCCCGCCAATACACAGTCAAAATCATTCAAATTAGATATTAGTTGTAATTTATAAAGACCACAAAAGTAATTGAATTGTTGTAACAATTCAATTACTTTTGTGGTCCTTATAAATTGCAAATGTACCTGTACATTTAAATGCAGAATTCAAGCCCATATTCCACATTTTAGTTTCATCAGAACAACTCCCAGCTGTTGTTCCACATTATTGTCAGCCTTCGGGGGCCGGGGCTTTTAGCAGACATTTTACCACAAATCTGACCCCGCAGTGCCGCGCTTTTTCAACATGGCACGCTGTCCGGACATGCAGTTGGGTTTGTTGCGGACCATAGGGAACAATAGTCTTCACTAGCATAATCGGCTATTATCGGATTTACGGAAATACCCGAGCGCTTACCTGTGAAATTACTGTTGAGCGATGTACACAATTGAATAGGAAAACCATATAAAATGTTAAAAATGTCACTTTTTCCATTTTACGACAAAATTTTATAAGTTATGGTCATAATGTTTATAATATGCCATATAATGTGGTATAAAAATATACAAAATAAGTATTTGCCTTGTTTCTTCCTTTTGCGATTGAAAATCCTTCCATATTCGAAAGTTCGTCCATATTAATCTCATAGACTCAGTTGGAATTTTGCGAAAAGGTGTAAGAAGCCATTTTTAGCCTTAAATTTTATAAATTTGGGTTTTTTGCGAACTTTTTATAAGTTATCACCATTTAGAAAATTTTATAAGCTTTAATCTGATGTGTTTTATAATAAAATAAGTATTTTCAAAATTTCTTCCATTTGACTCAGAAAATGCAAAATTACGCGTTTCGCAACTACCATCCTGACTTACTCTATGAAATGCCTAAGTCCAAACCAAGAGGAGCAGCGTTGCTACCACCGTAACCAGTTCAGTTGGTTATTCAATAAAGAAATAAAGAAAGAATGAAAGATCATGTTTAATTTAAGAAATTATTTTAATGAAAGGAGCCGAATTCAATGCAGAAATTAAAGGTTTGTACTCGCTATAGTGATTTGTTTTACTCAACAGCAGTTTAGCTGGAAGTGAGAAATTTAAATCATTTAACATGACACCATGATAGACAACTTTTAACAGGTAGAAATCAACTGCATGGAAATTGTACATACATTTAATCAGTGCGTGGTAGAATGCATAGTATAAGAAAGAAAGAAAGAAAGAAAGAAAGAAAGAAAGAAAGAAGAAAGAAAGAAAGAAAGAAAGAAAGAAAGAAAGAAAGAAAGTGAATGAAAGAAAGAAAGAAGGAAGGAAGGAAAGAAAGAAAGAAAGAAAGAAAGAAAGAAAGAAAGAAAGAAAGTGAATGAATGAAAGAAAGAAAGAAAAAAGAAAGAAACGATAATAAAATATTAAGTTCAAATCATGTTTAATTAAAGAACTTATTTTATGATTGGTGGAATTTAAAGATTTTGACTTACTAAATGCATCTTTTTTAATAAAACTATTACCTCACAATGAGAACTTCTAACGCGAAATACATGTTAGATAGCTTTTTAAATAAGCTGCATGAGAATTGAGCATGTATTAAATCAGCATGCATGATTTTGCTATGTAGATAGTATATCTGTCCCAAACTCCCAGTTTTGTAAGAGCGTTATCATCTATAGTCACAAACCGGCCTGGTTTGATGACAGGCTGGTGAAAACCTGAAGCAAGATTATTTTTTTATGTCGCGGCCAAACTGATTGTTCACACATTGAATCAGTTTGTCATTCTCAAATCAACTTGTGGCACGTGTCTTAAATAAACATTCCCTGCAATAAAGGCTGGGGCCTGCGGCCCTATTACCTTGACGATAGGTGATTTTGACAAATTCAGCGTTTGGAATAGAGATTGCATCTTGCGTATGTTTTTCTTCGTAAAATAAATGATCTATTTAGAGCTACATGTAGAAAACAAAAAAGTCGCTGTGAAAAGAGTCCTAGACTCAACATTATTGATTCTACGCAAGTACAGAAACTAGATGCACCCAGGACGTTGGATATAGATCTGAGTATATGGATAACAAAACATGTTTCGATCAGCCTGCAAACAATACCTGCTTCATTAACACGTACATACATATTGACGAGTCTCCGAGATTGGTAATATAACAAAGCATTGTTTCTAGGCGTAAAACGAAGGAAGCTAATTTTCACCTACAAAAATAGGGTTTTTTTTATTACAAAAAGTTTTTAGTCTGAAAAATAATGCGTCTAAATTCCAATTCATTTTAAGACATGAGACTGTGTTTGTGCAAATCAACATGTGTGTCAATAACTGCATCGAGGTGATAGACGCTTTTGCCAACTAAAAGACAATAGGCCATCGGACCGGTCCCTATTTACTCTCTGATCTCTTACGATTAGCCTGCACACTGAATCTCCTCAGGCAATTTGTACCTCTATTGTGCGATTCGTGCCTGATCATGTAAAATAAATTGCATAATTGCATCATGATTTGTTGTCTTTCTTTCTTCCCATGCATACAACGTTACTCTAGGGAATTAATGCGTCGTGCTCAAGGACAAAACACAGTGCCCCATAATGGATTTCGAACCCCAGGACCGCTTGATATGGAGTCTGACACCATATCACCAGGAAAAAGCTTTCTTCTACTGTATTTTAATTACCGAAAAGCACCCAGACCGACAGCAAAGTCCGCTCCTGCAATTCTATGGAGCATGCACATGCGTGGTAAATTTTATGAAAAATAATTGTTATCTTTTCTAATTTCAAGAATTCAAAGATAGTAACCCATTACGAAAACTTGCTCGTGCAATATATATATAGATTTTTTCAGCGGTAATGATTTAAACATTTCACTGGAAATATTTGATATTTTTCATATTTTTGCTCAAAACATGGAATAAGGATACACGTTAGAACCGCTTTGGAGCAAAAAATATGAAAAATAGGTTACCCTGTATTCCCCAGTTTTACTAAATAATTTTGGGATTTAAGGGAGTATTCATTGCATCGACATGTTTTCATGATGCTTTTATGACTGCACAGACGGAATACGTCTAATTTGGTCAGAAAACTTGAAACATCCATTTCTTATTACTATTACTATGATGAGCTCTTTTTCTTTCAATTTCATATAACACAAATTGCATAAATCTATCCCAGGCCTTAGCCACAAGTTACCTGTAAAACACAGGTCTATATTGGTAATTGTCCCTCAGGTG
Organism: Rugalucina vietnamica; assembly: GCA_964017185.1. Taxonomy (NCBI): domain Eukaryota; kingdom Metazoa; phylum Mollusca; class Bivalvia; order Lucinida; family Lucinidae; genus Rugalucina; species Rugalucina vietnamica. The sequence goes on from OZ024872.1 coordinate 4,542,661, forward strand.
TCAAAATACTGAAAATAGGATATCGCGCACATCACAATCTATGGGAAATAATCGAAATTTGATCTGCACAGGTAATTTTCCAGGTAACGCCTTGGTAACGTCCCTTAGCTGACTGAGGTTAATTGTCCCAGTTGGTTTTGTCGCCATTATGACGCAAATATTTCATGTCGCAAAAACCATCCAATGGAAAAACTTCCGGATGTCCTTAAACTAGGTATATAGTCAGTATGCCAGGAAGAATATTAAAACTAATAAACGATTCTTTATCAAAATGATTAAATTAGTACATTGACCTTAACCCTTTATCATTAAACAGCAGTCACACATTAGCGTATAACCCAAACGCGCGCCGGGCGTAATGAAAAAGGTTTTGGACGTCGTATAAAAATTAATTTGTTCCTATAACTCGCTTCAGCAGTCCGGCACACATTAGCGCGTGACTGAAGCGTGTGCCGCACGTAACAATTTCAAAGTTTTGGAGTACGTTTGTCACGTTACGTCCCAGACACGCTAAGCACGCGCTATAGGCACGCAGCAAACGTTCAACGCGCGTCTCACACTCTTGGGACACGCTGCTGAATCAATATCTCATAAAATCGGAACGCGCATGTAGCGTACACCGGCGTGCCTAAAACGTGCACCATACGCGTTCAAAGCGTATCATCAACGCGCATGTAACGCGCGTGGAACTTATTCGAAACGTATAAGACGCACGCCCGGGACACGCCGAGCTTCTAGAAAATTCTTAAGCATGTTTAAAAAAGTTTTGAGCCCAAACGCGCCTGAAGCACGCACCGACCTACAGCGACGTATATCAGCGTACACTGGCCAAGCGTACAAAACGCGCATGTAACGCGTTTCTAACGTGTCTCTGACGTATGTTGAATTTTACATTTTTGTCAACACGCCCGGCGCGCGTTTGGCGTTTAGGCTGTGACTGCAATTTTAGTACAAGGAATTTGTCACAACATTGTTTTGTACCTTAAAAGCTACTGAAAGTGTATGCCTTGCATGGTTTGGAAAGAATGTGCGCCTGCCATGCGATTCGAAAACAGTGCAATGGTTTGACTTGTAGACTCATTTTAGTGACGTGGAATCAAAGGTCTCGTCATACGCAAACATATCTTGAAAGAAGTTTGTTCATAAACCAATTGAGTGCCGAGATATAAGGCAAAATCACTGAACCATTAAATTAGGTCACTGTGACCTATTAATATATTGGGGTCAAAGGTCTGGTCATACTCACTCATAATCTGAAAAAAAGTGTGAAAATATACTAATTGAGTGTCAAGATATAAGGCAAAATCACTGAACCGTGAAATTAGGTCACAGTGACCTATAAGTATATTTGGGTCAAAGGCCTGGTCATACTCAAGTCATAATCTGAAAGAAGTACGAAAATAAACTAATTGAGTGTCAAGATATAAGACACAATCACTGAACCATGGAAAGTAGGTCAACCGACCCTTGTCATGACACATAAGTCAGTGTCACAAAGTTAAAAGATAAATGAACAACCATCTTCCTAAGTTGTTTCTATTAAGAAACAAAAGGAAAAAAAATCATGGAGTTCTAGATTTTGACCTCTAGCCCCACCCCCCTGACCCAGAGGTCTGATGTCATGAACCTAAAGTGTACGAGGTAATGAGGTATGAATACTTTATGATAAGTTGTTGTCAAGATATGGACTCTGTAAAAGTTACACAGCAGTACATCATTTTTTACAGTGTTCTAGTTTTTAACCTCTAGCCCCCCCCGGCATGGACCCAGGCATCCGATGCCATGAAATGAAACTCAACCCTATAGGGTACCTATGGTCCAAGTATGAAAGCCCTCTGATAAAAAATAAGACTTCTAGAATACTATACCACAGAAAAGCCATTATTATTGATGGTGTTCTAGATTTTAACCTCTAGCCGCATCCCCTGGCACGGACCCAGAGATTCGATGCCATGGAATTAAAGCCGACCCTACAAGGTGTCAATGGCCCAAGTACCAATGCTTTCTGATGAGTGGTTGTCTAGAAAACTATACCACAGAAAATCCCTTTTTTGAAGGTGTTCTAGATCTTAACCTCCAGCCCCGGCCCCTGGCCTGGACCCAGGGGCCTGATGCCATGGAATGAAAGCTAACCCTATATGGCATCTATGGTCCAAGTATGAATATTTTCTGATGAGTGGTTGTCAAGATATGGACTTCTAGAAAACTTTAACCCAAGTGTGATGCACACGAGCACGGGAACACGCACAGTAACGGGAACATGGATGTCCGGGTGACTGCAATAGCTCTATGCACTTCGCGCAGTCGAGCTAATAAAGACAATTTGCAGTTTCAGAGGTTAAACCTCTCAGTTTGTCAAAAGCACCGAGCCTTTTCCAGGCAAATTATTTACTTGAGATGGTCACTGCATTTTTTTATTTTTCATTTTTTTTTTCGCATTATAGACCGAAAATTTCAGGCCAGTGAACTATTAAAATCGAGTCGAAAAGGCCTGGTAATTTCAAACTATCAAACTGGTCAAATGTGGTTGAACTTGTTTGTTCCAAGATTTGTTTCTCGGCATTTCAAGTGGTTTGGTTATATCCTGATTCAAAATAATACAGTTTAATTAAGTTTCTGGTATAGTTACTAGTATGAATAGCAGATTTAATCAAAGAAAGATAGTATAAAGGAAGCACTTTACTTACTTAAATTCCACTACAATAAATCTTTGAACATGATGACCTCTTCACGGCATCATCAAAATTATCTATAGCTATTCATTGATTGGGTGGCCTATTTTATAAGGAAATCCCATAGATAAACAAAATCTCTATATATTAAGAAAGTTGAAAATATTGGTAGTATCTTAGCAATCTTATCTGAACACTGAATAACAGCTTTCATGGGGATAGTATTATTCATAGCATAACGTATACTCATTGTACATTTGATGCGCATATCTCTTTGGAAGCAAAGGTAACATAAGATTTGGTTTGGTTTTTGCTTAACGTCCCAGTCAACAATTTTTTAAGTCATGTTGGTACTGAGGGAACTTAAAAGTTACTTGCTCAAGGACAATACATGGTGGAGGTATGTATCAAACTGATGATAGGAGCCGCCTCGTGGTTTCCGAACAGGTCCGACACAAACCGGCCTGTACAAGCACAGAAAAAAGCTAGAAGCTTGAAATTTCGGATTGAAGTAGAAGAGGTTTTGTACTATCCGAGTAGCGAAAACAAAGGCGCTGATCAGCCTCGCGGTTACCGCGAAGCTGATCTGCGTCTTTGTTTTCGCCTATGCAGATTGCTGGTTTTCCCATGAGGAGGCTCATATCTCTCTCCCAGTTGTATTCTACAATTAGGCCACCATGCTCCCTAGCTTTTTACCTTTTTGAAACATTTATAGCACATCATCAGTGTCAATAAAATTGATAAATGAATACGATAGAGGACAAAAAAAGTTACATAAATTGTATGACTTATTCAAGAATATAAATTTGGTTTACAAAGAAAAATGTGTGATTCTTTACTTCAGGATGGTAAAGAATGACTTCAGTTTAATACACAAAGTTGGTGGTGCATATTGTATTCATAACCAAAATTACAAGTTTTCATGAATGACATGGATTTTGGATAGAGACATGTTATTATAGATCCTATCCTTGATCATTTTGTTCTTTGGTTAAAATTTAATATGGTTTAAATATTAAATTATCCTTAATCTTAAGATTAAATGGGTCAAATAATATTCCATTGGAAAATGCCCTCAAGACTTAGTGTCATACAATCAGTTTTACAAATGAGCCGCATCTTGAGAAACCCGGATTTTTACCTATGTGAAAACAAAGGCGCAGATCAGCTTCGCAGTAACTGCGAAGCTGATCAGCGCCTTTGTTTTCGCTACACGGATAGTTCAATTTCTCTTCTTCTTAAATCCAAAATTTCAAGCTTCTAGCCTACTTCTGTGACTGTACAGGTCGGTTTGTGTCAGACCTGGTCGGAAACCCCGAAGACTGGTTTTCTCGCGTCACAGCTCAAATACCAATATTTATATCTGATTTTGTCAAAACCATTAATGCCATGGGATTTTCATTGTGCCAGTGGTACTTTTGTATGAAAATGTTACATAGTAAAAAAGACATGCAGCTTTAAATTGGTTAAGAAAAATAATATAATAGGATAGTCAGTTTTAGTGCAACTCTCATTCAAAAATACATCTGTAAATGCACTTAAAAATAAAGAATTAGACACAACCATTTAGAATTTTAATGAGCAAACTGCAATGACTGCACCCAAAGTATGACTTATATAGGCTAGGTTCACATAAGTGAAGATTTCATTGCACAAGTCAATCGACTTGCAATCACTCTTGTAAGAGAAATAATATTCTTGATGTAATTGCAAATTGAAATGTATTGATAAATGAATACTGTACAAATATTGATTTCTATCCCAAATTTCATTTACTTTCAGATTTCAGAACAGCACACAAACTATGAGGCAAAATGGAAGCCAGCAGAAGGAATCAGAGGAGAGTAGCGAAAACACATCACAAGCAATACCAAATCAAGGTAGCAAAAGTAAAGTAAAGCAACTTAAGCGACGAGGAAGTTCTTCCTCCGAGGAGACTGTAACTGGAGATCCTGTGAAAGAGTTTGTGAGAGAAGACGTCTTCTTAATGGAGAACAAAGCACAGAGGATTAACACCAACCTGTTGGCCAATAGCCTGAGGGCAAGGGTCAGGCACAGTGTCCCTGATAATGTCAATGTTGGACAGGCGGCCATGAATAAACTGAGAAGGGAATCGGTTAAGAATTTTGTGTATCTAGATAACCTAAACAAGCAATATACCGGTGAAATGAACTGGGAATCTAACAGACTAGACAAAGAGTCAAATAAGCTAGTTAAGAGGCATCATAATATGAGGAAACACAGTGAACAGCAAAAGAAAAATCAGGAGCAGTTGGAATCCCAGTTACGGACAAGGTCTGGATTCAGTTCTGTTTCACTCCTACCGCGCCTGGTTGATAGTTCTGCTAGTGGTACATTTGAATCACCCGATCAAGAGAAAGATAAGAAACCCGATTTCTCTGACTTTGATTTTGTTGACAAAGACGACCAATCTTTTGTAAAAGTGTTCAAGTATAAAGGTATATTTCAGAGACAAAATAAATATGGAAATAGAAATGACCTTGACCTATTAAAGCAAGCAAGTGCTCCGCCTCAAGAGGAAGATTCCGATGATCCAGTTGATCTGCCATATAAATCTAAGAGTAGGAAAGGACTTAGCGTAACTTGGAGTAGCCAAAGTCAATATTACAGTAATGATGGTAATAGTGACATCGACTTGAAATCACCGTCAAGGTGTGATACGCGTACTGAAACTTTAGTGAGTTCTATGAGTCGCGAAATCACCGATACTCCGGACACGACAATATCAATGAGATCTGTGAAAAGTGACTCTTTTATGTGGAGGAAGCCCAAGTACTCTAAAGGGAAGAGTAATGTTAATACGATAGGACTCAAATGGCAGGTGCCGGCAGAGGGAAAATTAGACAAGCGTGAAAAACAGCCGAGAAATAGAATATTGCATGTACGTAATTTGAACCCAGTGACAAAAGCATTAGACCGAGAAGGAACTTCGCCGACAAGAATGAAATGGCAAGTTCATCAAATGCGGTCGCCGTCTGCTATGGATATGTACATGGAATGGATTGAAAAGCTTGACAATGCTAAACGATCGCCATCATCATTGTCCAAGTCACCAGATCTCAAGCCAAGGAGCAGAATGTCTTATGTTAAAATGCCAGCTGTTAGTGTACATGTATGAGAAAGAACAAAGCCATAGTAAATTTTCTTGAAAGCAGAAAAGTGCAGAACATGATAGACCAAAGCCCCATTAAGAGAAAATCTATCCTGTGCAACACAAACCAGACTGTACAAAAAAGACGGCTAGAGAGTTGAAATTAGGGAAGCATAGGAGGTTCAACCTTAGGACCTATATAGAAAGAAAAATGCTGATCAGCTGAGGGTATAAAAAAACAGCTGATCTATACCTGCCTTTCCTTTGCCAAATTCTATTGTTCTTTAATATGACATGGTTAAATTGTTGTTGTTTTCATTTAGCTCAAATGTTACTAAAATTGAGCCGCCTCATGGGAAAACCAACAATCTGCATAGGCGAAAACAAAGACGCAGATCAGCTTCGCGGTTACCGCGAAGCTGATCAGCGCCTTTGTTTTCACAACTCAGATAGTACAATTCCTCTTCTACTTAAATCCGAAATTTCAAGCTTCTAGCTCTTTCCTGAGCTTGTACAGGCCGGTTTGTGTCGGACCTGTTCGGAAACCACATTGTTGGTTTTCCCACGAGGCGGCTCAAATATTCTGATGGTTGTAATACTAATTGGATGAGTTGTATACATTTTGAGTAAACCCAACAGGCACATGACGTCAGAATGACGTCAGATCGACGTCATGACATCACATCGACGTTGATATGACATCATTTTGACGTCATGTGCCCGCTGGGAAGGGGTTCTTTATTTGCTTTTGTGGTTAGATGGTACAGGTAATTTAGCGCTTGGTAAACTGGTATCTCTGCCTAATTCATTAAAATTATTAAATTTCATGTCATATTGTTTTAAATGAGTGCAATTGTTAAAATGTATACCATAGTAATGATACATACTTGTGATAAAATATATTGTCAATAAACAGCCTATGTATCATTTTCCAACCTCGTTCAACATATGGACATTCAGTAAAATGTCAGGCAATGGGGAGACCTGGCCCCGAAGTTATATAACTTTTTTCATGCTCAGCTGAGCTGAGACTTAATTTATCCTGCTTATAAATGTACAAATCCCCATAATTATCAATTTAATATGCCAACAATTGTTGGCATTTTAACGTTTATAAGCAAGATAAATTACATGCTTTGGTGATCTAAACCTGAAATTTCAGTTTATTTGGGCTGTTTTGTCATTTATGAGCAGCTTAAATTTTATGCTCAGCTGAGATGAGCATGAAAAAAGTTTTATAACCTCTGTACCAGGTAACACTGAAACTTCATGCCTGTTGCTTATTTTTGAGGCTTGTGTTGAAAATGGTATGATTACCCTGAAATAGATAACCAACGGCAACAATTTGCATAGGCGAAAACAAAGACGCAGATCAGCTTCGCGGTAACCGCGAAGCTGATCAGCGCCTTTGTTTTCGCTACACGGATAGTTAACTTACTCTTCTTCTTAAATCCCAAATTTCAAGCTTCTAGCTCGTTTCTGTGTTTGTACAGGTCGGTTTGTGTCAGACCTGTTTGAAAACCACATTGTTGGTTTTCCGAGACGGCTCAATCTTCAATCCACGGCTCATCTGGATCGTCTTATAGCTACAGAAACTTTTTGCTCCTATTTCTGTAATCACACACACATCCGGCACATTTCCTCTGTTTGTTTGTATTAAGTTTAATGTCCCAGATGACAATTTTTTAGTCATGTTGAGACAGATCACACACACATCCTGCACATTTCCTCTGTTTGTATTGAAATTTAATGTCCTAGTCAACAATGTTTTAGTCATGTTGGGACAGATCACACACACACACACACATCCTTTTGTTTGTATTGAAATTTAATGTCCCAGTCGACAATTTTTTAGTCATGTTGGGACAGAGCCACCGCTTCCGGGCTATTAAACAGTACTGTAGCCAATTAATGTGATCTTGCTAAGGACACACCGCGGCGACCCTTGTGGGGATCAAATCCAGGACCTCTCAGTTTGGAGTCCAATGCTATACCACTAGGCCACCACGCTACCTCCAGCACATTTCTACAGTGGCCATTCTTCCTGAATCCTCTTTAGCGATTTGAGACGAGCATAGGCCACTTAGCAGTGAAAGAAATCTGCACTAAGTACTACTAGTTAGTGGTAACCTGCCTCTGGGAAGTTTACTCAGAATTTATGTGGCTAGTACAACTGATCATCTAGACATCTTCAGTGTACTGACTGCACTGTTGGAAGAATGCATGACATGGTATTTAACCAAGTTCAGATCTCTTTCATAAACAGTGAACTCTGCTCCTTACATCACAAGCACATACCATTCTGAATGTACATAAATCAAAGACCGCACGCAAAGAGAAATCGGCAACATGGAGAAATCGCACAAGAACCACCACCTTTGGATGGTCAGTAAAGATGGGCTTTAAATTACTGTTAAGGTGAAAAGCTTACCCTCGTTCTCTAGTCCAGGTCCCGCGGTTATAAAACATTTTTCATGCTCAGCTCAGCAGAGACTAAAATTTATCCTGCTCACCATTGTTGGCATTTTAACATTTACCAGCAGGATAAACAGGCTTTGGTGATATAAACCTGAAATATTATATTTGGACTATTTTGTCATTTATGAGCAGTTTAAATTTTAGTGTCAGCTGAGCTGAGCATGAAAAAACTTTTATAACCTCAGACCCAGGATATTCAAGAGCGTATGACAAGTGCTCCTTTCAAGAATCTTGACAGTAAGTACATAGCAATGCATGTCAAAATTATCTCAGAAAAAGGTCTGACCTGTTAGTCTCTTTGTTTGGAAATCTTGATAACATTTTGAACTATAACTTATACCTGATAACAATTACACTGATTCACTCTGGAAGGCTTGTGGGACAGAAAATAAAAAAACACACTGAAATACAGAGTATTCTCTTTCATCCTTGATTTGCCATAGACAAATTTTTCATCTCATGAGAAACAGAAGTACATGTGTTAATATCATCAAAATCTATACATTTGATACATGATTTATAATCAAAAAGTAAAGAAAATGAACAAAAGTAAAATGTAACAAATCATGGACTGAACGAAGAAAAAAAAAATATGAACACAGAGTTGGTTGATATCAAACATGAAATTCAATTAAAAATCTATTTAATGACAAGATTTGATCTGAACAAAATTTGAGCCGCCTCATGGGAAAACCAACACTCTGCATAGGCAAAAACAAAGACGCCTTTTTTTGTCGCTACTTCGATAGTACAATTCCTCTTCTACTTAAATCCCAAATTTCAAGCTTCTAGCTCTTTTCTGTGCTTGTACAGGCCGGTTTGTGTTGGGCCTGGTTGGAAACCACATTGTTGGTTTTCCCACAAAGTGGCTCATTTATCATAGGAACACATCTGGTAAAGGACTATGACATATGACAATGTACAAATGGAAAAAAAAGTTTATGTTTGGGTTCTACATCAAGCCAACAACTTTCGGCTTTTTACATGGAAGAAACAATGACCAGTCGCGAGTCGCCTCTGATTAAAATTTAGGACAAACAAAGGTTAAGTAATTTACTGTAATATGTATTCACAATTAGCCCCATGCATTGGTTTGTCCTATGCTTTAGTCCCCAAGTTTATTGGTCAGTGACTATTTTGTGTGATAGGTGTTGTTTGGTCAATCGCGGTGAAGATCACTCTCATCAACCAAGATTGCTAAATACCATTATAAAATTATAGCATGATCTTTAATTAAACTGAACACAAAGTATGTCACAATTTAGGTGTCCACCAAGACACTCCAATAGCATTTTCTGATGGTCTGTTTCAAGGCTTTTAAATAGCTATCTGGCCATTTCGAGGATATATGAGCCGCCACATGGGTATAGGCGTAAACAAGGATGCAGATCAGCTTCGCGGTAACCGCAAAGCTGATCAGCGCCTTTGTTTTCGCTACATGGATAGTACAATTCCTCTTCTTTCTAAATCCAAAATTTCAAGCTTCTAGCCATCTTCTGTGCTTGTACAGTTCGGTTTGTGTCGGACCTGGTCGGAAACCATATTGTTGGTTTTTGCACGAGGTGGCTCATATATGTTTTCTCTATCAAGAAGGTGATGTCTGTCTCTTGAAGAATGATGTGATGGTCTTTACACCCTTGACAGGAGTCTGAAATGGAAGAATACAAATGATTTAAATCCTGTTCTGATGACTGACAACAACACCATTATCATTAGAGCCGTGACTCAAGAAAACCAGTATTCGGGGTCTACAACCAGGTCTGACACAAACCGGCCTGTACAGTCACTGAAGAAGGCTAGAAGCTTGAAATTACAAATTTAACAAGAAAAGGATTGTACTATCCAAATAGCGAAAACAAAGGCGCTGATCATCTGTGCAGTTACTGGTTTTCTCATGATGTGGCTTATCATCAACTGAACTTGTTGACAATAATCAAAAGAATAATGTGCTCGGCCTACAAATTTATCAGACATGCAATACTCTGCAACTTGGAAAAAGTCACAAGATACTTTTCATGATATATGAGCCGCCCCATGGGAAAACCAACAATCTGCATATGTGAAAACAAAGACACAGACCAGCGTCGCGGTAACCACGAAGCTGATGAGTGCCTGTGTTTTCGCTACTCGGATAGTACAATTCTTCTTCTACTTAAATCCGAAATTTCAAGCTTCTAGCTCTTTTCTGTGACTGTACAGGTCAGTTTGTGTCGGACCTGTTCGGAAACCACATTGTTGGTTTTTCCACGAGGTGGCTCAGTAAAATTATGAAACTAATCAGCTTGCACAACATGGTTTTCTTGTCATGAAATTCTTATAAAGGAACTATAAATGAGCCGCCTCATGGGAAAATCAACAATGTGGTTTCGGAACAGGTCGGACAAAAATCAGGCTGTACAGTCACAGAAACAGGCTAGGAGTTTGAAATTTCGGATTTAGAAAGAAGAGGAACTGTACTATCCGAGTAGCGAAAACGAGGACGCTGATCAGCTTCGCGGTTATCGCGAAGCTGATCTGCGTCTTTGTTTTCGCATATGCACATTGTTGGTTTTCTCATGGGGTGGCTCAAATGCAATTAGTTGGCCATAAAGCAAGAAAAATCTATTCACTCTGCCGGTACTTACTTTACATTTCAGCATTTCTTCAGAATTCTCCTGGGCTGGCTGCAACACTTTGCTAGGTGTCACAGATTCAGAACTCTGTCCGTATTTATCAGACAGTTTCCTACTACATGCTTTTGTACTGGTATTTTTCTTTGTTTTCTGCATTCTGATTTGGGTCAGCCAATCAACTGTTGGCTTTTTGTCATCGTTTTCTTTGTTAACAATTTTCTTAGCATTTGAAGGACTGTCAAGAACTGAATTAGGGAGATTCGTTGTAGGGGAGGCCAAAGTTTTGGCATCCATATCAAATTTACGGGGTCTGGCTGGGGAATAGAACTCCAGCTGGCCTTCCTGAACTCTCTTATCTGGGCTTGAGTTGATATCTGACTTCAGGTCTTTGAAAGGGGTGCTCTGTTTTGTGGGACTATTTTTCAACTTATTGCTTTTCAAATTATCAGAGTCGGCCTTCACACTTCTAGCATCAGAATTTTCCTTTTCAGGACTTTTTGCCATGTCTTTTGTTGGACTTCCATTTACATTCAACCGTTTACTTGGTCTTTCACTTGTATTTTCCTCACTACATGAATCATCCAGTTTTCTTTTACAAGAGATTCTTCCCACAATCCTTTGACTTTGCACTTCCTGTGTCCTTGACATTGATCCTGAATTTGGGTGAGTTTTCACACCGACTTTTCCAGAACTCACGGCTAATTTGTCCTCTGAATTGGCAGCACAAGTAGTAGTAATGCTTTCATTTCCACTTAACTTGGATTTTTTATTTATCACTTCTTCTTTTGAAGTTGGACTATCACTGGCACTCCGTTTCAACCACTGTTTGATTGACGGTGAAACAGCAGCCGAGGTTGATGGGATAGTTTTGGCACGTTTTGGTGTACGGTCAGGCGGTACCATCTCGGTACCAGGCCTCTTCTGGCTTGGTACTGGGGAACTGGGTACCGGTTTTCTAGGTTGACTGCCTTGTGAGAAAACATCTGAAATTCATTTGATGTAACTCAGATATGTTTCAGTAAATTAAAGAGATCTCTCAAGATGTTTGTCTTATAATAGATTTGAGTTCAATCATTTCTCATATGTTTTGTTACTTTTGTAATAAACAATCAAAAATTAACAAAATGAGCCGCGACGTGAGAAAACCGGTCTTCGGGGTTCCCGTACAGGCCCAACACAAACCGGTCTGTACTGTCTCTGAAAAAGGCTAAAAGCTAGAAAATTCGGATTTAGGAAGAAGAGGGATTGTTCTATCCGTGTAGCGAAAACAAAGGCGCTGATCAGCTTCGCAGTTACTGCGAACCTGATCTGCGCCTTTGTTTTCGCATAGGCAGTAATCCGGTTTTCTCATGGCGCGACTCAAATGTGATTTGCATATGTAAATCCCTTTACGAATATCCTATGAGACCTTCCTCCTAAGCCATTGACTGCAAAAGGCTTGTAACAGTTGAATACAATATGACTGTATGGACAAAGTGTGTCTGAAACAGCTGTGGAGTCAAATCCCTGTATTCTAATTAGTTTATGTATGTTACCACAGCCAATAACTTTACCTGTACCTTACCAATGCCAAGTTCTCAGTTCTTGCTGATGTACCGAGAATACCACTAGATCTATCTAACCTTTATGAGACCAGTCTCATAACAGTTATGGTTTCAGGACCTCGAGATTCTTATTATGTTACATAATATTACCCCCAAACTCTGTTGTATACATTACCTGTACCAATATCCCTATGAGTCCTCTCTGCTGTACCAGTTATTCCACAGGAAATGTCAGAACGTCCCGAGGCTTTTCTCATCACAGCAGTAGGATCATATCTCCAGATTCTCATAGTGTTGTCATCTGATGCTGTAACAATCTGTTAAGAACAAAATCTGTGTTTTATCATGTTTTTCATCTAAATGTATGTTAACCTACATGTATTATCTTAACTTTTGTATTGTCTTAATGATTTGAAATGAGCCTGTGCATGAGAAAACCAACAATCTGCATAGGCGAATACAAAGACGCAGATCAGCTTAGCTGATCAGTGCCTTTGTTTTCGCTACTCAGAAAGTACAATTCCTCTTCTTCTTAAATCTGAAATTTCAAGCATCTAGCTGTCTTCTGTGCTTCTACAGCCTGGTTTGTGTCAAGCCTGTTCGGAAACCACATTTTCGGTTTTCCCACGAGGCGGATCAAATAATATCAGAGCATTGTTTCACAGATGATAAAACACTGCATGATTAGGGACTGCTGATAGCTATGCTGCTGATAGTGTCTTATTTCTGCTCCAAGATACAAGAATTTTTATTTAACGTCGATTTCTATATAACAAGCAACATTAGCTGCATCATCGCCTAAATGAGCTATTTTCCGACAAACAAAAGTATAAAGATAACAAAATTAATGTAAAACAGCTGTAGAAAAATAACAGTTGAATCACTATTCAAGTGATTCAAGTTTCAAATTTGATTTCTCAATAATAACCAAATTCACAACTTAAGGTCTAAATTCTTGAAGGTAGAATTGTCAATTTTAACAATGCTCACTCTTTTATGTGCATTCATGCTAAAAAGGCAGTAATAGAGCTACAATATGATAGCATACTTACCCTAAAGAGATCTTTATGACACCAGGCAACATCACTAACCTCTGACCTATGACCTTTCAACAGCACTGGACTCTGGTTAGGGTTAGAGATCTGAAAATATCAAATATCAGATATTGGATTCTGATTATCTAATTCTGTGGTACTGAAGGTAGTTTACCAGCTGCAGCAACACTGGACTCTGATTAGGGTTAGAAATCTGAAAACAACGTTTTGTCATGCAAAACATGGAAATCTCCCAGCGGGCACATGTCATAATGACGTCATATCAACGTCGATGCGACGTCATTACCAACGTCGATGCGATGTCATGAGAAACTGGACAATTTCACAACAAACTTATTGATAGTCCTTAGGACATGAAATAAAAGTCAATAAATTTGGGGTTTAAGAACCTTTCTATGTCATATCAAATGTTCTAAGATAGACAGTACTAAGTGTATTTTGGTCAATATCTAAAAACTGAACTTCTAACTTTGATGATTATACATTACCAGCCAGATATAAGCATGTTCATCTGAGGAGCCACTGAGTAGAAACTGGTCATCAGGACTGACAACTGCTTTGATGTAAATAAAATATATTTCTATGGCCTCGGAATGTACTGTGGTCCCTAATTTTGTTGAGTATACAATACAGTGGCCGTCAACTAGTTTTATTCAGTATACATTACCTGCCAGATATAAGCATGTTCGTCAGATGATCCACTGAGCAAGAACCGATCATCAGGACTGACAACCGCCTTCACGTAGAATGATGTATTTCTGTGACCTCGGAATGAACACACTGAAAGATAAATATTCTAACTCAATGTGAAAGATAAATATTCTAACTCAATGTTTTCTTATTTTCCATAATCTGTTGCCTTTGAAAAAGACTGGCCTGGACAATTTGAGCTTATAATGACAGTCACCTTTAGTATTATACAAGTCTGTACATTGCCATGGGGTTTTAATGCTATTAACGACAAAAATGTTCTTCATGAACTATTAAGCAATGATAACTGTTAATAAGTTTCAATCAGTCACCAAGCACTAAAGAACTTTTTAGGAATTCAAGAATTTCCTTGAATATTATCACAAAATCTTATTCTTAATTGTGACATCTTATGAATTAATACCCACACTTTTTTCTTAATCTCTCTAGATAGTGAGCAGCTGAAGCTGTTTGGTACATGAGTGCAAACAGGGGTTTATAGTTAAAAGAAAAAGATATAAAAACAAAAGTCTGTTTAGACAAAAGATTGTTACCTGGTGTAGTGTTACATGAAGCACAATCATACATGTAGATAATATCATCAGTACAGCTGGCAAACAGTCGGGAGTGGGTCGAGTCAAATATTAGACTAGAATATCCTGTCAATATGAAATGATTAAGAAATAATTTTACTTTATGGTGAATTATCGTGATTAACGCGGGATGTTGGAGGGCAGATTGCGATGTATTCAGTCACGACAGCGCAGCCGGAGTGAATTAAATATCGCATCTGTCCGACAACATCACTCGTTAATCAAAGATAATTCACCTATAGTAACATTATTTCGATTCTAACACGACTAATAAATAAATGCTTACATTTCAAAATGTTTTCCACTGGACTCATTCTCGGGGGACATGAATGTTTATGTGCGACGTCACAAAAACGCCACCTTACGCGCGTAATTTTGTTTACAGTGAGTTATTGTTTACTTGCAAATGGTGACGTTTCCATTAGGCTCAATGGGAAAGACGATAACGTTGTGTTAGAATAAAAATTAATCAAAGCTGCTTGAAACTCTCATCACACCTGCTTGAAATTCTGACACTCAAATTAAGCTTTAATAGTTTTTTTTATTTTTATAAAATTATTATCTACTACTTCTTAATATGAGAAAATAGAACTGACTCTGTCCCTTCAGGCTCGTAATGGCTAGATTTGTCTTCAAACATCCTCATAAATGAGCCACCTCATGAGAAAACCAACAATCTGCATATGTGAAAACGACACAGATAACCGCGAAGCTGATCAGCGCCTTTGTTTTCGCTACTCGGATAGTACAATTCCACCTCTACTTAACTCCAAAGTTTCAAGCTTCTAGCCTGCTTCTGTAGCTGTACAGGCCGGTTTGTGTTGGACCTGTTCCAAAACCACATTGTTGGTTTTCCCACAAGGCGGCTCAAATGTTGTGTTTGGGTTTCATATCCACCCAACAGCTTTGGCCATAATGAGACAAGAGTCTTGTCTAAATATTGTAAAATTACCGGACCAAAATCATTTTCCCTGGTTTAAAAGGTCTGTAACCTAAACATTTTCTGCAGATGACTAGATCTCACCATGTGTTCTCTTAGATTTTCCAGGGTACGGGAAGTTGTACAGTGCTGTTGGCTCACTAACAGTACTCTTGATCTTTCTCAAGTCCCAGACTTTTATCACTCTAGATAACAATATTACAAATAAAATTTTTAAAACCTGAAATTTGATTCATATTGATCCTAAACAGCTTTAGAATTTACAAAATAAGTCATGTTCTATTTATAATATGAAGTAGGGCATCTGAATATTTTAGAAATAAGCTGCCTCATGAGAAAACCAACAATGTGGTTTCCGAACAGGTCCAACACAAACGGGGCCGTGCAAGCACATAAGATGGCTAGCGGCTGGAAATTTTGGTCTTAGAAAGTAGAGGAAATGTACTAACCGTGTAGCGAAAACAAGGGCAATTATCAGCCTCTCAGTTACTGCAAACCTGATCTGAGCCTTTGTTTTTGCCTATTCAGATTGTTGGTTTTCCCATGCGGCAGCTCAAATATAGTTTTACTATTCTGTAAATAGTTTTTTATTGTTCTTACACATAAAATGATTTGAGTACAGTTTTTGACCATTCTAACGACAATCCATCACTTTTAAAGAGATAATTATCCAATGAATATCCTAAAATAGTCAACCGATTCATTCTTATACTGTAGCTTTATATGCCAAAATAAGATTTCACAAACATTGTTAATTCCTCAGGCTTTCTGTGAATATAGATGTAAAATAATGAAAATTAATTATGAACAACATACCCATCCACGGCTCCTGCACTAGCCAATAGATGGTCATCCTGGAACACAACTGACGTCACCGACTGTTGACTGTCCAACGCCTGGTTGGTACACACCCGTGACTTCCGTCGTTTACCTCCGGGCTGTTGAGGCATGGCATGGGCATTTCTGATCACGTTAACGGATGATACCACATCATCTGTTAAACAAGTGAGCCGTCTCATGAGAAAACCATAAATCTGCATATGCCAAACCAAAGGAGCAGATCAGCTTCGCGGTTACCGCCTTAGTTTTCGCTATACTGATAGGATTCGCGGTTCCTGTCTTAGTTTTCGCTATACTGATAGGATTCGCGGTTCCTGTCTTAGTTTTCGCTATACTGATAGGATTCGCGGTTCCTGTCTTAGTTTTCGCTATACTGATAGGATTCGCGGTTCCTGTCTTAGTTTTCGCTATACTGATAGGATTCGCGGTTCCTGTCTTAGTTTTCGCTATACTGATAGTACAACCCCTCTACCTTCTAAATCCAAATTTTCCAGCCTCTAGCCATCTTCTGTGCTTGTGCAGCTCGGTTTGTCAGACCTGTTCAGAGACCACATTGCTGGTTTTCTCATAACATGGCTTAAGTAATGAAAGAATATGCACAGTAAGTACTATAAGACCAGAGGACCATTGGTCCTGAGAACGCTCACCTGAAGCCTGATCTTGGAGTATTAAGTCATCATGAAATGACCTTGACCTTGAATATTACACACCTTTATTGACTTCACAAGTTGTCTGCATCTGCAAAGTTTCAGGTCTCAGGCTGCAATAGTTTCCAAACCCAGTGATTTCTGAGAAAACCATAATTTCAATTTTGATATTTAAATGACCTTGGGTCAAGGTCAACAAATGACCTTGGCCTTCATTAATTACTTACCTTCATTGACTCCATTAGTTGTCTGCATCTAGCAACTTTCAGGTCTCAGGCTGCAACAGTTTCCAAAATATCCATTGTTTTCGCCTTTTCCCATGTAAAAGCCTATGTTTCCAAAATTGACCTTGCCGTAAAATAGGTCAAGGTCATCCTAGGGTATCATTTCAACTATGATGGGCTGGAGTCCCAAATGCTACATACCAAGTTTCGCGTAAATCGGCCAGCCAGTTCGGGAGAAGATTTTTGAGTGGTTTTTACCATAGTTGGGCATGGCGGCCATCTTGGTCATGTGACCCAAATTTCGCAATCACACTTTCGTTCCCCCTACCCATGGACGCTCCACATAAAATTTCACTTTGATTGGCCAAGCACTTTCAGAGAAGAAGATCTTTGAAAAGTGTGTATGGACGACAGACTGGCAAAGGTCAAGAGATGACCTTGACCTAAATTAATCACATACCTTCATCTACTCCATTGGTTGTTTGCATCTACCACTTTTCAGGCCTCAGGCTGCAATAGTTTTCAAAAAATCCATAGTTTTCACTTTTTCCCATGTAAAAGCCTATGTTTCCAAATTTGACCTTGCCGTAAAATAGGTCAAGGTCATCCAAGGGTCATCATTTTATCAAACTATGATGGGCTGAAGTCCCCGATGCTACATACCAAGTTTCGTGGAAATCGGCCCACCGGTTCTGGAGAAGAAGATTTTTGAGCGGTTTTTACCATATATGGGCGTGGCGGCCATCTTGGTCATGTGACCTGGATTTCGCGATCAAACTTGAAATGCCACTACCCAAGGAGGCTCCACATAAAATTTCAACTAGATCGACCAAGCAGTTTCAGAGAAGAAGATCTTTGAAATTGTGGACGACGGACGGACGCCGGATCATGGCCATCCTATAAGCTCACCTTGTGAGCCTTCGGCTCAGGTGAGCTAAAAACATTTATTTTTCTTCACTCTGTCCTTTATTTGTAGAAGAAAGTTTGGTTGCTTTATCCTCATTTCAATGCTTAAATTCATTTTGATTTGTGACTTTATTTTCACATACTCAGGTTTAATGTTTTATACATACACATGAGCCGCGACGCGAGAAAACCGGTCTTCGTGGTTTCCGACCAGGTCCGACACAAACCGGCCTGTACAAGCTCAGAAAAGAGCTAGAAGCTTGAAATTTCCGATTTAAGTAGAAGAGGAACTGTACTATCCGAGTAGAGAAAACAAAGCTGATCTGAGAGAAGCTGATCTGCGCCTTTGTTTTCGCATAGGCAATAATCCCGTTTTCTCACGATGCGGCTCATATCATAAATTACTTCTAGCTCATATTTTCATTAAAGGACTTCATAACACTTCATAACATACCTTTAACATTACATCTGTGGTCCCACAATCTGACGTGTCCATCTCGACTACCCGAGGCAAATACAGCTAAAAGGATATGAATAAATGCAACATTTTTTTTTTTTTTTGATTCAGTTTAACGTCCCTTTCAAGATTATTTCAGCTCATATGAGACGGGCCAATCAGTAGGTGGGGCGAAAACGGGAGAACCCCGAGAAAAACCACCTGACACACCCGCAAGCAGAACTTGGCTTGTCTCACGTGGCCAGAACGGGGCTCGAACCCACACCAGACACAGCGCAACATGAGCTAACATGTATTTCAAAAGCTCTACATTTCAGTTAGCTCTTAGATACTGCTAGTTATAAATGGCCAGTTTAAGTATGAAGATTAAACACCTCAAAAATATTCCACTGTAAAGGATACAGCCCAAACATGTTCGAAAACTTTTTTATCATCAAATTACTTCTTCTGAGGGAACTCTTCAAAAGTAACAGAAATAAATGAGCCGCCACATTAGAAAATCAACAATCTGCATAGGCGAAAACAAAGGTGCAGATCAGCTTCATAGTAACTGCAAAGCTGATCAGCGCCTTTGTTTTCGCCACTCGGATAGTACAATTCCTATTCTACTTATATCCACAGTTTCAAGCAGCTAGCTTTATTCCAATTCAGGGTTGCCACGCTCGGATGGAAACAAACTTCCCTGACATTTCCCTGATGAAACTTCATATTTCCCTGACATCGACATCTTGGCATGCGGCCAATAATGACAGTTTAATAGGACAATTCTTAAAACTTGAAAAGTCATTTATTACTACAACACACTAATAAGATCTTATATAAGCTTAAAATATATTTTGGATACTTTCTGGTTTAAGACTGCCCCAAAACATTTATGGAATGTAGACAAATTCACTTAGTTATTTGACTTAAATCTGGTATTTTCAAAATTCCCTGACAATTCCCTGACATTTACCAACAATTTGAAATTTCCCTGACAGCTTGCAAAATTCCCTGACAATTCCCTGACCTTGAAAAAATATAAATTTCCCTGACTTTTCCCTGACGCGTGGCAACCCTGTCCATGACTGTACAGCCTGGTTTGTGTCGGACCTGGTCATTAACCCAAATTGTTGGTTTTCTCATGCGAAGGCTCATTTAAGAAGTGTTACGAGAGTATTTACCATCATCATGAGATCTGAACACGACAGATCTGACAGAACTAGTGTGGCCTTTGAATGTGAGTAGTTTCTGTGCCGTCCTGGCGTCCCACAGGCAGATTGTCTGGTCCCCAGACCCAGTTAAGATCTTCTCCTCCTTAGACATCCATTCCAGGTCAAACACAGCATTGCTATGGGCATTCCAGTCTAAAATCATATTGGTAACATAGCTAACATGTCAGTAAAAGACACTCAAGGTCAAACAATGCATTCCAATACTATGACCAATAGACAATAAAAACAAAGGTAAAATCACTAACACATCAACATGGGTATCGGGTAACTATTAGTCGGAACTTAAAGAGGTACACTGTTAGCCTATAACTTGATTAACATCCTAGTTGTGAAAAGAAAAAGCTCTGCGAACACAACCTATACATTCTCTACTCATCTTACCTTTCAGCAGCGCTTTCTCCCCATATTTGTTGGTATCGTAGATAACAAGACTTCCATTTTCATCAACTAGGGCTAAAAGATGGGCAGAGTTTGGAACTGAAATGTGAAACACCTTTTGCTTTAACTCAATAATGTTAACAGAAAACATCAGGAAAACAAGTCCGTGCAATATATACCCCCTTAAACCCAACTTTTACACAGTAAAACTGGGGTTTGCAGGGGTATACCTATTTTTCTTATTTTTGCTCAAAAACATAGATTGTGGGTACTCGTTAGAACCGCCTCGGCGAGGCGGTTCTAACATGTACCCACAATCTATGTTTTGAGCAAAAATAAGAATAAGAGCTGTCGCAGGACAGCGTGCTCAACTGCTTCTGACCTTTGTCAAACATTAGGCCAAACCCGACCGGTAACCCAAAGCATTATGCTCATACATCTTTTTGCCTTGATGCGATAAGGCAAAATCACTGAACCATGAAAGTTAACTATAACTACCTAAGATTTAAAGGTCTCACTCATATTGTGAAAGAAGTGTGTTCACATACCAACTCAGTGCCAAGACACAAGGCAAAATCACTGAACCGTGAAATAAGGTCACACTGACCTATAAGTATTTCAGGGTCAAAGCCTCAAAGGTCTAGTGATACTTACTCATAATGTGAAAGAAATATGATCATATACCCATTCAGTGTTGAGATATAAAGCAAAATCACTGAACCATGAAATTAGGTCATAGTGACCTATAAGTATGTTTGGGTTAAAGGTCTGGTCATACTCATTCATAATCCGAAAGAAGTATGAAAAAATACCAACTGAGTGTCGAGATATAAGGCAAAATCACTGAACCATGAAATTAGGTCACAGTGACCTAGGAATACTTTACGGTCAAAGGTCTTGTCATACTCATACATATCGTGAAAGAAGTATGTTCATATACCAATTGAGTGCCGAGATATAAAGAAAAATCACTGAACCATGAAATAAGGTCATATTGACCTAGGACTACTTTAGGGTCAAAGGTCTTGTCATACGCAAACATAGTGTCAAAGAAGTTTGTTCATAAACTACTTGAGTGCCGAGATATAAGGCAAAGTCACTGAACCGTGAAATTAGGTCATAGTGACCTATAAGTATATTGGGGTCAAAGGTCTGGTCATAATCACTCATAATCTGAAAAAAGTTTGAAAATATTCCAATTGAGTGTCAAGATGTAAGGCAAAATCACTGAACCGTGAAACTAGGTCACAGTGACCTAAGACTACTTCAGGGTCAAAGGTCTTGTCATACGCAAGCATACTTTGAAAGAAGTTTGTTCATAACCCATTTGAGTACCGAGTTATAAGGCAAAATCACTGAACCGTGAAATTAGGTCACAGTGACCTATAAGTATATTGGGGTCAAAGGTCTGGTCATACTCACTCATAATCTGAAAAAAGTATGAAAATATACTAATTGAGTGTCAAGATATAAGGCAAAATCACTGAACCGTGAAATTAGGTCACATTGACCTAGGACTACTTCAGGGTAAAAGGTCTTGTCATACGCAAACATACTTTGAAAGAAGTTTGTTCATAAACCATTTGAGAACCGAGATATAAGGCAAAATCACTGAACCGTGAAAGTAGGTCACAGTGACCTATAAGTATATTGGGGTCAAAGGTCTGGTCATACTCACTCATAATCTGAAAAAAGTATGAAACTATACTAATTGAGTGTCAAGATATAAGGCAAAATCACTGAACCGTGAAATTAGGTCACAGTGACCTATAAGTATATTGGGGTCAAAGGCCTGGTCGTACTCACTCATAATCTGAAAGAAGTAAGAAAATATTCTAATTGAGTGTCAAGATATAAGGCAAAATCACTGAACCATGGAAAGTAGGTCAACCGACCCTTACCGTCATGACACACAAGTCAGTGTCACAAAGTCAAAAGATGAACGACCAACCATCTTCCTAAGTTGTTTCTATTAAGAAATAAAAAGAAAAAAAATTCGGGGAGTTCTAGATTTTGACCTCTAGCCCCGCCCCCTGACTCCGACCCAGAGGTCCGATGTCATGGAACCTAAAGTGTATGAAGTATGAATGCTTTATGATAAGTTGTTGTCAAGATATGGACTCCTTGTAAAAGTTACATAGCAGTACATCTATTTTTTACAGTGTTCTAGTTTTTAACCTCCAGCCACACCCCCCAGGCATGGTCCGAGAGACCCTATGCCATGAAATGAAACTCAACCCTACAGGGTACTTATGGTCCGAGTATGAAAGCCCTCTGATAAAAAGTTTTCAAGATATCACCGTGTCCATTCGAAACGCATGAAAAGAGGTCGTAACGCATGATCGGCGGCATTTTCACGTATGATTGCGGTAGTTTCCTTCGGATTCGCCGCCATTTTTGGAGGAAACTTTAGCGGTAAGTTTTTACAAACTTTTATTTGAATTATTTAAATAGACCTTTCCAACGAACGATCTAGCCTATCCGGATCTACATACATGCCTCTAATTGCCGAGTGTTCTTCTGATGCATAGGCTTCGATAGGACTCGCAAACATTCGAGGAGATTATTGTTTTGCAAGTTCGGCCATACACGAAAATAACATTCGCCCAAAAACGTTTTGTACTTTTCTCATTTTCTTCAAAGTTTTGACTAACTGTTGGATGATTTTGCTTTTTGACATCACACTTTAACTTAAGAAGCCAATTTCTCATGATTTTTTTCCCGAACAACCACGGGTTAAAACAAAATACGTCAAAATTAAAGTAACGCACGATAATACGGCAACCTGGTCTTTCGAACTTTGCAAGTATTTACAATGAATAACATATTTTAAGGGGTAAAAGCAAGCCAAACGCTCATTTGTTTCCAGTTTACACGTTTGGTGCTCGTCAATTGTACAAAGCTGAATCCTTGGTGTAAAACAGTAATTTTCTGACCATGTTGCTCGGTAGCTCTGTTGGCATAGCTATCAAAGAAGCAGAAGAAGAATGTGGCCCGACCAGGGCACGAACCAAGGGTCTCTCTCTTACCGTTTGAGCATATAGTTAGTCCATTACTTTGAGACTGTCAGTAATAAATTACAGAGAGATTAAATCAAATATATGGACAAGCCTCCCCCCTTTCTACAATTTATCTATATTCTGACGTTGACCGAGTCATATAAATTACTGGAATGACCCCGAGTGGGTACTCTGACATTTTCGCCATCTCTATACATAGGCATGGCCTATTTTTTTTTTTGAGTCAACATTTCGAATTTCGGTATTTTTGGGGTTTTCAGAAAAAATGGCTATCTTGGGGGTAGGGAGATTTAAATGGATACTTCGGCTTACGATATGTTTCATGGTATAAGTACCTGATTGTTAGTTTGGTTTTTTCCCACCTCGGTTTTTAGAGTGGGAATCTTTTTCTGATTGCGCCTTTTCCTGATCTTGTTCCTTTTTGTTGCCCATTGTTTATTTCTTTTTTTTGGGGGGGGGGGGGGGGGGATTTGTTTAATGTCAAATTTAAGTTGTTTTTCATTGTTTTTTTCTGCAATTTCAAATATCTTTTTGAAAAGGTTAAGATTTCATTAATTGGGGGGATAGCCCGTCATACCGACTATTTTAAGGTTGTACAGAGCAAGGTAGGTGCTGGAATCCAGCAACTCT
Organism: Rugalucina vietnamica; assembly: GCA_964017185.1. NCBI lineage: Eukaryota > Metazoa > Mollusca > Bivalvia > Lucinida > Lucinidae > Rugalucina > Rugalucina vietnamica. The sequence continues at coordinate 4,566,673 of OZ024872.1, forward strand.
CAGATTAGCCCCCGGGGGAATTACCTCTCATTCTCTGATTTCCTGTGCTGAAATGTCAAACGACTGTGTGTCCAACTTTTCATCTATTGTGAGAGACTAATTTTTCCCAGGCGCACTTCCCCTATTGAGATTGTCTTGTGGATTTTGCCTATAAAGAGGTTCGGTCCCACCATCTACTCTGTAACCCAAAAGTCAAACATATCGGATACGACGGAGCACCTAAAAAATATAAATAATTTTGACCATACCCTAGAAAAATACCAAATTGCTGAAAATACCCCACTAAAATAACCCCTTTTGACATTAAACAGCCCCCAAATTTTTGTGAGAACCCCAAAATATCCGCAAAAGTGTCCCTACCAAAAAATTATTTGGTCAACGTTTAGCTAAAGCTATGTGTTTTTTACGTTCTGGTCAGGCTTGAATTCTTTAATATTTCCAGTTAGCCAAGGTAATCTCACGGGCCCATCAAAAAAGGGAGCGGAAAGACCAGGAATGTTGCACGATATAAGTGCCAATAGCCTAATTCCACTAGGGCAGAGACCTCTAATTATCGTTCCCATAGACTCCCATTGTAATTTGCCCCAAAACAAGACTCATTCTTAGGCTTCACAGCTTATAGTGGACCCCGACACATTCAGCAGACGAGAGATCGCCCCAGACCGTGTACAAGTGCAGCAAAAAAAATAGGGGGTTAGCCAGCATTCAAGGACGGTACTTTTCGCTGTTTAGGGACACCCCAAAATCGCTCAACAATGAAAAAATAATTATTCAAAAATAACTACATCCGCAATTTGGCCATAGCATGGCAAAACAGCAGCCGATTTAATAGAAATATATAGCAAAATATTCAAGAACGACTATACTATCATGTGACAAAAGACATTTGATAGATACGCATTTATGACCAATGGTAGGTAGCGTTACATCTTAAATTTGCCGCGGTAGATCTGCCCACACTTCGGGCCAATCACAGGCAACGTTACATTTACTGGTCTCTGTCCTAAAGACACCCATTATTTCGTTTATTTTGACGAGATATTGCAATTATACGATGAAGGGAGCTCTTACAACAACAACGATGCTGTTTGATGCTTGGTTAAACGTATCATAGTCTTGGAGCTATTCAAAAAGTCAACCGACCCCCTACTTCAATAAGTCCAAAATAAGACAAATTTGCCTCTCTACATGGTAAAGATACAGCAACTGAATTAATTCAAAGCATTGGCGCTTCACCAATTCTGGTATCGTTTTGTTAAGGACTATGACAGGAAAGGTTAGATAAGGCAATTCGGTGTCCTTGACCTTTGACCCTTGACCTTTATGATAGTCACAATTCTACACTTAAAATTGGATTTTTGCACCAAAATTACCTATTCTTCACAAAATAACGGGTAAAAACTGTGACCTTGACCTTCAATTTGTCTGTTTTGTATAATGTTCTTTTCATTTTAACATTATGATGCACTATCATGGTGAGTTTAACCTTATTACACCAGAGAACGTGAAAAACTTGAAAATCATTAATGATTACATTATACATTATAGGGGTCATAACTGCACCTTGTTGACTTCCCAGAGGTGTTTGGAACCACTACTGATGCAATGGGTGAGGTTTGGTCCAGTACATTTCGTTAAAGCACCCAAGTCATTTCTTAAATAACAGTTCAAGTGCTGTTCTGTTGTGAAAAATCTTTATGTTGTCTGTTTATTGATCTGTTTAAATGTGCATTTTTATGTGAATTTTTCTATTTTAAAATTCGAGGATGGCCAGTTTCTGTCTGTTCCGCCTTGGGCTTCAGATGTGAAATCATGAAGAGATACAAAGGGGGTATTGGTTCCTGAAAACACAGTTTCATTTCAGTGTCGAAACAGGGAGCACGCCTGAAGGTGATATTCTCTTTAGGGCAGAGACCTCTAATTATCGTTCCCATAGACTCCCATTGTAATTTGCCCCAAAACAAGACTCATTCTTAGGCTTCACAGCTTATAGTGGACCCCGACACATTCAGCAGACGAGAGATCGCCCCAGACCGTGTACAAGTGCAGCAAAAAAATAGGGGGTTAGCCAGCATTCAAGGACGGTACTTTTCGCTGTTTAGGGACACCCCAAAATCGCTCAACAATGAAAAAATAATTATTCAAAAATAACTACATCCGCAATTTGGCCATAGCATGGCAAAACAGCAGCCGATTTAATAGAAATATATAGCAAAATATTCAAGAACGACTATACTATCATGTGACAAAAGACATTTGATAGATACGTATTTATGACCAATGGTAGGTAGCGTTACATCTTAAATTTGCCGCGGTAGATCTGCCCACACTTCGGGCCAATCACAGGCAACGTTACATTTACTGGTCTCTGTCCACTACAAGCTCAGTATGGTAGCAGGGGACAGTTATTTTGGACTATTTTCTAGTCAACGCCACCTGCCCTCCTAGAAATCCTATAAACAGGCCCAAAGTCTGCACAGACACACTGTTCCCAATTCAAACTCTTATGTACATGCAGTACTGCTGAAAATGATAGAGAGACACACTCTGGAATGCATTGCTAGCTGTCAGCTCCAAGTATTAGTACACCAGACCTCCAATTTTCCGTATGAAAATCAGACCGACCCTACACAGGTTGCCCCTAATGTGGAGAGTTACTTGCAAACACCTGGACATTCACATCGCCTTACATTTATACAGCAACAGAAGGCAATTTCAAAAGTAGAAAGTAAATGGTGTCACGACTAGTCTACTTTTCCAGCATTCAGTCTTGAAATTATACCACCTTTTCAAGCACGGCGGTAACAGAGAAATTTAGAGGTGCCGACATGACCTTGAACCGTCCAACAATCTGTGGACCTGCTCTTGAGCACAAATCCGCGTGTTGAGGTACTATATTATAACACTCTACAAACAGGAAAAGACAATAAACAATTATAAGACTTCTTTTTCTAGAGTCAGCAATGCCATTTCCAAGCCAAGTAGTAAAATAGTAGGTAGTAAAATAGTTAAAAAATCGAAGGGGGTCAAAGTACGAAACTATCCCCTGCTACCTAAACAGCATGACTCTAATATATATCAAGTATAAGCTTTTCAAAAAAGCTTGCGATCTCTCAGCACTTTTTTCAGTGTATGACCACGTATACCGTGACCAAAAGGACTCTTGCAGCTCGGCTCGGCACTGCTATAAATAGCTCAGCTCTAAAAATAGTTATGTTCTACGGTGCCGTAGTTACGGAAATACCATGATGAATACCAATAATGATCTAAAATTGAGTTCCCTTGAGCTATGCAAAAAATCAAAAGAAGAGGTTGGGCCAGACAGATCTGTTTCGAGTAATAAATTCTCCTCAGTGACCCTGAATAAACTGGCAATGAACAGATAAAATATGTACAGTAATTTCAAGCTTCAGCAATGCAGTCAATCAAAAGACTGATATAAATCAAATGGTATCCGAATAGTAAAACCTGTAAAAACTCAACTCAAATTAAACCATCAGTCAATCAATTGTACTTGGGAGGGATTTAATCATTGCTCAATATATCAGTATTTACACAGAAGTGTGCTACTTTCGTTTTCATGAAAATCGTCTTTTTTCTCTTTTCTTTCTTTCTTACTATATATACTGACTTACAGACTATCGATTGTGAATTCTTTTAATCGATTGCCGCTGTTGACTCGCCGCGTAACACTTCTAGATAAGGCTGTAGCATGTATGTATAGGTGGTACCCCCCCCCCCCCCTTATAATACACCATCCTGGCTGCGTGAAAGAAACATTGAAACAAATCTGAAACTGTTTTAGGTAGCAATCCACAGTTTTTAGAGTTAATTCAGTTAATTTAGCTAGATCCGCCAAAATTGATAATAGCTCTGTCCAATCTGGTGAACAATCCGATTTCTCCCATAAAATCATTAAATCAAATGTCTAACAACAAAATAACATCATTTAAATCGCCTAGCACTGACTATCACCCTACCTGTATTGGGGATATTTTCCCCTACCCCCTCTTTCAGACCAGTGAATTTTCGTAAAATATGCCTAAAGTCTGGGTCCCCGTGCATGTTCTGTGCAAATGGACGCCCCATAAATCGCATGCACATACTTAGAGAATCTACCCAGGATCATAATGAGCAGTGCACAAATATGTGCCATCCAGCTACTTTTTTCGCTATTTGTGAACAAAGATAACCCCTGCAAAGTCGACAGTGAAGAGCGTCACCGGCTATGACCGGCGAGCGATCCGGTATCCTTGTATAATCCCGGTTTTTACCAGTCTAAAAATAGAAAATAAGTATTTTTCACATGTTTGAGGCATAATTGATCCGATTTGGGGAAAGATGTCGGCAAATTACTGAAAGAGGATAATTTACAGCCCAATTTCATGCCCTACCCCTTAATATTGAAATTTTTGGCCCACCTCAAAAGTACGAAACTGTGAATGGAACCATAAAGAAATACTTTTTGCACTAGTTTCTGGCAATTTTCGTCTAAAACTATTCTTTAACATAATTCTAATTAAATTCAGGCAAAGAAAGTGGATTTGCATTAAAACTGGCCTTTCAGGAGGAGTCAGAACGAGTCATATGGTTTCGAGGCATTTTTAGGTCAATTTTTGAGGAATAGAGCCCCAACTAACCGCATCCAGCTTTACTCACTCTGTGGTCGTGCGAGTGACCAACAAATCACGAAACAGTTATGTCCATACATTGGGCCACCTGATCAAAGGCAACTGAGACCTTGAAATGGAAATTTAAAACAATCGGTTATTGCTTTAAGGTAGCAATCTACAGTTTTTAGAGCATTTTTCAGTTAATTTAGCTAGATCCGCCAAAATTGATAATAGCTCTGTCCAATCTGGTGAACAATCCGATTTCTCCCATAAAATCATTAAATCAAATGTCTAACAACAAAATAACATCATTTAAATCGCCTAGCACTGACTATCACCCTACCTGTATTGGGGATATTTTCCCCTACCCCCTCTTTCAGACCAGTGAATTTTCGTAAAATATGCCTAAAGTCTGGGTCCCCGTGCATGTTCTGTGCAAATGGACGCCCCATAAATCGCAAGCACATACTTAGAGAATCTACCCAGGATCATAATGAGCAGTGCACAAATATGTGCCATCCAGCTACTTTTTTCGCTATTTGTGAACAAAGATAACCCCTGCAAAGTCGACAGTGAAGAGCGTCACCGGCTATGACCGGCGAGCGATCCGGTATCCTTGTATAATCCCGGTTTTTACCAGTCTAAAAATAGAAAATAAGTATTTTTCACATGTTTGAGGCATAATTGATCCGATTTGGGGAAAGATGTCGGCAAATTACTGAAAGAGGATAATTTACAGCCCAATTTCATGCCCTACCCCTTAATATTGAAATTTTTGGCCCACCTCAAAAGTACGAAACTGTGAATGGAACCTTAAAGAAATACTTTTTGCACTAGTTTCTGGCAATTTTCGTCTAAAACTATTCTTTAACATAATTCTAATTAAATTCAGGCAAAGAAAGTGGATTTGCATTAAAACTGGCCTTTCAGGAGGAGTCAGAACGAGTCATATGGTTTCGAGGCATTTTTAGGTCAATTTTTGAGGAATAGAGCCCCAACTAACCGCATCCAGCTTTACTCACTCTGTGGTCGTGCGAGTGACCAACAAATCACGAAACAGTTATGTCCATACATTGGGCCACCTGATCAAAGGCAACTGAGACCTTGAAATGGAAATTTAAAAAAATCGGTTATTGCTTTAAGGTAGCAATCTACAGTTTTTAGAGCATTTTTCAGTTAATTTAGCTAGATCCGCCAAAATTGATAATAGCTCTGTCCAATCTGGTGAACAATCCGATTTCTCCCATAAAATCATTAAATCAAATGTCTAACAACAAAATAACATCATTTAAATCGCCTAGCACTGACTATCACCCTACCTGTATTGGGGATATTTTCCCCTACCCCCTCTTTCAGACCAGTGAATTTTCGTAAAATATGCCTAAAGTCTGGGTCCCCGTGCATGTTCTGTGCAAATGGACGCCCCATAAATCGCATGCACATACTTAGAGAATCTACCCAGGATCATAATGAGCAGTGCACAAATATGTGCCATCCAGCTACTTTTTTCGCTATTTGTGAACAAAGATAACCCCTGCAAAGTCGACAGTGAAGAGCGTCACCGGCTATGACTGGCGAGCGATCCGGTATCCTTGTATAATCCCGGTTTTTACCAGTCTAAAAATAGAAAATAAGTATTTTTCACATGTTTGAGGCATAATTGATCCGATTTGGGGAAAGATGTCGGCAAATTACTGAAAGAGGATAATTTACAGCCCAATTTCATGCCCTACCCCTTAATATTGAAATTTTTGGCCCACCTCAAAAGTACGAAACTGTGAATGGAACCTTAAAGAAATACTTTTTGCACTAGTTTCTGGCAATTTTCGTCTAAAACTATTCTTTAACATAATTCTAATTAAATTCAGGCAAAGAAAGTGGATTTGCATTAAAACTGGCCTTTCAGGAGGAGTCAGAACGAGTCATATGGTTTCGAGGCATTTTTAGGTCAATTTTTGAGGAATAGAGCCCCAACTAACCGCATCCAGCTTTACTCACTCTGTGGTCGTGCGAGTGACCAACAAATCACGAAACAGTTATGTCCATACATTGGGCCACCTGATCAAAGGCAACTGAGACCTTGAAATGGAAATTTAAAAAAATCGGTTATTGCTTTAAGGTAGCAATCCACAGTTTTTAGAGCATTTTTCAGTTAATTTAGCTAGATCCGCCAAAATTGATAATAGCTCTGTCCAATCTGGTGAACAATCCGATTTCTCCCATAAAATCATTAAATCAAATGTCTAACAACAAAATAACATCATTTAAATCGCCTAGCACTGACTATCACCCTACCTGTATTGGGGATATTTTCCCCTACCCCCTCTTTCAGACCAGTGAATTTTCGTAAAATATGCCTAAAGTCTGGGTCCCCGTGCATGTTCTGTGCAAATGGACGCCCCATAAATCGCATGCACATACTTAGAGAATCTACCCAGGATCATAATGAGCAGTGCACAAATATGTGCCATCCAGCTACTTTTTTCGCTATTTGTGAACAAAGATAACCCCTGCAAAGTCGACAGTGAAGAGCGTCACCGGCTATGACCGGCGAGCGATCCGGTATCCTTGTATAATCCCGGTTTTTACCAGTCTAAAAATAGAAAATAAGTATTTTTCACATGTTTGAGGCATAATTGATCCGATTTGGGGAAAGATGTCGGCAAATTACTGAAAGAGGATAATTTACAGCCCAATTTCATGCCCTACCCCTTAATATTGAAATTTTTGGCCCACCTCAAAAGTACGAAACTGTGAATGGAACCTTAAAGAAATACTTTTTGCACTAGTTTCTGGCAATTTTCGTCTAAAACTATTCTTTAACATAATTCTAATTAAATTCAGGCAAAGAAAGTGGATTTGCATTAAAACTGGCCTTTCAGGAGGAGTCAGAACGAGTCATATGGTTTCGAGGCATTTTTAGGTCAATTTTTGAGGAATAGAGCCCCAACTAACCGCATCCAGCTTTACTCACTCTGTGGTCGTGCGAGTGACCAACAAATCACGAAACAGTTATGTCCATACATTGGGCCACCTGATCAAAGGCAACTGAGACCTTGAAATGGAAATTAAAAAAAATCGGTTATTGCTTTAAGGTAGCAATCTACAGTTTTTAGAGCATTTTTCAGTTAATTTAGCTAGATCCGCCAAAATTGATAATAGCTCTGTCCAATCTGGTGAACAATCCGATTTCTCCCATAAAATCATTAAATCAAATGTCTAACAACAAAATAACATCATTTAAATCGCCTAGCACTGACTATCACCCTACCTGTATTGGGGATATTTTCCCCTACCCCCTCTTTCAGACCAGTGAATTTTCGTAAAATATGCCTAAAGTCTGGGTCCCCGTGCATGTTCTGTGCAAATGGACGCCCCATAAATCGCATGCACATACTTAGAGAATCTACCCAGGATCATAATGAGCAGTGCACAAATATGTGCCATCCAGCTACTTTTTTCGCTATTTGTGAACAAAGATAACCCCTGCAAAGTCGACAGTGAAGAGCGTCACCGGCTATGACTGGCGAGCGATCCGGTATCCTTGTATAATCCCGGTTTTTACCAGTCTAAAAATAGAAAATAAGTATTTTTCACATGTTTGAGGCATAATTGATCCGATTTGGGGAAAGATGTCGGCAAATTACTGAAAGAGGATAATTTACAGCCCAATTTCATGCCCTACCCCTTAATATTGAAATTTTTGGCCCACCTCAAAAGTACGAAACTGTGAATGGAACCTTAAAGAAATACTTTTTGCACTAGTTTCTGGCAATTTTCGTCTAAAACTATTCTTTAACATAATTCTAATTAAATTCAGGCAAAGAAAGTGGATTTGCATTAAAACTGGCCTTTCAGGAGGAGTCAGAACGAGTCATATGGTTTCGAGGCATTTTTAGGTCAATTTTTGAGGAATAGAGCCCCAACTAACCGCATCCAGCTTTACTCACTCTGTGGTCGTGCGAGTGACCAACAAATCACGAAACAGTTATGTCCATACATTGGGCCACCTGATCAAAGGCAACTGAGACCTTGAAATGGAAATTTAAAAAAATCGGTTATTGCTTTAAGGTAGCAATCTACAGTTTTTAGAGCATTTTTCAGTTAATTTAGCTAGATCCGCCAAAATTGATAATAGCTCTGTCCAATCTGGTGAACAATCCGATTTCTCCCATAAAATCATTAAATCAAATGTCTAACAACAAAATAACATCATTTAAATCGCCTAGCACTGACTATCACCCTACCTGTATTGGGGATATTTTCCCCTACCCCCTCTTTCAGACCAGTGAATTTTCGTAAAATATGCCTAAAGTCTGGGTCCCCGTGCATGTTCTGTGCAAATGGACGCCCCATAAATCGCATGCACATACTTAGAGAATCTACCCAGGATCATAATGAGCAGTGCACAAATATGTGCCATCCAGCTACTTTTTTCGCTATTTGTGAACAAAGATAACCCCTGCAAAGTCGACAGTGAAGAGCGTCACCGGCTATGACTGGCGAGCGATCCGGTATCCTTGTATAATCCCGGTTTTTACCAGTCTAAAAATAGAAAATAAGTATTTTTCACATGTTTGAGGCATAATTGATCCGATTTGGGGAAAGATGTCGGCAAATTACTGAAAGAGGATAATTTACAGCCCAATTTCATGCCCTACCCCTTAATATTGAAATTTTTGGCCCACCTCAAAAGTACGAAACTGTGAATGGAACCTTAAAGAAATACTTTTTGCACTAGTTTCTGGCAATTTTCGTCTAAAACTATTCTTTAACATAATTCTAATTAAATTCAGGCAAAGAAAGTGGATTTGCATTAAAACTGGCCTTTCAGGAGGAGTCAGAACGAGTCATATGGTTTCGAGGCATTTTTAGGTCAATTTTTGAGGAATAGAGCCCCAACTAACCGCATCCAGCTTTACTCACTCTGTGGTCGTGCGAGTGACCAACAAATCACGAAACAGTTATGTCCATACATTGGGCCACCTGATCAAAGGCAACTGAGACCTTGAAATGGAAATTTAAAAAAATCGGTTATTGCTTTAAGGTAGCAATCCACAGTTTTTAGAGCATTTTTCAGTTAATTTAGCTAGATCCGCCAAAATTGATAATAGCTCTGTCCAATCTGGTGAACAATCCGATTTCTCCCATAAAATCATTAAATCAAATGTCTAACAACAAAATAACATCATTTAAATCGCCTAGCACTGACTATCACCCTACCTGTATTGGGGATATTTTCCCCTACCCCCTCTTTCAGACCAGTGAATTTTCGTAAAATATGCCTAAAGTCTGGGTCCCCGTGCATGTTCTGTGCAAATGGACGCCCCATAAATCGCATGCACATACTTAGAGAATCTACCCAGGATCATAATGAGCAGTGCACAAATATGTGCCATCCAGCTACTTTTTTCGCTATTTGTGAACAAAGATAACCCCTGCAAAGTCGACAGTGAAGAGCGTCACCGGCTATGACCGGCGAGCGATCCGGTATCCTTGTATAATCCCGGTTTTTACCAGTCTAAAAATAGAAAATAAGTATTTTTCACATGTTTGAGGCATAATTGATCCGATTTGGGGAAAGATGTCGGCAAATTACTGAAAGAGGATAATTTACAGCCCAATTTCATGCCCTACCCCTTAATATTGAAATTTTTGGCCCACCTCAAAAGTACGAAACTGTGAATGGAACCTTAAAGAAATACTTTTTGCACTAGTTTCTGGCAATTTTCGTCTAAAACTATTCTTTAACATAATTCTAATTAAATTCAGGCAAAGAAAGTGGATTTGCATTAAAACTGGCCTTTCAGGAGGAGTCAGAACGAGTCATATGGTTTCGAGGCATTTTTAGGTCAATTTTTGAGGAATAGAGCCCCAACTAACCGCATCCAGCTTTACTCACTCTGTGGTCGTGCGAGTGACCAACAAATCACGAAACAGTTATGTCCATACATTGGGCCACCTGATCAAAGGCAACTGAGACCTTGAAATGGAAATTAAAAAAAATCGGTTATTGCTTTAAGGTAGCAATCTACAGTTTTTAGAGCATTTTTCAGTTAATTTAGCTAGATCCGCCAAAATTGATAATAGCTCTGTCCAATCTGGTGAACAATCCGATTTCTCCCATAAAATCATTAAATCAAATGTCTAACAACAAAATAACATCATTTAAATCGCCTAGCACTGACTATCACCCTACCTGTATTGGGGATATTTTCCCCTACCCCCTCTTTCAGACCAGTGAATTTTCGTAAAATATGCCTAAAGTCTGGGTCCCCGTGCATGTTCTGTGCAAATGGACGCCCCATAAATCGCATGCACATACTTAGAGAATCTACCCAGGATCATAATGAGCAGTGCACAAATATGTGCCATCCAGCTACTTTTTTCGCTATTTGTGAACAAAGATAACCCCTGCAAAGTCGACAGTGAAGAGCGTCACCGGCTATGACTGGCGAGCGATCCGGTATCCTTGTATAATCCCGGTTTTTACCAGTCTAAAAATAGAAAATAAGTATTTTTCACATGTTTGAGGCATAATTGATCCGATTTGGGGAAAGATGTCGGCAAATTACTGAAAGAGGATAATTTACAGCCCAATTTCATGCCCTACCCCTTAATATTGAAATTTTTGGCCCACCTCAAAAGTACGAAACTGTGAATGGAACCTTAAAGAAATACTTTTTGCACTAGTTTCTGGCAATTTTCGTCTAAAACTATTCTTTAACATAATTCTAATTAAATTCAGGCAAAGAAAGTGGATTTGCATTAAAACTGGCCTTTCAGGAGGAGTCAGAACGAGTCATATGGTTTCGAGGCATTTTTAGGTCAATTTTTGAGGAATAGAGCCCCAACTAACCGCATCCAGCTTTACTCACTCTGTGGTCGTGCGAGTGACCAACAAATCACGAAACAGTTATGTCCATACATTGGGCCACCTGATCAAAGGCAACTGAGACCTTGAAATGGAAATTAAAAAAAATCGGTTATTGCTTTAAGGTAGCAATCTACAGTTTTTAGAGCATTTTTCAGTTAATTTAGCTAGATCCGCCAAAATTGATAATAGCTCTGTCCAATCTGGTGAACAATCCGATTTCTCCCATAAAATCATTAAATCAAATGTCTAACAACAAAATAACATCATTTAAATCGCCTAGCACTGACTATCACCCTACCTGTATTGGGGATATTTTCCCCTACCCCCTCTTTCAGACCAGTGAATTTTCGTAAAATATGCCTAAAGTCTGGGTCCCCGTGCATGTTCTGTGCAAATGGACGCCCCATAAATCGCATGCACATACTTAGAGAATCTACCCAGGATCATAATGAGCAGTGCACAAATATGTGCCATCCAGCTACTTTTTTCGCTATTTGTGAACAAAGATAACCCCTGCAAAGTCGACAGTGAAGAGCGTCACCGGCTATGACTGGCGAGCGATCCGGTATCCTTGTATAATCCCGGTTTTTACCAGTCTAAAAATAGAAAATAAGTATTTTTCACATGTTTGAGGCATAATTGATCCGATTTGGGGAAAGATGTCGGCAAATTACTGAAAGAGGATAATTTACAGCCCAATTTCATGCCCTACCCCTTAATATTGAAATTTTTGGCCCACCTCAAAAGTACGAAACTGTGAATGGAACCTTAAAGAAATACTTTTTGCACTAGTTTCTGGCAATTTTCGTCTAAAACTATTCTTTAACATAATTCTAATTAAATTCAGGCAAAGAAAGTGGATTTGCATTAAAACTGGCCTTTCAGGAGGAGTCAGAACGAGTCATATGGTTTCGAGGCATTTTTAGGTCAATTTTTGAGGAATAGAGCCCCAACTAACCGCATCCAGCTTTACTCACTCTGTGGTCGTGCGAGTGACCAACAAATCACGAAACAGTTATGTCCATACATTGGGCCACCTGATCAAAGGCAACTGAGACCTTGAAATGGAAATTTAAAAAAATCGGTTATTGCTTTAAGGTAGCAATCCACAGTTTTTAGAGCATTTTTCAGTTAATTTAGCTAGATCCGCCAAAATTGATAATAGCTCTGTCCAATCTGGTGAACAATCCGATTTCTCCCATAAAATCATTAAATCAAATGTCTAACAACAAAATAACATCATTTAAATCGCCTAGCACTGACTATCACCCTACCTGTATTGGGGATATTTTCCCCTACCCCCTCTTTCAGACCAGTGAATTTTCGTAAAATATGCCTAAAGTCTGGGTCCCCGTGCATGTTCTGTGCAAATGGACGCCCCATAAATCGCATGCACATACTTAGAGAATCTACCCAGGATCATAATGAGCAGTGCACAAATATGTGCCATCCAGCTACTTTTTTCGCTATTTGTGAACAAAGATAACCCCTGCAAAGTCGACAGTGAAGAGCGTCACCGGCTATGACCGGCGAGCGATCCGGTATCCTTGTATAATCCCGGTTTTTACCAGTCTAAAAATAGAAAATAAGTATTTTTCACATGTTTGAGGCATAATTGATCCGATTTGGGGAAAGATGTCGGCAAATTACTGAAAGAGGATAATTTACAGCCCAATTTCATGCCCTACCCCTTAATATTGAAATTTTTGGCCCACCTCAAAAGTACGAAACTGTGAATGGAACCATAAAGAAATACTTTTTGCACTAGTTTCTGGCAATTTTCGTCTAAAACTATTCTTTAACATAATTCTAATTAAATTCAGGCAAAGAAAGTGGATTTGCATTAAAACTGGCCTTTCAGGAGGAGTCAGAACGAGTCATATGGTTTCGAGGCATTTTTAGGTCAATTTTTGAGGAATAGAGCCCCAACTAACCGCATCCAGCTTTACTCACTCTGTGGTCGTGCGAGTGACCAACAAATCACGAAACAGTTATGTCCATACATTGGGCCACCTGATCAAAGGCAACTGAGACCTTGAAATGGAAATTTAAAACAATCGGTTATTGCTTTAAGGTAGCAATCTACAGTTTTTAGAGCATTTTTCAGTTAATTTAGCTAGATCCGCCAAAATTGATAATAGCTCTGTCCAATCTGGTGAACAATCCGATTTCTCCCATAAAATCATTAAATCAAATGTCTAACAACAAAATAACATCATTTAAATCGCCTAGCACTGACTATCACCCTACCTGTATTGGGGATATTTTCCCCTACCCCCTCTTTCAGACCAGTGAATTTTCGTAAAATATGCCTAAAGTCTGGGTCCCCGTGCATGTTCTGTGCAAATGGACGCCCCATAAATCGCATGCACATACTTAGAGAATCTACCCAGGATCATAATGAGCAGTGCACAAATATGTGCCATCCAGCTACTTTTTTCGCTATTTGTGAACAAAGATAACCCCTGCAAAGTCGACAGTGAAGAGCGTCACCGGCTATGACTGGCGAGCGATCCGGTATCCTTGTATAATCCCGGTTTTTACCAGTCTAAAAATAGAAAATAAGTATTTTTCACATGTTTGAGGCATAATTGATCCGATTTGGGGAAAGATGTCGGCAAATTACTGAAAGAGGATAATTTACAGCCCAATTTCATGCCCTACCCCTTAATATTGAAATTTTTGGCCCACCTCAAAAGTACGAAACTGTGAATGGAACCTTATTATTTGGGCATAAATAGAATACAGTATTCACAACTTGTGGTTAAACGACCACCGACTTCTGGTCATCTTGATTGGACCATGCAATTGCAGTAGGCCATACGCGCATGCCGAGAGATCTGCCCGAGCCTTTCCTGATCTTTGACTATTCTGCTATTGATGATGGTTGACACATGATCGTACACTTAAGATAGCGATGTGAGATTGCGAGCATCTCTTGGAAAAGCTTAACTTTTGTTGAATATACATTGTGCAAAGATGATTGAGCGTATATGCGGCGTGACTATTTATGCAATGCGCTCTAGACCAGGGGTCCATAACCAACTCGCACATGCACCTGGCACATGAACACACTATGTTAATATGACCTATGTTTATCTCATCAAGATTGACACAGAGATTGGCGAAAAAGAGGACAAACAAAATTTACGAGCATGCCTCTTACAAAGATTGGCTTTTGTTCTATTGGCTACCGACCTCAGACCTTGCTGCCCTCATAGTCCAGAAGCACATGATACGGTATTTTATTTAAGATTAAACTATGGAATGTTAATTAATGTTAAAATAAATAAGACGTCGCACAGAGTCAACATTCATAAATTGTTGAAGCCCTTTTATACGCTGTTTATGGACAAGGGATGGAATGCAACTTCAGTAAGATATTACACCTGGAAATGAAGTAACCTGGACCTTACTTCAAACTACAACGGGACTTGACAACAAATGAGCATTTGGCTTGCTTTTACCCCTTAAAATATGTTATTCATTGTAAATACTTGCAAAGTTCGAAAGACCAGGTTGCCGTATTATCGTGCGTTACTTTAATTTTGACGTATTTTGTTTTAACCCGTGGTTGTTCGGGAAAAAAATCATGAGAAATTGGCTTCTTAAGTTAAAGTGTGATGTCAAAAAGCAAAATCATCCAACAGTTAGTCAAAACTTTGAAGAAAATGAGAAAAATACGAAACGTTTTTGGGCGAATGTTATTTTCGTGTATGGCCGAACTTGCAAAACAATAATCTCCTCGAATGTTTGCGAGTCCTATCGAAGCCTATGCATCAGTAGAACACTCGACAATTAGAGGTATGTATGTAGATCCGGATAGGCTAGATCGTTCGTTGGAAAGGTCTATTTAAATAATTCAAATAAAAGTTTGTAAAAACTTACCGCTAAAGTTTCCTCCAAAAATGGCGGCGAATCCGAAGGAAACTACCGCAATCATACGTGAAAATGCCGCCGATCATGCGTTACGACCTCTTTTCATGCGTTTCGAATGGACACGGTGAGATATAGACTTCTAGAATACTATATCACAGAAAAGCCATTATTATTAATGGTGTTCTAGATTTTAACCTCTAGCCCCACCCCCTGGCATGGACCCAGGGATCTGATGCCATGGAATGAAAGCCGACCCTACAGGGTGTCAATGGCCCAAGTATCAATGCTTTCTGATGAGTGGTTGTCAAGATATGGACTTCTAGAAAACTTTTAACACAAGAATTGCCATTTTTGAAGGTGTTCTAGATTTTAACCTCCAGCCCCACCCCCTGGTCTGGACCCAGGGGCCCGATGCCATGGAATGTAAGCTAACCCTACAGGGTATCTATGGTCCAAGTATGAATGCTTTCTGATGAGTGGTTGTCAAGATATGGACTTCTAGAAAACTTTAACGCAAGTGTGACGCGCACGCGCACGGGAACGCGCACGGGAACGCGCAAGGGAACGGGAACGTGGACGACCGGGGTGACTGCAATAGCTCTATGCACTTCGTGCAGTCGAGCTAAAAATATCATTTTTTTTTGGATGAAATTTTCAATTTTTACAGGTGAAAAAAAATCTCTATAAACTGCATGGACAAGTTTTCGTAATGGAGCTGTGAGGGACTCAACTGCTGAAGTGATGTCGAATCAGTCAAGCCTATCATACTTTTCCTGCCTATGGCACTTTTAAACCAGTACCTGAAAATGCCCTACTTAAAATTACCGGTACTAACTGTAAACACTATGAATGAATTATTTTGTTTGTTTGTTTGAATTGATGCTTTACGTCCCAGTCAACAGCTCAGGTCATGTCGGGACGTTGCCTCCACTTTATGGGACTTTAACCCAAAATGAGGATGTCATGACATCCAACAAGTGCTTAAACTATAACCATCCAACAAAAGCCACAAAGGCTTATATGTGTGAACGGTTTGACTTGAAACCACTTTTCCTGGGCAAGCTCAGACCTGAGCGGTTAACCAGTAATCAGATGGTCAGTCAGCAGCAAACAAGCTTTGCCTGGAGGCACCAGCAGCCCATCTATTTCTCTAGGCCCCAATGGGCGGGGGCCCATGAATGAATTATGAACCAAAAATTGCTCCCTCCAAATGATAAGGCTGAATGCACTATAATTACATTTGTACACTTATCAAGTTGGCAAACAAGCTATTACATGACAAAGGGTACACTTGATAATTTTTATATTAAGGGTGTTATAAATTAAATTGAAAGAAGTTAATTAAAAGAGGATGTAAAGAAAAGAGATACCCATAAGCTGCATCATGAACAAATGTTTTCAAACATTTTCTATTGCACATTAATACGTACCTCTACAGAAGCTGCAAGCTAGTGGTGGCACTGGAGTCTGAAAGACACAAAATCATAATTTTCATACTGCCAGCAAAATATCAGTAGAATCAATTTATCTATTGTAAACGTTTGAACTTTTAGATAATGATGAGGTTAGGTACTACTATTAGGTACAGTGTAAAGTTCGACTGTTTGGTTGTGTTCTGGGCCCAGTTGTTCAAAACTAACGACATCGTTAGTTAACGTTTCGTTAAAATTTCAAACATTAATATTACAAATACACTGTTATTTTTTGTTGAAAAAATGTGAGAATCCTTTGCACTGCAAAGGATTCTCACATTTTTTCAACAAAAAATAACTCACATTTTTTCAACAAAAAATAACAGTGTATTTGTTACTTTTGCTGATATTTGCTTAACAAATTTATGTCTTAACTATATCGTTAAGCTAACGATGCTTTCAACAACTGGGTCCTGGTTAACATCTCCATCAAAATATCCTTGGCATGATTGTACCAGCAATATAGCAAGTTAATGTGTCTTGCTCAATGACACAACTGGGCACCAAAGGGGTTGCAAACTGCTGGCCCTAACACCACACTCCCCATGTGTCCATAATGTTTAACAATATGAAAACAGTGTCATACATAGCACACATTTTTTCCAATTTGTTTCCACCAATTTGTTTCCACAGACTTCAAGCCAAACATTTTGTAACTTTCTAATTTTTTGTCTGATTTTGAAATCTATTTACCACGTTGAGTACACAATTATCAATATATTCAGGTATTAAATAAGAGCTGTCGCGGGACAGCGTAGCTCGCCTGACTTGTGCTTTGCCACTAAATCTATTAAAATCTATGACGCCGACGCCGGGGTGACTGCAATAGCTCTTCCTGTATTTTTGTACAGGGGAGCTAAAAAAAAGGCACGGTGCTGGAGAAAAAATGGCAGGGTGTTTAAGGAAAAGGAATGACACAGCAGTGACAGCACCATTGGCGAAATGATTAAGGAAACTCTATACAGAATTAACTTAGACTACGGTTCAAGTTGACCCAATACTGACCTCATCCTCAGTTCCATACACCAGGTATTCATCTGTACTGTGACATCTTATAGACTCCAGCAGAGAAAATGATAGAGTAGCATAGACAGATTCTGCAACAAACCATCATTCCTTATAAAATGAGCCGCATCGTGAGAAAACAGGATCTTTGTGTATGTGAAAACGGGATGTTCCTGTTTCGCCTACACCAGAAATGTTCACAATTCTTGTTTTGCCTACTCATTCAATATGGATGAACAACAAGATAAAAATGTTGTTTTCAAACATGGTGTAGTAAGTTTACCATAGAAAAATGAGCTATGCATTTTTATTTTATTTCATTTTTGGTTTATTTTCTGTAGTAACTGCGAAGCTGATCAGCGCCTTTGTTTTCGCTACACAGATAGTACAAGTCCTCTTCTTCTTACATCCGAAATTTCAAGCTTCTGGCCATCTTCTGTGGCTGCATAGGCCAGTTTGTGTTTGACCTGGTCCAAAACCAGGAAGACCGGTTCTCTCACGTCGCGGCTCAAATGTTGTTATGACAAGGAAATTACTCTTATTTTTTTTTTTTTTTTAATTACATTACTTTAAATAAGCAATCTCATTCGGAAGAGCCAATACATGTACTGTCTTTCTTTCTTTTTATACTTTCATACGTCTTCACAGGCATTCTGTTTATAGTTTACAACTCAAAACTGTAAGCAAACTACTGCCCTTACAACGTCCTTCAGAAAATGCCATTTTCAAAAATACCCTTTTCTGAAACACTGCAGAAAATTATGGCCAAGATATCCCTTTGCATCCCAAAAAGTCTTCAATAGATGTCAAAATGTTCTTTTACAATTCAAAATGTTCTTTTACAATTCCAGTGATGAAAAGTTTCGTGTAGATATCAAGTAGCCAGAGACTTTCTGTTATTTTATCATAATTCAATTAATTTGCGGAAAATTGAAGTCATATTTTTCATTTTTGAGATTTTCCCTGATACTGTATCTCGTCATAATAGGATATGATAATAAAACACTTTGGGGCACACTGGAAACCATTCTCTCCGCCAGGCAGCGCTTACGCACTGACGAACCGTAAATGTTATAAATACCAGGACTGATAAAAACCGGTACGCATTGAATTTTCCCGGGATTGCGTATCGCCGATTTCTTTTGCATTTAGTTTCACAATCAGGTAGTCTTGCATTGGGTTTTCTACTAATTTAATTGCACAATTACGCAAATACGCTTACTAATTAAGCTACTGATAGCAACATTATCCTATGTTTTCGTGTAGACGATTATTACTTTTCAAAATATTGGGATACCATAATCGGATTCTTGTAGAATAGTTGATAGGCTCATAAGTAAGGTAACCCTTTTTAAGCCAACTTCCTCCTTTTCTTCTTATGGTACTATACTTCTGTTTTCTCTCGTTATATGATTAACTTGTGAGGTGACAGATCTCCTTTCTTGTTTACAAAGTTCTCATCTTAGTAACTGTACATATCTTCATTGCACCAAACTTTGTCAAGTCTATCTTTAAAACTGTTTAGAGTCTGGGCAGTAACAAGATGGTAAGGTTACTTGTTCCAGTCTCTTATAACACATTGAAAAAAACTTTGGAGCCTAAAACTGGTCTCACATCTTGGTTTGATTAATTTGTAACAGTGTCCTCTGGTTCTTGATTCAGCAAATGTGAAGAACTTATCACAAGGAATATGAGCCGTGACGCGTGAAAACCGGTCTTCGGGGTTTCCGACCAGGTCCGACACAAATCGGCCTGTACAAGCTCAGAAAAGAGCTAGAAGCTTGCAATTTCGGATTTAAGTAGAAGAGGAATTGTACTATCCGAGTAGCGAAAACAAAGGCGCTGATCAGCTTCGCGGTTACCGCGAAGCTGATCTGCGCCTTTGTTTTCGCATAGGCTAAAATCCGGTTTTCTCACGATGCGGCTCATATCATCTAGTCCTTTTATGATTTTAAAACATTGAATCATATCACCTCTTCTACGCCTGTGAGCTGAGCTTGGTAGTTTCAATTTTTTAAGTCTATTCTGATAGCTCAAGTGTTTCAATCCTGGTATGAATCTTGTAAACCTTTTCTGAACAGCTTCAATACTTTCAATGTCTTTACGTAGATATGGATACCACACACTGTTGCCAGTTGACTCCTAACCATTGATTTGTAAAATCTAATGTAGGAATTCTTATCTAAGTAGTTAAATGTTCTGGTAATAAGTCTTAGCATACAGGGTTCGCGCTAGGATATATTTTTCTTTCGCCATCACTTTCGCCATTTGAGATTTTTTTTTGCCATTTTCTTGAAGTTTGAGCCAAATCTTAGCCATTTTTTCGCCAAGAGGACACATCTCACTCAGCTCCTTGCTCACTTAATCCCCCAAATATTTTGTTTGCCCTTTTTAACTTGGTCTCTCCAGTTCCCAAAAAATACATATTGCCCTTCTCACCCAAGTCCCATACATGCTACATGTACTAAGTTGTATTTCAACAGTAGATCCAGGTAATGTAATTATGAATTTCCAACTGATTTGAAGGGCAGGTGTAGACTGAGATCCCTATACATATAGTTTGGGAAAATATGTTTTATAAAGCTTGTTCTTGTATTTGTAAACAAGGGGAACAACTACTAAAATTATTAGTTTATGCTTGTACAAAATCAAGAAACAAACTTTTAAGATTAGTAGACAGTGAAATATTAAAATTCATATACTTTAATAGAAAAAAAAACCAGAGGACCAGTGGTCCTGTAAACGCTCACCTGAGACCTGAGATATATACCAATAAACTTGTTTGACTAGAATGGTATTATGTATATATCCCCAGGGCAGAGTCAGAGCAGCCTATGGAGTCAATTTCTTTTTTAAATCATAAAGATTTAGTCCATTTGCCAATTAACTGCAAGTTTTGCCCTTCAAATGACATTGTAACAATTTTCCCCATTCAAATGCGTGAACAACCTAAGTTGACCATGCCGTAAAAAGATCAAGGTCATCCCAAGGTCATGATTTATACAAACTTTGTAGAGCTTCATTGCCTGATGCTTAATGCCAAGTTTCAAAATCATAGGCCTTCTGGTTCTGGAGAAGAAGATTTTTAAAGATTTTTGCTATTTATAGCCATGGCGGCCATCTTAGTCATGTGACCTTGACCATATATACAAACTTTCATTCACTCTTCCTCAGAATGCTCCACATAAAGTTTGGCTTTGATTGGCCAAGCGGTTTCAGAGAAGAAGATGTTTGAATATCATGGTAATACACAAGTATATAGCCCCGGGACAGGGGCAGACAACCCTCTGGGTCCAAAATATTTTCATAAACATGAATATTTTGTCCATTTGCTCATTCCTAGCAAGTTTTTTGCCATTAAATGACATTTTCCTGTTTTTTTTCCATTCAAATGCATGGGCGGCCTAAGTTGACCTTGCTGTAAAAAAGGTCTAGGTCATCCCAAGGTCATGATTTATACAAACTTTGTAAAGCTTCATTGCCTGATGCTTCATGCCAAGTATCAAAATCATAGGCCTTCTGGTTTTGGAGAAGAAGAGTTTTAAAGGTTTTTGCTATTTATAGCCATGGCGGCCATCTTGGTCAAATGACCTTGACCATTTACATAAACTTTCATTCACTCTTCCTCAGAATGCTCCACATAAAGTTTGGCTTTGATTGGCCAAGCGATTTCAGAGAAGAAGATGTTTGAATATTATGGTCATGCACATGTATATAGCCCCGGAACAGGGGCAGACAACCCTCTGGGCCCAAAATATTTTCATAAACATGAATATTCTGTCCATTTGCTCATTCCTAGCAAGTTTTTGCCATTAAATGACATTTTCCAATTTTTTCCCATTCAAATGCATGGGCGGCCTACGTTGACCTTGCCGTAAAAAAGGTCAAGGTCATTGCATGGTCATGATTTATACAAACTTTGTAGAGCTTCATTGCCTGATGCTTCATGCCAAGTTTCAAAATCATAGGCCTTCTGGTTCTGGAGAAGAAGATTTTTAAAGGTTTTGGCTATTTATAGCCATGGCGGCCATCTTGGTCATGTGACCTGGACCATTTATACAAACTTTCGTTCCCCCTTCCTAAGGATGCTCCACACGAAGTTTGGCTTTGATTGGCCAAGTGGTTTCAGAGGAGAAGATCTTTGAAATTGTGAACGACGGACGACGGACGACGGACGACGACGGACGACGACGGACGCCGGAGCATGGGTATACTATAAGCTCACCTGTGAGCCTTCGGCTCAGGTGAGCTAATAAATGACACTCTACAAAATCAAGAGTTAAAGCTATAAAATAAATGCATGGGTAAAGTTGAGTTGCTGATTCTAAAAAGAATCTGTTTCATTTTTAAATGGTATATATTGACATTTCCCCCTCGTCTGCACTCAAACATTATTTCAACACTAACACGCTGGTGACAGTCTTCTCCTAAAATACCTCCTTCCGGTTGAGCCTTCGGGTGCTCCCGGAACAACAAACCCACTAAAAAACAACCTCCTATAGTACTGGTCTCGCCCAGGAAAAAAAAAAAAAAAAAAAAAAAAAAGTCTACATCGTTACCGGACAACGTGCGCCAAGCGTGTTATACACAAGGTCAGAAATGACACCTGTCAAATGAATGCTTTAGCAACACACTGCAACACTTGAATAAACACCGCTAAAGAATAGGATTATCTCTATTGTAGGTGCGAATATACAGGTAATCAAATGATGGTTTTCAGTGGAAAACAATGGCTTTTTGGCTGGACAAAGTGGCTCTATATATTCGCCATTTATTTTCGCCAAAGTCAAATTTTAGGAGCCAAAAAATAAAAATCTTCGCAAATGGCGACGATGGCGACCGCTAGCGCGAACCCTGGCATACTATTTGCTTTCTGATCTTTGGTATAGATGTGTTTGGTAAATTTCAGGTCATCTTGGAATATTATTCCTAAGTCTTTTTCTTCAGATACAGCTTTTAAAGTTTGTGAATTTATTTCTTCCATAGTGTATTACCCCACATTTGTCAACATGAAATTGAAGCTCCCATTGGTCAGCCCATGAGCTGCCGTCAAGAAGATCACTTTGAGCTATGACCTTCAACAGTTACATATTGCTGTCAACTAGTTAAAAAACTCTCTATCAGTGTTTGCCAAATCTTGTCGGACCGCCGGACATGACCGATAAAAAACAAACCGGGCCGATAAATAATTTCTGAACGGAGGACACTGTGTCTGACGCCATTTTTTTGTCGAAATGGCCTGAAATTTGTTCGGAGCATAACGTCCTGAAACTGACCGCTTCGGTTAGGGGTGTAACGATATACCGATATATCGGTATACTGCGGTACGGTGCTTGCGGTACGGTATACCGGTACGCCCATACAAGGATTCCAGTATATCGTAACACAGTCCGGGTTTTATACTAACACCCAAAATAATCCAAATGAGTACAACCACAGACTGTGTATTTACAATCGGTCCTGCTATCAAATTTTTACAGGTAATTAGCGTGAAACCAGTCCAATACATGTGCGTATTTGCCTCCCCTGTTGAGCTGTCAATCATGTGGTTATTTTTGGAACATACATCTATTTCGGCACTTTAAAACAACCTGACGTCGCATAAAAATTTTGCATGTTGTTTACAATAATATCAGTCATAGATGTACTACAAATGTTGTAAAATTGATTCCCATTCTAGTGTAACAAATTTAGGCTTCGATAAGAAATTGAAAATTGACTTTCCTGTTTGTACGATATATTCAATACGCATTGCGATATGCATTTCCCGTACCGCGATATATCGCAATGTGGTTTTAGTGGGCGATACTCAGACCTAGCTTCGGTTCATTTTTTCGATACTGTTTTATTTTGACTGGATTTCAATGTCACAAAATACATGCAATATAAAAATGTAAAATATTGTGAACCAGACTAGAATTGGAGCGAATATATTTAGACAACCAATGAAAAGCGAACGACCACCTGCGCACCCATTATCAATGACTTGGGTTGACAGCTCGTAGTTTTGCCGATTTAGGCAAAGATTTTCAATTTTCATGGATGAAAGAGGACTTATTCTATTAATCACAGAAAAGCTTTCTGACAATGGTTGATATTGATGCGCACAAGCATTGATATTGGTCATGACAACCACTCGTCTATCTTGATTTTAAGCTTAAAATCTGCTGATTTGCATGGCCAAAGGCAAGTGATCTGACAAGTTTCAGCTTTTGACAAAAACATTGTAAAATAAAATACAAAAACAGCTACTGAATGACCCGTTATGTGAGAACCTTTTTCGGGGCAATGCAAAACAAACAGTTTCTTAGGCCTTCCAGATGACCTAATACTCTTGTATTTCGAGATAGGAGAAATAAGCGAGAAAACAAACAAAACACCATAATTTTAACCCATTCAACTTGTACCATTTTTTTCTTTGCACCTTTTTTAATCAAGATTATAATGCTGAGTATTTGCTCATGATCTGCGACTGAAATAGGTGATTTTGCAGGAAATTCAGTACCATTTTTGTCCAATAATTTTCCAAATTCGAAAGGCCCTCACACCCATTCCCAAAATTGCGAAAAAAGTCCCTGGATGGACAGCATGTCAATAGCCCTCAGGAGCAAACAATTATACTAGAAGGCTTTGTATCATAATGCCTGTTGTATCGTTTAAACTTGTTCTTACACCTTTTCTGACATACAAAATAGGGATATGGAATGACGACGGTATTCCGATTATCGGAAAAGATGGCGTGACGTCATCAGCCAGAATCCGGGTCACTCTCACGGGTACAAATCAGTATTTGCGGCTTTATCAAAAGCCAATATACGTATGGTTTATTTGCGCAAATGACCCAAAACGTCAAAAATCTTTAAAAGTTTTAGTGTGTAATGAGGAAAGATTGTTTCCAGAATGTATATATTTTGAATTTGGAAGGAAAATATCTTGAACAGCGCAATATTTCCGTGTTTATTTATAATGAAATATTTTGATTTTTCGGAAAGCGCGGGCGGCTTTGATCTCTCGTTATTTAATATGCACACAATTTCAGGTACTTCAGTCTCAAATTACATTGGAATTTTATGACAATTTTACGCTTTAGTATTTCTGCTGTCGTCTTGTAGTATCTGGTTTTGGAGGAGACATATTTTTAAATAACATACCGCACATGCTTGGATATTTTACCGGATATTTAAAACTCCAACAACTTCAACGGCGCGGTTATTTACATTTCTATCTATTATTCTATTAAATTATCATAATTACAAAATAAAATCGGGAAAAATAAGCTGTTGTTAGATGAAAACAAATCTTGAAAAATGAAAACTGAAAATAATAAGTGAATAAATTGGAAAAAGTGATCCAATTACATGTTACACTTTCTCAGAAGCTCATTCAGTTTTCCGAGTTTAAAACAAAATTTGCCAAAATGATTTTTCAGACAGATGGCGGATGATTTCTTTTCAGTGGTTCTAATATCAAGTTACTTTAATTTTACTTAATTCAGCTTTGATTTTAATGTATATTAACAATTTAAGAAACATTTTCCCACATAAATATGTGTATTAAATCTGTGTATTTATTGACTCTGTACCTTGGTTGTACCTTGGTTGTACCCGTGAGTTCACAGGTAATTTTATTGATGACGTCATCGCCATCTTTTCCGATAAGCGGAATATTCCACTGGCAGCATAAAATTCCGGGCCGCGAAAAGGCTGTGTATAAAACCTGTAACCGAACCAAACCGAACCGAACCTACGGAAATTACCGAACATATTCGGCCGAACCTACGGAAATTATCGAACATCCGGACCGGACCTATGGCAATTATGATCTTTCGATACCGGGAATTAACTGCATTACCTGTCAAAATGACCAAAATTTTGAAGATCAAGCACCTATTTCACTATTTACAAAGGATTTTATGTAATTTTAACGCTAAGTTAAGCTAAATGATGGATCATAAAGGTTTGTTGTTTGTTTATTTATTTGTTTGTTTTATGATCTTTTATACGCGTACGTTTCTATATTATAATGGCGTTATAGTATTTTCTTTTCCTTTCCTATTGTAATGGTGCGGTTGTATTTAATACTTCAAAGATTACTTAGAGCAAAGTCTTTCTATACACAGTGAACCCCTGCTGTGATGCATGACCACCTTCACTGAATAGCTGGTGATAATCCTTCTTCATCCAATTACTGTTAATAAACGCAGGTGTCACTTTCATAATCATGTCTTTATTACGATAAAGACTGTCTTTCACGCCCTCGTCAAACATAGCTAATTATCAGGGCCCAGTTGTTCAAAACTTTGTTAACTTAATCTTATCGTTAAGACCTCAACTGGTTAAGTAAATGCTGGCTATATAAGCAAATACACTGTTATTTTTTTGTTGAAAAAAATGTGAGAAAGGATTCTCACATTTTTTCAACAAAAAATAACAGTGTATTAGTAATATTTATGTTTGAAATTTTAACGAATTGTTAACTAGCGACATTATATATTTGAACAACAGGGCCCAGATTGATAAAGCGTTTATTATTCTTTTAATTGATACCAGATGTCAATTAACTTTAACAAACAATCCAACTAATTAAATCATACCAAATTTTGATTTAAAAAAAACAAAACAAAAAAAAAAACAAAAAAAAAACAAAAACAAAAAAACAAAAAAAAAAAAAACGTCACTTTAAAGATGTAAACGAAAAATGAAAAATTCATTGAACCTGTTAACCCCCAGTTCGGCTAACAGGTTCGGCCCCAGTTCGGTTAACAGGTTCGGTCCCAGTTCGGTTAACAGGCTCGGCCCCAGTTCGGTTTACAAGTTCGGCCCCAGTTTGGCTAACAGGTTCGGCCCCAGTTCGGTTTACATGTTCGGTGCCAGTTAAGCTAACAGGTTCGGCCCCAGTTCGGTAAACATGTTCGGCCCAAGTTCGGTTAACAGGTTCGGTCCCAGTTCGGCCTCAGTTCGGCTAATAGGTTCGGTTTACACGTTCGGACCCATTTCGGCTAACCGGTTCGGTTAGCAGGTTCGGCCACAGTTCGGTAAGCAGGTTTGGCCACAGTTCGGTTAATATGTTCGGCCTAAGTTCGGCTAACTGGTTCGGTGCCAGTTTGGTTTACATGTTTGGACCCAGTTCGACTAACCTGTTCGGTTAGAAGGTTCGGCCACAGTTCGGTTAGCAGGTTCGGCCACAGTTCGGTTAGAAGGTTCGGCCACAGTTCGGTTAGCAGGTTCGGCCACAGTTCGGTTAGCAGGTTCGGCCACAGTTCGGTTAGCAGGTTCGGCCACAGTTCAGTAAGCAGGTTCGGTCACAGTTCGGTTACCAGGTTCGGTGCAAGTTCGGTTTAAGTGTTTGTCCCAAGATCGGCTAATAGGTTCGGCCCCAGTACGGCTAACAGGTTCGGCCTCAGTTCGGTTTACATGTTCGCACTCAGTTCGGTTTACATGTTCGGTTAACAGGTTCGGTCACAGTTCGGTTTATATGTTCGGACTCAGTTATCTATTTATTTTATTTTATTTTATTTTATTTCATTTATTTATTTATTTATTTATTTATTTATTTATTTATTTATTTATTTATTGCCGTATATAGCCGTATACAGTTTGAATTTCCGAGCTGTCCACGTTTTTCACATGAGAATATTACAAATAAGAAACTAGCTGCATGAAAATTTGTCTAATGACCCGGAAAATCAACTCACTTATGGTCCGTCATTCATTAATTACAGAACATATTTTGTATTTTGATTTTCTTACTTTGTGTTGATAGGTTTCGTATCAAGTACTCCTTGCGATTATACGTATAAGAATCGTTCTTCCATACCTCTACCATTTATTTTTCCAAATTAAACCGGTATTGATGCTAAATCCAAGTATCGATATTTCGGCATTTTCCGTAGGTTCGGTCCGGAACGTTCGGTAATTCCCGTAGGTTCGGCCAGGTAAGTTCGGTAATTTCCGTAGGTTCGGTTTGGTCTGGTTCGGTTACAGGTTTTATACATAACCCCGCGAAAACACATGACAGTATCTAAAAACTTTTGATTAAAACAAAATGTAACATAAGAAATGATGTCAACTGATGTCAGTCATACTATAACTATTCCAACGCCTTCCGATACGCCGATTTTCAAACCCATACAAATATTTCATGATATGTGATCGTAAAACTATTTTTCCTTCTCCCGCGATTGGCAGCTTTATGAAGTAAATCACATCCTTACATGGGGTCTGCCTAAATACAGTAAAGTAGCGCAAAGTTGCGTAAAGAGGCGTAAAGTAGCGCAAAGGGGCGCAAAGTGGCGTAAAGTGGCGTAAAGTTGGCGCAAAGTAATGTAAAATGACATTTAACCGTATTATTTATCAAACATGAGGTAAATGATACACTTTTAGTCATATATATGCATGCAATTTGCATGTAGGGGTGAGGAGGGGGCGGGGTGGGCGCAACATATAATCTGATGAACAGTTACTTATTTTGAATTATTTTCGGCAATGTTTTAAAATGCAGAAAAAAATATTTGTGATTGTGTATCATGATGGGTTTGACGGAAGGTACGGGGCATTTATTTTATGATGTTTTTTTTCTTATGTTCAAAATATTGATATGTTAGAGATACTCAGATAGGCAATGTCTCTCTTACTAAGACGTACAAAGTAAAGCGTCGCAAACGTCATGAACGTGGTGAAATGTGTCAAATATTGATTGGAAATTGTTGTCGTTTTATTTTTTGCTCTCAGAATTTTATATTAATGGAAAGAAAGACGAGTGAAATAATTTCGTGTATTGAAAATCGTTTGTGTATTAAGATCATGTCTCTTTAACTCAATAAAAGGTGTGGAAACGTGTGTCAGGTTACCGTGCGGTAATCGAATTATCAGTCACGGGTCTGTTTGTAAGGTGTTAACACAATTGTCTACTGTTGTCATTAATTAGTGATAATCATATCAGGTTTATTAAACTGAAATGTTAACTAATTTTGAATTACGGAATGTTTTACACTGGCCTTAGTAGTCCAATGGATAGCGCATCAGAATAACATGATGTCCATGAAAAGTATATATCATTTTATATAGTAAAACTGGAGGTTACAGGGTTAACATATTTTTTTATCCGAAACATAAATTGTCGGTACTCGCTAAAACCGCCTCGTCGAGGCGGCTCTAACGTGTGTCTTATATCAATGTCTTGAGCAAAAGCAAGAAAAATATCATTTTTTTCATTTGAAAATTTTCAATGAAACTTAGCATCTGTATTTTACATGGGCATGTTTTCGTGCAACATGCGCTAAACATGCGACCATGCAGTTGAGCGCTATTAACACAGTCTGTTCGTCTATTGTGCGTCCTCTCGTATATAATGGTAATGCCGGAAACGTAGCACAATCATTTTTTTTTCTTCTCCAAATGTTAATGCCGGTGTACCAGAAGACTAATGAATGTTTAGTCCAAATGCAGGTGAATGACGCTTTAGCGCAAACTAACTTTGGATGGGAAAAAAAAAGTAATTGCCCAAGGATTGAACGCATCATAATCGCACAATCGTAAAATTTGCTAAATTAATCTCGGACCCAAAATATGTTTATTAGATTCGAGAATTAATGAAATTTAACATCGCACAAACATTTTAGTTGCAAAAATCGTGCTGCACCGATCAAATAAAATTGTAACACCATGCATGTTTCCGTTTTGAGAATAAAGTATTTTTGGCGAAAAGAAATATTAAAACCTAATGGCGGTTTGCCTTTATTACGTAGGCATGTACCAGCCGGGTATCGAACCAGCAACCTCTTGATTGCAAAGATAATAATCTATCTATTAGACCACCACGGCCGGTATGAAACGTTCTAATTTCAAATTAGGAAATGTGTAATAAATGACACGCGCTATCAGAGATTGATTCAACAATAGAGCCGATAGTTTTAACACCTCACAAACAGACACATGACTGATAACTCGATTGCCGCTCGGTAACCTGACACACTTGTTCACACCTTTTATTGAGTTAAAGACGCATGATTTACAAACGATTTTCAATACACGTTATCATTTCTTCTTCTTTCTCTCCATTAACAAATATACCCCTTTAGAATTATAAGAGCAAGAAATAACAACGACCACAATTTCCAATCTATATTTGACATACATACATGTATTTCACCTTGTGTGTGACACTTTGTAGTTTGTAACAGAGACATCGCCTATCAGAGTATCTCTAACATATCAATATTATGAACATAAGAAAAGGAATACCATCATAAAATAAATGCCCCGTACCTTCCGTCATGATACACAATCACAAATTTTTTTTTTTCTGCACTTTAAAACATTGACCAAAATTAATGCAAAAATTAGTTTCTGTTCATCAGATTATATGTTGCGCCCAACCCCCTCTCCTAACCCCTACATGCGGATTGCATGCATGTATATGACTAAAAGTGTATCATTTACCTCATATTGATAAATAATACGGTTTAATGTCATCCTACATCACTTTGCGCCAACTTTACGCCACTTTGCGCCCCTTTGCGCCCCTTTACGCTTCTTTACGCCACTTTACGCTACTTTACTGTATTTAGTGACATCGCTTACATGTTCTTCCGGTGAGGTCCGTCTGATTACTAAGCTGGTCACTCGCAGGACAGGGCATTCCCGTTGGTGTTCCGTTATACAGTTTTGTATGAGTCACTGCCATTCTTGAATGTGTCTAATTATCAGCCGGGAAAGTTACATCCGCTTTTACAAATAGAACCTAATTCTGTCAGAGACATTCCAAGACTAGCGGTAAAGTTAAAACTACTGTGTGGAGTCTATCATCACGAAAATATGTTTGTGTAATGTATACCCCATTGAACCCCACTTTTATATAGCAAAACTGGGGTATGCAGGGGTATACCTATTTTTCATATTTTTGCTCCAAAACATAGATTGTGGGTACTCGTTAGAACCGCATCGCCGAGGCGGTTCTAACGAGTACCCACAATCTATTTTTTGAGCAAAAATAAGAAAAATATCAAAATTTTTCAGCTGAAAATTTTCAATTTTTAAAACTAAAAAATCTCATTTTTTCCATGGGCAAGTTTTCGTAATGATGTGCTACAGTCTACTAAACATAGTAGTAAACCACGAAATAAACCCTGGTTTGGTCCTGCCTGTCACCATACACGTAAGGCTTATAATGCAGCGAAGAGAAAATACAATCATAAACGCACGCCTAGAAATTTGCTGAATCTACAGAGTGCAAGTAAAATATATAAAAATACAATGAATAAATACATAAATAAGCACAATAAGAATAATGAGGCAAAACTTAGGAATCTTCACAAGAAACGTCCAAAGGATTATTGGAAGTTACTGAATAGCTTACAAAACAAAAACTCTAAGGATATGCCTGATACCAAAACGTTTTACGATTACTTTAAGGACTGCAATCTGCCAAATTATGACCCAGATGACATCTCGGAACTTGGCACCTATGACCAAGATAGCCAGTTAACTAATCAATATTTAAATTCGCCTATTACAGTAGCAGAAATTGAAAAATGCATATCGAGTTTAAAAAATTCTAAGTCTCCAGGAACGGATAGTATCTTGAATGAATATATTAAAAGCACTAAGCATCTATTATTACCAGTATACGTACGATTATTTAATACAATACTTAACACGGGAATTATTCCAACAGCGTGGGTTGAGGGCCTCATTATTCCTTTGTATAAAAACAAAGGCGATTCATTAAATGTTGATAACTATAGACCCATAACCTTATTAAGCTGTCTGGGTAAGCTCTTTACCGCGGTATTAAATAACCGGTTAAACACATTTTTGGAAGATCTTGATATTTTGAAAGAAAATCAGGCAGGTTTCCGACAGGCTTATTCAACCTCTGATCATATATTTGCCTTAAACAGTATAATAGAACTTTTAAGACATCAAAAGCAGAAAATATATTGTACTTTTATAGACTTTTCTAAAGCCTTCGATTCGGTTTGGCGCGTTGGACTTTGGCAAAAACTGATT
The DNA here is from genome assembly GCA_964017185.1 of Rugalucina vietnamica. Classification (NCBI taxonomy): domain Eukaryota; kingdom Metazoa; phylum Mollusca; class Bivalvia; order Lucinida; family Lucinidae; genus Rugalucina; species Rugalucina vietnamica. The sequence continues at coordinate 4,598,528 of OZ024872.1, forward strand.
AATTCCCATATTAACGGCAAATTCTTGACAGTAATAAAAAATCTTTATCATAATATTAAATCCTGTGTAACAGTGAATAATGAAAGATCTCCTTTCTTTGAAAGTTATTGCGGTGTAAGGCAAGGTGAAAACCTCTCACCCGTTTTGTTCTCCCTATTTCTAAATGATCTGGAAGTGTATCTTGAACATAAAAATAATGCTGGAATTGATATTGATGTACGAAATGATGATATTGACGCATTTGTTTATATAAAAATTTTGACTCTTCTCTATGCAGACGATACTGTCCTCATTGCTCAAGATCCTGCGTCATTACAAAAATGTTTAAACGACTTTTACGATTACTGCTTAAAATGGAAACTTAAAATAAACCATGATAAATCTAAAATAATTGTCTTTGGTTCGAGCAAGCATATCGATACAGGGTTTAATCTCGGACCAAACTCTCTAGAAATTATTGACCATTATAAGTACCTGGGAGTATATTTCTCGAAAAGTGGAAGTTTCTTATACGCTAGAAAACATATAGCTGCACAGGCTCGCAAAGCGATGCATTTATTATACATGCGAATCAACAACCTGCATATGCCATTGGATTTACAACTCAAACTGTTCGACAACACAGTCCTTCCGATCTTAACATATGGTAGCGAAATCTTCGGTTATGAAAATCTTCAAATTCTAGAACGCATCCATAACGATTTCTTGCGTAAAATTACAAAAACAAAGAAAAGTACACCCCTTTATATGTTATATGCCGAATTGGGTCGCTACCCAATCGAAATAACTATCAAATGTCGTATGATAAACTTTTGGAATAGAATCATTACTGGTAAACAATCAAAAATAGCTCATGTTCTATATTGTGCTCTAAGAGCAACGCCGAATTTTGAATCTAAATGGTTAAAATGCATTAAAGAAATTCTTTGTGACGCTGGGCGACCGGACTTGTGGGATAAGCAGAATGATATTTGCTCAAAAAACATAAGCAAAATAATCAAACCCCGTTTAATAGACCAATACAAACAATCTTGGCACTCAAGTCTACAAGAGTCCTCAAAAGGTAGAAACTATGCATTGTTTAAGGATAGAATCGAATTGGAAACATATTTTCTCAAACTGCAGCCAAAGCACTATATACCTATTGTAAATTTCAGAACAGGCAACCACTACTTTCCGGTTGAAGTAGCTCGTTGGGATAGAGACGCCCCGCCGTCGAAACGAAAGTGTCGACTGTGCGAGAATAACGACGTAGGTGATGAATATCACTATCTTTTGACGTGCAGCTTTTTTGCAGATCTTAGACGACAGTACATACAAACATATTACTTTACAAGGCCAAATATCTTGAAATATAAAGAACTTTTATCCATAACATCACCGCGAAAATTGGTAAAATTAAGCTCATTTATACGTATTCTGATAAACCACTTCTCTAGACGCCCATCTTAATAAATTAAAAACGTGGACAGACGGACGACAGACGGACACCTGTACTTGCCTATCAAATAAGCTCACCTTTGAGCCTTCGGCTCTGGCGAACTAACAAATAAACAAACAAGTAAATAAATAACGCGTGCAAGATACATTACTTACCATCTAAGTAATAAGCATCGAAACAGAATAATTAAAAACGAAATATCCTTTCAGAATCTGAGACATAAGGCTCTATTTCACTGCTCATCGTTTGATCTATTCAATTGATACTGATCGAATTTTATGCAACACGTGCAAATACGTCATGAACAAATCTCACTGTAATTAACCTAATTTGTAAAAGCGTGACTGAGTTGACGGTGTCATGATTCAATACACAGGTGTAAAAAATATTTAAGACGCGGTATACAAAAATGTGTCTTACTCCTTATGTATCTGAGATTAAACTGGGCTCATTAGTGACATGCAGTATAATGCTTTGCTCATTAATCCATATCTTCTGGTCTAGTTATTTATACATGTATGATGACTGTTATATGCCAAACAATTGACGTTAACATTGGGAAAACTTGTCCATGAGTATACCCCATCATATCCCTCTTTCGTATAGTGAAAGTGGTACATGTATAATCTTGATTTTTTCTTATATTTGCTCCGAAACTTGGATTGTGGTTACGCTCCAGGGCCGCCTCGGTGAGGCGGTTCTAATGTGTACCCGCTGTGTGTGTTTTGGGCTAGCATATTAAAGATATATTTCTTTTTTTGGTGAAATCTTCATTCTTTTACAGCTGAAAACATTCTATTTATTGCATGGGCAGGTTTTCTTAGTGTTGGTGACTTACGAACGTTACATAAATCAAATTGGAATTCTCATAAGTATTGCAAGAGTAGCTTCCCTTAATTATAGGCAATGAAATTGAATGAATGTTGGTAATAAGCTTTCCCCATTGCTTTGTTTTGTCACTACGTCTTTCATTTGCATATTTTGTTTCTGTTATGCTCGTATGTTACATATGTAACCTTGAGTTAAATAAAGTTGAGTTGAGTTGAGTTGAGTTGAGTACTAGAGCCAGTTTCAATCAAAACGATATAGATCCAACTTGTCAAGTGTGCAGCTCTTCTCCAGAGACTTTACTTCATTTCATTCTTGAATGCCCAATATTAGAAACTATCAGAAATCCTATAATAAGTGACATTACTTTTGAATATGCAAAGTTAAACTTCACGACAAATAGTTTCGAGGACTTATCTGCAGACAAACAGTTACAAATCATAATGGACTGTACAGTGTTATTTGACACAGTGAACCAAAATAAGAAGAGAGTAAAGACCTTTGAAAAGTTGCAACAATTAGAATACCAGACAAGACGTTTGTTACATAACTTGCACTGTGCTAGATATAGAATGGTCAAGGAAATCCCATCCAGACGGAGATAGGTCCACTTGGTTTTACAGAGTAAATTTGTAGTCTTTGTAAATATTAAACATGGTGAAGGGTTGATGTTCATTTCTGCTACCTACTACCTACGTGGAGGAATCTACGGTTGTCCTATGCAGGACGTGAAGATAAGAAGATGAAGATAAAGATATACCTCACAAGGTTTATGGTCAACTCGTACTTTTACCAACTCGTCCCTAGTCAACTCGTATTTTTTAATTGGTCAACTCATACTGTCGTAAACTCGTACCTTAAGTCAACTCGTACCTTTTTTGGTCAACTCGTACTAATGTAATAAACATATATTATTATATATATTTTATGATTATTTATTTGACAAATATGATTTCGTATGATTTTACCTTTTTCTTGAAAACAAAAAATGAGGTAATAGCAAGCACTACTTGTACACGCATGACGTATTTATTAAATAGTTAATTAAATCACTGACCGAGTGAGCAGAATTTATCTGAGTCTCATAATCATGTTTAGTCGAATTACAGACAACTCGCCCCAAAGACAACTCGCCCCAAGACAACTCGCCTCACATAAAACTCGCCCCAAGACAACTCGCCCCACTTTCAGAAGACAACTCGCCCCACTTTAATAGACAACTCGCCCCACATTAAAAGACAACTCGCCCACTATCTTAGACCACCCCCCCCCCCCCCCCATGGAATTTGCTCCACATCATTACAGAACTTTCCAAACTAACGTTTTTGCTGCCTAAATAAGTCTTTGATTTCTTTATGAAATTAAAATTCCACAAGAAAAACTCGACTCATCACGTTAGCCTATGACAGGGTTTATTATTTTAATAAAATGCTGTTTATATACACACATACATGTAAGTTGCTGTACGTATATTTACAGCATACCTTTTCATAGTTTCCAGCCGGTGCCAATGCACGTGCAAGACAGACCGAACTCGGGTGTGAATATTTAAGATATAAACTTACTTTTGCTTCTGTTTGCTGATGATATGGTGGTACTAGGTGAGACACCAGAAGATGCTTATTGTTTTTCTGAAATCTTAGTCGGCTTGTTTTGTATTAATTACGAAAATTTGCCCATGCCATAAACAGGGGACATTTTCAGTAGTAAATTGAGAAAATTTCAGTCAAGGCTTGTTGGTTTGTTATGATGTTTAAAGTCCCAGTCAACAATTTTTTTAGTCATGTCGGGACGGAGAAAATGTCAGTTTTTGGTTATTTTTATTCAATACATTGAACAATCGTTGTTTAAGATTTTAACTTCAACTTAGCTATTTTAACCTTTCATCTTTTATCCGTCTTCCTGAATGCTTTTAACCTGTCTCTTCATTAATTTTCAGTCTTTTTCTTTTTCGACAGCGCATCTGCCTAGAATGTCCGTGAGGGCGTATGGCAGTATACGAAGATAGAAGATAGATAGATAGATGAAAAAAGATGGAAATATGTATACCCACGTAAACACCAGTTTTACTATATAAAATTGGGAAGGAGTTGAGCTCAGTTGACATATAGACCGAGAGGGACCAGGGATAAGGAGGAGGAGTAGGAAGGACGGTCTAATAATATGGAGCAAATTCCAAGGGGGTCTCAGACAGTGGGCGAGTTGTCTTTTAAAGTGGGGCGAGTTGTCTATTAAAGTGGAGCGAGTTGTCTTCTAAAGTGGGGCGAGTTGTCTTCTGAAAGTGGGGCGAGTTGTCTTGGGGCGAGTTTTATGTGGGGCGAGTTGTCTTGGGGCGAGTTGTCTTTGGGGCGAGTTGTCCTGATTCCGTTTAGTCATGCATTACGTAAATCATCAGCTGAGTGAGCAGATTTTATTACATAATAGTAACGGATAACTGAATAAATCTTCATTCTTTTACCTTTACCTGCATAGGATTGACAGCGTCTTTTAAATTATTTTAAAATATGATTTTATAAATTTTATGATTTTATAAATTTTAACTTTCGTAAAATGGGTAATAAGAGAAAAGCTGAAAACTGCATTTCATGCAACAAGACGGTGACGGGTCGACAGCATGCCATCCAGTGTGATTCCTGTGGCAAGTGGCAACACAGAAAATGCGACACAGGTAAGTAAATTTACTTAGCATCTACCAACAAAAAATATCTAAACCTATGTTTGAAACACTGGAAAAAAAAAAAACAGATATAAACTGATAAAGAGTCTGATAAGGGAGACGTAATTATTTATTGGATTCTATCTAGTTAAAACAGTAGCCCCCCGACACAACACTGAACAACATTGTCCGACACAAATATGCATGTACAGTCACACAAGGTTCAACCAAAGTAGAGCGCACAACTGATTTGCACCTTTGTTTTCGCATAAATTGCAAATTGTCGGTTTTCTGATGCCGCAGCTCAATAGATTATTATGACGTTTCGTAAAATTTCAGGCTGGCACCATAGGATTAACGCCCAGGCGGGGCGGTCTGACATGGGGTTTTATCTCCTGACAAAGATCTGTCGTACACAATATTCCAAGATCCACGGCCGATTATTTCAATTATGGGATAAATATGAAGACAAAGACATCACTACCAGTGCTCTTCTGAGAAATATAGGGGCCATTACAGGACTAGGACCGGTTACTCAGTCCAGCTCCGTCTACCATGACTAGTTAAAACTCAAACCAGCATGCTCATCATTGTGTTAAGAAAATTCTTTTCAATAGGCAACGGTAGTCACGGTGATGAATTTAGTATTGCCACATTTTCCGAGTGTATTTGTTTTCTAGTACCCTTCTGTTTTTAATAGATTGATCATACAATTGCTGTCATATTTTAATTTGTAAATATATTTCTCAGCTATGCACTTTATCATCTTTTAAATGCTGTATACAATCTTGCACGAACTATATTTTATCGTATAAGTAAGTAATAAACCAATTTTGTTATACTTTAAAAACTAACGTTTAATGTTTGTAAACCGTTTTAGCTAGATACATGTATATCAATAATTGTCATTTTAAAGTTGTACCCTCAAATTATTATAGCAAATACATGTATTTATCATTTATAACTGTTGTAAATTAGCTTGTGTTAGCATTAAATATTTTTATTCAGAATTATGATTTTTTATATTTAAGAAAACATACTTTTAATGTTTGCAAAACCGTTTAAGAATGTTCGCTGCTAACATTTGTCATTTCGGAACTGCCGGTTTTTCTTTTGTTGAATATCTCGTAAACGGTTGCAGATATTTTCCTAATATTTTATATTTGGATACATATTGATGATATGCATTGAATGAGCAGTGAAAATTGTCAATCTAAGAAACTTCATTTTTTCACCCCATTTTCTGCAACATTTCAGAAAATTTTATTTGTCAGTAAAATTTAGGGGGTAGAGTAGATTAAACTTGAATATTACAAATCTTCAAATTTATTGCACTTGTTCGATGTTTATTTTAGCTGCAGTATATGTGTACATGGTCTTCTAAGTTAGTCTTTGGGTCTTTGGTGTGCTGGTTATAAAATTTTAGGTGGTTTTATGAAATGGGCTTTAAGAAACAAAACAGCCGAAAAAAGGCTGAAAATGGCGATTTTCAAGTTGTTGGTTCTCTCTTATATGCACACTACCCTATATATTTCTTTCTTTTATTCGAACAATATTACCAAGTTCTATGTTGTGTGAAAATACAAGAAAAAGTTTGAATCAACAAATATGGGTTTGACACATTTCAAAATATTGCTATTTTCCGACTTTTCAAGTATGGGGGTAGGGTTGGAAAAGGAATCTTAAAATTTTGTAATCCACTTCAAGTTGCAAATGTTTCTTTGCTTTTGGTCCAAAATAGTCTGCGATACGTAAATACTATGACTTTTGAAAGCATTCTAAGTATATGTTTGTTCAAGACAGGTATGTTTCAAAGAATTAAAAAATAAATTAATTTTACTAAATTTAAAACATGGTGCTCAGAGGTCTCATTCAGAGGCATGTAGCTTGAAAAAATGCACACTACCCTATATTTATTTTGTCATCAAATGTCTTGTGTTGTATTTTGGAATCAAAAAAGAGGGGTTAGAAAAAAAGTTTGAATACTTTTTCATTGGCAGCGAACATCCTTAAGCTAGAAATAAATTCATTTTAAAATTGTGCCCTCCAAATTGTTGTAAAATAAGATTACTTATGGTTACTTGTATTACTCATTTATGTGTGTTTGATATTTTATTATTTTTATTGAACTGAACAACAGTACTTATCAAATATTACTTATAAAGCTATTTTGTACATATTAGAAAATTGCTTTCGATGCTTGTTACCAACTTTGCAAGAATAAAATAGATTAATAAATTTTAAATTGATTTTATGACTGATAATCATATTGAAACCCCGACAAAGACTCACTTAAATTCTCCATAATTGGACACAATTATCTATTATAATCAACCTCATGATAACAAAGGCGAACGTACGACTTGACCAATTATAAAGTACGAGTTGACTAAGTTAAAAAGTACGAGTTGACTAAGGTAAAACGCGGTACGAGTTTTTTTAGTACGAGTTGACCACAGTACGAGAAAAAAAAGTACGAGTTGACCAACACCCCCTCACAACACCGACGGGATTGACTTGCATTATAGACAAAGACATAGACATAGACAAAGAAATTTTATTTTGCGTCGAATATGTTAAACAGTACAATATAAGCCCAGTAAGGCTTTTATTTCGACAAATGTAAAGCTAATTAAAAGTAACTGAATATATCACAGCACATCTCGGTTCGGTTCGGTTCGGCGACACGAACACAGAATTTTGAAAGAGAAGTTTTTTTCTATTATTTTTCGAATTTCCCATTGTTTTTGTTTGTAAAACTTCCCGACTTTAGGTCAAGAAGTTTGGGACCTGCAATTTCTCATTGTTGGTCGCTGTTTTCCCCCAAATTAAGAGTCTAAGCATCGATTTTCTTAGTCGTGCAATTCGCGCCAAAAACGATTCGTACTTTACTTGAAAATTTCTTTTCTTGAAACTTTTTGGTTTGAGAGCTGACAAGCTTTTGGACCAGAATTTGTTCAAGCTTCATTGACAGTGACATTGAACGGCTCTAGCAGGGCTGCAACGATCTGTCATAAAATTTAAAGAATCTGAATAGTTTTTCTGGTTTGACCTTCCCTTACCCACTTTTTTCATATAGTGATTGAAGGTCTTTTTGTTTAATCATTTGAATTGGAACTAATGGCTTCAGGTTTTGTTGGTCCAACTGTGGGGCGGTTGACTTGTCGGGGTGGAAAAGAGCTGGTATGTTGTTTCCATACACCGAAGTCTTGTCCGCTGCTCCTCAGGTTGGCTTTGTTGTTGGTTTTCGGGCTCTGTGTTTGGAAGTGGACAACATCAGGAGATAATTTAGATGCGAACCAGGACTGTAGTATAGGATTTGGTAAATCAGTTGGTGGAATTGCTCAGAGCTTGGCTGTCACAAGGAAAATTGGTAACCGAAGAGGCTCCGAAGGATTACGCAGTTTCAATCCTTCAAAGGGAACAAACTTGTTGATTCTTATTATTTTGGCTGGAGATATAGAAATGAACCCAGGCCCAGGTTCCAGTGCCGCACGTGCAAGAAGTATTGTAAGGCGGCCGAGAAAGCAGTTAAATGTGAAGATTGCGAGAAACGCTTCCATGCGTCTTGCGTAAATCTTGGTCCTGTTGAGTTACAAAAGATTGAGTCGGGTAATGATTCTTGGTATTGTTCAAACTGCAAAGCTGAGTGCAGCATATGCAGTGGTGCTGTTTTGAATTCCCATAAGGCTATCCAGTGTGACAAATGTGAAATGTGTGTGCACAATAACTGTTCTTTAATGTCAGACTCAGAGTATGAAACGATGCAAAACTCAAACTGTACATGGATTTGCCCAAAATTTGACTTTTTCAATTTCTCAGACTCTTTTTTCAATGAACAGTTTAACTTGGAAAGTGAAAATAGGTTTGACCTACTTGCAAGAGGTCATGAAACCAAGTCCACTGAAACCTTGAATAGCAAAAACAGTTTTATTAGTGGTCTGAAATTTTCCAGTATCAACATAAACAGTATAAGAGGAAAAAACTTGAGTTGTTAGCCTTCATTGATTTTCATCAGTCTCAGATTTTGGCGATCCAGGAAACAAAAATTGACAATTCCATATTAACGTCTGAATTATTTCCGGAATCTTTTCCATACAGCGTGTACAGAAAGGATAGAACCTTAAATGGTGGTGGTGTTATGCTTCTTGTACACAAGGACATCCCACACATGCACCTCACAGAATTGGACAATGACTCAGAGTCAGTTTGGGTCAAACTTTTTGTAAATAAGAAAACTCACTTTGTGGCTAGCTGGTATCGACCACCTGTCGATGGTCATTTACCAGTATCGGACAATGGAAATGACTTATTGAATTCCCTGGAAAAGTTTGACAATTTATTTAGAGAACAGCTTGACAAATTTAACTTTAGAGATATTGTATGGCCGGACAGACTCAGCAAATCTGGGTCATCATTGAGTCAGATGGAGGGTCAGATTTTGATAGATATCATGAATGACCATGGTTTGGAACAATTAGTCAATTTCCCCACCAGAGAAAGAAATACTTTGGACTTAATTTATACCTCTCTTCCTGGTCAGTGTGTAGACATTCATTCCCCGGATAAGCTCAGTGATCAGATAAAGAAACCTAGGAGAAAAGAGTATCGTTATCAGAAAGGTGATTATGAATCTATGAGAGCAGAAACACTTAAATTTGCAAAGGAAAGATACTTCAACGAGTACTCAGATACTCGGTCGGTCCAGGAAAATTTCAATCTCATTACATCGTTTATTCAGGAATCAGCAGATAAACATATCCCCTCAAAAACTAGTCGCTCAGTTTCCTCTGTCCCTTGGATAACACCTGAAATAAGAAGGAAGATTCGCAGAAAAAATGCAACTCATGCGAAAAAGTACAAGTAGGCAAAGATCAGGAAAAGGCGCAATCAGAAAAAGATTCCCACTCCAAAAACCGAGGTGGGAAAAAACCAAACTAACAATCAGGTACTTATACCATGAAACATATCATAAGCCGAATGAGCAGCTATTTTCCCAATAGGTGGCCACTCAGTTTCCTTGAACTCAGCTAAAAATACTGGTAGTGCAAAATTTAGATCTAAATTTGAATCTTTACGGAAAGAGATCAAAGCTGATATCAGGAAGCAGCATGATCTTTATGTGAACAACTTGGTAGGAGATGTTAAGGCTAATCCTAGAGATTTTTACAGGTACATAAACAGTCAGAAAAAAGATACCCAAGGTATTTCCCCGTTGAAAAAGAGAAATGGAAGTGGAATAGCTCAATCCGAACTGAGAAGGCGGAAGAATTTAATGGTCAGTTCTCGGATGTTTTCACTAAAAGTGAATACAAACAGGTCCCTCTTATGGATAGATCTGCCCCATTCATGCATGTTTTTGTGGTCACAAAGGAAGGGGTGACCAAACTTCTCAAAGGTCTAAACCCGTCTAAAGCCTTAGGGCCTGATGAGCTTCATCCTAGAGTCCTAAAGGAACTGGCTGTGGAATTAGGGCCGGCATTCGCCCATCTCTTCCAGCAGTCAATTGATACAGGTGAAATTCCTAAAGAATGGTCCCTTGCTAATATTTGCCCCCTGTGTAAGAAGGGCGACAGGTCACTTGCCCGCAATTACCGCCCTGTTTCTTTGACATGCATTCCTTGTAAGCTTCTTGAACATATTGTATGCTCTAATATTATGGCCCATCTTGATGAACATGAACTCCTGTCGGACAGGCAACACGCATTTAGGAAATGGCATAGCTGTGAAACTCAGTTGACTACAATGATAAATGACTGGGCCAAAATTTTAGACAGAAAAGGCCAGGTCGACACTTTTATACTCGATTTTGAAAAGGCTTTCGATACTCCTCCCCATGAACTCCTTAAAAGCAAACTGTTCAGCTATGGAATAGGTGGAACAACACTGAATTGGATAAATGCTTTCCTTTGTTTCAGACAACAAAGGGTAGTGGTTAATGGTATTAAATCGGATTGGGCTCCAGTTGTGTCGGGTGTCCCTCAGGGCACCGTTCTAGGCCCATTGCTGTTTTCCTTGTATATAAATGACATCTCAGCAGACATCGAGTCTGAAATAAGACTCTTTGCTGATGATTGTGTTTGCTATCGTGAAATCAAGAATGAAGAGGATACATTGAAACTTCAAAGAGACATTGATCGCTTAGGCAGTTGGGCTAGAAAATGGGGAATGAGATTTCAACCCGTCAAATGCAACATGATGCAGCTGACAAATAAACGGTCTAGTAAGATACAGGCTAACTACACCCTTGAGGGCACTTTACTGGAAAACGTTGAAAGCATAAAATACCTGGGTGTAACTGTCACAAATGATTTGAAATGGAATACCCATATTTCCAATGTTTGTACAAAGGCTAACAGAACTCTCGGATTCTAGAGGAGAAATTTGTATTCTTGTCCCCCAGATGTGAAAGAAGCAGCTTATAAAGGATTGGTGCGGCCGGTCTTGGAATATGGAAGCTCAGTTTGGGACCCTCACACTCATGGCCTCCAGGAAGAACTGGAAAAGGTCCAAAATCGTGCGGCAAGGTTTGTGACGGGAAATTATGTTTTTGAAACTGGGAGCATGACTGGCATTTTAGATCAACTGAAATGGGAATCTCTTAAGAAAAGGAGGAAGGATAGTAGACTTATATTGCTATACAAAGGTCTAAAGGGTAAAGCCAGAATACCCACAGATGACCTTATCCCAAAGAATATGCGTTGTAGAAATCAACACTCTTTGGCTTTTCAGATACCTTCAGCTAGCAAAGAAGCGTACAAAAGTAGTTTCTTTCCAAAGACTATCAGGGACTGGAATGACCTCCCTGATTCACTTGTCTCCTCTGTTGAAATGTCTGATGACTGTGTGTCCAAGTTCGCTTCACTCGTACGTTCAAGGGACTAATTTGTCCCCCATCCGAACCCCCTGGTGAAATAATGTCATTTGGCGTGTCACCAGTAAACTATTCAGATTCAGATGCACAAGTATAAACACAATTATTTACAAGCTGAATCACAGATAATATGAGGTACATATATATCACGGCAAGCAAATTGTTGTAAATTAGATAACAATAGCACACATAGTTATTTAAAAAGTATATAGAGACAAAGATACATGGATCCAAATGGTTACCTTTGCTCGAAAACGAAAACTTAAAAAAATGAGCACCGGACAGAAATTAAATTTGTGATCAGCAAGGGGACCACAAAGGGTGGGCTCCCACAGTAGCTCCTTACCGACAAGGACCAAAGAGGGGAGGATGGGAGATATCTACAAAAATTTAAACAAAGGAAAACTGTGGGACAAAGCATCTCAGGTCTCAGCAACCTGTAAAATAAGAAAATGATACATAAAAGTTAGGGTTTTATAAGACATAACTGAATGAAAATGGAACGAACGTAACACAAATGAAAGTGAACAAAACACAATAAAACTGAACAAAAATTTAAGATTAAGACATCAGGCAGAACAAGAAGGACACTTACAGCTGAGCCCGTCCCAGGCCCGGAGCAACCTCCTGAAATGAGGATAACATTCTGCCAATCTCAGCTCATTCGGGAGGTTGTTCCAGATCGGGGCCGCCTCATACCGGAAGCTCCTTTAGCCGTACATGGTACTGTTAACACGAGGAATCTGTGCCTGCTTCTCAGATCTGAAATCATAGGAAGAGGACTTAAGACTTATCAAGTCATGCAAATAGGATGGAGCCAAGTTGTCGACAATTTTAAAAAACATCCCAAGCCATAAGTTTCATTCTGCTGATATGCAGGGGTAATACTCCATTCTGTTGTTGAAGATCCGGTAGAGGCGACTCAAAATCATCACAGAAGAATCTGAGGGCACTCTCCTGAATCTTCTCCATCTTATTTACACTTCACTGATTGCAAAAATGCCACACTATTCGGCAAGTATTAAAATTTGACATTATAAAAGATTTATAAATCATTAATTTGCATTGTTTAGTTAAGAACTTTCCTATACGCTTAAAACAGCTAGCTGCTGAGATGCTTTAGTACAAATATGAGATATATATGGTCCTTAAAATTCAGTCGAACATCTAAAGTGACACCTAGCAGAGAAACCTTGTCCTCACATGTAATCTTAGTGTTACCAAGCTGAAATGATGGAATATCATCAAAAGTTCTTTTTCCAACACAAATAGCCTGAAACTTATCAGGATTTGCTTTCACGAGATTATTTTCAAACCACTGAATCAATGAGAGACTTTCCTTAACTAACACTTGATGCAGAATTTCTATTTCTTATGTGAATATAAGCAACGGTATTAGCATCTGCATAGTTATATAGAGAACATTTTTCAACTATATAAAATATGTCGTTTATGAACACATTAAAAAGTAAAGGGAGTAATATAGAACCCTGAGGTACCCCCTTAGTGAGGTTTTCCCAATCACTAGTATTTGATCCCATTCTAATCTGCTGATTCCTGTCACTTAAATAACTTTCAATAAGTTTCACTGCATCTGGAGACACTCCATATGTTTGAAAGGGTACAAGTAGGCAAAGTTCAGGAAAAGGCGCAATCAGAAAAAGATTCCCATTCCAAAAAACCGAGATGGGAAAAAACAAACTAACATTCAGGTACTTATACCATTAAAACATATCGTAAGCCGAATGAGCAGCTATTTTCCCAATAGGTGGCCACTCAGTTAACTAAACTTAACTAAAAATATGAAAACATACATAAGGCATCAACAGCACAAAATTTTAAACACCAAGACATAAAACAAAAAGAACCCTCACAGAAGTATCGCCTTGGAACGTTCAGTAACACAAAGTTACTGACGGGCTTAAACCGGTTTTACATGGCCATAACCTCACCCTCAGCTTCCGCAGTGGTTCATAACATTTAGTTAGTTCTTCTGTCCTCGTGGTGAATCACTAACTAGTCAATGAATCATCAAGAACAAACAAATAAATCACGATAAACAACCTGATGAATCAAAAACCAGGACTCACAGATTGAGTAAGCTGCCCGACGATGGAGATCCCTGGGCGCCGAATAACCTACTAACTCCGGAGCAAAAGAAAAACACCAGTTGGACCCCGGTGGGCCAAGCAACAGACAAGAAGTTCCGGTCCCAACCAACTAAAATGAATAGCTTTAAGTCGGGGCCATCATACAGTCTGACGCCCGACCCACCGGCGTGCAATTAAAGAAGGCAGCATAGTTATCAACCATGCTTGGGTTAAAAACTAAGCATGCAGACTGCCGCATAACATTCAAGTTATAACCTATACGTCTGAAGTTTTGCCAACAGTAAGTTATGAGGAAGACAGTCAAATGCCTTGGACAAATCCATGAGTATTGCAGCAACTCTTTCAAAGATTTTTGAAGTAGTGGACAGTATGCTAACAGGTCGATACATATAATTTTCTTTATTTAAAGAATCTTTCTTTTTATACAATGGTATGACTTGTGCATTCTTAAAAAGTACAAGTAGGCAACGATCAGGAAAAGACGCAATCAGAAAAAAGATTCCCACTCCAAAAACCGAGGCGGGAAAAAACAAACTAACGATAAGGTACTAAGGTTCTTAAGCCTACTGGAAAAAATACCCTTAGCAAATGACAAATTTATAAGGCTGGACACAGCATGTCTGAGATTTGGGGCACATGTCTTTAAAAGTTCTGCTGACATATTGTCTACACCAGTGGACTTTTTGACATTTAACTGCATTGAGACCTTGGTCGAAAATGAAAAATCAGAGAGGACAGCAAATAAATTCAGCAGGCTTTACTGGACCTATCCATTGAACAGGAATTAAGTCAAATCCATGAACAACCAACGCGACAGGACAATATATTGGACTTGGTCTTTACAAATAATCCTTCTCTTGTTAAAAGTTCAAACAGTATCCCGGGTATCAGCGACCACTCTATGGTTGTTACAGACTCATACTCAAAACCATACTATAATAAACAGAAGCCATGGAAAGAGTTTCTCTATGCCAAAGCAAATTGGGACAAAATTAAAGATGAAATGCTTAAAATGTCAGCAACCTTATTAGACAAATTTAATTAGGGAAACTCACAAGTTCAAGAGCTCTGGGAATACTTTAAAAACTCTGTGAACAGTGTAATGGAAGAAAACATTCCATCAAAGACATTTAGGAATAATAATTCACTTCCATGGTTCAATAAAAAGCTGAAGAGGTTAGTCAGACGTAAGACAAGACTTTATAATCAAGCAAAGAAAACCCACCAGTGGTCAGACTATAGAAAATTTCAAAAACATTGCAAAAGAGAATTTAAGCAGGCAGAAGTGGACTATGTTAATAGAATTATACAGGACGGTTTAGACAACAACAACACCAAACCTTTTTGGAAATATATAAAATCCAAACGCCAGGACAATATCGGTACACCGCCATTGAAAAAGAATGGTACGCTTGTGAATGATGGAGTGAGTAAATCAGACATTTGCGTGGACCAATTTAAGTCGGTTTTCACCAAGATAACAAAGAGAGACCTACCTACAATGTCAGCTAAATGCAAAACTAACATATCTCCCCTACATATAAACTCAAATGGTGTTGAAAAACTTTTATCCTCAATCAACGTTAAAAAATCTACAGGACCAGACAGCATTCCAAATATCATGCTGAAAGACTGTGCTAAACAAATAGCACCGGGTTTAAGTGCCATATTTCAGTGTTCCATCGACAGTGGGGAGTTACCGGACGATTGGGTCAACGCGAATGTATCGCCCATTTACAAGAAGGGTGACGTCCACCTGCCAGAAAATTACCGCCCAGTTTCACTCACGTCAGTGTCGTGCAAAATTCTAGAACATATTATATGTAAACATTTGCTAAATCATTTAGAAAAAACACAAAATTCTTACTAAACTGAACCACGGATTCAGATCTGGATTCTCGTGCGAAACACAGCTGCTTGTTACACTCAATGACTTTCTCAAAGCAAATGAACAAGGACTACAAACAGATGTCATAATCCTCGATTTTTCCAAAGCCTTTGATACTGTGCCTCACGCGGAACTCCTACATAAACTGAAACATTACGGTATAAATGGCACAGTACTCGAATGGCTTAAATCCTTCTTGACTAAGCGATACATGCGTGTAGTGGTTGAAGAGGAACATTCCAAATCTGTCTACGTGGAATCTGGAGTGCCCCAGGGTACAGTACTCGGGCCGCTTTTATTCTTGTGTCACATTAATGACTTGCCGGACTCTGTATCATCAAGTGTACGTCTATTCGCGGACGATTGTTTGTTATATAGAACCATCAAAACCCAGGAAGACCACCTTAAACTACAAAATGACTTAATTTCCTTGGAAAAATGGGCCTCTAAATGGGGTATGAGGTTCAATGCCAAGAAGTGTTGTACACTGAGTATCAATAATAAATCGTCACGTTTTTACACTTTGGATAATCATATTCTCCAACAAGTCTCAGAAAATCCATATCTTGGAATAACTCTCTCGGAAGATTTGAAATGGAAACCGCACATCCAGAAAATATCTAAAAAAGCAAATTCTACAATGTCATTCTTAAGAAGAAATCCGGAAGTTGTCCGGAACAGTGTAAAAATCAGCATATATCTCTCTTGTTCGTTCCATATTGGACTATAGTGCTATTATCTGGGACCCTTATTATACCAGTGACATTCATAAATTAGAAAGAATACAAAGACAAGCGGCACGGTTTATTACTGGTGACTACAGATCACGAGAGGAAGGGTGTGTAACTAAAATGTTGCACGACTTGGGACTTGAACCTCTACAAGAACGTCGCAGTTTCATCCGTCTTGTGTTTTTCTACAAAGTGGTCGAGGGGCTGGTACCGCCTATACCTCCAGAGGATTTTCTACAACCGACATATTAGAGCTACAAAGTATTCAAACTACGTTACAACTAACATTATAGACAGGCAAGTTATCAAAAATGACAGAGGTTATAAAGTAGATCAGAGTAAAATAGATCAGTACAAAAACTCATTCTTTGTGAGAACAGCCATCGAATGGAACCATTTGGAAAATTCGGTTGTGCATGCTGAGACACTTGAGGGTTTCAAAGCAGCCCTCCACAAGTGCTACTAAGTAAGTAGTACGCTCTCTCTCCCGGTGTGTTGATGCTGAATAGGCCCTACACCGTACAGAAACAGAAACAGATAAATGAAAAACTGTGTTATTTTAGTTCTTTTCCGACACTTAATGACTAGAATCATTCTAGACGGAATATTTCCATCGATGTTCCGTTAGACCTCTCCACGCCGACGGAAATGGGATATAATGAGCCCTTGAACGGAAATGAAAATCATGCAAAACAGCAAAGAAAGGTAAAATTGTGGTAACATAGGGATCTTTTCTGGCATATATGAAATAAATTCTAACTATTCTGGTTGTTAAAGTACGCGGAATCACAAAATACTTCATGTTTTTGGAAAATTTCAAGGATGTCTATAAATAGATCAGGGGAGACTACCGTAGAATTAGCGACTCAATGTCAAAAATCGTTTGTTTTTCTACGTTAGTTTAAACTTTGTAGACAATTTCATGCTTTTACAGGAAGATTTGTGCTATTGGTATAAATACCTAACAAAGACAACACGATTATAAAACAAAAAAAAAAAAAAAAAAACAAAAAAAAAAAAAAAAAAAAAAAAAAAACCCTCAGAGCTTTACAAATAACTTACAAAATCCATAACCAGTTCGACATTGGTTTAAAGGCGGGCAAGCCATGGAAATAATCGATCAAAGGAACTTTATTTTTTCACCCCATTTTCTGAAATTGGAAAGGATCTGGGAAGTCTCTATAAGTTTTCCGCATTTTTTGCATTATCTGCTGCTTTCCAGCTTACACATAATCAATTTTTTTTTTTTTTTTTTTGGTTACCTGTATTTTCCATTATTGATTCCATAAACACCCTGTATACCGTTGATGCAACTGACTATGCTACGGCACAGATTGATGCAACATTTCACGAGGTTAGTGAGGAATGTAAAACGGTAACTTGACGATTATTTAAATTTTACATGCATTAATGTGACGATGTCGAGTCGTGAGTTTTAGGGAAACCACAGTAAGGATGCCTTCATTTTTTGCCATAAGTAGTTCGTTAAAAAACCTTACCTTGTGACAGAAAATATACATTTTATTGGAGAAGTATGCCACCAAAGACACGAAAATTGATTACGTTTGCTAATTGTTCGAATTCTTCATCATCGTTTGTCAATGTCAAAGTTTCGCTATGTACCGGAATCATTCCTTTTTTCATACCACCAAAAGACAATCATGAACTCAAGCCGACTTTTGCACAATACGGTGTTAACACACCTAGATTGGAACGTTTGGGAAACAACGTACGTCAATGTGTTCATTGCCTTGATGCAAGCTACGTCTAAGATGTGTTGTTAAAGAATGAGGCTACGTACGGCGGATTTTAGGACAAAAAATGATATTTCTTACAGCGGACAATTTCGCAGAATTGAAAATCTGCTTGAGTGAGCGGGTCTAGGCAATTTTTGCATGTATTCCTTACATACACGCCTCACGGGAATGGAAAATCTGCTTGAGTGAGCGGGTCTAGGCAATTTTTGCATGTATTCCTTACATACACGCCCCACGGGCTTTAAAAACATGTTGTTTGATTTGACGATGGCTTCAAACGTCCAAATCAACAATTTTGGACAGAGCCACTGCGTCCGGGTTGTTAATCAGTGTTCCGAGAAAATAAGTGTCTTAAGCGAGCATACGAGCATACTACAAACCCCTGTCGCCCCGGTGCCCTTTACCCACGCTCTCAACTTCCAAAAACAACTCACAAAAACAACTCACTTTTTTTTTCTTTTTTTTTCTATGAAATGGTGTTCTGGCATCTGCGACATTTCGTCGAAAATTACATTTGTCGAAAATGTCCGCATGCCCAGACCTTTGAGGCCCTCCAAGGGGTTTTGGGGATTCAGGCTTTTTATTTTCAGGGATTTGGGGAGAAGGGTCATTTATTTTAAGGAATTCGGGGAGAAAGCATAACTTTTTGGGGTTTTCGGGAGCAGGGAGCAGGGGGCTGAGGAAAAACATTTTAGGGAGCTTTGGAGACGGTCATTTTTCTTTCAGGGAGCAGGAAGCAAACCCCCCCCGGGGGGGGGGGGCTCACCTTTACCCTAACCCTAGTGGTTGGTGGCTCAAAATGTGGACCTATAAGCTAGACTAGTCTTCTACGGAATAAATCTCAAAATTTTGCAGTGAATATTTTTTGAAGTTACAACATTTTCGACAAAACATGTCGTGCATTGGGTTGTCTGTCAGCCCTTGCATGGTTGTTTCGTTTAAATGAAATCAACGGTTTACTATTTACATACTCTGCATGCCAATTATTGATATTTGACCAACGCCTGAGTGAAATAGCTAACTCCGAGGCAATAGCCAACGCCTGAGGAACTTTGTGTGAAATGCTCTCAGGATACTGTAATATTTTATAGTGGAAGGGAATAATGAATTTGTAATGCTAAGTTAATGTAGTAAGATGGTCCTGCTTCCAAATAAACTTTGCATAATGTCATTATACTTTGTCTGGAAGATATAAAATACAAGAAAACATGCACGATTTTGTGCGTCTGACTGTCAAGACTGATTTAGAAGTCATTAATTCTTTCAAGTCAAAACTTTTCATACTCTATTCACGCTATAATCTATAACCCATATTCGCTGGACAAACTGTTTTAGTTAAAACTCATTTTTGACGAAGCGTTTAGATACTTCACCACCAAAGACTCCTTGTGGAAATAAGAATGGGATCACCAACACCGGAGGAAGATTACATATGGGTCAGACCAACGCCTGAGGATGATAACGTTTGCACAGAATGCTGATTCAAAACAAAAATAATTCATTGCTCTAGTTTGTCGTTGAAGTCATGCCACGATCATTGATACTGATTTCTGAGATTGTTTTCATATGCTTAATTAGAATACAAAGTCAAAATCGGTCTTCAACACAAGGCTCACTTGAATTTAAATTTGTTACTTTATAGGTGACGGATTTTTTAATATTATTTGAGTCTTCGCATGAGAAAACCAACAATCTGAGTTTCCCACCAGGTTCGACACAAACCAGTCCTATCCACGGAAGCAGGCTAGAAGGTTGAAATTTTGGATTAAAAAGAAGAGGAATTGTACTATACGTGTTGCGAAAACAAATACGTTGACATGTTCAGCTGATCTTCGTCTTTGAAGATTGCAGATAATTTGTGTTCTTGTGCATATGCAGATTGTTTGTTTTCTGGTGCTGCGGCTCAATTTAAAAGACAAGTTTGTTTTCAGTTGAGTTATTGTAAACGTAGTAGAAGCTTCCTTGTCGTAGTGGTTAAGCCGCTCACCTGGTTCGAAGGGTTTGTCCCAGAGTTTCCCAAGTATTTCTAGCAAGACTTTAAGCCGAGGTCGCATCCCAGTATGACGATAGCTGTCAGGAGGGACGTAAAAACGAAACTACCAAAGCGTTGAATTTGCTTAATTAGAATACAATGTCAAAATCGGTCTTCAACACCAGTCTTAAATGATACTGAACACATTCTAAGTGGTTTTAATTTCATTTTTTTGCTGCTGTATGTGACGGAATTCAGTTTAATTTTATTAAAAGACGAGTTTTGTCGACATGGTTATTGTAAATCAATCTAAAGATCCATAGCAAAAGTGGTTAAGTCGCTCGTCCGAATAAAAAACTCAGTTTGTAGGGTTTGATCCCGGGTTTCTCGAGTATTTTGGGTGAGAGTTGAATCCGAGGTCGCATTCCCATATGACAGTAGCTGTTGAGAGTGTTGTAAAATATGAAATCAATAAAAACGTCAATGTGCTCACGTTACTAACGTAGATAACACTTGGTCAATGAACTGGTGCAATTAGATATAAATTCCCTACCAAGAAACCAGGCGGGGAAGGAAATCATAAAACACAAGTGTATAGCAAGAAGAGCTCTTTCCCAAAAAGGAAGCCATTGGACTGGCATCAACAAAATACAAAGGAGAGGCAGAAAGTAGAGGCAGGCAGGATAAACAGAAAGTATGAAGATTTAAACATCCAGGGTCTCCAGAAACTAGAAAGATTTCTTGTAAATCAGTCGATATTAAATCTTCATGTACAAGTATATATTTGTTATGTTTTATTCCGAAACACGTCCTAGGAAACAGATGGTGTCAATTTGATTCAGTTTAACTTTCCTTACCACACTTCCTGTTCCTGCCGGCGGAAGTTTATTGACACTATTTTTCGCCGGTATGCATCAGTCGTCCCACCGCTTATGACAATCACTCAGTCTTGTCCCCGCAATGCAGGGGTATTGTCACAGTTTTGGCATTAAGATCATTTAGTGTTTTTGTTCTATTGCGAAGGGCACGACAAAGAGCATAGTTTTGGTATTCTGCTTGTTCCCTAGGGGTTGGGCATATAGCATGGCAAAGAAACCATTTAACAGACATCTACCGCCCTGCCGTCAGTCCTAGTACTCCCCAAAACACTCATCTACACACATGAAGAAACTTATTCAAGAAATAACGATGGTCATTCTCATTACTGAGAGATGAACGACCATACTAGTAATGTCCACCACATTTCAAGCTTTTAGTTAAGCCTAGTTTTCACGCACATTTTTCTTTGACGAAGGTGATTCGTCACAGAAACTGTGGCAATGAGTTTGTGTTTACACACAGCAAAGATTACTTATATTACTTAGCTCGCTCTCCTTTGTCAGAGATGTTTTACAATGAAACCTAGCATCTGAATTTAATTTACATGAGCATTTTTTCTGCGACAAACCTACTTTGTCAAAGAAAAACTGGCCGTGGAAACGAGGCCTTAGGAAAATAAAAATATTCAAAGGCACGGAAGTCTTTTATGCATTTTTCTATATAATGTGATCTTAGTAAATCATTGACAATAACTTGCATACTTTAGATCAGCGCCTTTGTTTTTGTACAATCCATCTGATATACAAGTGATGCAACAGACCGTTGCAACATCCCACGACATGAGACAAAATGTAATTCAGTGATTGCAAGCCTTGATATATTGGACAACAACCTACGTCGAAACAATATTTGTCCATAACCTACAGCGAGACAATGAACTTTCCCTGTATATTGTTGCCCAATCGATCAGGCTTCTTGATTTTGTCACGTGTCGTCAGGTACAGTTATAGCACCGAATCACGGGTATACAGCTTGCAATCCATCCTCTTTCTACATAAAATTGACCCCCTAGTCTCTGCGATCGTACAGGCTTGTTTGTACCGGACCTGTTCAAAAACTTAGAACATCGGTTTTCCTTCAATGCGACTCGTGTACAAGACATAATCATGGCAAGAATAGCTCAGTTCTCCGCTCTCAAACGTTGCTCGCATTAATAACTGTTCAGGAAGCGGGCAACAAAACAAGCTGATAAAACACCTATCTATGCACTGTGTCATTATTGTTTGTAGAATTTTATCTATCACTGCTGCTACATCGAGCATCAAATTGTCCCACATATGATTAAAAAACATTGTATTGTTAGCATGAGCTCAACATTCTTTAAGATATAGTGGGAAGTTTAGATCTGCGGATGGTCTTTCTTTCCGCCCCGTATGTGGTCGGGTAGTTTCGTTAGAATCATTCCGTCTGTGGTATGGGCGAACACCAAGTTCGCCGTAAGCAGACTTCCCAGGACGACTAATCAAACCATGCTTAACATTACGTGACTTCTTCTTTCGCGAGGGCAGATCAAAGAAATGGTCCCTGAACAAAGAAAACATTCTAATCAAATAAACATACAAATAACGAGAAATAATCTTCAAAGTCGTCATCATAACTTCTAATAATATTGTCTGTTTGGATAAATACCATTGAAACGTTATTTTAGATGCTTTGTTTGTATTGAGGCTTAACGTCCCAGTCAACAATTCAGTTCAGCCATGTCGGGGCGGAGCCAACGTTTCGTGCGTTTAAGCAGTACTATAGGGAGCTAATGTGTCTTGCTCAAGGACACAACACGATGCCACCTGTGGGAATCGAACCCAGGACATCTCGATTCGGAGTCCAATGCTCTACCATTACGCCACCGCGCTCCGTATATTTTAGATGCAGTCAGGATGATAAATTATTAAACTGCCGCAAAAAGTATTGATAACCCTATTTATATGTGCCTCATAAACTGCTTGTTAACCGATGTCCATAAAAAGGCTTCTTTGGCCTAATAACCACGTATATACATACATACTTACCGCTTGTCGCCTCTGTGGTTAAGTCATTTACATGTAAATAAGGGGTCTTGGGTTCAAATCACGGCTTTACATGTCCTTTGGTTGAGACTTAGAACCGTATCCATATGACCTTGTCTGTTGAGTGGCACGTAAAACACCAAACCAACTAACCACTTCTACTTACCGTGGCGATATCACATGAACACATTGTAGACAAGGCTCGGCTGTTACAGTCATTCCCAGTGTGGAATGATCCTCGTATTCCTTGAATAGTACAGCTGGATAAGGCGTTGATCTAGACGTCTTCATATGGAATGATCTGTGCAAAAGTAAATGAATCAGCCATGCTGTTAAAATTGATGACGTCGGCGTGACTTTTGGACAACGTTGCGGTCGAAAATTTCATGAAAATGTTAGAAAATTGGAGTGCCAAAGCTCCAAATTGATATTGAATCTGTCAATTCACAGCAGAAAATGTCTAAAATTGAACATTATTTCCATTCTACGATTTGTCCGCCGTAAGAAATATCATTTTTGGCCCAGAAATCCGCCGTACGTAGCCTCATTCTTTAACAACACATCTTAGTCGTAACTTGCATCAAGGCAATGAACACATTGACGTACGTTGTTTCCCAAACGTTCCAATCTAGGTGTGTAAACACCGTATTGTACAAAAGCCGGTTTGAGTTCAGGATTGTCTTTTGGTGGTATGAAACAAGGAATGATTCCGGTATATAACGAAACTTTGACATTGAAAAACGATGATGAAGGATTCGAGCAATTAGCAAACGTAATCAATTTTCGTGTCTCTGGCGGCATATTCCTCCAATAAAATGTATAATTTCTATCACAAGGTAAGGGTTTTTAACAAACTTCTTATGGCAAAAACTTCAAGCATCCTTACTTTGTTTTCCCTACAACTCACGACCCAGATATCCTCGCATTTATACCTGTAAAATTGAAATAATCGTCAACTTACCGTTCTCAATTTTTCCCTACCCTCGTGAAATGTTGCATCAATCTGTGCCGTAGCATATTCAGTTGCATCAACGGTATACAGGGTGATAAAGCTGGGAACCAGTAGATAATGCAAAAATGGTGAATATATCATATAATTAAGGTAAAATCAATAGTTGTGTGGTGCTGAAGTTATGTTAGGTTTTAAGTCCACGGAGGCATATCTCAAATAAAACATAAACCATCAAAAATGCTTAACATATTATGCACAGTATATTTATATGCATTGCAGCATGTGCACTTTATGTGTATACCTGTTAAACCAGAGGATCAATGGTCCTGTAAACGCTCACCTGAGACCTGAGATATATATATGTACCAATAAACTTGTTAGACTACAATGGTACAATGCATGTACCATACATATACCTAGGGCAGGGTCAGAATAACTCCTGGAGTCAATGTCTTCTTCAAATCATAAAAATTCAGTCCATTTGCCAATTAACTGCATGTTTTGTCCTTCAAATGACATTTTAACAATTTTCTCCATTCAAATGGATGGGCCATCTAAGTTGACCTTGCCGTGAAATAGGTCAAGGTCATCCCAGTGTCATGATTTATACAAATTTTGTAGACCTCCGTTCCTTAATGCTTCATGCCAAGTTTCAAAATCATTGGCCTTCTGGTTCTGAAGAAGAAGATTTTTAAAAATTGTTGCTTTTTATAGCCATGGCGAACATCTTGGTCATGTGACCTTGACCATTTATATAAACTTACATTTCCTCTTCCTAAGGATGCTCCACATAAAGTTTGGCTTTGATTGGCTAAGCAGTTTCTGAGAAAAAGCTGTTTGAATATTATGGTCATCTACATGTACATGTATATAGCTCCGGGGCAGACAACCCTGGGCCTAAAATATTTTCATGAAAATAAATCTTCTGTCCATTGGCTCATTCCTAGCAAGTTTTCTGCCATTACATGACATTTTCCTATTTTTTCCCATTCAAATGCATGGGCGACCTAAGTTGACCATGCCGTAAAATAGGTCAAGGTCATCCCAGGGTCATGATTTATATAAACTTTGTAGAGCTCCATTCCCAGATGCTTCATACCAAGTTTCAAAATCATAGGCCTTCTGGTTCTGAAGAAGAAGATTTTTAAACGTTTTTGCTATTTATAGCCATGGCGGCCATCTTGGTCATGTGACCTTGACCATTTATATAAACTTTCATTCCCTCTTCCTAAGGATGTTCCACACAAAGTTTGGCTTTATTTGGCCAAGTGGTTTCAGAGAAGAATATACATGTATATAGCCCCAGGGCAGGGGCAGACAACCCCCTGGGCCCAAAATATTTTCTTAAACATAAATCTTCTGTCCATTTGCTCATTTCTAGCAAGTTTTCTGCCATTTGATTACATTTTCCTATTTTTTCCCATTCCAATGCATGGGAGACCTAAGTTGACCTTGCCGTAAAATAGGTCAAGGTCATCCCAGGGACATGATTTATATAAACTTTGTAGAGCTTCATTCCCAGATGCTTCACACCAAGTTTCAAAGTCATAGGCTTTCTGGTTCTGAAGAAGAAGATTTTTAAACGTTTTTGCTATTTATAGCCATGGCGGCCATCTTGGTCATGTGACCTTGACCACTTATATAAACTTTCATTCCCCCTTCCCAAAGATGCTCCACATGAAGTTTGGCTTTGATTGGCAAAGCGGTTTCAGAGAAGAAGATGTTTGAATATTATGGTCATATACAT
Source organism: Rugalucina vietnamica (assembly GCA_964017185.1). Classification (NCBI taxonomy): domain Eukaryota; kingdom Metazoa; phylum Mollusca; class Bivalvia; order Lucinida; family Lucinidae; genus Rugalucina; species Rugalucina vietnamica. Next base: position 4,624,370 of record OZ024872.1, read on the forward strand.
GTATATAGCCCCGGGGCAGGGGCAGACAACCCCCCAGGGGCTAAAATTTTCCATTAACATTAATCTTCTGTCCATTTGCCTATTCCCAGTAAGTTTTACCCATTAACACGGTAGGTAACCAAAACGGATCCTTTCAGAGGAAATGTGCGTTGCCCGTTCCTTTCGGTTCCTTTCGGAGGTATCGTCGTGGTTGTGTCTGGAGAAACGATTTTTTACGGAAGAGCATTAGTGCCAAGTGGATTCGATTTAAGTTTCGTTTTTGCAAGTTGTTCATCTTGTAATAACAGAATAACAATCTGTTTTTACAGATTCGAAACTTGAAATTTCAGATTGACAACTTGTAAAAACAAATTCACAACTTGTTAAAACAGATTGACAACTTGAAATAACAAATTAACAATCTGTTTTTACAGATTGAGAATTTGAAATTTCAAGTTGAAAACTTGTAAAAACAAATTCACAACTTGTTAAAACAGTTTGACAACTTGAAATAACAAATTAACAATCTGTTTTTACAGATTGAGAACTTGAAATTTCAAATTGACAACTTGTAAAAACAAATTCACATTTTGTTAAAACAGATTGACAACTTGAAATAACAAATTAACAATCTGTTTTTACAGATTGGGAACTTGAAATTTCAAATTGACAACTTGTTAAAACAAACTGACAACTTGTTAAAACAAATTCACAACTTGTTAAAACAGATTGACAACTTGAAATAACAAATTAACAATCTGTTTTTACAGATTGGGAATTTGAAATTTCAAATTGACAACTTGTAAAAACAAATTCACATCTTGTTAAAACAGATTGACAACTTGAAATAACAAATTAACAATCTGTTTTTACAGATTGGGAACTTGAAATTTCAAATTGACAACTTGTTAAAACAAATTAACAACTTGTAAAAACAAATTCACAGCTTGTTAAAACAGATTGACAACTTGAAATAACAAATTAACAATCTGTTTTTACAGATTGGGAATTTGAAATTTCAAATTGACAACTTGTACAAACAAATTCACATCTTGTTAAAACAGATTGACAACTTGAAATAACAAATTAACAATCTGTTTTTACAGATTGGGAACTTGAAATTTCAAATTGGGAATCTGTTATTACAAGTTGTTAACCTGTTATTTCAAATTATGTATCTGTTATTACAAATTAAATAATTGTTTCCAAAAATACTCACACACCCGTTTACGTACGCTTGTACACACGCACGCATGCACACACATACGCGCATACACGCAAGCGCGCGCATAAAGGTCAACTCACGTGAATAGAAAAAAAAAAAAAACAACAAAAAAAAACGTTTGAACATTTTAAAATTTAATGTCATTAAATGAAATGTATACTACACACAAAAAAAAAAACGTCACACTGTTATCTTAACCCCTGTATTGAACCCATCTTTCCTTTATAACGGAATTTACCGGGGCGTAGTATATAATGTGTTCTATTTCCACTCGTTGTGGTTGTGGTTGTGGTTGACCTTGCCCTTGTGGCAGCCATCTTGAAATGACATCACATCCGGTCGCCATCTTGGATGACATCACATCCGGTCGCCATCTTCACTGACCTTACATCCGGTAGCCATCTTGGATGACATCATATCTTGTCGCCATTTTGGTATGGCGCAATATCCGGTCCTCCGTCTTGGATGATGACATAGAGCGTCACCCTCACCGGTATGGCGCAATATCCGGTCCTCCGTCTTGGATGATGACATAGAGCGTCACCCTCACCAAAACTGGGTCATCCATTGTTCGCCCACCCGCGCCCGGTGGATCCCTAATGCGTTATTTGATACAGCTTTCATTGTTTTCCTATGCTATTTATAGCTGGGCGAGGGACACCGAGCACTCGCAGACTTCCAGGATTACGGTGCCAAACGAGTTAAGCCTTGTTTTGACATACTGGGACCCTCCCCAATCCAAATTAATGGTCTGTGACACGTTCTGAGCACTCGCAGACTTTCAGGATTACGGTGCCAAACGAGTTAAGCCTTGTTTTGACCTCCTGGGACCCTCCTCATTCCAAGTCAATGGTCTGCGACACGTTCTGAGCACTCGCAGACTTCCAGGATTACGGTGCCAAACAAGTTAAGCCTTGTTTTGACCTCCTGAGACTCACCCCAATCCAAAAAAATGGTCTGCGACACGATCTGAGCACTCGTAGACTTCCAGGATTCCGGTGCCAAACGAGCTAAGTATTGTTTTGATCTCCTGAGACCCACCCCAATCCAAAGCAATGGTCTGCGACACGTTTCGGGCACTCGCAGACTTCCAGGATTCCGGTGCCAAACGAGCTAAGTATTGTTTTGACCTCCTGAGACCCACCCCAATCCAAAGCAATGGTCTGCGACACGTTTCGGGCACTCGCAGACTTCCAGGATTCCGGTGCCAAACGAGCTAAGTATTGTTTTGTCCTCCTGAGACCCACCCCAATCCAAAGCAATGGTCGCGACACGTTCCGGGCTCTCGCAGACTTCCAGGATTCCGGTGCCAAATGGGTTAAGCCTTGTTTTGACCTCCTGACACCCTCCCCAATCCAAAGCAATGGTCTGCGACACGTTCCGGGCTCTCGCAGACTTCCAGGATTCCGGTGCCAATAGATTAAAAGCCTGATTTGACATTCTGAGATCCTATAAGACCACTTGAAACGGTCTGCGAGACGTTTTGACTACTCGCAGACTTCCAGGATTCCGGTGCCAATAGAGTTAAAGTCTGATTTGACCTTTTATAAGACCATTTGAAATGTCCGCGACAGGTTTTGACTACTCGCAGACTTCCAGGATTCCGGTGCCAATTGTGTTTAGCTCGGATTGAAGTTTATGGAGCTATTTTATGCCATTTGGAGCGGTCTTCGACAAGTTCTTGCTACTCGCAGACTTCCAAGAATCCGGTGTCACAACTGTTGATACAAATCCTTGACTATCCTCGTCCAAATACACCTAGATCCAATGTATTTAGTACACAACTGCCAATAAACCATGCGTGTGGTGGGGTATTCGCTGAGTAGGACAGTCACCGAAAAGTGTCAAATAGCCATTTTGTAGGGTGGTGCGAGGAGTCAGAATGAGGAACTGGGGAGGCATGAAGAGGGAGCGACACATTCGGAGTTTCATTTTCAATCGGTATAACTCTTGGTCGTTGTCCTTCTTAACCTGACTTTTACGGGATGAATCGTTCCGTAGGAAATAGCGCGCCCATTTTTCTGGATCTGGTTCGTACGTCTTCATCGTGTGTTATTGTGACAAGCAATGAAGTGGTTTATTTGTATGTCGTTTATTATACTAGCTTATCAAAATTTTAACTCTTCGCCACGTCTCAAGCCCCTTGTTGATTCCTGCGTGTGTAAAGAGTGCTGCGTCTTGTCGTTTTCACTCCAAAACATGCCGCGCTTTACTCCTCAGACCCTCCGCTTGCCTCCTCGCTCCCTCTTCATGCCTCCCAAGTTCCTCATTCTGACTCCTCGCACCCTACAACCTATGTTCAGGAAGGCTCCCTCTTCATGTCTCCCCAGTTCCTCATTCTGACTCCTCGCACCCTACAAAATGGCTATTTGACACTTTTCGGTGACTGTCCTACTCAGCGAATACCCCCCCCACGCATATTATACGGTTTATGGGCAGTTGTGTACAAAATACATTGGATCTAGGTGTATTTGGACGAAGGATAGTCAAGGATTGATATCAACAGTTGTGACACCGGATTCTTGGAAGTCTGCGAGTAGCAAGAACTTGTCGAAGACTGCTCCAAATGGCATAAACTTCAATCCGAGCTAAACACAATTGGCGACGGAATCCTGGAAGTCTGCGAGTAGTCAAAACCTGTCGCGGACATTTCAAATGGTCTTATAGAAGGTCAAATCAGACTTTAACTCTATTGGCACCGGAATCCTGGAAGTCTGCGAGTAGTCAAAACGTCTCGCAGACCGTTTCAAATGGTTTTATAGGATCTCAGAATGTCAAATCAGGCTTTTCATCTATTGGCACCGGAATCCTGGAAGTCTGCGAGAGCCCGGAACGTGTCGCAGACCATTGCTTTGGATTGGGGAGGGTGTCAGGAGGTCAAAACAAGGCTTAAACCATTTGGCACCGGAATCCTGGAAGTCTGCGAGAGCCCGGAACGTGTCGCAGACCATTGCTTTGGATTGGGGTGGGTCTCAGGAGGTCAAAACAATACTTAGCTCGTTTGGCACCGTAATCCTGGAAGTCTGAGAGTGTTCAGAACGTGTCGCAGACCATTAATTTGGATTGGGGAGGGTCCCAGGAGGTCAAAACAAGGTTTAACTCGTTTAGCACCGTAATCCTGGAAGTCTGCGAGTGCTCAGAACGTGTCGCAGACCATTAATTTGGATTGGGGAGGGTCCCAGGAGGTCAAAACAAGGCTTAACCCATTTGGCATCGGAATCCTGGAAGTATGCGAGTGCTCGGTGTCCCTCGCCCAGCTATAAATAGCATAGGAAAACAATAACGCATTAGGGATCCACCGGGCGCGGGTGGGCGAACAATGGATGACCCAGTTTTGGTGAGGGTGAAGCTCTGTGTCATCATCCAAGACGGAGGACCGGATATTGTGCCATACCGGTGAGGGTGACGCTCTATGTCATCATCCAAGACGGAGGACCGGATATTGCGCCATACCAAAATGGCGACAGGATATGATGTCATCCAAGATGGCTACCGGATGTGAGGTCCGTGAAGATGGCGACCGGATATACGTCATCCAAGATGGCGACCGGATGTGATGTCATTTCAAGATGGCAGCCACAAGGGCAAGGTCAACCACAACCACAACCACAACGAGTGGAAATAAAACACATTATATACTACGCCCCGGTAAATTCCGTTATAAAGGAAAGATGGGTTCAATACAGGGGTTAAGATAACAGTGTGACGTTTTAATTTTTTTGTAGTATACATTTCATTTAATGACATTAAATTTTAAAATGTTCAAACGTTTTGTTTGTTTTTTCTATTCACGCGAGTTGACCTTTATGCGCGTGCTTGCGTGTATGTGCGCGTGTGTGTGTGTGCATGCGTGCGTGTGTACAAGCGTGCGATAACGAGTGTGTGCGTATTTTTGGAAACAATTATTTTATTTGTAATAACAGATACATAATTTGAAATAACAAGTTAACAACTTGTAATAACAGATTTCCAATTTGAAATTTCAAGTTCCCAATCTGTAAAAACAGATTGTTAATTTGTTATTTCAAGTTGTCAATCTGTTTTAACAAGATGTGAATTTGTTTGTACAAGTTATAAATTTGAAATTTCAAATTCCCAATCTGTAAAAACAGATTGTTAATTTGTTATTTCAAGTTGTCAATCTGTTTTAACAAGTTGTGAATTTGTTTTTACAAGTTGTTAATTTGTTTTAACAAGTTGTCAATTTGAAATTTCAAGTTCCCAATCTGTAAAAACAGATTGTTAATTTGTTATTTCAAGTTGTCAATCTGTTTTAACAAGATGTGAATTTGTTTTTACAAGTTGCCAATTTGAAATTTCAAGTTCCCAATCTGTAAAAACAGATTGTTAATTTGTTATTTCAAGTTTTCAATCTGTTTTAACAAGATGTGAATTTGTTTTTACAAGTTGTCAATTTGAAATTTCAAATTCCAAATCTGTAAAAACAGATTGTTAATTTGTTATTTCAAGTTGTCAATCTGTTTTAACAAGATGTGAATTTGTTTTTACAAGTTGTCAATTTGTTTTAACAAGTTGTCAATTTGTTTTAACAAGTTGTCAATTTGAAATTTCAAGTTCCCAATCTGTAAAAACAAATTGTTAATTTGTTATTTCAAGTTGTCAATCTGTTTAAGAAAATGTGAATTTGTTTTTACAAGTTGTCAATTTGAAATTTCAAGTTCCCAATCTGTAAAAACAAATTGTTAATTTGTTATTTCAAGTTGTCAATCTGTTTTAACAAGATGTGAATTTGTTTTTACAAGTTGTCAATTTGAAATTTCAAATTCCCAATCTGTAAAAACAGATTGTTAATTTGTTATTTCAAGTTGTCAATCTGTTTTAACAAGTTGTGAATTTGTTTTTACAAGTTGTCAGTTTGTTTTAACAAGTTGTCAATTTAAAATTTCAAGTTCCCAATCTGTAAAAACAGATTGTTAATTTGTTATTTCAAGTTGTCAATCTGTTTTAACAAAATGTGAATTTGTTTTTACAAGTTGTCAATTTGAAATTTCAAGTTTCCAATCTGTAAAAACAGATTGTTAATTGATTATTTCAAGTTGTCAATCTGTTTTTAACAAGATGTGAATTTGTTTTTACAAGTTGTCAATTTGAAATTTCAACTTCTCAATCTGTAAAAACAGATTGTTAATTTGTTATTTCAAGTTGTCAATCTGTTTTAACAAGATGTGAATTTGTTTTAACAAGTTGTCAATTTGAAATTTCAAGTTCCCAATCTGTAAAAACAGAATGTTAATTTGTTATTTCAAGTTGTCAATCTGTTTTAACAAGTTGTGAATTTGTTTTTACAAGTTGTCAATCTGAAATTTCAAGTTTCAAATCTGTAAAAACAGATTGTTATTCTGTTATTACAAGATGAACAACTTGCAAAAACGAAACTTAAATCGAATCCACTTGGCACTAATGCTCTTCCGTAATTTTTTGAGGTTTTATCGTGAACAGTAAGTACAAAACGTATGCGCACGTAATGACGCGGTAATCAAGGTACAATCTCAGCGCTTAATTTATGTGCACAAACATTTCGTTATTGTTTACGAGATAAAAATGTTGGCCGAGAACTGCATTTTGTGACGACAGGCAGGTAAAAACCCTTGAATATTTGGGAAAATGTCATTGATCAAAACGCTTTAGCACTTCTTGCTACTAGATATTGTATTTGTCAATCTGAAATTGAATAAATAAAGTGGTAATATACTTGTACTTGATAAATAAACATGAAAAACAGCCTCTGTTGGCGGTAACGGTTCCTCAGGGAGACGGGCACAGGATCCTTTCGGAGCTGAGGCTATGGATCCTTCAGGAGGAAATGTGCTTGTAACAGGCATTACCTTCACATGATGATACCACTTCCGAGTTATTCTTTCAAGCAGCGAAAATGATTACAGGTAACAAAATGTTTGGTACTATACGTATGCACTGTAAATAACTTAGACCTGTAAAATTAAGAGTGTTTCTGCTAGTTTGTCAAAATAAGGTCGGAAAAGAGAACACTTTGTGATATTTTCATTACTCCAAATTCTTTTTAATGCGTAGACATTCCGCATTGTAACAAACGAGTTTTTATTTATAAACCTTAAGGACAGGAAGTAGGCCTAAGTAAAGAAGGTCCAGGAAATACTGATGTCTATAAATAGATCAGGGGAAACAATAGTAGAATTAGCGACAAAGCCGAAAATCGTTTGATTTTACTAGTTTTATAGGCCATTTTATGTTTTTACTGGAAGCTTTATGCTGCTGCTAAAATATAAACAAAAAAACAAAAAAAAAAAAAAAAAAAAAAAAAAAAAAAAAAAAAAAAAACACGATCAACACGAAAATAATGCAGCTACGGGTAAATTAAAAAATCCAATATCAGTTCGACATTTGTTTAAATGTAACTAATGCTGTCACGGAAATAGGAGCGAGGTCACGAAGTGCAGGTTTGCTAGACAATGCAAATAGAAAATATGGCAATAATAAATGCACAGTCCCTTAAATGTTTATTTTTTCGGTACACAAGGAAGTAATTCTGCCATTTCATGTTTTTGTTCAAGCCTTTCGTGGAGCATTTCATAGGGAGCAACACGACGGTATTGCTGGATTGTAGGTGTCTACGGTCCAATGAGACAAATGATTTGTTTTCTGGTTGATTGGCGCATTTAGGACTTTGCGGCGACTTGAATGGAATGACAGTATCAGCGGCTATAAAAGATCTTATAGAAAAGAAGAGCTAGTGAACAAGTATGCCCTCTGTGTACGCGCAATCATACACTTAATGATTGCCCCGTAAAAGAATACAAAAGGGCATACACATGTGCAAACTGCAACGGGGAACACGGAGCATTATACTCACAGTGCCCAGTGTTCCTACGATACAAGTCGCTGGTTGACGCACATAACAAGAAAACAAAACAGGAGTGGAAAGACCGAAGGCAACAACAGAAAACTGTACCTCACGGGGACCTAACTGTTAATCGTGATTATTGATGCGACGTGGAATGTTAATGCATGCTATTGTGAAGTTTCGTATGCGTCGGCGAGATCGTTACGAATGCGACGTTCCACATCCTCTGCCCTTGGACCGTAAGTAGCACATGTTTTGCTCTCGTGAAAATAAACAATGCCGAGTTTGCAAAATCGGCGTCCACTATGATCTGCAAAATTCTTCTATGTTCCCACTTGAAGTCAATTGGAATACTTACGGCACTTGTGTTCTTCAGCTAATGGTTTATAAAGTTGACATGTAGATACAATATTTCCACGGAAACTCATTACATTCTTAAATTCCTTTTATTTTTCTTTGTCTTGGTCCTAAACTAAGAACCCAGCAAACAGAAAACGTTTTGACAACATTACGGTTTGGTTGTATAAAGGTTTGGCTAAACCTAACGTTGGGAAAATGTTACTGAAACGTTTTGAAATGGTTGTGAATTGGCAATGCAAGTATCAACCATTAGCAAACGTTATGAAAACGTTTTTGTTAACATAACAAATTCCGCTTTTCTGTGAATGGCATTTGTCCTAAACAGAGTCATTTGTTGATTAGTATACAGCTGCCAGTTATTTCAAAGCTTTTGTTTCTAATATAATAAGCTCGACAACAAAACGTTTCCAGAACGTTTTACAAACGCCTGCAACAACATTTATAATGACTGTAAATTTACCGCAGCTTCGTATTATTTTATTTCCTTCACAGGGTATATTTAATTAAAAAGTTGCGTTAGGAATGGAAAGCGTATTATCAGACGATTTTCTTTTGCATTTTTTTGTCTGTTGGTGCATGCATTTTGCGACAATCCATTCAATCTTTTTTGTTCGAAACAAAATCCTTTAGCTTCGCACCACGTGGTTCCTTTGTTCTCGGCCATTTGAATATGCAACAAAAGGAAACGGCGTGACAGAGTATAAGTATCAGTTTTATTTATTATTTTGCTCTAAATGATGTTGCAAATAATCGTCAATACATGTTTCTCACATTTTATTGATCATCTAAAATTAAAGTATTGAAACAATGCGCTCTCTTTCGAATACTGTGATTGTTATATGTTTTCGCGACCACGGTTTTTTTTTTGCATCCTATGAAAAGTCTTTATACTTGACACATGTGCATATTTGGCTTCTTCGTATACGTATATGATTAGCTCAGCATATATGTCTGGATTTCTGATAATCTAGCTTCCATTTATGTAGAAAAATCTAGGAAATACTTTCGTTTAATCAAAACGTTGTGAAAATGTTCTCTAAACGTTATTACTTAAAAATGTTGTGCAAACGTTTTTTGAACGTTGTGCAGTAGAAACATTACTTATATGTCTTTTTGTTTATTTCAGTTAGCCATGGCATGAGTGGATGTTTGACATAGAAAGACTTTCACTTGGGAATATCATTGCTGTCGTTGATGTTCATAGATATATCAAATAAAATGACAGAGCATGATAATTAGTCGATGTTGTTTTATAAAGTTCTGGTTTAAATGTTTCCATGCGTCCTACTGAGAGATAAACTGTACCTTCACTGACTGGGTTGTGCTTTAAGAAGTTTCTATTCCGTCAGCTCACACATATTGTAAAGGTTAGTGCACTTCGTATGTTGTGTGAATTTGTCGATCCTCATGCAGGTTTGTTTGGGAGAGGTGGCCTATTATTAGCGATCCTCATGACAACAAACTTGAAGAGGTGGTACATATTCCACGGCTGAGAAGTTGTATGACAGTTGCAGTAATGTGTTTGCTGTGTTTGAAAAATTAAACATTACCTATACATTTTGGAAACATTAAAACCAATCCATATAATCCCACAAGTTTAAGTGGCTGCTAGGAAAGGTTATAAAAATGTTCTAGAAACGTTATAGAAAGGTTGCATTTGCGTTTTGTAAAGGTTGCAAGAAGGTTGTATAAAGGCTTTGGCAACGTTGTAGAAAGGTTTTCTGCAACGTTGAACGAAAACGTTTTGAAAACATTAAGAAAACTTTCCTAGAAAACTCTCCTAAACGTAAAATCAAAACGTTTTCACAACCAAAATAAAACGTTTCGCCAACGTTTATACAACGTTGTTTTGTTAGCTGGGAAGTATAACACAGTCCTGTGGGTGTCTTTATTTAAATTTGTATCCAAACGGCTTTGTAAATGCCAATTTATTTACTGAGCGTGAAAAACAGCAAGATAAGCATCTTTTGTATGCATCGAAGACGAAGGTACGTACTACGAGGATGAGTCATGGAAGAATTAGCATTTTTGTTGTGCTCTTTCAAAAGTCATTTACGTACATGCAGAAGCATTTCGAGTGCCTTTATCAAGCGAAATATTGCATGGCGTTTTTTCCTTGGACTACATGCACTTCGTTGAGCGAGCTTCAAAGCATATACCACTTCTATTTTGAATGAGGTCACAGAGTGGGGTTTCTGATTCAGCTTTGTCAACATTTGAGTGACACAACTGAGTTCTTGCCTCGAAACAGCAAATCATTTTCGGACATATCAGTGACATAGCTTATATGTTTCCTTACATTAAATGAATCTAAAGCTCGACCAAATAATTTATGATCATTGAATATGGGTGGCTCCATGCATTTCTGATAAGCAAGGGGGACAACAGAATTAAAGGGGTTTATGCGGTATTTAGGTGCGGTTGCGAGACAGTTTTCCATTGGAATGGTGTGTTATACAAAACAACGATCAACTATGGTTATTTCATTGCATTAGTATTAGAAGTGTCTTCGGGAGCACTTTGAACCCTCGGCCTCGGGCTCAAACAACTTTCTCCAGCCTCTGCAAGTAATAATACAGTATAAAAGCCATGGTTGGCCCCTTTAACGTGTATCTAAAAATAATTATTGAAGAAAATGCATCTCTGTCTCCATATCGCAACATTTGCTATTTTATTTTACTGAATCATCGGTCTCATTCTTCCACGATGCATTTCTGTGTCGCATATTAAATTTTAACAACGTCTTCGATGCATACAACAGATGCTTATCTAACCGTTTTTCACGCTCAGTAGATAAATGTGCATTTACAAAGCCGTTTGGATACATATTTCAATAAAGACACCCACAGGACTGTGTTATACTTCTTAGTTTACGACCAAGACAAAGAAAAACAAAAGGAATTTAAGAATGTAATGAGTTTTCGTGGCAAAATTGTATCTGCAGGTCAACTTTATAAACTATTAGCTGAAAAACACAAGTGCCGTGAGTATTCCAATTGACTTCAAGTGGGAACATAGAAGAATTTTGCAGATTATAGTGGACGCCGATTTTGTAAACTCGGCTTTGTTTATTTTCGCGAGAGCAAAACATGTAATACTTACCGTTCAAGGGCAGAGGATGTGGAACGTCGCATTCGTAACAATATCGCCGACGCATACGAAACTTCATATTAGCATGCATTAACATTCCACGTCGCATCAATAATCACGATTAACAGTTGGGTCCCCGTGTACCTACTAATATCAGAACAGAGCAGGCAGTACCTCCCAGTAGAAATCCAAGTAGCTTGGGAAATAAGGGTGCCTACCCCGCACTGGCCAAGGCAACAGCAACAAAGGCACCCCAAAAGATAGAGGCAGTGATAATTCTGGATACTCCTCCAGCATCAAGCAAAAAACCGGAATGTATGGAGGAAAAAAACATAACAAAATCCGATCTAAAGAGGATTTTATGCGAGCTCCTCACAACGGACATAATGTCTAAGCCGACAGAGGAACGCATAAAATTAATTGAGCAGGTGGTCGACACTGAGTTCCCACAAATGTCACCTGAGGAACCCCTCCCCAGTAAACAGGTGATTCAGGAGCCACAACCTGACCCATCCTCTATAGAAACGGAACCACCCATTATGATGAATAATACACAAGGGATTGTTACCCCTCTTAAAACCAGCACCCCACGCTGGAGTGCAACCCCTTCATCTAGATTCAAAAGTAGCACAAAGAAAAATGGACCCCCTCCAAAACGTGGCTTTAAAAAGGTAGAAACCAAGAGCCGCAACCCTGTCAAAAAGCTGTTCCCACCTGATGCTCTAGAATACTTGATTGAAGCATTGGGGATGAAGGACTTAGCCAACTCACAAAGCAGGGCGGACAAGGAGTCTTAATTGTGCACTCTATCATCTCCATTCAACCACTTCTAGAATATATCTTCTATAATGGATACTGTCTCTAATAGTTCGAATAAATTACCCCAACTACTTATCCTGCAATGGCACAGTATGTTAACTTATTACGTAATCAATGTACAACAATCGGATGTCGATCTTGTGTAAACAATGATTACACATATTCGTGTATATCTAGTTGTCGTTTGTTACACGTTTGTCAAAGCGTTTCGCACCTGGAAATTATAAATTATACTTGATTGGCGTCTGGAGAATCAGCACAGGTAAAGTTGACGTCTCTTTCACATTTTTGAATCTTAAAACAGCATAAAATTGTAAAACTCGTTCCAAAGACATTGTTTAACAGACAGAACTTGCGCTAAAACAGACCCGCTTTGTGAGAACAGTGTGTTTTTCCAAAGATGTATGGTTTAAATGTAATCCATAAATACCCTATTTCATCAATGTTTAATTGATATGGTTGTGGTATCTTACATAATAGGGAAAACTTCCGACAAATAGACGGCCTGCTGTATTTTCGAGTGTCCCATTTTCCGTTATTCCTAATGGAAAGAGTGTACCATTACATGATGAGTCGATGTACCATTTTCAGTGATGAAAAATTCTTTTAGCTACAGTAGATGCGTTTAGATCAAAGTATTTTACAATAAATAAACTTAGTCTTTGGTCTCTACCATGCAGTTTTCAAAACTTTATGCTGACCACAGATATCAGTTTATTGATTCACGGAATTAATATACAGAAAAAAATCACTAAATTGCTGTTTTAGCTCACTTGAGGTGAAAGATAAAACGCTAGGTTAAAGAATCAGACTCTTTTCGGCATCCCCGAGTGCGCTCGTCCGTCCAGGTGTCAGCATTTTCAAACATGGATAAACACATTTTTTACGCCTGTTGAAATAACCAGTTTATTTTCGGCTTATACAATGTAGCAGTGTCAAAGGTAGTTCAGTCACGGCCGTGGTGCCGCTTATAAAATTGCAGTTCTAAGCAAAGAACTGTATATGTAAGTAAGTCGTCTGTACTGACTATGAGAATGCGTAACCGGGGCAATGATATGCGATTAAAATTAGTCGACAATACTACTATTAAAATAACATTGACCAACGTGTTTTTGTCAGCATATCATGTGTAGTCTGCTCTGCGTGATCTTCGAATGGAAAGTCCCTGCAGGGTTTCTCAAGCAAAGCAAATTCATTTGTGCTGTTTGCACATTCTGTGCGTTTTTGTGTTTTTGGTTAAGTTTGGTAAATGAGTGGCCACCTACTGGGCAAATAGCTGTTCACTCTACGTATGATATGTTTTCTTACTATAAGTACCTGATTGATTATTCAAGTCTTTTGCAACATCGGTTTTTGGATTGAGAAGTCCTTTCTGATTGCGCCATTTCCTGATCATTGCCTACTTTTACATTTTTCTAGCCTTCATCTGTGGCTGTACAGACTGATGTTGGACCTGCTCAGAATGATAGAAAACCGAGTTTCATACGGCATGGATTAATTACAATGATTACTTCATACCATATAAATGGTGTCGTAAATTTCGTTTTGTGCAGAGATAAGCAACTTAGTATATAATTAAATGTGCTGTAAATATCATTCGACGTTTCTCATAATCTGCAGTTCGCACCGCATTATACATGCACAATATCCTTTCTATACAATTCTCACATACAATTATATATAAAGATTATTTGTTTGAGGTGAATACTAAATATGTTTCATCGAGTAGAATTTTCACTATTGCGCAGCACAATTGAAAAACAATCGAGGTTGTCAACACACAAGATGAAATAGTTTTGCTATTTGCTGAAATAAAAGTACTTTTGTATATTTGAAACAATAATGACCTGTACAATACCTATAACACGGATAGACGGTGAAAATGCAAAATCAAAAATCAATTACGAGGGTGGGTCAGAAAATTCTGTCATAGGTGTTATAACTTTGTAACTAGGCATGATAGGTTGCTGTATCATACCTTGATTGAAAGGGCTACATTTCTCCTTTATATTGATGCCAAAAGAATGCACGAAAGAAATAAATACTAAAATATATACGCCTTGAAAGACACCTGGGGTAAAACCAATGGCACGTTTTCTAGAATTTGTGAATATTATCGTGTGCGTTTCATGCGTCATATCTTCATAACTACTGATCAAATTTTCTTCAAATTTACAGTGATAAATAATAGTATATTTAGAAAAGCAATGTGACAAAAATTACCGTTATCGATGATATGCTGACTTTATTATAAAGCGATATACATGACGCCATTAAAATACTTACCCCTATAGCATTTCTGGCACCGCTGAACCATTATATGTGCTTGCTTTTTAATGAGTTTACTACAGGGCACACTAGGATGAAACAATAAAATGGTTAAATGCATTTTAAGGTCCCTGGTCTACATGAAGATGTCAATAAATGCCTTTCGAATTTAAACTGTACTTTAATACATGTACAACAAGCCAATTTCAATATTTCCATTTGCAATAACTCAATTAAATTCAATTGAATAATTTTGATTTTTGCAGGATATATTCATCTTAGTTTGAAAAATACATTGCATGGATTATATTTTTTGAAGTCGTTATTCTTTAAATAATTTTCACAAATTCAAGAAAAAGTGCCATTGGTTTTACCCCAGGTGTCTTTCAAGGCGCCTATTTCGAACAATTTATTTCTTTCGTGCATTCTTTTGGCATCATTATAAAGGAGAAATATAGCCCTTTCAATCAAGGTATAAAACAGCAGCATATCATGTCTATTAACAAAGTTATAACACCTATGACAGAACTTTCTGACCCACCCTCGTATATTTTGTAACCAAATAATGACAATGTTACGTTTTCACGCAGGCAACCCACCATCCTAATCATGTCTCATATAAAAGTTTATTGCCTTTGGCTAACATGTCTCAAGAATACCCATTTGTAGAACTGTTGACAGCCGCACGGATTCCCTGGCGCACGGATTCCCTAGCGCACGGACGGGAACCCCCTATAAGCTCACCTTGTGAACCTTCGGTTCACTTTCGATGAGCCGGGATGAACCGTGACAGAACCGTAGCGCTACCGTGGCAAAATGGGATAAAGGCCTGTTTACACATTCACGATTTTTAGCTACGGTGGCAATACGAGTCGCCACAATTTGTAAAATCGTCGTGTACCGTGGTGTACCGTGGTGGTTCGTAGTAGAACCGTGGTAAATCGTGGCGCTACGGAAGTTTTAAACTGTTTAAAACATTCGTGGCGTATCGTGGCGAATCGTGGTGGTTATTGGGCGTTGCCTAATTCGTAGCGCAACCGTAGCGGAATCGTGCTTATCCGTACTGACACCGTAGCTATTCGCGGCTAATCGTGAGAGATCGTAGCCAATCGTGGAGCTCCGAAGCAAAAACCGTGGAATCTTTGACTTCACAAACTCTCACGATTCACCACGAATTGTGTACGGCATCCACGGTTTCGCTACAAAACTCCACGATTGGCCATGACGGCTACCGCCGTGAATCGTAGTTATACCGTATAGAACCGTACAAGCACTGTGATTATTCGTTGTGCCACCGTGGTTAATCCTCATTCACCGTAGCGTTGCCGTCATGAATCGTTATTGATTCGTAGCGATACCTTGCAGACACCGTACTTATATCGTGGACATTCTTACTGGAATCGTAGTGACTCTGAATATTTCCACTTTTCGCCACGATTCATCCCGATCCATCCCGATTTTTCTCACCAAAAGAAATCGGGGTGAATCGGGGTGAATCGTGGTGAATCGTACAGAAAATCGTGAATGTGTTAACCGGGCTTACCGGGGAGCCTTCATGATTTTATTAAATATTTAATGCAACCGGGGCGAACTAGGAGGGATGTCAAAAAACGGACAACAGCGGGGATACACCGGAACAAACCGTGATACCCAGGGCTCGACCGTCATAATCCGGCATAAACCTTCAGTAATCGCAACAACTACGGGTTATTCAGGCAAAATCCGGGGTTTCACCGGAACACCATCGGCGGAACTAGTGCAAACTGTCTTTAATAGCTCTGTCACACATTCTCGCGTATCGATCGCGTATCTACGACGAGGTCTGAGCCGTATTTTGTTCGAGCGACGTATGTTGCACGTACGTCTGACGTTCTTACTACTTTCCCGCGTCGTATCAGTGACGTATCAGTATTCCTATGAAATTTCACTTTCGTATGTACGGCGCATCAAGGCGAATGTTCTACTTACGTATGCCGTATATATGGCGTATAAAATGTACGCGTGACGTATCTGCGACTTATGTACTACGTTCCATTCCTATCTGCGGTGTATCTGTTCTGTACCAATTGCTTTTTAATACCTAGGCGAAAACAACGGCTGTGTTCACTTTCTTCAGGCAATTCGTCGCACATTACAGAGGTGGAAGATGCCACCGGCAAAATCTACATAATTTAGATTAACACCGAAGAAAAAAAAAAACGAGGTGGGGGGAGGGAGGGGGGGGGGGAATCTCCAAGCTCCCCATCCTGGGCGATATCTGCACACTTACTTGATATTGCACACGATTTTTTTATGAAACATTGGCAAATTCTTGACTTGAGGGTCATCGTGCAAAACTGTAAAGTTGGGACGTCAACTCTAATGACGTCATCTTCATCTAACGTCGCGTGGAAAATGACGTCATACCGGGCCAAAACGTCAGATGAAATTTGTCACTTTCAGATTCAATTTTAAACAATTAAAGCCGAAAAAAAAAGAAAATGTCAGCAATATTGATTCAATTGCAAAATGTGCAAAAATGATATCACTTATGGATATTATCGCGACCTTCGTGTAGATATTTATTTTTTTTTACGCTAACTCTCAACAAAATATCAAACATGAGAAGCAGATATTTATATCGCAAGCTCGCGTCCTTCGATATCCCAACTCGGGACAATATTCACCGATATGAGTGCAATAACTCTATTATATTATCTCATTGTTTCCTAGAATGCTTTTGTTTGTTGGAATTGATGTCAGTCAACAGCAAAAGTCATGTCGGGACGTTGCCTCCATTTTATAAGACTTTAACCCAAAATGAGGATGTGATGACATCCAACACGTACTTAAAATATAACCACCCAAGTTAGCCACAAAGGCTTATAATATGCATGGGTGGTTTGACTTTAACCACTTTTCCTGGGCAGGCTCAAACCAAAATAGTTTAACGGTAATCAGATGGTATTCATAGAAAGAGTTCATAAATAGGTCATATATAATATTTTCCAAATCATACCTTTACTCAGGTTTGGTTTAACATAAAATGAAAATCTTATTTTAATGGTCAACGAAACTCGTGCATGTATGAAGAAGTGCGTAAAAGTTGTAGTGACTACCAAAGTTATTATTAGTGGTTCAGTAAGTAGTATCAGACATAGAGACCGAAATACCGGGTACATAAACTGCAATAAAAGGATGCATTTACTGCAAGAACGGATGCATTAACTGCAGGAAATGGTACATTACTGCATCATATAAAATCATTAAGTCGTACACCTTGCAGTCAAAAACTGGGAAAACATTAGGTTTGTAGTGGGTGTCTTTTAGAATCAATTTAGAACCTTTTCTCGGAGGAATCTGATAGAATCCTTTGAACAACCTCTAGATAACTAAAATACCTATTTCATTCACTAGTATAAAGATAGATATATGGCCTTTTACGTTTAAAAACTCGACATGTAAGCGATCAATCGGCCACGAGACGTTTGCCTGGGCAGTGAGTTTATCATTGAACAAAAGAATTAAAACACAAAAACATACGAAAATACTTCTAACTTACCCTATTCAGGCGACCGTAGCTAAACCATATTATGTCACACAGTTTTTCCGAGATGAAACCTCAAATCATAAAGATTTCCATAAACATGTAACAAACGAATATGTGTAATCATTGTTTACACACGATCGACATCCGATTGTTGTACATTGATTACATAATAAGTTAACATACTGTGAATGGAACTCCCACAGCGTAATTAACCTTCCAGAACTTAAGAGCCATATAGAAGAAATTAAAATAAAACCGCACATTATATGTATACAAGAAACGTGGCTAAAACCAAAAAGTAAAATTCCAAATATCCCAGGATATAAAGTGGCCTGCTTTAAACACAGGTCCACATCAAAAATTAATGGAGGCGGTGTCCTGACATACATTTTGGAAGGAATACCGCACTCCGATTTGGAAATCAAAATCGATCCAACAGAATTGGAATTTTGTGCAACAACACTTTACTTAAAACAGGAGATCATAACTTTAGTAAACTGTTATGACCCACCAAACTCAAAGGATACCCGTGATAGCTACATTCAACTGCTTGATCGGATTCCAACACATAATTATATAATATTGGGTGATTTTAATGCCCATAATACGCTGTGGGGTCCCGGCTACACCAAAACGCAACCATGCGACACACGAGGAAGCCATATAGAAAAGCTCTGTTCTGACGAACTCTTAGTTATCCTAAATGATGGAAGCCCAACTATGGCGGCTTCACCTTACGCCAACGACTTGACGCTGGCAACACCAGCGCTAAGCACAGTGGCGGAATGGCAAACTCTAGATAATTCCTGTGGCAGTGACCACTTACCGGCGATCACATCTATTCACATCTATTCATGCCGAATACAGTTCCTCAGTTACCATTCCTCAACCTAAATGGAAACTAAGTAAGGCAAATTGGGACAGATTCAAAAATTTATGTTCAGATACATTACAAATTTTTCGAGTCCAGCTCCATGGATGAGATATCGGAAGGCTTTACGGACTTGCTTAAAGACATATGCGATAAGACGATCCCAAAGACCAAACCGAAACCTAGAAAAACGCGCCCCCCGTGGTGGGACAATGAATTGACCGAAGCGGTTAGGGAACGCGAACAGGCTAGGAAAAAGTATCTGAAAAAAAGAACAGAACCACTAAAACAGCATTTTAATGATCTTAAACTAAAAACGCGGAACTTAATACGGGATAAACAAATTACAAAATGGCGCGAATTTGTAACGAAGCTTGATCATAAAGCAACCTCTAAGCAGGTCTGGGATATGGTAAACATGTTTTGAACAAATTTCCTGTTTAAAATCCGGCGATACGATCATTACGGACGACAAAGCCAAAGCCGATGCGCTGGTTACCCACTACGACAATATGTCAAGTTCGGATAACCTATCAAAAGACTTCACCCCAATTAAAGAGTACATCGAAGGCGAGTGCAACTTGCCCGAAAAGCTACTCGATAAGGGGGGTAACAACAATTCGAACTTAAACAGAAATTTTAACCTGTTCGAGCTCAATCATGCCTTGGCATCAAAAAATAGCTCATCCCCTGGAGCGGACGCCATACATTACGAAATGCTTAAGCAACTTCCGGATTCATCTAAATTGGAACTGTTGAAGGTAATGAATGAATCCTGGTCCAGAGGCGTGGTTCCCAAAGACTGGAAACTGGCAACTATTATTCCAATAAAGAAACCCAATAAGGATAGTATGGATCCAGCGTCATATAGGCCCATCTCTCTTACATCCTGCATCTGCAAAACCATGGAGACGATGGTGGCCACGAGACTGACATCGCATCTGGAAGGAAACAACCATTTAGCAGATTGCCAATCAGGTTTTAGGCCGAGCAGGTCAACAATAGACCAGCTCACCAGACTTGAAAGCGAAATCAAAATGGCTTTCATGGAAAACAAAATAGTTGCAGCAGTCTTCTTAGACTTAGAAAAAGCCTTTGACCTAATGTGGTCAACAGGCACCATTATGCAATTAAACAAATTTGGCATTGATGGAAATATGCTCAGATGGATCCATAATTTTTTGGCTCATAGAAAAATACAAGTCAAAATTGGGAACCAGACCTCTGACCAGCACCCTCTACAAAACGGATGCCCACAAGGAAGTGTTATTAGTCCCATACTCTTTAATGCAATTATTAATTCATTGAGAGACCATCTGCTAAAGCACATAGGAATCAGACTCTCTCAGTTTGCAGATGATGGGGCAATCTATACTAAACACTCTAGCCCAGCACTAGCAGTGAAGGCATTACAAGAGGCACTAAAAACAGTAGAAGAATGGGCTCAATTTTGGGGCTTTAAGATCTCAAAAACTAAAACCGAAGCCATCATTTTTCGGAATGAAAAATATGATCAGAAAAAAACTCCAAAACCTTAGACTCTTCCTTTACAATAAAGAAATAAATTTTGCAGAAAAGGTAAAGTTTCTAGGTTTAATATTTGATAAACATCTCACATGGAGAGATCATATAACCAATCTTATAGAAAGGTGCAGCAAAGATATGAATGTCCTAAGACTGGTCTCGGGAACCACTTTTGGTGCCGACAAAGCCACCGTCATTAGACTTTATAAGGCACTTATTCTAAGTAAACTGGATTATGGCGCACAGGCATATAATTCAGCCCATGATGCCACACTGAAACGACTGGACATAATCCAGAACCAAGCAATGAGAATTGCAACTAGAGCAATGAAATCAACACCCATAAACGCTCTAGAGGTTGAATGCGGACTTAAGCCACTAAAATTAAGAAGAGAAGAGCTCATACTCAAATATTGGGCACGCTCTTCCCCATTAGGCGACAAACTTCCCATTAACGACCTATTAACAGAACACGGCTGCTACCTAAGAGAGCAAGAAAAATTTGGCCGTATTCCAGAACTGCCCAGAAACTAGTTGAAGAGTACAGTATTCCTACTGATATCCAGCCCCCGTCCTATGCGTCAAAGTGGGACTTGGACTTCAAAACACCCTCATTTCAGATTAAGTCCTATATAGGCAAAAAGGAAGAGTCGGGCTCTGCACATATGCAATCAATCAGTATGGACTATATTAATGAAAACCATAATGGAAAACTACATGTGTTCACTGATGGCAGTAAAGACATAGACAAACATTTGGCTGGAGCAGCCTTTGTAGTGCCTTCGCTTGACCTAAAAGTGGGCATTAAATGCAACCCTAACCTGTCTGTATTCACCACCGAACTGATAGCCATTGAATATGCGATCACATGGATACGCAAAAACAAAATAAAGGATTCAGTGATTTTCAGTGACTCCCTAAGCTCGATACAATCCCTTCAGGCAGGACGATCCAAGACAAGACCGGATAAAATCAATAATATACTAGGAATGTTGGATCGTGCAAAAACAAAGGGACATGTCATTCATGTAGAATGGATACCATCACATGTAGGTATACCAGGCAATGAATTGGCAGATATTACTGCAAAAGACGCAATGCAGAATGGCATCGAGGATAAAACAAAGCCTGCCAAGTCAGAAATATATACAGTCATTAATAAAGCCATTATGAACAAATGGCAACAAGACTGGGACCACCCCCCAAATGGTATATATAGTGGCAGAGCTTACCACCATGTCCAGCCAAAAGTAAAAAAGGACATAATTATGTACAGCTCTAATAGGCTATATGATAAAGTCTACACAAGACTTAGACTAGGACATAGCAGATTAGGCCTGCATTGCGCATGGGCAAAAGATGGTATATGTACACGCTGCACAGACGACTCATTTGAGGATGACATGCACGTCTTTTTTGAATGCACATCATATGCAGAACAAAGACGTGACCTGGAAGCAAAACTATTTAAATGGGGTCACACACAGGTCACTCATGATCTTCTACTGAATCCTCCAAGTAAGCATCGAGAGGAGGTGATACAGGCAGTAATTGCATTTCTAGAGGAAACAGACTGTCTCGGTAGAATTTAAACTATACGGTGCAAGCTAGGTTAGAGTTAAAACATTCTCCGTATTAGGGACCACAAGCAAGGTAGGAACCGGTGTGCCTTCCCTTTTACTGGAGCACGACCATCGGGGCGACAGCCGTGGCTCAGCGGATCCCCCCTGTGGATATTGCACCCGCAGAGAGTTACGGCAGCCGACCCTGGTCTATACATTAGAACGGTGGCGGGGTCTGTGGGCAGTTGCCGTGTGTCAGGTTCTGACCCAGGGTGGCTGTCCGCACGGCCTGCCATTTCATGCACCGAGATGGACGGTTGATTGCCACGGCGAGCCTCCGTCAGTGGCGGTGCATTATATGGTGAGACCCCTACGGCGCGGTGCGGTTGCATGGCCGCCGCTCGGTGGAGGTGCTCTATCCATGCGTCATGGTCCGGCCCAAAGTGCGGACCATGGGGCGCGAGCTTGCACCAGGTAAGTATTACTATAAATGGGTGGGAACGCATGGATGTTTAATATAAAAATTAGGGTCCAATCACGCCGTTGTTTCCCTTCCCCAGGCCTGGAATCGTTGAGCGACAGGCGACGCCTCGCTCTAGGCTTCTTCCCCCTCTCCTTTATCATAATTCTCGACACTAGACGGGCTGCGGGCGCTAGTAGAACCACCCTCTATTGTAACCGAATGCGGTCCGAAAGGTGTCAAAATCTATCCCCTATTTCGGTTAACAACGAAAAGAGAAGCTCAGCGACTCGATTCCTGTTACCGATTTCCTCGGCCTTGCTGGGGAGGCGGGCCGGCGGGGTCATCGGTGGTCCCTGATGTAGCAACCGAGCTGAATCGGGATGCCGGGGGCCCTTGCGGGGCCGTCACTCCACACTCTGTCACCTATCCTCTTACTCCCCCCACCCTATGCACAAATACATTCATAAACTCGACCCGTGTGAGTGACGCTAGCACCCTCTGCTCACTGCTAGCTCTTTGAAGCTGCGGTGCAGTACTGGGTGCTGCCGGCATGGCTACACACGGTCCGACCACTCCACGCCATCAACATAGCACTGCACAAGCAAGAATTACATACACCAAACTAATACAACAGTTTCCTCTCTTTCAGGTACAGATAATGCAGCGGATTAATAAAACCGTTGTTTATTGCAGGTTCGAGGTGATTCCAGCCTTGGCCTCCGCCAAAGCACAAGATCCGGATCCCTATATTTAAATCATACAGGTCTGGACAAGCTTGAACTGCGCTGAGGCAGGGGGGGCCGAGAAAGGGACCATATATACAATCACATGGTCTTTGCGGTCCTGTGTTGGGTTGTTTCACTCATCCTGATGGGTATGGGGAGTCGAGGAGTGTCTTGAGGACACCCTATGCAAACCATGCTTATCAAACCGGCCAGCGCGAACCATCTTTTATTGGCGGGGCAACGGCAAATTGCCACTTTTTGGGAGACCCTTCTTTAAGAGTGAAAGTCCCTTAAAAATGCCACTAATAGGCCACCACCACTTAGCGATCTAAATTGCAATTTTTGCCCCGTACTAGGGGCGAGTCCCGCCTTTCCCTTACAGGCTTTTGCACACTGGACCGTACATCTACAACCTGAGCACTTCTGCTAGGACATTTTGCAAAGAACACGTCTGTTCAGTCTAATAGCAGTATCCTTGGCTCACTTTGGCTAGCCGGTCAAAATTCCAAAACATATGCACTGCCGTTATTGGGTTGCGTAAGTCTGGGCACGACTTCACATGGGGTGTGGGGTGGAGTCTTAAGCCACAAGGATAGTGCATGCAATTTTTCCTCGCAGTAGGCCCTCATCTCCCTATACACGCGAAGTGGGAGACGGGCCTCTGCCTGACATGGTGAATAGGACAGCATGGCAACTAAGGTTCCAAAAGTCAAAATTAAAAGTCCATGCATACTAGAGTCCGACTGACCGCTCTGCATCCAAATTACCGCCATTCAAAACCAGCACATTTACACCATGTTTTAACAGTAAAACAGACCGACTGGACTATTAACGTCAGGCTTGGTATTGGACCATATTGAGTGCCTGTAGTTAAAAGCTGGTAAACTAAACCCAGTAAGGCGGACTGGGGGTAGCCCCCTAGTACCTCTGGTGCCAGGTTACCTTAAAACAACAACAAAAAAAAAAGAGCTAGTGAATATGCCATTAAGATATGCTTTAGTGGTAAAATATTTCCTAAAGGATCCGGTGCCAGATACTCTGATCAAAGCCGGTGCCCAAAAATCACAACTTCAGGCGTGCTCCGAAAGGATCCGTTTCTACATAACTTTCTGGTGATGGTTAATATTTTACTTTTTTTCGCAAATTAGTGTATTTTGATTGAGTTTTACTGCGTGCTAGTACATGGAATATATTTTATATTGTATTTCGAAGACATCTCGTTGCAAATATCTTCATTTGCGATTAAACAAGCCGTTTTCAGTGCAGCCTGTACTGTCGCATTCTTAAAGAATGGTACTTATTTCATTTAAAACGGCGAAAACAAAGAAGCACATTGCGAATTTTCGCTTCAGCTACCAAATTCAATTTGTTGTGCATTACGCGGACTATTTATCTGAGGATATTACCCAACGCTTGTTTATGTTTCTAGGGTCTAAAAATCTTCGTCTTCCAATTTCCTCTGAAAGGAACCGTCCCTTCCTCCGAAAGGAACCGGGGACGCATATTTCCTCTGAAAGGATCCGTTTTGGTTACCTACCGTGATTAAATAGCATTTTACCATTTTTTCCCATTCAAATGCATTGGCGACCTAAGTTGACCTTGCCGTAAAATAGGTAAAGGTCATCCTAGGGTCATGATTTATATAAACTATGATGGGCCTGCGTCCCCTATGCTACATACCAAGTTTCGTGGAAATCGGCCAGCTGGTTCTGGAGAAAAAGATTTTTAAAGGTTTTTGCTATTTATAGCCATGGCGGCCATCTTGGTCATGTGACTTGGTCATGTGACCTGGGAACTTTCGTTCCCCCTTCCTAAGGATGTTCCACATGAAGTTTGGCTTTGATTGGCCAAGCGGTTTCAGAGGAGAAGATCTTTGAAATTGTGGACGACGGACGACGACGGACGACGGACGACGCCGGAGCATGGGTATACTATAAGCTCACCTGTGAGCCTTCGGCTCAGGTGAGCTAAAAAGGAAAGATACTTTGTTCATTCAGCTAGAACATACATAATATGTATATTATACAGTATATTTCCATAGCCTTGGTCTATTACAAAGAGCTTACTGAGTCTGTGAGTCCTCGTTTTTGATTCATCATGGTGGTTTTCATTATTTATTTGTTTGTCAATGTTGATTCATTTACTAGCTCACTAGTTTACTAGTTAGAGATTCACCGCGAGGACCGAACAAATAACTAAATGTTATGAACCACTGCAGAAGGTGAGGGCGAGGTTAGGGCCCTGTAAAAACGATTTAAGCACCCCTCCCCCAACCCCCCCCCCAAGTAATTTTATATTACTGATCGTTCCAAGGCGATACTTCTGTTGTGGTTCTATTTGTTTTATGTTTTGGAGTCGAATTTTTGTGCTGTTTGAACCTTATGTGCGTTTTCATAGTTTTGTTTAAGTTCGGGTAACTGAGCGGCCGCCTGTTGGGAAATAGCTGCTCACTCAGCTGTCAATATGTTCTATAAGTATAGGTACCCAATTGTCAATTTGTTTTTTTTTTTCCCATCTCGGTTTTTGTAGTGGGAATTTCATTCTGATTGCACATTTTCCTGGCCGTTGTTTACTTGTGCCTTTTTACAAAATTTTAAATTTTATAATCTGCATCAAGATGCACATTGTTGTGTGTTTGTGATCTTGTGTAGGTTCGAGTCCGCACTCGGCGCTTGTGAGACGTGCAAAGTTCTGCTTGCGGGTGACATGCCAAGTTCTGCTTGCGGAAGTGTGCCATCTAATTTTCCATGCGGTTCTCCCATTTTCACACCACCTATCGATTACATCAATTTATCTATCTATCTCTATATACTGCCATACGCCCTCGCGGACATTCTAGATTTGCCGTATCAGATGAGCTGAAATAATCTTGAAAGGGACGTAAATTCAGCTTATCTTATTTTATGCGACTCAGTCGAAACGACCAGTAATCGATCTACGGGTTGTCTTATGTTTGTTGACAAGAATGTTTAGTGCCCTAACTCCAAGAGGAGGTGCGTCTTGTTGTTTTTGTTTGTAAATCCCGCCTCTGTCAGGCGAACCTCGTAAAACGAGTAAATCCTTGGTTTCATAAAATCAATACTGGTAAAATGGTAAAATGTCACAATAAAAAAAAAGTTCTCTCATGCTATAATCCAATGTAAAATCACAACAATCCAATAAAATCACACAAAAGAGTTAATAATTGTTCAATCAACAGGTGATAAAATGCCCGAGGCTAATCCATAGGTAACTACGATAAAACGAGTGAGTTGTTAAAAGTGTTCACTATTAAAAGCTATGTCCATGCGAATAAAATCCTGAATAAACGTGCACAGTATTTACAAGTTATTTACACAACCGTTGTCCTGCCACAACTGAGCATGCGAATTTTTGTTCTTTCCAGTTTTCTCTCTGACACTGTAAACTACAATATTTAGAAAGTTTGCATTTGGAACGGTAACTGGTCATTTCGTCCCATAACCATTTCGGCCCATGACCATATCGGCCCATAACCATTTCGGCCCATAAGTATTTCGGCCCATAAATTATTACCATTGCCCTAAAATAACTTATTCTGGATAAGTTTTAATATAAACCTGGTTGCAAACATGGCTAACAAAGCATGTTTCTTAAATTAGAAAGTAACGAAAAAAATCAGTATTAATAATTCTAAAGTTAACCCTACCATTTCGTTGTTTTACGATGTACATGTAACAGATTATTCATGTTGAAAATTGCAAAATGAAACACAATATCAACTTTTATTTATTTTTAATTTACTCCCTTTTTTCAAAGTAAGTTTTCTTAAATTTGATTTTTGAACAAATATAAGCCAATATAATTTCAGTTAATTAATTAATGGTTCCACAAGCTTGGCACCAAGCTTGGCACTAATCAAGTGTCACAACCTGTTGAACACAAGCGTTTCAAATCAAATGTCAACTGCAATCAAAACTGGGTTGAACAGTGCCAGTAACTGTCAAAAATCACTCACATAAGAGTGACATATTCTTCTAAAGATGAGAAGATAATATGGATATTTCCTACAGGAAAGGTCTTATTTCGTTTTATTTTCTTTCTTTTTGTTATATGCTCTTTCATACCTTAACAGTTATCCGGCACGTGCCAGATAAAGAAACTAAGTTTTAGAGACAACTGTTGAGCAGTTACGGTTCATTAATCGGAGCAGTTACGAATCATTTAGCACGTTAATCGCCAGAAATCTATCTATCTATCTATCTATCTATCTATCTATCTATCATGTTTATTTTTTTTTTTCATTTTAGCCTTGGTCCCGATCTATCGTTGGAGTAGACCAGAATTGGTAGGCTGTCACATGCTACTGAAATTTTACTTTCAACAATCGCTTTCAATATGTTTGAATAGTTATAAAGAACTAAAGAAAAACATAACAAAAACACATCCCGACCCAAGTTAAAATGATTATCTAGAATCGACATTGTTGCAATACCTCCATCAGACAAAAAAAAATTGAAGAGAAAGTCATTTGCAGGCTGAAATATCGGCCCTATTATTAAATAAACCTTGTAACAAAAACCAAATGCAACCAACTCAAAACCAAAAGTCCCTATGTATAAAAAAATATGGGCCGAAATGGTTATGGGCCGAAATGGTATGGGCCGAAATGGTTACGGGCCGAAATGGTCATGGGCCGAAATGGTTATGGGCCGAAATGACCCGGAACCTTTAGAACACTTCAGGAGGTCCCATATTGCAGGTTGCACAGATGTCTGGCAATTCAAAATCACATGCATCATCGCTAACGTCATCGTCACTGTCCAGGTTCGAACCCGAAGGGGCAGAGGTAGATCCTTCCTCCTCGCAGGTGTGAACTGGATGTTCCGAACGTCGGGATTCCGGAAACAAGACAACCCACCGACAAGACAACTCACTGACACGGTTTTTGAGACAATTCACCGACAGATTTTGAGACAATTCACCGACACTTTTGAAGACAATTCACCAACACTTTTAATCAAAGTTAATGACTTGTAACTTATGATCTTGATTGGCGATTGGGATTCCTGACATTGGGGAGAGCTATCCTGTCTTCTTCTTGTATTGGTATTAGCTTCCAATAAGGAACACCAGACAGCTGTCTGTAAATCTTCTTAGGTAATGTCTTTTAAACTTTTTATTTGTTTAAACTATGAGGGCTTTGTCGTCGTATATACAAGGTTGTACATATATTACATGTTGGTATGTACATGTCAGCCACGAACCATCCTTCCCTTTGCGGCATTGATATCC
The DNA here is from genome assembly GCA_964017185.1 of Rugalucina vietnamica. NCBI lineage: Eukaryota > Metazoa > Mollusca > Bivalvia > Lucinida > Lucinidae > Rugalucina > Rugalucina vietnamica. The sequence continues at coordinate 4,652,879 of OZ024872.1, forward strand.
ATATTTAGTTTTATTAACTTAATTTCTGTACTCTAGCCATATGCAGATTGTAGCACAGTTCACTTGTTGCTTTTAATATCTTATGATAGCCTGGATGTCCGCGGAGAACTTCAAACCATGAACTGTCAAGAATTAATTGAACTAGTTTTTCTTTACTGTAAAATGTTTCTTTCCACTGATTTATCCCAATACAGTTTATGACTATTGATTTGACATTTGAAAAGTACTGTTTTCTCTGGACATGTAAAGCAGGGCAATCAAGAAGCATATGTATTATGTCCTCGTCACCAAGAGCACAGCATTTACAAGATGCAGATTCACTAGTTTTGCTGAATTTATGTTTATTAGTCTGGAGGAGGTATGTTCCTGTCACAAACCGACACTTAGTGATGCCCCTTCGAACTTCAGTTATAGTTGATTCTACTGATAACCAAACTGGGTGGGTCAGTCCAATTCTCAGGAAGTCAATATTCAGATATTTGAGTGTTGATTTTTCACGAGCTTCACTTTGTAGATATTTTGACCAATGTTCATTCACTGCTTTTTTTGACTTGTGTTTTCCATTGTTCTTTTGACAGTTCACTGACTCTTAAATCGCGAACATGAGGTAACTGATATAAGTCCAGAATTTGTTGTACTTTGCTGAAGAAACTTTGTTCGTTGTCCAGATTTATGGCTATCTGTCTAGTTGACAAATCTTTGATGGTTGAATTTGTAGATGACAGTATGTTGAACAACAAGCTCAGGATGCGTTTGTGAAGTTCTGCTTCAACCGGTAGCGCGCCCAGGATTAAGTAAACAGCACTGGTTGCAGTTCGTGTAGGTAGTGATTGAAATCTACGGAGATTGCTGATGTGAAACTTTGACAAGATGTTAATTTGAGTAACAGTTAATGGTAACACTTCTAGTCCAAATAGTAATCTTGGAAGCACATAGCACTGGTAGATTTTATATGATACTTTGGGGTTTAAACCATTAGAACCGTGAACCCCTGTATTTATTAACGAATATAAAGTCCTTCTGGCTAGACTCAAGCGATCTTCAATATTAACTAGATTTTCATTTATTTCAGATCTGAACAGTCCTAGGTGGGTCGTTGTAGATGATAGCTGAATTTCTTTTCCATTTAGGTTATGTGAGAATGTCTTTTTCGTGACTGACTTGTGTTGTTGAAGCAGCACAATATTTGATTTCATGGGATGGATGGTGACACGTTTTTGCTTACAGTTTCTTTGTACCACATTAGACATTAACTGAAGTTCATTTTCACATCTTGACATTAAAGCTACATCGTCAGCACAGGTGGGACACCCACAATATACACCTCCAATAAACAAACCCAGCCGTTGCTGTTCAAGTTCTTCTAGGCATGGATTCTGTACTTTGGCGGTCTCGGGCGTTTATACGGACCGCAGAAAATGTGTTGTGTTTTACATTTCCTTGACTTCCGGCGAGATTCTAGAATCGTCTTAACGTGAAAAATCAAAACAAACCATCTATATCCTCTGACATCTTCATATTTTGAGACATTTGTAAATTGAAATCATGCCTGCACCAAGCGCTAAACAGGCGCCGAGTAAATCGGAGTACAAGGATAAAGAAAAGCCCACAGCGATCCGTATAAGCAACATCGAAGCTGCGAAAGGTCTTGTTTCTAAGTGGTCCCTCATGTAAACATTTGTGAAATAACCACGATTAGCGTATATATGTCTAAAAAGCGATAGTTACGAGCCTATGTTATGATGACCTCGCGACTGTATGAAAAAAATTGGCTGAGTCCCAGCTGCTTGTCAAGAATCTTGATATTTTCCAGTCTGTAGTATTTGATAAGTTCAGACATGTTTTAATATAATTATCTATATACTTCTATTCACACCTTCTATGCAGGCTGATTTGAGGTTGCAGGCGCAAACTGCCTCATTGCTATACCTTTTCCAAAAGCCTGCTGCCTTTCAGCCATACAGTAAACACTGAATGTTTGAACTCAGTACCTGCTGGTCAGTCCTGATCAATATCTTGACATACCTAGTGTTTCCCCCAGTCCCAAAAAAGGGCATGGTAAGGTTGCTAAAAAAAGGGCACTTTTTAACGCGCGACAACATGTCAAAAGGGCACTTTCAGCGCGCGAATGCAAGCAAAAAAGGGCACTTTTTAAGTGGCCCATGGCATGATAGAAGGGTACATTATGCACTGTCATTAAATTAAACACTTACTATATTTTCTCTGTAAGTTCAAATTTGCGTTCTTTCCCCAATTTCCATATTTCAGGATTCACTTTCACCTGTCAGGACTTTCACCTGTCAGGTGAAAACATAAAAAAAAAATTTCCCCTCTGCCACACTAATACTAAACTAACCGTAAGAGATATCCTCACTCATGATTTGTTTTGAAAAGTATTTTTTGAGTGTAGGACAAAACACCCCACGGACAAAACACCCCACGTCCATTTTGGTATATGTGGACAAAAACCACCACATGTTTTTTGAAGGCTGACAAAACACCCCACGCCCAATAGTATAACGTGGACAAAACACCCCATGCGGATTTTAAAATTAGGACAAAACCCCCCTCATGTTTTTGCAGTGTAGATAAGCAGATGGAAGCAGACAGAAGCATCCTAATGCAAACAACATGCATTTTCTGGTATTATTCTTTTTCCTTCTTTCGATTCTATGTAGACGAATGGACATTTTCTTTGATGTCATTCCAATTATCACTTACTAAATCAAATTCATGTATTTTAATTTTGATAATTTAAGAAATTATAATATGCTTATTGAGCACTATTAAGGTAATTATTATATCTAATCATTCAATTAACTCAAACACCTTTTCAGTCTGTCTGTACTAAAATGGTTGTTTTTCCATTGAAGTCAAATTGTTAATTGCTTGTTTGTCTGATTAAAATGATTTGAAATGTGTTATTATTTTTGTAACAGTCCATATACACATTTCCACAACCAGATCTGAAAAAAAGTTTAAATCTAAAATAAGCTTCATTAACTTTGATAAAGAAATACATTAAATTTTGCCATGGTTTTATGTCCAAGTCATCAATTCTGTTACGTTATATGGGGTGCTATAACATAAGACATTCTTATTGAAATCAAATTTGGTTATGGTTTCTTGTCCAAGTCATCAATTTTCAGTCATGTTATATGGTGAGCTATAAGACATTCAATATTATCTTTGATAAAGAAAATGATAAGTTATATTCCAGCCATCAATTTTCAGTCATATGGGGAACTAAGAAAAACATGAGGGGTGTTTTGTCCTAATTTTGAAATCTGTCCACGTTATACTATTGGGTGTGGGGTGTTTTGTCAGCCTTCAAAAAAACATGTGGTGGTTTTTGTCCGCGTATAACAAAATGGATGTGGGGGGTTATGTCCGTGGGGTGTTTTGTCCGTATACCGTATTTTTTAACTATTGATAATTGAAACTAATTAAATGGCACACTTAAATTACCAGGTAGGACATACAATTTTCACACCTTTTCTGATTACCAGCTCATTTGGTGTCAAATTGGGTAATTGTCATTGAGTAATAATCAACATTTACCACTGCAATAAAGTGACAATAAACAAGGGATTAAAGCAATCAACAATTGTAGGAGTTATGATAAAAAAAATTTGCCAAATTTGTTTCTGCAGACTTCAAGCAAAAAGTCTTGTAACTTCCTTATTTTTTGTCCGATTTTGAGAAACTTTTTACCAAAATGTAGGGCATAGAATGTAGATTCAGAAAAAGGGCATGGCGCTGAGAAAAAGGGCATGGCGCTGGAGAAAAAGGGCATGGCGCGGCGCCATAGTAAAAGTGGCTAGGGGAAACACTACATACCATGGGTGTGGGTGGGCCGGAGATGAGGCATTCTGTAAACTGTGTTCTCTGAATCCGCCAGATACTCCATACTGCTCAAAAAGAGTACATGTATTACCGGTAGTGATGACGCAATACGTCGGGAGTGTCAGTACGTGTTCTCAAACTATTTATCGTTGAATTAATGTATAATGAGACCACCGTGCTGGCCTCAAAAAGAGCATAAAATATGTGTACCATCTAAAATGAATTGAAATTTTGATTTTTACTATTGTCCAGCCTCTGTCAGAAAAAAAAAAACAAAAAAAAAACTACTTACATGTCCCTGAAAATAATTATGATTGTTTTAATGACAGTGCATCATTTGGTTTTATTTTTTCTACATTTCAGCTGTTGCAAGTGCCATTCGTACTAGTCTGGGACCTCGGGGAATGGATAAAATGGTATTGAAAGATATTTAGTTCTGATAATAGTGGTTAAGTTTTGTTTATGCAGTCGACATACTGTGATTGCTTCAAGTTGCAACCAGCTTTTACACTGTAACACTGATTAAAGTACAGTAGTGTAATACTTTAAGAAGATGAAAGGTATTGCAAAGTGAAATATGAGCCGCGCCATGAGAAAACCGTATTTATGCCTTTGCGAAAACAAAAGCGCAGACCAGCTTTGCGGTAACCGTGAAGCTGATCAGCGCCTTTGTTTTCGCTACACAGACAATACAATCTCTCTTCTTCTTGAATCCAAAAGTTCAAGTATTTTCTATATTTGAACTTTTCCAGCCCTAGGTGCTGGCTTTTTTCTGTGATTGTGCAAGCTGGGTTTTGTGATCAAAAACCCTAGTTGGAAAAGCTTTCAGATGACTCAGCTTATTGTTTATTTGCCAAATATATACACTGCTCTGGAAATGTTATCATTCTTTGTATTGTAGATTCAAGCTTCCAATGGTGATGTTACTATAACCAATGATGGTGCAACTATTCTCAAACAGATGCAGGTCCTACATCCTGCTGCAAAAATGGTTTGTAACGTTGCACATCAAAGACATAGTGCTGTTATCATTATGTCTCCCCACAACAGGGTCTGCACACTCTGCATGCCAATTATCGATATTCGACCAACGCCGGAGTGAAATAGCCAACTCCGAGGCAATAGCCAACGCCTGAGGAACAGTGTGTGAAGGGTTGTCAGCAAAACTATGAAATATTTTATAGAGCAAGGGGATAATGTATTTGTAATGATAAGTTAATGTTGTAAGATGGTCTTGCTTCCAAATAAAATTAACATAATGTAACAATTCTTTGACTGGAACATATAAAATACAAGAAAACATGCACGATTTTGTGGTTTTGACTGTCAAGATTGCTTTAGAAGTCAACAATTCTTTCAAGTCAAAACTTTTCATTCTCTATTCACACTATAATTTATAACTCATACTCGATGTACAAACTGTTTTACTTAAAACTCATTTCTGACGAAGCATTTAGACATTATTCGCCACCAAAGACTCCTTGTGGAAAAAAGAATGGGATCGCCAACGCCGGAGGAAGGTTACATATGGACATGACCAACGCCTGAGGATGATAACGTTTGCACAGAATGCTGATTCAAAACAAAAAAACTATTTGTACTTGACTTTTACTCGATAGAGTGGTAGCAACAGTATTTGGCAGCTATACCTGTATAATGATACATACGTGCACGCATGTGCACGGTTATGGAAATACCGCGATGCATTTTCTGCTCGTTTTAAGCACATACGACTATCCATTACCATGTTTTAATAAAATTATTACTATTCGTATTCAAAAAGCATGACATGAACAATTAAGTTATGCACAGTAACAAAAGGTTTTCTGAATCAATATGAATGACTCGACCGAGTGAAAATGTACAATGTAAATGCCCGCAAAAGAAAATAAAACTGTGCTCTTTTAGTGCATGTTGCATTGCATGTCTGTGGCGAATCAAGCAAGCCATGATTTTGTTTCAATTATTGCTCGTTTGTATCTTCGTGTACAGAAATATTTTCATTTATGATAAACTACGAATTTGAGACAATAAGTGTAACAAGATGTCCTCAATTCTATGTGTAACAGAAACGTGCGCGCGCGATCCAACGCCACAAGGTAAGCATCTTGTAGGAAATTATAGGCATTACAGAACATTATGGGGTGAAAGTAAATATGATTTCTTGATAAAAAGACCATCAAATCTTGAGAACAAAATCGGGCGTCGTAGTTGGTCTTGTCTCTTCTCTAACATTTCCTCCGGCTGCAGTCGTATCTTACTCCGGCGTAAACGTTACCCTCATTTCCTCACTAAAGAGGGTCTGTTAATTAAATGCTTGAAAGTGCTCAAAATATACCAAATACAAGCGTGCATCGGTTCCGTTAATGTAGAAAACAGATTGTTTCTTCCATATATATGCACAATTTTAATCACTATCTTCGTACAGAAACATACATGTAGTTGTTTAAATTAGCTTGTTGTATTAACGTACATCTTTCATAAAGGACATCTATGCCTTAGATGTAAGAAGTCCCTAAATCTCAGTTTTGGGAGGACGAAATTTTCATTTTATGACTATGGGGCTGAATTTGGCATTTTTGGGAGAAGAAATATATATACTTACGTTTACAAAACAGTTTGGCTGATTTAACAGAATCCAGACAATGCAATAAAATATTTTCACAACCCACCCCACCTTTGGCAAAAATGAACCATTTGATTTTTAACTGATTTGCAGTCTTTGTCAGCAGCACTTTTCAAGCAAACAAATTTGGGCTTGTTTGTCATATGAATGCTAAACAATATCTACACATTGATTGTTTTTTTGTTTTGTAATTTTAAGTTCATTTTGAAAGAAATGTTAGCTTAGTGCATAAGATCTTTAATTTATAATCTTATAGTTTATTTCTAGGTGTGTTCCCCCCCGGGACCCAGCATGCCCTTTCGTCAGTTTATGTGTTTTTCACATTTACACATCATATCAAAGTGGCATCCTGGGTCTAGGGGGGGAACAGGGTCAGTAAGGCGAAAATCTATAATTTCCTGAAATTTTCCATGCACTAAAATAAGTACAGTTGTTATGGACAATTTTGAAGACATCAACTGTAGAATTGTAAACATTCACAGTCGTATTTCTTGTCAAACCGGTGTCAGTGTGAGTATATTTAGGTAATGTAGATGTATTTATAGAGATACAGTACATGTTCAAAAATAAATTTGCTTTCAATCTATGCTTATTGCATTAATGCTTAGAAATGTGAATTCCACAATTAATGTTAAAATTTACATAAAGTATGTCATTGACAATCAAAACATGCAAGACCACAAAAATAATGAAGACCTAGGCATTTCGTCTTTGAAAGTGGCATATTTGTCAATTAGGGAGTCTCCCAATCTAAAGCATAGATGTCCTTTATCAATTATACGAATATCTTTGCGCCTTATTTTTTTTTAACTACAAACTCATTGTCATGGGAAGATACAGAATTAGCAAAACTGATTAAAGAGCGTGTTTTCCAATTTATTTTGACATTTTTAGACGAAGAACACGCTCTATTTTCCTCAGGCGTAGGCGTTATCCTCGGAGTTAGCTATCTCACTCCTGCGTTGGTCAAATATCGATATTGGCATGCACAGTGTGGTCTGGAGACATATTGTTTTTCCCCGTGCGTCTGTCCATCCGTCTGTCTGTCACAAATCGTGTTCGCTCTATAACTTGAAAACCATTAAAGATTTTTCAATGAAACTTGGTACACTTGTAAACCACGATGACACGATGTGTCATGCACAAGAACCATAACTCTAGCTTGAGTATTTTTGGAGTTATTTCCCTTTGATTATTTTCGATACAATTTCGTGTCCGCACTATAACTTGAAAACCATTTAAGATTTTTCATAAAAACTTGGTACACTTATTAAGCATGATCAGACGATGTGCACAAGAACCATAACTCTGGCTTGAGTATGTTATGAGTTATTTCCCTTTGATTATTTTCCATACAATTTCGTGTCCGTTCTATAACTTGAAAACTGTTAAAAAATTTTCAATGAAACTTGGTACACTTGTAAACCACGATGAGACGATGTGTCATGCACAAGAACCATAACTCTAGCTTGAGTATTTTTGGAGTTATTTCCCTTTGATTTTTTTCGATACAATTTCATGTCCGCACTATAACTTGAAAACCTTTTATCATTTTTACAATAAAACTTGGTACACTTATTAAGCATGATCAGACGATGTGTCATGCACAAGAACCATAACTCTGGCTTGAGTATTTTATGAGTTATTTCCCTTTGATTATTTTCCATACAATTTCGTGTCCGCTCTATAACTCGAAAATCGTAAGAGATATTTCAATGAAACGTGGTACACTTATAAAGCACGATGGGATGATGTGTTTTGCAAAAGAACCATAACTCATGCTTGCATATCTTTGGAGAAATTTCCCTTTGATTATTTTCCATGCAATTTGGTGTCCACTCTATAACTTGAAAACCGTAAGAGAAATTTCAGTGAAACTTGGTACACTTATAAAGCACGATGAGACGATGTGTCATGCACAAAAATTATAACTCTTGCTTTCATATCGTTGGAGTTATTTCCCTTTGATTATTTTTCCATACAATTTCATGTCCGCTCTATAACTTGAAAACCATAAGAAATATTTCAATGAAACTTGGTACACTTATAAAGCACGATGAGATGATGTGTCATGCTTAAGAACCATAACTCTTGCTTGCATATCTTTGGAGTTATTTCCCTTTGATTTTTTTTTTCATACAATTTTGTGCCTGCTCTATAGCTCAAAAACCATTAGAGATTTTTCAATGAAACATGGTACACTTATAAAGCATGATGAGACGATGTGTGATGTGCACAAGAATCATTACTCTTGCTTTCATATCTTTGGAGTTATTTCCCTTTGATTATTTTCCATACAATTTCGTGCCCACTCTATAACTTGAAAACCGTAAGAGATATTTCAATGAAACTTGGTACACTTATAAAACAGAATGACAGGATATGTGATGCACAAGAACTATAACTCTTGCTTGCACGTAGAAAGGGGGGTGACATCAGTTTTCACATAGAAAACAAATTCTAGTTTGAATTTAAAGTTCTGTATACCTTTTACAAAAAGATGCTGAACAGAATTGCAGCCCTTGATGGCCTGATCAGGATGCTTCTTTGCTAACCTATCAACTTATCAATACATGAATGCAATGTTAAATGTTTGTTTGCTATGTTTTGCGAAATATTTATGCTGTTATTTCTAATTTTGCTCCATTGAATGTTTAGCTGCTGTCACTTGGAATGTTTGTGTTTTCTTCCAGTTGGTAGAGTTGTCTAAGGCCCAGGATGTGGAAGCAGGAGACGGAACTACCTCAGTCTGTGTCATAGCTGGCAGTTTACTCGACGCCTGTGAAAAACTTCTAAATAAAGGTAAATTTCAGTTTTTAAGGGTTTACTTCTGGCTGCAGTATTTGGTTATTGGATATAATAGATCCTTGTCTATTTAGGGCCTAAAAGTCGTTAGACGTAATACTCTTACATATGAGTAAGACAATTTTTATAGAAATTATATGTCAGGCTCTTGCAGCAATTCAGAGGCAGATCTAACATAATTTTAATGAATGGTATTGCAAAGTATATTGTGTCTAAATACCAAATGGTTCGTAAAAACTTTTCGTAGCAAGGCACCAGTGTTTGTTATTTCTGCGTGTTACAGGTATTCACCCCACCAGTATATCGGAGGCCTTTCAGAATGCCTCTCAGAAGTCTATGGAGATTCTAGAGAAGATGGCGCGGCCTGTAGAACTCTCAGACAGAGAATCTCTCCTCAAGAGTGCATCAACGTCATTGAACTCAAAGGTAGGTCAGAGGCTTCCAAAAAAAGGCTCTCCATGGTTAGTTTTGAAATTTTACATGAAAGAACTCCTTTTGAACCACAAAATTTTGTATGTAAGTTACATCTTTCCTGCTCTTATCTGTTTTTCAAGTCATCTTAGGGTTGATTATTCCAAAATTTGAAAAAAGTGCTTGTTGTTTGCAGAAGTAAACTGAAAATGACCATTTTAGGGAGCGCAGTGCCAGGCCTATAGGTATACCTTCAGACTACAAAGCAAGAGGTCATGGTGTGCAGTGTTGTGTCCTTGAGCATGACATATTTGAACCTCAACGCGACAAAATGTACCTTCGGACATTCTGACATTACTGGTAGAAAGCAGCTAAAAGCGGAAAAAATGATCTAATATGCGTTATAGAAATAACACTGTATAATCTGTATTTGTAATCTTTGAACACTGGGCTACCAAATGAATGAGTTTTAAAACATATCTATTGTCAATATTTTGAGTTATCTGCCCTTGTTGTAGCCCATAATACATATATTTTTCCTATATGTATCGTTAAACGTTAACCATAGCAACCACATCATCATAAAAATAGACAAAATAATTACGACATATTTCCTGTAAGGATTGTATGCTTCTATCTTAGCAATAGGTTCTGACCAGTACTTAAACAGTTTTAAGCAAATGCTTCGACTTTTGTTAGCTCTACTAACATGCAGAAATGCACTACGCAACTTTGACGTCATTTTTCAGGACAATGACGTTTGTAGGGTTCATATAGTAAATTGGTTCTAACTCACAAAATAAATGAAATAATCTGGTCAAATAAAGAGTAACAGACTCTAGAAACATCATACATTCAGCGTAACTTTGTTTTTCTAATACTCAAATAATTGTCCGAAGGTACATTTTCTCACGTTGTGGCCCATTTACTTGCCATGTAGTACTTGTAGATATCCAGGAAGCTGTGTCTATATCCAGGCATGGCTGATAAATTGTTGACTGGGACATTAAACCACATTAAAAAGTCCTAAAGGTTGATGTCCAAGTTCATATGAAAATCTGTTCTTCAGGTGGTGTCCCAGTACTCTGGTATCCTGTCCCCTATAGCAGTCGATGCTGTCATGAATGTGGTCAACCCAGCTCTAGCCAACAATGTGGATCTCAACGACATCAAAATTGTCAAGAAATTAGGGTAAGTATCACAGCAATTCACATTAAAAACAGTGTCCCTGCCTAGTAGTATTAAGGAATTTTGATCATCTTGCCACACTGGTTTTTGTCCCATCTACTGATTGGCCCATATCAAGTCCTGGTATAACATGTCTCTGGCAAGAAAAGTGTGGTAATCATAATGGATTTTGCTTAATATGGTCTTAAAGTTGTAAACTTCAAATCAAATATCTGGTTTACCATTCAAACCCAGAATGCTTGTAGTCATCGGACAATGCCACTTCTTTAAACTTGCACTATTTTTCTTTCAGAGGCACTGTTGAAGACATAGAACTAATTGAAGGCCTTGTATTTGACCAGAAAACTAGCGGCGGTGGAGGTCTTAGTAAAGTAGAGAAAGCTAAAATAGGCCTCATACAGTTCTGTATATCACCACCAAAAACTGATGTAAGTACACGAAAGTGGTTTGTATACACTTTGCTTCTGAATGCAGTGTATATTGAAAGCTAACATTCCTGACACAAATGCCTGTCTATCTAATGGTTGATACAGCTTTAGTTTACTTGGCATTTAAAATGATTTTGGGCCACTTTCATCATAAACCAAGGGTTGTGACTGTTGATCTCAGGCAGGCTTCTGACTTGAATGGTACTTCAAACCTGTCTACATAGCCGTTGGTAGGACATTGAACAACAACACATTGAAATGAATTATTATGGCTTTGTTTTCTGCATGAAACCGTGTTGATCATATTGAATGACAACTGAACTCAAAACTTGTATGTTACAAACAAAAGAAAAAGTTTACATGTTCTAATATGATATTTTCTCTCTTAGATGGACAACAGTGTAATAGTATCTGACTATACCCAGATGGACCGAGTGTTACGGGAGGAGAGACAGTATATTCTCAATATAGTTAAACAAATTAAAAAAGTTGGCTGCAATGTGCTGCTTATACAGAAATCCATATTAAGGTTTGTTTTATTACACTTAAACTAAGGAAAGGAAAATTGTAAATAAATTGGTGTTAAAACGTATGTCTATAACGGTCACAGTGTAATTCAGCCGCCTCATGGGAAAACCAACAATCTGCATAGGCGAAAACAAAGACGCAGATCAGCTTCGCAGTAACAACGCCTTTGTTTTTGCTACTCGGATAGTGCAATCCCTCTTCTACTGAAATACAAAATTTCAAGCTTCTAGCTGTTTTCTGTGCTTGTACAGGTCGGTTTGTGTCAGACCTGTTCGGAAACCACATTGTTGGTTTTCCCGCGAGGCGGCTCGTATATTGTCATCTCTCGGTGACCTACATTTTTCCGTTTACCTGTTTTGTTAAAGGAACGCAGTACCAAAAGTAACCTGTGTCACGACATGTTTACAAATTCGAGTCAAACAGTAAATTACTTGATCAATTTATCTGGAACAGTTCAAACTCCTGTTTTCACCTGTTATGTCTGTCATATCGATGACACGACAGCTTATAAATGCTGTAAGAATAAGTTATTTAGACTTTTAAAACCACTTGAGGTCAGTTTTCTGTATGACCTTAGCTGTCGGTTATATGTCTAAACCAAGTACAACAACAAATACTCATGCAGCATGATACCTTTTCAGAGATGCTGTGAGTGACTTAGCATTACATTTCCTGTCCAAGATGAAAATTATGGTAGTTAAAGATATTGAAAGAGAAGATATAGAGTTTGTTTGTAAGGTAAGTGATGGTTGTATGTTGTATTCTTTATTTAATCAGGATCTTCCAAACATGATTTTCCATTCATAAACATTCGTGAGGTTCCATGTGAAATACAGAGAATTAAGGACTTAAGTGGCTATCTCTGCTAATCATGTACTCGCAGGGTATTTTAAAAGGCAGAACTTTATGAACTAAAAAAATAATAAATTTGATATGAAATGTAGTTGTGGCACATTGTAACAAGTTGATTGAACAGGACAATGCGTCGAACAAGCAACATTTGGTAACAAGCAACAACTGGTATAGCAAAATATTAGAATGGATCATTGAAGTCATAAAATCCCTTAAAAATCTGATCCATGAAATATGAGCCACGTTATGAGAAAACCAAATTTTTGCCTATGCAAAACCAAAGGCACAAATCAGCTTCGCAGTTACTGCGAAGCTGATCAGCGCCTTTGTTTTCGCTATTTGGGTAGTACAATTCCTCCTCTACCTCTACCAAAAATTTCAAGACTTTAACTTTCTTCTGAGACTCTACAGGCCAGTTTGTGTCAGACCTGGTCGGAAACCCCTAAGACCGGTTTTCTCGCATTGCGGCTCATATGATTTCGGACCTTAGGATGCCATCCTGTAGCTAGTTTAGATAACTTTGTTGCATATTAAGTCTGGGGTTAGCACACCTATTCAAAGTGCAGGCTGCCAGAGCTAGTAAGATTGTTAATTATCTGTCATAATTAGTTTATTTCATTGTTTTCAGACGTTAGGATGTCGTCCTGTAGCCAGTTTAGACCACTTTGTTGCCGAGAACCTTGGATCAGCTGATTTGGTCGAGGAAGTACAGGCAGGACCTAGCAAAATTGTTAAAGTAAGTACTTACACATTCTAAATCAAAAGGCACATACAGGAATAGGGGCCAGCTGTTCAAAATTAACAACATCATTAGTTAACCATTCGTTAAAATTTCAAACTTGAATATTACAAATACACTGTTATTTTATTACAAATACACTAGGGATGTCAACGAATATTCGAATGTTCGAATATTCGCATTTCATACGAATATTCGAATGCGATTTCTGGATTCGAATATTCGCATAATTTTCTAACCTGCAATATTGTCATGTACATGTATCAGTTAAAAGGAGGACTCAAATTTAAGGCCAAAAGTCGAAAAATAATATGACCAGTAATCCTGCTTGTCTGTTGAGTAATTCAATATGGTCAAAATTTTGACACACTTGCAAATTGAGATTGCTCAATTAACAGTTTGACACTTTGTTGATTCAAGTGACACTTTGTTGATTCAAGTTGAGAAGAAAGCATTGCTTGCTTTCAATAAATGTTTTAAGGTGTGAAAGTCCTACAATTTGAGCTGTGTCATGTGAAAACTTAAGATGGCTCGATAGTTTGACAACTCAATCCTTTAGGAACAACACAGTCACAACAGACCTTTCACAAAATGCATGTAGGCCACACGATTAGCACTCTTGGTGGCGGATATCAACGGCATGCATGCAGAACTTGTCGTTGCTTTCTCAGACAGAACCCAAGAGATTTGTCATTATTAAACACCTCCAGATTGTCTAGTTTTCTGTGCAAAATTTGTTGATTTTCTTACATGGCGCCATTGGTATAGCCTAGTTAAGATACCATGCATATACATATACCTCATATTTTCAATACATGTACCACCAAGTAAGTCATCGTAATGGGTCTATTGGACATAGATGTGACAGTATATCATTCGAATATTCGAATATATTCGAATATCCTATGCGAATATTCGAATAGCAATTTCGGCATTCATTGACATCCCTAAAATACACTGTTATTTTTTGTTGATAAAATGTGAGAATCCTTTGCCATGCATTTAACAAGTTGAGGTCGTAACGATGACGTTAAGCTAACGAAGTTTTGAACAACTGGCCCCAGGATTTTCTTTTGCCAGATAGTACCTGTGATTTTGATGACTGTCTGTATTAATTATAGGCACTTATCGAAGCATGGTCAGAGTTCAAAATCTCTTTCGGTGTCAAAATTGTGCCGATATCAACTCTTCTGACGGTCGCCGGTATTGGCTTTATCTAATGCCGGCATTACCAAAAGTTGATACATTTGCTTTGACAGTTAGCAACACTGAACAAAAACATATGTTCATTCGAAGAATGAAAACAATACAATATTATCACTAAATGAGGGCTGAAGTTTTGTATCTCGCTAATTCAGGAAGGTTAAACTTGGATATAAACAGTGCTGTTAATTTTTGCTATTTAAGACAGATGAGTTGTAATGCTTGGAAATCCTGTCATATGATCACAAATGTGAAGATCATTGAAATACGAGCCAGGGCATGAGAAAACCAATAATCTGCAGATGCGCTAATAGGGAAGCTGATCAGAGCCTTTGTTTTTGCAATACAGATAGTACAATATAGGGATCAAATATGATTTTCCATTCATTAACATTCGCTAGGTCCCGAGGGGAGTGTTGAAAACCAAGGGCGTAGCCCGAGGTTTTCAACACTCCCCAAGGGACCTAGCGAATGTTAATGAATGACAAAATCATTTTTGATCGCTATTATTGCATAAATTCTGCAGAAACGAAAGAAATAAGGTGCAGAAAAGAAAGAAACTTGGTGCACTATATTTTACAGCCTCATCACATTTTCATACGCGTAAAAGCTTTAGTTTTTATGCTCGTTCCGAGTTTCTCATTTCTAGCACGTGCTTTGCGTGGCACCCGGTAACGAGCATAAGTAAAAGCCATGTATTAACAGCATGTGCGCGCGTGAATTGCAATATTAATGCATGGCTTTCTCTTCATTAATAAACGGCTGTAAATATCGTGTGACACGGGTATTTATGCAATAATCACTGTTCTTCTTAAATCTGAAATTTCAATTTTCTAGCCTGCTTCTGTGACTGTACAGGCTGTTTTGTGACGAACCTGGTCTGAAACCCAAATTGTTGGTTTTCCCTTGCAGTAGCTCATATATCAAATGAAGCAAAAACAAAGGAACTGATCAGCTGCAGTTCCACAGGCTCAGTACTAAATCCAAAATTATTAACATTAGTTAGGTTGTTAAAATTCAGTCTTTCTCCCATCTACGACTTTTATTGGCAAACATAATATTGCCAGATATCATAAAAGATCTAAACTCTCATACTCGGTTAGTTGTCTCGTCAATGCAATTGAGCAGAAATGAGCTTGTCTATAAATATGCAATTGGTTATTTTGCTTTGGCTGTAAATATGCAAATAGTTATTATTTTGCTTTAAACAAATGGCAGTGAAATGTTTTGCAGGCACATATCGAAGCATGGACAGAGTTCATATCTCTTTCTTTGTCAAAACTGTGCCAAGATCAACTCTTCTGACGGTCGCCTTCACTAGCTGTATGCAGTGATGGCATTACCAACAGTTGAAACATATTTAACCTGTTTATTATGAATGGACTTTCCCATTGTTATCATTTGGGTGAGTCCACTATCTTTATTAGGGGCATCAGGTGTAATTTTGAATTTTTATTCCATTGTTCGATAAAATTCCTCTCAGCAAACAGAATAGCCTCAGATGGGACACCGCGGCGTCCCATCTGGGGCTGTGCTGTTTGCCAATGTCCCACAAAAAGGATGCCGGGCTGATAAGAGTAACCTCTTATTACACTTTTATACCAAATATGTGTAGGTTTCAAACAGGCTACTTGTTCCACAGAAAGAATGCGTAGAAATTTCAGGAGCTTGGCCTTTATGTCATTGTAACAATGTTACTTGTATTCTGTAGATAACTGGTATCCAGAATCCAGGTCGGACAGTGACAGTACTTATTCGCGGATCTAACAAACTTGTCTTAGAGGAGGCTGACAGATCTCTTCATGATGCCCTCTCTGTTATTAGATGCCTAGTTAAGAAAAGGTATGTATTTCTGTCAGCATGCCCACACATACAGAACCTTATTATTTGAAATAGATCTGAGAAATTGAGTCTGCATAGTGGCCAAGCAGTTGTAAAAATATACACTTAAGATATTCCATCCCCATTATTAAAGGCCATAGCTGTTCACTATTAGAAAGTATAAAACAAAATGAATAAAAATAGGCATTTCACTTGACCAGATGGGCATCCATTACTTGTACATTTAGAAAATTGCATGTTTAAACCCATACATGTAGCTTATTAACATTTGAACCTGGGAGTTTTATCGGATTTCCAGGGCTCTGATAGCAGGAGGTGGAGCGCCTGAGATTGAATTATCAATCCAATTGATGCAGTATGCCAATACTCTGGCAGGGATGGAGCAGTACTGTTTCAGAGCCTTTGCCGAGGCTCTGGAGGTCATTCCCTTCACCCTGGCTGAGAATGCTGGGCTCAATCCCATCGCCACGGTGACGGAACTGAGGAATAGACATTCACAAGGGGAGAAAACTGCAGGAATTAATGTTAGAAAGGTAAGCATGTACCAAGATAAATTTGATACCTTTACTGATTGCTGGTTCAAGAAAACAATAACTGTTGCCGGTTACATGTAAATAAAGTTCAACAATTTCAACATTGAATTTACAAAATGACTGAAATTGGCATTGGGTAATGGTTTTGGGCAATTCGATTTCCATTCTTTGTATTTTCAAGGTCATCCTAATTGGTAAAATTAAGTTAAAATGTAAAGGGAACTTTAGTTTGTGAAAATCAAACCAAATGCAAACCATGTATTGTCATATTTTAGGGAGCCATTACCAATATTCTAGAAGAGAATGTCGTTCAGCCACTTCTGGTATCCCAGAGTGCAATCCACCTGGCATCAGAAACTGTCAGAAGCATAATGAAAATTGATGATATTGTAAGTATAAAGTTTGCTCCTGTAAACTTGCACTTGTAAACTTGGACTGGTTAACAGCTAACAGGTCACTACTAAAGCATTTCTTGGGACATCAAAAATTTAGATTGTGATTACTTGCCAGATTCAGATAAATTAATTGACTGTGTAGTAAGCAATGTCCCCAAAAATTTGATTCTTACAAAGCCCAGACATGGTATGGGAACAAAATTTATGATAACACATTTTGGTAGTAGTTCTTTCGTTTCCCACCTTGTTTGACATGACTGAGAAATTGTTGAATAGAATGTTGAACAATAATGCAAAGCAAAGACACCTGTCCCTTTTGTTTAATGTTCTGATGTTTACTATGTTCTGTTTGCAGGTGAACTGTATGTGAAAAACCGATGTGTCGCTGTAATACCTTTAAAACTGAGATGTGTGTCTCCTAAACCTAGGAGATGTGAAACACTGCCAGTAGTAATAAGCCAACAGTAATTGATGACTGTGTCCTGTTGCAGTCTAAGTTTGAATTACAGATGGAACAAAGTAGATATTGATAGTAGAATATTTATTTATTTCATAATTAACTTTTTGACAGCTTAAAACAATGTTGTGTTGTTCCAATTCCAACAGCATACTGGACAGAAGTTGATGGCAACACACTTATACTTAATTCACTTGATAGAACAAAAAGCGGTGCTTCATTCATATTCTAATTGTAAATCTTGTATGCAAATATGCGCTATTGGAGTTAAGGTAATATTTGTTGGGCGCAAAATTTACAAAAATTATATGAAATAGCAACATTTCAAGAATGGAGATTTGCAATGTTGAAGTTAGTGTAAACAAAAAGCTGCAGATCTGCCTGTTACTTGCAAAATGCTGGTTTTCTCGCAGAAGCTTCTGATCATGTGCTATATTAAATATTAATGTGCTTCAGCTTTAAGTTATTTGAATTCTTATAAAGTGAAAAGCAGTTTTATGATGGATTAGCCTCTTAGTGGAATATGATTATGTCAGAGAAGTTTTATACCTTGAGTGATTTTGTAGAAAAACAACAACAAAAAAAAAAAATGTCTTTTTTTCTTGTCTTTCCCTTTCCTTACAATACTCACAATTTGAGCCGTGACGCAAGAAAACCAGTCTTCGGGGTTTCTGACCAGGTCAGACACAAAAATATTGGTCTGTCCAGCTACAGAAAATGGCTAGAAGCTTGAAATTTTGGATTTAGGAAGAAGTGGAATTGTACTGTCCGAGTAGCAAAAAACAAAGGCGCAGATCAGCTTCGCAGTTACTGGGAAGCTGATCTACGCCTTTGTATTTGCAAAAGCTAGACTACGGTTTTCTCATGACATAGCTCATTAAAACCAACAGGTTCAGAAATTGTTATGGTGTAAACCCCTCAAAAATAGATGCATTATTCAGTTCTTAATCAGACACTATAAGTCCCAAAATAAAAAAACGCAGTAGCTTGGTGAGAAACGTGTCTGATACTTATACAAGGGAGATAAACATGTCCAGCAGTTTTCTTCCTTGCTGTTACAGGAGCCATTGTTGGTTTATAGCTAAGGAATGAGCATCTAGTACTGGTAAACTAGTTTTGAGAATTCTGCCATGCCCATGTCTGAAGAAATAAAGCACTGACTCGTTCTGTTAAGAATCACATGGAAAAATCTGTGGTTAATTTCAAACAGCTTTACGTAAAGATCTTGTTGCACATATGCCATTGACAAAGACTTGGTTTAATTGCCAAAACAAGTTTTGATTGTACTTCCCGACAAAACCAAACCCCTTGACTGGGACATAAAGCAGTATATTAAATTAACAACTGTCTCAAACGCAAGTCTATGTTGAGAGATTTTTGCTTATGTGTGATGAGACCTGAACCACCCATGGTCAGTCTAGACAATTTGGTAGTGTGTGCTTTTCCTGCAAGGCAGTATGCTCTGGTAAATATTTGGGTGTAGAAAACGGCCAGCGAAAAATCGGTGGATTTTATTAAAATTTTATGGAGTTGAAAAATAAAGGTTCACGTGTAATCGTGGCCGAGTGGTTAAGAGCGCTATTTCTTAATGACTCGATCATCTCACCGCCGTGTCTGGTGTGGGTTTGAGCCCCGCACTGGCCACATGTGAGACGAGCCAAGTTCTGCTTGCAGGTGTGCCAGGTGTTTTTTCTCGGGGGGAGGGGGGGGTTCTCCCGTTTTCTCCCACCTACTGATTGGCCCGTCTCATATGAGCTGAAATAATCTTGAAAGGGACGTAAAGCTGAATTAACAAAACAAAAAACTGTAATCTGTGATATTTTTAATTGACAGGGCTTTACTGTTGCTAAATGCTAACAAAAAAAATGCAATACTGCGTGAAGACCCTAATCAACATGCTCCAGCAAAACAAGTTATAAGTGTTCAGAATACACATGATTAGTCTACACCTGTCTGTCTATAAATTTAGAGAAATAATGGAAGTAAGAGATCTATGCTAATTTGACCTACTTTGTAAGAAAAATATCTTTGCCCCCTCTTCCCCCCCCCCACTCCCTCAAAACAGGCCTGATACAGCCACAAGATTTATTACTCATGAAGAGGAATGTCACTATGAAGGGAAGATGTGCTGATCAGCGATGTAGAACAGTTGTTCTGTGCATTTTGTATATGCAAAGAGCAGATTTCCTCATGTCACAGCCTCTTTTATCTGAGCCACCTCGTGGGAAAACCAACAATGTGGTTTACGAACAGGTCTGACACAAACCGGCCTGTACAAGCACAGAAAAGAGCTAGAAGCTTGAAATTTCTGATTTATGTAGAAGAGGAATTGTACTATCCGAGTAGCGAAAACAAAGGTGCTGATCAGCTTCGTCGAGGCGGCTCATCTATTTTATTTTGTCACAGCTGTTGCATAATGATGATATATAAGACTAGACATGCATTTAACATACACAAAATGTTAGTTACCTTCACCTAATTCAATTCAATTATCTTGGTCTCCAAAAAAAAAAAAATAAATTAACTAGAAAATGTGTTTACGAAACACTATGCCCCCAACTGGTATGTCACTTTCGAGATGTGACAATTTCAGAAAATTGAAAAGTTCAAATTGCACAAAAAAGTGATAAAATTAATCTGAGAAGTATATCCGAACCACATGCATATCTTCAAAGCATGGTCACAATGTCTGTAAAGTTTCAGAAATATCGGTATTAAACTGTACGAGTTGTGCACACAAGGTACCCTCTATCCATTCACTATAATGCCCGTAAAATAAGTTCAAATTGTGAAAAAAATGACAAAAAATAATCTGAGGATTATATCCAAATAATATGCATATCTTCAAAGCATGGTCACAACATCTGTAAAGTTTCAAGAGAATCGGTATTAAACTGTAGGAGGAGTTGCGCACACAAGGTACCCACCGTCCATTCACTTTCATTGTCAGAATGCCCGAAAAATGGCTAAGTTCAAATTGCGAAAAAAGTGACAAAAATTAATCTGAGGATTATATCCAAACAATATGCACATCTTTAAAGCATGGTTAGAACATCTGTAAAGTTTCAAGAGAATCGGTATTAAATTGTAGGAGGAGTTGCGCACACAAGGTACCCACTATCTGTTCACTTTATCAAGAATTAAAAAAGGACACAACTCATAGAATGGGCCGCTAGCCCCTTGAATTTTCCTGAAAGAATAAATACGGGTCCTCTTAATTTTCATATACAAACTACATACATGTACCAAGTTTCAAGATCCTAGCTCTAACGGTTCTTGACCGAGTATTCGCACTGGACGCACGGACAGACAGACCAACGGACGGATGGACAGACCCAAACCAATATGCCCCCTCAACTTCTTCAAAGTTGGGGGCATAAAAATCACAAACTGGGTAAGAATTCTTTATTACGCCAAAAACAAAAACTTGTTGCAGCTGGTATTGATGAAAAAGCCACTTTGGTCATAGGGCCAATATCATGTAGACTTTGGGGAAAATCCTATACAATGGACCATCAATTTGTACCACTGGCATTCACTTCATGGTTGTTCAAAATGTTTTTGGCAGAAATCATGTGTAAATATGCAGACTGCAATCTGTCTGCCTCCTCAATGAGATACCACCAGAGGTTGTACAGGTGAGCATTTGTGGTACCAGTTATCTTGAAGGGAAGTTTACTACGACATGGATAAAACATGGGGAGAGCGGTGGCATAGTGGTAGAGCATCAGACTGAATCGAAAGGTCCCACGTGGCACCGTGTTGTGTCCTTAAGCAAGACACATTAACTCCCCACAGTACTGGTTGAACCCAGGAAGCATTGCGTCTGTCGACATTACTGAAAAATTGTTGACTGGGATGTTAAGCGTCAACACAAACAAAAACTTATATTTAAAACGGCAGTCCCTATAAAATTTAGACGCAGTTCAAGTGATTGATGTTTTCAAAATAAAAATGAAAACAGCCTGAAAGTATTGCCAACAAGATGGCATGTATGAAAATATTTATTGGCCTTTGGCTAGCTTATTATAAAATTTCAAACATGATTTGTAATCAGCAGTGTACTTGTCATGGCCTTTCTCTGCAGAATGAATATTTTATTAGACTATTCATTACATACCGGTACAAGCATTTCAATATTTCACATTGAATGATATAGTTTTTTCTGTACCTCATGCTTCAGAAGAAGCCACCATATATGCATGTGATTGTTAGTAAATTTTAAGACGGATCTGCAAAAAATACATGTAATTTCAATTGAAACAAAAGATTCAACTGAATCCAGGAAAAAATGAATAAAAATCACATGACAAAAGCATTTTTTGTGAAGTATATTTCTAACAATGAAGTCAGACAAAGGTTGAAAAGCTTTCAATATACATGTACAAAAAAGACATTGACAAAAAGTTGAGTCCTGACATGAGAGAACCTCCTTTGTGCAATATGCAAAAACTGTGGCGACAGATTAGCCAGCATGTGTGCACAGTCTAATCAGCACCTTGGAGTTTTAGTTCATTTCTGGCTTTCTCATGACAAGCACAAACACACAAACAACCCATCTTACGATGTAATCGAGTAAATAACAAGCAGCAGCATCAAGTTTCTACAAGACAAAATATGTGTGTGGTATTTTCAACCAATTTTTGCATTGATGTTTTCAATGGTTGCATTGATAACTCTAATAATTGACCAAACTATGTTAATTTTTGTTCAAACTGGTGATAATTTTTAGGACATGAGCCTCGGCATAAAAAGACCAACAACATGCATAGGCGTAAACACAGACGCAAATCGCCTTTGTTTTCACAACACAGTACATGTACAACTCTTCTTGAATCTGAAATTTAAAACTTCTAGCCTGTTTCTGTGACTGTTCAGGCTGGTTTGTGTCAGAACTGGTCAGAAACCCAAATTTTATCTTGCTTAGGCCCACATTGTATTACTTTCACCTGTTTGTACTTGTCCACAGTTTGATATATCATGGCTCAGCTGATCAAAGATAACAAGAGATATCTTTGGTGAATAAGTTAAAAAAATTGTTTTATTTTTAAAAAGAGCTATAGAAATTCAAAATTGCAGTACAAAACATACATGATTTCAAAAAATTTAGCATCTCTGCCATTGCATACAAGTCTCACTGCTAGAAAATGTCTGTTTTTGTAAATGCTTATACAAAGACAGATCAGTTTGTGCTGAGAATCTTGTATTTCTTCATGACAAAGCAAGACTATATGTAGCTAGCCAGGTAAGTCTTGACACAAATCTGTAAATTTTCTGAAGCACACCTGAACAGACACTTGCATACAAACATTCATAAACTCATTTATTAGTTTTACAATGCACTAGCTCATTCTTTACGAATATACATAATTCATACATGAGCCACCGCATCAGAAAACCAACAATCTGCATATGCGAAAACAAAGGCGCAGATCAGCTTCTCAAACAGCGCCTTTTGTTCTCCCTACACCAATAGTATAATTCCCCTTCTACCTTTATCCAAACATTCAAGAATGTAGCATTCTTCTGTGAGTTTACAGGCCGGTTTGTGTCGGACACTGTCAAAAACCCAAATTGCTTTCCCATGCGAAGGCTCACATGTAATTGCTTTACAGTGCATATGATAGGTGGTAAAGTAGGACTAAGTGGTGTGATTCTTTTGAATGTTCATGACATAACCTATCTCAACCAGACATGGTTCAACTCAAGATAAAAACTTGTTAATATCATATGAGCCATGACGCGAGAATACCAATCTTCGGCCTATAAACTATACACTTACAGAAGAAAGCTAGAATCTTGAAATTTTGGGTAAATGTAGAGAAGGAATTGTACTATACATGTAGTGAAAACAAAAGCGCTGATCAGCTGTGCAATTACTGCACAGCTGATCTGCGCCTTTGTTTTCGCATAGGCAAAACTATAGTTTTCTTATGACACATCTCATATGAGGTAAGCCATTACAATCCTGTTTTAATCATATGGTTTGACTTTTCCTAGGTAGGCTAAAACAAACTACGCATTTAATGAGTACACCAGAACTGTAAAATAAACAGGAAGTTTTTATTTTGTGTCACTAAATATATCACGTCATCATAAAAACCTTGTTTTTTAGCCCAAACAAAGACAAAGATCAACTACGCAATAACCCAATTGTTGATCAGGGTCTGTTTTCCATACCAATTAGCACAATCATTATTATTTCTGAATTACTGTAAATTCAGAAATTCAAAGTTCTTGCTAATAAAGACTTAAAATACACAGAGATCTGTATGAGTACTCTTTTGCGATTTTAAGAACTCTCTTATAATTCGGAAATGGCAAATCATGAAATGATAGTCATATGAAAATTTCCAAACTTACTGTAAAAAATTCAAAGCTCTACTAAATCAATATGATTTGTACAGACTAGTTTTTGTCAGATCTGGTTAAAAACAATGAAGGTGTGCAGATACAACTGGAAAACCTAATCTGCATCACATGAGAAAACCAGATTTTTGCATATGCAAAAACAAAGGCAAATATCTTGTTTGATGTATTGCAGTAATACAATCCCTTTTCTTCTCAAGCTTCAAGCCTTCTTTGACTGTACAGGCCGGTTTGTGTCATACATATTCGGAAAACCAACAGACAAGTTTCTTCTTGACGCAGCTCATCTTACAATGAAAAGTCTAGACTGAAGTAGTATACCTATTGTTTACCAGTGCAGAATAGACAAAAGTATGACAAAAGCGAAAATTGATCTGGCTAACTAGACAAGGGATATTTATTCACAGCCACGATGCAAGAAAATGGCCTTTGGAATTTCCAAACAGGTCCGGCCTGTACAGTCTCAGAAAAAGCATGGAGCTTAAAATTTCAGGTATGAGTAGAAGATTAATTGTACTATTCGTGTAGCAAAAACAAAGACGCAGATCAACTGTGCAGATTCTGTGTCTTAGTTTTCTAATATGCAATAAGCCAGTTTTCTCATGATGCGGCTCATATGATATAGTTTCAACAAATGTTACAAAACAATTATCCTGAATTATGCAAATGTTTTGCAACTGTGATCATGTTTTTCGTTTAAAGGCGATAAATGTTTAGAAATTAGTCACATAAATTAAGTTCTTAACTTTTCTGAACCTCTATTTTACTGTCACTAGTACTCACTACTTCATATAAAAAAAAACAGTGAAAAGTGGATAAACATACAATGTAGATGATTACAATTCAACATAACTAGTTGCCATGTCAAAAAACTAGTTGCCATGTTTTGACATGACTAAAAGTTGTTCACAGGCTTTACAAGACCAGAGGACCATTGGTCCTGAGAACGCTCACCTGAAGCCTGATCTTGAAGTATTAGGTCATCATGAAAATTTCTCAGAAAACCATAATTTTAATTTTGATATTTAAATGACCTTGGGCCAAGGTCAAGACATGACCTTGGCCTTCATTAATTACTTACCTTCATTGACTCCATTAGTTGTCTGCATCTAGCAACTTTCAGGTCTCAGGCTGCAACAGTTTGTTTTCGCCTTTTCCCATGTGAAAGCCTATGTTTCCAAAATTGACCTTGCCTTAAAATAGGTCAAGGTCATCATAGGGTCATCATTTCAAAAAACTATGATGGGCTGGAGTCACAAATGCTACATACCAAGTTTCATGAAAATTGGCCTGCCGGTTCTGGAGAAGAAGATTTTTGAAAGGTTTTTACCATATATGGGCGTGGCGGCCATCTTGGTCATGTGACCTGGATTTCGCGATCAAACTTTCGTCTCCCCTACCCATGGATGCTCCACATAAAATTTCAATTTGATTTGCCACGCAGTTTCAGAGAAGAAGATCTTTGAAAAGTGTGTATGGACAACAGACTGGCCAAGGTCAAGAGATGACCTTGACCTATATTAATCACATACCTTCATCTACTCCATCAGTTGTTTGCATCTACCACTTTTCAGGCCTCAGGCTGCAATAGTTTTCAAAAAATCCATAGTTTTCACTTTTTCCTATGTAAAAGCCTATGTTTCCAAATTTGACCTTGCCGTAAAATAGGTCAAGGTCATCCAAGGGTCATCATTTTATCAACCTATGATGGGCTGAGGTCCCCGATGCTACATACAAAGTTTCGTGGAAATCGGCCCACCGGTTCTGGAGAAGAAGATTTTTGAGTGGTTTTAACCATATATGGGCCTGGCGGCCATCTTGGTCATGTGACCTGGATTTCGCGATCAAACTTTCGTCTCCCCTACCCATGGATGCTCCACATAAAATTTCAATTTGATTGGCCGCCCAGTTTCTGAGAAGAAGATCTTTGAAAACTGTGTATGGACAACAGACTGGCCAAGGTCAAGAGATGACCTTGACCTATATTAATCACATACCTTCATCTACTCCATTAGTTGTTTGCATCTAGCACTTTTCAGGCCTCAGGCTGCAATAGTTTTCAAAAAATCCATAGTTTTCACTTTTTCCTATGTAAAAGCCTATGTTTCCAAATTTGACCTTGCCGTAAAATAGGTCAAGGTCATCCAAGGGTCATCATTTTATCAAACTATGATGGGCTGAGGTCCTCAATGCTACATACCAAGTTTCGTGGAAATCGGCCAGCTGGTTCTGGAGAAGAAGATTTTTGAGTGGTTTTTACCATATATGGGCGTGGCGGCCATCTTGGTCATGTGACCTAGATTTCGCGATCAAACTTTCTTCTCCCCTACCCATGGATGCTCCACATAAAATTTCACTTTGATTGGCCAAGCAGTTTCAGAGAAGAAGATCTTTGAAAAGTGTGTATGGACAACAGACCGGCCAAGGTGAAGAGATGACCTTGACCTATATTAATCACATACCTTTATCTACTCCATTAGTTGTTTGCATCTACCACTTTTCAGGCCTCAGGCTGCAACAGTTTTCAAAAAATTCCATAGTTTTCACTTTTTCCTATGTAAAAGCCTATGTTTCCAAATTTGACCTTGCCGTAAAATAGGTCAAGGTCATCCAAGGGTCATCATTTTATCAAACTATGATGGGCTGAGGTCTTTGATGCTACATACCAAGTTTCATGGAAATCGGCCAGCCGGTTCTGGAAAAGAAGATTTTTGAGTGGTTTTTACCATATACAGGCGTGGCGGCCATCTTGGTCATGTGACCTGGATTTCGCTATCAAACGTTCTTCTCCCCTACCCATGGATGCTCCACATAAAATTTCACTTTGATTGGTCAAGCAGTTTCAGAGAAGAAGATCTTTGTAAAGTGTGTATGGACAACAGACTGGCCAAGGTCAAGAGATGACCTTGACCTATATTAATCACATACCTTCATCTACTCCATTAGTTGTTTGCATCTACCACTTTTCAGGCCTCAGGCTGCAATAGTTTTCAAAAAATCCATAGTTTTCACTTTTTCCCATGTAAAAGCCTATGTTTCCAAATTTGACCATGCCGTGAAATAGGTCATGGTCATCAAAGGGTCATCATTTTATCAAACTATGATGGGCTGAGGTCCTCAATGCTACAAACCAAGTTTCGTGGAAATCGGCCCACCGGTTCTGGAGAAGAAGATTTTTGAGTGGTTTTTACCATATATGGGCGTGGCGGCCATCTTGGTCATGTGATCTGGATTGCGCGACCAAACTTTCGTCTCCCCTACCCATGGATGCTCCACATAAAATTTCACTTTGATTGGCCAAGCAGTTTCAGAGAAGAAGGTCTTTGAAAAGTGTGTATGGACAACAGACTGGCCAAGGTCAAGAGATGACCTTGACCTATATTAATCACATACCTTCATCTACTCCATTAGTTGTTTGCATCTACCACTTTTCAGGCCTCAGGCTGCAATAGTTTTCAAAAAATCCATAGTTTTCACTTTTTCCCATGTAAAAGCCTATGCTTCCAAATTTGACCTTGCCGTAAAATAGGCCAAGGTCATCCAAGGGTCATCATTTTATCAAACTATGATGGGCTGAAGTCCCCAATGCTACATACCAAGTTTCGTGGAAATCGGCCCACCGGTTCTGGAGAAGAAGATTTTTGAGTGGTTTATAGCATATATGGGCGTGGCGGCCATCTTGGTCATGTGACCTGGATTTCGCGATCAAACTTGAAATGCCACTACCCAAGGAGGCTCCACATAAAATTTCAACTAGATCGGCCAAGCGGTTTCAGAGAAGAAGATCTTTGAAATTGTGGACGACGACGGACGGATCATGGCCATCCTATAAGCTCACCTTGTGAGCCTTCGGCTCAGGTGAGCTAAAAAACAGAGCTACTGAGTTTCATGAGAAAAGCTTGCATGACCAATAAAGCAACAGCCTTCTGCAAAATGTTCAAAATTACAAAAGTTTGTGACAAAACATTACGAAAACATGCCCATGTAATATACAGGTTTTTCTTAAGTTGTAAAAATTGAAAATTTTCAGTAGAATTTTTTTTTTTTTTTTTTTTAATTTTTCTTATTTTTGCTCAAAACATAGATTGTGGGTACACGTAATAACCACCTTGTTGAGGCGGTTTTAACGAGTACCCACAATCTATGTTTTGGGGCAAAAATAAGAAAAATAGGTATACCCCTGCATACCACAGTTTTGTTATATAAAAGTGGGGTTCAAGGGGGTATACTTTCCATGGACATATTTTCCTGATGAAATGTTACCTTGCTTCGTTCACCAAAACACAGAAGTATGTACTAATGATACAAGTATAGACCTTACTTTCATAATAAAAATCTCACATTTCGCCGGTAGTGTTTTGCAACATAAACATTACAATATTTTAGTGCTAGTGGCATTGTTTAGTTTGGACAAATGGCTTCTACTCATAAGGACAAATTTTCTGGTGTTTTCTAGAATTTGGTAAAAACACTGAAGGCCCAGATCAGCTGTGTTGCAGCCACACTGCTTATCAATTCATTTGTTTTTGCTCCATATTTCACAAAATTCTCCTTTGTTCCCAAAATCTAAAATTACAAGTCTCAGAAATCTTCTGTGGCTGCACAACTCTGTCTGATTAAGTTGGACCTGGTCAGACACACTAAACACAAGTTTTAGGAAAACATATCAAGAATAAAATAATTTAATCTAAAGAAGTATGTACATGTAACAACTACAATACTCTATAATGTGAGCAACCATAATATCCAGGATTTCTGTTTTGTTTTGTTCTTTAAAAGTCTCAACATTTTTTCCCAATCAAGTTCAACATATTATAAATCTTGCAAAATAGATACAAGATGTACATTATACAAGTAAAGATTGGTCAAACGAAACCTACAATATCTCATTCAAAGTCAGTGCTCCACATGTAGATTCAATAGAAAAACAGAAAGTTATACAGGTCAACCTCATTATAACGCTATCTTTGGGGTCCATGGAAACAGACTGTGTTATAAGTGAACCGTATTATAATGTGGTTATTTACAATAGACATATACCAAAATAATCATTTTGGGAGCCATGACATGGCCGTGTTGTATAGAGAACCGCCTTATGAGGCGTGTTATAATAAGGTTCAACTGTACTACAAGATTATCACATGTACCTGGGAATAAGCTGTATGGTGACTACTGACTAGGGAGAAAAACTTTCCCTAAAAGATCAAACTACTCCCTAATTTAAAGCATTCACATATTACTAGTAACTATGAGACAATTTCTCTTATAAATATTTCATGGTGTTCATTTCAATGAGGAATGATGTACTGTACATATAAGTTCCAACAATGTTCATGTACAAATGATGAGAACAATACTCGGTTAATAATACATGAACATGCAATGGCTAGACACAAAACTTTCAAGTCACATGTAACAGCCATTTCCATTTTACCAACTGGTTTTCATCGATTTGCTTCATTGTGGCAGATGAATTTGAGACAAAACATCAACATGAGTAGAAGCTTATTAAACAAACTACCATGCATGAATATGTTGCTGACCAAGCACATGCATTTTTGCATCAGGAAAACATGTCCGTGTAATGAATACCCCCGTAAACCCCACTTTTATATAGTAAAACTGGGGTATGCAGGGGTATACCTATTTTTCTTATTTTTGCTCCAAAACATAGATTGTGGGTACTCGTTAGAACCGCCTCGCCGAGGCGGTTCTAACTTGTACCCACAATCTATGTTTTGAGCAAAAATAAGAAAAATATCAAACTTTTTCAGCTAAAAATTTTCAATTTTTAAAGCTCAAAAATTCTCTGTATATTGCATGGGCAAGTTTTCTTAATGGGTAGCATAATGTGCATTTGTAAGTCTTGTCGGTATGAAAAAAAAAGACATGCAGATGTGATCATCAACTATCTTTTCCGACTTGCTACAAACTACTTTAATGGCACTTTAAACAAACCGGATGCCTTTCATTTGTAATGCTGGTACTCATCTTACAGCATTTATAATTGCAAAGCTGATTACATTGTGTCATCAACAGTGTATCCCTTATTTTTGTCCATCAACTGCATTACTAAGAACTACCATGTACTTATCTTGTGAAGCAAATATGCATTGAACATTTTTATGAATGAGTATTAAAGTGTCAACACAATCTTAAGCTAACAACACCAAATACATCAATAGCCCACTTCTCGGTAATAACTGTCTCGACTGATACCTAGAATACTAAAGGCTAGTGGTGCTATAAAGCTGGTTAGTATTGATATAGAGAACAGCGTCATCCAGCGATGTGGCACCTCTAGCCCCATCTCACGTTGAGTCGTTATATCGTCCTTGTCGACTCCCGTCCACTTTACGATAATTTTGAAATAAAACTTTTTCAGCAGGATTCTTGCTGTTGCCAGGGCAACGACCCCTATAATGACCCTTAATAAACTGAACCCCAGCCAGTGAAGGTCTAGGGCTGGGATTGGTTGTAGGGTCTGGGGTCGTGGCGTTTCTGTCATCCAACCCAGCTGGTAGTTCAGCCAGCATCCAATGGAAACGCCAGAACCGATTGACATGATGTTTGCAGTATCCCCTCTTGTGATGCTCCACACCTTTTGTTTAGGGTAGAAGTGACAGGCCAGTAGGGGTAGAATGAAGGTGATAAGCGGGGCATAGGGGTGGGTAATCTGTAGATAATCCAGGTATTCCACGATGCTCAACAGGAACGGCAGAAACACGGCAGTCATAGAGATCCCCGCCAATACATCCTATAAATAGAATGGCTTATTATAAGTATGCATGTATGTTTGTTTGTTTGATATGTGGCTAACATACAAGTCTAGAGCTGGGGTGATGTAAATGTGCCATGCTCCAGTACACACCATAGAGCTGGTGGGGTTCTCCCTTCATTTCAATGTATAGACTTTATGTAGAAAATCAGAAATATTGTCAAAGGACAATCAACGTACATAGTAAGTTTTTACAGTACAGCAGACCGAAAATCCAAAGGTCAAGAAATCTGTTATGTAAGAAGAACAAATAAAATGTTTGAGCCTTCTCATGGGCAAACATGGTTTTAACAAACTTAGCCAATAGGACACATGTACGCGTCATGCAGCCATTCGCAGAGCATTAACTGTTGATCTTTCACTAAGATAGCAATCCTAATTTGTGAGTGTGCATACATACATGTATCATGTATTCAATTTTCTTCATAACCTGGTCAGAAAGGCCAATGGTAGGCTTTCTCTATTCTGCAATGACTAAATCTTTAAATTCTTATTGGACTTACTGACCATCAGGAAAACATGCCCGTGCAATATTTACCCCCTTAAACCCAACTTTTATATAGAAAAACTGGGGTATGCAGGGGTATACCTATTTTTCTTATTTTTGTTCCAAAACATAGATTGTGGATACTCGTTAGAACCGCCTCGGCAAGGCGGTTCTAACGAGTACCCACAATCTATGTTTTGAGCAAAAATAAGAAAAATATCAATTTTTTTCTGATGAAAATTTTCATTTTTACTACAAAAATAATTTCTGTATATTGCATGGAAGTGTTTTCGTAATGTTTATAAAATCTGCCACAAACAGCAAGTCAGCAAAAACAGAAAGCTTAAAAAATGTAAATATTTCGATAACTGAACTGTGCATAAATTGTAACCTAACAACTTAGGCAGTCTGCAGCAAACAACAATCCTAACAGATACATGGCAGACTCCAGGCCCTGAGGTTATAAAACTTTTTTCATGCTCAGCTCAGCTGAGACTAAAATTTATCCTGCTCATAAATGTTAAAATGCCAACAATTGTTGGCATTTTAACATTTATGAGCAGGATAAATTACTAGTTTTTGAGTTCTGAACCTGAATTTTCCACGAATTTTGATTATTTCAACATTTATGAGCAGTTGAAATTTCATGCTCAGCTGAGCTGAGCTTGAAAAAAGTTTTATAACCTCGGGGCCAGGTTTCTTGCAACACAGCAGAGCTAATATATCTCTGTTCAGTGTGACACACTATTCACCAATCAATAAAGATCATGAAAAATGAATTAATATTCATATACATGCTTTCCTACAGTATACATGTACAAAAAAAAACAGATTATTGCTTTTCATTGGACATGACTTAGCAATATAATTCTAGCACCAATTTTGCTTTAAAGTCATTATTGAATTGAAATTTAAGAATTTATTACCCTGAAAGCCTTGAGTTGTGAACTTGTGACAGATTTCAATCAATTCTGTTGATTCTGTCAATCTTTTAATATCTGGCTATACAAATACTATACTTACATTTTAAATACAATATTAAAATAATTGCACAGCGCCTTTGTTTTTTGCTACACCGATAGTACATTTCCTCTTCTTTTTAAATTCAAAATTTCAGCTTTCTAGCCTTCTTCTTTCAGTTCTTTGACAGTACATGTCGGCTTGTGTCAGGCCTGGTCTGAAACCCTGATGGCTGATTTTTTCGCATCACAGCTCAAATACAACCAAGAAGACCGAGATCATACTTACCAGTGCTGTGTGCATGCCGAGATAGACACGACTGCAGGCGACTAGACACATCCATGCCACAGCTCCTAGTAGCCCAAGATAAAATGGATACTGAAAAAATATAAAAAAACCAGAGGACCAATGGTCCTGTAAACGCTCACCTGAGATCAGCTGCATATACCAATAAACATGTTTGAATATTATGGTATTTAACTCCAGTGCAGGGGCAGATAAGCCCTTGGGCCATTTTCTTTTTTCAGAATCTTCAATATTCTGTCCATTTGCCAATTTCCTGTTGGCTTTTTCCTTCAAATGACATTTTAACAGTTTTCCCAATTCAGATGCACAGGCAACCCATGTTGACCTTGCCATAAACTTGGTCAAGGTCATCACAGGGTCATGATTTATATATACATTGGAGTACTTTAGCCATCGATGCCTCACGCCAAGTTTCCTTGAAATCAGTCTATTGGTTTTAGAGAAGATGATTTTTGAAGGGTTTTTACCATATATGGGCATGGCGGCCATCTTGGTCATGTGACCTAGATTATTTATATACACATTGATTCCCCCATTCTATAGATGCTTCACTTAAAATTTGGCTTTGTTTGGCCAAGCGGTTTCAGAGGAGAAGACGTTTGAATATTATGGAAATATACATGTATATTGCCCCGGGGTGGGGGCACATGAGCCCCTGGGGTCCAATTTTTTTCAGAATCATTAATATCCAGTCCTACTGCCCATTTCCTGCAAGACTTTTACTTTAAATGACATTTTAAAAGTTTTCCCCATTCAAATGCATTGGTGACCTATGTTGACCTTCCCGTAAAATAGGTCAAGGTCATCACAGGGTCATGATTTATATACACATTGTAGTGCTTGAGCCATTGATGCTTCGTGCCAAGTTTCGTTGAAATCGGTCAACCGGTTCTGGAGAAGAAGATTTTTGAACGGTTTTTACCATATATGGGCATGGCAGCCATCTTGGTCATGTGACCTGGATTTTTTATATACATATTTGTTACCCCTTCCTATTGATGCTTCACATAAAATTTCGCTTTGATTGGCCAAGCGGTTTCAGAGGAGAAGATGTTTGAATATTATGGATATATACATGTATATTGCCCCGGGGTGGGGGCGGATGAGCCCCTGGTGCCCAATTTTTTTCAGAATCATTAATATTCAGTCCTACTGCTCATTTTCTGCAAGATTTTTCCTTTAAATGACAATTTAACAATTTTTCCCATTCAAATGCATTCGCGACCTATGTTGACCTTGCCGTAAAATAGGTCAAGGTCATCATAGGGTCATTATTTATATACACATTGTAGTGCTTGAGCCATTAATGCTTCATGCCAAGTTTGGTTGAAATCGGTCCAGTGGTTCCGGAGAAGAAGATTTTTGAAGGGTTTTTACCATATATGGGCATGGCGGCCATCTTGGTCATGTGACCTGGATTATTTATATACACATTGGTTCCCCCTTCCCATAGATGCTTCATGTAAAATTTGGCTTTGATTGGCCAAGCGGTTTCAGAGGAGAAGATCTTTGAAAATGGTGGACGACGGACGGACGACGGACGGACGACGGACGACGGACGGACGACGGACGGACGGACGACGGAGCATGGGTATACTATAAGCTCACCTTGTGAGCCTGACGGCTCAGGTGAGCTAAAAATTGGTTTGTAAGACATATATGTAGGTCAATTTTGGTAGACATTTATTGAACATTTATAACGACTTTAAATCTTCAAATAATTTATGTATAATTACACCACTATTCTCTAAGAGTAAGACATTAAAAGTAGAGGGTTGGTGCGGTCATGTTTATATAAAGTTGTTTTCTATTACATATGCTAATGTGGTGCATTGTATTGTCCTTTCTTTCCTGCCAGGCACATGGGCCCTGAGGTTAAAAAACTTTTTTCATGCTCAACTCAGCTGTGACTAAAATTTTATTTATGCATTTTAACATTTATTAGCAGGACAAATTACAGGCTATCGTAATCTAAACCTGAAATTTCAATTCACTTGGGCTATTTCCGTATTTATGAGCAGTTTAAATTCATGCTCAGCAGAGTTGAGCATGAAAATATTTCAATAACCTCCGGCAATGGAGTCTGGGTTGGAATTTTAACTGCCTCAACTCATATTTCTTTGAGTGGTAGAGTGGCCTGGCTGTTAAACTTTTGGATGTTTTACTATGTGCCAGCTAAGTCTTCACAAAGAAGTCCATATTAAATTGCCTTAGATTAACATGACATGCAGTGAAGTAGGGCAAAGTGGTGTGATATGTTCATTCTGTCATTACGTGATTGTACCTTATAGGTACATATGGAACAGTAACTCAAGATTTGTATACTATAGTCCTTGGAAAACTTGTAGTATATACTAAAACATTCATTATCAATTACAATAATTAAAAGCCCATGCTTGCAAAATGGGACTATCAGCAAGCAAAACACAGAATACAATTGCACTTGCAGATAAGTTTATGTATTTTTTTTTATTTTTTTTTTTTTTTTTTGTTATTTATTTATTTTTTGTATTTCTTTACAAGCAATCAGTAGAAGTGTCACCGCTGAAAAAGAAGTTGCATGAAAAAACTTGCGAGCCCAACTCTTCCATTGAAAGTGGGTATCCATAATCTCTAAAGCAGGATCATTGCTTTTAGATCAATCTAGGTACGTGTAACAACTAATAAGGCATTATCAATATCTCGGTGAATATCCCATACCTCCTCTACTTCCTGACAAAAAGTGAAAAATTTTAATCTGACAACTGTTTGAATCATGTAGTTTTTGTCATGCAGTGCGAGTCACTCACGTATCATAGTATTCTGATCTTATCTAGGTGACTAGGCTAGGGTTGACTAGGTCATAGAGTCCTCAATTGACTGTAGTGGATAAATCAATAAATGCATTATGCATAAATGATTAGATAAATCAAAAATTTATAAATTACATTCTAGTTCATGAACTCGACCTTTTGTATTATAGGTATTTTTGGGATGAGAAAAAAAAATGAGTCAAAGAAGTATAGGTAACCCACAGTTTTAAAAGGTGGGCAGCAAACAAAGAAAATCTTAAGGATGGACTTTAGCAGTCAGGGACAAAACCTAAACAGGTTATAAAAAAAATAACTGAAACAAGTTATTAATACACTTTAAATGATCTCCCTTTCCAAGATGTTAGAGTTAACTTTTCTTGGATATTTTTTTCAGATCAAAAAACCACTTATATAAGTAATGCTTTTATTAGTAATTATGACAATATTAACTTGAATAGGTTATTAGTATCATTACCCCACTTGTCTTTGAAGTACCTGCGTACAACTTTTTAGACTATGCGTACTAAGAAATTCTTTTATAGTAGCTACATTAAAGTTACATCATTCTGGGAAAATTGTCTAGACATGTGGCAAAATTCTGGTAAGGTGGGAACAGATGTTTTAAAATCAGGGATTTTGCCATTCTGATGCCCAAAAATTGCATAAAAAACTGAAATTTTCAAAATCTTAATGGTATATACTAACTTTCAGCCATGTGAGTATAAAGCTCTCATCTTGCTGCATCTCCCATTAACATTTTAATTATGTAAAACCCTGTATATTTCAATTAAATTAAGAAAAACTTCACAGATTTTAACTGATGCAGGGAAAATGAAAAATAACTTGTTTCAGTTATTATTTTTATAACCTGTTTAGGTTTTGTCCCTGACTGTTTAGAGCAATTCTGTTTTCTGTTTTCTAACTTTTAAAGCAGACAAAGAAAGTTGTTTTATCCTAAATATCAAAAATATTTTATTCATTTCATATAACATTGCAGGTTAGTGGTACTCATTAACATTGCCTCGTGATGTAGGTTTTACAGACTAAGGACAACTAAAGCTGTTGATGGAATTATCTTAAATGATAATCAAAAATACACACTTTTCCCTCCAGATTTAGGAAGTACATAGTGTAAGTTGTTATATATACACTTTGCACATTGTACCCTTAGAATACAATGACATTATAATGACCTGTCACTTGTGGTATTATTCATATTGAAATCCTAAAAATTTGGACACTTGGTTGACATTTTTGACACTTAGCTATTTATGAAAACAAAATGTCAAATACTATAACATTCATAAATGTCAGCAAACACACCAACAGATGAAATTGGTCTAGTTGCTCTCAATTTATAACTGCCATTCCCATCCTATTTACTCATATAGACTGGCAAAAAATAACATGTACATCACGATAACATGTCCGTGTAATGTATACCCCTTATACCCCACTTTTATATAGTAAAACTGGGGTATGCAGGGGTATACCTATTTTTTTTATTTTTGCTCCAAAACATAGATTGTGGGTAATCATTAGAACTGCCTCGACGAGGCGGTTCTAATATGTTCCAACAATCTATGTTTTGAGCAAAAATAGCCAATATTTTCTTCTGAAAATTTTCATTTTTTACAACTTTAAAAATCTCTGTACATTGCATGGGTGTGTTTTCGTAATGAGGTTTTCATCCCAGTCCATATGGCAGTGTAGGTTAGTTGCATTCCGTTTTAACTACATGTAATTATAGGTTGAATACCTGCAAGTCTACTTATAAATATTAAATTGCATTTGATTCACACGTTTATAAGCACTGATTTTGTAGACTCAACATATGAAGAAGAGATCAAAAGCTGCAATTATAACCAGTGCCCAAACTACAAGTAGTAGAGCAGGAACCTCGTCTACTACTTGAAGCTATCTCTGGGCTTGTCTGCCTCATCTGTTAACAAGTCAGAATTCCACAGCTTGAGCTTACTCTGTATATTATATTTGTAGGTCACAATAAAAGCTCTACAGAGCTGATCAGCTTCTGTTGATTGTTGAACTATGGGAGCAGTTTTGAATAAAGATTATTACTTTTTAAGTGACCAACTCACATTGAAATAAGACAAACACGTATGCCTCCACTTTTCCCCACCATTTTTGATAGGCAAAAAAAAAAAATAATGTTGTGATTCTGGTTTCATCACCAGTTTCGTATGGTCCGTAGGTCAGGTTTTTTTATTTTTATTTTTCACGGTTAAGTACCCATAGTTAAACCACATACAGCACATTCACAGACAACATTGCCGTTTTTGAGCAACAAAAATACAAGGGTGATGTGTACAACACATTTTTAGAATGATATGCTGCACCTTCTCGCTTCAAAATTATTCTTGAATTATGCTGCAGAAACGATTTATGGCTGCCATATTGGATCGAGACTGAACGAATATAACGGTCTCACCTAAAAGCAAAATGAACAATATTGATCATTTTTTAAGTCCGAGTGTAAAGGTCTCACCATAATAGAATGAAGTGTAGCAATAATGTATAAAAACCTGGATCACGGTACCAGGACTGTCACAAAGTTTTGATTTTTTTTCTCGGAGGTAAAAAAAAAGTTAGGGTCGGCCCTTATTTGATGGATAGGTCAGGAAACCAGAATCACAGCACTTTGTTAGTTCAGAATAGCCATTGTTTTAACTATTGCCATTACCTCATATGTTCTGGATGTCAGAATGAGTAAGCTGAAAGGTATACAAGTGCCGACTATTGTATGTGTAGACGGCATGCCATATTCCATCTCAAATCTTTCTTCCAGCTTGACTGCCGGCGGTCCTGGTCGCGGCCACTTGATAAAATCTTTTGCAAGCTGACCGAAATACATCAAAATATGCCAGACCAGCACTAATTGTCGGCATAAACGACTGTCTATATTCCACAATGTAAATGGATAGAATGTCAAATAGAACATTTCCCCTCCTAAACTGGCCCCAAATGTAAATAAATAAAATAGAAAATAATTTTTAATCTCAATCTTGGTCTCAGTTTCACCATCTGAGCTAGACCGATGTACATTGTGTTTGGTGTCCCCATTTGCCACACTTTTCTCAACGTTTCCATTGACAGCTCCATTGGTGCCCCGATGCCTCAGATCACTTTCTTGTTGACTTTTTTGACAGGTGCACTTAGAACCATTGTCTGAGACCGGCTCATCTTTCTGCACGCGTGTAACATTTACTCCGCATAATTTCTGGAATTTTGCCACATGATCATATCCTGCCAAATATGTACCCCAAGTCCTCAAGCCTTCCATGGCTTTAAAATGTTTAGATCTTTTTATTTTCCTGAAGAAAATCGGTGTTTTTCTGTCACGAGTAATTTCCTATACCGGAAGTAAAGAACCTCGTACGACAAATGACCTTTGACCTTGGCTATCAAGATTCCGGATCATCTCGACCCAAAAAGGTTCACCCCAAGACGTTTCGGACCAAAGCAGAATTTTTGTACTAAGACACCTCGACCCTTTTCAATTATCAAAATTCCGAGCCATCGCTGTTGTTGTTGTTGTATAAATTCTCCCAGTCAAGGGACACCTTCTCTCGAAGTGGATTAGATGTATGTAGTAATTCTTCAATGCCCTTTTACAAATCCAAAAAGACCCAGTTTAAGCTATTTCATGCTGGTGTGTGCCTCGGTACATCTCTAACCATATGATTTACTTTCTAGTTCGTTTGGATATGGAGGGTATGACACAGGCGTCTGGTTTGCATATCAAGGTCTCTATATGATCCATGACTGACCATGTCCCCGGCATAGTCCGGGGACTTGAAAATAATTTTAGGTCAAGCCTCATATTTGGAATGCAGTTTATCTGCTAAGATTTCCAACGGTTGGGCCCAAACTAGTCCCCGGCAATGTTAGTGAAGCAGCTACTATCTAGTATAAGCTGAAGCAAATTGTCAGAGTCCATGGGTCAGGGACAATGCAGCTCTCGCCCTATGCGGGTTATGGCCTCCAACGCCGGTCTCCTAACAGGGCCAAACACAGGACAATCCAACAGGAAGTGGGCAACTGTTTCATTAGCATGAAAACAGGGTTGACATCTGGCATCAATAAGATTCTGGTTAAAGCGGGCTCTGCTGACTTGCAAAACATAGACTCCGGTGACCAGTTTTAGCTTTGTGTGGATTCTAGGGACATCTTGTCCCAAAATTGTCTCAGCCCGATACGAATCGGTGCACAGCAAAATTTACTTTGAGACACTATCCATTTTAATTAGACTCAGACCTTCAGCTGTCGTTTACAATCTCCATGTATTCACAGTAGCATTCCGAATGTGTCACAC
The DNA here is from genome assembly GCA_964017185.1 of Rugalucina vietnamica. Taxonomy (NCBI): domain Eukaryota; kingdom Metazoa; phylum Mollusca; class Bivalvia; order Lucinida; family Lucinidae; genus Rugalucina; species Rugalucina vietnamica. The sequence continues at coordinate 4,692,757 of OZ024872.1, forward strand.
AGACTCAGTGCCAAGCGTGTACTAAGCGAGAAAAAAACATCATCAAGCTGATGTTATCGAGGCTTTTAATTCCACATCTAGGTACCTCGATGACCTTTTGAACATTGACAACCCTTATTTTGAAGGTATGGTCAATCAAATTTATCCACCTGAACTTCAGTTGAACAAAGCCAATATCACAGATACTGAAGCTACATCTTTCTGTTGCAAATGGATTTGTTTCTTCTAAAATTTATGATAAGCGCGATGACTTTGATTTTGATATAGTAAATTTTCCTTTTTTGGATGGTGACGTTCCTCGTCGTGCTTCTTATGGTGTATACATTTCGCAACTTATTAGGTTTGCAAGAGTCTGCAATCATGTTACAGACTTCAACGCTCGAAATAAATGTTTAACGGCAAAACTTCTCCAACAGGGCTATCGGTATCATAAACTTCGAAAAACATTTTCTAAATTTTATCGTAGACACTATGAATTGATTTCCAAATATAATGTTGGGTTAAAGACGCTTTTAAGTGAGGGCATTTCGGAACCTGAATTTTATGGTGACTTGGTTTACAAATTTAAGAAACTTAAAGGAATTAATGATTTTTCTTTTCAGTTCAGAAAAATCATAACACGTTACAGACGTATAGGTTATAACTTAAATGTTATGCGACAGTCTGCATGCTTAGTTTTTAACCCAATCATGGTTGATAACTATGCTGCCTTCTTTAATTGCACGCCGGTGGATCGGGCGTCAGACTCTATGATGGCCCCGACATAAAGCTATTCATTTTAGTTGGTTGGGGCCGGAGCTTCTTGTCTGTTGCTTGGCCCACCGGGGTCCAACTGGTGTTTTTCTTTTGCTCCGGAGTTAGTAGGTTATTCGGCGCCCAGGGATCTCCATCGTCGGGCAGCTTACTCAGTCTGTGAGTCCTGGTTTTTGATTCATCAGGATGTTTATCATGATTTATTTGTTTGTTCTTGATGATTCATTCACTAGTTAGATATTCACCACGAGGACCAAATAACTAACTAAATGTTATGAACCACTGCAGAAGCTGAGGGTGAGGTTATGGCCATGTAAAACCGGTTTAAGCCCGCCAGTAACTTTGTGTTACTGATCGTTCCAAGTCGATACTTCTGTGGTGGTTCTTTTTGTTTTATGTCTTGGTGTATAAAATTTTTTTGTGCTGTTGGCGCCTTATGTATGTTTTCATAATTTTAGTTAAGTTAAGGTAACTGAGTGGCCACCTATTGGGAAAGTAGCTGCTCATTCGGCTTACGATATGTTTCATGGTATAAGTGCCTGGTTGTTGGTTTGGTTTTTTCCCACCTCGGTTTTTGGAGTGGGAATCTTTTTCTGATTGCGCCTTTTCCTGATCTTTGCCTACTTGTACCTTTTTACTATACACATCACATTTTCAAACATAGTGGAGTGAGGTTTCGCAAAGTTATATTTTAATCAGTGGTATTTGTGAAAGAGTATTGGTGCAAAATAATAATAATAAAAAAGTAATATATGAGACTCCTCATGAGAAAACCAACAATCTGCATATACGAAAACAAAGACGCAGATCAGCTCAGTTCGCGGTAACCGCGAAGCTGATCGGCGTCTTTGTTTTCGCTACATGGACAGTGCACTTCCTCTTCTTCCTAAATCTGAAATTTCAAGCTTATAGCCTGTTTCTGTGATTGTACAGCCTGATTTGTGTCAGACCCGTTCGGAAACCACATTGTTGGTTTTCCCATGAGGCGGCTCATACATGTATAGTATATGTTTATCAAAGTTCTTTCAATTTTCTATCACGGTAAAGGACTAACACACACACACACTGTGACACACACACACACACACACACACACACACACACACACACACACACACAACGCTCAACCCATGAAGAATATAATCAATGAGTGTCGGCCGGGGGGGGGGAGGGGGTCTAGCTTACAACTATCTGTAAATGAGCTGATAATACAACAAGAGGACCTCGAACGCATATCCGACATTAGATAGGTTGACCTTGGTGTAAAATAGGTCAGAGTCAACCCATGCATGGTCGCGGCATATATCATCCGTGGAATGTATGCCCCTTATACTCCACTTTTATATAGCAACACTGGGGTAAGCAGGGATATACCTTTTTCTTTTTTTCCTTAGAATCCACAATCTATGTTTTGAGCAAAAATGAGAAAAATGTCAGAAATGATTTACTGATTTTTTTTTTATTTTTACAACTTACAAAGCTATAAATTACATGTGCATGTGTTCGTAATGTCGAGTCCCTGATGATACTTGCCAGATTTCAAGGGCATATGAATTCAGTTCTGGGGATGGCATACCATATATAGGCCTACATCATGTATGAGCATTGTGGCCATCTTAGAACTGCATTATTAACTTCTGTCCCCATCCCCCATTTATAAGAAAGCTTCACATAAAATTTAACTTTCCGCCGATGGACAGGATGTTGCATGGAAGGTGTTTGAACTTCCTGTCTATATATACATGTATACATTTAGTCCCAGGGCTGGGACAGACCCCTCCCTCGATTTTTTTTTTTCATGGATGAGTAACATGAATCTTATGATTTTCTTAGGTCCATCTGCACTTTTCACCATTGATAAAAAGTAAAATGTTTTCCAATTTAAAAGCAAATGCAACCAAATCTGGCATTAGATCTTACCAAGACCAGACCACCGCAAACACAGTCAGTGGAATATAACCCCAAAAGTTTGCCACATATAAATGTTTCAGCGCCGCCTACTCACTTTTGTTTAGTGTTTTCTGCATTCAGCTTTCGCAGATGTACACGAACACTAAACAGATCCTACAGTCCGCCTAAAATCAAACGGGTATTACAATTTTCTTACTGGACTACTGTCATTTGGCCCTTCTCACTCAATGATCTTAAAATCAAAATTTAACATGACTTTTGTGTGACTTTTGGTTAAAAACTTGATTTTCGCATAAAATTATGCCCTTCGTACTGGAAGTATGGTACTGAAAACCGTTTCAAGCCATGCGCGGATGCAGAAAATTTTCTCAGGGGGCGGGGAGGAGGGGTCCAAATTCCAAGAAGGGGTCTGACGGAAAAATTCAACATGGCAAAAACTAATAATCTGGCAATTCCAGGGGGGTCCGGATCCCCTGTCCCCCCCCCCCCCCTCCCCTCTGGATCTGCCCATGCAAGCTACGTAAATGGCCTTATCACATTTAGAGTAGGACGAGTGCACCGACACCAATAAGCCAAATTCGTTCCAAGTTAATGATGCTACATGTAACTTCAAATGAGTTTCCGCAAACTTTGGTCAAGTTTCAATATCGGAAGGTTGCTGAGCCTGCCCAGGAAAAGTGTTTCAAGTCAAACCATCCATGCATAAAAGCCCTTCTGTTTTACTTGTGTAGTTATTTCAAGCACATTTTGCTTGTCATGACATCTCGGTAATGTTGGGTAAAGTCCCATCATAAAATGGAGGCAAAACCCGACATGACCATAGCTGTTGATTGGGACGTTAAGCACCAGCGTTCCCCAATTGCGTGTAGAGACAAAGCAGGTGACTTAAAGAGATGCATTCTTTCTTTGCGCAACTTACTGAATATTTTAGCTCATTGGAGAAAAAGTCCCCGTTGGCGTTCTCTTCAACATTTGTCATGCAAAAGAACGTTCAGTATAGCGAAATGGAATCTAGCAAACTGTTCTCCTTTACCTACAATCACGCACCCAAAGTCATACTCCCCAACAGTGCCAACACCTCCATTGCACTCCGATATTGTTTTCTGAGTGGAACATCGCGGCTTGGAGTTTGACCCAAAGTTCACCAGCATAGATCTAATAGGGACCGTGGAAACACCCCAAACCAGCCCAAAAAACACCAAACCACATCAAAACCACCTCAAACCACCTCATAACACATTCAACCCATCTCAAAACACATTATTAACAATCACCCATCTCAAAACACAATATTAACAATCAGATACCTTTGTCTCCTAACACCATTTAAACATGACATTGTTCATTTCATTTGAGGCTAGCTCATCAACTTTGAAAGTGCTAAAATACGAAAGCACATGTGTCGCATCAGATCTTATATTCTGTTGTTAGGGACACAAGACAATTGGAATGCTTCCGTAAGTAAAACGAGGTGTAAGCACGACTGGCGCAATTCCTAAACTCAACATAGAACTCTAATTTAAACATATATGACTGTCGCGCAACAACACGTTCCAAGTCGCCAGATGTCTACCATACGACGTTACCCGTTTCACTGTGTTAATATTATTAACGGTTCAGATTTGCATGACAATCTCACTATGCTGCCGTAAACTCTCTTTGGTTCCACATGGGTCGCCTTCAAATTCGTTGGTTCATGCTGTTCTAGGCGTCGATATCGCACTTACATAGTTTGTAAAGAAAGTCCTCGCGAAACTTGCAGATATTACATTCAATGCCGGTCCTATCTCCGTACGATGGTGCCTTTGAACGACACATTACCCACTCCCCAAAGCACAGGTGTTGGCGTGACGACATGATTGGAAATTGTTGGTTTGTGACTACCGCAATCAAATGATTAATCAAACAAAACGAAAAACATATCATCACTTTGCTTTGTCTTGAAGTTTAACGTCCCACCAAAAAAGATTATACAGAGACATGACCTTGGTTGAAAACTAGAAAGGCCTGAATCTGTGTTTTGAGCAAAAATAAGAAAAAAAAAATATCAAAATTTTTCAGCTGAAAATTTTCAATTTTTAAAGCTAAAAAAAAAAAAAAAAAAAAAAAAAAAAAAAAAAAAAAAAACTCTGTTGCATGGGCAAGTTTTCGTAATGCCAGTATCAAGTGTGGACTTTCCTGGGTTGCGGGTTCGATACCTGGCTGGTACATGCCTGTCATATTGATGACAAATGTCCATCACATAAATTTAAGAATCTTTTTAGAACACCTTCCAAAAATTTACTTCAAGACACACTGCAAACGTTCTAATACAAGCAAAGAGCACCCTAGAACAGAAAACGACAAGACCAGTAATGAGGCATGATCAATAGTTGCCGAAATTCATTGATCGCATGTAGCACTAGTAAAATTGAGCCTGTGCATGAGAAAACCAACAATCTGCATATGCGAAACCAAAGGCGCAGATCAGCTGTGCAGTAACTGCACAGCTGATCAGCACCTTTGTTTTCGCTACACAGATAGTACAACCCATGTTCTTCTTAAATCCGAAATTTCAAGCTTCTAGCCTGTTGTTGAGACTGTGCAGGCCAATTTGTGTCAGACCTGGTTGGAAACCCAAATTGATAGTTTTCTCATGCACAGGCCCAAACATTTCAACACATCAATGACGCAATGGGTGGAGGACTCCAACAGCTGCACCAGTGTATTAAGAATTTCTAACAGCTTAACCAGACATGTGCAGCTACATAAGATATTATTACTTTAGTCAGTAGGTTGAGAGACTGATGGGCAATGATGGTCGTTATTGAGCACAGACAAGAAAGTGTAAGACATTATGTTTTTGTTTTTTTTTCTACCTTTAAAATATGCTCAACCAACAATGATGATTAATGCTTACTTTATAGGACAGTATGCAACTTTGCATAAACACGTTTATTTGTTTAAATACAATTTAATCAATTTGTGTAGAAAAATGCTGATTTTGTTGTATTTCTATTTAATTATCAAGGACCCATTAATATTTCTTGCCAAATCAATTCTTATACAAATGGTAGAAAAGTTTTCAATGATGTACCCTTTGACCAGGAAGACTAAAACACTATGGCAACTCTTTAGTACTGAACCTCCACTCTAGAGCCATGGTGCTTTGAAATGTTTTGATAAGATCATTCATAACCAAATATCTATTTTTGCACCAGAATATAATGCTATACATGTATACATGAAAAAGAAATCAGCTTGACAACTGTGTATTCAGTTCTGAGCTGGGTTAAATCCACTGCATTTATCATCTTTTAGAATAATGAATTATTCTATAAACAATTATTGTTTATAGACCCAGGACGATCGTAGTAGGTTTACCGTTATACATGTGAATGAAATGAATGTATCTGACCAACAGGAACTGGCGTGTCATTCATATTTATACCGGTAAATCTGTGAGGAAAGTCTACACTGATCGACTGGGAACAATACAAGTTTTGTACTGTTTATTGTTGGCAGTATTTGTTCACTTCAGTCTCTATCTCTTGCATGTTTTGTAGAAGGCCTCCTAGCTTCTCTTCATCCATTTCAAATCTAACAACTTCGGATTTCTGAAAAAAAAAATGAAAGGACATAGTCATGCATGCAAATAAGAAATTACCTGAACATTTAATTTAATATTGCAATATGATTTTGTTTAACTTATTTTCAAATTATACCTCACAATGGTATATATGTTTATGTATACATTACGAAAACATGCCCATGCAATATACAGAGATTTTTTAAGTTGTAAAAATTGAAAAATTTCAGTAGAAAATTTTTTGATATTTTTCTTTAATATTTTTTCTCATTCTTTGCACAGTTATGTTTTCCTGACAGACTTATAGAGTGTATAGATCTGCTTCCATTTATAAAATGAATGGAGACAGTGATGACTTGTCCACATTGCTCAGTTGCAGGAATGATCTGACACTAAAATTCTTACAAATCTTTATTTATTGTTTTAAGCATAAGGTTGCTCAGCATACAACAATCTCAGTGGTGTTTTCAGAAAGAAACTGAGCTTAATCATAAACTCACTTGCAATGGTTGATCGTTTCGTCCTATTTGCAATTCCATAATGGCTGTTGGTACATTTATTTGATCAATGTGTTTTGCTTGTGATTTAATATCTATTCTCCATGACATGTGCTTTATAGTATTGTTCCATGTTGTTCTAGATATCACAGCTTCATGTATTTTGTTTTTATGAGTCTTCCAAAACTTTCTTAAAGCATTTGCTTGGTCTTCTGTTATTGCACCTTCTCTCTTTTTCATTTGTGATGTCAGAAAAGCCTCTGATTGGTTGAAATCCATGTCTGCAGAAACCATGCTCTGTAAAAAACAAGTTAGGAATTAACAAAACAAAAATCCACATTTACTGCAAAAGAATTATAAAAGTTCAAATACCTGTATATCTAAAAGGGGCCATTTGGTTTTCAGAATTCTGCATCTGCTCTCTAACAGTATTTGTGTTTAATGCTAATCATATTCACATGTTTAAAAAATTTTTTTATTCAGTTTAACATGTTTAATGTCCCTTTCAAGATTATTTCAGCTCATATGAGATGGGCCAATCAGTAGGTAGGCGAAAACTGGAGAGCCCCGAGAAAACCACCTGGCACACCTGCAAGCAGAACTTGGCTTGTCTCACTGGTGAGATGATAGCTAGAATGGTTAAGCATAGCGCTCTTAACCACTCAGCCATGGGGGTAGTTTAATTAATAAGTGTTTTGAAGATTTACATTTTGTAGGTAATAATCTGAAATAAAAATATTTTCCAGCTATGTAACTTAACTATATGAGCCGTTTTCCTTATTTAGCTAAATTCAGAATTTAGCCTCCCACCCCGCCGACACCTGAGGTGAAGATCACAAAATAATCCACTCAGTATTTGTATGTAGACAGCATCATGAGAAAAACATTTCTTCATAGCTTCATAGTTTGAGCAACTCAATATTGAAATGGTCAATTAAATCCTGGTTCCGCCCCTGGACTAAAGTACCTTTACAATTCCATTTGCTCTGGTCAGCAAAGCATTGAATTCTTCGTCAGAATAGTTAGGAAACAGCTCGGATTTTAACAATTCATCAGTGATTTCTATTTCTCCGTAGTAAGAGCGCTTTGCAATGCCATTTAACAAAGCCAAGAAATTCTTAGCTTCGTCCGCCATGATGAGATCATGTGACCTAATCTTGGTCGTGCGGAAGCTGTACTTGATAATCACCGGTATCTGCAAAATATCCCATCCACTATTCTACACACACACACACACACACACACACACACACACACGCACGCACGCACGCACGCACGCACACACGCACGCACGCACGAGGCGGTTCTAACGAGTACCCACAGTCTATGTTTTTGATCAAAAATAAGAAAAATAAGTTTACCCATGTAAACTCCAGTTTTACTATAAAAAAGTGGCACGCATGCATATGTGTGTGTGTGTGTGTGTGTGTGTGTGTGTGTGTGTGTGTGTGTGAACATATACATGCATACATACATGCATACATACATACATACATACATACATGCATGTATGTATGTATGTATGTATTTATGTATTACCATTTTTGCATTATCCGCTGGTTCCCAGCTTAAAAAAATCAATATTGGAAATACAGGTAACCAATAACCCCCCTGAGGGGGGTTCTGGTTACCTGTTTTTCCAATATTGATTTTTTGTCAGCAGGAAACCAGCCGATAATGCAAAACTGTATGTATGTATGTATGTATGTATGTATGTATGTATGTATGTATGTATGTATGTATTACATTACATTACATACACGTATACATACATACATAAAGTAAAGGCTTCAGTTCTAAGACAGCATTTCATGTGTATATAGCTTTTAAACTGTGTATACTTGAAATTTGTAACTCTAATTGTCTCTCACAATTCTTTTAGAATGGCAGTCCTATATGTATAATTATGTGAGTTTTATATGTAAGATATGTTTTAATGTATACACTGGTGAGACACAAATAAACGATACTTGACTTGACTTTACATATACGCACGTACGCACGCACCCACGTACACACACACACACACACACACACACACACACACACACACACACACTTCTGTACTCTCAACAATCAGTTGCTGATTATTACTTGGAGGCGCTGTCGGAAACAGCTGGAAAATGATGAAAATGGTTGATGTTAAGGCATTGATGAAATGAATGATCGTGAAACTAAAAGAGCTACGTTTACTACAGTCAAAAACATAAAATGGTGTGATGATTAGAATGTGACAGTGGCCAGTCCAGAAGTGAAATCACCTAGGCTGGGACTGACCTTCATACTGTATAGGAGACTATTCTAGTGTCTGATTGTTCTAGGAAAATATGAGTTCATATGGTACAAAGTCCGGGAATATGGTACATAGAAATTTAAGTTTTTGTTTCAGTTAGATGATGATGATCTACGGCAACTAGATTGTGTTTGATTTATATATAACAGGATAAGTGAATTTTGGATTCCTCTGTTTTCAAGTGTTTGCCAGTTTAGAACTTTAAGCATTTCAGTGACACTGCTAGTAAAGTCGTAATCATTTAGAAAGTATCTAGCTGCTGCTCTCTGAACTCTATCTACCTTATAAGTAAGTTTTTCCTGCCATGGATGCCATATTGAATTGCAGTACTCAAGCTGAGGACGAACATAAGTGTTGAATGCTGTTTCTTTTATTTTTTGATTATTTGTCTGTACATTTCTTTTAATGAATTTCAGGGTGTTAAAGGCTTTGGAGGCCATATTTTCAATGTGGGATTTCCAGGAGAATTCTTCATTAATTGCGATTCCGAGATACTTTGCATTTTCCGTGACTTTCAGTTCAATGTTGTGGAGTTTATATGAAAAGACGATTGGTTTTTGTGTTGTTGTTTTTTTTTGTTACACGAATCACTTCGCATTTATCCAAATTAAATTCCATGGACCAGGCTGATTCCCATTGTTCCAATTTAAGTAAGTCATCCTGCAAGGTTTGAGCATCTGATTCTGAAGTTATTGTTAAAAAGACTACTGTACCGTCAGCAAATAGTCTAGCTCTGCTTTTTAGGGAGTCAGGTAAGTCATTTATATATGCCAGAAATAGACAGGGCCCCAGGACAGAGCCTGACATGACAGGTACTGTAGAGGATTGTTTGCCTTCAACAACAACAGATTGTGATCTATTTTGGGGGAATGATTTAATCCATGAGACTGTGTTGAGACTTACACCTAGATTAAATAGTTTATATATCAGTAGGTGTTATGGTCTACTTTGTCAATGCTTTACTTTAAAATCTTTTATAATAAGGTCAGTTTGTTTGTAATTTTTCAAGGTTGTCAAAAATTTCCTGAGTAAAGCTTACAAGTTGAGTTTTACGGAGTTTCACAGCTATGTTTAGAGCGAAAGGTTGTTTGAATCAAAGCGAGTCATGATGTTAGAAACAAGAATGTGGTCAATCAATTTGGAGGCTATACTGGTCAGAAATTGGCCTATAATTTCTGGGTTTGCATTTGGGGCCTTTTTTGTAGACAGGGGCTGCGAGTGTAGTTTTCCAATCATCAGGTACAATACCTGTGGACAGGGAGCTTCTGTAGATTTTGGTGAGAATAGGTGCTATTTCTGCATGTAGCTCTTTCAGGAGTCTAGGTGATATTTCATCGGGACCGGAAGCTTTATTCGGATTGATGCCTATGAGGAGGCCTTCAACCCATTTGTCATTTATGGTGATTTCAGGCTACCTGTTAACATTTTTGGGTTTTTGACCTTGAAACCAGAGTGCTAGCTCAGCCAGAAACGTAAGTCTAAGAGTTTTTGGTCTTGAAAAGACAGACTCAAACTGTTGATTTCAGAGTACTGTAGCCTGTTGTGTTGGATCTGTAAATGTAGATCCATTTGATTTTAGTGGAGCAACACCGGAGCTGTTTATGCGCTTGTGCTTTATAAAACCTGTATGTATTTACATATGTATGTATGTATGTATGTATGTATGTATGTATGTATGTATGTATGTATGTATGTATGTATGTATGTATGTATGTATGTATGTATGTATGTATGTATGTACGTATGTATGATTCTCCGTTGACTCGGTAACTTGTACAGTAAATAAAATTCAATTCTATTCTATTTTTCTACGTGTATTTCAATTTTATTCTGGCGTTAAATAAATGATTTTGAAGCGTACCGGCTGTTCCGGGATTTATCAGTTTAATTTTTGATCAAGCGTCTGTTGACCCAAATCATCTGTCATGGCGGCTTCCGCGTCTGTCATGAGAAATAATGCATTAAAGCAAGATAGCTCTACATTTGAACAAGAACAAGATGCAAATTCTGCATTGTCAGACCTTGATAGAGGTATTCTTTCCGCTTGTGTACTTTTTTACTTTTTAAGTACTGTTTTAATCATGAAAAATGTAATGTCATATATTTTCGTGACTATGTAATGCTTTTTATTTCCATTTACTGGTTCACTTTGTTCACTGTGTTGACAATTACATACTCTTTTCGTCAGGAAAAACAATACTGTATTGTATCTTGTTATCTATTGTGAACTAATTTGTGTATCGTAATTAAAAATGTTGTTGTGAGTGATTGTCAAATGGAACTTCCGCTTCCGGTGTCAAGAGTGGTGGCCGCCAATATTTGAGAACTTTACAAAATCGAGAATTATCCCAGTGTATTTGACCCATCTACAGAAATAATTGTGTGAATCTAACTCAGAATAGTTTCATATAAATTAATTAATGTTGTGAATATGCCTGAAACAAGAAGTAACTCGGATCTAATGGATGAGAAATCTGGTGCCAGAGGAGGCCCTGCTGACCATACCTACATGAAGTTAACAGAGGGAACAAAACAGCCTACCCCATTGAAATTACAGAATATGACTGACAAATGCAATAATTGTGTTAAGTCTTTTACTAGACACAGCAAAAGGATAACTTGCGGTTTCTGTGAGCTGCCTTATTGTTGTCAGTGCTCTAACCTTACGAAAAATGCTTTTGAAGCCTTAGCTGTATGTGACACTGCAACTTGGTATTGTAGTCACTGTATTAACGCTGTTCCTGGTGTCAAGAAGTTGTTAATCAGATTGGGAAATGTAGAAGAGATGTGTGAATCCATCGATAAACGTGTTAAATCCCTGGAGAGTAAAGACTATGTAACTGCTAGTAAAGTGAAAGATTTGGTCCATGATGAGATGTCAGAAATTAAAGAAATAGAAAGTCGCAAATTGAACCTTATATGTCTGAACCTTCCTGAAAGCAATGGAACTGATAATAGTGCCAGACAACAAGAAGATCATGACTTCCTAAGGAATCTAATGGAGACGAAAATGAACTTAGATCCTGAATTAATTACAGTACATAATGTAGTGAGGCTTGGTAAAAGAGAGATTCGCCCAGATGGAACTGCTAAATGTAGACCCATTAGATTCAAAGTAGACATGTTTGACTATAAAAGACAAATTTTAAAGTCTAATACCTTGCTCAGGAACTGTGCAAATGAAATTTTCAGTAACATCTACTTTACACCAGACCTGACCAAAAATCAGAGAAAAGAGGCTTTTGACTTAAGAACGGAGAGGCGAAAGAGGGAGGAGAAAGGAGAGAGAAACCTGAAAATAAGTAAAGGAAAAATTATAGTTGTAAAAGACAGTGTTAAAAACCAGGAAGGTGGGGTAGCTGAGGGGGGTGCTGCTTCTGGTCGCAGTAGCCCTACATTGTTTGATGCTTAATATAAAGAGACTCGCCCTGTACATATGTAAATGTGTTGCACAGTTGTGCCTTTCCAAGTTGTTTATATTCTTTATATATTTTGATCTATCAGTTAGAAACAATTGAAGGAGGATATAACTGTGGATAAATAATCATATTTGAGAACACTTATATAATTATCAAAGTTGAGAGTCTTTTTGAGACTTAAAAATATATTGGAGACAATAATGGAGAAACCATACTAGAGAACATTACACATACTTTATAAGGCCACATGATATAACTATTACTTTGAAATATTACTGAGAATTAACTTGACACCGGAAGTCAGACAACAAAGTCGAGACCATAATCGAGCCAGATGACAAGCCGAAAGGGCTTACATATTCTGTGATTTGGATTTGGATTTGGATTTGGAAATCCGAGTCAAGATGATGCTAGACGACCTCGGGTCATCAGCCCGAGTCATATTGACCAATTCAACTGTGCAACAAACAGCAAAACTAACAATAACTAATAAAAAAGATAGTTGTTATTTTTGTGTGTGCCTTATATGGGGTTTACATATTGCATAATGTTTTCGGCCTTTCGATGGAATTACGGTGTAGTCTGGTAACATTGCGCACCTAAGGTATTTCATGCCTGATCTGACGTGAAATATAAAGGCTGACTAACATGACTTACCATGAGACTTTTTAGTGATTCAATAATTATAATATCATAAGACAAAATGTTAGCAATTTCCATGAGCTATAGAAATATCGTGATCGAAACATATGAACCCCCTGGAAAAAATTAGAGGCAATTTGTCCCCTAACATTTCACACTTCCAAATCAAATGTATATTTTATAGCAACCTGCAGTTTATTTACAGCAGTTGCATTTCTGTCAACATATATATGAAAGTCATGTGACAAATTACAAACAAGAAGATAAAGAAAAAAATCACGCTGTCTGTGATGGCACAAAAATGTCACCACACAGTATTTCAAAATTGAAGAAAATCACATGTTGGTGCTAAATTGTTCATTCAGAACGGAAGGAAAATCATTTTTGTCTTCAAATTAATCTTGTACACTCTTGTTGATGTAACAAATGAGAAAATAACACTGGTAGTCCAATATTGTTTGAAATCTGGTTGGCATTCCAGGTGCGCAATGTTGCGGGCCACGCAATGTTAGAGGACTCGACTGTATGCATAATGAACCAACCATAGTATCTTATTTATTTAAATACAAGAAAGGCCATACATGTACTAAGTATTTCATCAGAATGCATGTTTATCTTGCACATGTGTACTAGTCAACAGGATGATATAAATTCTTGATTCTTGTCAGCTTTCCAACATGGCAGACATGAAAAAAAAGTTCTGTTTACATTGTATTCTTCAGTAAACATGCTTCAATTTCTTCATTGTTTGAGTGATTATTGAGTAGCCAGTTGCAATTAATGGCTCACACCTGATTAAATCATTAATTGCTTGATTGATTTCACACGTGAATAATCCCTCACATGCTACCTGGGCAAGCTTCTAACCCATATTGATTTAATTAAACAAGAAATGGCCTTTAAAAAATGAGCTACATCATGAGAAAACCGGATTTTTGCCTAGGCGAAAACAAAGGCGCAGATCAGCTTCGCGGTAGCCGCGAAGCTGATCAGCGCCTTTGTTTTCGCTACTCGGATAGTACAATTCCTCTTCTACTTAAATCCGAAATTTCAAGCTTCTAGCTCTTTTCTGAGCTTGTACAGGCCGGTTTGTGTCGGACCTGGTCGGAAACCCCGAAGACCGGTTTTCTCGCGTCGAGGCTCAAATGGTGAAATGATTTCTGGTCGTTTCGACCTAACTGTCTAACGCAAATCGGCTTTTAAAAATCCCCAATTTTTTAAAAGATAGAGGATCATTTTTCTGGGACTGACCCACAAGAAACGGGACACTTAACATGTCTGAAAATTTCAAATACATAGACTTTCATTCTTAAATTGATCTTTGAACGAATCTATGACAACTCACCAACAGACAACTGGCAGACATGACAACTCACCGACAGCAAATGTTCACCGACAACCAACTCACCGACATGACTACTGACAGACAGGACTAGTCACCAACAAAGAATAAGAAAATTTGCCGACATTCGCCGACAGTCACCGACACTGATCCACAGAGAATGTCATAAAAAGCAATTGGAAATGGAACATTTAATTTTTAAGCTTTTATTTGTCCACATTTAGGTAATATGTAGACAAAACCATCTTTATCACTGACTCATTTACGGCAGCATGAGTGTTAAAGGTCAAAGGTCACATAAGCATGCGGCAAAAGTAGACACTTTAAGTTTATGTTGTGATTTACAAACAAAAACGAAAGTATACCTAAATGTAAGCAACTTACAATAATTAATGGCTGCAGAATCAAAATCTAATGTGAAAGAAATATATTCGAGAGAAAAATAGTTAATATCTTGACTCAAACATGAGATAACATAATTTTCAAGCAATAATTGCATAAAGAATATAATAGGCTTTTTGTCGTTGAGTTGACATGTCGGTGACTTGCCATTGTCGCTGAGTTGGTTTGTCTGTGAGTTTTTTTTTTTCTGTCGATGAGTTTTTGTCAGGGAGTTGTTATTCTGTCAATTGTCTGTCTGTGAGTTGTCGTGTTACCCTTTAAACTTGAGGCATCCTCATCATTTTAATTTCTCTCTTTCTATATTACATGTATAAGTCTAGTAGCTGAATGATAGGAATAGGAATGCGGATACTTTATTACTGCAAAAAGCCGTCATGGCCCATGAGCATATAAACATAAACAAAAACAATCATACAGGATAGCAAGTCGCATGCTTAACAAATAATAGATAACCTGACTGATGCTGGTTGTTTAGTTCTGTTTTCCTTTTTATATATATTGGATACGATGTGACCAAAATACATACACAAAACTTATGTACATTCATAGATATTTTACAGCATATTTGTTTTTAACAGGGGAGATGCAATGTTCTTAAAGCCAATGTTCTTGCAATGTTTTTAAAATACATACATGTATGTATTTATATATATATAAATATATATATAATTACACAGGTTTACGTTCCATGAAAAGTGGTGTACAGTGCGAGTCAGTGGTGAGGTTTCCAAGATTGTTTGAGAAATATCCGTTTCCAATCCTCATTAATTCTGCATTCCTAAGGCTGGCAGATGTCTTCAGAGCGGGGTTTGTATCATACTTTATTCATACTGAGACTTTTTGTCACAAATTGTCAACAAAGCCCGCCAATTACTGTCTGCACACCATCTTTCAGAAACTGCATTTTTCAAAATCTTACTTTTCTGAAACACCACAAGAAAAATATGACCATGTCATTTTTTTGCAACCAAATAGTCCTAAAAAGTGCCACAAAAATTTTGTAAATCGGTTCACGAATAAAATAATTATGCCCAAAAATTATTTTGAATATAGGCCTTTTGCATGTGCAAGGGAGGTAATCCAAATGCCTTAAAAATGAAAATCAAGCAAATCTGTGGAATAATTTTAAGAGTTTGGTACTCAGCTACCCAAACAATAGAATTTTTTTTGGTTTGGTGCATATTTAATGAAAAATAACCAATTTAGATTTTTTCCGGGAAAATAGTTACTTCCCTTGCTGACATTTTTACAATGGAAAAAGCCTTATTCAAAACTATTTTCTGGCATAAAATTTTTATTTGGTAACCGATTTTCAAAATTCTTGTGGCACTTTTTAAGACTTTTGGAATACAAAATGGTGACGTGGTAATTTTTTTCTTGAGGCCTTTCAGAAAAGTGAGATTTTGAAAAATGCAGTTTCTGGAGGATGCTGTGCGGACAGTAGTCATTACGAAAACATGCCCATGCAATATACAGTGATTTTTGTCAGCTTTAAAAATTGAAAATTTCATCAGAAAAATTTTGATATTTTTCTTATTTTTGCTCAAAACATAGGTTGTGGGTACACGTTAGAACCGCCTCAACAATCTATGTTTTGGAGCAAAAATAAGAAAAATAGGTATACCCCTGCAAACCCCAGTTTTGCTATATAAAAGTGGGGTTTACGGGGGTAAACATTTCACGGACATGTTTTCCTGATGGTAAAAGGCAAGCAGTGACCAAGAGTTAGACCATATTAATACTA
The DNA here is from genome assembly GCA_964017185.1 of Rugalucina vietnamica. Classification (NCBI taxonomy): domain Eukaryota; kingdom Metazoa; phylum Mollusca; class Bivalvia; order Lucinida; family Lucinidae; genus Rugalucina; species Rugalucina vietnamica. The sequence continues at coordinate 4,709,328 of OZ024872.1, forward strand.
AACAATATATTCTTTTTAGGAAGTAAGCTCTATAAAAGGTATCATGATGAAACAGCATGCATACATCCGAGTTGGCTTTTCTGTTTATCATCTTACCACCTTAAACTATGTATAAATGAAAAAATAAAGAAAAATAAAAAAAAAAATAGTAAAGAATAAGAGAAGCATAAAATCAACTAGACCTGTCCATGGAGCATAGATCAAGGATCAGTAAATTCCCCATTCGCTAGAACTGCTTTGTTTCTAAGTGGATGTCTGTACTTTAATCTTGATTTTTACTAGTTTTTTTTTTTTTGTTTTGTTTTTTTGAGAAATTTATTCATACAATAAGCTCATATAGGGAATTTTTAGGAGAGTTTTATATTGTTTTTCAGGAATAACTTCATCCGATGGTGTATACTACGTGTTACACAACAAAGTAGAAAACATCTGGACAAGATCTTGAATGTGGAGGAGTTTATGAGAAGGATCTTCACAGTTTATTACAGTAATGATCCTGTAGCAAGGGCTATAACTCTCAGGTAACTGATTTTACTCTCATAACCGAAATCTAATTGAAAGGGAAATAACTGGAGGTAATTCTTCTATGTGGAGTGTTTGTAATTGAAAGGGCAATAACTATCATTTAATAGTTCACACACACAAGAAATAAATCTGAATTAAAATGAAAAATATTTTTTATAGATGGAGGTGAAATCTCCATTACATTAATTAATTTCATTCCTCCTTTTTTGGTAAACCCAAAACAAATTGCAACACAAATGTTTCTTGGATTTTTGTGGAGATACACCCTTCCTAGAAAACATACTAAAAGTATACCAAAATCGGAGAATATGAAATTTGATTTTTTTTTGTCTTTTCTGGTGTATGTTTTGGCATATTTTGCTATTCAAAACATTCATCAGTATGTGTAATATATTGTGAATTTACATCATGGTTGTGTATTTTCTATTCATGAATTATTCTGAAAAGATTAAAACTTGAAACTTGCACTAATGATTATAGATTAGAACATTTTTGCTCAGTAAAATAGGTTGTTGAAACTTTACAAGCACTGAATTACCCCACCCACTTGTATTTCAGTGCATACACAGGCAATTGTATGTCAACATTCCCAAATGTTTTGTAGAATACAAGATCATATCAGAATACACACTTAAGCAGAAATGACTAGCAAGGTCTTTGAAAAGGTCATAAAGTGAGGCATTGTCAAGCATCTGGGGGCTTCTCAGTGCATGGATTCATGAATTTATAGAAATTGTTAACTGTTTTCTGGCTTATATTCTTGGTAAGTAGACACAAATGTTTTAAGACTGTTCAATGCAAATGAAGATATTTGTGTATGAGGCCCATGGTGATAAGCTTCTTTTCTCATCAAAATTCAATATGACGTCATAACAAGGTTATAGAACCAAAGATCACTAGGTGCAGAATCGTACTTAAGTAAATTTTAGATCGCAGGGGCTAACTGAATGTAGATTGCTTCCATTAAGAATAATTACTAATGCATGACACATTGTTCATTATGATCCCTTGAACATAAATCTGAATGGTCCTCAAAAATATATACATGTATTTATATGGGTTTTGTAAAAAGCATAGTTTCCATGGCAACCCATAATGTGATTTACGGTCATGGGAAAGTACCAACATGTATAAAATCTATAACATCTCTAATTATAGCTCATGCTGCTACGAACCTTTTATATGGCCCCAATGTACAGCATAGAGCCATTTAACCAATGGTAACATATCAGTAACTTTATTTGCCTATTCATGAATATTTAAAAAAAAATAAAATAGGGAGAAAAAAAATGAAAAAATTTAAGGCAGATAACCTACAAGTAAGTTAACCTGCAAACCATCATCGTGGCCAATTGCCATAGCATTGTTGAAAAAAATTAATGGATGTATCATTAAATAATCTCATTTGAGTATTCATGAATAAAGGTTAGAAACTTGGAAAAAGGGATGGGGGAAACATTCGTCGAAAACAAAGCAGGAAAAGGAGTTATACTTATTTTAAGCACGTTTTCAACTGTGTATGGTCCTAAAGAATTGAATAAACGATTGCTAAGACAATGTTTGATATGTGGTCTGGTGTAAACATATCAGGATTTCTACCTTCTACTATTTTAAGCTACTGTTAGTTATAGAGAGACATGGAGTCAAACGGTCAAAAATGCATCAGTTATTTGCTGTAAAGTATACATGTGCATATTTTGTTTGTTCTGTGGTTAAAAGCCCCAGTTAACAATTATGTAGTCACGTTCGGACAGAGCCTTCGCTTTCTGGGTAGAAAAAGTACTCAAGGAGTAAATATGTCTTGCCTAAGGCACAGCACTGCACCCAAGTAGGATGTGAATGAAAGCCATATAGATTTATGGAAAATAATGAATAAATTAAGCCTTAGCGGCTTCCTGGGTGGTTATATTTGAAGCACATTTTGGATGTCAGGACGTCCTGATTTTAGATAAAGTCCCATGAAATGGAGGCCACATGCCGTCATGACCATAGCTATTGACTGGGACGTAAAGCATCAATTCAAACAAAAAATGAATAAACTAAGGCGGTATACTTTATTAACCACATGTTTCCAAACTTCTAATGACCTTACAGAGCCAAAAATTGTGTCAAATGATTGTTAAGGCAATACACTAATGAAATATAGTTGGGTTTAAAATTAACTGACTTCTAACTGATATGTTAGATAATATTGTAAATTGACGGAAACTCATGAAAAAATATGGGGTATACCTACAATGTCACCTTTACTCACCTGCTGAAAAATAGCTGAAAAGTCTGGAAATGATTGCTAAGACTATGTACTAATGAATGATTATGGTCTTGTTGAAAGTAACTTATTTTCCTTTTGGTCCTATAATACAGGTACAGTGTTTGTTAAAGAAAAAGAACTGAGAGAAAAAATACAAATCTTGCCTTGAGATTATAAAACTTTTTTCAAGCTCAGCTCAGCTGAGCATGAAATTTCAACTGCTAATATATGCTGAAATAGTCAAAAATTGTGGAAAATTCAGGTTCAAAACTAAAAAAAACTACATGTAGTAATTTATCCTGCTTATAAATGTTTAAATGCCAACAATTGTTGGCATTTTAACATTTATTAGCAGGATAAATTTTAGTCTCAGCTGAGTTGAGCATGAAAAAAGTTTTATAACCTCGGGCCCTTCTTCATAATGTTCAGGACACTGGGTAGTATTTCCATGATAATATCTGAGAGGAAGAATATCCACCACAGTATCGTCGTCAGTCTTGATTCCCATGATGCAGTAGAAGTTGAGGCTGCGGTCTACGCCGCTGAGCAGTTCGCAGAACAGTCCAGGTAGGATGTAACTGCCCATATGTAAATAAAATTACTGTAAATGAGAACTTGATGATAGCTAATACTTGCAATTTCATTACGTTGGCTTACAAATGCAAAGCTCTTGTTAGTCAATGCTTACAATAAGCTCTCTAGACTGCATGAGATTGAATTCTCGCATACGAATTTCAGAACTTGCTTATAATTCAGAAATAGAATAGTCATGAAATAAATATCACACAAAAATTTCCGATCTTATGGTGTTGCTTGACTGATTTTCAGTTCTTATATATTCAGGATTATTTACCTGACATTTGTACCACATTTTCTTGCTTCCTGAATATTATTCACTTTGTGACCCAGTCATCTGTTAAGACCACAATGCCATGCCAGGTTGTGGTTTATTGTTTGGATGCTGTACTTAAAATTTTTAGGTTCTGACTGTGATGCTCCCAGTAGGATATGTGTATGTTAAGCTGTAACTGCACAAGCTATTAGATCCTGACCACACCAGTATTCCATCTTTATAAATAAATGAGGCATGTCATGAGAAAACCAACAATATGGTTTCCAAACAGGTCTGACACAAACTGAGCTGTACAAGCACAGAAGATGGCTAGAGGCTGGAAATTTGGGATTTAGAAAGTAGAGGAATTGTACTATCTGTTTAGCGAAAACAAAGGCGCTGATCAGCCTTGCAGTTACCGCAAAGCTGATCTGCGCCTTTGTTTTTGCATGTGCAAAATGTTGGTTTTCTCATGACATGGCTCAAATAAGATTTCGGAATTTACAGTAATAACATTATATCATTTCAGGGTATTCGCCACCAATATTTGTGACAAGATCTCAGAGATGATCAACAGTATAGCCACACCAGTGGACCTCAAACTGTCCCTGATACCTATACTGAAACACATGCATCATGATGTGGATATGGTCTCTAAGGTGAGGTCATGACATGAATGTATTCTTTTAACATAAAATACTATTGTCACGGTCAATCTTCGCCTGCTATCCTACCTTTTTTTTTGCATCAAACATTGTCAAAATATGTTTACATTTAGATGCTTTTCAGTGAACATGTGATTTAACTCATTTAAGCCTGGCGTCCCTTTTATGGGACATAGGCAAACAAAATAGCCCCAGATGTGACGCCGCAAAACGCGGCGTCCCATCTGGGGCTATTCTGTTTGCTTAGAGAATTTTCATCGAAAAATTGAATAAAATTTAAAAATCACTCCTGATGCCCCCAAAAATGAAAGTGGACACACCCAAATGATAATAATGGGAAAATCCATTCGTCAAATATGGGTTAATGTGTCTAAGTGAATGGCAGTGTTATTCTACTACATCTAGCATGACATCTAGCATGGTAGATTTTCTATCCTATTTTGTCACAAGATGAAAATCGGTGAATCAAGGTTTAGCAATTGGTATGCCTATAAATATACATTGACTAGAAAGTTAGAAAAGTGAAGAAACATTCAACACTCAATAGTGAGATTATAGTAACAGTTTTTACATGTAGTAAAAATTGGATTGTACAGTAAGAAAAATAAGCTCTAATGATACTACACTAAGCAACATCATCAGGAAAACATGTCCGTGTAATGTATACCCCCTTGAACCCCACTTTTATATAGAAAAACTGGGGTTCGCAGGGGTAGACCTATTTTTCTTATTTTTGCTCCAAAACATAGATTGTGGGTACTCGTTAGAACTGCCTCAACCGCCTCGGCGAGGCGGTTCTAACGTGTACCCACAATCTATGTTTTGAGCAAAAATAAGAAAAATATCAAAATTTTTCAGCTGAAAATTTTCAAGTTTTAAAGGGAGGGTTGTGGGCCTTGGAAAATGGTGGACGTGTTTCATTTCGAGCTCCGAGTTATTTTGTTTTTCTAAACCGGATAAGTATTTCTATTTACTGGTTTTGTTTTTAAACTCGTCTCACATTTGTAGAAAAGTATAGCTGACAAATGGGATAGATTTCGATAGTTTGATGCATCGATTGTTTGTGTGAAAACGTTTCTCGTTTGTTTACATTGTATTCGTTTATTCACACAGAAAGGACAGGTGAAGCGGTGTATTGTTCACTGCAAGTCATTGTCGATATTTGTGTATTGGCGTGTTTTTGTCAGTCAACATGAGTGAGTTTATGCGTCCACTGGCGGTGCGATTTTCGTTGCGAGGGCTTTCCAGGCTCGAACATGAAGAAGTCCTAGTAGGTCTAGAAGATAACATCGACCCCTCATCGGTGAGGGCTATTCAAATTACAGAAAATGCATGTTTCGTTACTGTAGACTCGAGAGAAACCAAAGAGAAACTTCTCTTAGAAGGGGTAAATATCAGAGGCACATACAATGAATTCTTTGATGCTGAACGAGTAATCACAAATGTGACAATTAAGGATGCCCCATACGAGCTATCTGACAGCTTCATTATTGAAGAGATGAAATCATTCGGTGATGTGATTGAACATAGTTTAAGAAGGGGCAAAATACGAGGGACAGAAATTGAAACAGGCACTAGGTATATACAGATGGTGAACGTTCGCAACATTTTGCCAGTCAAAGCCAAACTTGGTCGTTTTAATGTGCGAATCTACTCTGACAATAAAACAGAATGCAAGATATGCTCCAATGTAGGACACCCCTTTTACCGTTGCCCTAATAAGGAAAAACCTAAACCGTTGTTCTGTAGTAAGTGTAAAGGTGATGACCACTTGTTTAGAGACTGCCAGAATGATTTCGTTTGCAATTTTTGTTCTGATACTGGGCACAAGCAAAGTGAATGTGAAGCCTATAAAGCAACACAACTCTATGGCGACTATGCCCATGACGTAACTGAAGGTCAGAGAGCTGATCGTGAAGGTTCCAATGCCGGATCATATATAGAAGACACTGGTGAGTCTGATGAACAGGTCCGAGACGTACAGCAGAATCTAGACTCTGCTCTCGGGGGTGATGCTGAAACTGGCGAGGATTCGCAATCATTGAAAGATACATGTATGATAAATCCAGCGGAATCAAATGCAGCAAGCGACGTGAATAACATTCCCATTTCAAAAACAGAAACTACTTTTGAAAGGTTATCAAAAGAAAGAATCTTCTTGGTAATTGGTGACTCAAACTCACAACGAATCCACTTCAAGGACCCGGATGTGAAAAACGTTTCAATGTCGGGCGGATCGGCTATCAACATTGATGAATTGCTTTCGAGGGCTGTCGCAGAGGCAGGAGACAAAGCTGTCAAGCGTATTGTTGTCCATCTAGGAACTAATGATATAACCAGGTATAAGGCAGATGCCAACCAGGTTATATTAGAGATAACAACTGCTATGAATAAAATACGGGAGAAGTTTCCTTCCTCTGAGATAGCTTTCTCAAGCATTCCTCACAGACGGGGAAAATCAAATATAACACTAAATCTAAATAACAGTATTAAGATGGTGAACGAATTCTTCTTGAAAATGGCAAAACGGGAAAAATATCTGTGTTTTTTGAACAATGATGACTATCTCTTGAAAGGTGGCGTACCAGTCCCATCAATGTATGACAGTAGCGACGCTAGAGGTGTCCATGTGAGCACTAAAGGCGCCACTTTCCTTGAAGACAATATGCAATGTTTCTTTGATAGTGGGGAATCATCGGAGCTGGATATTGACGTTGAAACGCCTTCCAACAGGAAGCGGAATCGTAGCGTCATGTCGAACACGCCCCCTTCCGAAAAGCAGTCGGATAAAACAAAAAAACTAACATCCCAGTAGCCGTTTATAATATGGTTCGTATTGCATCAGTAAACGTAAACGGTTTGAATAATAAATCAAAAAGACAAAACATTTTCAGATGGTTTGAAAAGCAACGTTTTGATATCATATTGATACAAGAAACCCATTGTAGTAATGCCGATATAGAAAATAGCTGGATTAAAGATTGGAGTGGTGAAAGTTTTTGGAACCACGGTACTAACTTGTCGAAAGGGGTTAGTGTTCTGTTTAAAAAATCGCACATATTCGTTATAAATGATGTCATTAGTTTCATAGATGGGCGAGTCACGTCTGTCAAATTAACTATTAATGATCAGAAAATTCAAATTATAAATGTATATGCTCCTAATAATTCCGTTGACAGAAAACGTTTCAACGTCAATATATCCACGATGTTAGATGATAATTATGTTCATATACTTGCGGGCGATTTTAATTGTGCTCAGAATAATCAAAAGGACAGAGACCCAAAACAAAAAAATGATGATCAAGGCTTGAAAGAATTGTTGGACATGATGAAACAATATAGTCTCGAAGACATATATCGAAAGCGATATCCAAATAAAAGCAGTTTTACTTTCTCTAGAGGTAATTCGAGATCGCGAATTGATTATTTTCTGACATCAGCGATGCTAGACGGATACATAAATGATACGGCTGTCATAAATTTTCCTTTCAGCGACCATGATGCCATTACGTTGCAATTAGATTTATCTAAATCTCTAAAAGGTCCAGGTGTCTGGAAAATGAATGTGAATACAATTCAATCGGATACCTTTCGAGAGTCTTTAGAAAAATTATGGCCAAACTGGGTCAGTCGTATAAATGACTATGAAAACATATTAATATGGTGGGAAATGATAAAAATATTAGTAAAACAGTTAACAATTGAAATAAGTAAAAGCTTAAGTATCAATAAACATCAGCTTGAACAATTAGAAAATCGTTTGAATGAAATAAAAGATTCTAATAATCATATGCATAAACAAGAAAGTAAAATTCTACAAAATAAGATAAAACTGTATTACGAAAAGCAGACTGAAGCAGCTAAAATAAGATCAAGGGTAAAACATTTTGAAGAAGGCGAAAAGTCTTCTAAATATTTCTTTAATTTAGAAAAACATAATGTTAGTAATAAAATATGGACAAAAATAAAATGTAAAGATGGGTCATATAAATGCGATATAGCTTCTATTCTTGAAGAACAGAAAAACTTTTTTGAGCAATTATTTAGGTCAGAGGGAATAAACACAACTGAAGCAGAATCCTTATTACAGTCAGTTGACGTACAATTATCAGAAGACGAGAAGTCATTTTGTGAAAAAGAGGTCACACAGGAAGAAATTTATAAAGTTATTAAGCTGTTAAAGTCTAATAAGTCTCCGGGCGATGATGGGATAATTGCTGAATTTTATCAAACATACTGGTATCTTATACACGATGAATTAACACTTGTTATTAAATATGCACTTGAAAATGGCTCCTTAAGCAACAGTCAATATAACGCAATTATAACCCTTTTATATAAAAAGGGAAATAGGGAAGAAATAACAAACTGGAGGCCCATTTCTTTACTAAATAATGACTATAAGATAATCACAAAAATACTTGCTGAGAGACTGAAACTGTTTTTGCCCAAACTTATCCACACCGATCAAAAAGGATTTGTTAAAAGTAGAAATATTTCCGAAGCAAACCGTTTTATACAAGATGTTATTGAATATGCTGATCAAAGAAACATGCCCGGTTCTATTATTTTTATCGATTATATGAAAGCCTTTGACCGGGTAGAATGGGAGTGGACGCTGAAATGCTTAGAAACTTTTAACTTTGGACATAAATTTAGATCTTGGATAAAAATGATATTTAAAAATGCCAAAACATGCATACTGACGAACGGTTTCAGATCTTCTTACTTCAAAATATCTCGTTCAATGCGGCAAGGCTGTCCGATCAGTCCGCTTTTATATATTCTACAAGCTGAACCATTGGCATGTGCGATTCGAAAAAGTGACAGCATAATCGGAATACCTCTACCATATATTAACCCTAATACTGGTAAACAAGCAGATGCTAAAATTGTTTCGTATGTGGATGATTCCCAATTTTTCAACAGTTCTGAAGAATCTATTGTCGAGACATTTAAAATAACAGAAAAGTTTGAAAAGGCGTCTGGGGCAAAAATACATAAACATAAAACTGTCGGTTTATATATAGGAGCATGGAAAAATAAAAACCCTGGCTTTACAGATATATCATGGACAAAAACAAATGTCAAAACATTAGGGATCCATCATGGGTATGACATAAACGAAACCGCTATATGGATGGAAAAAATCAACAAAATTAAAAATTGTATACATATTTGGAAAACTCGTGAATTATCATATATAGGAAAAGTTTTAATAATAAAATCCTTATTAGTGTCTCAGATTGGATACTTAGCAGATATAAAACCTGTGCCAAATAACGTGATAAAAGAAATCGAGGGTCTATTTTGGAATTTTCTATGGAATAATAAGCAGCCACTTGTAAATAGGAAAACTATGTATCTTAACCGCAATGAAGGTGGGGTAAAAATGCTGAACTTAAAGGACTTTATCGACTCAAAGCATATACACTTTATGTATAAGATAATTTCATCTAATTATGATAACTGGAATATTATTGGTAAACACTGGCTCAAATACCTAGATTCAGAATACAACATTGATTATTTCATTTGTAAATGTACCAGTATCAAAGGTCTTAACATAAGCAGACTTCCAATATTCTATAGAGACAGTATTATAGCATGGGTTAAATTTAAGAGTGTTTTATCTTTTAAAGACAAAACAAGCATCTTAGATTCTCTCTTGTTTGGAAACAAATACTTAACGCATCGAAATACACCTGTCTTTATAAGCTCCTTTAGTAAATGTAACATTAAAAAGGTCAGGGATATATGGGACATAGAAACGAATACTTTTGTAGCACAAAATTCTATTCAGAACAGACTTAACGATTATACAGGTTGGATCGCTAAATATAACAAAATAAAGGCAAGTTTTTCAGCCGCCATGTTAGAAATTTTGACAGGACCAAGCCAAAATGAAACGAAAACAGTCACTTTTAATAATGACCTTACCCTCTTAGTAAATAACAAGCATTTGGAGTCGCGAAATTTAAAACTTAAATTTATACAAAACATTATTCAAGACAGCAATTTCGAACGGAAATATCAGATTAAATGGGGTACCGTCTTCAATCAAAATTTTAACTGGAAAGAAATTTGGCTTGTAAATCTCGAAATACCTCTTAGTAATAAAGAAAAGGAATTTCAGTGGAAGATAATACATAACGCTATTTATACGGAACACAAACTACTTCTAATGAATATGTCGGAAGATGGATTTTGTCATTTTTGCAAATCAAGTTTGGAAACAGTAGCACATCTGTTCTTTTACTGTAGAAGAATCAATTGGATATGTTTTGAAATAGAACAAAAATTGAATCGTGTGCTCGCAGAAGACTCAAAGTCTGCAATTAAAATCGCTCCACACCAATTCATTCTTGGGTATTTGCACGAAAACAAGACTGTCAGGGTTTTCGTTAATCTGATCATCGTACTGGTTAAATGGGAAATCTGGAAAATTAGAAATGGCATAAAATTTGATAATAAACAAGTTAGCAACAACTTTATTTTGGAACATATAATGCAGAAAATAAAATCAGTTATAAGATTTCTAGAAGGCACTAATATTGCATGCAAATACCAAAACGAGATAAAATTATGGAAACTGTTAGATTGAAAAGTCATAAGAAATATTTATAGATTATTTATTTTGAACATCACAGATTATACAACACAGATCATCATCATCATCATCATCATCATCATCGTGTTTGTTAGTCTTTCATAATTTCATCTTCATCTATCTGTTTGACTTACTATCATCTCACTTAATCATGTATGTATATACCCAGGCATAATTGACCTTGATCCATTCTTCAAACCTTCTCGTGGATCAACGGTTTATGCATGGGTACTACATCACTTTTCTAACTTCCTTCGTTCCTTTTGTTTTTAAATGATTCTTTTGTATTTAAAATGATATAAAATGATATAACTAGTGGTAAAAATGAAAGAATAATAAAACCGAATAGAAACAACAGAAAAGTGTGCAAAACTAGCTATGTTAAAATGTTAAATAAATTTAGTTATATACTATTTATATATTAAAAATAAACCTATATAATTTGTTATCATCATCCTACCATTCAATCAACATGTTAAAATGTTAAATAAATTTAGTGTTACATGTATATACTATTTATATATTGAAAATAAAACTAAATAATTTGTTATCATCATCCTACCATTCAATCATCATCTGTCTGTCATATCATTCACCCGTCGGAGAAGCCTGCGGCAAAAAAAAAAAAAAAAAAAAAAAAAAAAAAAAAAAAAAAAAAAAAGTTTTAAAGCTCAAAAAATCTGTTTATTGCATGGACAAGTTTTCGTAATGATAATTTTCAATACATTGACAGGCCAGGAATGTATGTCTATCCCTACTGTCAAGCTACCCAGCAGAGAAATTCATGACCTTGACCTTACAGACCATGTCCCACCTGGCCTCGGTGTCGCTGATTGACATACAGACCCAGGTGGCTCTACTGATGACACACTTGGACTCGGATCCGCGACGGAAGGTCAAGGTTGTTGTTTTACAAGAGTTGCAGAAGTTGGCAAAGAAGGCACCACATTTATGGAGTTTTGAACATGTGCAGGTAGATTATTGTTTGACATTAAAAGAAAATATGTATTCCAGTGTTCTGACCAGGCCCCGAGGTTATAAAACTTTTTTCATGCTCAGCTCAGCTAAGCATGAAATTTCAACTGCTCATAAATACTGAAATAGCCCAAATAAATGGAAATTTTAGGTTTAGATAAACAAAGCCTCTAATTTATACTGCTAATAAATGTTAAAATGCCAACAATTGTTGGCATTTTAACATTTATGAGCAGGATAAATTTTAGTCTCAGCTGAGTTGAGCACGAAAAAAGTTTTATAACCTCGGGACGGATCGGACATTGTTCCAGCCATATAGCTTCAGAAGATGGCTAGAGGCTTGAAATTCCAGACTTTGAAAGTAGAGTGATTGCAGTAGTTTCATAGTTAAAACACATTTGAGCAGCACCTCTGTTTTCGAATCTTAGTGTTTCAACTTGCTTGGGTAACTGAGTGGCCACCTATTGGGAAAATTGCTGCTCATTCAGTTTACAGTATGTTTTCATGGTATAAGTACCTGATTGTTAATTTAGTTTTTTCCCACCTCGGTTTTTGGAGTGGGAATCTTTTTCTGATTGCGCCTTTTCCTGGTCTTTGCCTGCTTGTACCTTTTGCTAAACATGTTAACATGCAAAGCCTTTTGAGAAATGTACTTTATTTTACATATGATATCAGTGTTTTCAATTTATTATACAAAGCTTATCAGCTATGACTTGCTGAATTATTAGCTCACCTGAGCCTTTAGGCTCACAAGGTGAGCTTATAGGATGGCCATGATCTGGCGTCCGTCCGTCCGTCGTCCGTCCACAATTTCAAAGATCTTCTCCTCTGAAACCACTTGGCCAATCAAAGCCAAATTTTATATGAAGCATCTATAGGAAGGGGGAACCAATGTATATATAAATAATCCAAGTCACATGACCAAGATGGCCGCCATGCCCATATATGGTAAAAACCTTTAAAAATCTTCTTCTCCAGAACCCAAAGGCCTAGGATCTTGAAACTTGGCATGTAGCATAAGTGACTCAAGGTCCACAATGTATGTATAAATAATGACCTTAGGATGACCTTGACCTATTTTACGGCAAGGTCAACATAGGTCGCCAATGCATTTGAATGGGGAAAACTTTTAAAATGTCATTTAAAGTGAAAGTCTTGCAGGAAATGGGCAGTAGGGCTGAATATTTATGATTCTGAAACAAATTGGACCCCAGGGGCTCATATGTCCCCACCCCAGGGCAATATACATGTATATCTCCATAATATTCAAACATCATCTCCTCTGAAACCGCATGGCCAATCAAAGCCAAATTTTATATGAAGCATCTATAGGAAGGGGGAACCAATGTGTATATAAATAATACAGGTCACATGACCAAGATGGCCGCCATGCCCATATATGGTAAAGACCTTTAAAAATCTTCTTCTCCAGAACCCAAAAGCCTAGGATCTTGAAACTTGGCATGTAGCATAAGTGACTCAAGGTCCACAATGTGTATATAAATAATGACCTTAGGATGACCTTGACCTATTTTACGGCAAGGTCAACATAGGTCGCCAATGCATTTGAATTGGATAAACTTTTAAATATCATTTAAAGTGAAAGTCTTGCAGGAAATGGGCAGTAGGTCTGAATATTAATGATTCTGAAAAAAAATGGACCCCAGGAGCTCATCTGCCCCCACCCCAGGGCAATATACGTGGGATCATCAAAAATTACGTGGACTTTTCTGATAACTTATGATTATATGACTCGATTCCACTCAAACTTTCAATCCACATGGACCCATGTAATATGCAGCAGTGTGCAAAATTTCATCATAATCCCTTCATCCGTTACAAAGTTATTGTGAAATGGAAACACCCACTTTCGCCACCATGGAGCACTCCGATGACGTCAGTGATGTCGACGCAAAAACACTGATTTTGAACCACAAAATGTGCTTTTTAGGGCTACTGATTTTTACAGTTTTACTGCTCAAAGTATGTTAAAAGATTATTTAAGTATTGGGACATGGTTTAAATTACAAATCTATATAAATTTTTTAATGTATTGCCTTGATTTGAAAATAAATTTGGACTGGGCATAAGGATGCTGACTTTTAACATTATAATTTAGACGTTAAAACATTTTAAGTGACGGATATGAATTTCGATATTTATTTTGGGTCCTATTTGTTCAAACATGCACAAAATGTTTCATTCATAATGCTTTATCGAAGGACCTTGAAGTTTTACCAGCAAATTACGAAATTAGGATTAGTTTCAAATGGGGATTGTACAATATTGCCGGTTGATCTGTGTTGCATGCAATTCAGACATCGCTTAAACATTTTGAAAAAAGCAAACATGTATGCGTAAGCAAAACAACATAGGTGCACAACCGGACCACCGTAATTTTTGAGCAAGCATAAATTGTTTTGTTATGGATTTATTAAGACACATGGCACGTTTGGCTGTGATCTGCAAAACCGTTTTGAAGAAAACGCAAAAGAAATGCGATACTGCAGTGCCAAACTTAACATCATTTCTGACGTGCTCCGCCATGGGGAGGGTGGGGTAAGAAAAATCATCACCAACTGCTAATAAAACATTTTATATTAACCAAACTTTCAGAATTTAGTGGAGATATGCAAGTTTATTGTCAGCTGAAATTTGAATATGTTTGCCGGAATTGTTGTCAAGTTATGGGAAAAGTCCACGTAATTTTTGATGATCCCTCGTACATGTATATCTCCATAATATTCAAACATCTTCTCCTCTGAAACCACTTGGCAAATCAAAGCCAAATTTTATAAGAAGCATCTATGGAATGGGGGAATTAATGTATATATAAATTATCTAGTGCACATGACCAAGATGGCTGCCATGCCCATATATGGTAAAAACCCGTCAAAAATCTTCTTCTCCGAATCTGGTGGACCAATTTCAAAGAAACTTGGCATAAAGCACCAATGGCTGAAGTACTACAATGTATACCCTGTGGTGACCTTGACTTATTTTACGACAAGGTCAACATAGATCGCCAATGCATTGGAATGGGAAAAACTTTTAAAAAGTCATTTGAGGTGAAAATCTTGCAGGAAATGGGTAGTAGGACTAAATATTAATGATTCTGAAAAAAATGGACCTAAGGGCTCATATGCCCACACCCCGGGGCAACATACATGTATATTACCATAATATTCAAACATCTTCTCCTCTAAAACCACTTGGCCAATTGAAGCCAAATTTTATGTGAAGCATCTATAGGATGGGGGAACCAATGTGTATATTAATAATCTAGGTCACATGACCAAGATGGCCGCCATGCCCATATATGGTAAAAACCCTTCAAATATCTTCTTCTCTGAAACCAATAGATTGATTTCAATGAAACTTGGTGTGAAGCATCCATGGTTAAAGTACTACAATGTATATATAAATCATGACCCTGTGTTGACCTTGACCAAGTTTATGGCAAGGTTAACATGGGTTGCCCATGCATTTGAATGGGAAAAACTGTTAAAATGTCATTTGAAGGGAAAAGCCAGCAAGAGCCAAGAAATTGGCAAATGGACAGAATATTGATTATTCTGAAAAAAGGAAAACCGCCCATGGGCTTCATCTGCCCCTGCACTGGGGTTAAATACCATAATATTCAAACATGTTTATTGGTATATGCAGCAGACTCAGGTGAGCGTTTACAGGACCATTGGTCCTCTGGTATTTGATATAATTTTCAGGAATGTTAGTGTTGTGTCACTGTGTAATTGTGTTTTTCAGAGCCTGTGTACGTTTGTACAGTCCACACCATACACAGGTCTAAAGACTGGAGTACTCAATGTATTGACAGCTCTTTCCAAATCTGTAGCCTTTAAGATCTTCTTTTCTAAACATGGTAATATTTTTACACATAAAGCATAGGAACTACACAACAAAAATTCATAAGTTTTGCAGACTTTTTCTTCAATCTTGAAAATTCAAAGATTAGAATTCTTGTAAAACAAATGCTTACTTTGATTTTTATGAAGCATTTTCTAAGAATCATCTTCAGTTTACCAATTTAACCCAGCGGGCACATGACGTCAGAATGACGTCAGATCAATGTCAATGCGACGTCAGGACGTCGCATCGACGTTGATATGATGTCATTATGACGTCATGTGCCCGCTGGGAACTCACAGGGAGACTCAAATCTTGTAATTTGAACAACTTTCATCCTTTCAATGAAGAGCATTACTGTTTTTTAGGCTTCCAAAGCTTTTGAAACAAGAAACCTCATGACTGTGCTGTGTTCACGACTCTTGTGTACCATAAACCTTTACTGCTCTTTACTTTGCCATGAACTACAGGCTTCCTTTCTCATATAAAAAAATGACCCATAACATTTCATCAGATTTTCAGAGCGGTTTCCTGGATGTGTGTAACCTGTGTTATCAGTATGAGAATGCTACACTGGTATCTAAAGCCATAGAGTTCTACACAGACATAGCCATTGCTTACAGTAAAACAAGTAAGCATACTTCGTGTGTACTAATTACAGATGGCACAGACCTTTAAGCTAGCAAATAGTAAAGCCTTTATCAAATGGCATTGTGTTTAGTTCTGAAATTAGTAATTCAACTCCAGTCAGACACTGGTGAGCCTAAGCTAACACTCCTGGTTTTTCCGAACTACAAAGTCTATTTAGAACAGATCTTACTGGTCTAAAAGAAAAGTTGCATAGTTAGCTATACGAGGGTGATCCAAGAAGTAATGCGAACTCATGCGTAAATTCTTTCACCATTGCCATTTTTCAAGATAGTTTATATCAAAATAACGATGCATTATCGATTTTTCCAGATCCGATTACTATTTTGACTGAATCACATAGCAACCCTCGTTGCCTAGCAACAAGAGAATGCAAGGTAAACGACCTTGGCCACGGTTAAAATGGATTTTATTTATATAATGAAATGTCATAATGTAAAGCATAATTAATTTAATAATCGTTTTATTCCACAGTACAATAATTCCTTTTAATAAAGTTACCGTACATACCTTGATGAGTTGAACGTAGCACAAATTATTGAGGTTCAGCTATCTGTTCCCCCTAGAATTTGAGTAATTTTTTGTCTCTCTAAATGTCTACATTTCATCAACGCCCCTACTACTTAACCAAAAAGATTAAATTCCATACCATATTTATTTTTTTAATAGAAATTCTTCGTTGTGATAGGCTGTGGGCATAAATGTCGATATTTACATCATTATCTGGGTCAAATATACGCATGAATTATGGGTATTTGTCGTACTTGGTCGAAATGGTGATATTTTTGTCAGATGCCGTTGCTAGGCAACATAGAATAGTCCCTGATGATCTTTGCATTTCGTTTTCTCTATTATTTCCAAACATAAGGCATATATAACACAACGAATAAGATTTGTGTGTATATAAAGTTCAATTTGATAAATTGGAGCACAAAATCTTTCCCTGTACCCCAAACAAAAATGACATTTTCAGTCAATTTCGCGTCCATGTCGACTTCGGGTCGACAAATCAAATAATCCTTATATCTCAACTCGTCATCTGAACTTCATGATATTACACCTAATTACTGCACATATATGCACGTGTAAACATGCCAAATTATTTAAATGTATCTGCATTGGTTACTAAAATATAGTTGTGTTCGCATTACTTCTTGGATCACCCACGTACATGCATGGAACAGCAGCTGATCAAACAGCGCCAAAACATTTCCTCTAATTTTGAGCAGCAGAGGGTACTGCAGTATGAAAAAGAAATTGTTGATAGAGCAGGTAATTCATTTTGCACAAAGCATTTTGCCATACGGCTGAGTCACGATCAGGATTGCTTTTACCAGCTAGGTCATGTCATGATAATTCAATAGGATATTATCCTAGAATAAATATTTTTATTTTACCATAACACTTAGGCAATAAGCTTTCTGGCAATAAATAACAATAGGATATTTTATGCAACATTTTGCTATAACAAGGCAATTTATGTCCAAAAATCACCATTTTTCACATGTTATGATGTTGCACTTTTAATTTGGGTGTTTTCTGAGCTTGTTTGCTGTTATGCTAAAAAATAAGTAAGGTCCAATATTCCTGTAATATTAAAGGCACTTATTTCCCATGTAGTGTACTTTTTACGGAATTGAGTTTGGGCAAAAAATAACAAAGATGTGGCATAGTAAGTGAAACTGTACTTTTGTTATGTTTTTCAATTTTTATTGGTGTCTTTAGTTGGTAGGTCAAAATAACTACCATGATTTTTTGTATCTAGTCTTTCATTGTTATTAAAGACAAAAGAAAGTTTAGAATCAATGGAAGTTGAATTAATCCCCACAGTGATGAGTACTTGTTTCTTTAAAAACCATCATTTTTATGTAGAGTCCATAGCCCCTATTTTCAAAACGGAAGTTCAAAGCCAGATTCCTATTCAGAAGGATAAAATGGTCTTATTGTTTTTCAGGCTGAGGACTAGTAAAACATGCCTGAAGGTTTTGTCATGAAATTGTATAAGACTGCTAATATGGTCAAATGTATTTTTAGCTCACCTGAGCCGTTAGGCTCACAAGGTGAGCTTATAGGATGGCCATGATCCGGCGTCCGTCCGTCGTCCGTCCGTCGTCCGTCCGTCCGTCCACAATTTCAAAGATCTTCTTCTCTGAAACCACTTGGCCAACCAAAGTCAAATTTTATATGAAGCATCCATAGGAAGGGGGAACCAATGTGTATATAAGAAATCTAGGTCACATGACCAAGATGGCCGCCATGCCCATATATGGTAAAAACCCTTCAAAAATCTTCTTCTCCAGAACCGGTGGACTGATTTCAACGAAACTTGGCATGAAGCATTGATGGCTCAAGCACTACAATGTGTATATAAATCATGACCCTTTGATGACCTTGACCTATTTTATGGCAAGGTCAACATAGGTCGCCAATGCATTTGAATGGGGAAAACTTTTAAAATGTCATTTAAAGTGAAAGTCTTGCAGGAAATGGGCAGTAGGACTGAATTTTAATGGTTCTGAAAAAAATTGGACCCCAGGGGCTCATCTGCCCCCACCCCGGGGCAATATACATGTATATTACCATAATATTCAAACATCATCTCTGAAACCGGTTGGCCAATCAAAGCCAAATTTTATGTGAAGCATCAATAGGAAGGGGTAATCAATGTATATATAAATAATTCAGGTCACATGACCAAGATGGCCGCAATGCCCATATATGGTAAAACCCCTTCAAAAATCTTCTTCTCCAGAACCGGTGCATCGATTTCAAAGAAACTTGGCATGAAGCATCGATGGCTCAAGTACTACAATGTGTATATAAATCATGACCCTGTGATGACCTTGACCTTTTTTAGGGCAAGGTCAACATAGGTCGCCAATGCATTTGAATAGGGAAAACTTTTAAAATGTCATTTAAAGTGAAAGTCTTGCAGGAAATGGGCAGTAGGACTGAATATTAATGATTCTGAAAAAAAAATGGACCGCATGGGCTCATCTGCCCCCACCCCGGGGCAATATACATGTATATTACCATAATATTCAAACATCTTCTCCTCTGAAACCGCTTGGCGAATCAAAGCCAAATTTTATGTGAAGCATCTATGGAATGGAGGAATTAATGTGTATATAAATTATTTAGTTCACATGACCAATATAGTTGCCATGCCCATATAAGGTAAAAACCCTTCAAAAATCTTCTCCGAATCTGGTGGACCGATTTCAAAGAAACTTGGCATGAAGCACCAATGGCTGAAGTTCTACAATGTGTATATAAATTATGACCCTGTGATGACCTTGACCTATTTTAGGACAAGGTCAACATAGGTCGCCAATGCATTGGAATGGGGAAAACTTTTAAAAAGTCATATGAGGTGAAAATCTTGTAGGAAATGGGTAGTAGGACTAAACATTAATGATTCTGAAAAAAAAATGGACCTAAGGGCTCATATGCCCACACCCCGGGGCAATATACATGTATATTACCATAATATTCAAACATCTTCTCCTCTAAAACCGCTTGGCCAATTGATGCCAAATTTTATGTGAAGCATCTATAGGATGGGGGAAACAATGTGTATATAAATAATCTAGGGCACATGACCAAGATGGCCGCCATGCCCATATATGGTAAAAACCCTTCAAATATCTTCTTCTCTGAAACCAATAGATTGACTTCAATGAAACTTGGTGTGAAGCATCCATGGATATAGTACTACAATATATATATAAATCATGACCCTGTGATGACCTTGACCAATTTTATGGCAAGGTCAACATGGGTTGCCCATGCATTTGAATGGGAAAAACTGTTAAAATGTCATTTGAAGGGAAAAGCCAGCAAGAAATTGGCAAATGGACAGAATATTGATTATTCTGAAAAAAGAAAACGGCCCAAGGGCTTCATCTGCCCCTGCACTGGGGTTAAATACCATAATATTCAAACATGTTTATTGGTATATGCAGCAGACTCAGGTGAGTGTTTACAGGACCATTGGTCCTCTGGTTTGCATGACCTGTAGAAATGTCATGACGAAAACATGCCCATGCAATATACTGAGATTTTTTTAGCTTTAAAAATTGAAAATTTTCAGCTGAAAAATTTTGATATTTTTCTTATTTTTGCTCAAAACATAGATTGTGGGTACACGTTAGAACTGCCTCGGCGAGGCAAAATAAGAAAAATAGGTTTACCCCTGCGTACCCCAGTTTTGCTATATAAAAGTGGGGTGTAAGGGGGTATACATTTCACGGATATGTTTTCCTGATGTTAGTTCTAATCAAGGTGTCCTCCAATTTTTCATATGCAACCACATATGCTACATTGTATTAAATTAACTGCAGCATAGAACAATGACTTATCTAGGCTGCATATGATCTCATTTAAGCAGTGCAAAACACTGTTTTGAAGCTCCTGCCTGAACTATTCCCATTACGTACAATGGTGAAATTCGAAAACACATGATTACCAAAATAATTACCACTGGAATATAAACCTGATAGGTCTTAAGTTATTATAAACCAAGAACAATGAAAATACAAAGATGTTGATTTTTTGCCTCAAGTGCAACACAAATAGCAACCCTGATCGTGACTCAGCCGCATAGTATGGTTCTTCATGATTAATTACTTATATTTTTTTTAGAAAATACAGAATATTGGTGTGGACAGAACCTGATAGATGGTGCAGTGACAGCCCTACAGACACAGATATTACTGGGGGCCTCGCAGTCAGAACCTAAAGAACAAATAGCTTTGAAGGTACATGTATAACTTGATCTGTATATACAGTTCAACCTCATTATAATACCCCTCACTTTAGTGCGGTTTTCAATATAAGACAGCCATTCATAGCTCCCAAAATGATAATTTGCTATATGTCTTTGTAAATAACCTCAATATAACACAGTTTCACTTAAAACACAGTCTGTTTCCATGGACTCCAAAGCTCACTGGGGCCTAATAGATGGGCTGCTTGTGCCTCCAGGCAAAGCTTCTAATCTGCTGACCGACCATCTGATTACTGGTTAACCAGCAAAACAAAATACCACTTTGAAAGTGGAGGACTTATATAGATAACACTTTAGAAAGGTGAGCCACCAAAGCCTTACCCCATTACGAAAAGATGCCCATGCAATGTACAGAGATTTTTAAATAAAAATTAAAACAGATCCTTTAAGAGCAGTGAAAACATAAATGACAAAGTAGATGGGCCATACCGCGGTTTCGACTATTGAAGTCTCGTCAGTGACCCTTTAGATTTGGCAACATGGAGCCAAAGAGAATTATTGAAATTTTGCAACTTTCAACAGGGTAGTCAGAAAGACAAGTATTATCTAAATGGGGCCAAATATATTAAAAATTGGTTAGAAAATGAATCTTAACCGATAATAAATGTCTGAGTTCTCAGAATATCCTCGCTGATCTCAAAGGACCAAAAAGAAAATACAACCTGCAATAAAGTTGTGAAAAATGAAAATTTTCAGTAGACAATTTTTGATATTTCTCTTAATAGTTCAAAACATTGAGGTGGTTCTAAAGAGTACCCACAATCTATGTTTTTGATCAAAAATAAGAAAAAGTAGGTATACCTTTGCAAATCAAGTTTTTCTATATAAAAGTGGGGTTTAAGGCGTATACATTTCACAGACATGTTTTTCTGATGCAAATGAATTGAAGACGATGTCAGATACCCCTTAATATACCCTTGAACAGTACTGTTGTAAGCTGTATTAAGCTGTTTTAAGTCTGAGTGTCATTAAGATCGAAAGATTACTTACAAATATCTTTTTCTCAAAATGGTCATTTATTTATTGTAAAATATCCACTTCTATTAAGCTATTGTTAATATATGAACCTCAACGCGACAAAATGTACCTTCGGACATTCTGGCATTACTTGTGGAAAGCGACAAAAAGCGAAAAGATCATGTAATATATGTTTTAGAAACAATACTGTATTTGTAATATTTGAACACTGGGCTAACAAATGCATGCGTTTTAAAACATATTTATTTCTAATATTTGGAGTTATGTGCCTTTGTTTTAGCCCAGAATATACTTAATTTTCCTATATCTATCGTTAAACGGTTTCCATAGCAACCAGATCGTCGTGAAAATAGACAAAATAATTTCGACAAATTGTTTGTAAGGATGACATGCTTCTATCTTAACAATAGATTCTAACCAGTGTTTAAACAGTTTTAAGAAAATGCATCAAGTTTTTTAGGCTCTACTAACATGCAGAAATGCATTACGCAACTTTGACGTCATATTTCCGGAGAATGACGTCTGTAGGGTTCATATAGTAAATTGGTCATAACTCACAAAATAACTTTAATAATCTGGTAAAATAAAGACTAACAGAGCCAAGAAACTTTATACTTTCAAAGTAACAATGTTTTTTCTAATACTCAAAAGTGTCCGTGGGTACAATTTCTCACGTTGTGGCCCATATATTTTCAGCTATGCCTGAGGTGTGCTGTAGAACTAGTGAAGGCCCAGCCAAAATCAGCCGAGACTTTCGTTACTTGTATAGCGAGTCTGTTGACAGACATGAAAGGTAAATCTTTCTCATCTGCACATAAATGAGCCGTCTCGTGGGAAAACCAACAATGTGGTTTCCGAACAGGTCCGACACAAACCGGTCTGTGCAGTAACAGAAAAGAGCTAGAAGCTTGAAGTTTCGGATTTAAGTAGAAGAGGAACTGTACTATTCGAGTAGCGAAAACAAAGGCGCTGATCAGCTTCGCGGTTACCGCGAAGCTGATCTGCGCCTTTGTTTTCGCCTATGCAGATTGTTGGTTTTCCCATGAGGCGGCTCAAATGTATTACAAAAACATGCCTATACAATGTAGAGGGAATTTTAAACCTTAAAAAAGGGGAAAAATAAAACTTTCAGTGGAAAAAACATTTTATTATATGGCAAGTGATGAAATATTTAAGGATTGAAGTTCAGATTTTTAGCTTTCACTGGATGATGAAAAACATTAGGCTGTTTTAATGTCTGTGAAGCCCGAAGTGCTTCTCGGAGACATTAAAACAGCTAATGTTTTTCATATGCTTTAGCGCGCAACGTTACAATGACTACATGCAATATAATAAAAAGAAAATTCAAGTTTTTGTCGTAAATATGACTTTTATATGAAGTGAAAAATTATATATTTCATGCGTGCCTTCGGCACTCATGAAATATAAAAAAAATTTCACTTCACTCAATGAAATAAAACTCATATTTTCTCCAAAAACTTGAATATCCTCTATATATTTTTCTTATGCTTGCTCAAAGGCGGTTCTAACAAGTACTAACAATTTATGTTTCAGAAGAAAAACAAGAAAAAAAAAAGTTTTCGATTGTATTCAGATTTAATGTCCCAGTCAACAATTTTTCAGACATGTCGGAATGGAGCCACTGCTTCCTGGGTATAAACCAGTGCTCTGGGAGAGTTAATGTGTCTTGCTCAAGGACACAATCTCTGCCAGTGGGCATGGAACCCAGGACCTCTCGATTTGGAGCCTGATGCTATACCAGTACTCTACCACTCTCCCTAGCTATCATACTTGATGATCTATGAGGCTGAAATATAACAAAAATGCACAAATGTTTTAATGATCAAGCAATCAAGAGCTTGTTTTACTCCCACAGAGCCGAATGGATCATTGCTATGCCAGTGCCTAGCTGGTATAGGGTCTGTGAGTAAAGATCTTCTCCCCCAGTCGGTCATACCAGAGCTACTCAGTGTACTAGAGACCTCCATCAAGTCAACAGAGGAACCCACTCAATTTGAGGTAATGCACCAGTCATTTGTAACCACTGCTCCCCCACCTACGGGGATAGGTGGGGATTACGACTTTTCAGCTTTCAGTGCCCTGCTATAAGCCCCACCCCCAGGGGGCGAACTGGAGGTCAAAACTCTGCTCCTTGCCCCGCCCTTAGCAGAAGATCTCCCTGGGTTAAGGATCCTAATGTCAAAACCCTGACATTTCTCCTGCACTGCGGGGACACTCGAAAAGTTATTGCCCCACACTTTAGCCCGGCTATTCCCAACCCTCCCCTCATAGGTGGGGGGCAGTGGTTACAAATCACTGGTGCATAAATGCTACATGATTTTCCGCTGTCTCGAAAAATGTCCTTAAAATTTCCTGCCCTTTCTGCAAAGTTCTTTTCACCTTGAATTGCAAATTTTTGGCAGTGGCCAATTCTTGAAACCTCCATAATTTGATATTCTAGTTTCCCAAAAAGTTCACTTTGCAAACTAAAATCTAAAGCTCACAATGAAACTTCAGTGCATTTTAATGTTCCGACCTATGGGTTTTGGACTTTCCTTAATGTTAGATAAAAGAAGTGTTTCTCTCCTGAAATAATGTGTTACAGTTAGCATTTACATATGTGAAGAAAATAATTGGAGAAAAAGCAATAAACAGCATTGCCAGCAAAGTAGTAAAAAAATAACTGAAAATTCTGATGATTTCAGGTTTACCTATGTACAGTATTGTTCCAAGCTGCGGACACATAGATAATACCAGGCCCCGAGGTTATAAAACTTTTTTCAAGCTCAGCTCAGCTGAGCATGAAATTTCAACTGCTCACAGATGTTAAAATAGTAAAAAATAGTGGAAAATTCAGGATCAAAGCTCAAGATCTAGTAATTTATCCCGCTCATAAATGTTAAAATGCCAACAATTGTTGGCATTTTAACATTTATGAGCAGGATAAATTTTAGTCTCAGCTGAGCTGAGCATGAAAAAAGTTTTATAACCTCGAGGTTGATATACAAACTAGCCCACCAAGCACTCAGATTTGGTCATTCATTTATGATATTTTTTTCAGGTATATCTTTGTACAGTATTGTTTCAAGCCGCAGACACCCAGATAATACCAGACCATGTCCGTGAACAGATGGTGACACTGTGTGAGAGGGCTAATCCTTGGTTGACATACAAACTGGCGAGACAGGCACTGAGGTTTGGACAATGTGCAGTAGCTGAACAGCTGTTTAACAGTCTCACACAGAAGGTATGATGATAAGCAGGGATTTCAGCATATAAATATTGAGCCTGTTCATGAGAAAACTAACAATTTGGGTTTTGACCAGGTCAGACACAAACCGGGCTGTACAGTCACAGAAGATGGAAAGAAGCTTGAAATTTCAGATTTAAGAAAAAGAGGGATTATACTATCTGTGTAGCAAAAACAAAGGCGCTGATCAGCTTCGCGGTAACCGCGAAGCTGGTCTGCACCTTTGTTTTCATGTATGCAAATTGTTGGTTTTTTCATGCAGTGACTCAAATGGATTTGCAAAATGTCAAAAGAAATTATAATTTTACTGCATTTTCTTTCACATTAAATCATAATATTTTAGGTATCATCCGAGTATTTCTTTTTCTGGTTGAGCGGCCTACGCGATGTCTGTACAGCAGAAAAGGATTTTCATTCTAGCACCATAGGCACCCCTGCTATCCTACGCACTATTACAGATGCTCTGATCATAATAAGAAGGTGACTAATAAATCTTCCAGGTATCCTCTGAGCATTTCTATTTCTGGTTGAGCGGCCTGCGCGATGTCTGTACAGCGGAGAAGCACCTACAGTCTAACACTATAGGTACTCCTGCAACCATACACAACATCACTGATGCACTTATCTACTACCATAAAGGTGTTACATCACTCAAGGTAATGTTTCATTTTCTTACCTCTGTTAAAGAGGTAGAAGAATTCATGTATTCACTTGTGGTTCACAAAATCTGTCTTACAGTGCTGGCTTTGTAGTTGCTCATACAAGATAAGAAAAGCACACAACTAAATTCAATAATTCTAGCCAAAGCAACTGCTTTCAGCAATGGTGTTCAACAAAACTAGACTAAATTAGTGTGAATTCATAGCGAATATTCTTGATTCACGCTCATTTTAGAATAAAAAAAATCTCTTTCTCCATTCCAGGCAGCAGTGATCCCGAGTTTCCCCCTCCAGTTCCAATGTGAATATGTCCAGCTCAGGACCAGTCTGCTTGAGGTGCATGCCCAGCTCATACGCACCTGTAACACCTTCAGGACCTGTCCCCCTCCTGCTATAGCCTCAGCCCTGGCACTGGCTAACGGTCAGGAGATTACAAGGTGTGGCCAGATTGTCTCTCAGGTAATGTTGTAAAAGATCAGCCCCCTCGACCCCCCCCTCACCCCACCCCCTTTGGCTGTAGTCTCAGCCCTGGCACTGGCAAACGGTCAGATTACAAGGTGTGTCTCACAGGTATTGGCTATTGAATTTGATACCAAAATTTTGAAAGCATAAAGCCACTTTAGTATTGTACATGAACACATATTGGATACACTGTTATATACAGTGAGCAGTGGGATAGTTTTCTATTACATTTTATTCAACAGTAAATGAAGGAATTCAATTGCATTCAGAAGCCTTCATGGCATAGGAGTGAAGCTGCTGGCCTTGTAAAGTTGATCCTGGGCTTCTCTTGTCTGTCTGACTGAGATTTGAAACCAAGGCCCATTGTCATATGAGCCGCGACGCGAGAAAACCGGTCTTCGGGGTTTCCGACGAGGTCCGACACAAACCGGGCTGTACAGTCACAGAAGATGGCTAGAAGCTTGAAATTTCGGATTTAGGAAGAAGAGAAATTGTACTATCCGAGTAGCGAAAACAAAGGCGCTGATCAGCTTCGCAGTTACTGCGAAGCTGATCTGCGCCTTTGTTTTCGCATAGGCAAAATTCCGGTTTTCTCATGGCGTGGCTCATATGACCTTAGCTGTTGTTATGATGTAAAATACAAAACACAACAGCAACACATAGCCTATGAAGGCAATATGACCCATGAAGCAAAACATGATGTAAAAACAGCCAACTTGATGTACAACATGGCCCCATCCCACCTTAGCTTCACATGTCTAAGATTTTAAAGACAAATTCATATTCATTAAATTTATCCATTTCAGCCTACATGATTTCATTTTCCCCATATTCTTACAGCTAGGGAAATGCAGTAAAGAGTATTCAGATCTGAGTGAGAAGTTTGCTAGCCTATATCAGATGTCATTTGATGCCGACTCTGCCTCACTACATAACGTCTTACAGTATCCTTTACTTTTAAAGTACAACAGTCACAAAGGTCTTTCCCTTTATGTAACAGTCATTAAGCCGCCACATGGGAAAACCAACAATCTGCCTAAGCGAAAACAAAGGCGCAGATCAGCTTCGCAGTAACTGCGAAGCTGATCAGCGCATTTGTTTTTGCTACACGGATAGTACAATCCCTCTACTTCCTAAATCCGAAATTTCAAGCTTCTAGCCATCTTCTGTGACTGTACAGCCCTGTTTGTGTTGGACCTGTTCAGAAACCACATTGTTGGTTTTCCCACGAGGCGGCTCAATTTTGTAACCATGTGATTCTGGCACAGGAATAAGGGAGATATTGACATCCCTAATAAAAAAAAGGTAAAACAAGTTTCCATGTATAACACCATTCAAAATGTTAAAAAGACAAAAGCGTAATGCCCTTTTGTTTTTTGTGCATGTAAATAATACACACTCAAATTCAAATTAGTGTGTATCCTACCAAATGGTTCCATAATTTATGAAGTACACAGGTTATCTAAGGCCATGCTTTTGTTAGATGTTTGTTTTCACTGGAGATATTGACTAAAAAAAATGCTGATCATAATGACGTTTCACTTGCTGGGGCATTTAGATTGCCTTTCTGTCATCAGTTCAAAACCTAATGTTCCTTATCCTGTGTCAGATTACAGTTGAGCTGTGAGCTTATGAAGCTAGCCATTAACTCAATCACACTAGCTAATCAGGAAGGGTGAGTCTGTTCGTTTTGTATAGAATATACATAAAAATTGGGATTTGGAATGGGTTTTAGTGATTTTCTAATTCCTAAACCATTCCTGTGAGATAACTAGTATTGCAGAAATAAGTTTTATTTTTCCTTTTTAATGCCAATTTCTGAGGCCATTGTCTTCTATTTTTGGACAACTTATTAGAACATGTAATGTTTGAAGGTGAAATAATTGTTTAGAGAAGAAATGTTAAACTGAATATTTTTTGTTTGTTTGTTTTGTTTTTGCAATTTTCTATATTCGTAAGGAAACCTACGGTGATACTTTATACAAAATATTCTGGAAATTGTAAATAAAAACTTTTAACTATTTCAGGGCACAAAAAATATTACGTGAAATATGTTCCTGCTTCATAATTATTATTTCCAGGCAAGGTTTATTGGCAGACAAGATGTTGGTTGGAGTCGGTGAATCCTCGCCTTCAGACAGGTTTCACAACTCTCTTTTGTCAGTCCATAGAGAATTAGGGGAACTGTTACATACAGTAGGAACTCTGAAAATTTCATACTTGGTAAGATATTTAGTGATTATTTACTTTTTTTTGGGTTAATGCCAATTATTCCATCAAGTGCATATATGAGCCGTCTCGTGAGAAAACCAACGTTTCCGATCTGACAGGTCCGACACAAATCAGGCTGCAGTCTAGAAGCTTGAAATTTCGGATTTAAATAGAGGAATTACACTATCCATGTAGCGAAAACAAAGGCGCTGATCAGCTTCGCAGTTACTGCGAAGCTGATCTTCTGGCCTTTGTTTTTGCATATGCAGGATCTTCTGGCCTTTGTTTTTGCATATGCAGATTGTTGGTTTTCTCATGAGGCGGCTCGTGTGAAAACATCAGTATTTTTAGGAATGGCTAATACATAGCTTCACCCATACATGTTGCTTTGTGGGTTATCTGGATTGGAACAGATGCCATGCATTGCTGTGGTAAGCCATGCTATAATGGCTTTGTACAGTACAGAGTGAAATTCACTGAATGTTTTCTCTATTTGCTAAAATAACCTCTCTTTGAACGTATGTCTCCCAAACTGCCTTTTTCAGCACATGGAGTTCCTGACTAGTGCAGCCTGTAGACTGACCCCGTCACTGATACCTTTCCCTAGGTACTTCTTCCAGAGTCTACAACAAACAGCTGTCAAAGTGAGTTCATTTCATTATATTTGAAGAATAGTGATACCAGACATCTTAACAGGCTGCCCAGTGCTCCTATTTTTCCTATTTTTTCCTATATTTTCAGCTCTTCCTATTTTTTCCTATATTTTGATCCCAAATCCTATATTTTTCCATCAAATTCCTATATTTTTCAAAATGCTGCAGATAATAATGAAATATCAAGGAAAAATCATGGAATTTTGGTTTGAAATGCCAGTTTTGATGTCTTTGGCATTCATTTTTTTCCTCGCTCGCTTCGCTCGCTCGTAACTTGATAAATAAAGTCTTTTTTCTTCATCAGAAAACAAGATAATTCCGTGAAGTAAGTTACTTCTACAACTTGAGTAGGTTTTAAAATAATGAATCACACACCTATACCAAAATTACCCCAGTAAGATATGCCTTCTTGCTGCTATATGTTAATATTTATGGTTTTCAATGCTATAAAGTAAGCCATTTTAGGGCGATAATTTCCTATTTTTCTCCTATTTTTTTTACATAAACTTCCTATTTTTTGAAGCCCAAAATATATATTTTGTACCAAACTGCACTGGGCAGCCTGCATCTAATAACTATTCTGTTTGGACATCTATCTTCAGGTGCTGCTCATGAAATAAAAACAGTGAGCAATTTCATAAAAGTGTCTTATCCTTAAGAAGCAGTTCTTATCCAAATATGTCTGAAATTTTATGCTGTTAAAGGGTACTCTTTCTCGGAGATGCATTTAAAACACTTGACTACACAGGGAAACTTTCTGTGCCTTGGTTAAGTCACCATTATCATTAATGCGGCTTATTGTATGCAGTCAGCATTGAAGTTACATGTATTCCCAAATGCACATTTTCATAAAGCTAGTATCTCACTGGCATGCCAATTTCTCGCGACTGTTTTGCGAATTTTGTCGCGGACTTTCGCATGACATTCATGCGAGTGTCGCACAAGTGTCATGAGAATTTTCATGTGTCGCAAACTGGTCGCGAAAGTTTTAAACATGTTTAAAAATTTTATGCGAATTTTTTTGCTAAACTATTCGCAAGACTGTCGCTCGATGGTCATGCGACGTTCGTACGAGTGTTGCAAACCTGTCATCGCGAAATTTTGGCGAATTTACCATGCAAACTTTTTGCGACACTCGTATGAATGTCATGCGAGTGTCATACGACTTGAGAAAACATGCGAACACCTCGCGACTATCCGGCGAAAAAATAAAACTAAGTGACATTCATACGAATGTCATGCGACACTCACACGAACGTCGCGAGACTGTCGTATGAATGAAAATGAAAATGAGCCACATTTGCGGGAAAGTCATGAGACATTTTCACGAATGTATCTCGACTGTCGTGCGACAGTCGCGAGATATATTTTCAAAATGAGACTGAAATTCGCAAATTTGTCGCACAAATGTCCATTCAATGAGACTGCAACGTAAAAGTTGTGTTTAAATCATTAATCGTTGTCGCGAAATAGTCGTGAACTATTCACGAACTAGTCTGCAGTTGTCACATTACAGTGAGATAGGGGCTTAAGTTCAGAAATTTATGTTTATTTCTTTCATTTTCAGCTTGCCATTTCCCCTCAGCAACCCTCCTCTCTGGAACCTGTCTTAGTACAGACTGACACCCACCTCACCCTAAAAGTTGAGGGGGTAATACAGCATGGGGCCCAACCAGGGCTCTTTAGGAAGATACACAGTATTAACATTACTGTGGACTCGGCAATAGTTACAAAGGCACAGAGTAATTCAGATCATAAGGTGAGTGTTGCCTTCTTTGCTGGAGTTTGATTATTTAAATGCATTTTCAAAGTACATTTAGGCTCTTATCATCCACAGAAGTGTTCTATATAGACAAACTTACAAAAAAAGATGACAAATAATTTATCCTGTAAACATGAAAAATATAAATATCAAAAATTTTTCTCGAAAGCATTTGATGCTCATTTACTTCTTTAAGAACTTGTTCTGTTTAATATTACTGTTAGAAATTATGGTAGCAGTGAGAACTGGGAATTAAGAGTAGATCATAATTGCCACAGCCAGGCCTTTTGCCAAAAATATGGTATGTTACATGAGCATCTTTTATTTTCCCCAGGTGACAGAATCTACAGTCAACAACCTATCCCAGTCTGTAGAGCCTCATAATGATTACTTCAGCCTCAGTTTCATACTGGGATTCCCTGTTGCTGGGCAACACCTTGTCAACATTCATGCTGCCATTGTTGATGAAAATGGCTGCCTCTGGAAGACAGGACCCAAAGTTAGCCTCCAGGTGAAATCTTATGATGATGCTCTGCAGAGACAACAGACTAAGATGCCCAGCAGACCAAGCTATAGTCAGCTATTTACATCTTGATGTTCCGTGTTAGCAATGGAACAAATAGGTGTCATTCATGTTGGGCGAAAATCCAACAAAATTGATTGGAATGGTACATAATGACATGACTATGGCTGTTTACCAAGACATGTAGCAGGTGCAAAACAAACAATGTGCTTTGAATGTGTATATAACAGCTTAGAATTTGAAGGTGAAATCAGCAGTAGAGGTCACAACGTTCAGTCATCTGCCTGTAGCCTCAAGCTGACCTGTACCACTGTTCAGCGCTTGTAGGCGTTAACAGTTCCTTAAATACTTGGCTGCTGTAATAAGCATGTACAGAAACTAACGGCCTAAATCAACTGGAGGCTTTTAAGTTTGGTGGTCATGGGCAAAACTGAGGTGCCATACAATCAGCATGATGAGAAAGTTGCACATCAGATAGATAAACTTGCCATCTTTCTTGCAGCTGATCAGGGGCTTTGCTGTTCTGTATGGATGGCATAAAAAATGTATCACTAATTTCAATATTGGTATTGCAAGCCTGGAAAACTTAGCATACCCTTCAAGTTCTATTGCCAAATCATGTGTACTGTCAATAAAGTAACCACATGGAGTACTATTGCATCCCTTGTTATTCCTTAAGATTCCTGAATAGCAATCACTTGCTGCTACTGTCTGTACACCATCTTTCAGAAACTGCATTTTTCAAAATCTCACTTTTCTGAAACACCAAAAGAAAAATACATGTATGATCATGTCATCTTTTTGCAACCCAAAAGTCGTAAAAAGTGCAGCAAAAATTTTAAAAATCGGTTCAAAAATGAAATATTTATGTCCAAAGATTATTTTGAATAGGCATTTTGCATGTGCAAGGGAGGTAATCCAAACACATTAAAATTGAAAATCTTGCAAGTCAGCTATGCGCAGAATATAATTTTGATTTAGTTTGGTACATTTTAAAAGAAAAATAACCAATTTAGATTTTTTCCAGGAAAATAGTTACTTCCCTTGCTAACATTTTTACAATGGAAAAAGCCTGATTCAAAATTATTTTCTGGTATGGCGTAAAATATGTAAAATATTTATTTGTTTATCAATTTTCAAAATTTTTGTGGCACTTTTTAAGACTAATGGAATGCAAAATGGTGACATGGTGATATTTTTCTTTAGGTCTTTCAGAAAAGTGAGATTTTGAAAAAAGTAGTTTCTGGAAGATGGTGTATAGCTTCTTTACTCGGTCAAAATCGAGATATGGGATGGCAAACTGTTGGTCGGCTGGTTTTATCATGGCTTATCATTCTGTCAACACTTCCCTGGCTGCAGTAAATGTTACGTTTTGTTTGGGTTAAGGCTGAATGTCCGTCTACAATTTTTCAGTCATGTTGAAACAGAGCCAACTCTTTCCTGAGTACTATGGAGAGTAAATGTGTCCTGTTCAAGAAAACAAGAGCCGGAGCTAGGCTTTTTAAAATACCAAGATTCAGAGTCCTACATGCTTAGTACCAATAGAGCACAATGCTTCCCTAGAGAGCACACCTGTTGACAAAAATATCAGTAAATCCATCTTTTGCAACTGGCGGAAATTTCCGACTGGCTGTTCTGGGGTTAGTAACTCGAAGGCATTTGAAATGTTTTGAAATGAAAGGTGCCACTTCGTTAGACAAGATGATGCTTGAGTTGATGTTGTTATGCTATCGTTGTAACTGAAGGTCCTTTTCTGTTATTCACCATAATCCCTAAGAGATACTGAAGTTGGTCGTAAGTTGAGCTTAAGCTTAAGATGGCTTTAAGTTACCAACCCCTGATCCCTGGTCATGTTTCTGAAAAACTGTTTATATTATGATGTCACTTATCTTTGTCGCTATGTGCACACTTCAAACATCAAAATTGATTTCAAAGTGTCAAGGCGGATGTGATTGTAGCGATTTCGCTATTGCAATGCTTTCCAAGGAAAAGTTGAGAAAACTAGGCCTTGTCATGGAAATTTGTGCAGCAGCAATAAAAAGAATATCAGGAATATGAGGAACTGATATGAGCCTGTGCGCAAGAAAACCAACAATTTGGGTTCCGACCAGGTCTGACACAAACCGGACTGTACTGTCTAAGAAGGCTAGATGCTTGAAATTTCGGATTTAAGAAGAAGAGGGATTATACTGTCTGAGTGGCGAAAACAAAGGCACTGATCAGCTTCGCGGTTACCGCGAAGCTGATCTGCGCGTTTGTTTTCACATATGCAGATTGTTGGTTTTCCCATGTGGTGGCTCGTATATAAATTCTGACCCTAGGTTACAGTTGGGAATCACTCGGCAAAGTTTCAGGACAGACTTGACACTCAAGTTACTATACTCCTCAAAACATTCTAAGGGCCAGTGTATTATTTTCCATATATGGTAGTGTAATGCACTCCCAGTTCAACTCGAATTTAATGCCAATTCCCAGGGACCAGTTGCCTTCTTCATTTGCATTATCTTAAATAATGCCTCGAAGTTACTGACAATAAGAAATTTGAAACCAAAAATGCCATGTCAAAGTCCAGTGAGATGTGTTTGTAAATCTTAAATTTTGCCAAAAAAAAAAAAAAAAAAAAAAAAAAAAAAAAAACTAGCTCAAACATGACCATTAGTAGCGAAAATGAATTTTGCACAAACAGCATTTGCCGCGATGCTTTTTAGACCGACTTTAACGGAAAAATCTTTTTAGACCGACTTTAACCGAAAAATCTTTTTAGACCGACTTTAACGGAAAAATCAAACTGGAGTTGAATGTTTGTGAATCTATGGAATTACAGAAAAATGCCAAAAATGTTCTATGGGCTATGGCAGGTCATTTCATGTTTCAAACGTCTTGTAGTCAGTAACTTCGGGACAATACCTAAAATAATGCAAACGAAAGGGCCATTCTGCGTCCTTTTGGATGTCCATTAAATATGGGTTTAATTTGGGTAGCTTAACATTGCGATATATGGAAAATAATACAGTGGCCCTTAGGTTTTTTTTGAGGAGTATATACCATTGCTCCAGCTAGGATTTGTAAAGAGTAGGGCTGACTGGTACTTAAAAGGGCACTTTCAGCGCGTGACAGTAAGCAAAAACGGCAATTTTTAGCCCATGGCACTACCTTTGAAATACTTATATTCCATAAAGAGTTGAGGAAGTTAAACAGGCAGTTATAAGACTGCAACTAGAGCTGCATTTTTGGATACTCCAGCCTTTTTGGTTACTTAAAAAATCTTACTTTCTTAATTTTTGACCGATTTACCAACTTACAGTTCAGGGTGCAAACTTCACGAAAAAGGGGCACAAGAGGGCGCTAGAAAAGGGCAACAGTGCGATGTGCCCTGTTAATTTACTCTAGCTGAAGCACTACAATATGTAAGATTCTTATAGGAATGTATGCGAGAAAAAGACTACAGTCTGACAAGTGATTTATTGTGAAATCTCAATTCTGATATTACAGAGAGCTTATTCAGAGTTCTAAATAGGGTTCAGTCAAAGTCATGAGCAAACTTGTTTTTGTTACACGAGTATACAATACATATTTAAAATCCCCTAATTTCGAGCCATTGCTGCTTACAGACTTTGTGAGGGGCCTGGTCAGAAATCCCCAAAAACAGGTTTTCTCATGACACTGCCCAAATAATATAAACAAAAAGATCTTGTTGCGTCTTTCTTACGAAATGATTAAGAATGATCTTGGAAAATATTAAGGCCTTAAATAAAGAAATGAGCCGCCTCGTGGGAAAACCAACAATCTGCATAGGCGAAAACAAAGACGCAGATCAGCTTCGCGGCGGTAACCGCGAAGCTGATCAGCGCCTTTGTTTTTGCTACTCGGGTAGTACAATTCCTCTTCTACTTAAATCCGGAATTTCAAGCTTCTAGCTCTTCTGTGCTTGTACAGGCTGGTTTGTGTCGGACCTGTTCGGAAACCACATTTTTGGTTTTCCCACGAGGCGGCTCAAATGTATTGAGTGAACCTACCCTGTGGCACAGCATAATCCATTCTTTAAAACTGTATGAACAATTTTCTACAAAACAAATACCCATACATTGAAAAATTCTGATGATGTCCAACAGGTAGATTTTCTGTGGCTTTACAGCCTGGTTTGTGTTAGTCTTGGTCAGACAATTCATACACAATGTGGGCCTCATTTAATTATAATTGTATAATTGTATTGAAGATATGGATTTATAATTTCGACAGTCTGGTCAACACAAAATGCTATTTCAATCTACATGTATGATACAAAAATGAAACTCAAAAGCAAATAATTTACAAACCAAATGAATTCAATGAGTACAAATGAATAGAAAATGTAGAATGGTTTCAGGATATTTCACTATAACACAACCATAGAAAAATAGTTGTAAACAACACTTATTGGCACTTCTTTCACACAATACACTAGTCATTCGTAATCATGCATCCCAACCACCCCTTAGCCTCTGAGAAAAACATCAAATTTTATTCATCAAATGAGTGCTTAAAACATGTAACACTTCTGGTCCCGAGGTTATAAAACTTTTTTCATGCTCAACTCAGATGAGCATAAAATTTGCACTGCTCATAAATGACAAAACAGCCCAATTGAAATTTCAGTTTTAG
Organism: Rugalucina vietnamica; assembly: GCA_964017185.1. Classification (NCBI taxonomy): domain Eukaryota; kingdom Metazoa; phylum Mollusca; class Bivalvia; order Lucinida; family Lucinidae; genus Rugalucina; species Rugalucina vietnamica. The sequence goes on from OZ024872.1 coordinate 4,745,628, forward strand.
ATCACAAAAGCTTGCAATTTATCCTGCTTATAAATGTTAAAATGCCAACAATTGAATTTAACATTTATGAGCAGGATAAATTTTAGTCTCAGCTGAGCTGAGCATGAATTTTCTTTTTATAACCCCAGGGCCTGGGATGACCTGTTAGTAAAACCACAGCTATATCCTCATACAGCCTGCTGTTTAGACTAATCTCTTTGCTTATAAGATACTAAGCTGAGGCAGTTTCCCCACCCCCGGCACTGTGGGGTCATGGATCATGGTTATAAATGACTGGTGCACAACAAAATGATAAGACTGAAATTTCAGTGTCCTGTGTCAAAATGGAACTCATCACAAAGCAAAAACTGATCAAACTGAAGTACAACACAAGATAGCCCAGTTTTGAGTATCACACTGATTACCCAGATACAACCAAGAAAACTGAGCACAACTAACGCTGATAAAATCCACATAAGGATGTAGGATGCAAATACATGTATGGGAACAACTAACCATAGATCAGACTAGTCCGTGGAAAGTTGTTCCCAGACAGGTATATAAAGTTCCTATTGCTGCTTAAAATTCAATTTAAGCTGCGTCATGAGAAAAACAACATTCTGCATATGCGATAACAAAGGCGCAGATCAGCTTCGCAGTAACTGCGAAGCTGATCAGTGCCTTTGTTTTCGCTACACGAATAGTACAATGCCTCTACTTTCTAAATCCAGTTTCCAGCCTCTAGCTATTTTCTGTGCTGTGCAGCTCGATTTATGTCGGACCTGTTCGGAAACCACATTGTTGGTTTTCTCATGACAAGGCTCATCTGTGTTGGTTGTACTCAGTTGCATTGGTTGTCTTTGGATGGCCGGTGCATGTGAAAAACAGGTGCAGATCAGAGAACTGTCTTTAAACCACACAGTACTGTAAACATTCTCTAAGTTTCAAGCATATTTTTAACTTCTGCAGCTGAATCTAACATTGAGCAGGCACATGGCTCATGTACAACTTCTATAAATGTAGCATGGTGGCGTAGTAGTAGAGCATCAGACTCAGGACAGATGTCTGTGAATGGGTTTGATCCCACTGGCGGCACCGTGTTGTGTCATTGAGCAAGACACATTAACTCCCCAGAGTAATGGTTAAAACCCATGAAACAGCATGACCGACAAATTCTCGACTGGGATGTTAAACCTCAATACGAACAACTACTATAAGACCTTGTTTACATTTTCATACTTTCAATTAACTGTCTCCTTAGGCAGAGCAGGCCTGTTGCACCTGTGGACACCTAATTATAATAGTAACTACACTCGTATTTTAATATACATTTAAATAATTGCATGCATTCCTGAATAGGGTTAGTTTCGCTCACAAATGCTTCGACAGCATTAACAAAGGGGTTGCATTTGAAAACAAAAAATACACAAAGAAGGATAATCCTCATCATTTTGAAGGACACAGTTGTGATCCTTCCCCCATAAAAACATACAACAAGGGACCATGTTAGAATAGGTGCCTGTTAACATACATTTTCACAGAGAAAGAATGAAAAGAAAAATATTTTGTCTTCGCTGTACACTTTCAAAACTGTGTAATTTCAACAGAACATCAAACTGAAAGTTTATTGTTACAATGAACGAAAACACAATGAGCATATTTTAATTGGCCATGAGAAAATCCATGGAACTATAATCAGTCATACTTTAATACTGTCCTAATCAGCAGTGCTACCACAAACAATTTTTGTATTGTGGTTTAACATCCTACTGTCTAAACACTATCTTTTAGAAACTGCATTTTTCAAAATCTCTTTTTTTCTGAAAGACCTCAAGAAAAATATGACCATGTCACCATTTTGCATTCCATAAGTCTTAAAAAGTGCCACAAAAATCCGTTAACAAATAAAAATTTTATGCCAGAAAATAATTTTGGATAGGGCTTTTTCCATTGTAAAAATGTCAATAAGGGAAGTAACTATTTTCCCGGAAAAAATCTAAATTGATTAATTTTCATTTAAAATGCACCAAACTAAAACAAAATTGCATTGTTTGCATAGCCAAGCACCATACTCTTAAAATTATTCCACAGATTTGCTTGATTTTCAATTTTCAGGTGTATGGATTACCTCCCTTGCACATGCAAAAGGCCTATTCATAATAATTTTTGGGCATAATTATTTTACTAGTGAACCTATTTTCAAAATTTTTGCGGCACTTTTCAAGACTTTTGGGTTGCAAAAAAGATGACAAAGTCATTTTTTTTTTTTTTTTTTTTTTTTTCTTGTAGTGTTTCACAAAAGATTTTGGAAAATGCAGTTTCTGAAAGATGGTGTTCAGACAGTAGTCAACAATTTTTTTCAATAATGTCAGGATGAAACCACAGCTTCCCGGGAAATTAATCTATCTTAATATAGAACACAACTCGGGGGTCAGTGGTGTTAAAACCATAGACCTCTCTGCTCTACCACTAGGTCATCGCGATCCCCAACAATGCAATTTTGTTGCTATGAAGTTGAGTTGGTTTGATTTTTACAGCCAGCTTCATTTCACAGCTTATATACTGTATGTTCAGAAATTTTTGCGCAAATTTAATTATTTTGCAAAAATTTCTCAGAACTGTTCTAGCGCTCTTGCATATGCGAGACAACAAACTTGCTAAATTTATGTTTTTGCAAACATTTCCAAACCTACATTAGTAATTTAGTGTAGAACAACAAGCCGATTCTTTTTCAAAAATGTAAGTTACAAGAAAGATATTCTCTACAATTGGTGTAAAAATTGTATGTCCAACATATGAGCCGCATCGTGAGAAAACCGGATTTTTGCCTATGCGAAAACAAAGGCGCAGATCAGCTTCGCGGTAACTGCGAAGCTGATCAGCGCCTTTGTTTTCGCTGCTCGGATAGTACAATGCCTCTTCTACTTAAATCCGAAATTTCAAGCTTCTAGCTCTTTTCTGAGCTTGTACAGGCCGGTTTGTGTCGGACCTGGTCGGAAACCCTGAAGACCGGCTTTCTCGCGTCGCGGCTCATATCAGAGACTGTATTTTGATTTGACAGCATCCACACTTTTGTTCCAACGATATTTACAACTGATTCACTATTATACAAGGTCTGTTCATGTAATAAATAACTCAATTCCAGATTGCTAGAAAACACATCGTGCATGAGCACTGCACGAGAGAAACTACATTTTCTAATGGTGTGGATCAGAAGGTTTCTGTGACCTTTCTTTAACCAGCCAAGACGTTTTTACTTCTAATAACTGGTGTCATGAGAAACCGTGCTTGCAGGGAAACAAATGCACAGATCAGCCTTACAGAAACTGCAGAGACGATCAGCACACTTGTTTTCCCTACAAAGACAGCATAAGCCTTCTTAATTTTCATAACCAGCGGTTAAACACCCCAGTTTGTGTCAAAAACCCAAGACAGATTTTCTCATGACACACATTCTCAAGTATCCCTCCTTAATTTCTTATTTATCCAGCTTATCTTCCAATCAACAAAGTTCACTATCTCCCCACTGCTAGTCAATCCAGCACTACGATATCCTGGTCAACTCCGCCCCCAAACGACGGTTTGATTGGCAGGGATCGCCATGGGTTACGAGCAACTCTCTTGAACTCTTGATTGGCTAGCTGTCGTCTCAGTTTCCTGAAAAATTAAAGAATTCTATTTTTAGCGTCAGTGACAGCATTTTCTTTCACTTGTATTAGAAAACATTACAGTAGTAGACATAAATATAGGGTTAAGACCTAAAATGACCAGTTCCAAAAGAAGAATTTTATTGATTTCCCATTCACATTATTTCACATTATTTGCCATTCAGAAGGTGAAGTAAACATGCATTTTAGTATGTGAAAGCATTTTAAAATGAAGAAAATAATCTTTTGTTTGTTTAATGTGAACTTACTTCAAACACAGGCGCTTGAAGTTACATTAGTGACCCAAAAAGCATCAGATTTACGGTAGTGTCTAAGGTCAATATATATATATATATTCTACAGTAGGGCACAACCGTTAAATCGATATATAATATTTCCTTTTTCATATAGTATCTAAAACTAGATATCATATCTAAATCTAGATATAAACACAAAATATTTGAATTTACATATAGTAGCTCCTTCTAGATATATAACTCTACATCCGGTTTATCTATACTTCGTTTTACATATTATATCTAAACTGACATATATTGTCAAAATATCTCCTTTTTAATATAGTATCATAAACTAGATATCATATCTAAATCTAGATATAAACACAAACTATTCGAATTTAAATATAATATCTACTTCGAGATATACAGCTCTACATCCGGTTAAAATATATATTTCGTTTGACATATTATGTCTCAATTGACAAAAATTTTCAAATTTTTTCGCCCTATAGCAACATGTATACGTAATTTGTAGTCAGGATGTTCCCATCGGTGTTCCTTGATAACTCTCCACACCACGCGGAAGTAGAGCTAGGTGACAAAGTGAAACGGATTGCGGCTTATCTAGCTGATCTACGTAATTTGTTGATTTAGATATACTATGGATTGGAATATGTCCGCAACTTAGTCTGCAACTAGCATGGCCTAGTTCAACCTGGCGACGGACAAACAACTTAAATATCATCTTGGTGGTGTTTAAACGATTCCGTATGTTCAGGTTTTATCTGACAGTCAGGTCTGAAGACTAGGTCCCTTGGACTTAAAAAAAAGGTCACAAAGTCTGTAGCCTCGTCACAATACGTCCTTGTCATCAGTTTGTCATGGGAGATCGTCGTGGGACCTCGGCTTTAAGTCTCACCCGGACGAGTGGAGAAGCATGGGATCGAACTCATGACTCCTTTTTTACAGCGCATTTAGCTTATCCGCTGTGCCATAGAGGACTGTGTTACCCCGCCATGCGAACACGATCATCGAGTTGCTTATTTTTGAAAACTCCAGTGTGCTAGAACTCGCCAAGATACATGAACCATCTCATCGTATGAAGCTTTGCCATCGGTAAACAAGTCCCCACTCCGTTAAAAATGCTGGTTCATTACCTACTTGTTTTCCAGCAATCATTCTTATATAGTTCCTTCTCTCATTTCAATATGTCAGAGATGTTCCGGGATATCAAAAAGTTGAGGCATCCAGACGCAGGAAGCATAAATTCAAATCGGTTCACCGGTACCAGCACCATTCTAATAACGTGTTGACGCTCTCGACATGGATGATAGCCTTGTTGAACCGCATTTTTTAATTTCACATTTGTGTAAAAATAGGTACCAACAAGGCACATTTTGGAAGTGTGACATTTGTGTATGTTAAATTTCGATGGCGGGGTGGGGGCAGTGAAATTCATACTAAAATTTCAAATGTCTTCAAGATCGTTCCAAGGCGATACTTCTGTTGTGGTTCTAACTGTTTTGTGTTTTGGAGTCGAATTTTTGTGCTGTTTGAGCCTTATGTACGTTTTCATATTTTTAGTTCAGTTCGGGTAACTGAGTGGCCGCCAATTCGGGAATAGCTGCTCACTTGGCTTTACGAAATGTTTTCATGGTATAAGTGCCTAAGTGTCATTTTAGTTTTTCCGACCCCTCGTTTTATGGAGTGGGAATTTCTTTCTGATTGCGCCATTTCCTGATCATTGCCTATTTGTACTTTTTTTCTGTTTCTGACGGTACGAATTTATATAACGTCTGTGAAGAACTGGTATGATTTTTTTTTTCAGATGTGTAGAATTGACACAAATCGGTACTAAATCTTCTAACACACGAAAACACGTTCTTGAACCATAATTTTCACATTTCGCAAAGTTCTTATGTGAATTATTGGTACCAAATCCTCCCAGCCGGCGAAGAATTGGTAACGAATTTGTATGTAACGGATTTCATTCCATTTCACACGCATTTGAGATAGGCGCATATAATCAAATTTCATGGTCTATTTGTACGTATTCTTCACACTCACGAAAACCACCCATCTGAAGTGGTTTTGCCTTTGATTCCAATTCTTCAATATATAGCAATATATGTAAACATTTTGTACCAAGCTTTCACATCTGAGTAAAATTGATACCAGTTCTTCAAATATGTGATGAATCTAAACCAATTCTTCACACGTCAAAACACTGACTCGTCCCGCATGTGAAAATTTGGTACAAATTTTTCACATATAAAAATACTACCAGATATTCACAGATTTTATTATTAAGTGCCGCCGATTTCACAGGTGTGAAATCTGCGATTCAACAACGCTTTGAAAACGTACATAAAAGGAGCAAAACATAAAACAAGTAGGAGTACAACAGATGTACCGAATCGGAGCGGTCAGTAATATAAATTTACTGGGTGGTATAAACAGTTTATATATTTTCCATTATCTTTGTTGAACTAGAGCCACAAGTTAAGCCTTTCTTCTCGGTCTGATACAAAATGCATGATTTTGCAAGCACCGGGCGATTCGATCAACGTTATAATTTATAAATCCGTGGTTTCCTGCAGATAGAACATTAGCGTATTACCCAAACGCGCCCCGGGCGTATGAAAAATCTCAACACGATGAAGATTTTGGACGTATAAAAAAATTTGTTTCTTAAACTCGTTTTAGCAGTCACACATTAGCGCGTGACTGAAGCGTTTGCCAGACGTATGAAAAAAAATATCAAAACGCTGAAAAAATAAAGTACGTTTTGTGGTACGTCCCAGACACACTAAGCAGGAAGACATCGCTCATTGGGGCCTAAAGAAATAGATTGGTAGCTTGTGCCTCCAGGCAAAGCTTGTTCGCTGCTGACTGACCATCTGATTACTGGTTAACCGCTCAGGTCTAAGCTTGCCCAGGAAAAGTGGTTTCAAGTCAAACCGTCTACGCATATAAGCATGAGTGGCTTTGTTGGATGGTTATATTTTAAGCACTTGTTGAATGTCATGACATCCTTACTTTGGTTAAATGTCCCATAAAGTGGATGCAACATCCCGACATGACCTTAGCTGTTGACTGGGACGTAAAGCATCAATTCAAATAAACAAACAAACACTAAGCAAGCGCTATAGGCGCGCAGCAAACGTTAAATGCGCGTCTCATACACGCTTGGGGCACGTCACTGAAAAAAAAAAAAAAAAAAAAAAAAAAAAAAAAAAAATAGTTCGTAAAAAAAATAGTTCGTAAATTTTAAATCGGAACGCGTAGGATACGTACACTGGCGTATCTAAAATATGCGCCAAACGCATTCAAAGCGTAATATTTACATTTCTGATGCAAAGTCTTAAATGAATCTATAGAATTGCAATGCGATTCATAGTTCCATGAACACATCGTGTCACGCGACGTCACATGATCAAATTTGACGTCATGAAAAACCATGGCTCTCACCAATTTGATTGGACGTTGTAAACGTCATGACGTCGTCGACGCCGTTCCGCTGTTTCAACACACACTGTGTGTAAATTCCCTATTTGCTAATAAATGTGATCGCCTTGATAATTTTTCAACAAGCAAAAGGGAGAAATGAATGTAAATATAAGCAATGAGTTTAATTTTTCTGATGTTCATGGAGCTATGAACCACAGTGGGTCGCTAGCAAAGCTTACATGAACCCCTTCGGGGTTCATTCACTTTGCACGCGACCCACTGTGGTTCATAGCTCCATGAACATCAGAAAAATGAAATTCATTTCTTAATTCAACGTGCCTGTATCGCGCGTGGAACTTATTCGAAACGTATTTAACTGATTAACCTGTTGTAGAAGGTACTAACCGAGTGAGGGTCGTTTCCAGCTTAGACACACGACCGATTCACGCCGAGATTCGAGAAAAGATTTTAAGCATGCTTAAAAAGTGTTTTGAGCCCATACGCGCGTGGAGTGCGCACCGACCAACAGCGACGTATATCAACGTACACCGAGGCGTACACTAAGCGTACAAAGCGCGCATGTAACGCGTTTCTAACGTGCCAGCGTGCATGTAACGCGTTTCTAACGTGTCTCCGATGTGCTCCTGACGTATGTTGAATTTTACATTATTGTCAACACACCCGGCGCGCGTTTGGCTTATATTATGCTAATGTGTATCAGCTATTTTCCTCGTTTCCTGTGTGTTGAGACCTCGTTTACTGTCCTTCCATTGGGACCTAAAAGAAATAGATGGGCTGCTTGTGCCTCCAAGCAAAGCTTCTTCGCTACTGACTGACCATCTGATTACTGGTTAACCGCTCAGGTCTGAGCCTGCCCAGGAAAAGTGGTTCATGTCAGTCTATCCACACATACAAGCCTTGATTGTATAGTTTGGTGGTCATATTCGAAGCGCTTAATGGATGTCATGACGTCCTAAATTTTGGTAAAAGTCCCATAAAATCGAGGCAGCGCCCCGACATGACCATTAATTCAAACAAACCAACCAACATAAAATAAATAGGGAGCGTGGTGACGTAGTGGTAAAGCATGGGAATCCGAATCGAGAGGTCATGGGATCGATCACCGTGGCACTGGCAGCACCGTGTTGTCCTTGAGCAAGGCATATTAACTCCCCGGAGGACGGGGAGCCATGCAAATAATGTACCCATCGCCATGTAGCGTAATTGCAACCGAGTTTGACAGTCCCTTGCCGAGTTGCATCTTGGTACCGCTCTGGCCAGTGTTGATTCGAGCCCCGCGCCGAGCATTTGTGAGGCTTGTGTGAATATGTTGTTCGATCCCGGGATTCGATCATATAGGTCTATTGTTCGAATGTGTTGCTACATCTATGGTCATATTGGGATGTTGCCTTGCTTAAAAATACGTGCTGAAGACATATAATCACACAACAACTAAAGCTTATAACTTTTCCTAGGCAGTTTCAGACCTAAGTGGTTAACCAGTTATCGTGTAGTCGATCACTCAGTTATAAGCTCTGTCTGGCAGCCCATCTATTTCTCACGGCCCCAATGCTGAATGGGCGGGGATGGGCAAAGTCGCATCGGTTTGCCGTCCTTATCAGTTTAGTTAACTTTGAGAGATCGCTGGTTTCATTTGCAGTCACGCTCACATTGAACAGCCTGTTCCTCGAGGTAAATTCTTGTTGCCTGGCATTGTGGTAGAGTCATTCTTTGAAAGAAGAAGAAGAAGAAGAAGAAGAAGAAGAAGAATGATTTATTTACGTGCAGAGAGGTCCCCGGCAAGATCGTACGTTATCTTGTCGTGAAGAGCCATTGAGCAAAATTTTAAGCTTCCTTGACTTCTGGTTTACATACAGAAAGCGTTGGCTCCTTCCCAATATGACTGAACAATTGCTGATATGGACGTGAAGTCATATAATCTAACCAGTCCAAACATTTTAGATATAATTAACACTTCTTGGAATTTCCCTAGCGCTTTATGTCGTTATGTTGAGCAAGTAAAATAGAGTTTACTCATGTAAATCGGACGACGAGCATATTCAAATCCAAACTGTACATAACTTCCCTGGTGAACTTTTCGATGACGCTGGATTTTTTGTTGGAAATTTGTTTCTGCACAAAATTCAAAACTTCCCGCTATGCGAAACTCGATGAGAGACTGCGCATGACGCAAAATGATCACGTGTTCAGATGAAGGAAATAATATATCTCGATTGAAATATATAATGATATTTAGATTGACATATTATATGTCAATTTAGATATATTATAATAGGGTATATTTCGTTCGAAATATATGGTAATTAGGTATATCTCCTTCTAGATATAATATATCGATTTAACGGTTGTGCCCTACTGTTCTATATTGACTTACACTATGATTATAATTATATATAGGACTTCAAGCGCCTGTGCTTCAAATTAAGATTTTCAATTACTTTCAGCTGTCAGAACCAATATTGAACCGGGAAAATACACCAATTACAACTTTGATTCCCTAAAGTGTATAAAGAGTGACATAAGCACTTTGCATCAATTTAAATTTGAAAATATGCAGATATTGAGCTGCCGCATAAGAAAATCAATAATCTGCATATGCGAAAGCAAAGGTGCAGATCAGCTGTGCAGTAACTGCACAGCTGATCTGCGCCTTTGTTTTCGCTGCATAGGTAGTCCATCGCTGCATAGGTAGTCCAATGTCTTTTCTGTCTAAATCTGAAACTTCAAGCTTGAAACTATTTTCTAAGGCTGTACAGCCTGGTTTGTGTCGGACCAGGTCGAAAACCCAAATTGTCAGTTTTCCCATGCTAAGGTTCAATCGTAATTTAACCATATTTGTAGACAATTTTTTACATACTTAGTCGCCGAAGTTGCTATGAAATAGACATCATCTGGGGCATCAATCCAGCTGATCATGTGCATACGTAGATTCTTAGGGAGTAGTTTACCACGACCGTTCAGGCTTGCATGGTTCAACATGTTAGCTCGCTGAAAACATAGTACATAATTGTATATGCCTCCATAGTACATATAATCATCAATTTAAACTGTACTCTCACTTTAATTTGATCATTCATATGTATAAAGTATAAAAGCTGCATCATGAGAAAACCAGATTTTTGCCTATCCGAAAACAAAGACGCAGATCAGCTTCGCAGTAACTGCGAAGCTGATCAGCGCCTTTTCGTAAGACGTTACAGGGATAGTACATTCCCTCTTCTTCTTCTACCCGAAATTTCAAGCTTCTAGCTATCTTCTGTGACTATGCAGGTCTGTTTGTGTCATACCAGGTCAGAACTCCCGAAGACCGGTTTTCTTGCGTCGCGGATCATATATGGATTTTAGAAAAATTTCATTAACAATTGATTGAGCTGGTTTCATGCTTAACCTTTGAATCCGATACACAATCATCAAAATACACAAGCCAAACATTCTACAAACTGCACTGACTACTCCATGATTTGTGAAACATTTTGAAATGGTCTTTAAGAGCAATTTTCAGATGGTTGGTTTTATTGGTTTTTTACATCTCCCTCAACAGATAAGGTCATACAGAGATGGGGCCTTGGATTGAAGTCTCAACCGAAGGACTGAAGAAACCCTTATTTACCAGACAATGGCTTTACCACATCACGGAGGCTTCTTTTTTTCGCTTTCACTTGTATCACAAAGCTGTCTGATTTCAAAAACTGAAATTTTGAAAACTTTATTTTATTTATACATGTTGATTTTGTGCTAAAATGTCACGATTTACAAAGATGACACAGATTGATCACTTTCTAGTGTTGAAACAACTTACAATCTGTGGCCTCATAGCCATAGCAGGCTGTCTCATCACACCAATGTTAGGTCTCTTGGCTGGTACTGAAAATATAATTATTATACCATTAAGATTCAGACATAAAAATTCAATTTACACTGGTCATTCAACATTGGAATAACTTTTTGAATATAATTTCATTTTTTGAATTACAAATTAAATTTTACGTGTGCATCTAAAAGAAAACTTAATCTATGATAAAATCCATTACATTAAACTACCGAAATGCCTCTTACAAATGAGTGTATGTTTTTTTTCTTCTTTCTTTAAGCAAAAGTTATGTTTTCTCTCAAAACTGCAAGTATGACCAAAAAGAGTTGCTCAAGCCCCAAACATGCAAAATCCTTTTAACCTATGTTAACAAATAGTTAGTTCATAAGGGTCAATAAAGCATACCTGCATCAATTCCATTAGTCTGTTCATATCCTCTCTTCTTCATGATAGAGGGACCGGTGTTAGGAGACTTGTTTATCACATCATCCAGGGGCTTCTCTGTTAAAATACATTAACAAGTACATTAATAGCATATGAATGTAAATAATGACAGAAAGGAAAGGCATTTAAATATACAAACATAATATGAGCCGTCTCATGGGAAAACCAACAATCTGCATATGAGAAAACAAAGGCGCAGATCAGCTTCGCGGCAACCACGAAGCTGATCAGCGCCTTTGTTTTCGCTACTAGGATAGTACAATCCCTCCTCTACTTAACTCCAAAATTTCAACCTTCTAGCCTGCTTCTGTAGCTGTACAGGCCGGTTTGTGTCAGACCTGTTCGGAAACCACATTTTTGGTTTTTCCACGAGACCGCTCATATATTAGTAAATCTGACATACTGTCTAATGTTGACTGGGTGAGCACATGTCATCGTATCTCACAAGACATGGAGCAAAGAAAAACTATCTGCCATCTTTGGTACTCCATCACTTGATCAAATCTGGTATTATTCTACTTAAAATCAGTTTTCACTGCATAAACTAAAAAAATGGCAAAAATATAAGTTAGGCGGTAAAACTGAGACAGAAAAAGTAGCTATCACAACTAGTCGTTTCTGAACCACTAAGTTTTAAAATTTTTGTTATGTAAATATTTTATTTGATATATGAGCCGCCCCATGGGAAAACCAACAATCTGCATAGGCGAAAACAAAGACGCAGATCAGCTTCGCGGTAACCGCGAAGCTGATCAGCGCCTTTGTTTTCGCTACTCGGATAGTACAATTCCTATTCTTCTTAAATTCGAAATTTCAAGCTTCTAGCCTGCTTCTGTGATTGTACAGCCTGATTTGTGTCGGACCTGTTCGGAAACCACATTGTTGGTTTTCCCACGAGGCGGCTCATATGTTTATGGTGCATTTCAGACTCTCGCCTGAATCTATGGTTGATTAGACTGCATTGACAGGGATTTTGCCCCTGTTTCTGCCGCTTTGTATTGCATATACATCAGGAAAACATGTCCGTGTAATGTATACCCCCTTAAACCCCACTTTTATACAGTAAAACTGGGGTATGCAGGGGTATACCTATTTTTCTTATTTTTGATCCAAAATATAGATTGTGGGTACTCGTTAGAAACGCCTCACCGAGGCGGTTCTAACGTGTACCCACAATAAATGTTTTGAGCATACATAATAAAATTAACAAAATTTTTCTAATGAAAGTGTCAGTTTTTAATGCTGAAAAAAAATTCTGTATATTGCATGGGCAAGTTTTCGTAATGTATGGCTTTAATCACAAAATTTCTCAACATAGAATATAAATCAAATGTAACAAACACGTAAAATCATATTGAAAACTAACACAAACAGAACTTTTAAAGCATACCTCACCTGTCTCTTCAGCTTTATGGTAAAGAATAAAATTCTTCATACAACTGAATTGCTAAGGACTTTGTATGTAATTGAAAATGAACCTTATGCAAAATATGGCATGCAGCTAATCTCTCCACACAACTTCAGATGCTTTTAAACAAGTACATGTATATACTGAGAGTTAATAATGGACTACAAGTTGAACTCAATTAAAAATGCCTATTTCTACCATGTTAACTAGAAAAACACATTTAATATTTCTCAAGTTTCGCTCAAAAATATTTGTTTTATATAAACACAAAGACAAGGAATATAAAGCAATTGAGCCGCCCCATGGGAAAACCAACAATCTGCATATGCGAAAACAAAGACGCAGATCAGCTTCGCGGTAACCGCGAAGCTGATCAGCGCCTTTGTTTTCGCTACTCGGATAGTACAATTCCTCTTCAACTTAAATCCGAAATTTCAAGCTTCTAGCTCTTTTCTGTGCTTGTACAGGTCGGTTTGTGTCGGACCTGTTCGGAAACCACATTGTTGGTTTTCCCACGAGGCGGCTCAATTATTAACTTACGTTTTGATGGTGAGAGAGGTGGAAAGAATATTTTCGCCGGTTGTTTTGGGCCGCCCTCCGGCCTATGTAGGAGTGCAGGTTTCTCCTGGTTGGTGTCTATACCGAGACGAGACAGCACTGGCTCTACAGACATCTTAGCACGGGGGATAATCTTGGGGTCGTACTTCAGTTGTTCTAACCGCAACTGACCTGTAAAAGATCAGAGACAAGTCAGTTACATGTACATGGCCATTGATAATGCAAAAGGTAATATATATAGAAGAAATTGATAAATTGTCTGAAATCATTATACAGGTTATATGCAATTGTTAATAAACATGCCATACATGTTTAATCTATGGTCACCGAAGGAGATCACCATTCAAACCAGAATTATGCATTAAGGCATTTAATAGAATTATGCATCAAAGCATTTAATAAAATCATGTAAAAATTCACAAAATAATACAAGTTTTACAATACCCAAGGAGCAGTCTGATTTGGCTTCAAAATGTTTGATAGCTTAAAGGTCAATTTTTCTTCTGTCAAATGTTAAAAGCATGTTATTGTGGTGTAGGAAAAGTATAGAAACAGTCAAAAACTTACATTCTTGTTTTATTGCTGCAGAGTTGATGGGTACAAACGGAGATCTAGCTGCATGGTGGGGTCGCAGGAGGTCACTGCATAATCGCCGGGAGATTCTCGTTAACGATGTCGTCACTAGACAGAACGCTGCCCTAGTCTTCATGACCGGTCGTGGACTGCCCGCCCTGATTGCAAGACCATGGGCCGTGGCTAGATGTCGGGCAAGATGGGCCTTTAACTTAAACTCCTGAAAAGTTTGAGTTAAGCGATTTGTCAATCATATATGTAATTAAGCTTCAACATTTAACTTGCAAAAATAAAATCTCATACAATTTGTCGCCTAAAATTGTCACAGGCTTTATGATATGTGACTGCATATTACTTACATATATTCACAATACATAAGGGCCTACAACATCTTACTATGGACATCTATCTGTTCTTAAAATATCACAACTTATCATTATCCTGACAATATAAATTTATGATGTACACTTAGAATTTTAAAAAACAATGATGTACCATTAGTAAACACAGAAAGTATTAAAGTGAAGATACCAAGAAATCACACATTTTTCAAGTTTTTGACGGTTTTTGTCTAATTTGAATAATACTGCAAAACTGAACAGACTGTACATGTAGTTTGATATTTTGAATTCAAGACCAGTACAAATGAAAGTTAAAGAATAAGACCTCACCTTGCCGCACCCTGTGATTGTACAACGGTGTAACCGTAATGCATTACTGTGTGCTATTCTTTCTGAAAACACAAAATACATTATGTATGACCCTTGCAATGAACAACAACTTCTGTCTTCTGGATTTTTCAGCAAGAAATTCTCAATTTGTGCTGCTGAGATACAGAACTGTACCTCAAAATTACTAATTTCATTAGAGCTAATAGATAATTGCATGAAATCTTGGTATTCATTTTTATTTTACATAGCACAGCACGGAGACTTCAGCATTATGAGTATGGACAGGTGGCTCTATATCATTGTAATTTGTATACAAATGCTTTTATGGCTGGGAAGATACCCAAACATCTGTATTTCCTCTAAGTGAGGCTTAAAGTCATGCTACACCTCCAGTGAAGTATCATAACTGTTTACCTGATCTTTGAGTAGGAGGGGGTCTTTCACCATCTGAAAAAACAGAATATGAAAGAGTTAGGCCTGGTTTCCACGGACAATGTTTCTTTGACAAAGATTATTTGTTAAAGAAACTTTGGCAATGAGTTTGCGTCCATAAACAGCAAAGATTACTTATATTACTTAGCTCGCTCACCCTTGTCACAGATATTTGACAAAGAAACTTTGCCACAGAATTGAATTTAATGAGCATATTTTTCTGCGACAAACCTACTTTGTCAAAGAAAATTTGTCTGTGGAAATACCAGTTCAAAGGAAGGCTAGTCCAGCTAATTAATTGATGTGACAATTTTGTATTACTTCCCTTCTGATATTTAGAGTAAATTATACATGGGAAGTAAATTTGTATGCCATAAATTGAAAATTTATCCAGATACTTATTCTTTGTTAAAGTTCACCCATGGACTTGTTCATTAGACTACATGTACTTTCTATCTACAATTTTCCACTTACCTAATCTAGTTGGCATTTTGAGACCACCATATTTTTTCCAGTATACCCAGCACGCTGAACACAACCTACACTGCATATGTGTGGGACCCCAGGAATACCACTGTTGGGAATGGGCAGCTGCAATAATATATACATTAAGAGTATTTTGCAAAAATACCAAGGGCCAGTTGTTCGAAATGAAATTAACGATGTCTTAAGTTAACGATTTGTTAAAATTTCAAATGGCAATATTACAAATAAACTGTTCTTTTTTGTTGAAAAAAATGTGAGAATCCTTTGCATTGCTAGTGGTCATTTACTTAACGAGTTGAGGTCTTAACGATGACATTAAGCTAACGAAGTTTTGAACAACTGGGCCCAAATTGCTGACTAAAATTCTGTAACCTAGTCCTACCGAAGAGATCTTTGTATTATTATCATAAGAGATGTAAGAAATGTGGACTCTATGAAATTTGGACATTTTAGAGGACATCATTTTTTCATTGTATTTAAAACATGTCATTAGCAAAGGTAAAAACTTGAGCTGGGGTTCATGTGACCCCCTTGAACCCCCTTTAAAACTGCCATTGAGTTCAGATCGCTAAAATCATTTATAAAAACTAAATCCAAACCACACTGTTCCTGAACAAGCCCAAAATGGCAGTCAACCAGTAAGTGCTCATTATTTGCTATCATTTAATACTACCTGTATTTAACAATAAGAAATGATCTTACCATAGCAACTTTCACAAGCCCTGCCTGAGACCTGCCCGTCTATACCGTTGATTTTACTGTTGATTGCTGCTGGATTGGGTTTATTACTAAAATGTTGAAAACATGAATGCTTTAGGTTCTATTAAAGTCTTAGTCAGTCCCTGTTTAGCACAAAAACTCAACAGAAATGATCTTTTATAAGCAATAAATTAGCAGTTTTGTTATGCACTGATCTTAAAAAAAAAAAAAAAAAAAAAAAAAAAAAAACAATTAAAACCTCATGGTACCAGATTTGCATGATAATGTTTAATTTTAAAACTTTGGATCTGAAAACTTCATGGATCCGCCAAACAAATCAAGTGGTATTTATCTAAAGCTAGTATCTCACTGGCATGCAAATTCCTCGCAAATGTTTTGCGAATTTAGTCGCGGACCTTTCGCGCGACATTCGTGTGAGTGTCACAAAAATATTCATGTGTCGCAAAGGTTTTTAAACATTTAAAATTTTATGCAAAATATGTCGCAAGACTGTCGTGCGACTCTCGTACAACGTTCGTGCTAATGTCACGAACCTGTCGCCGCGAAACTTTGGTGAATTTCAAATGCGAAAATTTGCGACACTTGTACGAATGTTGTATGAATATAGGACGACAGTAACGCAACAGTCTTGAGAAAATATGCGAACAACTCGCGACTATCTGGCTAGAAAATAAAAGTAAGTGACATTCATATGAATGTTGTGAGACACTCTCACGAATGTCGCATTCCAATGAGATAGGGGCTAAAGAAAGCTTTTCTATCTCAGCTTTATGATCCTAAGCAAACAGTAGTCATACTCACTAGTTTGGAATGTAGACTTGTTTTAATTTACTCTCGGCTTCAGCAGCTTTGATTCTTTTCTGAAATATTAACAAAATCAGAAATAAAAAGAGTTTCATACTAACAATGCAAAATGACAGGGGCAAACAGGATCTTGACATTTCAGATGGAAAAGGGTATAAGAGATACTTGTTACTTTTAAGCAACATTAAGATGCTGATAAGCCTACAATGTGAACATAATTTGAAAGTGCCTCTTGCTAACACATAAGGCCTAAATTCAAAATTAAACTGTCGGCAGGGTCTTGTTAATTATATTTCATTCAATACAAACTAAGTATATGTGAAATCAAAAGCTTGATTCAAATTTTTACAAAGTTCAAAACCACAATGAGATGAGAAAAATCCATCTTCAATGAAGTAAACATCAAGTGAGCCCTGATGCGAGAAAACCAGTCTTCGGAGTTTCTGACCAGGTCCGACACAAACTGGCCTATACATCTACAGAAGGAAGCTAGAACTTTGAAATTCGTAGAATAGGTAGAGGAGGAATCATACTATCCGTGTAGCAACTAGAAATTGGCTGCAAGCAAGGCTTTCAGTATACCCCCCGCAAAATTATCTGAAGCTGGCCAATAACTTCCTAAGTCAAACATGCAGAAAATTTGTCAAAGATATCTTTTCAGCATTATAATCCTTCATGTACATCCCCAGTATGCCAGTCACATCTATAAGATATTAAAAGAATATATTGAAAGCTTGAGGTTGATTTCACTGTATGCAATATGATCATTGTTTATCATGAATAAAAGCTGTAAGTTTGTCAAAAATTAAATTTTCAGCATGAAAATTATTCATGCACATCTAAAATATATCTGGAACAAATCTACAAAGAATCTAAAAGAAACATTGAAAGCCCTAGGAGGAGTTGATTTCACAAAGTATGCACTACCAACCATTATTGTATGTAAGCAATGGTCAAGGAATGGCTATGTTAAAAAATGATGTAAATTTGTCAAATATCACTTTTTCAGTATTATAATTATTCATGCACATCTTCAATATGTGTGGAACATGTCTGCAAAGTATTGAAAAGAAATACTGAAAACCCTAGGAGGAGTTGATTTCACAAACCATCATTGTATATAAGCAATGGTCAAAAAATGGCTATGTTAAAAAATGCTGTAAAATTGACAAAAATTAATTTTTCAGTATTATAATTCTTCATGCACATCTTCAATATGTGAGGAACATGTCTGCAAAGTATCAAAAAGAATTAAAACAATGTTTTCTGAGGAAAACTATGTCCCCCCAACCGTTTAGTAATTGAAGTGTAGTTACCTTGTGATATGAAGTTTTTCTAGGGAAGACACCATGTAAGGTGTGATAGTTTAAACTTGTTTTGGACCCTGTCTAAAATTGGGTCACAATCACCAAATTCTTATAAACTCTGAACCTCCTCACAACAATGCTTCTGAGCAAGTTTGGTCAAAATCCATCAATTAGTTTACAAGATATCGTATCGGAAAAACTAATTTCAACAGTTTTTATGGACCCGTGACCTTGGAAATTAGGTCAAGGTCATCAAAATCTAATCAACTTTGAGCCTCCTCCAAACAATGCTTCTGTGCAAGTTTGGTCAAAATCCATCAACTGGTTTACAAGATATTGCAGTGAAAAGACTAATTTCAACATTTTTTTATGGACTCGTGACCTTGAAAATTAGGTCAAGGTCACCAAAATCTAATCAACTCTGAGCCTTCTCGCAACAATGCTTCTGTGCAAGTTTGGTCAAAATCCATCAATTGGTTTACAAGTTATCGAGTTGGAAAGATTAATTTCAACATTTTTTATGGACTCGTGACCTTGAAAATTAGGTCAAGATCACCAAAATCTAATCAACTCTGAGCCTCTTCCCAACAATGCTTCTGTGCAAGTTTGGTCAAAATCCGTCAATTGATTTACAAGATACTGCGTTGGAAAGACTAATTTCAACATTTTTTATGGACTTGTGACCTTGAAAATTAGGTCAAGGTCACCAAAATCTAGCCGACTCTGCGCCTTCTCGCAACAATGCTTCTGTACAAGTTTGGTCAAAATCCATCCATTCGTTTACAAGTTATCGCGTTGGAAAGACTAATTTTAACATTTTTATGGACTTGTGACCTTGATTATTAGGTCAAGGTCACCAAAATATAATCAACTCTGAGCCTCCTCCCAACAATGCTTCTGTGCAAGTTTGGTCAAAATCCATTGATTGGTTTACAAGATACTGCATTGGAAAGACTAATTTCAACATTTTTTATGGACTCGTGACCTTGAAAATTAGATCAAGGTCACCAAAATCTAATCAACTCTGAGCCTTCTTGCAACAATGCTTCTGTGCAAGTTTGGTCAAAATCCATCTATTGGTTTACAAGTTATCGCGTTGGAAAGACTAATTTCAACATTTTTTATGGACTCGTGACCTAGAAAATTTGGTCAAGGTCACCAAAATCTAATCAACTCTGAGCCTCCTCCCAACAATGCTTCTGTGCAAGTTTGGTCAAAATCCATCAATAGGTTTACAAGATATTGCATTGGAAAGACTAATTTCAACAGTTTTTATGGACTCGTGACCTTGAAAATTAGGTCAAGGTCACCGAAATCTAATCAACTCTGAGCCTCCTCCCAACAATGCCCTTGTGCAAGTTTAGTCAAAATCCATTCATTTGTTCAGAAGATATCGCGTCGGAAAACCTAATTTGATCAGTTTTCATAGGCTGGTGACCTTGAAAATTAGGTCAAGGTCACCAAAATCTAATCAACTCTGAGCCTCCTCCCAACAATGCTCTTGTGCAAGTTTGCTCAAAATCCATTCATTTGTTCAGAAGATATCGCGTCAGAAAACCTAATTTGATCAGTTTTCATGGGCTGGTGACCTTGAAAATGAGGTCAAGGTCACCAAAATCTAATCAACTCTTTCCCCCCTCCCAACCATGTATCTATGCAAGTTTGGTCAAAATCCATCCACTGGTTCAAAAGATATCGCGTAAGAAAGAAGCTACGCGGACGCCGACGCCGACGCCGACGGGAACCGCACCAAAAACAATATGTCCCCCACCTTCGGTTGGGGGGACATAAATACTGAAAGCCCTTGGAGGAGTTGATTTCACAAAATGTGCACTAACAACCATTTTTGTATATAAGCAATGGTCAAAAAATGGCTATGTTGAAAAATGCTGTAAATTTGTCAAAAATTATTTTTTCAGCATTATAATTCTTCATGCACATCTTCAATATGTGTGGAACATATCTGCAAAGTATTGAAAATAATACTGAAAGCCCTAGGAGGAGTTGATTTCACAAAATATGCACTACCAACCATTATTGTTTAAGCAATGGTCAAAAAATGGCTATGTTTAAAAATGCTGTAAATTTGTCAAAAATTATTTTTTCAGCATTATAATTCTTCATGCACATCTTCAATATGTGTGGAACATGTCTGCAAAGTATTGAAAAGAAATACTGAAAGCCCTAGGAGAAGTTGATTTCACAAACTATGAACTACCAATCATTATTGTATATAAGCAATGGTCAAAAAATGGCTATGTTGAAAAATGCTGTAAATTTGTCAAAAATTATTTTTTCAGCATTATAATTCTTCATGCACATCTTCAATATGTGTGGAACATGTCTGCAAAGTATTGAAAAGAAATACTGAAAGCCCTAGGAGGAGTTGATTTCACAAACTATGCACTACCAACCATTATTGAATATGGCAATTATCGAAAATTGGCTAAGTTCAAAATGCTGTAAATTTGTCAAAATTCATTTTTTTAGCATAATACTTCTTCATGCATATCTTCAATATCTCTGGCACATATCTGCAAAGTATCAAAAGAGAATATTGAAAGCTGTAGGAGGAGTTGATTTCACAAAGTATGCACTATTAGCACTATGGCTATGTATAGGTTTAAAAAGTCCCATAACTCTTGCAAAACTGACCCTTTGGCCCCTAAATTCATACCACACATGTGTTGTCTTATGATGCAGGTGTGTTGAAAATTTAAAGAACATCGGGCAAAAACTACTTAAGTTATTCAGCAAAGATGTCAAAATGTTGACGGAATGACGGAATCACGGAATTACGGACAGACTGAAAACAGTATACCCCCCTAAAACTTCGTTTTGCGGGGGGTATAAAAGTTATTCAGCAAAGATGTCAAAATGTTGACGGAATGACGGAATGACGGAATCACGGAATTACGGACAGACTGAAAACAGTATACCCCCCTAAAACTTCGTTTTGCGGGGGGTATAAAAACAAAGGCGATGATCAGCTGTGCAGTATGCGCCTTTGTTTTCGCATAGGCAAAGATCGGGTTTTCTCATGATGAGGCTCAAGTTTTTGTGACCACAAAGCTATATTATATTTACCTGTTGAACATATCTGTCTGTAGTTTTCCACATGTAATAATATTCTATTATACTTTTTAATGACTTCCATGGAAGCTGAAATATAGAATGAATACCTTAATCATCCGATGATGTATTTGCCTATTTAAATGAGAACAATTATATAATGTGAGTCTGCAAAGTTTGGTTGTATAAACCGTGTATATCCCTAGATTGTTGATCACCACTAGATTTAGTTGAAGATGCCAAACTTCTCATGCTTTAAAAGCTGAAAAAATTTACAGTCTCGTCTTTTGGACAGTCGAGCCTGGTAACAATCTTAGCTGATTTAAAATACCATAAGTGATGTTAAATTGTGATTCCACTCATGACAGGAAATAGATGAACGTCTTGGTTTTTGACAGACTGACAGCTGCTCACTTCCGCCAGGCAATAAACAGGAGAAGTCTGGTCGGGTTAATCCCCTTTATGTTATTTTGCACTTTTAAGAGACACTAATAATTGGTGTTCAATGTAATAAGGTATTTGAGCCGCCACATGGGAAAACCAACAATCTGCACAGGCGAAAACAAAGGTGCAGATCAGCTTCGCAGTAACCGTTAAGCTGATCAGCACCTTTGTTTTCACTACACATATAGTACAATTCTTCTTCTTCCTAAATCCAAAATTCCCAGCCTCTAGCCATCTTCTGTGCTTGTACAGACCAGTTTGTGTCGGACCTGTGTTGAAACCCAAATTGTTGGTTTCCTCACGCGATGGCTCATTTATTATCAGTCAATCAACTTACAAAATCTTGTCTAATATCATTAAAATCTTTGCCATATTTATCTAACGCCTCCTCAAACAGGTTGGCTTCCGAGGCTGACCACTCTTCCATCTCGTCTCGGCACAGCACGGGGCCTCCTACGGGGACCATTGCCGACACCGCCTTGGAAATGTCATAGTCACTACTGTGTAGGACCATCATGGCATTGAACTGAAAATAAGGCATCAAACATGCTATATAGGATGTGCTATGTCACTATGTCAACAAAAGTCATGAAGCTATCTGATATATTTAGGCTATTTGTAATTTTAAGAGGCAATTTGTTTGTGATATACATGGATCACTTTTGTAAGCTCATTTGAGCCTCTGCATAAGAAAACAAACAACCTGCATATGCGAAAACAAAGACGCAGATCAGCTTCGCTGTAACCGTGAAGCTGATCAGCGCCTTTGTTTTCACTACATGGATAGTACACAGACCTGTCAACCTCCTGAAAATTCTAAGAGTTAGATTGCGCGAAACAGTGATTTTTTGACCAAATAAGCATGTGACTTACGCGCGCGTTTTAGGACCTATAAAATTTCAAGGAGGGAGATTTTTTCTTCAGGAGGGAGATCTTTTCCAGGTTTTCAAAAAGACAATACTTGTTATTGGCAAAGGTAGTATACCGCTAGCATTCACCGATACAAAACCCTTTACATAAAGAATAATTGAGACGGTGTAATACCTCGGGTAGTGAAAATTCGCTTGTGCAATTTTCTATTTATAACGACTATGATGCAAAAACCATGAAGAAACGAAATTTGATCGAAAAATCAGTTTCGACATATTTCTAACAAGGGCGCGGCCATATTGAGAGTTTTCCCGACAATCATTAGTTACATGCAATCTGATTGGTTCTGAAATCAACCTAAAAATGTTATTGGCCAATCACAAAGCTTGTTTTATCTTTCACCGGAATTTCCCGATATCATGCTTATAAATAGATCGGAGAATGCCGAATACGCTAAAAAAAGAAATCGGAACGATCGAAAATTCCCAAACTCAACCGGAAATTTGCAATGACCTTGACTTTGTTTGTATTAACACGGAAAAACCGGGATATGTTTTCTTTTTTGTTTCGGTTGTTAAAATTAACCGGTAGACAGCCCGAAATCAGTTAGTTTGGCGTTTTTTATAGAAATCGGACGGGAGGTCGTTAGTCCATGGCAAAGCCGTTAGAATAACGGGATATCCGGGACAGTTGACAGATCTGAAAGTACAACCCCTTTTCCTTCATCCGAAATTTGAAGCTTCTAGCTATCTTCTGTGACTGTACAGGCTGGTTTGTGTTGGACCTGGTCGGACAGGCTCATTTGTCAGTTGCATAAAAGAGAAGACTCTCTGTATTAAATTGATAAAAGAAGATTCTGGCAGTCCTACACTGCAGTCTCCACTGAGAAGCCATTTCACCTTTGTTACATATATCTCACCATAATTGATTTCACATCATACCAGTTTAGAACATGAATTTATTGGTGTAGAACATTAATCATCAGACACAAGTTAAAATACCACATAACAACTGCATCTGTCTAAATCTGACATGACTTAGCAACTCGGAAAGTTTACAATTGAGCAACGAGTGTATATAACATGTGAGCACAGGGCTTTTTCTGACCTTTTGGGGAAATTTTTGGTACCGACGAAATTGGGAAAAAATTGTGTGATTTAGGGATAAAAATACAACAATTTTGGGAAAAAATAGTGCAATTTTTATCAAAATTGGGAAAGTTTACCTTTTAAATTCAGATTTCTCTGCTTATTGTGAATGTTCTAGGTCAATTGGGAATTTTTTCAGCCAATTGGGAAAAAATTTGGTACCGGAAACCGGACCCAGTTTTGTATAGAGAAAAAGCCCTGGAGCAATGTACTTTTTGTAACATTTACATATGAGACGAGTCGTGAGAAAACCGGATTTTTGCTTATGCGAAAACAAAGGCGCAGATCAGCTTTGCAGTAACTGCGAAGCTGATCAGCGCCTTTGTTTTCGCTTCACAGATAGTACAATTCCTCTTCTTCTTAATTCCGAAATTTCAAGCTTCTAGCCATCTTCTGTGACTGTAAAGACCGGTTTGTGTCGGACCTGGTCTGAAACCCCGAAGACCGGTTTTCTCGCGTCACGGCTCATATTAAAACTATGAATACTTACCAATGTTATATCTCGACTAGCAGCAGCAGCACTCATATGTAGACTAGGTTGTCGTACTGTACTTGTACAGTCTAACGCTCTCGCAAACGTACCCACAGACCTAGAAATAAGAGAAACTAGAAAAAGTGCCTTGAGAGGCACGTATACCCCCGGCTGGTGGTCACCCAGTCCTCCTTCTCCCTCCCACAACCACCCAGCACATGTACACCCCTGACATTGAATCACAAATCCCAAACAAAAGACAGTACCCTTATCAAATACTTTATAGAAGTGTGCATTCTAAAGCACTTTGCCCACAGACATGAGTTTTTAGAGTGACATATCTTCTTTAGAGCAGTACACAGAGCTGACTTGTGTACTCCATCTAGGACTTAATCACGGACATTGAGGGTCAGGTCCTCAGTCCTAGATGGAAAATGAAAATAGAATGTCAGTCTAAATTAAAAAAAAAAATAATAGTAATAATAAAAGTATTGATGTCCTAGATCTTGAACTCAAGCCCCCCCCCCCCCCCCCCCGCAACATGGACCCAACCCTATACCCTATAGGGTACCTATAGTCCAAATATGAATGGCTTCTGATGATTGGCTCATGAGATATACCCCACTAGAGAAACTTTAACCAAAACTTTGACGCAAATTAAAGGTGACCTAGATTTTGAATTCTAGCCCCATCCCCGGGCATGGACCCTGGGGTCCAAAATCATAGAAACAAAGCTAACCCTATAGGGTACCTATAATCCAAATATGAATGGTTTCTGATATATAGTTCATGAGATATACACCAATAGAGAAACTTTAACCAAAACTTTGACGCAAATTAAAGGTGACCTAGATTTTGAACTCTAGCCCCACCCCCGGGCATGGACCCTGGGGTCCAAACTCATAGAAACAAAGCCAACCCTATAGGGTACCTATAGTCCAAATATGAATGGTTTCTGATATATGGTTCATGAGATATACACCAATAGAGAAACTTTAACCAAAACTTTGACGCAAATTAAAGGTGACCTAGATTTTGAACTCTAGCCCCACCCCCGGGCATGGACCCTGGGGTCCAAACTCATAGAAACAAAGCCAACCCTATAGGGTACCTATAGTCCAAATATGAATGGTTTCTGATATACAGTTCATGAGATATACACCAATAGAGAAACTTTAACCAAAACTTTGACACAAAATAAAGGGTCCAAACTCATAGAAACAAAGCCAACCCTATAGGGTACCTATCAGTAGGGCACAACCGTTAAATCGATATATAATATTTCCTTTTTCATATAGTATCTAAAACTAGATATCATATCTAAATCTAGATATAAACACAAAATATTTGAATTTACATATAGTATCTCCTTCTAGATATATAACTCTACATCCGGCTTATCTATATTTCGTTTTACATATTATATCTAAATTGACATATATTGTCAAAATATCTTCTTTTTAATATAGTACCTAAAACTAGATATCATATCTAAATCTAGATATAAACACAAAATATTTGAATTTAAATATAATATCTACTTCGAGATATACAGCTCTACATCCGGTTAAAATATATATTTCGTTTGACATATTATGTCTCAATTGACATACGTTTCCAAATTTTTTCGCCCCTTAGCAACATGTATACGTAATTTGTAGTCAGGATGTTCCCGTCGTTGTTCCTTGATAACTCTCCACACCACGCGGAAGTTGAGCTAGGTGACGAAGTGAAACCGGGATTGCGACTTATCTAGCTGATTTACATAATTTGTTGATCTAGATATTCTATCCACTGGAATATGCCCGCAACTTAGTCTGCAACTAACATGGCCTAGTTCAACCTGGCAACGGACAAACATCTTAAATATCATCTTGGTGGTGTTTAAACGATTCCGTGTGTTTAGGTTTTATCTGACAGTCAGGTCTGAAGACCAGGTCCCTTGGACTTAACAAAAGGTCACAAAGTCTGTAGCCTCGTCACAATACGTCCTTGTCATCAGTTTGTCATGGAAGATTGTCGTGGGACCTCGACTTAAAGTCTCACCCGGAGGAGTGGAGAAGCATGGGATCGAACTCATGACTCCTTTTTACAGTGCATTTCCATTTAGCTTATCCGCTGTGCCATAGAGGACTGTGTTACCACGCCACGCGAACACGATCATCGAGTTGCTTATTTTTGAAAACTCCAGTGTGCTAGAACTCGCCAAGATACATGAACCATCTCATCGTATGAAGCTTTGTCATCGGTAAACAAGTCCCTACTCCGTTAAAAATGCTGGTTCATGACCTACTTGTTTCCAGCAATCATTCTTATATAGTTCCTTCTCTCGTTTCAATATGTCAGAGATTATCCGGGATATAAAAAGTTGAGGCATCCAGGCGCAGGAAGCATAAATTCAAATCGGTTCACCGGTACCAGCACCATTCTAATAACGTGTTGATGCTCTCGACATGAATGATAGCCTTGTTGAACCGCATTTTTTAATTTCACATTTATGTAAAAATAGGTATCAACAAGGCACATTTTGGAAGTGTGACATTTGTGTATGTTAAATTTCGATTGCGGGGTGGAGGCGGTGAAATTAATACTAAAATTTCAAATGTCTTCATGGTCGTTTCAATGCGATACTTCTGTTGTGATTCTAATTGTTTTGTGTTTTGGAGTCGAATTTTTGTGCTGTTTGTCAGAGCCTTATGTACGTTTTCATATTTTTAGTTCAGTTAGGGTAACTGAGAGA
This sequence comes from Rugalucina vietnamica, assembly GCA_964017185.1. Taxonomy (NCBI): domain Eukaryota; kingdom Metazoa; phylum Mollusca; class Bivalvia; order Lucinida; family Lucinidae; genus Rugalucina; species Rugalucina vietnamica. The sequence goes on from OZ024872.1 coordinate 4,772,924, forward strand.
CCGCCCATTGGGGAATAGCTGCTCACTCGGCTTACGACATGTTTTCATGGTATAAGTACCTAAGTGTCATTTTAGTGTTTCCCATCCCTCGGTTTATGGAGTGGGAATTTCTTTCTGATTGCGCCATTTCCTGATCATTGCCTATTTGTACTTATTTCTATTTCTGACGGTACGAATTTAAATAACGTCTGTGAAGAACTGGTATGATTTTTTTTCAGATGTGTAGAATTGACACAAATCGGTACTAAATCTTCTAACACACGAAAACACGTTCTTGAACCATAATTTTCGCATTTCTCAAAGTTCCTATGTGAATTATTGGTACCAAATCCTCCCAGCCGGCGAAGAATTGGTAACGAAGTTGTATGCAACGAATTTCATTCCATTTCACACCCATGTGAGATAGGCGCATGTAATCAAATTTCATATACTATTCGTACGTATTCTTTACACTCACGAAAATCACCCAACTAAAGTGGTTTTGCCTTTGATTCCAATTCTTCAATTTATAGCGATATTACATGTATGTGAACATTTAGTACCAAGCTTTTACATCTGAGTAAAATTGATACCAATTCTTCAAAGATGTGATGAATCCAAACCAATTCTTCACACGTCAAAACACTGACTCGTCCTGCATGTGAAAATTTTGTACAACTTTTTCACATATGAAAATAATACCAGATATTCACAGATTTTATGATTAAGCGCCGCCGATTTCAAACGTATGAAATCTGCGATTCAACAACGCTTTGAAAACGTACATAAAAGGAGCAAATTAAACATAGAACACTTGAAGTAGGACTAAAACAGACGTACCGCATCGGAGCGGTCAGTAATATAAATTTACTGGGAGGTATAAACAGTTTTATATATTTTCTATTATCTTTGTTGAACTAGAGCCACAAGATAAGCTTTTCTTCTCGGTCTGCTACAAAATGCATGATTTTGCAAGCACCGGGCGGTCTCAGGAGATTCAATCAACGTTATAATTTATAAATCCGTGGTTTCCTGCAGATAGAACATGAGCGTATAACCCAAACGCGCCCCGGGCGTATGAAAAATCTCAACATTCTGAAGATTTTGGACGTATAAAAGATAATTTGTTTCTTAAACTCGTTTTAGCAGTAACACATTAGCGCGTGACTGAAGCGTTTGCCAGACGTATGAAAAAAATTCTCAAAACGCTGAAAAAAAATAAAGTACGTTTTGTGTTACGTCCCAGACACACTAATCACCGCTCTGGCCAGTTTTGATTCGAGCCCCGCGCCGAGCCTTTGTGAGACGAGTGTGAATATGTTGTTCGATCCCGGGATTCGACCATATAGGTCTATTGTTTGAATGTGTTGCATTACGTTCGAGTCAACATCTATGACCATATTGTTCATTTTGGGATGTTGCCTCCTTTCAACGGGACTTCTACCCAACATTGGGATGTCGTGACATGCTTAAAAATACGTCCTGAAGACATATAACCACACAACAACTAAAGCGTATAACCTTTCCTAGGCAGTTTCAGACCTAAGTGGTAAACCAGTTATCGTGTGGTCGATCACCCAGTTATAAGCTCTGTTTGGCATTCCATCTATTTCTCACGGCCCCAATGCTGAATGGTTGGGATGGGCAGTCGCATCGGTTTGCCGTCCTTATCCGTTTAGTTTAGTAAACTTTGAGAGATCGCTTCACGCTCACATTGAACAGCCTGTTCGTCGAGGTAAATGCTTGTTGCCCTGGCATTGTGGTAGAGTCACTCTTTGAAAGAAGAAGAAGAAGAAGAAGAAGAAGAAGAAGAAGAAGAAGAAGAAGAAGAAGAAGAAGAAGCAGAAGAAGAAGAATGATTTATTTACGTACAGAGAGGTCCCCGGCGAGATCGTACGTTATCTTGTCGTGAAGAGCCATTAAGCTCCCTTGGCTTCTGGTTTACATACAGAAAGCGTTGGCTCCTTCCCAATATGACTGAACAATTGCTGATATGGACGTTAAGTCATATAATCTAACCAGTCCAAACATTTTAGATATAATTAACACTTCTTGGAGTTTCCCTAGCGCTTTATGTCGTTATGTTCAGCAAGTAAAATAGTGTTTACTCATGTAAATCGGACGACGAGCATATTCAAATCCAAACTGTACATAACTTCCCTGGTGAACTTTTCGATGACGCTAGATTTTTTGTTGGAATTTTGTTTCTGTACAAAATTCAAAACTTCCCGCTATGCGAAACTCGATGAGAGACTGCGCATGACGCAAAATGATCACGTGTTCAGATCAAGAAAATCATATATCTCGATCGAAATATATAATGATATTTAGATTGACATATTATATGTCAATTTAGATATATTATAATAGGGTATATTTCGTTCGAAATATATGGTAATTAGGCATATCTCCTTCTAGATATAATATATCGATTTAACGGTTGTGCCCTACTGCCTATAGTCCAAATATGAATGGTTTCTGATATACAGTTCATGAGATATACACCAATAGAGAAACTTTAACCAAAACTTTGACGCAAATTAAAGGTGACCTAGATTTTGAACTCTAGCCCCACCCCCGGGCATGGACCCTGGGGTCCAAACTCATAGAAACAAAGCCAACTCTATAGGGTACCTATAGTCCAAATATGAATGGTTTCTGATATATATAGTTCATGAGATATACACCAATAGAGAAACTTTAACCAAAACTTTGACGCAAATTAAAGGTGACCTAGATTTTGAACTCTAGCCCCACCCCCGGGCATGGACCCTGGGGTCCAAACTCATAGAAACAAAGCCAACCCTATAGGGTACCTATAGTCCAAATATGAATGGTTTCTGATATATAGTTCATGAGATATACACCAGCAGAGAAACTTTAACCAAAACTTTGACATTTTAACTGAACTAACGAACCAACGAACTAACGAACATACGAACGGACGAACGGAAAAGCGAAAACTATATACCCGTCGGCATAAATGCCGGGGGTATAATAAGAATATTATACCAAGAACTAATATTGAGATATTTCTTTAGTTTCTCCCATCAAGCATTATAATGAACTACCATTCTACCAATGCTGCAGAGTGCAGATCAAGTATAGAACTTTTTATTAGATAAGCAATTAAGCATGATTCATAATTCTACCAAAGTTCCTACATATGATTTACGGCCCCTTTCACTCGAGTTTGCCGTTTGAGCATTTGCATTACACAAGAAAACCATGTGTTCTGAAGATCTGAGTTTCTTTTCATGTTATCCACAAAGACATCTGGATTGATTGATCTGTTGATTTGAGTGACAGTTTCAAACTATTTACTAAATGACCTTTAAAATGGCAAACCCAAGTGAAATGTTTAACTATGTAGAATTTTGGCCATGAAGATAGCGATAGATAAAGTTCTGCAAAAATTTATAAAATTCTGCTATTGTCTCTATCCTATTTCAAATGTGTGTTCTTAATATGCATTGTATATATTGTGCAAAGAATTTTGAAATAAAAATGTGCTTTTAACCAAACAATTACAATGTTTTATCTGAAGAGGTGACATCATTACTTAAAGATAAATGCTGAATAGATTGTAAGAACACCTGGCATCTGGGACGCTGCTTCAATTCTAAAATATAATAGAAAGTTACCTGAATAACACACAAACTTGATTGACCTAAATGCCCAAACGGCAAACTCCAGTGAACAAGCTTGATTGACCTAAATGCTTTAATGGCAAATGCGAGTGAAAAGGGCTGTATAATAGCAAATCATAATGCAAAAAATCCAACTGAAACAAAGCTTACCGAGCTATAACGAGGAATTGGTCTATTTTTCTATCAGCTATACCAGCTTCAGGATCCCAGATCAATTCTTCTAACTCTTCAAGATTCCTACCATCACTCTCACCTACATTATAACCAGATAAATGAGCCACCGCGTGGGAAAACCAACAATCTGCATAGGCGAAAACAAAGGCGCAGATCAGCTTCGCAGTAACTGCGAAGCTGATCAGCGCCTTTGTTTTTGCTACACGGATGGTACTATTTCTCCTCTACTTAAATCCAAAATTTGGAACTTCCAGCCTGCTTCTGTGACTGTACAACCTGATTTGCGTCAGACCTGTTCGGAAACCACATTGTTGGTTTTCTCACGAGACGGCTCAAATGAACACATGAGACTGAAGTTGTCTTCAGTGTAACTTCAGTGTAACTGACATCAACCACAGAAGATATTGCTTATTTGTCTTATTTGAACCTTAACGCCCCGATCAAAACGTTTTCAGTCATGACACATGACCGGAACAAGCCAACACTTCCTGAAAAGTATTGAGTATCAGTATATAGGCAGTAAATCATCTTGCTCAAGAACACACCTCAGGTGCAGTAGAGGTTGAACCCAGAGCCTCTCAGACTTGAATCCAGTCCTACAGTAACACACTACCACACAGCCGTAGTGCTAACCCTAAAACCTTACCTACCACAGACGGTTAGTGGGCCAGTCTTGAAATTTCAAAATTAACGAAGAAGGGTTGTGTAGCCACTGGTTATAATTTATTTCAACATACTAAACTTCAAAATATTTCTGTAATTTTCAGCACAATTTAAACATCTGAGCCGCCTCATGGGAAAACCAACAATCTGCATATGCGAAAACAAAGACGCAGATCAGCTTCGCGGTAACCACGAAGCTGATCAGCGCCTTTGTTTTCGCTACTCGGATAGAACAATTCCTCTTCTACTTAAATCCGAAATTTCAAGCTTCTAGCTCTTTTCTGTGCTTGTACAGGTCGGTTTGTGTCGGACTTGTTCGGAAACCACATTGTTGGTTTTCCCACGAGGCGGCTCATCTATAGCCTTACCTTCTTGTAGCAATGGCTGTATCTCTGTCTGATATTTATTCCCCACCCGTATTTCCCCTTTATCAGCTAACAAAGTCTTCTGTTGGGGGTCGTACACCAAGGAGTAGAAAAATGTGTCCTGACAACAGAAAAGAGAACAATAGAACAGCACAAATTTTATTAAAAAAAAAACTTAAGCAAAATATTGCCAAATAACTGTGCCATTAGAGAGCGGGCACCTCTCGCTTTGATTTGTGAAGACTAATGTCAAAAGCCCCCTCCATCCTCTGGCATGACTCTTGAACTAGAGTGTCTTATGATATGAAGGACATAATAAATAAATAGCTTGTCTGTTGACAGTCTAATCAAGTAGGTTTCGAGGAGACCTACTTGTGGCCTTCTGGCTGTTAGGAATCCTTGTTAATAAAGCATTAATCAAGTTAAGACAATTACAGATCACTTTTTACTATGATTAACTTGCTCAATTTATTACGATCATTCATGCTTTTTTTTTTCCTGGGTGTTCCTCTATTAGTAGCTACAGACTTACTTCTTTATTTAAATATGATGTCAACAATTCTGTTTCATTCAGCAAAGTTACAACGCATTTCCCTCGTATATGTGTGGCGGGCATCGTCTCGACCTGCCGAGACAGAAATAACTCGCGATGTTTCAGCTGATGGCGCTGTTTCTCTGAGATATCATTTTCTTGTTCCTCCTTTTCTTCATCGTCGTCCAGGCTGCCATCTGTAGGAGGGAGAAATATAAGATCATAAATCAGTATCTTTATATTAGCCATTGATTCATCGTGAGTGCCTATTTGTAAGTTGTTTCCCATATAACCAGACAGAACTTAGAAGTTATCTCAATTAATTAACAAATTTCAATGCTGCAGGACTAACAAATAAGAAAAAATACTTTAAATCTATGGCTAGCCTCTAATAATATTTTTATTTTGTTTATTCAGTATGATTTCATTAGGTTCTTCTCTAAAGGAAAGTAGAAAATACATGAACAAAAACTCTTATATCCTAAATAAAGTTGCAAAAACACTCTGATCACAAATAAAAACCATAAACATGCTTTAGGAAGGCTCAATTGGCCTTCTTTACAACTGTAGTAAAAGTTATAGTAAGGTTTTATGAATGAAGTTTCTCTCCACCAATCAGCTATAGGGACTATTTTCTACAATCAGCTGTATTTGCTCTATTTTTAGCTAAACACATGGCTAATGTTTATAAACTACATTCAAAGAATGAGAATAATATCAAATCTATGATTTTCTATGTCTACATCCCTAAATTTTGATGAAAACTTAGCCCAATCTCACTCAACATATTGTCACTCTAAATCTTATTCATTCTTCTCTCTCTCTTTCCATACTTACTTTGATGTTTATCTGCAAGGAGAGTGAGGGAGCTGGAGATGTCGCGTCTTCTGTAGAAACACATGACTTTCGCTTCCACATTTCCATTCGGAGTCTGAAATAATTAAAGTTTTGCATAGTGGTGACAAACATCTCTTCTGCTAGGAAAAATCAATACATTCTACTTATCGGGTCATTTTGTACCCTGTGGAGGGCCCCAATACACAAAAGAACATGAGGGGAATTTCTTGATCAAAAAATGATTTCTAAAATAAATCTCGAAAATCATCATACTACCTTATTGAGTTCCTCAATCCGTCTGATCTGGTATGGAGAGGTTGATGCTGTCTCAAAATAGACATAGTCTGAAACAAAGTCATTAAAATTTGTCTTTGTGTGTGTACATGTCCTAAAATTTCAGGCCTCGTAAAAAATAATCCATCACACTTAAAATTGATTTTTAAGGCAAAAATAATTTTAAATCCATTTTTTCGAAACTGGTGGTGATAAATAAATATGTTGTGTAACTGACACTGGAAAAAGTCAAGCATTTCAGGTTTTATATGATTTTGGATATTTTGTATGGCAACTTTCAAGGGCCGCGTCACAACCTCAATTTTTGTGGCTTCAAACCGGGTCGCCGATTTTCTGGTAAAAAGTGGTTTCATCAACAGATTAAGACAATTTACAGATCGAAAATTATGTTAAAAAGTTATAGACCCCAAAAAATGCACGCATCATTATTAAAGAAAAGCAAAATCTGCATTTTAAGAAATGTATTCATACGCGATTTCATGAAACCAAGATTTGTCGGTACTCACGCTACACAAAAGTCAAACTTACCACCAACGCGATACATATTTGCCGCCATTTTCAAATAAATAAACTGTTTTAATCCAATCTAATCAATAACAATGCGAATTTGGTGTCTTTAATCCAATTAATTAAGTGTAAATCCATTAATGATCACCCCCACACGACAGATCATGGGGTCGCCATTTCTCTGGGCATTCTGTCTTCCTCCTCTTTTCACACGTGACGTCATCCGTCCTTCGGCAGAGTTCGGTTTTTGATTTCAATGCACACTTCGATGATGCCTGATCAAAAAGTATAGGTGTGGGGTATCTCCAGAAAGGATATTTAATTAGCTATCTGAAAATTAAATAAAAACGAACGTTGAATGTGCATGTTAAGAAATAAATCTCAAAATTCTGAAATAATTTTGTTATATGGTATTTTAATCCAATTAATGGACCAATTAACACAAAACAATAAATTAATTAATTGATTTCTTAAAAAACGATTAATTCGTCATAAATTTGATTCTGGCCAATCTTTCAGGTTGAATAAATACACTAGAAAAGAAAGAAAGAAAGAACTTGAAGAAAGAAAGAAAAACTGAGCTGGAAGCATATTATCACCATCATCCTTTATTTATTTATTTATTTATTATTATTATTATTATTATTATGATTATATTATTATTATTATTATTATTATTCATGCGCGGATCCAGAAATTTTCATGAGAGGGGGTCCAACGAAAACGGTAATTTTTGGTCACAGACGAGGGGGGTCCCCCCCCCCCCCCCAAAAAAAAAAAAAAAAAAAAAAAAATCCGAAATTACATTTTTTAGGTAAAATTCCAGGGGGGTCCGGACCCCCGGTCCGATTGTTGTTGGAAAATGTACGCTCATAAGTTAAATACGGGAAAGGAAGAAGACAAATGAGTAAAGAAGAATAACGAAAAAAAAAAAAAAAAAAAAAAAAAAAATGCCAGTGAAGGCTTTAAGCTAAATTTCAAATCAACCGTCCATGCCCCCCCCCCCCCCCCCCACACACACCACCTGTCCGGACCACCACCGAAAACCCACAAAAATGAAATTAAAACTGAATTCCCTGCTATAATTGTTAGAATGGAACCCTAAAAAGGAATACTGGTGATGCCGATACTAAGAGCAATTAGCTGTGATGTGACGGAAGACTAATGTTGAAGGGCCGTATTTTAACGAAAATTGAGGCCAACTAAACTTGACCGTTCCGTGGTCCGGGCTAAGGCATTTTAAAATGCCAGGCTGCAAAATCTTTTGACCAATTCGATAAAACCGAAAAAAATGCAAAAGTAGTGCCAATTAATCAAGGAAAGATAACATGGTTGAACAAATCCCAACATGAGCCTCACCTCGCTTAATTCTTTGTTGCACAAATATTTTTCCCATATTCGCCCCAAAGTGACTTCTACAATTTGCCCCCGTTGTAACCTCAGATTACAAACCATAAATATCCTAGCTGTCCGGACACTTGCCATGAACGCCGCACTGACAAAATCAATAATCACTAGCAGTAATACTCAGCAAAATTACTAACGCACATCAATGTCGATGACCCAAGTTCGATCAATAACACATTCTGACCATCATCTTTACAGTTTTCTGAGACATTTATGATTCATATTTACGGTAATTTTTCACCTGTAAAATTGCTCGATTGTTAAGTATTGTGCATTTTCTGAAGATCTTATGATTAAGTCATGTATATATGTATCATAAATGAGGAACTAAAAACGCAGCATATCAAAGAAGTATATTTTTTCCAAATCGAAAATTCAGTTGTGTATATTTTCCACATTTCATAAATGTTTCACAAATTGACTGTCTAAGAAAATCAAATGGTTTGCCATTTCATTCAAACATCAGTTTGAGATGCATGAAACTTAAGTATGTAAGGTAAAGTAATGACCAAGAACTAGCACAATCATATACTAACACCCATCATTGAAATAAAAACGGGAAATAACTTAAATCTTATATTAATAACCAACATAAAACAAGAACAATGACCAAACCGAACGAGCATTGAGCGGAACAAGCCTTAGTTTGTTTGAACTTAGGCTGGTCTTTCACGTTCAATCAACAACGACTGTCATGTCATGACATCGTGTCCATTTTCTGGGACTTCTAGCCAACGTTAAGATGTCATTGACATCCAGAATCTGCTTCAAAATGTAGACCTAAACCTTACACTCATTATCTTTCTTTTGCAATGTTCTGCCACATCGAAAATCTGCGAAAGGCATTATGAACCGAGTTCGCCGATGTATTTCGATTTGGTAGTTTATGTTTTAGGACTCACAATCCTTCCGCAGCCTTAATTTTTAAGTTGCACTTCTTGTACATTCTGACTAATTTTGATCATACGTTGCAAATGCACATTGCTCATAAATTAAGACATAAATTTGTTAAGCAAATATCAGCTAAAGTAACATTTTGTTGAAAAAATGTGAGAATCCTTTGCACTGCAAAGGATTCTCACATTTTTTCAACAAAAAATAACAGTGTATTTGTAATATTAATGTTTGAAATTTTAACGAAACGTTAACTAACGACGTCGTTAGTTTTGAACAACTGGGCCCAGATCTTTGCCTTCTTGTTAGGCGCTGTTGAACACAACAAGAATGCCCCATAATCGGTGCAGACCGTATATATGAGATACTTCAATCGTGACATCGGTTTCCTAACACGGTTGTAAATTCGAACCTTGCTTTTTCAAAACAATTTAGTGAGCTATGTGATACAACTGACAACGGTTGCATTATATGTATATCGACACACAAAATGAAAAATTAGCGGTAGTCTGAAATGACGGCAAACGAATTTTGCATATCTCAACTCCCGTTACGCAAGTCTAACACAACGTCTAGAAACTTACGTTACGTACCATTTAACGTTCGAGACACTTAGACGTTAGATACAAACTCAGTGTAGCCGAGTTACAGCGTGAGCACAAACACTTTATTATATATCACTGAAGAATTTTATGATCCTGGATACATGTATTCACCATATTCCCCAGCATCACCTTATGACCGGATATACACAACGCCAGACGTAAGTTTGCCATCCGTCAAAGAAATTTTACAACGAATACGCCTTGAAAATGTTTTACGCCGTTCAGGACTTTTGCCGTGCTGTAAGACATTTTGGCACCCAACTGATATCACTCAAGGGGTATATGTGCCGCATCAGACCAACGTAGAGCCGTTTGGGGTATCGGAGAGACAATGTTGTGGACCGAAAAGTACTAAAAGCGTCAAAGGAAAGGGAAACAAAATAGCGAACCGAGACCAACAAAATGACAGTGTTAGATACACTGACAGGCAAAACAAACCCCCAAAGTTGCCGCATATTAAACAGAAGCAACAAATACCGAAAGAGTCTGAATGTAGACGTCATTCTTGCTGGACATCACGGCATGAAGTGAAGCAGCCATATTCTGTCGTCACAGCTCAGGACAATTCTGCCGTAAAAACGGCGTATGACGTTAGCCAAGAGTACTACCGACCGTTTTATCCACCAAAACCTGCTAAATTACCGAATTTACAGAAGGAAAACAATTATGTTGATAAAACAAAGACAAAACTGCTGTCTAAAGACCGTGTAAAAGACAAACCTATCATGCGAGTGGAACTTGAAAGGGAGACGAAAAAGGGACCAGAAAAATGGAAATATCCAGAAAACGCGAACAAAAGAAGAAAACGACAGATAAGACGAGAGCAAGAGTTCAGAGAATGGAGCGAATCGCACGAAAACTATTATGGGAAGCCCCTCGATTTTGACCTGTATGACGCATCTTTGTTTGATTCACAAGAAAAGTTCCATGATTCGAACGTCACATGGAAACGTACACAGGACATCTATCGTGGAGATGTGGGGTTGGCGTATGTTGATTTAGGACAGAGCACTTTTCAGAGGCATCTATTGTTACCGAAAATTGAAAGCAAAACGAAAGGAAAGAAAATGAAAAAGACAAAAATTGTGAAGAAGTAAAATATGTTGTAGACACAGCATTGTATTTTTTTTTCCGAGTGGCAGGGCCCTGGAGCCTCTTCTTTAAAGATATATACATGTAATATGCAAAAATCTCAACAGATAGTATACGGGATTATCGAAATCGCTAAACGCAACGGTATACATTTTCGAATCAAAATGAACTGTACCATGCGTAAATCGTTTTGACGGATGACAAAATCTATTCTGAAACGCGCTGTAAATTCTGTCTGTTCTCCAGCCATTTTTTGGAGAAACCGGCAAGTGTAGCCCTGAAATGTCCATTCATGAGGCATCTAAAGGTTTCCGATCTCCCTGTCATTCGAGGCACATCATATTTCATTTTGTTCAAATGCATGTAACACCGTTAAACAATAAATCGGCATACTTATTGTTTTATATTATTGGTATGTTAGCTCGGATCCGCAGAATCGTGCCCATGCAGTCTTGCTGTCGGTCCTTTTTCAGTTTGGCTCCTTTCGCAAAGACTGCTCAGTACTGAGACGTGCATTTTGTGCTGCTGATTCAACAGGCAAAAAGACTTACAAGCCCACCACTGCAAACTGATCGTAACACATTATAAGCGAAAGTCAATCGACGCAGACTTGTGTGCAGTTTAATTGCGAAAAAAAAAGAGTTCTTGATTTTTATGCCAATGTCAGCAGTTCCGGTAACAAACAAGACTTAATTTTCGAAATTAAGCGCAAGCGTGAGTCGAGTGACTTTAGCTATCATGTGACAAGGCCTAAAACATCAATCGTTGACACAATATATAAAACAAATGTCTTGCTATTTTTTTGACCGATCCTAAATGTTTTCGTATTTTAAACTCCACAACATGCTTCGTGGTTCTTGATTCAAAATCCTAAACCTGAAATGGGAATCAAATATTGTTTACTTGAAATACAGACGTACGATAATCGCCACAGTTGGCATTCGAAATCCTACATTTAACATTCACACCGTATTAGCGGCAATCGCGAACAACGAATTTGGTATACAAAAAAAAAAATCCAGCCGATTGCCAAAAAGGCGTTTTGGATTGCCAATATGACGATCGTCGAGCGTATTTATTGAACATTCTCGATTGCCAGTATCATCATTATGCGTTTTTTTTTAAATCTATTTTACGTCTTTTTTGGCTGTCGGGAAACATGGGGAACGCAAATTGAGCCGCATCGTGAGAAAACCGGATTTTTGCCTAGGCGAAAACAAAGGCGCAGATCAGCTTCGCGGTAACCGCGAAGCTGATCAGCGCCTTTGTTTTCGCTACTCGGATTGTACAATTCCTCTTCTACTTAAATCCGAAATTTCAAGCTTCTAGCTCTTTTCTGAGCTTGTACAGGCCGGTTTGTGTCGGACCCGGTCGGAAACCCCGAAGACCGGTTTTCTCGCGTTGCGGCTCAATTTGTATAAAATCACACGTTCCGCATTGTAGCTAATTACAGTGTGACATTCGAAGTTAACTTACCTCCTGAAATCGTGTAAGGATTGGGTCCAAATTTCGATTACTTTCGACATAAGAAATCACATTTGAACATTTCATGTCCTAGCTAACTAAAATGCGGGATTTAAGGACTCGTCACACATAAGGACCATGCGCGAATCCAGAAATTTTCATGAGAGGGGGTCCAACGAAAATGGTAATTTTTTGTCACAGACGAGGGGGGTCCAACCCCCCAAAAATCCCGAAATTACCTTTTTTTTAGGTAAAATTTTCAAATTCCAGGGGGGGGGGGGGGGGGGGGGGGTCCGGACCCCCGCCCCCCCCCTCTGGATCCGCGCATGAGGACGTAGACGCGTTTTGACTGTGAAACATAAATTTTTGTTTATTACTTTACATTACAGTCAACAGCTATGGTCATGTCTGGACGTACATGTTGAAAGAGACTCGAAGCAATAAACCAACCAAACAAAAATCCATTTTCGCAATACAACGCAAGTCTACGTCGAGGGATTTTCGCATATGTGTGACGAGGCCTAACACTTTTTAGCTCACCTGAGCCGAAGGCTCACAAGGTGAGCTTATAGGATGGCCATGATCCGGCGTCCGTCCGTCCGTCGTCCGTCCGTCCGTCGGCGTCGTCCACAATTTCAAAGATCTTCTTCTCTAAAACCGCTTGGCCGATCTAGTTGAAATTTTATGTGGAGCCTCCTTGGTTAGTGGCATTTCAAGTTTGATCCCAAAATCCAGGTCACATGACCAAGATGGCCGCCACGCCCATATATGGTAAAAACCCTTCAAAAATCTTCTTCTCCAGAACCGGTGGGCCGATTTCCACGAAACTTGGTATGTAGCGTCGGAGACTTCAGCCCATCATAGTTTGATAAAATGATGACCCTTGGATGACCTTGACCTATTTTACGGCAAGGTCAAATTTGGAAACATAGGCTTTTACATGGGAAAAAGTGAAAACTATGGATTTTTTGAAAACTATTGCAGCCTGAGGCCTGAAAAGTGGTAGATGCAAAAAACTAATGGAGTAGATGAAGGTATGTGATTAATTTAGGTCAAGGTCGTCTCTTGACCTTGGCCAGTCTGTCGTCCATTCATACTTTTCAAAGATCTTCTTCTCTGAAACTGCTGGGCCAATCAAAGTGAAATTTTATGTGGAGCATCCATGGGTAGGGGAGATGAAAGTTTGATCGCAAAATCCAGGTCACATGACCAAGATGGCCGCCACGCCCATATATGGTAAAAACCACTCAAAAATCTTCTTCTCCAGAACCGGCAGGCCGATTTTCATGAAGCTTGGTATGTAGCATTTGGGACTTTAGCCCATAATAATTTGATAAAATGATGACCCTGGGATGACCTTGACCTAATTTACGGCAAGGTCAATTTTGGAAACATAGGCTTTTACATGGGAAAAAGTGAAAACTATGGATTTTTTGAAAACTATTGCAGCCTGATGCCTGAAAAGGGGTAGATGCAAACAACTAATGGAGTAGATGAAGGTATGTGGTTAATATAGGTCAAGGTCATCTCTTGACCTTGGCCAGTCTGTCGTCCATACACACTTTTCAAAGATCTTCTTCTCTGAAACTGCTGGGCCAATCAAAGTGAAATTTTACGTGGAGCATCCATGGGTAGGGGAGACGAAAGTTTGATCGTGAAATCCAGGTCACATGACAAAGATGGCTGCCACGCCCATGTATGGTAAAAACCACTCAAAAATCTTCTCCTCCAGAACCGGCAGGCCGATTTTCATGGAACTTGGTATGTAGTATTTGGGACTCCAGCCCATCATAGTTTGATAAAATGATGACCCTAGGATGACCTTGACATATTTTACGGCAAGGTCAATTTTGGAAACATAGGCTTTTACATGGGAAAAAGTGAAAACTATGGATTTTTTGAAAACTGTTGCAGCCTGATGCTTGAAAAGTGGTAGATGCAAAAAACTAATGGAGTAGATGAAGGTATGTGATTAATTTTGGTCAAGGTCATCTCATGACCTTGGCCAGTCTGTTGTCCATACACACTTTTCAAAGATCTTCTTCTCTGAAACTGCTGGGCCAATCAAAGTGAAATTTTATGTGGAGCATCCATGGGTAGGGGAGACGAAAGTTTGATCGCGAAATCCAGGTCACATTACCAAGATGGCTGCCACGCCCATATATGGTAAAACCACTCAAAAATTTTCTTCTCTAGAACCGGCAGGCCAATTTTCGCGAAACTTGGTATGTAGCATTTGGGACTCCAGCCCATCATAGTTTGATCAAATGATGACCATAGGATGACCTTGACGTATTTTACGGCAAGGTCAATTTTGGAAACATAGGCTTTTACATGGGAAAAGGCGAAAACAATGGATAATTTGGAAACTGTTGCAGTCTGAGACCTGGAAGTTGCTAGATGCAGACAACCAATGGAGTCAATGAAGGTAAGTAATTAATGAAGGCCAAGGTCATTTCTTGACCTTGATCCAAAGTCATTTAAATATCAAAATTAAAATTATGGTTTTCTCATAAATCACTGGGTGTGGAAACTATTGCAGCCTGTGACCTGAAACTTTGCAGATGCAGACAACTTATGAATTCAATAAAGGTGTGTGAGTATTCAAGGTCAAGGTCATTTCATGATGACTTAATACTCCAGGATCAGGCTTCAGGTGAGCGTTTTCAGGACCAATGGTCCTCTGGTTTTTACATTAAAATTCTTATTTTCACATTCGATTCTGGGTCAAATTCTGTAATGCTATTTTGGCGCTTAGATGTTGGTCAGTTATCGTGTTCTACCATTCGAAATACTTTGTTTGTTTGTTTGAATTGACGTTCTACGCCCCAGCCAACAGCTAAGGTCATGTCGAAACGTTGTCTCTTTTACCCCAAAGAGGATGTCATGACATCCAACAAGTACTAGAAATATAATCATCAAACTAAGCCACAAAAGGCTTATAAGTATGAATAGTTTGACTTGAATCACTTTTCTTGGACAGACTCAGACCTGAGCGGTTAACCAAGTAATCAGAAGATCAGTCAGTAGTGTATTAATATAAGCTTTGCCTGGAGGCACAAGCAGCCCATCTATTTCTTTAGGCACCAATGGGCAGGGGTCCATAAAACCTGATATTCCTATTGAAATGCGATTCAAAATGTGACGAGCACATTGTCGAATCTCTTATCAAGTATCAAAGTAGCATTTCGAATGTTAAAATACGACACTCGAATGCAGTAAGTCTACTTAGCAGAAACTTGCTATTCGGCTTCGTTTAAAAATGTCAAAATAGAATTTCGAATGCCAAACTACGATTTTCGCCTTCATTTCCAGCGTAGAACTATTAATATTCGGTCCCAATGTGGTAGCCACGCATTTACTAAGACGAAAATGGTGGTCTTTCTAAATTCTATGCTATTAGGGATGTGCTGTACCCAATGTAGGTAAAACTTTTAGCCCATGCTAAATGATTGCATGTTTAAATTCTTGGACTTTCGAACATTAGGATAGTAGTGTATAGGAATGCAAGAATAACACTTTTTTTTTGCAAGTATATAATGTTGGAATAATGTTCACAAGTAGAATGTAATAATATAAGCCTCAAAGGCCTCGTCACACATATGAGAAAATCTCTCGACGTAGACTTAGAGTTTAACTTAGTAGCGAAAAATAGTTTTTGTTTGAAGTTTATTGCTTTAGCCATGGTCATATCAGGACGTTACTTTTGAAACTGGATGCAAAGCAACAAATCAAACAAATAGATGTGTGACGAGGCCTTAAATGTTGCTGAAATCTCACATAAATACAGATCATTATACAAAACAATGTACTAGGCACTACACGGCCACATATCATACGAGCTCCGTTTGACTTGTTCTAACATAAGAAACCATAGCCCAGGGATAAATAGACATCGTTTATACATGCTCGTACTTTAATTTCGTTTTCTCCTCCGCTATCTTGCACTGCCCACGTAGTTGGTGTCTGGTTGAAAAATAGGTCATTGTGACCTCATTTTCATAGGTCAGGGATTTGCCAGATTTTTTTTGTGCATGAATATGATTTTGTGTAAGCATTCAATATTGTTCGTCCTCATTTATTGAAGGGAAGTGATTTTTGCCTCATATTTTGTCCAATAAACTATACATTACTTATTAAATTAAACCCGGTTTGCCTTATGTCTGAGAGAACGTGGGACATGTGAGAGATGGGGGATGGGGACATTATTAACAAAGCAGCTGTAAATTTCTTGTACATTTTCGCATACTGCCCCATACCATGATGAGTAAATGGGTACAGTGTGGGGCCCACGTTTAGTTGATCAGTGGGCGCGGGTGAGAACATTTTCGTGACATTAATAGCAGGACTCGCTGTTAAATTTGTCGTTTTAGAGACTTTTTTTTTCGGGCCCACACACAGAAAATGGTTCTGTGAACAATCAGTTTAATATAAGAATTTTTCTTCATTCTTTTTTGTCGTTTTTTCTTTTTTCTTTCTTTCATTTATTTCAGTTAATAGGGTCGCGATTTATGAAGATGATATTGTTAGTTTAACAAAGAAACTATCTCATTATTACACACAATTACAGTTACCGTAAACTCCAAAGAAATGACCCTTGTGGAAACAGTTTCTGTGACTAGCCTGTGCACAAGCAAAACCTAACATAGTCAGTGTCTATTATGTGTAGATATGACATTGATAACGACCGATGGATGACTCACATGAGGGTGTCACGTTATTTTAGATTTTACGGTACTGGTATTCTAGACCGACACCGGACTACTTTGAAATATTGAGAGCCACCTCATTGGGAAAGCAGGAAAACGACATATGCATGCTCAGCGAAGACCCAGCTCGACATGGACATTGAATAAGGCTGATCAGTCACCCTTTTTCGCTTCACGGAAGACAGTCTTTGATAGAACGCGTCCAAAAACCGAGCGCGAAGCACAGTTAGGCAGCGCAGTCTGATCCGATCAGGTTTGAGGCTTCATGGGGCGTACGCACCATTTTGTTTATTTTATCACACGCACATTTACTGTGTGGTTTCTAGGGAATACCCCTCGATGCACCTCAAGTTAGTAGGGTTCGAGCCCCGACATGAAAAAAGCCAATTCGAAAAAGGAAGACACAGATCAACCAACGTAACTACACAGACAGGTCAGGGTTTCGGTCATTAGCTGCCATACTTTACTTAATAGATTCCATGGTCAGTTTTTATTGGCTGTGGCTTATCGGTCTAGTTCAACTGACTGATTTTGTCTTACCTGGTCTGAAAACTCGACGATAGACTTTCACACGACGCAGCTAAAATTAGACCTTTAGACATGTTCTGTCTAAGCCACATAGTAACTAAACATATATGTACATGAAAGTGACTTTTTAGGCACCCACCCCTTAAACGGATCATGAAAAGAAGAAATATGGTTATCCATTGAGAAAAACGAAAGTTAAGGTTATGAAAATGGTATAAATTTTAAACAAAACCGATCAATTAGTTGAAAATCAATCAATTCATTTTTATGCAATGATCATATATATGAGATGATAGGTACAACATACGTCATGCATAAAAGATGAGAATGCACTTTTATAATACAAGAAGATGAAAATCGAGATTTGTATGAACGGAATTAGCAAAAATGGCGTTATACAAATATTGGTAAATTGTCATTTGAGGTTATCGATTTAAAGAGATGTCTGCAAAAGTAGCATGTGACTGAGGCTTGTGATCTATGGTATTAACCCATATTTGACGAATGGACTTGCCCATCGTTATCATTTTGGTCAGTCCACTTTCATTTTTAGGGGTGCTAGAGTGATTTTTATTTTTTATCGTATTTTTCGATGCAATTTCTCTGTGCAAACAGAATAGCCCCAGATGGGACGCCGCAGAACGCGGCGTCCCATCTGGGGCTATACTGTTTGCCTATGTCCCACAAAAGGGACGCCAGGCTTAAATGAGTTAATGCTTGAAAGTTGGAACCAACAGTCAGCAAAAGAAACAAGTTCGAGCCTTAAAGACTGATTCTGTCGATGTACAAATAGCGTTTATCAAAAGTTTGTTATTGGCAATGGATGCTCCCAAACCTCGTGAACCGAGCGCGAATGCGTCGGGAGCTAGCGACGACGTCGAGGTTTGAACCTGATTCAGTTGAAAAACAGCTTACACAACGCCGACTAGTCACCGGCAACATTTACTCATTAACGTGGCCCACGAAAATGTTGACTTAAATTTGGTTTCTCGGTTTTCGGCAAATCTTAATTTTGCATAAGGCTATCCATGGGCTTTGGCAGAGCAGCCGCGGATCTAAATTTCTTGTAGTCAGTAATAATCTAAAATAATGCAAAAGAAGGGGACATTCTGTATCCGTTTGTATTGCAATTTTTGGTCTTACAAGTACGATACTAAGTCTATGAAAATATTGCGGAGGTCCTAATATATTTCGAGGAGTATACTTGGCGATTGCTATCAGCTGTCACTGGTCACGTCTATCGTGAACTTTTTTTGAGCTACGGTTATTTTTACGAATCGTTTATTGTTGGCCCGGTTTTGCCGACCATCTTGTCCCCTCACTTTTTTTTCCACAATTTTTAAAGGCTTGACAATGGGGCATTTGCATAAAACGCACAAGTAAATTGTTATAATCAGAGACATCTTGTGTGCTTATTAAAGGTTCGAATCTTCAAATATCCGACTTTTAGCTTATGTCCCTATTTTATTTATAAGTTGTTGAACGACGACATTCAGTCTCTTTAGTATACAAGTTGGTGAAATACGCAGCGGTTTAAAAGAAGGACTTGATACTACTACCGGTGTTCATGTTTAACAAAGGTATCGATGCAAGCATATGCTAATCATACACTTAAGTCCAATTCGCATGCGCCAAAAATACACGTGTGTAAATATACTCCGTTGTGCAAATTTTACTCGGGGTAAGCAAATGGCGCATGCCAACGCAAATACACACCGGAGTATATTTACATATGGGTAAATTTACTCCTGGGTCTGACCAGATGCAAATTTTATTTTTAAAAATACACACGTGTAAATTTACTATTTTGTCCCATGCGAACGCAAAGTAAAATTTACCCATGAGTATTTTTATTTCAAGTCAATATTCTGCTTTTAGATAATGAATTCACATTTTTTGTTCTTAATTGATTATATGACAGTTGCTGAAGCTGTGGATATTGTTGCTAAATAAGAGTTTATTGCCATTCAACACATTTTAGATCATATGGAGTGCAAACAGCCACACTATTTCTTCATCATTCTTGGTGAGGTTTCTTTGGGCATTTTAACAGTAATTCCTTGTGAAAGGATGACAATAGGGAACTGTATAACTGCTAAGGTTATGCCTGACAATTACATGATTCTCCTCTGCTGCCAAAGTCCGAAGCAGCCTCTTCTTCTTATGCAAATACAGAAAACTTAAAATGAACAGGTTTTAATCCAGAAACGATTTATTTACATACAAAAATACGCCTGGTGATAAAACCCATGCGAACGCAATTTAAATTTACTCACATGTTGATTTGCACACCGGTGTATATTTACACAACGGAGTATATTTACATGCGTGTATTTTTTTGCGCAAGCGAATTGGACTTTAATCACCACTATGAACACGGCCTTGTTTTAGATTATACATGTATATGGTGCATTCATATTCTGGACCGAACGCCTATTCTGAAAATGCCTATTCTGAAGTGGCAATTTGGACATTTTGAAACTCAGTGGGCTTGGAAATCACGGCCAAGCACCCTCCCAGTAACCAACAAAACTGACTAAATCACGGCCAAGCACCCTCCCAGTAACCAACAAAACTGACTAAACGAGAAGGGAATTGATGTGTTTGTTTTTTTCTTGTAGAAAAGACTACCATTGATTTGTTTCGATTTTAATCGTAGATGTTTCTTGTAAATAACCACACTGCTCTTGGACAAGGTTTGCGGATGCAAGAGTTTTGCGGATGCAAGAGTACACGTACATGTACATTCTTTCTTCAAAAAGTCTAGAAATGAGAATTGCCGGCTTTGTGTTTCTTCGGGTGATTCTTGTAAACGAACCTTAAATATAAAATCGTCAAAATTCATTCAATTTCAGTATAATGGGATCCCACTGACAGGTCATATGCCACGGGACCTAGGCTTTAAGTTCAATCGAAAGAGTGGACCCATTCGAACCTACAAACCATGGTTTCTAACCACCATTTCAAGGTCTTTGGATGCGTTTGGCAATGGAAACAGTTCAAAATCTGAAGTTTAAGAGGGGTTGGGGTGTCTCTTTGTCAAAACTTCATCGATGATCTTTATTTACCAAGTCGGTTTTGACGGATTTATATCAGCATAAAAATCATTATTTGAGCCGCCTCGTGGGAAAACCAACAATGTGGTTTCCGAACAGGTCCGACACAAACCGGCCTGTACAAGCACAGAAAAGAGCTAAAAGCTCGAAATTTCGGATTTAAGTAGAAGAGGAATTGTACTATCCGAGTAGCGAAAACAAAGGCGCTGATCAGCTTCGCGGTTACCGCGAAGCTGATCTGCGTCTTTGTTTTCGCCTATGCAGATTGTTGGTTTTTCCATGAGGCGGCTCATTTGAAGTTTGAGGTACAAATAGGGGAACTGTAGAAGGCCCGTCAGTGCCTCTTGCACACAGTGTCGTTTTTAAACTATGTGCGTGTTCGGGCCTGTCCAAAGGGGTCTTAGTATAGTATCTTATGTTAAGTTTCTTTGGTCAATCCCCCATGCCTCGGTCGCACTATCAATTTCAGCATCACGCAGTTTTGATGTAAGGACAGAATAGATACGAGAGACGTATGTAGACAGCATAAAGCGAGCCGTTTTTTGCGAAAGCTGGTTGTAGGTTTTGTTTGTTCGGTCTCGCACATTAGCCAATGCATGAATATGCCTACTGTTTTCAGAGTTCAGCTTAGACCCAAACCAGACTGGTGACAATGGTTTTGGAATTGCCGGATTTCTTTCATATTAGCAGGAACGATAAAAGGGACTGATTGGATTCCTTATGCACAGGCTGGTGTGCATGTTCACCGCTCGAGCTTATCATGAATTGGCTGGGCAATCTATAGTACTATCACTTATAATAGTACCTGAACAAATTGCACCTAAACAGCGCAGACACGGACAATGGGCCCTGTAAGCATATCAGGGTCGGCATCTTGTGGGATATATCATAAACTGGGCTATGCAGAGTGGGTATCGGCATTTTAGCTCTGTGCGAAATGGGCATGTGTGTCATACTGAATACCCGCACTGTTGTTATGTGAGGTTTTCAATTCAATAAGCATGGTTTTGTTGTTTGCCTGGCGAAAATAAACAAATTATAACGTTTCCAACATTGCAAAATTTTGAGATCAGTCACTAAAGTGCACATGCTGGTCGCAAAATCGGCGCTAATAACGTTATTGGATCTCTCAGGCAACCAATACAGAGCCAATACGCGGTAAATTTAGTCCGTCGCCGGCTGTCGTTTTAGTAGAGATGCTTTGTCGTGCGTTTGCCAGTTTCTTGCCGTCAGGGTTCGGTCAAATACAGAAATATGTGCCAATTTTCACCGTCAGCCATCTTGGATTTTTGATGCAGAGATCATTAAAGCTAATTAAAGAAACAGAAACATGAAAATGTGTGGTGGAAAGATATGCCCCCGCTACATGCTACAACCCAAACCAGCACCTAACCCAGGTCCTCGGGAAAACCCAGACCTACTAAGCTACACAGTTTGTGCCTTATCAAAAAAAAAAAAAAAAAAAAAAAATCGAAGATTATGTACGAGTGATATCAATTACATAAATCTAAGGGCAATTTGCATTATTGACTGAATACCAGTACATTGTAAAAATGATACATATATGACCCATTTTAATACGACACAAAACAGGTTGTGCGTGTGGGCTTTTACCAAGGGTCTCTAATTTCCTCATAAACCTAATGCTCAACTCGGCTCAGTATGAGTGAGATAATGATGATGGACCGTAAACCAAAATGAAACTACCATATAACCACACGCAAAGCCAAAGACAGAGAACAAGTATGATATAGATGACCTTTTAACAGGAAAATCTGACTTTGCAGCCTAACAACATTTTAAAGTAGTTATGGTAAATTACATAAAAAATGGGTCACACCTAAAAAAATTCATACTGTGTTCATAAAAGTAGGTGAAAGTTCACATTTTAAAGAGCTAAGACATGCTAGTTCCCCTTTTGACTTACTTGAAAGTTCGAATCCGAACACGCTGATCCCGATGTGCCTTCTCCAGACCACTACTAATTATCAATCAATATGAAAAGACAAGATTTATTTTTGTTCAACACCAGGAATATATACTTGTAGTATACTGACAAATAAAAGATAGGCGACAACCATTGTTCGTAATATGCCTTTATAAATCGAGGAAAGTCATTGATCGTGATAGATTTTTTTTGTTTGTTTTACGTTCCACTCAGCAGCTAAGGTTAAGGTTATATGGAGATAGCTGTTATTCTGCAAAGATTTAACTAAACAGCAATTCCTCGCAGGTTTCAAGGCACAACAGTAATGCACCAGTCATTTGTACCCCCGGCTCCCCCGGGGCCGGGGAATGGCGGGGCTTTTAACTTTTCATTTTTTAAAGCCCGGGTAAAAGCCCGGCACCGCGGGGCAATATTTGTGGTAAAATCCCTGCTAAAAGCCCCGGCTCCCCAGAGGCTGACAATAATGTGGAACACAGCTGAGAGTTGTTCTGATGAAACTGAAACATGAGAGAAGGGCTTTAATCTGTGCATGGGAATGTTAAGGTGCATTTTCAAATTAAATGAATAGCATAAAAATAATTAAATGTTAAAAATACCATTAATATCTAATTTGAATTAATGTGACCGTGTATTGGCGGGAAATCATAACCCCGGCAAATCCCCGGCACTGCCGGGACGCATCATAGGTTAAAGCCTGGCACTTAAGCCCCGCTATGTCCCTGGCCCCGGGGGAGCCGGGGATACAAATGACTGGTGCATAACTATAGTTTAAAACCTTGTCCCTGATAATGGTTTTGCGCAGAAAATTTTTGTGTGGAGATGGGAAACTTTTCTTGTCAAAATCTTGGATCTTAGTTTGTTCCAATAGGACCTGCAAAACTTTTGAAAATCGGTCAGCAGATAGTTTTTATGGCAAAAATGAATTTTGAATAGGGATTTTGCATTGGCAAGGGAGATAATCAATGATCATGAAAATGCGTTCTATTTTTTTTTTTTTTTTTTTTTTTTTTTTTTTACTTGATCATGAAGATTTCATCTCATACATGTAAGTCATTTTAAAATGATTTTGAGCAATCATAGTAAAATACTGAAATTTTGAAATTTTTGTGGGAAAATATTTATCTCCCATCAGATATTTGTACAGAAAATCCCTATTCAAAAATGTATATTTCATCAGAACCTTTTTATTTGTCAACCGATTTTCAATTTTTGGCCGCACATTTTGCGACAAACTAAATGCTAGATTGTGCCAAGAAAATACTTCATTTACATTTTAACACTTGTAAAATATCAGTGAAATACCATTATATCAGACAGTCCGAAACACACTTTATGCACCAGTCATTTGTATCCCCAGCCCCCCTAGGGCTTGGGATAGCAGGGACACAGTGGGGCTGAAGTACCAGGATTTAATCTGGCAGTGCCGGGGATGTGGCAGTGCCGGAGATGTGCCAGGGTTTTAATTTCTCACCAATACAGTTATATTCTTTCAAATTAGATATTAGTTGGATTTTAACAATTTCATTATGAAAACTTGCCCATGCAATATATAGAGATTTTTTTCACCTGTAAAAACTGAAAATTTCATTGGATTTTTTAAAATATTTTTCTTATTTTTGCTCAAAACATAGATTGTGGGTACACGTTAGAACCGCCTTGCCGAGGCGGTTCTAACGAGTACCCACAATCTATGTTTTGGAGCAAAAATAAGAAAAATAGGTATACCCCTGCATACCCCAGTTTTTCTATATAAAAGTGGGGTTCAAGGGGGTATACATTACACAGACATGTTTTCCTGATGAATTACTTTAATGGTCCTCATTTAATTTGCAAATGAACCCATAAATTCAACTGTGACCCATATCCCATACATGTGTATTTCAATTTCATCAGAACAACTCCCAGCTGTTGTTCTACATTATTGTCACCCTCCAGGGAGCCGGGGCTTTTAGCAGGGATTTTACCACAAATCTGACCCCGCAGGACTGGGCTTTTACCGGGGCTTTAAAAATTTTAAAGTTAAAAGCCCCGCTATTCCCCCGGCTCTACGGGAGCCGGGGATACAAATGACTGGTGCATTAGTCTGTCAACTACCTGTTGTCTAACCACTTTTTGGGGAGCTTCAATCTTGTTTAGCATATTGTGTAAGCTAAATTGTGTCATTATTAATTGTGTAAGAAGTAACTGATGCTTTTTAAAACATTCTGAATACGATTTTTCAAAAATCTGAGATTTCCAGGCATTTGAACTAACTTATCATCTCCTATATTAAAGATGACCAACCTTGCAACCCAAGCTAAAATTCTCCTCTGACAAGACATGGTTCACAAAATTAAGGAATTTTAAATTCCCTGAAGTTTCCCTGACCAAAATTATCGCAATTCATCAGCATCTATCATCCAAGATGGTCATATAAGAGCATGATTAGTGATACAAGGAATAACACACACATTACAAAAACATGCCCATGCAATATACAGAGATTTTTTCAGAAGAAAAAATTGAAAATTTCATTGGAAAAAAATTGATATTTTTCTTATTTTTGCTCAAAACATAGATTGTGGGTACACGTTAGAACCATCTGCCGAAGTAAACAGCTCAAACTCAGAGCTTGTATGCCTGGACGGTTTGATTTCACATCTGTTGAGGCACAAGGAGGTCATGTATTTCTCACAATGGGGGGGGGGGGGGCGCAAGTAGTGTATTAATGCTTTCTGGTTAAGTGGCTGCCAAGGTATTGACATTACATGTACAAAACATTTTGTCAAATTTTGGTGTTCTAGATTTTAACTTCTTGCCAAAACATAGATCCAGGGCCCAATGCAACTGAATCTTAATCTACAGGGTACCCTTGGTCTAAGTATGAACGTTTTCTGGTCCCAAGGTTATTATATAAAATGTTTTTCATGCTCAATTCAGCCGAAACTAAAATTCATCCTGCTCATAAATGTTAAAATGTTGGCATTTTAACATTTATGAGCATGATAAATTACAGGCTTTGGTGATCTAAACCTGAAATTTCTATTTATTTGGGCTATTTTGTCATGTATATGAGCAGTTTAAATTAGACCTAGTTGCATGTTTTTTCCATGCTTGAATCAAGCACTGGCTTGTGAAAAATGCTATTTTGCCTACAAAAAAGCATAGGTCTAGGAAAACTTTCTTCTATTCTTTTGATCAGAAAAAATAAACCAGACTGCTCTGCTGAAGAGAGAATCTAATGGTACTGCTTCCTTTCTAAAAAGAGAAATAGGTCTAGCAGGTACATTTGTAATTGAGCCGCCACATGGAAAAATCAACAATCTGCATATGCGAAAACAAAGACGCAGATCAGCTTCGCGGTAACCGCGAAGCTGATCAGCGCCTTTGTTTTCGCTACACGGAAAGTACAATCCCTCTTCCTCTAAATTCTGAAATTTCAAGCTTCTAGCCATCTTCTGTGCTTGCACAGCTTGGTTTGTGTGGGGCCTCTTCAAAAACAATTATTGGTTTTCTCAGGAGGCGGCGCATTTGTAATTAATATAGTATAATTCAGGACTTATTGGTCAAAGGGAAATAATGAGAATACATGAAGGTATTCAATTTATTTTTGTATATGAAGGTCATTAACTCATATGAGCCTGCCATCCTATCTGTGGGAGACGGTCAAACAGAATAGCCCAAGATGTAATATGTTGCCGCAAAGCATGTCGTCTAATAAGGGGCTATTCTGTTTGCTTAGAGAAATTTTATAAATCACTCCTGATGCCCCTAAAAGTGAAAGTAGATTCACCCAAATGATAACAATGGGCAATTTCTTTCGTCACAGATGGGTAGAGACAAGAACTGTGTTTTTCATTTGTGAAAATAGATTTTTTGAGATAGGGTAATTTGGGGGAATATGGACCGTTGGGGAATATGGACCACCCTGATGTTTTCTTCAAATATTTTCATCAAAACTCCTGTTTGACAAAAAGTAATAACATTTTGTTATTCCCCTGGCTATCCGTCCTAAATTATCGAAATCATTTTTTACATTCATACCCAAGCTGGTGTTTTCGGACAGGTTAAATTAATGGACCCCATAAAACAACATGTGAAAATTGTGTACTTAAAATGCCTTAGTTTACACTTAAGAACCAATAAAAAGATAAAGGACATTTTATATAGTACCAAGTTTCACGCTTAAAATTAACCTAATGCATCATTTAAGATGATGCAAATGGTCATTTGCTTGAGCTATTATTCAGTGTTGGGAAAATTTCTCTATTGACATAATCGTCGTGTCTGGGGTAATATGGACCACCAATTTCCCAATGTAAATTTTCCATTTGGGTAATATGGACCACCTAATAATTTTGTCTCAAAATCTTTCTTCAAGTGATACACTGAACATTTGATACCACATGTCTTTAGAATTTTAACTTTTGCACTTGCGTGATATGTTTTAAGCTATTTTTTAAATAAATTATTTTACAAGTGAAGTTTATCAGCAAAATTTACATATTTTGAAATCTGTGACATTTTTGTCCGTTTTGTAAGTTTTTCAAGGTGTTGTTTCGTGAACATCTAAGTTTATTTTATGCTAAATAGACTTTTAAATAGAAGTTTACATTTTGTTTTCCTAATTCACTTATATGTTGACATCATCAGCATTTTTAAGTTGTGGTCCATATTACCCCAGTTGAGTGGTCCATATAACCCCAAACATGTGGGGTAATATGGACCACCCAGTGGGTGTGTTTCTCGTAATACGCAACAAAAACTAGCTTACGGAATGAAGTAATTTTTTATATTAAAACAGATGCCCGCCTCAAAATAGACACAGTATAAAATAATAATGTTTTAGACTGTTGTCAGGCCCCCTAGCAGATTCCAAGAAAAATAAAGGTTTTTTATAAAGGCTATTTTTGCCAAAATAAAGGCTCTTTAAGACAGATTTTTGAGAAAATAAAGAGCACAGTGTGGTCTGCTAACAACACAGTGAAATAGTTTTCAGAGATCAGCAACACCTATTTACCATTTCAACTCTTTGTGAAATAACCCAGAAGAGTCCCAGGCTGCCCAGTGCATTTTGGTACAAAATATATATTTTGGGCTTAAAAAAATAGGAAATCTATGTCAAAAATATAGGAGAAAAATAGGATTTTTTTTTACCTAAAACTGACTTTTTTAATAACATGGAGAACCAAAATTATGAACAAACAGCAGCAAGAAAGCAAATTTGACTGGTTTAATTTAAGTATCGGTGTGTGTTCCATTATTTTAACATCTACCAAAGTTGTATACCTGGGCTTTGAAAAAAAGGACACATCAATATACTTGATTGTACATCCGGTCTACGAGGGTGATCCAAGAAGTAATGCGAACTAGTGTGTAATTTCTTTCACCATTGCCGTTTTTCAAGATAGTTTACATCAGAATTATGATGCATTATCGAATTTTCCAGATCCGATTACTATTTTGTCTTAATCACATATCAACCCTTGTTGCCTAGCAACAAGAGAATGCAAGGTAAATGACCTTGGCCACGGTTAAAATTGATTTTATTTATGTACTGCAGTGTCATATGCAAAGCACAATTACGTCAATAAGCATTTTATTCCAAAATACAATAATCCCTTGAATAGATTTACAGTACATACCTTTATTAGTTTTACACAGTGCAAATTATTGAGGTTTGGCTATCTGTACCCCCTAGAATTTGAGTCAATTTTGATCTCTCAAAATCTCCACATTTTCATCAACGCCTATTCTACTTAACCAAAAAGGTTAAATTCCACACAATATTTATTTTTTGAATAAAAATTCTTTGTTGTGATAGGCTGTGGGCATAAATATCGATATATACAATCTTATCAGAGTCAAATATACCCACGAATTATAGGTATTTGTCGTACTTCGTCGAAATTGTGATATTTTTGTCAGATGCCGTTGCTAGGCAACATAGAATAGTCCCTGCTGATCTTTGCATTTCGCTGTCTCTATTATTTCCAAACATAAGGCATATATAACACAACTGATATGATTTATATGCATATAAATGTCAATTTATAAATTGTAGCACAAAATCTTTCCCTGTACCCCTAACAAAATTGACGTTTTCAGTCAATTTCGCGTCCATGTCGACTTCGGTTCGACAAATCAAATATTCCTTAAATCTCGTTTCGTCATCCGAACTTCATGATATTACACCTAATAACTGCACATATATACACGTGTACACATGCCAAATTATTTAATTGTATCTGTGTTGGTTACTAAAATACAGTTGTGTTCGCATTACTTCTTGGATCACCCACGTATGTCTCGTATATGTTGCCCCACTCCCCTATGATCATTTGCCATTAAGGGGTAAGAGAAAATAAAACAAATTTACAATAATAACTCTTCCCAATAACCAATTTAGCTGTTAAGAATTTTAAGGGAAATTAAAACATCTTTTTGATTACCATCAAATGACAGACAAAGTGTGCCCAGTGTCATTATAAATGTTTAAGATCAGTAAAAATGCAATACATATGTTGGGGTCTGGGTAATACATATACATGTACTACTCTATCATGTTGTTTTGAACAGATCATGTTTGTAAATTTATAAGTTAATAGGACATTTAGAATCAAACTCAATTCTTTCTAGTTTCAGCCTAGAGAAATGTGAAGTTGTAAAGCTAAATACATATGTAGGCAAACTTAATAAGTCCATTTTCTTCCTACTCATTCCTGGAGAGAACAAAGTTCTTCCTAAATTTCATCACCACTTTGAAACCTAAACAAAGTAACCTCCTCAAGTACTTTGTAATAAAAAATGATGCACTAACACAGACAATTTTTCTGTATAAAATGCAGCTTTAGTACTGTATAAGCAAATTCTTTGAAGAAACAAATGTTCACAGCCAAATTTTGAATTTGTCTTTTACATTGGAATGAAAGAAAAAAACTGTGTAGTGTCTGTAATATAAAATATTAAGTTTATATTAAGACATTCTTGCCAAATTTCTATTTAATTTTCATCTTTGTTAACAGAGTGGTTTCATGTATTGAACTTTCCAGCCAAACATATGTGAAGTAAAGCACACTTTGTTTTTTATAATAGCTTTCAGACAATCAGAAAATCAATTAACTATGACCATACAGAAAATACTAAGGAGACCCATGAATTGAACTTTCCAGCCAAACATATTTGAAGTAAAGCACAATTTATTTTGAAAGCTTTCAGACAAACAGAAAATCTATTAACTAGATTAATACAGAAAATACTAAGGAGACCCATAGTCTATCTGGATCTTCCTACACAATGCAGATAACAATTATACTTGCTAGAGCTATTATATACATGTATGTAGATATCCACTTGCATTGACATGTAGATCTCAATCATAAAACAAGTAACTGAACTGAAAATCAATGCACCCTATGAGCAGCATTTTCAAAAATATAGGAATTTGATGAAAAATATAGGAAATCTGGATCAAAATATAGGAAAATATAGGAAGCTCTGAAAATATAGGAAAAATAGGAGCACTGGGCAGCCTGGAGTCCCCCCTTGTAAAAGCATGAGTGAAGCATAATATCACAGAATAAAGGTTTGAGAGTAAAATTATAGGCTTTTTGGTGGATTTTGGAACAAAATAAAGGTTTTAAGGATACAGTATGCAATAATTGGTGAAATTTTGTTCATTTTACAAAATCACTCTCATCAAATAAATTATTTTGGTACCTACATTATATCAAAGGCTCAAATTTCCACAATAACTTATAAGCTTAGAAACTGAAAAACTAAGAAAAATAACTGTAAAGAGCTTCTTTAGTTTTGCTTTCAATTCAAAGCATGGCCATCAGTGTCAATAAAATTATCCACGGTCAGTAAAACTCTTAAGCACCCATTAGCAATGCCCCTCTCCATGCTATTTATTGGAATGGAAGCTGGTTTACTGCATATGGGTCATATCACAAGAAATTCTTTGTTTCACAAAAACAATCTTTGTTATTCGTTTTTGTGTTCGACAAAAGGATAAACAGCCAGACATAAGGGTCAAGATTTATTGAAAATCAATTTTTTTTTTAAACAATAAGCATTCTTTGTTGCATACCTGATTTGCAACTGCTTTTGTCTAACTTTCTAAATCAAGTTTTCTTATAACACCACTTAAATCCTGTGTAAAGGTCTGGTCATCCTGTACAGCCGATGTTTTTGGCTCTACATATGACTACAATGATT
Source organism: Rugalucina vietnamica (assembly GCA_964017185.1). Classification (NCBI taxonomy): domain Eukaryota; kingdom Metazoa; phylum Mollusca; class Bivalvia; order Lucinida; family Lucinidae; genus Rugalucina; species Rugalucina vietnamica. Next base: position 4,803,827 of record OZ024872.1, read on the forward strand.
TGATCAGTGTCTGATTACATTATATACAGTCATTATTTTTGTTATGCATTGTTTTGTTATGCAGTGGCTTTTATGTAAGCATATTGTTGAATTCTCAAAGGTTGTGGGCCTATGGGGATATTATATAATAATTTGTTAGCCATCAGATAATGAATCATCATTTGATTATGCATATTCACAGTACCTGCTTTTATTATCGGTTCTGTTGTAAATGACCAGTTTATCACTAAAGTAAGAATAGAGGGACCAGGAATCGATGCAATTAAATTTAAAGTCCCCCAACATAGCGGGTGGGAAAGAAAATACATAAAACACAACAAAACATTTTCCGACAACACACTCGAAGAGCAGAAGGACTAGCTCTTTCCCAACAAGGTAGCCTTAGTAGATAAGTTAGGCCCTGTTGCGAAATAACACCATTCTGAGATTTGTTGTGTAGAGATGGTTACAAAAAAAGGCATGTGTAGCTGCAGAAGCTGGTTAGAGGCTTGAAATAAAGATTTAAACCAACTAAACAAACAAGAAGACCATTATGATCATACATGATGCAAGTATGTGTAGTGTATACGCTTCTTTGCAAAATAGAATTTTCTTGTGGTGCTGCTCAATTTCTCTTTGATGAACATATATGCTTATTTAGCTAATTAATAAATGGTTTTGGTTTTCACAAGGAAAGTGGCATTTTTATATTAAAGTTCACAAAAATTAATAAGTAAAGTGGAATAGTGTTACCAGTAGTTACTGCAAGCTGATCTGCGGCTTTTGTTTTCGCCTTTGCAAAAATCCAGTTTTATCATGACACGACTCACTGCATTTCTATAGCAGCATCACCATTACAAAATTGCCAAAGGTCAGTGTAATAAAATCATTTCCTCTTCAAGGTGTATGGCAAAATCCATTTCATTGAAAGGAGGTAATGGTCAGTCTTTGAACCCCCAGAGATAAAATGTTCCGGTAATAATGCGAGGTCATTTACAACAGGGGGCGATTAATAGCCTAACGGTTTGAGTGTTCGCTGATTGGTTAAGTATATAAGTATTTATGAATTTTTCATGTTTTCTTTAGCAAAAGCCTGCCTCCAAATGCATGGCCTTCAAGGTTTTCAATTGTGGGATGTACTGACCAGAAATTTGAATGTCAGAAAGCTGCCAATCATGAATAAATTTGCATTTGATTGATGAAATGAATTTTGTGGCTTCTCGTAAAGTAGACTTTGTGTTGGAACTGTCATCTTCAAAGCATTTCAATTCCTTTCTTATCCATCCCAGTGGAATGAAATTTGGCACATGTGTTGATTGAAGTCTTCTCTTCAAAAGGGTAGCTCAGATTTTTTCTACTATGATTTGTTGCTGAGTAAATTGGAGTTTTGTTTAGGATGACCAATCAATTTTGTCACAGAAAATTTAAAATGCAATATCTCAGTTTCAAAGAACTTTAGCGGAAATCCATGATACCGTTTTAATGATCTAGTGTTAGGGAAGCTTTTCAAGGAAAAAGGAAAAACATATAGCAAAACATGTAGAAGATGAAACATCAAACACGAAATATGACATAATTTTACTTAAGCTTTCTTCTAGCCTCTAATTCATATCTTACAATAAAACAAATGCATTCACCTTAAACTTCAAAATCTTGCCTTTAATTTGGTATATAAAACAATATCACTATGACTTATAAACATAGTAAAATATGCATTTGAATATGGTTACCCCCTGATTGCATACTGTAACCTTAAAGGATTTCCATTAAAATAAAGGTTTTTAAAGGTTTTAAAGGTTCCCCTAGGGGCCCTGTGTTGTTGAAATGATTCGTTATGTGCTTAAGCGGTCCATATTCCCCTAAATTACCCTATGTGTATTTTTTCACTATTATATTTGCACTATACCCATGTCCGATTTTGTCTGAGGCACTTCTTTAATAAAGCACACCTCCACCAGCAGGGCTAACCAATGCAGTATCAACTTAGTGATAAGCATGTTTATGAATATTTGGTCAAAACAATTATCAGTCATGTTGGGAAACTGGGTATTAACCAGTACTATGGGAGGGGTTGGGGGTTAGTGGTCAATGTGTCTTGCTCAAAGACACTCTCCTTTGAGTGTGAAGTTTGAATCCAAACCTCTCAAAAACAGTATCCAATATGATACCACTAGACCAACATGCTACCCTAGCTGTAAGAATCTCATAGTGCAATTGTCGGGGTTACTATGTATGTATACTGAACAGAAGCTGATCCATGGTTTTTTCTCTACTCCCCTTCTTCTATTTTTTAAATTTCTCCTCTATCAATCTTCTGCTGTTGAACACCTCGGTTCATGCTGATCCAAGCCTTGAGGTTATAAAACTTTTTTTCAAGCTCAGCTCAGCTGAGCATGAAACTTCAACTGCTCATAAATGTTAAAATTGTTAAAATTAGTAGAAAATTCTGGTTTAAAACCCCCAAACTAGTAATTTATCCTGTTCAGTAATGTTAAAATGCCAACAATTGTTTGCATTTTAACATTTATGAGCAGGATCAATTTTAGTCTCAGCTGAGTTGAGCATGAAAAAAGTTAGAAGCCGAAGATGAAAGATTTTGTCTTACCCTGCTCATTTCAACAAGATACAAAGTTGAGAATAAAATATATGCCTGATTTAAAGAAGCATTTAATCATAATCTAAAAATTGCATGAGTATGAATATAATAACTCACAATTAGCACATTTTATATTCATTTTTAAATGACAATCATTTGGATGAGAGAATGACAGACCCAGTGTAATCACTCAGCAGTATATGTCCAGTCATAAATAAGCCATGAGCGAGAACATCTGGTCTGACACAAACTGGTCTTAATATTAAAGAAGAAGAGTGATTGATCCATGTTGCAAAAACAAAGGTGCTGATCAGTTACTGCACAGGTGATCTGCCCTTTTGTTTTTGCCTTGGCAAAAATCTAGTTTTCTGATACCATGGCTCCAATTGTTTGGTAGCCATTCAGAACCTTTTTTTGTAACAAAAGTATTTTTAAAATCACTTTAAAAATCACTTTACTTCCAAAAATCTGATTGAATTCAATTGAAAATCAAAGTCACCATGAAGACATTAAATACATGAAAACACTGAAATGACTAGATATCTTTCTGAAAGCACCATGGTTCAATATGAGCCTGTGCGTGAGAAAACCAACAATCTGCCTATGCGAAAACAAAGACGCAGATCAGCTTCGCGGTAACCGCGAAGCTGATCAGCGTCTTTGTTTTCTCTACATGGATAGTACAATTTCTCTTCTTCTTAAATCGAAAATTTAAAGCCTCTAGCCATCTTCTGTGCTTGTACAGCCCGGTTTGTGTCGGACCTGGTCGGAAACCCCGAAGACCGGTTTTCTCGCGTCGAGGCTCATATATCAAAACATGCAAGTTCATTATAGGCAATGTAATTATGCCCCTTGAGCCATCTTCTACCTTGCTAACAAAGCACTGCTCTTCTCTTAACATTGGAGATACTCATTCCATATAACTTTGGAGGCACTAATCCCAAAGAAAACTTTTATCAATTCTTCTGAAAGAATGCAGTTATATCCCTTGATCCAGCACCGTTTCCCAGCTTGCGTACAATGGCCCGTTTCCTGGCTTGTTTGGCAGTGACGCTATGATGACAGGTGATACATAGGGTACGTAGATTGTCGATGTCACACTGACCCCCACCCTCCCACACTGGTATGATGTGATCCACATGCCAAAACTAGCAAATATAGAAAAGAAACAGTTTAAACTTCTTTCAATTTCATTGCCAATTTCCGGACAACAATTTTTCATTAGAGCTGAGACAGAGCCAGTGATTCCTGGGCAGAAGATATTCAGTTAACAGTACTATTGGGAGTAAATTATGCGCCTTCCCCAAGTGGAGGTTGGATTCAAAACTAGGACATTTAGATTTGGAGTCCTACTCTCTACCACTAGGCAACCATGCCCTTGCTGATGTATTTTTCAAATAGCAAGACAACTTTCATGCTTGTTGGCTGTCATGCTTGATATCCAATGTAATCAACAACAGCTAAGTTTTTAAAAAGTCAACAGGCACTGTCTTCAAATTGTCAATACCACACTGACCCTTACTCATGGAAATTGACTCTTGCTTTATGTTTTATTGTTTAATGGCCCACCAACAGGCAAGGTCATACAGAGACACGACCTTGGTTTAAAATCTCCTAACGTTAGTTGCCCAAATAATGGTGCCCAGATTTGAATTCAAGAGCCCCTGACTTGCAAGAGAAGTAGCTTAACCACTATGCAAAGGTCCTACATATCTTGCTTTTATCCCCTACAACCCCTACAATTCAAGCATTTGCTCAAAAAGCATGTGTATACATACCTGTCCTACTACAGAAAACCAACAATCTGCTTATGCGAAACCAAAGGTGCAGGCTGATCAGCACCTTTGTTTTCACTATTCGGATTCTACTTAAATCCAAAATTTCATGTTTCTAGCATTCTTCTACGACTGTACAGGCCAGTTTGTGTCTGACCTGGTGGGTAACCCAAATTGTTGGTTTGCTCAAAAAGCATGTGTAAACATACCTGTCCTGCCACAGGTTTCTTGACCATGAGTTGTTTTGTTTTAGGGTTCAGGGTGTTCAGTTTACTCTTTGCAATAACGTCAGCTCTCTTCTCTAGGTCGTGGGTATCTCTGTAAGACAAAAAAATCTGAACGGCCGCATGAGAAAACCATATATTTGCCTATGCGAAAACATTAACTGCACAGCTGATCAGCACTTTTGTTTTCGCTACACAGATAGTATCATTCTTTTTCTACCTTTGGCCAAAATTTCAAGCTTCTAGCCTGCTTCTGTGACAGTACAGGCCGGTTTCTGTCCGACCTGGTCGGAAACCAAGGTTGTTGTTTTTGTCATGCAAAGGCTCATTTCTTTGTGTTCCTGAAAGACAGCCAATTCTTTTGCCATCTAAAACAACTTGCTCTACTTGAATAAGCCAATGCCGGAATACATTTCGAAGAAAGCATGTTTGTTTCTTCAATGGTTTAACATCCCAGTTAACAATTTTTAAGGGACTGAGCCAATGCTTCTAGTGCTATGGGATGTTAATCTTGCTCAAGGACACAACAAGTGTTAGCAGGGTACAAAACACGCTCCTCCATATGGAGTTCAAAGCACTAGCCATTCAGCGACCATGCTAGGAGCTTGGAATTTCTGATTTAAGAAGATGGATTGTACTATCCGCGTAGCAAAAACAAAGGCACTGATCAGGTGTGCAGTTACGGCACATCTGATCTGCGATTTAAGTCTCAAATAGGCAAAAATCTGTTTTTCTCATGATGCTGCTCGAACAGAACCTTGCCACAATGAAATACCTACCTGACCTGTTTGAAGAGTGAGTGAGCATCAAAGCCACATAGTTGACAAATACCTCGCTCAGCCTCGTAAACCTTGTCACGACAGTAATCATTGTTAGTCTTCATCTAAAAAGACAAAAGCATACTGTAAGTTTGGAAACGTTTGCAAGAACTTAACTGTCTTGATTATTCGGGAAATGATGCTGCCTTGCAAACAAGGTTTGGAATAATGAAAAACCTCTAAACACTACACAGGCACACATTCACGATTTCATGTTCATTCAAGTACCCCCAAATATACTCAAATGAAAAGTTACCACCACTAAAATTTCGATATTTTGAAAAATATAAAATTTCTTTCAAAACTTGTAGCTTCATTCGTGATTCTGGTCAACTGCAAATTGATTGAGAGATTCAATAGTTCCACTAACCATGGAACTATGGTCCACGTGCAATTTGTGATTTTTGAAATGTTTGAGAACTACAAAGCCTTATTTTCACAAGTCGTCATGTCTTCTCATGCATCTAACACCCGCAGCTAAAATACCACCAAAGTGGTTTAAATTTTTCCATCCACTGCCGGAATTGAGGACCTTACTTTTTGGTAATACCCAAATTTTGCATTTTCCCATACATTTCAATGGAAGCTTCTGACATCTGTACAGGGCTGCCTATAATCTTTTCGGCTGTGATGAGAAGCGTTTTTAATAGCAATGACGAATGACATTCTATGCCATGAAAATGAATGCTGAAGCACCGACAGTTTTCTTTTCATAATGAATCAAATTTTGTCGTGTGTTAATTGAACCTGATTTACTGGTAACTTTTCATTTTCATGAAATAAAAGCCACACAAAAAATTCTGCATTTACATTAACTTGTTCACAAATTTACGACCATTCAATACATTGTAAATCACAGAATGGACTAGCCCATCTAACAGGTCATTTACTGATTGCTGTAATAGATTATTTGAGCCGCATCGTGAGAAAACCGGATTTTTGCCTATGCGAAAACAAAGGCGCAGATCAGCTTCGCGGTAACCGCGAAGCTGATCAGCGCCTTTGTTTTTGCTACTCGGATAGTACAATTCCTCTTCTACTTAAATCCGAAATGTCAAGCTTCTAGCTCTTTTCTGAGCTTGTACAAGCCGGTTTGTGTCGGACCTGGTCGGAAACCCCGACGTCGCGTCGCGGCTCATTTGTCCCCTAGATTTCCAAATTTCTTGATTGTAAATTTAAAATAAATTTTTTATTTGAATGATTCGAAGCATAATTACCCAGTAATCTTGAGAACATTTGAGGGAGCAGAACCGTGTGCTCCATGCATTTTCTTCCTTCAAAACAGAAGATTTCTGTACCAGTGCATTCTGGTAGGGCTGGAAACAGTTCAGACACAGGGGAATACCGTCTGGACCCACAGCCTAAAACAGAAGAATATCACCACCTTTACAGTGGGTCCTTCATGTTAAATTGCAACCTATTTTAAAGAGTATGTTGATGCATCCAAGGCATTCAACAAAGATGTTTGTACAGTTTCCTAGAGATAACCTTGTCAGTTCTACTATTCAAACTGTGAATTATGTGCAAATTCCATTTTCTATTAGAAACTCTCTCTATCTCTCACCTGAGTAACACCTTTGTCTGTCCCATCATCAACTTGACCCGTCTCCCTGGAGATGACCCTGACACTCCCATCAACCTCTGCTGCCTTCAACATGGCCGCCAGAGCTGTATCTTCCTGGAACAAAAAACCTTAAAACTGAAACATGATGTTTTTATTTCTGAATTGTGGTTTGTGTCACTTCATCCTAGCAAGGGGTGGCAATCGCTGAAAGGTTGAGGATTGGGACAAGCATTGACAATTATTATCCACACCAACTTAACTAACTTATTCTTTGGCAAGCATTAAGATTGTTGAACACATCAGGAAAACATGTTCGTGACATGTATACCCCCTTGAACCCCACTTTCTTACAGTAAAACTGGGGTATACAGGGGTATACCTATTTTCCTTATTTTTGATCCAAAACATAGTTTGTGGGTACTCGTAACAACCACCTCAGCAAGGCGGTTCTAATGTGTATCCACAATCCATGTTTTGAGCAAAAATAAGAGAAATATCAAAACTTTTTGAATGGATTTTTTAAATTTTTCCAGCTGGAAAAAAATCTGTGATTGCATGGGCATGTTTTCGTAATAAGTACTTTGCACACAAAGTTTTTTTGCCACTAACTGACAACTACAATTGAGCCGTCTCGTGGGAAAACCAACAATGTGGTTTCCAAACAGGTCTGACACAAACCGGGCTGTACAGTCACAGAAGATGGTTAGAGGCTGAGAACTTGGATTTAGAAAGTAGAGGAATTGTACTATCCCTGTAGCGAAAACAAAGGCACTTATCAGCTTCGCGGTTACCGCGAAGCTGATCTGCGCCTTTGTTTTCGCCCATGCAGATTATTGGTTTTCCCATGCAGCGGCTCAATTTATGAATCAGATTAAGAGTAAGAACAGTTATTTTCCTGACCACATCTTCATGAAAGAATGACCCTAATGAGTGAGTCGAAAGATACTGAATTGTCTACATGGGCCATTCTTCAAAACAGCATGAATTTCATTCACAAAGTTCTCGTGTGCGAGAACAAATTTAACTATACAAATAGAATATATCTAACTTTGTTCTAAGCTCACTGTAAATTTCATGTACAAACCTTAGTCCTGTGTCTCTGTGTGTTAACAGTTTTACAGCTCTTGAGGGCATCATACTCTCGTAGAGGACTGATAAAGCTTCTACCATGCTTGACGATCAACCTGCGCTTAGTCTCAGTAAGGCTGTAAAAGATCTGCTAATTATACTTTGCAGAATGGAACCCATACAAATATTAATACAACTAGAAATTGGCTGCAAGCAAGGCTTTCAGTATACCCCCCGCAAAATTATTATTGTATATAAGCAATGGTCAAGAAATGGCTATGTTGAAAAATGATGTAAATTTGTCAAAAATCCTTTTTTCAGTATTATAATTATTCATGCACATCTTCAATATGTGTGGAACATGTCTGCAAAGTATTGAAAAGAAATACTGAAAGCCCTAGGAGGAGTTGATTTCACAAACTATGCACTACCAACCATTATTGTATATAAGCAATGGTCAAAAAATGGCTATGTTAAAAAATGCTGTAAATTTGTCAAAAATTATTTTTTTCATCATTATAATTCTTCATGCACATCTTCAATATGTGTGGAACATGTCTGCAAAGTATTGAAAAGAAATACTGAAAACCTTGGAGGAGTTGATTTCACAAAGTATGCACTACCAACCATTTTTGTATATAAGCAATGGTCAAAAATGACTATGTTGAAAAAAGCTGTAAATTTGTCAAAAATTATTTTTCAATCATTATAATTCTTCATGCACATCTTCTATATGTGTGGAGCATGTCTGCAAAGTATTGAAAAGAAATACTGAAAGCCCTAGGAGGAGTTGATTTCACAAACTATGCACTACCAACCATTATTGTATATAAGCAATGGTCAAAAAATGGCTATGTTAAAAATGCTGTAAATTTGTCAAAAATTATTTTTTCATCATTATAATTCTTCATGCACATCTTCAATATGTGTGGAGCATGTCTGCAAAGTATTGAAAAGAAAGATTGAAAGCCCTAGGAGAAGTTGATTTTACAAACTATGAACTACCAACCATTATTGTATATAAGCAATGGTCGAAAAATGGCAAAGTTAAAAAATGCTGTAAATTTGTCAAAAATTATTTTTTCAGCATTATAATTCCACATGCACATTTTCAATATGTCTGTAACATGTCTGCAAAGTACTGAAAAGAAATACTGAAAGCCCTAGGAGGAGTTGATTTCACAAAGTATGCACTACCAACCATTATTGAATATAAGGAATTATTGAAAATTTGCTAAGTTAAAAATGCTGTAAATTTCTCAAAAATGTTTTTTTTTTTCAGCATGATAATTGTTCATGCACATCTGCAATATATCTGAAACATATCAGCAAAATATCAAAAGGAAACATTGAAATCTGTAAGAGAAGTTGATTTCACAAAGTATGTACTTGCAGTACTATGGCAAACACATTATATGAAGACTTAAAAAGTCCCACAACCCTTGCAATACTGACCCTTTGGCCCCTAAATTCATACCACACACGTATTGTCTGATGGTGCAAGTGTGGTGAAAATTTGAAAAGAATCAGGCAAAAGCTACTCAATTTATTCATCAAAGTTGTCAAAATGTTGACGGAATGACGGAATTACGGAATGACGGACAGGCTGAAAACAGTATACCCCCCTAAAACTTCGTTTTGCGGGGGGTATAATAAATTTGCATGGAAATCTTTTCTGTATCAAGTATGTAAGATATCTGCAACTGAAATGTGCTTCAAATATTTTATACTAATTATCTATTTCTCCCAAAAGTAGGGCTTCACAATGTTTTATTGTCTCTGTCTGGTTTGAGTTGAGACTTAATGTTCCAGGCAACAATTTATCAGTCATATTTCCATAACATTCTCAACCTCCAACGCCCCTTCTTTGTTTGATAGTCATCAATAAATGTACACTTTAAATGTTAAGCTTTTTGAAAAAGCTTGTTCCTTATTGTAATCTCAAAGCAATCACCAAAGGCTGAAAAAATTCAGGCCCAGCCCCAACAACAATACAGTATGACTGGACTAACCTAATGTAACATGAAGTTGTGAATCCTGCATGACTATATATAAGCCACGTCTTGAGAAAACCAACATTCCACATATGTAAAAACGAAGGCGCAGATCAGCTTCACAGTGATCAGTGACTTTGTTTTCGCTACACAAATAGTACAATTCCTCTACTTTCTAAATCCAAAATTTCCAGGCTCTAGCCATCTTCTGTGATTGTACAGCTGTGTTTCTGTCGGACCTGTTCGGAAACCATATTATTTGTTTTCTCATGACATGGCTCAATTATGCTCTCTCGTCATGGCAAAATTGCAAGCATAACAGAGGTAAGCACTGCTAGCACATCTCTGGACCAGCTGTCGGTTGGATGGATGTAGCAAAATGTCTGGTAAATCATTTCAGCCTGTGCATGAGAAAACCAACTATTTAGGTTTCTGACCAGGTCTGACATAAACTGGGCTGTACATTCACAGAAGATGGTTAGAGGCTGGAAATTTTGGATTTAGAAAGTAGAGGAATTGTACTATCCATGTAGCGAAAACAAAGGCGCTGATCAGCTTCGCAGTTACTGCGAGGCTGATCTGCTCCTTTGTTTTCGCCTATGCAGATTGTTGGTTTTCCCCTGCGGTAAATCATTTTAGTTACAACTAGAGATACGAACCTACCTCTGCCATTCCCTAACAAATCTCTGGACCAGTCTCAGATTAGACGGGTGAAGTAACAAGTCTGGTAAATCATCCAGATTTCCCACTTCAATATCCATTGGGATAAAATTGATGTTCAAAGGTTCATCCTCCTGAAATTATGAATTTGAATCTAAAATTATAACCATGGAACAATTTTAGAATATCTTAAAATTGTTGTAAGCACAGAATTAGTAAACTGATCGTCGTTGTTGGCAACAGCGCCGTCGCCAAGCCGTGACAGTAGGTTTCAAACCCTAAATTCTTCCTTCGGAGACTGACACCCAACCACTGAGACATTACGCTATCCTATTCATCTGGGGCCAGTTGTTCAAAATTAAATGATGTTGTTAGTTAAAGATGCGTTTAAATTTCAAATGGCAATATTACAAATACAGTTTTGTTGATAAAATGTGAGAATCCTTTGCATTGCATTGCAAAGGATTCTCACATTTTATCAACCAAAAAATTGCAGTTCTTTTGCTTATGTAGTCGGCATCTACTTTACGAGTTGAGGTTTTTAACGAAGGCGTTAAGCTAATGAAGTTTTGAACAAATGGCCTCTGTTCTTTGTTTTGTCCCCGAGCGACTTCCAAAGAAAGTCCTCTATGGAGAACTACAAGAGGGAAAGCGCTCTCAAGGTGGCCAAAAGAAACGGTACAAAGACATCCTCAAAGCCTCTCTGAAGGATTTCGATATACCAATGGGGTCTTGGGAACAGACTGCACAGGAGCGATCAAAGTGGCGAGGTCTCATCAACAAAGGAGCAGCACTCTATGAAGGAAAGAGAATCTGTGAAACTGAAAGAAAGCGCAGAGAATGCAAAGCCAAGACCAATGGGCCACCAGCACATTCCATGACACTGACTTGCTCTACTTGCAACCGACAGTTTAGAGCTAGCACTGGCCTAGTCAGCCATTACCGAACTCACCTACACACATGAACCTTATTCATAAAATAATGATGGTCTTTGTCATAAGTGAGAGAAAATGACCATTTTGTCCCCGTCATAACCTGAACATGCAAAACAAAAGCCATCAACTTACCCCAGTCAACACATAAATTCTTCCTGTATATTTACTACACTGATAGCGGAAACTGGCATGACCTGGAATATCATCTATATTGACAACTCTTTTCTCTGAACTGCTGGCAGTGATGTCTGCTGCATCTGCAATGAATATGCCGATAAAGCCATTGATTGTTGAGCTAGACAAGTTTATTTTTTAATATTATTTGACCCGCTGCATGGGAAAACAAACAATCTGCATAGGTGAAAACAAAGGTGCAGATCAGCTTCGCAGTAACTGCGCAGCTGATCAGCACCTTTGTTTTCGCTACACGGGATAGTAAACTTCCTCTACTTTCTAAATCCAAAATTTGCAGCCTCTAACCATCTTCTGTGACTGTACAGCCTGGTTTGTGTCTGACCTGGTCGGATCCCAAATTGTTGGTTTTCTCATGCACAGGCCCATTTACAATGCTAGTAGACTGATAAATTCTCCATGATCTGATTTCTTTGCACTGATTTCAACACATTTTAAATCCGTTTCAACAATCTGACAGTATTTCGAGAACTAAACGTTCTTTAAAGAGCCTTAATTTCAGAGAGCTTTAAGTTAAACAATGCAGACTCAAGAGGAAGCCTGGTCAATAGTATCACTGACATTTTAACTACATCTTTTCTTAATTTAACCGTATAGCTCCAATCATTTTCTAGCATCTAAAAATGATATTTTAGCCATTTTATGATATTAAACCAATAATATCACATATTTCACCTGTATCAAGTTGTCTTCTAACATGATTTGTTCTCTCGGTTGTAGCACCATTGTTCTGCTCCATATCCACTCCTGCATACAGTTCCTCCATTTCTGGTGAACTAAACTCTGCACTGTCTGTAACTTCATTACTAGCTCCTTTCACTTTCTTAACATTGTTAATACCTACTGAAGCTTTCCTCATTTTATCAGTTTTAGCACTAAAACCATTAAGCATGTTACCAGCTTTATCATTATCAATGTCTCTGGTATTTGATTTTGCATTCTCCAGATCACTTTTGACTGTAACATCATGACTTTGTGGGGACTGGCGATAATTTGTCTCTTTTACCATACTACCATGAATGTCCTTAGAGTAACAACCATTTAAGATAGGGGGTGGGGTAAGTGGAGAGTTACCTAATGATCTATCGACTGACTTGAATCTGTATTTCTTTGGGGTGCTAAAAGGTTTGAAAGTGTACTTTTTGGGAGTATTAACTCCTAAAGAGGTTCCAGGTTTAGGACTGCTACAATCAATTGCAAGTTTTGGACTCCTACAATCTGTGTCACCTAATTTATCACTTTTGACAGAAGATCCTATACCCTGATCGCTGTTTGTTTTGGTGACTGTTGCACTAAATTCATTCTTTTTATCAAAACCATCATTCTCTGTTGAATTTTCTATTTTCCTGGAGAATTTTGAAGAATCTAATACAGATTCTGAACTTTGTGATTCATGGTTCTCCTTTTGCTTTAGCATAAAATCAGCAGACTTCTTACTCAATAAATTCTCATAAGCCATTTTCTCATCTGAATCAGAATCATAATTTTCAATCCGAGGTTCTTCGTCACTTGAGGATAAATCATGCAAATTATTGCTGTACCTCTTTCCTTTTTTCTTGAGAGAGTCAGACTTTATGCAACTGTCACTTTCAGAATGCACACTTCTATTATTTTTATTTTGTTTCAAACCATTCATAGAAAACTCTACCATAACTTCAGCTTTATGCTTTGCTGCAGTTACATATTCTTTATCTTCCACAGATGTTTCTGTAGTACTAGCAGCTTTCCTGTCAGCTTCTCTTTGCAGTTTCTCTCTAGAAGCTTCTGTGTCCAAAGTTTGTTTAATAACTGGTTTTGTTTTCACCTTCTTTTTCGGAGTTTCACACATTTCACAGACCACCATGTCTTTGTGATTAAGGAATGTACACAGGCTACAGCTCCACTGATCACATGATTTGTCACATGGTGTCTTAGTAACCAATGATGGTCCAGCTTCTTGGACATGTGACATGTCACTTGGTATATTGGTATCCAATGATGATCCAGCTTTTTCATGTTCATTATCACAGACTGTTTTGCCAATTTTTGAACAACTTTTGGCATTTTGTGTTTTGTTTGTGGCTGCTGGATTTGAATCACAGTCTGAATTAGCACTATTAGTTCCTTCTCTACTACCTTCATTAGATACTGCTTGGTTAGCTTCAGCCATTTCAGTGTCATTAGATTGCAAAGCTGTGTTCTCTGATTCTGAATTCCTTTTTGTATCACCGACAGTCAGTTCATTATCAGAATCTGACAGCACCATAGGATCTGTGGAAGACTGGCTAACTGAACTCTGAGACAGCAAACTCCTAATATCCTGTCTAGATTTATTACCATTCTCAAGTTTTCTTTTACTGGATTTTGAACTTTTCTTCTTTGACACAGATCTTTTCTTCCTGTATTTTGTATCAAAATCCTCTACATCACTCCCACTGTCAATGACAACAATGGTTTTATTGCCTGTTTTGATCTTATCTTTCATTTTTCCATTGGCCCTCATCAAGGGAGTCCCAATTTCTTCAGATTCATACACTTCCATATCATTATCCTTTAAGATGACATCATTTGAGTGATACTTTCTGCCACTTTCTGTATCCAATTTCTGTCTCTTGTTTGCCTGTTTCAGTGAAGGGCTAGTCTGGATGCTGCTACCCGGTGTGCACACTGATTGACTGCCCGAGTCTAGGGACCGCTTACTCGAGGACTGGGAAGGGGAGAAAAATGACAGGATAGACTTCTGGTCACTCGGCTGAAATGAAAATGAGTCCAAATTTAGTGAGGGAATACTAAACAGTGCTGACAAAGATCACCCATGGACAGACAGAACTTAAAACTACACGCCATTCCAAAGATCTCTGTGTGTTTGGGAGATTAGGAAATGTTGTAAGGAAGTCCTAAGGGATGTTTGTTTCAGTTGATGATTAATCTTCTAGCCAACAATTTTTAGTCATTAACTTTCTTTTTAAATCCATGTCTCAAGTAGGTTAAGTGTTTGAAATTGAATATTTCAACTTGACCTCGAATATGACCCTGGTAAAAAAGTTTGATCTTTACACAATGAAAACATTTATAAGTTTACACAATACCTGCTGCGAGTTGAAGAAGCTAGAAACATCTGGATTTTCATTCTCCTTGGGTATCCATACATCAGCATTAGACAAGACATCGATCTGGTATTTATCCCCTGCGTCTGCCTCCAACTGCTGGGATTTACCCGAGAGAGTAGTTGATGTTACTATGGTCTTCTTACAGACAGCTGACCACACCCATTCATCCATGGTATCCTTGGCGACCAGGTAGTGCACGGCAACACAGCTCGTCTGACCAATCCTATGGGCCCGGTCCTCACACTGTACCATCATACCAGGGGTCCAGTACATCTCAGCAAATACTACCACTGTGGCTGCAGTGAATGTTAGACCCTGTAACCAGATAACCAATGTATATAAATATGAGCCTGTGCATGGGAAAACCAACAATCTGCTTAGGCGAAATCAAAGACGCAGATCAGCTTCGCGGTAACCGCGAAGCTGATCAGCGCCTTTGTTTTCGCTATTCGGATAGTACAATCTCTCTTCTTCTTAAATCCAAAATTTCAAGCTTCTAGCCTGCTTCTGTGACTGTACAGCCTGGTTTGTGTCGGACCTGGTCTGAAACCCAAATTGTTGGTTTTCTCATGCACAGGCTCAATATAAATCCTCCCCTGAGAACTAGTAGTACTTTGGGTTCGAAGATTTAGACATTTCTAATTTCTACTGGCAAATAAACTTGTATTTCTTGTCAGGATCTTACTTTAATGCATAGGTTTATTTTACATCAAAACGTTTAAAACTTAAAACGTGCCAAAATCTATCAAATTGCCAGGATTGTATGAGAAAAATCAAACCAGCTATTGCCATAACAGGGTGGTTTAACTCATTTGTATGGGACATAGGCAAACAGTATAGCCCCAGATGAGATGCCGTAAAACGCCGTGTCCCAACGGGAACTATTTCTGTTTGCTTAATAAAGGATTTTCATCAAATAATGGAATAAAAATTCAAAATCACTTCTGGTGCCCCTAAAAATGACAGTGGACTCATCCTATTGATAATGATGGGCAAATCAATTCTTCAAAATGGGATAAATAAATTAATGATGGCAATCTGTGCCAACACATACCACCCCAGCTGCTAGTATACTCAGTATGGCCACTCTGGTGTTGGGATCAGACTGGAACTGATGTACTAGTTGCTGAAATAATATATCATACCACATCAGTGTGTTATGTCCCAATGCATCTTCATTCATTCATTCCAGATTATCTGCTGTGGTTTGAAAGGTCAAGTTGGCAGATCATGTGATGAGTAGCTTCCACAGATAGCACAGCTATTTGATACACTGTATCCGATAAGTACAATCTCTACGTCAGGGAGTTGACTTTGGCTCAATGGTTAGAGCTCTGGATTTCTGTTTAGGGGGTCCTGGGTTTGGATCCTATCACATGTGATTTTTTTTTCAAGCTATGCTTCATCTCTTACATACAAATTCAAGCTTCATAAGAAGTTCAAGGGTAATTTCTTACAAAACCAGCCAATACCACATGAAGTTCAATCTCAAATATTTTACAACATAAATAGAGGATCTTACACGAGTGGTCATTTCATATTAAATTTATTGAACAAGCCTTTGGCGAGTTTAATAAATTTCATATGAAATGACCACGAGTGTAAGATTTCTTTTATCATATGACTTGTAAAATAGGATTTTATCGCCTTCGAAGTGAACATATTTTCAAGGAAAATTTACATTGTTGTAACGGACGTTGTCAATGATGTTACGTATTCCTGCAAAAGTGTTAATACATGTGTGGTCATATGATTTTTATGACATGACGTTATCCACTGGAAAACAGCGACGTTATATGATAAGATGAAATATTATTTGTTGGCAAAAGAATGTGCACTATATGTGATAAAACTGAAAGGGCACAACTGACTATGCTATTGCGTTAATGAAACATCAAAAGTTGTCCTTAAATTTCAGATTTTCCATCTAACTTCTAGATTACTAAATTGATGAACAGATACGTACGGGCCTCTCTGAAGGTGGTGTATCTCCATCTATCCTAATAAACTTGACTTTCTTATCATACAGTGACTGACTAAGACCATTCATCATGGAGTGGTGGTAGGCAAACACCAAGAACTTCAAGTTAGGATTGTCACATAACATCTCTATGTACTCCTTGGCTGGACCTATCTGAAAAACAAATATGTGCCTGTGCATGGTTTCCGACCAAGTCCAACATAAACCAGCCTGTACAGTCACAGATGCAGGCTAGAAGCTTGAAATTTTGGATTGAAGAAGGAGAGGGATTGTACTATCTGTGTAGCGAAAACAAAGGCGCTGATCAGCTTCGCAGTAACTGTGAAGCTGATCTGTGCATTTGTTTTCGCTCAAGCATTTTGTTGGTTTTCTTATGCAGTGGCTCAAATATAAAGTTTGTCTTTATGAGCTGTAGCAAGAAGGTAGCTTGTCTCGCGGAATCAGTGCTTTATGAATGCACTGGTTGATTTGGGGTTTAACGTCCAACCAACAACTAAGGAGACAGGACCTTTTTTTTAAGTGTCGTCCAAAGGACTGGAGATGCCCAGGATCGAACCTGGGAACCGTAGTTTACGAGGCAGGTAGCTTAACCATTGGGCCATAGAGGCCCCAGCTTCGCCATACCAAAGGCATTAAAAATTGGTACCAGTGGGTACATGTATCTTGCTTGGTGCTCAGTATTATCACTCAAACACTGGGGCATGCTTGTCATGTTGCTGACTTAATGTGTTCATCCTGACCTTAAAAATAATTGAAAATAGCCCATATAACAGGGGAATATGTTTTGCACACACCTTCGCCTCTCCGCTGAGCTGGTATAGTTTCTGTATGAGAGATAGTGAGTTCAAATCCTTAACATCCGGGTCTGATGCAGCTCCCGTCAGTACTTCCATAGCTTCTGTCTTGGTCTTGCCTTGCTTCAGTAGGGGACGTAACTCTTCAAAGGTTTGCCGGATTTCCTTCAAAAAGATTTTGTATATCACACGTATGTATTAAGACAGAAACTGAGTTCAAATCTTTAACATCTGGGCCTCGAGGTTATAAAACTTTTTCCATGCTCAGCTCAGCGAGACTAAAATTTATCCTGCTCATAAATGTTAAAATGCCAACAAGTGTTGGCATTTTAACATTTATGAGCAGGATTAAGTTTTGAACCTGAATGTTCCAGCAATCTTGACTATTTTAACATCTATGAGCAGCTGAAATTTCATGCTCAGCTGAGCTGAGCTTGAAAAAAGTTGTATAATCTCGAGGCCTGGTCTGATGCAGCACCTGTATATACTTCAAGAGCTTTTGTCTTAGTTTTGTCTTGCTTCAGTAGGGGGCTTAATCCCTCAAAGGTTTGTCAGACTTCCTACAATTCAAGTTTCATATGTATATTTAACTTTATAAATATCCAGTTATCAGATCAAAGATACGTAGGTCAAATGCACATATCTGACCAACTGTTGCTATCTGACCAAATTTAAGTTGCAGATTTTTTTTTTGATAGACTCATTAAAAGACATGTTGAGCTCTTTTAAAGCGTACCCTCAGCTCATGTTTCTATCAAACCAGAGGACCAATGGTCCTGTAAACGCTCACCTGAGATCCGGGATATGCGACCTCAGCTGATCTTGCCATAAAATAGGCCAAGGTCATCCCGAGGTCATGATTTATACAAACTTTGTAGAGCTCCACTCACTGATGCTTCAGGCAAAGTATCTAAATCATGGTATCCGGACAAAATCCCCCCGGACAGAATCCCCCCCACTCTTTTTTGTTGACTAGGACAGAATCCCCCCAGTATATCTTGCAAATAGGACAGAATCCCCCCACCCCTTCTCAGACAGAATCTACTTTAATAATTTAGCAATCGTTAAATTTATTTACATATTAATAAGTTGACTACAATAAGTGGTGATTAGAGAAAAGTAAATATGACAATTTGGTTATTTTTGATACCTTTTGCAATAACTTAGTTAATTACTCAACACATAGAAGTTTGTCTCACCTCATTATTGCTATTAGCAGTAATTATAACACATTAAGATGCAGCTTTCTTTAAAAAAATAAAAAAAACAAAAAAGGATAATTATCCAATCATTAGCAAACAATGCATAAAGAAACTTTTTTGATGCAAAAATAGTTGACATATAGCTGTAAAATGTAACAATATGTTATGGAGATTCTGACTGGGAGTGGGGAGGATTGTGTCCTATTTGCAAGATATACTGGGGGGGATTCTGTCCTCGTCAACAAAAAAGAGTGGGGGGGGGGGAGATTCTGTCCGGGGGGATTGTCCTACACTCCTAAATCATAGGTCTTCCAGTTCTGAAGAAAAAAAATTATAAAGGTTTATGCTATTTATAGCCATGGTGGCCATCTTGGTCATGTGACCTGGACCATTTATATTAACTTTCATTCCCCTTTCCTAACGATGCTCCACATAAAGTTTGGCTTTAATTGGCTAAGCGGTTTCCGAGAAGATGTTTGAATATTATGGTCATATGCATGTATATATAGCCCTGGGGCAGGGGCAGACAACCCCCTGGGGACATTTATTTTCATAAACATAAATCTTATGTCCATTTGTATACTCCCAGCAAGTTTCCCCCCATTTAATTACATCTTACTAATTTTCCCCATTCATATGCAACGGCAACCTATGTTGGCCTTGCCATAGAAAAGGTCAAGGTCATCCCAAGGTCATGATTTATATGAACTTTGTATAGCTCCTGTCCCTGATGCTTCATGCCAAGTTTCCAAATCATAGGCCTTCTGGTTCTGGAGAAGAAGATTTTTAAAGGTTTTTGCTATTTATAGCCATGGCGGCCATCTTGGTCATGTGACCTTGACCATTTATATAAACTTTCATTCTCCCTTCCTAACAATGCTCCACATGAAGTTTGGCTTTGATTGGCCAAGCGGTTTCAGAAGAGAAGATCTTTGTATATTGTAGTAATATACATGTATATTGCCCCGGGGTAGGGGACCCTGGGGTCCATTTTTTTCAATATCATAAATCTTCTGTCCATTTGCCCATTTCCATAAAGTTTTCCCCTTCAAATGACATTTTGACAATTTTCCCCATTCAAATACATGGGCGACCTATGTTGACCTTGCCGTAAAAAAGGTCAAGGTCATCCCAGGGCCATAATTTATATAAACTTTGTAGAGCTTCTCTCCCTCATGCTTCATGCCAAGTTTCAAAATCGTAGGCCTTCTGGTTCTGGAGAAGAAGATTTTTAAAGGTTCTCGCTATTTATAGCCATGGCGGCCATCTTGGTCATGTGACCTTGACCATTTATATATATTTTCGTTCCCCCATCCCAAGGATACTACATATAAAATTTCGCTTTGATTGGTCAAGCGGTAACTGAGAAAATTAAATTTTCTTTAAGAGTAGTGAACACATTAATGAGACAGGGGATGGGCCATACCGAGGTTTCGACTACTATTAAAGTCTCGTCAGTGACCCTTTAGATTTGGCAACATGGAGCCAAAGAGAATTACTGAAATTTTGCAACTTTCAACAGGGTAGTCGATAAAAATACTAGTATAATCTAAATGGGACCAAATATATAAAACATTGGTTAGAAAATGAATCTTAACCTATAATAAGTTTCTGATTTCTCAGAATATATTCGCTGTTCTTAAAGGACCAAAACGAAAATGTAACCTGCACTATGGATGATGTACGGGGAGACTTTTTACGGCCGCCACACGGCACAACACCAGCTGCAGTAATACCAAAATAAAAATTAAAACTGAGATCCTTTAAGAGCAGTGAACACATTAATGAGAAAGGGGATGGGCCATACCGCGGTTTCGACTATTAAAGTCTCGTCAGTGACCCTTTAGATTTGGCAACATGGAGCCAAAGAGAATTACTAAAATTTTGCAACTTTCAACAGGGTAGTCGATACAAATACTAGTATAATCTAAATGGGACCAAATATATAAAACATTGGTTAGAAAATGAATCTTAACCTATAATAAGTTTCTGATTTCTCAGAATATATTCGCTGTTCTCAAAGGACCAAAACGAAAATGTAACCTGCACTATGGATGATGTACGGGGAGACTTTTTACGGCCACCACATGGCACAACACCAGCTGCAGTAATAGCAAATAAAAATTAAAACTGAGACCTTTAAGAGCAGTGAACACATTAATGAGAAAGGGGATGGGCCATACCGCGGTTTCGACTATTAAAGTCTCGTCAGTGACCCTTTAGATTTGGCAACATGGAGCCAAAGAGAACTAGAATTTGTTTTCTATGTGAAAACTGATGTCTCCCCCCTTTCTATGTGCATGTCCAAAATATGCAAGCAAGAGTTAAGAGTTCTTGTGCATCATATATCCTGTCATTCTGTTTTATACATGTAAGTGTACCAAGTTTCATTGAAATATCTCTTACGGTTTTCAAGTTATAGAGGGGGCACGAAAGTGTTTGGAAAATAATCAATGGGAAATAACTCCAAAGATATGAAAGCAAGAGTAATGATTCTTGTGCATCATGCTTTATAAGTGTACCATGTTTCATTGAAAAATCTCTAATGGTTTTTGAGTTATAGAGCAGACACAAAATTGAATGAAAAATAATCAAAGGGAAATAACATTAACTCCAAAGATATGCAAGCAAGAGTTATGGTTCTTTGGCATGACACATCATCTCATTGTGCTTTATAAGTGTACCAAGTTTCATTGAAATATTTCTTATGGTTTTCAAGTTATAGAGTGGACATGAAATTGTATGGAAAAATAATCAAAGGGAAATAACTCCAAAGATATGAAAGCAAGAGTTATAATTCTTGTGCATGACACATCGTCTCATCATGTTTTATAAGTGTACCAAGTTTCACTGAAATTTCTCTTACGGTTTTCAAGTTATAGGGTGGACATGAAATTGTATGGAAAATAATCAAAGGGAAATTACTCCAAAGATATGCAAGCAAGAGTTATGGTTCTTTAGCATGACACGTAATCTCATCGTGCTGTATAAGTGTACCAAGTTTCATTGAAATAACTCTTACGATTTTCGAGTTATAAAGCGGACACGAAATTGTATGGAAAATAATCAAAGGGAAATAACTCATAAAATACTCAAGCCAGAGTTATGGTTCTTGTGCATGACACATCGTCTGATCATGCTCAATAAGTGTACCAGGTTTTATTGAAAAATCTTAAACGGTTTTCAAGTTATACAGCGGACACGAAATTGTATCGAAAATAATCAAAGGGAAATAACTCCAAAAATACTCAAGCCAGAGTTATGGTTCTTGTGCATGACACATC
Organism: Rugalucina vietnamica; assembly: GCA_964017185.1. Classification (NCBI taxonomy): domain Eukaryota; kingdom Metazoa; phylum Mollusca; class Bivalvia; order Lucinida; family Lucinidae; genus Rugalucina; species Rugalucina vietnamica. Next base: position 4,825,982 of record OZ024872.1, read on the forward strand.
GTCTCATCCTGGTCTACAAGTGTACCAAGTTTCATTGAAAAATCTTTAGAGGTTTTCAAGTTATACAGCGGACACGAAATTGTATCGAAAATAATCAAAGGGAAATAACTCCAAAAATACTCAAGCTAGAGTTATGGTTCTTGTGCATGACACATTGTCTCATCGTGGTTTACAAGTGTACCAAGTTTCATTGAAAAATCTTTAACGGTTTTCTAGTCATAGAGCGGACATGATTTGTGACGGACAGACGGACGGATGGACAGACAGACAGACAGACGGACGGACAGACGCACGGGGAAAAACAATATGTCTCCCGACCCTGTCGGGGGGAGACATAATTACTGAAATTTTGCAACTTTCAACAGGGTAGTCGATACAAATACTAGTATAATCTAATTGGGACCAAATATATAAAACATTGGTTAGAAAATGAATCTTAACCTATAATAAGTTTCTGATTTCTCAGAATATATTCGAGTTCTCAAAAGCCTATGTAACCAAAATTGAGATTGCCGTAAAATAGGTCAAGGTCAACCCAAGGTCATGATTTATATAAACTATGATGGGCCAGAGTCCCCAATGCTACATACCAAGTTTCGTTGAAATTGGTCCACCGGTTCCAGAGAAGAAGATTTTTTTATGGTTTTTACCATATACGGGCATGGCGGCCATCTTGGTCATGTGACCAGGACCATTTATGTAAACTTTTGTTCCCCCTTCCTAAGGATGCTCCACATGCAGTTTGGCTTTGATTGGCCAAGCGGTTTCAGAGGAGAAGATCTTTGAAATTGTGGACGACGGACGGACGCCGGAGCATGGGTATACTATGCCTTCGGCTCAGGTGAGCTAAAAAAACATGTATCACTGAAGCACAAAATACCCAACCTTAGTTAGGACCAACCCTTACCTTTTTGATTTCTGAGTCTTTCAGTTCAAACAGCACTCTCTGTCTCTGTTTTGGTGGCAGCTGTGTGAGGACCTCATTCTTCTGTCGTCGGATCATCAACTTGTCGGACAACTTCTGTTGTAGCTCCTGCAGGTTGCTAGCACCACTGGTAATTAAATGAGCCGCCTTGTGAGAAAACCAACAATGTGGTTTCCGAACAGGTCTGACACAAACCGGCCTGTGCAGCCACAGAAGATGGCTAGGGGCTTGAAATTTCGGATTTAGAAAGAAGAGGAAGTGTACTATCCGTGTAGCGAAAACAAAGCCACAGATCAGCTTCGCGGTAACGCGAAGCTGATCTGCGGCTTTGTTTTCGCATATGCAGAATGTTGGTTTTCTCATGAGGCGGCTCAAATGTCAACACACACCATGCTTTTACAGTTCAACCTCAGTATGAGTGGCATGTGAGAAAACCCGTCTTCAGCATCTTTGCAAAGGCAAAAATCTGGTATTCTCACGATGCGGCTCATATAACACACCAATCTATAAAGCTGACTTCAATATAGCATGGTAATGACATGACTACGAAATATATAATTATCTTGCATATTTGTCTATTGTAAATCACCTAATTGTAACATGGTTTCAACTATTCATGTCTGTTTCTCTAAAGATAATATTTTCCCTATAAGATAATATTTTCCCTATACTAAAGATGTTTTTAACATAAAATTTACCTGTATTGCTTTTCTGAATTATATTACTTCCTCAAATACAATTTTGGCTTTTTGTCATTTTTGTGGCTGTGCAGCTTAGTTTGAGTCTGATCATGTTTGAACGCATTCTATTTTTTTCCAAAGGTATAGGTTTATAATGAAATTCAGTGAAAAACTGTGAAATGTAAAAGAAAATGATCTATAAATTTTTATCCTACTTGACACTTCTTTTCTTGATTTTCCCAATCCACTCTATCCTGGCATCACAGTAACGTGTTGTATAAGACCACCAGGTACCAAAACCATTGGGACAGATAGCATCTATCTGGGGAAACAGCTGAAATGAGATCACGATTATTTAAACAACTACATGTGAGTAGAATTGGTATCTGACATTTAGAGTCAAAAGCTTCTGGCCACAGAATTTTCGTTTTGAATACATTCAACTTCTGACGTTTCACAAGTAAACTATTCTGATTCTGAGACTCTCAAACATTATGAATAGGGTCTTGAATAATCAAATTTATGCCCATTACCTCCACAGGTCTGGCCAGGGCTGGCGTCCCAGACAGTAGAATCCTCCTATTGGCATTCTTTATCAGCGGTACCACTATCTTAGCCGAGGCCGTCTTTACATTTCTGATATAGTGTGACTCGTCGACAATCGTCACCTGGAAACCTTGACTCAGCAGAGCCTCGCGTACAATGTTACTGGTGGACTTACTCAACAGACCAAAGGTGGTGATGGTTACCTGGGCTGTAGCTATACCACTGAAGATGATGAAACAAAATTTTAATTTAACATGAATCTCTTTTCTTCAAACTGGTTGTCTAGCTTAGTTGCATCTAAATGAATACTAATGACGTAACAGTTCAAATGTATGAAAACTATCTTAGCTCTGATTACTGTCAACATTCCAACAACCTTTTACCAGTACTTAGTGTGCATTCTTTCACCAGTAAATGAGCCATCTCGTGGAAAAACCAACAATGAGGTTTTCGAACAGGTCTGACACAAACCGGCCTGCACAGTTACAGAAAAGAGCTAAAAGCTTGAAATTTCGGGTTTAAGTAGAAGAGGAATTGTACTATCCGAGTAGCGAAAGCAAAGGCGCGAAGCTGATTACCGCGAAGCTGATCTGCGTCTTTGTTTTCGCCTGTGAAGATTGTTGGTTTTCCCATGAGGCGGCTCAAATAACACCTACCATTAAGTCAGCACAGGAAGACCAGAGGACCAATAGTCCTGTAAACGCTCACCTGAGACCTGAGATATATACTTATAAACTTGTTTGACTACAATAGTAATATGCATGTATGTAAACCCAGGGCAGGGTCAGAATAAACCCTGGAGTCAATGTCTTTTCAAATCATAAAACTTCAGTCTATTAGCCAATTTACTGCAAGTTTTGCCCTTCAAATGACATTTTAACAATTTTCCTCATTCAAATGAATAGTGGTGTAACGATGCATCGATACATCGATGCATTGCGATAGGAACTGCTTCGATAGTGATGCATCGATTGTACAATGCACTATCGCCGATAGTTCGTTCAACTATCGATAGTTTTGATAGTTTATTTTCATTGACGGAACTCTTTCTCCATATTTGTTTTTGGGTGTGTTTGATTAGCGAAATAGTCACATCCTGAGCATGCTTGATTACTGGGTGCCTGCCTGTACATAGAACAGAATAGAATAAAAAAACGTGGGCCACCTTACCACCCCCCCCCCCCCCCAGCCAATATCGTTTTGGTCCGAAAGGACCGGAATGACTCGATCTTAGTCCCGGTTTTTAGTGTGACTTGAGTTGTGGCCTAATCGAACACACCATTCTACTTTCACTTTTAACCAACTGCCGAAAAGGCGACAAATTTCGAGATTGTTCCAAATAAACACCTTTTAAAGACAGTTTTGTGAAAAAACGATAGTATCGTGATAGTATCGTGATACTATGCCACGATAGTGATAGTATCGTGATAGTGATTTCCACGATAGCGATACTATCGCGATAGTCAAAATTGGCATCGATAGTCAGCCCAACAAATGAATGGGCGACCTAAGTTGACCTTGCCATAAAATAGGTCAAGGTCATCCCAGGATCATGATTTAAAAATGAAGAAAATGTTTGATTATTTTGGTCATATACATGTATATAGCCCCGGGGCAGGAGCGGACAAGCTCCTGGGTCTAAAATATTATCATAAGCATACATTTTCTGTCCATTTGCTCATTCCTAGCAAGTTTTCTGTCATTAAATGACATTTTCCTATTCCCCCCCCCCCCCATTTAAATGCATGGGCGACCTAAGTTGGCCTCGCCATTAAATAGTTTAGTCGTCCCAGGGTCATGATTTATATAAACCAATCGGTTTCAGAGAAGAAGGTGTTTAAATATTTTGGTCATATTCATGTATATGTATATAGCCCCGAGGCAGGCGCAGACAATCCCCCAGGCCCAAAATATTTTCATAAACATAAATCTTCTGTCCAGTGTCCATTGCTCATTCCTAGCAAGTTTTCCATTAAATGTTATTTTCCTATTTTTTCCCATTCAAATGTATGGGCGACCTAAGTTGACCTTGCCGTAAAAAAGGTCAAGGTCATCCCAGGGTAATGATTTATATAAACTTTGTAGAGTTCCATTGCCTGATGCTTCATGCCAAGTTTCAAAATCATAGGCCTTCTGGTTTTGGAGAAGATTTTTAAAGGTTTTTGCTATTTATAGCCATGGTGGCCATCTTGGTCATGTGACCTGGACCATTTATTCAAACTTTCATGCCCCCTCCTAAGGATGCTCCACATGAAGTTTGGCTTTGATTGGCCCAGCGGTTTCAGAGGAGAAGATCCTTGAAATTGTGAACTACGGACGGATGACGACGGACGGACGACGGAGCATGGGTATACTATAAGCTCACCTGATGAGAAACTGACAACATGATTCCTAGAAGGATACAAATCATGCAGATTGATTCAATTGCATAATCTTTTGATTCCATTATTTTACCTTGCATCACTCCCTGTCTGTATCAGATTGATTGCAGCTGGGTCCACGTCTGGCAGCCACTTCTCAAACTCTTCAATCCAGGAATAGCGTAGTGATGAGGGGACTATGATCAGCAGGGGCCACTCACTACGGTAGTAGTACGCCACAGAGATTGCCTGTAGGGTCTTACCCAGGTCCATCTGTAAGAGTACTCAGTGGTAGAATAAAAATTGTCTATTGATGATGTTTTATCTAAACAATGACTGTGTATATTTGTTTATAAAACCCATGATGATGATCTGCATGCTGCTTTTAACCTGTGCATACAAGTTATCCGCAAACATTAAGAAGCCAAACTCTACAAGCTAAATATAGTGTATGTTTGTATTTAATTACAAAAAAATAAATATGTTTAAACAATACATTAAGATGCTTTGACAGATTTGCCATGTATAGCCTATTTTGCACTAGACCTGGTAGACATGTCAACAAAATTTTGGTCATGGACTTCTAGAACACTATATATTTCTTGTGTATTAACTGGTACTTTAGGAAGTTACTGTGTGTTGCTCAAGTACACAAACCGGCACAAGTTGGGATTACTCCCTTACCTCTCTATCTCAAGTTCGCAGGATACAAACCTAGAAATTTTACAAGTGTTAAATCAACCTATGGAAACGGTGTATTAGAAAAACGGTGAATCAACGGGGGTTAATCGGAAAAATGTGAAGCATCGGGCGATGTGTCGGGTGAGACATCGGGATTTACAATGGCGACACGGTACGTAGTTTTAATCTTCTTTATGTTTAGTTCCGACATGGCTGGGTGACGTTGCATGTCAAAATTCTGTTTGCTGCAGGAGCTGTAGAAATCATTATTGTTCTTTATTATGTAAACAATTTGTAAATAAATATTCCAAGAAACGCGTGATTGTGCGCCCCATTTTAGAGGGCATGCCTTTCAAGGCCACGAAAACACATTTTCGTTTGATTTTCTAGTAAAAGAAATGGACCAAGAAGGTCACGTTGGTATTTGCAAATGAATAATAGTATACTGGAAAATTCCCACAAAAAATAAAATCTCGCCAAGCATTGCAAAGGGATTTAATGCTAGGTGCATTTACATAATGTGAGGCATCGGGCAAGTTGTGTGAGACAACGGGGTGAATTTTGTGAGTCATCGGGCAATCAAAACTTATTGCATTAATTTCCGATTATAAACACTCTAGAGCTATTTTTGATCAAGGTAATTTCATATTCCGTGTCATCTTCGACCCGGTAATTTCATATTCCGCATCATCTTCGACCCTTTCTTGATGGGAAATTAAAGTGCTAGACCGACAAGTGTAAAACGCTAGCGTTCACCTGAATCATTGCCAGTGCCAGACGCACTTGTGTGAAAATCGTTCCCAAACGGATTACCGTTTGTTGTTTAAAATATGTACATGTATATGGGCCACAACATGAGAAAATGTACCTTCGGACAATATTTTAGCTATAAGAAAAACAATTTTACTTTGAATGTGTAATATTTCTAGAGCCTACCAGTCTTTATTTGACCAGATTATTCAAGTTTGTTTGTGAGTTATGGCATTTTTTCTGTGTGTACCCTTCAGACGTCATTGTCCGGCAAAATGACGTCAAAGTTGCGTAATATATTTCTGCGTGTTACCAGGGCCTACAAAACTCGATATATTTTCTTAAAATTGTTCAGGCATTTGCCAGAACCTATTGTTTAGATAGAAACATACCATCTTTACAATTAATCTGGCGAAATTATTTTGTCTACTTCTGTGGCTTTGTGGTTGCTATGGTTACAGTTTGACGATGCAGTTTGGAAAATTAAGTATATTATGGGCTAAAACAAGGGCAGATAACTCCAAATATTGGAAACTTATTTGTGTTAAAACTTATTTATTTGGTAGCCCAGTGTTCAAAGATTACAAATACAATATTATTTCAGAAACATATATTGTATGATTTTTCCGTTTTTGAGCAGTTTCCTTCTGGTAACGTGATAATGTCCGAAGGTACATTTTGTCGCGTTGGGGTTCATATATATTCATTTTAAACTCAACCCCAACTGTAGTAATTTTGTAAAGTCCAGTAATATTTTGAGCAATTACATAGCGTCATCACCAAATTGCAACTGGAAATATTTTCGGAAATATTAGTTTGTTTCTTTGTTTGATTGGTGTTTTACTTCCCAATCAACAGCTGTCAGGTCAGATGGAGAAGGGGCCTCGGTTTAAAGTCTCATCCGAAAGACTGGAGAAGCCCGGGATCGAACACACGACCCCTGATTTACAAAGCCAGTAGCTTGGCCACCATGCCACGGAGGCTTCTATGGAAATATTAGTGATTGCCGTGAAACTACAAATTGCAGTTTTTAAACATCACTCATATTTCAGAAAAATATGAAGCCTCACTGGCATGTATATAAACGGCCCATGCCAAAGGCGGCCGCCACGTCCATATATTGGTAAAATCCTTTAAAAAATATTCTCCAGAACTCAAAGTTGTTCCATGATCTGAAAGTGGTTCAAGTCATAACCATGTTTTGACATTGAATTGCGAATATCGAGATTGAATGGTGTTGTTGTTGTCCTAGTCAATAATTTTTCATTGCCACCGCTTCCGGGGTAGTTGGCATATACTTTGGGGAGATTATGTGTCATGTCCAAGGACACTACAAGATGATCATGGTGTTCGAATTCCTGACTTCTCGCTCTGGAGTCCGACGCGCTACCACATAGCCTCAGTTTACCAGGTATATTCTAGAGGCCCAATGGCCATGAGAGCGCTCACCTGAAACTTTATATACTGTCTTATATGTCCTCGTTTATAGGCTCAGATCTTGGGTAGTAACACCCACAGGGGAACTACTTTAAATTTAACGTCCGAGTTCTCATCACTGCCGGTGATTAACGTGTGTTTATAGCATCCGTAATTGGGATAGACATGATCCCACTCAAACTAAAAGTTAAAAAACAACAATCATGTACTGGCTAGAATTAAGAAAATTAAGTTTTATTCCATCAAAATTTGGTTGCTCCCCGGCGACACACACAACCTGCCCGGAAACTCACCAAATAATCAATCACCCGGCTGAATCTCGATTTTCCCAGTCTTTTTTACAAATTTTCTGAATGTCGATAATCAGGAGCTTACTTTTCTATATTCACCAATCTGAATTAAGGTTGTTTACATTCGTAATTCGATGTAAGCATAAAAAATAAACAAAAAATACAACCGAAAGTCAACTGAAATGTTTGAGTAGTAAAATGGGGCGCACTGTGGCGATTAAACAAAATACATTTTCAACAATTTTAGGGTTTCCGGGGCTGCATCAAAGACCCTTACAGCTCCTGCAAGTGTTCGATTTGTTTTTATTTTCTGCATTATTTTTAGCTTTCGCTTCAAAATAGAAGTAAACAAACAACATACCTTTTATCTAGTGCAAATCCAGATGTCTCACCAACACATCGCCCGATGCTTCACATTTTTCCGATTAACCCCCGTTGATTCACCGTTTTTCTAATACACCGTTTCCATAGGTTGTAAATTGTGCATGTAGCTGATAAAAATAGTCTATTAAGAGCTGCATCTTATGTACATATTACTTTTGGAAGGGCTGTAACTATTGAATATGAACTGCATCATGAGAAAACCAGCTTTTTGGATGCAAAATCAAAGACACAGATCAGATAGCCATGCAGTGATCAGCGCCTATGTTTTAGCTGCACAAATAGTACAATCCCTTTCCTTCTTAACTCTAAAATATCAAGCTTCTAGTCTTCTTCTTCTGTGAACAGACCTGGTCGGAAACCCGATGACCGGTTTTCTCTGACACGTTTCAATGAATATAACTTACCTCATCTGCAATGAGACACCTGAAATAGAAATAGAAATTGAGTGGAATTTATAGCATCTTTTCAAATCAAACACTGAGCCGAAGACCGGTTTTCTCTGACACGGCTCATTGAATATAACTTACCTCATCTGCAATGAGACACCTGAAATAAAAATAGAAATTGAGTGGAATTTATAGCATCTTTTCAAATCTAACACTGAGCCAATTTTCTAAGCCACTTACCCAGCCATCAACCTCATTACGAAAACTTGCCCATGCAATATACAGGGATTGTTTTCAGCTGTAAAAATTGAAAATTTCATTTAAAAATTTTGATATTTTTCATATTTTAACTCAAAACATAGATTGTGGGTACATGTTAGAACCGCCTCAACAAGGCGAAGAGTACGAGTACCCATAATCTATGTTTTGGAGCAAAAATAAGAAAAATAGGTATACCCTAACATACCGTGATATATATGGGGGTTTACATGCGGGTTTACATTACACGAACATGTCTGAATCTGAATGGTTTACTGATGATACGCCAAAATGACAACACTTCACCACGGGTGATCCTGATGTATCTACGTAACTACCCAGCCACCCACCCACCTACCTTCTTGACAGTCGTGCGGACAACGCCCCTTAAAATAGATTTTAAAATGTTAAATGTTTAGAAAATTGGTTCATTTTAAATTGATAATTATTATGCATTTGTTTCAAAAGTGAAGCAGAATATTACGCATGCAGGAAATTTCACTTTTTACTTACAAATAACAATGGATCAATAAAAACAGAAACATTTCAGTAACACAAAAATTAGTATTTACTGTTAGAAACCTACTGTGATTCAGTTGACAACTGATGAAATAATCAAATCAAATTGTAGTTTTCTTCCTTAAGCCTATTCATAATGAACAAAACACGTTTTTTTGAATTTACTTCAACAGCAAAACACATAATTTATTTATTGGCAAAATAATAGCGACGCCCCTAGCGGAGCGTATATGTTAATGCGTGTGTACGCATATTCTGTTTTTTTTTCTTCAGAAACTTAACATTCTAAATCACATGGAATCGTACTCTTCGCCATTTTGATCGCCATTTTCATCGCCATTTTCGAATCATGTGACTCCAAGATCCAATCAGAACAAAAGCCTCGTCTATTTGGAACACCTCGCCTAAGATTCGGCGTGTTCGTTTAGCGCTTGTGAAAATGTTCCTGGTCAAGTCGTGCCATAGTTTAGATAATGTAGGTAGTAATTTAGACACCCACCCCACATCTGAGATCTGAATATGAATGGTTTACTGGTGATACGCCAAATTGACAATACTTCACCAGGGGAATTAGTCCCTAGCTCTCACAAGACATGCGAACTTGATCAGAAATAGATCAACTTACTTTTTGAACATTCTCGAGGGTAGGGTAACGTAGCCCGAAATTTTCAACATTTCCCGAGAGTAAGGTACGGTAAAACCGAGGGCGTAGCCCGAGGTTTTTAACACTTCCCGTGGCTGTGGTGTGGTAAAGTAGAGTGAAGCTGAGGGCGTAGCCCGAGGTTCTCAAGGGTAGGGTAGGGTAGGGTAGGGTAGGGTAGGATAGGGTAAAACCGAGGGCGTAGCCCGAGGTTTTTAACACCTCTCGTGGGTGTGGTGTGGTAAAGTAGAGTGAAACCGAGGGCGTAGCCAGAGGTTCTCAAGGGTAGGGTACGGTACAGTAAAACCGAGGGCGTAGCCTGAGGTTTTTAACACTTCTCGTGGGGGTGGTGTGGTAAAGTAGAGTGAAACCGAGGGTGTAGCCCGAGGTTCTCAAGGGTGTAGGGTAGGGTAGGGTAAAACCGAGGGCGTAGCCCGAGGTTTTTAACACTTCTTGTGGGTGTGTTGTGGTAGAGTGAAACCGAGGGCGTAGCCCGAGGTACTCAAGGGTAGGGTAGAGTATGGTACGGTACGGTAAAACCGAGGGGGGTAGGGTTGGGTAGGGTAGCGTAAGGTAAGGTAAAACTGAGGGCGTAGCCCGAGGTTTTTAACACTTCTCGTGGGTGTGGTGTGGTAAAGTAGAGTGAAACCGAGGACATAGCCTGAGGTTCTCAAGGGTAGGGTAGGGTAGGGTATAGGGTAGGGGTAGGGTAGGGTATAGGTAGGGGTAGGGTAGGGTAGGATAGGGGTAGGTGTAGGGTAGGGTAGGGTAGGGTTCAAAAATACTAAAAATTACTTTTAATTCACTTTGCCATGCCTGTTCTAGGCAGTGCCTAAGTTCATATTTTTTAGAATGCGGTTTGGGGTGGTTTTGATGTGGTTTGGGGCGTTTTTGTGTTTCCACGGACAGAGAAACCAAACATAAACTGGTGCATTATATGTAAACAAGTAATCGAGCAATAATATATCGTCTGCTTTGCTCTTTGACAGTTCCCACTGCTGGTCATCTGTTTTTGTTCCTTACCAACTACCTCATTAAATAAGACATTTAGATCATTTAAACATTTAACAGATCTGTAGAAAAGGTAAATATGAGCTCGACGTTGCGTTCCACTGCATCGTTATGTCTCTGGCCACCGTATGAGCGGTTTACAATTGCCACAAATAAAGGAATTCAAAGTTTTCTTGTGCAAGATGTACCTGGAGATGGCAGTTATTTTTTCTATTGCTTGAGTGTTGCAATTGGTGGGGGACTTGCAGTCAAATGCTTAGAAATGTTATAAATTTGTGGTCATATTTGCAAAATTGGCGAACACTGGCATCTGGAGTTTCACTGTTTCATGATAACATAACAGCACAACAGCTTTATTCACATAAAATGATAAGTCAAAATGGATGGGCAACTTCTGCTGTAATATCAGTTGCAGCCCGCTTGCTTAAATGTCAAATTAACATATGGTATGAAGTTAGAAACGGATATTCAATACAAAGTTTTAATCCTGATGGTCAAGCAATCAATGTTTTTGACATTAGCTTGAGAAACAGCCACTTTCAATTGCTAAAGCCCTTCTGCCATGTACAGTCATCCACTGATATAGCGTAAGGCCACCAGTGATCGATCAGGGACCAGTGATCGATCAACTAGTGGTTATCGGCTATTAATTCTCAAAGGATACCTGAAATAAATCTTATGCAAGTCTCAACTTAAAGCGCATTATATTACCTTACATACACTAATTTAAATTTATTTAGAAAGCTTTTCTATCTTGAATTTTCTGGCACTTTACGAAGAGGGGGTCTTAATTGTACTGCTTAAAAGCGGTGATTGTTCAATAAATCCTTCAAGCTGAAACAACCTGCTTTCATTCCGACTGGCTAAATTTTTTAACTTTACTGCATACTAAAAAAATCTGATCCACAATCCAAAATGTATTGGATAACGCTGCGATTAATGGACGATTTCTGTGGTTTTTAGAGCTAGTTTTTCAACAGTTTTCCATTGTTTCAATGGGCATTTATGCTTTTCGACCACCTCATTTCGCTACTTTATTTCTTTTAACTCAATGAAAATTTCAAAACTTTGTTTCGTGGCTATCGGTAAACAATGATTATTCTTTCTAATTATGTACATACCTTCCAAGTTAGCCGCGGTGTTGGAGAGAATAAGGAGGTGATCGATCACTGGTCCACCTGACCCTGATTCACGCTGTATGATGGTGGGTGTGTTAAAATGACGTCTCTGAGAACGTGACGTGACGGCGTCATAAATTGACATATTGAAAAACATGGCGAAGGTTCAAGCTTCAATATGGTATGTACACATGCATTCTGCAATGCATGTCTGATCCGCAAATCTATCAAACATTGCTATTTTTGATCGATCACTGGTCCCTTTATGCTAGGTCCCTCATCTACATGTCATCAGTTTTATTCAGGTGAAACTACTTTTGAAGAAGCACAAAAGAGACAAAAAGCAGCTCGTTATTCAAATACCTGTGACGCATTCAATGGAAATATCAATTAAAAAAATGATAAAGATAATGACCTAGATAATGACATATAAGTAAATGAACCAGATAAGTCTCCAACTTCTCAAGCAGATTGTAGATTGCAGAAGTCATGTTTACGAAACATTTAGATATTTCTAAAGCGATCCAGCTGCTTCAATACTACACTGATTTCAGTCCAGGAAGGCAGGATATGTAAAAACATGTCTATCTATCTCTCTAAACTGCCATGTGCATATCGGCTAAATGAGCTAATTCTTAAAATGCAATAATGAATTTTGGGCGTCGCATCGAAGGCAGTGCCTTATTTCATATTAGGTTAATGCATAAGAAAGCTTGTTAAAAATCTCATGCTCCCGTCGTGTGGATAGCCAATACCTGTAGCACTGGCTATCCACATGACTGTCTTGCCGATAACGCCACTTATTGGCATGAACATAGTGTAGGTAAGTGGCATTATTGGCACGACCGTCGTGCGGATAGCCTCAGCCTACCTTCTTACCTACCTACCTTGAGACTTTTAAAATCTAACTGCCAGTGTTGTAACTATTTCACAGAATCAGAATAGTTAACTGGTGAAACGTGGACCAGAAGAAAATATCACATGTACGTATAGTTAAGGTTTAATGATTAGATTGACTCTCTCTGGGCGGCTTAATTTTTCCACATGGCGGCCATGCTGATATGGTTAACTCTCAGCCCTTAATTTTCGTATCATTTTGTATTTTTTGACAACTGTAACACTTAAAATCAACAGGCCTAAAGGAGGGTATTGTCTGAAAACTGCTTAATTCTATGATTTTAAACATGAATTTAGCTGATTTGCGGCTAGACTTTAGAATCTGTCCGCCACTTATTTACTAACAATTTACACTGCTGTTGTTGCTGTAGTCGTGGGATCGAGTCACGACAGATCCAAATCTTTTTTTTTTTTTTCTTTCTTTCTTTAAAACCCCACAAAAAACCAAGCCCCTCTTTTTTTATTCACCCCACAAAATTAATCCCCTTTAAGACACTCGGAAATACCAAAAAATGTACTCTTTCAGTGGCGGACAGATTCTAAAGGTTTTCCGAAATATATGGTACAAACCCGGGTACAAACGAATTCCACTAAAATGAAATAAAATAACGAAAAACAAAGTAACTACAGGATTGATTTCGCCAACTTTGCTCCGAAACAAACCTTCCATTCTTTCTGACTGCAAATTCTACACCCTCTTTCTGAAATGGCATAAGCCTTTCGTATAATTTCGAAGGAAGTCGTGAGGCGATTTCATGTTTACAAATTTTCGTCTTTCCCGCCATTACAGTGAAGAGTAGCCGAATTAACCGCAACGGACAAAAAACTGATCTTTAGATCAAGGTCTTTTCTATCCTTAACAGTCCGTTGAAACACCAAAACCTCAACTAACCGACGAGGTGAATACGTAGGTACAAAGAAAGATGGGTAAGTGAGTGGACAGGTAAGTAAATATAGATAGATAACAGATAGGTAGGAAGGTATGTAAGTAGAAAGGTTAGTTGGTTGGTAGCTGGGTAGGTAGGTATGTGGGTGGGTAGGTAGTTATAGGTAGGTAGGCGGGTGGGTGGGTGGCTTTGTAGGTAGGTAGGTAGGTAGGTAGGTAGGTACATGTAGGTAGGTAGGTAGGTAGGTAAGTAGGTGGGTGGCTGGCAGGTATCTGGGTGGCTTTGTAGGTAGGTAGGTAGGTACATGTAGGTAGGTAGGTAGGTAGGTAGATAGGCAGGTAGGTAGGTACATGTAGGTAGGTAGGTAGGTAGGTAGGTGGGTAGGAAGGGTAGGGTAGGGGAGGTAGGTAGGTAGGTAGGTAGGTAGGTAGGTAGGTAGGTAGGTAGGTAGGTAGGTAGGTAGGTAGGCAGGCAGGTAGGTAGGTAGGTAGGTAGGTAAGTAGGTGGATGGGTGGCTGGGTCGGTAGGCAGGTAGGTAGGTAGGTGGGTGGGTGGGTGGTTGGGGAGGTAGGTAGGTAGGTGGGTGGCTGGGTAGGTTGGTAGGTAGGTAGGTAGGTAGGTAGGTAGGTAGCTGGGTGGCTGGGTAGGTAGGTAAGTAAGTAGATAAGAAGGTTGGTAGGTAGGTAGCTCGGAGGCTGGGTAGGTAGGTAAGTAGGGGTAGGTAGGGAGTTTGGTAGGTACACATATAGGTAGGATACTTTGGGTATAAGTGCACGACTACACGTGACATACTTCTGGGTATTTGTGACACACATAATCTCTTGATACAAATGTTATATTAAGCAGATGTAATGTGGCGTAGCAAGTCGTGTTATTAACGAAATGACTCGTTTTATTAAGACGAATAGGAATGTTCACAAAAATGTTTGATTAAATTGAGATTATGAGCAATTTACCATGTTCTGACGATTATATGAATAACAGCCTGAATAATTTTACATGGTAGATCATGTTCAAGAAATCTTCTAGCAGATTAACGTGCAAAGTACGTGTATTTTAATGCAGAGTGCTTTCAAAACAGATTTGCTTATCATGCTTATTTATTTGCAAACCCCGTTCTCGGTTCGTAAATGCACACCTTTATATATAAATGAACCGCAAAATTTAAAAGAAACTGTTCTTTAAAGAGTACATCGTGACGAAAATCCGAATGCAAATTAAAACTTAATGATCAAATGATCGCAAAAAGTAGTAGATAACTTGCAATCAAATCTTTATTTGATTCGCGTTCGTTGTCTCATGAGGCGTTCGTTGTCTCATGAGGATATTCGACCGCTGCATTTCAATATTTTCAAATTCAACAAGGCACAGCTTCTAAAATCTAGCTATCGCTATGGATGAACTCTAAAACAAAATACTGGCACGTACCCAACGAAGAAACTGAAAAATTCGTTTCGGCTGAATTGCATTTTAAGCACTGTTAAAATTTAAACTGATAGAAAATTAAATTGTCCGTATTTTTCAATTGTACTTGGAGCATTGATAACAAAATCCAGATGTGTGATGACTAGCTCTGGCTCTGCTACAGTAACCCGTTTTTGACGATTGTACTCATTTGGGCGAGCGAGTCCACTGTCATTCTAGGGGACATCAGTAGTGATTTTGATTTTTTATTCCATTTTTTTCTATGAAATTCATCCAAGCAAACAGAATAGCCCCAGATCGGACGCCGCGTTCTGCGGCGTCGCATCTGGGGGTATACTGTTTGCCTAGGTCCCATAAATAAGACGCCAGGCTAACATGAGTTAACGTGTTTTAAATTAAATTTTTAAATTGCTGCCCCAGTTTCTTGCCATACTTACTGACAGGACCCTAAATGGTCCGCGTTGGGCTCTAACTCTTAAAGTGTGTTGCTAAAACTTTACACTGTCTTGTATTGTCATTTCTTTCCATCCTGGTGTCTAGGTTGTATCAATTTCTTCGGGAGAGGGAGGTCGTGGGTGCGATCTCGGGTCGCGTCACACCAAAGACGTTAAAATGGCACCAGTGACTACCTTGCTTGGCGCTCAGCATTATAAGGCAAGCACTGGCTTCCAAGCACTTTCTCATTAATGTGTTCACTGCTCTTAAAGGATCTCAGTTTTAATTTTCATTTGTTATTACTGCAGCTGGTGTTGTGCCGTGTGGCGGCCCTAAAAAGTCTCCCCGTACATCATCCATAGTGCAGGTTATATTTTCTTTTTGGTCCTTTGAGATCAGCGAGGATATTCTGAGAAATCAGAAATTTATTATCGGTTAAGATTCATTTTCTTACCAATGTTTAATATATTTGGTCCCATTTAGATAAAAATAGTCTTTGTATCGACTACCATGTTGAAAGTTGCCAAATTTCAGTAGTTCTCTTTGGCTCCATATTGCCAATTTTAAAGGGTCACTGGCGAGACTTTCATAGTCGAAACCGCGGTATGGCCCAAGCCCTTTCTCATTGATGTGTTCACTGCTCTTAAAGGATCTCAGTTTTAATTTTCTATTCACCAAAATATAGCATCACTAACATCGCATGTCAACGGGAAACATATGAAAAAAGTGTGAGTAAAAGCAAAACAGGTCCGATGATAATCATTGGTCTGTATTCACTGTAGGGCCGTATGGAAGATTGACAATTGTGCTATATACATGTACGTTATCATATTAAAATACACGTATATAGAGATTATTGTTATTACATTCTACTCTTCGCAAGCAAACTGCACCAAAGTGGTATAACTCGTTCCTTACGCAAAGAACCGGAAGTGGATTTCTGAAGCTAACACCACTTGCGCGTTTTGTATCATCACGGTGTGTATAGGCCCATCGTCTTTCTAAAAAATATTATCATTTTACCTTATGCACAATTTGCAATTCGAACCCCGGCTGTTGGTTTATAACGCATATGTGAATTCGTTTGCGTTTGCCGATTGTCTGGGCTTTCAATCCCTGACTGAGATGAAACTAAACAGGGTTTTGTATTTACACGAGGAGACACAAACAGCACTTGGAACAAAAGTTAATCACATTTGGACAGGAAGCAGGTGTCTCAGTTCGTCTGCAAATCGAATCTTCACGCGCTATGATCTGATTTAGCAGACGATATTGGCACCAATCAACGACGACATTTGTGTTGAAGGAAATGTTATTCTTTTCAATTGTTGTTGTTGCTAAATATTTGTATTCCACGGTATTCTTGGTTTGTCTGACACTGCGGAAGAACACGCACATTAAAGGCCTAAAAGCAGACGACATAAATTTTGTTTGTAAAATAAATAAATAAATAAATAAATAAATAAATAAATAAATAAATAAATAAATAAATAAATATTTTATTTATTTTAAATAAATAAAGTTATATGTTAAAAATGAGGGATTTCATATGGATCATCTCATGAATTGGTAATATTACGAAAAAAAGGACAAGTAGGCACTGATCAGGAAAACGCGCAATCAGAAAGAAATTCCCACTCGAAAAACCGAGGTGGTGAAAAAACTAAATTGATAATTAGGTACGTATACTTTAAAACATCGTAATCCGAGAGAGCAGCTATTTCCCAATAGGCGGCCACTCAGTAACACGAATGTAACTAAAACTATGAAAACGTACATAAGGTTCAAACAGCACAAAAATTCAACTCCAAAACATAAAACAAATAGAACCACAACAGAATTACCACCTTGGAACAATCAGTAATAAAATAAGGCTTAAGCCCTAACCTCCCCCTTATCTTCAGCAGTGGTTCACAACATTTAGTTAGTTGTTCGGTCTTCGTGGTGAATCTCGTACTAGTCAATGAATCATCAATGGCAAACAAATAAACCATGATAACCAATTAATAAACCACCATGATGAATCAATAACAATCACATATTCAGCAAGCTGCCCGACGATGGAGGTACATGGGCGCCGAATAACTTACTGAAATCCGGAGCAAAAGAAAAACACCAGTTGAACCCCGGTGGGCCAAGCAACAGACAAGAAGCTCCGGCCCCAGTTGCAACCAACTAAAATGAATAGCTTTATGTCGGGTCCACCTTAGAGTCTAACACCAGGCCCACCGGCTCGCAATTAAAGAAGGCAGCATAGTTATCAACTAAGCGGTAAACCCGATATTTGAATAAGAGTTAACTTTAAATAAAACAAAGCCGATATGTACATGTAAATTCACTGCTTTCATTGGTTCATTTGGCTTGCATTTAATGGCCACTGTGGGAACACAAAGTGGATTACACGTAAATTTGTAATTTGCGTTGAACAGCAGAGCTATAACAAGCAAAAGCTGTATCTGGTTAGCAAAGTTACTGCAATTTAATTTCTGTTTCGAAAACTGCCATTTCAGCTCTTAAAATGTCTGAACAAGTAGGACACGGTCATCGGATGTCAATCAAATTAAAAACGCATGGCTGAGACAAATGTCCAGACTGTGGCAATGGTTTTGGTTTGGTCAGATGTGGTATATTGCTTTTTATCACCATTTCTCTGTTAACTCATTTAAGCCTGGCGTCCTTTTTGTGGGACATAGGCAAACAGCATAGCCCCAGATGTGATGCCGCAGAACGCGGCGTCCCATCTGGGGCTATTCTGTTTGCTTAGACGATTTTCAGCAAGTAAAAATCACTCCCCTGTGCGACATAGGCAAACAGCATAGCCCCAAATGTGACGGCGCAGAACGCGGCGTCCCATCTGGGGCTATTCTATTTGCTTAGAGGATTTTCATCAA
This sequence comes from Rugalucina vietnamica, assembly GCA_964017185.1. Lineage (NCBI taxonomy): Eukaryota > Metazoa > Mollusca > Bivalvia > Lucinida > Lucinidae > Rugalucina > Rugalucina vietnamica. Next base: position 4,844,502 of record OZ024872.1, read on the forward strand.
GAAATGATATGAAAATAAAAAGAAAATCACTCCTAAAAAACCTAAAAAGAAACTGGACTCACCCAATTGATAATGATGGGAAAAAAGTACAAGTAGGCAAAGATCAGGAAAAGACGCAATCAGAAAAAGACTCCCACTCCAAAAACCAAGGTGGGAAAAAACCAAACTAACAATCAGGCACCTATACCATGAAAACATTTCGTAAGCCGAATGAGCAGCTATTTTCCCAATAGGTGGCCACTCAGTTACCTTAACTTAACTAAAAATATGCAAACATACATAAGGCGCCAACAGCACAAAAATATTTTAAACACCAAGACATAAAACAAAAAGAATCACCACAGAAGTATCGACTTGGAACGATCGGTAACCCAAAGTTACTGGCGGGTTTAAATCGATTTTACACGGCCGTAACCTCACCCTCAGCTTCTGCAGTGGTTCATAACATTTAGTTAGTTCTTCGGTCCTCGTGGTGAATCTCTAACTAGTAAATGAATCATCAAGAACAAACAAATAAATCATGATAAACATCCTGATGAATCAAAAACCAGGACTCACAGATTCAGTAAGCTGCCCGACGATGGAGATCCCTGGGCGCCAAATAACTTACTAACTCCGGAGCTAAAGAAAAACATCAGTTGGACCCCGGTGGGCCAAGCAACAAACAAGAAGCTCCGGCCCCAACCAACTAAAATGAATAGCTTTAAGTCGGGGCCATCACAGAGTCTGACGCCCGACCCACCGGCGTGCAATTAAAGAAGGCAGCATAGTTATCAACCGTGATTGGGTTAAAAACTAAGCATGCAGACTGTCGCATAACATCCAAGTTATAACCTATACGTCTGTTTGCCAAATATGGGTTAATATGTGTCTGGCTGCCTCCGACCTCTGGCTACTGCAGAGGGTCATCGATGACCAAGGGATTGACAATCATATTAAATGTAATGCTTTTTCGGGATAAAAAGATGACAACAATAACAAAAACAACAATAGCACATACGGTATTACTTTGATTGACAAACTAAGTTTCCAAAAGCTTTCAGAATGCCACCATTTATAATATTGAATTAAAACAAGCTGATTGGTTCAGCAGATGGTAAAACAAAATTGTTGTGTGAGACATGTTGTGCAAAAACCTGTCTTCAGTTGATACAACAGAATAAGACCCGAGCGGCATTTTAGTCAACAACACCAGTAAAGCCTAGGTTACATTTGCCATGATCATCGTACGATTTTTCGGTCTGCGATTTTCTCTACGATTTTTAGACATCGTAGGAGATCGTGGGCTACGACGTATGTGTTAACAATTCATACGGGCATCGTGCGATTTTTTGATCTGCCATTTGTCGATGTTCTCATACAAAAACGCAAGGCGACCGTACGGCAGTCGTATGTCTCCGCAGATAGTACGTAGATATCGTACGGATCCCGTGCGTTGTCCGTACGGAGTCCCTATACGTTTTGATACAAAACGCAAGGAGGCTGCACGGTAGTCGTAGGGTCTCCGCAGATTGTTAGTGGATAGCGTACGGAGTCCCTTGGACTTCTGACTGATGCCTCGGTTACATTTGGCCTACGCATTTTCATGCGGCCTCCGCAGGGTGACCTTACGATGTCCCTACGATTCTACGACTTCCTACGATCTCCGTAGCCTCTACGATCTTGTAATAATCTGCACTATTACAAATTTTAAAATCGTAGACCGTAGACACGTCGTAGGGCATCATACGGGCACCGTACGGATACCCTGCGATAATCGAGCGATCACGATTTTTTTTATGATAATCTGGCCGGAACAAAAATCGTACAGCGATCGTAGGGAGGCCGCAAGGGGTCATGCCTAGTAGGTTACATTTGCCCCGATCATTGTACGATTTTTCGGTCCGCGATTTCCTTACGATTTTTTAAAAATCGAATGTGATCATGGGCTACGACGTAGGTGTTTACAATTCATACGGGCAGCGTTCGACTTCTTGTTCTAGCTTTCTTCGATGTCCTGAGTCGGAACTGTTTGGAGATCGTAGGGAAATCAAAGGGTCTCCGCACACTTTAAGTTGAAATCGTAAGGAGCCCGTGCGATGGCCGTGAGGAGTCCTTACGATTTCTTGCGGTCTCCCTACGATAGCCGTACGATGTTAGGTGTCCGTACGATTTTAATAAACTTGTGACATAACCGTACGGATGCCGCACGATCACCCTAAAGGTCTACGATTATCTTATTATTTTAGTCCCCAAATTATTATAAAACCGTGCGGTGACCGCAGGATCATCGCAGGCCCGTACGATGATGCTACCTACGACGTGTCTACGGGCTACGGTCTTACGATTTTTTAAAATTTGTAAAAGTGCAGACTACTACAAAATCGTTGAGGCTACGGAGATCGTAGGAAGCCGTAGAATCGTAGGGGCGTCGTAGGGTCACCCTGCGGAGACCGCACGAAAATGCAAAAAAATGGCATCGTACGATCATCGCAAGTTAATCGTAGGGCAAATTAATGTAACCTAGGCTTAAGCAACAGTTTTTGAAAATTACATGCACTTAGGCCGACGGTGCACTTTTTCGCCGATAAGCCATGCATCTTATTTGCTCGCATTTGCATTTCTGGTGTCGAGACTAAATTATATAATAAGGTAATCTGATTTGGCCATCACAAGGTTTTTTTTTCTTCAGTGAGACAGTTTCCTCGGCTTTCGTACGCAGGGGAAATCAAAAGTCTTGTCATACGTGTTGACGAAATGTGCCGGTGACCTAGTGCACAAACTGGTCTTGGAATGACCACAAAATATCAGCCAATGTGTATTTCAATACAGGTTCTCTATGTCAATTGAAACAATACTTGAATTTGTCTTGTCACTCTGGATAGCATACACGGATGCCATAAACACAGTTCAACAGGTTTTCCTTTCGATAGACAGTGTACAGCCAAATAAGTCCGAAAAAGAACTTCCCACGAGGGGGTTCTCAGACTTCATAAATAAAAAAAATACGTTAAAATGAAGACTAATATTGAGCGATTCCATTTGGTTCATCGGTATTATCATGAACTTGGTAAGAACTACGAGCCAAAGCCGATCTGTACATGTTTTCATTGCTTTCATTGGACCCTTCAGCTTGCATTTAGTGGCCACTGTGGGAACACTAAAGTGGATGGTTGTGTTTTATTTGTAATTCAGAGGGGACTGCATGCGTTGAAAAGCAGAGCCATAAAAAGAAGAAAGAGGTATCTGGTAGCAAAGTTACTGCTATTTAATTTCTGTTATTCGTGTATGCGGAACAATGGTCTGATTTGCTACGCCTATGTGGACCTCGGTCGTGAAGATATATGCTTTTTTTTTTTCAAGGAAATTAAATCCATGAAAATTTGCCATTAAATGTACAATTTTTCGTGTTCTTCTTATTTAAGCCGCCTCATGGGAAAACCAACAATCTGCATAGGCGAAAACAAAGACGCAGATCAGCTTCGCGATAACCCCGATAACATTTCCTCTTCTACTTAAATCCGAAGTTTCAAGCTTCTAGCTCTTTTCTGTGTTTGTACAGGCCGGTTTGTGTCGGACCTGTTCGGAAACCACATTGTTGGTTTTCCCACGAGATGGCTCAATTTTATGCCTTCAGGATTGTATCCAGTTTTCGAAAACTGCCATTTCAGCTCTTACAATGTCTGAACAAGTAGGACACGGTCATCGAATGTCAATCAAATTAAAGACGCATGGTTGAGACATATGTCCAGGCTGTGACGATGGTTTTGGTTTGGTCAGAATTGGTTAGTTGCTTTTTGTCACCATTTCTCTGTCAATGTGTCTGGCTGCCTCCGAAAACCTCATCAGCAATGATGAAGGGAATGATGACCATATTTTAATGTAACGCTTTTTCGGGATAAAAACATGACAACAATAACAAAAACAACAGTAGCACATATGGTATTATTTTGATTGACAAACTAATTTTCCAAAAGCTTTCAGAATGCCACCATTTATAATATTGAATTAAAACAAGCTGATTGGTTCAGCAGACGGTAAAACAAAATTGTTGTGTGAGACATGTTATGAAAATCCTGTCTTCAGTTGATACAATAGAATAAGACCCGAGTGGCATTTTAGTCATCAACACAGTATCAGTATCAAGAGATTTTGAAAACTTCTTCTTAGACGCACTTTTTCGCCGATAAGCCATGCATCGTACTTGCTCACATTTGTATTTCTGGTGTCGAGACTAAATCATATAATAAGATAATCTGATTTGGCCATCACAAGGGTTTTTTTTTTTCATTGAGACAGTTTCCTCGGCTTTCGTACGCAAGGGAAATCAAAAGTCTTGTCATACGTGGTGACGAAATGTGCCGGTGACCTAGTTCACAAACTGGCCTAATAAAATTGACCACCAAATATCAGCCACTTTGTATTTCTATAAGTAAAGGTTTTCTACGCCAGTTGAAACAATACTTGCACGTGTCTTGGTGATAGGGATAGCAGCGGTTGTATTACCCTGGATGGCATACACGGATGTCATGAACACAGTTGGCCGAAAAAGAAATTCCAACGAAGGGGTTCACAGACTTTTACAGAGCATCGTTCTGTTGAGCTTCATACTATTTTTATCGCTGACCATAAGGCCAGACAGTGCATTTAACTGTATCAATTTGACGACCTGAGTAAAAATTAAAATTGTTTTTACTTGAAGGATTACTAGAGCTTTTGACGAGGGAACTGTAACTCTACGGTTAATTACATTATCTTTTGGCACGAGGGAAACATTAATTTCTTTATAAAGTTGTAAAAGTAACCTTCAGAACAGTGCAATGGTACCAAACCATATTATGAGGGGAATCTGTTTCATGTCATACTACAAATGTACATTTTCCCGTTTCCAAAGCAAACTTTTAGTAGTGATACATTTTTTCTCGAAAAAAAAAAATGAATTTTGCACGGGTAAAATGGGCACCAACTGTGAAAATATTCTTCTCCAGAACCAGAAGGCATAACTTGGCTTGAAGCATCAGGCAATGGAACTCTACAAAGTTTATATAAATGTCCTCCGGGGGTTGTCTGCCCCTGCCCCGGGGCTATATACATGTACATTGTATATGAAAATAATATTCAAACATCTTCTCTGAAACCGCTTGGCCAGTCAAAGCCAAACTTTATGTGGAGCATTGTAAGGAAAGGGATAAATGGTTCAGGTCACGTGACCAAGATGACCGCCATGGCTATAAATAGCAAAAACCTTTCTAAATCTTATTCTTTCGAACCGGAAGACCTATGATTTTGAAAGCTTTGCCTGAAGCATCAGTGAATGGAGCTCTACAAAGTTTCCCGGGATGACCTTGACCTATTTTATGAAAAGGTCAGCTTATGTCGTATAGCACAGATCTCAGGTGAGCGTTTATGGCACCACTGGTCCTCTGGTTGCAGACTGCGTTAGGAAAAGGCAGACACACTTAATTGTACTCAAGTGAATGTAGATATTTGACGACTGAATTAACTGAAACCCTTAATTACGGGCATGCGTGCGCTTTCCTGCAGTCTGTAACTGAAATTAAGGTTACATCAAGTTTTTCTTACCTTTCAGAGAGGTCAAACAATTTAACTTTACAAACTTTTAATTAAAGGCTGGTTTGTATCAAAGCGACATTGTGCATTCAAAGAGGATCGAATGCAGACTCATTAATTTACCAAATGAGCCGCTTCGTGGGAAAACCAACAATGTGGTTTCCGAACAGGTCGGACACAAACCGGCCTGTACAAGCACAGAAAAGAGCTAGAAGCTTGGAATTTCGGATTTAAGTAGAAGAGGAATTGTACTATCTGAGTAGCGAAAACAAAGGCACTGATCAGCTTCGCGGTGACCGCGAAGCTGATCTGCGTCTTTGTTTTCGCATATGCTGATTGCTGGTTTTCCCATGGGGCGGCTCAAATGATGGTTGATAGCATGTCTCTATGGGTGATAAGTACAGTTCTCGTGCGCCTCTATCAATGCGCATCGTTCATGTTTTTGTACGCCACACTCAATGGGTGATACGTTCCATGAGGTTAGCATCGAGCAAGTATGTTCGTGTGATGGAAGCTCAGACACTAGCCTTTATTTATTTATTTTTTCTCACAATTTACATTCGTGAAACCTATGTTTAAATCCTCCTTCCACATGAACTATGTGCATGTATATTGACCAATGTTTTGCCTGTATCAAATGTTCATATTTTGTATTGTAATGGTTTCGGGGGACCTGGGGCGAGGGGGGTCGGTGGGGACGGTGGTTTACTACCAGTATAGTATTTCCATTCATAGTTTATATGTGTTCCTGCTTTTTCAAAGACCGTATCTCGAGGCCTGGAAGATGTTTAATTCACTAGTGGATTGTATAACATAATGGCAATTGAATTGAGCGACTACAGGCTTCGTAATTTCTCAGTTGTCCATTATAACGTGCAAAGTTTAGTTAACAAAAATGATATTTTAGAAACGGAATTAAGCCATTTTAATGTTATTTGCTTATCCGAAACCTGGCTTCATGCAAGAATTCCTGATGATGATATTAAAATTACAGGTTTCAACCTTTACAGGCGAGATCGTGCAAGTGACGTACATGGGGGCGTTTGCGTGTATGTAGACCAGAATTATCTTTCTAAAAGGAGATCTGATTTAGAAACGAATCGTGCCGAATGCATATGGGTCGAAATAACAATTCAGCACAGAAAACTCTTAATTGGAACCTTTTACAGACCACCGGAGTCCAAAAATGAAATTTTATTATCAATAGAAGATTCAATTGGCTTAGCTCGCGACACAAATATACATAATATTCTCGTAACTGGTGATTTTAATTTTGACATGTTGAAAGATAATTCTCAGAAAAAAGTAAACAACATATGTCAATACTTTGGATTAGAAAGCATCATTCATGAACCAACACATTTTACGGAAAAGTCGTCGTCTTTAATAGATTTATTTTTGACCACAGATAAAAACAATGTGCTTTTGAGTGGAGTTGGTGAGCCAATATTGGATCAGAACATTAGATATCATTGTCCGATTTATTGTACTTTTAAATTTACCAGAAAAACTTCACCTACATTCACTAGACACGTTTGGTTATACGACAGAGGCGATTATGAATCATTTTCTCGCGACCTATTGGAAGTAGATTGGAATAGTTTGAAAGATGCAGATGTTGATGTATACGCAACCAATGTTACCAATTCAATTACATGTCTGGCAACAAAGCATATTCCAAATAAACATGTAAAAGTAAGACAAACAGATCCTCCCTGGTTGACTAATAATATAAGGAAACTTATAAGGAAACGCAAGCGTTACTACGATAAATTTAAGCAGACTAATAATCCGACTGATTCCAATAAATATAAACAGATTCGTAATTTAGTGACATGTGAGATCCGTAAATCGAAACGACTTCAAACTGATAAACTAGCAAATAATCTGAAAAATGCTACTAATGGACAAAGCAATTGGTGGAGAACATTAAAAAGTTTCATTAAACCATCACAAAGTACATGTACATCTATTCCCCCATTACAGTTAAACGATCAAGTTTTCTCTGACGAGCAAGATAAAGCAGATATATTAAATAATTTTTTCACGACACAAACAGTCTTAGATGACAGTGGTGCAACATTACCCAACGTAGCTATAGGGGACAACTTCCCTCTAGACTCTATTTCTTTAACTTCCTTTGAAGTGGAATCTATTCTTAAATCTCTGAAAACTGGTAAAGCATCCGGACCAGATCAAATTAGTAACAGAATATTGAAAGAACTCGCTCATTCTCTATCATTTCCACTGTGTGATCTCTTTAATTATTCGCTCTCTAGTGGCAAGGTCCCAAAACTATGGAAACAGGCCAACGTGACACCAATCTATAAAAAAAGGTGACCAGTCTGAAGTATCAAATTATAGACCCATCTCACTTTTAAGTACTATCGGTAAAGTTATGGAAAAACTTGTTCATAAATATGTTTCTGATTATTTCATTGAGCATAATGTTATAATTAGTTTGCAGTCTGGATTCATTTCAGGAGACTCGACGGTAAACCAGCTTGTCGACAATTATAATACCTTTTGCCGGGCCCTGGACGAAGGCAAAGAAGTACGTGCAGTCTTTTTTGACATAAGTAAAGCCTTCGACAGGGTCTGGCACAAGGGTCTTTTATTTAAATTAAAATGTGTAGGGATTTCTGGAACTCTTTTGGAATGGTTTGCCGACTATCTCCGTGAAAGGAAGCAGCGCGTAGTTCTCCCTGGTGTTTCTTCAGACTGGTCAACTCTTGAAGCAGGCGTCCCTCAGGGTTCCATTTTAGGCCCGCTACTTTTCTTAGTGTTTATTAACGATATAGTAGAAGACATCAACTCAACTATTCGCCTCTTTGCAGATGACACTAGCCTATATCTTATAGTCGACGACCCACTTGAAGCTGCAAATACTCTCAACAATGACGTATCTAAGGTGTATGCATGGGCAAAGAAATGGTTAGTTGCATTTAACCCTAGTAAATCTGAATCACTTTTAATCTCTAGAAAACGCTTAGAATTATATCATCCACCTATTTGTATGAATAATCAGCCAATTTCTGAAGTAAACTCTCATAAACACTTAGGACTAACACTTAGTAACGATTGTACCTGGCATGCTCATTTTGAACAAATAAAAACCAAAGCATGGACAAGAATTAATATTATGAGGAAATTAAAATTCCAACTTGATAGAAAGTCACTGCAAACTATCTATTTTTCATTTATACGGCCTCTTTTGGAATACGGCGATGTAATTTGGAACAACCTTGCTGATTATGAAGCAAAAGAACTAGAAAAAATCCAATATGAAGCAGCACGTATTGTTTCAGGCTCTACAAAATTAGTTTCAATAGAGGCACTGCTTAAGGAGACCGGTTGGGAAAAACTTTCCAGTAGAAGGAAAAAGCATAAGCTTATATTGTTTTATAAAATGGTTAATGGTTTATGTCCAAATTATTTACAGTCTCTGGTTCCCCCCACAATTGGAAATTCCTCTAGATACAATTTAAGAAATGTATACGACATACGAACTGTACGTGCGAATTCAGAACTTTACTACAAATCGTTTTTACCTTCTGTGATTCGGGAGTGGAATGAGCTTCCACAGTCTATTCGTGACTCAACTACTTTATCGACGTTCAAATATAGATTAAATTCCACATCGAGAGAATCTAAACCCCCGTCTTATTATTTTGAAGGTTCACATTTGGGTCAAATTTATCGTGCAAGACTGAGAACCGGCTGCAGCTCTTTAAATCAACACCTTGTTTCAAAAAAATATAATAAATAGTTCCCTGTGTGTTTGCGGTTCAGTTGAAAGCACTAATCATTACTTGTTAAACTGTACAATATATGCTCAAATACGACAAGAGATGCTTGATTCACTCTCAGCCTTCTGTGACCCCACACTGCGAACTCTGCTCTACGGTGATCCTAGTGCTACCACTCATCAAAACAAAGCAATTATGTTATGTGTCCAAGAATTTATAATCAAATCCGGAAGATTTAAAATCCAATAGGATTCTAAATTAAAAATAATTTGGCGTACGGCTTGAGTTCATGGTCAATTGAACTAAGTAACTCACAAAAATTTTCTGTAATGACGTAAGACACCACTCTCCCCCTACCCCGTCCCCACCTCGCCTCAACCCCCCCTCCATGTATCTGTTGTATATCTTTGAATAGGCTACCTTGTTATACATGCATATTGTTTATTTCTGTTTTCACTTTATTTACTTGGTACTATCATTTGATATTTAACACCTACTTAGTCATCGTGTTACCTGTACTGTAATATTAACAGAGCACCAATGGGAAACAGTTTATACAAATCTTAGGACTTTCTACTGAATCCTATTTTGTATATTGTGACTAGTTGTATTTATGTGTATTACTTCGTTGATTGTTACATGTATACAAAAGAAATAAAGTTTAGACTAAATGATGGTTAAATTTATTCTGCATCATGCTTTACAAGCCACGCTGTCTTTTCAAGTCTGGGTCAATCACTTGTTTCGTTTTATGTTTTGATGTATTCATATTTGAATAATGACAATAATACAGTGCATCAATAAGTTTGGACACTTCTTTTACAAATGAGAAACTGTCAACATGCATATGCATTATTGACTGTGTTGAATGAAAATCGGGTATACGGCTAAGGTGGTTATTGTGCTAGCATTCTCGACTGTTAGGGAGCGCGGTGGCGTAGTGGTAGAGCGTCGGACTCCGAATCTTGAGGTCCTGGGTTCGAACCCCACAAGCGTCATCGTGTTGTGTCCTTGAGCAAGGCACATCTACTCCCTACAGTACTGGTTAAACCCAGGAAGCGATGGCTCCGTCCCGACATGACTGAAAAATTGTTGACTGGGACGTTAAACCTCAACACAAACAAATTCTCGACTGTAACAAATACTGACCAGCCAGCAAATCCTAATATGTAGATCAGGGCCCAGTTGTTCAAAACTTCGTTAGCTTACCGTTATCGTTAAGACCTCAACTCGTTAAGTAAATGTCAACTACATAAGTAAATACACTGATATGTTTTCGACGAAAAATAACTGTATTTGTAATATTGACATTTGAAATTTTAACGAATTGTTAACTAACGGCATCGTTAATTTTGAACAACTGGCCCCAGTTTGTTGCTTGCAAATTGAAATGAGCCACCCCATGGGAAAACCAACAATCTGCATAGGCGAAACCAAAGGCGCAGATCAGCTTCGCGGTAACCGCGAAGCTGATCAGCGCCTTTGTTTTCGCTACTCGGATAGTACAATTCCTCTTCTTCTTAAATCCGAAATTTCAAGCTTCTAGCTCTTTTCTGTGACTGTACAGGTTTGTTTGTGTCGGACCTGTTCGGAAACCACATTGTTGGTTTTTCCACGAGGTGGCTCAAATGCTTTTCGATGGAAGAAGGTATTCAAATTCATTTAAGTTGACCCAGTCAGTTCGTTTCGAACTTTTCTTTAAAGTACGGAGTGTAGAAAATGCTTAATAATGCACATTTATTTCATTTGTTCGTTTTTTTTTTTTTTTTTTTTTTTTTGTTTTTTTTTTTGTTTTAAATGAAGTAAAAAAAAAAAAGAAGTTGGAAACAGACACATACAATCAAATGCTAATCGCCACAACACATTACCATTTTACCAGGAACTGTTTAAAACAGATAACCTGCACCAGAACTTTCAAAATGCATCCGTGTGTAACACATAAACAAGTTAACACTGATAAAATGTATGTAAGCATGTAATGTAAATACAACCTGGTGTCGGACAGCTGAAGCTAACTGGATCATCGGGCCAATATAATGGGAAAGAGCTCAGTATTCATATGGCAAAAATTACCAAGATATCAAATTAGTTAACTGTTTGGAATGACATCAAACAAGAAAGGTCAACTTTGTGCAGAAAGTTCATTGAAATTAAGAGTGTTACTGTAATCTGTTGTTGTCAGAACAACATTACGAAAACATGTCCATGCAATATACAGAATTTTTTAAGTTGTAAAATTTGAAAATTTTCCGAAGAAATTTTTTGATATTTTTCTTATTTTTGCTCAAAACATAGATTGTGGGTACACGTTAGAACCGCCTCGCCGAGGCGGTTCTAACGAGTACCCACAATCTATGGTTTAGAGCAAAAATAAGAAAAATAGGTATACCCCTGCAAACCCCAGTTTTTCTATGTAAAAGTGGGGTTTAAGGGGGTATTTATTGCATGGACATTGATGATAACATGACAGAAGTAGACAATGGCATACAACTATCAATTGTTTAAATAGGTTGCCAAGATATGATATGATATATCGAGATGATTTTCCATTTAGACGCATTTCTTATTAAAATATTTCAAATTACATCATTTGAGATTCTAGACAGCAAAGTGGGATACTTCAACGGCGCACATTCCAAGGAACCCGGTCTAGACGTATGCACGTGTCGCTTTTGAGTCCCAGCTTGATACAGCTATCAATTTCGGATAGCGGATACAAATATGTACGTAAAAACGGATTTCGGAGGTGTCCAACCGCAATAAATTAAGAATCTTTTGACAATTTGGCGTAAGTTTCTGCAATTCATTCCGGTAATCCGTTTAATCGTTTTATGGCAATTAATACAATACAAAGTGGTAAAATCTTGTTACGAATACATAATCGTAAAACAGATACAACAATTGCACAATTTGACACCTCTTCAATGAAAGATTTTGTGAAATATTTGCTCTTCAAGTTCAATCCGCTATAAGCGCATTTAGCTTTGTTCGGCCATTTTTATTGCCATTGACTGGTTTCTTCGTTTTCTTGTTCGTTTGCCAGAAAGATACACTGGACAAAAGTTATATCGGAAACCAGTCAATGATAGACAGCGCGCGATTGAACAAACAAACCGAACTATAGTCAGCAGTAGTAAAGTATTCAAAAGCCTCTTGAATCTATAGATGTGATACTAAAATACTTTTATAGTTTATCTTTGTGTCATTTAAATCCTGTCGTATTCTGTTACAGCTTTTTGTTGTTTCAGCATTCTAAACACTGAGTGGAACTTAAAATTAAAACTTTCAAAATATTGGATTTGATTATGTTTTAAGGATAATCTAGTTAGCATGGTTAGTAAAGAACATTAAAACAATGCGCGTGCAAAATAATGTAATTTCAGTCTGTCAAAACAGTGATGAAAAGACGAGGATGAACAAAACTATGTAGTTTATTCAGTGATTGAGTAATGTTAGGATTGGTTAAAACAATGTAAAGAAACTATGTGAACTTATGTGCAGTGAGGGGTGCGTTGAAAACAATAGTAAAGGAAATAAGATAAGATATAAAAGAAACAAATGGTGTTGGAGTAAATGTACGCTTCCATAGTAAATGTTTCAACAAATTTTCATCCTATATACTGGAGAAAGCATCTTTAGATTCCAAACGATATAAAAGTAAAATGAGCCGCATCGTGAGAAAACCGGATATTTGCCTAGGCGAAAACAAAGGCGCAGATCAGCTTCGCGGTAACCGCGAAGCTGATCAGCGCCTTTGTTTTCGCTACTCGGATAGTACAATTCCTCTTCTACTTAAATCCGAAATTTCAAGCTTCTAGCTCTTTTCTGAGCTTGTACAGGCCGGTTTATGTTGGACCGGGTCGGAAACCCCGAAGACCGGTTTTCTCGCGTCGCGGCTCAAATGATTATACGTATATCATAACAATAAAAAGAAAACGTAATTATATAACAATAATTTCTTCATATAGATCTATATGTAATTTAATATCTACAAATTAAATTAAACAAGGCAGAAAATTTGGTGAAATTTAACATAGCATGAATGATTTGTAATCTGTAATGAACACTAAAAGGAGGACAGTAGCAGTTATTATGTCATAAAGTGTGTTTTATTGGTGATATTAAATTCTACAACAAAACTTCAAAGCAATAACTTGAGTTATTACACGGTGCATCATCATCAGACAAGCATGGATGTAACATGGCGGACAATAGTTGCAATCGGACTAATTTCCGTGCTCGTAACATCGTACGAATATGAGTACGACTCGAACTACGAGATCCCGGCGGACTGCCGAAGCTGTGACAAGGTGAAGTGTCCGATCCTGGTCTACTGTGCGGGGATCAAGATGAGGGACCGGTGCGGCTGTTGCGAGTGGTGCTCGTCGGACTTGTTCCAGCCTCACGCCGCACCCAGGGCCTTCCCAGTTTCTGGGACAAGCCTACAGGCACAACCACAGGTAGAACCAGGTAATGTACTGAAAACTTATATCTCTGAGCATTTAAAAAAGGTACAAGTAGGCAACGATCAGGAGAGAATCCCTCTTCAAAAACCGAGGTGGGAAAAAAACTAAATTAACAATCAGGCACTTATACCATGGAAACATATCGTAAGCCGAATGGGCGGCTATTTTCCCAAATAGGTGGTCACTCAGTTACCTTAAAGCTTAGTCGTATGCCCACGAAATAAATATATAAAGATTTGTAAACATAAAGCTTTCCAGTATTTTTACTGACCGTTCTGATGTGGTTCTAATGCGATATGAGCCGCGACTCGAGAAAACCGGCCTTTGGGGTTTCCGACCAGGTCTGACACAAACCCGTCTCTGCAGCTACAGAAGGTGGCTAGAAACTTGAAATTTCTGATTTAGGAAGAAGAGGAATCGTACTATCCGTAAAGTGAAAACAAAGGCGCCTCTGTTTTCACATAGGCAAAAAATCTGGTTTTCTCACGAGCTCATTTAACTGTATATTGTCTGTTCAGTATGTCTACTTCTCTCATTAATTTATGCACTTTATTTTTGTTTTGGTTGATGCTAGGTGGATCACCGCCTTGCTGGGAAAGAGCTTTTCTATTGTTTTGATACTTATTTAAACGGTATATATTATCTAATGTCAAGTATTATATTGTCATTTCATATCCCACCTGGTTGTGATTTTAAATTTGATCAAGTTGTATTTAATTTCATGCAGACTCTATACTTATTTCAAAGTGTTCGAACTCATTAGCAGTAAGTCTTGTAGGAAAAGTTTTACCATGACTTTAGTCCTACTTTAAATTAGTTGATGTTTTCTGTCATGACCCAATCATAATCGCATTAGCTATAACTTAAAAGTAAATGCAATGGGACTGTCTGCATGCTTGGTGATTAATTTGATCTTACGTCTGTCAACTTCATCGTCCCTAAAAACTGATCGCCGGTGGACCTCGTACCGTAGACGCGATTAGCACACATGCAAGCTGGTCATTTTAGTTCAATACTTGGTCGTATTTTGCACGTGGTCTGTGAAATGGAATCTTGTGAATAATTCAGGGCGCAGAACCAAAACATTTTAAGATACTCAGTGCAAACCGCATAGATCTGCATAAGTAATCAACACCATTCCGAGTAAGTTTTTGTTATTTTGATCTCATCACGTACTGACTGCAGTCAAAACATTGTTACAGGTTTCTCTCACCTGTGATTGGTTGTTGACAGACAGACCTGCCAATATTGCTGATGAGTATTTGACATTTCTGACACCGAACCGACATTTCGGTACGCTAACTTAGTTTTTGTTAAGTCTCGACTTTTTGAGACGAATAATACTATTTGAGTCGAATTTTCATTCACATTATTTAGCCTAATTGTAGACTTATATGAGCCTGTGCGTGAGAAAATCAACAATTTGGCTCTACGACCAGGTCCGACACAAACCAGCCTATACAGTCACAGAAGCAGGCTAGAAGCTTGAATTGTTGGATTTAAGAAGTAGAGGGATTGTACTATCCGTGTAGCGAAAACAAAGGCGCTGATCAGCTTCGCGGTTACCGCGAAGCTGGTCTGCGCCTTTGTTTTCGCCCAAGCATTTTGTTGGTTTTCTTATGCAGTGGCTCATATAAATCAGGAGAAACAAATAGTCCCTTCGGGATGAGACCCCTGAGAAAAAAGTTTCACTGTACCCACTGAGGTACCAAGGTTGCTAAATACCATGTGTTGAATGAATTTTAATGCTGAATTCAATAGGAAGTGTTGCCAGTCTCCCAACCTGTGCAGAAATTCTGTAAACAAGGATTTGTATGGCAAGGGTAGACCTATTAAAATTTGGAACAACGTTATTTGATCGTTAAAGAATATTTAAAGTAATCACGAAGAGAATATAAGTTATCCATGGGCGCAAATATTCGATCATCGTGTCACGATGGGCGATGCCCATAGCTAAGCCCAGTATGCTGATGTCAAAACTAATGAAGCTATTTTGGCATTTTAAATGAAAATGAGCATGTGCATGAGAAAACCAACAATTTGCATAGGCGAAAACAAAGCCGCAGATCAGCTTCGCGGGTAACCTCCGCGAAGCTGATCAGCGCCTTTGTTTTCGCTGCACGGATAGTACAATCCCTATCCTACTTAAATACAAAATTTCAAGCCCCTAACCATCTTCTGTGACTGTACAGGCCGGTTTGTGTCAGACCTGGTCGGAACCCAAATTGTTGGTTTTCTCACGGACAGGCTCAAATGTACTTCGTGTTTAAAGCATAATCAAACCATTTTGGATACTGCTGACTCCATTGAAAAGAATGGCGGGAATCTCTGACATTTTATGTAGATTCAATATTTTCATGTTACATCTATGTATTTTCCGGGTGATTACTTCTTGCTGTGCTCACGTAGATATTTTCTTTTCATTTCAATTTCATGAAAACTTAATTTCAAAAATACGTAAATGCTCAATTTGACGATCACTGATGGTAAAAGTATGAAAATAAGAAACACACCTGTTAAATGAAGAAAAACTTCAGTTAATTTTGTTCATCTTTTGAACTTTACAAACTGAAAATCATTCCACCTGTTCAAGTAATATTACAGCAGATTAGCTAAACCTGTAATAAAATAGAATTGCTGGATTTATTCAACTCAAGCCTACAGAAGAACTCATAAATGACGTTTATAGCCCCTGTGTAATATGTGAAAGTGGATGGAATGACAATGACAATAGGCTGTACAAACCTTTTGTTTTCTACAACCTCGGCGCTTATCTGAACACTACCAACTTTTATACACAATGACCTATGACCATCACAACTAAAACTATTTACTGTTTTATTAGCATAGGAGGACCTGCTTCATGCGCTTGCGACCTTCCTTGCAAGCAGCAAAGTTTAGATGATAAACATTGTTGTCGATTAAGGAATCGCACACTAAGACCCGTGCATTCGGACAAAGTTGGGATGTTTGTTGTCGTGATTGAATTAATACGCCCCATCCCACTTTTAAACTCATTTTAAACATGTTTAAAGCTTGAGGTTCTCTTATACAGAATGCCTCTTTATCTATTATTTGACTTGAAGGTTATAAAGTACCAAGTGCCGCTTACGTCACTTTGCCGTTAAGCGTACCATTTGATCGTCAGTTGTACCATTTACGCTGTTCCAAGCTGTAGAAACTGTGCCCCGGTAAAACCAGATATGTACTGATCACGATTCCTTTAAGAAAATATGTAACTCGTGAAAAATATATGTAAAGGCCTAGTCACTCTCTTGACGTATGTAGGCTTTCGTTTCATTGCGAAAACAGTTTTGTTTGGTTGTTTTATTGCTTTACGTCCCAGTCAACTGCTATAGCCATTTCGGGGCGTTAACTGTTGAAAGGGGAGTAAAGATATAAAAATACTGTTCGCAAAGAAACGAAAGTCTACGTCGAGGGCTAAAATACGCTTATGTATGACGAGGGCTTAACCAACAGTGGTACCACACCGGAGCGGCCATTGCTTCTTTGTCCAGTTTTGAATAATTAGATGCGGTTGAGACAGGGAAGAGTTAAAGATTCAGTTATGTACAGCGTGATGCATTTTAAGCATGTAATATAAGCTCTGATTTCCGTACAAAAATCACTTTTATTGAAAATATTGTTTTATTGTTTCTTAATGTATGCCACTCACAATCAAGTTCGTCTAGAATTTAACATTTATTGGCTGAATATTAATATTTGATTTTTGCATCTTCTTTGATTACTGAAATCAAATATTTTACTGAGTGGCTGGTGGGATGAATCTATGATTTTACCGGCACCTTAGCAAATGAACCGCTTACCCATAAAACATGATATAAAGCATATCGAGGATGCCAATGTCTTTCCAGATTTGGGGTCGATTTGGGTACTTAGTTAACAGAGCCAATTGCTGATTTCACATCCATATGAAAAAATTGTACTAATATAATACGGTTGAGAAATTCGATAGTTTTTAGGGGTAGAATTTATGCTCAAATTTTACACGTTTATGGTTTTAATCATGTGAAGAACTGGCATGTCTTCAACTCATCTGTGAAGAACTGGTGTGTGTTTTAATCATTTGTGAAAAATTGGTACCAAAGTTTCAGTGAATTTTTTACCTGTAAGGAATTGGTACGTATTCTTTACACTTATGAAAAACTGGAATGACTATTTCTTAGATGTGAAAATTGGTAGTCCTTCCAAAGTTTCTCAAATACCGATATGTTGTGAAGAATCGGAATCGATGTCAGAGACTTCAGATGGATCCCAGGGCGTTTTATCACTGCGAAGAATCCGCTGAATTTCGACCGCATGCGTATTCCTCACATGCTTGTGAAATTATTGGTATGCTAAACGTGACACATTGGTACCAATTCATCAATTTGGTACCAATAATTAACAATGTGAAATTTGCGTAATGTTTGCGACTCTACAAAGCTATCATGCCATTTTCTATTAAATGTGACAGCACTTTGGTGCTTATTTCACTATAGCTAAACTAAGGGAGCCTGTGCATGAGAAATCAAACAATTTGGGTTTCCGAACAGGTCCGACACAAACCAGACTGTACAGTCACAGAAGCAGACTAGAATCTTGAAACTTTGGATATAAGTAGAAGAGGAATTGTACTATCTGTGTGGCGAATACAAAGGCGCTGATCAGCT
This sequence comes from Rugalucina vietnamica, assembly GCA_964017185.1. Classification (NCBI taxonomy): domain Eukaryota; kingdom Metazoa; phylum Mollusca; class Bivalvia; order Lucinida; family Lucinidae; genus Rugalucina; species Rugalucina vietnamica. Next base: position 4,862,940 of record OZ024872.1, read on the forward strand.
GTGCAGTTACTGCACAGCTGATCTGCGTCTTTGTTTTCGCATATGCATTTTATTGTTGGTTTTCTCATGCGAAGCTCAAAGGCAGATTGTTCATTCGCTGTTTAGTAGACTGACATACACCTGGTAGTTCCAAAATACTATGGTTTATACTAAAGTGAAAATTTATTGCTTAAAATCTTTATTAGCTTGTTTTCGCACTTTAAGACATTTCTTATCTTGAAGGACCCTTACCTTGTTGAAATAAAACCGACCCCTCTTGACCCTTCTGTTTGAAGCTTGACACCTTTTGGTGGGACACAAACAGTCATATTTTAAAATCATGTCGGGATTGAAGCCAGCGCTACCGCGCTACATGTCTGTTGGGAACATTACGCAAACTTGCCAACGCAATATACATAGATTTTTTTTCGGCAGTAAAAATTGAAAATATCATTAGAAAAATTTTGATATTTTTAATATATTTGCTCAAATCATTGATTACATGGGAACACGTTAGAACCGCCTTGCCGAATACCCACAATCTATGTTTTGGATAAAAAATGTGTATACCCCTGCAAATCCCAGTTTTTCTATATAGAAGTGGGTCATAGGGGGGTATACAATTCACGGACACGTTTTCCTGATGAGTGTTGCTCAAGGACACAACCTAGCGGTGGTAGGCTTCGAACCGAGGACCCGCTCTTTCAGCCCGACGATCTACCACTAGGCCACGGCGCTCCTCTAAATACTGCAATAATTTCAGAAAGGGAAAAATGGGACTTTTAAAACATACATCATTCTTTTTAAAAACTTAAAGCCTACAAACTTAGCATGCAAGATAGGTGAACAGATATTAGCACAGGGTATTAGGTAACATGTTTGAAACGTGAAATATGGTGTAATATATTTAAAATAAACTATAGCGAAAACATAATTTCATATTTATCAAAAATGTAAGGGCTCCTCCTTTATGTTACCACACAATAGGACGAGTTAAACGGGTACAGGCATAAAACTATTTAACAAGCAAAAATATTCAAAATAGGAATTCCTGCATATTGTAAAATTTCTTGTTTGTCATCATATTAAATATTACTAATAGTTTGTTAAGTGCAAGTGGGCCAAGCTGGGTAGAAATAGGGCTCAATTTCTGTTATTTCTTCCCAGCTTTGGAGAGCCACTTGCATGTCATATACTGTTCATTCGATCCTGGTTTTCGTCTGTGAACGCCATCATTATTTCGAAGTCCGACAAAAAGGCTGATTAAAATTAATTTTGCAATTTTTCATTAATATTAGCGACGTCCTAAAATGGAAAAGAGTGGTGGACTTTTCCCAAAAAATCTCCTTTTAAACTATTTTCATACAGTTTTGATGGCCCGCACCTAAAACGAAATTGAAAATTGCTTCATGGGATGAGTAGTCAAAATTTGGTATCATGCGGATTAAGAATGTTTTCCCTTTTAAAGACAGCTCATATGTAAAATATACCATTAAAACGAGCATTCACCTAAAAGTCACATAAGGTTAAGTAGACAGTCCCTCAACCAAACGCAACTTTAATAATGTGGCTTTTTCTTTGCAACAAAAGAATGGGATGTTATTTTATTTACCTGCTATACCACAGGTGTTTGAAATTTATTGAAATTTAATGTTTAATTTTTATTGAAGAACGTGCTATTAACAATACTAAGTCCTAAACCCAGGATTTGTTAAACTCAAACAAACTTAGATTTATCCAAAATAACAAGTCAATGTTTACGTCCGTTTAACTTCAAGTAAAAATCGAACCACTTCGCGACAAAGCCAGTTTTAACGCGTGACATGTGCCAATCAAAACACTGGTCAGCATGTGCACCCCCACGAAGAAGCTTCAGCATTGTCTTTTCATATCAAAAGCGTACAAAAAGTAAAGGCAATATCTAATACCCACGAACGTCGAGGCTCATTTTAGCATGAACACGTCTTATAACGTAATCTTTATATAACGGTTGAATTATCTACCAGTCAGAAGTAGTGGGTTGAACCATCTTGAAAACTGACATTGAAATGTTTAAAGAGTGCCACACACAAAATGCCAATTAGGCAATTATGCCTTCAAAATACCAAAATCATTTCTGAAGTATGAAGTGTGTTGTGCCTGTTTTTATATCTTCATACATATTTGTATACGATTGTTCCATTTCTACTAACCATTCAAAAACATTTGTTCTTTTAATTTGTAACTTTCCTTTTGTATGTGCATCCCTGCCCTTTTTGTGATAGAAGACAGTGCTTGAGTGGATTTTACGTGGCTTGGTTCTTAAAACCATTTAAGCCGCATCATGAGAAAACAAACAATCTGCATATGCGAAACTAAAGGCGCAGATCAGCTTCGCAGTAACTGCGAAGCTGATCAGCGCCTTTGTTTTCTCTACCATAGTACCATTTCTCTACTTTTTAAACCAAACTTTCTAGCTTCTAGCCATCTTCTATGCTTGTGCAGCTTGTTTAGTGTCAGATCGGTTCTGAAACCTAAATCGTTGGTTTTCTCATGCGAAGGCTCATTTTTCGTCTTTTTATCATCAGCATCATCAAGTGTAATAGATTTCAATCGTACTTTGTGCATCATTTAAGAAATGCATAATCAAGGCAGAATGTCTTGCCATTTGCCAAATCACTACCCTTTGAATCTCGAATTAACAGGTGTTCTGGTTAAAACATGAGCCGCCTCGTGGGAAAACCAACAATGTGGTTTCTGAAAAGGTCTGACACAAACCAACCTGTACAAGCACAGAAGCAGGCTAGAAGCTTGAAATTTTGGAGTTAAGAAGAGGAGTAATTGTACTATCCGAGTAGCGAATACAAAGGCGCTGATCAGCTTCGCGGTATCTGTGCCTTTGTTTTCGCCTATGCAGATTGTTGGTTTTCCCATGGGGCGGCTCACATGTTTTATCCTCTTAAAACCCGCTCGCGCAAGGAATTTAACATGCTGAAACTATTTCAAAACATGCACTCTTTTGATCCTTTCGTTTGCAAAGCACGTGTGGTGCTATGCAAGGAATGCACCATGGTTATTTATTATTATTTTTTTTTTTGGGGGGGGGGGGGGGGGGAATAATGTGTTTGCGTCACCGCGCATATCGGAAAACTACTAGTAACGTAAACAGCATGAACAGAACTTTTAGAATCTGTAACCAAAAATAGTGGCTGTTTTTTTTTTTTTCTTATTTCGCGCTTTCGACATCATATCGCAAACACCTAAATTTACGAGAACTTTCTGACTTCAAAGTACCCATTTTTATCATAGTTGCATCTGCATTTCCCATATCGTGGTTATTTATTCAGAGAAATATATGAAATGCATGTGCATGCTAGTACAGAACAGCATGGGGCATAAAAAATGAGCCGCCTCATGAGAAAACCAACAATCTGCATATGCAAAATCAAAGGCGCAGATCAGCTTCGCAGTAACTGCGAAGCTGATCAGCGCCTTTATTTTCGCTACTCGGATAGTACAATTCCTCTACTTTCTAAATCCAAAATTTCCAGCCTCTAGACATCTTCTGTGCTTGTGCAGCTCAGTTTGTGTCGGACCTGTTCAAAAACCACATTGTTAGTTTTCCCATGAGGCGGCTCAAATATCTGATTTTAGTCTGGTAGAACCATTTTGGTTTTCTGCAAGAAATATGAATATAAGGTGTGTAGCACTGCAGCAATGTGGTTGGAAGTCAAGCCCTGTAAATTATTTGAAGTTAAGATAACTGCAAAACAACAAAAACAAACAAAACCAACAGCAAAAGTCCACAACATTGATCGACAGCAACCGGCAACGTCAATCGCAACTGAAACATCGATGGTGATAAGCAATAGCACGTCGTCTGACTATTAAAACGGCGTTTACATTGCGGTGTGCTGTTCAGTCTTCATGTCGACCAACAGTGTCAATCGTCAATATATTCGACAGTTTAGTTTGGTGGAAAGAAGTAGGCAATCTTGATAAAAGCATAGTAATTCAATTTCCTGAATTTCATTGTTTTGAGATTCCAACCCAGCAGCAACTCAAACTATTTCGCCGATTAAGCACGGTATATGTAGAATAAACCTCTTGAACCAATAAGCACTTATCAACTAATCAACTACTAAACGGCATAGCTCTACGAAAGTCATTTTATTTGTCCTGCCTGGTAAGAAAATAATAGATGAGACTGAACACTACAACTTTGAATTCTGTCCTCTTCATGTTGAAGAACTGTTTTCTGTCTCATTTCAGAAGAGGACCAATTAGATTCCAAGCCTGACCCATGTGACCAAGTGAAGTGTTCGAAGTTTAAGGTGTGCATGGTGAATAGCCAGGGGCTACCTCTGTGCACGTGCCCAAGTATAAACATCTGCGAGCCGGGAAGAAAGAAAAACAAACTGAGCCAGGAAATGGTGGTCTGCGGCAGTGATGGTGTGACGTATAAGTCACGTTGTCACATGAGAATAGCGAACTGTATGAACAGACGACGAATAAAACGCGCGCATAAAGGCGCGTGCACCGAGGCTGATATTAAACCGGAAGTGAATAACAGTGAGACTGGTTTACTTGAAACTGGTCCATTCAAGGAAGATATTTCTGAGAGAGAGCGTCAAAAAGCCATTGAAAGGGCGAACAGGAAAAGACTGAAGAGAAAGCGAAGAAAGGAGAAAAAAGAGAAAAAGCGCAGGAGAGAACGCGAGAAAAAGGAGAAAAAGGAAAAGAAAACCAAAAAGAACAAAAGAAATCGAAGGAAGAGAAGGAACAATTTATACCCGAGAAGTTATGGATATTATTACCTGCTGGGGAAAAAGACACGTTGGGGTACAAATCAAGTTAGGAGGAACAGAGCGATGTAGATATGAACGAGATCTTAAAAATAAGCAACATGCATACGAAGATTATTAGTAAGACCTTAACTTGTGACATGTATGAGAAAAACGTGCAAGATAAAGTTGGAAATAGGATAGCCTCAAACTACTAAAAGTTTGTGCTGCTTCAGTGGCTCGGTTGAGTATAACACCACATGCATATGCAAGATAAAAGCAAATGTACACACAACTTGGGCCACAACAAATATTAAGACCAGACTTTCTCGAGGCCGGGTGCATGTTGTTGGCACCATGGATTGTTAGAACTCAAGCCCTTGGGGTTTTCTTGTAACATTACGAAAACTTGCCCATGCAATATACAGAGATTTTTAAAGATTTAAAAAATGATTTTTTTCAGTAGAAAAGTTTTGATATTTTTCTTATTTTTGCTCAAAACATAGATTGTGTGTACACGTTAGAACCGCCTCGCCGAGGCGGTTCTAACGAGTACCCACAATCTATGTTTTGGAGCAAAAATAAGAAAAATAGGTATACCCCTGCATACCCCAGTTTTACTATATAAAAGTGGGGTTCAAGGGGGTATACATTACACGAACATGTTTTCCATATGGATAAGGCTTGAGATGAACTGAACTAATATTGAAACACCATTGATATTGTAACCTGCATTTTCAGTTTCTTTCCGAACTCGTCTGTTCTCTCTCTCTCTCTCTCTCTCTCTCTCTCTCTCTCTCTCTCTCTCTCTCTCTCTTTGTTTATAAATACATATAAATTATGTTCTGTAAATACAATGATTAGCGTTTAAAGCGTTGGGTAGAGATTTAAGATAAGACAATATATAGACACAAAGCTCTAGTTTCGTTTTATAAATGTTAAAGAAAATTCGCACGAAGTGGCTTATATGTATATGAGCTCTTAACAATGCTACCAAATGCATCCAATGTTCCCTTTCAATACAAATTTTCAATTATACATTTTTCTCACGTAGCTTTTAGTACCGGCATATAATACCCACCAACAGATTTATTACCGGCGATGAGCTACCATAGATAGTGTTTCAAATGGAAGATAATTGATGGTTATGATTTAATTATGAGATAGTGAAATATGAAGCAAGAACAAATTATTCTGCCACAAAACATTATGTATGCTTTCAACAGATTTGTTTCCTTTGCATATTCACTCTTTTAGTAAACAGTAATCGGATCAGGTTTTGTGAAAAATTCTTGTTGCAATGCATTTACTCAAACAGGAGCGGGTCTATAACTTAAAAATGGTCATTTTGGTATTTCCAAGACGTTTCGCTTGATACCTCTTTACTTTTAGTGCAACGAAATACCGAAGTCGAAACGGTATGCAGGGAAGGTCTTCTTATTCTTTCCGAAAAATAAAAAACAAAACAAAAAAAACAAAAACAAAAAAAAACAAGTAGCCCAAGGGCAACGATCGCTCACCTGAGAGTCAACAAGTATAGTCACTGTACAAAGTGATTTATTTTTATTTATTTTTTTTTACCATAAATGGGTATAACGGCCATCTTGGTCATGTTTCAGGTCTATGGCTGCAATAGTTAGTCCTGTAAACACGTACCTGAGACCTCGCTGTCACTTTTTCCCATGTTTCCATGTTTGCCTATTTTTCCAAAATTGACCTTGACCTAAATTAATCACATACCATCGTCTTCTCTATAATTTGTTTGCATCTACCACTTTTCAGGTCTCAGGCTACAATAGTTTTCAAAATATCCATTGTTTTCACTTTTTCCCATGTAAGAGCCGAGGTAAAAGCCTATGTTTCTGAAATTGACCTTGCCGTAAAATAGGTCAAGGTCATCCTAGGGTCATCATTTGATCAAACTATGATGGGCTGGAGTCCCAAATGCTACATACCAAGTTTCGTGAAAATTGGCCTGCCGGTTCAGAAGAAGATTTTTATCATATATGGGCGTGGCGGCCATCTTGGTCATGTGATCAAGATCCCGCGAACAAACTTTCGTTCCCCCTACCCATGGATGCTCCACACAAAATTTGGCTTTCGTCGGTCAAGCGGTTTCAGAGAATCATCTTTGAAATTGTGGACGACGGACGACGGACGGACTGATTGGTATACTTTAAGCTCTATAAGCTCGCCTTCGGCTCAGGTGAGCTAAAAAAACATTCTGAATCGATGCAGTACAAATCATTTTACAGGATATATGTCCAAAATCGTTTCCTGCATGCAGAGATATTTGACCAGCGAATGTTTTATTGCGCACACAGGCTTCAGAATTTTAATTTTATTTTCTTTGCCTTGTTTATCGGCCACTGCATGAGAAGATGGTCTGATTAAACAAGACAAACACACATCTATCACCTATCTGTTGATTTAACAGTCTTCTGAAGTATTTGGCCAGGTGCCTTTTAAAACTTCACACGGAAGAGAAACAATGCCCCTCGCACTGATTAATAAGTCGAATCGTGAGAAAGTTCTATCTTGCATACGTAGCGTCAACTCGTATGACGAGAACTACTACTCGATATGTCCTATAGGTCCTATAGAGATCAACAAATGTAAATGCTTAAGTGCATCTATGTTTGCTGGTCTACCACTTGTTACAAAAATATGAGCCTGTGCGTGAGAAAACCAACAATTTGGGGTCTGACCAGGTATGACACAAACCGGGCTGTACAGTCACAGAAGATGGTTAGAGGCTGGAAATTTTGGATTTAGAAAGAAGAGTAAATGTACTATATGTGTAGCGAAAACAAAGGCGCTGATCATCTGCGCTTTTGTTTTCGCCTATGCAGATTGTTGGTTTGCCCATGCATCGGCTCTTATGTTTTCGCAAGATCAGGCTTATGGGAATGATAGAAAATCAACATCATAAAATTGAAGAACTGATAAGATAGAATAAACAGAAGTAAAAATGTTATCTATGTCGTGAGAATCGAACAGCAATGACGTAGTTTAAGTATCTACGTGCACGTACCTTTTCAGTTTTCACTATAAAAGAACATCACATCTAACGTCCCATGCAACATTTATGTCATGTCAAGACGTCGCCTCCATTGCGGGAAATCATCACTAATGTATTTAACAGTAATTGCGCCAAGAAAGTGTTCTTCGTGATGCTGGTCCTGGCATTCGCTGCTATGATTATCAGGCTGTGTGACTAATGGAAAAAGGTGTATAGAAAAAAAAAGACATTATTTCAATGAAGACGAGAACCTTTTGAAAAGTCAATTATTTCGGTTCATTTACTTAGATAGTATTATTATGGTTAAAATTCACTTCAACCAGTTTGGATGCAACAAAAACTTGTAATTACTGTTAGCAACAGGGTTGAGATGGGACAAGATCTGGCTTCATATTACAGACTTAAACTCTAGACAATTCATGATGCTTTTAGGACGATCGAGAGGCGCAATATAAGATCTCGGGGTTTGAAATTGACAATACAACACTATCAGGTGACATAAAATTAAAAATACTTGAGCAAAACCATGAAGAAATATGTTTTATAACATACAGAAAAAATTCTGAAGGTCACCTCAGCCAACGTATTTGATTTTTACTGTAGATGGATGGTTGTTGTCATCAGAACACTATTGGCTAACGTCCTATATCTGAAAATGCTCCAAACCCACCTACCCTAGGTCGAAAATTGGTTATGTCATGTTATAGCCCACTCATTAAGATGCGAGCTACGAATGACAAACCAGGGTGTCAGCTCGGGCATTTAACAAAATTAAAATTAGCCGTCTCATGATAAAACCAACAATCTGGGTTTCCGACTAGGTACGACACAAACAGGCCTGTACAGTCACCGAAGCAGGCTAGAAGCTTGAAATTTCGGATAAATCAAGAAGAGGAACTGTGCTATCTGTGTAGTGAAAACAAAGGCGCTGATCAGCTGTGCAGTTACTGCACAGCTGATCTGCGTCTTTGTTTCGCCAATGCAGATTGTTGGTTTTCTTGTGCGGCGGCTCAAATGAAAAATAAAAAAAAAAGTTTCATATCACTCCGATGTATCGTTTTTAGTAAGATTTACATATGTAAACAAGACTTTAATGTCTCGACGGCGCTTCAAGTCAGCGAATACAAAGAAGATGCGCCTTATTCTCTCTTTTTTTCTTCTTTTCAATAAAAGAATTTATTGTCGTCACCCATTCTCCTATATAGTGTCTATAACAATACAATACTGCATACTGAAATCGCGATTGTTATTTACATAAAAAAAAAAAGCTTGAAAAAAAAAAAAAAAAAAAAAAACGTACTTGAAAAATTTGCGTAGAATGAAACAGATTTTGTTTTTGACGAAGAGTCGTTGAGGTTAAACATATTTTATTGCCTTTTTCATACATATGCACAGCAATGGGGTTGGGCCTGAACATTCGTTACGGCCCTTCCCCTAAACGAATCTGAACAAGAACGTCCCAAAGGATTAAACTGTTGGTCCTCTTGGAACTACAATGAAACGTTTAGCTGATTAATATGAGCCACCGCATGAGAAAACCAACGCTCTGCAATCTGCATAGGCGAAAACAAAGGCGCAGATCAGCTTCGCAAAAACTGCGAAGCTGATCAGCGCTTTGTTTTCGCTACACGGATAGTACAATTGCTCTACTTTCTAAATCCAAAATTTCCAGCCTCAAATCATCTTCTGTGCCGGACTTTACAGCCCGGTTTGTGTCGGACCTGGGTGGGAACGACCAATGCACGACCAATGCTCCTTAAATCACTAATGTACATGTAGCTTTTGAGTAATGATGCTTGCAGTGTTGAAATTATAATGATGATAAATATAAAACTGAAATTATCCCATCAAAATACATAAAATCTTGAAAAACATGAAGCTAAGGCATACAAATCAGTCTAGAATCCCACGAGAACCGATTCGTACATGTAACCTTTCGCAGCCTATTAGTCAGCAACTAAACCATCTTTGTAGGATACGCTTGTCAAACAGTTTGAGTACAATTACATTCCCTCCATTGAACAAGGGACATCGAAATACAGGCCTCAGTATAATACAGTAGTTTTGAAAATGTTCTCCTATAAGCCAGATAAGCACTTCGGTCATTTTCAAGTCACACCTTTCCAATGTTCATGATATTTACTCTTTCCACCAATGCAAGAAATGATCAGCCAATCGATTAAGCACCACACGATCCTTTCCCGCAAGGATGTTCTCGCCATAGTTGAAGAAATTTCTCAGATCACCGGACCTAAGCACCCTGGCACAGTCAATCAACATCTCAATCAGGCGTTCTCTGAAGTGGCTCTGGTCCCAGGCGCGAGGAGTTGTTTCCCTTTTGTTCATGTGTAAAAGCTGGTGCTGTAGGAATAATGAAATCAAGAAATGAGCCGCCTCGTGGGAAAACCAACATTGTGGTTTCCGAACTGGTCCGACACAAACCAGCCTGTGCAGTCAAAGAAAAGAGCTAGAAGCTTTAGATTTCGGATTTAAGTAGAAGAGGAACTGTACTATCCGAGTAGCAAAACAAATGCGCTGATCAGCTTCGCAGTAACTGCGAAGCTGATCTGCGCCTTTGTTTTTGCCTATGCAGATTGTTGGTTTTCCCATGTGGCGGCTCAGATTACTGAACAATAAAAGAGAACAAAACAGACAAGACTGTTATGCACCAGTCATTTGTAACTACTTCTCCCCCACCTACGGGGAAGGGCAGGGATTATGATTTTTCAGCTTTCAGTCCCCTGCTATGAGCCCCATCCCCAGGGAGAAACTTTGCTCATCTCCCTGGGGTAAGGATTCTAATGTCAAAACCCCGTCATTTCCCCTGCACTGAGAGGACACTCGAAAAGTAATTACCCTGCACTTTAGCCCGGCTACCCCCCACCCTTCCCCGTAGGCTGGGGGCAGTGGTTACAAATGACTGGTGCATTATTATTATGACACCATATAATTATATATTATAGTAGCAGGACGACCGATGACACACCATTCAAAGCTTACACGATCGTGTGCATGCTTGAAAATGTGAAAATATATTTGGCACACTTTTGAGAGAGAATTAGAAAGGGAAAGAACATAACTAACCTTAAAGATATAGGAAGAAATTCCCGGTGCTCCATTGGGCGACTGCGATATGAACTTCTGAACCAATTTCTTTACCACCTTGTGACACATTTTCCGACATTCGTTTGGTCCATCAAGTCGCCTGTAGAGTGCGGTTTCTGCCTTGGAGTACGAAAGCTTGAACGCCTCGTCTTCTTTAGGAACAAAATGTGTACCAGCACGAAGTATTTCGGTGTCCGTTTCCTCTTTAGAAAAATCCATGTACCTTAGCAAAGATGTCATTGGTTGGACAAGTGTTGAAGGCACCCAACCGTGGGTTGTTACCGGAAGGTCGGAGATCAGAGATGGGGTTATATCGACGCTAATATTGTGGTCCCCTTGTTGTACAATGGTCAGCTTTAATGCTGGCCCGTTGTGCATGTCTGGCGATAAATACACACCTAAAATTTTATGTTGAAAAAGCTAATGCATTAAAGATGAACTGACCAAAATAATAATAATGAGGCTCAGTGGTAGGCTGAGTGGCATTAGGCACCGACTCAATGAACATCTTGTTCGAATATGTTCTCAGGAGTCAGTGGTCAGTCAGTTTGAATATTTCTGAACGTGTCAGATCTTTTAAACCAATTTTCATTTTTTATTTTTGATTCAGTTTAACGCCCCTTTCAAGATTATTTCAGCTCATATGAGGGGTCAATCAGTAGGTGGGGCGAAAACGGGGGAACCCCGAGAAAAACACCTGGTACTCCCACAAGCAGAATCTGACGTGTTTCACGTGCCCCGTATGAGGCTCGAACCCACACCAGACACAGCGGTGAGATGATCGAATGGTTGAGTGCGGTAATGAAATATCAGCGCTCTTAACCACTCGACCACGGGGACCGCCTAGCTAATTCTGAGCTACACAAAGTGGAAGGTTGTCTCTCACATTTAAAAAGAACCTACCCATTTTATCGAGGCCAGTAGCTTTGATAGCTGTTTGTATTTTTCCATGCAAGTCATTCTTCAGGAGTCGGGGGACTATTGTTCCATTTCTAACGGCCGAAGCTGGAACCGTGTAGACATTGGTATCGATAAACTGGTTTTGTATGTCAGAAGATATCCGTGAAGAGCAACTCACGGGCACTCGAATTAATCCTCGAGTGTCAATGAAGGACCAAGGGCTTGCTCCTACCTGAAATATTGAGCTAAGGTATGTCGATCGATAACATGTAAATCAGCATTTTTTTTTCTTAAACATGCATATCTTCATTGCACCTTTTTATGGTAAATAGAAAATGCATATGGACGTAGATCCTTTGGAAACAACGAAAATAATCAAAAGAAAGAGGTGTGCCATACTCAAACAAAATCATTGTTGTACATAATCGACGACAAAAATGAGATTGCAACAGAAGTACAGCATGAAAGATTTCCAGAAATGTTTTTCTTTTTCTTTTTTCAATCAACATTTTTTTTTAAATTTAGTTTTACGTCCCTTTCAAGATTATTTCAGCTCAAATGAGACGGGTAAATCAGTAGGTGGGCGAAAACGGGAGAACCCCGAGGGAAACCACCTGGCACACCCACAAGCAGAACTTGGCTTGTCTCACATGTGGTCAGAGCGGGGCTGGAACCCACACCAGACACAGTGGTGAGATCAATCAACAACATGCAACTTACACTCAACATAAGATATATGGATTAAAAATTAAATAGTTACTATTTTCTTAATCAGGACACAGTGCCCCCTGGCATCTCTCCGAGCTTTGGCATTCAGTGGAAGCAACCAGTCAAACTCGTCTGCCTTCCCTATCTTCGTTTTAACAGCATAGCTTCCCGCTTTTATTAGATTCCCAGAATAAAAATTCCCGCCATTTTGACTGCGAACATTCTCCATAATTGTCCTCAACACGCCGCAAACGACAGCTACGCTCCTCTTTTTGTCGTCTGCGTCAACCACCACAGTTCTTTTATACCAGTCAAGCAGTCGTCTTTGTGGTTTGTCGAGCTCTATCAAAGAACGCATAATATTGCTTTCGCGATTCAGCTCACTAATACCAAGTTCACTACTGAGCAATTGTCTGACTTCATTGGATAACTCCGATTCTTCGGCTGGCCTTCTGTACGGATGAAATAACTGTGACGTCATCTGTCTTCCCCTTCTGCGCTCTGATATTAAGTGTGACAGGTTTGTGGTGTATGCAGACGCGTTGATTCTTCTTCGTAGGGCCTCGTCTCGCCACATGGTTGGTGGTAGTATACAGAATTCGGATGTTAGCTGGTTCGTTGTTAGCCTCCAAGTGGGTTTAGGGTAAGATGCCTTACTGCTTCAATGTTTTGTACTCGTATTTGGTCGGTGAGAGTTGAGTATTCTTAATAAACCTATATCAAAACAGGTTGATTTAAACAATAATTTAACTTTAAAGCACAGAAAAATGCACAAAAAGAGTCACCTCCATGCTTCCACCCGCAATTCGCGAATAAGTTGTGTCCTTCGTGAAATTGTTGTGACCGAAATCCTTATTGGCGAGTTATGCCACAGTGTATATGATATATAGTAGATCTACATGTACCATATATGCCTCTGTATCGAATATCTTTAAATTTGGTCGGTTTAATGTCTTACCAACAGCTAAGGAAAGTTAAGTGGCATTGGAAAGACTGGAGCTTGAAGTTCGTTGTCAAACTTAAGACCCCTGGATACCGTTACTTACCAGTATTAAAATAATTTGAGTCAAATGATCACTGCTTTGTAGTTGCAGTGCTTTAAATATGCCCAAATCTTTTACAGTGTGTCGTTATAAAGTTTAAATATGTTAATAAATTTTATAAAAAGAGTAAAACACAAACCTATACGTCCACTATGGTTATACGTAAACGTCCACTGTATAATCGTTAACTTATATCACTAAAATGTCTTTGACATAGTAACATAATTAGCTGCTATCTTTTTAAGTTTTATATTTTCAGTTTCGTTTTCCCGGGATGCTAAACGACGCAATTTCTTTCCAGTCATAAAGGATGCATACAAAGTATTTGCTACTAATGAAATGCACACAAAATACCTGTATATAATAGTAAATCGATTTGTATATGATTAATGATACATGCACCCTTCTGCACAAGCAACAAAATCTCTCTGATTTCCAGAAAAACAGGAGTTCATTAAAGGTAATAAAATAGTGATTAAACAGTGGCATACTGTGGCTTTACAATAACTTGTTAATTACCCCGCTGATAAGTGGCAGATGGTCAGTAGGACATGTACTATATGTTACCACTTCCTGATTGCAATAAGATTCATATCATAACTGTGCAACTGTGTCATGTAAAGAAAAAGCATCTTCCAGTTTTTGTCAGCATATTCTTGCTCAACTAAACTGAGCCTCAAATGTTTTCCTTCTCTATTGAATGAATTGCATATGATTTATTCACAAAAATCAAAGAGTTAATGTTAAAATGAATCTGTTGCATTTGAACATTTATGAAGCAATGAGAAGTTTGTCCATTATTCTTTTTTTTTTTTTTTTTTGATAATCATAAAGAAAAAAAAATGATTCATTGAACTCGATATTTGGGCCCTTTTGTTGTGCTCAAAATGTAGTTAAGCATTTGGACTTATTGCTAAAGTAATATAAAAGTTTAAGCTGGCCCTTCTTTGGTCATTATTGGTATACAGTTTATTTGATTTTTTTATTCTCATATATTTTTAATATTCAGGTTCTCACTAATGAAGGCTGGTATGTTAGCTCATTGCGAATATTATGCATACAATGTCAATACATGTACTCGACAAACACGTGTATGTGTACTCACAACCCCTAAGTAATTGTTACGAATTTCATTTTAAAAAATCCAAGTGCCTATAATGAAAATTGTGCATGCAGTAAAGTTTCATGTGGCATTCATGCATATTGTAACGGCACTGGCTATTTTTCTGTAATTCTTATGGATACACCATTATTTTAGAAGGCTGTGTATTTTACTTGTTTACGAGTATCAAAATGGAACCTGAAACGAACCAGGGCCGAACCAAATATGTGCCAACTTCGCATCGGTTTTCCCAAGTAAATACGCGATGACATCGGTTATTGATGGTTGGAATAAATCAAGGATACTCTAAATAATCTAAGCATACCGTTCTTATTCTGCTAAATTATGTTTTGTGGCTGTATTTTACATCGATTCCCGTTCCAAAACTCGATTTCTAAGCTGTCATTCGCCGCATTTTAGTCGTGTTGAACGTAGATATCCGAGTGTTCCGAACGTTATTTTGACGACAGAAATTCTGACGTCACAGCGCGAGGCACTTGTTTGGTCGTGGGTATAAATAGGAAATCCTAGGCGCAGTGCGGCAGTTGCGAATTGGCTGGCAACTCACGCTGAAGGGTCTCTCCCTAAAATGCTGAGGCATCTGCGCCTAGATCGTTGTTGATTCGCCGTGGTGGACAAACTTACGAGTTTGTAGGCAGAATGTGTCAACAAAGGTGCCGATCTTGGTGCATGAGGTGCTCTCATTTTGGGTGGGACCCAGGGTGGAACTTCTACTTCCTTTGTTATTTAAATTTAAATTAATAGTTCTCATGCGGACTTGGCACGTTTTCTAATTATTATTTCTTATTATAAGTATATTTTTCTAAATATTGTCGCCATATATTTAATTAGCTAAGCTAAGCGTACATAACGGTTGCGCCACGCAACACGCCTCGATCAGCCAAGTAAGGCGTAGACTCTGGCGTAGACCTAGGCGTAGACCCAGGCGTAGACTCTGGCGTAGACTCAGGCGTAGACCCTGGCGTAGCATAAATGCATTGACAGTTTGGTTTGTTGTAGTGTTGTTCACTTATCTAAAGCGTGTTGATGATGATTTGCAAACTGTCAATAGTATTAGAGCTCTGCGAACTGTAAACACAATTCAGCTTTACGTGTTATGAGTCTGATGCATTAATTAGATGAATTTAGCTTAGCCTAACTTGGATAATTTTCTTTTTCAATACGAAGACTAAGATAACAAAACGAACTCTTGATTTATTATTATTAAATTGCATCTCAGGTACATGTTTAACGTATTAATTGACCTTTGTTAGAAACAATGTTCTTACGCCTGTTAAAGAATAATGCAACTTTGACTACGCCAATCAGGGCGTCAACCTAGGAGATAACCCAGGCGCGCCTTGGTACGCGCCTGGCTGTATGAATATTGGTTGGCGTTGCCTGTTGTTTGATAGGTATTATTTATATAGACAATTTAGCGTTCCGTATTCAGCCTACGTAGGGGACATTCACCTTGGCAGATAAAGACAGTATGCCAACAGACTGTTGTGTTGGAAGTCTTACATGATGACGTTAGACTGAGTTGGTCAGATAATGGTGATTTTCCCTACCCCGGCATTAAGAATTGGTTACTGCCATCCTTTAAAATACTAAGGGTAACGTTAAGACAATTTCATACGAATATTTTCGAGAGTTTTATTGTATTGAATGTAGAATTGAAGGTAGACATATCCATACTCTGAAGCATGTTCTTACATTATCACTTATAATTAAGAATTGTTACTTTTACCGAATCATTTAGTATGATAACTCATTTAGGATGCTGAGTTGTATAACTTCAATTGTTAAGGGTTAGTCCTTAAGCTAATGAGTAAGAGACTACGTACGTTATACAACTGTCTCAACGCGTTTCAACTATATTCAAGTATCAAGTCAATTCTATTCATTTAATATATGACTGAAACTATATGTGTAATTGTACATCTAAGAATATATTTCTGTGTAATAAGAGTTTTATGTGTAAAGTAAGATTCACGGTGTATCCATAATAACAGTATTCGATTACGTAAATCGTTTATTTTACTTGTAACATGTCTTCATGATTCAACTATCTACTTAATTGTTAAGGGAAATATGGAAAAAATTAAGAAAACTAAAGAATGGCTCGGTGTCATTTCACTCCCAAATAGCAGAGCTATCAGCCCAGGTCGGATCCACATAGAATTCTTTGTGAATTCATTGTGACTGGTCACCTATCCTGACAACGATATAAAGAGAGTATACACTCGACCAGGTGGTCCCGTTGCAATTTGGTGTCAGAGGTGGCGGATACAATATTTAAACAAGAATGATTTAAGTTTTATAACTTTCTGATCGGCATATAAAGGGTACTATGACTAAAATATTGCAGGAGCCTGGTTGTTAGCCTGTTGATTGGGTCTTGTACCAACTGATGTTGCCTCTTTGAAAGTTATTAAATCCTGGTGTTTGATCAGTGTTGTTGTGGGAGCGAACTACATGTAACAGTCAATAGTTTATGCTATAATAAACAAATCTTTTACATGTATCAAGTAACAAGAAAAACTATAACATGATGTCATCGTGTTATAAAAATGTCGTCGTCGATGTATACTACAGAATAATCAGAAGTATTGAGATGTCACCAAGTGGATACTTTTCAAAGCTGACAATCTTCGAATTAAGATTGTTACTTGCTTAAACATTGTATGCCTATAAGTCAGGAATACGGTATGCAAAAAAAAATATTACATGCACTTGTGAGATGAGCGAGTTGAATACTAACTTCATTGCGGCATCGTCGCAATTATGGCATATGAGGTGCAGAAGGTATGCATATTTTGGACGAAACAAGAGCAGCAAATACTGGATTCCTAAATGTATTGCTCGTTGAGAATGAGTATAGGCTTTCAAGGGCTGCCGAGAGCAACTGAAAATGTTGACGCCTTTGACTCCCGACGTTCGTAATGGTACTTACCTCTGGAGTGGTCCTTGACCCTGTGATGGCCGTGACTGATGAACTGTTGTATATGCTTGCATGACAACTAGGGTAGATATGCTTACCACTCGCGGGTAAGAAACCCCTGCTTTCGATGATTGATACACAGCTAGCATTCATTTATAAGGAGTCCAACCAACCTGTCAGAGCAACATAGTTGCCGTGACTCAAAGTAAATGTAAAATCATCTTATGAAAAAAATGAAGATGAAGGCGTTAAAGCCTGGACGCAAACATTTGTAGACTATCTACAGAAACTGTAGTTAGCTGTAATATGGTACATGTGCTTATATGATAAAGGCAAAACGAAGATTATTACGCCTGTAATATGTAACCCTTCCTAACGTTGGTCACCGTGCAGGTAGGTGAATCCAATTTTAAATTAACGAATCTACAAAAAAATGGAGGTTTATCGCGCCTATTAATTGCGACCCTTGTAAGAGTTGTTCACTGATCAGGCAAGTGTTCAACAAAGTAGATTCAGTGCACCGTAGACCATTTATATATAATAAGGATTTGTGTGGTTATTGTGATACATATGAATAAAGATATTCTCCGGAGAAAAATGCTGACTTTAAATGCAGGGTGGAATGATGTTGTACAGAAATCTGTTACAACCAAGAAAGTAAGGAGTGACAAAGTTGCTCTGCTCTGCATTAGGGGTGACACTAGGGACATTTACCTTGATGTAAATGATCTCAAGGACACTTCTTTTGATGGTACCATGTAGAAGCACGTTGATAGTGCATATATTGACCTGGATAAGAATCCTGGGTAAAAGGGGCCCCCCTTTAACTGGCGACTATATTATTGGTGGAAATGCGCATTCTACCTCTTATTTCGGACTGAGCAGCTGAGGTGTCCTCTGAAAAAGAGTCACATGGAATATCCTGTTGGGGTTCCTCCCTCCGCACATGCATCGACTCGCTCTGTGTGTGTTGGGGCGGAGGCAAAAGCTCACTAAATTTTTTTTTAAGTCGACCAGTACATTGTTTTTGCTGTATAAGAGTATTATGTTATCGGGAAGATTGGATGAATCGCATGGCTAGTGAGAAATCCTTTGGATGTTTGCTTGAGATTGGGGATATTAACCTTAAGTTTGGTGTAGTTCACGCTGGCGTGATTGCTACAGTGGGTGCTCGTTCTGACGAACCGCGGTGTCTTTGCGAGACTGAATGTTCAAACATTCCAAACTGGGACCACCCATGCTGATCATCGGAATGGAAGTATTTTAGCGTATTAGTCAGCCCAATCGTGGATTTGGCCAATCTACGTCTTCCTGTGGTGGTTCAAAAAGGTGTTAAGTTATTACACAGGAAGTATTTGTTTGAGGCAGAAGGAGGACTCTGTCTCAAACCGTTTGTAACATCCGAGTTAAGAGGGATGAAGATTAGATTCGGTCTACGGTGGCACATTTGAGTTTAGAACTCAAAATTTGCTGGCATGAATGGATTACAAAGGACAGAATAATAATAACCACATACAAGAGAAGCGCTTCGAAGATATATGAATGATGGATTAACGTTGATCATGAATATTTATTTCTCATGCCAGCTGTCCTCCAAATCCAGTTACAATAAATGTAACTGTTGCTTATTTAAGCTGATACCGAATTTGACAAAATTACGGTAATGTTACATGCACATAAATGTACCATGATTTTCGTTGGAGTATACCCAACATTGATAACCTGGAAGGGGGTTAAAAAGAAAACATAAAGCTCAAATGCTGCATTAAACCAAAACTGACACTGAAATGCTGCTCATACAGAGGGATATATTATATAAAGTGAATGATGTCTGTTACTTGCTATGTAGAACAGTAAGTAGACGAATATTCGTTGTTTAGCTTATGCTAAATTATACCTCGGAGTTAGATACCTAGGGGAAATATAATACACAAGCATAAAGAAGTTAAAGCCTGCAAGATAGCAAATATCAGTTATTCCCTGAGCCTTTATTACTGAACATAAAGCATAGTCTGTCCACTGATGACTAAGTGGAACGTGAGTTTAAAGACATACATGTACCTAAAGAACATTTAGGATGGAAAAAAAATGATGATATCTCGTGGTAGATTGACACAGATATGTGCAGCGAATCAAATTGTAGAGTATTCAGAAAACATCAGGAATAATTGCAAGGTCTGGTCATCACCTCTACACTTATGATGATTTGGAAAATGATCGATGCCGGAGATAACACCTGAAATAGAAAATGAATATATAACTATTACTGGGCAAAGAGTTTCACCAATTTGTGAAAATACATCTGAAACTTATATCAGATTTATAAAGGACCCTCAGTTGACCATAGCCTTACAATCGGGGCTGTTGTTGTTTGTTTTCTATAAACAAACTAAAAGACGCTTGGTGTTCATATTCATATATGAACTAGATGACTTGCTGGTAGTTCATATCCATATATGGGCTAAGACGACCGGATGGGGACGCTTATGTTGAAGACGACATCTGAAAGACAAGCGTTATCGCGCATTAATAAATCGGATGTGTATTTTTAATTAATCTACGTGAAATAACACGCATTATAAACATAAACTTTTATATAAATTCAGTGAATTAAAATGGACACTTTAGGAGGGGAATATGAAACAGAACACAGAAACGTAATGAACATATAAAATAGACATTAATACGCGAAGCATCCTACAGTGAAGAAACAACACTAGAAGACTCTGGAATTAGTTTAAGATTAGTTAAGAATATTACTTATCAAATTGTTTGGTATATGACACATTGTGCAGACGTAAATGTTACGAACATGTATTTAAAAAAATAGTATACTAAAGTATTCTTTTTAAGATAAATCATTATAGTGTGTTTTGTTTTCTTCATCAGGCAATAAAATTATTAATAGTTATTCTACTAATATGAGTATGAAAGGTAATATATAACATATGTGTTGATGTGACTATTGAACATTTAAATGGAGAATTTACAAGGTAAATGTGATATAACTTCTTATAAAATCAGAATCAATTTTGATTTTCAAATGTAAATGTTATAGTAGCAATTGTGTTGTGCTCATACATATCGACCTTTCAAGAATATTTTCACATCTCTTTTTTCCAACTTAGAATAGTTGTGTACTGCATTTGAAGCAATCCAAATGGAAGTAAATTGTATTAAGGGACTTACGATTTTTATAAATGTATGATCAGACGATCTATACGACTTATTTGATTTTCGTTATTGTTATAACAAACTGTAAACAGAAGTGTGAGTGTTTTAAAGTAAATGATACATATTAAAGTGTACATGTGAGAGTGTAAAAAAAATTCAAAATTATGTTTTGTGTAACTGGCTGTATATAGATCTTGTTGCCATTGTATAACACTTAAGGAGTGAAATTCAGTCATTTACATGTGAAATTCTCCTTTGATATCAAATAATTTGTTTCCTATGGATTCTGATATGTTGGCAACCCATAAACTAGTATGTGTCATTGTTGACTAAAATGAAATTCAGCCAATGTACTGTTTACACTGTATCAATGAGCAAAGTTTGTAAATTATTGTACAGACGTGTATCAATCAGTACTATAACTAGGACTCCAACTATGAGACACATTTGTTAATTTGCATGCCATGATTCTTGTATGAATTTCGATTAACCAGCATCGACGTTCATCCCTGGACAAGACATGCACTTTTTGTCGATAGTAGTATGGGGGTTCCTTTGGGTCCAAATTCTGAGTGACGTTGTAAATGTTTATCGCGTGGCTCAGTTTTGATTTTTACTGAAATCTAATAAATTGATATTCTACAGACAACTGTTAAAGCATAATTTAGCTTCAAATATTGTTTGGTGTCTCAGAGTTAATATATAACATTAATTAAGTCGTGTTTAAGTTACAGCATAATAGCCAGTAGCCTCCTTTAAATATTGATTCATTTCGTATCTAATGAATTATTTTTATCCAACTTTCCAAGCTTTATACTTGCATTACTTTCTTCATGGGGACCATGCCATTTTTAAGGGAGGGGGCTGTTGTAACGGCACTGGCTATTTTTCTGTAATTCTTATGGATACACCATTATTTTAGAAGGCTGTGTATTTTACTTGTTTACGAGTATCAAAATGGAACCTGAAACGAACCAGGGCCGAACCAAATATGTGCCAACTTCGCATCGGTTTTCCCAAGTAAATACGCGATGACATCGGTTATTGATGGTTGGAATAAATCAAGGATACTCTAAATAATCTAAGCATACCGTTCTTATTCTGCTAAATTATGTTTTGTGGCTGTATTTTACATCGATTCCCGTTCCAAAACTCGATTTCTAAGCTGTCATTCGCCGCATTTTAGTCGTGTTGAACGTAGATATCCGAGTGTTCCGAACGTTATTTTGACGACAGAAATTCTGACGTCACAGCGCGAGGCACTTGTTTGGTCGTGGGTATAAATAGGAAATCCTAGGCGCAGTGCGGCAGTTGCGAATTGGCTGGCAACTCACGCTGAAGGGTCTCTCCCTAAAATGCTGAGGCATCTGCGCCTAGATCGTTGTTGATTCGCCGTGGTGGACAAACTTACGAGTTTGTAGGCAGAATGTGTCAACAAAGGTGCCGATCTTGGTGCATGAGGTGCTCTCATTTTGG
This sequence comes from Rugalucina vietnamica, assembly GCA_964017185.1. Taxonomy (NCBI): domain Eukaryota; kingdom Metazoa; phylum Mollusca; class Bivalvia; order Lucinida; family Lucinidae; genus Rugalucina; species Rugalucina vietnamica. The sequence continues at coordinate 4,885,156 of OZ024872.1, forward strand.
GTGGGACCCAGGGTGGAACTTCTACTTCCTTTGTTATTTAAATTTAAATTAATAGTTCTCATGCGGACTTGGCACGTTTTCTAATTATTATTTCTTATTATAAGTATATTTTTCTAAATATTGTCGCCATATATTTAATTAGCTAAGCTAAGCGTACATAACGGTTGCGCCACGCAACACGCCTCGATCAGCCAAGTAAGGCGTAGACTCTGGCGTAGACCTAGGCGTAGACCCAGGCGTAGACTCTGGCGTAGACTCAGGCGTAGACCCTGGCGTAGCATAAATGCATTGACAGTTTGGTTTGTTGTAGTGTTGTTCACTTATCTAAAGCGTGTTGATGATGATTTGCAAACTGTCAATAGTATTAGAGCTCTGCGAACTGTAAACACAATTCAGCTTTACGTGTTATGAGTCTGATGCATTAATTAGATGAATTTAGCTTAGCCTAACTTGGATAATTTTCTTTTTCAATACGAAGACTAAGATAACAAAACGAACTCTTGATTTATTATTATTAAATTGCATCTCAGGTACATGTTTAACGTATTAATTGACCTTTGTTAGAAACAATGTTCTTACGCCTGTTAAAGAATAATGCAACTTTGACTACGCCAATCAGGGCGTCAACCTAGGAGATAACCCAGGCGCGCCTTGGTACGCGCCTGGCTGTATGAATATTGGTTGGCGTTGCCTGTTGTTTGATAGGTATTATTTATATAGACAATTTAGCGTTCCGTATTCAGCCTACGTAGGGGACATTCACCTTGGCAGATAAAGACAGTATGCCAACAGACTGTTGTGTTGGAAGTCTTACATGATGACGTTAGACTGAGTTGGTCAGATAATGGTGATTTTCCCTACCCCGGCATTAAGAATTGGTTACTGCCATCCTTTAAAATACTAAGGGTAACGTTAAGACAATTTCATACGAATATTTTCGAGAGTTTTATTGTATTGAATGTAGAATTGAAGGTAGACATATCCATACTCTGAAGCATGTTCTTACATTATCACTTATAATTAAGAATTGTTACTTTTACCGAATCATTTAGTATGATAACTCATTTAGGATGCTGAGTTGTATAACTTCAATTGTTAAGGGTTAGTCCTTAAGCTAATGAGTAAGAGACTACGTACGTTATACAACTGTCTCAACGCGTTTCAACTATATTCAAGTATCAAGTCAATTCTATTCATTTAATATATGACTGAAACTATATGTGTAATTGTACATCTAAGAATATATTTCTGTGTAATAAGAGTTTTATGTGTAAAGTAAGATTCACGGTGTATCCATAATAACAGTATTCGATTACGTAAATCGTTTATTTTACTTGTAACATGTCTTCATGATTCAACTATCTACTTAATTGTTAAGGGAAATATGGAAAAAATTAAGAAAACTAAAGAATGGCTCGGTGTCATTTCACTCCCAAATAGCAGAGCTATCAGCCCAGGTCGGATCCACATAGAATTCTTTGTGAATTCATTGTGACTGGTCACCTATCCTGACAACGATATAAAGAGAGTATACACTCGACCAGGTGGTCCCGTTGCAATATTCTTCACACTGATACACTGATTTCCCAAACTCACATATAATATGAGCCATTGCATGAGAAAACCAACAATTTGCGTAGGCGAAAACAAAGTCACAGATCATCTGTGCACTAACTCCACAGCTGATCAGCGCCTTTGTTTTCGCTGCACGGATAGTATAATCCGTCTTCTTTTTAAATCCAAACTTTCAAGCTTCTAGCCTGCTTCTGTGACTATACAAGCTGGTTTGTGTCAGACCTGGTCAGAACCCATATTGTTGGCTTTCTCACGCACAGGCTCATATGTGAATCTTTGGTACCAATTTTCTTCAAATGTGAAACTAAATACAAGATCTGCACTGATAGGATATGAATGCAAATTCATCACACTTTAAACCTTAAAATCGAGAGTAAATTACAATCCCAAAAAAGTATTGAAATCAAACATACACAGAATTCACATTTCCCAAATGTCACATGTGACATATTGATACCTATTTTTCATGTTTGTGTGATAGAAGTGAATCTGCTGTTCAACAAATCACAACCTGTCCCTTCTACCAAAGAAATACTTTACAAAAATTGAATATCGAAATACAAGCTTTTATTTTAATTTTTGTTTGATATTCAGCCTAAATGTTTTATGCTCAAAATTTCATTTTTGCATGGGGATTGTCAAAACTTAAAAAAAAAATGTTTTTTTAATTCACACAATTATCATTGTTTCAGAGGGATGTCGAATTTTCTGGATAAGAGATTGATTCTTATAAATGTTAATGAATTCATTATCTTTACAGCCATCTTTGAGTAATAAGATAATCAGTATCAACTGGTTGGTGTCCAGTGCCTGCTGTGTTAATGAAGTGTTGGTCCAATTATTCAATTAAGCTGACGGAGGACCAAAAATGGTCCTCTTTTGTGTGCTTATTCGCCTGAGTGCATGTACGGCTTTGAACATTCAAGCTTTTCACCTCGTATTAAGGGGTCATGGGTTCGATCCAGGGCTTCTTCAGCCTTTCAGATAACATTTTCAGCACGTCCTGTCACCGCATGAAATTAGCCATAAATAGGATGTAAAATCCTAAAACAACAACATTAATCCCAGTTTAAGATCAAGACTAGGATAGTTAAGGGTGTGGACATAATACGTAGAATGCACAATGCCAACAAGTTTTGCTATTTATAAATATAACTTTGGGTGACTGGATTGTTTTTGAGGAGGAGTATATACAATGTCCTTAAAGATATGGAGGCGCCTCATGAGAAAACCAACAATCTGCATATGCGAAAACAAAGGCGCAGACCAGCGAAGCTGATCAGCGCCCTTGTTTTCACCACTCGGATAGTATAACTCCTCTTATACTTAATTAAATCCAATGTTTCAAGCTTCTAGCTCTTTTCTGTGCTTGTACAGGCCGGTTTGTGTCGGATCTGTTTGTTTTCCCACGAGGCGGCTCATATGGAGGCGCCCTTTGACGGAGACCCGGAATTCAAATTGTGCACATGAATGATGCTTTAAAAAGTAGCATGGCTACCACACAGAGAAGAGGTGATAGAATGATTTAAGTGGTAATGAAATCAGCAACCATTATAACCACATGGCCACAGGGGAACCTTGAACGTCCTAAATTATTACACAAAGTACCTACACGACCTCAATATGTAGTTAGCTGTAACAACTGATTTCAGTATCAGAAGGAAGAATATTTTTCAAACAACTACGCAGACGACAACGCTGGAGCATGGGTATATTTTATACTATAAGCTCATCTGGTGAACATGTTTCTGATTTTGACTACGTGGGCAGGAAAAGGGCCATAACACTTTGATAACAAAAAATAAGAAATCAGTGGAAAAAATATATTTTTAATATTAATGCTCCAAACATTGATTGTGGGTACCTGGTAGAATCGCCTAGCCGAGGCGGTTCTAACAAGTAGTACCCACAATCTATGTTTAGGATCAAAAATAAGAAAAAATAGATACATCATTTATACCCTTGTAAACCCCAGTTTAAGTGGGGTTCAAGGGGGTATACTTTTCATGGGCATGTTTATCTGATGGTATACATTTTCATATTCTTTCTTCATAATAAATTTCAAGGTATCATGAGCAAACACAATGTGCACCTGCAAAGACATACAGACAGATATATTGGCCTAAACTAGTATACCCACAAAATTTCAGCAAAGCGCAGGACATAAAAACATTCTTTTAGAAGTGTTACATGTTTTCTTCAATTTATGGGAGATAAACAGGAAAATAATACCTAGAAATGTATAGAAAGAGTTACTAAAAATGGTAGAAAATTTATTTTGACAAACTAAAGTCACAGCATCACACAAACTTTGAAAAAAGAGATTTTTGTCTACATTATCTGAGCAACTACAAAGTTATGAAAGTATGCAACTTCTTTTTTTAATCACTTGCGTGTTACAAATCAACTTCTCGTATACAAAGAAAACTGTATTAAAATGAATGTTGCTTGATGGAAAACGCTCAACTGAGGAACGTCAAATTTCATTCTAAACAGACATTACAGCATTTTGTCGAAGGTAAAATATGAGTACTATGCTGCATTTTATCAAACAAGGCAAGTTACCATAACACAAAATTACAGAAAAATCTGTATAAATACAATCACACATCACAATTATCTCAGTGAATTTATAGTCAGATACATTTCCATAGACCTAGGGTGTATTTAACCCATTAGTGACAAAATGGACATTCCCATCGTTATCACTTTCATTCTAAGGGGCATCAGGAGGGATTTTAAGTTTTCATATAATTTTTGATGAAAATCCTTTAAGCAAACAGAAAAGCCCCAGATGGGATGCCACATTCTGTGGCGTCACATTTGGGGCTATACTGTTTGCCTATGTCCCACGAAAAGGATGCCAGGCTTTATGTGAGTTAAGAGACTTCAGAATCTTTCTAAGACCTGATATTCTGTTTCAAGGTCCAGAATAGTTTAAAGTTTGTTTTGTTTGGCTTTTAATATCCCCACCATCAAATTTCAGCTATTTAGACCTGACAAAACTATTATACAACTAAACCTAACAATAAGGTATTCAACTACAATGTATGTCCAATATAAACCAGGCAATACCTTCATAGATGGTGGCTAGTGGCTTAAACTCCTTGATTTCAGAAAAAACAGGTATTGAATTATCTATGCAGAAAAACAGAAGTACAGACTAGCTGAGTGTTGAATCTGATCAGCAGGTCACCTCACAGCTGACCCCTTACTTTGTTATTCACATACAGGAATATGACACAGTTTGCTTGATCTCCATTAAGAAAACTTGCCCATGCAATATATGAAAAAATTTTCAGCTGTAAAAATTGAAAATTTCATTGGAAAAAAAAAGATGTTTTAATATATTTGTTTAAAACATTGATAGTGGTCTAAATAAGGGGTATACATTTCAGCGACATGTTATCCTGATGCACTACCAGTCTACAATTCTTCATTCATTTCTATGGGCATCTCCATGTTGTAACGTCTCATAATCTCTGTCGCCAAAACAAACATCCCGATCATCAACAGTATAACTCCTAGCCCGACGACGTCCCCAAAGATATTTTCTACCTCCCATTTAATCCTGTATAGTGCCCTGTGTCTATGGACATGTATCTGACTCATGGTTAGTCCAACTCCTCCGGTCGTACAGGGTGAGTGATCGGGATAATGGATTTCTTCTCAAGGTCACGAGATAATGCCTTCCTCATGTCTGTAAGATAAACAGTTAACCCTATAACTATGATTACATAGCTTTGGTTAAATATGATATTTGAAGCCTACGAACATCTTAAAATTGCTTAACCCATATTTGATGAATGGATTCGCCCATCATTATCAATTGGGTGAGTCCAATTTCAATTTTAGGGGTGTTTGGAGCGATTTTATCTCATTTTTCAATGAAATTTCTTTGTGCAAACAGAATAGCCCCAGATGGGACGCAGCATTCTGCGGCGTCACATCTGGGGCTATTCTGTTTGCCTATGTCCCATAAAAAGGACGCCAGGCTTAAATGAGTCAATAGAGCTATCTGTGGAGGGTCCATTTGCATACCCCCAAACAAATGCTTCCTAAGTCGGAGGTAAGACAAACCTTTAAATACAGATACAAGTACCAAACAAATGCAAAAGCGCCTTCATCTACATCCCCAGAGTAATATTCCAGTTCCCTATGGTACACTGTATATCCTAGTTTGTAAATTCTAGGAGAAAGGCTTGTTTATGCCATTCTTTACTGTGCCAATCAACAAATCCTGTGGTCCTTTGTTTTCCGAAAAATAGCCACTGCTTCCTGGATATTACCCAGTACAATGGGAGTTTATGTGTCTTGCTCCAAGAAACAACCCAGTGTTATCGGGGCTTAAACCAACATCTCACAATCTGGAGTTCGGCCCTCTACCACCAGGTTTCAACACTTCATTAATGTCTAAGAGAAAGAAATGATATTTACCAAAAGCATCTTCATCTACATCCCCAGAGTAATATTCCAGCACTCTCCGGTACACTGTATATCCTAGTTTGTTGTACATGGCTACTGCTACTTTGTTTGATACTCGTACAAATAGGTCAACAAAGAAACAGTGTTTCCTGAAACAAAGATACATAATATCATTATTCTAAAATGTTTTTTAGGGCAAAAATACATTGACAAGAAGAAGTGCAGATTAAATGAAGTAGAGTTGCTTTTCAGCCAACATTTGTATTTCTTGACTGTGTAGCAATATGTTCTTTTAGGGTGATTGCTGAAACTATTTTTATTCAGAGAGAAAAAGTATAAGAATTTTTCAGTATGCTATTTTACAGTATGCTAATCTTAATAGAGATGGCTGCCAAAGGCAGTTTTCCCAGTTGGCTATTTAAGGATAATGATTATAATTCAGTCATGTCAGGATGGAGCCCACTGTTCCTATGAAGAATCACCAACAATGGCGCCAAATGTACATCAGGAAAACATGTCCATTAAATGTATACCCCCTTAAACTCCACTTTTATATAGAAAAACTAAAGTTTGCAGAAGAACACTTAATTTTCTTATTTTTGATCCAAACATACATTGTGGGTACTTGTTAGAACCGCCTCAGTGAGGCGGTTCTAACGTGTATCCACAATGTATGTTTTGAGCGAAAATATTAGAAAAATCAAAATATTTCCAATGAAATTTTTTATTTTTCCTTCTGCAAAAATCTCGCTGTATATTGCATGGGAAAGTTTTCATGTCTTGCAATACACAACCAAGGCCCGAGGTTATAAAGCTTTTTTCATGCTCACCTCAGCTGAGACTAAAATTTATCCGGCTCATAAATGTTAAAATTCCAACAACTGTTGGCATTTTAACATTTATGAGCAGGATAAATTACTAGTTTTTGAGTTTTGAACCTGAAGTTTCCACTAACTTCGACTATTTCAACATTTATGAGCAGTTGAAATTTCATGCTCAGCTGAGCTGAGCTTGGAAAAAGTTTTATAACCTCGGGGGCAAACAGAGGTACCCACTGTTCTGAGATTGTTTCCAAATTGTTCATCAGGGCTGCTGCGAGACCAAGACGTCTGTACTCAGGGGCCACTGTGAGGGCGGTCACATGACCATGCCACATCTCACCTGGGCCCTCAGACTTCCCCATAACTGAAATCATATGTTTAGTAGGAAATAACTTAAATTCAATAACTTAAATTCAATATCTGATAAAGTTTCCATATTTTTGTAAAACTTATTCTGTGCATCACATATTAAAATTATTTAATACACTACACAAAAATCACAAATTAACATTCCTAGTCAACAAATTTTTAAGACTCCATTTAAGTCAAGTCTGGATTGTGTCAACACTTCCTCGGTATCCATGGGAAGTAAAGTAAAGCTCAAGGACACTTCAAGATGGATGTAGGCTTCTACCTGCACTCTACCACCAGGCCACTTTGCTCCCCAATACCAGCCTTATAATTTGTTTGATATATATATATGTAGGTTATTAAATCAAGAAACGAAGTCTTCCAATTAAATGCTAACAAACAGAAAAAAATAAATAAAATAGATGAATGTAAGTTTACTCAAAATTTGTAATGGAATGGAACTTAATTCTTTATTCTTGGCCCATTTAAACTGTTCAAAGTACTCGTTAGCATGTAAAAGAAAAGAGCCAAATCAAAAGAAAACTGGATTTTGCATATGTGGTAACAAATACGCTGATCAGCTAAGCAGTAAGTTACTAACTACACAGCTGATCCGCAAATTTGTTTTCTCTACATGGGTTGTATAATTCCTCTGCAATTTCAAGCTTCTAGCCCTCTTCTGTAGCTGCACAGGTTTGTATGTGTCCGACCAGGTTGGAAACCCTGAACACAGATTTTCTTGTGTTACAGCTCAAATATATACTAATACTTACTATATCCCATAATTTCTCCATTAGGTGACTCAGCTACCTGGAAATACTCAGGCCAGTGGGCCAAATACTGCATATAGAATGGTAGTCCATACTGATCACTTGTGAAGGCAATTCAGAATTTGAAAGCATTACAATTTGTAAGTATTACATTTTATTGTAAACTGACTCCTAAAACTTTCACTTTACTCATTCCAAATGTTTGTTATCTATATCCTGGTAAATGCTCAAAACAGACAGAAGACATTTTCGAAATAGATATTCTGGCACTGTAGACATTATGGGCATAGACATTCTGGGAGTAGATATTCTGACAAACTACATTTTAATAAATGCGCCTGACACACCTGCCAGCAGAACTCAAGTTGGCTTGTCTCATGATTACAGACATACACTGATCGAAATTAGCACTAGGATTGTCGGGCTAGTAGTTTTTCTAAGTTAAACCCATTACCTATATAGGTCAGGCTGTTGGAAAATTTTGGCTAATGATTAAAGAAATAAGGCTTTTGACCACTGGACATACATGTGTCTTGTGCAATGCTCTAGCCACATTTGACACAGAAGCTCTGTGTCAAATACCTTGTCATATGAACATACAAGCAATGCAACTTGGCTTTTTACAGGCTTACAGCGAAAACAAAGAGAACAGATCAGCTGTGCTTCTCCTGTGACTGACACTGTACAGGCCGGTTTGTGCAGGACCTGGTAGGAAACCCCAAAGACTGTTTTTCTTGGGTCAGAAGACTCGCCACTCATATGAAAGGATACAGTCTCTGTAAGAGGATCAAGGTTCCTGAAATAAACAAAATAAATTATAGTTCAAACATCAAGCATGACCAAACTCTAGCAGAATATCAATATCAAAGCTGTGCTGCATTTTAATGCAGTAATCAATTTGGAAGCCATGACATGGCTGTGTTGTAATACATATCTTTCCTTCATGATAAAAAAGTAGATATCTTTCAGAGCTGTTGCATTATGTTTGCAAAAGCATGTGCATACAAATTTACAACATACACATTTTAAGTGCCAAAATCATACCAATTAGAGTTAATTTCCTGATAAAACTCAAATGAGGCATCAGAGATTATACAAATTGTAAGGTTGCAAAATATCGTCCTGAACAGTCAATATGCAACTTTTTGCACACATTGGTGAGTGCCATTAAACTCTCTGCCAACAATGCATACATGTGATACATCTGGGAAGCTAAATATAAAGGAGAATAATTAAACAAAGAAGGAAATTCTTGATTTTTGGTAGGGAGATCTGAAATTCCAAATAGGGAGACTTGCTCAAAAATAGGGAGATCCCTCCAAAATAGGGTGATATCACATGTATGGCCAACAAAATGATTTTCCGTAATATTACCTAACAATCTGAATGTAATCGCTACTATAAAGATAGACAGTGGTGCATAAGTCATACTGAATGCTAGCAGATGGTTGCTGAAATGCCATGAAGTGACTATTTCTACAATGCTTAGTCTTAGGGACAAGGTCATCTGTAGGTGTTCTGGTTTTACCCTTCTGACCTTTGTATAGTAATATAAGAGCCGCCTCATGGGAAAACCAACAATCTGCATAGGCGAAAACAAAGACGCAGATCAGCTTCGCGGTAACCGTGAAGCTGATCAGCGCCTTTGTTATCGCTACTCGAATAGTACAATTCCTCTTCTACTTAAATCTGAAATTTCAAACTTCTTGCTCTTTTCTGTGCTTGAACAGGCCAGTTTGTGTCTGACCTGTTCGGAAACCACATTGTTGGTTTTCCCACGAGGCGGCTATTAAGTTATCATCCCAGATAAATCCAATTCTGGCTTAACGTTTATGTTCAATCTTTTGAGTCGAATAATAATATCCATTTGTAGCAATTTACAAATGCAAAGAGGTCTATTGGACCTGAGGTCATACACAGTAAGATTGCAATATTTTTTTGCCCTGGGGTAGAGTGTCGGACTCCTACATCTACATGTTGAACCGTCATGCTTGACTATTACTCTGTCACAGAGCCGGAAGTCCCGAGTGCGATCCTCAGCCGGGGCACCTTTCATTGTGGCCAAGTCAAATTTCCACAGCTCCTGAGGTAATGGCCAGAAATTGATCGATTCAGTGCACAGTAAAACATGTTCATGTACCCCACCCACCAAAAGATAATGGATGTGGCACTTACACATTGTTGAAACGGAACAGATCGTCACAAGTAAAAGGTCTGATTGTTGTCATTCTGTGTAATAATATGTATTATAAAAAATAAAAGTCATAAACAATCATACAAAGGAATCATTCTGTATTTAATGGTCATAAACAACTTTTCATGTTTTTTTTTTTTTTTTCTCTACCGGAAGTGGAACAAAACCCAATGAGATATTATAGACCGAATGTTCAAAGATTCTGGGTCTTTTCTAACCTTGTCTTGTTGTATCTGTCCGACCAGGATCGGTCAACCGTTGTACAGTTGTCCAACGCAGTTGCACCACCACCCAACGTAGTTGTACCGCTATCCAACGTTGTTAGGAGTGTAGATCAACGTAGTTGTACCGTCGTCCAACGTAGATAATGCGTTGATTGAATTTATTCATCTGCCCATCACCTGCAGCCCTTTCCTATTAATTTTATTTTAGCCCTTTATTTAAATTTCACATCCATGCGAATTAGTAATAACATATTTACAAGCCCATAACACCCAGCACCAAAATTTGTTTACAACTTCACCAGCTATTTCACTGTCGCTAAACCTCTTTCTTGTAATATCCTGAATCTCTCAACATGCAAGGCACTACACAGCCTACGCGAATGAAACTCAATGTTTCCCTTGACTTCTTCACTAAGCAGGGAGGAGACCTGAGTAGAGTTCAAATTCAATAAAATATTTAGTTTGTTTTCAGAACTTTCACCGTAGAAGGATTTCCCTGTGTATTCATGTACAGGCTGAGTAATACAGTCAAGAATTTGTAGCCTTACTGGTTCGAGCGTTTTACAATTCAGAAGAAAGTGCTCTAGGTCTTCGTTAGCTTCATGACAAAGTTTACATAATGATGACTTTTCTGTGTCACAGAACTTCACCCTCTTTGACTGTAAAATGTATGTACCAGTTAGAAGTCTTAGTTTAACTGATTTTTTTGAATCTCACGAATTGGATCTCCTTTTATTTCCAGTACAGTATGACAAGAACCAGGGATATAATCTACCCCTGTAAAATATTTCAAACTGGAGTATAATGGAATATCCTGTTGAATTTGCTTTCTACAATATTCATGGATGGCTGTTTTGACTGTTCTTTTCCACTGAAGTTTTTCTGGGGGATTTTCCAATAATTTCAATGGTGAGGGTAATTCATACTTGTAGAGAATGTCTCGTAGACCAATGAACCAACTTGCGCTATCAGAATCCTTTACCGTAAGTTGTCTAATTGCTATCTGGTGCTCTACACTAGTACTATCCTGTCTACATATAACCGAATCTAATGTGACGGGGTCCCGGGTCGTTTCGCCCGTGAGTTGTTTCGCCCCTGAGTCGTTTCGCCCGTGAGTCGTTTCGCCCTGGGTCGTTTCGCCCTGGGTCGTTTCGCCCGTGAGTCGTTTCGCCCATATTTGGTGTCGTTTCGCCCTTATTTTTTTCTACCATGCCCAAATGTGTGATCTGCTGTATTATTTGTTATTTAAAACTTAATGATACGTCTTGGGCTGATCATTCATAACTATCTTTTGGGTAGACGGAATATTTCCATCGGTATTCCGTTAGACCTCTCCATACCGACGGAAATGACTTCTATCGAGCCTTTAGTCGAAAATGAAAAATCATCGAAGAGTCCAAAGAAATTGAAAATTATGTTATATCTTTTCTGACTGAAAGGACTTAATTTATATATATTCCAGATGTAAAATGACGCAGATTCATAAAATGCTTCGTGTTTTGTGTTGAAAATATCGCATACGTCTATAAATAGATAAGGGGAGACTACTGTAGAATATGAGACAAAAAGTAGAAAATCGATTGCTATTTGCAAATTTATTGAAATTCTGCAAGCTAACCAGATGTTTACTATAAGATTTATGCATTTTCAATTAAAACATAACAAAAATTCTAAAATTTGTCACCAAATAAAGCAGCTATAAGCTTCTTACGAAATCCATAATCTGTTCGACCATAGTTTAAATGCAACCTATGCTAAGCTGTCACGGAAGAGGAGCGATGTCACGAAGTGTATCGGAGTGCAGGTTAGCCAGCTGATCTATCTTTTGGGTATATACACTAAAGGACTTTGAAAACGCCTCACTATAAATTGGGTGCGATGATGATTATTTCTTTTAGAATACAGGATAATTCGGCAAAAATAATTTCAATAATACAATCAGCCTGTTTAAATTTCTTACCAAAATGTGTGTAAAATGAAACGAATTCGAAAGTTTTCAAACACAATAAATATGCACGGACTTGGGTAAAAATCACCCAACTTTTGGTATTTGTAATCATATACATGTCTGTGTGTTTTGACCACTTTACGCTTGAAAACAGCGAAAAACGCTAGCTCCTTAAACGGCATTGAACGAAAGTCATTTTTCATTTTTTATTTTCTTGTGCTTAAGGTTGCACGCTATGCATCGGATTCATGTTTTATTCTTTTACCATTTAACATTTCAAGAATGTCGGCCATCGGTCACCGCAAAAGACAAAGCATTAACACATCGCCTTTAATTGACAAACGCGATTATTGTCACCTTACGTGTGATTAAAGGCGTAAATATATCAATGGATTATAGCATTAATCAATTGACTTGGACAAATATAACACTTCTGTTAATTATTTGATTAGTTTAGCTGACTGTCGAAATACCAGAAATACCGCATCTATCTATCTATCTATCTATCTATCTATCTATCTATCTATCTATCTATCTATCTATCTATCTATCTATCTATCTATCTATCTATCCTTTTCCTTCCTTCTTTCCTTCATTCCGTTATCTTTCTACAACATTAAAAGCCACATAAGAGGAAGTTTCCTTCATTCATTCCTTCCTTTCTTTCCTTCATTCATCTTTCTACAACATTAAAAGCCACAGAAGGGGAAGCGCTAAAATGTTTAAATAAATATTATATTAACAAGATACGACAAGATACTCATTTTAACCAAATCTATCTATCTATCTATCTATCTATCTATCTATCTATCTATCTATCTATCTATCTATCTATCTATCTATCTATCTATCTATCTATCTATCTATCTCCTTCCTTCCTTCCTTCCTTCCTTCCTTCCTTCCTTCCTTTTACAACATTAAAAAGCCACAGAAGCACAAGATACGTCAATATACTCATTTTAAACCTACCTACCTACCTTCCTATCAGCATCAGCATCATCGACAATATCAACAACAACGACTACAATAATAATAATTATAATAATAATAATAATGGGCGAAACAACTCACGGGCGAAACAACTCACGGGCGAAACGACCCACCTATTAAGGGCGAAACGACCCACCCATAAAACCAGGGCGAAACGACTCAGGGCGAAACGACCCGGCGAAACGACCCACGGGCGAAACGACCCGGATTCATGTGACGGGATAGCCTCCCTTGGAAATATGCAAATTTCAAACTCGAGACTTTGTGATTCGTGTAAGTGTTGAGTATATAGCGCAGTAAACCACCCTTCGTGGATGAACATGCTTTTCCACCGACGGGGTTTGCTGTGGCTTGGCTCGGCTACACGTTACATTTGGTGGCAGCGGCAACTGCCAGAACGGAGTTGCCTTACTCATGTAGTCCCCAGGCCAAGACTCGGGACGAGTCTTCTCGGAGGGGGAAGTAATGTGACGGGATAGCCTCCCTTGGAAATATGCAAATTTCAAACTCGAGACTTTGTGATTCGTGTAAGTGTTGGGTATATAGCGCAGTAAACCACCCTTAGTGGATGAGCATGCTTTTCCACCGACGGGGTTTGCTGTGGCTTGGCTCGGCTACACGTTATCATTGTCGCCAACAGGTAGCGCTTAAGGATGTTCGCTGCCAATGAAAAAGTATTCACCCGTTCTTGCATTACCGGCTGGTTCCCAACTTTAAAAAAAATCAACATTGGAAATACAGGTAACCAGAACCCCCCTGAGGAGGGTTTCTGGCTACCTGTTTTTCCAATATTGATTTTTGTCAGCAGGAAACCAGCCGATAATGCAAAAATGGTGAATTCAAACTTTTTTCTAACCACTCTTTTTTGATTCCAAAATACAACACAAGACATCTGAAAACAAAATAAATAAATATAGGGTAGTGTGCATTTTTTCAAGCTACAGGTCTCTGAATGAGACCTCTGAGCACCATGTTTTAAATTTGGTCAAATTAATTTAAATTATGATTCTTTGAAACATACCTGTCTTGAACAAAAATACACCTAGAATGCTTTCAAAAGTCATAATATTTACGTAGCGCGGACAATTTTGGACCAAAAGCATAGAAAAATTTGCAACTTGGAGTGGATGAAAAAATTTTACGATTCCTTTTCTAACCCTACCCCCATACTTGAAAAGTCGGAAAAAATCAATATTTTGAAATGTAGCAAACCCATATTTGTTGATTCAAACTTTTTCTTGTATTTTCACACAACACAGAACTTGGTAATATTGTTCGAATAAAAGAAAGAAATATATAGGGTAGTGAGCATATAAGAGAGAACCAACAACTTGAAAATCGCCATTTTCGGTCTTTTTTCGTCTGTTTTGTTTCTAAAAGCCCATTTCATAAAACCACCTTAAATTTTAAAACCAGCACACCAAAGACACAAAGAATGACTTAGAAGACCACGTACACATACACTGCTGCTAAAATAAACATCGAACTAGTGCAATTAATTTGAAGACGTGTAATATTCAAGTTTAATCTACCCAACCCCCTAAATTTTACTGACAACTAAAATTTTCTGAAAAGTTACAGAAAATGGGGTGAAAAAATGAAGTTTCTTAGATTGATAATTTCATGGCTCATTTGATGCATATTATCAATATGTATCCAAATATAAAATATTAGGAAGATATCTGCAACCGTTTACGAGATATTCAAGAAAAGAAAAACCGGAAGTTCCGAAATGTCAAATGTTAGCAGCGAACATCCTTAAGCACTGCTAGATGGTTGATTGGGGTTTAACGTCCCACCAACAGCTAAGGTCATATGGAGACGGGACCTCGGTTTATAAACCCATCCGACGGACAAGAGAAGCCCGGGCCCTGGTTTACAAGGCAAGTGACATAACCACTGCACCACGGAGGCTTCTTTAAGCACTGCTAGAACAGATGAAGTAAAGCCGTCTTGGAAATACCGCCTACCCATCCCACACTTGCACCTACCTATCTACCTACCTACCTACCTACCTACCTACCAACGGTCTACCTACCTACCTATCTATCTACACGATCACCTACCTACCTACCTACCAGGGCTTTTTTTGCAATTTTGGAGGGAGCCCTAGGGCCTTCCTGTTTGAGAAAAGTAGCGACGTAAACCCTGAATTTGGGAAATATTCAAAACATGCAAAGTTGATAATATTTTCCATTGTGACATAACTGTAAAGCATTTCATTAAGAATCATTAAATATGAAGTTATAATCAAAGTTAAATATCATTTCACCTACCTACCTACCTACCTACCTACGTTTCTTTCTTTCTTCAGATACTGAGTCGACCAATTTCTGATCATCACCTTAGGTGTGGGGTGGGTGGCTAAATTTTGAATTTAGCAAAATGGGGGAAGCATTCGGGATGGGCCACTAAAACTATTTACAAGAAGCTAGACAGAGGCATACTAAAACGTATACCTCTGAGCCCTTGGTTCTAAATAAGAGCCTTAAATTCTTCCGTGGTCTTAGATGCGACCACTGAAGAAGGAAGACTATTCCACAATGGAATAGTCCTTGGGAAGAATGAATTCTTCAGGGCATCACTATAGGACATATATCTTGTGTGCAGGGGTCAGATATTTATCTTTATCAAGAGACACTGTACCGGAGTGAATCTTGTAAAAGAAAGTTAAGGAAGACTTAAGCCTGCGGTCCTCCAGGGATGGCCAGTCAAGATCATTCAGCATGTCATCAACGCTACTTTTATTTTGCCATCGCCTGCAGATCCACCTAGCTGCTATCTTCTGCACTTTCTCCACCTTTTTCGTCTCAGTTTCATTATAGGGATGCCAAATAGGAGCTGCATACTCGAGCTGAGGGCGAACCAATGTTTGGTATGCAACTTCCTTCGTATGCTGAGGTGCAAGAGCCAAATTGCGCCGAAGAAAACCCAAAGTCTTAGTTGCTTTAGAAGAAATTTCAGAAACATGTTGACCCCATTCCAAGTTGTCAGAAATAGTAATTCCAAGGTATTTGTTCCAATGGCGGACTCAACCTGTACCTACCTGATGCTTAGCTATGGCTATTCAATACATGTACCACTTTATAAAAAGTGTACAAGTAGGTAATGATCAGAAAATGGAGCAATCAGAAAAAAAATTATACTGCTGCTTACAGGGCCAAGAAGTGATATACGTGTAAGCTGCCCATCTAATCCCGTAGTAGAGGATTGTATAAGATAGTTAAAAATTTGTGTGACATTTAGTCAAGGGATTTTGCGAAACCCACAATGATCACACTAATCTGCTTGTAGCCACGGATTAGAGCACGATCCAGGGATTTTCATTGAAGAATAAAATAGGCTTGGTCTAGCAACTCCTCTTACTTCGACAACCATGCTGGCAGTCAGCAAGAATGAAAGATCAAGAAAAACACATTTATCAGATAATTTCGCCTCTCGCACATTTGATGACCCATTGTTTCACGCTTTGCATACAGAAAACGTAAAAGCCATTCACGATCAGGTACCTGTCCAATCAAGACCAAACTCTCAACGTGAAAAAAAGGTAACCAGGAACTGCTACAAAGAGAACAAGGTGGCCACTCAGCTACTTAATATACGAATACACTCATTAAAGGCACAAACATTACAAAAACTCGACAACAAAACATGGCAAAAAAGAACTATTACAGTTCTAACGAAATGAAACGGCCAGAAATATGAAATTACTATGGCCGGGGCTTAAATCGATTATACAGGAGCTACTTTATCATAAAGGTTTGTAAGTATTGTTAGCAGAAGACATTCGAGTGTCCGCAAATTACACGCGTGATCAATATCAGTTTCTACACTATGGCACTGATCTGATAAATATTTGATGCCAATAGAATCTTGATGTCGGTTAAATCAATACTCAATGTCAGGTACAGCAAATCATTATTTTGTCAGGGTTCGGTTTAGAAAATGGATAAAAAGCCTTGCTATTTTCTAAATATAAATGCAATAATAATTCTTAATTATAGTTTGTATTTATTAGAAATTAGTTCACATTAAGTTCGTATTAAAATTGAATAGATATATGTTCGTTTTGAATGAAAGGCTGCAGCTCAGCGCATAGTACTTAAGAATTCCATGAAAAGGGAGTTTAAATACATTTAAATTTTACAATAGGCAAGTCGGCGTCAGCTCTATCGGCAATGATTTAGGTGATCGAGACGCTGCAATACGTGACGGGAAGACTAACTTCGGTTGTTACATGTAATGGCAGTGTCGACTATTGCATTTCTGGGATAAAACAACTGAATTACAAATATGCAAATTCTTGAGTTCGAAAAAGAAAATATTGGAGGTGCACAAGTCCATGATATTTGTGACAAACTTCGGAGAGATGAGGTGAAGGCCCTTATTTTGAGGGAATGTGTCTTGACAGATAAAGATTATAAACGGATTCTAAAATTTGTTGGTGCCAGTAAGAACATTCGTCACCTGAGTTTGAGTATAGGGATCATTCCGGATACGTTTAGGGTCCATGTGCTGGCACAGGCGCTACAGAAGAATCAATCGCTGACCGGTTTATTGTGAGTATTCATGCTGTTATTTATTTTATACCACTGTGAATAAATTATAATTAATACTTTTTTCCCTAACGTTTCGGCCTTTTACAGCCTTCTTCAGAGGAAACTTTTAAGTTTTTGCAAACTTTACATACTTTCAGTCAAACTCAGGTAGCCATATTGAAAATGATGTCACTTGATTATAACGTCGCCCCAGGCTCATCATGCCTGCATTTACTTTGATTTTCAATTTTACGCCAACTTGGAGGAAGTATGCTAAAATGACGTTACATTGATTGCGACGTCGCCTGGGGCGACGTTATAATCGCTACCTGTAAAGTTTGCAAAAAGTTAAAAGTTTCCTCTGAAGAAGGCTGTAAAAGGCCAAAACGTTAGGAAAAAAAGAGTGCTTCTAATAAACACAAGACTTAATGTTGTTCTTCCTTAGAAGAAACCTTAGAATTACAGTATGATTAATAATTTTACAGACGCCCTGTGCTGTAAATACACGTTCTTTTTTAATTGGGTATAACAAAGATATACTTAACCCATGATTAGGGGTATTTTTAAGGGATATGGGGTATACAACACCCCCTAAGCAAGCCTCACTCATATAAGCCTGACGCCCATTTTATGGAACATAGGCAAACAAAATAGCCCCAGATGTGACGCCGCAGAACGCGGCGTCCCATCTGGGGCTATTCTGTTCGCTTAGAGAATTTTCATAGAAAAATTGAATAAAATTTAAAAATCACTCCTGACGCCCCTAAAAATGTAAGTGGACTCATCCAATTGATAATGATGGGAAATCCATTAGTCAAATATGGGTCAATGACGCTGCTGTAAATACATTGTGCCATGCTAAGTCTGAATAGACTAGCGCAAATTAGTTACTGCTTTACACTTTGTTGTGATACGCCTTTTTGGTTTTGCTGTTTGCCGTATCTGTTTCTTCATGATTCCCACCTGAATAGTTCCGGAAAAACAGAACAGCCGGGCACGCAAAGATCAGGAAAAAGGACAAATGTGTCACGATTTATAGCATCCAAATAAATTAGGCTTTTAATCATCAAATGTTCATCTTTCTGTCTGTTTCAGTATCCATGGCAACCAAATAGGAGAAGCTGGGGTTAAGATTTTGCATCCTTCATTGTTGAAACACCCGCATATCATCTCACTGGATGTTGGAGATTGTGGCATTGGTGATGACGGGTTGGGACTGATCTGTCAGTTACTTACCAAAAGACACAGACATCCAGGTATTAGGTTGAATATCGCCTGGGCAAAACAATTGCTGCTGCCGATGTTAATGGAACACAGACATAACTTTAAACAGAAAAACACACACTGAAAAACTAGAGAGAGAGAGAGAGAGAGAGAGAGAGAGAGAGAGAGAGAGAGAGAGAGAGAGAGAGAGAGAGAAACTTCTGATGATTAGCCTTGTTCAATTTCTTTTAATGCAATACTAGTACGAATACTACCTTATGATTACAGACCCTTGTTTGACAGAAAACAATATTTTTTATATCTTTGACATTTTCGTTAAAGCAATGATGAGTTTTAAAATTAGTTAATTTATACACTTTTTGAATATACACATTTTATTTGGATGTCATTATGAATTTTAGGCCTCGAGGAGCTGGTATTGAGTTCGAATCCCGACATAACAGCTAAAGGCTGGGCAACCCTTGGCATGGCTCTTTCTGTCGGTTGCTGCCTAAGAAGCTTATTTGTTGATTATAATGACCTCAGCGACTCCTCAGCAAGTTGTATCTTGGTGGCGGTTGCTGGGTCAAAGACACTGGAGACATTGGATATGGAGTGCGTGGGGGCTACTGAAACTACGGGCCAGGTAGGATTGAGGATTAAGGCAGCATAGCTGAATACATGACAGATATAGATCTAGAACTAAATATACTATTTTATTTTAGATCTAGTGAGTAATAATTTGGGCAACTGCATATTCAAACTTATAAAATAAATTGAATTAATTTCGATACAGGGAACAATGAAAATACAATGTACATTTTTTCATGTAACACGCAGAATGTTTTTCCTCTATGGCCAAGTTTTTCCGCACTTTACCCACCTATAATCTGTGAACTAAGGTTCAGTATCGGTACCGGAACCGCTTGATAGATACATTACGAAAACATGACCATGTTATATACAGATTTTTCCCATGTTGTAAAAATTGAAAATTTTCAGTGGATTTTATTTTTATATTTTTCTTATTTTTGTTCGAAACATAGATTGTGGATACACGTTAGAACCGCCTCGCGTTCTACCGGGTACCCAAAATCTATGTTTTGGAGCAAAATAAGAAAAATAGGTATATCCCACCGTACCCCAGTTTTGCTCTATAGAAGAAGGGTATAAGGGAGTATACATTTCACGGACATATTATCCTGATGGACGGTACCTTCTCAAAATTTGAATTCAATTCTTGTTTCAGGTATTGCTTCACCTGGTGCAGAATTACAGTATTTCGGTTACCAACATCAATCTCGAGGAAAACAATATCTCACAGGCAACGTTGGAAGCGATCAAAATG
The DNA here is from genome assembly GCA_964017185.1 of Rugalucina vietnamica. Classification (NCBI taxonomy): domain Eukaryota; kingdom Metazoa; phylum Mollusca; class Bivalvia; order Lucinida; family Lucinidae; genus Rugalucina; species Rugalucina vietnamica. The sequence goes on from OZ024872.1 coordinate 4,905,543, forward strand.
CACATGCCAAGCTTGATGGAGGATGATTTAAGCAATGGTATACATTCCGATGAAGAACATTCCCTTGCTACATCAGAGCCTCCGCTGGACCCAGACTGTGACTTTGGAGAACTTGTTACCCCTACTAACCATATATCTATAATTGGAGCCACCGACAGTCCACTTTACACACCGGATGAAAATACGATAAATGCCACGGATCACAGTACAGGTACAAATGAAATATCACCTGTCGTCGTCGAGGAACTACATGAATTAGAGGCAAATAACTCTGATGCAGAGATGCAAAGCGACAATAGAGTTGAAAGGGATGTGTCAGATGACAACATAATACACAAGGTTGTATCAGTAAACGAAGCGTTAACTGCATTAGACATGAAACCTGGATTAACAATAGATACTGAAATTGAGCATATAAAAGATGATAAACTGAGTGTGCGAACTGTGCATGGAAGAGATGAACCGTATAAGCAACCTGAGCCAGAGGAAAGTATGAACGAAGATAGAGCAGACAAAAAAGGTTATTCAGAAAAGCAGCTTGAGACAGTAGACATTCCACTGGCCACAAAGAATGCAACGAAAATGAAGCATGGAAAAAGACAAAAGGATGAGAATAAAGTGTCATTAGCTGATCGTATTAAATCTCAACGGCAAAATGATGAACCAACCAACATAGTTACGGTGATTCCAACGGCTGAAATTGATGATGACATGAATTCAAAGGTCACAGAATATATTTCTTCTCCAAAAGAAATCAATGAACAAGTAGAAGAACAAACTAATAGGGCTGAACAGGTCAAAGAGATCCCAACATTTGGGTCAGTGGAAGAAGTAGAAGATATTGAAGATTTGGACGATAATGCTATCAATAAAGCCCATGATAGTCTGAGTATTCCGGAGACACCATCCAGATTGTCTCTCTGCAACAATCCGGGGGCTAAGTCGTCAACTTCTATTTACGATGATGAAAATTTGTTGAGGATAACCCCATCAAACAGTGTGAACAGACTAAGAAGATATTCACATAACATTGAGATTGAAGACAAAGACAGACATAATTTGAAAGATATTGCTAAACACAGAGGAAGCGAAGGTAACATCGCAGCAAGATTCTCCAACAGAAGAGGATCTGTTCCATTTAATGCCAGGTTGACTGTCCATGGCGTCGGCTCATCTTCAAATATAGATGACCTGCAATCTTTTGATACCAAGCGAAGGCTGTCTTGCGCCAGTACGTTAGGTGATGTTGCGTAAAGAACTTAACATTACGAAAACTTGCCCATGCAATATACAGAGATTTTTTTTCAGCTGTAAAAATTGAAAATTTCATCGGAAAAAACATAGATTGTGTGTACACGTTAGAACCGCCTCGTCGAGGCGGGAGGCGGTTCTAACAAGTACCCACAATCTATGTTTTGGAGCAAAAATAAGAAAAATAGGTATACCCCTGCATACCCCACTTTCGCTATATAAAAGTGGGGTTCAAGGGGGTAGACATTACACGGACATGTTTTCCTGATGACATGTAAAATGTTGTTTGACAAGACATCCTTGTAAACCAATCGGTCTGAATATTGTGGCTGGTAAAGGAAAGTGATCTAAATCATAGTTGAACTTGGACATTAGCAAATCTTAGACATATATGGACACGGAAGTTGAAACTCTAAATATTACTAGCACTTACTCTTAAGAAAATACAATCACTTTTATATCGACATGGTTTTACTATATAAGTGCATTTTGAGAGGGGCAAAACTAAAGAGATTTGCCACAGGATCATGAACGGTAATGGCATAATTGCTAGTTTTACGCGAGCCCGTCACATAAAGAGTAACAATTTGCGTTGTCGAAAGAACTTACACCTTTCTTAGAACAGGTTATTTTGTTATCGTGAATTTGTTATGAATGAGGGGGACTTGTCATAATCAAACAATTTAAAATCCAAATCAAACGCATCTTGTAGTGCGCGCAAAGATTCCTGTGACACGGTAGAATATGCTACTCGTAACGCCAGCTCCCTATTCACTTTGGTCTCCACAATGTTAAACGAATTATAAGCTTTCATTAAAACATTTCTAAACTCAACTTCTGTCAAATTCATTGTAGACAATTGTTTCTCAGGGAATTCAGCTTCCATATTTAGAATACCTCTATTCTGTAGTCGCTTCCAGACCCTCTGTAAACTTTCCATAAACGACATACATTTTTCGACCTTTTTGCGTTGGCTAAAAGCGTATACAGACGAATCTTTTATAGCATCTTCATCGGAGTTCGTTTCAAAATCGGAAATCTTGACCAAATGTGTAAGGTTTGCCTTTTCTAAAAAGTACATTATATCTTCTCTCAGTGTTTCGTATTTACCGATGAAATTATACGGTAAACCGCACGGCAAGCAGTGTCTATAAGAGGCTGAAAAATGCCCGTCTATACCGCAACCTTTCTCCTTCACATCCTTTGCAAAGAAATTGACATACTCGTTGAACTGTACATCATGGCCACATTCTAAACTGTGATTTGTAGCATTATTTCTTTCTCTCATTATGATTTCCTTTCCCAACCCCCACCAGTATGGGTTCGTAGCGTAAAATTTATCCAGCCAGCCTGAATAAAGTCTACCATACGGGTCTCGTACAAACATAAAATTCCGTTTTTCTGGTCCGGACATCATGTTCATAATGGTCTGAAGTTTGACATTTTTTAGGTTATGCAGAGAGTATGCTGCACCCAGTCCTAGATCTTTCAAAGGATCTTTGACCTTCCCGCCTTTTTCAATCACCTGAAAGAAATGCTAAAAGTAAGCACGAGAAGAGCTAAAATAGTAAAATAGTAAAAATGCTATTAAATATTATAAAATACTATTAAATTTTACGGGATACTATTACTTTCCAAATATATTATAGCTCCCGGACGATTGGAATAGACTTTCGTCACAGGTTTACCGTTATACATATGAATGAAATGAATGTATTTGACCAATAGGAACAGGCGTGTCATTCATATTTATAACGGTAAATCTGTGACGAAAGTCTACTACGATCGTCCGGAAGCTATATGTCCGATCATATAGTACACAGTGTAGCTAAATATTGTTATTATCTTGTTTGCTTTGAATGACTTGACGGGAATGTTTTGACTTACTAACCTGCAATATTTTAATCAGCGTTTGGCGTTTTATTACCTTTAGTATTCGCCTAATAAACGTTGAGCCTGACTTTTCTATCGAGCAATAGACTATGCCATGAGAGACATTGTAGAGATTTCCTTTCACAGCCCTTTCCTCACATTTGTCAAATGTGTTATTGGGCAATGCTTTACAAACTGCCTGTAGATGCTGTAGTCGGTGACGAAAACGATATTCTAACATACTGTCTGAAATTCAGAAAATAGATCACATCAGGAAAATATGTCCATGAAAAGAATGCCCCATCGAACCCCACTTTTATATAGAAAAAGTGGGGCTTGCAGGGGTATACCTATTTCTCTTATTTTTGCTCCAAAACATAGATTGGCGAGGCGGTTCTAACGTGTACCCACAATCTATATTTTGAGCAAAAATAAGAAAAATATAAGAAAAAATCTACGGAAAATTTTCAATGTTTAGAACTTAAGAAATATCTGTATATTACATGGGTGTGTTTTCGTAGTGAAGAGATCAGTTTGACCAATAGGCAAAATGCTCGGTCCAGTAACTGTTATGTTGAAGGAAATGGTAAATTGTCATCGACTTGCCACGTTGTTACGTCATTTTGTTACGTAAATACGAGAAAACTCGAAAGAGTCTTCTCACCGGGGTCCAACTGGTGTTTTTCTTTTGCTCCGGAGTTAGTAGGTTATTCGGCGCCCAGGGATCTCCATCGTCGGGCAGCTTACTCAATCTGTGAGTCCTTGATTTTGATTCCGGTTTAAGCCCGCCAGTAACTTTGTGTTACTGATCGTTCCAAGGCGATACTTCTGTGGTGGTTCTTTTTGTTTTATGTCTTGGTGTTTAAAATTTTTTGTGCTGTTGGCGCCTTATGTATGTTTTCATATTTGTAATTAAGTTAAGGTAACTGAGTGGCCACCTATTGGGAAAATAGCTGCTCATTCGGCTTACGATATGTTTCATGGTAAAAGTGCCTGATTGTTAGTTTGGTTTTTTCCCACCTCGGTTTTTGGAGTGGGAATCTCTTTCTGATTGCGCCTTTTCCTGATCTTTGCCTACTTGTACCTTTTCATGTTTTGTTGTGTCGCATTTACACCATCAGACACTGCCTTATTTACCAGACAAAATGATAAGAACTTTCGTAGAACTTTAAAGATCAAATAATACCGAACCTAGTATGTGGATATTGGAAGAAAGTACAAGTAGGCAAAGATCAGGAAAAGGCGCAATCAGAAAAAGACTCCCACTCCAAAAACCAAGGTGGGAAAAAACCAAACTAACAATCAGGTACTTATACCATGAAAACATTTCGTAAGCCGACTGAGCAGCTATTTTCCCAATAGGTGGCCACTCAGTTACCTTAACTTAACTAAAAATATGCAAACATACATAAGGCGCCAACAGCACAAAAATATTTTAAACACCAAGACATAAAACAAAAAGAACCACCACAGAATTATCGACTTGGAACGATCAGTAACACAAAGTTACTGGCGGGTTTAAATCGATTTAACACGGCCGTAACCTCACCCTCAGCTTCCGCAGTGGTTCATAACATTTAGTTAGTTCTTCGGTCCTCGTGGTGAATCTCTAACTAGTAAATGAATCATCAAGAACAAACAAATAAATCATGATAAACATCCTGATGAATCAAAAACCAGGACTCACACATTCAGTAAGCTGCCCGACGATGGAGATCCCTGGGCGCCAAATAACTTACTAACTCCGGAGCTAAAGAAAAACATCAGTTGGACCCCGGTGAATTTGGTAAATACTTGCAGGAAGAATTGGTAAAATACTTTAACAAATCAGACTATCTCGCGACACACTTGAATCATGCCGATATTAAAATTATGAAACCTAACACCTTTTGCTTGTTCTTCTTTCATCCTGTTGATTTCTGCTACGTGTGCTTGCAGAGCAGCGACCTCTTCTGAAATCATAAAATAGAAAGCAAATCTTAAAATATTTGAATAATATACATGTACATGTCTACAGCTCCTGTCTATATTACCAATAAGAGTCAATATTGTTCAACGTGTTTTGTTATTCAATAAGTGCCTGGTATTGGCACAATTTGTTTAGTCTAAAGGTGTTGAAGACCATATGAAATCATTAGTTCTCTTACCTTCAAAGTACAGTGTATTGTTACTTTTCAAATAAATAAAACCCAGAAATGCACGTCCAAAATTTCTATACAAAATAGCTTCGTTGCCTAATTATTATGATTATGCACGAAACCGCTAGCGCCTTTTACTCAGAGGTATGATGTTTTACATTAAAAATAAAGTTTACCTTTTAACTTTTTAACTTCTGCTCGTTTGTCAATAAGTTGTTCTTGCAGATCAGTTATTTCTTTCATAGCCAGAAGTTTTTGTTTTTCGCTCTCAAGTTCTGCCAGTTCTGCCTTCATGCGCTGTACCCTAGTTATATCTATAAACATTACGAAAACGCGCCCAAGTAATATCCCAGCGGGCACATGACGTCAGAATGACGTCGATCTGACGTCGTTCTGACGTCATGTGCCTGCTGGGATATACAGATGTTTTTGGTTGTAAAATCTTAAATTTCATTAGAAAGTTTTAGATATTTTCCTTATTTTTGCTCAAAACATAGATTGTGTGTACACGTTAGAACCGCCTCGCCGACTGCGCCCTCGGTTTTCAACACTCACCTCGGGACTTAGCGAATGTTAATGGAAAATCATGTTGATCCCTATATTGTAAAAGATCGCACGAAAAAAACTAAGCAAAAGTAGATGTCAAATATTTAATTTGGCGACTAAAACTTGTTCATGCCATCAACGTTTGAATAATTGGTTCGAACTTGTTTTGCAGCATCATTACAATATACATTATACGAGTACGTTAAATTCATCCTAAAACTACAGAAAGACTTACCATCTTCAGCTTGCAGCTTTCCTTCGATAGGTCTTTGAGATTTTACTCTACTGACTATTTTGTCTGTCGCTGAAAATTAATTGTACCCCATTGGCTATACAATACCAAACACAAATGCGTAGGGTGGTATATTTGGCAAAATTATTGTGGCACAATTCTAGTTACGTTTGGATTGTTCTATCTAACTCAAATACAGACAAAACGACGCAGGCATTTATGAACTCAACAGACATAATTGGAGAGTATCACGACACTGATGTATACCAATATATCCACTCCATCGCTAATGAATGTTTCCCAGATGACTTCCACATTTTCACAGAGGGATTATTTTGAATATACACGCTTAATGATTTATATTTAGGCATTATTTTCTTACTTGAACATTGCTGATAAAACAGTTTGGTAAAAATCAAATCACCGCATATATCACATTAAAATCACTTAACCGCCAAATAGTAGAAAATCGAAAATGTGGTTGCTAAAATACCAGTCAAAAGCAAACACTTTCCCCTATTTTTGAACATAGTACTGCATCAGTACACAACTAGATCCAACGTGTAATAATTCACATGATCAGACATTAAACCCATATTTGACGAATGGATTCTCCCATCATTATCATTTGTGTCAGTCCACTTTCATTATTAGGAACATCAGGAGTGATTATAAATCTTTCTTCCTTTTTTTCCGATGAAATTCCGTTTAGCAAACAGAATAGCCCAAAATGGGACGCCGCGTTCTGCGGCGTCACATCTGGGGCTATTCTGTTTGCCTATGTCCCATAAAAGGATACGAGTTAAAATTTATCACAAACAATATTTCTAATTCATGTTTGTAAATGTACGGGTACAATAACGCTAGCATTTTTGCACTGAAAATACACACATGGCATACTTTGTTTCGATTAATGAATTTTTTTCCATTTCAGTAGATATAATCTAACTTATTGATTTTACCCCCGCAAGCCATTTAGCATGAAGCTATGTTAGCTTCGTCATGTTATGTAATTTGAACAAGGAAACTAACAGACAATAACCTTGTATGCTCTAATTATTTTTATTTTTTAAAATATTTCAAGTAAAAATGTAAAGCCGTGATATGACTCTCATTAAGAAATACCCCAGTCATCTTAAACAGTTATACGTTTACCTCATTACGAGAGCTTGCCCATGCAATAGTACAGATTTTTTTCAGAAGCAAAAATTGAAAATTTCAATGGAAAATTTTGATATTTTTAATAATAATTTTACTCAAAACATTGGTTGTTGGTACACGTAATGTGAAATTAACAGTGAACTATATAATTGAGCCACCGCATTGGAAAATCACAAATCTGCATAGGCGAAAACAAAGGCGCAGATCAGCTTCGCAGCAACTGCGAAGCTGATCAGCGCCTTTGTTTTCGCTACACATATAGTACAATTTCTCTTCTTACTAAAATGAAATTTCAAGCTTCTAGTCTTTTTCTTAGACTGTACACACGGTTTGTGTCGGACCTGGTCGGAAACCCCAAAGACCGGTTTTCTCGCGTCGCGGCTCATTTAGTTTCTGTTACGTTGCTTGATGACAATTGTTTCCATGGAAACGCAGCCTTCATATTCAACATACCTCGTTTCTGGAATCTTTTCCCGAATCTTTCTAAGCCTTCTACGAGACACTCATTTTTGAACAGTTTTACGTTGACTAAAAGCATACTTAGATGTTTTTAAAGCGTCTTCATTGGTTAGTTAGAGATTCACCACGAGGACCGAAGAATTAACTAAATGTTATGAACCACTGCAGAAGCTGAGGGTGAGGTTGTGGCCATGTAAAACCGGTTTAAGTACGCCAGTATCTTTGTGTTACTGATCGTTCCAAGGCGATACTTCTGTGGTGGTTCTTTTTGTTTTATGTCTCGGTGTTTAAAATTTTTGTGCTGTTGGCGCCTTATGTATGTGTTCATATTTTTTGTTTAGTTAAAGTAACTGAGTGGCCACCTATTGGGAAAATAGCTGCTCATTCGGCTTACGATATGTTTTCATGGTATAAGTACCTGATTGTTAGTTTGGTTTTCCCCCACCTCGGTTTTTGGAGCGGGAATCTTTCTCTGAGTGTACCTTTTTAAGAGCAGTGAACACATTAATGAGAAAGGGGTTGGGCCATACCGCGGTTTCGACTATCAAAGTCTCGTCAGTGACCCTTTAGATTTTGGCAACATGAAGCAAAAGGGAATTACTGAAAATTTGCAACTTTCAACAGGGTAGTCTATACAACGACTTGTATTATGTAAATGGGACCAAATATGAAAATAGAAAATGAATCTTAACAGATAATAAATTTCTGATTTCTCAGAATATCCTTCGGTTTTTCCCCACCTCGGTTTTTGGAGCGGGAATCTTTTTCTGAGTGTACCTTTTTAAGAACAGTGAACACATTAATGAGAACGAGGTTGGGCCATACCGCGGTTTCGACTATCAAAGTCTCGTCAGTGACCCTTTAGATTTGGCAACATGAAGCAAACGAGAATTATTGAAAATTTGCAACTTTCAACAGGGTAGTCAATACAACGACTTGTATTATCTAAATGGGACCAAATATGAAAATAGAAAATGAATCTTAACAGATAATAAATTTCTGATTTCTCAGAATATCCTCGCTGATTTCAAAGGACCAAAACGAAAATATAACCTGCACTATGGATGATGTACCCAGAAATGCTCGTCCAAAGTTTCTACACATAGCGTCGTTCCCTTAATGTGATTATGCTCGAAACCGCTGACGCTTTTTATTCACGGGTATGCTGTTTTACATTAAAAATGAAGTTTACCTTTTAATTTTTTAACTTCTGCTCGTTTGTCAATAAGTTGTTCTTGAATATCAGTTACTTCTTTCATGGCCAGAAGTTTTTGTTTTTCGCTCTCAAGTTCTGCCAGTTCTGCCTTCATACGCTGTGCCCTAGTTACTTCTATAAGGCTAGTTACATCTATAAAACAGAAAAAAAACATGATTTATCACATGTCTAGCTTATACAAAAACCTGTTACTAAGGAGAATTGTAAAAGATCGCACGAAAAAACTTATAAGCAAAAGTAAGATGTCAAACTATTTTGTGGGCGGCTAAAACTTGTTCAATGTCATCAAAGTTTGAATAATCGGTACGAACTTGTTTTGCAGCATCATTCAAATACACATATACGAGAACGTTAAATCGTTCCTAAAACTACAGAAAGACTTACCATTCTCATGCAGCTTTCCTTCGTTAAGTCGTTGAGATTTTACTCTAACTATTTTGTCTGTCACTGAAAATTAATTGTACCTCATTAGCTATACAAAAACAAACACAAATGCGTAGGGTGGTATATTTGGCAAAATTGTGGCACAATTCTAGTAGCATTTGGATTGTTCTTTCTAATTCTAATACAGACAAAACGACGACGGTATTTATGAATGTTTCTCAGATGGCTCCCACATTTTCACAGAGGAATTATTTTGAATATACAGGCTTAATGATTCATATTTAGGCATTTCTTATTTAAACATTGTTGATTAAACAGTTTGGTAAAAATCAAATCATCCCGTATATCACATAACATAAAATCACTCACCCGCCAAATGGTAGAAAATCGAAAATGTGGTTGCTAAAATGCCAGCCAAAAGCAAACATTTCCCCCTATTTTTGATCATACTACTGCATCAGTACACAACTGGATCCAACGTGTAATAATTCACATGATCAGGCATTTAAAATATATCACATACAATATTTCTAATTCGTATTTGTAAATGTACGGACACAATAATGCTGATCTGTTTTACATTTTACTGTTTTACATTTATTCGACTAAAAATAAACGCATGGCATACTTTGTCACGATTAATAAAGATCAAGTATCTCAATTTTTTCCAGTTCGGTGGATATAACCTAACTTATTGTATTATAATCACTAAAAGTACCCTCTCGTCATTTAGTTTGTTTTTAAAAGCAAGACTCTATTTTCGCTTCATTACACGAAACTTACAAACAATAACCTCGTATGCTCACAGTATTTTTTTTTTTAAATATTTTAAGTAAAACTGTAAAGCCATGACTCTCGTTAATATCAGGAAAACATGTCCGTGTAAAGTATACCCCCTTGAACCACACTTTTATATAGAAAAACTGGGGTTTGCAGGGGTATACCTATTTTTATTATTTTTGCTCCAAAACATAGATTGTGGGTACTCGTTAGAACCGCCTCGGCGAGGCGGTTTTAACGTGTACCCACAACCTATGTTTTGAGCAAAAATAAGAAAAATATCAAAATTTTTCTCATGAAGTTTTCAATTTTTACCGGTGAAAAAAATCCCTGTATATTGCATGGGCAAGTTTTCGTAATGAACCCCAGTTATCTCCAACAGTTACCTTTAACCATTACGAAAGCTCGCCCATGCAATATACAGAGATTTTTTTTCAGAAGCAAAAATAGAAAATGTCATTGGAAAAATTTGAAATTTTTAATATTTTTATTCAAAACATTGGTACACAATTGAAGCGCCTCACCGAGGCGGTTCTAACGCGTACCCACAATCTATATTTTAGATCAGAAATAAGAGGCTCTTCTAACGTGTACCCACAATCAATGTTGCGAGCAAAGAAAATATGTTTTTTTTTTCTACTGAAATTCTAAATTTTTGCAACTGAAAAAATCTCTGTATATTGATTGCATTGGCAAGTTTCCGTAATTTTAAATTTGTCAGCAGTAACAGTGAACTATCTAATTATGAATGGAGGGAGCATGTCATAATCAAACAATTTGAAATCCAATTCAAAGGCATCCTGCAATTCACACATTGTTTCCTGTGACACATCAGAATATGCTTCTCTTAGCGCCATCTCTCGATTCATGTTATTGTCCTCGATATTAAAAGAATGATACGCCTTCAATAAAGTATCTCTAAATTGGGTTTCTGTTATGTTGCTTGTTGACAACTCTTTCCACGGAAATGCAGCCTTCATATTCAACATACCGCGTTTCTGGAATCTTTTCCAAACTTTTTGTAAGCCTTCTACGAAAGGCATACATTTTTCAACATTTTTACGTTGACCAAAAGCCCACTTGGATGACTCTTTTAGAGCGTCTTCGTTAGAGCTCGTTTCAAAATTAGACACGTCGACTATATGCGTTAAATTTGCCTGTTCCAAGAAAGACATTGTATCTTCTTTTAAGGTTTCATATTTGCCAATAAAATTATATGGTAAATCGCACGGTAAACAGTGCCGATAAGATGGAGAAAAATGGCCGTCTACGCCACAACGTTTTCCTTTTACATCACTTGCAATGAAACGAACAAATTCACCGAACTTCACGTCATGTCCACATTGTAAACTGTAATTTGTAGCGCCACTTCTTTCTCTTGCGATGATTTTTTTACCCAAATCCCACCAGTACGGATTTGTGGAATAGAATTTATCCAGCCACGCTGAGTAAAGCCTTGTGTAAGGATTTCTCACAAAAATTATATTTCTTGTGTCCGGTTTCATCATTTTGTCTTTTATTGTCTTTATGTCAACACCTTTTAGGGACTTCAATGAATATGCATTATTGAGTCTCATGTCTAGCCAAGGGTTCTTGACCTTACCCTTCTTGTTTATTACCTAAAATGGAATAGAAGGAGACATGTTTAGACATATAAGAAACTAGATTATAAGAACATTTGATGTAATTGTGTTCTATGCTTAGAGATTTGTTTAAGATTACATCATTGGTGAAAACATCAGTCAGCAACGAATAACTCACGAAACTGGATATACAGGCCAGACAGCTAAGGCAAAAAATAAGGTATAAATGGACGGTCCAGGCAAATGAACAATGAAATACCTTAGCTTATCCAAAGTAAATTCCTCGATCACAAATTATAAAGTACAATGCATCCTATGATAAGCAATCTATCTATCTATCTATCTATCTATCTATCTATCTATCTATCTATCTATCTATCTATCTATCTATCACCTGTAGTATTCGTCTCCAGAATGTTGAACCAGACTTCTGAATAGAGCAATAGACGATATCATGGGATACATTGAATAAGTTCTCTTTGACTCCTGTTTCGAGACACTTGTCGAATGTTTTATTTGGCAGTGAATTACAAGTGTTTCGTAGATGCTCTAATCTGTGCCGGTAACGATCGTCTGAAGGGGGTAAATGAAAACATAAATGATATAAACACAGTAAGACACAAACGCAAATGACATTATTGAATTAAATGTTTGTAAGAGAACCTTAACCCATATTTGACGAATGGATTCTCCCATCATTATCATTTGGGTGTGTCAAGAGTGATTCTAAAATTTTATTCAATTTTTCGATGAAAATTTTCTAAGCAAACAGAATAGCCCCGGATGGACGCCGCGTTCTGCGGAGTCACATCTGGGGCTATTCTGTTTGCCTATGTCCCATAAAGGGGACGCCAGGCTTAAATGAGTTAAAAAAACATGAACAGTAAAAATGACCAGGAAGTGGTGCAATGTGAGAATCGTGGAACCCACCCTAGAAAACAATCGGGAACAGTCTTAATCTAGTAAATCATAATATAAAATGGTCATAGTTTATTGAGAAAGCATATATTTTTAAAATGTGGTCTCGCGGCTACTAAGGCATCACTGAATAAAATTAGAGACGATAGCATTATCCACTAACCTTTTGCATTGCCCCTTTCTTTCATTGCTCCTGAAGGTCTCCTTTCAATCGCACTGTATGCAACTAAAATAATGAAACCAAAATGCTAGACTAAACTAAAGGTTATTTGACACTTTATTGTCGCGGTAGTTGTACTTTTGTTGCAATGAAAATGTAAAAGTAAGCAATTATCAGGAAATGGTACAAAAACGCGGGTTTTAGGTTTCCCCTTTCCTGGACACAAATTGTCTTACTTCGGTTTGATTTAACGAAACAATTTTTCTTGCACACCAGATAGAGAAATCCTACGTTTTACCCCATGTGATGTTATCTCACCTTAGGCTCATTCTGCGTGCAAGTGTTCTTTTTTAACATTGGTTGTATAGGACGTCGCGTAATTTCGTCGTTAAGCGCACTTGTCACAATGACGTCAGAACGTTTTAAATCAAAATGGCGGACGCTGCTATTGTAGCGTTTTTACTAGGTAAATAGTATCAAAATCAAGCTTCGCCGCATTAAAGTGTGCAAGAAAAAGAATCCATCATTCGTGTAAGGTATGGATAGACAAATCTGTCCCTCGGGTCACAATTTGGCATCACTCGGCGAGCCTCGTGATACGAAAATGTGACCCTCGGGACAGATTTGTCTATCCATACCTGACACTCATGTAAGATTTTTATATTCTATTCCTGGATACATAAAGTTGTAAATGGAAACGTATACTTTTGTGGAAAAAATAAAAAAAAAGCCGATAGCCTAGCTGGCGAGAATTTTATTACCTGGGATTACCTCATTACGAAAACTTGCCCATGCAATAAGCTGATATGTCTGAGCTTTAAAAATTGAAAAAATTCAGCTGAAAATTCTGATATTTTTCTTATTTTTGCTAAAAAAATATATTGTGGGTTCTCACGAGTACCCACAATCTACAGAAATGTTTTCTTGATGTGTTAAGATTTAAGTAGACGTGTCGTAACTACTTGGCCCAGGCAACTGTAGACCTATTGGAATACTTGCAATGTTTAAACTGCTGAGAAGAGCTGTCAAAATTCCACATGTAGCTTTTTCTCCATGCAGCAATAACCAATCAGAATTGACAATTGCTAGTGATGTATATTGAAGAGCTCAGATAAATTAGTGTCCACGCAAAAACTGATATAAGACATCTAATTTGGCCTTTTACATTCCAGATGCCAGTTTCAAACAAACATTTTCAACCTCAGTAAGCATGAACAAACAACGACGTGAGCTCGACTTACCTGTAAGATACTGTATGGATATCCCCAAGGTTATAAAACAAAACAGTAAAAATAAAGCTTTGAAGGTTTTGCTTCGATCCATATTTATTCAAGACTGAATTAAAATCCTGAATCCTAGAGTATGTAAGTCAAAATAAATAAATAGATAAATAAATCATAAACCATTCATTAAATTCCATAACTTAATCTATCATTATTTTTATTATTATCATTAAATTAAAATCTACTGATGGCGAAGATCTAAGATAGCCGAAACCTGACATTTCGTTATTTAATGTGCAAATGTATGTATATTTATTTTATAAAAATAACAGTTAACCGACATACAAATGTAGAAACAATTGCAGATACACCCTGTCGCTTTCTTACAATGCCCTAGTCATTAACTTTCAAACCGGTTCAAATAAGTATTCAATAAATATGCTTGAAAGAATATCCACTAAGTTTGTCGAAGATTCAATGGGAGTGCATTCAAAAAACGATTCAAGTGTTCCTTGTGAATTTAAGAAGTTTCAATTAAGATAAATATCTTAGGAACATTTCTTCATGAACAATGAAACAATCTTAAGAACATTGAGAAAAAAGTGAAAAATTAAGAAGTAAACAAAGCAAAAGGATCGATGATAACAGAGACAAACTATTTCCCAAAATGCAAGGAAAACAAATATACAATATAACTTATATTACGACCAGGTAGGTAGGAAATGTACGATCAACCTGGCAATCCCTTTTCCAACTATTTTTGGTCAGTTAGATAACATTGGTTATGCAACCATATTAAAACTTTAAAAAGAACAATGATATAAAACAGTTGAGGCATCGAACCTTAACTGTTGATCAATGCGCATTTTGTTTTTATATATACGCATGAAAAGAAACAGACCTCAGTAATGTAGTCCACAAACCTCAGTAATGTAGAGGTTGCCTACTTGTACCTTTCCACAATGATGTTTGATCAAGTTGGATGAGTAGTTCTAGAAATGTCAGGCACATTTACAAAAGTTTGTGAGTTGGAAAGAAAATAAATAGTGACTAGAACAAATACTACTACTACTAATAATAATAATAAAAATAATAATCCATGTTATAATAATGATAAAACATTTAATAAAACATGATACCAGAATACAAAGCATCAAATTATACAATGACTATTCTTGGGATGTATTTTTTAAACAAAGTGGTGCATATCGATAGTCAGTTTTCACAATTCAAACGTTTTGTATCGTTGTCAGCATTACACCATGTCAGCATTACACCATGGAGTAAACATCCGAGCAAAGACGAATGGTGATAAATTTTGCCAGATTGTAGACAAGTGTGCGACAATTATTGTAGGTTTTGTTTAATTTTTCAGTTCATTGTGTAAAAAATTGGTTTAATTTCCCAACGAGAGCATTGATATATGTTGATATATTCACCTCATAGTTATTGAATGTCTCTATGTAGGCTTCAAAATTTATGACGGATGGGATGAATTATTTCTGGAAGCTATCCATTTCTCTTTACAAGAAAAAAATATAGGAATGTGCGCACATGCTTACATTTTGATATTTACTGTAAACGGTGTTTTATCAAAACAGCGCAAGGGGTAATTATCTTAGCTCATCAGAACGGCGCAAACTATGCTCATCGATACATCGCAACATAATTGGGCAATTATTCTATTGTTATAGTAATCACTAGTGATTTTCTACGTGAGCGCGTCTACCTGAGTGGTGAATAACTAAGCTTGATGACTTGGTGACCCATGGTGACACTTGGCTTATATCTTTCACTGAGCATCTAACAGTGACAGCTTGCAAAAAGTTTTAATTCAGTGAGCTAAAGATGCCCCCTCCCATGAACTTGAACACTAAAATGACAATCTGACATTTTATGTGTACATGTACATACATGCGATTTTAAAACATCAACAAAAATATCCTGCTCAACTTCCACCTCCCCGTGGTGAGCAGGGGACAAGGGTTAATACAGAAACATACAGACAGTGTCTATAGTTTTTCTCTATAATATGGCTAACGGAAGGTCTTTATACAGGTATACAGGTAAATATACCAGTAATTACAGGTAATTGCCCAATTATTGTGCGATGTAATGATGAGCACGATTTTACAGGTAGCTATATAGTCCATACGCTGTTTTGATAGCTGTTTTTCGCTGTTTTGATGACCCAATGCGCTGTTTTGATTATGTGCCCTGTAAACACTGCGAAAAAATAATTATCTACAGCACTGGACCCCTACAGGTGTTACCCAGATAAAAAGCGGACACTGATGTATACCAAATATATCCACTCTATCGTTATTGATTGTTTCTAAGATGGCTTTACCATTTTTAACAGAGGGATTATTTTGAATATACACGCTTATGATTCATTGATGATTCATTGACTAGTTAGAGATTTACCACAAGGTCCAAACAACTAACTAAATATTGTGAACTAAAGCAGAAGATGAGGTGAGGTTAGGCGTCTGTAAAATCGATTTAACCCCCAAGTAATTTTATATTACTGATCGTTCCAAGGCGATACTTCTGTTGTGGCTCCATTTGTTTTTTTTTTGTTTTAAAGTCGAATTTTTGTGCTGTTTGTACCTTATGTTTGTTTTCATATTTTTATTTAAGTTTGGGTAACTGAGAGGCCGCCTATTAGGAAATAGCTGCTCACTCGGCTTACGATATGTTTTAGTACCTAATTGTTAATGTAGTTTTCCCCACCTCGGATTTTGGAGTGGGAATTTCTTTCTGATTGCGCCTATTCCTGATCGTTGCCTACTTGTATCTTTTTTTTAATGTTATGTTTAGGCATTTCTTATTTAAACATTGTTGATAAAATAGTTTGGTAAAAATCAAATCGCCCCGTATATCACATAACATAAAATCACTTACCCGCCAAATAGTAGAAAATCGAAAATGTGGTTGCTAAAATGCCAGCCAAAAGCAAACATATCCCCCCTTTTTTGATCATAGTACTGCGTCATTAGACAACTTGATCCAACGTGTAATAATTCACTTGATCAGGCAACTTCATTTAAAATATATCACAAACAATATTTCTAATTCGTATTTGTAAATGTATGGACACAATAAAACTCATCTTCAACAGTTACGCTTAACCAATTAATCTCATGGGAAAATGGAAACATTTGATATTTTTAATACTTTTACTCAAAACATTGGTTGTTGGCACACGTTAGAAGTACCTCGCCGAGGCGGTTCTAGAGTGTACCCACAATCTATATTTGGATCGGAAATAAGAGGCTGTTCTAACGTGTACCCACAATCAATGTTGTGAGCAAAGAAAAATATCTTTTTTTCTAAATTTTAAATTTTTGCAACTGAAAAAATCTCTGTGTATTGCATTGGCAAGTTTTCGTAATTTGAAAATTGTCAGAAGTAACAGTGAACTATTTAATTATGAATGGAGGGAGCATGTCATAATCAAACAATTTGAAATCCAATTCAAAGGCATCTTGCAATTCACGCATAGTTTCCTGTGATACATCAGAATATGCATCCTTTAGCGCCATCTCCCGATTCATGTTATTGTCCTCGATATTAAAAGAATGATATGCCTTCAACAACGTATATCTAAATTGGGTTTCTGTTATGTTGCTGAATGACAACTCTTTCCACGGAAATGCAGCCTCCATATTCAACATACCACGTTTCTGCAATCTTTTCCATACTCTTTCTAAGCCTTCTACGAAAGACATACATTTTTCAAAATTTTTACGTTGGGTAAAGGCCCACTTGGATGAGTCTTTTAGAGCGTCTTCGTTAGAGCTCGTTTCAAAATTAGACACATCCACTATATGCGTTAAATTTGCCTTTTTCAAAACTAATACGAGTATAGTATCTTCTCTGAGTGTCTCATACTTGCGATGAAATTATATGGTAGATAGCACGGTAAACAGTGTCGAAAGGATGGAGAAAAATGACCGTCTACGCCACAAGGCTTTTCTATAACATCCCTTACAAAGAAACGAACAAATTCATTAAACTTTACGTCATGGCCACATTGTAAACTATGGTTTACTCTTTCTCTTGCTATGCTCACCGCTGTGGGTTCTCGCCTCGCTCGGGGCACGAATCACATGTGGGACAAGCCAAGTTCTGCTTGCGGGCGTGTCAGGTGGTTTTTCCCCGGGTACTCCGGTTTTCGCCCCACCTACCGATTGATTCGTCTCGATATGAGTGAAAAAGCTTGAAAGGGACGTAAAACTGAATCAAAAAAAAAAAAAAAAAAAAAAAAAAAAAAAAAAATCTCTAGCTATGATTTTTCTACCTACACCCGACCAATACGGATAACTTGTGGAATAGAATTTATCCAGCCACCCTGAGTAAAGCCTTGTGTAGGGATTTCTCACAAAAATGACATTTCTCATCTCCGGTTTTGTCATCATTTCTTTTATCGCCTTCAAGTCAACGTCTTTTAAGGACTTCAGTATGTAAGCAGAATGCATTTTTATATCTTTCCAAGGGTTCTTTACTTTGCCCTGTTTGTTGATTACCTGAAATGAGATTGCAAGGGCTGTGTAATATATATTGAAAACCTTGGTATTCAACTTTACCTTCGTAAGACAGATCAAAGAATATTTCCACAGTAATAATTAAGAAATCCCTGAAGGAAATATTGCAAATAAGTAAAGGTATGGCTTGTTGTTTGGTTCCTAACAGGGCGTTTTAATGTTGACACTTATTGAAATTCGACGTAGTTTTGACGTCAGAATTTCCACGACGTGCCCCGGCCGATGAAAGGTCATTGTGTTAAATTCATTGTTGTGCGAATAAAATTTTAAGTAGAACAACGCTTTATATCTTATACGATAGGTAAAAGAATGTATTTTCAGATTATAGCATTTCAATTTCTGTGTGACAGACATCTGATCTTTTACAAAGAAATAAAAATAAAACTGAGATCCTTTAAGAGCAGTGAACATATTAATGAGAAAAGGGATGGGCCAAAAAGTCTACGAACTTAAATTCCAACCCATGTCCATTTAGGAATCGCAGCTTACTCATTTTAGAACTAGAACGACATTCTAGAACGACTTTATTTTTTGGTCCCATCTGGATTTTGCTAGTCTTTGTGTCGAGTACCCTGTTGAAAGTTGCAAAACTACTATAATTCTCTTTAGCTCTATGTTGCCAAATCTTTAGGGTCACTGAAGAAAATTAAGTAGCCGAAACCGTGGTATGGCCCATCTCCTATCTCATTTATGCATTCACTGCTCTTGAAGGATCTCAGTTTTGTTTTCATTTATATAGCAGCTAACTTATTTTAGAACTTAGAAATGAAAATAGCACGTTATGTACCAAACCTGCAATATGCGTCTCCAGAAAGTTGAACCAAACTTTTCAATAGAACAATAAACAATATCGTGGGAAACATTGAATAAATGTCCTTCGCTGAATTTTTCGTCACACTTGTCGAATGCATGATTTGGCAGTGAATTACAGGATTTCTGTAGATGGTGTATTCTGTGGCGGTAACGGTCTTCTGAAGGTGGTCCATTCGAACTTGAATCTGAAAACCAGAATACTTACATTTAGATGCTGGTCGTTCTTCTCACAGTTATGGGAAATGCCATCTTTGTTTCTTGAATATTAGTCGTTCATATGTGTGAGTTCTTTGGTGGCTGACTAGGCATATTTAAGTTCTAAACGGTAGGCTGCAAGAAGTGCAAATCAATGTCGAAACTGGCCTTGCGCTTTCTGCGCTTTTTCAGCTATACAGATTCTCTTTCTTTTATAATGAGCTGCTCGCTTGTTGATTAGAAACCACTACTTCAATCATGTGCAACCTGTTCTTAAAAGATAAAATTAGGCAATGGTAAAATTCTCACTCCAAAACCCAAGCAGGTGCTTATACTAAGAAAACATATTGTAAAGCCAAGTGATCAGATATTGCCACTTACATACCCGAACTTAACTAAAATATAAAAAAAGATGAAAATGAATATAAGGCGCAAACAGCACGACAAATCAACACCAAAACGAAAAACAATTAAAACCACAATAGAAGTACGCCGTGGAACAATCAGTTATATCAAAAGCCTATGAAGGCGAAAGCTTGCATCGGCAATATGTTGAGGGAACACATGTGACTAATTTCTGCGGCTTCCCGCGCAGATATTTGTTCTATAATTAGAACAGTCATTGCGAAGAGAACATGTCGAGATAGCAGCAGGAGTTAATCAACGATTACATGGACTATTATAAATGATAATTAACATGTACCTGATAATCAGCGATAACCAATAGCAATTGTGGTGGTATGGCGATATACAGATGAATGTTGATAAAATATTTAAATATCAACCAACGTACCCTAAAAATCATATAAATGTTACGATAAATCTTTAAAATTGCATTTGAATAACTTCATCACAAATGACGGAAAATTCCAGAATGTATACGAGTGAGCATCTGTCTAAACTTTGAGAGAATCATATAATCAGTGAAAGAAAATAACGTTATGACAAAGTTGTGACCTCAAACAGTTTTAATGAGCTTGTGACTACCTTTGGTGAAATGTATGATCGCAATGTAAAAGGAGCCAGAAATAAATCTCGCTTTTCTGTTCAACTTTCATTTCTACGCCACAAGGTCTTTCTAGAATATCCCTTACAAAGAAACGAACAAATTCATTAAACTTCACGTCATGACCACATTGTAAACTATGGTTTGTTGCGCCAATTCTTTCTCTTGCTATGATTTTTCTACCAAGGCCCCACCAGTACGGATTTGTGGAATAGAATTTATCCAGCCACCCTGAATAAAGCCTTGTGTATGGGCTTCTCACAAAAATGACATTCCTCATCTCCGGTTTCATCATCATTTCTTTTATTGCCTTTAAGTCAACGTCTTTTAAGGACTTCAGTGTGTACGCAGAATTCAGTTTCACATCTTTCCAAGGGTTCTTTACCTTGCCCTCTTTGTTGATTACCTGAAATGAGATTGCCAGGGCTGTGTAATTTATACTGAGTTCCATGGGAGTTTTATTTCCCATCATTTCTGAGATTGACATTGTGCTGTGTAATATACATGTATATGGAAGGCCTAGCTTGGTGTTCAATATTTTTCCTTAATTAATGAGATCAAAGAATCAAATTAGGCTGTCAATAATGCCCGAAAAATATATAATTAAAAGAAAAAGGTTATAAGAAAAACATCTTTTAATTCGAAAACACAAACAGACAAATGAGCCACGCCTTGAGGAAACCAACAATCTGCATATGCGAAAACAAAGGCGCAGATCAGCTTCGCAGTAAATGCGAAGCTGATCAGCGCCTTTGTTTTCCCTACACGGATAGTACAATTCCTCTACTTTCTAAATCCAAAATTTCCAGCTTCTATTCATTTTCTGTGACTGCATAGGCCGGTTGGTGACGGACTAGTTTGGAAATCATATTGTTGGTTTTCTCATGACGCGGCTCAAATATTGATCAATTTTACGAATTCCAATGTTACTCCCTAATCTGTAACCACGACCCCCATGATCTTTACACGCCATACCTATTTCTTTAAACCATCTCAGTATCAGAGATCCATCTCTTTTAGAGTGACATGTTTCATTTCATTTTATTCAAGAGGAGCCACACTGTTTTTATCACAGATAATAGCCAGAGAAATGTTCTTTCAGATACTGATATTTTGAAATATTCTGCAATGACAGATGCTGAGAAATAAATGGAGTGACAGAACATTTTAACCGATCCTCTTACGTTCAGAAATCGCAGCTGACACCTTTTAGAACTTAGAAATGAAAATAGAAGGTCGTTATGTAGCAGATATGTCCAAACCTGCAATATTCGTCTCCAGAAAGTTGAACCAGACTTTTCAATAGAGCAGTAAACAATATCGTGGGAAACATTGAATAAATTTCCTTTGCAGGAGTTTTCGTGACACTTGTCGAATGTATTATTTAGCAGTGAATTACAGACTTTCTGTAGATGGTCTATTCTGTGGCGGTTACGATCTTCTGAAGGTGGTCCATTCGAAATTGAATCTGAAAACAAGAATATTTACATTTAGATATGTGGTCGTTCTTCTGTCAGTTATGGGAAATACATGTACCATCTTTATTTCTTGAATATTAGGGGAGTTCTTTGGTGACTGATTATGCCAATTTAAGCTCTAAACTGTCGGTTGCAAAAGGAACAAGTCAATGCCGAAGAAACTGTTGATGACCCAGTGATTCTGACTTTGCATTTTCTGTGCTTTTGTCAACTTCAAATATTCCTTTCTTTCATGAGCCGGTCGTTTGTTGATGAGACAGCACTACCTCTATCGACCAAGTGCAGCCTGTTCTAAAATCTATATTAATGTGTTCAAATCCTTCAGTGATGCTTTCGGGATATCTTTGTAGCGTTTCAGTCTGCTAAGAGCACGTTCTCTCTATTGCGAAACATTTCTCTTTGGAAGTCGCTCAGGCATTCTTTTAAAAAGGTACAAGTAGGCAAAGATCAGGAAAAGGCGCAATCAGAAAAAGATTCCCACTCTAAAAACCGAGGTGCGAAAAAGCCAAACTAACAATCAGGTACTTATACCATGAAACATATCGTAAGCCGAATAAGCAGCTATTTTCCCAATAGGTGGCCACTCAGTTACCTAACTACATCTTTGCATTCACGCCTTATCCAGAACTTTTTTATTTATGCAATTCATCACTAAATTCATCCAATTAATAAAATTTAGAATAAAATTTATGCAACTCATCACTCTTATTCTTTAATCTATCCAGCTCATATAACTCATTGTTCACCTTATCCAACTCATCACACTCATAATAAAGCTTATCCAACTCATCGAACTTATTTGTTGAACCTATCCAACTCATCGAACTTATTATTTACCTTATCCAATGTACATGTATACAACTCGTATAGCTCATCATCCAACGTAACCGACTCATTGAGCTCATCATTCGCCTTAACCAACTCCTTGAACTTACAACACTCATCTGGCTTGTTAAACGTATAAACTTACTGAACGTAGGTAACTAACAAAATTCTTCGAACTTAAACATGTTAAAGACATAAATCGAATCTCGTATCGGGCTAAACATATAAAAGTTTAGAAGCAGTGAAAAGGTTCAAATGGAGGTAGTGTGGGCCATATTAAAACGGGAATCTCGGGTTGAAACGAGGTTTGATATGAAAAGTGTCACATAATAATCTCAATTACGTAAGTTGCAAACTGAGCTTGATGAGTTAAGTAAACTGAGAAAGGTTGTCTTTGTGTTTTTCCCAATAAGGTAGAACATGTGCAGACTTTCGATCCTAAGTTGTTGAGCATGATAAGCTGAGTAAGTAGATCTGAACTGTCTGATGTAAGATGTTTAAAAAGGTCGAGTTTGTAGAATTTCGGGACGAGAAGTATGAAGTGAAAGCGCCTTCAAGCCATATCGAAACTGCCGAAACGTTGCCTTGAATGTGGATGGACATCAAAACCTGGTCATGATTTTCCAGAGCCCACAACTGACAACTGACAACTCACAACTGACTAGTCGAAAGCTTTGTTGGAATCGACAAACGCCATATATAGGGTCTACATTCTGCCCTTGGCATTTTCCTTTAAGTATTGCTGTGAAGATTATATAAATTGTCCCTACGTCTTTCCACATTGACTATCTGCGATAAGTCCCTTCAGAAAAGATTTTTTGCTACACATACATACCTCGCCGGATACTGCCGTCGGTTCTTGGATCATGTGTTTTTGCAGCAGTGTTAGTTTCTGAAATATACAACTGAAAAAGCTGTGGAAAAATGATATGTATATAATGTTCTTTATCCTAGTATAAATTTATTTTAGAAAATCAAGGTTTTGTTTTAAAGATTCATTACATTTAAAAAAACAACAACATATGCATCTTATCATAAAAAGGTACAAGTAGGCAAATATCAGGAAAAGGCGCAATCAGAAAAAGATTCCAACGCCAAAAACCAAACAGAGGTGGGAAAAATTCAAATTAACAATCAGGTACTTATACCATGAAAACATATCGTAAGCCGAATGAGCAGCTATTTTCCACATAGATGGCCACTCAGTTACCTAAACTTAACTAAAAATATGAAATAAAAATTAAAACTGAGATCCTTTAAGAGCAGTGAACACATTAATGAGAAAGGTGATGGGCCATACCGCGGTTTCCACTATTTAAGTCTCGTCAGTGACCCTTTAGATTTGGCAACATGGAGCCAAAGAGAATTACTGGATTTTTGCAACTTATAACAGGGTAGTCGATACAATTACTAGTTTTATCTAAATGGGACCAAATGTATTAAACATTGATAAGAAAATGAATCTTAACCGATAATGAATTTCTGATTTCTCAGAATATCCTCGCTGATCTCAAAGGACCAAAAGGAAAATATAATCTGCACTATGGATGATGTACGGGGAGACTTTTTAGGGCCGCCACATGTCTTTACATGAAAACATACATAAGGCGCCAACAGCACAAAAAATTTAACACAAAGACATAAAACGAAAAGAACCACCACAGAAGTATCGCCTTGGAACGATCAGTAATATAAAATTACTGGCGGGCTTCAATAGATTTTACATGACTATAACCTCATCCTCAGCTTCTGCAGTGGTTCATAACATTTATATAGTTCTTTGGTCCTCGTGATGAATCTCTAACTAGTCAATGAATCACCAAGAACTAAAAAATAAATCACGATAAACATCCTGACGAGGACTAACAGATTGAGTAAGCTGTCCGACGATGAAGATCCCTGGGCGCTTAATAACTTACTAACTCAGGAGCAAAAGAAAAACACCAGTTGGACCCCGGTGGGCCAAGCAACAGACAAGAAGCTCCGGCCCCAACCAACTAAAATGAATATCTTTAAGTCGGGGCCATCATATAGTCTGACGCCCGACCCACCGGCGTGCAATTAAAAAGGCAGCATAGTTATCAACCATGATTGGGTTAAAAACTAAGCATGCAGACTGTCGCATAATATTCAAGTTATAACCTATACGTCTGTAACGTGTAATGATTTTTCTGAACTGCACAGCTAATCTATCGGCTTTGTTTTCGCATATGCAGATTGTTGGTTTTCTTATGCAACGGCTCATTTCCGTTTCAAGAACGAAAGAGTAAATGATACTAAATCAGTAGTAGTTTTTAGAAGTATCGTTTTCCATTTTATATTACGTTTTTCCTCGTGAACAACTATATCAGTGAACAGGTCTGCGTATTTTGTCCACATGGTAGAAAGATGAGTCAAAATAGACAGCATATTATTCATGGAATATAGACAGGTGAAGACAGTAATGTACCCACTGACCTGTGTGGTAGTATATAAATGTCGCCAGGAGAAGGCAACAAAGGAGCAGCATCGAGGCTCTGCAAGTTTTGTGTCGCTCCATATTGAAAAATCGTTGGTGAGCGTTATCATTAATTCCTGGATAAATAAATAAATAAATAAATAAATAAATAAATGGATTTGAAAAAATACTGACGGTAAAATGCATTATATGGTACTTGTTTTTGTACATGTTTTACTGTCTCAAGCAAACAGAAGATCAAACTCTGTGTTTGTTTGACAAAGAAAATAGGAAACTTTGGCTATTAGTATAATAATCGTGCAGAGTTGACCTTTACCGGGTAATCCAGCCGGTGTGACCCAGTGACCATTTGACCCCTTTAGTTTCTTTTCGTATTTGTATTTATTTTATTTTTTTCTCTACCCTTTAGTATTCATAATTGACCACTTAGCGCTTGACATAAAGTAGACATGATGAGAATTCCATGTATGTCACCACAAACTACATTGTATTCTAGAATGACAAAGAACATGTATGCGTGATGTATGCCCCTTCTATGGCATAGTTTTTAAAGTAAACAATGATTACGGGACATGCAGTACGCTTACACCTTCTTTGTTCTTATCAAATCGATGCTCTTTTGGGCGTCTTGATGTGACGACCTTAAAAAAGTTCTCAGTGCGATCATCGACGTTTATTATTTGATATATTCTTTTTACCTTTTTTTCCTTCTTTCTCCTTTTTAAATCAATTATGAGTTAAGTTTGTCACATTACAACTGTAAAGTAAAAACTTGTTATACTATACTTCAACTTGTGTGACATCATCGATATTAATCTTCTATATATGTTTATGCTAATTATTCATGTTCATATATGTACATAATATTGTAGTACCTTTGGAGAGGGCGAAATTAGGCTCTGCCTGTGCCCAATCCGTGTCACATGTATGTATTATATGATGACTAAAATTTCTAATAAATAAAAAAAAGGAAACTCCGGAATAAAAGAAAACGAAAGGCAATCTATATCAGGGCCCAGTTGTTAAAAATAACCAAGTCGTTAGTTAACGATTCGTTAAAATTTCAAACATGAATATTACAAAAACAAGTTGTTATTTTTGTTGATAAAATGTGAGATTAAATGAAATAAAATAAAATAAAAATAACAGTGTCATGATTTGCTTATGCAGTCAGCATAATTAAAATTGGCCATTGGGCTAATACCATACATATCCCGCTACGTTTGACTTAAAGGAACCGCCAGTTTCCGAAACAAATGATGATGTAATATATTCAGTATTTTATAAAAATGCATATGGTTTGGGAAAACCAAAACAACTTTAATAACAAAAATAATAGTAAATAAAATTTAATACTTAGCTGAAATCCAATTGGGTTGAAAGTCAACAAAATGAGAAAGAAATAGATAAAAAATGTAGATTTAAATATGAAATATGAATTTGAACGAATTGTTATCGATTGTCAGTTCACATGAACTGCACAATTAAAGGTCTATCAATTCTTTTAATAGTAAAGGATAGATCACAGACCTGTATTTATTTTCTAATCGTAGTTATTATATAGAGCAGCGCACAAAGACATCATTGTATATATGTACTCGTAATATAGTGGAAACTACTTTTTGACAAGGTGAAGAGAAAAAAGCTTCTATAGAGACTTTTTGAAAAAGTTTTATAAGGACTTCTTATTCTTTTCCAGAAGTACTAGTGCCCACTATACATCTTTCAACATAGTGTAGTGTATAACTAAACGTTGTGGCTAATTTTCAGTTTTCATACTGTCATCTTCATTTGCATTATTGTAGAAAGTAACGTAATTTGTATTTATAGAAAAGTAAGACTTGTATCTATGTATCACATGAAACTCAGTATAGTATATATAAACTGCTGTGCATGTTAAAGTTGTAAAACCCAGTAATTTTATACTACCGGTCGTTCTAAGGCGATACTTCTGTTGTGGTGTAAGAACCTTATTTTAAGTTAAGTTTGGGTACCTGAGTGGCGGCATATTGGAAAAATAGCTGCTTACTCGACTTACGGCATGTTTTCTTAGTATATGTACCTGATTGTTAATTTAGTTGTTTCCCACCTCGGTTTTTGAATTTAGAATTTCTTTTGATTACGCCATTTCCTGATCATTGCATACTTTTACCTCTATTTGTTTTATATTTTGGAGTAGAATTTCTGTGCTATTTGAACCTTATGTACGTTTTGATATTTTTAGCTAAGTTCGGACGTCTATGTAGTAATTACCCGCTGAGCGACAAGTAATAGAAAATTACTGGGTGACTTAAATCGGGTTTACACGGCCCTAATCTAACCCTCATCTTCTGCGGTGGTTCACAACATTTAGTTAGTTGTTCGATCCTCATGGTGAATCTCTAAGTAGTCAATGAATCATCAAGGACAAACAAATAAATGAACACCTTGATGAATCAAAAACGAGGACTAACAGACTCAGTAAGCTGCCCGACGATGGAGATCCTTGGGCGCCGAATAACTTACATAAATCCGGAGCAAAAGAAAAACACCAGTTATACCCCGGTGGGCCAAGCAACAGACAAGAAGCTCCGGTGCCAACCAACTAAAATGAATAGATTTATGTTAGCACCGTCAAAGAGTCTGACGCCCGACCCACCGGCGTGCAATGAAAGAAGACTGCACAGTTATCAACCATGACTGGGTTAAATCTAAGCATGCAGACTGTCGCATAACATTTAAGTTATAACCTTTACGTCTGTAAGAAAGCAGCATAGTTATCAACCATGATTGCGTTAAAAACTAAGCATACATAAACTTTAGATGAAACAAATCAGCAAAAGAAAGATGTTAATCCAAAAATGGGGCTTCGATACCTGTGGTTATGCCTGTAGTCAACAAATTTGATTGATCATACCTTGTAACTAAGGCTAGGATTTCCCTTTGCTTCTCCTTAATATGAACTAAAGAAGTCGAGCTGTTAGAAAAGTATTGTGTTTTATCTTAGTACATTCTCCGTTGACCTGTCCTTCATCACGTTTTATATTATGGACTTAGAAAGAATTCATTATGAGTATCAATGGTCACTTGAAAAATAACGGTTTGGAATTCTTATAAACTTACTGATTTCAGCAATTAAGGCATAGATGTGTGTTTTAATAGATTCCTGCTTCAATTGTTGTATATTACAGAAAAAAAGTTCATTGTAATGGTGTTATTTATTGTGAAAATGGTTTGCCTTAAATTTTGCATAAATCAATTTTAACAGAACATTCACTTTCTCTAGTTTCACCGTCGAAAGCCTATGTCAGGTTTCTGAAAAGCTGAGGGTGAGCTATGTCAGGTTTCTGCAGAAGCTGAGGGTGAGGTTAGGATCCTGTAAAACCGGTTTAAGCCCGCCAGTAACTTTGTGTTACTGATCGTTCCAAGGCGATACTTCTGTGGTGGTTCTTTTTGTTTTATGTCTTGGTGTTTAAATTTTTTTTTGTGCTGTTGGCGCCTTATGTATGTTTTCATATTTTTAATTAAAGTAAGGTAACTGAGTGGCCACCTATTGGGAAAATAGCTGCTCATTCGGCTTACGATATGTTTCATGGTATAAGTGCCTGATTGTTAGTTTGGTTTTTTCCCACCTCGGTTTTTGGAGTGGGAATCTCTTTCTGATTGCGCCTTTTCCTGATCTTTGCCTACTTGTACCTCTTTCTGTGGTCGGTCAGTATCTATTTCGCTTAGTAATAATGCAATAGCGATGATGTTTTCATGTTGACAGCGTTTAACTTTCTTTCTGATTTATTTCTGATTGCGCCTTTTCCTGATCATTGCCTACTTGTACTTTAGTTATCTTCCTTGAACTTAGCGACTTTCTGACTTTGCAGGAGAGTGGCTTTTCTGTTAATAAGTTGAAAAAAAAAAAAAATTCAAAGACGTAGCCTTCGAAAACTTTTATCATTTTAAGACAAGTTATTAGTAATCATTTTAATAAAAATCTTAGTTATTTTAAATATTGTTTCTTTTCAACAACATTTATATTGCACTTGGTGTCGTATTTTATAAGATATCAATATATTTTAACATTTTACCTTATTAGACGGCAATGACCCATCAGGGTTGACGTGTCGTAAATAGACAAACAAATTTAGCAACTTACTTTTGAAAGACACGACATCAAAACATGAATACCACAAGAAACAGGGCGTTCATGATAAAGTCGACTTTTTACAATTCCGATTTTCTTTTCAATGAGTTGTGTATATTCATAAATGCACATATGATTTTTCTACTCTGTATACAACATTACCACATAATCTAATTAAAGACAAACTTCTGGATTTGATAGAGTGGACCTTCAAAAGGGCATTAAAACTATGGTTCACTTTATTTGGCATGTAATGACAGAAAGGCTGTTTTCACTTCCTCTGACCAAAGTAGGTATACACTTTGGTCATGTCAGAATGTGTGCGACGCCTTATCCTATCTCCTTGATAATATTTATATTAGATTTGGGACCAAGTTATACAGACAAATTGTTGGAATTCCGATGGGTACAAATTGCGCACCTCTCGTAGCTGATTTATTTTTTATACTGCTACGAAAGAGATTTCATGGATTCTCTTAACCATGATAATCAAGCTGATGTTATCGAGGCTTTTAATTCCACATCTAGGTACCTCGATGACCTTTTGAACATTGACAACCCTTATTTTGAAGGTATGGTCAATCAAATTTATCCACCTGAACTTCAGTTGAACAAAGCTAATATCTCAGATACCGAAGCCCCCTTTTTAGATCTACATCTTTCTGTTGCAAATGGATTTGTTTCTTCTAAAATTCTAAAATTTATGATAAGCGCGATGACTTTGATTTTGATGTACATGTAGTAAATTTTCCTTTTTTGGATGGTGACGTTCCTCGTCGTGCTTCTTATGGTGTATACATTTCGCAACTTATTAGGTTTGCTAGAGTCTGCAATCATAATACAGACTTTAACGCTCGAAATAAATGTTTAACGGCAAAACTTCTCCACCAGGGCTATCGAAAAACCTTTTCTAAATTTTATCGTAGACACTATGAATTGATTTCCAAATATAATGTTGGGTTAAAGACGCCTTTAAGTGAGGGCCTTTCGGAACCTGAATTTTATGGTGGCTTGGTTTACAAATTTAAGAAACTCAAAGGAATAAATGATTTTTCTTTTCAGTTCAGAAAAATCATAACACGCTACAGACGTATAGGTTATAACTTGAATGTTATGCGACAGTCTGCATGCTTAGTTTTTAACCCAATCATGGTTGATAACTATGCTGCCTTCTTTAATTGCACGCCGGTGGGTCGGGCGTCAGACTCTATGATGGCCCCGACTTAAAGCTATTTATTTTAGTTGGTTCGGGCCGGAGCTTCTTGTCTGTTGCTTGGCCCACAGGGGTCCAACTGGTGTTTTTCTTTTGCTCCGGTGTTAGTAGGTTATTTGGTGCCCAGGGATCTCCATCGTCGGGCAGCTTACTCAATCAGTGAGTCCTGGTTTTTGATTCATCAGGATGTTTATCATGATTTATTTGTTTGTTCTTGATGATTCATTGACTAGTTAGAGATTCACCACGAGGACCGAAGAACTAACTAAATGTTATGAACCACTGCAGAAGCTGAGGGTGAGGTTAGGTACCTGTAAAACCGGTTTAAGCCCGCCAGTAACTTTGTGTTACTGATCGTTCCAAGTCGATACTTCTGTGGTGGTTCTTTTTGTTTTATGTCTTGGTGTTTCAATTTTTTTGTGCTGTTGGCACCTTATGTATGTTTTCATATGTTTAGTTAAGTTAAGGTAACTGAGTGGCCACCTATTGGGAAAATAGCTGCTCATTCGGCTTACGATATGTTTCATGGTATAGGTGCCTGATTGTTAGTTTGGTTTTTTCCCACCTCGGTTTTTGGAGTGGGAATCTTTTTCTGATTGCGCCTTTTCCTGATCTTTGCCTACTTGTACCTTTTTAAACTAGAGGACCGAACAACTAACTAAATGTTGAGGACCGAACAACTAACTAAATGCTGTGAACCACTGCAGAAGCTGAGGGTGAGGTTATGACCATGTAAAACTAGTATAGGCCTTTTATATTACTGATCGTTCCAAGGCAATACTTCTGTTGTGGTTCTCATTGTTTTATGTCTTGGTGTTGAATTTTTGTGCTGTTTGCACCTTATGTGCGTTTTCATATTTTAGTTAGGTTTGGGTAACTGATTGGCACCTAATGGGAAATATATGCCCACGGCTTATGATATGCTTTCTTAGTATAAGTACCTAATTGTCAATTTAGTTCCCAGTTGTAGGTTTCATTAAATGTAAAAACATGAAACAGAGTACAGTTGTCAACCCTTTATAATTCAATTATTTTTAAAGCGTTCACCATGTTTGTCATAAGAAGTCTCTGACGACGTTTTGGTAACCCTCTAACTCAATACAATAGTCTGTCAAACTGAGTAACATTCGTATTCTTTTGGCGACTTTCATTATTTGTCCCTGTTTTAGCAATGGGTACAGTGGGTCGCCTCTGGTATGTTCCAGGAACAAGGACGGTAGGGAAGTCTGCAGCTCCGTCAGTCGTGCATAGGTTGATCTTCTGATACTGTAATAAATGAGTCTGTGCATGAGAAAACCAACACTTTGGGTTTCTAACCAGGTCTGTCACAAACCAGGCTGTACAGTCACATCATAAAGCTAGAAGCTTGAGACTTTGGATATAAGTAGAAGAGGAATAGTACTATCCGTGTGGCGAAAACAAATGCGCTGATCAGCTGTACAGTTACTGCACAGCTGATCTGCGTTTTTATTTTCGCATAGATATATACAAATCGTTGGTTTTCTCATGCGAAGGCTCAAATGTACTTATCATAAAATGTTTCAATTAAATGCCTTCAGAGCCCCCGTTTCATTAATTTTTTGTCACATAAAACGGACAGATTACAGAGTTTTGGAGAAAACACATATTAAATAAATCTCTTCGTATCAAACAAACGGCGAGGTTGGTGAATACAAAACGTGATGAAATTTAGTACCTAATTAAATATTGATCGGCATTATTTTTTCTGTTCTACGACAGCGAAACATTTTACTTCTGTAAGCCTTTTCAAATTGTTAGATAAATAAAAGTGTAAGACTGTCTTTGGTTATGCAAATGATGGTAGTTGAAATAAGATTTAGCCGAAACTGCGGAACGGTCCATCACTTTATAAATATGTTCACTCCTCTTAAAGGATCCCAGTTTAATTTTTATTTACTAAGGATATTACTGTAGAAACTTACAATCTACAATAGACCATATAATGCTGCTGAAGCTGGCGATGTACTTCAACCAATTTTTGACGAATTAACTCGCCCGTCCTTCTCATTTGGATGAGTCCACTTTAATGGTTAGGGGCTTCAGGTGTGATTTTAAAATTTTATTCAATTTTTCGATGAAATTCCTCTAAACAAATAGAATAGCCCCAGATGGGACGCCGCGTTCTGCGGCGTCACATCTGGGTCTATACTGTTTGCCTATGTCCCATAAAAAGGGCACACGAATTAAATGAGTTAAACCATAGCATAATAGGATATTACAATCTGGAGTTCATAAAGGTAATTAAGTTCCACACATAAATATAATTGAGCCGCCTCATGGGAAAACCAACAATCTGCATATGCGAAAACAAAGACGCAGATCAGCTTCGCGGTAACCGCGAAGCTGATCAGCGCCTTTATTTTCGCTACTCGGATAGTACAATTCCTCCTACTTAACTCCAAAATTTCAAGCTTCTAGCCTGCTTCTGTAGCTGTACAGGCAGGTTTGTGTCGGACCTGTTAGGAAACCAGATTGTTTGTTTTCCCACGAGGCGGCTCAATTATGCATGCTTAGCAAGATTTTCCACCCGATACTTACAGACAGCACTGGTATATAGGAGCAGCAAGAAGAATTGTATAATGAGGACAAAACCTGTGAAAATTGTAATTGTTATATTAATAAATGAGCCGACTCGTGGGAAAACCAACAATGTTGTTTCCGAACGCGTCTGACACAAATCAGGCTGTACAATCACAGAAAAGAGCTAGAATCATGAAATTTCGGATTTAAGTAGAAGAGGAATTGTACTATCCGAGTAGCGAAATCAAAGGCGCTGATCAGCTTCGCGGTTACCGCGAAGCTGATCTGCGCCTTTGTTTTTGCCTAGGCAGATTGTTGGTTTCCCCATGTGAAGGCTCAAATATAGGTTAGTCCGAATATACGCTGTAGAAAAAAAATCAACCGAATATTATTAAATGAGCCGCCTCATGAGAAAACCAACAATCTGCATAGGCGAAAACAAAGGCGCAGATCAGCTTCGCGGTAACCGCGAAGCTGATCAGCGCCTTTGTTTTCGCTACTCGGATAGTACAATTCCTCTTCTACTTAAATCCAAAATTTCAAGCTTCTAGCTCTTTTCTGTGCTAAGTACGGGTCGGTTTGTGTCGGACCTGTTCTGAAACCACATTGTTGGTTTTCCAACGAGACGGCTCAAATCATGCCATACCACATCAGATTCTTCTTTGTGCCTACAGTTAGCTGAAGTGCTCAACTGTCAACGATTATGACCTGCTGACAAAATTTTCCATACTGCGTGTATGTCAAAGCCCCGAAGAATCGAAACGAAGTTGAATTACATCGTGTATCAGTCAATTAGCAAGTCTGGGAAAGGGCATCAAACAACCAATGTATTTTAGTAAAGTAAACTAAGTGTTACTGGCCAGACAGAGAACAACACGGTGTACTTACGCTAGGCCAAAATCAAACATAACTGGAAGAGAGATGGACCCCTCTCTAATAACAGTTATTTTCTGGTCTCTATGGTGCGTGATATAACTAATAACGGTGGCGTCCAGGAAGTCCCCAAAGTCAGGTGGGCTGCTATAGTCACTCAGATTCCGGAATATTCCACAATATGTATCGTCTCCAGGAAGGTTGAGAAGATGGCTTTGCAAGAGGAAAAATCAAACGGAGATATCGCATTTTTAAGAGGAAATAAAAATACTTCTGTTGAAAGTGAGTTACGCAGTCACTAAAAGTTAGACTAACCTACAGAAAATATCATGGCTGCCAATGAAAAAACAAAATCAGATATTTCACGACTGAGAAAGTGAGTTTTAGTGGTTCTGGGTTAAAATTTTGAATTAGATTGTATCAATTACTGGACTTTTCTATTCTTACTTTAGCAATAAGCTTGCTGCCACAGATTCAACTACACATTTTTGGCCCTCCATTTACGGATTTGGACCAACGCAGATTGCGAAGATAATTTAAAAAATTGAGCCGAGAAAGGCTGTCCACAATTTGAATATGATTATGCGGTCCACAGATGAGTTGATCAGACATACCTGTCTCAATGAGCGGTTTAGCAAAAATAAAGTTCCATATGTTTTAAAATATCTAACAGGGACGCCTATCTATACTTTGTCTCTAACATACTCTTTGAA
Organism: Rugalucina vietnamica; assembly: GCA_964017185.1. Lineage (NCBI taxonomy): Eukaryota > Metazoa > Mollusca > Bivalvia > Lucinida > Lucinidae > Rugalucina > Rugalucina vietnamica. The sequence goes on from OZ024872.1 coordinate 4,940,245, forward strand.
AAGCTGAGAACCCGGTTTGAATTGGTGATGTTGTCCTCCCTCTTCATGTTTGAAGAGTATCTTCCTTTTCAAGAAGTATATCATGGCTCCAGGGATGTTACCGTTCTTGAAACATCTGGTAGAAGGCTCCGGCTCATCCCAACATTGGCTCTTGAAACAAACATCGCCGTCTTAAAAAGAAATTAAACCATTAAGTGCAATGTGACTTGCTGGTGTTTTCAAATACAATTTAATACCTTACATGTTTGTTGCGATTTGTGTCACGAAAATTGGTAAAAAATAAGCGTGCTACTTTAAACGTTAAATGTATGCTCACCGGCAAAAGTTTAGTCAGTGAAAATACATGTAAAATCCCATTGGGACAGTTTGAATTGCTATAGCTTCAAAACCCATCGATAGTTTGGGAATAAAATTACCAGTCCTAAAACTGTGAATAAAACCTAACATTTCCAAGAAAAACGACTGAAATATCGCATGTGGATTTGCCACAGTGCATACACCAAGTTTGTTCTTGTTTTAAATGAAAGGGAGGTAATCTAAAAATAACGAATATTTGACTTGTTATTTCTCGAGACTGTGGCTGAATTTTGAAAAAAAAAAAAAAAAAAAAAAAAAAAAAAAAAATCGGATTTTTGTCACTGACAACAACCTCTATCAGAAAGCGCTATTAATCAAAGCACCGCTTTGATCATTTATCGGGTAATTACAAAAAAAGATGTTTTAGGAAAAATGCCATTAAGTTTGTCAAAATTAACAACTGGCAGAATTAGAAAGATAATGATTTCGCAAATTCAATAAAGGGGAACATTTAAGCCAAGCGGCTACGCATTATAGTAATCGGGTTGGTCAAAGTTACGACTACACATTTTCCTCTGGGTATATTAGTGAAAATTTTCAACGTATACTGAAAGTATATTGGTCCAACATTGGACCAACTATCCAATCATAAGAGCATCGTATACGACAAAGACTAACATGAGCATGGACACCGTTCATGTCCTGCTCCCTAGAGCATGGCTATTCGGTTTAATAGGAGCCAAGATGATATTTTCCAGCAGCGGTTCGATCGCACTGTCGATACCTGATGTGGTTTCCATTTGCTCTTTTAGTCTCGGTGTAACGACGGGCAATACATCTTTCGCCCAGTTCAATATTCTACCAGTTGTGAAGGGAAAGTTTCTAAAACCGAGTAACCTTGAAAACAAATCATGAAATAAAATTAAAATAGGGATCTTTTAAGAGGAGTGAAAGTATGTAATTGTTTAAATAGTGAAGTTATATCTCGTTGCAAAAAAGAAAAACCCATACATGTAATAGAGCTCTTTTCTTCAACACAGTCTCTCTTTTTTGCCCCTTTCAACCTCACACTGCATACTTTAAATGCCGGGCAGATTATTGTATCTATGAGTCCCTACGTGGTTTTCGGAGTGGGAATTTCTTTCTTAATACGTCATTTCCTGATTATTGCCTACTTTTACCTTTCTATATATGAGGAGTAAACCATTTTTATTACCTTGTTGTGATAACTCTATAACGACGGTACCGTAATGGTTAGAGCGTCTACTTCGGGAGTGGAGGGCCGTTGGTTCGAGCCCTGTCGCGTCACATCGAAAGCGTAAAAATGACACCAGTGGCTACCTTGCTTGGCGCTCAGTATTATATGGCAGCACTGGGACACCCTGTTAAATTATAGTCTAGGCCTTCACCTCCAAAACAATAAGATTTAATGTCAAACCTGTTGATTGTAAAACCAGCTATTTCAAACTCCGGATGTTCACAGCCTGCATTGCACGAGTCCCTTCTGCGGGTCAGATTCCTTTAAACAGATAAAGAAATGGACTGTCATCATGACTTTTCAAAAATATATATTCTTTTTATTTTCAAATGTTATACGTCTTGATACAGGACCTGCTACCAATTTCTTCTTAAACTTGATGAGAAATTCTTATTAACTTTAATTTAGTTACTTAATTCTTAAGATTTGAAATCTCACAGCATGGTCTGGTGCCTGGGTTTTATTTTAAACTTTAATTGATTCCTGGCCCCGAGGTTATTAAACTTTTTTCATGCTTAGCTCAGCTGAGTTGGAAATTTAAAGTGCTCATAAATACTGAAATAGCCAAATTAAATTAAAATTTCAGGTTTAGATCACAAAAGCCTGTAATTTATCCTGCTCATAAATGTTAAAATGCCAACAATTGTTGACATTTATGAGCAGGATAAATTTTAGTCTCAGCTGAGTTGAGCATGAAAAAAGTTCTATAACCTCGGGGCCTGGTCTATCTCTTTCTCTCTTTACTTTACTATCACAGGGTGTCTGATATTTTAACGACTATGTCACATTTTCATACTTTTTATATGCTCAAAACATAAATATATTGATAAAGCAGATGCCATCATACTTACACAATCTTGGGTTTAAAAACAATAGTCTGCCCTCCTCGAAGATATAATTTCCATTTGTATGAAGTTCTTTCCAAAAACAAATCCACTTTTATGAGCTTCGAATGTCTAAGAACATTTGTAACAACAGATACATCAAAGTCTTCCGAATACAAGCCATCGTTCGTGATCATAGCGTCTATACTCTTCCAGAATTTATAGTGCCTTATATTCGCAGCTGTTTCATTATCCTCTGATTGCAATGGACTTTCAATTTTCCACAGTGATGTATGGTTTACATGATTGTCTTTGGATTTTTCTAATACTATTTTATACAGTCTTATCGCTGTAAATACTTCGTCTACTTCACATTTCATTACAGCAATATTTTGCAAATATTTTAAACTGTGTCGTTTCCCAGTTTTTGTTGAGCCCTTTTCTGTATTGTCTTTCTTTTTTTTTTTTTTTTTTTTTTTTTTTTTTTATATCTTCTCTGCATTTTATTTTTATTCTTAATCAGAAATGGTTTGAATTTGAAACAGTCAATATTGTAATTAATAAAATGAATTGAGCAAAGATTAAATGAGAAATAGACGAAGTTCATGTCGAAGTACATGTTGTGGATGTCGATCAATACCTGCCTGAGCTCAGCAGTAATGGCTGTCATAAACAACGAGAATTCTCAGCCAGGACCCAGTTGTTCAAAGCATCGTTAGCTTTACGATATCGTTAAGACACAAATTTGTTAAGCAAATATCAGCTAAAGTAACAAATACGCTGTTATGTTTTGTTGAAAAAATGTGAGAATCCTTTGCAGTGCAAAGGATTCTCACATTTTTTCAACAAAAAATAACAGTGTATTTGTAATATTAATGTTTGAAATTTTAACGAAACGTTAACTTACGACGTCATTAGTTTTGAACAACTGGGCCCAGATATACATAAGCAGATGAGGTATGTAAAAACACCAGATGATTATGATTTTCTCCTACACCATAATCCTAACTTCACTGAAGATGTATCTCACCTTGGGATGCGCTTAAATTCGTGACACTACCTTTTATCTTTTGGACATTGTTCATATTCGTGCTATTTAGCAATTTGTCCTGTGAATCATGTTTGTTGTTGAGTACACCGTTGTCATTTTCAGCTTTGGCATGATTGTGTGATGAGAAGGTACTGAGACGTGAAGGCATGTTATGTCCTTGTACGAGGTCTGTGTTTCGACCTGATTTCAGGTCGTGGTTGGACACAGCATGTTTGTTTACTGGTGGGTTGCGAAAGTAATCCACCAAATACAGGAAGGAAATCACATAAAGCACTGCGAGGCAGATTATAACCGATTTTGGAGATAAACACAATCTGGTAACAGGCATGCCTAAAAGAGGAACAGATTTCTGTGAGGTACCAGGAAAGCATCGATAAAAGTACACAAAACTTATGCATAATAATATCGCTGATATGCGTTTGTTTGTATATTATTTATTTTGTTTTGGTTTACTATTTATGTTGTTATATAGGGTTATTGCACTGATATCGGTAAATATTGTCCCGAGTTGGGATATCGAAGGACGCGAGCTTGCGAGCGTCCGTAGATATCCCAACAAGGGACAATATTCACCGATATCAGTGCGATAACCCTTTTATTATATAGCTATAAATATCTGCTTCTCACATATATGATGTTTTGTTGAGAGTTAGCCTTACACAATTGAAATATCTACACGACGGCCGCGATAAGGTCCATAAGTGATATCATTTTTGCACTAGTGCAATATCAGATGATATTATTTTTGCCCTGTTACTTTTCGGAAGCACATTTTGCAATTGAATCTATATTTCTGACATTTTATTTACTTTTTTCGGCTTAAATTGCTTAAATCTGAAAGTGACAAACTTCAGCTGACGTTTCGGACCGGTATGACGTCATTTTCCACGCGACGTCAGATGAAGATGACGTCATTATAGTTGACGTCCCAATTTTACAATTTTGCACGATGACCCTCAAGTCAAGAATTTGGCAATGTATCATAAAAAGAATATTTCGCTTTTAACAAAGTGTGCAATATCAAGTAAGTGTGCAGATATCGCCTGATATCTGCACACTTGTTACTCGGCTTTTATCCCTAAGTTTTAATCATTTGATATTTATAGCTATATAATAATTACTATTATTGTTATTATTATTCAATATTTGCAAAATGCAATTCTTTTAATGACATCATTATTATGATAACGCCAACATTCATTACGAAAACTTGCCCATGCAATATACAGAGATTTTTTTTTCAGCCGTAAAAATTGAAAATTTTCATCAGAAAAATGTTGATATTTTTCTTATTTTTGCTCAAAACATAGATTGTGGGTACACGTTAGAACCGCCTCGCCGATCTATGTTTTGGAGCAAAATTAAGAAAAATAGGTATACCCCTGCATACCCCAGTTTTGCTAAAATATATAAAAGTGGGGTTTAAGGATGTTCGCTGCCAATGAAAAAGTATTCAAACTTTTTTCTAACCCCTCTTTTTTGATTCCAAAATACAACACAAGACATTTGATAACAAAATAAATATAGGGTAGTGTGCATTTTTTCAATCTACAGGCCTCTGAATGAGACCTCTGAGCACCATGTTTTAAATTTAGTAAAATTAATTTATTTTTTAATTCTTTGAAGCATACCTGTCTTGAACAAACATATACTTAGAATGCTTTCAAAAGTCATAGTATTTACGTATCGCAGACTATTTTGGACCAAAGGCAAAGAAAAATTTGCAACTTGAAGTGGATGACAAAATTTTACGATTCCTTTTCCAACCCTACCCCCATACTTGAAAAGTCGGAAAATAGCAATATTTTGAAATGTGCCAAACCCACGTTTGTTGATTCAAACTTTTTCTTGTATTTTCACACAACATAGATCTTGGTAATATTGTTGGAATAAAAGAAAGAAATATCTAGGGTAGTGTGCATATAAGAGAGAACCAACAACTTGAAAAGCGCCATTTTCAGCCTTTTTTCGGCTGTTTTGTTTCTTAAAGCCCATTTCATAAAACCACCTAAAATTTTATAACCAGCACACCAAAGACCCAAAGACTGACTTAGAAGACCATGTACACATATACGGCAGCTAAAATAAACATCGAACTAGTGCAATTAATTTGAAGATGTGTAATATTCAAATTTAATCTACCCTACCCCCTAAATTTTACTGACAGCTAAAATTTTCTGAAATGTTGTAGAAAATGGGGTGAACAAATGAAGTTTCTTAGATTGACAATTTTCATGGCTCATTCAATGCATATCATCAATATGTATTCAAATATAAAATATTAAAAAAAATATCTGCAACCGTTTACGAGATATTCAACAAAAGAAAAACCGGAAGTTCCGAAATGTCAAATGTTAGCAGCGAACATCCTTAAGGGGGTATTCATTGCACGGACATGTTTTCCTGATGATTTTTCGTATTTTTTGTTTTTCGAACCAAGGATAGTAGGTACAACTGACACTGGGAGCAGTGAAAGTTGATTATAGCATAAACAGAAAAATTGGAAACATAAAAAAGCACACTTGAAAAACAGAATAAAACGTACCTTCATATGCAACCACGTGTACCATGAATCCACGAATAACCCACATAATATGAAGGGTGAACTTATCCAGCGTAGCGGACATTACGGCGATCATGTCATGCGCTATAAATGCACGGCGTGAATCTTATGTTATGAATAGAGTAAAATCTCTACATTCAGACGTAATTTAATTCTTTATTCAGATTATTGAATACATTTTAGGGCATCTTTAAATTATTCAGTAAAAAGTAAACTAGTCAAGACGATGAACTATAGATCTTAACATCAGTTATGACGACCTCTTTCTATTGAAGAGTGGCGTCATACAATAAATTGTTAGCATATTGAGATGAAGATTTGAGAAGCGCGGGATCTTATTCACGAGCCGTTATTCACATTAAGAATGTTCAATCACTTAGTCACGGAGGATTCTTTTCCACTTAAAACGTATCGATTATGAGACTCTTACATAAATTCAGCTTGGTTTTACTAAGGATTTGTAGATTGGCCCATTAATAACCTTAACATTTTACATTAAGCCTGGTTTCCACGAACATTGGTTTTGTCATAGAAACTTTGGCAATGAGTTTGCGTTCACACACAGCAAAGATTACTTATAATATTTAGCTCGCTCACCTTTGTCACAGATATTTGACAATGAAACTTCACCACAGAGTTGAGTTTACACGAGCAAATTTTTCTTCGACAAACCTACTTTTCAAAGAAAAATTGTTCGTGGAAACCAGGCTTTAATATTGTCGAACATATATGGAATATTATAGATTTTAACAGCATATAACACGACGGCATGTTATTTGTCATACATAGCAAAATGATCATTTGTCATTAATCAATATCTAGCTATCTGTCTTCCATGACCCATTGTAACTTGTTGTTCTTCTACCCTGGCGGCGATCACATGTTGTTCCGCTACAACCTCGCCATCCACTGATACCGACTCGTAAGAAAATATGGCTACGAAAATGTTCTCTGTTCTGTTGATACTTGTCATAGCCATGGACTGCCTGTTTTCGTTGGATCTTTGTACATATGTTGTAGGGAGTCGGGACTTCGGTTTGAAACACATCAACTTGTGGTGCCAGAAGAACCCGGTGATAATGCATGCCTAAAATAGTCAAGGACCAAAAGTATTTCCACAACGTCGGAAACTCCATAGACTTATATGTATTTTCATGCTTATAAGAAAAATTATCCCCCGCCTTCTAGCCAACGTACGAGGGTTGTCCCAAAAGTTCCATTACACTCACTATTTTGTCTTGATAACAGCACGTCAGAGCTTACAGCACTTATGTTCACCAAGTACTATATCTTAGGGCTGAGGGGGCAAATTTTCGTACTGCTACGTGCATTTGTTAAAATGTTGTGGAGGTATGAACCCTTGTTCCCCTACTTCAGCGGAGCAAGCCTAATGACGTTGCCGTTAATTTTGATTTTTTCTTAATATTTTGCCGTTTGGATAAATACATGTACACAACAAACAAAACAATCTATTTCAAAATTAGATTTATAGTTAGCTAAACGATACCGTAGCATATATTTGGAAATCTGAGTAAAATATTTATAAGCAAATCATCAAAATAATGCTATAAAGAGCAGCCATGCAAAATAATAATTAACCAAATGCTTACCACTGTTAACCATGTTTCATTAGGTCAAGTAATATTACTGTTAGCTGATATATTGTTTCAAAAGTAGGTGTTGTGTTCTAGTATTGAAGTCACCAACTAATATCAAGCTTAACAATTATTTACATGTAATTGGTTTCCATTAAATAACATAGTTAAGATGTTTAAATATAACGACCCTGTATTTTTGCTCCGCATGTTTTTGCCGACGTCGTAATTTTGTCGTTGAAGTTTTATAGGTAAGCTTCTTTATTTGTCTCCCAAACTATCAAAACTTTCTCAAATTGCATAATATTATCACTAAATGATGCTCATAGAATAGTAGTTAGGCTGGTATTTTTTTCTAAATAATCACATTATACCTATGTTGATTTAGCAGATTGCGAAAAATAGAAATTAAGGAAACATTTTGCATAATTTGACTTGCTCCGGTCATGCCTACTTATGGTAACCAAGGTTACTGTAGCAGTGAGGTCATTGAAGTGAGTATCATTTTGAACAGTAAAATAAGTTCCAATATGGCCAATTATTCTGCATGAGTAACTGTTGTTGGTTCCTGCTATGCGTTCAGAATAAAATGTATGTGTAACGGGACTTTTGGGACAAGCCACGTATTTGTATGATTTTGGTGTCATTCGAAAGGTAGATAAATAACACAATAAACAAAGGTTATTTAATGAAGTTTCGACATTGCGTATTTAATATACAACAGTTTGAATTTTAATGAAATTTTGAAAAAGCCACTTTCCCATTGACGTCAATGGTGACGTTGCCCAAAAACTGTCAAAATAAATCTAGCTTGTTGTTTAAAAATTGATAGCTTTGAAACGCATTCATGAAATTCATTGAAAATACATTGTATATTGCTTTATTCATTTACCTTTCAAATGGCGCCAAAATCATGAAAATATGTTGACCAGGAGAAAAGGGAGATTTTTTTTTGTAACCATGAAAATACACGCAAGTCTATGGAATTTCTGACGTTGTGGAAATACTTTTGGTCCTTGACTGTAAGAGCCGTCACATGGGAAAACAGCAATATGCATATGCGAAATCAAAGAAGTAGATCAGCTTGAAGCTGATCAGCGCCTTTGTTTATACTTATATTTAAAATTTCAAGCTTCTAGCCTGCTCTTGTGATTGTACAGGCTGGTTTATATCAGACCTAGTCGGAAACCCAAATTGTTGGTTTTCTCACACGAAGGCTCATATATTGTAAATAATAGACAACAGCAATGACATTGTTCAGTTTTCACTGGAACTAACAGTTTAAAGGCTAAGTATTTTCTTGGTTTCATTCAGGTTGCCATTATTGTTGTTTGGCATCCGAATGGCCTAACACTGACAGCATTATTTAGTCGACATTACGAAAACATTCCCATGCAATATACAGAGATTTTTAAAGTTGTAAAAAATGAAAATTTTCAGTGGAAAAAATTTGATATGTTTCTTATTTTTGCTCTAAACATAGATTGTGGGTACACGTTAAACGGCCTCGGCGAGGCGGTTCTAACGAGTACCCACAATCTATGTTTTGGCGAAAAAAAAGAAAAATAGGTATACCCCTGTATTCCCCATTTTTACGATATAAAAGTGGGGTTTAAGGGGGTATACATTACACGGGCATGTTTTCCTGATGGAGAACTCGTCCTTTGTCTATCATGGAAATAATATGTAAATAAGGAGCGTATTATCTCGGTCGAAATTTATCTTCAAAGGAAAATTCGTAGTAGCACTGTTTCAATATTTAGCTTTATTTCAAAAAAGCATCATGGCACTTCTCTGCGAAGAAAAACAGAGACATTGGTGCAAAGACAACGAAAGGTAAAGTGGAGAAGAATGGGAAAAAACATTGAAAAGCCATTTGAAAACCGGATTTAGCCTATGCCAGAACAAAGGCGCAGAAAGATCAGCGCCTATGTTTTCGCTAGTCGGATAGTACGATCCCTCTTCTTGTTAAACACGAAATTTGAATCTTCTAGCCATTTGCTGTGACTGCACAGACTGGTATGTGTCAGACTGGTATGTGTCGGAACTATTCGGAAACCCCGAAGACCGGCTTTCTCTCACCGGGTCACATTGTGACACCCTGGCAGAAGCTATCAGCGTAAGGCCAGTTAAACGACATGATTGTCCCCATATTTCTCACCAGTACAATTTGCCAGCCACCACCGAGGCTAGCGCATGTTTGGGAAACGCCGGTAGACAGATGTGGTGTACGCATGGGGTCAAACAAACTCTTGAAGTATGTACCTGCGCTCAGGCTGAATATCGCTGTGAACAGAAATAATATGAGCATGTGCGTGAGAAAACCAACAATCTGCCTATGCGAAAACAAAGACGCAGATCAGCTTCGCGGTGACCGCGAAGCTGATCAGCGCCTTTGTTTTCGCTACACGGATAATACAATCTCTCTTCTTCTTAAATCCGAAATTTCAAGCTTCTAGCCTGCTTCTGTGACTGTACAGCCTGGTTTGTGTCGGACCTGGTCTGAAACCCAAATTGTTGGTTTTTTCATGCACAGGCTCATATGTCATACAGTTTGTCATGTAGTTTGGTTTTCACAAATAGCATGATGCAAAAGAATAAACGGTACCATTTGATATGTCTGTGTCCGCTAATGCATGATTTCAAAAAGCATCTTCAACTGCATTGTGCCGAGGATTAATGTTTAGCTGCTCAAAATGATTTTGGCCTCGCTAATTGGGGTCGTGGAAAATAGAAAAGCTGCTTGTGTCTAAAGGCAAAGGTTTTAAACGACTGACCGACCAGCCGTGATTACTGGCCAGTTGCTTAGGTCTGAGCCTGCCCAGGAAAGTTGATTTAGACAAACTATCCATACAAAGCAGCTAATGTTGTCTTGGGTAGTTACAAATCTCATTTCGCATATCATGATATCCCAAACTTTTGGTACAAGTCCCATAAACTGAAGGCAAAGTCCCAACTTAACCATAGCTGGTGATTTGGACGCAAAGTAATTAATGGAATATATTGTAAATGGAATTGCTTTTGATAGCATTTCGTTATTTTGTGGATATCTCGTATAAAACACGATTTATAGATAATATAATCTAAGTTTTGTATTGTATTGTACTTTACCTGCTAAGAACAATAATGGCACAAAGCAATAGTTCCAGTACTTCAGGACCTTGTTATCTGGGACGCAAGGTTTGAGCCAGGGCAGTGCCAGGATTGCCAAGAACTGGAACACGACAGACGTGACTTCCAGACTAAACGTCTTACCATCCACAACTGTAATAAACATAAGGCGTTTCTTGCAGTACTGGTGTGTTCATTATCAAGGACTTAAAGACTTCGACTCGCTGTAATTCATGTATTTTTTCTCATTAACTTAAATATAGTTCTTAAATATAGTTTGTATTTAAAAGGCATCAGGAAAACATGTCCGTATAATGTATACTCCCTTGAACCCCACTTTAATACAGCCGCGAAACCTGAGGTATGCAGCCCTGGTATACCTATTTTTCTTATTTTTGCTCCAAAACATAGATTGTGGGTACTCGTTAGAACCGCCTCGGCGAGGCGGTTTTAACGTGTATCCACAGTCTATGTTAAAAATAAGGAAAATATCTTTTTTTTCTCTCTGAAAATTATCCATTTTTGACCTGAAAAAAAAAAAAAAAAAAAAAAAAAAAAAAAAACAAAAAAAAAACTGTGTATCATATGGGCATGTTTTCGTAATGGAAATACGACAATATACAACTATTTCATACCTTCCTGTGTAACAGTCAAAACTATCACCCCAAGGTGCTGTGGATGACCCGATGAACTGTTGCCCGAGGCCGAAGGCAACAGTTCATCGGTTCATCCACAGCTCCGAGGGGTGATAGTTATGACTGTTTCACAGGAAGGTTTGAAATAGTTGTTTTATTACACAACTCAAACATTCATTATAAACTTCATAACAGACACATACTATATTATGACAAGACTGGTTGTAACATTAAATGTTAAAACTGAAAATATGGCTGAAACATGCTTATATCCTGGTTTTGTTGTACAGATTATGTTTGCTTGTTTGATTCTGATTTGCTTGTTTGTTTACTTTATTGTTTTTTTTTTTTTTTTTTTTTTTTTGTTTGTTTTTTTGTTGTTGTTTTTTTGTGTTTTTTTGTAAGTTCTGCTTTTTTGTTTGGCACTTAAGTTGATTTACTTGTTTGCTTATTTTACTGTTTTTGTTTTGTTTACTCTGTTTGTATGCTTGGTTCATTTTTTGTTTGTATGTTTGTTTTTTATGTTTTATTCTGTTTTGTTTGTTTTGCTTGTTGTTTGTTTTGTTTTAAGTTATTGTTAGTTTTCTTCTGTTTTCTTAGATTATTTCATGCGCATATTTGTGATTAATGCTTGGTTGGATTTGTTTGTTTTATGTTTGTTTGTTTGCTTGTTTTTGTTTGTTTGGTCATATGTTTTGTTTGTTTGTTTGATTCATTTGTTTGGTTGTTTGCTTTTGATTACTTTTTGTTTGACAATATTTGCAGGTAGGGTGAGGCAGTATAAAAGCATGCAAAGCATGTCACATGACTGGGAAACAGTAAAAACTGTTGCACATGAAACAGTTCGTCACATGACATGAAACAATTCATTGAAACTAGTTTAAACTGGCTTTAACTGAAATTGTTTAAAAAACAGCATGAAATGTTTTATTTCTCTTTATTAAGTAGGTTGGGTAATAATAACAATTATCAGGAACGTAAACATTTGGTTAATATTGTTAAGATAGTCAAGCGCTCCATGTCCTACATGCCTCACTGTGCATCCTCTTATGAACTTTACACATTTTCGGGCGCACTTCGATCTTTTTGTGTGTAACTGTTTTGCTCAGCGTCTTCACGTAGCATATTTGCATATTTACTCTTTTTTTGCGAGGTATTTTGTGCCTGGTGTCAATTTTCAATGTCGTTTTCACAAGGTAAGTTTTTTGTGAGATTGTGTTTTCGTATTTTCCCTTTACACACCGTACATACGGCTCGTCAAATTCCAACTAGTACGTCAAATTCCAGATGTTTATGTCAGCGCGTGCGTTTTAGCGAGTAAGTTATTTTGCTGTATTTTACAAAGAATACCTAAACTTTTCATGGTATAATCTTATTGAGGCTTATATTTTTCAATCTCCATCTGAAGGATCATTGATAATCAACTTTTACAGTGTATTTATCGTTTTATTCTGTCGCTTGGCGACAAAAACAATACGCCAAAGTACAGACGGGCGAATGTCATATGATAAGTGAAATTACAGACGTCCGATACGGAATGACCCAGTTTTACTAAAACACTTCTTTGTTATGCTAGTATATGGTTTAATTTGCATCGCTGCTAACCATAAATCGCATAAAGAAAACATTAAAGTAAAATGACTGTCTTTAAACGATTTTATACGCCGCTTTTTTTACTCAAGATGGCCAGTCGATGAACAAAAAGCTGATTGTACTTTTGACTATATAGAAATTTGAAAAAAAAAAAAAATGAAAGCAGATAGTGTGAACATTTGATAATATTCCACATAACTGATACATGACTACTGCAAAGCAATTTTAAATATTCAAATAGAACACTACGCGACTCAGTACACGTACATGTATAAGCGCCATAAGACGGGGAATTATTTACGAATAGCGCATTGTTTCTAGCTTTAATTATATGCATACCCCTAATTTTGATTATAAATTCAGGTCTGTGCCTGGGCAAACCAGGGTTCAAACTGAGTGTTGGTTTCCTTATGCTCCAATGTCCAGGGGCGTTGTTAGGCATCAGGTGTCTTCATGCATTCGCTCGGTTGAGTCTTCGCTCTAGAAACACCATGGCATAACCTGTGCTTTATTTGTTTGCCAATGTGCTTCTTTGATGGAATTTAATTTTCATACCAACGGAACAAAAACATGTGTTTTTGATTGTTTGAATTGATGCTTTACGTCCCCGTCAACAGATAAGGTCATGTCGGGGCGCTGCCTCCATTTTATGGGACTTTTACGCAAAATGCGGATGTCATGACATCCTACAAGTGCTTGAAATAAGCCAAAAATGCGTATGGATGGTATGACTTGAACCACGTTTGGAGCAAGCTCAGACCAGAGGGGTTAACCAGTAATCAGATGGTTGGTCAGTAGTGTATAAGCTTTACCTGGATGTACAAGCAGCCCATCTATTTCTTTAGCCCCCATTGGGTGAGTGCCCATATCGCAACCCGACCACCTTCAAATGCATATACTGATGTACATATTGTGCATTCTGCATACTGCCACAGAGTCCGGGGGCTCAAAAGTCATCAACATGACACGCGTATGTGTCGGTCGGGGTTCGAGCCCACAACCTCCGGAGGATGATGGGAACTAAATACCCACTAGATCACACGACCGCACAACAGGCCGTGGTTAAGGTCGTTGACTATCAGCGCCTTTAAAATAAGATTAACCAAGGATCAAGAACTGAGACAATCAGGTGGGAATCTTTTTCTGATTGTGCCTTTTCCTGATCTTTGCCTGCTTGTACCTTTTCAAACCCCGACCACTATATCACTCTCATAAAGTTATACTGTGTTTGAGTGGAAACAAAACAGCAGACACACAAAGTTGAAACAATTTCGAACCAATGTTGATTCAATCAACTTTGAAACAATATACATTTGTACTTCCAAGTTGACCGCTTAAGAAGGCCAAACAATGCCAGGGTGCCATGGATATTTGAAATAATCGCACTCAACACATCTGATGCGACACGTATCCAAAGTCGTGTCTACGTCTGTTATTTGACGTGTAAAAAGCTATTGTCCGTCTGGTCTTTCAAGTATAAAGCGACTGTCGTGGTTCGTATCATGTAAAATCACACATGGTTCGAAAGAATGAGCTGCGCTATCAATAGTAGTAATTAATTTGAATAAAAGCTTAAATCAGGCTTTTAAATAGATACTAAGCTATATGTATTCGAGCATGCGACTTTCAATTATTTCTAGTTATTGAGATATTTGGCAAAAAGTATGGATGTTTTCTGAAAACGTGCCATTTTAAGACTTTCGTGCAATGTTTTCGCCAATCCACGGATAAGCTGATCATGACACCTGTATGCACTGATGCGTGGATGTCCACACAAGACTGCCGATTATTATTTTCTTTTTAAACCATTAGCTAAAGTATAATAAAACAAGAAAAAACAACAAAAATAATTTACCCGCCAAAACGCACGCGCTGACAACACATTATTTTTTCAATCTGCATTATGCTGTCAATCTGCAGTTGAGACTAAGAGCCAAAACCAAGGCCAATCCGGAACGAGGCAGGGCCAATCCGGAACGAGGCAGGGCCAAATCGGAACAGGGTAGGGCCAAATCGGAACAGAGGAGGGCCAGTTGGAAATTGCGGAGGGAGTAGTAAAATATGCTAGAAACGTGTTTTTCTAGTACAAATGAGATATCAATACAGTAGAATATTATATTTCATCAAAGAATGCATAATTATATGTTTAAATATTAAATCAAACAGGTATTCGTTAAATTATTTCCACATTTGAATGTATTATTCAAATATTTGAGAAAACATATCTTCAATTAGTATCCTGTTCATTAAAGAAGGAATTAATATATTCTTCAAATATTTGAGAAAACATATATTCTTCAAATGTTTTTCAAAATCACAAAACAACCATGAATCAAATACTCAATATATTCCTCAAATATTTACAAAAGTATATGTTCCTCAAATATTTGTAAAAAGTATATATCTCAAATATTTGAAAGAGTATATATTCCTCAAATATTTGAAAAAGTACATGTATATATCCCTCAAATATTGCGAAATCACTTTTTAATCATTAAATAAGGGTAGACATATTCTTCAAATATTTGATAAACATACATTGGGCAAAAATAATTTTAAAAGTATATATTCCACAAGTATTTGAAAAAAAGTATTTGACCATCAAATATTTGCGAAATCACAGTTGGATCGTTGAATATAAGTAGACATATTCTTAAAATATTTGATAAACATACATTTGGCAATTAAATAATCTTAAATGTACAGCTTCACTCAAATCGTTAAAAGAGTATTTTCATCAAATAGTTGATATATATGTTCGCTCAACAACTAAAAATTTAAGGAGCTATTTAGTTTTTATCTCTGTGTATTTTTGGAGTTATGGCCCTTTGAAATGGAAAATAGCAGAATTTGCATTCTAGTCGTGTCCGCTTTATAACTTTAGAGCCGTTTAAGATATCTTGTTTAAACTTCACAGGATTATTAATCAACGTAAGACGACCTGCAGAACATAAGAACCATAACTCTGGATTTTTAAACTTCTTGTCCTTTGAAATGGAATATAGCAGAATTTGCATTCTAGTCGTGTCCGCTCTATAACTTGAGAGCCGTTTAAGATATTCTGAGTAAACTTCACACGATTATTAATCAAAATCAGACAACCTACAAAACACAAGAACCATAACTCTGAATTGCTTATTTTTGGAGTTATGGCCCTTTGAAATGGGATAAAGCATAATTTGCATTATAATCGTGCCCGCTCTGTCACTTGAAAACCATTTAAGATATTATAATGAAACTTCATAAATTTATTAATCAACACGAGACGATGCAGAGGACAAGAACCGTAACTCTGGTTTTAAGTTTTTCGAGTTGTGGCTTTTTGAAATTAGAAATAGCCAAACAGGCATTTAATTAAGTCTTATCCGATCTGTATCTTGAAAACGGTTAAAAACACCATAATGAAACTTCATAGGAATATCAACTAGCCTGAGACGATGTGCAGAGCACAAAAAAGCGTCACTATGGATAACAATTTTTCGAGATATGGCCCTCTGAAATGGGAAATAGCAGAGTTTGCCTTTTTACTCTTGTCCGCTCTGTAACTTGAAAACTGTTTAAGATATTGTGATGAAACTTCATTGGATTACTAACAAACATAACATGATGTGCAGAACACAAAGTCCGTAACTCTGAATTGCATATGTATCGAGTTATGGCCCTTTGAAATAGAAAAAAACAACAGAATTTGCATTCTAGCTGAGTACACTCTGTAATATAAGAACCGTTTGAGATAGCTTCATTAAACTATACAGTAATATCAACCAGCATTTGACGATGTGCAGAATCCAAGAACTGTTACTCTGGGTTGTATGGTTTTAGAATTATGCCCCTTAAAGTGATGCCAGATAAATGATTTTGCATAGTAAGTTTTGTCCTCTCTAACTAGAAAACCCTTTAATATATGATGATGAATCTTTGAAGCATTTGTAGCATGATACGATATTGCAGAACTTAGGAACCATAACTCTGGATGGCATATTTTTGTAATGGTCCCTTAGAATGACACATTGCAGATTATACATTGTAATCAAATAATGGTGCCCTCCTTGTAACTTGACAACCGATACGGGGTCCAACTGGTTTTTTTCTTTTGCTCCGGAGTAAGTAAGTTATTCGGCGTCCAGGGATCTCCATCGTCGGGCAGCTTACTCAATCTGTGAGCCCTCGTTTTTTATTCATCATGATGTTTATCATGATTTATTTGTTTGTTCTTGATGATTCATTCGGCTTACGATATGTATTTATGGTATAAGTACCTGATTGTTAATTTAGTTTTTTTCCCTCCTCGGATTTTTGGAGTGAGAATCTTTTTCTGATTGCGCCTTTTCCTGATCGTTGCCTACTTGTATCTTTTCACAAGATTATTGACAATATAAGAAGACCATAGAACACAAGATTTGTAACGCTGGATTGCATATTTTAGTTATGGTGCTTTGAAATGGAAGATACTGATTTTTGCATTATATGGTCTGTTCTGTAACTTGGAAACCAATATTGAATATGTTTGGACTTGGAAAGGGGGAGACATCAGTTTTCGTGTAGAAAACAATTTCTAGTTTATAATTGACCGTTTTATGCTGTTTTTTTGCTAGTTATTCCAATTTCTAGTTTTATGTTGCATGACTTTGTGGTCACCCGAATATCATTTGGCTGTTCACTTAGTCCTCTGAATTTTACTTGTTCCGTCCAAGCTCGCACTGTGGCCACCTTACCTTCAATAGCTGCCCACCCTGCTTTCCGTTATGATTGTTAAATGTTGGTAGCTATGAATAATATTTATTTTAACATAATGGTCCTTATTTCTTGTTTATATTTGTGTATAACGGATTTACAGTGATTGTAGAAGCTGAGGGCGAGGTTGAGTGCCTTTGAAACAAGTTTAAGCCCGTCAGTAATTTTATATTACTGATCGTTCCAAGGCGATACTTCTGTGGTGGTTCTATTTGTATTTTATTTTGGTGTTGAAATTTTGTGAAGTTTGCACCTTATGCAGCCTATTCGGAAATAGTTGCTCACTCGACTTACGATGTGTTTTCCTAGTATAAGTACCTGATTGTTAATTTAGTTTTTCCCATCTCGGTTATTGGAGTGGAAATTTCTGTCTGATTGCACCATTTCCTTATCATAGCCTACTTTTACCTGTGCAATACTAGACTTGGTACGTTATCTGTGTTAAACATATAGCTATCTCAATTATTTCAAACAGGATATATTTTAACTACCATCTGATTTCAAAAAATAATTCAAATAATCGGAAATGTACATGTAAGTCACATGTACATTGAAACGCTTTCTCCCTTACTCCCTCTCGCGTGTACGTGTATGTACAAATGCTTAAAAAATAACTATTCCTAACTCCATTATCAAACATTAAGTATGTGTGTTAGTGCATAACAGAAAATAGACAGAACAATGATGTAATAAAACGATAGATAGATCGTTCCAAGGCGATGTTTCTGTTTTGGTTATAATGGTTTAGTTTTGGTGTTTCGTTTTTGTGTTATTTGCATCTCTTATGTTCGTTTTCGTGTATGTAGCTAACTCCGGGTAACTGAGTAGCCATCCATATGTTCTCTTTGTATAAGTACCTGATTGTCAATTTAGTTTTTCCCACCTCGGCTTCTGGCATACTGACCCAGTCCCGAGAACGCCAATATCTGCCATCAGCTATAATTGGAAATACAAGAAAACAATATTCTCTACAGCAATGAAATGTAATCACCTACTCGTTTTTCCAAACTCATGAACTTCAATATACATGTACATACAATGGGAAAAGTTTTGAAAAAAAAATCAACTATCGGGAACCAGACAGTCTAAAGCTCTGAGATATTTGATATTTAGTATGGTTTTGGTCACGCGGTAAGGTTATTACTCGGTGCGTCCGTCCCAGCGTGCGTGCCTCCTTTCTCACTTTCTAACATGAATATATCTAAGGACACTGGGCCAATTTTTAAATTTAATCTGAATAAAAATAAAAACGGAGATCCTTTAAGAGCAGCGAGGATATTAAAGAGAATGGAGATGGGCCATACCGCGGTTTCGGCTACTGAAGCCTCTTCAATGACCCTTCAGATTTGGCAACATGGAGCCAAAATGAATTATTGTTATTTAGTAAAGTAATAATAATTGAGAGAGCGGAATGGTTGCATTTGGTTTAGGGCCGATTGGGATCAGAACTCTGGAATACCACCCATAGACTTACAATGGCCCAAATAAAGAACATCAGCTTCTCTAAATCCGCAATGCATAGAGTTTTATATTATGTTTGTAGCATTATATAATAATCTTTTTTATAAATCCTGACAACCACGCCCCTGGGGTCCTTACATAAAAAATTCACAAAGCTTGTATACGTAGTATGCAACAGTCGTATGTGGAGCTGTGCATAAATCAAGTCAATCATGACATTGGGGTCCAAAATGTCCCCACTTTGCGGGTCATTGGCTCCCATATACATTCAATTGAAAATACAAAAACTTCATCTCTGAAACTACAAGGCCCAGAGCTTTTAATGTGGCCATTAGTCCGTTCTTAAAATCCTGCAACAGTGCCCCATTTGGGTCTTTACAGGCTACACCCAGAAGGCGTATTTTCTGCCATATGCTAATTATTGGCAACACATGAAAACTTCTGTCTCTGAAACACACACACACACACACACACACACACACACACACACACACACACACACACGTTTTAACTAACCTAAGCCGAAGGCTCACAAGGTGAGCTCTTAGAATGGGACGCCAGCAGGTGTATGTGGGTCTGTGCGTGTGTCTGTCTGTCCACAGTTTCAAACATGCATATCTCGGTGACGAGAAGGCCAATCACAATTAAACTTGATCAGAAGCACATTTGTGGTGGGGGATCGTCTGAACCAGGTTTCGATGTAGGCAGGATTGAAATTCTGGTTTTAATGGCAACATATACTTCCAATAGAGTCAACACCCTTGTTCCTACATTTTTGATTGGATCTTATTTATTCTTGCAGTTAACGATAGCAACCATAATATCTCCAACGAGTTCGAATTCCGACCAGATTCCATCACGGACTACGGAGTCAGCTGCCCTTGTGCGTTTTGAAAACTCCCAATAGACTTATAATGGGGAAAGTGGTGTAAACACATTTTCTCGGCTATTTTGAATCAAATCTTTTTCAGACTTGCAGGTAACAAGGACAACCACAACAAGGACAACCACAATATCTCTGATCAGTTCGATATTCGACCAGATCCCACTGCTGATTGCTGAGTTAGCTGCCCTTGACATTCTGAAAAAAATGATATTTAGTGTTGCCAACACTCCGGTGCCCTCTTTTTTGATTGGATCTTCGTTATTTATGTAACGTGGAAAAGTATAAGATCTTGGATGATTTCGAAATTCGACCAGATCACATGAATGGTTGCAGAGGTAGCTGCCTTTGAATGTCTGAAAATGATATTTAGTGTTGTCAACACTCTAGCCCCTACATGTTTGATTGGATCTTCATAATTCTTGTTGGCAGAAGCGTGGAAAACCATAATATCTAGCATAAGTTCGAATTCGACCATATTTGTTCGTTTTCATATCGAACGGACGCCGGCTCGAGTAATATTCGATAAGCTTACCATTTGAGGAAACCTAAACAAAATATAGAAGATATCAAAGCTCTAGACCGTCTGGCCCAGAGAAGATGTTTTTATACGTTTTCCCATTGTAGGTATATGGAAGCCTATGAGTTTGGCAATATTTGATTACAATACATTGTTACAAGCAAAATATATATATGGTTAAGAGAAGATTCATGTATTTCATATAATAAGCTGATGGCAGATAATGACGTTTTATGGATCCCTGGGGCACGGTTGGCCTGACTAATAAAGAGGATTTATAATGGCCCCAATTCAATTTTACATTACTGATCGTTTCAAGGCGATACATCGGTTGTGGTTCAAATTGTTGTATGTTTTGGTGTTTGACTTTTTTGTGATGTTTGCACCATATGTACGTTTTCATTACAACATTCTCAATACCAGAGGAGCGCTCCCCTGATATAAAAAAAATCTTCCTTTTATAAGAAGAACTTAAAATCATCCCAGAGCCAACGTCAACACAAAACATCTTCATATCAGTTGTTTAAAATTAACGATGTCGTTAGTTAACGATTCGTTAAAATTTCAAATGGCAATATACAAATACTCGTACAGTTAGTTTTTGTTGAAAGGGTTAGGGTTAGAACTGATTGGCCACCTATCGGGAAACAGCTGCTCACTCGGCTATCGATATGTTCTCTTATTATTCGCACCTGATTGTCAATTTAGTTTTTTCCCCATCTCGGTTTTCGGAGAGGTTGTGCCATTTTATGTCTATTGCATAGTTTACCTTACAATACATTGCTAAACATGAAAATAAAAGCTCATTGAGGTTTCAGAGATTTGTTTATGTTTCCCAGTGTAAATCAGTTGAAGCTATTTGTTGCCACGGAGACCAGCGAGTTCTGATCCAACCTGACAACAACAACAACACCAACAACAACAATAATAATAATAATAATAATAATAATAATAATAATAATAATAATAATAATAATAATAATAATAAATAATAATAATAATAATAATAATAAAAACCTTTTCGCCAGACCAAATCATCATAGCCAATTTTAAGGAAAGTTTCTGAGCGGTTTTATAGGAAAGCAATTTTGAATTTGTGGACAGACGGACGTAAAGACGACAGACATACGCCGCATTGTGGTACACTATACTCTCGCATGAACAGCCTGTGGCTCAGCAGAGCAAACTAGAATATGGTTTGATACGGGTGTATCTCGTTTTTGTTAAGAGCCCAGAGAGATGTTTTAACCTGTACAAAGAGCCTTCCTTTACACATGTGTACATAGTTTTCACAGTGCGACTATGCTCATTGTCTGGGCCCAGCACTTTTTTGGAAGATGAAGATGAATGACACGAGATCATTTGTTGTTTTGGGCTTCTGACGTAATTGAACAGTGTAATGTATAATGCAGAGTAATTTCACACACTGTGCTTTTAAATACCAACAAAGTAAAGTGGGTACTAAATTTTTCGTGAAGAATGTGAGGTTATTTTGTTGTTTGGCGAAATATCATGTTTCATTCTTTATGCCGAATGCATTTATTATCTGTGCAAAATATAATTATACAAATGGCAATTTCGCACGCATTTAGATGGGAAAATTTCTTTTCATGATCTAGGATAAAGAAGTAACTTGAATATCGCAGTCAAACCTTTGAACTTCTTTTCCTTGAAATGAACAGGGAATGATGATTTAAATGAAATTAGCTTCCTTATTTGCATTGAAATATAAAAATGAAATTGCGAAAAGGCATAAACATAATTATGGTATTTCGTCCAAGAGAACTAGTTTTCAAGCCTAAACCATTTTTTTTTCATTCAACACTTTCATCATCTATTTGGTATCATGAACTTTGTTCGCTTCATGACTTAAATGACTATTAATCATCCTACGGCAGCATGAAGCAACCTAGTCAGTGGCATTTGCCTCAAACACTGCAAAAGTTTCAAGGAGAATGAACCACGCATTTTCATACCTGTTTTCCATTAAAACACAGCTTTAAATTGAATGTGCGGTGACACATGCATAATCTTAGGTTAAATGTTTTAAAACAGAATGCCTGCATCTGTACCTGAATATTGATAGGCATCCATTTCCTTCTACATCAGGAAAACATGTACGTGAAGAGTCTACCCCCTTAAACCCCACTTTTATATAGCCAAACTAGGGTGTGCAGGGGTGTACCTATTTTTCTTATTTTTGCTCCAAAACATAGATTGTGGGTACTCGTTAGAACCGCCTCGGCGAGGCGGTTCTAACGTGTACCCAAAATCTATGTTTTGAGCAAAAATAAGAAAAATATCAAACATTTTCTACTGAAAATTTTCATTTTTTACAATTTTAAAAATCACAGTATTTTGCATGAACATTCCTGCATATACTCGTATATTCTGTCTAGACAGGGAATGTTTTGGTGATTTTATAATCTAGTCATGATAAAGTCAAATGCACCAGATATCAACATACTAAGGACACAAGACCTGCTTAATGTTATACACATGGAAGTTTCTGTTTTGGTAACTTGGAAAGCATATTGCATATAAGCATATTGCCGAGTAATATAGCAAATCTGCATTTGTGGACTAGATTAGTCTGAAACAAGAAAAGAAAAAAGACAAACATAATGATTGATAGTGACTTTTGAAATACTTAACGTTATCATAAGACTTTCCATTTGGTTACATGTCGCATATGATTTGCTAATATACGATGCATAGTCTCTTATAATTCCTTTACAAATACTTGTTCATGCAATATAAAATAAAAAAAAAATACTTGTTCATGCAATATAAAGCTAGGGGGAAGCAGGGGGTGGCTTTGCCATTACGGTAAGCTGGATTACCGAATGACATTAATGATCATAAACGCTTGTTAAGCAATAATCATGACAGCATTGTTCAAGTTCTATATAAATGCCCATAAAGACTAGGTAATCTTTCCTGGCGACTTGAATGCTAGAGTAAAATGATAATTGCTCTAGAAGGTGTATGTGCACTCAGGGAGAAATTGAAGGTTATGTCGCAGCTCATTTTCACGGCTATTTCCCGCCCTCTCCCAGGACTGGAGGCCTTGGTAATAAATGAGCCGCCTCATGGGAAAACAAATAATCTGCATAGTCGAAAACAAAGACGCAGATCAGCTTCGCGGTAACCGCGAAGCTGATCAGCGCCTTTGTTTTCGCTATCCGGATAGTACAATTCCTCTTCTATATGGGGCCCCTGCAACCAATCAAAATGAAGGATTAGGACAAAAGTCATATGAAACGTAGAGGACTACTCAATAAACATTTCTGCAAAAACAAAATTCAAATGTCTGCAATTTTAGCGGAAAAAATAGCTAATTTCCACTTTTCCCATTATAAGTCTATGGAAACTTTAAGTTGCCATAGCAACCAGAGCTCTTATCCGCCTGGAATAAAAAACACAAATTATGTAGAGGCCACTGTCAGGAACATGTATACAAAGTATAGGCTTCATCCCCTTGACAGTTTCTGAGAAGAAGATTTTTGAATGTTTTTCGAAATTTTGCCCTATATGGGGCCCTTGCAACCAATCAAAATGAAGGATTAGGACAAAAGTCACATGAAACGTAGAGGGCTACTCAATAAACATTTCTGCAAAAACAAAAATCAAAGATGGATGTCATCCGTGTTAAATACGATATCTCTTAATTTACGAAAACTTGCCCATCTTTAAAAATGGGAAATTTTCAGCTTTTCATGTTTTCAGCTGATTTTTTTCTCCTCAAAATATAGATTGTGGGTACACGTTAGAATCGCCTCGCCGAGGCGGTTCAAACGAGTACCCAAAATCTATATTTTGAAGCAAAAATTAGAAACAATAGGAATACTCCTGTATACCCCACTTTATTAATATAAAAGTGGGGTATGAGTGGGTATTCATTGCACGGACATGTTTTCGTGAAGTAAAATATAGAAATTATCACTCATAGTTAGCATGGTTACAATCTAAGTTTTGGAAAACATGATCAAATTAAATTAATGTGAAATTAAAAATAGTAATGGGCGTTTTAGCATAGTTGTAATTCATTAATATGTATCCTGTTTGCATGATATTATATACAGGTTCTGTCATGAAATGAAAGGGAGGTAGAACATTATTGTATCATGTTTAAGCCAGAATCAAATTGCATCCTGTAGCAGTTGTAAGCATCACTGATGATACCATTATGATGATAATGGGGACGCATTGTCATGTTTTATTTGAGCCACTGCATAAGAAAACCAACAAAATGCTTGAGCGAAAACAGGCGCAGATCAGCTTCGCGGTAGTATCGAAGATGATCAGCGCCTTTGTTTTGGCTTCTAGGATAGTACCATCCTTCTTCTACGTAAGTACAAAATTTCAAGCCTCTAGCCATCTGCTGTGACTCTACAGCCTGGTTTGTGCCGGACCTAGTCGCAACCCAGATTGTTGGTTTTCTCACGCACAAGTTCATTTATGTTGTTCAAATTGTTAATTTATCAACCAATGAAATTTAACAATTTTGCAGACAGGGGATTTCCCTAGTCAGCAAGTCAGACCTAAAGATCAGTGCGGTGCAAAATCATCTAAAACCTGGGTTGCACTGTAATTGCACGAAAATCATCATGATATACTCGGTAATAGTGCAGATTCTAATGTTACGTCTACACCGGGCCACGTTCTCACTACGTCCTTACTACGTCCTTAAAAATTAAGGACGTAGTGAGGACGTGGTACGGTCTTGTAGGACGTGGCAGGAACGTAGTAAGGACGTAGTGAGGTCTTCATGGACGCGGAGGTCTTGGTCAAATTTTGAACATGCTCAAAAGAAACGTGGCGAGAACGGGGTGGAATTAGAACGCAATAAGGACATAGTAAGGACGTGGTAAGGACGTAGTAGGAACTTGCAGGACGTAGAAAGAACGTGGCGCAAACGTAGTGCGGTCTTCGTGGACGCGATGCAAATTTGTTGAAGACCATCAAGACCTCGCTACGCTTCTACTACGTCCTCGCTACGTCCTCACTACGTCCATCAAGTTCTCGTCAAGACAATGCCACGCTTCTTGTACGTCCTTACCGCGTCCTAGAAGACTGCACTGCGTTCTTATCACGTCCTAGCGGTTCCTAACACGTCCTTAGTATTAAATCTTATCACGTTCACACCAGGTTCGAACTACGTCCTCCACGTTTTATTAATTTTGTTTTAATTGTCCCGTACCCTCAAGCAATTGCTTTCGCTCTATTTAAATCATATCGAAATCGAAACATGAACAGAGAAGTACTCTTGCAACTTGCTCTCCTTCAAGGACATCATGCCTTACTTCGTGCACAGGCTGCACTTGTGCTATTTCACAGAAGGAGGAATAGAGGGACAAGATCTTGTTAGGTGCGCCCTTGGCTATCAGCTGAAAGAAGGCTTCAGTATGGGCAATACGACCGACTACTAGCAGAGTTGAGGATAGAGGACCAGTAGTCAAGGGGCTAGAAATTTTGTAGAAGGTTCAATTATTTCATATCCACCGTCAAACCTTTTCTGGGAGGTAAGTTGTGCCAGGTCAAAAACTAAGGCTCGTACAGAAAACAGCCCCTGGTCTACAGCAGTCATTCTTCAATTTCATGCGAATGCAACCAGAAATGTTCGATGAACTGTTAAACAGAGTTGGACCTCGAATTGCAATTTCAAGCTGTTTCGCAACTTATCTGACTCTTAATACACGACTATTTACAATTAGAACGTGCTAGAAACGTAGTTCGCGCGTGGTATGAACCGCTTGGTCTTTGTGAGGACGTAGCAAGGACGTAGTGGAAACGGGATGAACTTGGTGAGCGCGTATTGAGGACGTAGTGGAAACGTGAAGGACGTAGTAAGGACGTGGTGCGGACGTAATAAGGACGTGGCGGGGACGTAGTAAGGACGTAGTGGGAACTTAGAAATCCGAAATTGTTTCATTTTGGCCCCGTCCTAGTCTGGTACCCGACTCCTTCATTATCATTCTCGGACGGTTTCCGGTTTGACGACGGGAACCAGGCTAGCCCCGTCCTCGCCACGTTCTTGAATTTTTAGAACGTGGTAAGGACGTGGTGAGAACGTGGTCCGGTGTAGACGTAACATTACCATTCACCTTCTTTCATTAAAATCACGATTCGTTTGGTCTTAATTTGATCATTTGAAATGGTCAGCATGTAAGCAGCTGTATAAATATCAATCAAGAGTTACTGAACAACTAAAATTAAAAACAAATTACTGAGTTACTGAACAACTTATTTGAGCCTATTTCGTCTATTATTTACTAGTGCCCTCGTTTATGTGCATAGGTAAAACGCCCGTATAATGTTTATCCCCTTATACCCTACTTTTATATGGTAAAACTGGGATTTACAGGGGTAAACAACTTTCTTATTTTTGTTCCAAAACATAGATTGTGGGTACTCGTTAGAAAGCCTCGGCGAGGCGATTCTAACGTCTGCCCATAATCAATGACTTGAGCAAAAATATTAAAAATATCAAATTTTTCCCAATGAAATTTTCAATTTTCATGGATGAAAACAATCGGGCAAGTTTTCGTAGCGAGCAGCGTCATACACAAAGGTTAGATGTAATCTTAGACGCTCTCATTCCAGAGTTAGACATTCTACCGAAAGAACCAACCGAGACGGTTCTTACGTCTACCCACAATCAATGTTTTAAGCAAACATTTTTTTTTTTCAATTAAATTTACAATTTTAATGCTGAAAAAAAAATCATCTGTATATTGCATGGACAAGTTTTCGTAATGCGTAGATTTAGAGCGCTGTGACGTAGTGGTACAGCATCGGACTCCGAATTGAGAGGTCCTTGGTTCGACTTCTACTGGGGACACCGTGTTGAGTCCTTGAGCTTCAGGAAGTCATAAACACATGTCTTATGATTGTCCATGCCAAGTTACAATGCTCTACCTTGATAGATAACTAAAATAGAGAATTTATTTTTATACATGCCGGTAGGATGACACCGGCGCACGTCAGAGTAACGTTAACGACGTCATGTTAACGTCGCATTATTCTTTCTCGAAACATTTTTGAGAGCTGTACCCGTTTTTCCTTCTCATCTTACACTAGAAGCCGTAAGACCCACCTTGCACAAACTCTCGACAGTCCCAAAGTCTCACGTAGAGTCCTGTGCAAAGAGGTTTTACTAATACCGATGTCCTCGGAAATTTCCCGGACTGTCAATCTTCGATCAGTGTCGATGACGTCTCTAACGTGATTAACGATCTGGTAGGTCTACCCAGTTTACTGTCACTCTTACCGGTGCATCCCCCGGCAAATCGCTTATGCGACTTGAATTCAAGCGCACGAGACACATTTTTATATTTTTCTGTGGTCTGTAATTGTTTAAATGATTGTGTTGGAGACATTTTCAGCTGAGCTCTATACTCAATGACATTTCGCTGCGCCGCCTTTTCAGCTGACGTCGCCATTTTTCTCGATTGTCGAATGCAGCGCTTTTCGAGTTTGCACATGCGCTCGTTTTAAAAATGACGTCAGATTCCCGATATTTTACAAAATGACGCCAGACATATAATCGTCAATGCATAAGGAGCGATTTTGCGCAAACTTATCCCAAACGCGAACAATAGAAGCCTGAATTAAAAGTATTATTAAAATCTTGACAAAACGTTTTACGTGCGCCGACTAACTGAACTCGCAATAAGTATTTGCAGAAAACAGGGCTTTAACGTTTTGCTTCCGAATTTTGTTTTGTATTAACGTATGTGAAAAAAGTTGAAATACAACATATGAAGCCAACGTGAGAATATGTCGTCAAATTCCTTGAATTCAGGGGCTGTCTACGCTATTTTGGGACAACCTACGTACATTTATATGTTGCATTGTTACAAGTTGTCGATTGAATATATAATTTAGTTGCATGTATCTGTACTGTATGCCATCAAATATTTATGTAAGTAATATATCCTCATGGGCTTGTCAGCCTTATGAAATTTTGAAATAAAATTATCTTATCCTTGATACAGAATACAGAAAGTTTATTCAGACTTAGGCATAATAGCCCATCGTCGTATATTGCTTCACCTATGAAAAGGTGACACCTATGTTATTACCAAATGTTTTGATAGCACGAAGGCAGAGCACCTTTGATCTGTAGGTGTAAATTTTCACGGTAGCCATTGAATGACACGCGTGTACATGTATGACACCAATGTTATTAAGGTAATATTGTCCTAACATAAAAAAAACATTAGTTAATTCAATTAAAAAATATCTGGAGGTACATGGAGGTCTCTGCTTCATACCTTTACCATAGGCGACTACTGTAGACCATAAAATAAAAGTGTTTCTTACATGTAACTGATTGCACTAAACAGCTACCTAATTGCGATAAGCGACTACCTTAGGGGCCAAAAACGATTGCAATGAACAGCTACCTTTTTTCTTAGAAATTAAAGTCTATGACAATCTTATATGTAGATATAGTTAGCCATGTTGAATTATCCAGCAGCAGATTACAGACATTTATGACCGGATTCAATTATACACAAAATCGTTCGGGCGAATAGGATTTATTCAAAATAGCACGTTTACAATATGGGGGAATTTCTCGTTACGGTTGCTTGATGAAGTACTTTTGCATTGATAACGTGAAGATGACTAGCTTCTTGATTCTTTGCGTATCCTGGTACCCAGAAAAACCAGCTTTGAACAAACCCTGATTTCGCAAGTCTTATATTTGACCTTTTTCAGATAGATGTAGTCGTAAAGTATATGTAAAGTATCAAATGTCTCAATATGACTAAATCATTATTGACCTGAACGTTATTACGCACCAATTCAATCAGACAAGACAAAACTGTTAGGGTTCTTTATTCGATTTCGTAAAATTACTGAAAACATCATTGTAATGTCGCTTCCGAAACAACAATGTTGTCGGGTACACAAACGAATGAATACAATATAAACGTTTGATCCTTTGGAAGCATTAAAAACGTTTGAAGGAAGGTAGTATGGGCCATATTGCGAAATTTCGGGTACTGAACCCTCAAGGTCTACATTAGAATAATAAAATGCATCGTTGACAGCAAATTGCGCAATATGTCCTTGACTGTAGAGATCAGAGGATGATTTATTGTTGCATTATGATTTGGTCCAAGTGATTTTTTTATGAAATAAATATTTTCTACGCTCAACTGCATTATTTATTTTCTAAAACAACCCAGATTTCATAAATATTGCAAAATGTTGTATTTAGGGTATTTTTGTTCTTTAAAAAGCATTTCATTCGTGAAGTTTTAAAAATGCGATAAAATGCTTGATGTCGCAATGTGGTGTACATGAAAGCCGAAACTTTCAATTTTTACATGTCTAAAATATCTTTTTATTGCATCAGTGTGTTTTCGTAATAATGGTGTTGGCCTACCTTTTAAGGTTTCACCGACCGTATAAAAAAGTAAGTTTGCACTTTGCAAGATAATCAATTAACTCATATCAATTTTATGGTACGTTTCATATTAAATTTTATGGTAATACACTGAATTGCGCAATGAATCTAGAACATCTGGTTCGTGCAGGGCTACATGACGGACTGGGTTACATCTCTATTTGTTACAAAACATTAGTCGCAATATCATCTACAGAATGCGTGCACTGTCAACCACATTTGCGTGGTCGCCTTGTCCCACTTGCCTGGGTTCGCAGGGTTCAACTTGGGCGTCTCTAGTCCTATTGACGAGACTATTAACCGAGGTCCTATGACAATATTCCAGGTCAAACCCCTGACAAGCACATACTATGACTAGGCTGGAGACCTTGAGTCCAATTTACCTAGTCTTCAGACCTGACTTACGGACATAACTGTAAAAGACATTCTTGCACACCAGACAGAAATTGCCACACTTTTTGCCTGGGTGATAAAATTGCATCTCACCCAGGTGTTCTCACCCAGGCTTGAAAAATTATGCAAAACCTTGAAATAAACCAGATTTTGAGGGTTGTTGTGCAAGAAAAAGAATCTAATATGGTGTTCTGTTCAAGATGGAAGTTTCCAACCCTCGGGATGACCATGCTAAGCGGAACCTCGGCGGAGCCTCGGTTCTGCTCATCATGGTCATCCCTTGGGTTGGAAACTTCCATCTAGAACAGAACCCCATATAAGATTCTTATAATATTAGTGTATGCACCAGCAGAGAAGACCTGTTGAATTTCCCGTGTGACTAACGCAATAAATGGTATCTGGAGGACAAACATACATGTAGTTGTTTGAGAAAGGAGCTTTATTGGTACCACTGTTTATTGGTTTTATGATCCCATATAATTGCACCCCTCTGCAATCTACGTATCTCGTATATTGATTTTACCTCTTTGGGCCCCTACCTGTATTCAGAACCAATGTCAGGCCACCAGGTTTTCTAGTGTCCTGTCTCTTATTATTGATCAGCTAATGACACTCAATAGACAGGACAATATGTATTTTAGGCCGATCACTGGATGAATTTTTTCAACGAGGTTTGCTGTTGTTGGAGCCAGCTCACATCGCGTTATAAATGTATGTGTACTGCTGTACTGCTACTGCTACTGCTGACTTCCCACCGGTGCGTTACAAAGTATACAAAAACTAATACAGGTCAAGGTGATAATGAATTCATTTCATCGTATTCACATAATACCAGGTATTACATGTATCTCATTTCAAGGAATGCTAAAAATAGACATCGACCGAAAACCGTTTCAGCTTCAAAATGTTTAGCGATGTAAAACATGTTATTGTGACGACTTATTTGTCTGCTTACTTTTAAACTGGTTTTTGGACAGGTAACAGTAAAGTAAGTGTCATAGGACGATTTTTACAAAGCTATATTACGATTATGGTTTTCGTTATTAAGGCTTCAGCAACCGAAATTTCAAGCTTCTAGCACTTTTCTGTGCTTGTACAAGTCGGTTTGTGTCTGACCTGTTCGGAAACCACTTTGTTGGTTTTCCCACAAGGTGGCTCAAATGTCTAGTAAATTACTTGACAGCAGTCGAATATCTGATTCTGGGAATATAAATTAACACAAATTTGTATAAAGAATATTGCCGCATGACTATATTTCTTGACAATTTCATTGTACGTGTAGTAAAAATAACTTTATGGGACGCAAAGAAGAAATACAAGGCTCAGGAAATGGTCAGATTTAATTTGAAATCCGAATCCGTTCCAGGGCGATATGTCTGTTGTGGCTCTAATTGTTAAATGCTTTGGTGTTGAATTATTGTCATGTTTGCACCTCTTATACTTGTTTTCACATATTTATGTAAGTCCTGCAAACTAAGCGGCCATCTATCGAGAAATAGCTGCTCATTCGTCTTACATGAACGTTTATATCTTTGTGTAAGTAGCAGATTGTCAATTTAATTTATTATTTTCACCTCGTTTTTTTGGAGTGGGACTTTCGTTCTGATCGCGCCATTTTCCTGATTATTGCTTACTTTTACTGTTACCAATCCAAACCCCAGGTAAGCAGCAAACAGACAAATCAACCGTCACTATAACATATGAGCCGCCTCATGGGAAAACCAACAATCTGCATAGGCGAAAACAAAGACGCAGATCAGCTTCGCAGTGACCGCGAAGCTGATCAGCGCCTTTGTTTTCGCTACACGGATAGTACAATTCCTCTTCTACTTAAATCCGAAATTTCAAGCTTCTAGCTTGCTTCAGTGCTTGTACAGCTCGGTTTGTGTCGGACCTGTTCGGAAACCACATTGTTGGTTTTCCCACGAGGCGGCTCATGTTTTACATTGCTGTACTTCTAGCTGTTTTCGGGTGATGCCTATTTTTAGCATTCCTTGAAATGAGATAATACCTGGTATTATGTGAATACAATGAAACCATTTGAACCTTGACCTGTATCAGTTTTTGTATACTGTGCAACGCGACACGTACGACTAATGTGAGCTGGCTATAACAACAACAAACTTTGCCGATGAAAAAAACAAAAAAACAAAAAAAAAAAACAAAAAAAAAAAAAAACTCGTATCCAATGATAATATTGCCCATACTACCTACCTTTGAACGTTTACACTGCTTCCAAAGGATCAAGTTTTTATATATCCTTGAGTATGCTAAGTTCATGGGGCTAAGAAGTCAAAGATAGCTTGCACAATCTTCAGAGAAAATACAGTCTAATTTCCTACCTTATCAAGAGTAATTTATTCCTTTCCTCTGTTTCTAAATCAAATTTGAAGTTTCAAACACCAAACTTTTCATTAAAATACTCTTTTTACAAACATTGTCTGCTCCATTGGGCAGCCATTTTTTATATCCTAAGTCCGTGACGTCACTTGTTTGGAAATTCCCGCCATAAAAATAGGCCACAAAAATCAATTATTTGGTTGCTGAAAATTCTTAAGGCACATTAAAATGATTCCAATGAGAAAAAAGCCCTGAAATGCAAACAAAATTTGGCAAATGTGATGATGATTTCATCTCCAACTGTACCTCTGCAGTCATTTATGAGCTTATACCCTTAGAGGCATTTCTTTTCAAATATACCAAGAAATAGCAATATTTTCAAACTGTAACGAACCTGGTTAGAGATACCACAATATGGATATAAAATATATAGATTTTTCTCAGGGACTCTCTGTCCAAATAATTGAGGTTGCATAACAGCTCTGACTAGCTTGTCAGAACTACAATATTATTAAGATATGAGAATATAAATTTTCCTTGGGACTACTTTGTCCGATGATTAGCTATACAAATGATTTTGAAATGATTGGTGCATGAAACAAATCAAGAGTTGCAATCACGTTGATTTACTATCAGTCCCTAGCTAGCCTCAACTATTCCCTAGCCAGAACACAGTTAGGTTTCAACCCCTAACACTGTCTTATATCCCAAGCCCTATACCGGCTTGAACCTGCGGTTGTATCCCAAGACTTAACCGTCTTGAACC
This sequence comes from Rugalucina vietnamica, assembly GCA_964017185.1. Taxonomy (NCBI): domain Eukaryota; kingdom Metazoa; phylum Mollusca; class Bivalvia; order Lucinida; family Lucinidae; genus Rugalucina; species Rugalucina vietnamica. Next base: position 4,973,690 of record OZ024872.1, read on the forward strand.
TCCAGCATCCAGCAACAGTGGATAGAGCCCTATCAGAATGATCACTATTATCACTGTTCAAGTAGTAGTGCAATACTCCTACTCTACTAAGATAATAATAGTTAAATCAAACCTTTAAGGCTTTATTAATCGTATTGCCTGCTGTTTTATTTCGATGTTACTTCTTCGAGAGCAAGAAGCAGAATGTGAAAACTGGCTAGATTTCGCGCTTATATACCCGAGGCTGGTACCCCGCACTTGGACTGGTTTCTCGTCTCTTAACCCGACGAACGTAAAATGAAAGTACCTAACGACGTAGTAACGGGTCGCTTAAAACTTTGAAAATAAACTAAATCAAATATGTCATTATTTCGGCGGAATAGAAAGTGCAAATAATATTCTTATATAAAACTGTTCAAGCCACAATATTTTAACCTGGTATGAACTTAATTTATTGCCATAAACATTTCTTATTAATTTAAGATAAGCGGCCTGACTATTTGCACGCATTTCGTTACATTACCCACCCCTTTGGGTTCATGCGTCCCGCATGATCAACAAATATTTGTTTTCCTATTTGCATATTTTTATGTATTTCACTGGACCTTACCCAAGTCCTACTTGTACAAAGCATCATGGCATCATATGCTGATTGAAGACATTGAAATAATCACTTCGCCTTCCTGGCAACACTAATTTCAAATACAGATAAACATTAACCATCAGACTCCTCAGGACAATAGGAGAGTGTCAGCTCTACACTCCCTTCTCCATTCAATTGCAGTATAATGTCATTGGTTCGGACGTTACCGTCTGGTATGATAGTCCCAATATCAATATTGACTTGATTCACCTTCAGTTTCTTTCTGACTATCTTGTCAAAGTAAATCTCGTCCCCATTTTCTGTAACCTTTGTTACAGATTCAGATGATTTTTCTTTCTTTATCAGTTCACATGCCACCTTGATTTCTGTCAAACTACTTGGTTCTGCATCAACAAGCTTCTCTGCTGAGATTTCAGTCTTTCTTTCATAATCACTTTTCTCCTTAGCATCTCTGATTTCACCCTGTTTATCATCCTTTCCCCTATCTAAATCTGCTGTCTTGAGGCTGAATACATAGTCTTTAGCCCATACAGGTTTTCTGCGTTTTCTTCTTAAACCAGTATCTGGCTCATCAACCTCACTTTCGACTATATCTATTTCTGCTTCATTGTCAGGTATTGGAGGAGTTTCAACATTCTCAGTATTTCCCTGTCCCGTCTGACCTGCTCCCAGATTTTCTTCACTGTGTGGCCCTATGTTTTCTGTCATGACCTCACCTCTAAGGAGTTGACTCTTTCGGGCCCGCATCCTATTGCAGTGTATAGGTTGATCTAAACCATTTCGACCACAGTTAACCTTGTACAAAACATCAGACAAAACGACTGTGATTTTGTAGGGACCTCTCCAGTAAGAGGGAAATTTTGAGGATGTACCTATGGGTCTGACTGGGAAAAACACAAACACTTGGTCTCCAACACTGAATTTTTCATACGCAGTTCGCGAATCATGTAATTGCTTTTGTCTGCGCATTGACTGTTGGGTGTATTTCCTAACGGTCGCGTGTGCCGTTTCAATACGATCCTGCAGTTCCCATACCCACTGATTATTTGGAATAGGCTTATTCATTGGCGACATCTCGTACATCAAGTCAAGAGGTGTCGCAACCTCTCTGCCAAACATTAACATATTAGGGCTCATCCCTATGGTCTCGTGCTCTGCACTTCGATACGCCATCATCACATAAGGCAACTGCTCATCCCAGTCGTTATGATTGCTGCTTACAAACACGCTTAACATTGTCGCGAGTGTTCGATTGAAACGCTCGACCATACCGTCACTTTCGGGGTGGTATGGTGTTGTGCGCGTTTTCTCTATCCCCAGAAGCTTACACATTTCTTGAAAGAGATTGCTCTCAAACTGGCGACCCTGGTCTGAATGAATCTTTTGTGGGATTCCAAACCTACACAGCACATTTTCTACAAGTGTTTTGGCCACTGTACAGGCTTCCATATTTGGCATAGGCAAGGCCTCCGTCCACTTGGTAAAATAATCTGAGATTACCAAGATGTATTTATTCCCATTCTGAGTCATTGGTAATTCACCTAGGATGTCTATCGCCAGTCGTTCCATGGGAAAACCACTTCTAACAATCTGCATGGGAGCCCTTTTTGTAGGATTTGGTTCCTTCCTTTTCGTGCATGTCTCGCATCCAGCTACATAGCTTCTTACATCAGACTGAAGTCCTGGCCAGTAGAACATCTGCCTTACTCTACTCAAGGTTTTCTTGCCTCCAAGATGACCAGCCGTTTTAAGATCATGGCTATACTTGAGGACGTCTCTTCTCGCACCTCTTGGAATGATAGCCTGGTGTCTCACGCTATCGTCTTCGAAGTTTTCCAGCCTTCTTACTAGTAGTCCATTTCGAATCTCTAACCTAGGAAACTGATTCCATAGAGACTTGATGACATAGCTACAAGCTGCAATATCCTTGGAGGATGGTCTTTCTTTGTCCTCAACCCATGTCCTAACTATGGCTAGATCTTCATCCTCCTGCTGCAGTTTGATCAGATCCCTGCCATCATCTTCACTTTCGGTGAAACTTAGCTGAAAGCACTTCGTTTCAGGGTCATTATGAACCTTGTTATCATCAATGTCATCTTCACATTGACTGACTGGTTTCCTGCTCAGACTATCAGCATTCCCATGTAATCGTCCTGGTCTATGCTCGACTGTGAATATGTAGGTGGAGAGAACTTCTAGCCAACGGGCTACTTGGCCTTCGGGGTTCTTGAAGTTCATCAGCCAACATAATGAACCATGATCAGTTCGAACAATGAATTCCCGACCAAAGAGATAATGTCTGAAGTATTTTACGAAATACACCAGTGCCAATAACTCTTTCCGCGTAACACAGTACTTGCGTTCTGCTTTTCATAGCGTTCTGCTCGCATATGCCACAACTCGCTCTTTTCCATCGATCTTCTGTGACAGTACAGAGCCAATAGCAAGGTCACTGGCGTCTGTGTCCAAAATAAAGGGTTTCGAGAAGTCTGGGTGAGCAAGTACTGGAGCAGAAGTGAGCTGTTGTTTCAACTTTTCAAAGGCCTCTGAGCATTCATGTGTCCAGTTAAACTTGTAATTCTTCTCTGTCAACCTGGTAAGTGGCTTTGCAATGTGAGAGTACTCCGCAATGAACCGTCTATAATAACTGCATAGACCTAGAAATGACCGAACCTCCTTGACACAAGTAGGGATGGGCCAATTTGCAATGCATTCAATCTTCTTGGGATCCGTGTTGACACCATCTTCATTAATGACATGTCCAAGGAATGACACCTCCTTCTGGAAAAGCTGGCATTTATTTGGCTTTAGCTTAAGTCCAGCCTTTTCAAATCTCTGTAGAACCGTGTCAAGATTGGTGATCATTTCCTTGAACGTCTTCCCGAAAATGATGATGTCGTCCAAATATATTAAGCATATTTGCCAGTGCAGACCGGACAACACTGTTTCCATGAGACGCTCGAAGGTCGCCGGGGCGTTACAGAGCCCAAACGGCATCACATTATATTCAAATAAGCCCCTTCTAGTAGTGAATGCCGTCTTCTGTTTATCTCCAGGTTCAATTTCAACTTGCCAATATCCTGCACTTAAATCGAGGCATGAGAACCACTTGGAACCGGCAAGTTGGTCTAAAGATTCGTCTATCCTCGGTAAAGGATATGCATCTTTGACTGTAACGTCGTTTACTCTCCTGTAATCGATGCAGAATCGTTTGGTTCCGTCCTTTTTCTTAACAAGGACGATTCCACTAGCCCAGGGACTTGTGGAAGGTTGGATGATGTCATTCTCCAACATCATGTCGAGTTGTTTGTTGACCTCATCTTGCATATGCACCGGCACTCGTCGCATTGGTTGGTTGATAGGTGCTGCATCCCCAGTTGGTATTCTGTGTTTTATGATGCCTGTCCTACCAAGGTCACTGTCAGAAGAGGAAAATGTTTCACCGTACTTTCTCAGAAGATTAGCTACTTGCTTCCTCTGAGATGATGACATTCCCGCCGAAGATCTCTCATATAATTCTGTCAAATGTTTTGGGAGACTTCGTGGCGGTGTGGGCTTTGTGGTTTCCGCTTCTATAATAACTTGCACTGGACTAAATTCTGCTATGTTAGTGCCAGGATACAAAATGTGAGGCTCATCTGAAAAATTGGCACACCGGATTGGCACTTGTTCGTTAGCCTTTACAAGAGTTCTTGCAACCATTCCTTTATTAGACGTGATAAAGGAGCCCGATGGCTCGATCACGCCAATTTGTCCTTGTTGCTCTTTCCAGTCCACAAGCTTACCTGGTACAATGACTTCTGAACGTCCAGGAACCACCACTTGTTCAGAAACAGCCACTCTATAGCAACCAATTTTTCCAGCCTGTGTCAGAGAACAAGATTTTCCATTTATGTTCATGACCATGCCCCGTACATCAACTTTTACGTTGTGAGATATCATAAAATCAAGCCCGAGTATTGCATCAACGTCCATCTCGGCTATAACCACATCCATAGCACAGCTAGTGTCATTGATCACAAAACATAGCCTTGTTTTGCCCATCGTATTTAGCTTATTCCCAGAGGCAGATACAATTTTACTATCAAAGCTGTCAAGTGACTTCGTACCCTTGATAGTATTCCACACCTTGTTTGAAACCAAGGTCAGCGTTGCCCCTGTGTCGACCAAGCATTCAGCTTGATGGTCTCCTAGCTTAGCCTGAATGAACAATCCTGCTTGATAATTACCACACACACTTGCCTTTCCACCGGGCGGTTCATGGTCCTTTTTCTCATGAGCATTAGTCTTCCGTTTTGGACAGTCTCTTTTAAGATGCTTGTCTGACTGACATAAGAAACATTTACGTTTCTGTGTACCGTCTTTTTGCTGGCCATAAGATGGTTTGGGAGCTGGCGGTCGGTTATAACTGTATGGTCGACTCTGCTGCTGTTCCAACAGTTTGCTCATTGTCTTTGTCATCGTCTCAACAGAAGTCTGAAGAGCTGAAAATGCCTCTCGCCAGTCTGAACTATCCGGCTGTGAGCAACTAGCAGCTGACTGTATAGCCCCCAGTCCCAGTTGTTTGCTTTCTGCACGGTAAAATGCTTCTAGCTCAACGGCGTGCCTTACTGCGTCGTTGAGATCAACAGGTCTGGCCTGTTTGATTTTCAGTCTCATCTCCGAGTTGACCAAAGCATCAACGAACTGTTCCTTGGCTAGTGTCTCTCGGACATCACATGGTGCTTTCGGGTACGCCAGGTTCGTGAGGCGTCTTATGTCTTGGCCTAGCTCAGCCATTGTTTCCGAAGCTTTCTGTCTGCGCTCACGAAGCTGTACACGGTATAACTCTGTCTGGTTTGGTGGTGCAAACCTTTCTTCGAGAGCAATGACAAGGTCTTTGTAGCTAGGCCTGCCTGGTCCAAGATTGCCGAATACTCCCTGTGCCTGTCCTCTCAATGAAACAGAAAGATACAGACCTTTCTGTTCCTCTGACCATCCGTTAAGCTCTGCACATGCTTCAAAATGAGCCCTGTAGTCTGTCCAGGCTACAGTTCCATCAAATGTTGCAGGTTTCATGATGGTCTTGCCAGCCATATCCTGTGGATCTGATTTCTTTTTTCTCAAAGTCACATACTTGTCAGGCCTGTCATTGTCTGGCAAGAATGACCCATCCTTCCCTTGCCCCATGCTATCACCGCGGTCGGGTCTACCAGGTGGTATATCAAACCGTAGCTTACCTGGTCCGGAAGGCATATCATATCTCCCTGACATGGGAGTGGACATAGGCTGGTGGACAGAGCCATCACCAAGCATTTGTTCGTACCCATCTAGTTCGCTTTCTAGCTTCAAAATCTTGCTTTGCCTCTGCAAGTCCTCAATCCTTTGCTGCAACTCAATGAGTTGTGTTTCACGATCCATATTAATGGTCTAAATAGTCTCTGGGTAAGCCTATAGTTTTATAATAGATGTATGCCCCACGTTGGGCGCCAATTCTGTAACGAACCTGGTTACAGATACCACAATATGGATATAAAATATATAGATTTTTCTCAGGGACTCTCTGTCCAAATAATTGAGGTTGCAACACAGCTCTGACTAGCTTGTCAGAACTACAATATTATTAAGATATGAGAATATAAATTTTCCTTGGGACTACTTTGTCCGATGATTAGCTATACAAATGATTTTGAAATGATTGGTGCATGAAACAAATCAAGAGTTGCAATCACGTTGATTTACTATCAGTCCCTAGCTAGCCTCAACTATTCCCTAGCCAGAACACAGTTAGGTTTCAACCCCTAACACTGTCTTATATCCCAAGCCCTATACCGGCTTGAACCTGCGGTTGTATCCCAAGACTTAACCGTCTTGAACCTCCAGCATCCAGCAACAGTGGATAGAGCCCTATCAGAATGATCACTATTATCACTGTTCAAGTAGTAGTGCAATACTCCTACTCTACTAAGATAATAATAGTTAAATCAAACCTTTAAGGCTTTATTAATCGTATTGCCTGCTGTTTTATTTCGATGTTACTTTTTCGAGAGCAAGAAGCAGAATGTGAAAACTGGCTAGATTTCGCGCTTATATACCCGAGGCTGGTACCCCGCACTTGGACTGGTTTCCCGTCTCTTAACCCGACGAACGTAAAATGAAAGTACCTAACGACGTAGTAACGGGTCGCTTAAAACTTTGAAAATAAACTAAATCAAATATGTCATTATTTCGGCGGAATAGAAAGTGCAAATAATATTCTTATATAAAACTGTTCAAGCCACAATATTTTAACCTGGTATGAACTTAATTTATTGCCATAAACATTTCTTATTAATTTAAGATAAGCGGCCTGACTATTTGCACGCATTTCGTTACAAAACTAAATATGACCAATAATGAAAATTTAGACTTTGACAAGTCAGATAATGCAAAATCAATCCATCACATTTATTTTGTATGCAATTAAAATACATTAGTTTTTTATTTTAAAAACCTACACATTCTTAGGTAAAGGGTAAGCACCCCTAGGTTGCAACAACCAAATAATAAAAATGTTTTTGGCCTTGCTCTTCCTGGAAATCACATGACCTTGACTGCCATATTGTAAACAAACTTCAGACACATGCTGGTTTTTGACAGTTCTTATTTAGTAGCTTTTAGGTACAAAATTTGGAAATAAGAAAAATTCAATATTTTGTGACCTTTGCAAAATAACTGCACACACTGGTCTTATTTAGATCAGAATTACAACAATTTATTTATAAATGAAGGTAGTTGACCCTTTGAAATATTTTGGCACCTTTCCAACCATTGCACAAGCAGACGTCTGCCAGAGAGGCACACAAACATTGACCCCACGAACTTGGAATATTCACGGACTTAAGATATTCAACGATATATATATATATATTATTCACACCAGCCTTAACTACCGTGTTTGAAATTGGCATTTGTATTTATAGCGCTCGTCACAGGGGAAATTCTACAGTTTTAACCCAGCGGGCACATGATGTCAGAATGACGTCATATCGACGTCGATGCGAGTTTTGTCCGTAAGTCGGGTCTGAAGACTAGGTAACTTTTGACTCAAAGACAGACTTACAGTAGGCCTATGTCCTTGTTAGCAGTGTGTCCTACGAAATTGCCATAGGACCTCGGTTTGTAATCTCATCAGATGGACTGGAGACGTCCTTGATCGAACCCGCGAACCCAGACAAGTGGATAAAAGCATGTAAAGCCCCATATAGACAAACGACCATGCAAATTTAGATGAACAGTGCACGCAGTGTGGGTGATATTGTGATTTATGTCTTATGATATTTGGACTTATGTCTTATTTGTTACATATAGAGGTGTAACCCAATCCGTCATGTCTCCCTGCACATACAAGATGTTCTACATTTTAACAAATGGACATGCAACTTTATGATGAACATAAAATAACGTCATTAAATATACAAATCGTACAATAACTTGCAAAGTGCAAACGTGCGTTTTTATTTAAAAGTTGGGTGAAACATAAGAAGGTAGGTTTCGCTGGGCGGTGAACATATTACAAACAGACAAAACGCAGAAACTGTGACAAGAGATTTTAGACATGTAAAAATTGAAAATTTTCTGATGAAAATGCTTAATGTTTTCGAAGTTTTGCTCAAAACATAGACTGTGGGTAGACGGCGAGGCGGTCTAAAAAGTACACAAAAGCTTTGTTTTGGAAGATAATTCAGAAAAAAATATATATCCTTGCCAACCCCACTTTTATTGCATAGAAGTGGGGTTTAAGGGGCTATTCAACACATGGACATTGAGATGCCTTTTAAAAAAGAAAACAAAATAAACATAGGTTTCGAAGCGAGGGAAAAGCCCATTTCGCTTTTAATTTATACCATGTTCTTGGCAACAAAGGCTGGCAAGAAGCTTGAATGTTCGGATAAGATATCAATAATCAAGATGGAGTGATTCTCTGAAGACTTATCTGTGACAAACTATCGCATTTCATATTGCAACGCGATCTCACTTAACAGCTCTTTGCTATTGATACGCGAACAAGTTTAAGATGTACTGCCTTTAAAACAGAAGTTCAATACATACAGATAGGAATCTATCATCAGGAAAACATGTCTGTGCAATGAATACCCCCGTAATACTCCCACTTTTATATAATAGTAAAATTGGGGTTTGCAGGGGTATACCTATTTTTCTAATTTTTGCTCCAAAACATAGAATGTGGGTACTCGTTAGAACCGCCTCGCCGAGGCGGTTCTAACGTGTACCCACAATCTATGTTTTGAGCAAAAATAAGAAAAATATCAAAATTTTTCAGCTGAAAATTTTCAATTTTTAAAGCTCAAAAAATCTCCGTTAATTGCATGGGCAAGTTTTCGTAATGTAGACAAGTATCGCAACCTGCAAATCACGATGACTGCGGTCAAATTCGAGCTACATGTCTTATTCCTATGTTCTTATTATCGGTAAACGTGCAATCAGATTCAAAATTCCCACCCAGAAAACCAAGATAATGATAATGATCAGCTGGTGCGATCAGAACCAAAGTGCCACTCCAAAAATCAGGGTAATGATAATGATCAGCTGGTGTATTCAGAACTTCAGTTCAACCTGAAAACCAAGGTAATGATAATGATCAGCTGGTGCAATCAGAAACAAAGTCCCGCCCTGAAAACCAAGATAATGATAATGATCAGCTGGTGTATTCAGAACTTCAGTTTAACCTGGAAACCAAGATATGATAATGATCAGCTGGTGCAATCAGAAATAAAGTCCCACCCTGAAAACCAAGATAATGATAATGATCAGCTGTTGCAATCAGAAATAGCCCCCCCCCCCCCGTGAAAACCGATCAACTAGTGCTATCAGACCCAAAGTCCCACCCAGAGAACCAAGATAATGATAATGATCAACTGGTGCAATCAGAATCAAAGTCCCTATCCGAAAACCAAGATAATGACAATGATCAGCTGGTGTATTCTGAACTTCTGTTTAACCTGAAAACCAAGATAATGTTAACGATCAACTGGTGCAATCAGAAACAAAGTCCCGCCCTGAAAACCAAGATATTGATAATGATCAGCTTGTGCAATCAGAATCAACGTCCCGCCCAGAAAACCATTGTAATGATAATGATCAGCTGGTGCAATCAGAAATAAAACCCCACCCTGACAACCAAGGTAATGAAAATGATCAGCTGGTGCAATCAGAATCAAAGTCCCACTCCGAAAACCATTGTAATGATAATGATCAGCTGGTGAAATCAGAACTAAAGTCTCACTCCGAAAACCAAGGTAATGATAATGATCAGCTGGTGCAATCAGAATCAAAGTCCCACTCCGAAAACCAAGGTAATGATAATGATCAGCTGATGCAATCAGAATCAAAGTCCCACTCCGAAAACCAAGGTAATGATAATGATTAGCTGATGCAATCAGAATCAGTCCTACCTTTAAAACCAAGGTAATGATAATGATCAGCTGGCGCAATCAGAATAAAAGTCCTACCTTTAATACCAAGGTAATGATAATGATCAGCTGGTGCAATCAGAAATAAAGTCCCACCCTGAAAACCAAGATAATGATAATAATCAGCTGGTGCAATCAGAAGTTAAGTCCCACCCAGAAAACCAAGCTAATGATAATGATCAGCTGGTGTAATCAGAACCAAAGTCCAACGTAGTGGAGTGAGGTTCCGCAACTAGTAAAATCGGTACCAATGCCCCACACTAAAACCCAAAGTAAGAACACCCAGACACGTATACAGAGAGCACACAGTATGCTTAATGGACAGTTAATTGCATATATAGGTCGACTCTCAGTTACCCGAAAAAACAACAACAACAACAAAAAAAAAAAAAACAGAGGACCAATGATCCTGTAAACGCTCACCTGAGATCTGTTGTACGTATATACCAATAAACATGTTTGCATATTATGGAAAAAAGCCCCAGTAAAGGGGCAGATGATTCCCTGGTGTCCATTATTTTTCTTCATAGTAATCAATATCCTGTCCATTTGCCAATTTCCTGCAAGTCTTTCCCTTCAACCGACAAATAACAGTTATCCCCATTCAAAGGCATAGGCAATCTATGTTGACCTTGTCGTAAAATAGGTCAAGGTCATCACAGGGTCATGATTTATATATACATTGTAGTACTTAAGCCATTGATGTTTCATGCCAAGGTTTGTTGAAATCGGTCCACCGGTTCCAGAGAAGAAGATTTTGGAAGGGTTTTTACCATATATGGGCATGGCGGCCATCTTGGTCATGTGACCTGGATCATTTATATACACATTGGTTCCCTCATTCTATAAATGCTTCACATAAAATTTGGCTTTGATTGGCCAAGTGGTTTCAGAGAAGATGTTTGAATATTTTGGTAATATACATGTATATTGCCCCGGGGTGGGGGCATATGAGCCCCTTGGGTCCATTTTTTTCAGAATCATTAATATTCAGTCAAACTACCCATTCCTGCAAGATTTTCACCTCAAATTACTTTTTAAAAGTTTTCCCCATTCAAATGCATAGGCGACCTATGTTGACCTTGCCATAAAAAAGGTCAAGGTCATCACAGGGTCATGATTTATATATACATTGTAGTACTTGAGCCATCAATGCTCCATGCCAAGTTTTTTTGAAATCAGTGTACCGGTTCCGGAGAAGAAGATTTTGGAAGGGTTTTTACCATATATGGGCATGGCGGCCATCTTGGTCATGTGACCTGGATTATTTATATACACATTGGTTCCCCCTTCCCATAGATGCTTCATGTAAAATTTGGCTTTGATTGGCCAAGCGGTTTCAGAGAAGAAGATGTTTGAATATTATGATAATATACATGTATATTGCTCCGGGGTGGGGGCGGATGAGCCCCTGGTGCCCAATTTTTTTCAGAATCATTAATATTCAGTCCTACTGCTCATTTTCTGCAAGATTTTTCCTTTAAATGGCAATTTAACAATTTTTCCCATTCAAATGCAAAGGCGACCTATGTTGACATTGCCGTAAAATAGGTCAAGGTCACCGCAAGGTCATGATTTATATACACATTGTAGTACTTGAGTCATCGATGCTTCATGCCAAGTTTGGTTGAAATCGGTCCAGTGGTTCCGGAGAAGAAGATTTTTGAAGGGTTTTTACCATATATGGGCATGGCGGCCATCTTGGTCATGTGACCTGGATTATTTATATACACATTGGTTCCCCCTTCCCATAGATGCTTCATGTAAAATTTGGCTTTGATTGGCCAAGCTGTTTCAGAGAAGAAGATCTTTGAAAATGGTGGACGACGGACGGACGACGGACGACGGACGGACGGACGGACGGACGACGGAGCATGGGTATACTATAAGCTCACCTTGTGAGCCTGACGGCTCAGGTGAGCTAAAAAACCAACAAAAAAAAAAAAAAAAAAAAAAAAAAAAATCAGACGTATCACCTTGGAACGATCAGTTATTTAAGATTATCAGATCCTCAACAGGCACAAACCACGCCTGTTCCGGGCATAGGGAACAGCGGGGAATATTCAGCATAACCCTTCTTCAGCTACAACATATTTATTAGGTCATGCAGCAGCACTATATTTTAGAGTACGTGTCTTTATCTATGTAACTGCTACTTGGAACTATTGATGACGTCTTAATTCGTGGGCAAAATAATGTAATAGCATCACTATATTGGTGAGTTCTTTTCAGAAACTAATAGACAGCCCGTGCCCGTGTTTTGAACGAATCCTTGGACCCGACTATCCAGAGTCCACATGATTAGTAAGGGGCTCAAACTACGAAATGCTCAACTGTATTTAAGGGCTACAATTTGTCGTTTTTAACAAGGGCAAAGCGCAGATGTTTGAATTTAGTTTCAGGTTCATAGATCTTGCACTAAAATTTAAAATAACACACTAATCATGTTCGACAATCAGAAGCAGAAGCTCCACAAGTGCACATCATTTACTGTCGGATTCTCTGGCTTTCAAGTGTTGGGTAAGGGCCTGCTTAGTGTCCAGTGTCCATCATGAATAAACTTGCACACTGGATAACTATTTTCTTTGTGATCTGTGACCTAATTTGACTAGCTTAGGCTTTTGTGATAGGTTTCACAATATTGCGACTTTTATAAACACTCTGGCAACTTCATCGTATCATCAAGTATGAGCCGGCATGTCTACCCTTAATTAGAGGCTAGGCGGTTCTAACGAGTACCCACAATAGATTGGTTGCTACCTCTACTGACGCGAAGTCATACCTTCCGTCTTTCGAGTGTTCGTGTGGGTAAACAACCTGACAAATATTACTGCAGTCGGTTTGCAAACCCTTATAACATACTATGTAAGCTGGCTATTGGGATTTGGGCAGTTTGCACTCATCAATTCTGGTCTTGAAAAGGCTGAGCGTAAAAGCAAAAAAATAATTATTCGTCGTCTTTTCGTCTTACATTGTTCAAAACTTACATGTCAAGGCCTTTGAAATTTCAGTACAAAGCATACATGAATCATTTATCGTTCGACTGCAAAGTTGTCAAGTTACAAGGACATTAAAAGTGACCGAGTTCGGTCGTGTTTCAAGTAATACCATTTAAGCCTTCGCATGAGAAAATCAACAAGTTGGCGTACCCACCAGCTGTGACACAAATCGACCTGCACAGTCACAGAAGCAGACTAGAAGCTTGACATTTCGGACTAAAGAGGAAGAGGGAATGTATTTACTATCTGTGAAGCAAAAGCAACGGCGCTGTTCACATGTGCAGTTACTGCACAGCTGCCCAGCAGGCACCTGACGTCTGTTTGACGTCAGATATTGGTTATACTTTGGTCGCGACGTCAGATAACCAATTTCCAACGTCTATCAGACGTCATTTCCTGGCGTCTTTTGGACGTCTGGATTGGACGTTGTTTTGACGTCAAACTAGTTCGTCAGTTAGACGTCGTAATCAAGACGTGATTTAGACCTTGTGTTATTCATACTTCTGACCATGTGTGGTGTGCAAATTAATGAAACTTCACTTTGGGTAAAAATCAGATCATTCGTTTCGCGTGTTTCTTTTGCTTTCTTTCTTTCTTTTTTTCTATGTTACTTCCAGCAGACATTTGACGTCCGTTGGACGTCAGATTGACGTCAGACTCCAACGTCATAATAACGTTGGAGTTAGGTTGATTTTGAAAGTTTGTTTGTTGTCAAAACTAGACGTCAATCTGACGTGCTAAAGCCAACGTCGGTTTAACGTCTGAAAGCTGACGTCAATCTGACGTCCTAAAAACGACGTTTGAATTCATGTCATATAAATAGTTAATTAAGGTGTATATTTTTCGCATTTTTGAATAACAGTGGATTCAGAAGAGCAGTGATGCACTTTTGATAGTCCCTTTCACTCCTTTGATAGAGTTTTTCGGAACATACAAAATGTTCAAGATATTAATTCAGCCTGATGTTGGTACATCTTATTTAAGCAAAATTTTATTGCTTTATGGTTCTAAAACCAATAAGACATTAGTGTGAGAAATAAGATTATTCTGAACAATGGTGAAATAAATATTAAAATATACAAATTTTATTTTCATCTTAATTGAAAGTTTGATAATTTAGTGAAAGGCTTTATTTTGATTAATAGATAATCATTTTTTTTCTACATTAATTAAGCAGGAGGGCGAAATATGGGATTTCCCATACGAGACTCAGATATGACTTTTAAGTGGCAAGGTTGAAATTATTATTTGAATTTAATATTATATAGAGGATCTTACACGAGTGGTCATTTCATATGAAATTTATTTAACGAGCCTTCAGCGAGTTTAATAAATTTCATATGAAATGACCACGAGTGTAAGATTCGTTTTATCATATGACTCTTAAAATAGGATTTTATCGCCTTCGAAGTGGACATATTTTCAATGAAAATTTACATTGTTGTTACGGACGTCGTCAATGACGTTACTTATTCCCGCAAAAGTGTTATTACACGTGTGGTCATACGATTTTTATGACATGACGTTATCCATGCAAATCACAAATGACTACTACAGAATTGAAATTTTGTAATTATAAACAAAGAGTTTTTAATACTTTCTATATAGCTAAAACTCAATATTATGCCAGTTGATCTGCTGTCTTTTTATTTTCGAATTTGCTTAAGCCATGTTTTTCCACGTCGCGGCTCACTGAAACGAATCATTCCCACAATTTGTAAGGAGTAGCCTTACAATATAATAGACAACAATGTTGAATTCTGTAATGAGTAAACACCGATGCCAGTACAACCTGAGCATTGTATAATAGTAGTCAATCTTGACCTGACCTTTTGGTCCGATAAATTGTTTTACGATTCTTCAAAAGATTAATGACTTTGAATTGATTTGAAAATACTAACAACTGTCTTATACAATGAATTAGAAATCACAAGAACTTGCCGACCAAGAAAATTCTTAATGTATGTCTCTTATTAGTATGAAAATGAGTGTCCCCTGATACTAGGTATCATTAAAAAAAACTTTTAACCAAGTAAATGATATTGAATTGAAAATTAATCCAAAGTTATGACTCTTAGCATCCATATTCATTAAAAGATTGACTCAGTTTTTCCATCTGCTCTGCACAAAACACGCCTTTGACGTAGCCGGCAAATCGGAGCAAGATAATGTGACGGGTCTGTGACAATTTAAAGAGAATATTATATTTGACTCTATGCCAGTCTAACATACGGTTCTCAATTTATTAATGTTGAAATGCATGACAAAATGAAATGACAGTGTAGAATTTACAATATATAGAGGATATTCAAGTTTTTGTCGTGAATATGAGTTTTATTTCAGTGAGTGAAGTGAAAAAAAAATATATTTCATGAGTGCCGAAGGCACGAATGAAATATATAATTTTTCACTTCACGAGATGAAATGAAAGTCATATTCACGACAAAAACTTGAATTTTCTTTTTATTATATTGCATGTAGTCATTGTAACGTTGCGCGCTGAAGCATATGACGTCAAAATCTTAAATGACGTCATTACGTCATGTCATTACGTCGCTATTGTGTGTGAACGTTCATTGCGTCAACAATAGCATAGATTATAAAATTTAGTTATGTATAAATTAGAAATGAAACGGTGGAATCGTAATTTGCGTATTCCCAAATCTTATATTTTCACATGTGAAAATATAACTTTTTTTATATTTTCACATGTGAAAATATAACTTTTTCAAATATTTGTTATATTTAATACATATTTCTCTAGATTTCATCACTTGCCATATAATAAATATATATATAGATCTATATGACTTACAATCGCACGACATTCGTATGAACGTCGCGCGTTTTGTTATATGTGTGGTGAACTATTCGCCAACTATTAACGAAATACATTTTAAGTTATCATCATGTTTTACCATTTCATGCGAATTTATTTGCCACGAACCTCTTGCTCAACAGTCGTACGACATTCGTGCGAGAGTCGCGAACCTGCGACATTGTGGCGAATCTACAATGCGACAAATTCACGACGGTCGACATGCGAAACTAAGCGATATTCGTGCGAATGTCGTAAGACACTCACAAATGTCTCACAACTGTCGTTCGAGTGTCGCGCGATATTTGTAAGACATATTTGCAAAATAAATGCGAATAATTTGGCCCGAATCGCACGAAATTGTCGCATAAATGTCCATTCAATGAGACTGCAACATGAAAATCGCGTGTCGCGAAACAGTTGCGAACTAGTCTTCAGTTGTCGCATTCCAGTGAGATAGTGACTTTCATTTAATTTCACATATTCCTCATAAAAAAAACGGTAACACGTATTTGTTCATGTTCCAGTCATACCCCTATTCTAAGTTGTCACTGTGAAAACAAAATTGTGAAAACAAAATTGGAAAATCTTGTGTGCAAGATTTCTCTAAAGTATTTGAGCTAGAATATTCATATTTGGCAGACTGGTATATCACCTGATTAATTCAGGTGGTCTTTACTTTAACTTTTGAAAAAAGTTACAGAATTTTGAAATAGATTGATATATCTACTTTTCGGTGAAATTTGAAACTTTTCAGGCAACGGTGAACGCTAAGATTGTGGAATTACAGATACAGATTTCTCATTGAAAAAATTGACCAGTATTTTGTCATGTCCGAGTCATTCCCTTTTCTTAGTTTATACCTTTGAAATCAAAATTTGAAAATATTGTGTGCAAGATATCTCATAATGTATGTATTGGGGCTTCAGTGCTCATATTTGGTATACTGTTTTGCACTGAGGAATAGATCACCTGATTGACTTTTGAGACGTTTCTGTCCATTTTAACTTTTGTGTAAAAAGCTCACATTGATCGAGGTCAAACCCCTGGCATTCTAGCAGCTACACCGGGATATGAAAATTCATGTTGTTAAAAATGTCCCATTTTGTCCAAAGCATGTATATTTATGCTTGTAGAAGCCTTCTTGGTATCAGTTTTGGTCTTACAAATACCTTATAAACTGTTGTTTTTGTACTACTGCAAAACATTTGTATTGCTTCAAATGTCAGCTTATACAATTCTTCCTGATCTTAATGTTGAATTCTTGGCTGTTATAAGTATTATGCGTTATTAAGTGAAGACACGATCACGCAATCCATCTATTTACTGTCATATCGTATTCTTGTTCAAATTTCTTTAGTATGTATTAACATGCAACTTCAGATACTTTATGTCTACCGCCTTTTGTTATTTTGAGGATGATACCAAACCCGTCTGCGAAGTTGCACAACACCTGTGTTGTGCACAAAAGGAAAACAGTATCTATTTTCCTTTGAAGTCATAATTGCTAACACTGACTAAGCTTAAAATAAAACAAAAATAATTCTAACTATAACCAGTTGACTGGCAGCAGCGATTTATCCATGTGATGAAACCTAGGATAACGATTGATAAACCTGGTAGATCTATATGTCCGTTAAACCTGGTTTATGTGCGATAAACCTGGTTTAACAACTGTTATCATAGGTTTGGCAGTAAAACCTAGTATATGTCCGTTAAACCTGGTTTAAGTGAGAAAACTTAGGATAACGATCGAGAAACCTAGTATATGTCCGTTAAACCTGGTTTATGTCCGTTAAACCTGGTTTATGTCCGTTATCGTAGGTTTTTCTGCCAAAACCTATGATATCAGTCCATAAACCTGGTTTAACGTACATATACCAGGTTTATCTAGTAAATGTGGAGATAAACCAGGTTTTACAAACTTTGTCATATTCTTTAATATAGTAGGCAAGCCAAATGCACAATAATTCGAAAAACCTATCCTACGCCTAGCTTTAAGGAAGGAAACCTATCCTTCGTCACGTGATTACATATACCAGGTTTCTCGATTTTTCATTGGTTCTAGCCTAGATATCGCCGAAAACGTTAAACCTGGTTTCTATGAATCCGATTAAACCTGGTTTCTATGAATCCGATTGGCTAGCTATCTGTTCGGGAAATCTGCGTCATATTTGAGCCGCCTCGTGGGAAAACCAAACCAACAATTTGCATAGGCGAAAACAAAGGCGCAGATCAGCTTCACAGTAACTGCGAAGCCGATCAGCGCATTTGTTTTCGCTACTCGGATAGTACATTTCCTCTCCTTCCTAAGTCAAAAATTTCAAGCTTCTAGCTCTTTTCTTTGCTTGTACAGGTCGGTTTGTGTTCGGAAACCACATTGTTGGTTTTCCCACGAGGCGGCTCAATTTTTGTTTTTGTCCCCCTGAGCTAGCCCAGGTAATCTCCGGTAATTTTAACAGGAGCCGCGTAATTTACACCGTATCGAAATTTATTTATTTATTTACATGTATTCATTTATTTATTTATTTATTTATTTATTTGTTCTTTCTTTCTTTCTTTCTTTCTTTCTTTCTTTCTTTCTTTCAAAGAGTTCATTGATATATTTTGTAAAGAATTCGCAGGGACAAGCACATTGACCAATCAGATTGTGAGAAACTTGGTTTAACGAAACACGTGACATATTTACCTGGATGAACGATCCGACCAATGGAATACCGAAAAACTTGTGATATGAAAACACGTGACCTGGGAGAAAAACCTATGCTCGGGATAGGTTTATGGAAACCTATCCTCCGCACAGGTTTAGGGAAGGAAACCTATCCGGAGGACAGGTTTAACAGAATTAGTGTGCATTTGGGCCAATGGAATACCGAGAAACTTGTGATATGAAAACACGTGACCTGGGAGAAAAACCTATGCTCGGGATAGGTTTATGGAAACCTATCCTCCGCACAGGTTTAGGGAAGGAAACCTATCCTCCGCACAGGTTTAGGGAAGGAAACCTATCCGGAGGACAGGTTTAACGGAGTTAGTGTGCATTTGGCTTGCAGCCTAACTAGAGATTTTATGAAAGGGTTGTTAAACCAGGTTTAACACTTTTTTACCTGTGATATCGCAAGTTTTAAGTAAAACTTATGATAACAGTCCATAAACCAGGTTTAACGCACATATACCAGGTTTAACGCACATAAACCAGGTTTAACGGACATAAACCAGGTTTAACGGACATATACTAGGTTTATGGGTCGTTATCCTAAGTTTCATTACATAAACCAGGTTTAACGGACATAAACCAGGTTTAACAGACATATACTAGGTTTCTCGATTGTTATCCTAAGTTTCATTATATAAACCAGGTTTAACGGACATATACTAGGTTTCACAAAGAGAAACCTGGTATAACGATCGAAAACATAGGTTTAGGGAAGAAAACCTAGGATAACGATCGAGAAACCTGGTATATGTCCGTTAAACCTGGTTTATGTCCGTTAAACCTGATTTATGTAATGAAACTTAGGATAGCGATCGAGAAACCTAGTATATGTCCGTTAAACCTGGTTTATGTCCGTTAAACCTGGTTTATGTAATAGATAAACCAGGTTTTACGGACATATCCTAGGTTTCCCGAATTAGTGTGCATTTGGCTTGCCATAGACAGTAATCAAAGCAAAAACGTCCCATGGATATTAACTTGCAAACAGATTGGGGCCTGTCCAGTGAATCTTCCATGCTTTCTTTCTTCCAGACAAAACTGCAGTAGTCATAGATTCGATCCAGGGCTTCTACATCTTTTTGGGTGTGGTTTACGACATACCATGTCACATACGGCACTAGCTGTTAGTAAGTTGCAAAACCAGACAAAACAACAGCTAATCCAGTTTTAGGTCAGGAATAGAGTAGGACAAGAAATAATATCAGGGTAACTAGCTCTTTTCCAGAAAGGTAGCTACCGTGAACTTGATGAAATACCATTTTGTCGTGTCACTTGGGATGTCATGACATCCAGGAAAAGAACTAAGGTTAGTTTGACTTAACCAGGCTCAGACTTTAATTATCTACTGTTTGTTTGTTTTAAGGTTTAATGTCCCAATCAACATTTTTTTCGAGACGCAGTCACCTTTTCCTAGGTATCAACCAGTTAACGTACCTTGCTCAAGACACAACACGGTGCCGGTAGAAGGGATCGAACCCAGAACCTCTCGATTCGAATTCCGATGCTGTACCACTAGGGCAAGTCGCTCTGGACTTTATTTGTTAAGCGGTTAGCAAGGGATGAGATGGTCAGCCAGTAGGAAATAACCTTTGAATGGTCACACATTTTCTCACAGCCCCGATAGACGGGGCTCCGTCACAGTGAAGCTGAAATAGACTTGCTGACCGTTACTTCTGTAGTGGTTCTATTTGTCCTGTGTTTTATTCAGATTTTCGCAGTTTGTTTCAATGTACCTTTTCATACATGTATTTGGCTAGCGTTATTGAGTGACCAACTTTGGAGAAAATGATGCTCAATCAGCTTACGATATATTCCTATTACTTACCTTTACCTTTTGAAACGGACGCTGAAAAATTGTTGACTGGGACGTTAAGCCTCAATACAAAGAAAGGCAAAACTTAATAAACAGTATACAGCAACCAGTTACAGCATTTATTTGTAACGTGACAAACACGCATGGACGTGTTCGAAAATGCGTTTTCTCATGCATATCTTGATTACTGGAATGTGCCACAGTTTTGTATCACGTTAGTTCCATGTTCATTAAGTATATATGACTCTTTACACATTTTGCGCGATCAGTTAATATCCTGACCAGTCGTTTCAATAACAGGTCTCCCAGATGCAGATTACCAGTATATAGTGCACATTTCTTCCACAGCTGACAGACATATACTTTATTCATTGCTATATAAAAGTGGGATTCAAGGGGATATAAATTCCACGGACGTGTTTTGGTTTCCTGATGTAGAAACAAACACCTTCGATCAGACTTATACACGTATACGATTTAGATTAGAAACCATGAACACTGTGAATTCATACAAAATGCATTTAGCTCATAGGCGTTGTGAGTGTAGCATTTAATTTTAGAGACGATGACCATTTATTTGCAATACAGAATACCTTCACTTGAAACTTGGCGTTAATGAGAAATAAATCCAGTGGTTTATGGTTTTCTTTGATTAAAGGAAAACAAGCTTGGTGGTCGTCTGTACGCAGGAAATGAAACGAATTATAATGACCGAATCTAATTGCTCGTATGGTTCTCTCTATACAATAAAAGACTGAAGACTAGGGTTTTACATAATGTGATTTTAATTTTGTTCTCTTCAGATGTCGATTCAACATGTAGTCCAACGTTTCAGTTCATTTTGTCTGTGGTTTTCTTTTCTTTCTTTCTTTCTTTCTTTCTTTCTTTCTTTCTTTCTTTATTTATTTTCATCCGTAAAACATCTCTACATATATATGTATATAATGTAAACAGAGAAATGGTATCCCTAAAATGATTTTTTTTGTTAAATGCCGAAAGTATTCATATGGCTCATAGGAAGACAATATCTGCATCAAATTTCTCATAATCGGAAACGTTGCACTGCGAGGTTCAAATCGAAACAAGCAGACTCAAACGAGGATCAAAGATTGGGCAGTTATTTTACCCTACCGAAGCCATTTTCATTTGCAGTATTTGACCCCGGATGCACATTTGAATCCCCTATTTTTACTTAATTAGACCCATAATAAGCCTTCAGTGTGTATTTGCTATCATGGATGTTAACAGGCATAAAATTGAAACTATGCTGCAGGTATTCAGTAAATGAACAAGTTATTAAGAATCGCATAATGAACAAGAACATAGTGCTTTGGGCTTTACTCACAATGACGTAGTTTGTATAAAAAGCGGGGGTTTTAATTCGGTGTGCCGTATGGTAGGAGAAGAGCATTATAACCCGAGTCTGTGAATTCGAAAACAAAAATACGTTTGTTCCCGATAACAAAAATAAGTTTATTTCCAATAAAGGTATGCGAAAATTGATGCTACGCTTTATCTGTTAATCTTAAGCTGTGGGTTGCTACTTTTCGAGTGTACCGCAACGTTTGACGTTAGGTAAATGTTTTTCTCGCCTTTCGTTCGTTTAGAAAGTAAGAATAAAGGGACCAGGAATCGATGCAATTTAATTTAAAGTCCCAACATAGAGTCTGTTCTATTTCAAAGGGCCATAACTCGATAAATATGCAATCCAGAGTTACGGACCTTGTGTTCGGCACATCATTTTATGTTTGTTAGTAATCCAATGAAGTTTCATCACAATATCTTGAAAACTAAGTTTTCAAGTTACAGAGCGGACAAGAGTAAAAAGGCAAATTCTGCTATGTCCCATTTCAAAGGGCCATATCTCGAAAAATTGTTATCCAGAGTCACACTTATTTATGCTCTGCACATCGCCTCATGCTGGTTGAGATTCCTATGAAGTTTCATCACGGTGGTTTTAACCGTTTTCAAGATACAGAACGGACAAGACTTTAATGCGTGTTTGGCTATTTCTAATTTCAAAGAGCCACAACTCGAAAAAAAATGAAAACCAGAGTTACGGTTCATGTGCTCTGCCTCGTCTCGTGTTGATTAATAAATTTATGAACTTTCATCATAATATCTTAAACGGTTTTCAAGTTACAGAGCGGGCAGGATTAGAATACAAATTCTGCTATATTCATTTTCAAAGGGCCATAACTCCAGACATAAGCAATTCAGAGCAATTCAGAGTTATGGTTCTTGTGTTCTGCAGGTGGTCTGATATTGATCAATAATCATGCGAAGTTTACTCAGAATATCTTAAACGGCTCTCACGTTATAGAGCGGACACGACTAGAATGCAAATTCTGCTAGTTTCCATTTCAAAGGACAAGAATTTTCAAAAATCCAGAGTTATGGTTCTTGTGTTCTGCAGATCGTCTCATGTTGATTAATAATCCTGTGAATTCAAATAAAAGTGAGATACTTTAAGAGCCGCAGAGAGCATATTAATGAGAATAGGGATGGGCCATACCGCGGTTTCGGCCTCTTCAGTGACCCTATAGATTTCGCAACATGGAGCCAAAGGGAATTACTGTAATTTTGCAAGTTTCAACAGGATAGTCGGTACAAAGAATATAACCAGAGGATCAATGGTCCTGTAAACGCTCACCTGAAACCCGAGATATATACCAATAACCTCAATGACTAGAATGGTACTATACATGTATACAACCCCAGGGCCGGGTCAGAGCAACCCCTGGAGTCAATTTCTTTCGGAAAACATAAAACTGCAGTCCATTTGCCAATTTACTGCAAGTTTTGCCCTTCAAATGACATTTTAACAATTTTCCCCATTCAAATGCATGGGCGACCTAAGTTGACCTTGCCGTAAAATAGGTCAAGGTCATCCAAGGGTCACACTTTATATAAAGTGTGTAGATGTCCCATTGCCTGATGCTTCATGCCAAGTTTCAAAATCATAGGCCTTCTGGTTCTGGAGAAAAAGATTTTTAAAGGTTTTTGCTATTTATAGCCATGACAGCCATCTTGGTCATGTGACCTTGACCATATATATATACTTTCAATCCCACTTCCTAACAATGCTCCTCATAAAGTTTGGCTTTGATTGGTCAAGCAGTTTCAGAGGAGAAGATCTTTAAATATAACTGTAATATACATGTAATACTATATTGCCCCGGGGTGGGGGCAGACAGACAGACAGACCCCTGGGGTCCAAATTTTTTCAGAAACATCAATCTTAAGTCCATTTGCCCATTTCCTGCAAGTTTTTCCCTACAAATGACATTTAAACACTTTTCCCCATTCAAATGCATGAGCGACCTATGTTGACCTTGCCGTAAAATAGGTCAAGGTCATCACAGGGTCATGATTTATATAAACTTTGTAGAGCTCTAGTCACTGATGCTTCACATCAAGTTTCAAAATCATTGGCCTTCTGGTTCTGGAGAAGAAGATTTTAAAGGTTTTTTCTATTTATAGCCATGGCGGCCATCTTGGTCATGTGACCTTAACTATTTATATAAACTTTCTTTCCCCCTTCCCAAGGATGCTCCATGTGAAGTTTGGCTTTGATTGGCCAAGTGGGTTCAGGGGAGAAGATGTTTCATTATTATGAAAATATACATGTATATAGCCCCGGGGCAGGGGCAGACAACCCCCCAGGGGCTAAAATTTTCCATTAACATTAATCTTTTGTCCATTTGCCTACTCCCAGTAAGTTTTACCCATTAAATAGCATTTTACCATTTTTCCCATTCAAATGCATTGGAGACCTAAGTTGACCTTGCCGTAAAATAGGTCAAGGTCATCCTAGGGTCATGATTTATATAAACTATGATGGGCTCGCGTCCCCAATGCTACATACCAAGTTTCGTGGAAATCGGCCCACTGGTTCTGGAGAAGAAGATTTTTAAAGGTTTTTGCTATTTATAGCCATGTCGGCCATCTTGGTCATGTGACCTGGACAATTTATATAAACTTTCGTTCCCCCTTCCTAAGGATGCTCCACATGAAGTTTGGCTTTGATTGGCCAAGCGGTTTCAGAGGAGAAGATCTTTGAAATTGTGAACGACGGACGACGGACGGACGGACAGACACACGGACGCCGGAGCATGGGTATACTATAAGCTCACCTGTGAGCCTTCGGCTCAGGTGAGCTAATAATCAAAAAGGGGCCAAATATATTAAACGTTGGTTAGAAAATGAATCTAAGCCGATAATAATTTTCTGATTTCTCAGAATACCCCCCTTTGATCTCAAAGGACCAAAAAGAAAAACATAATCTGCACTATAGATGATGTACGGGGAGACTTTTTTCGAAGTGAAGTTTTTTTTTGTGAAGTTTAATCAAGATATCATAAACGGCTCTCAAGTTATAGAGCGGACACGACTAGAATGCAAATTCTGCTATTTTCCGTTTCAAAGGGCCATCACTCCAAAAATACACAATCCAGAGTTATGGTTCTTGTGTTTTGCAGGTCGTCTCATGTTGATTAATAATCCTGTGAAGTTTAACTAAGATATCTTAAACGGTTCTCAAGTGATAGAGTGAAGACGACTAGAATGCAAATTCTGCTATTGTCCACTTCAAAGGGTCATAACTCAAAAAATACGCAGTCCAGAGTAATTGTTATGATTCTCGTGTTGTGCACGTCGTCTCATGTTGGTTAATAATCGTGTGAAGTTTCATCAAGATATCTTAAACGGCTCTCAAGTTATACAGCGGACACGATTTGTGACAGACAGACAGACGGACAGACGACTCGGGCAAACAGAATATGACTCCGACCCTGAATGGGGAGAGATAACAAGAGGACCAATGGTCCTGTAAACGCTCACCTGAGAGTTGCTGTATATACCAATAAACATGTTTGAATATTATATACTCAACAAAAAAGTTCAGGAAAATGTGTTTCAGGGCCTGTAACACAAGAACTGTTATACTTCATGAAATGCGAACTCAATATTATTATGAAGTGTCTTTTTAGCTTTCAAATGATGACTTAATTGAGATGATGACCCTTACAAAAGCTTTAAAAATCAATTTCAAAGTGGACTGGTCGCCTCTCCATGTTTCGCAAAATTGCCATATTGTTCGATTTGTGTATCAATTGTCACTCGAGCTTTTTTTACACAATAACCATGTTTCCATTGACACATTTTCTCATGAACAGCTGAACAGCTGAGTAGACCTGTTGTAAAGCATTTTCAGCATCAGTACCATTGTTGGTACCATGAGAACAATGTCAGATGAAATCGCCCCAGTATCACCCAAAATTATCTACGTCGGAACAACGTTGAGGTCAATGACTAAGCAACCCACCCCAGACAAGGTCCCTCCTGAACAAGTGTTACACATTCTGGGACAGCATGATATGGCCTGGTGTGGAATACTGGCATCAAAAGCTCTCCAGTTTCTTGCTGTGGTGCTTCAGGAGGAAAAAAGGCTGATTTCTCAGCACCAAATTCGGCATATTGTTGATCAAATTAAAGAATTGTCGGTTGGTTGTGGTGCTTTGCAGCCTGATAGCGCCATCTAGGAAATGCTAATGATGCAGGAAAAGCAGTATGACATGCCTCAACATCTTGTCTTGTGAACTGATCTACGTGTCTTCAAAGTCAATGTTTTTAAGGCAGGAGTCTACATTGACACTTTTTACTCAAACTAAACAATATTGCAATTTTGTGAAAACTGGACTGATGACGAGTCAACTTACACATTGTTTTTTCCCAGCCACTGCTGAGGCTACAAATTCAAATGAGACCTCATTGAAAAGATAAATCGACACTTTATAACATACCAAAGTTTTAATTTCTAACTCTTTACTAGATTTATTGCAATAAGCACTTGAACATATTTCCTTAACTTTTTGTTGAGTATATAGAACATAGTCCCCGTATAGGGGCAGATGAAGCCCTGGGGCCATTTTTTTTTCAGAATAATTACTATCCTGTCTATTTGCCAATTTCTTACAAGTTTTTCCCTTCAAATGACATTTTAACAGTTTACCCATTCAAATACATTGGCAACCCATGTTGACCTTGCCTTAAAATAGTTCAAGGTCATCACATGGTCATCATTTATATACACATTGCAGTACTTGAGTCATGGTTGCTTCATGCAAAGTTTCTTTGAAATCGGTAAACCAGTTCCGGAGAAGAAGATTTTTGAAGGGTTTTACCATATATATGGGCATGGCAGCCATCTTGGTCACGTGACCTGTATTATCTATATATAAATTGGTCCCCCTTTCCTATAGATGATTCATATAAAATTTGGCTTTGATTAGCCAAGCGGTTTCAGAGAAGAAGATCTTTGAATATTATTGTAATATACATGTATATTGCCCCAGGGTGGGGGCAGACCAACCCCTAGGGTCCAATTTGTTTTCAGAATCACACAGCTTCAGTCCATTTGCCCATTTCCTGCAAGTTTTTCCTTTCAAATGATATTTTATCAATTTTCCCTATTCAAATGCATGGGCAACCTATGCTGACCTTGCCGTAAAATAGGTCAAGGTCATCCAAATGTCATAATTTATAAAACATTGTAGTACTCCAGTCCCCGATGCTTCATGCCACGTTTCGTCGAAATCGGTCCAGTGGTTCCGGAGAAGAAGAATTTTAATAAGATGATGAGATAGTCACAGAATCAAAATCATGACCAAGAAGAATAGAGTCTTTGGAGTGGAGTGGACTATGGTATCATATATGTAATTTTGAGATTATATAGAAAAAGACATCATCTCATCAGACTTTATAAGTCTAGTATTTGATGAATATATACTTCTAACGATTGGAGTAAAGCTATACATTTAATACTATTTAATTGCCTAATGTATGTTTATCAAATATTTGAAGAATATAGCAACTCATATTCAACGATCCAAGTGCGATTTTGCAAATATTTGATGGTCAAATACTTTTTTTCAAATACTTGTGGAATATATACTTTTAAAATTATCTTATTGCCCAATGTGTGTTTATCAAATATTTGAAGAATATGTCATCAAATATTTGAAGAATATGTCTACTCCTATTTAATGATCCAAGTGTGATTTCGCAATATTTGAGGAATATATACGTCTTCAAATATTTGAGGAACATATACTTTTCAAATATTTGAGATATACACTTTTTTTCAAATATTTGAGGAACATATACTTTTTTCAAATATTTGAGGAATATATTGAGTATTTGATTTTGAAAAACATTTGAAGAATATATGTTTTCTCAAATATTTGAAGAATATATTAATTCCTTCTTTAATGAACAGGTTACTAATTGAAGATATGTTTTCTCAAATATTTGAATAATACATTCAAGTGTGGAAATAATTTAAAGAATACCTGTTTGATTTAATATTTAAACATATAATTATGCATTCTTTGATGACACAATTTGTATAAAATATATATTCTACTGTATTGATATCTCATTTATACTAGGAAAACACGTTTCTAGCATCTTTTACTACTCCCTCCGCAATTTCCAACTGGCCCTCCTCTGTTCCGATTTGGCCCTACCCTGTTCCGATTTGGCCCTGCCTCGTTCCGGATTGGCCCTGCCTCGTTCCGGATTGGCCTTGGTTTTGGCTCTTAGTCTCAACTGCAGATTGACAGCATAATGCAGATTGAAAAAATAACGTGTTTGACATAAACATCTGGAATTTGACGTACCAGTTGGAATTTGACGAGCCGTATGTACGGTGTGCTTTATCGGGACGTTATTTGTCTTTTTTTTTCAAGTGACTGTTTTTCGTCAGTTGCCTATTAGAACAGCGTTAGAACAAGTCTAATATACAATAAACATCTGATTGGAAATTTCGTCAGTTGCTTGTGATTCTGTAACGTCGCGGTTTTCCGTCAGTGATGCCGCTCATGCTGCCTTTTCAATGCGAAAAGGGATAGCCAAATTCAAGTTCATTTGTACACATACAGCATCGTTTACGCTGACGCGTCACCTCTGATGATATGAAATGCTGATTTCCGTTTGGTAAGATTATTATCTTTGAAAAAAAAAAAAAAAAAAAAAAAAAAAAAAAGATGGCGCAGTTGCTATCAGCAAAATCGATAAAAAGGGATAACACTGGGCTCAGTGATAGTGCTGCTGATTGGAGTAACAAGTTTACATACCAACACCGTGCCCAGTATTGGTTAAGACCCCGGAATGTGTTAAATGAAATAATTGAGGACTGGGGCTTTCAGTTGGAATAATCAGTAGAGCACAACCGTTAAAACGACATATGATATCTAAAACGAGATATGCCCAATTGCCATATATTTCGAACGAAAAAAAAAATCGAACGAAATATACCCTATTATAATATATCTAAATTGACATATAATATGTCAATCTAAATATCATTATATATTTCGATCGAGATATAATATTTCCTTCATCTGAACACGTGATCATTTTGCGTCATGCGCAGTCTCTCATCGAGTTTCGCATAGCGGGAAGTTTTGAATTTTATGCAGAAACAAATTTCCAACAAAAAATCCAGCGTCATCGAAAAGTTCACCAGGGAAGTTATGTACAGTTTGGATTTGAATATACTCGTCGTCCGATTTACATGAGTAATCACTATTTTACTTGCTGAACATAACGACATAAGCGCTAGGGAAACTCCAAGAAGTGTTAATTATATCTAAAATGTTTGGACTGGTTAGATTATATGACTTAACGTCCATATCAGCAATTGTTCAGTCATATTGGGAAGGAGCCAACGCTTTCTGTATGTACCCCAGACGTCAAGGAAGCTTAAAATTTTGCTCAATGGCTCTTCACGACAAGATAACGTACGATCTCGCCGGGGACCTCTCTGTACGTAAATAAATCATCATCATCATCATCTTCTTCTTCTTCTTCTTCTTCTTCTTCTTCTTCTTCTTCTTCTTCTTCTTCTTTCAAAGAATGACTCTACCACAATGCCAGGCAACAAGCATTTACCTCGATGAACAGGCTGTTCAATGTGAGCGTGGCTGCAAATGAAATCAGCGATCTCTCAAAGTTAGCTAAAGTGATAAGGACGGCAAACCGATGCGACTTTGCCCATCCGGGCCCGCCCATTCAGCATTGGAGCCGTGAGAAATAGATGGGCTGCCAGACAGAGCTTATAAATGAGTGATCGACCACACGATAACTGGTTAACCACTTAGGTCTGAAACTGCCTAGGAAAAGTTATAAGTTTTAGTTGATGTGTCGTTATATGTCTTCAGCACGTATTTTTTAAGCAAGGCAACATCCCAATATGACCATAGATGTAGCAACACATTCGAACAATAGACCTAAATGATCGAATCCCGGGATCGAACAACATATTCACACTCGTCTCACAAATGCTCGGCGCGGGGCTCGAACCAACACTGGCCAGAGCGGTACCATGATGCAACTCGGCAAGGGGCCGTCAAACTCGGTTGCAATTACGCTACATGGCGATGGGTAAATTATTTGCATGGCTCCTCGTCCTCCGGGGAGTTAATATGCCTTGCTCAAGGACAACACGGTGCTGCCAGTGCCACGATGATCGATCCCATGACCTCTCGATTCGGATTCCCATGCTTTACCACTATGTCACCACGCTCCCTACTTATTTTATGTTGGTTGGTTTGTTTGAATTGATGTTTAACGTCCCAGTCAAAAGCTAATGGTCATGTCGGGACGCTGCCTCGATTTTTATGGGACTTTTACCAAAACTTAGGACGTCATGACATCCAATAAGCGTTTCGAATATAACCACCAAACTATACCATCAAGGCTTGTATGTGTGGATAGACTGACATGAACCACTTTTCTTGGGCAGGCTCAGACCTGAGCGGTTAACCAGTAATCAGATGGTCAGTCAGTAGCGAAGAATGTTTGCTTGGAGGCACAAGCAGCCCATCTATTTCTTTTAGGTCCCAATGGAAGGACAGTAAACGAGGTCTCAACAAACAGGAAACGAGGAAAATAGCTGACACACATTAGCATAATATAAGCCAAACGCGCGCCGGGTGTGTTGACAATAATGTAAAATTCAACATAAGTCAGGAGCACATCGGAGACACGTTAGAAACGCGTTACATGCGCGCTGACACGTTAGAAACTCGTTACATGCGCGCTTTGTACGCCTAGTGTACGCCTCGGTGTACGTTGATATACGGCGCTGTAGGTCGGTGCGCACTCCACGCGCGTATGGGCTGAAAAGACTTTTTAAGCATGCTTAATTTTTTCTCGAATCTTGGCGTGAATCGGTCGTGTGTCTAAGCTCGGTTAGTACCATCTATAACAGGTTAGCCAGTCAAATACGTTTCGAATAAGTTCCACGCGCGATACAGGCGCGCTGAATACGCTTTGAACGCGTTTGGTGCATTTTTTAGATACGCCAGTGTACGTATCATGCGCGTTCCGATTTAAAATTTACGGAATATTTTTTTCAGCAACGTGCCCCAAGCGTGTATGAGACGCGCGTTTAACGTTTGCAGCGCACCTATAGCGCCTGCTTAGTGTTTGTTTGTTTATTTGAATTGATGCTTTACGTCCCAGTCAACAGCTAAGGTCATGTCGGGACGTTGCATCCACTTTATGGGACATTTAACCAAAATAAGGATGTCATGACATTCAACAAGTGCTTAAAATATAACCATCCAACAAAGCCACTCATGCTTATATGTGTGGACAGTTTGACTTGAAACCACTTTTCCTGGGCAAGCTCAGACCTGAGCGGTTAACCAGTAATCAGATGGTCAGTCAGCAGCGAACAAGCTTTGCCTGGAGGCACAAGCAGCCCATCTATTTCTTTAGGCACCAATGAGCGATGTCTTTAAAACGTTCTTTATTTTTTCAGCGTTTTGATATTTTTTCATACGTCTGGCAAACGCTTCAGTCACGCGCTAATGTGTGACTGCTAAAACGAGTTTAAGAAACAAATTATTTTTTATACGTCCAAAATCTTCATCGTGTTGAGATTTTTCATACGCCCGGAGTACGTTTGGGTTATACGCTAGTGTTCTATCTGCAGGAAACCACGGATTTATAAATTATAACGTTGATCGAATCGCCCGGTGCTTGCAAAATCATGCATTTTGTATCAGACCGAGAAGAACAGCTTATCTTGTGGCTCTAGTTCAACAAAGATAATGGAAAATATATAAACTATACATATTTATACCACCCAGTAAATTGTTATTACTGACCGCTCCGATGCGGTACATCTGTTGTAGTCCTACTTGTTTTATGTTTTGCTCCTTTTATGTACGTTTTCAAAGCGTTGTTGAATCGCAGATTTCACTCGTGTGAAATCGGCGGCACTTAATAATAAAATCTGTGGATATCTGGTATTATTTTCATATGTGAAAAATCTGTACCAAATTTTCACATGCAGGACGAGTCAGTGTTTTGACGTGTGAAGAATTGGTTTGGATTCATCACATCTTTGAAGAACTGGTATCAATTTTACTCGGGTGTGAAAGGTTGGTACAAAATGTTTACATATATTGCTATATATTGAACTTCAGATGGGTGGTTTTCGTGAGTGTGAAGAATACGTACATGCGCCTATCTCACATGCGTGTGAAATGGAATGAAATCCGTTACATACAAATTCGTTACCAATTCTTCGCCGGCTGGGAGGATTTGGTACCAATCATTCACATAAGAACTTTGCGAAATATGAAAATTATGGTTCAAGAACGTGTTTTCGTGTGTTAGAAGATTTAGTACCGATTTGAGTCAATTCTGCACATCTGAAAAAAAATCATACCAGTTCTTCACAGACGTTATATAAATTCGTAGCGTCAGAAACAGAAAAAAGTACAAATAGGCAATGATCAGGAAATGGCACAATCAGAAAGAAATTCTCACTCCATTAACCGAGGGGTGGGAAAAACTAAAATGAACCTTAGGTACTTATACTATGAAAACATGTCGTAAGCCGAGTGAGCAGCTATTCCACATGGGCGGCCACTCAATTACCCGAACTGAACTAAAAATATGAAAACGTACACAAGGCACAAACAGCACAAAAATTCGACTCCAAAACACAGTTAGAACCACAACAGAAGTATCGCCTTGGAACGATCTTGAAGACATTTGAAGTTTTAGTATTAATTTCACCGCCTCCACCCCGCCATCGAAATTTAACATACACAAATGTCACACTTCCAAAATGTGCCTCGTTGGTACCTATTTTTACACAAATGTGAAATTAAAATATGCGGTTCAACAAGGCTATCATCCATGTCGAGAGCATCAACACGTTATTGGAATGGTGCTGGTACCGGTGTACAGATTTGAATTTATGCTTCCTGCGTCTGGATGCCTCAACGTTTTGATAGCCCTGAACATCTCTGACATATTGAAACGAGAGAAGGAACTATATAAGAATGATTGCTGGAAAACAAGTAGGTAATGAACCAGCATTTTTAACGGAGTGGGGACGTTTACCGATGGCAAAGCTTCATACGATGAGATGGTTCATGTATCTTGGCGAGTTCTAGCACACTGGAGTTTTCAAAATTAAGCAACTCGATGATCGTGTTCGCGTGGCGGGGTAACACAGTCCTCTATGGCAAAGCGGATAAGCTAAATGCACTGTAAAAAAGGAGTCATGAGTTCGATCCCATGCTTCTCCACTCGTCCGGGTGAGACTTTAAGCCGAGGTCCCACGGCAATCTTCCATGACAATCTGATGACAAGGACGTATTGGCTACAGACTTTGTGACCTTTTTTTAAGTCCAAGGGACCTAGTCTTCAGACCTGACTGTCAGATAAAACCTGAACACACGGAATCGTTTAAACACCGCCAAGATGATATTTAAGTTGTTTGTCCGTCGCCAGGTTGAAATAGGCCGGCCATGTTAGTTGCAGACTAAGTTGCGGGCATATTCCAATGGATAGAATATCTAGATCAACAAATTACGTAGATCAGCTAGATAAGCCGCAATCCGTTTCACTTCATCACCTAGCTCTACTTCTGCGTGATGTGGAGAGTGATCAAGGAACACCGACGGGAACATCCTGACTGCAAATTACGTATACATGTTGCTAAGGGGCGAAAAATTTTGAAAATATATGTCAGTTGAGACATAATACGTCAAACGAAATATATATTTTAACCGGATGTAGAGCTGTATATCTCGAAGTAGATATTATATTTAAATTCAAATATTTTGTGTTTATATCTAGATTTAGATATGATATCTAGTTTTAGATACTATATTAAAAAGGAGATATTTTGACAGTATATATCAGTTTAGATATAATATGTAAAACGATGTATAAATAAACCGGATGTAGAGTTATATATCTAGAAGGAGATACTATATGTGAATTCAAATATTTTGTGTTATATCTAGATTTAGATATGATATCTAGTTTTAGATACCATATTAAAAAGGAGATATTATATTTCGTTTTAACGGTTGTGCTCTACTGATAATGCTTCAGTTGTACGTATGCGTGTCTTGTATAACAAAAGTCATATCCAACTACATAACAATGAACTGCGTGAGATCAAACAAAGACCGAGATATTTGAAAACAATAACAATAACCGATTCATTTAGAGATCTTTTTCACAGAAACCTGCAATACCTATAATTTGAGCCGCGACGCGAGAAAACCGGATTTTTGCCTAGGCGAAAACAAAGGCGCAGATCAGCTTCGCAGTAACTGCGAAGCTGATCAGCGCTTTGTTTTCGCTACACGGATAGTACAATCCCTCTTCTACTTATATCCAAAATTTCAAGCTTCTAGCTCTTTTCTGTGACTGTACAGGTCGGTTTGTGTCAGACCTGGTCGTAAACCCCGAAGATGGGTTTTCTCGCGTCGCGGCTCACAATGGTTGTTTAACATATTGTTGAACCGCAAGAAAAAAATACTATAAGCATGAAGTTAAACATATTTTAATGTTTCTGTCTATATTTACCTGACGGTTAGTTTTTCAAAAAATCTGTATTGCCTTTTAAAAAAGTAATGCTATTCAACATTTCAAAGTTCAAAAACATGGACTCTTACCTATCTACATGTATATGACGGCACGGACAGAGCAATAATTGTGCCTAATTACACACCCTCTGACAAGCCAGAGGACCACTGGTCCTGGAAAACGCTCGCCTGAAGCCTGATCTTGGAGCATTTAGTCATCATGAAATGACCTTGGCCTTGAATATGCACATGCCTTTATTGACTTCATTAGTTGTTTCAGGTCTCAGGCTGCAACAGTTTCTAAATCAATCCATTGTTTTCAATTTTTCCCATGTAAAAGCCAGTTTCCAAAATTGTCGTTGCCGTAAAATTAGTCAAGGTCATCCTAGGGCCATCATGTGAACCAGCTACGAGTACCAGATACTACATAACATATTTCGTGAAAAGCGGTCAACCAGTTCTGTAGAGGAAGATTTTCGAGCATTTTTGAGTATTTGTGAGCAATTTTCGAGCATTTTTGAGTATTTGTGAGCAGGGCGGCAATGTTGAGCATTAGACCCAGATTTCAGGCACAAAATTTTGTCCCCCCTAAGCATGGAGGCTTCACATAAAATTTCACTTTCATAGGTCCAGTGATTTCTGAGAAAACTATAATCTTAATTTTGACATTTAAATGACCTTGGGCCAAGGTCAAGAAATACCTTAATTTGATTACATACCTTGACTCCATTAGTTGTCTGCATCTAGCAGCATTCAAGTCTCCCTGTACATCATCCATAGTGCAGATTATAATTTCCTTTTGGTCCTTTGAGATCAGTGGGTGTATTCTGAGAAATCAGAAATTCAGTATCGGTTTAGATTCATTTTCTAACCAACGTTTTATATACATGTATTTGGCTGTGTTCGGATAATGATTGTCTTTGTATAGACTATCTTGTTGAAATTTGCAAAATTACAGTATATCTGAGGGTCTGGATGGGGGGTCCTGGTATTCACTAATCACTAAAAATTTAGCCATTTATTCACTGTCATTAAAATTTTGGCCTATTCATTAAAATTAGCTCGATTATTCATTAAACTATTACTAGTCGCGCCTTCTTCGCCAAGCTAACAAGCATAAGCAAAAAGGTGTTCCCCACCTAAGACATCCCTTATCTCAAGCCACAAGGACCGATAGTTTTAGCCTTTTAAAATCTGTTGGGAGTATAATCCCCTCCACCTTAAATACTAATACCCTCAATCTTTCTCCTCAATTATGAATACCAAAGGTTATTTAAAAAAAACAAATGTAACATCAGGGGTAAAGGTATTATAAAATGATGTTGTTTTTGTTTAGCAAACTAGTTAGCATAGGAGTATTATGTGATGTATGGATTTGTGCTTGCGCCTGATTGTACAATACATTTTATTAATGTCTTAAGTACCGAGCGAGAGAAGCGAGCGAGGAAAAAAATATGTAGTGCCATTTAGATTGTCAGATGAATTGGCATGAACATTCTTTGTTTCTGATTGCAAAATGCACTATAATTATGGTCTGTCATATAAGACACCAAGATGATGTCCATCCACAGAAAATATTATCATTATATGATTGGAACATACATAATAAGGACAAAGTGGGGTTATAGAATAGAAAGAAAATACATATGCATAAGCAAACGAAACAGTGAAATAGTATCTGGCTCAGTAAACATCCAGAATGATTTTATTTATTTTTCTCTGCCTTCAAATTGGCCCATGATGTGAGCCCTACATGCTCGGCTTCCAGGCACATGTATTTCCAAATATTCAAGGATTTCTATAATATGAATACACATTTGAACTTAATCGGGTCTGGGGGCGTCCAGACCCCAGACCCAAGAAAAAAAAAATGAAATTCTGGAATGTCAGGGAGGCCATCTATGACCTTTCCATAGCTAAATTTTAGCATATTCATTATTCTTTAAAATGTTATTATTCACTATTCATTATATTATTCTGCTATTCATTAAAAATTTACATTTATTCATTATTTTTAGGACCTCATTATTCACTAATCATTATTTTTTTTTTGCTCTTTATTCACTCTCATTAAAAAATTTAGGCCATTATTCATTAATCATTATACCCCATCCAGACCCTCATATCTCTGGCTCCATCTTGCCAAATCTAAAGGGTCACTGATGAAGCTTAAGTAGCCGAAACCGCGGTATGGCCCATCCCGCATCCCTTTTCTCATTAATGCTCACTGCTCTTAAACGGTCTCAGTTTGATTTTTATTTGCAACAGTTTCCAAAATATCTATTAGGAAGAGTCTATTTACAGTCAACTGTCACTTGCCAAAAAACGTTAAAATGGCTATTACCAGTCAACTGTCACTAGCCAAAAAACGTTAAAATGGCTATTACCAGTCAACTGTCACTAGCCAAAAAAAAACGTTAAAATGGCTATTACCAGTCAACTGTCACTAGCCAAAAAACGTTAAAATGGCTATTTACAGTCAGACTTGAAATTTTATTTTTGCTTGAAAAGTGTTCTTTTGGCTCTTATCTTCTTTCACCATTAAAATAATGTGACAAATTAATTCAGCCTCCAATGACGGAACCCAGTCCTCGTGGATTTCGGCTTAACTCACGTCAGATGACGGACTGGCTGAAATTCGAATTAATGTTTTATCATTTGAATAATTACATTGCTAACCACGGTTAACAGCTGATCTCATGCCCGGGTGTTCTGCTATACCAACCACACTGTTCCTGTATAAACCGTTCGGAGATTACCAACAATTAGATCACGAATTGGCAGCAACTCGTATTGCAAAGCAGGAGAGAGAGAATGACTTGAGATATTGAGAGTATACATGTACATGACTAAATCTTAACGCAGAAATCAGCAGTTCGTTCCTTGAGTAAATGTACACGTATCTAGGACAATGTGAAGCGTCAGTTTCCAGTCAATGCTACTAATATATGAGCAAGCATGCCTGGTTTGTGTTGGTTATATTCAAACACGAACGTGCGGATAGTGCCGTCATTGCTGACATTTTCGTAACTGGACGCTTACTTGTAGCATGTATAATGTGTCTCCTTACCAGGACGACTTCGTATAATTTAGAAATAAGAAGGGAATATCTTTGAACCATTTTAGAGTAGCATGTTCATGTAACACGGAAGTCAGTACATTACGTAAACACCACAAAACTACGGTGATAATCAACTTCCAAAGAAAACGGAATACGTAAAATACGATTTTCAAATATTTTGCCTGTATCCTTAGACTTCAATGCACTGCCTAGCTTGTTGTTAGTACTATTACCATGTGTTTTAAGACAGACCCTACTAGAATTTGTTTACTGTGAAAACTCATGTCTTCCCTCTTTCTATGTGCAAACATTTCAATATTCCAGAGTTATGATTTTTGTGCTCTGTGCATTGTCGCGGATGTTGCTTGGTACTAAACACGCGACCAACGAAACAAGATCAACGTAAATATCATAACTAATATATATAGAAATTGTATTGCATTGCCAGGCAATGCATTTCTGACAATGCATTCCCAATAAGTTCATCTAATAAAATAAAATATTAAAAATACGGCTTAGATCTAATGTTCAAAACATGGTTTCAGTCCCAAATTTGTCGGAAACATGTTACCACATACTAAGTAAATAATTATTTTTGAACTTGACTGTAAATAGCCATTTTAACGTTTTTTGGCTAGTGACAGTTGACTGTAAATAGCCATTTTAACGTTTTTTGGCTAGTGACAGTTGACTGGTAATAGCCATTTTAACGTTTTTTGGCTAGTGACAGTTGACTGGTAATAGCCATTTTAACGTTTTTTGGCTACTGACAGTTGACTGG
Organism: Rugalucina vietnamica; assembly: GCA_964017185.1. Taxonomy (NCBI): domain Eukaryota; kingdom Metazoa; phylum Mollusca; class Bivalvia; order Lucinida; family Lucinidae; genus Rugalucina; species Rugalucina vietnamica. The sequence goes on from OZ024872.1 coordinate 5,011,823, forward strand.
TAATAGCCACTCCGTATCTATTATTTTCGCCTTTTCCCATGTTAAAACCTATGTTTCCAAAAGTGACCTTGCCGTGAAATAAATCAAGGTCACCCGAGGGTCATAATTTGAGCAAACTATGTTGGGATGGAGTCTCCGATGCTACATAACAAGTTTCGTAGAAATCGGCCCATCAGTTCAGAAAGAAGTTTTTTGATGTTTTTTTTAGCATATATGGGCGTGGCGGCCATCTTGGTCATGTAACCAAGATCCGGTGAATAAACTTTCATTCTCACTACCCATGGAGGTTCCACTTAAAATTTTAACTTTATAGACCAAGCGGTTTCAGAGAAGAATATCTTTGAAATTGTGGACGACGGACGACGACGGACGGACGGACCCCGGATCATGCCTATACTATAAGCTCACTTTTAGCCTTCAGCTCAGATGAGCTAAAAAGTGTATTTGTCCATCCATGGGAATGTTTTCGTTAATTTTCAAATTGTTAACTTGGGATAAACATCTCTGTTTATTGAAGGATAGTTATGACAATGAATATAGGAATTTAATTAACAGTAAGTTTCCTAGCTTCAAGTCTGAACAATTAATTACACCCACTTTACGTACTTACTTACTTACTTACTTACTTATTTTGTTATCTGAGAAGCAACTTTTGGTATTCTACCTACTAGTAGTACATGTCGAAATGCCGTTAATTCGACTTGATAAAAACCATTTTGAAAACCCAAACCCCAACGTTCAAACAAGCTCCTCAGACTTTGTATAGATCATATCATTTTCGGCCACCTGATTTCACCAGTTTCGCTGATGAAAATGCAATATGCTTAACTTTATGACAATGGTATATAAAACGTGTTTAAAGGTAAAAGAAAATGCAATGACCAGGAAATGGCACAATGAAAAAGAATTCCGAGGTAGGAAAAACCAAATAAATATCGTAGCCGGTTCCCTATAGGCGGCCACTCAGTTACCATGGTTACCCAAACTTAACTAAAAATATGGAGACGTACATAAGGTGCAAACAACACAAAAATCATTGGACGAAACTGCTGAAATGATTTTTTTTATGTATTCAACATGAAATCGTAATATTATTTATTCCTTTTTTCACAGTAACTCAAAATGGTCAAACAAAATAACATAAAAGCTAAACTCACCATGACTTGAGCAAATGCCGTCCTGGCATTTCCTGTAGAGGCCATAATAGATTGTAGCATTCTTTGTAATATTGAATTTGCTGACCACCGTGCGGTTTTCAATCAGCCATTCTCCCGAGAAAAATCCATATAAGAGAAATCCCGGCGAAGCAACAGTCATAAAAATCAGCCCAATGGCAATGACCGCTAGAACACATATACAGGCATCGCCGCCGTCCGACATGACAGAGCGCTCTTCGGAGATTATGCAAGGTGAGATTTCAGTCACGTGTGGACTTCTTTCTCGTTATTTTAAATGTTTTTCTATGAAACCTTTTGTTATACCTAATATAATCTTTCTCGGTCGGGTGCATAATAGACTAGTAATATCAACGTCTTTCAAGTGACGAGGAAGGTAAATTGTTCACTTTGGATAAAATTGTCTTTAATGTTCCGATTGTTATCAGATCACAGGCGCTCGACGACTGGACTCATTTTTTTTTTTTTTTTTTTTTTTTTTTTTTGCATTTTCACCCGTTTGAAGACCCTTACGATATGTTTATGCAATTATTTTACCTTAAAAACCTTTTCTATCAATCCTCAATCAACCCTCGTCTATGGGCTACTATATAGACAAGGTCGGAAACGCGGTGTCCTAGTTTAATTGGGGTCATGGGATTCCCCGCATCTCAAACTCATACTTCACCCTTTACCGTTATTTCAATGCTGGCTGTCAACACACGAGTGTCTTTGTAAAAGGTCTCGCCCATTGCCTTTATTCAAAATAAGCACAACAGCCCGTAAAAACTAACAATTAAAGCATTCTACAGAATTGGAGGACATCCCGAATGAAATCGGCAATCTAGCCGTGACATTACTATAAATACACTGGTCACACGACGTGTTACGCCAGCGCGTGATATATGTTACATTGGTTTTCATAGGTTGCTTGATTTTATCCAGTCAAAACACTTTGTGATCAAGTGTCATGGCAACAATGCAATACAATTATCCAGTAGGATTGATTCTTTCATACGATATTTACAGTGACCTTCCACTGATTTCTAGAAACGAAAGGTCACCATACAAAAACATTCGGGATCCCATCCAAGTAGACAGGTGGTGGTATAAAATATAAGTTTACGGGCGACTATGCTTATTTTTGACGAAGGCAATGGGTGAGACCTTTTACAAAGTCGCTCATAAGTAGACACTCAGCATTGAAATAACGGTAAAGGGTGAAGTACGAGTTTGAGATGCGGGGAATCCCATGACCCCAATTAAACTAGGACACCGCGTTTCCGACCTTGTCTATATAGTAGCCCATAGACGAGGGTTGATTGAGGATTGATAGAAAAGGTTTTCAAGGTAAAATAATTGCATGAACATATCGTAAGGGTCTCCAAACGGGTGAAAATGAAAAAAAAAAAAAAAAAAAAAAAAAAAAAAAGAGTCCAGTCGTCGAGCGCCTGTGATCAGATCACACTGTGAAAAAATATAGAATATAAGATTCATTGTTTTTCTGATTGTATTATCAGGCGTATTGTGTATTTTCTGTAGATGAGACGTAGATGAGATGTTGATTAAGGTAGTCATATAGCCGGTTTGCGCCTGCCCGATCCAATGCGGTAGTTTGGTTGCGTTCACCGTATTGTGATTGACTTTGATTTACCAAAATCTGTTATAGACGGAACCAAAACAGATGATAACTTTGATTCAATGTTATCTACCACTTCATGTAGTTATTTGTTTTATGGCTTAACGCCGAACTCAACACGCTTTCAGTCATGTCGAAACTAGGCCGGGCTTTCTTAAGTAGTTGCAGTATCATTGGGAATAAGTGTGTCTTGCTCAACGACACCGCCCGGCTGAGGCTGGTTTTGAGCCTAGGTCCTCTCGATTGTGAGTCACTCAGGAAAACAAGTCAATGAAAAGAATATCCCCTTGAAACCCACTTGTATACAAAGAAAAAGTGGCGGTAGGCAGGGGTATACATATTTTTCTTATTTTTGAGCCAAACACACATGTAGATTGTGGATACTCGTTAGGATCGCCTTCGCAAGGCGGCGTTATTCTAAAATTTATGATAAATGCGATGACTTTGATTTTGATAAAGTAAATTTTCCGTTTTTTGATGGTGACGTTTTTCGTCGTGCTTCGTATGGTGTATACATTTCGAAACTTATTAGGTTTGCTAGAGTCTGCAATCATGTAGCGGACTTCAACGCGCGAAATAAATGTTTAACAGCCAAACTTCTCCAGCAGGGCTATCGGTATCATACAGTTCGAAAAACATTTTCTAAATTTTATCGCAGACACTATGAGTTGATTTTGGGCTTAAGACGTTTTGCGTAAGGAACGAGAATTTTATGGTGACTTGATTTACAAAAAAAAAATCTTATAGGAAGGAATATTTTTTCTTTTCAATTCAGAAAAATCAGAATACGTTACAGATGTATAGGCTATAACTTGAATGTCATGTGACAGTCTGTAAGCTTAGTTTTTAACGCAGTCATTGTTGATAACTATAGTCCTGCAGATATCCAGCTTGACCCGGAAATGCGGTTCAAACTTTTTTTCTTGGCTGATTCTTGTTGCTTAGGTATTCCCATTACAGAATCTTGACATCATTGAGCATTTTGAGAAAAACAAGATGGCGCCCAAGATGGCGGCTCAATATATGGGATGGTCATATTAAAGCTTCCATTTACACTCAGGGCATATTTTATTTACAAATATTTTACATATTTTTATAACTTGAATGACAAAGACCATTTCCTGCTAGCATTGTCAATGATATCAAGAATGTTTCGAAGATGGCTGCCAGAATGCAATATTGCCTTATAGTTGTTCACTATTGCTTTTATTATCAATATGACCATATTTTAAAGCAGAGAGTTTCAATGATTTGCACTTGTGTATTAAACAACTGAATGTCAAAGCTAAATATTGAAATTTGATCTCACATACATACATACATACATACATACATACATACATACATACATACATACAGAAACGTAAGAGTTTTGTATAGTTGTTCTTCCTTTTGAAAAATATATATGCAATTTTTTAAATGTATTGTATCCTATTATGATGTGCATTTGCTTGATAACTAGATACTATTACACTATTGTAACTAAGACACATAAACATGCATTGAATGTTGTTTAACTCTTTTACTTCTTTTTGAAAATTATATGTTTGCAATTGTTTTTTTTTTCAATATTACTGTATCCTATTATGATGTGCATTTGCTTGATAACTAGATACTATTGCACTATAATTGTAACTAAGACATTGAATGTTGCTTGACTCTTTTACTTCTTTTTGAAAATTATATATATGCAATTTTTTCAACATATTTATCCTATTATGATGTACATTTACTTGATACCTAGTAACTATTACACTACTGTAACTAAGACACTTAAACATGCATTGAATGTTGTTTGACTGCGTATGTTTGAATGATAATGACTATAACTATATATGACATAACATAATATAGTATAGCATAACATAACATTACATAGTTTGACTTTGTTTATATGCTATAAAGGTCATGAATAACTGTATCTGTCATTACATTACATGTAGCTATGCATATTTGACTTTACATACATACATACATACATACATACATACATACATACATACATACATACATACAAAATAAGACGCATTATTTCCAAAATTGTTTTGTATTGTTGTATTTCCTCTTGTATGAAATCGTATATATGTATATTTATCAATCCACTGTATTCATCTATGACGTGTATTTGTTTGATATGATAACTGGTTACATTTTCAAAAAACTTGTTTTGTATTACTGTTTTTCTTTTTTGAATAATTGTATATATGTGTTTATTTCCATTCATTATATGCCATCATTGTGCTCATTTAACTGATAACCAGTAACTGCAAGGTCAATACTAAAACAAATTTGTACATATACACACGCACGCTTCAAATGTCAATTGTACGAAACAGTAAGCTGCAACTTAAACTTTTAGTATTGATTCCAACTTTCATAATACGTATAATACTACGATGTGAAACCATATCTTACAAGTTAAATATTGTACCCAGAATCTTCCATATTTTTGTCTGAATTTTTCTTCTTTTTACTCAATGATAGTTGTTTTGCATTTTTGTAAATTTGTTTTCTTCTTGCCTTTCGGGGACTGGAGCACGTTGGTCGGGGGTAACGGGAGACAGTGTTGGGTTTAAGGACTATCCCTACATGACATTGTATGGGTGTGTTCTGGCGTCTGTTCTCTTTCTTATTCTACTCAGTTCAGTCTCGTAAAATCTTGTAGGAAGAGGTCGGGCGCCGGGCACACTAACTTGCATTGTGGTAGAAGCTTTCTAATTTCCATATGGATTGTCACATTTATGCACGTGTGTAGTTCCGACATTTCAACATACAGCTTACTTAGAAATCTTAAACAAAACTCACAACTTATTGGTAGAGTATCGATCAGAAACATGATGCAACATATTGTACCTGGTAAATCTTGCCATTCAAATGCTCAGTTCACCTTGCAATCAATAGCCTTATTGTTTAGCATTATCCTTATTACATGGTTATACGTTTTCCTTCTTCAGGCTGGAGACATTCATCCAAACCCAGGCCCATCCTCTAACGCGTCTGATATGCATGATATGTCAGCAACGTCATCGCTGTTAAATTTTGACTTATCAAACCTAGCGAAACACATGTCCTTCGTTCATTATAATGTACAAAGTCTAGCACCTAAGCTTGATGTTTTAGCTGCCGAACTGTTCCATTTTGATATTTTAGCGCTTACCGAAACATGGTTAAATGAGACTACTCTGACCGATGATCTGATGATCGACACATTTAACAAACCGGAAAGAAATGATAGGCTAGACAGACAAGGAGGGGGTGTAATCGTCTATGTCAAACAATCTCTCTTTTACAAACGCCGCAAAGACTTGGAAATTCAAGGACTTGAAACTATTTGGATAGAAGTAATTGTCAAACATAAACATATACTTTTTGGTACTTTTTATAGACCGCCTACTTCGGATTCAATGTACTTTTCCAAAATTGAAGACTCAATTTATCTTGCCATTGACACAGGAATAAATGACATTATAATTACAGGTGACTTCAACTTTAACATGCTTCATGCTCAAACTTCCACTAAAATAAGATCTCTGTGTGAAGAAATTTCATTAACTCAAGTAATCACAGAACCTACACATTATGATCTCACAAAAGATTCTGCATCACTTATTGACATAATTCTAGTTAGTAATCCTGCACATTTAATCTCTAGCGGTGTCGGAGACCCTTTTCTTCAACAAAATGTAAAATTTCACTGTCCAATATTTGGTTTGCTTAACTTTACTAAACCGACAAGAAACTCATTTACTCGACGCATTTGGAGATACGACCATGGAGATTACAATCTTTTTAGGCAAAATATAATATCTACTGATTGGAACGAGATCAAACATGACAATATTAATATATATGCAAAACAATTCACTGATAAACTTATGAATTTAGCTGAACTTTGCATTCCTAATAAAATTATAACAATACGTCCTGCAGACCCGCCTTGTATAACGACACACATTAAGCGTATAATCAGAAGAAGGAAACGAGCTTACCGCGTTGCAAAACGAACTCAAACCCCACGCGACTGGTATTACATACTCGATTACGCACCAGATGCAGCGCTCTGAACTCTGATCTTCAGTCTAAAAATATTATAGCATCACCATTGTGTACATGTACGATGAGAGTAGCAGAAATTGCTTACCATTACTTTTTATCATGTCCGTTATATAGAGATAAGCGAAGTCAACTCACTTACACTATATCTCAATTACAACCGTGACTCTTGGAGTTATTCTCTCTGGCGATTCTACTTTATTTTTGTCTGCAAATGTTGCCATATTCGAAGCCGTCCAAAAGTATATAACAGATACTAAGCGATTTGATACAAACTAATGTACAAAGATGGTTCATGCTAATCCATAACATACAAACGTGCACTGCTGTGATGGACAATTTGACCCTGCATACGGCTCTCCCTCTCCCCAGCAACCAAAGCTCCAGTCTCTCTCTCTCTCTCTCTCTCTCTCTCTCTCTCTCTCTCTCTCAAAATCATCGTTCATGCTTTTGATTTGTTTTCTTTGTTTTGTTTTTTTTTTTGCTTCTTTTTTTAATCTCAACTTTTGCAATTAGATATTTTCATACTTAATACTAGGAATTTTATGTTTAGACAAAATACTTAGAACTTTTCATCAAAATATTGGAAACTACTACTCTTTGTTTTGTAAAATTTATACATGATCGCTTTCTATGATATTTGTCCGTTTGTTTGAACATTGCCATCTCTCTTACATTTCATTGAAGTCAGTACATGGGAGAAGAACTCAATAAGCTATAAGCTTCCGTTCTAATCCTTCCTTATTTGTATCATGTTTACAATATATGTATATGTCTATAATTGTGAATAAAATATGTTTAAACTAGAATGCAATATTAAATAACAATTATGAGCGTTATCTCTAAATGGTTTACTTTAAATACTGAAAATATTACATTAATATGTATAGCAGGTGACTAAAATATTACATTTATCTGTATAGTAGGTGATTTTGATAAGAAGTTGTTTTTTTCTTTTATATTTTCGGAATACAAGATGGCGTCAAAGATGGCTATCAACTTCGAAATTGTCAAGAATATGCTACTGAAGTTGATTTCTTAGTCATTTCATTGACAAAGCCTTTAGTCAAGTTGGCATCAGCATAACCTGGAAGACGGCACCTCATGAACTTATTATGGTTTCCAATTTACTAGGTCATGCTTGTTCAGAAACAGCATGATGCCACCCTGGCATCATTGAACGTTTTGGAGAAAATCATGATGGCGTTCGAGATGGTCGCCATAAGCAAGAACATAGATTCCCGGAGTTGAATATACAGGCTGCTATGTGTTTAATGCTCTTTTTATGCTTTAAACATCATAATAAAGATTGTTCTTAGTTTTAACACCCACATAATACATGTGTAATGATAATATTGCAAGATGGTGACCAAGATGGCTGCAATAATCAAAATATAAAAGTATTCTCTTATTAAAAACACATTCACTTGCTGCATATGTCTGTGTATTGTGTTTGTAATGCCCATTTCTTGTTGTTCACATAATACACGGCTAACAAACCTTTAAATGCGTAACCGCCGGTTAAGAAAGAAAATCAGATTCACGCCCTTCCGGTTCGGCATATGAAGACCAAGAAAAGGAAAACAAAACATACACTACTAGGATCGATTGATGATTATATTTTAGTACAGAAATATATCGATTATCTATGAATGCTATTTTGTCACTTATTTACTATTGTAACTCAGCACCAAAGTAGCTCGCAATATAATTTGATGGTCTTTGAGTTATTTATTCCCTTCTTCGAACCTGTTGTTACAACACGGCCAAAGTCGGTGAAATACAACTAAAAATTGGACAATTTGCTGGTAAATATCAAATTTTACTGATTGTTCCACAACAAATTTACAGATATGTATTAACTAAATTGCATCTGATGTCTGTACCAGTATTTCGTTATGTTAGTGCCCGTCATTATCGATTTGAAGGGAAGGAAAAGATGGGTACGCATTTAATCATTAAAATATGAAGGATATATTTCAAGATACGTTTGAAAACCTCAATCTGTTCAAGTTATGGCATTTATTTCACTGTAAAGCGTTTTGAAAGACATAAAACCAAGAAAAAACAAATTCAAGTATACAGAATGCTGTAAAATCGTCTTCATGAACAGGAATAGCATGCATGTGAACTGTTGTATTACATGTATTTCAAAGACAGTTTGTATCATTTTATATCAAACATTTTCACTGCAAATATCACAAACACACCAAATTTGAGTAAGCAACTATTAAGAAAGGACGAGAGAATGTGACAATAATCTTCAGCGTAATACAATTAACAAAAACAAAAACTTTAATACATGTGTTCTATAATGACTATGTTGCTATCATTCTAATGATTAAATTCGTAACCGAAATGTTGACACAGCTTTTAACCACATATGCATAGAATGCATTGGCCAGAGGCAACGAAACTGTCACCAGACCTCAAACAATGTTAAAATCATCTGCGCACTGTATTGCTTTCCGTTAATATGGACGTAATGAGCGGAAATCTAAAAAATATCCCTGCGACTGACCCACATTTTCGTCGTGTACAATGCAATCCCAACATGTGTTTTGGGGTAGGGAATAAAATCATGATTATAAAGAAAAAATTCTGGAAATCCTGTCGGGTCCAAATATAGCAATGTCTAACTAATAAAATAGCTTTGAGAGAATTATAATATTTGTCTTCGAATCGAAATATTTCACTCGGAAACACGAGCTGCAAAAGTTTGTTTACCTTTTGTTGGTCATCTGATGCGAAACCGGAAGGACATGAATCGGATTTCTTTTCTTAACCGCGGTTACGCATTTAAAGGTTTGTTAGCCGTGTAATAGTGAAGTCCTTTCGTTTAAGTTATGACCCCACATCATATAAACGAAGAAAGATGATGACCAAGATTGCCGCCATAATTATGATTTAAAAGAACATATTCTCTGATTAAAATACCATTCATGTGCTGCATATACCAAAATGTCATGTATTTGAAATGCTAATTTAATATATTTAAGAAATGAATTTCATTTTTCTGGTGTTCATGGAGCTATGAACCGCAGTGGGTCGCGTGCAAAGTGAATGAACCCCGAAGGGGTTCATGTAAGCTTTGCTACCGACCCACTGAGGTTCATAGCTCCATGAACAACAGAAGAATTAAACTCATTGCTTATATTTCCATTCATTTCTTTCTATCGCTTGTTGAAAAATCACAAAGACGGTCACATTTACGAGCAAACAAAGAATCTACACACAGCGTGTGTTTAAACAGCGGAACGGCGTCGACGTTTACAACGTCCAATCGGATTGGCGAGATTCATGTTTTTTGACGTCAAGTTTGGATTACGTCACATCGCTTGACACAATGTTGTTCATGGAAGTATGAACACAGATGAAGATCTAATGGTTCATCTAAGGATGTTTTAGAAAAATGTAAATATAATGCTGTGAACAGGATGAATTAGTGTTTATTCTCACATAAAACAATGAGCCAAGGTGGTGGCTAAGATGGCCGCAATAATCTTACTATATCAGGACACAAACAGCTTTTAAAAAGCTAGCGGTCGTTTAGCCCTATAGTTATGGGATGAGAGGTGTAACCCTACAGGATATCTGGTCGAACCACAACAGAGTACACCGTGATTTGAACTTTAACCGGATCTATAGATACGCTTGAACACGGCAGCATATGGGTTAAAGAACATGTCTTTGGGTGAAACTCCCCATCACTTCATGTTTGCAAGATAAATATACATACTTCAATTCTGACGATCTAGCGGTCTCATTATGTCCACTCTGTCCTCGAGAGGCTATGTCGTTAGAGGGAGTGATAGATTGCTTTGCTTCTGATGTCAAACGGTAATAGCTCTTAATCATGTTATCTCAGTAAATACAGTAATATTTCCTGTGAACGTGGGCCCGGGAGCTCCACAATTTCATCATTGGGTCATGATCTTACTAATTTCTTATCATGCAGAAGCAGTCAGCACATGCGGTCAGCAGACTTACATGTGTCATTCGTGAACTACAACAGGTATAACACAGGCAACTACTTTATAAGCTAAACTTCTACAAGATTAGAGGATCTACTCGCAAGTGAATCGCTTCATGGCTCTCTGAGCGCTATCAAAAGTGGTGTTAGATTGCCAAGCCTCGGATCCAGTACTGGTCTTATCTTGTGTCACTCAAGAATCGGTCTTGGGACCGGTCATGTTCTTGATTTAAATTACCTTATCAGTTAGCTACTGTTTCATTTTAGATTTTTCCCGTCCCTCGATTTGTGGAGTGGGATTTTCTTTCTTAACGCGCCATTTCCTGATCATTGCCTGCTTGTACTTTTTCATTCATGATCTTCTGGACAATATCAGATCATCTGATCACCTGTTTGCTTATGAGTCTGTTTTGTATAGAGATACTAAAAAGGTACAAGTAGGCAAAGATCAGGAAAAGGCGCAATCAGAAAAAGATTCCCACTCCAAAAACCGAGGTGGGAAAAACACCAAACTAACAATCAGGTACTTTATACCATGAAACATATCGTAAGCCGAATGAGCAGCTATTTTCCCAATAGGTGGCCACTCAGTTACCTTAACTTAACTAAAAATATGAAAACATACATAAGGCGCCAACAGCACAAAAAATTTTAAACACCAAGACATAAAACAAAAAGAACCACTACAGAAGTATCGACTTGGAACGATCACTCACGGATTGCCAGATTCTACAAGATGACCTGAATAGCCTTGCAAATGAGAGCCTGATGGGCAAATGAAATTTAACGACATCAAATGTCATCGAATGAGAAGAGAAGATGACCTCATCCATTTTAATTGAAAAATAATTTACTCTGTCATTCAACAGAGCTATAAAATGCTGGGTCTTCATCTACATGCATAAGAAAGGATGCTTACATGTACTAGATACGGTCAAACTGGTGAAAAGCACACGCACTCATCAGGTTTTGACCTACACGTTGTGTAACTGTAGAAAGAACTCATACGAATGATTAAAGAAATTTCAAGCAGAAAAGAAAATATGTAAGGGTCATACACGGACGTCTTTGCATTGCTCAAGATATAATTTCAAAAATCAATGTAAACTGAAATGCAACCGTTTATAAAGGGACATCAGAGGAGGGAAGAATCGTAAATATATTGGGTTAGATGGTAAGTCGTCTCCTTCCTTCTTAAAGTCCAGGCTGTTTCTTGCTGTTTCTGCCAGGATGTGATACAGTAACCAATTGTAATTGGTGCATAGGAAAGGGGGCAGTTTGAAAACACTTTCAAAGGGTTTTTTCAAAGAATTCGCAAAATTGTTTCTAAAGGTCCGAAATATAGATTCCCTTCCTACATTAATTTCGACAAATGTAGAGAGGAGATTTCATCTGCATTAAATGATTTCGGTAATCGATGGTGTAAACGAGAGAGTGTTGAGGATAATGCTCTTAAAGAATAGAAAAGAAGTATCTTCACTATCGTGGATAAACGTATTAAGTTTTATTCACAAAATACTAATCTTTTACCTCCTAAACCCAAATCGTCATTTAGGCATTTGAAGCAGGGTATCCAAGAATTTCATAGAAAGTATGTCTTGGTTCCGGCAGATAAAGCCGCAAACAATGTTGTTGTCGTTTGTAGGCTTCACTACGTTAACATCTTAAAACAGGAGCTTGATGGTACCAGGGCTTATCTGGAGACAGATACTGATGAGGTGTCTGTAGTTAATGCCCACTTAAACGATTTACCTGTTAAGTTTTCTGTTTGTGTCAATGAAGGCCAAGACAAACTTCCTACGATGTATTGGTTACCTAAGCGTCACAAAAGACCATACAAAGCTAGATTTATTGCAAATTCTAGCTCTTGTACTACCACAGAACTTTCTAAATTATTAACTTCCTGTCTTACTGCTATCAAATCTCATGTTATAAGATACTGTGAGACAGTGTATGAAACTTCAAATAAAAATTGGTTTTGGTCAATTAAAAATTCTGGTGAGGTGCTCAGTAAATTGAAGTGTAGAGGGTTCCGTGCGACAAGCTTGTCCACATATGATTTTTCTACTCTGTATACAACATTACCACATAATCTAATAAAAGAAAAACTTCTGGATTTGATAGAGTGAACCTTCAAAAGGGCATTAAAAAACTATGGTTCACTTTATTTGGCATGTAATGACAGAAAGGCTTTTTTCACTTCCTCTGACCAAAGTCGGTAAACACTTTGGTCATGTCAGAATGTATGCGACGCCTTATCCTATCTCCTTGATAATATTTATATTAGATTTGGGACCAAGTTATACAGACAAATTGTTGGAATTCCGATGGGTACAAAATGCGCACCTCTTGTAGCTGATTTATTTTTATACTGCTACGAAAGAGATTTCATGGATTCTCTTAACCATGATAATCAAGCTGATGTTATCGAGGCTTTTAATTCCACATCTAGGTACCTCGATGACCTTTTGAACATTGACAACCCTTATTTTGAAGGTATGGTCAATCAAATTTATCCACCTGAACTTCAGTTGAACAAAGCCAATATCTCAGATACTGAAGCCCCCTTTTTAGATCTACATCTTTCTGTTGCAAATGGATTTGTTTCTTCTAAAATTTATGATAAGCGCGATGACTTTGATTTTGATATAGTAAATTTTCCTTTTTTGGATGGTGACGTTCCTCGTCGTGCTTCTTATGGTGTATACATTTCGCAACTTATTAGGTTTGCTAGAGTCTGCAATCATGTTACAGACTTCAACGCTCGAAATAAATGTTTAACGGCAAAACTTCTCCAACAGGGCTATCGGTATCATAAACTTCGAAAAACATTTTCTAAATTTTATCGTAGACACTATGAATTGATTTCCAAATATAATGTTGGGTTAAAGACGCTTTTAAGTGAGGGCCTTTCGGAACCTGAATTTTATGGTGACTTGGTTTACAAATTTAAGAAACTTAAAGGAATTAATGATTTTTCTTTTCAGTTCAGAAAAATCATAACACGTTACAGACGTATAGGTTATAACTTGAATGTTACGCGACAGTCTGCATGCTTAGTTTTTAACCCAATCATGGTTGATGACTATGCTGCCTTCTTTAATTGCACGCCGGTGGGTCGGGTGTCAGACTCTATGATGGCCCCGACATAAAGCTATTCATTTTAGTTGGTTGGGGCCGGAGCTTCTTGTCTGTTGCTTGGCCCACCGGGGTCCAACTGGTGTTTTTCTTTTGCTCCGGAGTTAGTAGGTTATTCGGCGCCCAGGGATCTCCATCGTCGGGCAGCTTACTCAGTCTGTGAGTCCTGGTTTTTGATTCATCAGGATGTTTATCATGATTTATTTGTTTGTTCTTGATGATTCATTGACTAGTTAGAGATTCACCACGAGGACCGAATAACTAACTAAATGTTATGAACCACTGCAGAAGCTGAGGGTGAGGTTATGGCCATGTAAAACCGGTTTAAGCCCGCCAGTAACTTTGTGTTACTGATCGTTCCAAGTCGATACTTCTATGGTGGTTCTTTTTGTTTTATGTCTTGGTGTATAAAATAATTTTTGTGCTGTTGGCGCCTTATGTATGTTTTCATATTTTTAGTTAAGTTAAGGTAACTGAGTGGCCACCTATTGGGAAAATAGCTGCTCATTCGGCTTACGATATGTTTCATGGTATTAGTTCCTGATTGTTAGTTTGGTTTTTTCCCACCTCGGTTTTTGGAGTGGGAATCTTTTTCTGATTGCGCCTTTTCCTGATCTTTGCCTACTTGTACCTTTTCATACCTGACAAGCTTGGTGAACTGAGTTAGCCTTTACCAGATAATATCAAGGAAACGACCGTTTTGGATGATTTTATGTCAGCAACGTAGAAAAATCTGCGTCAGATATATTGTTCTATGTGAAAATGGTAAACAACAGCTAAAACCTCCCACGCTTAAGGCATAATACCACCAAAAGTAGCAATATCTTGAAAAATAAGCAGACAGCATCGAGATATTGCTAACATCAGCAATGAAACATGGAATTCCGAATGATTTTCCATAAAGCTGATATCCAATATACATTTGCAATATGCTAGGCTAAACCTTGATCATTTGTGAAAGTTGAGCATATAATTTGCTATTAATGTTATAACTTATGTTATTTTAGCCTTACTATGTTGAATATAACTTCAAGATATGTGCATACTCAAGAAATACCACTGCCATAGGGAAATATTCGTCTTTCTGTATTTGGTGGTTAATTTTTGTTTAATACTCTAATTGACTGCTTAGGTCATGTGGAACCGAGACCTCAGTTTATAGTCTCATTCAAAAGACTGGAAAAGACAAGGCTTGAACCCAAGCCCTGGCATACTTGTTGATTTCTTAATCATAACACCACAGATACTTATAACTGTGGATCTTGCTTTTAATATGGTCTAGAAATACCTTAAATAAATAGCAAATGCGTATGCCAGCCAAGCACATAAGGCTGTTGCCATACAGAAACAGCCATCTTGGATGCCATCTTAGGTTCAGAGTGTTCTAATTATGGTCTTTAGTCATATCTGCACAAGGCTTACTGTTGAAATTTGATTCAATTATATTACTCACTATTTTTAATTTGAGTCTCTTAGCTCACCATTTATTTTGTTTGTTTTTGCTCACTAATTTAGAGTTCTTTGCTCACCACTTTTCTTTCATAATGTTTTGCTCACCAATTTGAGTCCTTTTAATCACCGGTTAAGATAAGATAAGATAAGATAAGATTTATTCAGGCAATAAGATCATATGTACAATTATGTTTTGAATATATATATGTGTGTAAATACTCATTTACTGATCATTAAGAGCACACTTGCATGATTAATAACAATTTTGGTTAAATCAAATAGTGGAATGAGATGCCAGCACCTATGTCCACTTAACGCAGATTGAAATGTATGATCTTAAGACCTATGGATAGCCCATAAAGCCATAAGGCTTATTTCCAGTGGGGTTGTAGTTCAAATCAAATAGGCTTTCTGTTTTAAGGCCTATGTATGTTTGGAATGCATTTCGAAAATTCACAACAGGTTATTCTTTACGAGGGATGTTCTTTAATTCTTGTCATTGACTCACTTTCTCCTAAACCATCATTTATACCAGAAGAAAATTACTTGCTAGTTGAAGAGTGGTTCTTTGCGATATTGAAATCACCCAACTATTTTAAGATGATACAATTAATCATGGCAAACTGAGTCTCTGAAGAGGGGCACCTCTATGACACTACATACATGTACTTCAGCCAGTCACAAAAGGCAGAATAATGTTTGAGTAAGAAGGGTTAGAAGAACGATTTTATACTTGCAGAGTCTTCATTACCTTGCTAACACATTGGCAAAAAGTTATTTTCCTAAAACAGAAATTGCAATTTTTACGAGAACTGTAACATAGCACTACACCTGTTTGTTATGAATTATTAAGTTGAAAGAAGCGCGGTATGGAGGTTTTAGAGCCTCATAATTCCATTTCAAGTTATGGCTAATCCAAAACTTTTAATGCTGATTTGTACCAGACCTTTGCTAATTCCATTTATAAAAGTTTTGGATTGTTCATCCTCTAAAACCTTGATTTATGAGTTGTAACATTTTGAAAAAATAACACAAAATTTATTTGAAAGAGGCGTCCATACAACAAAAAATCATGTGCTAATACCACTACAACCTCCCAAAATCGTTTTATTTGATATGTTTAAGAAGCGTTTTGGTAGACATTTTCAATCAACAAATTTGATTGGAATTCTATTACGATAGAGACGAACATCTCCCCTAGAAACTAGGCGCCTGATTTACCTTAAACCTGTCGTAAAAGTTAAATTGCAAGTTTAGCAATTTACAGCGAATATCCATATAGACCATTTTAGACAAAATTAAGATAACAATGAATTTAATATATTCACTAGACAATCTTATTTGAAAATTATGAAAATATTGAATTGCGTAGCCTGTGCAGTGATTTGAAATGGCGTACATTCAAATTATCATGACGTCACAAAGCAGAGCCAATAATTCCATCCAGTAAAAGTGAAAACATTCTACAAAAGTGTTTTCTGATGCTCACATGAATAGCAAATTTATTTGTAAAATGGAAGTGGGCCTATATTTAGTGTTGCGAATGTTATAGCATTTTCTATACTTGTGATCGAAATTACATATTGTAAATTAATTGGAAAATAACGCAGTGTCATTACTATGCACTGTATTAGAATGCGATTACTATAGGCTCGTGCGTCAGAGAGCAACAATTTTGATACCAATCTGATCAGAAAAGATTGGGCTTTCACCACATACAAACAACTTTTTCGCAGTTAGTCCACGGGAAAAGTAATCAAGCAAATGACAAGAATTAAAGAACATCCCTCGTATTTTGTATAATATAACTGTCGGCTATGGCAAGACAATTTCTCACACACCAGCCTTCAGCATATATATATATATATATATTACTGCCTTAAGAATGTGTGACTATGTTTTTCGGCTATGGCAAGACAATTTCTCACACACCAGCCGTCAGCATGTGTACCGTCAAGTTTTCCTTTTAGAAGTTTGTGACTATGGCAAGACAATTTCTCACACACCAGTCACTGTTAACTGATTACTATTGTCCCTGATCCTTACTTGCCGGTGGGAAAAGCATTGAAGATCTACCTTTTCTACTATTCTTCTCAGCCAATATTTAGCTAATAATGGGTTAGGGTGTTGAAAAGTTGAATCTGTACTTATTGAACTTACTGTTATTTTTTCTAGTAAATTCTATATCTTTGTTAAACCTCGGCGATATTTTGACATTGTTGTGATTTATTCTTCTGATTTCTTGATTCACCAATTCGATCGACAAGTTTAACTTTTTATCTTGTTCAGAAAAGATATCAGGGCTTGGATGACCTCGATATGTATTATATTCTCTAATGCACATGGCATGTATTTCGAGGATAGTACATGGAAAGTTTTCTCTCCTCGCAAGTATATTAAAACTTCTTAGGTTTGTGATTAATTTTACAGCATATCTTGATTCATTTTCATTTAAATGTACAAATGATCCAATTTTCCTGGTCATATTACATGTCCCTAGCCATACAAACAAGTGAAAATCACCATATCTTTCTCTGCATCAGGAAAACGTGTCCGTGCAATGAATACCCCCCTAAACCCCACTTCTATATAGTAAAACTGGGGTTTGCAGGGGTATACGTATTTTTCTTATTTTTGCTGCAAAACATAAAGTGTGGGTGAGGCGGTTCTAACGTGTACCCACAATCTATGTTTTGAGCAAAAATAAGAAAAATATCAACATTTTTCTGCTGAAAATTTTCATTTTTACAACTAAAAAATTTCTCTGTATTTTGCATGGGCAAGTTTTCGTAATGGAAACTTGCACAGTTTCTTTTGAAATAATATAAACCTTGCTTTGATGTCCAACCCCAGTCTCCAAGCCAGATAATATACTACTGTACTATCAACATTAGGAAAACTTGCCCATACAATACACAGAGATTTTTTGAGCTTTAAGAATTGAAAAAATTCAGCTGAAAAATTTTGATATTTTTCTTATTTTTGCTCAAAACATAGATTGTAGGTACACGTTACAACCGCTCGGCGAGGCGGTTCTAACGAGTACCCACAATCTATGTTTTGGAGCAAAAATAAGAAACATAGGTATACCCCTGCATACCCCAGTTTTACTTAATTAAAGGTGGGGTTTAGCGGGGTATCCCTTGCACGGAGATGTTTTCCTGATGATAAGGTCACTTTTATTTGCCTGTTCTGAAAGGTAGTAACCTTTACTGTCTGAAAGTATTAATGCTTTATGTGTCTCTCTCAAATAATCGTCGGTTAAACTTGGACAATTTTCCAAATACCTTTCCAATTTGGTCTTATTCATAACAAACTACTTTCGCTGTTGTCTGGAGTATTTTTCACATTGACAAGTAAAGTAAACACTAAACATCCTGTTTATACAGATCTAAACAGGTCAGGGCATCTCAAAGTACCGAAAATCAACGATTTTATTTCAAAATTTGCACCCTCCCGCTGTTTTTTCCGCCATTTGCATTAGAAGTATGTATTAGATGAAGGCCAAGGTCATTTCTTGACCTTGACCCAAGGTCAATTAAATATCAAAATTAAAATATTGGTTTTCTCAGAAATCACTGTGTTTGGAAACTATTGCAGCCTGAGATCTGAAACTTTGCAGATGCAGACAACTTATGAAGTCAATGAAGGTGTGTGAGTATTCAAGGTCAAGGTCATTTCATGATGACTTAATACTCCAAGATCAGGCTTCAGGTGAGCGTTCTCAGGACAAATGGTCCTCTGGTTTCTTTTGCTCCGGTTTCAGTAAGTTATTCGACGCCCAGGGATCTCCATCGTCGGGCAGCTTTCTCAGCCTGTTGAGTCCTCGTCTTTGATTCATCAGGGTGATTATCCTGATTTATTCGTTTGTCCTTGATGATTTATTGACTAGTTAGAGATTCACCACGAGTACCGAACAACTTACTTAAGGTTGTGAACCACTGTGGAGGATGAGGCTGAGGTTGAAGTGAAGTTAAAACCTGTTTAAGCCCCCAAGTAAATTATATTACTGATCATTCCAAGGCGATACTTCTGTTGTGGTTCTAATTGTTTTGTGTTTTGGAGTCTAAGTTTTGTGCTGTTTGAGCCTTATGTACGTTTTTAGTTAGTTCAGGTAACTGAGTGACCGCCTATTGGAGAATAGCTGCTCACTCGGCTTACTATAATTTATGTTTTCTTGGTATAAGTATCTCAGTGTCCTTTTAGTTGTTTTCCCTTCCCTCGGTTTATGTAGTGGGGGTTTCTTTCTGATTGCACCATTTCCTGATTATTTCCTACTTGTATCTTTTAAGTTTTTCCCCAAACTTCGGAGGGGGGATTCGCTTTGGTCTTGTCTTTGGGTGGTTGCGTGGGGTGGTTTGGTTTTCTGTTAGTCCCGCTTTCGAAACTTTTGAATTGTACCTGCCAGGATTCTGAAATTTTATACACATATTCCTCAAGGCAAATAGCTGACACATATTTTGTATTGTCCGAGTTATGAATGGAAAGAGGTCAAGCAAAGCCAACCTAACACCTACACCAGGAAATGAAATTTCAGTTCATTCTTAATACACCTTATGAAATAGATTGTGTGCAGGATATCTCAGTATAGATTGTATGCAGGATATCTCAGTGTGCATAATGGCTACAGGCTATATATTTTATTCAAGAATAATGTAAAAATATCCTATCATTACGAAAACTTGCCTATGCAATAAACAGAGATTTTTTTAGCTTTAAAAATAGAAAATTTTCAGCTGGAAAATTTTGATATTTTTGCTCAAAACATAGATTGTGGGTACACGTTAGAACCGCCTCGCCGAGGCGGTTCTAACGAGTACCCACAATCTATGTTTTGGAGCAAAAATAAGAAAAATAGGTATACCCCTGCATACCCCAGCTTTACTATATAAAAGTGGAGTATAAGGGGGTATACATTTCACGGACATGTTTTCCTGATGTAAAGTACTGGAATTTAGCTTTAATTTCCATTTCTATATGTGCTTTACACAAACCAGAGGACCAATGGTCCTGTAAACGCTCACCTGAGATCTGCTGCATATACGAATGTTATAGAAAATAGTCCCAGTATAGGGGCAGATGAAGCCCTTGGGCCTTTTTTTCAGAATAATCAATATACTGTCCATACTTGTTTTTCCCTTCAAATGACATTTTAACAGTTTACCCATTCAAATACATAGGCAATCCATGTTGACCTTGCCTTTAAATAGGTCAAGGTCATCACAGGGTCATGATTTATACATACATTGTAGTACTTGAGTCATCGATGCTTCATGCCAAGTTTCTTTGAAATCGCTCCACCGGAAGAAGATTTTTGAAGGGTTTATACCATATATGGGCATAGTGGCCATCTTGGTCATGTGACCTTGATTATTTATATACACGTTGATTCCCCCATTCTATAAATGCTTCACATGAAATTTGGCTTTGATTGACCAAGCAGTTTCAGAGGAGAAGATGTTTGAATATTATGGTAATATACATGTATAATGCCCCGGGGCTGGGGCAAATGAGCCCCTGGGGTCCAATTTTTTTCAGAATCATTAATATTCAGTCCTACTGCCCATTTCCTGCAAGACTTTCACTTTAAATGACTTTTTAAAAGTTTTCCCCATTCAAATGCATTGGCGACCTATGTTGACCTTGCCGTAAAATAGGTCAAGGTCATCCAAAGGTCATAATTTATAAACACATTGTAGTACTCTAGTCCCTGATGCTTCATGCCAAGTTTCGTTGAAATCGGTCCAGTGGTTCCGGAGAAGAAGAATTTTGAAGGGTTTTTACCATATATGGGCATGGTGGCCATCTTGGTCATGTGATTATTTATAAAAACATTGGTTCCCCCTTCCCATAGATGCTTCATATAAAATTTGGCTTTGATTGGCCAAGTGGTTTCAGAGAAGAAGATCTTTCAATATTTTTGTAATATACATGTATATTGCCCCAGGGTGGGGGCAGACCAACCCCTGGGGTGCAATTTTTTTCAGAATTACCTATCTTCAGTCCATTTGCCCATTTCCTGCAAGATTTGCCTTTCAAATGACATTTTAACAATTTTCCCCATTCAAATGCATGGACGACCTATGTTGACCTTGCCGTAAAATAGGTCAAGGTCACCCAATGGTCATAATTTATAAACACATTGTAGTACTCTAGTCCCCGATGTTTCATGCCAAGTTTCGTTGAAATCGGTCCAGTGGTTCCTGAGAAGAAGAATTTTGAAGGGTTTTTACCATATATGGGCATGGCGGCCATCTTGGTCATGTGACCTGGATTATTTATAAAAACATTGGTTCCCCCTTCCCATAGATGCTTCATATAAAATTTGGCTTTGATTGGCCAGGTGGTTTCAGAGAAGAAGATCTTTGAATATTTTTGTAATATACATGTATATTGCCCCGGGTCGGGGGCAGACCAACCCCTGGGGTCCAAATGTTTTTCAGAATTACCTACATTTAGTCCATTTGCCCATTTCCTGCAAGATTTGCCTTTCAAATGACATTTTAACAATTTTCCCCATTCAAATGCATGGGCGACCTATGTTGACCTTGCCGTAAAATAGGTCAAGGTCATCCAAAGGTCATAATTTATTAACACATTGTAGTACTCTAGTCCCCAATGCTTCATGCCAAGTTTCGTTGAAATCGGTCCAGTGGTTCCGGAGAAGAAGAATTTTGAAGGGTTTTTACCATATATGGGCATGGCGGCCATCTTGGTCATGTGACCTGGATTATTTATGAACACATTGGTTCCCCCTTCCTATAGATGCTTCATATAAAATTTGGCTTTGATTGGCCAAGCGGTTTCAGAGAAGAAGATCTTTGAAAATGGTGGACGACGGACGGACGGACGGACGGACGACGGACGACGGACGGACGCCGGATCATGGCCATCCTATAAGCTCACCTTGTGAGCCTAACGGCTCAGGTGAGCTTAAAAGGGAATCAATAATTATTAATCGGAAAGGAGAAAATAGTCATCAAATTGCCCCACGCAGTATACCAAATATAACGCAACACAAAGACTCAGCAATCCACTGAAAATAGTCCCAGGGATAGAAAAGAGATAAAGACCCACTGCAGCTCTGTTGTACTGCCATAGTCCAAGAATAAACGTCAATCCGGCCGTTGTATCTGCAAACAAATCATGTACCGTAATAAATAAATAAAAATAAGATAATAATAATAAAAAATATGTTTTAGTTTTTAGCAATCCTTGATATTGTATTTCGCTTTTGTAGTTAAATAACAGAATAAACTCCATCACCGAATCATTAACCAATCAGAACATCAAAAGAAGTATTGCCTTGGCACATACAGTAATGTAAAATGACTGGGGGAACTTTAGCCTGATTGATAATTATGTTTTTGTCCATCTCAGGTTCTCAGGTTCAAGGCTCTAAATTCACCCCCAGTTTCTGCAGTGGTTCACAACATCAAATTAGTTAATCTGTCTTGTGGTGAATCTCTAACCTTACTAGTCAGTGAATCATCATGGACAAAAAAAAATTATGATAACAACCATGATGAATTTAAAACAAGTACTCACAGATCCCTGGGCGCCAAACAACATCACTCAGATATGGAGCAAACAAAAACAATCAAATTGTTTCCGGGGGGGGGGGGGGGGGCAAGCAACAGACCAGGAGCTCCAACCCAAGCCAACTTAAATAGGTAACTTTAAGTAGGTGCAATAGAGTCTAAAGCCTGACCCACCGGCGTGCAATTAGAGAAGGAAGCACAGTTATCAACCATGATCGGTTTAAAACCTAAACATGTAGACAACACATTAAGATTATATCGTATACGTTTGTAACGTATGACAAGAAACATTTTTCCCTCATAGTTTCTTAAATTTGTAAATCAAGTCACAAAATAATTCTCGTTCCGAAAAGCCCTCAGGTAAAAGTGTAATTAACCCAGCATTAAATCTGGAATTAATTCATACCGTCCACGGTAAAATTGAAAAAAAAAAATGCTTTTCGAAGTTTATCATCAGGAAAACATGTCCGTGCAATGAATACCCCTGTAAACCCCACTTTTATATATAGTAAAACTGGGGTTTGCAGGGGTATACATATTTTTTCTTATTTTTGCTCCAAAACATAAATTGTGGGTTGGCTACTCGTTAGAACCGCCTCGGCGAGGCGGTTCTAACGTGTACCCACAATCTATGTTTTGAGCAAAAATAAGAAAAATATCAAAATTTTTCAGCTGAAAATTTTCAATTTTTAAAGCTCCAAAAATCTTCGTAGTTTGCATGGGCAAGATTTCGTAATGTGATACCGACATCCCTGTTGGAGACGTTTGGCTGTTAACAAGGTACAGGTAGGCATAGATCAGCTGGCTAACATGCACTCCGATACACTTCGTGACCTCGCTCCTCTCCCGTGACAGCTTAGCATAGGCTGCCTTTAAACTATGGTCGAACAGATTATGGATTTCGTAAGAAGCTTATAGCTGCTTAAATTGGTGATAATTGTTAGAATTATTGCTATGTTTTGTTAGGAAATGCATAAGTCTTGCAGTAAACATCTGGTTAGCCTGCAGATTTTCAATAAATTTGCAAAAAGCAGTCGATTTTCTACTTTTTTGTCTAATATTTTACAGCTTAGCATAGGTTGTCTTTAAACTATGGTCGAACAGATTATGGATTTCGTAAGAAGCTTATAGCTGCTTTAATTGGTGATATAATTGTTAGAATTTTTGTTATGTTTTGTTAGGAAATGCATAAATCTTGCAGTAAACATCTAGTTAGCCTGCAGATTTTCAATAAATTTGCATAAAGCAGTCGATTTTCTACTTTTTTGTCTAATATTTTACAGAAGTCTCCCCTTATCTATTTATAGACGTATATGATATTTTCAACAGAAAAAATGAAGTATTTTATGAATCTGCGTCATTTTACATCTGGAATATATGAAAATTAAGCCCTTTCAATCAGAAAAGATATAACATAACATAATTTTCAATTTCTTTGGACTCTTCGATGATTTTTCATTTTCGACTAAGGACTCAATAGAAGTCATTTCCGTCGGTATGGAGAGGTCTAACGGAATACCGATGGAAATATTCCGTCTAAGCTAGGCAATGATCAGGCAAAGGCGCAACCAAAAACCGAGGTAGGAAAAACTAAATTAGAAATTAGGTACTTATACTTATAAAACATTAGTA
Organism: Rugalucina vietnamica; assembly: GCA_964017185.1. Lineage (NCBI taxonomy): Eukaryota > Metazoa > Mollusca > Bivalvia > Lucinida > Lucinidae > Rugalucina > Rugalucina vietnamica. Next base: position 5,036,405 of record OZ024872.1, read on the forward strand.
AGCCGAGTGAGCAGGTATTTCCCAATAGGCGTCACCCAGCTACCCGAACTTAAATAAAAATGAAAACATACATACGGTTCAAACAGTACAAAACAATAGACTCCAAAAAATAAGATAAATGAAACCACAACACAAAGATCGCATTGGAACGAACAGTTATATACAATTACTGGTGGCTTAAATTGAATATACATTGACTAATTAGAGATTCACCACGAGGACCGAAACACCTAACTAAATGTTGTGAACCACTACGGAAGCTAAGGGTGAGGTTAGGTACCTGTAAAACCGGTTTAAGCCCACCAGTAATTTTATATTACTGATCGTTCCAAAGCGATACTTCTGTGGTGGTTCTTTTTGTTTTATGTCTTGATGTTTATTTTTTTTTACTGTCGGCGCCTTATGTATGTTATAATATTTTTAGTTACGTTTAGGTAACTGAGTGGCCACCTATTGGGAAAATAGCTGCTCATTCGGCTTGAGTGTCTTATTGTTAGTTTGGTTTTTTTCCGGCCTCGATTTTTGGAGTGGGAATCTTTTTCTGATTGCGCCTTTTCCTATTTTTGCCTACTTGTACCTTTCTAACCTCATCCTCATCTTCTGCCGTGGTTCAAAACATTAAGTTAGTCGTTCGGTCCGCGTGGTAAATCTCTAACAAGTCAATGAATCATCAAGGGCACACAAATAAATCATGATAACCACCTTGATGAATCATAAACGAGGACAACAAATTCAATAAGCTGCCAACGATGGAGATCTCTAGACGCCCAATAACTTACTGAAAACCGGAGTAAAAGAAAATCACCAGATAAACCCCAGTGGGCCAAGCAACAGACAAGAAGCTCCGGCCAAAACCAACTTAAATGAATAGCTTCATGTCGGGACCATCATAATCTGACGGCATGCAACTAAAGAAAGCAGACTCTACACGTATGGTCGAAAAGGTTCGAAAATAGCCTTCATATCAGTGTCATATTATATCAATCCATTGATCGATATTTTACCTGGATGCGTGCTCGGTTGTCATTGAGTACATCATTGTATTATTTTCATTGGACGATAGCTCCGCCTAAGTAGTAAGCCACACCTTCCATATACCCTTACTACACGCTTTTATGAATTACTTTGGTTTGGAAACAATCATGTCGCATAATAAACATAAATTAAATAAGCATAAACGGGATTATGCATGCGGAAAAGAATTATCTGATGACTTAATTAACTTATCATTGGTGATCTAGAGCAGGATTATAATGGAAACAAAAGCACATTCCAGGTTGATCGTGGTGCTTTTTCAGCGGTTGCAAACAAATATAAAGTGAGTGTTTCCACTGTAACGCTGCACTGGAAGAGATTTTGTTTCGGGAAAGAACCGAAAAAACCTGTCGGTCGACACAGATCAGTAACCGATCAGGACATTGACTATATCAAATATCGCAAAACAATGAAACCGTCGTTAACTTCAGCTGCTTTACATGCAGACTTGATGCAGGTGTCTACGTCAAATATAGGACCGCGAACTGTTCGTCGAGCTGTTAGATCATATATGTCTGAGCCATGGACGCGTAAGAGAATAAAAACAATGGCAGTGGAGAGACTGACATTAAATAACCTTGTGTACACTGAAACCTACATGGACTTATTAAACAGTGTAGATCCATATAGACTCCAGTTTATGGATGAGTCTGGTTTTCGCCTTCCTGAAGTAGGAAATCCGCTATACGGGCATGCGCCTAAAGGACAGGATGCTGTTGAAGTAACTCGTTATCATGTCACCTTACACTTACTTGCAGGTATCGTATGTTGTGTACGTGCTTTTTTCTTTACATGTGCGTTTTAACAACACAGAGTGGCTTGAACATGTAGAAATACCTTGCTAGACTCCCCACACTCATCACTGCCCTGGTGAAGTAGCAAATGACATCATTATGACGTCTGATCAACGTCGCCATAGACGTTGATTTGACGTCATAATGTGCCTGCTTGGTTATCATTTCGTCGTATCACAAGTTTACAATTACATTAGATTCAGAATCGGAATTTTCTGCAAAACAGGTAGCCGACGGTTTATTTCGCCACCTGCGTGTACCTTTTACATAGGCCTAGCTTTGGAAAACCTACTGTTGCATTGTGTAATTTGAACCTACTGTTTAGGTGTATTTTTGCACTTTATATAGTGTGTAACTTTATGTTTCTGTCGCGCTCCAAGTCGATGATTTGTTCCTGTTATACATGTACAGGTGTACAATACAAATAGTACTACCTGCGCTGTAAACCGAGACAGAGTCGTATACAATACACGTCGACCGAGTCCATCGACCGCCGCAACGATCGACAGCCATAATTCGGTCGACAGCCAGTTCACTAGTATCATTTATTGTTATTACTCGGTCGACAGCCTTAATTCTCGGTCGACAGTCATATATGCAGTATCGACTCGGTAGACCGCACATGTTGTGATTTTGATTGTACCTCCGTGATAGTTGGTTTGCAGTTTCACGGACATCACTCAACATTACCATTGAAGAATATCCTAAGTGTTTTTGCTTCAATTAAAAAAGCTGTACCAATTAAAATTCCCAAATAGGTCCGTGTAAAACTCGTTTCAACTCTTTTGACAGGATTGCAGGGAGCAACACATTACAAAGTTACAGAAGGGGCGTCAGATTCTTACACTTTTGTCAGTTTCATCGCAGAATGTGTGGAAACAGTGACAGATTATGGTACTCAAGCACTGAAGCCGGGAGATATTTTGGTGGATGAAAACGCCCCGATTCACCATTCTGAGCTAGCGCGGATACTGAAACAATGGTTGTCGCAACAGGGAATTGATGTGGTGTTCACACCCAAATACAGTCCTGATATGAATCCGATAGAGGGCTGCTTTAGTCAGATCAAAAGCATACTTCGTCGCCCTAGTTATGGGAATATTTTACACAGTAACTTGCATGCTGCAATTTATTCAGCAACAAAAATGATAACGAGTAGCGACATGCATGCGTATTTCCGACATACTGGGTTCTTGAACTGTTAAATGCACGATCTGAAGCGAGGCTATCGCACACGTCTTATGTTCTGTAGTTACTGTCGTACGTAAGCGTGGCATGTTGGACTTATTTTAACATTATAAAGCCGTCCTGTCAGACGGTTTATGTTATCTTGACATATATTATATGGACGAAATCGTATTGTAAAACTGAATTACAAAGAATCCTTTCATACTTGTTCTGTTCTACCCATTTAACAACAGATCACTGACAGAGTTGATCTATTTTAAGTAGAATTTAATGACGTCTACATAAAAATAGCGAGTCGCGTCACGAAAACAAACATTCTGCAGCTGATCAGAACTTTTGTTTTCACTATCGCTCTTCTTTCTAAATCCGAAATCGTATTTTGTGACTGTGCAGCCCGTTTTGTGTCAGATCTGATCAGTAACTACAATGTTGGTTCTCTCATGACAGGGTTCAAACGGAGTCACTCATCAATATTTACTTATTTCAATAATAAGTGTAATTAAACCGCATCATGAGAAATCAAACAATCTGCATATGCGAGAAAGACGCAGACAGATCAGCTGTATCTGCGCAGCTGATCAGTGTTTTTTTCTTCTATATATACGGCACAAAGCCTCTTCTTTTTATATCCGAAATTCTAAACCTCTAGGCATCTGTGGTTATGTTGGAGATGGTCGGAAACTATGCGCATTTGTTTGTTGTTTGCCAGCTAAAACTAGTCTGCTCAAAATTTCCTTTAAGGAAGTATTTTGATTTTTCTAGCAATTACGTACAGTAGACCGTCTTATTACTCTTTCGTGGAAATTTGGTTATTCAATGTAGTCATGATATACTGATTGAAAACTGCTTAGCCAGCGTTTCTGATTGCAGATTGTCTCGAGTTTCTATGTATGCAGATTGTCTCCGAGTTTCTCGAGATTGTAGCGAGTTTCTATGATGTAGATATGTTGTCTGTATGTGTAACAAGTATTAAACTCCCTAATGGGGGCTATCGCCCCGCCACACCTGTAAAAATTGAGGCTTTGTGAAATATTGCAAATGTTAGTAATTGTGGGACCGCTAAACTGAAAACTACCCACGTTTCCCCTCCAACATGTATGCGCGTAATCGGCGTTTGATTTTTTTTTTCTTCCCCTTGACCTTTTTATTTTTCTGTCAACCCCAACCAACATCATGCCGAAAACTGAAAATTTAAGTGTTCCATTATCCTTGCTTTTAAACCTAGATGTGTGTGATAAGAATGAAGAGCTTGACAAAATTTCTATTTGAATCATATGGCTATCAATCATTTCAGACCGATAGAATTGACAAGGATTTTATTCTCCTTTTTAAGTTACCCGACACAATATCAGAATGACAACTTTCGATAGGCGTAAATGTTTTCTGACGTAACTGGATTGTAAATGACAGCATTTAAATGTATTCCAGAAAACCTATTTCGGGGGTTTCACAAACCAGGCTATGCAAGCATAGACGGTGGCTGTAGAAGCTTGGATTTGGAAAATAGAGGGATTCGGTACTTTGTTTGTAGCAAAACAAATGCGCTGATCTCTGCGGCCTTTGAGTTTGCATTGCAGTGAAGTGGGGGTTCCAATAACGCGGGTTATATTGAAGGTTTACAATAACATTTAAGATATAAAGAAAACCGTTTCAAAACCTAGGTAATGTTTTCAATAGGGAACTCAATTTACATAAATTTATGTTTAATAAATTCATTTTCATCCTGTTAAATGTTTTTATAGACGACGTTGGAATCCGACGCAATATCTTCTGAACAAATGGAATGGGTTTTAACCAAACTTGCACAGAAAGATTGTTTTGAGAAGACTTATATAAATTTAATTAGAAAACACTGTAAATATTTAACTTCTTTGAACGAACGTTGTAACCTGTACTCATGTTTTAATGTGAATTCCAGTTTTTTGTTCCAATACCGCCCGGAGCGCGGTGGCGGTGGAGCAGTGGTAGAGTGTCTGGCTTTGGAGCGGGGGACCAATCCTCACCGGCGGCATCGGCAAAGCACATTTACTTCCCATAATACTGGTTAAATTGTCCGTCTTTGGATGACTGAAAATTGTTGTCTGGGGCGTAAAGTCTGTTCAAACAAAAACTTGGCAGGGTGTAACACACTACAGATACAAGATACGTTGCCTGGAGCACGACACATTTTACTCATCACTAAAAGTATTACTGATACTAGTATAGTATTGCTGGTTTACAGAAAAAATGTTGACACTGCCATGCAATTTGTATACAGATACACATTCTTATCTCTTATTATAATCTTCCCACTGACCTGAATAATAAATATTTTGTATGACCGTAATCAGAGTACTAGTGGGCGGAGCTTATAGTTGATTTGCCAATGACTGTCACATAAACTGACAACCGTTCTCGCATCAAGGTAAAATTACTGCTTATCGATTGAGCAAAGTTCATGCAGTTGTCAAAGCTATTTTCGAGCATTTCAGTCCACACGTGTATTATGGCCCCGACTTTATGCTATTAAGCTTCTTGTCTTTTGCTAGGCCAACCGGGGTCCAACTGGTGTTTTCCTTTTGCACCGGAGTTGGTAGGTTATTCGGTGCCCAGGGATCTCCGTCGTCGGGCAGCTTACACAATCTGTGAGTCCTTGATTCATCAGGATGTTTATCATGTTTTTTGTTTGTTCTAAATGATTCATTGACTAGTTAGAGAGTAACCACAAGCTCCCAAGAACAGACATAATGTTATGAACACTGCAGAGGCTGAGGGTGAGGTTATGCCCAAGTAAGATAGTACAACTAGGCAATGACCAGGAAATAGCGCAATCAAAAATACATTCCCACTCTATAAACCGAGGGGTGGGAAAAACTAAAATGACAATTAGGCACTTATACCATGAAAACATGTCGTAAGGCGAGTGAGCAGCTATTCCCCAATAGGCGGCCACTCAGTTACCCGAACTGAACTAAAAATATTAAAACGTACATAAGGCTCAAACAGCACAAAATATGTCTTCAAAACACAAAACAATTAGATCCACAACAGAAAAATGGCCTTGGAACGATCAGTTAAATACAATTACTGGGGGCCTAAACCGGCTTTAAGGGCGCCTAACCTCGCCCTCATTTTCTGCAGTGGTACACAGCATTTAGTTAGTTGTTAGGTCCTCGTGGTGAATCTTTAACTAGTCAATGAATCATCAAGGACAAACGAATAAATCATGATAACCACCTTGACGAATCGAAAACGAGGACTCAACAGACTCAGTAAGCTACCCGACGATGGAGATCCCTGGGCGCCCAATAACTTACTGAAAACCGGAGCAAAAGTTAAACACCAGTTGAACCCCAGTGGGCCAAGCAACAGACAAGAAGCTCCGGCCCTAACCAACTAAAATGAAAACCTTTATGTCCGGGTAGTCATAGAGTCTGACGCCCGACCTACCGGCGTGCAGTTAAAGAAGGCATCATAGTAATCAACTAGATTGGGTTAAAAACCAAGCATGCCGGTTTAAGCTCGCCAGTAACTTTGTGTTACTGATCGTTCCAAGGCGATACTTATGTGGTGGTTCTTTTTGTTTTATGTCTTGGTGTTTAATATTTTGTGCTGTTGGCGCCTTACGTAAGTTTTCATATTTAAGTTAAGTTTAGGTAACTGAGTGGCCACCTATTGGGAAAATAGCTGCTCATTCGGCTTACGATATGTTTTCTTTGTATGAGTACCTGATTGTTAATTTAGTTTTTTCCCATCTCGGTTTTGGAGTAGGAATCTTTTTTTTCTGATTGCGCCTTTTCCTGATCGTTGCCTACTTGTACCTTTTAAGTAGCCAAAACCTCGGGATGACCCATCTCCATTCTCATCAATATGCTCACTGCGCTTAAAGGATTTAAGTATTATTTTTATTGTCTGTTACTTGGCCAACCGGGGTTGAACAATTGTTTTTCCTTTGCTCCTGGTTTCAGTTATTCGGCGCCCATGGATCTCCATCGTCGGGCAGCTGTCTGAATCTGTGAGTCCCCGTTTTTGATTCATCATGGTGGTTACCGTGGTTTATTTATTTGCCCTATATGATTCATTGAATAGTTAGAGATTCACTACGAGGACCGAACAACTTACTAAATGCTGTGAACCACTGCTAAAAATGAGGGTGAGGTAAGGCGCCTATTAAACCGGTTAAAGCCCCCAGTAATTTTATATTTCGGATCGTTCCAAGGCGATACGTCTGTTGTGGTTCCATTTGTTTTATGTTTTGGAGTCGAAATTTTGTACTGCTTGCTGTTTGCTCCTTATGTATGTCTTCATATTTGATTGGCGGCCTATCGGGACATAGCTGCTCACTCGGCTTACGATATGTTTTCTTAGTATAACTATTCTTAATATAACTGTTAAAATTAGTTTTTTGGGATTTCTTTCTGGTTGTGCCCTTTGCTGATCATTGCCTACTTGTACCTATTTTGAGAGCACCATCCTCAACACCCTCTCGTTTACACCATCGATCGGTGAAATCATTCAACGGGGATGCAATCTCCTCCCTACATTTGTCGAAATTTTTGTAGAGAGAGAATCTATATTTTAGACATTTCGAAACAATTTTATGATTTCTAGAATCCGACATAATTTTAAAATTTCCAGTTACTATACACTGTAATATGTCCAGCGGGTTGATAAAGATATTTGAATCTTTATAATCTCAAGACTTAAGAGTATAAGCATGTATATCAAGATAAGAAACAAGTTTTTTGAAATTAAAAATAGAATTTCTGATGGGTTTATAAGAAGGTACAAGTAGGCAAAGATCAGGAAAAGGCGCAATCAGAAAAAGATTCCCACTCCAAAAACCGAGGTGGGAAAAAACCAAACTAACAATCAGGTACTTTTACCATGAAACATATCGTAAGCCGAATGAGCAGCTATTTTCCCAATAGGTGGCCACTCAGTTACCTTAACTTAACTAAAAATATGAAAACATACATAAGGCGCCAACAGCACAAAAAATTTTTATACACCAAAACACAAAACAAAAAGAACCACCACAGAAGTATCGACTTGGAACGATCAGTAACACAAAGTTACTGGCGGGCTTAAACCGGTTTTACATGGCCATAACCTCACCCTCAGCTTCTGCAGTGGTTCATAACATTTAGTTAGTTATTCGGTCTTCGTGGTGAATCTCTAACTAGTCAATGAATCATCAAGAACAAACAAATAAATCATGATAAACATCCTGATGAATCAAAAACCAGGACTCACAGACTGAGTAAGCTGCCCGACGATGGAGATCCCTGGGCGCCGAATAACCTACTAACTCCGGAGCAAAAGAAAAACACCAGTTGGACCCCGGTGGGCCAAGCAACAGACAAGAAGCTCCGGCCCCAACCAACTACAATGAATAGCTTTATGTCGGGGCCATCATAGAGTCTGACGCCCGACCCACCGGCGTGCAATTAAAGAAGGCAGCATAGTCATCAACCATGATTGGGTTAAAAACTAAGCATGCAGACTGTCGCATAACATTCAAGTTATAACCTATACGTCTGTAACGTGTTATGATTTTTCTGAACTGAAAAGAAAAATCATTAATTCCTTTAAGTTTCTTAGATTTGTAAACCAAGTCACCATAAAATTCAGGTTCCGAAAGGCCCTCACTTAAAAGCGTCTTTAACCCAACATTATATTTGGAAATCAATTCATAGTGTCTACGATAAAATTTAGAAAATGTTTTTCGAAGTTTATGATACCGATAGCCCTGTTGGAGAAGTTTTGCCGTTAAACATTTATTTCGAGCGTTGAAGTCTGTAACATGATTGCAGACTCTAGCAAACCTAATAAGTTGCGAAATGTATACACCATAAGAAGCACGACGAGGAACGTCACCATCCAAAAAAGGAAAATTTACTATATCAAAATCAAAGTCATCGCGCTTATCATAAATTTTAGAAGAAACAAATCCATTTGCAACAGAAAGATGTAGATCTAAAAAGGGGGCTTCAGTATCTGAGATATTGGCTTTGTTCAACTGAAGTTCAGGTGGATAAATTTGATTGACCATACCTTCAAAATAAGGGTTGTCAATGTTCAAAAGGTCATCGAGGTACCTAGATGTGGAATTAAAAGCCTCGATAACATCAGCTTGATTATCATGGTTAAGAGAATCCATGAAATCTCTTTCGTAGCAGTATAAAAATAAATCAGCTACGAGAGGTGCGCAATTTGTACCCATCGGAATTCCAACAATTTGTCTGTATAACTCGGTCCCAAATCTAATATAAATATTATCAAGGAGATAGGATAAGGCGTCGCATACATTCTGACATGACCAAAGTGTATACCGACTTTGGTCAGAGGAAGTGAAAAAAGCCTTTCTGTCATTACATGCCAAATAAAGTGAACCATAGTTTTTTAATGCCCTTTTGAAGGTCCACTCTATCAAATCCAGAAGTTTTTCTTTAATTAGATTATGTGGTAATGTTGTATACAGAGTAGAAAAATCATATGTGGACAAGCTTGTCGCACGGAACCCTCTACACTTCAATTTACTGAGCACCTCACCAGAATTTTTAATTGACCAAAACCAATTTTTATTTGAAGTTTCATACACTGTCTCACAGTATCTTATAACATGCGATTTGATAGCAGTAAGACAGGAAGTTAATAATTTAGAAAGTTCAGTGGTAGTACAAGAGCTAGAATTTGCAATAAATCTAGCTTTGTATGGTCTTTTGTGAAGCTTAGGTAACCAATACATCGTAGGAAGTTTGTCTTGGCCTTCATTGACACAAACAGAAAACTTAACAGGTAAATCGTTTAAGTGGGCATTAACCATTTTAGATCAGCGAGGGGATTCTGAGAAATCAGAAATTCATTATCGCTTGAAATTCATTTTCTAACCATTTTCTAAGGCCATACGTTGACGATACGCACAGATACGCACAGATATGGATGATTGCGGATAAAACATGATTCATTACAGACATTACGGATTGATACGAGAGACATATCAACAGGCAGCCTCGTATGATAGTGTGACTGTATTTGGACCACATGCTGTGGTTGCTGGCGCCATAGCAAACGCCTCCATACGCAGGTAACCGGCAACATCCGTATCATATTCGTAATAAATCGTAGCTATCCCTGCTATGCAAATGCATGTAAAATTATCTATCGTTGTACATCTTTTAGTACACGTATCTAACCGCATTCATTCATATGTAATAGTGATGCACAAATCATTAATCCCCGCCAAAAACATTAAAACAACAACAATAACAACAACATCAACAACAACATGTAACAACAACAACAACAACAAGCCACATTCGCATTTTACGTAAATGCTAGAGCTGACTTACCTTTGTATGCATCATCACGCATGGACACGTTTTGTCTAATATTTAAATGTGGGAGTAATAACTTACTGGACAGAGTAGAAAATATGGCAATCCATTTCCACCATATGTACCATCCAGAAAATGTCTCAGTCAGCGCTCGGGCAAGATTCTCGTTAGTATTGTAAGACCACCACATTAAAGTAAGACAGATTACATCGCATATTAGATTGCAAGTAAAACTAGTAGTGGCCAGGGTTGCGAGACCATTGAATCTGACTGAAATCATAGATTAAGACTGTGTTAATGAAAGTTAAGATATTACAAATTATAAGGAACTGAAAGAAGCAGAATCAGAACTCTGCTCTTGAATCTGAACATAACTACAGTAAATATAACAAATTGGCAGGACAAAAAACTAAACTAAAATCACGCACAATACATTGGCCAGCATTTAAAATGGCATCAAAACTAGTCACAGACCAAGCAAGAATACAACTAAATATTAAGGCACTTGGCATAAGAACCATGCATGTATAACTTAATACTAATCATTAGGATTTTTAACTCACCTGAGCCGAAGGCTCACAGGTGAGCTTATAGTATACCCATGCTCCGGCGTCCGTCCGTCGTCCGTCGTCCGTCCGTCGTTCACAATTTCAAAGATCTTCTCCTCTGAAACCGCTTGGCCAATCAACTCCAAACTTCATGTGGAGCATCCTTAGGAAGGGGGAACGAAAGTTTTATATAAATGGTCCAGGTCACATGACCAAGATGGTTGCCATGGCTATAAATAGCAAAAACCTTTAAAAGTCTTCTTCTCCAGAACCAGTGGGCCGATTTCCACGAAATTTAATATGTAGCATCAGGGACGAGGGCCCTCATGATCCTAGGATGACCTTGACCTATTTTATGGCAAGGTCAACTTAGGTCGCCAATGCATTTGAATGGAAAAATGGTAAAAAGCTATTTAGTGGGTAAAACGTACTGGGAATAGGCAAATTGGACAGAAGATTAATGTTAATGGAAAATTTTAGCCCCTGGGGGGTTGTCTCCCCCGCCCAGGGGCTATATATACTAGTATGTATATTTCCATAATAATGAAACATCTCCCCTGAAACCGCTTGGCCAATCAAAGCCAAACTTCATACGTAGCATCCTTGGGAATGGGGAAAGAAAGTTTTTATAAATGGTCACATGACCAAGATGGCAGCCGTGGCTATAAATAGAAAAAAAAACCTTTAAAAATCTTCTTCTCCAGAACCAGAAGGCCAATGATTTTGAAACTTAGTGTGAAGCATCAGTGACTGGAGCTCTACAAAGTTTATATAAATCATGACCCTGGGATGACCTTGGCCTATTTTACGGCTAGGTCAACATAGGTCGCTCATGCATTTGAATGGGGAAAAGTGTTAAGATGTCATTTGTAGGGAAAAACTTGCAGGAAATGGGCAAATGGACTTAAGATTGATGATTCTGAAAAAAATTGGACCCCAGGGGTCTGTCTGCCCCCACCCCGGGGCTATACATGTATATTACAGTGATATTCAAAGATCTTCTTCTCTGAAACCGCTTGGCCAATCAAAGCCAAATTTATGTGGAACATTCTTAGGAAGAGTGAATGAAAGTTTATATAAATGGTCAAGGTCACATGACCAAGATGGCCGCCATGGCTATAAATAGCGAAAACCTTTAAAAATCTGCTTCTTCAGAACCAGAAGACCTATGATTTTGAAACTTGGCATTAAGCATCTGGCAATGAAGCTCTACAGTTTGTATAAAATCATGGCCCTGGGATGACCTTGACCTTTTTTACGGCAAGGTCAACTTAGGCCGCCCATGCATTTGAATGGGAAAAAATAGGAAAATGTCATTTAATGGCAAAAGACTTGCTAGGAATGAGCAAATGGACAGAAGATTTATATTTATGAAAATATTTTGGGCCCAGAGTTAAGTCTGCCCCTGTCCCAGGGCTATATAGATGTGTTTGATCATAATATTGAAACATCTTCTCTGAAACCCCTTGGCTAATTAAAGCCAAACTTTATGTGGAACATTCTTAGGAAGAGTGAATGCAAGTTTGTATAAATGGTCAAGGTCACATGACCAAGATGGCAGCCATGGCTATAAATAGCAAAAACCTTTGAAAATCTTCTTCTCTAGTACTAGAAGGCCTATGATGTTGAAACTTGATATGACGCATCAAGCAATAGAGCTCTTCAAAGTTTGTATAAATCATGACCCTGGGATGACCTTGACCTTTTTAATGGCAAGGTCAACTTAGGTTGCCTAAGCATTTGAATGGGGAAAATTGTTATAATGTCATTTGAAGGGCAAAACTTGTAGTAAATTTGCAAATGACTGAATCTTTATGATTTATTAAAGAAACTGACTTCAGGGGTTGCCCTGACCCTGCTCTGGTGTTATATACATGTATATTACCATTCTAGTCAAACAAGTTTATTGGTATATATCTCAGGTCTCAGGTGAGCGTTCACAGGACCATTGGTCCTCTGGTTCACTTAAATGTTAGATTTTTATGGTATATTACCTCTTGCAGTACAGGTTCCATTCCAGCAGTAGTTGAATAAACCCTCTTCCTCACAACTGTCATGCAAACCAAGTGTACAGCCCCACGGTTTCAACAATCCAACTAACTAAATAAATAAACACTTTAAAATATCCTCGCGCGTATTTAAGCTGTATTCAAACCCTCCATACAGTCTGACTTGTCGGATAGTTAGGCATCCTCAAAAAAGCCCCCCCCCCCCCCCAAAAAAAAAAAAAAAAAAAAAAAAATAGAGGCAACGTCTCGATACGACTATACACATGACATGTATCAGTTGACTATATTTAACAACATACAAAACAAATAAACACAGTCTATATAATGAAACCATAGACAGAGGGATATAATAATCTTTAGCAATCTTTGATACCAATTTCAGCACTTTAGGAAATTTGTTTGCTTAGATACAAGTCTTGTATGTGCACCGATTTATGTTTTTTTTTTATCTAACTCTCCAGTTTCTGTTTGATCTATTTTAGGAATGGACATCAGGATAACATGTCCGTGTAATGTTTACCCCCTTGAACCCCACTTTTATATAGCAAAACTGGGGTATGCCGGGGTATATCTATTTTTCTTATTTTTGCTCCAAAACATAAATTGTGGGTACTCGTTAGGCGAGGCGGTTCTAACGTGTACCCACAATCTATGTTTAGAGCAAAAATAAGAAAAATATCAATTTTTTTCTGCTGAAAATTTTCATTTTTTAAACTTAAAAAATCTCTGTATATTGCATGGGCGGCAAGTTTTCGTAATGAAATGATAGTAATGACATTGATACCTTTTTCAATGGTCTAGGTTTCTGAACAGCCCAGGTACAAGTGATATTGTACTGTAGGTCTAGGTCACAGCCCAGGTACAAGTGATATTGTACTGTAGGCACTTGTACCTGGGCCTGTAACTTTCTACCCTTTATTGAGGATGCCTAACTATCAGAAAAATGAGTAAAACCTACAAAACAAATTTAAAGAGTGTTAAGGAAGTTCGAACCGCGCAAAATTTGTTTTCCTGATAGTTTAGATTTAACCCTTCAAAACTGAAAGATGACATAATCAGACTTTAATTTGGATATATGTGAAAAGACAAAAGCAAATATATTTCAAATCAGATACCTGATCATGAAAAAAGTGGCCCTCAAACACTGGCACCCATTTTCTGACCCTTGAACTTTTACACAAAAATGGGAGTATCTTGTAAATATCTTTGCCATGCCAAGACCGATGAGTAATCTTCTTTGATTTAATGAATAAAGCCTTAATCAACTACTTATTCGCCATTTATAGTAGTTCTCTGATATCTACAATTATAAAAAGGCACAAGTAGGCAAAGATCAGGAAAAGGCGCAATCAATAAAAGATTCCCACTCCAAAAACCCGAGGTAAACCTGTAAAGAAAACTCAAATGTCAAAATTTTCACAATTTTATCAGAAAATCGAATTACTCCAAAATTTGTGAAATACAGTGCCCTTAGAAAATATACATCTGCGAAACAACTCGACGTTAGACAGCATTTCTACTGCTATATCTGAGAATGGAACAGATTCATGGAAAATGTATCTTTTAATTAGATTTTTCCTACAAAATGCTTTCAAACCATGTGGTAAAGTGCAGAACGAATTTTCTTAACACCCTTTAGTTTTTCCCACCTTGCTTTTTGAAGTGGGAGTTTCTTTAGGCGCATTTTCCTGGTCATTGCCTACTTGTACCTTTTTCAATGGATCCTAGTAAGTATAGTAATACGATTATCTTTATAGTTGTTTGCGTCCTAGTAATAAAATGTCGTTTCAAATTTTGGCACTTAACCCTATTCTTAAGAAAAGAATCATAATTACACAGTTACCTGTAAAATTGTGTTTGCGACCAGGAACAGAGCTATGACAATCTTGGTGTACACTCCCACTTTACTTCGTTGACACATGACTCGATCTTATGACAGCGGTTCTGTATGGTGTGAGATAAGAATATAACGAAACATTTATTAAAATGCATTTCTGTATTTCAACATTATGAAAACACGCCCATACAATATACAAAGATTTTTTAAGTTCTAAAAAATGAAAATTTTCAGTAGAAAATTTTTGATATTTTTCTTATTTTTGCTTAAAACATAGATTGTAGGTACACGTTAGAACCGCCTTGACGAGGCGGTTCTAACGAGTACCCACAATCTATGTTTTGGTGCAAAAATAAGAAAAATAGGTATACCCCTGCATACCCCAGTTTTACTATATAAAAGTGGGGTTTGAGGGGGTAAACTTTACACGGACATGTTTTCCTGATGATATGACGAATCAGATTATTTGATGGTTTAATTAATAATACGAACATACCGTACACTAAAATGTTATAAGAGGCCACCTCATATTTTTCTTATAGTTAAGAAAGTAAAATACGATCAATTAAAATTCATGATCATATGAACAAGCAAATTCAGAGAATTTATGTCCCCCGCCTTGATAGTTTAATTACACAAATATAATCTTGCGCAAGGTACCCACTGTCCATTCATTTTCATTGTCAAAATGTCGAAAAAATGAGTAAGTTAAAATTGCGACAAATGCATGTGTCAAAAAAAAAAATCCAAGGATTGAATCCTAATCACATGCACATTTTCAAAGCATGGCCAAGACATCTGTAAAATTTTAAAAAAATCTGAATATAACTTTGGAGGAGTTGCTTGCACAAGGTACCCACTGTCCATTCACTTTCATTGTCAAAATTTCAAAAAATGACTAAGTTCAAATTGCGAAAAAAGTGTCAAAGATTATCCCGGCTGAGGATTATATCCAAATCATATGCACATCTTCATAGCATGCTTAAGACACTAAAGTTTCAAAAGAATTGCTAGCACAAGATAAAAAAGGTACAAGTAGGCAAAGATCAGGAAAAGGCGCAATCAGAAAAAGATTCCCACTCCAAAAACCAAGGTGGGAAAAAACCAAACCAACAATCAGGCACTTTATACCATGAAACATATCGTAAGCCGAATGAGCAGCTATTTTCCCAATAGGTGGCCACTCAGTTACCTTAACTAAAAATATGAAAACATACATAAGGCGCCAACAGCACAAATTTTTTTAAACACCAAGACATAAAACAAAAAGAACCACTACTCCTATAGGGGGACGGAAGGACGGACGGACGGAAGGATGGAAAGCCAAAAGCCATGTCCCTCCGCAACGGCGGGGGACAATAAACCAATGACTAACAGTGGCTCTATGAGTGTCTGCATTCCAAAACGCGTGATATATCTCACACAGACGAAGCATGAGTAAAGGTACCCTCTTTTCAAAACGTAACACTTTATTAAACATCAAATTAAATATCATAATATGACGTTGTGCTTTACATTTCATCTATGACAGGAATTCAGCTTTTTGCATGCAAATTGCATTCAGATTTGGTTCTTCTCCGGATGTGTTATTATCAGCAGCATGACATTGAAGTATGTGGTAGCCGTGACCTGTTTGTCCTGGTAAATAGTCTTAAACAGACCATTCGAGTTATATCTCTCATTTCCAGGCCTCATCAAGTGCATTTAACAGGGATTAACATGTTTAAGAGGCGCATTGATGAATTTTCCATTAAATCTCAAAAATAGTGATTTTTGAAAATGCGTAAAAAATCTACCAGTAGAGAAAATTCGAATGTTTGATGTAGTTCCAAGCCGGAAGGGCCCCTTTGATGACACCCGTTCCAAAATAAGTAAATGTTGTGCTTTATCCAATTTTTTGTTTCAAAACATGGGTTTTAGCATTTTTACTCCAAAAACGCGTTTAGTGAAATAAAATTATTTATGAACACTTAAGAACTATACTTCCTTGAAAGACACGTCTTAAGGCACAAAATCGTGCAACTTTGAACATAGCTTAGAAACCAAAAATGAGTTTGAAAAGTTGCCTCTTATAACTTTTTTTTTCAGTGTATTCGTTCTAAATGGCGCAAAGCGCGCTTCCATTTTCAAACACGAACGAAATACAATGTTTCATTTCATCAATAAGATATGGAAATCAATAATTATAAATTAGCTCGGTCACATGGTGATTAAATATCGAGACCCACCGGGGTCCTACTGCTGTTTTTTCTTTTGCTCCGGAGTTAGTAAGTTATTCGGCGCCCAGGGATCTCCATCGTCGGGCAGCTTACTGAATCTGTGAGTCCTGGCTTTTGATTCATCAGGATGTTTATCATGATTTATTTGTTTGTTCTTGATGATTCATAGACTTGTTAGAGATTCACCACGAGGACCGAAGAGCTATCTAAATGTTATGAACCACTGCAGAAGCTGAGGGTGAGGTTATTGCCATGTAAAATCGATTTAAGCCCGCCAGTAACTTTTTGTTACTGATCGTTCCAAGTCGATTCCTCTGTGGTGCTTATTTTTGTTTTATGTCTTGGTGTTAGATATTTTTGTGCTGTTGGCGCCTTATGTATGTTTAAGCCCGCCAATAACTTTGTGTTACTGATCGTTCCAAGGCGATACTTCTGTGGTGTTTTTTTTGTTTTATGTCTTGGTGTTTAAAGTTTTTGTGCTGTTGGCGCCTTATGTATGTTTTCATATTTTTAGTTAAGTTAAGGTAACTGAGTGGCCACCTATTGGGAAAATAGCTGCTCATTCGGCTTACGATATGTTTCATGGTATAAGTACCTGATTTTTAGTTTGGTTATTTCCCACCTCGGTTTTTGAAGTGGGAATCTTTTTCTGATTGCGCATTTTGCCTACTTGTACCTTTTCATATTTTTAGTTAAGTTAAGGATACTGATTGGCCACCTGTTGGGAAAATAGCTGCTCATTCGGCTTACGAAATGTTCTCATGGTATAGGTACCTGATTGTTGAAAATTAGCCGGAGAGCTACCTTATTGGAAAATAGGTAGTCGTTTTGCTCTTCGAGTGTGTTGTCGGGAAAATGTTTTGTTATGTTTTATGTATTACCTTTCCCACCTGGTGTCTGTGATTGGACTTCTATATTCTTACTTAATGGTATCAAATATCTTACGATAAGAATTTTGACAAATTTTCTTTGTAAGTGGGAGGAAATTTCTTGTCCGGTAGGCAAGGGCACGACAAGAAAGGCACGTTCAAAGCTTGCAAAAATAGAGGAAGTAATGCTAAATATATAATAATGAAACTTACGAAGCAAACACTGAAATGCCCCTCCTAAAAACAGTAAATTCAGCTATAAAAGACATTTACACTGAACACAACTTTTGCGAACATCTCATCGATTTTAGTTAATATATGCAATTAAGTATAAACTCGAAGCCAAAAGTAACGTAACACTGTTTTGTGGCTATTTAGTTCGGATATAGGTGTGTAATATTTATAAAGTGTTTGATATGTATTGAAGTCCGATCAATTACGCATTAGTAAGGCAAAATATTAAGATTTTTAATGACAGAATGCTGCCGCACGTCTCCTCTGTGGTGGTTCGTTTTGTTTTATGTCATTACGAAAACATGTCCATGCAATATACAGAATTTTTTTAAGTTGTAAAATTTGAAAAATTTCAGAAGATAATTTTTGATATTTTTCTTATTTTTGCTCTAAACATAGATTGTGGGTACACGTTAGAACCGCCTCGCCGAGCTGCGAAACTGATCAGCGCCTTTGTTTTCGCTACTCGGATAGTACAATTCCTTTTCTACTTAAATCCGAAATTTCAAGCTTCTAGCTTTTTTCTGTGACTGTACAGGTCGGTTTGTGTCGGACCTGTTCGGAAACCACATTGTTGGTTTTCCCACGAGGCGGCTCAATTATGTTTCTTGACACAGCATGGTCAGTTGACTGCTGAAGGTCATATGGTTATTATGCGATGCAAAGTGTGTCTTTAAGTATAGTTGATTTTTCTGGAATTCAGAAAATCCGGACGGTTATCAGTTCAACCATTATAAATGTGTTTCAATCGATGCAAAATTGTCTTTAATCGGTTGAGTTTTGTTTCGTTTAATTTGGTGTTTTTTATGAAAAAAGTATATACTACCAATATGTCTAATATGCCATGTTTTATATATCTTAAACAAACCCCATCAAATTCAATTAAATTAAAAAAAAAACAACAAAAACAATCACCTACCCATTACAGTGATAACCGTGTAAACAATATTTAAGTAAACACTGTAATCAATAGCTTAAGAGTTTACGATTCACGTCCATTGTCATTTGACATGCTCGTTAATTATAAACAATAGTAGAACGTCACTAAAACCTTAAGCGGGTTAACTGAGACAATTAAAGAAATGTTCTCCCGCCAACTGGATCCCGGTTCCATTAGTTGAACATGTAGCCGAGTTTTTGTGACGACAAAAAATTAGCGATATCTGGGAAGATTTGCCAACGAGATGGTATCGATATAACTGCTTGAAAAATTCCATTCTACCTGTGTAGCTACATTGTTGTAAAATACAATGAAATATATATACACATCATTTACGATCGTTTTATGATATGAGGAAGTTTAATTTATTTTGGGGCGTTATTGTTTATAAAACATGTATCAATTGAATTATGAAACATTTCGCCAATCCGAAAATGACCCTTCCATTCGTTATCTAGAACTCAGTCAATAGTGTTTTTGATTTTCTAGTGCGTTGGTGCAAAATGGAGTGAAAAACGGAAAACAAGGTCGGAATACACAATCTTCAATGCCACAATATTTGTTTTCTTTCACTTCGGAGGATAGACGTGTGCTTCTGTCCCTAATTGTCACGTTATTTCTTTTATCTTTTGCTATTCAGGTAATAAACCATTCTCTTATCATTGTTTTTCTTTTCGGGTTGTCAATATACCGATTTGAAATGAAGTAAACAATCGTTTTAGATAATTTATTAAGGGTATATAACAGAACAAACAAACAACAACGGTACATTTAATAGTTTTAAATAGTTATTTATTTACAACTCATTTGTGAAAATGTTTTTTTTTTTTTTTTTTTTTTTTTTTTTTTTTTATTTTTTTGTGTGATAAAAGTTTGCAGCGCCACTGTTACATACAGACTAAATTAATTTGTTGGAGCGGAAAATGCCATGGGTATTAATCACTTCATCCGGAAAACATGTCTGTGTAATGTATAACCCCTCATATCCCACTTTTGTATAATAAAACTGGGGTACGCAGGGGTATACATATTTTTCTTATTTTTGCTCAAAACAAAGATTTTGGGTACACGTTAGAACCGCCTCGGCGAGGCGGTTCTAACGAGTACCCACAATCTATGTTTTGGAAAAAATAAGAAAAGCAGGTATACCCCATTAAGCCCCAGTTTTGCTATATAAAAGTGGGGCTTAATGGGGTAAACATTACACGGACATGTTATCGTGATGTCCGTCATCGGATATCTTTAATAATGATCAATGCAATGTAGGTTACGGCGACAATTGCAGGGGCATGTTATTTTTGGGACCAAGATGTAGTGTCATAAGGGTGTCCCTCTTTAGAGATTCAGTCTTTTTTGCGAATAAAAATAAAACTGAGATCATTTAAGAGCAGTGAACAAATGTGATGAGCCATACTCCGGTTTCGGCTACTTAAGCCTCTTCAATGACTCTAAAGATTTGACAACAGGGAGCCAAAGAGAACTACTGTAATTTAGCATCTGCCAGGTAGTCAGTTCTAAGACTAGTAGAATCCAAATGGGGCAACCTATATTAAACGTTGGTTAGATCATGTACCTTAACCGATAATAGCTTTCTGATTTCTCAGAATACCTTGCTGATCTCAAAGGATCAAAAGGAAAATATAAGTATTCATTTTTGGGCGATTTCAATATAGCAAAGCATTAAGTCATAATTACTAAGAACCTTTCTTCTGGTACAAATATTAGTAGTAGGAGAAATCAAGTCGATGACATGAATTAAACTCATATTATTTTATTGATTCAACAATTCTTTTCAACTGTAAATTCTGCTATGTTCACACAGGTGGCAGGCTTGTCAAGTTCAGTCTGGTTGTGTGAAGAAAACTCATCATGCAAGGGAATAAGCGGTAAGATAATTTAAGTATAATTCTGTTATGATCGTAACTACATACGTCACTGATTGACCGGTACAAATCTGAATGACAAGCTTGTTCCGATTGGTCAAATACATTAATTCCATGTTAACGATGAATCTTTGACGTGAGTCTACTACGATTGTAAAAGAGTTGTATTGGCGGTTTAAGTATTTTGAAAATATGAAATACAAAAGGTAAATCAATATATTGGTATTGTCTTTAAAATGATGGTGTGTTCACAAAATGTATATATTCAAATTACGTAAAACTATTAAAGCTGCATTATTTACTGAGACCGCGTTCATTCCGGTTAAATACATGTACATTCAAGATATTATGACAAAAAGATTAGATAAATGTCTACTAAAGTCAAAGATATGTCCCCAAATTCGGCTTGGATAAGATCCAAATGTTTGAACTAGGTGGTATGACAGGATTAAATGCAGAACTTGTGTATTCTATACACTATCCCGATCTAAAATTATTTGCTGAATTCAGGCGGGGCTATATGCGCGGTTATATACACACTGGTCAATGTAAACGCATAGGCAACGCCTGAAACACACAGGCTCCCGCATTAGGACGTACAGGCTACCTTATAAAATTGCGGATATTTTGTGAGGCGAAAAAGGTACAAATGATACATGCTTTCTAAATGCTTTACCATTGTTAAACGGTTGCAAAATCTGACATATGCCTTAAAGTACCCCCTATCCACTTCCCTTCATAACGGTAGTAAGTTTAAGTCAATTTATTTTGAAATGAAAATAATTTACTTTTTCAGCTAACGGTGTTTTTATATCTCCTATGTGATCGCAGCCTTATGAATAGTTCATTGCGTGTATGTTCATTTGCAAAAAATTGCTTTCTTTTGCTTCGGCTTTGCACAGTCCATATTACCGTCGAGTCTCCGTTAAAGCTTCATTACTGTGCATACATTCTTTTTTTCAGAGATTTACATTGTCGACTAAGAATGCTCTCATGAAGGAACAAATGAGCCGCCACATGGGAAAACAAACAATCTGCATATGCGAAAACAAAGACGCAGATCAGCTTCGCGGTCACCGCGAAGCTGATCAGCGCCTTTGTTTTCACTACTCGAATAGTACAATCCCTCTCCTATTTTAATCCGAAATTGCGAGCTTCTAGCCTGCTTCTGTGACTGTACAGAGGTACAAGTAGGCAAAGATCAGGAAAAGGCGCAATCAGAAAAACATTCCCACTCCAAAAACCGAGGTTGGAAAAAACCAAACTAACAATCAGGTCCTTATACCATGAAATATATCGTAAGCCGAATGAGCAGCTATTTTCCCAGTAGGTGGCCACTCAATTACCTTAACTTAACTAAAACTATGAAAACACACATAAGGCGCCCACAGCGCAAACAATTTTAAACACAAAGACATAAAACAAAAAGAACCACCACAGAAGTATCGCCTTCTGCAGTGGTTCATACCATTTAGTTAGTTCTTCGGTCCTCGTGGTGAATCTCTAACTAGTCAATTTATCATCAAGAACAAACAAATAAATCAAGATAAACATCCTGATGAATCAAAAACCAGGACTCACAAATTGAGTAAGCTGCCCGACGATGGAGACCCCTGGGCGCCGAAGAACCTACTAACTCCGGAGCAAAAGAAAACACCACTTAGACCCCGGTGGGCAAAGCAACAGACAAGAAGCTCCGGCCCCAAACAACTAAAATGAATAGCTTTAAGTCGGGGCCATCATAGAGTCTGACGCCCGACCCACCGGCGTGCAATTAAAGAAGGCAGCATAGTCATCAACCATGATTGGGTTAAAAACTAAGCATGCAGACTGTCGCATAACATTCAAGTTATAACCTGTACGTCTGTAACGTGTTATGATTTTTTGAACTGAAAAGAAAAATCATTAATTCCTTTTAGTTTCTTAAATTTGTAAACCAAGTCACCATAAAATTCAGGTTCCGAAAGGCCATCACTTAAAAGCGTCTTTAAGCGAGGTTAGGATCCTGTAAAATCGGTTTAAGCCCGCCGGTTACTTTGTGTTACTGATCGTTCCAAGGCGATACTTCTGTGGTGGTTCTTCTTGTTTTATGTCTTGGTGTTTAACATTTTTTGTGCTGTTGGCGCCTTCTGTGTGTTTTCATATTTTTAATTAAGTAAAAGTAACTGAGTGGCCACCTATTGGGAAAATAGCTGCTCATTCGGCTTACGATATGTTTCATGGTATAAGTACCTGATTGTTAGTTTGGTTTTTTCCCACCTCGGTTTTTGGAGTGGGAATCTTTTTCTGATTGCGCCTTTTCCTGATCTTTGCCTACTTGTACCTTTTTAACCCAACATTATATATGGAAATAAATTCATAATGTCTACGATAAAATTTTGAAAAGGTTTTTCGAAGTTTATGATACCGATAGCCCCGTTGAAGAAGTTTTGTCATTAAACATTTACTTCGAGCGTTGAAGTCTGTAATAGATTGCAGACTCTAGCAAACCTAATAAGTTGCGAAATGTATACACCATAAGAAGCACGACGAGGAACGTCACCATCCAAAAAAGGAACATTTACTATATCAAAATCAAAGTCATCGCGCTTATCATAAATTTTAGAAAAAACAAATCCATTTGCAACAGAAAGATGTAGATCTAAAACAGGGGGCTTCGGTATCTGAGCTATTGGCTTTGTTCAACTGTAGTTCAGGTGGATAAATTTGATTGACCATACCTTCAAAATAAGGGTTGTCAATGTTCAAAAGGTCATCGAGGTACCAAGATGTGGAATTGAAAGCCTTGATAACATCAGCTTGATTATCATGGTTAAGAGAATCCATAAAATCTCTTTCGTAGCAGTATAAAAATAAATCAGCTACGAGAGGTGTGAAATTTGTACCCATCGGAATTCCAACAATTTGTCTGTATAACTTGGTCCCAAATCTAATATAAATATTAGCAAGGAGATAGGACAAGGCGTCGCACACATTCTGACACGACCAAAGTGTATACCGATTTGTGTCAGACCTGTTCGCAAACCACATTGTTGGTTTTCCCAGGAGACGGCTCCTTGGTTCCTTGGAAACTGATTTTAGCCCTTCAGGTTCAAATGATCATTCAAGGGTTTTCTAAAAAGTCTCCCCGCAACATTCAAACTGCAAATTATAAGAATCTTACCTGAGTGTCAGGGATGGATAGACAAATCCTGAGGGTCACTTTGGCATCACGAGGCTCGCCAAGTGATGTCAAACTGAGACCCGATGGACAGATTTGTCTGTCCGTACCATACACGCATCGTACACTCCTTAATGTGGCGAAACATTAATTTTATTACCTTAACATTGCAAAACGGGCTATTGCGTCCGCCATTTTGAAATAGAACGTTTCGAATGTTGTTTTGACATATGCTCTTAAAGACGACGTTACGTGACGTCCTATTCAACTTATGTTGAAAAGGATTATGTGCGCGCTGGGTCAGACAACCAAGGGCAGATAATAAGAATTTCTAGCCCTGTCCAAAACCTTAGATAATTATACTGATTTTTTCTTGTCGGGTGTGCAAGAATAGAATTAAAGCCTGTTCGTAGTGTGTGATAATGGTTTTTCTCAGATATTTTACAACGGTTCAAATGTAGAAAAATTATTTTATTGGCACAACTTAGCATCTAGTTTGTCGAAAAAATGTGCAGCAAAAATTTTGAGAGTCGGTTGACACATAAAAAAGTTTGGTCAAAAACATTTTTGAATAGGGATTTCCTGTACAAAAATCGCATGGAAGGGAGGTAAATATTTTCCCGCGAAATTTTAAATTCTAACTATTTAATCATGATTGCTTAAAATTATTATGAATTGACACAAATGATATACCCGAGACAAAATCTTCATGATCAGGTAAAAATTCTTGAAAAATATGCATTTCATGATCATCGATTATCTCCCTTGTAAATGCGAAATTCATTTTGGCCATAAAAACTTTATTTGTTCACCGATTTTCAAAATTTTTGCAGGTCCTATTAGGACAAACTAAGATAAAAATTTTGACATCAAAATATTTCTTCTGTTGTCCACCATACAAAAATGTTCTGCGAAAAACCATTATCAGAGGCAAGTTTTTAGACTTAAGTTTTGTTTTGGTCATTTGAGAATAGTGGTTCACCACATTTAGTTATTAATCCAGTCCTCATGGCGAATCTCTAATTAGTTAATCAATTATCAAGGAAAAACAAAATAATAATAATAGTAACCATGATAAATCCAAAACGAGGACTCACAGATCATGTAAGCTGCGCGACGATGGAGATCCCTTGGCGCCAAATAACTTATTGGAAATTTTGGGCAAAAGAAAAAAACAGCAGCTGAACCTTATTGGGCATAGTAACAGACATGAAGCTCTGGCCCCCAACAAACTAAATTGTAAAGCTTTGAGCCAGGGCAATCATAGAGTCTGACGCCCGCCGGCGAGCAGTTTAAGAAGGCAGCATGGTTATCAACCATGATTTGGTTAAAAACGACCAGACGGTTGCATAACATTAATATTTTGTGTATTTATACGTCTGTGTGTTCCATGGTCTACATCTAACGGGTCGCTGACGAGATTTTTGTAGCCGTAAGCGCGGTATGGCCAATAAAAACCCAGGTGGAGAAACAACTAAAATAACAAAATATGAATAGCCAACTATGAAAGAGTTGTATATTCAAATCGATACTTTCTGTGGTGGTTCTTTTTGTTTTATGTCTTGGTGTTGAATTTTTGTACTGTTGGCTCCTTATGCATGTTTTCAAATTTTAGTTTAGTTTACGTAACCTATTGGGGAAAAAGCTGCTCATTCGGCTTACGATTTGTTTTCATGGTATCAGTACCTGGTTTCCCACCTCGGTTTTTGGAGTGTGAATTTCTTTCTGATTGCGCCTTTTCCTAATCTATGCCTACTTTACCTTTTAAGATGGTATAATTAATTCCGTGATGGTGTTCTTATACAGATAAACGGGAACTAACAAATTATTTGTTTTCTTTTATATCACTTTCAGAAATTGGTGGTGTAATTAGAGGCCTTGTGATAACAGGATTCATATTAAAATGTATAGTTTTAACTGCCGGAGTAGTCATTGTTCTGTACAGATACTGTGGTGACAGGAATCCCTCAACTGTATGGCTCTACTGTAGATTTGATTGCGAATGTGTGTTTAAAGCTTTGCCAATCTTTCTGGCCATTTCAGGTGAGTAGCATTAGGTTTTATTTTCTCAATGTCAGTTACACATTCCAATGGTATAAACATATATTGTATTCTTCATGTAAAGTTTTCCTAGGCGGTGAATAGTTTTGTAGACCTACTCCCATACCAGAAACACATTTGTGTGATTCAAGTAGTGTGACGTAAAGTCGCGCACAAACGGTGGCGTAGAAACATTGTGTTCAAGCTTTATCGCATTAGCGAATATCATATGTGCACGCAGGCTTTGACATCTTGCAGAACCGGAAGAGTGGTACGTTTTCATTGGTCATGAGTATATTTTCTCAACAGGCGGTCACTCAGTTACCCAAACACGTTTTTTGTTTATTAGTTATAAACAAGCTTTTTGATAAGCAGTTGTGATTTCTCTTTTAATGCTGACGTGATCTGAGTCAGAAGATAAAAATAGGCCTGATTTACTGGTAATTTAATTTAATGCTAAGTATATTTAAATTTATGTATATCCGAATATCCAACTTTGTTGTGTAAATTAATCTGTGATTCTACTAGCTTCAAAATGGGTTAAAGCTAAACTTGAACTACAATGTGTAACCTCAGACCAAAGAAAAGAAAAAGAAACATACGTATATGTACGTCGGACTCTACAAAGTTTGTATAAATCTTGAGCCTGAGAAAACCATGAACTATTTTACGGCAAGGTCAACATATTTTGAATGGGGGAAGATTGTTAAAATGCATCACAAAAACATGTCCGTGTAATGTATACCCCCTTGAACCCCACTTTTATATAGCAAAACTGGGGTGTGCAGGGGTATACCTATTTTTCTTATTTTTGCTCCAAAACATAGATTGTGGGTACTCGTTAGAACCGCCTCGACGAGGCGGTTCTAACGTGTACCCACAATCTATTTTTTGAGCAAAAATAAGAAAAATATCAAAATTTTTCCGCTGAAAAGTTTCATTTTTATAACCAAAAATTTTTTCTGTATATTGCATGGGCGTTTTTGCGTAATGATTTGAAGGGCAAACTTGTGGAAATTTGTAAATGTGCAGAATATTTATGATTGTGAAAATCCTATGTATCAAGGTAGTTGTATATGTATATGAACATAATATTTAAACATATTCTCTATAACTGCTCGGCCAATCAAAGCCAAGTTTATGTGAAGCATATTTAAGACTGACAAAATGGACCCCAGGGTGGGTCTGCCCTTGCCTCGGGACATTATACATGTATATCAACATAATATTCAAAGATCTTCTTCTCTAAATCCGCTTGGCCAATCAAAGCCAAATTTTCTAGAAAGCATATGTTAAAGTGGGAACCAATGTAATAATAAATAAACCAGATGGTCATTATGCCAATTTATGTTAGAAACTCTTCACAAATTTTCTATGCAGAAACTACTAAACCTATCGCAATGAAAATTGGCATGTAACAATAAAGACTAGAGAACTACAATGTGTATATAAATCATGATCCTGTGATGATCGTGACAGATTTTGTGGCAATGTCAACATAGGTCACATATGAAAAAAAAAAGTTAAAATGACACTGAAGAGAAAAACTTCCAAGCAATGGGCAAGTGGACAGAATATTTATGAATTTGAATAAGAAAATAACCCAATGGGGAGGAGGGTCTGACTCTGTCCTGGGGATATATTCATTCATGGTCAAACAGGTTCATTGGTATCATTATGAAAACATGACCATGCAATAAACAGAGATTTTTTTAGTTGTAAAAATTGAAAATTTTCAGTAGAAATTGTGTAATATTTTTCTAATTTTTGCTCAAAACATAGATTGTGGGTACACGTTAGAACCGCCTCGCCGAGGCGGTTCTAACGAGTACCAACAATCTATGTTTTGGAGCAAAACAAAAAGAAAAATAGGTATACCCCTGTAAACCTCATTTTGCTATATAAAAGTGAGGTATAAAGGGGGTATACATTTCACGGACATGTTTTCCTGATGTAATATCTCAGATCTCAGGTGAGCGTTTACAGGACAATTGGTCGTCTTTTATTTCTTCTGTTTCAGAAATTCTCTCTGGATCTACCTTTTTTGTCGCTTCCATACAATACCAAAGCAGTATAAGCTGGTCGATATACCTGTATGCCTTCTTTAGTGCCTTTCTGGTCATAGCCGCTTCAGTTGTACTGGTTATACGAGTATTGTTGATACTATTACATGGACCATGCTTTTCGAATACAAACGATTCCCAGGCTTTGGAGAGGTCTGACAGGCAGCCGATGCCAAACACGCAAACACGAACAGATTTACCCAACATCAGTTATCAAGTTCAACAAAGGCCAGTCACCGGACGATCCATAGCGGTAAATGTAGATAAACTATGTCATGAAATATCTGTTTGCGCGCGTTTAGATTATTTTTCTTTTGCTTAAGACAGATTATCAATGCATCTGATTATGGCTCAAGTAAGTTTAGCATTCTTTATTAAACAAAACATACCAAAAACGAGGTTGAGCCTTTTTGGTTAGTGGTATCCCACTGGAAAGAATTTTAAGCTTCGACCATAGGCATTTGACATTCTGACCCCAATAAACCAAATACCAATAAAACCACCACGTATATGGTCTGATAATCACCGCATGTCGTTGTTAGTGACGTTCTGGTGTGTATAATTAGTTTATTGGAGTCACACGTCCATGCCTTTCTTTTGATAGAATTTGCCAAATGACTTACTTAAAACACCAAATATTTCGCAAGAGTTTCAAATGTTACACTTTAATTCATTGATATTGCAGGGCGAATGCGGTATTTGTATGGAAAGAAGAGTGGATGTCATATTACCTTGTAATCACAATATATGTCGAAGTTGTGCTCTCAGAATACAGAGGGAATCGAGAAGTTTGTGTCCTTTCTGCAGGACTTATTTTTCCGGCGTTGATACCATGCACTGGTGCGAAAACGCAGCATGATGGCACAACGTTTGATTTTCTTTCCTTTTCTAGGCACCATTAGCTTTTATACATGTTATAGGAAAACTAGTGAAATTAAACTTTATAGTCATTAAATCAAAGAAAACATCGAAGATTGAATAATAATAAGCTATCCATCCTGCATTGTCACAAACTGATTACTATACGAGCACACATTTAAATTAAATTCGCATGCGCAAACCAGAGGACCATTGGTCCTGTAAGCGCTCACCTGAAACCTAGTAGTTAGCCGTATTTTATTTTTCAATAATGACAAGTTTCAGATGTCTACTTAATTCTGAACGTGTTTAATTCATTGGCTTAAAGATGATTTGTGCCCTTTTGATACATTTTGTGGTGGAAAGCAGAGGAAATGGTTTGGCCACTTATATTAAATGCAGCAAAGCCCATGTAAGCACACAGTAAAATTCGTTTATCATATGGATTTTCTCCATCTTTCAAATTCAACAATCTATACAGACATTGATAAAGTGCCCGAATCACAACTGATTTACCAACACCTGCACCTCCTGTTAAAAAGCATAGACTGGTTCATCTTTGTATTTAATCCAGTGCACAATGTGGTTAAAGAATTCTCTTTGTTTCAAATTAAGACTTCTGAGTAGTTGTAAATATTCATGATCTGGAAATAAAATACCACTTGTTTCTACTGGTGGCACTGAGTAAGTTGACTGTAATTCTATTCCAATGCCATATTGCCTCTGCTCTACAACTCTGCTTGGGTTAAAGCAAACAAATTTTTCTGATTCTGCCGTCCCTTCTTCTTCTGTTTCTCTATTTTTTTGCTCTGCATTAGGTGCAATTTGATCATAGTCCCTTTCCTCATTTTCCATCGTTTGTCTTGCAATCTCAAGCTCTGCAGTATGATGCTCATACTCATTTCTTTTGGACATCATGGATGTCTGCACAGAGTTAAACCGAGCTTCATGCATGTATGTTCCAAAAGAACCCATTAAATCATTTTGTTCATTTCGCCAAGGTACAAAAAGAATAAGCTGCTCTCTAAAATTATTTTCGCGATCCCTCTTTATGTTATATTTTACATACCTTATTATTCTTGGTAGTTTTCTTTTCTTGTATATTGTTCTATTTTTTGCTTCGAACAACAGGTCTGAACTTTGATGTTATTATCATCCAAGCTGTCATCACTTTCATCACCAGAGCTATTGACAAAACTGTCATCATCATTAGTGTCATCAACTTTCTCTGAAAACATATTTCCTTTTGGATAAGAAACGTCAACCTTTGAGACATAATCAGCTAAACATAAATTTCGAAGCTGCAATGGTCTTTTAGAATACCTCTGTATTACATTTTCAGATTCTACATCTGTTGATTCAGCATGAATTTCAACAAGAGCAGCTTTTGGCTTCAACAGAAATATTTTTCTTTTGGTAAGATGTGTTGATGAAAACAATATCCCTGGTACATTTTGTCAAAGGAACTTGCAGATCAAGATAAACAGCTTCTTGAGCACTGACCTCAACACAGTTAGAAAATACATTCCCAATATGCCTTACTTGTTTCTTTAGGTCAAGATTTCCTCTTCTAGCCTCTTTCGCTGCTGCCTCAAGTTGTGCACTCATGCCTCTCTGTGATTTACTTATATAAACAACTATATATGAAGCACAACCGTATGGCTCAAGAACAATCTGAATGTCAAGATTAGCCTTCCAGGAAAGAAGTATGTTTTCATTAAATGGATTTATTCTCATTTCCTTCACTTTTCGCTTTAAGAAAACCATTGGTGCTTTCAATGAGCTTCTAATGCAACAAATATAATCTTCGAAATCCATTCTAGCATTTTTTTCTAGAAACTCATCAAATGGCATGTCTTGATTTTCCTTACACTAATTCATTGATTTTTGCAGCTCTACATTCTTTTTCTTGTACTTGTCGATGTTTTCTTCAAGAGGATACAGCAACATAGTTTTCGGAAATGGTGGCAATGGAAATCCAAACCTACATATTGGTTTCCCTTTTTTCTGCAGGTTCTAGAATGTTTGTGACTTTGAAGGTTAACAAGATTTGCTGTTTTCTAATTATCACTATTGCAGGTAAGATATTGATCAACAAATACAATTATTTCCTGTTCTGACTTTGTTTCTAAAGTTGGAGCATTTTGTACCCAAACAAGGATGTGAATATGAGGGGAGCCACGTTGCTGAAACTCAACTCTATAAAAAATGTCAAGTACCTTTCCAATTGGCTCAGAACTGTTTTATACAAATTTAAGAAACTTAAAGGAATTAATGATTTTTCTTTTCAGTTCAGAAAAATCATAACACGTTACAGACGTATAGGTTATAACTTGAATGTTATGCGACAGTCTGCATGCTTAGTTTTTAACCCTATCATGGTTGATAACTATGCTGCCTTCTTTAATTGCACGCCGGTGGGTCGGGCGTCAGACTCTATGATGGCCCCGACATAAAGCTATTCATTTTAGTTGGTTGGGCCGGTCCTATTGTCTGTTGCTTGGCCCACCGGGGTCCAACTGGTGTTTTTCTTTTGCTCCGGGGTTAGTAGGTTATTCGACGCCCAGGGATCTCCATCGTCGGGCATTTTACTCAGTATGTGAGTCCTGGTTTTTGATTCATCAGGATGTTTATCATGATTTATTTGTATGTTCTTGATGATTCATTTACTAGTTAGAGATTCATCACGAGGACCGAATAACTAACTAAATGTTATGAACCACTGTCGAAGCTGAGGGTGAGGTTAGGTACCTGTAAAACCGGTTTAAGCCCGCCAGTAACTTTGTGTTACTGATCGTTCCAAGTCGATACTTCTGTAGTGGTTATTTTTGTTTTATGTCTTGGTGTTTAATTTTTTTGTGCTGTTGGCGCCTTATGTATGTTTTCATATTTTTAGTTAAGTTAAGGTAACTGAGTGGCCACCTATTGGGAAAATAGCTGCTTATTCGGCTGACGATATGTTTCATGGTATAAGTACCTGATTGTTAGTTATTTTTTTTCTCACCTCGGTTTTTGAAGTGGGAATCTTTTTCTGATTGCGCCTTTTCCTGATCTTTGCCTTCTTGTACCTATTCATACGGCTTACGATATGTTTCATGGTATAAGTACCTGATTGTTAGTTTGTTTTTTTCCCACCTCGGTTTTTGGAGCGGGAATCTTTTTCTGATTGCGCATTTTCCTGATCTTTGCCTACTTGTACCTTCTTTAAGAATTGTATTGAGAAACTCTTGAACCCTATGATCAAAATACCTTGAACATGTAACTGGATCTTCCTGAACTAGCTTTGTTTTCTCTTGCCAAGTAAGCCTTTCTAATATCTGTTTCGGAATATTCAATACCATCATTTAATGTTGCTAGCATCTTTAACAGATCTGTCCATCTAGTATCTGCAGCTGACAATGACATAAACCAAGTAGGCAAGGAAAGTTGCCTAATCATTTCAAAAATGTCTTTCTTGAGTATCTCTAAATGGGCAGGTGAATTTCTCAGTTGGCGAAATATATAATAGCCTTCATCAAGATTTACAAGTTTGTCCAAATAATTTGAATCTCTAGCTTCAGCTTCAGTTATATTTGTCCTCGCTTTTTACATCTTCTAACAGCTAGGTTGACTTTATCACTTATTTGTTTCATCTGTAGCTTTTTGTGTTTAAAGAATATATTTGGAAATGACTGTGCAGCTCTCATGTCAACACTTCTCAATTCCCATTTAACAATGTCACTATAATGAACTGGAACAATTCGCTCTTCCTTATTAGGTGGTGTTTGTCCACAGAATATGGATGGGAAGCACAAATATTCTGCATCTTTATCATTATATAGACTTAAAGGATGTTGTCCTTCACCTGGTGCAAAAGTGAAAACTTTGTCACATTTGTTGTCAATATTTGCATCATCCACTAATGTATCTATATTGCCGACATTGTCATTAGCATCTATCTCACTGTAATGGTCAGAATCATAATCAGTTGGTGCATTAGCGTCCTTTTTACTTGTGATTTCTTCCTGCTTTTCATTTTCCATACTATGTTTGTTCTCTCGGAACTCCTAAGATTTCTCTGACTGTTCCCTCTGCACTTTCAGTAACTTCCTGAAACCAGTCATCATCAATAACTATGCCAGAGTTCTTGTATGGCTTGCTGTTAATCATAAGCCAATGCAGAGCAGTCAAAACTCTTAATGGTCTTACATTTTCTTTAAAGTCAACTGTTTTATAGGAAAGTTTCTTTTTCAACTGGATAGCAACTATAAAATTTCCATCCATTGGCCTTGGAAGACAGTTTATTGTAGGCTGAATATCAACGGGAACATTAATTACATTCCTTTTCAAGGAATATTGGCCACCACGTGCATAAATGGAATGCGCAGTGCTATTAACCTTTCTTCTAATTGGTGTAAGTTTAGCTCTGGTGGCTTGACTGGCCACTTCATTCCATTAGTTACTGATAGCTTTAGAATTTTACTATCTCTTTAGGAACTTAAGCAGGTATGACATATCCATTCTTTATTATTGACAGATATAAAGTCTGTACAATGCTGTCATTTACTTTCAGCTGGCATATGGGTATTAAACATAGAAACACTTTCCCTGAACCATGTCTGGTGACAACATGAACAGACATACAAAAGCCCAATAGAAATATCTGAATGAAATTGTTTGATAGCATTTTCAAGATTTTCAAAGTCTTTGTGCTGAGACTTTGGAACACTATCTGTGTACTCATATCTTTTTCTAGGAACATTTATTCCAGAAGTATCTTCAAATTTTCTTTTTTCCTGTCTAACTTGTAGCTCCTTATTCTCTCACATTCAAGAAAATAAGGATTTTCCCTTGCCTTCTTTTTTGATGCCTTCTGGTATATTCTCTCTTTTGCATTAAAATTCTGATTTCCCCTTGCCTTCTGTTTTGATGCCTTTTGGTATATTCTCTCCTTTGTATTAAACTTATGATTTTCCCTTGCTGATTGCTTAGATTGCAACTGATACACAGTTTCCTTGGCCTTAAAAATAGGATTGCCTCTCACAGATTGCTTTGATTCTCTTTCTTTTGTTTTGTACACAGGGTCTTTTCTTGCTGATTGCTTTGATTGCAACTGATACACAGTCTTCTTGGCCTTAAAAATAGGATTGCCTCTCACAGATTGCTTTGATTCTCTTTCTTTTGTTTTGAACACAGGGTCTTTTCTTGCTGATTGCTTTGATTGCAACTGATACACAGTTTCATTTGCCTTAAAAACAGGATTGCCTCTCACAGATTGCTTTGATTCTCTTTCTTTTGTTTTGAACACATGGTCTTTTCTTGCCGATTGCTTTGATTCCAACTGATATACAATTTCTTTTCTTTTGAACACAGGGTCTCTCCTTGCTGATTGCTTTGATTGCCACTGATACACAGTTTCCTTGGCCTTAAAACAGGATTGGTTCTCACAGATTGCTTTGGGTCTCTTTCTTTAGCTTTGAATGCAGGATTTTGTCTACATTTTCTTCTGTAAGTTTTATAATACTCCATGCGATTGTTTTGTTTTGTTTTTTACTTTTTGCCCCTAATGCTTGTTTTGATTCTGTCATTGATATGCTTGGCATAATACTTTGTTTTATTTGTGCGTTGTGAGCTTGTCTCAACCTTTGATCATTGAAGTAAGCTTCCATATTATGTTCCATTTGATCTTTACAGCTCTGTGTTTCTTCAGTCTTTTTTTTATTTTGATAGATAAGAAGTTAAACTGTAAGTTGGTGTATGTATCTAAATTTAAACTTTCATAAAATGCATACATATATGTAACTCTGCCATTGATACTTGCGAAAGTTATCAAACAGGATGTACCATCATTTGATGAAAGTCCATTTTCTCCATGGGAATGAGAATGAGAATAAAAAACACATACATGTCATTCTTTCTAAATAAAGCAGAGCATATGACCCAAATGGTTAAAAGACCTGATAATGTATACAAAAAGACTAAATGTCAGCAGGTGGTGAATGAATTTTCCATCTTCACTTAATTTGTTTATCACACTCCGATACAGAACATCTCCCTCACAAAGCACCTTGTCTAATATAGAGCTCTTTTCAATATCAAGGCAGGAAGAGTATGACAGCATACATAATGCATTACATGTGCACTGATATCCTCTTAATTGCTCAGAAAATCTGACATCATTCTTATGAAAACTTCCAAAGACCAAATCACTTGCATTTCACAATTGTTCAGATGATCTTACCGCTTCGTAAAACATCACATCATTACCTAACCCTAGTTCTGATGAATCTCTGTTGAAATGCTGCTTGGCTGTATTTTTTTCATTATGCCATGCATGTTGTTGGGACATTGCTTTTTGTGAACAAACTGTTTTATCTGCTCTTTCAGACAGGTTTTCAACCACCCTTGATTGGTAATCAACATCCACACCAGGAAAAGTATCGAGAAATACTGCATCCAAATCGGTCTGCACATTTGAGCTAACATTTTCTATGAGCTTGATGAGATCATTTAGTAACTGTTTAAACTGACTGGTGTTTGCTTGCTTGTCTTTTTAGCCTTTATTTGATTTGAATCAGGACTTGTCAATAAAGCATTCTCTTTAACAACTCTAGATTAATGGTCAGCATCAATATCAGGAAAACTATCTTGAAAAACTGTTTCAAATTCTGCTTGTGTGGTTGAGCTAACATTTAGGTCAATAATTGTATGTTACAACTGACTGATATTTGCCTTTATTTGCTTGTTCTTCCATGTATTGCCTTTATTGCTTGCCTCTATTCCGGAAGGACTTTTTTGCCCTCATTCTGGAGGGACTACCTGCTCCCACTTTGAAGGGACTGCCTGCCACCATGCTGGGTGGACTGCCCGCCACCACGCTGGGTGGACTGCCCGCCACCACGCTGGGTGGACTGCCCGCCTCCACGCTGGGTGGACTGCCTGCCACCACGCTGGGTGGACTGCCTGCCACCACGCTGGGTGGACTGCCCGCCACCATGCTGGGTGGACTGCCTGCCACCACACTGGGTGGACTGCCTGCCACCAGCTGGGTGGACTGCCTGCCACCACACTGGATGGACTGCCTGCCACCATGCTGGGTGGACTGCCTGCCACCACACTGGGTGGACTGCCTGCCACCACGCTGGGTGGACTGCCTGCCACCACGCTGGGTGGACTGCTGCCACCACGCTTTAGTGGACTGCCTGCCACCATGCTGGGTGGACTGCCTGCCACCACACTGGGTGGACTGCCCGCCACCATGCTGGGTGGACTGCCTGCCACCACACTGGGTGGACTGCCTGCCACCACGCTGGGTGGGCTTCCTGCCCCCCTTCCTGGAGGAGTTTCATACCTTTTGGCTAAATAATCCTCCCAATGTATTCTTGGTCACTCCCTGTTTGTCAGTGCTCCATCTCCACCATCTTTTCCTGACCTCTCCGTCCGTCTTTTCTCTGACCTCCTCCACTGTTTCCGTCTAGGCATGGCTACTCACCTGAAAATAAACAGACAAGTACATGTGTAGCATTGCTTTGATACCTACCAAGAAATCTTCAAACTAGAATGTAGAGATATCATTCTAATGAAGAAGTGAACACAATTGCTATTTACGAAGATGCTTTGACACATTTAGCAACTTTGCATGATCAAAGATAGATTTTCTTCTATTGAAGCTTATCTTGAAGTGAATTTGACCTGAAGCAATGGCACTTTGGGTATGAAAAAAGAAGCAAATCAACTGTTCTACTACACTGGTTGATGTGCCTCTTTTTTCAAACAGATCAGAAAATATGATATTTCTAGGTTCTTAATTTGAGATTTCATATAACCACCCAACAAGCACATGCTATAACAACATTACATCATTGTCAATGTGACATTATGAAGTCACACTGGCTTTCATGTAACATTGTTTTGATGTCATGTTCACACTAGGTAGACACCTTATCAATATTTTCTATGATACTTATCTGTTGCTTCAGCATTACCAGTGTCTGTTCTTAATCTCTATCTATATTTTTCCCAGCTATTCTATACCATATTTTCATGCAGTTCAGTCTCAAATGTATGGTAATTCACCTGAAAATAGAAATAAAGTAATATTTACCTACATTGTACATGATCCAAAAAAATTGATGTTGTTATGAAACAGGTCTGGGTCGACTCAGGCTCATCATTTACGCAAACTATGGTGGGACTCAGTTCTTCGTCCATCATAAGTAATTTAAAAGAAATTGGTTTGCCCAAATGATTTCCCAAAGGGGAAGGTATTTTTGCATTTTAGCATACATGTATGTGCGCATGGTAGCCATTTTGATTAAGATAAGAGGACATTTGAATATTACAGATTTATACATGCATATAGTCCCAGGATATGGTTAGTCAACCCTTATGTTTTCATCAACACAAATCTGTATATATTCCTACTATTTCAAGCAAATTTCCCCATATATGACATTTTCCCCATTTTCTTCCATTTATGTGCATAGGAGATTTAAGTTAGCTGTGTCATGAAAAAAGAAGATTTTCGAAGGGTTTTTACTATATATGGGCATGGCTGCAAGCTTGGTCATGTGACCTGGATTATTTATGAACACATTGGTTCCCCCTTCATATAGATCTTCCCAATGAAATTAAGCTTTCATTTGCCAAGTGGTTTCAGACAAAAAATCTGTATATATAGTAGTAATAAAATTGTATATTGCCCGGGGGTGGGGACAGACCAACCCCTTGAGTCCAATCCTTTTCAGAATCATATATCTTCAGTCCATCTAGCCAAATCCTGCAAGGTTTTTCTTATAAATCCGTTTTTACACTTTTTCTCATTCAAACGCATGGGCGACCAACTACTCAGAATCAGAAATCTTAAGTCCATTTGTCCATTTCCTGCAAGTTTTTCTCTACAAATGACATTTTAACACTTTTCCCCTATTCAAATGCATGAGCGACCTATGTTGACCTTGCCGTAAAATAGGTCAAGGTCATCCCATTGTCATGATTTATATAAACTTTGTAGAGCTCCAGTCACTGATGCTTCACACCATGTTTCAAAATCATTGGCCTTCTGGCTCTGGAGAAGAAGATTTTTAAAGTTTTTTTTTCTATTTATAGCCATGGCGGCCATCTCGGTCATGTGACCTTGACCATTTATATAAACTTTCTTTCCCCCTTCCCAAGGATGCTCCATATGAAGTTTGGCTTTGATTGGCCAAGCGGTTTCAGGGGAGAAGATGTTTCATTATTATGGAAATATACATATAAAAATATATACACATGTA
The DNA here is from genome assembly GCA_964017185.1 of Rugalucina vietnamica. Classification (NCBI taxonomy): domain Eukaryota; kingdom Metazoa; phylum Mollusca; class Bivalvia; order Lucinida; family Lucinidae; genus Rugalucina; species Rugalucina vietnamica. The sequence continues at coordinate 5,074,655 of OZ024872.1, forward strand.
GCCCCGGGGCAGGGGAAAACAACCCCCAAGGGGCTTAAATTTTCCATTAACATTAATCTTCTGTCCATTTGCCTATTCCCAGTAAGTTTTACCCATTAAATAGCATTTTACATTTTTTCCATTCAATTACATTGGCTAAATAAGTTGACCTTGCTGTAAAATAGGTCAAGGTCATCCCATGGTCATGATTTATATAAACTATGATAGGCCCACGTCCCCGATGCTACATACAAAGTTTCGTTGAAATCGGCCAACTGGTTCAGGAGAAGAAGATTTTTTTAAAGGTTTTTGCTTTTTATAGCCATGGCGGCTATCTTGGTCATGTGACCTTAACCATTTATGTAAACTTTCGTTCCCGCATCCCAAGGATGCTCAACATGAAGTTTGGCTTTGATTGGCCAAGCGGTTTCAGAGGAGAAGATCTTTGAAATTGTGAACGACGGACGGACGGGGCAGGAGCAAGGGTATACTATTAGCTCACCTGTGAGCCTTCGGCTCAGTTGAGCTTAAAATACACGCGTGTAAATATACTCCGGTGTGTATTTATACTCCGGTGTGCAAATCAACCTGAGAGTAAATTTAAATTGGATTCGCATGGTTTTTATCACCAGGAGTATTTTTGTATGTAAATTTATCATTTCTGGATTAAAACCTGTTCATTTAACTTTTCTGTGTATGAAAAAAAAAAGAAAAGGCTGCTTCAATGTGTTCTTGAAGACCTTAGCAGCAGAGGAGAATCATGCAATGATCAGGTATAACCTTAGCAGTTATATAACACCAATGTTCACAGTTTCATCAACTGTCATATAATCAGTTATGAACAAAAATGTGAAAATTTGTTATTTAAAAGCAGAATATTGACTTGAAATAAAATACTCATGGGTAAATTTTACTTTGCGTTCACATGGGACAAGGTCGTAAATTTACACGTGTGTATTTGAAAAACAAAATTTGCTTCTGGTCAGACCCAGGAGTAAATTTACCCATATGTAAATATTCTCCGGTGTGTTTTTGCGTTCGCATGCGCCAAATGCCTACCCCGAGTAATATATGCACACCGGAGTATATTTACACGCGTGTATTTTTGGTGCAAGCGAATTGGACTTTAGTTGTTTACGATTAAGATATAAATTTTCCATGTCAATAGCATTTGCACATGTTAGGTTTTCAGGATTGTGATTTAAGATATTCACTATTCAATATATACAGGATAATACATGTAACAAGATTAAAATAATCTCCAAAAGAGCAACAGTATCACAATGTATTTGCTACGGTGCAGTGGAAAACGGTATATTCTCTATCCAAGTATATATAGCGGAAGAAAGTTTTAAATTACGCGAAAAATCAACGGCTTTATTGTACAGTGAGTGAGTGGCATTCTTCGGTCACATAGCTGTTCGTTCGGTATACCTTATTCACGCCCGGTAAAGTGCAAATTGACCACCGCCGGTGGTCAGCGAAAACAAGTTGAAATATATCCGGTGGTCGTTTTGAATGTTTTCGCGAGTTAAGTGGATGTGGAAGGAAAGAAAATTTTTGATCAAAAACGTATTATAAAAATCAAAGTATGTCAGGCTATCAGTTTTTAGCCATTGAATGTCTATCTAAAGTGATCGTAGAAAAAAATAAACCGTTTCACTGCAATCCTTTCCGTCCCGTTTGATCGATGGTGAAAACGAAAGTAGAATCTTGTCAAACACAGACCAGAATGCCTGGATTGTGCCTTTACAAGCTTTCTGTAACCACCAATGGTCCTTGGTAAGTTACATGAACAATAAATTAGCTTTTCAGAGATAATTTGAAAATAATTCAAGCTTTCCTTTCAACGCTAAGATCGATTTTGTGCCGGTGGTCAACTTGAAATTGCGGCGGTCGTATTGATCAATGGTGGTTACCTTGTTAATTTTCATCGTAAGAGAAATTTAGCACAAGTGCAACTTCATGTCTTTTTTGTTAGAGGTCAGGGCAATATTAGTGGAGATGCATTCTAGACACAGCCACATCAAAATAAATGTCGTCGATGTCCTCAATATTCGATTTCGTTTATCCATTAGACCTGTAGAAACATAGTTTATGCTATGTTAATATCATATGCTAATCTATATATGTTTCTGAAGGTCTAACTTCAGTGGACAAACGTAATCGAATTATGAGGATGTCACAGGGATGGAAACAGAACGTGGTCCGACCGGGACTCGAACCCAGGGTCTCTCGCTTTCCGTGCGAGCACTTTACCACTGAGCTACCGAACCACATGGTCGCCCCGTTACAATTTCTCCCTGCTTAATTAGATTCGTCCCCGAATGTGCCCGGAACCATGCCGGAACCGACGAGAAAGTCTACAGTGACGTGCAAAATTAATGTCCACAACGTCGCAAACTCCATAGACTTCAATGTATTTTCACTTTTACAAGAAAAATTATCCTGTCTCTCCTGGTCAACATATTTTCATAATTTTGGTATCAGTTGAAAGGTAAATGAATAAAGCAATAAACAAGATTTTCGGTGAAATTTTCTGACTTTGCATTTTTCATATACAATAATTTAAAACTGAAGGAGATTTTGAAAAAATCATTTTCCCATTGACGTCAATGGTGACGTTGCCAAAAAACTGTAAAAATAATCTCACATTTTCTTTAAACAATTGCAGCCTTAAAACGCACGCATAGAATTTAATGAAAATATCTTATTTATTGCTTTATTTATTTACCTTTCAAATGACACTAAAATCGTGATAACCGGTTGACCGGCAGATGCAGGATATTTTTTCTTGTAAACGTGAAAATGCATTGAAGTCTATGGAGATTCTGACGTTGTGGACATTAATTTGGCACGTCAATGTAATTTTGCTGCTCGCAGCCCGAGCACAGACCCATACGGAGCCACCAAATGTCACAGGGGCGAAAACAGAACGTGGCCCGACCGGGACTCGAACCCAGGGTCTCCCGCTTACCGTGCGAGCACTCTACCACTGAGCTACCGAGCCACACATGTTCGGCCCGTTACAAGGACACCGACGACATTAATTTTGATGCGGCTGTGTCTAAAATCCATGTTCATTGATGTTGCTCTGACCGCTAATAGAAAACAGCACCAAGTTGCATTTTTGCTGACTTTCTCTCGCGATGAAAATTTACATTGAAATCCCCATTGATCAATACGACCACCACAATTTCAAGTTGACCACCAGTACAAAATCGATCTAAGCGTTGCAAGGAAAACGTGGATGATTTTAAAATTATGTCTGTAAAGCAAATTTAGTGTTCATGTAACTTAACTTTACGATCAGTGGTTACAGAAAGCGTGCAAAGGCACAATCAGTGCATTCTTAGCTGTGTTTGACCAGATTCTACTTTCGCTTTCACTACCGATCAAACGGGGCGGAAAGGATTGCAATTAAACGGGTTATTTTTTCAACTACTTATCCCAAGAACCTTTCTCATATTTTACAACCACCCTAGTTTCCCAAAGGCCCAAATCCAGAGATTCAAACCCGGTATCTTACACAAACCTAGCACTTTCCGTCAGTCCGTAGCTACATGAATGTTCGTCCGTCTGTCAGTAGTTTGACGGGAAGTCGCAAAACAATTCAATAATCAAAACACAACGCGAAGTACACACATCGGTTAGCAGAGCATAAACAGCATGCTAAGCCTGGTCTACTAACTACTACAATGGGAACCAATCAAATTTTCAAATCGCAAAAAAAAAAAAAAAAAAAAAAAAAAAATCGGTACGTAATATACCAAATATAGATAATTGTAGGCAAGCAAACTCGCCCCTACCTCAGTTTGTCTGTGTATTTTGCTGAAGCCTTCAGCAGTTTTTCAGGGGCGTTCATATAAGGGCCGTTTATATTCGTTCTGGCTTGTTTATTGGATTTTTTACACATATTTGTTAAATTAATGTCATATATTTTCATTTTCATAGCATTGCTCATGTTCATTGCTTAATAATTGGCGCTTTTCGCCCAGATTCTTCTATTACAATTATTTTAGTTTATGATGTTAATTTCTGTATTTGTCACTCTTGCACTTTTCATCTAGGTTCTTATATTCGCCAAGATCTGTCACATGTTTGTTCAAATTTTAATTGTATAATGTATTGTCATTTTCACATTTCGTTTATTCCCATACAGAGCGCTTATTTTCACCCAGATTTGTCAAAAATGTCTTCTCAATTTCAAATGTTTAATTGCATTATGCTCATTTTAAAAATCATCGTCATTTCTGCTTTTCATTTATTGCAATTCAGGGGCGTTTATTTTTGCGCTGAAGTTCGTCCAGATTTGTCAAATGCTTGTTCAATTTCAAATATTCTGATTGAATTATCATAGTCTTCCATTACGAAAACTTGCCCATGAAAGATGCAGAGATTTTTTCAACTGAAAAAAAAAAATGTAAATTTCACCAGAAAAATGAAAGTTTTAATATTTGCTCAAAACATAGATCATGGGTACACGTTAGAACCGCCTCGCAAAATCAACATTGATGCTTTTTTTCAATATTGTTTAATACGCTAGCGCTTTTCACTGAAAGTAATTTAAACACAGAGGCATTCTTTTTTGTTTCCTTTTCCTTTTTTTAAAATTCAGTTTAACGTTCCTTTTCAAGATTATTTCAACTCATATGAGACGGGCCAATCAGTAGGTGGGACGAAAACGGGAGAACCCCGAGAAAAACCACATGACACACCCGCAAGCAGAACTTGGCTTGCCTCACACAGACGCATTCGATTACAGCACCAAACGTTATGGTGCTTTTTCGTAAGTCCAGTGCCTATAAAATGCGTTAAAAAATAAGTAAATTTGTTTCAGTTTTACTAGCAAACATTATATTTTCTTCAATAAACTTTAAACTAACACATATTTACCACACATATTTACAAAGGGTTTACATATGTGTATAAATCGAACTTTTCATCCAGTGATCAGGGAATCAGAAAAATCAGAAAAAGATTCCCACTCCAAAAACCGAGTTGGGAAAAAAACAAACTAACAATCAGGAACTTATACCATGAAACATATCGTAAGCCGAATGAGCAGCTAGTTTCCCAATAGGTGGCCACTCAGTTACCTTAACCCAACTAAAAATATGAAAACATGCATAAGGCGCCAACAGCACAAAAATTTTAAACACCAAGACATAAAACAAAAAGAACCACCACAGAAGTATCGCCTTGGAACGATCAGTAACACAAAGTTACTGGCGGACTTAAACCGGTTTGACAGATTCCTATCCTCACCCTCAGCTTCTGCAGTGGTTCATTGCATTTAGTTAGTTCTTCGGTCCTCGTGGTGAATCTCTAACTAGTCAATGAATCATCAAGAACAAACAAATAAATCATAATGAACATTCTGATGAATCAAAAACAAGGACTCAAAGATTGAGTAACCTGCCCGACGATGGAGATCCCTGGGCGTCGAATAACCTACTAACTCCGGAGCGAAAGAAAAACACCAGTTGGACCCCGGTGGGCCAAGCAAGAGACAAGAAGCTCCGGCCCCAACCAACTCAAATGAATAGCTTTAAGTCGGGGCCATCATAGAGTCTGACGTCCGACCCACCGGCGTGCAATTAAAAAAGGCAGCATAGTTATCAACCATGATTGGGTTACAAACTAAGCATGCAGACTGTCGCATAACATTCAAGTTATGACCTATACGTCTGTAACGTGTTATGATTTTTCTGAACTGAAAAGCAAAATCATTAATTCCTTTAAGTTTCTTAAATTTGTAAACCAAGTCACCATAAAATTCAGGTTCCGAAAGGCCCTCACTTAAAAGTTTAAGACCTGTTTAAGGCCCGCTCAGACCACAATGTATTAGCCAACGTATGAGCAGCGTATGTAAAAATATCCGGTACGCTGCTGTACGTTGTTATACGCTGTTCATTCTATGTTAAAAGTCCGGAAAAGGCTCTCTCTGAACTTATGCAAAGCGTATGCTTAGCGCATTGAACGTATGTCTAACGTGTGAGTATCTTATTCATAGCGTATCCCTGGCGTACTATGACTTGTTATAGCGTATAACAGTGTACGCCCAGCGTTAACATAGCGTTCGTGACTTATATGTACAGCGCACGTCTGACGTAGTCCAAACGTACACACAACGTTCGTCAAAAAAGTGACTGAAAGATATATCCAGTAAAAAGTGAAAAATAAATAAATTAAAAGAAAAATGGCCAAAGATATCTATACACCTGATTCTTCGGATGCATTTTGTGGAGTTCTTATATCGTTTCTCAGAAGGATCATTTCCTATAATTAGGTTGTTAGGTTGAAATTCGTTTACGGGTCAGTTTTGTCCCCACCTCTCGATTGATCCGTCTCATGAGTTGAAATAATCTTGAAAGGAACGTTAAACTGAATTGGAAAAAAATATTCTAATTTAAAAGAAAAAATCTTTGGCACTTTATATACTGAGAGGAATAAGAAACTTAAGTTTAAAACATTACTTATTGTTCACCAATTTTTAAATCAGTTTTAAATATAATCAATTGGGTTATTCTGATTGTGACAGTGTGTAATTTTTGCTTCACATTTTGCTTTTTAAACTTGCATTACGTCAAAGGGAATAGAGCTACGTCATTCAGACGTTTAAACCCCAATTTGCATGTAAGGCCAAGATAAGAGCCGGGGACGCTGATGTTAGATACTGAGCATAAGCGTCTTTGATCAAAGTTGTTAGATTACCTTCAATATATTGAAAATTTGAGATTTTATCGTGAAAAACGTAACATTTAGTTTTTAACTTCAAATATGAAAGTGCATTTTCGACGTTTTCTTACGCTTGGAAAAGGCTTTCATGATAAATGCTTAAAGTTCATGTTTATGGTAACTCAAAAGACGCATTTGTCTTATCGACATTGAGATTCTTATTCTGTTTCTGGTGTTTTAACTGTTTACATTTTTGTTAAGAGCGTAACGTAAACGTCGGGAAAGGTGGACCCAATTTTTGCATACTGACATTTCATTAGATAATTAACGATATACCCATTAATTAAATGATTATTTGATTTTTTTTCTTTTCATCGGAAAGCAAGAATCGAGTTTATTTAAAACGTCAGCGTGACGTCACACACAGCTGAGTGGACGTTAACGGTTATGAAAAACTGCTTGCAGTACAAAAATCGATACCGTTTCTCAACTTTTAAAATCAAATCCAAGAATAATTCTGCAAAAACGTAAAACAATCAATACTTATGGGCTACGTTAATGACGCCAGTTTAAAAACGCCGGATGAATCTTTAGTGTGATTTTAGATAGATTGGGAAAATAGGTACCTGATTGTTAGTTTGGTTTTTTCCCACCTCTGGTTTTTGGCGTGGGAATCTTTTTCGATTGCGCCTTTTCCTGGTCCTTGTCTACTTGTACCTTTTTACCTATATTATACGTGCCTTGTAGAAGTACAACTAGCAAAGATCAGTTTAACAGTCAACAGTCCCATGGTTACAACACTTTCAGGGAAATACATGTATACCGGTTTTGCTCAAGTACGAAACCCAACGAATATAGGAATCGAACACTGGACACTAGGCTTCTGCGCTCAACTTTGTTCTAATTAATGTAATGCGGCATGCGCTCATATTGCCATGGTGCGTACACGGCCCTTACTGTAAATATGTGTTCCAAAATAAACTGAAAACTTTATATGAGCCGCCTCATGGGAAAACCAACAATCTGCATAGGCGAAAACAAAGACGCAGATCAGCTTCGCAGTAACCGCGAAGCTGATCAGCGTCTTTGTTTTCGCTACTCGGATAGTACAATTTCTCTCCTACTTAAATCCGAAATTTCGAGCTTCTAGCTCTTTTCTGTGCTTGTACAGGCCGGTTTGTGTCGGATCTGTTCGGAAACCACATTGTTGGTTTTCCTACTAGGCGGCTCATATACTAACGTCAGTACTTTGTTTTAAACACAGTCCCCTCCCTTTTCTATTGTATTGTGCCTTGTATACAATGAGGTTTTGTCATTTGATATTCATGCATGTGTTCCAAGCCATCCGTACATGTGGATTTTGGAAGGAACACAACACGCTGTTTAATTCAAAACGGTTAGCAAAAATCGACAATTTCGACACAATTTTGTACATGTAGGTTGTTGAATTGCTTGTATTCGACCGAATATCGTATCGACCCGGTGAAGGTCGTATGCGACCAAATGTTGTTTCGACTAGATTGATTTCAACGTAACGGCATCCACTTGACATAATCGAAAGTCATTGATGCTTTTAGCAGTGTCATTAACCACAGGTGATTAAATGTCTTAAACAGAGTTGAAGCCGATTGCTTCTTCATTATGAATCCAAAGACATGTATTAATATGTGGGTTGGGATCGCGGTGGCATAGTTGAAGTGCATCAGACTCCGAATCGAGTGGTCATGAGTTCGATCCGCACTGGCGACATCGTGTTGTGTCCTTGAGCAAGGTACACTGACAACCCACAGTACTACTTAATACCCAGGAAACGGTAACTCCGTCCAGACAGGACTACAAAATTGATGACTGGGACATTCAGCCTCAATTCAAACAAACAAATCTGTGGGCAATCATACCATGAAAATTGCTTACGCCGCTATGAGCGTTTTTCTGTTAATTAAGCTAGATAATAGGACAAGTCTAATTAATCTGAAAAAGACGCATGAAAATTAACACAAAGCCGATAATCAGGGTCTCAGAAACTTCAAAGAAGTGAAAACACGAATAAAATACGACAACTATACAAAATTTGAAAGAAAACAAAATATTTATACGACTGAAAAGTAATAGATGCATACAAATTATAATGAAATTTAAACAATAAAACTGTTGTGACTGTCGAGACTAAAACGATAATAAAACAAGATTGAGACGTAAACAAAATATTGATACAACTTGAAATGAAATAAAAACATCCAGTTTAAAATTATACTTAAACAACAACAAAAAAATGCGACTGTCGTCTTTTTTGCCGCGGAACACCGCGAAACGCCGGTCAATTGATTTTTATGCGTAATAACAGGTATACTTTTTTCGACGTGTTCCGCCGCGAATCTGGAATTTCGCGGCGAAATTCCGCGCTGACTTTTATTTTACACACAATTTCGCCGCGAAATTTTACAATTAGCAGTTAAAACGGCTAATTTGGGTTTTTAGCCATAACACCACTGTATATTTGCAACAATTTGTTCAGCACTAGTCATTTGTATCTACCGGGGAAAACGAGGCCTACGTGTCAGGATTTAGCTTCCGATATGCCGGGGATGTGCCGTGGGCTTACTTTAGTGCACGTTCACGCAAATACCCCAGCCTCTCTCGAATATATTTTTGCCATAAGAAAATCTTTCAGATATTGATTCTCATTATTGTCATCGTTCAGGTCCGGGCCTTGGGATATAACCACAAATTTGTATCACATTGCCGGGATTTTATGTGGAATTTTAAATTTTAAAAGTGTATACAGACTCTATTGTCTGAGCGTTTGGCTCAATGACAGAAATCTTCATGTACATCCTTTTAAGTGATTGACGTAAATTTTCACATAATCGATCTCAAAGCAACAGTCAAACCATCAGGAAAACACATCTATGAATTGTATACCCCCTTGAACCCCAATTTTATACAGTAAAATTGGGGACTACAGTGGTATACCTATTATTCTTGCATTTGATCCAAAACATAGATTGTGGGTACTCGTAAATTGGGGATTACAGAGACTGGTGTTGTGCCGTGTGGCGGCCCTAAAAAGTCTCCCCGTACATTATCCATAGTGCAGATTATATTGCCTTTCGATCCTTAGAGATCAGAGAGGGTATTTTGAGAAATCAGAAAATTATTATCGGTTTAGATTCATTTTCTAACCAATGTTTAATATATTTGACCCCATTTTAATTAAACTAGTCTTTGTATCGACTACCCAGTTGACAGTTGCAAAATTACGGTAATTCTCTTTGGCTCCATGTTGCCAAATCAAAGGGTCACTGAAGAGGCTTGAATAGCCGAAACCGCGGTATGGCCCATTACCTTTCTCATAAATATTCTCATTGCTCTTAGAGGATCTCAGTTTTATTTTTATTATACCTATTTGTCTTATATTTGATCCAAAACATACTTTGTGGGTACTCCTAAGAACCGCCTCGGCGAGGCAGTTGTAACATGTACCGACAATCAATGATTTAGCAAATATATTATTAAATCTTTTTTTCAACAGATTTTATCTTCAATTTTTACACCCGAAAAAATTCTGTGTATATTGCATGGGCAAGTTTTGGTATTTATATGCTCTGAGCCCTTGCATGTGAAAACCAACAATTTTGTTTCCGATCAGGTCCGATTAAAACCGACCTTTAGAGTCACACAATCAGGCTAGAGGTTTAAGCATACTTCTAAGCATTTTTCAATTATTGGACCCAATTTAGGAACTTGTCTTTGATTAAGACTCATCGTGTAAATTCTCGAAATTGCAGCACAATAGTCTGGTGTTCGTTTGCGGTTTAAAAAGGGCTACTGATGAGGGTTCATTACCCAAAATTGCGCAATATAGTCCATACTATCTCCCTTTGAATGTTTGTACTGCTTCCAAAGGATCAAACCTTTAAATTTTATTAAATATCGGATTTTACAAAATTGTAGATTTGCCCATTGATTGTAGATTTGCCCCCCCCCCCCCGGCCAAAAATGACATAATAAAGTTAAAATGAACGAAGATGCCACATTTCTAAAATATGACAAATTGCTACCACCAGATCTTCTCATTCATTATTTGCCGTCGCTGTTTCGTAATTACCCGAACCTCACACGGTAGTAGAACACTGAGCGAGATACCGAAGCAAAGCGGAGTGAAATTTACTTTTCCTGATCTACTCATATGTCTGTGAAATTTGCGGTTTTGCGGTTCAAAAGATTTATTTGAACCTTTGTTTTTTTTTAAACAAGAAAGGAGAATCCTTAGTTAGTGTTTATGAGTTTCAACATGCATCTGGGGAGTGGGGTGTCTTATATTTAGAGCTCAGGAGTCAGGATCGAGAAATAATGGGGTAGATACCTACCTTCGCCGTGCTGTGCCCATACACAAGACACTTTAATCTCCTCCATGGAACTGTGTAGCATCAAGGAATCAGTGGTTTCGTCCCGACATGACTGAAAAAACCGGTTGACTTGGAACAAGAAGGCCTCCTCCGTATTAGTATACGTATACTCAACCCCTCCATCTTAGGAGACGACGTAATTGATTATTACAACATATTTTCAAAAGTGTGGGACTTTAAACAAAAATATTAATTTAAAGTATACAATAATACGTATTCCAAATAGCACTTACCTGTTCACAAGTGATTGCAAAATTCCGGAAAACAATCTGGCCAAAATAAGGACGTAGTCTGATTTCAACCTCACAATTTTCACGGGCTGATTTATACTGGCGCATATTTGCGTGCTGCACGAGACATGACTGCGATATAATTTATATACCAGAACGTGCAGTGTGATATAACCGTTTGTATGCGCTATATCGTTTTGATAAAAAATAGCAGAGAATGGGTTTAAAAATGACATTTTTGTCGTAAAAATGCAAGTACCGTCTCTAAAATGGGTGTATTCTTTTCCCACCTGCTCATTATCGAACTATAGATTGGACTGCGTGATCTTGGTAGATATCATAATTTGAGCCGCCTCGTGGGAAAACCAACAATGTGGTTTCTGAACAGGTCTGACATAAACCGACCTGTACAGTCTTAGAAAAGAGCTAGATTCTTGAAATTTCGGATTTAAGTAGAAGAGGAACTGTACTATCCGTGTAGCGAAAACAAAGGCGCTGATCAGCTTCGCAGTTACTGCGAAGCTAATCTGCGTCTTTGTTTTCGCATATGCAGATTGTTGGTTTTCCCACGAGGCGGCTCAATTTTATTTCTTTTTCCATAATGATTCATTGACTAGTTAGAGATTCGCCATCAGGACCGAAAAATTAACTAAATGTTGTGAACCACTGAAGAAACTGAGGGTGAGGTTAGGTGCCTGTAAAACTAGTTTAAGCCCCGTAGTAATATTGTATTACTGATCGTTCAAAGGCGATCATTCTGTAGTGATTCTTATTGTTTTATATTTTGACGTTGAATTATGTCTCCCCCCGACAGGGTCGGGAGACATATTGTTTTTCCCCGTGCGTCTGTCCGTCCGTCCGTCCGTCTGTCTGTCTGTCTGTCTGTCTGTCCGTCACAAACCGTGTCCGCCCTATAACTTGAAAACCGTTAAAGATTTTTCAATGAAACTTAGTACACTTGTAAACCACGACGAGACGATGTGTCATGCACAAGAACCATAACTCTAGCTTGAGTATTTTTCGAGTTATTTCCCTTTGATTATTTTCGATACAATTTCGTGTCCGCTGTATAACTTGAAAACCGTTAAAGATTTTTCAATGAAACTTGGTACACTTGTAGACCACGACGAGACGATGTGTCATGCACAAGAACCATAACTCTGGCTTGAGTATTTTTGGAGTTATTTCCCTTTGATTATTTTCGATACAATTTCGTGTCCGCTGTATAACTTGAAAACCGTCAAAGATTTTTCAATAAAACTTGGTACACTTATTGAGCATGATCAGACGATGTGTCATGCACAAGAACCATAACTCTGGCTTGAGTATTTTTGGAGTTATTTCCCTTTGATTATTTTCCATACAATTTCGTGTCCGCTTTATAACTTGAAAATCGTAAGAGTTATTTCAATGAAACTTGGTACACTTATAAAGCACGATGAGATTACGTGTCGTGCTAAAGAACCATAACTCTTGCTTGCATATCTTTGGAGTAATTTCCCTTTGATTATTTTCCATACAATTTGGTGTCCACCCTATAACTTGAAAACCGTAAGAGAAATTTCAGTGAAACTTGGTACACTTATAAAGCATGATGAGACGATGTGTCATGCACAAGAATTATAACTCTTGCTTTCATATCTTTGGAGTTATTTCCCTTTGATTATTTTTCCATACAATTTCATGTCCACTCTATAACTTGAAAACCATAAGAAATATTTCAGTGAAACTTGGTACACTTATAAAGCACGATGAGATGATAATTCATGCTAAAGAACCATAACTCTTGCTTGCATATCTTTGGAGTTATTTCCCTTTGATTATTTTTCATTCAATTTTGTGTCTGCTCTATAACTCAAAAACCATTAGAGATTTTTCAATGAAACATGGTACACTTATAAAGCATGATGCACAAGAATCATTACTCTTGCTTTCATATCTTTGGAGTTATTTCCCTTTGATTATTTTCCAAACACTTTCGTGCCCCCTCTATAACTTGAAAACCGTAAGAGATATTTCAATGAAACTTGGTACACTTATAAAACAGAATGACAGGATATGTGATGCACAAGAACTATAACTCTTGCTTGCATATTTTGGACATGCACTTAGAAAGGGGGGAGACATCAGTTTTCACATAGAAAACAAATTCTAGTTTTATGCTGTTTGCAGCATTTAGTTAAGTTTCGGTAACTGAGTGGCCACCTATTGGAAAACTAGCTGCTCACCCAGCTTGCGATACGTTTTCTTAATATAAGTACATGCACTTGAGTGTTGTTTTAGTTTTTTCCCTCCTCGATTTTTGGAGTGGGAATTTCTTCTCCTGACTTCGCCATTTCCTGATCACTGCCTACTTTTACCGCTTTGTATAAATTATTGTCATTTTGATCACATTTAAATTGTAGGTACACGTCGAAAAGGCGATTCTAACGAGAGCTAGACAGGGACATTTAATCATTATGTCTATAATTTACATTTTAATTTCTATCTTAAAATTTTCAGGAATATTTAAAGCGAGAAGAATCCAATGACGCCTAAAGGCCTTCTCAGTTAGCAGCTATGCGTTGTCTGTCCTACAAATTATCCTGGACAATGTTTTGGTTTTGCAGGCGGTTCCCTAGAACACTTAGCATGGCATTAGGAAAACATGTTCGTGTTAAGTATACCCCCTCAAACCCCACTTTTATAAAGTCAAAGTGGGGTATGCAGGGGTATACCTATATTATTTATTTTTGCTCCAAAACATAGATTGTGGGTACTCGTTAGAACCGCCTCGCGGAGGCGGTTCTAACGAGTACCCACAATCTATGTTTTGAGCTGAATTAAGAAAAATATCAAAATTTTTCTGCTGATTTTTTTTTCAATTTTACAACCTAAAAATCTCTATATATTGCATGGGCATGTTTTCGTAATGTTATACTGCACAGGAACAGACCCAATAACGATGCGCATGTATTTTCTTTAGCACAACATCCATCTTGTCTGAACAGCAGATCGATCGATGTTCAGCTCTGAGATACTTACACACAGGCTCCTTCATTTTGTGGGCGATTTATTGTTCAGGGGTAGCTCTGTGCGCTTTTACCGTCTAAGAAAGATAATTAATCAAAGGCAAAATACACATCAAATCGCGACACGTAGTATGCCAAATAAAATGCAGCACAGAGACTTATCCCTACACTAGATATAGTTCCAAGTACAGAGAAGAGATAAAGGCCCGCTGCAGCTCTGTCGTACTGCCATACTCCAATAATAAGAACAAATCCGGCCATTGTATCTGCAAACATGTATCATAAATTATAAATGGATTAAAATGGATTTGCAAAAATATTAACTCGATATCAGTATACCTAATTCTTTAAGTATTAACTACCGCATTACGAATAAAATAATTCTTTCACATGAAAAACAGGATGGGTCATTCCGTGGTTTCGGCTACTTTGCCATTGACCCCGACTGTACTTTACATTGCATACTTGCTACTGGCAGTTTAAGGCTACACTTGGCATTGTAAGCATCATCATACATGGATGGACACGGCTTTTGTCTAACATTTAAAAAATGTAAAAAATGGAAATTTATAAATATAAATTTAATGCCACAATCCTGACACCAGGCAAGAAACAAATTCAGCACATAATGTTTCAGCATGTATGAAAAGTAAGATGACACGTTCTCTACCAACAAGGCAATAATTGGTCAAGCATAAACCCACTTAAAACTCATTTTGATATCAGTTTAGCACAATATATACTGAGTTCCACAGCCAACGCAACTTTATTTTTTTTTCTCTCTTCTTTTAAATTGGTCCATCATGTGAAAACTTTTGTGCCCTCTCATCATTAAAATGACTCGAATATCTTTGCATGTTATCAAATCTGTGATTTTAGTGCGCATGCGCAGGAACACGTCCCAGGGTACAAAACTGCATTTCCCGTGCCCCGCACGTGCGGGCTCGAAATTTTTCAAAACAATTCACACGATTCAAATCTTGGACGATCGTCCGATGAGTGTTTGGCAATACCAATGTTGAAACCCACGGCTCAACGCCAACAATCGGCATTGATTTTCAGTACCCTAAAAATGCTTGTTTTTAGGCGTTTAACGTCACTTGGTCACATGGTCGACGCCAATGTAGATGTCAACCATATGCTTTATTTTTGTGTTGACAACCTAGCCTTATTGAATAAAGTGTCTTGCAACTGTGGGAAAGTCATTTTTCAATATGTTTCGATGCTTTACATTAGGGTGGTTTGCATAGTTTAGCAATAAATTCATAAAAATCACTGATTTCTTTCATTTTTTGAAAATGACCCCTTCGCCAGTTTCTACGCAACTGTAGACGTACGAAAAAAGTCTGACGCCTGAGTTTTACAGGTCATCTTTGAAAATGGTTTGACTACATAAATTAACCACAAAAAATTATTAAAAATTTGATGACCAGTTGCGTAGGCTGTGGAACTCAGTATATTTACCACGGAAATTTAATGTTGGCTTACAGGTTTCATGTTCATTAATTCAAATGCCATTAGATTCATGTTGAATAAACTGATTGCATATATTGTCAGAATTGTTGTCATGCTAATTTCAATAGTTATTTCCTATTTTCTCGTTCACTTTCTGGAATATCTGAGAAAAGTCTTGGGATGACCCCATTCTGGACGGATAGCTGCTTATCCTATAAGCTCACCTTTGAGCCTCCGGCTCAAATGAGCTAATATAGCAATGAACAAAGGTCATTTGATGGAGTGGCGACATTGCATTTTCCTAATACAATAAAAAAATCAGGAAATGGCGCAATCAGAAAGAAATTCCCACTCCACAATCAGAATTAAAAGTTTAAGAAACTTTGGAAAAAGCCACTTTGCCATTGACGTCAATGGTGAAGTTGCACAAAAGTTGTCAGAGAAATTCTCACAACTTTTTAAAAATAAGTAGCTTGAAATCGAATGCATGGAATTGAATGAAAATATTTTTATTGCTTTATTCATTTACCTTTCAAATGACACCAAAAACATTAAAATATGTTGACCAGGAGAAGCAGGATAATTTCTCTTGCAAACATGAAAAAACATTGGAGTCTTTAGGGTTTTTCGAAAGTGGCGAACAATATAGACAGAATAGAAAGAAAACACGAAGAAAAATCACATGACAACCGTCTTGGAATGCATGACAACCGTCTTGGAATGGTCGGTTAAGAAATTACTGGAGAGCTGAAATCGATTTTATCAGCAACCTTATTCTGTTCTGGTTTAACAGGTATTTATTTCTATATAATGTCCTTATAGTCATGGAATAAGCACTTACAGGACAGAGTCGAAAATATGGTAATCCATTTCCACCATATGGTCCATCCAGAAAAAGTTTCAGACAGTGCTCGGCCAATATCTTCGTAAATTCGGTAAGACCGCCACATTAAAGTAAGACATATTACATCGCAAACAAGACTAAGGGTAAAACTAGTAGCGGCCAGGGTGGCGAGACCGTTGAATCTGACTGAAATCATAAATTAAGACAGTAATAAACGTTAATATATTATTATTAGAAGTTATAAGGAACTGAAACAAACATAATCAAACATAGTGCTTTTGAATCCGTACCAGGGAATAACCACATTTAAAAAAACTTACAAATAAGCATGACAAAGTAAAATTATATGGTACACAAAGGGAGCATATACTTTCAATTAGTGGACCCCTCGGCTACTTTAACCAAGCTAAACAAAATATATGCACACCACATTTGTCAGCATTCAATTTGACGTCAAAATGAGAAACAG
The DNA here is from genome assembly GCA_964017185.1 of Rugalucina vietnamica. Classification (NCBI taxonomy): domain Eukaryota; kingdom Metazoa; phylum Mollusca; class Bivalvia; order Lucinida; family Lucinidae; genus Rugalucina; species Rugalucina vietnamica. The sequence goes on from OZ024872.1 coordinate 5,091,733, forward strand.
GTCGATCAAAATAAATCGAAAAGTAAAGTTTAGTGCTAAATGTACATGTCGGAACAAATCATTACGAAAATTTGTCCATGCTATATGCATATATTTTTTTCAGCTGTAGAAAGCATTAGAAAAGGTTGATATTTTCATAGTTTGGCTTAAAACATTGTTCACTAGAAAGAGTACCCATAATCTATATAATTTTTCGGCAAATATAAGAAAAATCAAGATAATGTATAAGTGGATATTTATTTCACCGACAAATTTTCCTGATATAATTATAATTATTCATTTAGATTCTAAATTGTCATGGCATTTTACCTTTTGAAGTACATGTTCCATTCCAGCAGTGGTTAAATAAGCCCTCATCCTCACAAATATCATTCCAACCAAGATTACAGCCCCAAGGTTTTACCAATCCAACGATCTATAGAAATATACACTTTTGCCTTGTACGTTCTGACGCCATACCAGCCATACACGTAAGCCTTAGTAATTTGTTTGCCGTGCTTGTTTGGATGGTTTTATTCCCATTACAGATATGCACATTTTGGATATCATGACATCTCTAATATTTGGTAGATGTCCCAATAAATTAAGGCAACGTCCCGATACGAAAATAGCTGTTGACTGTGTATTAACATTGATAATCAAAAATGTCGTAAAAATAGAACACAAATAAAACATACTGATTTTATAATCTCTAGCAATCTTTGATATCACTTTTATCATTTATAGCTTTTTGGTTACAAGTAATGTGTAGGTATATCTCTTTATTGTCCCCCGCCTCGAAGAAAAGCGGAGTGACATGGTTTTTGGCTTTCCGTCATTCCGTCCGTCCATCCGTCTGTCCTTCCGTCCCCCTATAGGAGTATGTACCTTGTACAAGCAACTCCTCCTACAGTTTTTTTTTTTCGATTCTTTTGAACCTTTACAGATGTGAAGATGTGCATGTTATTTGGATAAAACCCTCAGGTTAATTTTTGACACTTTTTTTTTTGAAATTTGAACTTAGTCATTTTTTCTAACATTTTGACAATGCAAGTGAATGGACGATGGGTACCTTGTGCAAGCAACTCCTTCAACAGTTTTAATCTGATTCTTTGGTAACTTTACAGATGTTTTAATCATGCTTTTAAGATGTGCATGTGATTCGGATATAATCCTCAGGTTAATTTTTGAAAACTTTTTTTTCGCAAAGTGAACTTAGTCATTTTTTCGGACATATTGACAATGCAAGTGAATGGACGGTGGGTACCTTGTACACGCAACTCCTCCAACAGTTTTATACTAATTCTTTTGTAACGTTATATATGTTTTAATCATGCTTTGAAGACATGCATGTGATTTGGATATAATCCTCAGACGAATTTTGGCACTTTTTTGGCAATTGAACTTAGTCATTTTTCCCCACATTTAGACAATGAAAGTGAATGGACAGTGGGAGCCTTGTGCACCCAACTCCTCCTACAGTTTTATTTGATTCTTTTGAAACTTTACAGATGTCTTGACCATGCTTTAAAGATACCCATAAGGTTTGAATATAATCCTCGCTTTAATTTTTATCACTTTTTCGAAATGTTAACTTAAGTCGTTTTTCAGGCATTTACACTTAGAAAGTGCCAATGGCGTGGATATTCGTTTTTCTAAGATTCTATTTGTGTAATTAAACTATCAAGGCTGGGGACATAAATTCTCTAAATTTGCTTGTTTCTTCCATTTTCCTCTCCGATTTCTATGTTTTATTAATATTTATGATAGTGAAAATTAGATGAGTCTTATGTTCATATAAGGCTTGGGGGAGATGGAACATTGTCATAGCATTCCCGTGATACTAATTTCAATGTTCTATGTTTATAAAACATAGAATATTCCCAGATACAAGTGACTTTGTACATCGCCTTTTTATCTCTTTTTTATTTTTCTCGGATCGCCTACGTTTCTGTAGATTTCTTGACATGGTTTTACATCCTACAAATGTTTATTGTTGAGATCAATATTTTATGCATTAAGGCGGTCCTTTGACCAAAGTGGCAGTCATGAGAGTTTGTCCTTGTGGTCCAACATCAGGAAAACATGTCCGTGAAATGTTTACCCCCTTAAACCCCACTTTAATATAGGAAAACTGGGGTATGCAGGGGTATACCTATTTTTATTATTTTTGCTCCAAAACATAGATTTTGGGTACTCGTTAGAACCGCCTCGGCGAGGCGGTTCTAACGTGTACCCACAATCTATGTTTTGGAGCAAAAATAAGAAAAATATCCAAAATTTTCTGCTGAATTTTTTTCAATTTTTACATCTTATGATAAATCCATATATTACATGGGCATGTTTTCATAATGTAACCCACCTCAAACCTTTCAATGGCAATATATTTCCCCGCGTTTTTTTCTGATTTCGATCTTTTAGTTATTCAGGGCAATATATTGCCCCTCTTTTTTTCTTTTTCGATGTTTTATTTAATATTTACGGATATACAAATGTGATGTTGTTATAAAGACTCTTGACACCAACAATGGCTTTGTCAAATGATATTATGGTGCAGTTACAATGTTTCACATTGATTGTTTTGGCCTGAATTTTATTTATTAATGAGTCTTTAATCCTTATGTTTTGCCATTTTAAAGTTCGAATTTATGTATATGCAAATTATCTAAATTATGGTATACAATGACCATACGTCTGTCGTTACTTATCCTAGACCATAGAACCTGGTCTCATTATAAAGCTTGCATATCCCTTACATCCTATGATCAGTAATGCAAATTTGATAACAAATATACAAAAATGGAATATGTAGGATAAAGTTGTATAAAAAATAAGCAGAAATATGACACACACGTCCATTTCCAAATTGCAGAAAACATGATTCGATAGCTTTTAGTACATGTATACTTTCAGAAAATAAAAGTGTAGAAATCCCCACAGGGAGAGGGGTTAAAGGAATTTCGATACGCGTATGCAGACAGTAAAGTTGGATTCAGACACTAAATAAATCAATTACCTGTAAAATTGTGTTTCCGACTAGGAGAAGAGCGAGGACAACCTTGATGCACAATTCCCTTTCACTTGGTTCACACATTATACGATTTTCTTGACCGCGGTCCTGAAATAACAATATATACGGTTATCAAAATTCATTTCAGCATTTCAATATGACGTAATGTGATATTGATCGACTAATTTCTTGTTCTTGAGATCAAAAGAGACCTTATCTTAATTAACAATAAAATCAATATAGAGTTTCCAAAACATGTGTATAGAATTATCTTGGTAACGTTACATACAAAATAATCAGCAGCGAAAGAGAACATTTCAAACTACCTTCACTTCCGGATTTTATATGAAAGACCGCATGCCACGTAGACTCAATATGGCGGCAAATATGGCTGCAATGGCGGTCGATCCCAATGTCGATGCCTGTAGCGACAGGTCAATGCGTAAGCGCTGCCTGGTGGCGACAATGAGTAATAAACAATGTATAAAAGCAAAGTTGTTCTAGACCGCATTCACCATGGCGATTTGTTGAATTGTGTACGTTACATCAAGAAATCATGTCCGTAAAATATATACCCCCTTAAACCCCACTTTTATAATAGTAAAACTGGGGTTTGCAGGTGTATACCTATTTTTCTTATTTTTGCTCCAAAACATAAATTGTGGGTACTCGTTAGAACCGCATCGCCGATGCGGTTCTAACGTGTACCCACAATTTATGTTTCGAGCAAAAATAAGAAAAATATCAAGTTTTTTCTATTGAAAATTTTCATTTTTACAATTTTAAAAATCTCTTGTTAATTGCATGGATATGTTTTCGTAATGGCTCTTCCCGCCTGCATTATAACAGTGCTCCTATCTTCCCGAAATGTCCTTATTTGTTTCCCAGTGCCCTGTTATTGTACTGCTGTGTATAATAAATCTAAAACAATCAAAATGATCAAACCATGGTTTAAAACAATCACCTACTTTAACAGCAATAACAGCGTAAACAAAATTATCTTTGAGAAGTTTTACTAACCTAAGTAAGCACTTTATCTATAAAAATGTTTAGCTATCTAACTACATGTAGCTGTGGTTAGTCATCATTTTGAAAGAACGCCACTTCAAACTGAACCACTTGTACTCGTAGATACTCTCAAATTTCTCCCAGTTGTTAACTGGTTCCCAGTACCGTAAGTTGAGTATGGAAAAAAACATTGGTAAGCGTAATGTAGATTTGGATTAGAGATAATATCGATATAAGGATTTGACAAATTCCATTATATCTACGTAGCTTCATTGTTATAAAAATACAATAATACACATCATTTACGACCATAATTCATAATAAGGAAGTTTAAAACAGTAACAAGTGAATTATGCATTCTAGAAACAATTCAAGAAACCGAAAATGCTCCTTCCATTTTCTTATTTAAAGCTTTAACGTGTTTTCGACTTTCGGATTTTTTTATGTTGGAGTTTCAGTGATGCTAACAGCAAGTGCATTGGTGTGAAGTAGAAATTGACAAGTGCGCTGGTTTGGATTAGAAATTAATAACCTGTAATGCCACTCGAGCTGTTCTCATTCACTGTGGAGGATAGACGGGTTCTTTTATCAGTGGTTGTTACGTCATTCTTTTTATCGTTTGTTTTTCAGGTATATATATGTACATTATTATTTTTCATCATTTTGTTTTTAATTTTCACAATAAAATTTGAATTTGAATCGTTTTGATATCCAACATTGAAGGCTATAGTACAATGTTGAAAGCTTAAAAAGGTACAAGTAGGAAATGATCAGGAAATGGCGCAATCAGAAAGAAATTCTCACTCCAAAAACAGAGGTGGGAAGATCTAAAATGACAGTTATATATAATGAGATAACATATCGTAAGCCGAATGAGCAGATATTTCCCAATAGGCGACCACTCAGTGACTAGAACTTAACTAAATATATAAAAACGCACATAAGGTGTTAACAGCACATTAGCACGAAAACGTAAAACAATGAGCAACACAATAGAAGTCACGCTTTGGAACAATCAGTAATATTAAATTATTGGAGGGCTCAAACCGGTGATGATTCATTGACTAGTTAGAGATTCACCACGAGGACCGAAGAACTAACTAAATGTTATGAACCACTGCAGAAGCTGAGGGTGAGGTTAGGCGCCTGTAAAACCGGTTTAAGCCCGCCAGTAACTTTGTGTTACTGATCGTTGCAAGGCGATACTGGTGCTTCTTTTTGTTTTATGTCTTGGTGTTTAATTTTTTTTGTGCTGTTGGCGCCTTATGTGTGACTTCTTAGTTTTAGTTAAGTTAAGGTAACTGAGTGGCCACCTATTGGGAAAATAGCTGCTCATTCGGCTCACGATATGTTTCATGGTATAAGTACCTCATTGTTAGTTTGGTTTTTTTCCCACCTCGGTTTTTGGAGAGGGAATCTTTTTCTGATTTCGACTTTTCCTGATCTTTGCCTACTTTTACCTTTTCATAGTTTTAGTTAAGTTAAGGTAACTGAATGGCCACCTATTGGGAAAATAGCTGCTCATTCGGCTTACGATATGTTTCATGGTATAAGTACCTGATTGTTAGTTTGGTTTTTTCCCACCTCGGTTTTTGGAGTGGGGATCTTTTTCTGATTGCGCCTTTTTCCTGATATTTGCCTTTTTTGTACCTTTTTATATGGCCATAACTTCACCCCCAGTTTCTGAAGTGGTTCACAAAATGAAGTAAGTTGTTCGGTCCTCGTGGTGAATCTCCAACAAAGCAATGAATCATCAAACAAATAAATCACAAAAAGATAAACTCGAGTACCCACAAAAACTATAAGCTGCCCAGCGACTGGAGATCCCTGAGTGCCAAACAAAATCATTGAAAATCTGGAGCAAAAGAAAAACACCAGTTGAACTCCGGTGTGCCAAGCAACAGAAAAGAAACCCCGGCCCCAACTTACTAAAATGAATAACTTTGTCAGGGCAATCCCATCGGCTTGCAATTAATTAAGAAAGTGCAGTTATCAACCAATATTGGGTTAAAATTAAAAATAGGCAATGATAAAGAAATGACACAATCAGAAAGAAATTCTCACTCCAATCACCGAGGTGGGAAAAGAACTAAATTAACACTAATGCACTTATACCGAGAAAGCATATCGTAAGCCGAATGAGCAGCTATTTTCCTATAGGCGACCACTCAGTTAGTTAATACCAAAACTTAACTAAAATATGAAAACACACATAAGGTGCAAACAGCAAAATAAATCAACACCAAAGCATAAAACAGTTATAACCACTACAGAAAATCTAACCATGCAGACTGTCGCATCACATTTATATCATATCCTATACGTTTGTAACGTTTAATGACAAACCCAAAGGAACAAGAATGACAGCCTCATTTGCTTTTGTTAGAAAACATCTCGAAGCTATCGACTATAAGAACTTTGAGACAAGAAATGTCCGAACGAATTCCATGGAACATTTCTTTTAAATTATGAATTTTGACAAAAACAGTGGTTCTTTTCGAAACTAGCCCATACATAATTACTGCAAGCTAGCTATTTTCCCGCACTGCTCACACCTGCTAGAATGCATTTCAGACTGACTTTCACAGAAATTTCAAGTCGACTGTTCGTGCACCTGTAAACTAAGAAAAATGTTTTAATTTCAGATTAGTTCTTTTTTTACACAAATGCAACGAATGCCCAATGGGCTATTGTAAGACATTTGCTGTTTCAAATTGTTATAGTCACAAATTTTAAGCCATTTTCTAAGAAAACCCATATGAGACCGGCATTATTTCACACTGTCCTGTAGGGATAACAATATCTAAATGCCTGTCAAATTTTGAGTAGTATTAATGTTCATGCAGGTTGTAGGCTTGTCAAGTTCTGCCTGGTTGTGTGAAGAAAACTTGCCATGCAAGGGAATAAACGGTAAGATAATTTTGATAATAGTGCCACAGACTAGCTTTAAATAATAACAAAGCCAGAGGATAATAGGACTTAACGCGAACGATAAACCATACAGTATATCGACTGTCCAAGGGTACTTGCTCAAGTTATTACAAATTCAATTAAGCAATGAATTTAATTTTCTGATGTGCATGGAGCTATAACTACATTGTGTTTGCCTGCAAAGTGAATGAAAGCTTTGCTAGCGACCCACTGTGGTTCATTGCTTATATTTACATTCATTTCTCTCTATCGATTGTTGAAATTATCAAGGCGATCACATTAAATGAAAGATTGAAATTCAGAAATTCAGATCACATTTAATTAAGGATTGCAATTCAGGTTCACTTTATTTGGCCTGTAATGACAGAAAAGCTTTTTTCACTTCCTCTGACCAAAGTCGACATACACTTTGATCATGTCAGAATGAATGCGACGCCTTATCCTAGCTTTAATAATAATTATATTCGATTCGGACCAAGTTACACAGACAAATTGCTGGAATCCCGATGGGTGGAAATTGCGCCCCTCTCGTAGCTGATTTATTTTTATACTGCTACGAAAGAGATTTCATGGATTTTCTTTTCCAAATTTAATGTTGAGCTACAGACCCTTTTACGCGAGGGCCTTTCGGAACCAGAATTTTATGGTGACTTGGTTTACTTTAAGAAGGTACAAGTAGGCAAAGATCAGGAAAAGGCGCAATCAGAAAAAGATTCCCACTCCAAAAACCGAGGTGGGAAAAAACCAAACTAACAATCAGGTACTTATACCATGAAACATATCGTAAGCCGAATGAGCAGCTATTTTCCCAATAGGTGGCCACTCAGTTACCTTAACTTAACTAAAAATATGAAAGAAACTTATAGGAAATAATGATTTTTCTTTTTAGCCCAGAAAAATCATTACAAGTTACAGAGGTGTGGGATATAACTTAAATGTTATTCGACAGTCTGCATGCTTAGTTTTCAACCCAATCATGGTTGATAACTATGCTGCCTTCTTTATTTGCGGTCCGGTGAGTCGGGCCTCAGACTCTATGATGGCCATTCATTTAAGTTGGTTGGGGCCGGAGCTTCTTGTCCCACCGGGGTTCGACACGTGTTTTTCTTTTTCTCCGGAGTTAGTAAGTTATTTGGCGCTCAGGGATCTCCATCGTCGTGCAGCTAACTCAATCTGTGAATCCTCGTTTTTGATTCATCAGGGTGATTATTGTGAATCATTTGTTTGTTCTTGATGATTCATTGACTAGTAAGAGACAACTAACTAAATGTTGTTAACAACAACAGAAACTGAGGGTGAGGTCAGGGGTAAAATCGATTTAAGCCCGCCAGTTATTAAATATTACTGACCGTTCAAAGGCGATACTTCTGTGGTGGTTCTAATTGTTTTATGTCTTGGTGTTAAAACGTTTTGTGCTGTTTGGGCCTTATGTATGTTTTCATATTTTTAGTTAAGTTTAGGTAACTGAGTGATGCTCATTCGGCTTACGATATGTTTTCATGGTATAAGTGCCTGATTGTTAATTTAGTTTTTTCCCACCTCGGTTTTTGGAGAGGGATTTTCTTTCTGATTGCGCCTTTTCCCGATCGTTGAATACTTGTACCTTTTTAGCTTTCACTGAATGATGCAAAACATTATGCTATTTTAATGTCTGTGAAACATTAACCAAGACATTAAAACAACTAAAACAACTAATGTTTTTCATCATCAAGTGAAAGCTAAAATCTGAATTTTAATACTTATATTTACATTTTATATTATCAATCAAGTATCAGATTGTTTATTGCACATAATTATTATCGTTCATTTTGTGTGTTAGTTGACATTAAATCCGTCTTGACGTAATTTTGGAACACCCAACACGTCAAATTTTCGCGCTTAACGTCAATACGATACGCGACCGACGTCACGCCAACAAGAGTAAACAAACAACGTCACTGGCTCGTAGGCGTGGCCTCTAGATCACGTGACTTAATGTTTTTTCATTGGAAAATGAAGAGCATCAAGAAAGATACTTTCATCTAGGCCGATTGCAATAAAAATGTAAATAGTAGCAAATAGAGAATTTACACAAAAAATTGTTATAACAGCGGAACGGAACGTAATGACGTTTACAATGTCCAATCACATTTGGTGAGAACCATGGTTTGTTATGACGTCAAGTTTGATCATGTGACGTCACGTGGTACGATGTTGTTCATGGAACTATGAATGGTATTCCAGTTCTGTAGATTTGCATCAGAAATTTTCTCGTAAATATATTAAGATGAATTTATTATGTGAAACTCTTTACACTGAATGTTTACAGAAAGAAGTAGAAGAAGAAGAAGAAGAAAAAGTCAGAAAGAAAAAAAGAGACACAAAGAAAAAACACTTTCATCGAAATTGTCTCTGATCACTTAAGAATCCCGGAATATATCATTAGGCCCACCTTTGCTAAAATACCATACAGACATCCACATTCGATGTTTCTCCCAAATGAAACCATCATCAATGTCCCATAACTTCATGTAGACCAGACCACTTCCGTCGGATCATATTTAGGCCCGTCCTTCGCTGCAGCTTACAGGGCTCTTATTTACCTCTTAGCCCGTTAAGTATTCGCCTATACCATGCTGCATCTCAGGGAATATACCATACTGCTTCTCATGGCTATGTGTCTTAACACCTCAATTTATGATAATGCCGCAATTTATCATAAAGAAACCTCCTGTAAATATGCTCTTCACCACATTTAAATTGCAAATAATCTTCCACAATTCCATAACCGCGCAATTATTAAAACAGTATTCTCCAGACTGCTTGTATTATTCTCATAACTATATATAAAAATCCAGTATCTACATTGAAGCATTTCTTAACATGTAAGATACAAATCACGCTCATCAAGAAAACATGTCCGTGACAAGATACCCCCTTGAACCCCATTTTTATATAGCAAAACTGGGGTATGCAGGGGTATACCTAATTTTCTTATTTTTGATCCAAAACATACAATGTGGGTAGTGGTTAGGAACGACCTTGGTGAGGCGGTTCTAACGTGTATCCACAAGGTAAGTTTTGAGCAAAATTATTAAAACATTTTCTGGTGAAATTTTCAATTTTTATAGCTAAAAAAATCTATGTATTATACGCCCTTGAGTATATTGTATGGGCATGTTTTCGTAATGCGTAGACCATATTTATGCCGTAAACTAACCATCGTAGTTTCATCTCTCCACGGCATCCCAAGCAATCTACAGACATAACTGCAAATTCATGGCCATAGTTTAATGAAAACTCGCTTCCCAAAGAATGATAAAGCTTGCGAGAATATCATGTTACATTATCAAACAATTTGTAAAATGACGTCAACAATGACGGCAATATTTAATAATATTGGTGATATCATTTACGACAAATCGAAACGACAAAGCGTTATGTACAACTTATAATCAGAAAATTTTCATATTAACAGCTTCCTTTAGAACCAAATATATAACTTAGCTACATTCACGATGCAATTATTTAGTAACGTATTTTAACGCGAAATTAAACGCACACCGACATTAGACCAATGTTGTCCTTACAGTGGAGATAGCTAGCAAGTTGTCCGTGCATTCGCTCGCACTGTGCGTTGTCCACGCACGCTATACAAGGTCGTAGGCCACGCACTTCCTCGCAAACACATCGCGAAGAATTTTAGGCCAATGACAAACTAATCTGAACTCGCGAAACCTTCGCAATTTCTTAATATCTTCGCGATGGTTTTTCAACCAATATAAAAAAGCAACTACTCTCGCGAAATCTTCACATTTTTTCCAATATTCTCAAGCGGGTTTTTCAACCAATAAGAAACGCGATAATATCTGCGTGGGTACACGTGACCAGCGCAAGAAATCGACCAGCCAATGACTGGCTAAAATATTTGTTTATTGCATGGACAATTTTTGGTTATGTTAAACTTATGTGATGTCTCGTAGTGTCCTTACTTTTCTGCCTGGTCTCTGGTTGGGCTTTGTACCTGGAACTTCAATTCTAATCTCAAGCAGGATGTTTTTGGATAAGTTTGAGCTCGCTGTGTTATTTGTATATGTATATTTCCTTTGCCTTTCATATATCTTTAAATTCGAACATAAGAAATAGCAAAACGCTTTACACTTCACGTCGTTAAAATAGCATGGACATTGGTTAATGCGTCACCTGTCATAAATACAACCTTTAATTTATAATGCAACAACCCTACATATCGGCTTAATAAAGGGGGGGGGTCATAAATAGAAGCTTTATTTAGCTACTGACCGAATAAAGGCCATCTCTACTGACAAAATAAAGACCGCGTTGTAATTTTGTTTAACGCAACAAAAAGAAGCGCGCCAGTGACGTCAAATTTAGTCACGTTTTATGACGTCAATCTCCGCCATTGTTATGCAACCTTACGTAGATGAAACAATGGACAAGAAAAAAAAAATATCAACAAAATCTACTACTATGGTGATGAATTTTTAGGAGTCGTTCTGCGGAGTGATTGCTGAGTTGTTGACTAAATAAACAAAATGGCGGAAAGCAAATCTCCTCACATCGGGTGAGTTTTTTCGCGGGATGTGTTGGCTTTTGTTGCATTATATAAAGTGAATAACTACCCCGTGACCAAAAGTAAACCGATTTATCATACTCGAACCGTAAGCAGATTAAAGGGCTCGCTGAAAGCTCGCCCTTTCATCTCAGTGCTTACTAATCCTCACGTGATACATCGGTTTTTTGTCACGCTGCAGTTATTTACTTATAGGTGATGATTATATAGGATCTGGTGCACCTTAAACCCAGAAGGGATGCAACTTCAATGATTAATATGAATTCAAATCGGTACTTTCGATAATTCTTGTTGTTTCAATTTATGATAATGTTCTTAACCAGAGGACCAATGGTCCTGTAAACGCTCACCTGAGATCTAAGATATATACCATTAAACGTGTTTGACTATAAAGGGCATATACATGTATATAGCCCTAGTACAAGGTCAGAACACATTCTGGGTTTAATGTATTTTTAAATTCATAAATATTCTGTTCACTTGCCCATTTCTTGAAAGTTTTTCAGAGTCATTTTAACAGTTTTCTGCATATGTGACCTACACGAACGTTGACCTTGCTGTAAAATCTGTCTAGGACTTCACAGGATCATAATTTATACACACATTGTAGTACTCTAGTCTTAATTTCTACATGTCAAGTTTCATTGCAATAGGTTCAGAATTTCCTGCAAAGAAGATTTTAATGGTTTTTACCATATAGGGGCATGGCGGCCATCTTCGTCACGTGACCTGGTTATTCCCGGACTCGGTACCATATTTACTCATATTTTCCAAGAACAATTAGGCAATGGAATAGTCTCCCATACAGTCTAAAGGCCAGTTCCAGCCTAGGTGAATTCACTTCTGGGCTGGCCACTGTTACATTCTAATCATCACATCAGTTTTATGTTTTAACTTTTAGCCTTAGTAAATGTAGATCCTTTTAGATTCATGAATATTCATTTCATCTATGCCTTAACATCACCCATTTTCATCATTTTCATTGCTGTTCCCGACAGCGCCTCCCAGTAATAATCAGAAATTGATTGTTGGGAGTAAGAAGTAGAAGTAGAAGAAGAAGATTTATAATCACATTGGTTCCCCCTTCATACAAATGCTTTCTATAAAATTTATATATAATGCCCTGGGGCAGGGGCAGACCCACCAAATTCTTTTCAGAACCTTAAAACTCTAGTTTATTTACCCATTTCCTGCAAGGTTTGCCCTTCAAATCCAACTTTAACAATTTTCCCCATTCAGATGCATAGGAGACCTATGCTGACCTTGCCGTAAAATAGGTCATGGTCATCCAAGGGTCATGATTTATATACACTTTGTAGTGCTCTATTGCCTGATGCTACATGCCAAGTTTCAAAAGCATAGGTCTTCTGGTTCTGGATAAAAATATTTTTACAGTTCTTTGCTATTTATAGCCGTGGCAGCCATCTTGGTCATGTGACAATTACCATTTATACAAACTTTCATTGCCCCTTCCTAACGATGCTCCACATAAAGTTTAGCTTTGATTGGCCAAGCGGTTTCAGAGAAGATGATGCTTGAATATTATGGTCATGCACATGTATATAGCCCCGGGACAGGGGCAGACAACCCCTTGGGACCAAATTCGTTTCAGAATCTTAAATCTTCGGTTCATTTACCCATTTCCTGCAAGATTTGCCCTTCAAATCCCATATTAACACTTTTCCCATTCAAATGCATGGGCGACCTATGTTGACCTTGCCATAAAATAGGTCAAGGTCATCCAAGGGTCATGATTTATATAAAATTTGTAGAGCTCCATTGCCTTATGCTTCATGCCAAGTTTCAAATTAATAGGCATTCTGGTTCTGGGGAAGAAGATTTTTAAAGGGTTTTGCTATTTATAACCATGGCTGCCATCTGGGTCATGTGACCTTGACCATTTATAAAAACTTTCATACCCTGTTCCTAACAATGCTCCACATAAAAGTTTGGCTTTGATTGGCCAAGCGGTTACAGAGAAGAAGATGTTTGAATATTATGGTCGCAAACATGTTTATAGCCCCAGGGCAGGGGCAGACAACCCCCAGGGGAATTATTTTTTTCATAAACATAGATATTCTGTCCATTTGTCCATTTCCTACCAGTTTTGCACTTCGAATCACATTTTAACAATTTTCCCCATTCAAATGCATGGGCGACCTATGTTGACCTTGCCGTAAAATAGGTCATGGTCATATGAGGGTCACGATTTATACAAATTTTGTAGAAATCCTCTCCCTGATGCTTCATGCCAAGTTTCAAGATCATAGGCCTTTTGGTTCTGGAGAAGATTTTTAAATGTTTTTTTTTTCTATTTATAGCCATGACGGCCATCTTGGTCATGTGACCTGGACCATTTATACAAACTTTAGTTCAGCCATCCTAAGGATGCTCCACATGAAGTTGTTTGGCTTTGATTGGGACAGCCGTTTCAGAGAAGAAGACGTTTGAAAAGTAGGGACAACAACAACAACGACGACGACAACGACGGACGACGGAGCATTGGTATACTATATGCTCACCTGTGAGCCTTCGGCTCAGGTGAGCTAATAAAATGAATGTGACACCCAACCTCTACCTACTTTTTATCACTTTCAGAAGCTGGTGGTGTGATAAGAGGGCTTGTAATAACAGGATTCCTATTAAAATGTATAGTTTTAACTGCCGGAATACTCAATTTTTTATACATCTACAAATACAGTGATGCCGTGGATTCTGCCGATACATGGTCACACTGTATGCGTGATTTCAAGTGCTTGTGGAAAACTTTGTCTATCTCGCTAGCCATATCAGGTGAGTAGCATTATAGTTTATTTTGCCATTTGCTTTTGCGTTTGAATTGACAGTTTACGATCTAGTTTACAGCTATGGTCTTGTCTGGACCTTGCCTCCATTTTATGGGACTTTTACCCAAAATAAGGACGCCATGACATCCAAAAAGTGCTTCAAATATAACCATCCAACTAATCTAATAAGATTTAGATGTATGGCTGGTTTGATATGAACCACCTTTCCTGGGCAGTCTTAGACCTGAGCGGTTAATCAGTGATCAGATGGCCAGTCACTTGCGTCTAAGAAGCTTTGCATATTTTATCACCCCGTGAGCATTTCTCACTTCAGAATTAATGGAAAATATGAACGACTTCTACTATATAATAAGTGTTTCAAATGAAAGTAATATCACTGGGCACAGAACAACTAACTAAGAGGTGTTAAGAAAGTTCGTTCCGCAGTTTATCACATGGTTTGAAAGAATTTTATGGGCAAAAGCTGATTAAATAGTGCATTTCCATGAATCTGTTGTTCTCTCACTCAGATACAACGTAGCAGTTTAAACACTGCCTTATACCCCGGGAGCTAACTTGACCTACCTTGCATGCCCAGGACAATTTTTCATGGGACCCCAGAAATGCAAAGAATTTTATCCTCATAGAAAAACTTGTTTGCACTATGAAAAGATTAATGTCATTTTTAATGTTTTCATTAAATTCATAAATAAAAGTGTCATTAGCTCGACTGCACGAAGTGCATAGAGCTATTGCAGTCACCCCGGTCGTCCACGTTCCCGTTCCCGTTCCCTTGCGCGTTCCCGTGCGCGTTACACTTGCGTTAAAGTTTTCTAGAAGTCCATATCTTGACAACCACTCATCAGAAAGCGTTCATACTTGGACCAAAGATACCCTGTAGGGTTAGCTTTCATTCCATGGCATCAGACCCCTGGGTCCAGGCCGGGGGTGGAACTGGAGGTTAAAATCTAGAACACCTTCAAAAATAGCTATTATTGTGTTAAAGTTTTCTAGAAATCCATATCTTGACAACCACTCATCAGAAAGCATTGATACTTGGGCCATTGACACCCTGTAGGGTCGGCTTTCATTCCATGGCATCCGATCACTGGGTCCATGCCAGGGGGTGTGGCTAGAGGTTAAAAACTAGAACACCATTAATAATAATGGCTTTTCTGTGATATAGTATTCTACAAGTCTATATCTTGAAAACCTTTTATCAGAGGGCTTTCATACTCGGACCATAGGTACCGTGTAGGATTGAGTTTCATTTCATGGCATCGGATCTCTGGGTCCATGCCTGGGGGTGAGGCTAGAGGTTAAGAACTAGAACGCTGTAAAAAATAGATGTACTGCTGTGTAAATTTTACAAGGAGTCCATACCTTGTCAACAACTTATCATTAAGCATTCATCCTTCACACACTTTAGGTTCCATGACATCGGACCTCTGGGTCGGAGTCAGGGGGGCGGGGCTAGAGGTCAAAATCTAGAACTCCCTGATTTTTTTTTCTTTTTATTTCGTAATAGAAAAAACTTCGGAAAATGGTTGGTCATTCATCTTTGACTTTGTGACACTGACTTGTGTGTCATGACGGAAAGGCTCGGTCGACCTACTTTCCATGGTTCAGTGATTTTGCCTCATATCTTGACACTCAATTAGTATATTTTCTTACTTCTTTCAGATTATGAGTGAGTACAGCCAGGCCTTTGACCCCAATATACTTATAGGTCACTGTGACCTAATTTCACGGTTCAGTAATTTTGCCTTATATCTTGACACTCAATTAGCATATTTTCATACTTTTTTTCAGATTATGAGTGAGTATGACCAGACCTTTGACCTAAATATACTTATAGATCACTGTGACCTACTTTCACGGTTCAGTGATTTTGCCCTATATCTCGGCGCCAAAGTGGTTTATGAACGAACTTCTTTCAAATTATGTTTGTGTATGACAAGACCTTTGACCCTGAAGTAGTCATTGGTCATTATGACCTAATTTCACGGTTCAGTGATTTTGCCTTATATCTCGGCACTCAATTGGTATATGAACATACTGTTTTCAGGATATGTTTACATATGACAAGATCTTTGACCCTGAAGTTTTTCTAGGTCACTGTGACCTTATTTCATGGTTCAGTGATTTTGCCTTATATCTTGACACCCAGTTGGTATTTTATCCTACCTCTTTCAGATAATGAATGAGTATGACCAGAACTTTAACCCAAACATACTTATAGGTCACTATGACCTAATTTCATGGTTCAGTGATTTTGCCTTATATCTCAACACTCAAGTGGTTTATGAACAAAATTCTTTCACACTATTATTGCGTGTGACAAGACCTTTGACCCTAAAGCAGTCCTAGGTGATCAGTGATTTCACCTTGTATTCGGCACTCAATTGGTATATGAACATACTTCTTTAACGATATGTTTGCGTATGACGAGACCTTTGACCGTAAAGTATTCCGGGGTCACTGTGACCTAATTTCATGGTTCAGTGATTTTGCCTTATCGTCGACACTCAGTTGGTATTTTTTCATACTTCTTTCTGATTATGTGAATGAGTATGACCTGACCTTTAATCCAAACATACTTATAGGTCACTATGACCTAATTTCATGGTTCAGTGATTTTGCTTTATATCTCAACTCTGAATGGGTATATGATCATATTTCTTTCACATTATGAGTAAGTATGACTAGACTTTTGACCCTGAAATACTTATAGGTCAGTGTGACCATATTTCACGGTTCAGTGATTTTCCTTGTACCTTGGCACTCATTTGGTATATGAACACACTTCTTTCACAATATGAGTGAGACCTTTAAATCTTAGGTAGTTATAGTTCAGGGTTCATGGTTCAGTGATTTTGCCTTATTGCATTAAAGCAAAAAGATGTATGAGCATAATGCTTTGGGTTACTCTTGGGGTTTGGCCTTGTGTTTGAGAAAGGTCAGAAGCAGTCGAGCACGCTGTCCTGCGACAGCTCTTATTTTGAATGTTTTTATTAAAATTCATGAATATGCAAATTAGATATCTTGTATTACTTTCTATATGATGAAAGGGTAATATCTAAGCTTTGGGTCAAAAATTATTTAAATTATAGAGGAGTTTTACGCTTTCGTCAAGGCATGACAAAGATATTTACAAGTATACCCCCATTTTTGTGTAAAAGTTCAATGTTTAGAAAATGGGTGCCAGTATTTAATGAACATTTGGTTTAAACAATATTTATTTCAATCAAGTCATACATACAATCATATTTTTATATGGTACAGGATTTGATAAAAAGCAAATGCTTATAAACATCATCTCCCAGGTCAGTGTGAATATATGCATGACTTTGTGTAAAAGCAATCAACGGTAAAAGATGGCACTAAAACATATCCGATTTCCAGAAAACATACCAAAAACTGTCCCGCAAATTTTGTTAACACAAATGCACTTATTCACTGGTGACAGCTAAACCACTGGATTTCAGGCGAATAGTGAATCTAAAGGGTGATGAATACTGCACTCAGAGTACCCACGCTTTTGTCAAAACCCAATTCCAGGACTTTTCCAGGACTTTTCCTTGCCAGACGAGTAATTTTCAAGGTCTGATCACAACAAAATTCTAGGACCTTTCCAGGATCGTCAAATTTATAACTCGCAACAAGAAACAGTTTTTCTTATCTGAAACAGCGGACCTCGGTAATTGGGAGTAAGGATTTGACTTTGCACGTTCTTAACTTTGAGAAACTATGCTTAAACAAACCTTTTCTCGAAATTCGAAAACGCATCCGCGTTAACTTTGATCCGTGTGTATTCGGACTTCCTCGGCCAAACCGATTATTTCCCTTGTTCGGTTGGGTATGAAAGCTCCATCCCAGCTGTATATAAGCCGGTACCGCAAAAAAAGACCGGAATATAGCGTCGCGCCCGAAAATATGATCAACAACGATCGATATTACCTATTTTATTGTTCACTTGTTCGCCGCTTTAAATCTTACACTTCTTTCTGGGCCTGACATTTCCAGGGCAAACCATATTCCCGGACGATTCACGGAAAAATGATGAAAATTACAGATTCCAGGACTTTTCATGACCGGGAACACCGTTTTACTAATTCCCGGACCTTTCCCGAATTCCTGGTAGCGTGGGAACCCTGTGCAGCAGCACTAGGTAATATATATTTGTAACAAACTTGAAAACAAAATCAGATGAACATACTTCTTTTTATTTTCTTCTGTTTCAGAAATTCTCTCTGGATCTACATTTTTTGTCGCTTCCTTACAATACCAAAACTGTATAGGCTGGTCGACTTACCCGTATGCCTTCTTTAGTGCTTTCCTGGTCATAGCCGCTTCAATTGTATTGGTTATACGAGTATTGTGGAAACTATTACCATACTTGTCCAATACAAACGATTATCTGAATTTGGAGAGGTCTGACAGGCAGCCGATGTCTTACTCGCAAACTGGAACAGGTGTATCCAATATCAGTCACCAAGTTCAACAAAGTCCAGTCACTGGACGATCCATAGCGGTAAATGTAGATAAACTGATGTCATGAAATATCTTTGTTTAAAGTAGATTATTTTTCATTTACTTAAGGCAGATAATCAATGCATCTGATTCTGGCTCAAGTAAGTTTAGCATTCTTAGTTAAACCAGAGGACCAATGGTCCCGTAAACGCTCACCTGAGATCTGTTGTATATACCAATAAACATGTTTGAATATTATGGAAAGTAAGGGGCAGATGAAGCCCAATGGCCTTTTTTTTCATAATAATCAATATCCTGTCCATTTGCCAATTTCCTGCAAGTCTTTCCCGTCAACTGACATTTTAACAGTGTTGCGCATTCAAAGGCATAGGCGACCTATGTTGACCTTGTCGTAAAATAGGTCAAGGTCATCGCAGTGTCATGATTTATATACACATTATAGTACATTAGCCATTTTAAAATGCTTCATGCCACGTTTATTTGAAATTGGTCCACCGGTTCCGGAGAAGAAGATTTTTGAAGGGTTTTTACAAGATATGGGCGTTGTGATCTGGATTTTTTTTTATAAATACATTGGTTACCCCATCCTATAGATGCTTCACATAAACTTTGGCTTTGACCAAGCATTTGAATGGGGAAAACTTTAAAAATGTCATTTAATGAAAGTCTTGCAGGAAATGCGCAGTAGAATTGAATATTAATGATTCTGAAAAACATTGGTCCCCAAGAGCTCATATGCCCCCACCCCAGGGCAGTATACATGTATATTTCCATAATATTCAAACATCTTCTCCTCTGAAATCACTTGACCAATCAAAGGCAAATTTTATGTGAAGCATCTATAGGAAGGGGGAACCAATGTATATATAAATAATCCAGGTCACATGACCAAGATGGCCGCCATGCCCATATATGGTAAAATCCTTTCAAAAATCTTCTTCTCCGGAACTGGTTGGCCGATTTCAATGAAACTTGACATGAAGCATCGATGACTCAAGTACTTTAACGTTTATATAAATCATGACCCTGTGATGACCTTGACCTGTTTTACGGCAAGGTCAACATAGGTGACCTATGCATTATGCACTATTCATGTATATTTCGATACTATTCAAACAGTTTCTCCTATACACTGGCGACCTATGTTGACCTTGCCCTAAGATAGGTCAAGGTCATAGCAGGTTCATGATTTATATACATATTGTAGTGCTAAAGTCATCGATACTTCATGCCAAGTGTCGTTTAAATCGGTACACCGGTTCCGTAGAAGAAGATTGTCAAGGGTTTTTACCATATATGGGCATAACGGCCATCTTTGTCATGTGACCTTAATTATTTATATACACATTGATTCCCCTTTCCTATAGATGCTTCATATAAAATTTGGTTTTTATTGGCCAATCAGTTTCAGAGAAGAAGATGTTTGAATATTATGGTAATATACATGTATATTGCCCCGGGGTGGGGGCATATGTGCCCCTGGGGTCAATTTGTTTTTCAGAATCATTAATATTTAGTCCTGTTGCTCATTTCCTGCAAGTTTTTCCCTTTAAATTACATTTAAACAGTTTCCCCCCATTCATATGCATAGGCGACCTATGTTGACCTTGCCGTAAAATAGGTCAAGGTCATTAAAGGGTCATGATTTATATACTCATTGTAGTGCTTGAGCCATCAATGATTCATGCCAAGTTTCGTTGAAATCGGTTCACCGGTTCTGGAAGGGTTTTTACCATGTATAGGCATGGCGGTCATCTTGGTCATGTGACATGGATTTCGTATATACATCGTGGTTCCCCCTTCCCATAGGTGCTTCAAGTAAAATTTGGCTTTGGTTGGCCGAGCGGTTTCAGGGAGGAAGATCTTTGAAAATGGTGGACGACGGACGGACAGACGTCCACGATGACGACGGACGGACGCCGGGTGCCTGCCTATCCTATAAGCCCACCTGTGAGCCTTCGGTTCAGGTGAGCTAATAAAATATACCAAATCAGTTGTATGGTCCGATTATTACCGCGTGGCGGTTTTAGTGACGTTCTGGTGTGTTTAATTGGTTTTCCCTAATGAGTTACTTAAAACACCAACTATTTTGCATGGGTTTACAATTTTAATTCATTCTTATTGCAGGGCGAATGCGGTGTTTGTATGGAAAGAAGGGTGGATGTCATATTGCCTTGTAATCACAGACTATGTCGTAGTTGTGCTCTCAGAATACAGAGGGAATTGGGAAGTGTGTGTCCTTTTTGCAGGACTAATTTTTCTTGTTTTGTTACAATGCAGAGGCGCTAAAACGCATTGCGCAAAGTTTGAATTACTATTACTGCTCTCCCATATACCGAATTTCCCTTGCGATTGCCCTTCCGAATGCAATTTTGAGCAAATTCGCATTAATCGCTAGAAATTCGGAAGCATTCGGTAGCATTTGTAAGCATTCGGAAGCATTCGGTGAAAATTTCAAGTCGTTGCGAAAATTAGGAACATGCTCCTAAAATTCGCAAGGAAATCATATTCTTAACATATTCGTAAAGAATTCGTAAACAATTCGGATTGATTGCAAGACATTTGTAACACTCGCAAGCCATTTGCAAGGATTCGGTAGCATTAAATTCTATTGAGTATTGATGTCCGTAAAGAATCGCTAGTGAATCACAACATTTTCACATTCAAGACTCAGTTTTTAGCATAATTTATTTATTCTGGCCCTATCCTTCAAGTAAAGGTCATAATTTATGGTGTTTAGCCTTAAACTATCCATCAATGTATGATAGAAAAACTAAAGTCCCGTGAAATTTTTGTTTGCCCAGTAAAATTGTCTTTTTTATTGTGTACATAGCAATTTGAGAGAAACAACAAAGTGGTGTGCTTCAAGAGAAGACTTGGATCAATAATGACATATTTTTCCATGTCCCTTCGCATTGTGGGTGATTTTATTAAATACATTGATATTATTGGCTACAATGTTTGCGAATGAGTAAATCATGAAAAGAATTCGGCAAGCATTCGCTACACATTCGCTTCATTTCGGAACATTCGTACGGCATTTTCAAGAATTCGGTAGTGTGGATGGCAATCAATCGCAACATTCTCAAGACATTTGTAAGGATCCGCAAGCATTCTTAACGCTTTCGCAAAGACATCGTTTTGTACAAGCCCCGCCCCGTCCATTCGCATCATATTCGGTAATTTCAGCGTGAATTTATTTCAAATTTTAGCATTCGCAAGGGATATTCGGTATATGGGAGAGCAGCATATCATTGTCGATGCAATCGTTTGGTTTTAAAGGAAAGCTAATAAACTTTAACTTATAATAATAGTCATTAATTTATATAAGACCACAAAAAGTAAACATCGAAGATGTAATATAGTCTATCCATCCCGAATTGGTACGAACTGATTAATATACGAACATTCATTCAGTGTTTTACGGTTTTGATATAAAGTTTCCTTGTCAGTAGCATTTTCACGGCGTTTAAGGTCTTCAGGAATCATGATGTTCAAAATTCAATGTATACAGCATAATACATGTACCAAGATTACAAAGAACCCCCAAAACAGTCACAGTATCACAATGCAGTGGCTGCAGTGGAGTCGAAAACAGTATATTCTCTCTCTCTCTCTCCCCCGCCCCCCCCCCCCACCCCCCGAAGTTTATATAGCTGGAGTAAGTTTTTGTATACACGTAAAATCAACGGATTACTGAGTGGCCTTCTTCGGTTACATAGCTTTTCGTTCGGTACATACCTTATATCCTCTTTGAATGTTTGATTTTATCCTTTCTGCGGATTTACGTTGGGGCCGGTTCTGATTACAGAAATTCCTGATCATTTTGAACTACAGTATGTAGCTTTACACAAAATACAACAATGTGTATATGTCCTTCCATTTATTACACTTATAGTCACCCAGTAGTTGGGGAACCGAAATCGCGTATCTTGCAAAATGACAACAAATTGCACCCGACTTTGATACGATTGAATTTTTGTATACTGATAGCCTGAACAGTGCTTGATATGGAACCACTGTATAGAAATACGCTGCGAATTGCATTTCGATAAAACAGTGCATTTAGTATGGAACGCCGTTGATGTGTCAAAAATAATAATCTTTCATGCACACTCGCTATGTGAGAACTCGTATAATAATGTATGCTAATTTTGAACATAATTATAATGATCTTATCATCAATGAACTATGCGAGAGCTAAATTGCATTAAGAAGTATGGGCAGCCGTTTGTCATCAAGAATTTAGTGAGCTGTTATTTCAAGAGATTTTCACGTATTAAAACTTTGTTTTAGCTCACAAGAGCCGTCAGGCTCATACGTTGAGCTTATAGAGCAGGCAGATACCCGGCGTTCAATCGAATGTCTGTCGTTGCCCACTATTTTAGCTCACCTGGGCCGAAGACTCATGGTGAGCTCATAGGATGGTACTCGAGCCGGTGTGCGTTCGTGCGTCCGTCCTCATTTTCTCTGAAACAGCTTGTCCAATCAAAGCCAAGCTTTATATGAAGCATCCATAGCAAGGAGGAACCCAATGTTTATGTAAATAATCCAGGTTACATGACCAAAATGGCCGCCATGTCCATATATAGTAAAAACGCTTCAAAAATCTTCTTCTCCGAACCGGTGGACCGATTTCAACGAACTTTGGCATTAAGCATTGTAGACTAAAGTACTATAATGTTTATAAAAATCAAGACCCTGTGATGACCTTGACCTACTTTACGAAAAGGCCAACATAGGTCACCTGTGCATTGGAAAAGGGAAAACTGTTATAATATCAGTAAAAGGGAACATTTTTGCAGGAATGGGCAATAGAACTGATTATCAATGATTCTAAAATATGGACCCAGGGCGCATCTGCCCCCAGCCCGGGACAATATACATGACAGTATATTACCATACTATTCAAACATCACCTCCTTTGAAACCACTTGGCCAAACAATGCCAAATTTTGTATGAAACAACTATAGGAGGGGGGAATCAGTGTGTACATAAAATAAAAAAAATCAAGGTCACATGACCAAGATGGCCGCCATGCCCAAATATGATAATAACACTTAAAAAATCTTCTTCTCCGGAAGCGGTAAACCAATTTCAACAAAACATAGCATGAAACATCGATGACAAAAGTACTACAATTTACATATAAATCATGACCCTGTGATGACCTTGATATATTTTACGGCATTGCAAACATAGGTAGCCTATGCATTGTAATGGGGAAAACTGTTAAAATGTCATTGAAAAGGAACATCTTGCAGGACACGGGCAGTAGGACAGACTATTAATAATTTGGCAAACAAATGGATGCCAGGGGCTTATCTGTCCCCACCCCCGGGCAATATACATGTATATTATCATAATATTCAAACCTTTTCTCCTCTGAAACCGCTTGACCAAACAAAGCCAAATTTTATATGGATCATCTATAAGAAAGTGGAACCAATATTTGTATAAAAATCCAGGTCACATGATCAAGATGGCCACCATGCTATATAATGCATTGACAAGTTTTTGTAAAGGAAAAATAAGTAGACACCGTGAAGAGTTTATCGTGTCCATCCTGAGTTAAAAGAAACACACTGTGTGCATTTCAATGCCCCCCAAAATAGCGGAAACAAGTTTTGAAAATCGTTTCGTAGTGTTATATATTATCAATTGTTATCGACTGCAATCACGTCATTTGAGGTTGATAGAAATTATATACCGTATTCGTTCTAAATAGCGCACAGTGCGTTTAACTTTTCAAAATACTTTAAAGTAAAGGTAACAAAATATCGTTCTAATAAGCGCACACTAGGAACGGAAACAACACATAAAGTGTTGAAATTACCATGTCAAAACTACCAATGATGATGTCATTAAATTGTTCCAATCATTGCAAAACAGAGTTTGGTCCTCTAAACCCGAGTTTAAACGTAATTAATGCGGTATAAATGTATAAAATTGGTATAAAATACCAAACTGCTTGTCAAGCAGTGTGCTCTTATGCACATGATTTTCGGAAACGACCGGGGTGTCCGCTTATTGGAACATGTGCGCTAATTAGAACGAATACGGTATATACTCACGGACTTTAACCAAGATTAAAAATAAATAAATAAAATAAAATGAAATATAATTTTTAAAAAAATGGAAGACGAACAAGATTCTTCAAGTCAAACATGATTTCTGGAAAGAAACATCAAAACCCGAACGAAGGCTGTTGGTTGGCTATCATTTGCATAAAAATGCGGTAATTACGTTATTTTAACATTTATCAAGAAAACCTTATTTTTGCACGTAAAATTGAAACAAATTCAAAATATTTCGAACTCATTATATGGCTATGGGATTAATGAAAAGGTTTGGTGCTGTAATCGAATGGCTCTGTGTTTTAGGCACTTTTTGTTTGACGTCAGCGAAAAACGCTGGCGCCTTAAACGGCATTGAAAGAAAGCGCCAATTTTTGTTTTGCTTTTCTTGTGGTTTAGGCTGTTAGCTTTCACCGGAGATGTTTTGATTGACAAAATCTCTTTTTGTAGCCACTGTTAGATTTTCTTCAGAAAAGCTACGTCTCAATGTCGTTGAAGAAAGCAACTTCAGCGAAGAATTCAGCGAACATATTTATATGAATAAATATTGTGTTTGGTGTTAAAGTTCGCCGTGATATTATGTTTGTTGTAAGCTTCAGTTCAAGTTTAAATAAGTTAAAGCAAAGGTAAGCGATGTAGATGTTGCATTATTAAAGCACGTCAGGATATATAGAAAAACAAACAGCAGGATGTTTTAGAGATTGATACAACTTATTGAATTGTTTTTATCTCCTTTCTGTCTTGGCATGTAATCAAAAATGAAAACGTAAAACACAAAAAGGTACAAGTAGGCAAAGATCAGGTGGGAAAAAACCAAATTAACAATCAGGTACTTATACCATGAAACATATCGTAAGCCGAATGAGCAGCTATTTTCCCAAAAGGTGGCCACTCAGTTACCTTAACTTCATTAAAAATATGAAAACATACATAAGGCGCCAACAGCACAAAAAAAAAAAATAAACACCAAGACATTAAAACAACAAGAAAAAGCAGCAAAGCTGCGGGAGTTTATATACTCTGTTTCATCCAGAGTTTAGGCAAAAACCAACAACGGGTATCAGAAACACCAGTCCTAAGAACAATTTCAGTTACTGTTTAAAGCTTGAGCAATAAGATTTGGTATGCCAATCACTGACACTGATATGAAGGTGTAAGTACATATATATATAGTTGGCTATATGCCGGATTGTCCTCAAGGTTGCAGCGATCTGGGATGTGAGAGCATATGTAAACTGCTCACTTTGTAAGCCAGAAAGCTCAGGTGAGCTCAAGATGGTGTAATACGTTTGGCAATACTTAATGACAGCTGATTTCCAGCCTTTACCGAAAGCATGTGGGTTATTTTGCGAAATTTAACTTCTGTTCTTTTTTCGTCAATGGCAAGTGCCTGATGTGATGTCGGGATGCAAATCATAGTGATCACGATGCTACTTACTTTTCTATATGTTTACATGAATGTCTCATTACACAAAAGTCTTTCATTATTTGGTTAACTTGCACTTTGTTAAGTTTCTGTCAAAGCACAACATGATGTGTTAGCCCGTGTGTTAGGAACATTTTAATCAGAGGACCATTGGTCCTGAGAACGCTCACCTGAAGCCTGATCTTGGAGCATTCATATTGAAATGACCTTGACCTAAGTCACTTTGAATAATGTCATACATTTATTATCTTCATTAGTTGTCTGCATCTGTCAAGTTTCAGGTCTCAGGCTGCATTTTCACCTTTTCCCATGTAAAAGCCAGTTTCCAAAATTGACATGCTGTAAAAAAGGTCAAGGTCATCTTTGTGTCATCATTTGTACAACCTATGATGGGATAAGGTCCCTGATGCTACATACCAAGCTTCGTGAAAATCTGCCCACCGGTTCTGGAGAAGAATATTTTGAGCATTTGTTGGCATGTGGCCGTGTTGAGCATTGTCAGTATTCGACCCAGACTAGTTGCACACAAAATGTTGTTCCCCCTAAGCATGGAGACCTTGGGTCAAGGTCAATAAATGACCTTGGCCTTAATAAATTACATACCTTCATTGGCTCCATTAGTTGTCTGCATCTAGCAACTTTCAAGTGTCAGGCTGAAACAGTTTCCAAAATATCCATTGTTTTCGCCTTTCCCCATGTAAAAGCCTTTGTTTCCAAAATTGAACTTACCATAAAATATGTCAAGGTCATACCAGGGTCATCATTTGAACAAACTATGATTGGCTGGAGACCCCAAAGGTACAAACCAAATTTCGAGTAAATCCGCCAATTGGTTCTGGAGAAGAAGATTTTTAAAGAAGTTTTACCATATTTGGGTGTGGCGGCCATCTTGGTCATGTAACCAAGATATCGTGAACAAAATATCAATGCCACTACCCAAGAAGGCTCCACATAAAATATCAACTTGATCAGCCACGTGATTTCTGACAAAACAAAAAAAAAAAAAAACAAAATAATATTGATTTAAATGACCTTGGGTCAAGGTCAAGAATCCCGTGAACAAACTTTCTTTCCCTTACCCATGGAGGCTTGACATAAAATTTCACTTGATCGGCCAAGCAGTTTCAAAGAAGATCTTTGAAAATGTGGACATACGACGGACGAACTCCTATCATGGCTACACATAAAGCTCACCTTGTGAGCCTAACGGCTCATGTGAGCTATAATGGGTGCAGAAAGTCCTAGTCAACAATGTTGCAGTCATGTCAGGGCAGAGCCCCCACTCCCTGAGTATTTACCAGTGGGTAGTTTTAAAATGTGTGTTGCTCAATGACAAAACATAGCACCTGGAGTGTTGATCGCACCTAAGACCTCTTGACTGAGAGTCCGATGCTCTACCACAAGGTCCCCATGCTTCCCTTAAGTGAACTCATTTTTTTACAATGTAGACATAACATAGCTTTTTAGTTTGTTTGCTTTATAACCTGATCTTCATGAAAGAAGTGTGTTGTATGTGGAATGCCTGTCAGGCCCATTTCATTATGAATCGGACACTATCGTCGAAGCTATAGCTCAAAATATACACTGAAAAAAAGTTATAAGAGGCCACCTCATATTTTTTCTTCTAGTTCAGAAAGTAAAATACGATCAATTAAAATTCATGATCATATGAATAGACCAATGTCTAACAGTGGCTCTGTGAGTTTCTGCATTCCAAAATGCGCGATACTTCTCACACAGACGAAGCATGTGTAAAGGTACCCTATTTCAAAAAGTCACACGTTATTAACATCAAATTAAATGTCATATTATGACGTTGTGTTTTTACATTTTAATTTATTTGAAAGTGCTACTGACTGCCATGATGCAAGATAAAATTAAGTCAAAAGTGTTGCTGCAATAAGAATCTTTGTTTCTGTTCTGTACATGCAAGAAGACAACAACCTGAATAACAGGAATTCAGCTTTTGTATGCAATTTGCATACCAACTTTGTTCTTCTCCAGTTGCGTTGTTATCAGCAGCACGGCATTGAAATTTTCAGCGATTATTGAGGTCAAATACTAGACTCTGATAAACTTTGAAAATTAAAAAAAATCGTCCACAAATTTTGTTATTTTGTTCGTTAAAAATTGGCATTAAAACCGGAAGTGTGCGGCAGCCTTGACCTGTTTGTCCTCGAAAATGGTCTAAAACAGTTCAGTCGAGTTATATCTCTCATTTCCAGGCCTCATCAAGTGAATTTAACAGGGGTCAACATGTTTAAGAGGCACATGTATGAATTTTCCAAAACATCTCAAAATTGGCGATTTTTAAAAATGCATAAAAATTCTACCAGTAGAGAAAATTCGAATGTTTGATGTTTTTCCGAGCCGTAACGACCCTTTTGATGACACCCGTTCCTAATTTCAATAAATGGTGTGCTGTATCCAATTTTTTATTTAAAAACATTGATTTTTGCATTTTTACTCCAAAAACGCCTTTAGTAAAAGAAAATTATTTCTTAACACTTTGGAACTTTATTTACTTGAAAGACACGTCTTTTGGCAAAAAAATCATGCAATTTTGAACATGGCTTAGAAACAAAAAATGAGTTTGAAAAGTGGCCTCTTATAACTTTTTTTCAGTGTATACAGAACAATTATTCTTATTCTTAAAGTCTTTTGTTGGTTTAGTTTGGTTATGGCAGAATATCATTTTTTCTGTCATGTTGTGTGGACCAGCCATTTCTGAGTATATAAGCAATATTATTAGAGCTCAAGGACACTACACTGCAAATGTATGGAACCCAGGACCTCTAGCTCAGGAATTTGCTACTCTACCACCAGGCCTTCGCTGTTCCATAAAACGCCAAATTTCATGCATATCTTTTGTGATTTTTATAAAGCCTGTTGTGTGCATCTAACCTGGTTGTAAGCCCCTTTGAAAGAGGTTTGGTGTAAACCATAACCATGCACATCAATACTAAATGTGTACATGTATGGTGTAGCAGTGATGTTTTGACATGAAACAGACAATATTGCACTCTATTCCTTTATTTATTTCTGTTTTCTTTGTTTCCCATTTTTGGACTGTGTCATGAGAAGATCTTTGCTTTGTGGTTAACAGTATAAAACCATTTTCATTCTCAAATCAACTGAGCATAAAAATATCAGCATTAACTTATTAGCAGTACTGTTTATTACATTTATCAGTTAGGACAACTGGCTGGCCTTGGTGATATAGATCTGACACTGAAAGTCTCACAAACTTTGGCTAGTCTAATATTTATGATGAAGAAAAAATTAAACTTGGTTGTCAGAGCTGTGCTTGTTATGGTGTCCTTCTTCATTTATACAGTTTTTGACAATGTATCATCAGAAACAAATAATCCATCCTTGAGCTTTTTGGTTTGTGGAGTGAGTCATGGATGATTACATCCCCTGCCTCTGAACATGGTCATGCTGAAAGATAATAGAAATCATGCATAAGAAAGTGTTTGAGATGAAAGCATAGCATAATTTTTATAAAAATCAATCTTGAAACACAATTTTCATCCATTCATGCAGATTACATCATAAGCTATGTTTATTGAATTCATGCAGAAACATATAATTCGGCAAATAGGTCACTGTATAGGCGGCAACTTTAATATTCATATCTGGGCGTGGTCGGCTAGTCTATCTGCTCAAGTAGAGAGATTAGAGAATAGTCGAACTCAGTCAGCCTGGACCACTGTCACATATTTACCGTTAGAAATCAGCTACCTGTATTTTGTCCAATCCACTGAATTAGACAAACTCGTATTTTATTCTTATTTTCTACCGGAAAACTTTTAACTGTATACCTATAGCTTTTACCTAAGTCAAATGTAGACCATACCCAATAACGTATTCATGAGGTAACGCCCATACAGTGACCTATATGCCGAATTATATATGACCTGTTTCACGAATAATTTCACACAGTGGTGGTTATTTCACAACATAATCTTTCATAGTTTTAACATTTCACGGGATATGCAGCCTGGCTTATATTGTTCCTTGTCACAAGCCCATGTGTAAGCAGCCACTGTCATGATAAAATTGTGTATTTTGCAGATGCAGATTAGAAAACACTTTATCAAGAGCTATGATCTGTAGACTACTAGTACATCACATTTCTAGTCATCAAACCCTTGCCACTGAGTTTCACAGATTCTATTAATTTTTGCAGTTTATTTCTACTTTAAAAGTATTTAGAATAAGAAGTATACAAAAGTTACATACATGTACATACCTAAAATACTGCTCACTGAATCACAAAAAGTGATGAGCTAGCTGTTCTGAGTACCGCCGAGTCCTGCCCCTCTGCATCTCTCAACCAACCTTCCCAACCATTGGCCATTATACTGAAATAAAGACAGACAACCTTTTTAGAAAGAGCCATACATATCATGAGAAAACATGTTATGCATCTTAAAGTCGAGACTGCCCGTACGAAATTTAGGGGCGGAATTTCTGCCTGTAAATGAGGCGTAATTGGGGCATCAAACCTGTTTTCTAGGCGAAAGGAAGCCGAAATCATAATTCCGCCCAAAATGTTGAAAAGCACTGATATGCATGTTTCATCATGCTTACGTGTCAGTTATTCAATGTTTATATAATATATTCTATGCTATAGAAAAGGTGTATTGAAACTGAAAGTCAAGGTCTTTGTGTATACAAATGATTCCGCTCAGAACCTTTTACAATTACGCCCGGAAATTTTCTGATTTCTGCCCAGAAAAGTTACCAGAATTCCGTCTAATTTGCATATTTTACCTCTGTTTTACGCCCAGATTCGGCACAGAAATTTTTTGGATCCCATCCGGAAGTTTTTTTGATTTTCCGTGCAGACAAGTTTGCAAAATTCCATCTAATTTGCATATTACGCCCCACCTTTAAGCCCAGATTCCGCACGGAAACTAATGTATTGTCTTAAGTCCTAGAGGCGTACAATTAACAAATTTCCATGCAAAATTTAAGAAAAAATCTGTCTCTTTTACTGGCGAAATGTTTCGTACGGGTTAGATAAGCTGCCGCAGCAGGATAAACACACAGATATTTTTTTTTTAAATCTTATTGTAATTCTTTATTAGCGAGAACTTGATTTTGCGAGACAACGAATTCACAAATATTAGCGAAAATTATATTCTCGCAAACATTTCCAGATTTACAGCATTTAGAAATTTTCAAAAGACACAATTTTTCATAGTTTCTGGAGGATGGTGTTTGGGCAGTAAAGACACCGAACATCGAGCTGCTTGCTTGATAAAACTTGTGATTCACTGACTGGTGTTTTTAGAAAAGCTGGTGTATTTAGAAGAGACACATAACATAGTTTCTGGAGGATGGTGTATTGACAGTAAAGACACCAACCAGCCACAGAAATTTTCAAAAGACACAAAACATAGTTTCTGGTGTTTTTAGAAAAGCTGGTGTATTTAGAAGAGACACATAACATAGTTTCTGGAGGATGGTGTATGGACAGTAAAGACACAGACCAGCCACAGGCTGCAGCTGCCGGCTGGTGCTTGATATAACTTGTGAGTCACTGACTTAGAGTCTTTTGGGTTGTGTATTGTCTAGTCTGTTTAGCGTTTTACTTTCATTTGAGCCTCTGCACAATTATTCATTGTTCTACTTTCACTTTCCGAATAGCTTTCATTGGTTCAAACAGGCTAAGTCACTTCCTGTTTGACTAAAATCCGGACTTCAATGCATTTCCTTGGACAACAAACAAATTAAAAGCTTCCAAACTTCGATTTTATAGCTGCTCGATACAGAAAGTTTTGCAGCTTCTGGATTTAAGGGTTCCTGCTGCTGCATATTCGGCATGTTATTTTAGAACTTTGTCGTCGCTAAGGAGACCCTGAAACGCTCTGGTACTCAGTTTTTGCAAATCTTGAGAATTGATAAACTGGTGAAAAAAAAAAAACAGAACTGACTTCTGGCATAAAAAAACACATTGATAGACAGTGAGGCCATCAGCCTCAACAAATGAGAGACAGTTTGATAGACAGTGAGGACATCAGTCTCAGGAACTGAAAACTGCCTTCCAGCAGTTAAGACACTTTAATAGACAGTAATAACCATGCATGTCAGGAACCAAAAACAGTTATGACAGACAGTGAGGCCATCCATCTGGGGAACGGAAAACTGCCTACCAGCAGTCAAGACACTTGGATAGACATTGACGCCAACTGTCTCAGCAACCGAAAAATGCCTTAGGGCAGTTAAGACACTTTAATGGACAGTTAGCCATGCATGTCAGGAACCCAAAACTGCCTACTGGCAGTTAAGACACTTTGATAGGCAGTGATGCCATCGATCTCAAAAACCGAAAACTGCCTACGGCAGTTAAGACACTTTGATAGGCAGTGACGCCAACTGTCTCAGTGAAGCCATCCATCTCAGAAACCGAAAACTGCCTACGGCAGTTAAGACACTTTGATAGGTAGTGACGCCAACTGTCTCAGTGAAGCCACCCATCTCAGGAACCGAAAACTGCCGTAGGCAGTTAAGACACTTGGATAGGCAGTGACGCCATCCATCTCAGAAACCGAAAACTGCCTACGGCAGTTAAGACACTTTGATAGACAGTGACGCCAACTGTCTCAGTGAAGCCTTCCATCTCAGGAACCGAAAACTGCCTACGGCAGTTAAGACACTTTGATAGAGAGTGATGCCATCCATCTCATAAACCGAAAACTGCACATGGCAGTTAAGACACTTTGATAGACAGTGACACCAACTGTCTCAGTGAAGCCACCCATCTCAGGAACCGAAAACTGCCTACGGCAGTTAAGACACTTTGATAGGCAGTGATGCCATCCATCTCAGAAACCGAAAACTGCCTACGGCAGTTAAGACACTTTGATAGACAGTGACGCCAACCAAAATAGGAACACAAAACTTTGGTTGTGCTGGCTGTGGCAGTTAGTGAATGTACAAAATGTGTTAAATATGAAGAGTAAAACATGTTTGTGTTAAACTTACACCTGTACTTTCACTTTCGAATGACGACTTCCACCTGAATTTGTTTCACGTTAAAAGTTAAATTCCTGATTTCACAACTTGTTTCTACGTCAGTTATCACTTTAAAGTCTCCGGCATCTGTAATTACAACTGTCCAACAGCGAGCGACTCCAAATAGCTCTTGAAATCGCGAGAAACGTTCATCATTTGCTGCATTGCAATAATTTTAGAACCTTGCCGTTGCTACGGAGACCCGGAAACGCTATGGTACCCGCGTTTCGCATAACGTGAGATTCGATAAGCTGGTGAAAAAAATATGATGGATCCATTCCAAAACAATATGGCCACCCAGTTCGGTCGATTCCGTATTTTATTTAGAAAATCATTTATTGAAAATAGTAGAGTTGCTTATGTAACGAAAAATGCTCCCGTGGACTTTTCTTGTTAATCAGGGTTTTTATATACCAAAATGTTCATTGGCATGTGTAGGTTTAAAAAATGTTTCCTGCCATTTTTTCTATTAACTTTCAAGGTCAAGGTCATAGGTCAAAGGTCACGGCTAAGGCTTAATGGTGTGACTTACAATATCAATAATTATGACCAAGATAATGTTTTTGAAAAGTACAAAATTAGTGTAATTGATTGTAAACACATTTTGACAATTTTTGATGTCACTTTCAAGTGACCTTGAAAACCCAATTCTAAAGGTCAAGGTCATTTATGCCAAATTTGTATGAAAAATTACAGACATACGGCTTATTTATCGGCG
Source organism: Rugalucina vietnamica (assembly GCA_964017185.1). NCBI lineage: Eukaryota > Metazoa > Mollusca > Bivalvia > Lucinida > Lucinidae > Rugalucina > Rugalucina vietnamica. The sequence goes on from OZ024872.1 coordinate 5,125,762, forward strand.
CATTACAAAGTCAGCAGAATATAGAATGAATATTTGACATAGATGGTATCTTGAATATTTGCGGGTTTGGTATATTAGTCATTTGCACCTCCATGTCACAAACAGTTGCCATAGCAACAGAACTTTATGGAAGCCTTAGCGTGAATTTAGAATGATTTTAATAGCTCATTTAAGTGCTTAATCATTGAATTATCTATTAGTTTTGTAGTGGTTTTGAATCAACATGGGGATAAATGAAAATGTTTTAATGCATTTATTACTTGCATAAACAATCCCCACAACTTTAATTTTACAGTTAAAGGTCAAGGTCAAATGATAATGGTCGAATGATACAACGAACACCCCGTCCATGACCCCCTTTTAAAATAGCGCCGAAACGGGGATATATATACAAGATTAATAATATGTCAGCAACAACTTGCCTTTAATCATTAAATGGGGTATCAAATCGAAGCAAAGATAAACTCCTTTCATTTCATGGTAACATTTGCAAATTATCTAATTTGTATATTCATGAATATTGTATATTCATGAATATTTATGAAAACATAAATAAAAACACTGAAAAAAAAAAAAACCAAGAAAACCACCGTGGTATTCCTGGAGCTAATTTGACCTACCTTGTGCCCCAGGATGATTTCAATGGGTGCAAAATTGTTCATTGGGACCCCAGAAATGTTTTCGTTCATAGAGATAAATTTGTTTGCACTATGAAAAAATGCATGGTTTCCATAGCAACCATTAACACGATTTTTGAGCATGGGCATGTGCATACAAAATTGGTCATGTATCCGCTATTATTTATCCTAGACCACTGAATCAGATCTCATTTTAAAGCTTAGACACTGTCCTTTTATCCTATGGTACGTAGTAACAGAGTTGTATACGTGATCTCGTGTAGAGTTTTTTGGTACCGGTGTCGATCGTTTCAAGATGACGGCGAGTCAAACAGGGAATTTGAAAGTCGCATTTTATTTGTAAAAAATAGTTATTTTCAATGCTAGAGGTCCATCTCAGACACTGTCAGGATAGAAAAAAAATCAGATTTTACGAATTTGATATTGCCATTTCGCAGTCTGGCCATTGTAGCAAGAATTTGGCCGAAATGAGTAAATCCAAGCAGCGATCGATAAGGCTGTAGCGACGTTTTGTCTTTTAAACAGCAAATATCGTCACTTTCCTACAAAATTCTATTAGCCAAGACCCCCAAACACTTTCCTAGCCCTGGAAGCACACAGAAACGTTCCTGGTAGAAAAAATTGAGCTTGAATTTACCAGTCAGGCTACTGTGTAGAGACCATTAAATTTTAGCCAGCAACCGTGTAGACACAGGTAAATTTTGACTATTATGTAACTGTGTAGATGCAGATTTTGGATACTGTGTATACGGTCGGGTATATCTACATGTTTCAATTGCTAGTGGTAAGTTGCAATTGTGGAATTTGGCAAGTACGCAGATTATACACGAGTATATCAGATTATATGATTGTAGAACATTGTCACAGCAATCATTTGATACCAATTATAGCTCTCTATGTCTATCAGAAGCCAAGATACAGTTGATTTTCTATGTATACCGCCTTATTTGTTCGTAATTTTCCTGTGAATTCGAAAGGTTTGGTTAATATTCATAAAACAAAAAGTCAAAAGACTTATATGTTGTAGTACAGGATGATATAATTTTGCCCTAGCAACCATTTGATGCCATTTTCAGCATGTTAGGGCTTTTGGTTGTAGGTTTACCCGTTTAATTTCACCACTTTTTCATTACTATTTATGAAGTTTTCATTAAAGTTCATGAAATTAAAAATAAGATCATTCTTATATGTGACTTAAGTGTCATAGTACACTGCAATAGCATTCAATTGATACTTCTTTCAGCATACTGGGTATGTAAACAGCTATGGCACAAGTGATTTTGTGCGTATACCCCATATTTTTCCAAGATTTTTTCTCCAATTTTTGTGTGTTTTATTAATTATCATGAATATGCAATTTCAATAATTTGTATAATAGGTATTAAGGTTAAACTGCTAAGTCCATGCTTCACTATCAGACCAATTTAAGTATTGTAGAGCATGCTATTGTTGTAATTTGAATATTTTTTGTGGTACAACCTAGTCTTTAGAATCACACTAGGGGTGGGTGTGGAAACTATGTAATGTTGCATCGTGCAAATGTGTTCATTGTTAAGGACAACCTTTATGGCATTAAGGTGGTCCCTCTGACCACACTGGCAGCCATGAAAATTGGTTTTAGGGATATACCTATGGATATTATAACTCACCCAAAACCTTGCAATGGCTTTAGTTTTCCCTCGTTTATCCTCGATTTTCGTTTTTTTGTTAATATTCATGAATATGTACATGTAAATGAGATTGTTTTCATTTTGGGCCAACAACATCAATAAATATAGCATATGATATGATTCTATAATAAAGTGCCACAATGATAATTTGATGGTTTGGACCGAAATTAGTTTATTTTTGGATTGTGCACGATTTTTTTCTGTCATTTATTAATGTTTTCATTAAAATTCATGAATATGTAAATTAGATAACTTGCATTACTTACAATAAGTTCAAAGGGCAATGTCTAAGTATTAGTATTTACCACCATATAACGATATATACATTGAATTGTAGCCGCATGATAACCAATGATTTAAACGCTGGTATAATATTTTGAGGTTGTGACCTTTTATCAGTTATCTTGACCTATAGTGATCAAAGCTAAATAGACAGAAATCATTTTTGAAACAATTATTTTGTAGTACCTTAGTCATGCTTGTAAAAATCCATCGAATTCGACTAAAATCTTGTCGAAATATTTATTCAAAACCCATATTGTTTTGTTAATAAAAGTCTTGGTTGCTATGGCAACACAATTAGAATAAAAATAAAAGTGAGAATTATATTACAGCCATCAAAATACAAAACATAACTGGTCGCTGTAAGTTATCTTATCTTGCTCTGGCTCTGTAATCACGTTGTAAAATGAAATTCTTGTGTATATTTTCGACATAAGTGAGCGAAATGACCTTGACCTTTCAAATAAATAGTTCAATGTCATATGGGAATGACATAAGAATTACGGTCAGGTATGTGCTAAAGATTTTACCTAGTTAAAGGGCAGTTTAAAAAAATGGCCCCAAAGTGTGACATTGGATTAAAACACTAAAAGTGTTATTTTGCAGAAAAATCTGGCCTTATTTGTACCGTTATACCACTAATTTAAAACTTTGAATAGAATCAATAAAATATGAAGAATGGTTCTTAAAAATGATGGCGTTTCTTCGAATTTTTAGCAGTAAAGTGGTAAAAAATATTACACTCCTTACTTTCTAAACAAACACTCATAAAATGTAAAGAAGTGACAGAGCTAAACCAATTGTTATGTTAACTGAATTGGGGTCTGAGCTTAGTATAAACAGTAAGAAAATAAATGACAACCACAAGTATTAAACATCTGCTGACCAATAATCATGAAATCTTACACTCCTTACATTTAGACCCCCAGTGGATTTCCGTGCGGTGTAATAAAAATCCGAAACTACCAGAGTGGTGATGCTGTTCATTATTTTATCTATATACATGTATTCATATGTTTCATTTTTTGTATCTCTTCAATTTCTATTCTTTAATTTGATGCAGTATGATAGCTTTCAAATTTGATTTCATTGAAAAATGTCACACTAAAATCTTAAACAACTTACATCAAATAACTTTTTTATTTATAAAGTTACATAGTAGAAATTTTGTCAGATGAAGCCTGTCTGAGCGCTTGTTATTTTGGCATATCAATTGATAATTTCCATGCATACAGTTTGTAGTCTCACTTGGGTCTAAAGCCTCAAAATGGACCGGGGCCATTTTTTTAAACTGTCCTAATATCAAATATACGTAGAGAAGCAACCACGAATGATACTATTTTTGTCGGTCCCATAAATTCTAGAACCTCGACATTTGACCTTGACCTTAAGATATGTGCAGAAAAATGGCAGGAACCATTTCTGAAATCTAAGTGATAAAACAAACATTTTGGTATATTACAATCATGATTGTCTTAAAGTTCATTAAACAAGATAAGCAACTCGAAAACTTAACCATTTTCCTTAATTATGCACAGCATTCAAATGTCATACCTTGTCCTGTCAGTAACCTTCGTTACTATGGCAACTCATTTGGAGGATCGCTGCAACTTACACATATATATAGAACCCTACAAGAATACCTACCATATAAAAGGTCTTGAATTCAACCTTCCTCATGCCTGTCATAGCACGCGCGTAGTTATTTTGCAAATTTGGCGTTCTTTTTGGGCAAATTTTGGATAAATGACCTTGACCTTTCAAATGGAGGGGTCAAGATCATTTGGAAATTGCACTCGGTAATTGGTAAAATTTATTTACTTTCGATATTTTCCAGTTTGCAGCAGATTCACATGGAAGATCAGCCATAAATTTAGATATAGTCATATGTCCTATGTATTTAATAGCCGTGACCTTTGACCTTTGACCTTGACCTTGAAAGTCAACAGAAAAAATGGCAGGAACATTTTTGAAATCTAAAAAATAAAACAAACACGTTGGCATATTACAATCATGATTGTCTTAAAATTAATTGAACAATATAAGCAATTCGAAAACTTAACCATTTTCCTTAAATATGTACAGCACTCAAAGGTCATACAATGTCCTGTCATTAACCTCCGTTGCTATGGCAACTCATTTGGACGAAAGCTGCATCTTACATACATACCGAACCCTACAAGAATACCTACCATATTAAAGGTCTTGAATTCAACCTCCCTCATGCCTATTGTAGCACGCGCGCAATTTTTTGCGTATTTTGCGTTCTTTTGGGTCAAATTTTGGGTAAATGACCTTGACCTTTCAAATGGAGGGGTCAAGGTCATTTGGAAATTGCACTCGCCAATTGCTAAAATGTATTTACTTTCGATATTTTCCAGTTTGCAGCAGATTCACATGGAAGATCGGCCATAAATTAAGATATAGTCATATGCCCTATATATTTAATAGCCGTGACCTTTGACCTTTGACCTTGACCTTGAAAGTCAACAGAAAAAATGGCAGGAAACATTTTTGAAATCTACTCATCAAACCAAACATTTTGGTATATAGAAACCCTGATTAACAAAAAGTGGCCACGGGATTACATAAGCAACTCTACTAAAATGTATACATAAATATTTTGAAAAACATGTTTTTCTGCAATTCATTTTATTTGATCATTTTTTAAAAACACCTTCGGTGTTTTTTTACGAACGCCTACGGCGTTCGTATTTGTTCGGCATGTGGCGGAAACAGCCGAAGACACTTCGGAAGGACAATGTGTTAACATACTAAAGACACCTCGACCGGCCAGCCTACGGCTGGCCGGTCGAAGCTGCCGAACCGGTCGAAGCTGCCTTCGGCAGCTGGTGTCTTTAGAAAAAGAACATTATTTTTCCATAAGTTGACTCTCATTTATTGCCATTTTTTTTTAAATGAACGCCATTATTTGAGCCTTTCCGGATAGAAATCGACCTTATGACATACGACGTTAAACGTGAGAAAATGACGTCGAGAACGCGACGTTACGTCAGAGCAATTTTGCGCGCTTATTGTTCGTCGTCTGCCACAAATACGTCCCGACGTTTCTTGCTTTATTTAAGCTATGCATTCGCCGATTTGCATAATGTTGCATTTATTTTGAAGTTAGGAACCTCTGCTACAATATAGTAATTGTATTTAGCGTTTCCATTGTCGTATCTGACTTCTCCCACGGTTAAATGAACACCTGATTGCGTTAATTGCTTTTGTCTTTATTTATTGAAATAAACATTGTCTCGTTTTTTTTGGAGGCCTTGCAGCTATTAGTGCATGGAAACCATGTTTGATACCTATATTGAAGAGAGAGAGAGAGAGAGAGAATACAAAATAATTTTAATTAGGGATGACAATCGGGATACATGTCGAAAAAAATGTGAGTATATATACCCGTCATTGATAAAAATTAAAATAATTAGGCTTGTGAATTTACATTTCTCTCTTAAACTTTATTTCTTCAAAACTTATAGAAAGTGTACTTTTAGTGCGTGTAATTTCTATACCATAATACTTAATTTATTTTTAAAAAACATATAAAAGAGTGGAATCAAGTAAATCTATCCGGATTTTGTCAAAATAAAGAATAAATAACTATATTTGATGAATTATTTCCCTTGAAAAAAAAAACAAACCTATATATATATATATAAACTTGTAGGAATAGGCCAGGGATCAATATTGAGTTTTTACGACCGATTTAACACGTTACAGTTTTCGTCGTCTTCGATTAAATGTTTCGTCCACTGAAAGGCTAGCCAGGATCGTGATCGAAGCCACAACTTGGTTTCCAAGGCGAGTGGCTTATCTCAGTTTTATTTTATTTTTTTATCGTTACGAATTTTCCTGCCTTTCTGGCACACGCCACGATCAGCCGTTGAATTCTGATCCGTGGTGGCAAAACTGATTTTAGTTAGTGTCAACTTTATTCTCAGATGGTTACGCAAATTCATGATTAAGTATGCTATAACTCGAGGCACCCAAATACCCGATTCTCACCATATTAAGGTTATTGGTGACAGCCTATTGGGTCGCATTTTTGCGAAAATCGAACCTCGCAAAAGTTCAAGCATTGGCAGCAACGTTTAACCATTATGTTACGCTCATAGAGAACAGTTGATATCATGTCGGGAATCAATGTCCGTTTTCATAAGCATGTTTCAGACATATCACCAGAACGCCTTATTTTATAAAATACTCACAAACGCCATTCTGACGATGTAAGGTGTTTAAACACAACAAAGTTGGAAGACACAAAAAATATGCTAAAAATTGTGTTTTCGAACATTTTTGTGGGAAAACATCAACGACGAATCAATCTGAATTCGTTTTGCAATAAATGACTTTAATATATTCAAAAATAAATATAAAAAACACTTTTAAGCAATACATGCATTTTAGATGGAATCAGAGGCAAATAAATGTAATGGTAAAATTGCAAAATCGGGGTTCGCTCAATCAAATGTTTATAAAACAACAACCACTGCATGCAAAATCCCACCCGTGATAGAAATGTTGATATAGATGCTATTCATTATATCTGCCGAATTTTAGCATGTTTACTTAATTCTGGTAGAAGTTATTCGATAGTTTATAAATCTTATTTTTCACAAGTACTTAATGGGCCACCGTAGAAAAACGCCTGCTGTGCCATTATGCAAAGCGATCGTGACTTCTATACAGTGGTTTCATATACTCCATGTAATTACCTTTTCAACCATATACTATTCAGCTGTATTACTTTTGGGTGCAATGGTTAGCCAAAATCACTCATTGGTTCCCCAACTACAGATATGTCCTATGTTTGTTTAATTTCAAATACTCTAATTGATTTATATTCGTTTGCTTAATCGTTGTCATTTCCACTTTTCATTTATAGCTATCCATGCACTTAATATATAAATGCCCTTTCGCAACTCAAATTGTAGTTCTTGTCATTTGACAAACTAGCGTTATTCCGAAGCCATCGACATTGTTGATTTTAAGTATCATTAAAAGTTACGTCGCTGGGCTGTTTTGATTGGTTATGTTACACGTTGATGTTTTATGTCTAGTTTATTTTTTTTTCTTTTAGTTTAACGTCCCTTTCAATATTATTTCAGCTTATATAAGACGGGCAAATCAGCAGGTGGGGCGAAAACGGGAGAACCCCCGAGAAAAACCACCTAGCACACCCGCAAGCAGAACTTGGCATGTCTCACATGTGCCACGTGTGGGGCTCGAACCCACACAAGACACAGCGGTTAGATGATCGAATGATGAAGTGCGGTTATGAAATATCAGCGCTCTTAACCACTCGACCACGCCGGGGCCGCCGTTTAGTTTATTACAACCTTGCACTTGATATATGGTAACCTGAACCAATCAGATTTTAGAATCACAAAACAATACGTAATATACTAAATATAGATATTTGCAGGCAAAAAGGTAATGTGAAAATATAGCAGTTATTTTTGCAAATTCCACCACCTCCTCTCCTACGCATCAGTTTGTCTGTATTTTGCTGTTTTCTTTATTGCTTATAAAGGGACGTTCATATTAGGGGCGTTTATATTTGTCCTGTTCTGTTAATTTGCTTTTTTTTTTAAATATTTGTTAAATAAATGTCATATATTTTCATTTCCATAGCATTGTTCATGTTCATTGCTTATTTGGCGCTTTTCGCTCAGATTCTTCTGTTACAATTATTTTAGTTTATGATATCCAATTGTGTATTTGTCACTTTTTCACTGTTTAGCTAGGTTCTTATATTCGCCAAGATCTATCATAGGTTTGTTCAATTTCAAATATTTTATTTGCATTTAGTATGTTCTTTTGCTTATGCATTGCCATTTTAACATTTCCAATACAGTGCGCTTATTTTTCGCCCAGATTTGCCAAATGTCTGTTCGATTTCAAATATTTATGATTGCATTATACTCATTTTAGAAATCCTCGTTATTTCTGCTTTTCATTTATTGCAATTCAGGGGCGCTTATTTTGCGCTTATGTTTGTCCAGATATGTCAAATGTTAGTTCAATTTCAAATACTTTAATTGAATTATCATAGTGTTCTATTACCAAAACTGCCCATGCAATACAGTACAGAAATTTTTTTCTACTGAAAAAAAAAATGAAAATTTCACCAGAAAAAAAAAAAAGATTTTTTTTTTACATTTTTGCTCAAAACATAGCATAGATCGTGGGTACACGTTAGAACCACCAATGAGTCAAAAACGGAGGTGGGAAACCAAATTGACAATAAGGTACTTATAATCATAGAACATATCGTAAGCCGAGTGAGCAGCTTTTTTCAAATAGGCGGCCACTCAGTTACCCGAACTTAACTAAAACTATAAAAACGCACATAAGGTTCAAACAGCAAAAAAGTCGACTCCAAAAATAAAGCCTAGGTTACATCTGGCCTACGATTAGCTTGCGATGATCGTACGATGCCATTTTTGGCATTTTCGTGCGGTCTCCGCAAGGTGACCCTACGATGTCCTTACGATTCTACGGTTTCCTACGGCTTCTTACGTTCTCCGTAGCCTCTACGAGTTTGTAGTAGTCTGCACTTTTACAAAATTTTAAAAATCGTAAGACCGTAGCCCGTAGACAGGTCGTAGGTAGCGTCGTACGGGCGCCTCACGGAAAGCATGTGATGATCGTGCGGTCACCGCACTTTTTTATGATAAGTTGGGGACTAAAGTCGTAAGATAATCGTAGACCTTTAGGATGATCGTATGGCATCCGTACGGCTATATCGCAAGGTTATTAAAATCGTACGGGTATCGTGCGGCCGTCATATGGATAGACCACGGACATTTTGCGACAATGACAACCAGTCAAAATAAAACCGAATGGACAAAAATGGATCGAAACGGTTAGTTTCGGGACGTTACGTTTCGAACAAATTTCGACCAAAAATGATGGCGTTCACAGTGTCTTGCGTTCAGGAATTATTCGTCGGCCCAGGGCGGTTTTTATTGGTCATGTCCGATGGCCCGACGGAATTTGGCGAACTTTATACCTATCTTGGTGAAGCCAAATGGGTACGGTAGACTGCCTAACAACCAGCTACATGCCCCCACCCATGAACATGCGCATGATTCTTCAATCTGAACCATACAGCCACTGGACATAATAATTCGCCACAAAGAGGATATTTGTTTCTTGTTAACATGAAATTACACCGAGGTCGCTGTAGCTTTTTTTCCGATTTTGTGAATACTTTTGCCCAGTGACAGTACACACATGCAGCTATTCTCAATAAAAATTAAAAGCGGGCTTATAAGCGGACCTACACCATAATACGATAATAATTAATTAAGTTTTTCTTTCAATGTTTAAAGAGGACACGTGTCCCCATACTTACGTTTCATGCCGATAGTGTCGGCAAACTGCGACAGTTCTGAGTCTTTCAATTTTTTGTTGTTCTATTGTTCGTTTGAAATATCATAGAAGTACGGTCTGTCTTCGAAGAACTGCACAATCCTGTCGTTCAATGCGGCTTGCTTCTCCCCTGCTTTATCTTCGCCATCTGTATAATTCTTTGATGACCGCTTGCCTTTTCCTTTCGGGGCATTGTAAGGTTTGAAATGAGGGCACTAATGTGTAATGTACGTATCTGTGCTGCACAGATTTAGGGCTCTGCTGCAGAGACGTGTGTATTATGGCATTGGTGGTTGCTTCTACGGTTGTGATTATTTGGAGTTTCTGATTTGAAAATTGCGTGTTGTGTTGTTGGATGAACTGAGGTATGAGGACATTTACGAGTTAATAAAAAAAGTACAAATAGGCAATTATCAGGAAATGGCGCAATCAGAAAGAAATTCCCACTCCATAAACCGAGGAGTGGGATAAAACTAAAATGACACTTAAGTATTTATACCATGAAAACATGTCGTAAGCCGAGTGAGCAGCTATTCCCCAATAGGTGGCCACTCAGTCACCCGAACTGAACTCAGTAAAACACGAAAACGTACATAAGGCTCAAACAGCACAGAAAAATTCGACTCCAAAACTCAAAACAATTAGAACCACAACGGAAGTACCGCCTTGGAACGATCAGTAATATATAATTACTGGGGGCTTAAACCGGTTTTACAGGCGCCTAACCTCACCCTCATCTTCTGTTGTGATTCACATTTAGTTAGTTGTTCGGTCCTCCTGGTGAATCTCTAACTAGTCAATGAATCATTAAGGACAAACAAATAAATCATGATAACCACCTTGATGAATCAAAAACGAGGACTTAACAGACTCAGTAAGCTGCCCGACGATGGAGATCCCTGGGTGCCGAATAACTTACTGAAACCCGGAGCAAAAGAAAAACATCAGTTGAACCCCGATGGGCCAAGCAACAGACAAGAAGCTCCGGCCCCAACCAACTAAAATGAATAGCTTTAAGTCGAGGCCATCATAGAGTCTGACGCCCGACCCACCGGCGTGCAATTAAAGAAGGCAGCATAGTTATCAACCATGATTGTGTTAAAAACTAAGCATGCAGACTGTTTATTTATTTATTTATATATATATTTATTTATTTATTTATTTATTAGAAATTTCATGACAACATATATACACATATTATAATGATTCAGATAAGTAACAATATAACATTTCTAAGCATATATAGGCGCCATAGGATCTGATGTAGGCAAGCCCATTCAAGTTATAACCTATACGTCTGTGTGTAACGAGTTATGATTTTTCTGAATTGAAAAGAAAAATCATTCTTTCCTTTAAGCTTCTTAAATTTGTAAAGCAAGTCACCATAGAATTCTTGTTCCGAAAGGCCCTCACGTAAAAGGGTGTTTTGCCCAACATTAAATTTGGAAATCAACTCATAGTGTCTGCGATAAAATTTAGAAAATGTTTTACGAAATTTATGATACCGATAGCCCTGCTGGAGAAGTTTGGCTGTTAAACATTTATTTCGCGCGTTGAAGTCCGCTACATGACTGCTGACTCTAGCAACCCTAATAAGCTGTGAAACGTATACACCATATGAAGCACGACGAGGAACGCCACCATCCAAAAACGGAAAGTTTACTATATCAAAATTAAAGTCATCGCGTTTATCATAAATCTTAGACGAAACAAATCTATTTGCGATAGAAAGATGTAAATCCAAAAAAGGGGCTTCAGTATCTGTGGTGTTAGCTTTATTCAAATGTAGTTCAGGTGGGTAAATTTGATTGACCATGCCTTCAAAATAAGGATTGTCAATGTTCAAAAAGTCATTGAGGTACCTAGAAGTCGAATTAAAGGCCTCGATTACATCAGCTTGATTGTCAGTGAATCCATGAAATCTCTTTCCGGCGTAGCAGTATAAAAATAAATCAGCTACGAGAGGGGCGCAATTTGTACCCATCGGAATTCAAACAATTTGCCTGTACAACTTGGTTCCGAATCTAATATAAATATTTTCCAGGAGATAGGTCAAGGCATCGCATACATTCTGACATGACCAAAGTGTTTATCGACTTTGGTCAGTGGAAGTGAAAAACGCTTTTCTGTCATTACAGGCCAAATAAAGTGAACCATAGTTTTTTTAATGTTCTTTTGAAGGTCCACTCTATCAAATCGAGAAGTTTTTCCTTAATCAGATCATGTGGCAATGTGGTATACAGAGTAGAAAAATCGTATGTGGACAAACTCATCGCACGGAACCCTCTACACTTCAGTTCACTGAGCACTTCACCAGAATTTTTTATTCACCAAAACCAGTTTTTATTTGATACACCGTCTCACAGTATCGTATGACATGAGATTTAATAGCAGAAAGACAGGAAGTTAATAATTTAGAAAGTTCAGTGGTAGTACAAGAAGTAGAATTAGCAATAAATCTAGCCTTATACGGTCTTTTGTGCTTAGGCAACCAATACATCGTAGGAAGTTTGCCTTGGCCTTCACATTGACACAAACAGAAAACTTAACCTGCAGTTCGTTTAAGTGAGCATTAACTACAGATATTTCATCACTATCTGTCTCCTTATAAGCCCTGGTACCACCAAGTTCCTGTTTTAAGGTGTTAATGTAGTGAAGCCTGCAAACAACAACTACATTGTTTGCGGCATTGTCTGTTGGAACCAAGATATACTTTCTATGAAATTCTTGGATACCCTGCTCCATATGTACAAATGTAGGATTTACTGAATCTGTGAGTCCTGGTTTTTGATTCATCAGGATGTTTATCATGATTTATTTGTTTGTTCTTGATGATTCATTTACTAGTTAGAGATTCACCACGAGGACCGAAGAACTAACTAAATGTTATGAACCACTGCAGAAGCTGAGGGTGAGGTTACGGCCGTGTAAAATCGATTTAAACCCGCCAGTAACTTTGTGTTACTGATCGTTACAAGTCGATACTTCTGTGGTGGTTTTTTTTGTTTTATGTCTTGGTGTTTAAAATATTTTTGTGCTGTTGGCGCCTTATGTATGGTTGCATATTTTTAGTTAAGTTAAGGTAACTGAGTGGCCACCTATTGGGAAAATAGCTGCTCATTCGGCTTACGAAGTGTTTTCATGGTATAAGTGCCTGATTGTTAGTTTGGTTTTTTCCCACCTTGGTTTTTGGAGTGGGAGTCTTTTTCTGATTGCGCCTTTTCCTGATCTTTGCCTACTTGTACTTTTTTGTGCTGCCGATTTAGGGATTTGCTGCAGAGACACGTGTGTATTATGGGGTAGGTTAGTTGCATTCATGGTTGTGACATTGTTGATGTACGTATATGTGCGGCACAGATTTTGGGTTCTGCTGCAGAGACGTGTGTATTATGGCGTTGTGGTTGCATTTACGTGTGTGATTAGTTGGAGTTTCTGATTTGAAAACTGCGCATTTTTTGTTAGTTGAACTGAGAGCTGTTAACAATGAGGGTAGTAAAATACATGGACAACAGTAGATGTATGATCCTCTAGGTAAAGGTCTTTAAGCACCATTCTGTCGGCGACAATCCCCTAACTCAAAGATACGAGGCAATTTTAAGCATCTGCACTCGATTTGGTCTACGTCAGCGGTTAGCAGTGTTCATGCTTTTCTGTAGACCTGTTTCTACGGCATATAAAGGTTAGCGGTGGTTATGCTTGTCACACACAGAGAGCTGTCTGCACGTTTTCTGAGAAGACACGCTTTCATGTGCTTTTGTTAATGTATATTCAGCGTGAAATATTTGGCACAAGTTCACACGCTGATGTATGCAAAATATTGTGGACGTAAGTTACGTATGCATCAGTAACGGATATACCAACATCTCAGAGTTTCTTCAATCCAGGCATATTGACACTTAATGAAATGGATGCCAGGTTGAACACAAAATCTTATCCGAGACCAGGTCTGTATACAGGGTACATTCAAATTTAATATATATGTATCATGCATATCATTAATGAAAATGCTGTCAACTTAATATTCAATTTAAGATTTATATACCTGTATACAGAATATTTCTTTCACATTTGCAATAATGCAAATGTCCTGAAGTTTTAGCAAACACTGTATATTCACTGACATGTATACTAACCAAAACTCCTAACGCAATAAGAAATGTGGCTGAAATGTATAGAATGAGTTTTGCAGGCAAACCAAACTGATAGAAGTAAGTCAAAAATGGTCAACAAACATTTTAAAACCATTAGTTATTTTCTACGGATTAGGGATCAGTGAGTTGTGCTATTTTCTCATTTTCAGGGTATTTTTGACGTTTTGATGATCATGGCTTTGCATTTCACAGTTCTGTAACGCTCGTCCATTCTTGAAAACGTTGTTGCATGGGAAGATACCGCCCCAGTTTCTTACAGGATTATTTTGAACTTAAAAAACTTAGCGTTTTTGTGTTTCGCTCATGACCGCCCATTCCTGCAAAATCGAAGAAAATCGCTAAAACAATGATTTTCATTCATTTTAAAGTACGAAACTGTCAAGTTGTGTTGTCTATAAATGTTACTAAGCTCAGCTCCGAAGATCGTACCGATTTGGGTTAAATCCTATCCAGAGAATTTTGCAAAAATCCAATTTTCGCCTACCCACAATCGATTGCATATCATTTCCTGGTTACTGCTCAGCGATCCTCAGGATTTTAACCAAACATGCAACGAATAACACACTTCTGCTCAGATGCGTTTGGGTGTCCCATAAACTTCAATCATTTGAAGTTAACATAGCTTCTTTTTCTGGTGTACGAATACATGTCACATGCCGAATACCGGCAAAGTCCCATGCATTTCGTACTTTAACAGACGCATTGTCTCTGTAGAATCGATTGATTCGTGACAATTAGTGACTTGTGATAAAAACTGAAGTTCCATGTGATGCTTGACTAGTTAGAGATTCACCACGAGGACCGAAGAACTAACTAAATGTTATGAACCACTGCAGAAGCTGAGGGTGAGGTTATGGCCATGTAAAATCGATTTAAACCCGCCAGTAACTTTGTGTTACTGATCGTTCCAAGTCGATACTTCTGTGGTGGTTCTTTTTGTTTTATGTCTTGGTGTTTAAAATATTTTTGTGCTGTTGGCGCCTTATGTATGTTTTCATATTTTTAGTTAAGTTAAGGTAACTGAGTGGCCACCTATTGGGAAAATAGCTGCTCATTCGGCTTACGAAATGTTTTCATGGTATAGGTACCTGATTGTTAGTTTGTTTTTTTTCCCACCTCGGTTTTTGGAGTGGGAATCTTTTTCTGATTGCGCCTTTTCCTGATCTTTGCCTACTTGTACCTTTGGATAAGCCAGCATTTTATTTTAAGATGTATTTCAGCCAGATTATAAACAGGACGAGTGCAACTGAGAAAACAACCCACTGTTGCGTTAGCTCTTTGGGTTAGTACATGTATAGTATTTTGTAATGCGTTGTTTAAACATTAAAGCTGTAAATTTCGAACTGAATCAACATAAAGCATGGAACCGAGTCTAATTTCAACAAACATATTAACTTGATCCGATATACCCATTCAGTATAATACCGATTGTACTCGGACGACCTGTACAATGTTACTCAAAATTACTGTACTGATTTAGCACGCGGAAAAGGAACTTCAGGTATCTGTACAGTGGATAAAACAGGCCTTAACAGAACAGTTGTACGTCTAAACAGTGTATCATTTTGTGATTTGACAATAGGTAAATACATTTTGCAAGCATGGAAGTAAAATAATAGCTTAAATGCTATCAAGTTTCTATTAAGCGATACCAGCTTCGTTGTGAAAACGTAAGTAAGTTGGACACACCCACATTTCCGATCGAAATATGGCATGCCCGTGAACTACTGACACACAAGGAAGAAACACATAATACCTATGGACATTACAAGTTTAAATCGCCTTTTGTTTGATCCTACACTAGAACTTAATAATACTTACGTCGTCAAAATCATCCTAACTCTTTTGCGATGTTTCACCGTCCGCCATTTTGTTTACTCAGAAAAATGGTTGCATAAGGTCAGCTTCCCATAGCGTGTATATAAGTGTAGGATTGATGGGCTTTGTTTCAAATGGAGTTGTTTCCATGATAAGAATTCAGTGTTCTTTATGGGGAAAAAACGTAATAAAAAAGTCCAGATTGGCCAATTGGAAATGTCAGAATTGGCCAAAAGAAAGGTCCGAATGGACAAACGGAAAAGGTCCGAATTGACCAAGAGAAATTAGCGAAAGTCCGAATTTTTCCTAATTCATATACATTATATACTTAAGGAATTAAGATACGCAACACATAAAAGTCATCTGTAGCGTTCAAATTTGACGTTTTAATTAATTTTTAAGATATGTCTTGCAGACTGCTCGTGCCATATGATGAAATCAGAAAACGTCATTTTATTCAAAACAATAACGCCAAAACATCAAAAATCATTAAAAACGAATAATGTGACGTAAACATTGGGTCGAAGGTGAAGATGCCGAATATTGTAAATACTTGGTAATCTGGCGTTGACTCGATAATGTGTAATAAAGTTTTGAGTCATTGCATACTTAAGTGACATCCCATGTTACGTTTAAACTGGTTTACGGAATGCAAAAGTGCAAAATAAAGTCATTTAAATTATTCGATATGGGCCTTTTGTGCGCATATGATATTTGTCGAACCAAATGACGACACGACATGCCTTTCAAGCAACAATGACGTCATATGTACCGTAGAAATGGGGCACATAGCGTTTGTTTCGGCACTGACGTTGGTGACGTTAAATGTAAAATATCATTACCTTTTGCTTCGACGGGTCAATGGTTACATCTGTAATCACGTTTAGCAGTTTTGTAAACAATAAAATTGGTTTTGGTTCAATTTTTCAAAGCTATGCTTCTGTGAATCAGGGAGGTTATGCGCACTTTATCAAGCACACGTAGCTGACAAAGTGTCTTTACTTGCTGTAATTTGACGTATAGATACTGTTTTCATGTAATGATATCAGTTACACCATAGGCTTGCATTAAAAAACCCAAAGTGTTTGTGCTTTTCTTTATTCCTAAATACAGTAAATTGTCCAGTTCCGGGTCACTTTTTTTGAAGTGGTTTCCAGGATAATTGCTTAGAGCAAAGGACCTCTGACGGTGGTAATGGGAGCCATAATGTATATGATAAAAATAAATCTTGGTCAAATGCTTCTGTTTTTGTATACATGTTTGCTGGTAGTCCATAGTTTATGATATTGGATTGAGGTTCTTGTTTCAAAAGAAGTACTGCTTTATTTTTGGGTTAAAATGGGCATATTTTGTATTAAACATATAGAAAAATAGAAAAGTATTTATTTAACATTGTTCCCCCCCCCCGAGTCCCAAGAAATCCCTTTGCATATGAATGTATTGTCATATTATACGTAATATATGTGAATGGCGTTCTGGGACTCGGGGGGGGGGGGGGAAGTACCCTACAGCCCAAAATGTTATCTCAGTACTAGAGCCCAAGTATGTGAAATTGTTTTTAAATTAAAATTAAAAAGAAAACAAAACAGCAGTTAAGTTGTATGCCATATATAAAGTACAAAAAATGGAATATACATTGGTTTCCAAAATTAACCCAAATCTGCTTGATTTATAACCACTTTTTATGTTCCAATCCCCAGAAAATGAGGGTACTGTACTTTCTGTGGAACAAACTTTTGTAATCATTCTATACTAATATTGTCCACTTGTTTACACGGCCAATAACCTCTTGCACCACCAACAGTAACATTGGTGGACTGTTTTCCTTTTTTTTAAAAAATGTACTTACTTCCAAATCAACAACTTTTCAGTCAGGTCGGTACGATGCCACCACTGTCTAGGTATTAGCCAGTACCATGGGAACTTAAAATGTCTTTGTCATTGGTACAAAACAGCGACGTTAAGTTTCAAATCACCAACTTTAAGGGTGTTTACACAATTTTCCATTCACTTGCATAAAACTATTTGCTTATTATATCGCATTAGGCATAAAAACAAGAATCTTTCAGTTCCTTAATGAAAGTGATTCTAAATAGAAGCCCTGGGTTTGATCCAATCGTGGGGAGCCGTGCTGTGCCTGAGACACACTAACCCCCCCCCCCCCCCCCAGAGTACTAAATACAAGAAGTAATACATGGCTCGATCCCAAAATGACTGAAAAACTGTTCGTATTAAAGGATGCTCGGCCATAATCTAATCGAATCAAAAATAACTTTTATGATTATAATCACTTCGACACAACCATAATACTGAAACGAAACACCGTATGTAAGACAAGCCAAGTTCTGTTTGCGGGTGTGCCTGGAGTTTTTTTGGGGGGTTCTCATGTTTTCGTCCACCTACTGATTGGTCAATCTCATACGAACTGAAATAATCTTGAAAGGGACATTACAGTGAATCAGAAGAATAAATATATTGAAGGCCGTGTTGTAACAGGTTTATACAGGTAAATAAATACTCATGCAAGGTTGCTCAGTGTGACCAAGTTTTGTCACAATGGGCCGTGTCTGGAGAAAATGTTTTTGGTTAAGATCGAACTCTAATCAAGCTGTGCAAGACATAGAAGATGGATTGAAGTTTTGTTAATTTTAAAATGACACAATTCTAAGTAGCTGGTTGGTCATCGCTGATCTGGGTATAAGGTTTTGCATATAACAGATAGCAGGTTTTCTTATGAGTTAACAGTGCCTTTTATAATGTTTGGTAGAACTTAGACAATAATATTATACAGGTAACTGCTAAAGGTTTGTACCCAAAATGTTGACGTTGTAATATTTCAATTTTATTTCAATGGCATTATGCATGTTTATCGCACTTTACACGGTGTTGCATGCACAAAATATGATACAATAGTGGAATTAAAGGACTACAAGCAAGGAAAAGTGAAAATTTAAAATTTTCTCACATATGAAATTTTGACCCCCCACCCCCGCTAAAATCGCCTTTTTTACACTATATGGAGGAAATAGTCAAAACTTTTAATGGTAATAGATTCAGAATACATTGGGCTTTTGCCCTAATTATGAAATACCACCACCAGAACCTTTGTGACATTGTTATGGTATTTTGAAAACGAGGCATAAAACCCCAAAGAATGTCACAGATTCTTAGGTTCCAACCTTACCCTTAAAAAAGTATAATCCTTCTTCTAAATAATGAACTTCAATTTGAGTCATTGTGAATATTCTGTGTGCCACTTTGAAGCAGACCACCAATTTATCCAGTTCCGAATCATTTTCCCAGTTCCGAATCACTTGCGATAATTTTTAAACAAGAAACTCACTGGCGCTATTGCGTTATGATTTTGATTTTGTAGCTTCATTACTTCTTTATAAAACAAGACTTACACACAGTTTACCATTTCAGATGGTAAACGTGTCCAAAACTGTGTATACCACGTATAACTTACGTTCTGGATATTGGCAATCGAGAACAAACACATGTTCTAAGTCGATAATGGCGTCTGTACTCGTAACTGGTTCCAGATTTTTGCAGTTAAGAGCTGGTAATCATGGGCTGTACATTGGTTGTTTTCATTTTTGTTTGTTTGTTTTGTTGTTTATGTTTTATGAGTTTAACTTTCACCATGTTTGATTAACATTGAATTTCAAACACAGCTTAAAGGGTGCACAAACAGGTATATTTAACAGGAGTATGTCAACTAGAATAAAATCCAGACAGCGTGTTTTGTTCGCGATGCAGATCGACTGCACAAAGACTCACCTGCGTAAGGAAACGGCCATTTGATTTTTATTATGGGGGAGCGGTGGGGGGGGGGGGCTGTAAGATTTTTTGAAAAAAAAAACAGGATCCAATTTTGGCCGAAAAAATATCTAGGACAGGGTAAATTTCTATTTTACTATTTTACGTATTGTTATATATACCAATAAAAAGATAGGACCGCGTCGTTAGAGGAAAATAATATCCAGGCTCGGAAACATCTTCCAGCCCCCCCCCCCTCTTAAAAATCAAATGGTCGCTCCCTAATAGCTACAGCAATGACTTAGATGAGATGAACAGTGGTAATTCAAGGTGTTTGTATATCGGTTTGGTTACTTGGACAAACTGGTGCTCTTTTGTTTGTTGAGTTAATGCTTAACGTCCAATAAATAAGTTTCTATTCATGTCGACACGGAATCATCGCTTTCTCAGTAACTAGTACTTTAGGGGGAACTGACAGCGCCTTACTCAGAGTGACACTACAAAGCAAAGGTAGATACTGAACCCAGGACCACTCCCTCCGAATTCACGCAAGGAGGTTCCAATCAGTAAGTGGGACGAAAACGGGAGAATCCCAAGAAAAACAAAACCACCTGACACGCAAGCAGAACTTGGCTTGTCTCACATGGCCCTTCAAATCACTTTTTAACAATTTTCCCCATTTGAATGCACGGGCGACTTATGTTGACCTTGCCGTAAAATATGTTGTCACAGGGTCATGATTTATACAGTTTTTGCAGAGCGCTTCTACTTGATGCTGCAAATTTTCAAGATCATAGGCCATTTGGTTCTGGAGAAGAAGATTTATAAAAGTTTTTGCTATTTATAGCCATGGCGGCCATCTTGGTCATGTGACCTGGATCATTTCTACAAAAAGGTAAAAGTAGGCAAAGATCAGGAAAAGGCGCAATCGGAAAAAGACTCCCACTCCAAAAACCGAGATGGGAAACTTTCGTTTCCCATATCTGAGGATGCTCCACATGAAGTTTGGCTTTGATTTGCCCAGCAGTTTCAGAAAGGAGAAAACGTTTGAACGTTGTGGGCAACGACTACAACTACAACGACAACGACGGACGACGGGGCATGGGTATACTATAAGCTCACATGTGAGCCTTTGGCTTAGCTGAGCTAAAATGAGAAGGCATACTAAAATATACATGTTCATTCGTTATCTGGCCACTCAATGACCTACGATCGATCGTACTATCACGGCCATGACTTCATGATAATACAGTGAGGAAACTAATAGGGCTGTCACACATTCGCGCATCGACTCACGTATCTACGGCGTATCGAGATACGAAAGGTACGTCACACGTACGTCGTAGATACGTGGGCATACGTAGCTCATACTCTTCGATACGTAGCTCATACTCCTCATACGCCGAGGTGCTACGTTTTTTTATGTGTGCACTTAAAAATTCGTAGCACATACGTAGCAGGTCCGATACGCCATACATACGTCACACATACGTGGTACATACGAAAGCAACGTGGTAGGTACGTCGTAGATACGTAGCTCATACTCCTGATACGCCACACGTACGTAGCGGTTAAAATGCCACGTAACCGTGACGTATGTACAGCGTACCTTTCGTATCTGCTACGTATGTGTGACGTATGTGTGGCGTATCCTCGAATGTCTTTTCGTATCTACGGCGTATCAGCGACGTACGTGTGGCGTATCTCGCGTATCAATGGCGTATGTGCTACGTATGTGCTACGTTCGTTTCGCTACTGTGGAGTATGTGTGACGTATTAGGAGTATTAGGAATATTTTGTGGCGTTCCAAGAGAATCTTAATGCTTCTATATGTATATTTTCGTTTTTCCGAAGTCATGGATCAAATGTTTCTCACGGTTCGGGGTGTCGTGCAGGGTTCTTTCATGGCTACGCTTGGTGTAGCCTCCGTCTTTGTTCATGTGGTCTTACGACCAGGATGGAGAGCTTGAAGATGTTCCCCCCCCCCACCACCACCACCACGTTTTTTTTTCGGTGTTAATCTAGATTATCTAGATTTCTCCGGTGGCATCTTCGACCTCTTTTATGAGCCTGTGCGTGAGAAAACCAACAATTTGGGTTCCGACCAGGTCTGACACAAACCGGCCTGTACAGTCTCAGAAGATGGTAAGAAAATTTTGGATTTTGAAAGTAGAGGAATTGTACTATCCATGTAGAAAAAAACAAAGGCACTGATCAGCTCCCCAGTTAATGCGAAGCTGATCGGCGCCTTTGTTTTTGCCTATGCAGAGTGTTGGTTTTTTCCATGCGGCGGCTCATATTTGATAACTATAATGTGCGAATTGCATGAGCAAAGTGAACACAACCGTTTTTTCTCATAGGTATTAAAAAGCAATTGGTACAGAACAGATACGCCGCAGATAAGAATGGAACGCAGTACATACGCCGTAGATACGTCACGCGTACACTTCATACGCCATACATACGTCACACGTACGTAGCACATACGCATTGATACGCCGTACATACGAAAGTAAAATTCCATACGAATACAGATACGTCACGGATACGCCACGGGAACGTAGCAGGAACGTCACACGTACGTGGTACATACGTCTCTCGAGCAAAATACGGCTCAGACCTCGGCGTATCGACATTTTCATAGATACGTGAGCGATACGCCGCTGATACGTGAATGTGTGACAGTGGTATAAACGTTTTAAACATAAAACAGAAAATTGATGATTCTAGCAGAAAATGTCAAACAACTTCCGGATTGCTGTTTACATGTATAACATTTTTACATGTATAACATGTTTACCTATTTCGACGCTTTGAATGGAATGTGCGACCTTTTGACATGGCAATCAACATTACGGGCATTATAAAACAGGTTCGTTGTTACTCACATCTATGTAAAAATGTATAAAATTTTCATGTGTTTGTCATAGTTGATATTTGATATTGTCTTTGTTACTTCATTGTGATCGATGTTCATTACTATGTTGTCAGAGCTAGATAAAAGGTGTTATTATACCTCATATAAATCTCCCATGTTGAACTCCCATAGGCCGGCGGATGCAAATTCTTGCTAAACACCCTGCGATAATTTTGACTATCACATGCGCATAAATGATGCGCGTACAGTTCGCTTTTCTAAAACGTTTAATCTCAATAACATTACCTTCAAAATGCATAATCTCAACAGCAATTGGAGGAAATTAAGTAAAACTAACATTTAAAAATATTTGGTAACTGAAAATGGGCTGAATTGACGTTAAAAAGCGTGAATGGCGATCGAATGTTGTGATGACATTACGTAAATGCGAAATAACCTTATGCAAGTCGCGCCAAAATTGGTGTTTTCTATTCAAATTGAATGATGTTTTTACGATTTTAATCAATTTCGATATGATAAAATAAACAGGACATTGCTGAGAGGGTGATAGTAAGAATTTTCACCCTTCGAAAATGATAATCATTTCCTCAGAGTGAAAATTCTTACTATCACCCTCTTAGCAATGTTGTATTTTTTTTCTGATTGCGCCTTTTCCTGATCTTTGCCTACTCGTACCTTTTTTATGTATTGTTAAATGCATTCTTTACCAGTCTTTGCCATATAATTTGTGATGATTTTGTATATTTGTTTGCAAACATACATTATAAAATACACTTAACACCAAAAGTAACTTTACACTTTTCATTCCTAAATATACATCTATCTTCATTCGTTTTGAATTGAAACAAAGCATCTATCGGTGTGTGTGTCCAATACGTGTCCGAGAATAATTCATGTAAAGCGGTCGATAACTTAATCCTCTTTCGAGTTATCTGTGCTTTCATTAAAATAAAAGGTAGACAGAAAATATGAACATGTTGTGCCAAGGACCACTTAATGCATGTCCAAAATATAGCCCGACATTCTCGAACCGACATTTTGTTAGTTTTTCTGCAGGCTGTTAAAACTGCTTTGCATCGATATTATCTCCCTTTGAAATAAACCAATAGTAAACTTTAATTGCGAATCGTTGGGGCCTCAGTTGAAATGTGTGGCAACCCGGGCTGGTGAAAAAAATCCCATCGGTTCGAAAGAAAAAATGGCAAACAGTTTGTAGTGTGAGTTTCCATTGAAATTGTTAATGTCGCAGAAAGGACCTTGGACCTAAAAACATCGCTCCAGTGTGTTGTTCGAGCAAGGAAATTTTAGTTAATTTGAACTCAGATAAGCAATACAATAACATACCTCATGGTCTTCAAACCCTAAAATTGTTACATATAAATGGTAAAAGAGATCAAACTCCAAGACTGAATTATTTGATTTTCTTTATTTCCCGACTAGTTTCGGTGCATTACCTTTGTCAAGGGACATCAATAAACAACAATCAATAAATAACAAAATTGTTACATGTAATTCATAAACCTACGGTTGCACTCCAAAAGTGATGTGATTTGGAAAAACGTTATTTTGACCCCTTGCATGTTTTATAGGGAACTGCGGCAGCATTTTGTCATTTAAATATTTTCTTAACATCTCGCCTACCTAATGCGTACTTGATCAGGCTTCAATACATAACAAATAAAATATAAAAGTTTGATCCTTTGGAAGCAGTAAAACATTCAAAAGACTATATATTGCGCAATTTCGGGTAATGTACCCTCATCAAACAGCAACGGACGCCAGTCTATTGTTCTGCAACTTAGAGAATTATACCAGAAGTCTCAATCAAAGCCACATTCCTAAACGGGGTCAATCAATTAAAACATTGCTTAAAAGTATGTTTTCATATTTTAGTTAAGTTTAGGTAACTGGGTGGCCACCTATTGGGAAAATAGCTGCTCATGCGGCTTACGATATGTTTTCATGGTATAAGTACCTGATTGTTAATTTAGTTTTTTCCCATCTCGGTTTTTGGAGTGGGAATCTTTTTCTGATTGCGCCTTTTCCTGATCTTTGCCTACTTGTATTTTTTTCTAAACGTAAGTGTTTTGAACACTTTGAATATCTTTATTGATCTCAAAGGACCGAAGAAAAATATAATCTGCACTATGGATGATGTACGCCTATACGCCAAATATAAAAGTTTGATCCTTTGGAAGCAGTAAAACATTCAAAGGGAGATAGTATGGACTATATTGCGCAATTTTTTTGGTAATGAACCCTCATCAGTAGCCCTTTTTAAACCAGCAACGAACGCCAGACTATTGTTCTGCAATTTCGAGAATTTATACCTGAAGTCTAAATCAAAGACACATTCCTAAACGGGGTCAAACAATCAAAACATAGCTTAAAAGTATGTTTCTAAACGAAAGTGATTTGAACATTCTGAATATCTTCTTTGATCTCAAAGGACCGATTACCTATACCCGAAGAAAAAAAAAAAATATCTACAAAAAAAGTGTTAAGTTACTTTTGGCTTCGAACATATATTTCTTTATATTTTTCAGATGACGTGTTAATGGTGCTTCTCGTAGAATCATCGCCGTACGCGATTATTTATTCGTCCCAAGTAGAATCCATAGAAATCCCTTGGTGACGCCTAGTAGAGTGTTGTTGTGTGTCAGGATCAACCCTTGTTTTCTCTACCTCGTAAGTGAATATGAATAAGAAAACACCCTCTGCTGTGCGAAAGTGAGACAAAATTGCTCCACCTATGGACTCCTGGTCACTGGTCTTTGGCTCTGAAGACTTTGTATCTCGACGCCGATGACAGAAGAAAAACGCGATAATTAACACCTGAAAAACAGTATTTACAGTCGAAGACATAACACACATTATGAAAACTTTCCAATGCAATATACAATGTACAAAGATTTTTTTTATGTAAAATTGAAATTTTCATCATAATTTGCGATATATTTACTACTTTTGCTCAAAACATAGATCGTGGCGAGGCGGTTCTAACGAATACCCACAATCTACGTTTTGGACCAAAAATAAGAAAAAAATAGGTATTCCCCTGCATACCCCAGTTTTACTATATAAAATTGGGGTTTAAGGGGGCAATCATTGCACGGACATGTTTTCCTGATGTTGCTAGTTTTCATAACCTTTTTAACGCTAAGATCAATAATATTTTCATACCATTCCAATATGAAACTGAACATCAAGAAAACATGTCCGTGAAATAAATACCCCCTTATACCACACTTTTATATAGTAAAACTGGGGTTCGCAGGGGTATACCTTTTTTTCTTATTTTTACTCCAAAACATATATTGTGGGTACTCGTTAGAACCGCCTCGCCGAGGCGGTTCTAACGTGTACCCACAATATATGTTTAGAGCAAAAGTAAGAAAAATATCTTTTTTTTTTCTACTAAAAATTTTCAATATTTACAACTTTCAAAATCTCTGTATATTGCATGGGCATGTTTTCGTGTCAAAATATCTGTATATTGCATGGGCATGTTTTCGTAATGATAAGATGCAATCCACTGCAGACCTAAAAAAAACTCCCCATGATGATTCGTACAACATTGAACAATACAGGCGGGTCATGTCACTGTATTGTAATAGATCACCAAATGAGCCTCTATCTTCGGCGATCTGACAAATACTTCTCAGGTTCATGCAAAAAATCTGAATTGTTTTACACCATATTAGTAAACTCTAAATATCTATATACTAGCCAAAAGTTCTAACTGGCAGGAATTCAGCATTAAGCAGCAATTTCGCATATTAAAAACGTTATCCTTTTGTTTTCCTTCTCTGTATGCTTTATTATTGGCAGCATGGCAATGAAATTTTCAGCAATTTTTTATGACGAGAACACAATTCTGATTAAGTTTGAACATTTTAAAAATCATCGACGCATTTTGTATAATTCATGTTCAAAATTTGGCATCGAACCGGAAGTTTGCGACAGTCATGACATGTTTGCCCTTAGACGGAATATTCCCATCGGTATTCCGTTAAACCTCTCCTTGTGAAGGAAGTGGAACGAGGTACCGAAGTGGAGCGGAGTGACAGTTAGCCAGCTGATCTAGTTTGCCCTTACAAAAGGACAAATCGGGAATTGTTGAATTCTGTCTTTATGCCCAGATACCTGCAGGTGAATTTATCACGAATTGACATGTTTAAAACAAATTCATTGGCTAATTTTAAAAATATGCAATTTTTAAAATGCATAGAGTATCTACCAGTAGAGAACGTCTCTTTTGAATGGAAAGTTGTCTATGGAAATTTAGAAATAAAAAATGTAGAGGAAACGAAAAAAAATCTCTTCTCAGCAAATAGGTGGTCTGGTTCTTGAATTATCCCAATTATCCCAAAATCTGTTTTCTAAGTTGGTGATGTTTCATTTTGAAAATTTGGGTTGAAAACATAATTTCTCATATAAAACATATAGGAAACAGAAATATATTTGTAAGATGTGTTCCCGCGATATCAAGACAATACCTTTGAATGCAATCAATTGTATTTTACCAATACACATAATATACAAATGGCATTCTTGATCCGGGTGGGGGGGGGCGGTCGAGGCTGTCAATTTTTTTTTTTCTTTTCTCTTTTTTTTTTTTCTTTTTTTTTTGGCACCTCCGCCTCTACCCGACCCCATATACACACCATAAACTTTATATATATAATATATATATACATATTTAAACTGAAAATTTTGGAATTTCGGTTCAGTATTCCGTACATACTTCAAGCGCTTGATATATCAACATTATATATTTACACACTCACATTCTAAACAATTATATACACATATACCTAAATACATACATACATACAGTCATATATACACACATACATATACATATTTATGTAAGTAGACTTGTCTTCCGGGATGCTTAAACAAGCAGCGTGCACACCTGTTCATGTACCTGCCAACACATTTTATACACTCACATATGTACATACAATCTATACCAAAAAAAAAAGAACGTTCAAATGGAGGTAGTATGTGCCACACCACGCAATTTCGGGCACCGAACCCTCATCAGTGACTCTTTATCTAGGAGCTTGTGTTACAAATGTTATTCCCAAACCGACGTTATATGAATTTTACTTGACTTGACTTGACCGGCGATGATACTTATACTTAGTTAATTATATTATATCCTCTAAGTCTATATATATATATATATATATATATATATATATATATATATATATATATATATATATATATATATATATATATAAGTCTATATATATATATATATATATATATATATATATATATATATATATATATATATATATATATATATATATATATATATATATATATATATATATATATATATATATATATACGTACACACACAAACATATACATATACATACATAAACCTATATATACATACATATACATGCACATATATACACACATATTCATATATAAACACACATACACATACACACATTTACATGTACATATATACCTATATAGTTAATACATCCACATGTATAATCATACACCCATACAGATATAGTCATGCATACATACCGCAGGTACGGAAATTTTCATTTAAATTAATTTCGTTGCCCAAAAAAAATGATAAAAACTAAAGGGAGAAGTTACGGTGTGTTTGAACAAATATTGTTGTTCTCGGTGTTCTGATTGTGACCACAACTACCACTTTTGAGCAGGACAGGTGTGTGTGAGGGGGGGGGGGGGGGTGACACTACACACGTCGTGACCGAAAGAGATAGCTGCAATCTCAATCCTAAAACCGCAGAGCAACATTTGTTCCCTCACCTTATCATTATTATTACGAGTATTTTATTAACAGTTTAAAACAAGAAAATTTAGAATTAAGTGATTAACATGACAAAGAGTGTTTAGTAGAACGAAATGACAATATCGATAATTTTCCAGTCCCTTGCTTATTTTTCTATCAAACAGTCACTGCCTTATATGCAGGAATTTCACGAGAAATTGTTTACACGTGTCAGAAGTCGTTAGGTCAAGGATTAAAACAGATAAATTATTTGATCAGTTTCGTGGATTTGTTGATCTTTGACAAAGTTAGTCCGCTTGATCATCCCGCATACATCTGAAACGAGAAAGGTAGCTAGCAATATATTTGTTTATGTGTTTGTTTTGTACATTTAATTTATAATTGGTACATTTAATTTATGAAAATTCCAAAAGAGAAAAAAACCTAT
This sequence comes from Rugalucina vietnamica, assembly GCA_964017185.1. Lineage (NCBI taxonomy): Eukaryota > Metazoa > Mollusca > Bivalvia > Lucinida > Lucinidae > Rugalucina > Rugalucina vietnamica. The sequence goes on from OZ024872.1 coordinate 5,154,571, forward strand.
GTTTATATAGCGTAAAGGGACCAGTGATCGATCAAAAATAGCCATGTTTGATAAATTTGCGGATTAGACATGCAGTGGAGAATGCATGTGTACATACCATATGCAAGCTTGAACCTTCGCCATGTTTTCCAATATGTCAATTTATGACGTCATCACGTCACATTCTCAGTGACGTCATTTTAACACATCCACCATGGGGCGCATTCCAATGGGGCTAATTTTTGATTTCTGAATGTTTACAATGGGGCTAGGGAAAAAGGTATGAATGGGGCTATTTTACCTGTACAGTATTAAGTTGTTCACACCTAGTTCAGGGGATTATATCACAGGTAAATACAGGTAAATTGATGTCATGAAAAGTGATCAACATACTTAACTGTTCTTTTATACTGGATTTTATCATGAAGAAGCCTTGCATTATTGTTGACGGATACACATATAGAATTAATAAGGGATTAAAGTGTCAAGAAATTTCATGGCGATGTTCCATGAGTAGGAAAAAGTGCCATGCAAGACTAAGAACAGATAAGGATGTAACGAAAGTACTTTCTGTCGCTTTGAATTTGTGAAAAGCATTGGATATAAATTCAGGGCAAGCACTGACCTACATGTAGTTTAATAAACATTCAGGATATTGCATGGCAGTGCTGATTGGACGAAGAACTGTAAAAGGCATTTTGATGCATTTTAAAATGTGCTTAGCATTTTACTATTCTTGAACTGCGAAACTGTATAAAGTTTTAGGATATTTTGATGCATTTTAGAATTTTAAAATCTGTTGCTTTTATTTAAATTTTAAAATCTGTTGCTTTTTTAACTGATAGTGCTGCTTGGTATATATATGTGCTGATACATTAAATGCGCTTAGTATTTTTTATCTGCAAGAAAATATAGACTTACCTGTAGGATTAGCCCCATTGACCTGTGAAAAAATACAGGTAAATTAGCCCCATTAATATTTTTGTAGCCCCATCGTATCTTTTTTTTAGCCCCATAGTCTTGTCAATCAGCCCCATTGTGTAGCGCCCCCACCATCATACAGCGTGAATCAGGGTCAGGTGGACCAGTGATCGATCACCTTCTTTTTCTCTCCGAAACCGCGGCTAACTTTGAAGATATGTACATTTTAAGAAAGACTGATTATTGTTTATTTCTAGCCACGAAACACAGTTTGGAAATTTTCAGTGAGTTAAAAGAAATAAAGCAGCGAAATGAGGTGGTCAAAAAGCATAAACGCCTATAGAAACAATGGAAAACTGTTGAAAAAATAGCTCGAAAATCACAGAAATTGTCCATTAATCGCAGCGTTATCCTATACAATTTGGAATGTGGATCAGATTTGTTTAGTATGCAGTAAAGTTAAAAGATTTAGCCAGTCGGAACGAATGCAAGTTGTTTCATCTTGAAGAATTCATTGGACAATCACCGCTTTTAAGCAGTACAACTAAGACCCCCTCTTCGTAAAGTGCAAGAAAATCCAAGATAGAAAAGCTTTCCAAAATAAATCTAAATCAGTGTTTGTAAGGTAATATAATGCGCTTTAAGTTGAGACTAGCATACGATTTACTTCAGGTATCCTTTGAGAATTAATAGCCGATAATCAGTAGTTGATCGATCACTGGTCCCTGATCGATCACTGGTCGCCTTACGCTTTGTATAGCAGTAAGTAAATAAGTAACTCGGAATTCTTATAAAAGGCAGAAATGGGTACTCAACTCTTGAGCCTGAAGAAAATGATTCCATATGAAATGAGGCGGCACAGCTAAAAAAGGTTGCTGTGTAATTAGTCTTTCCATCACTATTATTATTTATTTATTTATATATATATTTTAATTCAGCAAGTTTATCTGTTTGGTTTTGATGATCTGTGACTGTATATTTTTTCTTTTGTTTTTGTGTTCGCTGGCTTTGTACAGCCTGAAAATAGACAAAGAAAACATTTGTTATAGTTATCTATTGTTTGTATTATTTGTATTGTGTCATCTTGGTTTGTATGTTGTGAGTTGTGTTGTTGTTATGATGTGACGCGTGTTGTTGCTATTGTGGTCGTGTTACTTGTGTTGTGATGTATTTTTGGTGTTGTGACTTTTGTTGTTGTGAGGTGACTTGTGTTGCTGATGTTATTTATGTTGTTGCTGATGTGATATTGTTTGTGTTGTTGAGTTGTTGCGTGTATTTTTGATGTTGTGTCTTGTGTTGTTGATGTTATGTTGTGACTTGTGTTGTTGTGATGTGACTTGTGATGATTGGTGTTGTGATGTGACTTGTGTTGTTGATGTAGTTGTGTTGTTATGTATGTTATTGCTGTTGTGACTTGTTGTTGCTGATGTGATATTGTTTGTGTTGTTGTGTTGTTGCTTGTGTTTTTGTTGTTGTGTCTTGTGTTGTTGGTGTTATGTTGTGACTTGTGTTGTTGTGATGTGACTTGTGTTGATTGGTGTTGTGATGTTGTGACTAGTGTTGTTGATGTAGTTGTGTTGTTATGTATGTAGTTGCTGTTATGACTTGTGTTGTTGGTGTTGTGATGTTGTGACTTGTGTTGTTGATGTTGTGACTAATGTTGTTGGTGTCGAGTTGTTGTTTGTGTTGTGTCTTGTGTTGTTGGTATTATGTTGTGACTTGTGCTGTTGTGATGTGACTTGTGTTGTTGGTGTTGTGACTTGTGTTGTTGATGTTGTGACTTGTGTTGTTGGTGTTGTGACTTGTGTTGTTGATGTTGTGACTTGTGTTGTTGTTTCTTAAGCTGTTGTTGTAAGTGTTGTGATGTTGCGACTTGTGTTGTTGGTGTTGTGTAGCGTTTAGTTGTGTTGTTGGTATTTTAGTTTTGTGACTGTTTTTTTTTTTTTTTTTTTTTTTTTTTTTTTTTTTTTTTTCACTCTCAAATATATATAGTATGTATACATATATACATATATACACACAAACACATTCAATTAATACAATTAAACACTTTTTTTTATGATACAATTAAATACACATTTTTTTTTTTTTTTTTTTTTTTTTTTTTTTTTTTTTTTTTTGAACAATTAGATAAGGTTAAAATTCATCTTTTAGTTTACTATTACTTTTGAAATTCATTTTTAGTTTTATTACTTCGTATACTTTTGGTTTAATAGTGTTATTGATATTCATTTTTAGTTTTTAGTTTAATTTGTTTGGGGTTGATATTCGATTTGTAGATTACTTACTAGTTTTTGTTGAAATAACTTGTTAATATTATATATAATTTAGCTTTAGTAATATAACAACAGTTTTAATTTGCAAAAAATGTAAATGGCTCTATAACCTAATAACTAAAATTAAAACAGCTCAATTCTAGTCAGATATATTGATGTGTCTTTCATCAACACATTTTTTTTTCTATTGAGCAAGAGTATAGTGAAAACTTCAAAAAGTTTCACTTCATCGATAGCTTCATCGATAGATATAAATACAAGAAGCACCAAGTCACCCATGCGGGTTGAGGCCAGTAATGCAGCTGAGACATACCCATTCTGAAACCAGTCATATTTTGCCACTTCCATTTCATTTTATGGAATGATTATGAAATTGCATACTGTATGTATGAGCAGCAAATTGTTGCAAAGCTTACTGCTGTTTGAAAGAATGCTATGTAAAATTATACACAATACAGTGCAGCAGGAGGATAAAGAGCACAGCACAAAGCTGGGTCCTTGAACCTCCTGTCCTGTTTAAATTCTTTCATATACTAGCAGCACAGGATCAAAGTGAATCGAGCTGGGAATGTGTTTGAGCGAAAACAACGGAGTGCTGGTTCAGCCCAAGTGGTATCACTAAATATGACACCCTTCAGACTGTCTCATCACATTATTGCCATCAAAGCTTTCACATCTTTCGCAGCTCCATTTAGCTTTGGTGACATAGGAAAACACCTATGTTTTGCGTTTCTATTATCTCATATGCAGGTAATGTACTGCAGCTATTGTAGATGCTGGTGATGATGATGATGGTTGTGATGATGATGATGAATCTGAGGATATTTTTGGTAAAACAGTATAGATCTTATTTTGTTGTCTGATTTCAGATGAGATGATGACAAAGATGGTGATCGGTGAATTAGATGATGAACAATGATGAAGATGATACTTCGTGGTATGAATGAAGATCCATGATGATGTCGGGGATCTTTGTGTAATAATAGTAATGATCACATGAGTAAGTTACAGTATAGTGTTTGATACATGTACTTTGATATAGTTGCCTTATTAAGCAACTGTGGTACCATTTGTCTCGACCAGAGGAATGCTCATCGGCAGGTTGACGAGACATCCAGAAAACAGCATGTCTGTATTCTATGATGTTCCATCCCCACCCCAGAAGACATGTCATATTCTGGCAGAGTACAAGACTGAATTGAGTTGAGCTGTTTGTACTGTATTTGGAAGCATTAGGCACATGGCTGTGTAGTATGGAGAGTACAGGCATACTCTCCAATCCGCACAGCCATGCTTTATTCCAAAGACAATTATAATGTGCGTGGGCCTCTGTACATATCGTCTTTACGAAACGATAAAAAAGGCGATTTGAGGGCCTACCACATAAAATGATAACTGAGCCTTTTTGTTTAGTCTTATTGTAGTAAAAAGACTAATTAAAAGCTTTTGATTCAGAATATAGGTTTGGGGCAGGTATTGAAGCACACAGTGACCTGTTTTATATCAGGCACGATGCGCTCCAAATCTGTCCCATTCCTTTTTCAACATAGTAGAGAGGATATAATGATACGTTGATAATGGACATACAATATGATACAAGAATGTTGATAGAAACAGCACTACAAATGTGTGCTTCTCTCAGATCCCTTTTTAGATACAAGGGGAACCTGTGAGGGTGTTACACTTGCTAGTGTCTGACAGTACCAGAATTAATACAAGAGCTATGGTAGGTTTTTCAACTAAAGATGAGATGGCTAATGCATAATCTGAGTGAGGTTATAAGATGTTGTATATGGAGGTTCTATTTAAAAGAATTAAACTTTTCCACGTAAATTTGTGAAATATTTCTTTGCATATCAATGAATACATTTAGTTCCATTTTATAATTACATCATCGAATAATTGAACTTTTCTTTTATCTTTAAGTTCTTCATAAATTTTCTTTTGCATATTCAGATGGCTGAGCAGCCACATATTTAGATCTACTTGCTTATTTTCATGTAACCAGTATCTGTACAGGGCTAAAAAATCTTTGAAAGTAAGGTTTTGAATGTATCATAAGCTGGATAAATTGCTTTATATCCAAACAGAAGTATTCTATATGTGAGTTTAGTGTGAAAACCTATGACTTGCAAGATGTTTTCTAACTTCTTTATATAGGGGCTTATATATTGACATGTAAGGAACATGTGTTGATATGATCCTTTTTCATTGCAACCAAATCTGCAGTTTTCAGAGTTTAAAATTTTCCAATTGTACAAATTCTCCTGGCTTGGAAGAATTTTGTGTAAAAGTTTATAATGTAATGAAACTCTGCAATTTTCTTGTTTTGTTGTAGTTTCACCCGTGATGTCCATATATCTTTCCATGTGTGATTGTTAGGGAATATTTTATTCCAGTATTTTTCTACATATGCTTTTTTTGTTACCCGCCAGTAACTTTGTGTTACTGATCGTTCCAAGTCGATACTTCTGTGGTGGTTCTTTTTGTTTTATGTCTTGGTGTTTAATTTTTTGTGCTGTTGGCGCCTTATGTATGTTTTAATATTTTAGTTAAGTTAAGGTAACTGAGTGGCCACCTATTGGGAAAATAGCTGCTCATTCGGCTTACGATATGTTTTATCGTATAATGTACCTGATTGTTACTTTGGTTTTTTCCCACCTCGGTTTTTGGAGTGGGAATCTTTTTCTGATTGCGTCTTTTCCTGATCTTTGCCTACTTGTACCTTCTTTATCAGGAGTTCATAATAGGTCTTAGCTTTGTCAGGCAGATCATAAATACAATTGTTATCTATACATATGAAGGGTTTTAGTTCCTTTTTTACTTTAACCTGTATATTAACATTTGTGAGAGTCTGCTTCCACGTTGCTGGGAGGGCTTTTAAAATTGTCTTATATTCTATTAGCCAATTATTTCTGTTTGATCTTTCTAGTAGACAGAAAATCTCTTCAACACTTTTTAAATTACCATTTTGATCTAATAAGTCGTCAATGAAAATTATGTTTTTTGCATACCAGTTTTTGTAAAAGAGTGTTCTACCTTTAGATTGTATCATTTTGTTTCCCCAAATCAATTGTGCAACAAGCTTATCCACATATGATTTTTCTACTCTGTATACAACATTACCACATAATCTAATTAAAGAAAAACTTCTGGATTTGATAGAGTGGACCTTCAAAAGGGCATTAAAAAACTATGGTTCACTTTATTTGGCATGTAATGACAGAAAGGCTTTTTTCACTTCCTCTGACCAAAGTCGGTATACACTTTGGTCATGTCAGAATGTATGCGACGCCTTATCCTATCTCCTTGATAATATTTATATTAGATTTGGGACCAAGTTATACAGACAAATTGTTGGAATTCCGATGGGTACAAATTGCGCACCTCTCGTAGCTGATTTATTTTTATACTGCTACGAAAGAGATTTCATGGATTCTCTTAACCATGATAATCAAGCTGATGTTATCGAGGCTTTTAATTCCACATCTAGGTACCTCGATGACCTTTTGAACATTGACAACCCTTATTTTGAAGGTATGGTCAATCAAATTTATCCACCTGAACTTCAGTTGAACAAAGCCAATATCTCAGATACTGAAGCCCCCTTTTTAGATCTACATCTTTCTGTTGCAAATGGATTTGTTTCTTCTAAAATTTATGATAAGCGCGATGACTTTGATTTTGATATAGTAAATTTTCCTTTTTTGGATGGTGACGTTCCTCGTCGTGCTTCTTATGGTGTATACATTTCGCAACTTATTAGGTTTGCTAGAGTCTGCAATCATGTTACAGACTTCAACGCTCGAAATAAATGTTTAACGGCAAAACTTCTCCAACAGGGCTATCGGTATCATAAACTTCGAAAAACATTTTCTAAATTTTATCGTAGACACTATGAATTGATTTCCAAATATAATGTTGGGTTAAAGACGCTTTTAAGTGAGGGCCTTTCGGAACCTGAATTTTATGGTGACTTGGTTTACAAATTTAAGAAACTTAAAGGAATTAATGATTTTTCTTTTCAGTTCAGAAAAATCATAACACGTTACAGACGTATAGGTTATAACTTGAATGTTATGCGACAGTCTGCATGCTTAGTTTTTAACCCAATCATGGTTGATAACTACGCTGCCTTCTTTAATTGCACGCCGGTGGGTCGGGCGTCAGACTCTATGATGGCCCCGACATAAAGCTATGCATTTTAGTTGGTTGGGGCCGGAGCTTCTTGTCTGTTGCTTGGCCCACCGGGGTCCAACTGGTGTTTTTCTTTTGCTCCGGAGTTAGTAGGTTATTCGGCGCCCAGGGATCTCCATCGTCGGGCAGCTTACTCAGTCTGTGAGTCCTGGTTTTTGATTCATCAGGATGTTTATCATGATTTATTTGTTTGTTCTTGATGATTCATTGACTAGTTAGAGATTCACCACGAGGACCGAATAACTAACTAAATGTTATGAACCACTGCAGAAGCTGAGGGTGAGGTTATGGCCATGTAAAACCGGTTTAAGCCCGCCAGTAACTTTGTGTTACTGATCGTTCCAAGTCGATACTTCTGTGGTGGTTCTTTTTGTTTTATGTCTTGGTGTTTAAAAACTTTTTTGTGCTGTTGGCGCCTTATGTATGTTTTCATAATTTTAGTTAAGTTAAGGTAACTGAGTGGCCACCTATTGGGAAAATAGCTGCTCATTCGGCTTACGAAATGTTTAATGGTATAAGTACCTGATTGTTAGTTTGGTTTTTTCCCACCTCGGTTTTTGGAGTGGGAATCTTTTTCTGATTGCGCCTTTTCCTGATCTTTGCCTACTTGTACCTTTCTAATTTCAGTCTGACTTTGAGGTGCCTTAGAGCCTCCACCACATAAGTTCCAGCTGAAAATTACTTCCTGATAAAAGAGTGGTAGCTTTATTGGTAAATCTTTTTCTGTTCTTATGTTCATACACATCAGTGTTTTAATATTACATGATTTTGTTCCATATATTTGGATGGTATAATTGACCAGTTTTCACTTGTTTTTTTTTTTTTTTTTTTTTTTTTTTTTTTTTTTTTTTTGAGTAAGCGTACAGCCCAGACTGCTTTCATTGCTTGACAAAAAGCTTTAAAATCAACCATTTGAAGTCCCCCTGACTCATAGCTATTTATCAAAACCTTTCTACAGATTTTATCGCGTTTACCTTTCCACATGAAGTTGTAGAATTCTTTATTTATTTCATTAATAACCCATGATGGAACAATTAGTGATAATATTAGGTAGACAACCTGTGATAATGCTGTTTTTAATATTAAGATTCTGCCTTGAAAAGTCAGGTCTCTGTATTTCCACTTATTTTGAATTCGTTTAATAGCTTAAAGTTTATTATCCCAATTCAGAGTTTCAATTTCTTTTTTATCATATCCGAAGTACACCCCCAATGCTTTAATGTAACTTTTTTCCCAATTTATATTGGCAAAATTATCATTTCTGTTTTTTTTCCATTTCCTAGCCATAACCCTTCTGTTTTGTCTAGATTAAGTCTTAGTCCCGAATATTTTCCAAAAGTAAGGACAGTTTTTAAACAATTCTTAACTGCCTGTTCATTTTTTAAGAATAGAGTTGTGTCATCTGCCAACTGTGTGAGCTGAATGTATTGATTTGTACCATTGATTTTTATTTCTAAGCCATCATTTTTACTTTTCCTTATTTTATTAGCTAAAATTTCAACCACTAAAAGGAACAAGGGGACATCCTTGTCTGATACCCCTCTGTATTTCAAAGGGTTTTGAAGTCCACCCATTGTTTGTTAAACAAGCTTCAGATCTGCTATATATTGTTTTAATCCATTTAATAAATGATGACCCAAAATTAAATTTCTCTAGAACAGCATGCATAAAATTATGATTTATTGTGTCAAATGCTTTTTGAAAGTCGAGAAATAAAACAGCACCTTCTATATTGTCATTTTCAAAGTATTCAATGACATCCTGTACAAGTCTTATATTAAATCCAATATTGCGGCCTTTTATATAACCATTTTGATCAGTATGAATAAGTTTATTTATTACAGTCTTTAATCTATTTGCTAAAATATTAGCCAAAATTTTATAATCTGTATTCAGTAGACTTATTGGTCTCCAATATTTTAGTAAATGTTTATCATTTTTCTTAAATAGGAGAGATAAGATACTTTTTTTTGTGTAGTTGAGAGAGAGCCATTGTCATAAGCTAGATTTAAGGAGTCAATAAGATCATTTTTTATTTGCGGCCAGATAGTTTTATAAAATTCAACGGATAGTCCGTCGCTTCCAGGCGATTTGTTATTTTTCATATTTTTTAAAGCTGTGTCACATTCAATATGAGTAATTTTTCCTTCTAAACTCTTTTTCTCTATCATCTAATATAGTTGATGTATTTGATGTCTCTAAATATGTTTTGATTTCTTTAATATCTGTGTTTTCTTTTGTATAAAGTGTTTTATAAAATAAGAAACATTCTTCTATGATGTCTGTCTCTGTGTTTGTATATGTTCCGTCGTCTCGTTTCAATTTCTTGATGTTGTGTTTGGCAATATTTTCTTTTTCTAAGTTAAAGAAATATTTAGTTCCTCTTTCTCCTTTCTCAGTCCATTTGGCCCTACTTCTTATTTGTGCCCCAATATTTTGCTTATGTACCAGGTCATGTATTCATTTGCTAAAATGTCTCTTTCAGTTTGGATGATTTTATTATAATCAGATTAAATTAGCTCTTTTTCTTTTGCTTGAATTTTATTTTCTAGCTCTTTCATAACGTGTTTCTTAATTCTTTGTTTTTGCTTGCGGTAAGAGATTGAAAATTCTTTAACTTTTATTTTGATTACTTCCCATAGCATTTGTTTGTTGAGTCCTTGATATTGATTTCTTGTTTGTTCTAATAAGTTGTTTATTTTGTTTTTGTAAGTAATATCACCCAAAATACTTGTGTTTTGTTTCCATCTACCAGGGCCTTTTGTTGATTTATTGAAATTAAAGATCACTGATACATATTGGTGATCAGATTTTATACCAGGAATTGATATATTTGATTTTTGTACATTTTCTAGTAATTCTGTTGAAACTAAAATTTTGTCCAGTCTACTTATTTCCTTGTATGTGAATTGTTTTTTATTTGGATTTAAATGACGCCATGCATCGTGCAAAAGTTTTGTGTTAGTCAGATTTTTGTATATCATTGAACTACAGTCTTTGCTGGAAGTATTACTTGATCTATCTAGCTTGTTGTTTTCTGTGAAATTAAAGTCCCCCCCCCCCCCCCAATTATTATTATTTGAGGATTCATTGCAAATTTATCAATCCAAGTTTGTATCTTAAGGAAAAAAACATTTTCTTTCATTCATATTGTTTGGTGCATAAATATTGAGAAGTGTAAAGATTTCATCTTCTATTTTTATACTTGCAAGGATAATTCTACTGTCTTCAGATAGGTGTGAGTTTAGAATGTTAAAGTTTTTGTTAAAATGGATAGCAGTCCCTTTACTATGGTTTGTACCAAATTCAGTAATATGTGTCTGCCCCATTCTTTAAGTAGTTTGTTTTATATCATTTGTCCAGTATGTTTCCTGAAGAAGACATATGTCATATTGCTTTTCTTTTAACCAATAGAATAAATCGCTTCTCTTCTTAGTTCCTCTTAATCCTCTGGCATTTAGAAATATAATGTTAAAATTGTTAGCCATTAGGACATTAAGAATTCATTTTTTATTTTACTTATTCTTACCATCCTGTTTTGTTTTTTTTTACCCTTTTGTAATGAGCTATCTTCTGGACTTCTGTCTGGAAGTTTCCTTCGCCCTGCAGGGCTTGCAGGCCTACTGCCTGATTTTGCAGGTTGGAGGTTTGATTCAACAAAAGCAGTCATCAGAGTTTGCTTATCTATTTTTTGTGAGACTGGTTTTGGTGTTACTTGTTCATGGTCAGTTATTGTGTTTTTAATCACTTGGTTTACAGTTTTATTTTGGTCAGTGTCAGACTCACTCTCAGTTTCATCCTCTTCAACCTCATCATTGTTTTTTAGTTCAGAAGTAGTTGAGAGATAGTCATCCCCATCTTGAAATTGTTCTTTCAAGGAGGGGCATTCAGGGTCTCCCTTTTTATGGCCAGGTTGTTTGCATTCATAACAGACCACTTCATTAGGACATTCTTTTCTAATGTGTCCCTTTTGCATACAGTTGCCGCATTCCTTATTCTCGAGACTTTGTTTCTGCTCCTTATTATATAAAGAGGCGGTGAAGTCCCATATCTTAAGTTTCGTGGGCAGTGGATTTTCAGGAATGACAATGTCCACGAACCTATCGCCCGTTTTAAAGTTTGTTAATTTACCACTAGGATCTCTGGCCCTGGAATATTTTAAGGCATTTACCATTTCTGCCCCTTTGTTTCTTATTGCATTTGCTATTGTATTGTTGTCAAACGACAAAGGGATGTTTCTTATGAACAGCCTTGTAGTCTGAAAACTCTCAAAGCCTGGTGTGACAAATGGATTTTTATCTTTCACTTCAATATGCATACCCCTTAATATAATGCCTTGCATGAGCAAATTCACCCGTGCTGTTTCATCATTCAATTAAATTCTCCAGAGGTCGCCTATCTTCTGGGCTGCCTCTGTGTATTGTCCTTTTTTGTCAGGATTTATTGCATATTCACTGGCCATGCATACCTCCCAGTTGGATAACCAGTTATCTTTTTCTACTGGGACATCTGAAGTTTTGAAGTAAACTGGTTCTACACAATTAATGGTGTTTTCCGAATCCATGTTCACTCCTTTGTTCTTATTGTACTTCTGAGCTTTAGATGGAAAAAAAATGTTATGGACATCAAAAAGAAAAGTGGCAATTGCTTCTGCCAGCAATTTGTGACAAAAATTAGCAAAAGTCACCTCGCAAACACAACGCCAACACTACCGAAACTCGCAAAACCCGATCAAAATAGCGCGACAAAAATAACAGCGTCCGCCATTAACGCGCGCCACGAATCCTGTCAAAATGCTAAAAAACTAAATCATGGTACTATGAATAGTCGTTTATCAGAAAGCATGAATTTGAAAAGTGGCCGGTTAGAACTTTTGACTAGTATACATACCAAGTTATTATACGAAAGCTGTGTGAAGTGTATTAATTGCAATTAATAGCCTGCTACCTTACCAGCACTAACTGAAAACCCCCTCCAAGTCCTGCGCACACTTGTGATGTACCAGTGGACATATAAGGCGTTTTAGAGTTGTACTCGACTAAAAAGTAAGTACTTGCAGCCAGACTGAAAATAGCTGCAAACAGACAAAGGATCAGTGTTATATATGTATACATAGCCACATATGAAAGGAACAGAGTTCGATTTGAACGTATGTTTGAACTATGGTTATCGAGCTATTGTCCATACACCATCTACCAGAAACCGCATTTTACAAAATCTCTATTTCCTGAAACATTATCGGTAAAATATGACCATGTCACCATTTTGCATTCTGAAAGTCGTAAAAATGTCCGCATAAATTTTGAAAATCGGCTAACAAATATAAATTTTATGCCAGAAAATGATAATTTGAATAGGGATTTTTTCCATTGTAGAAATATCAGCAAGGAAAGTAACTATTTTCCCGGAAAAAAAATCTAAATTGATTTTTTTTTCGTCTAAAATATACCCAACCAAATCCAAATTGTTTAGTTTACAAAGCCGCGTGCCAAATCTTCAATTTCAAGGTGTCTGGATTACCTCCCTTGCACATGCAAAAGGCCTAATCAAAATAATTTTGGAATATGATTTGTCTATTAGTGAACCAATTTCTAGAATGTTTGTGGCACTTTTTTATGTTGAATGACATGGTCATATGTTTCTTCAAGTGTTTCAGGAAAGTGAAAGTTTGGATGTGGACCGCTTGGCCACCGCGTTCTCTGCTCGAGTCGTCTTAATTGTTGTTCCTTATTATCGTCCGTCTCCGTGGAGGCGGGGCTTTTAACAGGGCTTTACAATTAGAAAAGCCAAAAGCACCGCTATTCTCATGTCCCGTAGATACCGTGAATACAAATGGCTGGTGTATAATGAACGTCCCAATGTTGTACTTCTGTTGTAATTCTATTTGTTTCGTGTTTTAGGATCGTTTTGTGCCGTTTGCGCCTTTGTAATGTGTGTATTCATTTATTTATTTATCTATTTTGAATTAGTTTTACGTCCCTTTTAAGGTCATTACAGCTCATACGAGACGGGCCAATCAGTAGGTGGAATGAAAACGGGAGAACCCCGAGAAAACTTGTCTCACATTTGCCCAGTGTGAAAGCTCGCCATTAATGAGCCGCGACGCGAGAAAACCGGTCTTCGGGGTTTCCGACCAGGTCCGACACAAACCGGCCTGTACAAACTCAGAAAAGAGCTAGAAGCTCGAAATTTCGGATTTAAGTAGAAGAGGAATTGTACTATCCGTGTAGCGAAAACAAAGGCGCTGATCAGCTTCGCGGTTACCGCGAAGATGATCTGCGCCTTTGTTTTCGCCTAGGCAAAAATCCGGTTTTCTCACGATGCGGCTCATTTCATCTGTTTACTAATCCTAGCCTGAAAAATCGGTTTATTTTTTGGTCACGGTATTTTCTATATATTTCATGACTTAGGGTATATAATAAAATGTATGATAACAGAGAAATCGGCAAAGAATCGAGGTTTTTTTTAATTAACCTACTATAGTAATTAGTCTCTAGTCTACATACGCGAATAAACCCACAGGGGAGAACCAGTCTTAACACTGGAAATGTCAAGTGTATGTTACCTGCTAGGCCCAGGAGCGGGGTGAAGCAGTAGTTCCACATTTTAAGCAAATGCCAGTGGGTCTTTTCTTTCCATCCCTCAGGTAAATGGTGCGTTGGAATGCAGAGTTTTAACCAGGGCATAGCCAGGAATGCCAGAAACTGGAGTATCACTGAGGTGACTTCTAGCCCAAATGTTGTCCCATCTACAACTAAAGAAGCAATATTAATGTTATACAACCGTACTTTAAAGCGTGTTCGGCGCAGTGATACGTTTGATAGGGTGAGTTCGAATGTTTGGCTCGGCTAACCAGGAAAGTGAATGGTGAACATGTCGTTTCTGCCCAGGATATTACCCTAGCTAACTCGTCTACAGAAGAGGTTCTTTTCAGGTTTTAGAATATGTGTGGGGTCATACGGATAGCAGTCATAGTAAAACCATAGATGCCACACACCATATGATATTCATTCATTCGGTTCCGTAAGATTCATTTTCAACACAACACTTATTTTATTTGAGCCATCTGGATATGTAACTACTGTCCTGTTCATTTAAAAAAATGAAATTCAATTTGGCCCCATGTTACCAAAGGGTTAAGTAGCTGAAACCGCGTTATGGCCAATACCCCTTTCTCATTAAAGACCTATTTCCATGTCTATTGAGGGTCATTAGACAAGGGACATGGTAATAGAAAACCTAGTGCCCTGACAGGTAGGGGCCACAACAGGAAAAATATCAATATTGCTTGCCGAGGGTGGGGGGTGCAGTTTTATTTTACAACTTATCAGGGACCATAAGATCAATAAACAGTGGAACAACAGGCATTATGCTTTAGGGGCCTTTTTATGACCACACGCAGAGGTGATAATCACCTCATTATGACAGTCCTTTGATCTAAGGACCATATCGCACTATTGGGGTCATTATCCGAATAAACAGTGGTACCAAATTTAGCTCCTTCAGAAGTAAGCCTGCTCCATTGTATCTCAGTTTTGATTTTATTATAAATTCCAAGTAAATGTTATTGAATCGCTTTTAAATCTGTTTTTTGACATTTAATACAAGCATTATACAAATGGGATCCAGAAAGAAGTCTGGAGACTTATTTTAATCTGTATCCCAATACAGCTGATATCACAGATTGGCTGTAACATATATATTTGATACAAACCATTCGTAAGATATAATATGAGACACCGCATGGGAAAAGCAAGTAAGTAAGTAAGTAAAAAAGTAAGTCAGTAATGGTTTATTACAACCAGGCAAATAGCAACTTAGCAATCCAGGTGTTTCAAACATCTCCTAACTGATTGTCAAAAAGATGAAATTGACATTTCCTGTCCAATATTTGTATCAACCTTGAAATGAACATCATCACCTTATTTATCTCTGATTGGTCACAGTAAGATGGAATTGACAGATGTTGATTTCTCTTTCAAAAAAAAAATCATTGGTTGTTTGAAAATAATGAAACAGACCAAGGTGATTGTTTGACAGCTTTTGGTTATTTTAAAGAAATAAACAACTTTTTTCTATATTTAAATTGCACCTGGATAACTGTTGTGGACTGTCAATTTCTTGTCTTTGACAACTGATTTTGTGTTGTCTGAAACTTGTGAATTGCTAAGCTGGTACAGTATTTGCGCGGTTGTAAAGTGTCACATATCAACATCACAAATATATAGCATAATTATGAAGATTAAACGTTGATACCCATCCAAAATTTGGCTTACGAGACACTATGAATACAGTTTAAAACATGTATACATAGAACATACAGCAATGAGATATAATATTTACACATTCATATAAACATAATTATTCTGATGGATGGTATTTCTATATTTTACCATAATATAATGATATTTCTGCATTTTGATGAAAATTTAAGAAGCATTTCAATACATTAACATAAAACTGGCATCGTCAAGCATAAATTATCTTTTTAGACATTAATGACAAAAATATACATTGTATCTAAATCAGGTATATACACTCATACAGGGTTGGGGTAATTAAAATTGTAATTGTAATAAATTGCAATTTAATTACATTTTTCAAAATAATTGAAAATAATTGTAATTCAGTCTTTACTTTAATTACAATAATTGAAATGTAATGAATAACAGTGTCAAAAATTTGTATAATTAACAATTACTTAGAATTACTTTGAATTACTTTTGAAGAAATCATCTCTCACATATACATAGTATATTTAGAGAGTATTATTGCAAGAGTGTACTGCAGGTTATCCCGTTGAATATTGTGTCCTTGCATGTATCATTGAAGTATATGATATATGTATAAGATCAATTATACAGTACTTACACAAATAAAGCATTGTCATCTTATATTTCTAATTCATGGTTGATAACTATGCTGCCTTCTTTAATTGCACGCCGGTGGGTCGGGCGTCAGACTTGATGGTACCAGGGCTTATCTGGAGACAGATACTGATGAAGTGTCTGTAGTTAATGCCCACTTAAACGATTTACCTGTTAAGTTTTCTGTTTGTGTCAATGAAGGCCAAGACAAACTTCCTACGATGTATTGGTTACCTAAGCTTCACAAAAGACCATACAAAGCTAGATTTATTGCAAATTCTAGCTCTTGTACTACCACTGAACTTTCTAAATTATTAACTTCCTGTCTTACTGCTATCAAATCTCATGTTATAAGATACTGTGAGACAGTGTATGAAACTTCAAATAAAAATTGGTTTTGGTCAATAAAAAATTCTGGTGAGGTGCTCAGTAAATTGAAATGTAGAGGGTTCCGTGCGACAAGCTTGTCCACGTATGATTTTTCTACTCTGTATACAACATTACCACATAATCTAATAAAAGAAAAAAACTTCTGGATTTGATAGAGTGGACCTTCAAAAGGGCATTAAAAACTATGGTTCACTTTATTTGGCATGTAATGACAGAAAGGCTTTTTTCACTTCCTCTGACCAAAGTCGGTATACACTTTGGTCATGTCAGAATGTGTGCGACGCCTTGTCCTATCTCCTTGATAATATTTATATTAGATTTGGGGCCAAGTTATACAGACAAATTGTTGGAATTCCGATGGGTACAAATTGCGCACCTCTCGTAGCTGATTTATTTTTATACTGCTACGAAAGAGATTTCATGGATTCTCTTAACCATGATAATCAAGCTGATGCTATCGAGGCTTTTAATTCCACATCTAGGTACCTCGATGACCTTTTGAACATTGACAACCCTTATTTTGAAGGTATGGTCAATCAAATTTATCCACCTGAACTTCAGTTGAACAAAGCCAATATCTCAGATACCGAAGCCCCCTTTTTAGATCTATTTCTTTCTGTTGCAAATGGATTTGTTTCTTCTAAAATTTATGATAAGCGCGATGACTTTGATTTTGATATAGTAAATTTTCCTTTTTTGGGTGGTGACGTTCCTCGTCGTGCTTCTTATGGTTTTTACATTTCGCAACTTATTAGGTTTGCTAGAGTCTGCAATCATGTTACAGACTTCAACGCTCGAAATAAATGTTTAACGGCAAAACTTCTCCAACAGGGCTATCGGTATCATAAACTTCGAAAAACATTTTCTAAATTTTATCGTAGACACTATGAATCGATTTCCAAATATAATGTTGGGTTAAATAAAAATAAAATTGAGATCCTTTAAGAGCAATGAGCATATAAATGAGAAAAAGATGGGCCATACCGCGGTTTCGGCTACTCAAGCCTCGTCAGTGACCATTTAGATTTGGCAACATGGAGCCAAAGAGAATAACTGTAATTTTGCAACTTTCAACGGGATAGTCGATATAAGACTAGTATTATCCAGAAGAGGTCAAATATACATGAATTAAACATTGGTTAGAAAAAGAATTTTAACCGATAATAAATTTCTGATTTCTCAGAATATCCTCGCCGATCTCAAAGGATCAAAAGGAAAATATAATCTGCACTATGGATGATGTACGGGGAGACTTTTTACGGCCGCCACACGGCACAACACCAGCTGCAGAAATGGCAAATAAAAAAATAAAATTGAGATCCTTTAAGAGCAGTGAGCATATAAATGAGAAAAAGATGGGCCATACCGCGGTTTCGGCTTCTCAAGCCTCGTCAGTGACCCTTCAGATTTGGCAACATGGAGCCAAAGAGAATAACTGTAATTTTGCAACTTTCAACGGGATAGTCGATATAAGACTAGCATTATCCAGAAGAGGTCAAATATACATGAATTAAACATTGGTTAGAAAATGAATCTTAACCGATAATAAATTTCTGATTTCTCAGAATATCCTCGCCGATCTCAAAGGGTCAAAAGGAAAATATAATCTGCACTATGGATGATGTACGGGGAGACTTTTACGGCCACCACACGGCACAACACCAGCTGCAGTAATAGCAAATAAAAATAAAACTGAGATCCTTTAAGAGCAGTGAGCATATAAATGAGAAAAAGGTGGGCCATACCGCGGTTTCGGCTACTCAAGCCTCGTCAGTGACCATTTAGATTTGGCAACATGGAGCCAAAGAGAATAACTGTAATTTTGCAACTTTCAACGGGATAGTCGATATAAGACTAGTATTATCCAGAAGAGGTCAAATATACATGAATTAAACATTGGTTAGAAAATGTATCTTAACCGATAATAAATTTCTGACTTCTCAGAATATCCTCGCCGATCTCAAAGGATCACAAGGAAAAAGACGCCGCTTTTAAGTGAGGGCCTTTCGGAACCAGAATTTTATGGCGACTTAGTTTACAAATTTAAGAAACTTATAGGAATTAATGATTTTTCTTTTCAGTTCAGAAAAATCATAACACGTTACAGACGTATAGGTTATAACTTGAATGTTATGTGACAGTCCGCATGCTTAGTTTTTAACCCAATCATGGTTGATAACTATGCTGCCTTCTTTAATTGCACGCCGGTGGGTCGGGCGTCAGACTCTTTGATGGCCCCGACTTAAAGCTATTCATTTTAGTTGGTTGGGGCCGGAGCTTCTTGTCTGTTGCTTAGCCCACCGGGGTCCAACTGGTGTTTTTCTTTTGCTCCGGAGTTAGTAGGTTATTCGGCGCCCAGGGATCTCCATCGTGGGGCAGCTTACTCAATCTGTGAGTCCTTGTTTTTGATTCAGCAGGATGTTTATCATGATTTATTTGTTTGTTCTTGATGATTCATTGACTAGTTAGAGTTTCACCACGAGGACCGAAGAACTAACTAAATGTTATGAACCACTGCAGAAGCTGAGGGTGAGGTTAGGTGCCTGTTAAACCGGTTTAAGCCCGCCAGTAACTTTGTGTTACTGATCGTTCCAAGGCGATACTTCTGTGGTGGTTCTTTTTGTTTTATGTCTTGGTGTTTATTTTTTATTTTATTTTATTTTTGTTTCATTTATTTATTTTTTTTTATTTATTTATTTATTTTTGTGCGCTGTTGGCGCCTTATGTGTGTTTTCATAGTTTTAGTTAAGTTAAGGTAACTGAATGGCCACCTATTGGGATAATAGCTGCTCATTCGGCTTACGATATGTTTCATGGTATAAGTGCCTGATTGTTAGTTTGGTTTTTTCCCACCTCGGTTTTTGGAGTGGGAATCTTTTTCTTATTGCGCCTTTTCCTGATCTTTGCCTACTTGTACCTTCCTATTGAGATAAGTTCTGTTACAACAGTAGTCAAATTTTGTCTCTTCATCTATAAAACATGTTTGTTCATCATGTTCATCTTCTGATAAAATTAAGTCTTGGGCACTTTTAACATGTTTAATCCTTTCATACAGCTGATGACCTTAGATTTATTTATCATCTTATACACACAATGTGACATTGAACAATGACTGATCAAAGGAAGTGTGAAAATGCAAACAATTATTATCTTTTCCTTTAAGTCCTTGATTGGTGTTTTGCCTAAAGGATCCATTGTTGTTAATTTTTTGCACCTCACTGACAGATTCATAATGTACCTGGTCACAAAATTTAACTACTTTTCAATGTCATCTTATATTTCTAATTTGTGAAAAATGGAAAAAATAAATACATGTATCATGTTTTCCAAATAGGAAGCTTATGGAAATTTTGGTCAAAGATTCTTTATAATGTTTCATTAACTGTAAGATACACACATAGTCAGACAGTATATCCCTTGTTAGCACTTGTTTAATTTATGGCTCTACTGACATTTTGCAGTTGTAAGGACTGTTCATGTAGACATTTTATATGTTTTACATGTGACATGTTTTGTGTGTGTATGTGTTTTTAGTGATTTGCCATTCAGAGAGAGAGTCGACAATTTTTCAGCCATATGAGAACGGCTTTACTGCTTCCTAGTAATGGTATGAGGAGTTATTGTATTTGCAAATAATCTTTTGACATTTGATAGGATACATATATGTAAAACTTATAACCAAATCACCTGATGGTTAATTCTCTATACACTAGTTGATTCAAACATCCCTTTACAGTGGAGACATGCAGTACAAAAGGTTCCTGTCAGACAATTTTCAGTCATTGTCACTATAAGTGTTTTATTTCCATTTATGAATATTTTTGGACTTAAAAGTTGCATGCGTCTCAACACTCGATTCAAAGTAATTGTATGTAATGAATTACACTAGGCTAAGTAATTGTATGTAATGAATTACTTTCCTGAAATGCCTAGTAATTGTAATTGTAATTTAATTGAACAAATGTCAATGTAATTGTAATTTAATTAATTACTTTTCAAAATAATTGACCCCAAGCCTGCACTCATAAAGGTACGAATAAAAGGAACCGCAAAGCAATGATATTGTGCCTCCATCACACACAAACGCGCACCTTAACCCCGCAAGATCTAGTATGGATATGTTATGAACAGAACACCACGTGTGCACCGACAAATTGTCTTCAGAATCAGAATCAGAATAGTTTACTGGTGACACGCCAAATGACATTATTTCACCAGGGGGTTCGGATGGGGGGAAAAATTAGTCCCTTGAACGCACGAGTGAAGCGAACTTGGACACACAATCATCTGACATTTCAGCAGTAGAAAACAGAGAGTCAGGGAGGTCATTCCAGTCCCTGATAGTCTGGGGAAAGAAACTACATTTATAGGCCTCTATACTAGCAGATGGAAGCTGAAATGCCTTGGAGTGGCTATTTCTACAACGCCTAGTCTTTGGGATAAGGTCATCTGTAGGTATTCTGGCTTTACCCTTCAGACCTTTGTATAGTAATATAAGTCGATTATCCGTCCTCCTTTTCTTGAGAGATTCCCATCTGAGTTGTTCAAGAATGCCAGTCATACTACCTTCCTCGAAAGTATAATTCCTAGTTACAAATCTAGCGGCACGATTCTGAACCTTCTCCAATTCCTCCTGGAGGCATTTAGTATGAGGATCCCAAACAGAACTTCCATATTCCAGGACTGGGTCTTATAGGGAGTGGTCCTACAAAGACCGTCCCCGACACACACCAAGGTCTGGATTTAGATCAATAGCTTATTAATATTAATTTCAATTGAAACACATATAATTTGTCGGAGTTAAGGGCCCATCAGCGAGTGATGGCATATCTTCACTCAATACATACAGTCCAAAAAGCCATAGTCTTGAAATTATCTATATACACGTATAATGCACATTTTAATTTACGAGAACAATGTGTGAACAGAGCGTCAGGTTGTGGAAACCAAATAAAAGCAAAACAAGTAAAGGACTTTTATAGGGCTTGTGTACTGGTTATTAACATTGTAACTTCGCAGCAATTTATTTTAATTACTGTCGAGATGATATTATATACAATATATATTGTTTTTTTTTTTTTTTTTTTTTTTTTTTTTTTTTTTTTTTTTTTTTAATTCAGTTTTTACGCAATTGCGCAATATAATCCATACTATCTCCCTTTGAATGATTTTACTGCTTCCAAAGGATCAAACCTTTATATTTTATTTACGTCCCTTTCAAGATTATTTCAGCTCATATAAGACGGGCCAATCAGTAGGTGGGGCGAAAACGGGAGAACCCCGAGAAAAACCACCTGACACACCCGCAAGCAGAACTTGGCTTATCTCACATGTGGCCAGAGCGGGGCTCGAGCCCACACCAGACACAGCGGTGAGATGATCGAGTGATTAAGAAACAGTGCTCTTAACCGCTCGGCCACGGGGGCCGCCCAGTATATATTGTCAGATAGTTCATGTCTCACAGCCGATCGCAGCCGCGGCAGAAGAACACATGGCGGAAACCAATGTCCAGACAGTGTGCACCCCACCACAGCTGCCCCGACCACGAAAAACAAACCACGTGACACAAAACTCCAAGAAACTTCAAATTTGATTGTATGTGAAGGAACATTTTCGTAAAAGTATATTATAAAGGATTGTGGCGGTAATTCGCACTAATTGCCTATTTGAGAGCACAGCTATCATTTTCTCTTCTGAATTAAATGAATCACAATTTTGAACTACAAGTTTAGCTTTTTCAAATAAAGAATTTCGTAAGTCATCATATAAGGGGCATTCAAATATCACATGTTTTTCGCTTTCAATAGAATTACAATGGTTACATAATTTTTCTTTTAATGCAAGTCGCTCATATCTTCCCGTTTCGATTCTTATTGGTGCAACCCCACATCTAAATTTTGCTAGTGCACTTCTGTGTTGAACTGGAAGATTTTCAGTTATATAGGATTCACTTTCATATTGTGACTTAAAATGTTTATTAGAGTAGTTTGCTTTGAGTACCATTTGTCCTTTTTACGGTATTAAGATCACATGACCAATTGCGTTTAAACAATTCAAATTCTTTTTCTTGTAGTAATCGCAAAACATACTCTTTAGTGTAATATACGTTATCAATAATTATAAAGTCAAGTTCCAACAATGACATATGATTTCGAAAAGCAACAATCTGCAGAGGCGAAAAGAAAGTCGAAATTACAATAGACAGAGTTTGTGGACATAACGTATCATGGTCGAAACTCATCTCGACTTTCCCCAGATTATACAGTACTTTTTAAATACAATATTTCTTGATTATAGTCATGTCATCAATATGTCATACGCTTTCTGGTTAATTACAATATGTATGTCTAAGACATTCTGATATATAATATGTCTTGATTATAGTAATGTCATCAACATTCTGGTAAAACAAGTCTGATATCTAATATGTTTCGATTAGAGTCATGTCGTTAATATGTCATACACATTCTGGTAAATTACAAGTCTGATATCTAATATGTATTATTTATAGTCATGTCGTCAAACTGTCATATACATTCTGCTAAATTACAAGTCTGATATCTAAAATGTGTTGATTATAGTCATGTCATCAATATAACATACACATTCTGGTAAATTACAAGTCTGATATCTAATATGTCTTGATTATAGTTATGCCATCAATACGCTTTACACATTCTGGAAAATTTCAAGTCTGATATCTAATATGTCTTTATTATAGCCATGTTATCAATATGTCTTTATTATAGTCATGTCATCAATATATCATACACATTCTGGTACAGTTCAAGTCTGATATCTAATATGTCTTTATTATAGTCATTTAATCAATATGTCACATACATTCTGGTAAATAACAAGTCTACTATCTAATATGTCTTGTTTATAGTCATGTCATTATTATGCCATACACATTCTGGTAAAAACAAGTCTGATATCTAATATGCCTTGATTATAGTCATGTCGTCAATATGTCATACACATTCTGGTAAATTCCAAGACTGATATCGAATATGTCTTCATTATAGTCATGTCATCAATATGTCATACACATTCTGGTAAATTTCAAGTCTGATATCTAATATGTCTTTATTATAGTCATGTCACCAATATGTCATACACATTCTGGTAAATAACAAGTCTGATATACATGTATAATATGTCTTGATTATAGTCATGTCGCCAATATGTCGTACACATTCTGGTTAATTACAAGTCTGATGTCTTATATGTCTTTTTTATAGTCATGTCATCAATATGTCACACACATTCTGGTAAATTTCAAGTCTGGTATCTAACATGTCTTTATTCTAGTCATGTCATCAATATGTCACACACATTCTGGTAAATTACAAGTCTGATGTCTTTTATGTCTTTTTTATAGTCATGTCATCAATATGTCACACATATTCTGGTAAATTTCAAGTCTGATATCTAATATGTCTTTATTCTAGTCATGTCATCAATATGTCACACATATTCTGGTAAATTACAAGTCTGATATCTAATATGTCTTGATTAGAGTCATGTCATTATTATGTCATACACATTCTAATAAATAACACGTCTGATATCTAATATGTCTTGATTATTGTCATGTCATCAATATGCCATACACATTCTGGTAAATTTCTAGTCTGATATCTAATATGTCTTTTTACTGTCATGTCATCAATATGTCACACACATTCTGGTAAATTACAAGTCTGATATCTAATATGTCTTGATTAGAGTCGTGTCATTATTATGTCATACACATTCTGATAAATAACACGTCTGATATCTAATATGTCTTGATTATTGTCATGTCATCAATATGTCATACACATTCTGGTAAATTTCTAGTCTGATATCTAATATGTCTTTTTACTGTCATGTTATCAATATGTCACACACATTCTGGTAAATTACAAGTCTGATATCTAATATGTCTTTATTATAGTCTTGTCATCAATAGGGTGTTGAGGATAATGCTCTTAAAGAATGGAAAAGAAGTATATTCACTATCGTGGATAAACGTATTAAGTTTTATTCACAAAATACTAATCTTTTACCTCCTAAACCCAAATCGTCATTTAGGCATTTGAAGCAGGGTATCCAAGAATTTCATAGAAAGTATGTCTTGGTTCCGGCAGATAAAGCTGCAAACAATGTTGTTGTCGTTTGTAGGCTTCACTACGTTAACACCTTAAAACAGGAGCTTGATGGTACCAGGGCTTATCTGGAGACAGATACTGATGAGGTGTCTGTAGTTAATGCCCACTTAAACGATTTACCTGTTAAGTTTTCTGTTTGTGTCAATGAAGGCCAAGACAAACTTCCTACGATGTATTGGTTACCTAAGCTTCACAAAAGACCATACAAAGCTAGATTTATTGCAAATTCTAGCTCTTGTACTACCACTGAACTTTCTAAATTATTAACTTCCTGTCTTACTGCTATCAAATCTCATGTTATAAGATACTGTGAGACAGTGTATGAAACTTCAAATAAAAATTGGTTTTGGTCTATTAAAAATTCTGGTGAGGTGCTCAGTAAATTGAAGTGTAGAGGGTTCCGTGCGACAAGCTTGTCCACATATGATTTTTCTACTCTGTATACAACATTACCACATAATCTAATTAAAGAAAAACTTCTGGATTTGATAGAGTGGACCTTCAAAAGGGCATTAAAAAACTATGGTTCACTTTATTTGGCATGTAATGACAGAAAGGCTTTTTTCACTTCCTCTGACCAAAGTCGGTATACACTTTGGTCATGTCAGAATGTATGCGACGCCTTATCCTATCTTCTTGATAATATTTATATTAGATTTGGGACCAAGTTATACAGACAAATTGTTGGAATTCCGATGGGTACAAATTGCGCACCTCTCGTAGCTGATTTATTTTTATACTGCTACGAAAGAGATTTCATGGATTCTCTTAACCATGATAATCAAGCTGATGTTATCGAGGCTTTTAATTCCACATCTAGGTACCTCGATGACCTTTTGAACATTGACAACCTCTATTTTGAAGGTATGGTCAATCAAATTTATCCACCTGAACTTCAGTTGAACAAAGCCAATATCTCAGATACTGAAGCCCCCTTTTTAGATCTACATCTTTCTGTTGCAAATGGATTTGTTTCTTCTAAAATTTATGATAAGCGCGATGACTTTGATTTTGATATAGTAAATTTTCCTTTTTTGGATGGTGACGTTCCTCGTCGTGCTTCTTATGGTGTATACATTTCGCAACTTATTAGGTTTGCTAGAGTCTGCAATCATGTTACAGACTTCAATGCTCGAAATAAATGTTTAACGGCAAAACTTCTCCAACAGGGCTATCGGTATCATAAACTTCGAAAAACATTTTCTAAATTTTATCGTAGACACTATGAATTGATTTCCAAATATAATGTTGGGTTAAAGACGCTTTTAAGTGAGGGCCTTTCGGAACCTGAATTTTATGGTGACTTGGTTTACAAATTTAAGAAACTTAAAGGAATTAATGATTTTTCTTTTCAGTTCAGAAAAATCATAACACGTTACAGACGTATAGGTTATAACTTAAATGTTATGCGACAGTCTGCATGCTTAGTTTTTAACCCAATCATGGTTGATAACTATGCTGCCTTCTTTAATTGCACGCCGGTGGGTCGGGCGTCAGACTCTATGATGGCCCCGACATAAAGCTATTCATTTTAGTTGGTTGGGGCCGGAGCTTCTTGTCTGTTGCTTGGCCCACCGGGGTCCAACTGGTGTTTTTCTTTTGCTCCGGAGTTAGTAGGTTATTCGGCGCCCAGGGATCTCCATCGTCGGGCAGCTTACTCAGTCTGTGAGTCCTGGTTTTTGATTCATCAGGATGTTTATCATGATTAATTTGTTTGTTCTTGATGATTCATTGACTAGTTAGAGATTCACCACGAGGACCGAATAACTAACTAAATGTTATGAACCACTGCAGAAGCTGAGGGTGAGGTTATGGCCATGTAAAACCGGTTTAAGCCCCCCAGTTATTTATAACTGACCGTTCCAAGGCGGTACTACTGTTGTGGTTCACACTTATCAAAGTTATTCCGATTACGAGTTTCATGTTGCATGACTTTGTGGCCACCCGATTATAATTTGGCTGTTCACTTAGCCCTCTGCATTTTACTTGTTCTGTCCAAGCTAGCACTGTGACCACCTAATACCTTCAATAGCTGCTCACCCTGCTTTCCGTTATTTATGTTAAACGTTGGTATCTATGTTTAGTATTTTCTTAATATGATTTTTCTTATTTCTTGTACTGAACCACTGCAGAAGCTGAGGGTGAGGTTATGGCCATGTAAAATCGGTTTAAGCCCGCCAGTAACTTTGTGTTACTGATCGTTCCAAGTCGATACTTCTGTGGTGGTTCTTTTTGTTTTATGTTTTGGTGTATAAAATTTTTTTTTTTTTGTGCTGTTGGCGCCTTATGTATGTTTTCATATTTTTAGTTAAGTTAAGGTAACTGAGTGGCCACCTATTGGGAAAATAGCTGCTCATTCGGCTTACGATATGTTTCATGGTATAAGTACCTGATTGTTAGTTTGGTTTTTTCCCACCTCGGTTTTTGGAGTGGGAATCTTTTTCTGATTGCGCCTTTTCCTGATCTTTGCCTACTTGTACCTTTTTGTCATCAATATGTCATACACATTCTGGTAAATTACAAGTCTGATAACTAATTTTCTCGATACATAGTCTTTGTCTATCTGTATGTGATTTTTGAGCGATTGTTTAGTCTACTGTGTCATTTACACGTTCCATGTATCTGTACATAGATGTTAACTTATACGATTTGATATGATACTTTGTCACTAGTCACCAATACATTATACTTTCTTGTATTTGGTTGATTTTCAAAAAAGTTTGTTATGATAACTATCATCAAATGTCTTTATATATAGGCATGTCATCAATTTGTCATCAACATTTTGATAAATAACAAATCTGTTGTATATTAATATGTTTAATATGTTAGTTTTGTTACTGATTATCAACGCATTAGAACTACTTGTAATTAGTTGATATGTATCATAGTCTGAAATGTCTGACATACATACATACATACATACATACATACATACATACATACATACATACATACATAACAAAGCATAACAACATAACATACATACATACATACATACATACATACATACATACATACATAACAAAGCATAACAACATAACATACATACATACGTACATACACGCCTAACATAACATAGAATTTTGCAAACATTACATAACATAACATTACACTAATTTACATACATACATACATACATACATACATACATACATACATACATACATACATACATACATACATAGTATAATAATAATATTGCATACTTAACACATAACTTGTTTACATAACATAAAATAACATTGCATACATAACATAACGTAATATTGCATATATCATATAACATAACATAACAGTCAAATTATAAAAAATGTTAATCCTTCTATAAGTTACGACAGAGCAATGCATTTCCTCCGCTTGTTATCATAATGTTTTTCTTAATGTTTCTCTTTGTTCATTCTCTGTCTTTCATTCTTGGGGATCCTGGTGCAGCATCGGAGCGGACTGTATGGGGTAGTTTTGCTGAAGTATACAATACGCCTGTTGCGTACAATACACATTACCTGTGCCTGATTGCAACAACACTTTTCCTTTACCTGATCTACCAAGTTTCGTGACAATAGATTGAGGAAATTTGTTGTTGCAACACGTGCTTGTAAATACAATGGTACTCACGCATCTTTATTTTTATTTACACTACTGATTATTAGCATTTGGAACAGGCCAGACTCGTTTACATTGCTTCTTAGCCTTAAACAGAAAATTAAGGCTCGAGGATTCGTCTACAATAATATGCTCAAACGAATCGTTCCTGGAAAACTCTATGAAGAAAATTGTACTTTTATTTCAAATTTTTGCATATCAGGTTCTTGGAAACCAACGTATCAATTTTTGAATCCGTACATAAATATATACAAAACACAAACCGTTTTTAGATTAGTTCATTCAACTTAAAAAGCGCGTTTGTCATATATGAATTAGTGCATTTGATTGTATTTGATGGTGTGTGTACCAAATTCACCATGAATATTTTCAATTAAGAGTTCCAACCCATTACATACAGTCTTCTTTGCTGCTGCTCCGGGGGTCATTTCTCTCTCTCTCTCTCTCTCTCTCTCTCTCTCTCTCTCTCTCTCTCTATTTACTTCACTCATAAATCTTGATGCTATTTTCCATTATGTAAATTTTTGGAAGTTATTTTCTTAAAGAGTCTACGTACATAATATTTATTTTCTTAATTTTCAAAACTTTATCAGTAATACTTGTAGACTATCCAAAACATCTTTATTGTTTACAATGCTTAGGAAAAGAACTAAATAAGCGTTTACGCTTTCGTTCTGATCCTGTCGTTGATTGCATGTTTTTGTATTGTTTCTGTACAAAATTTGGAAATAAATATGTTTAAACCAAAAGAAAGACGCAGATCAGCTTCGCAGTACTGCGAAGCTGATCAGCTCTTTTCTTTTCGCTACACGGATAGTACAATTCCACTACTTTCTAATTTTAAAATTTCCATCCTCTAACCATCTTCTGTGACTGTACAGCCCGGTTTGTGTCTGGCCTGGTCGGAACCCAAATTGATAATTTTCTCACGCACAGGTTCATATAACTTACCATAACTTGAGCATTGATTGTGATGGCACTTCCTGTAGAGACCATAATAGATCTTATTGTCACCTGTTGTGCTGGCTAACGGCGTTCCAGCAAGTTCCTCAATAAGCCATTCGCCCGAAAAGAATCCGTATAGTAGAAAACCTGGCGATGCTATAGTCATAAAACTGAGCGCGATAAAAAGTAATGAAACTAAGCCGACTATACATAAGGCAGGCCCGGCCAGCGTCTTAACTTTATCCCCAGACATGATGCCTCACTCAAAAGCAGAGCTACGCTGAATACTTTGGTCCACCACAGTGTTCTAAATCAGGTGATCTCAACAGGGCTTAACTTAGCGGAAAATTGATGAAATGATTTCATGGAATTCTTTTATTCAGCTGAAAATTTAATAACTGAGCCGCCTCATGACAAAACCAACAATCTGCATATGCGAAAACAAAGACGCAGATCAGCTTCGCGGTAACCGCGAAGCTGATCAGCGTCTTTGTTTTCGCTACTCGGATAGTACAATTCCTCTTCTACTTAAATCCGAAATTTCATGCTTCTAGCTCTTTTCTGTGCTTGTACAGGCCGGTTTGTGTCGGACCTGTTCGGAAATCACATTGTTGGTTTTCCCACGAGGCGGCTCAATTATGTTGTTTAGCATCGTCACAGGAAAACTTGAGTTTTAAGCCTTTGCAAATCTACTTAATCTGCTGGAAACCAATGTTTTTTAATTTATCCAGTTTGTATATCTAGCTTTTAACAACTGGACAAAAATTGTATGCAAATGCTCAGGCTATTTTTTTTATGATTTTATGATTTTTTTTGTCATAGCGTGGCATTTGTTCGACTTTCATGTAAACCATACTTATAATAACCTATTTTTACGAAGAATAACCAAACTTATTGATCACTACGAGTCATTGTCTCTTCTTTTTAGTTGGGGAACCAAGGAGAGAATTTGGCTAACCCTTGCACCCGAAAATAATACGGCTAAATTGTATATGGTTGAAAAGGTAATTATATGGGGTATCTGAAACCACTGTATAGAAATCACGATCGACTTGCATAACAACACAGCAGGCGTTTTTATACGGTAGCCCATTCAGTACTTGTGAAAAATAAGATTGCTAAACTATCAAATAACTTCTACCAGAATTAAGTAAATCGGCTAAAATTCGGCAGATAAAATGACGTACATCTGTATCAACATTCATATCAAGGATGGTTCTTTACATGCAATGGTTGTCGTTTTATAGACATTTGATTGAGCGAGCCCCGATTTTGCAATTTTACCTTTACAATTATTTGCCTCTGAGTCCATCTAAAATGCATTTATTGCTCGAAAGCGCATTTTATGTTTATTTCTAAATATGTTTAAGTCAGTAATAACAAAAAGCATTCAGAGTGATACCTCTTTGATGTTTTCACACAAAAATGTTCAAAAAGACACTTTTTAACATCATTTTTGTGTCCTCCAAATTTGATGAGTTTGAACACCGTGCATCGTCAGAATGGTGTCTGCGAGTATTATATAAAATAATCACGTTCCTTTTTAACAAACCTGTGGCATGAATTGAGAGTCGAGTTGTGGAAAAATATCGTATGTGTATTACACTTTTTATTTTTTTTTTTTGCCGTTACTTTACATAAAAAGTCAGAAAGGACATAAAAACAATTCAGTAAGTTGTATCAATCTCTAAAACATCCTGCTTTGTTTCTTTTATCTCTATATATACTCAGAGGAAAAAGTTAAGTCAGTGGGACCCCGCCCATTGAGGCCTAAAGAAAAATAATGGGCTGCTTGTGCTTATATATACTAATGACTGATCATCTGATTACTGGTTAACCACTCTGGTCTGAGCCTGCCCAGGAAACGCGGTTCAAGTCAAACCATCCATACGTATAAGCGATGGTTATATTTCAAAGTCAAACCATCCATACGTATAAGCGATAGTTATATTTCAAACACTTGTTGGATGTAATGCCATTCTCACTTTGAGAATAAGTCACAAAATGGAGACAACGTCCTAACATGACCTTAGCTGTTGACTGAGACGTAAAGCATCAATTCAAACAAACACAACACACCGGTTTTTTTCTCTATATACATATATAATTCCTATCAACCTCAAGTGGCGTGACTGCAGTCGATATAATTTATAATTTGGTTCTGAAGAAAATTTTAAAGGTTTATCTTGACATGATGGCTTTCTCGGTTATGTGACCTGGCTACTGTATACAATTTCTGGTTCTCCCTGTCTAAGGATGCACCTCGACATGAATTTCGTCTTTGATTGACGAAACAGTTTCAAGGGAGAAGATCTTTCACAAGTAGCCAAAGGACAACGACTGTTCACCTGAGTTAGAGTAAACGGTCACTGAACAAAAGAAGATGCTTCCTATGATACTTGGCTTTGATTGGCCATGCGCTTTCAGAGTAAATGATATTATGGTAATATACATGTATATTGTACCGAGGCGGGGGCAAATGAGGCACTGGAGTCAAATTTTATGTTCAGAATCATTGATATTCAGTCCTTCTGCCCATTTCCTGCAAGATTTTCCCTTTAAATGGCATTTTAATAGTTTTCCCCATTTCAATGCTTATCCGACCTTAGTTTACCTCGCCATAAAATAGGTCAAGGTCATCACAGGGTCATGATTTATATATACATTGTAGTACTTGAGTCCTCAGTGCTCATCGGTTGCGGGAAAGATTTTGAAGTTTGAAGGGTTTTAACCATATATGGACATGGCGGCCATCTTGTTCATGTGACCTGAATTAATTATATACAAAATGGTTCCCCTTCCTATAGATGCTTCATATAAAATTTGACGAGTTCATTGACGACTTAGAGTTCTACCACGAGGACCAAACAATGAATCACTGCAGAAACTGAGGGTGAGGTTAGGATCCTGTAAAACTAGTTTAAAACCGCCAGTTGATCGTTCCAATGCGGCACTTCTGTGGTGGTTCTTATTGTGTTATGTATTGGGTTTTAATTTTTGTGCTTTTAGCACCTTACGTACGTTTTCATTATTTTAGTTAAGATTGGGTAGTTAACTGAGTGGCCGCCTTTTTGGGAACGGCTTACGATATGTTTTCTTAGTATGAGTACCTGATTGTTATTTTTGTTTTTTCCCCATCTCGGTTTTTTGGAGTTGGAATCTTTTTGTGTTTGTTCCATTTCCTGATCATTGCATACTATTTATTTTCATATAAAATATGGTCAAGTGGTTTCAGAGAAAACTTTGTAAATGTGGCCGGACGCACAGACGCACGCCGGCTCGAGTACCATCCTATAAACTCCACATGAGCCTTCGGCTCAGGTGAGCTAAAGTGATAGACGATGACGGACGGACGACAGATGGTGATCGAATGTTGGGTATTTGCCTCTTTTATAATCTCAACGTGTGAGTCGGACGGCTCATATGAGCTATAAACAAAGTTTAAAACGTGAAAATACCTTGAAAAAAAGCTCACTAAAGTCTGGATGACAAACGGCTCCCCATATCTTTAAATGCATTTTTAGTTCTCACAAAGTTCTTAGATGATAAGAGTATTGTATTAGGTTCAAAATTAGTGTACAATATTATACGCGTTCTCACAAAGCGAGTGTGCATGAAAGAGCACCTTACGTACGTTTATTATAGACACATCAACGGCGTTCGATACAAAATGCACTGTTTTATCGAAATGCAATTCGCAGCGTATTTCTATACAGTGGTAACATATCAAGCACTGATTAGGCTACCAATATACAAAAATTCAGCCATATCAAAGTCGGGTGCAATTTTTTTGTCATTTTGCAAGATACGCGATTTCGGTTCCCCAACTATTTAAAACATAAGACAATAGTTTGATCAGGATTATGTAAAGTTCATACTTTGCATTGATTCTGAATAAGGGAATGCTCCCAACATCCTTTTCAATCTTTGATATTTTATCAACTCTAGAACGATTCACAAGATCACTCAAAAAAACACAAGAGAAAGCTAGCTCAGGAATAACAGTCAAATGACCTTTGGCTGTGTAGGAGTGGCTGTCAATCTTAGCTGCAACTATTGAAGTACAGTGTACAGTAGGTAGTTTACATGCGCCCTCATCACTTATTCTATTACACTTAAGGATGTAACACGACGTCTGATTGGATAGAGTAAAAAATCTGAGACAGTACAGCTCTGTTCAGTTTTTAATATACCCCTACAATATTCCAAAATAAATTGACAACTCTTCTTTATAAAATTTGTTAAGTAAGGGGGTAAATATTTTCTCATTTATTTATTTTTTATTTTTTTCATTTTAGTTGGTTGGGGCAGGAGCTTCTTGTCTATTGCTTGGACCACCGGGGTTCAACTGGTGTTTTTTGTTTGTTCCGAAGTTATTTGGCGTCCAGGGATCTCCATCGTCGGGTAGCTTACTCAATCTGTGAGTCCTCGTTTTTGATTTATCATCATGATATTTGTCATGGTTAATTTGTTTATCCATGATGATTCATTGACTAGCTAGAGAGTCACCGCCAGGACCGAGCAACTAAATGTTGTGAACCACTGCAGAAGCTGGGGTGAGGTTAGGTACTTGTAAAATCGATTACAGCCCGCCAGTAATTTTATATTACTAATTGTTCAAAGACGATACTTATGTTGTGGTTCTTATTGTTTTATGTCTTGGTGTTTAAATTTTTGTGCTGTTGGCGCCTTAAGTATGTTATCATATCTTAATTAAGTTTAGGTAACTGAGCGGCCAACTATTGGGAAAATAGCTGCTCGGTTTACGATATGTTTTCATGCTATTGTAACGTTTCTAAATATATATAATGTATGCCGCGCGGAATGCACACACTATAAGTTATATATCAATTTTGCGTTGGGGCTCCTTAGCCCTGATTGATCAAAAATTGTATGACAATATAACATATATATGAAATAGACTACCTTGTCTTTAAATCTCAATAATCAATTCATTGGACATAAAAAGGAATCACTCATGAATCATTAACAAAGATTATGGGTTCAACCTGACCCCTTGTTAAGGCTCCCAACTTGAACGATTCTGCTGCACTCTAGCGGTTCCAAACTAGGAGCTCTCCTCAACGGCTCCCGATTCTCAAATACTATTGCTTCACACAGAAGACACCAAGTCTTCATATAAACTAGGAGCCCACTTGGCTCCTGATTCTATTTCTTCACAAAGACACTAAGTCTACAGTCTACTCTTAGAGCATAACTAGGAGTCCTTGTCCCAGGTTTCGCAATGATCCCAATGAGACGCAGACAACTAATGTTTGCTCTATAGCAGAGTACTTAAGTATTTATTACCTTTATTAGACAACCGCTTTCTTCAGAGTTAAGTCGCAAAATGTCAAACTTTGCCTTGTGCGCGGTATTTATACCCGGGAAAATCCATTTGATAGGTAAGTCAGGTTTAGTCCACTAAAATGATTGGTATTATTTGACACATACCTTTGTGTTTGAAATCTAATGTAATGAAATGGAATGATATGATTTAGACATAGAAATGTTGTGATGTTATAAACGTAATGCAATAATTAATCTGTTTCCTTGGTAACATAACCCTGGACCCGAAACGACATTAAATGGAATCGTCCAGTGACTCCAGAGACGCTTTTCTACCCAAGCACCGCTTTACAGCTGATCAAATATGGTGGCGTCCAGTAAATTTTATTTCCTGGTTGTGAACTGCATGTTTTTATGAGATTTTATGGTTATTTTATCATCAAACTGGATAAGAACAAATCATTTATGAATTATGCAGACAGCGGTGGCTGAATTTAATCTGTAGCAGCAGGTAAACGTATGGATTTGCTCAAACTTACACTTTGTTTATATTGTTTACCTGTAGTTTCATCACACTACCCACGCCTCTGATTTCATGCGCCCTCGCATGGAATAATTAAACAATGATTTTACAAGTTACAACTTTAATTGACTACTTAGTCAACATCACATTTATTACAGATCAACATGGTATACATCATATAGTCTTAATACTTTTTAAGACCAACCTTTACATATACATACATGTACTTCAGTCCTAATTCTTTTAGGACAAGCCCTTTACATTCTTGTGCAAAGAGTGACTTACAAAATAAGATGATCAGTAAAGCACGTGATTTCAGATTTCGACGAAAAACTAAAAAAAAATGACTAAAATGACTCCCTGAATTAGTCATGAACACTTTTGAGGTTATTTATCGATCATGGCTCTTAGCCATGTGAGAATGAAACTGATGCTTATTTCCACAGTTTTCCCCACACAAGTTACACAGGAAGGCGTCAGAATGGGAATGCCAGCCTCGATGTAGGGTTGATAATATCTCATCATCAAAGATGATCCCGCATGGATCACATCGGTAACTTGCTGTGGTCTGAACTCCAGTATCCCGTACATCTATCACTGACACCCTCAACTCATTCATCTCCTTGCTGTCTACTTTGGCTTTCTTTGTCCCCACGCCGTCTGTACTGGCATTCCTCCTCTTTGGAGCTAGTACCTTAGCCGGTTCTGTGCGTTTCCGTTGAATCCGCCCCAGAGTTAGATCGACCTCCGTCTCCTTATTCCAAGCATCTTCCTCACTGTCAGATGACACGGACTGTCCATCAGAATTAGTGTCATCATAATCCAATTCTATTTCAGGATCCTTGTCCCAGTCAGCCTCACTAGTACGTGCTTCTGGTGATTTATTGACTTCAATTTCAGTTGAGGAAGAGGTTTCTGTCGCCGAGACCGGATGAAACTTGCGAACATGTTTGTTAAGGTTAGCTCTCTTGCTAAAGGTGCTCTTGCAAACACTGCGCACTAGGGGTTTGGTCTGTGGTACTTTCGACGACCACGCATTTCTGCATATGAGCTATGTATTCCTCCCATTTGATCTCCCTCTTACAGTTCGGGCACACTGATCTTTTCCTAGGAGTTTCTTTGGTGTTGGGCATCTCTCTGCAAACAGAAAAGACAGATAAATAGTCTCTAAACCATTTTGGTTTTCTTACAACTCTTTTATACCTAGTTTCAACCACAGGTTCCTCCTTATCTGATGTATCGGACAATTCAGGCTGTTCATTAGGACCAGAATCCTCTACCTGTGTTTCATCATGTTCCGATTCTTCACTTTCCTCAGATTCATATCTTAAAGTCTGTTTTCTCACTTTACGGACCCTATCAACATGTATGGTTACTATACCCCTATTTCTACCACAATCTATCTTCAAAAGCACTGAGGATATTTTCTCTATGACCTCATAGGGACCCTTCCAAAAAGGAACAAATTTGTGTGATTGGCCTGTTTTCTTAACTGGGAAATGTACCAAAACTTTATCATCTGCATTGAACCCCTCATATGATAATTTCTTGTCATGATTTTTCTTTTGCCTTGCTATTGCTAAGCCTGTAGTTTCTCTAACGAATGCATGAGCAGATTCTAATCTCTCTTGATGTTCCCAAACCCACGTGTTTGACGGCTCGCGTTTAACATTTGGTGGCAGCTGATATATCAGATCAAGCGGCGTTCGCGTGTTATGACCGAACAGGAGCAAGTTTGGACTTAATCCCGTACTTTCATGATCAGTTGCTCGGTAGGCCATTATTACGTAAGGTAGAAGGAGATCCCAGTTTGAATGGTTGTCATTGATATACGCGCGCAACATTGAACATAGCGTTTTGTTAAACCGTTCTACCATGCCATCGGATTTAGGGTGATATGGCGTGGTGCGCGTTTTGTCAATTTCCAATAACTCGCACATTTCCGCGAATAAACGGCTTTCAAACTGACGTCCTTGGTCAGAATGAATCTGATCCGGAATTCCGAATCTCGTGAACACTTCATCAACCATTATTCTTGCTACTGTAGCAGCCTCCATGTTCTGCATTGGAAAACTTTCCGTCCACTTCGTGAAGTAGTCGGCTACTACTAACACGTATTTATTTCCACGATCTGTAACCGGAAGCTCTCCCAATATATCTACAGCAATTCTTTCCCAAGGGTAGCCGCTCCTCGCTACTTGCATTGGTGCTCTTTTGGTTGGAATGGGTTCCTTTCCTTTCTGACATGTTTCACAACCTGTTACATAGGTTTTCACATCAGTGCTTAACCCAGGCCAATAGTAGTGTTGCCTTACTTTCCACAAGGTCTTATTTATCCCTAGATGACCAGACGTTCGGACGTCATGTGAAAATTTGAGGACAGTCCTCCTTTGCGAAAACGGCACTATTGCCTGTGCTGCGAGTCCATTGGTTGCTGCATCATCACGTCTCCGAACCAGTATCCCATCTTGAATTTCAAGGCTCCCCCACTGGCTATAAAGTGCTTTCAAGAAAAAGCTTTCCATTGATATCGCACTGTCATCTGGCTTGATTCCCTTATCTAGCCAACCTTTTATCAGGGAGATATCTCGGTCACTATCCTGAAGTGATCGTAAATCAAACGCTTCCGTGTTTGATGTCTCTGCAGCATTCACTGAACATCCAGTCTCCTGCTTCACGTCGCACTGTGTACATGGAATTCGGCTTACTCCATCGGCGTTTTGGTGCTGGCGCCCAGGTTTGTGCTCCACTTTCATGTCATAAGATGACAATGTCTCTATCCACCGGGCAATCTGCCCTTCTGGGTTTTTGAAATTCATTAACCATCGGAGTGGGCTATGGTCAGTCCTTACAACAAACTTCTGTCCGTACAGATAGTGCTTGAAGTGTTTAACGAACGTCACAAGAGCCAACAGCTCCTTCCTGGTCACACAGTAAGCTCGTTCCGACTTTGTCAATGTCCTACTGGCAAACCCGATTGGATGCTCTTCTCCATTGATTTTCTGTGAAATGACAGCTCCTATACTTTGGTCACATGCATCCACGTCTAGGATGAAACCATGATTGAAGTCTGGATGAGCCAGAACAGGAGCATTCACCAATTTTGTCTTGAGTGTTTGGAATGCATTTTGGCACTCCTTTGTCCACTTGAACCTGACTCCCTTCTGTGTAAGCTTATGAAGTGGCTTGGCTATTTCTGCAAATCTGAAGATAAATCTGCGATAATAACTGCAGAATCCCAGAAATGATCTTACTTCTTTTACGCTTGTTGGTTCTGGCCACTTTCGTACACACTCTGTTTTCTTGGGATCTGTTCTTATTCCATCCTCGGAAATTACATGCCCTAAGAAATCGACACGTTGAGCAAACAGCTGACATTTTCTAGCCTTGAGTTTCAAACCAGCTCCCTGAAGCCTAGCAAACACTTCATCGAGATTTTTCACCATCTCGTCAAATGTCTTTCCACAGACAATTATATCATCGAGATACACCAAACACGTCTCCCAATGAAGTCCTGCTAAAACTATTTCTACCAGCCGTTCAAACGTCGCTGGCGCATTACAGAGTCCGAACGGGAGTACTTTGTACTTTAGAGTCCCTTCCTGCTGATGAAAGCTGTCTTTTCTCGATCTTTCTCATCTAACTCGACCTGCCAATAACCTGAATTCATGTCTAAGCAGGAGAACCATTTGGAGCCTGCTAATTGGTCTAGGGATTCATCGATCCGTGGGAGTGGATAGGCATCCTTTATGGTAACGTCATTGAGCCTTCGATAGTCGATGCAGAACCTCTGGCTGCCGTCTTTCTTCTTCACTAATACAATTCCACTGGCCCAAGGACTTTTCGATGGTGTGATTACATCTTTTTCCAACAGCTTATCGATTTGCTCATCCATTTCTTTCTGCATGTGATAGGGAACTCGTCTTAAGGGCTGCTTAATCGGCTGCACATTCTGAGTAGGAATTCTGTGCTTCAATACTCCGGTTCTTCCAATGTCATTATCAGTCTCTGAAAATACTGATGAATACTTTGTCAACAGATTGGCTACCTTCTTCTGTTGCTCCTTGTCCATTCCTTCCACGGTCCGCTGGTACAAATCACTCAAGTGGCTTGGGACATGCTTTGGTTTTGAAGTCTCGGATTTCACTGTTCTTACTTCAACAACAGAGCTGGCTTCAGCTATGTTTGTCCCAGGAAAGATTTGGCAAACTTCATCTGATATGTTCATTATACGCACAGGGATCTCTTTCTGGCTGTATGCTAATGATTTGGCTACTAATGCGATGCCCTTTTCAAGGAAGCTTTGTGCTGGTTCAATAATACAGAGCTTTCCTTCTTCAAAAGTCGAGTCACTCATTTTTGCCTGAATTATTTTCTCCGACCTAGGAGGTATTTGAATCCTGTTTTGTGCAGTGATCTTTCAGCATCCAACGTAACCAACATGGTCAAGCTTAACTGTTTCATTCTGAATAGTGAGATCACCTTTTGCAGTATCGATCTTACAACCGTTTCTTTTCAGGTAGTCGAGACCCAGGATTGCCTCATTATCTATATCTGCAATGATTACATCATTGTAGCATGTCGATTTAGACACCTTGATTTGCACTCTTGTCTTGCTTTTCACTTCTATTGGGCTTCCAGATGCATTGGATATCACTTGTTCAAATGTCGTCAGTGTGGATGAAGAAATATCCATGGCTTCCCAGGCTCTACTGGAAATAATTGAGAGCGTTGCTCCTGTATCCACTAAGCAACTCAATGGTTTGCCATTGATACATGCAGTCAGGAACAAACCAAAGCTTTTCTTCCCAGTTACTTTGACTCCTCCTTCTTCCTTGCTTTCAGTTTCCTTTTTCTGAGTTCTCTGTTCCTGTTGCTTCTGTTTACAGTCCTTTATGATATGGTCTGTAGACCCACAGGAAAAACACCTTCTATGATATGGTTGCCTATTTGGTGATCTTGGTGCTCCCTGATTCGCTTTCCATTGACCGTATGGTTTGTATCGCCGATATTCTGGGCGTTGTGTTTTGATGGACTTCAGCTCATCCTGAATGAGCTTTAAAGTCTTAGTCAATGTTTCAATACTCGTGTTGTTACTGTCATTTTGTTCTGGCGATCTAGTCTCGGAAGCATTAGCTGAGAAAAGATACCCTTGACCTTCCTGTTTCTTCCGTTCTGCTCGATTGTATGCTTCCAGTTCCACCGCATGCCGAACAGCATCATTTAGATCACTAGGTCTAGCTTGTTTTACCCTCAGTCGTATTTCGGAGCTATGCAACGCATCAATAAACTGCTCCTTTGCTAGTGTTTCCCTTACATCACAGGGAGCCGTCGGATAAGCAAGGTTAGTAAGCCTTCGAATATCTTGTCCCAAAGCTGAGAGCGTTTCTGAAGCTGTTTGCCTTCTCTCTCGTAACTGTACACGATACAGCTCCGTTTGATTAGGTGGAGAGAAGCGCTCCTCTAATGCCTTCACTAATTTGTCATAGTCCTTTGACTGTGTAGAAATATTTCCAAATACCCCCTGAGCTTGGCCTCTCAAGGATACTGCTAAATACAATCCTTTTTCCGTCTGATTCCATCTGTTTATTTCAGCCACAGCGTCGAAATGAGCGCGATAATCAAACCAGGAGCCCGTCCCATCAAAGGTTGCTGGCTTTACCTTAACACTTCCACTTGCATGTGGCTTAGTCTCGACTATATTGGGAGTTGAGGTTACTGGGTTACTTCCAATTTGGCTCTCATTTCCAGGCTGTGGTGTTGGCAATGGAGCGTAGGTCCCTCCTATACTACTATCATCATACAAATGTAGGAGCGGTGGCTCCTCATCAAAATAAGCCCTTCGACCTCTGGGAATATCAGGCAGATGCCTCCTCGGCCTATATTCACTCCTTGGCTCCTCACTTGGGGCTCTTCTTGGCATCTGTTCATTGCCAGGCATCTGTTCACTTACATTTGTGGCCCTCCTTAGCCTCTCTTCACTGCCTGGCTCCTCGTTTGTAGCTCCCTCTTCCTGTTGAAACTCCAACACCCGGAGCTCACTCTCCAATGCCAATATCTCATTATTGAGGAGACTTGCTTCATTCCTCTTCTTCATTACTTCAAGGCGCTTCACTAACACTGCCATTGAGGTATTCAACCGATCTGCATAATCCTGAGAATCCATTATCAGGCTTGAGTCCGTGATATGTGTAGTGTATCAATATCCCACATACGCTTGCCATCACTGTAACGTTTCTAAATATATATAATGTATGCCGCGCGGAATGCACACACTATAAGTTATATATCAATTTTGCGTTGGGGCTCCTTAGCCCTGATTGATCAAAAATTGTATGACAATATAACATATATATGAAATAGACTACCTTGTCTTTAAATCTCAATAATCAATTCATTGGACATAAAAAGGAATCACTCATGAATCATTAACAAAGATTATGGGTTCAACCTGACCCCTTGTTAAGGCTCCCAACTTGAACGATTCTGCTGCACTCTAGCGGTTCCAAACTAGGAGCTCTCCTCAACGGCTCCCGATTCTCAAATACTATTGCTTCACACAGAAGACACCAAGTCTTCATATAAACTAGGAACCCACTTGGCTCCTGATTCTATTTCTTCACAAAGGCACTAAGTCTAAAGTTTACTCTAAGAGCGTAACTAGGAGTCCTTGTCCCAGGTTTCGCAATGATCCCAATGAGACGCAGACAACTAATGTTTGCTCTATAGCAGAGTACTTAAGTATTTATTACCTTTATTAGACAACCGCTTTCTTCAGAGTTAAGTCGCAGAATGTCAAACTTTGCCTTGTGCGCGGTATTTATACCCGGGAAAATCCATTTGATAGGTAAGTCAGGTTTAGTCCACTAAAATGATTGGTACTATTTGACACATACCTTTGTGTTTGAAATATAATGTAACGAAATGGAATGATATGATTTAGACATAGAAATGTTGTGATGTTATAAACGTAATGCAATAATTAATCTGTTTCCTTGGTAACATAACCCTAGACCCGAAACGACATTAAATGGAATCGTCCAGTGACTCGTTGCACCGGATATGCTTTTCTACCCAAGCACCGCTTTACAGCTGATCAAATATGGCGGCGTCCAGTAAATTTTATTTCCTGGTTGTAAACTGCATGTTTTTATGAGATTTTATGGTTATTTTATCATCAAACTGGATAAGAACAAATCATTTATGAATTATGCAGACAGCGGAGGCTGAATTTAATCTGTAGCAGCAGGTAAACGTATGGATTTGCTCAAACTTACACTTTGTTTATATTGTTTACCTGTAGTTTCATCACACTATAAGTACCTAATTGTTGGTTGTTGTTTTATTCCCACCTCTGTTTTTGGATTGGGAATCTTTTTCTGATTGCATCTTTTCCTGATTGTTGCCTACTTGTACCTTTCTGTATATAAAACTTCCAGATCTTGTGATTTGTATGCCTTTAAGGGCTTACTTATTTGTAATTTATGACATAATAACCATTTTTGTACAAAGGCTGAAAATTTGGGGTCTTTATGAGCGCTATTAACAAAGTAACGCCCTGATTTCCAATCAATGTACATTTTAGAATTTCACAGTAAAGTGGTTGTTGTAATTTAAAACTGAACACTTCATTTTTTTGGTTTGTTTTTTGTTTTTTGTTTGTTTGTTTCTTTTGTTTTTGTTTTCAAGAAAAATAGTATTCCACCTGGAAGTTTGTACACATAAACCTTACTTGTGGGTTCCTTCATGAGGTAAAGGTAAAAGTATGTAAATAAAAGCATGTCTTAAAGCA
This sequence comes from Rugalucina vietnamica, assembly GCA_964017185.1. Lineage (NCBI taxonomy): Eukaryota > Metazoa > Mollusca > Bivalvia > Lucinida > Lucinidae > Rugalucina > Rugalucina vietnamica. The sequence goes on from OZ024872.1 coordinate 5,197,512, forward strand.
CTGTGGAGTCACCTCTGGCTTTGAATTATATAATGCCAATACGCAGGTTGAAATTCCATCGTATTTTCAAACCTCTTTTGCGGATTTAGACTTAATACAATGTTTAAATACTAATTATTTTCGCATCGTTTATTGGCATGTTAATTTCCATGACGTAAACCCTGTAGAATATGTTTAAAATATCATGAAGAGGAGATGGAGATGTGAGTCATTGCCTAACAATAAATTTTAGCAAACTATAGTATTCTGTGCGCAGGAACAAATCATAAAACTGTATGATGAAATGCCAACACAGGTTTCGGCAGAGTACAAAGCCAGAATTGATTCGGCAGTGCTTTAAGACATGCCTACCTCATGTAGGGAGCGCAATTAGAGAGAAATTCCCACTCCAAAACACGAGGTCGGAAAAGCCAAATTGACAATAGGTACTTATACATAGAAAACATATCGCAAGCCAACTGAGCAGCCATTTCCCAATAGGCAGTCTCTCAGTTACCAGAACTTAACTAAAACTATGAAAACGTACATAAGGTTCAAAAAGCAGAATAAACGACTCCAAAACATAAAACAAATAGAACCACAAAAGAAGTTGTAACCATCATTAATATAAAATTACTGGGGTCTTAAACCGGTTTTAGGGGCCCTAACCTCACCCTCATCTTCTGCAGTGGTTCACAAGATTTAGTTAGTTGTTCGGTCCTCGAGGTGACTCTCTTAGTCCATGAGTCATCAAGGACAAACAAATAAATCATGATAACCACCAACGAGGACTTAGAGATTCAGTAAGGTGCCCGACGATGGAGATCCCTGGGCGCCGAATAACTTACTGAAATCCGGAGAAAAAGAAAGAAACACAAGATGAACCCCGGTGGGCCAAGCAACAGACAAGAAACCCTGATATAAACAAGTTGGGACCATCATAAAGTCTGACGCCCGACCCTACGGTGTACCATTGAAATATGCAGCGTAGTTATCATACTAAACATACAGACGGTCGCATAATATTTAAGTTATACCCTATACGTCTGTAACGTGCTATGATGTTTCTGAACTGAAAAGAAAAATCATTTCTTCCTCTAAGGTTCTTAAAGTAAACCAAGTCACCATGAAATTATAGTTCCTAAAGGCCCTCACGTAACCCACAAGCAAGCTTTGTTCTTACAACCGTCCTGGTGGAATATTAGTTTTCTTGCCAAATAACACTGACATGCTTAGTTTTACTCTACACTGTACCATGAAATTCTTCACTGCATGAAAAACCGCGTTTAATTTCCAATTAAATTCACACAAAACCTTATTAAATTTCAAATTTAATTGAATTTTTGTAAATTTTCGTTGGAATTATATTTCAAATATACTCCCCGTTTGCTTTAAGTTTAATGTAACTAAACTGTAACAGTTTACTGGGTTTATGTATAAATTAAACTCAAACAAAATTTGAAAGCTAAAGAACGTAAACTCAAATTGCATGTCTTGTAAACGCGAAATAGTGTTCGCTTAAAGTCGTAAGAAACTCGGTGTTTAATTTGACGTAAACTTGGCTTAAATTAAAAATACAATTATACATGCAGATTTTTAATTGGCATTTTAATTATTTCATGCATTTTTCTATATTCGAGCTACCTTACAAAGATAAAGTGGTTCAACGAAAATAAAAAAGAAGAAAGAGAAACAAAAAAAGAAATGAAGATGACAGGGGATTCGAACCCACCGCTTTTGGTGTCCCTATAAGCATTAACCCCCCCCCCTTCCCTTCCCCCATCATGCACCTTCCCATTACCCGGCCTTAGGTTCCAAGTCCGTTTTCACACCGGTCTAAGCAAGAAATTATACCAGCGGATCTTCGACTGAAAGAAACGAGACATGTAGGTGATCGGGGGAGAATATACAGTACGCTAAACAACGTACCCTAACAATGTACTAACACATTCCGCCATATCAGCAGTTGAAAGGAAGACTGAAATTGAAGCTAATAAGCTCTCGTTTAGAAGTGTCGAAGTTTAATGAGATTTATGGTCATCAAAAACATCAAGATTTAGTACATTTATTTTTTGACTCAAACATGAAATTTTCACGCCGTTTACTTGTAGTTTAAGAGGAACAAAAACTTCACATTTTTATTTGGATTATTAATTTGAATTATATCATTCTAACCGAATTGTTGAGCATATAATTGTTCATTATTGTCTTTTAAATGAGAAGTTTACTTCAAGTTTAAGTGTTCCAACAATTTCTCGTTTGCTTTTTTTCTAAAATCTTAATTAAATCTTAAAGGTCAAATTATTTCTAATTTAATGCATGCTTATACGCAAATACACATGAAATAAAGACCACAACTAATTGTTACAACAAAGTCAAGTTTTATGCCACCTAAAATTTGAATTAAATCGAAAACGCCGAGTTGTATGGAATTTTACGAAATTGTAAACTTACTAAAACGCGTTATTTCATGCAGTGCTTAATTGAATGAAAATCAGGGTTTAACTGTAAATAGAGCATAAAGACACCAACTTTTCAGTCATGGTACAAAAATCGTCGGCTGAGTGCTATAATATTCTATCTCCATTTTTCAAAATCTCGAGAAAATTGAGTTCAAAAGTTTGAGACCCTTAAATAAGGTCAAAATGTTTATTTAGAGTAAACATGAATTATGAATTATTTTGCCTAAAAATGTTCTAAGTTTTTCATGACCTGGAGACCCACATTCCATAGCAAGTAATGCAGTATTTTCTCTTGTTTATAAGTGCATTAAAATATACAAATATTATCCCAAATGAGCCTACGGTATATAACACTTTATATGACCCAAAATGTATAGCACTCAGCCGACAAAATGGTTATTTTTTCATAAATTACAAATGAAATTACAGACCATTAACCATGGTTCCTTATAAACTCAAATATCAGTGATTTTTTTTTGTTTGAAAACCTTCATGTTACGGTATTATCATTGTTTAATTTTCTCATTTCATAATACTGACACGCCCGTATTGTATAGTTATCAATGGGACTCAGAACAGCGGTCATTATTATAGAACTTGATACACATTATTATTTGTAAATTCTTTCTTTATCTTTTGAATTTCTATCATATCACTTTCAACGAACGTTGATTGTCGGTGTACCTGAATTAATAATGTTTCATCGTCCTACCATTTTTTGGCTTAAAAATATGACTTGTAGCTATTTAAAAATTTTAATTACTTTGAGTTTAAAAGTCCCAGAATTCCTAGAAGAAGGTATTTACATCACGTGACCGAACACAATCCGGTTACTAGCCGCGCACATTTCTCGTAGCAGCGGTAGTGATAGTATCACAGCTATAGCGCCATGTCGGACGAAGAAGAAGACTGTGCTGGTTTGTGCATATTGACGCTAGCATTAATTGTCATTGCGTTTATCTTTATGACAATCGCTTCGCCTGGCTTTCTCATATACGCGTTCTTCTCGGGCGAATGGCTGATTGAAAATAGAACGGCGTTACGTTACAGAAGATACTATATTTTACGGGCTCTACCAGAGATGCCACAATGAGAGCTGCTCGGACTTAAGTGAGTATTCCTTTCGCTCAAAGTATATCCGTTGATATTCTACCATTATGTGTTTCCCAGTGTCTGATTTTTGTTTCAGATAAATGAAGATAAAATATATATTTTGTTGGCACAATTGAGCACTAAGTTCATCGCAAAATATGCAGCAGAAATTTGAAAATCGTTGACAAATAAAAACGTTCTGGTCAGAAACATTGTTGAATAGGGATTTTCTGTTCAAAAATATCATGTAAATATTTTCCCGCAATATTTTTGAATTCCTAGTATTCTTACATAATTGTTCAAAAGTATTATTAAATTAGGGACTTAACATTACACTTCATTACGAAAACATGCCCATATGATATACAGTAATTTTTTCAGGTCAAAAATCGATAATTGTCAGAGGAATTTTTGATATTTTTCTTATTTTTGCTCAAAACATAGATTGTGGGTACACGTTAGAACCGCCTCGGCGAGGCGGTTCTAACGAGTACCCACAATCTATGTGTTGGAGCAAAAATAAGAAAAATAGGCATACCCCTGCAAACCCCGGTTTTACTATATAAAAGTGGGGTTCAAGGGGGTAAGCATTACACGGACATGTTTTCGTGATGTTTCACGAAAATGCACAGGTCATTCGTTCAGTGTAAAACACCAAAGGCGATCATAACATTTAAAAAAAAGTAAGTATTGTAATCTGCAAACTTAGTTTCTCCTTCGACTGCAGAAAACTCCTGAAACAATTTTAAGACTTTTTTTTCGGCCATGGGTCGGATATTAGAGAAACAAATTTCACAGAATTCTCCAAAATTCCATGGAATTTCGCGATTAACGTGTGCTAAAATAAAGAATATCGTAAATGCATTTCCGGTCAAAAAAACGCTGGATTTGCAAAATATTAAACACTTCAGTTCGAAAAACGGAACAATACGAAAACTTGCCCACTTTAAATACTGAAAATTTTCAGCTGAAAAATTTTCATATTTTTTTCTTTTTTTTTTTTTTTTTTTTTTGGCTCAAAACATACGTTGTGGGTACAAGTTAGAACCGCCTCGCCGAGGCGGTTATAACGAGTACCCACAATGTATGTTTTGGATCAAAAACAGAAAAATTAGGTATACCCCTGTTTACCCCAGTTTTACAGTAGAAAAGTGGGGTTCAAGGGGGTATTCTTTTCATGGACATGTTATCCTGATGGTTATTCTAAAGTTTTTAAGCTTGCATTTCATATGCATCAATCATTTTATATAACGGATAAAATATAAATGTTTGATCCTTTGGAATCAGTGAAAGCGTTCAAAGGGATGTATTGCGCAATTTCGGGTATCGAACCCTCATCAGTGACCCTTTATAAACCGGCGACGATAGCCAGAAAAATATACTGCAATTCCAAAAAATTACACAGGGAAGTCTAAATCAAAGCCACATACCTAAACGGTGTCAAATAATTAAAACATTGTTTAGATGATGGCTCTAAACGTAACAATATTTGATACTATAAATATTCTTACTGTTCTCAAAGGATCGACAGAAATAATATAATATGCATTATGGATTATGTACGGGGAGACTTTTTAGGGCCGCCACACGCCAGCTGCAGTAATGGCAAATAAAATATAAAAGTTTGGTCCTTTGGAATCAGTGAAAGCGTTCAAAGGGAGATGGTATGGGCCATGTTGTGCAATTTTGGGTAGTGAACCTCATCAATGACCCTACATAAACTGGCGACGATAGCCAGATTTTACTCCAATTACCAAAAAATTACACAGGGAAGTCTCAATCAAAGCAACATACCTAAACGAGTTCAAATAATTGAAGCAGTGTTAAGATGATGACTGTATCAAATAATATGAGTATTCTTACTGATCTCAAAGGACCGAAAGAAATAATATAATCTACACATTGGATGATGTACGGAGAGACGTTTTAGGGCCGCCACACGACACAACACCAGCTGCAGTCATTGAATAGAAAATAAAATATAAAAGTTTCATCTTTTGGAATCCGCGAAAGCGTTCACAGGGGGATAGTATGGGCCATATTTGGATGAAATGATATATCAAATTTTAACAGTTTTTTGCTTATTGTCAATTATAGTATGTCATATCTAACATAGAAAACATTTCAAACAAACAACAAGAAAATCGTTTTTCTGCTTACTTGACAAGAAGAAATTTAATTTGCTCCATAATAATGGTATTGTTCTGAAAGGACTAAGTAACAAAGAAGTTTTAAAATACTCTTTTCTTAATTATATACATATTTAGGCGTATTATTTCACATTTGAAAGATATATTTTTGTCATCACAACAATCGATAAATTTAAAGGACAATGAATTTCGAATAACCCTGTAAATTCTGATAACCAATAATTATGAATTGGCACCCTCTAATAATAAGTACAATAAGTACCCTCTAATATACACTATTTATGCTATTGTATTCGTTATACGACTGTTCAAAACTTTAAACACATCAGGAAAACATGTCCGTGAAATGTATACCCCATTAAACCCCACTTTTATATTATATAATATAATATATAGCAAAACTGGGATATGCAGGGGTAAACCTATTTTTCTTATTTTTGCTCCAAAATATTGATTGTGGGTAACGTGTACACACAATCTATGTTTTGACCAAAAAAGAAAACTAACAAAAAGTTTCTACAGAATTTTTTAATTTTTACAACTTAACAATCTCTGTATATTGCATGGGCGAAATCACGCCTACCAAACGTTCCGGTGCTCAACCGTTGGTTGAGACAGAAAATCGATAGGAGTAGTTTCCGGTTGAGCATCGAAGTAGCCAGAAAGGTAAACAATTGTTGCCTGCTCTTTGTTGTTTGATTAATAACTTTTCTTCCAGGACGAAAATTAAAAATCTGGGAATTGTGTACAGTGTCTTACATATTCATACATCTGTGGTGTAAACATGAGGTCGAGGAATTATCGCGTTTTAACTGAATCCATTTCAGCGTGATGAAGGTGTACTAGAAACCGACAGGATTGTGTAAAAAACGGGTGTGTTTTAGGCTGTATTTACACTTTTGTGTCGTGTTTCAGGGTAATTTATATACCGCTGATCAAGACACAGTCATACAAATGTCACTTAAATTTGTAAGTCCATTCAGCCGAAGCAATGGGCACAATATCTTAGAAAACAACTCTGAGAATTTTGGTTGAGCATCGGATAATTAAAAATGATAGGGAAATTGAGTTGTGTCATTTGACCATTGTTTACATTCATCGCTCAAAAATATGTTTCAGGAATGCCACATGAGTGCACATAGAGTACTTATTCCCACATTTGCCACTTTAAACTCTGATTTTTCCTAAATATCCAAAAATAGATGCTGCAAAGTAACAAATACATGTAAAACGGTGTATTTTGTGAACGACAGCCCACAGGCTGGCTCGCATAACTTAAACGGTACTAAAAATACTAAAAAAATCCCTTTTTCCCAAAAGAAAATGTCAGTTTTTTTAATTTTTTTGTGTGGTTGCGCATCGGAGTATTCGGTTGAGCATCGGAAGAGATGGTGAGATTTTAAATGACTTGAGAAGTTGACATATTGCTGTGTATCACTTAAGGTATATTGGTGGTAGCAACTTGTATATAAGCGATGGATTGAAACATGGTTGCATTTTGCATCAAAATGTTATACAAAACGACACGAAGGACAGAATGCACAATTTCGTATATGTTACAAAGGCGTATCGCTCCACGCATACAGTTGTGGTCACGCATCGGAGTATCCGGTTGAGCATTTGACCATCTCTTTCTGTGCTGTCATAGCTTGAACGTTAAAACATTGATGTATATCAGACATTCCCACCTATATTTCCTACCTCAAACCTTTAAACGTCTGATGAAATGAGCGTGCAGTAGTAAGAGTTTCGATACATTCATTCAAAATGTCTTCGCTTTAATAACATTTATCTTCTGTTCTCTGTCTTATTTTGTGTTCATTTCCTTTTCATTTCAGGTGATAAACGGTGTTAGTTATGGGGATATATAAAGGAAAAAGAAAACGAGGCCTCACATTAACCGTTTGAAAGAAAACCACGTATAGTAAATGTAGAAGCAGACGTTATTCGAATTCAGCTTCCCCGTTTCCAAAACGATGCAAAACATCACCAACAGTTCGAACTTCTACTCCATATAAGAAAGTGTCCCCATCTAAAGACCGGAAATCACGCAAACAATTTTTGACACTAGCTATAACATATATAACATAGACAATATTCAAAGCTTAACTCAAGAGTTCAGTGTTTTAGAAAGCGATGACATCGACGACATACACAATTTAACTGATGTGTTTAGTGTTTAGACATTTCCAGTAATGCCGACAGTAATGAGTTTAATACATGTATTTATACGGATACGTTTCCAACTTCTGAGAATCAGTCAAGGGGGCAGTTAAGTTCTGTTAGTGATGAAATAAACTCATTCCATCAGTTTTAAACGAACTGGGAAAGGTGGGAAAAGAAAATGTTCTACAGAAGTTTTTCTCTCAAGTTTCCTGCCGTAGATTTCCACTTAATAACACCGCGTTTCAATTATGGTGTGATGTTGTAGATTGGTTCGATAATTCATGTTATAGCTAGTGTCAAAAAGTTGTTTGCGTGATTTCCGGTCTTTAGATGGGGATACTTTCTTATATGGAGTAGAAGTTCGAACTGTTGGTGATGTTTTGCATCTTTTTCGAAACGGGGAAGCTGAATTCGAATAACAGGGTCTGCTTCTACATTTACTATACGTGGTTCTCTTTCTGTAACGTGCAGCCGAGCCAAGCCACAGCAAACCCCGTCGGTGGAAAAGCATGCTCATCCACCAAGGGTGGTTTACTGCGCTATATACCCAACACTTACTCGATTCACAAAGTCTCGAGTTTGAAATTTGCATATTTCCAAGGGAGGCTATCCCGTCACATTACTTCCCCCTCCGAGAAGACTCGCCCCGAGTCTTGGCCTGGGGACTACATGGGTAAGGCAACCCCGGTCTGGCAGTTGTCATTATCCCACCGCTGCCACCAAATGTTGCATATTTCCAAGGGAGGCTATCCCGTCATATTACTTCCCCCTCCGGGAAGACTCGTCCCGAGTCTTGGCCTGGGAACTACATGGGTAAGGCAACTCCGTTCTGGCAGTTGTCATTATCCCACCGCTGCCACCAAACGTAACGAACAGCCGAGCTAAGCCACAGCAAACCCCGTCGGTGGAAAAGCATGCTCATCCACCAAGGGTGGTTTTACTGCGCTATATACCCAACACTTACTCGATTCACAAAGTCTCGAGTATGAATTTTGCATATTTCCAAGGGAGGCTATTCCGTCACATTACTTCCCCCTCCGAGAAGACTCGTCCCGAGTCTTGGCCTGGGGACTACATGGGCAAGGCAACCCCGGTCTGGCAGTTGTCATTATCCCACCGCTGCCACCAAATGTAGCATATTTCCAAGGGAGGCTATCCCGTCACATTTCTAACGGTTAATGTGAGGCCTCGTTTTCTTTTTCCTTTATATATCCCCATAACCAACACCGTTTATCACCTGAAATGAAAAGGAAATGAACACAAAATAAGACAGAGAACAGAAGATAAATGTTATTAAAGCGAAGACATTTTGAATGAATGTATCGAAACTCTTACTACTGCACGTTCATTTCAGCAGGCGTTTAAAGGATTGAGGTAGGAAATATAGGTGGGAATGTCTGATATACATCAATGTTTTAACGTTCAAGCTATGACAGCACAGAAAGAGATGGTCAAATGCTCAACCGGATACTCCGATGCGTGACCACAACTGTATGCGTCGAGCGATACGCCTTTGTAACATATACGAAATTGTGCATTCTGTCCTTCGTGTCGTTTTGTATAATATTTTGATGCAAAATGCAACCATGTTTCAATCCATCGCTTATATTCAAGTTGCTACCACCAATATACCTTAAGTGATACACAGCATTATGTCAACTTCTCAAGTCATTTAAAATTTCACCAACAATGTATACAGTAGCGCATAAAGGCCATTATTGCATGTTTTCACATCCCAAAATCACACAAAGACTGGCAAATATGCTCAGATCTTCCGATGCTCAACCGAATACTCTGGTGCGCAACCACACAAAAAATAAAAAACTGACATTTTTTTTCGGGAAAAAGGGATTTTTTTTAGTATTTTTAGTACCGTTTAAGTTATTTTTGCGAACCAGCCTGTGGGCTGTCGTTCACAAAATACACCGTTTTACATGTATTTGTTACTCTGCAGCTTCTATTTTTGGATATTTAGGAAAAATCAGAGTTTAGAGTGGCAAATGTGGGAATAAGTACTCTGTGTGCACTCATGTGGCATTCCTGAAACATATTTTTGAGCGATGAATGTAAACAATGGTCAAATGACACAACTCAATTTCCCTATCATTTTTAATTATCCGATGCTCAACCAAAATTCTCAGAGTTGTTTTCTAAGATATTGTGCCCATTGCTTCGGCTGAATGGACTTGCAAATTTAAGTGACATTTGTAAGACTGTGTCTTGATCAGCGGTATATAAATTACCCTGAAACACGACACAAAAGTGTAAATACAGCCTAAAACACACCCGTTTTCTACACAATCCTGTCGGTTTCTTTTACACCTTCATCACGCTGAAATGGATTCAGTCAAAACGCGATAATTCCTCGACCTCATGTTTGCACCACAGATGTATGAATATGTAAGACACTGTACACAATTCCCAGATTTTTAATTTTCGTCCTGGAAGAAAAGTTATTAATCAAACAACAAAGAGCATGCAACAATTGTTTACCTCTCTGGCTACTTCGATGCTCAACCGGAAACTACTCCTATCGATTTTCTGTCTCAACCAACGGTTGAGCACCGGAACGTTTGGTAGGCGTGGAAATGTTGGAGAGAAATAACACGACGGTCCACTACGTGTCCGATAACTAATAAGAAACAGTTATAACATATGCTGCGACGTCACAACAACTTGTTTTTCAGCTCACTGAGCCGAAGGCATCCGGCGTCCATTGTCGTCCGTCGTCCGTCCACAATTTCAAAGGTGATTATTTCTGAAACTAGGGAGCCGATCTTGAGAACATTCGCGACATTAAGAATCTCGATGTGTTCTATGACTATAAAACTGTGCTGCAGTTATGCAATGCAATGAAGAATATTCATGCTTTAATAAAGAAAATTTGATAAGTTTGTGTTTCTTTATTTTGTCATGGATATGGCTTCTATTTCATCGAGTAAGGTAAAGGTCACAAATAAAATACATACATTTTCACCTTAATAAAAGCCATATTCAGGGCAAATACTTTATGCGTGTCTTGTTCTTTTTATTTCACTCTGTTCTGCATTCGAGAGTTTAATTCGCCAAACCACAGTGTGATCTTAAAATGCTGTAACAAAGGTTTGATCCTTTGGAAGCAGTAAAACATTCAAAAGAAGATAGTATACAATTATTTCATGCTTCAGCAGGCAAAAGTGCAAAATATTTTCCCCGAGGTGCAGGTACCGACTTGGCAGGCTATTGCCCGAGGCGAAGCCGAGGGCAATAGCCTGTCAAGTCGGTACCTGCACCGAGGGGAAATGTTTTGCATTATTGCCTGTTTAAGCTTGAAATAACTGTTTTATTACCAAATTACATCTATAGTCATGTGACTTATCATGTGACCAGGCAATAGACTGCTGTGCAGGCAATAGAATTTTCTATTGCCTGGTACTATTTCATGTTGTTACATTGATACATTGCAGTCATGTGGCATATCACATGACCAGGCGATAGACTGATCACTGGCCAGGCAATAGAATATTCTATTGCCTGGTTCTGTTTCAAAGTATTAACAATAGTTATTGGAATAGATGAAAATAACAAATAACCATTTCTATACAATTTTTTATGTAATTAGGTAATAATACGGACTATATTGCGCAATTTCGGGTAATGAACCCTCTTCAGCAGGCAAAAGTGCAAAATATTTTCCCCGAGGTGCAGGTACCGACTTGGCAGGCTATTGCCCGAGGCGAAGCCGAGGGCAATAGCCTGTCAAGTCGGTACCTGCACCGAGGGGAAATGTTTTGCATTATTGCCTGTTTAAGCTTGAAATAACTGTTTTATTACCAAATTACATCTATAGTCATGTGACTTATCATGTGACCAGGCAATAGACTGCTGTGCAGGCAATAGAATTTTCTATTGCCTGGTACTATTTCATGTTGTTACATTGATACATTGCAGTCATGTGGCATATCACATGACCAGGCGATAGACTGATCACTGGCCAGGCAATAGAATATTCTATTGCCTGGTTCTGTTTCAAAGTATTAACAATAGTTATTGGAATAGATGAAAATAACAAATAACCATTTCTATACAATTTTTTATGTAATTAGGTAATAATACGGACTATATTGCGCAATTTCGGGTAATGAACCCTCATCAGTAGCCCTTTTAAACCGGCAACGAACGCCAGACAATTGTGCTGCAATTTCGAGAATGTACATGAGAAGTCAAAATCAAAGACTTTTTCCTAAATGGGGCCAAATAATTTAAACATTGCTTAAAAGAATCTTCCTAACGTGAGTGTTTTGAACACTCTGAAACTATCTACCGTATTCGTTCTAATTAGCGCACATGCTCCAATAAGCGCACACCATGGTCGTTTCCGAAAATCATGTGCATAAGCGCACGATGCTTGACAGGCATAATGGTATTTTATACATATTTTACACATTTTTACTGCATTAACTGCATTAAAACTAAAGTTTAGATGACCAAACACTGTTTTGCAACGATTGGAACACTTTATTGACATCGACATTGGTAGATTTGACATGTTAGTTTCGGCACTTTACTCGGTTGTTTCCGCCTTTATAGTGTGCGCTTATTAGAACGATATTTTGTTACCTTAACTTTAAAGTATTTTGAAAAGTTAAGCGCACTGTGCGCTAATTAGAACGAATACGGTAATATCCATATCTAATAAACTAATAACCTCCGTTTATTACAGTTGTACACGATTTAACTTTCGGTCTCGAGGTCACTAGTATATCGTTCCAGTTTCTGGCAATCCTGGCTCTGCCCTGGCTAAAACCAGGTCTTCCAGACAGTAAATGCCTGATGAACTGGAATTATTGCTTCATACCATTCCTTTTCCTCGCAGGTAAATTTTAAGTGCCATTTCAAAATGAAGTATAGGGAACTGTCAATGATCTATTCAGGTAGCACACACGCAAATGATTGCACTGCACAGACCACAGTACATGTAAAATTATTATCGGATGCTCAGCGAATCCAAGCTTTTGCGATACACGTTCTAACCTTTCGTTATTATGTATTTTCCCAAAATATATACTCACGGACTTTAAAAACGCAACACTTGCATTATTGATTCTTTCTCTCAGAATACAGGATGTTTCCGAAAAATATCTATTGAACTGAAAAGTACAATTAGTCTGCTTAACTTCAATGCCAAAAACGAAATGCCAGTGTCCGTGATTAACGCCACATCGCGTGAAATCAACGGTTACCCAAAATTCAACAAAAATAAATTGCATAATGAGTCAATGGGGACGAAAAAAATTCTTAATGTCCACCATTCTTTCTGGGAAGAAGTATCAAAACACAAACGAATGCTGTTGGTTGGCGTTTATTAGCATGAAAAACGCGGTAATTACGTCAGTTTAACGTTTATCAGGAAAAACGTAATTTTTACGCATAAGATTGAAAGAAATTCGTCATTTTTCGAACACATTATATAGGCATGGGACTAACTTAAAAGTACCACAACGTTTGATGCTGTAATCGAATGTCTCTGTGTTTTGAGCACTTTACGTTGGACGTCAGCGAAAAACGTTAACGCCTCAAACGACATTGAAAGAAAACACCAATGTTGTTTTTGCTTTTTCCTGTGCTTTAGGTTGCTAGCTATCACCAGAGATGTTTTGCGTTCACAAAATCCCTTTCTTGTAGCCACTATTAAGCTTTCTTCAAAAAAGTAACGTCTCGATGACGTTGAAGAAAGCAGCAGAAGCAAAGAATTCAGCGAACAAAATTTTATGGATAAATATTGTGTTAGGTGTGAGGATTCAGGATACTATGTTTATTTTATGCTTCAGTTCAACTTTAATTCAGTTTTAAGCAAATGATAACCGATGTAGAGTGTTGCGTTTTTAAAGTCCGTCAGTATATAAAGAAAGAAAAACATTTATTCATGCTACAATGCAAAAATGACAAGTTTTCTTCTGTATGGCGTCAGCGTGTTCTACATGTATATTGTATTGTTTATTTCTCGTCCTTTGTAGCAATATTCAGCCTGAGTGCGAGTATTATCTTCTCCAATGAGTACGCCTCCAAAGACCCTAATATGTCCACCGGTACATCACAAGTGTGTGCTGGGCTAGGCGGTGGCTTCCAAATTGTGCTGGTAAGATGTTCCGGATTTTTCAAAAACACGTGGGTATGACTTTCATCTTCAAAAGCGTCATATGACCTGTACTTGAAATAACACTTTTGTTTTTTATCTTATTCTGGTCAGGGTCAAAACCGACACATGTTTTTGGAGAACCACATTTAGATATTTTTTCGTCAGGGAGTTTTCAATATGCATGTATTGTCTAAAAACTTGCCTCTGATAATGGTTTTTCGCAGAAAATTTTTGTATGGGGGACGACAGAAAAATTATTTTAATGTCAAAAACTTGATCTTAGTTTGTCCTAGTAAGACCTGCAAAAAATTTGAAAATCGGTGAACAAATTAAACTTTATGGCCAAAATGATTTTTGCATAGGGATTTTGCATTGGCAAGGGAGATAATCGATGATCGTGAAAATGCATATTTTTCGAGAATTTTTACCTGATCATGAAGATTTTGTCTCAGATATGTCATTTATGTCAATTTATGATAATTTTGAGCAATCATGATTAAATAGTAAGAATTTAAAATTTTTGTGGGAAAATATTTACCTCCCTTTCATGAGATTTTTGTACAGGAAATCCCTATTCAAAAATGTTTTTTATTTGTCACCTGATTTTCAAAATTTTTGCTGCACATTTTGCGACAAACTAGATGCTTAATTGTGCCAAGGAAATATTTCCTCTACATTTGAACAGTTGTAAAATATCTGTGAAAAACCATTATCCCACACTACGAAACAGACTTTAACTACAGTTTCCTTCTTGATGCTTCATTGTTGTTTGTCTTATTTATTGGCAGATTTTTAATTTTGTGATGAAAAAATCATTGTTACATTTTGAAATATGGTTCTTTTAGTTATCGTTATGAATGGAATGGAAAAGCGACAGACACACGTTTTATTGAAATATTTATTTCTATCATTTAAGGCCTGTTTCATCACCGGGTTCCTTGGACACAAAGAGCTGCTGTGCTGTCAATCGCCAACCACTGAAGTTGTACCTTATAACGAACATCACTCTATGGCTGCTACGAGCTTCATGAAAACTGAGAGCTTTTTCTCCGCAGTATTTGCTTACAAGTCGACCACATATGTAGACGGTAACACGATTGTCCACGAGGAAGAATTATACGCTGAAAGGGTGGAACAACAGCGTGCAGCAATTGGATATGGATATGACAGATATTAAATTATGAAATTACTTTCAGAACAGATATGAAGTAATACTATATACATGTACGCTATATTCATTTGGCGACAACAAATGCGACAATTAAAGCACTCCTAAAGATGATCTACAGGTCCGGTGTACCGCAATGTCGCAAAACAAAATAACCCTTTCACATGCATTAAATCGAGCATTGCTGGATCGTTATATTAAAAAAAAATAAATAAAAATAATGTAGGTTGGATATGCAGTAGTCAAATTCAAACAGTATAACAATTTGTTACTTTGTTTGAGAAGGCATTCAGCAAACCCAACTGTGACCCTATTTATCTGACAAAACGGAATCAGGGATTAATTAGCACTTGAGAATCAAAATGTCTAAAGATTTATTTGATTTATCGAAATACGGTTTCTGATTGGTTCTCATTTTTGAAAGATTTATTATATTGACGGTATACAATAAAACTGACATTTTATTTTCTTTTTAATTTTTCTTTATTTTTTGTTTATTTTTCAGTTTAGAAAAATCATTATACAGGGTGATCCAGAATATCTGATACCATTTTAAGCTTACATAGTTTTGTTCCACAAACACATATGGGCCACAACGTGACAAAATGTACCTTCGGACAATTATTTGAGTACTAGAAAAACAAAGTTACGCTGAATGTCTGATGTTTCTAGAGTCTGTTACTCTTTATTTGACCCGATTATTTCATTTATTTTGTGAGTTATGACCAATTTACTGTATGAACCCTACAGACGTCATTGTCCTGAAAAATGACGTCAAAGTTGCGTAATGCATTTCTGTATGTTAGCAGAGCTTACAAAACTCGATGCATTTGCTTAAAACTGTTTAAGAACTGGTCAGAACCTATTGCTAAGATAGAAGCACACTATTCTAACCGGCAATCTGTCGTAATTATTTTCTCTATTTTTATGATGATGCGGTTGCTATGGTTACCATTTAACGGTACATATAGGAAAATTATGTGTATTATGGGCTAAAACAAGGGCAGATAACTCAAAATATTGACAATAGTTATGTTTTAAAACTCATTCATTTAGTAGCCCAGTGTTCAAAGATTACAAATACAGTGTTATTTCTGAAACGTATATTAAATTATTTTCCCGCTTTTTTCTGCTTTCTACTAGTAATGTCAGAATGTCCGAAGGTACATTTTGTCGCGTTGAGGTTCATATTATAACAAGTTGGCTTCTTTAAAAAGAAACCAATGAAAAGGTCAGCAGCCGTTTGTAATAAGAGATTCCTTTTGCTCTATATTTCAGCTAGTGTTGTTGATTCTCTGGTTTGTCATTAATTTCGATTCTCATACGTTTCAGTTTCGTTTCCTTTACATGAATGTCGTTTCTTTTTATGAATACTTGACCAGTGTGTGTATCTGTCACTCAAGGCATTGAGCAAAATTTCTGATGTTATGGAACCAATGCCAATACTAAAGGGAACACGAATACAATCAATATGTCGATGTGCAGAAAACCATTTTGCAGTGCAGTCAATGTGTGACAGAGTTCTGAATTTTGACCTGCAGGCACACTACCAGAAACAGACCCATAGGACCGATATGATGGACTAAAAGTCAGCCATATAGAGTTCTGTACCCCTCGTCAGGGTATCTACGATCTAAACCTAGATGCGCTATGATAAGCAGTCACCACGATCGAGACTGCTAGCTAGATTTTACCTCTATTTGACGGGGAGTGTCAAAAATGGATAAATTTAATTGATTGCGGTTAACTGTCTAGTCAGTATAGACGGGTTCACTAGTTTTTATTAAGCGCTTTATGTGACAAAACGAGTAATTGAGAGAGATCAGTCGATCATGGGTAGAATTTTCTTCATATTCAAAGTAAACACTGAGGGACCTTTTCCAATAAACATTTAGTAATAATGGGCTGTGATAATTCAAATTTTGCTTGGTATATAATAATAAGAACTTTAAGTAATGGCATTTCAAATAATAGAGATCAAACAATTTCATAGTTTTTGAATAATTCGTTATTTTACGTCAAATTAATGTTATTACTTTCTCGTTCAATCATCGTGTTAATGTTTGCCTCTACTGATGAACGAATGTGTAGAGTTAATTTTCAAAATATTTATTACACGGGTGGTAAAGTTTGGAACGACCTCCAAAAAGAGATAGTGAATTTCTGTTCCAATCGCACATCCGGGAACTCGCGAGGTTGGTCCAAAGCCTAGAAACGGATAAACAAAGGTAGGTGTCGGTAGTTCTTTTGATTTTTTTCTAAGTTTCTAGCGAAAAATGGATAATTATGGCAATGCTATGTCGTGTAAAGATGACTTCTCGATGCATACGGCCCAAAACTGCGGTTGAAACCGAAATAATTTCCGCTGGGTCGTTTTTAAAACGTCAAACACGACGTTGCTTTTTCACAACAGCTTGTCAACAACTGACACCTTTTTGCAAAATTTGTGGTTTTCCACGAAAAATACAGCCCCGGTACGCTTGCCCTGGGGAAACGAGCACTCTGTATTATATATGCTGTTAAAAATCGCAACGGGGCGCATTATTTAAACAAATTATTGAGAAAATTCCAGTAGAGGTCGTTCCAATAAGTTGGAGCTTGGTCCAATTTGAATGAGATCGTTCCCAGTGCTCTCCTGTTTTATACAATGAAATTAATATCTGTGATAGCTGTACAGGCCGGTTTGTGTCAGACCTGTTCGAAAACCACATTGTTGGTTTTCCCACGAGGCGGCTCATTTAACAACAGAAAGAGCGAAACAATTTATCACACGAAAACCCGACAAAGCAAGAATCGCATGTACTGTCTTTGCAATAGTTTTATGATACTTTTATTTTTCAAAATCACCCTTTCCTGAAATACATCAAGAACAATATGATCGTGTCAAAATCCTTTTGCGTTCCAAACGTCTTAAACAGAGCAACAAAACATGAAAATAGGTTTACACATAAAAGCAGGAATAAGAAACTATCTGAAGCTCTGCAAAGAACAATTCATGTTTAAAGCACAAGCCAGAAACCGCTTATAAACGGTCATTAGCAAGCTATCAGTCGTAGGAGAATCGCTTTCAAACCCCCAAAATATTACAGTATTTCAAACGCCATCATTTTTGTCTGAGTGTGGCTGGTCTGATATCACAGATATTAATTTCATTGTATAAAACAGGAGAGCACTGGGAACGATCTCATTCAAATTGGACCAAGCTCCAACTTATTGGAACGACCTCTACTGGAATTTTCTCAATAATTTGTTTAAATAATGCGCCCCGTTGCGATTTTTAACAGCATATATATTACAGAGTGCTCATTTCCCCAGGGCAAGCGTACCGGAGCTGTATTCTTCGTGGAAAACCACAAATTTTGCAAAAAGGTGTCAGTTGTTGACAAACTGTTGTGAAAAAGCAACGTCGTGTTCGACGTTTTAAAAACGACCCAGCGGAAATTATTTCGGTTTCAACCGCAGTTTTGGGCCGTATGCATCGAGAAGTCATCTTTACACGACATAGCATTGCCATAATTATCCATTTTTCGCTAGAAACTTAGAAAAAAATCAAAAGAACTACCGACACCTACCTTTGTTTATCCGTTTCTAGGCTTTGGACCAACCTCGCGAGTTCCCGGATGTGCGATTGGAACAGAAATTCACTACCTCTTTTTGGAGGTCGTTCCAAACTTTACCACCCGTGTATTAATTAGAGCCTTTCAGCTTTCAAAAAGTATTCGATTGAGGTGAATATGCATTCTCATATAAGTGTCCTCACAAGAAAAGGCGAGCTATCTAAACGAGCTTGACGCCATCGTAATCAAATATGGACGTGATAAAAGGCTTAAATGTAAATTTTATGAAATTGTTTGAACAGTTCTATTTTACATGTTAGTGGTGTATATATATAATGTTGTATACCAAACAAAATTTGAATCTTTGTAGATTATTTTGATATAGATTTAAATAATTTATGTGCTGCTGGAACAAAATTATTAAAGGTTGTAATGGTATCATATATTCTGGATCACCCTGTACGTTTGAAACATATAGGATATAACTTAAATATAATGTGACGGTCTCCATGTTTAATTTTTAACCCAATCATGGTTGATAACTTTGCTTCCTTCTTCAATTACATGTGTTGTGTCGGGCGTCAGGCTCTATGATGGCCTCGACTTATAGTTATTCATTTAAGCCAGAGCTTCTTGTCTACTGCTTTGCACCAGGGTTCAACTGGTGTTTTTCTTTTGCTCCAGATTTTCAGTGATGTTGTTTGGATTTCCATGGATCTCCAATCACCAGGTAGCTTATTGTATCTGTTAGTCCTCGTTTCCGATTCAGCATGGTGCTTCTTATATCTTTATTTGCTCATCCTTGATGATTCATCGACTAGTTAGAGTTGGTTTGTGTGTTGTTTGAACCTTATATACGCTTTCATATTTTCGATTAAGTTCTGGTATTACTGTGGCCGCCTACTGGGAAATAGCTGCTCACTCGGGTACAATATATTCTCTTTGTTTAAATACCTGTCAACTTATATTTTTCGCCATCTCGGATTTTGGAATAGAAATTTCTTTCTGACTGTGACATTTCCTGATCACTCACCTTTACCTGTAACCTTGCCCATGCAATATACAGAGATTTTTTCACCTGTAAAAATTGAAAATTTTCAGTGGAAATTTTTTGATATTTTTCTTATTTTTGCTCAAAACATAGATTGTGGGTACACGATAGAACCGCCTCGCCAAGGCGGTTCTAACGAGTACCCACAATCTATGTTTTGGAGCAAAAATAAGAAAAATAGGTATACCCCTGCATACCCCAGTTTTGCTATATAAAAGTGGGGTATAAGGGGGTATATATTAAATGGACATGTTTTCCTGATGCACTCACCTTTACCTGTATAGATTGAAATTCCAGACTACAATTACTTCTCTGCTCTTGTGTCCATATGAGCTGCGACGCGAGAAAATCGAGCTTCGGGGTTTCAGACCAGGTCTGCCACAAACCGACCTGTACAGTCACATAAGCAGGCATGAAGCTTGAAATGTCGGGTTTAAGAAGAAGAGAAATTGTACCATCCGTTTAGTGAAAACAAAGGCGCTGATCAACAAAATGAATCAACAACATGTAGAAATCCAGTATCTAAAATCATTGGCTCTGAATACTTAATATACATGCATTCTGTTGCATTTAAAACCATAGAGAAAAACTGCTGATTCATAGACACTAAAATTTGAAAATACAAGCACAGGTCATAAGACAACCAGGCCAAGAGGTTATAGAACTTTCCATACTCAACTGAGCTGAAAATCTATCCTACTCTCTCTTGATGTTAAAATGCCAACGATTGCTTATCTTAACCTGAAATGTCAATTGAATTGTGTTATTTCATTTCATTTGTATTTTATTGGCGACGTAAATGAAAAAGACTGAAATGTAGATAATTAAATGTATCAGAATTTTGAAAAAGGCCATTGGCTAAAAGGTTAATAGAGTGACTTTATGTTGTTGTTTTTTTATTATTTCTTTATTATTTTTTTTATTTTATTTGTTTTTTTAAATTTCATTTTAGTTCCATGCTCAGCTGATTTTAGCAAGGTACCCACATATCCTGGCAGATGATTGATGCTAATTTGCAGCACAGTTATCATGAAGCAGAATTGCTCTATTGATTCTGTTTCATATATGCCAAATAAAGATATTCTCAACACATGCTCAAATCAGAAGAAGAATTGTTTTATCATGTAATTTAACTTTACTGTGAATCATTCGTGATTAATGCGGGATTTTAGAGGGTGAATTAAATAGCGCATTTTCCCGACAACATCGCGCTTTAATCAAGGATTTTTCCCAGTAGACTCTATAGTAAAATTATTTCTATTCTAACACGACTTTTTTTTTAAATTCAGTTTTACGTCCCTTTCAAGATTATTTCAGCTCATATGAGACGGGCCAATTAGTAGGTGGGCGAAAACGGGAGAACCCCGAGAAAAACCACCTGGCACACCCGCAAGCAGAACTTGGTTTGTCTCACATGTGGCCAGAGCGGTGCTCGAACCCACATCAGGCACAGCGGTTAACACGACTATTAAATACATGATTATATTTTTAAATGTTTTCCAGTGGACTCATTCTCGGCGGATACGAATGTTTATTTGCGACGTCACAAATACACCACCTGGTTTATAAATCGTTCATAGATCTAAGGAAACCGTTATGAACAAAAACATCGAGTGACCAGCGTTTTAGGGTTTACAGGTACATGTATGACTTCATTTAGACAGTTTTGCTTATTCACGGGTGGGCATCAGGGGAGCTACCTCGAAAATGTGTTAACGCAAATTTGTTCCCACGCCACATCCGGGAACTGTCGAGGTAGTGGAAATCCTCATAATTGGAAGTACACGCAAAGGTGAGCTCTCGCTTTTTTGCTTTTTTTTCTTTCAAGGGGCGCATTACTCAGAAATCGGGCGATGCAATCCCATGTAAATATGGTTTAACAATGCATGAAGACCGAAAATCCCATTAAATAGTGGAAAATATGAGCAGGACGACCTAAACATCAGGACTGTCGGACTGCATTTTCACCGTGTGTTGACATATAGGCGGACATCTCAGACAGATTTTGTAGCTCAGATTCAGTTTTGGACCGCTGTCACATGTTTTGGTGCAAAACATGATCAAATTGACTACAATGACGCAAAAATTTCAGATCCCCTGTTCTCCTGAATAGATTACCTGCCCAAAAATGCATTCGTGTTGTTCCCAGACCAGCGAGGTAGCGGTAATCTAGCGAGGTAGTTCCAACGCGTTTCAAACATCTAGCCATTCGGTTGATATAAAACGGAATGGATTAACTGTATAAAATGCTGTATAAAATGTCAATGAATTACAGAAATGCCACATTGTCTAATGGAAATTGTCATCGTGCTACTAAAGTCAGAAATGTTACAAGTTCTTTGTTTAAATTGTGCTCGCGCAATCTTTCAATAGCTTCATGAAAAACGGATATATCATCATCAGACATTTGCTTTATTGTCTCCAAATCATGGCTACTATCGTCTGTATCGAAACTTCTGTCACTCATTTCACCATCACTGTACAGGATAGTTTCATCCACTTTATTTTCTTTGATCAACGAATCTGTGTTACTGAGAAATTCATTTGTCATAGGCTTGGAAACAGGCGTTTCATTGTAATTTAACGTTCTTTTAGATTTTCGTGGTGTTCTCGTTTTACAATCAAGCGTTAATATAGGTGACAACATAGACACATTGAGTCTTTTCGCTGGAGACACAGTCCTGGCTTTCTTTAACAATGGTGATTTAAATGGAGTCCTTGCTTTTGTTGTACTGTATATTTTTCGTTTAATCCTATGTTTAGACGGTGTGTTTCCACCAGTTTTGTGTAGACAAGGTGTACTGCTCTTTAACGGTTTGGAATGTTTAAAGGATTTCTTTGCAGCCCTATATAATTTTAAATGGTTGTATCTCTTTTTGTACGATAACGAGAGTCCTTTTTTCTTTCTGCCTTTGAAGACACCCATCTGAAGAAAAAAAACACTAAAATTAATCAAACAGTATTTTTATGAAGCAAAGTTCACTAAGTTTAAAAACAACATGCAAAACCTTTGCCACTATGCTGTTCCATTCTCGGCAATATAACGGTATATACGAGTACTCAGCGTCAGTGAAAAGTTACCAGTAAATCTGGTAGGTCTAACACATGATCAATTTTGGTTGTTTTCCACTTGGGTTTTTGGTTGGGATTTATGTTGTAATTGCGCCAGTTACTGATCATTGTTTCACTTTAACTTATAAGTTCTCAAAAAACTGCAAAAATCAGAAATCGCACGTGCGTCACAGCTCCGAGACTAGCGGAACTGAATTTCGCCAATAAACCATTAGGTCGCTGTCCTGAATCATGAAAATATATCAACACATGAAGATATGTGAAATAATTTCCAAAATATCTACTATCAATTTCCGGTAACTTTTCTTTGACGCTGAATATTATATCCGTGAGTGAAAAAAAAAAAAGAGGCAAAAAGCACTGAGTTTACATTTTACACAGTTAATCCATTCCGTTTTATATCAACCGAATGGCTATATGTTTGAAACGCGTTGGAACTACCTCGCTAGATTACCGCTACCTCGCTGGTCTGGGAACAACACGAATGCATTTTTGGGCAGGTAAT
Organism: Rugalucina vietnamica; assembly: GCA_964017185.1. Lineage (NCBI taxonomy): Eukaryota > Metazoa > Mollusca > Bivalvia > Lucinida > Lucinidae > Rugalucina > Rugalucina vietnamica. The sequence goes on from OZ024872.1 coordinate 5,220,832, forward strand.
CTATTCAGGAGAACAGGGGATCTGAAATTTTTGCGTCATTGTAGTCAATTTGATCATGTTTTGCACCAAAACATGTGACAGCGGTCCAAAACTGAATCTGAGCTACAAAATCTGTCTGAGATGCCCGCCTATATGTCAACACACGGCGAAAATGCAGTCCGACAGTCCTGATGTTTAGGTCGTCCTGCTCATATTTTCCACTATTTAATGGGGTTTTCGGTCTTCATGCATTGTTAAACCATATTTACATGGGATTGCATCGCCCGATTTCTGAGTAATGCGCCCCTTGAAAGAAAAAAAGCAAAAAAGCGAGAGCTCACCTTTGCGTGTACTTCCAATTATGGGGATTTCCACTACCTCGACAGTTCCCGGATGTGGCGTGGGAACAAATTTGCGTTAACACATTTTCGAGGTAGCTCCCCTGATGCCCACCCGTGTTATTTAATTGTGCATCGCTATACCGAGTTTTTTTAGTTCGCCCCTACTGATTGCATTTACCTGTTCGTGCAAAAATAGTATAGCCTTATTACCACGCGTCTATGAATTGACTGTACAGTGAATAGTTGCTTATTTGCAATCGGCGATGTTTCTATTGGGTTCAATGGGGAAAACGATACGTCGTGTTAAAATGTTAAATAACCTATACACAAAATATACTAACAACTCGCGAAGTTTTCTCATACGAACAGGAGAAAATCAGCCACTATACGCCATATGCTTTAAATAGACCAAACATTTTAATAAAAATATCACTGTCCTAACCAGACACCAGGTGGGGAAAATGACAACACAAGACAACACATAAATCTAACAGCACGTACTAATATCGGGACGACTAGCTTTTTTACAGCAAAGGGGTACAAGTAGGCAACGATCAGGAAAAGGCGCAATCAGAAAAAGATTCCCACTCCAAAAACCGAGGCGGGAAAAAACCAAACTAACAATAAGGTACTTATACCATGTAAACATTTCGTAAGCCGAATGAGGAGATATTTTCCCAAAAGGTGGCCACTCAGTTACCCAAACTTAACTAAAATATGACAACATACATAAGGCGCCAACAGCACAAGAATTTTAAACACCAAGACATAAAACAACAAGAACCACCACAGAAGTATTGTCTTGTAACGATCAGTATCGTCTTGGAACGATTGCAAAGTAGCAATCCCGCTAGCATAAACCAACTGGAACCAAAGCATTATAAGCAAATAAATCAAAACAGAACCTTCTTGGAATGGTCGTTAAAGAAATTGACCCGGTCGGCAAGCTACTCTTTCGTGAGGAAAAATCAATATTGATTACCGGAGATGCAGCTTTCCCGCCTCTTCGTTCATTCGGTTGAGGGTATAACTCGGTCAATATCGTTGTGATTTAATCATTTTTACACGCTTATAAAATCATAATTTGCCAGAAACATAGCGGGGTTCATACCGTGAGTTTAAGAAATTGTGAAGATCGAAAAATACATTCAAAGCTTTAATTAATATTTTTATTTTGTTTTCAAATTTTCTGCTTTTAATTCAGTAAGGTTACAGCGATAAACACCGAGTTATTCACCTCGTACGAATGACCTATGACGTCACGCCGACCCGATCAATCATCGAGAGCGTTTTAAAGATGGTCACAATCTTCGTTCTTAGTCTGTTGTAAATTGACAATAATTAATTCGGTTCTCACAAAAGCTTCTTAATACGAGTCATCACACTGTAGTCACTCTGAATTTCCTCTTTATGATAATAATATTGCTGTCAATATCTTTCTATCTGCCTTCCGTAGCCTGTCGAAATTTGTCGTCGTTCAATCCTGGCTTCGACAGCTACCTTGTTACCATCTACTGTTGTAACAGACTGGTAGGAAAATATTGATATGAAGATAGTTTCTGTTTTGTTGAAACTCTTTGCAGGAAAGGACTGACGTCCGTTGTAGCGTACAGAAGTAGAGGGCCGGGAGGGCGCTTGGAAACATAGCATTTCATGGTGTGCGAGAAAGCCGGTGATGACGCACGCCTAGAACAAACATAAACTATATGTCTGAAAACGCAAATCGAAAAGTCGACAGAAGTATCACATTTTTAAGTCGGAATTATGTTTTGATAGTGTTTTATTTCTTAAAAATGGGTTGCTCTGGTGTTCAATTGTATTATTATACCCCCCGCCTAAACGAAGTTTTAAGGGGGGGGGGGATATACTGTTTTCACGTTGTCCGTCCGTCTATGCGTCTGTCCGTGCGACCGTAACGTTTGTTTCTTTAATAACTTAAAGACCCATTGATGGAATTTCATGAAACTTTGCAGGCATCTGCATATCTACGGGGCAAATACGTACATGCAAACATAAAGGGCTAGGGGCCAGTTCCTATTGAGTTACTTCCCTTTATAGTTTTAGATGGCTTTTGTATACAGTGAAGATAGTGCATGTACGGGCCGATCAACTTCAACCACAGTTTTTGTTGGAACTTTTTTATATTATGCTTAAATAATGTACACCCATTGGACATTTGCAAGAAGAAATACTATTGCGAAAAAATAATTTTTGACAAATGACAGCTATGAGAACTTGGGCAATTTTCCCTAGATTTTTACAGGTAATGCTTTCACGGGCTGATCAACCCCTACCACAGTTTTTGATGGAACAGTTTGATATCATGCCTACATAATCTACACCCATTGGACATTTTCGTGATGATATTTTATTGCGAAAAAATATTTTTTTTACAAAATGACAGCTACGAGAACTTAGACAAATTTTCTTATTTTTTTACAGGTAAGGGCTTTCACGGGCCGATAAACTCCTACCACAGTTTTTAATGGAACAATCTGATATCATGCCTACATGATGTACATCCATTGGAAATTTGCATGAAGAGATTTTATTGCGAAACAATAATTTTGACAAAATGACAGCTATGAGAACTTACACAATTTTTCTTAGTTTTTTACAGGCAAGGGCTTTCACTGACCGATAAACTCCTACCACAGTTTTTGATGGAACAATTTGATATCATGCCTACATGATGTATGATGTACATCCATTAGACATTTGCATGAAGAATTTTTTTTTTTTTTTTTTTTTTTTTTTTTTTTTTTTTTTACTAAATGACAGCTATGAGAACTTATACATTTTTAGCTCACCTGAGCCGAAGGCTCACAAGGTGAGCTTATAGTACAGTAGTCGAGCCGGCGTCCGTCCGTGCGTCCGTCCGTCCGTCCGTGCGTCCGTTCACATTTTCAAACTCAAATATCTCTAAGACAACATGGCCGATCGTAATCAAATTTTATCTAAAGCATCACTGAGGAGGGGGAAAGGTTGTGCAAGGTTTTGGGGCAGGTCTGATTAGAACTCTGGTTTCCATGGTAACAGATAGCTCCCATAGACTTACAATGGGAAAAACATAAAACAATCTTCTTCTCCAAAACCACAAGGCCTAGAGCTTTGATATTTTGTGTGTAGCTATGTATAGTGGTCCTCTTTATAAATCCTGCCAACCGTGCCCCTGGGGCTCATACAGGCCACGCCCCGGGGGCGTCATGGGTAAAACATAAAAAAAATCTTCTTCTCCGAAATCACAAGGCCCAGAGCTTTCATATTTTGTATGTAGCAATGTATAGTGGTCCTCTTTATAAATCCTTCCAACCATGCCCCTGGGGTCAAAAATGGCCCCGCCCCAGGGGTCATTAGCTCCCATAGATTTACAATGGGAAAAACATAAGAAAATCTTCTCCGAAACCACAAGGCCCAAAGCTTTCATATTTTGTGTGTAGCAATGTATAGTGGTCCTCTTTATAAATCCTGCCAACCGTGCCCCTGGGGTCCATACAGGCCCCGCCCCGGGGGCGTCATGGGAAAAACATTAAAAAATCTTCTTCTCCGAAACCACAAGGCCCAGAGCTTTCATATTTTGTATGTAGCTATGTATGGTGGTCCTCTTTATAAATCCTTCCAACCATGCCCCTGGGGTCAAAAATGGCCCCGCCCCAGGGGTCATTAGCCACATAGACTTACAATGGGAAAAACATAAAAAAAAATCTTCTCCTCCGAAACCACAAGGCCCAAAGCTTTCATATTTTGTGTGTAGCAATGTATAGTGGTCCTCTTTATAAATTCTGCCAACCGTGCCCCTGGGGTCCATACAGGCCCCGCCCCGGGGGCATCATGGGAAAAACATAAAAAAAATCTTCTTCTCCGAAACCACAAGGCACAGAGCTTTCATATTTTGTATATAGCAATGTATAGTGGTCTTCTTTATAAATTCTGCTAACCATGCCCCTGGGGACAAAAATGGCCCCGCCCCAGGGGTCATTAACTCCCATAGACTTACAATGGGAAAAACATAAGAAAATCTTCTTCTCCGAAACCACAAGGCCCAGAGCTTTCATATTTTGTGTGTAGCAATGTATAGTGGTCCTCAGTATAAATCTTGTACGATGATTTTTTCAAAACCAAAATGGTGGACAAAAGGATACACAATCCAGACAAGAGCTATTCTGCTGATGTAAGTAGGGTTTAAAGGTCACATGACCAAGATGGCCAACATACCCATATATGGTAAAAACTCCAACTACTTTGTCCAGTGACTGTACTTGTTGACTCTCAGGTGAGCGATCGTTGCCCTTGGGCTACTTGTTTCTTAGTTTTTTTTACAGGTAAGGGCTTTCACGTACCACAGTTTTTGATATCATGCCTACATGATGTACACCCATTAGACATTTGCATGAAGAAATTTTATTGCGAAATCTTTTTTGACAAAATGACAGCTATGAGAACTTAGACAGTTATTTTTTCTTAGTTTTTTTACAGATAATTTCTTTCACGGGCCGATCAACTACTACCACAGTTTTTGATAGAACAATTTGTACAACATGATGTACACCAATTGGACATTTGCATGAAGAAATTTTATTGCGAAAAAATAATTTCTGACAAAATGACAGCTATGAGAACTTAGACAATTTTTCTTCTTCTTTCTTTTTAGAGGTAAGGGCATTCACTGGCCAATCAACTCCTACCTACATGATGCATACCCATTGGACATTTGCATGAAGCAATTTTATTGCCAAAATATTTTTGTTCTAAACAGTTACCCTGCGGGGGGTATTCAATGGGCATTGCCCCTTGCGCTATAACTGACAATCATAGCGCAATGTTTGTTTGGTTGAGGTAGCCGGATGACCATTATAATTACTTTCAAGTTGCACAAAACTGATCGTCTTGTTTTTCGTGCGTATTTTCAAAAAAATACGGTATTCTGAATCTTTATCTACTAGTACTGTGAAATTGAATTCAACAGGTTAGCGTAAAATATGTCACAACGTCGATTTCATTTTGTAAACTTAAATTCAATACCTTGTTTTCTGGCCAATGATTAACGAAGTGATAAAAGACTGACATAAACTATAACTAGTAGAAAAATGTTTCGAGCTTGCAGTAAATATATACTTTTAAAAATGATTTCGCTAAAATGTTACATTGTCGAAAAACTTAACAGTTTTGTCTATTTGACAGAGTCGGTATTTGCAAGACTCTAGAGACGAATTCATTTGATAAAAATTTACAAAAAAAAATAAGCCGTGTACGTTGTAGCTAATAAGTTTTAAATCCCAGTAGTTTTATATTTACTGATCGTTCCAAGGCGATACTTCTGTTGCGGTTCTAATTGTTTTGTGTTTTGGAGTTGACTTTTTTGTGCTGTTTGAGCCTTTTGAACGTTTCCATATTTTAGTTAAGTTCGGGTAACTGGGTCCTATAGGGGAATATCTGCTCACTCGGCTTACGATATGTTTTCTTGGTGTAAGTGTATAAGTGTCATTTTAGTTTTTTCCCACTCCTCGGTTTGTGGAACGGGAATTTCTTTTTGATTGCGCCATTTCCAGATCATGGCTTACTTGTACCTTTCAATAAAATGTGGGTATACGCAATAATAGTGGGTGTTACAATATTTTGAACTAAGAAATATTCTGAAATAAGAATAAAGCTTCGACGTTACGTTGCGTCGCGTAACGTAAGGCGATGTTTCCATATCGACAGCTGCAACGTACGTGTGCGTATTATGCATGCGTTATTGCAGTGGAATAACTGCATACATACTGCTGCATTATGTGATGAAATTTCATATCGAAATAACAAAAGCTAAAGAAATGACAACATTTTTATACATACTTTACGATCACCCAACGTAAATAAAACCTTTACTAAATCTGCTTTAATTTTGGTACTTAAATGTTCCTTATTTTCTAAGTAAGAAAATGAATACCACCACTTTATGTTTTCGTTCACAAATAAGAAAGTTACATGCGTTTGAAATCTTGAAGTGTGATATTTCACATGTGAAATTTAAATATATATTTTTCTCCACAAATGAAAATATAACTTTTTCAAATATACACTGAAAAAAAGTTATAAGAGGCCACCTCATATTTTTTCTTCTAGTTCAGAAAGTAAAATACGATCAATTTAAATTCATGATCATATGAGTAAACCAATGTCTAACAGTGGCTCTGTGAGTTTCTGCATTCCAAAATGCGTGATACTTCTCACACAGACGAAGCATGTTTAAAGGTACCCTATTTCAAAAAGTCACACTTTATTAACATCAAATTAAATGTAATATTATGACGTTGTGTTTTTACATTTTTTTGAAAGTGCTACTGACTGCCATGATGCAAGATAAAATTAAGTCAAAAGTGTTGCTGCAATAAGAATCTTCGTTTCTGTTTTGTACATGCAAGAAGACAACAACCTGAATAACAGGAATTCAGCTTTTGTATGCAATTTGCATACCAACTTTGTTCTTCTCTAGTTGCGTTATTATCAGCAGCACGGCATTGAAATTTTCAGCGATTATTTAGGTCAAATACTAGACTCTGATAAACTTTGAAAATTAAAAAAATCGTCCACAAATTTTGTTATTTTCTTCGTTAAAGATTGGCATTGAAACCGGAAGTGTTCGGCAGCCTTGACCTGTTGGTCCTCGAAAATGGTCTAAAACAGTTCAGTCGAGCTATATCTCTCATTTCCAGGCCTCATTAAGTGAATTTAACAGGGGTCAACATGTTTAAGAGGCACATTTATGAATTTTCCAAAACATCTCAAAATTGGCGATTTTTAAAAATGCATAAAAATTCTACCAGCAGAGAAAATTCGAATGTTTGATGTTTTTCCGAGCCGTAACGACCCCTTTGATGACACCCTTTCCTAATTTCAATGAATGGTGTGCTGTATCCAATTTTTTATTTAAAAACATTGATTTTTGCATTTTTACTCCAAAAACGCCTTTAGTAAAAGAAAATTATTTCTTAACACTTTGGAACTTTACTTACTTGAAAGACACAATCGTACAATTTTGAACATGGCTTAGAAACAAAAAATGAGTTTGAAAAGTGGCCTCCTATAACTTTTTTTCAGTGTATATTATATTTGATGAATATTTAAGAAATAGATCAGCAGTGAATTGTTGAGTAATAATTCACTGTTTGGAGGTCAGTTGTAAAGAAGATCAAATCACGAGCGCGTAGCGCGAGTGATTTATCTTCTTACAACTGACCGACAAACAGTGAATTATTACTCAACTGTAGCGCGAGTGATTTATCTTCTTACAACTGACCGACAAACAGTGAATTATTACTCAACAATTCACGCTCTTGAGCTGATCTATTTCGATTCTAACACACAATAAACGGAATAAATGTTGCTGAAACTGTCGATATCGTTCAGCTTTCCGCCATTGCATTGCAGATATCCCGCCAAACATTTGACTGTAATGCTGGTATTTACACACACTTATTACGTTTGTTGTGCGCTAAAACGACGTTTCACCGTCTAACGCTGCTTTGTGGGATAGCTGACGTCACAAATGCCGCAAAGTAACGTCAGGCTTATTCGCCAAGTGAAATTGTTGCACACTATAACACGTTTTTTACCATTGGTTATATAGGCGAGGTGTGTTAGAATTTTCTATATTTCATATAGAAACTTAGCATATAATAAAAAAGAGTGATTAGACTACTTACCAGCACAATCTGGAAGCCCCCGCCTAGTCCCGCACATACCTGGGATTTACCGGTGGTCAGTTGTGGTGTTTTGTCTTCGTACTTATACAAGAAGTGGCAACTGGCAGCCAGACTAAATATGGCTACAAAATAGTAAATATTTACTTAACCCATATTTGACGAATGGATTATCCCATCGTTATCAATTGGTTGCGTTCACTTTTATTTTTAGGGGTGTTAGGAGTGATTTTGATTTATCTCATTTTTTTTTTCGATGAAATGTCTCTGTGCAAACAGAATAGCCCCAGATGGAACGCCGCGTCCTGCGGCGTTACATCTGGGACTTTACTGTTTGCTTATGTCCCACAAAAGGGACGCCAGGCTTAAATGAATTTAAAAAGTTTAATTAGACTATATACTGAAAAGAATTGTTTGTCAGATGAAAATACTGAACACCGTTGAAACAATTATTCCGTTTTTCTTCGATATTATTTTATATTACTGATCGTTCCAAGGCGATATTTCTGTTGTGGTTCTAATTGTTTTGTGTTTTGGAGTAAAATTTTGTGCTGTTTGAGCCTTATGTATGCTTTCATATTTTAGTTCAGTTCAGGTAACTGAGTGGCCGCCTATTGGGGAATAGCTGCTCACTCAGCTTACTATATGTTTTCTTCGTATAAGTACCTAAGTGGCATTTTAGTTTTTTCCCACCCTCGGTTTATGGAGTGGGAATTTCTTTGTGATTGCGCACTTTTCATTAAAATTTGCATTCGTGCTAATTAGATAGAAGCTCCCGAGCCAAATTGGCGTGAGGTAGTACCAACTACTAAGAACAACCTTGTTTTCGCTACAAAGATAGTAGAATTCCTCTTCTAATCAATTCCAAAATTTGTGTCAGACCTGACAGAAACCCAAATTGTTCGTTTTCTCACACACAGGCTCAATTAAAAGTTTTCAATTAGCATTTTAAGGCTCCAGTTTTTCTCATGCCAATCTATTTGAATCCATTGTCTACAGTTCATCTTCATTCAGCCTTGAAATGAATTTTGAAAATAAAGTCATGTCAATCACTGATCCACAAGCCTTGAATGTTGGTCTAATACTGGATGTTTATTTAAAATGTTGTGGCTTACATAAAATATTCACATGTATTGTCCTGGACACAGAGGCTTACCTGCTATGAAAAGAAATGGAACGAAGCAATAATTCCAGTACTTGAGGTACTTGTTATGTGGTGCTACAGGCTTAAGCCAAGGCAGTGCCAGAATGGCCAAGAACTGGAAAAGTACAGAGGTCACTTCCAGACCAAATGTCGTCTCATCAATAACTGAAATAAATAAAGCATTGTTAGTGTTCAAAGAATGCGTTGCTTCTTGAAATCTTATCATTCATTTAAATAAAAATTAAAACTGAGATCCTTTAAGAGCAGTGAACATATTTACGAGAAAGGAGATGGGCCATACCGCGGTTTCGACTATTAAAGTCTCGTCAGTGACCCTTTAGATTTGGCAACATGGAATACCATTCATTTGAAATCGCCATTATGCGCAAACAGTGCTTATTTTCTTGGCATGAACAATACAATAAGCATACAATACGAGGTGCGAGCAAAAAGTTTGAGGACTTTCTTAATATTTTTTATAATTGACGTCCGATTGTTTTCGTATTTTCACAAGTGTAATAATGGTCTATTGTCTATGTTCATGCATAATATTATTTGTCGAATCTTATTTTTGATTGGTTAAATTTCATCGACAAACACGTGGGGTTGCTAACCCGGAGCACGCCGTAAAATCTCTGCTTACATGTTTATAAAAATAAAAATATTTTAAAAATGTGCTATCGAAATCTCCTTAAATTATGGAAATATTGATAATGATATAATTCAGCTTGAAATGTGAAATTTCAGTACTCACATTCAAAAGACAACGCTACAGCGACACTTTTTGGAAGACAAGTCTAAGCAAAAATTCAGTAAAAATGACGTCACTGACTAATGGTGGAAACTCGCACATCGATAAAATTTGTACTGGACTTCCCAATAAAACCTACAGAAACGTTGTATTTGTTATAAACAGCTAGAGACACATCAGAACTAAATGATACAACATTGTTCAATGATGTACAAATAGCTGTTAAAAAACGACAAGTAAGCAAAAAATCTACGTCAAACAACGTAACAGCATGGCATGCCCCGGATAATCCTAACGTCTGTTGCAGAAGTTGTTATAAAAACTAAAAAAAAAATCTATCGATTTGCCTTAAACTCTCGACTCTAATCCTGCACGGATGGGGAATAAGATGTGAAAGTTTGCTTGAAGTCGAATGAGGATTAATGTATTTATAGGAACTTTTGGCTTGGACAATGTATACAGAAATCCCCGGTGTCAAATGACGTTAACGTCTTGGCGTGCTCCGGGTAGCGCTAACACCCATCGAACAAATTGCCATAACAACAACGTTTATCAAGTGATTTGTCTGAAACTTTCCCCGTTTGTTCATATTAAATTGACTGCAAACATACGGTAATTTTAGATAAATCGCATTAGTACTTTTGATTTTATTAACAAAGTCCACGAACTTTTTGCTCGCCCCTCGTACAATACGATTTTGGGACTATGGACTGTGAGATGCGACAGTCTATTGCTTTTCAATCCAATCATGGATGATTTCTATACTTCCTTTAATTACACGCCGGTTCGTCGGACGTCAGACATTATTGGTTCTGACTAAAATGCCTGTAATCCTATCTATTGAGGGTGATAAGCTGTAAACTGATAAGGAACAGGTCCTGGCAATGACTACTACTGAAATACAGATAGGGCCTCAAAAAGACAAATCAATACTGGTTGCAGAGGCAGGCGTTATCAGGGACCATAAAACCAGTAAACAGTGGTACCACGGGTGCAGTTCTGTAGGTGCCTGTTTATAACCCCCTTCAGAGATAAGATTAACGACTGTAGCAAATGGAAAGTCATGTGATATAACCCTTTATTGTTGGTTAAGAATCGATACCGACAACTGTTCCATCAAATGATATGTTGTACCGGATGGAAAAATCTCCCTGGTAAAAATCGTTTTTTAAGTAAAAATCGTTTTTTAAGTCTCGTAACTTTGAAAGGGTCAAAGGTTGCAAACACTTTAATTGAATTGTGATTTATTTGTTGAGCGTGATAAATGGTTGTCTTTGGGGAGGTTTATCATACCAATCAGAAAAAATTTCAATATTGAAAAAATCATAGTTGTCATTTTGAGGGTAAAGTAAACATCGGATTTTTTTTTTCATCAGATTGTTTAGTTATGTCCTTATTGACCAAATCTTGGAAAATATCTTACTCCTGTGGTCGTTTGTTTTGAATTTGAATATGGTTTGAATTGATGCTTTACATCCCAGTCAACAGCTAAGGTCATGTCGGGACGTTGCCTCCACTTTATGGGACTTTTACCCAAAATGAGGATGTCATGACATCCAGCAAGTGCTTAAAATATAACCATCCAACAAAGCCACAAAGGCTTATATGTGTGGACGGTTTGACTTGAAACCACTTTTCATTGTCAAGCTCAGACCAGAGCGGTTAACCAGTAATCATATGGTCAGTCAGCAGCGAACAAGCTTTACCTGGAGGCACAAGCAGTCCAATCTATTTTTAGGCCCCAATGGGCGGGGGCCCGGTCCTTTCTTTCCCGTCTTCCCGTCTGATATCTGGGTTGGGATTTTAAATTTAGTTTTGTCAATCTTTCTATTCTTACTTTACCATAATTATGTTACACGTTTGGTTCACCTACTTTTTTCAGTTTGAGTTTCAATGTCGGTTGATTTTGTTTTAGTGTCGGTTTCTGGTTATTGCTTAGATCTGATTCGTTGTCATCTTTGCAAATAGCGAAAGGTACACGTAACAACTATGTACCACTTCTATGTATTTTTGCCCATACGTGAATGCACTTTCCATGCGTTCCAAGCTTTGATTAAAGTATTAGACTAGTGTACACGAAAGTCGTCACACAATATACTAGTAATCTGGATAATCCATCAGGAAAACATGTCCGTGAAATGCATACCGCCTTGAACCCCACTTTTATATAGCAAAAATGGGATATGTAGGGGTCTACCTATTTTTCTTATATTTGCTCCAAAACATAGATTGTGGGTACTCGTTAGAACCGCCTCGCGGTAACGTGTTCCCACAATCTATGTTTTGAGCAAAAATAAGAAAAATGTCCAATTTATTTTTTAGTGAAAATTTTCATTTTTCCCACCAAAATAATTTCTGTAGATTGCATGGGCGTGTTTTCGTAATCCAAACAGTTCTCGGAATGCTGTAAAACTTCGAGTTAGACGGGATATCGGAATACAGATGATCATTACGCATGTTACACAGGGCATGCACTAAACACTTCGTAGAATGAGTAAGCTCTTAGGTTTCCATAAGATTTTTTTTCTATTTTGATAATTCTATAGACAGGTTAACGTCATCGTTTTAATAATTTGAGATGTATAAAAATGTACATTTTTAACTTGCATTTAATACTATCATTGCCTTCTTTTTTAGATTTGCTACTGTCTGTAAGGTTAGATATGTTCTTAATTTTTTGGTGATATCTAGTGATATCTAGACGTTGGTGATATCTAGACGTTGTCCCTCAAAGGATGCCTGTCACTCATAGTGGTTCACATCACAAAGAAACAGAAAATATTGTTGTTCAGTATTTATAATATAAGAATAATAGATTTCCTTTAAAGCTACGGAGACATCAAAAAGAAAGCGGATGGACAACACCGCGGTTTCAGCCGGGGGTTTCCAGCTATTTCAGCCTCATCACTCATGCAAATTTCAACTGAGCTGTATAAATTGTATGTATGAAAATACTCTAGCCCAGAAAAAGAAAAGGCATATGGTACAAACAAGACCTTTTTAACATTAAAAGAAAAATAATATCCATCCTTGGTGTTCAGTGGAGACAGGAAAATTCCAACTGGAGGGTCCAACGTTCCAATGGGAAACGAGGCTTGCAACTAATCCAGCAGTGTTAGATAGATTTGTGCAACATCACTAAATCACAAGAAAAAAATCCTGTTTTACAGATAAGAGGAATGTAAGAAAATAAAAACAAAATTTAAAAATTTACCATAGCTTGAGCAGCTGTTGTCTGGGAGACATTTCCTGTACAGGCCATAATAGATTTTATTATCGCCTATCGGTGTACTGAATGACGTGTTAGACAGGTCCTCTATAAGCCATTCTCCCGCGAAAAATCCGTATAACAGAAAACCTGGTGATGCCACCGTCATAAAAATACAAGCAATTACAGACAATACCAGACCGCAAAGGCAAATGGCCACACAATCATCGTCGTCCGACATTCTCGACGCTGTAAATGCGGTGGTTGAAAATGAGCCGTCGTGTGAAAGAGACGTCCGAGTTTCCAACTAGGTCCGACAAAAATGCCCTTGTTCAGCCACAGAAGAAGCCTAGAAGCTGGGAATTTCGGATTTAAGAAGAACAAGGATTGTACTATCTGTATAGCGGAAACAAAGGCGCTGATCAGCTGTGCATTTACTGCACAGCTGGGCAGCGACTTTGTTTTCGCATATGCAAATTGTTGGTTTTCTAAATCTGCGGCTAAAATATACGCACAACTTATCGTCACTGTGGGTTACCTAAGTCACGTGATCTGATTTTGGACTACCTTCTTGGAATTTAGAATATTTTTTCAATCAATCTTTTTGTTCATGAGATAAAAGTATCGATTATTCGCTACTTCTGATTTAGATGATTGCATAAGCCGCGAGAGCGGTAAGGTTATCAAACAACCTGCATTTCAAGTTTAAACATATTCTGTTCATTTCAGTTTTATTTGCTACAAAACAGTATTTAATCACTATATCTCTTTATAGACTTTTATATAAAATAGGATTTTTGTTCCTTATCGATTTTCATGCTTTTTGCGTATTATCTTTAAAATACACATTCGAAAGAAATACTGTACAACCCCGCCTGTTACTCATTATTTCTTGCACACCAGACAGAAATTGCCACACTTTTTGCCTGGGTGATAAAATTGCATCTCACCCAGGTGTTCTCACCCAGGCAAAAAAAAAATACGCAAAACCTTGAAATAAACCAGATTTTGGGGGTTATTGTGCAAGAAAAAGAATCTAATATGGTGCTCTGTTCTAGATGGAAGTTTCCAACCCTCGGGATGACCGTGCTGAGCGGAACCTCGGCAGAGCCTCGGTTCCGCTCAGCACGGTCATCCCTTGGGTTGGAAACTTCCATCTAGAACAGAACCCCATATAATTCTTATAATCTTTGCAATACCCTTAAATCCGAGATATGTTCTTGTGCACTCTATTTACAAAGTATAGGCTTTACAGACCACAAAGGCGGACTAGCTGAGAGACACATACGATCGGTATTGAGATTTATCTGCATGGTACATGTAAGCACTTCAGACTGTAGTAATGTCCCAGCATAATCTGGACAAAAGCACTTGTGTTCCCGAAACTTATGACTAAAGAGTAAAAACCTATTTGAGTCAGTGAAATATATAGCTAGCGCACAGCGCCAATTCCACTACGCTGATTTGAGTTCTGCATTGGAGATTTTCTTAAAGTATGGATTTCCAAACAAGATAATTACAGTGATTTGATAAATACACACATAACATATTGCTATACAAAACATATTGGTTCTGTTTGGGTTAGTTTGGTTATGAACGTCCCTGTCATATATTGTAATGAATTAGCCATCCATTTTCCTTGCCTTTTACCCTAAATTGCCTTCATGAATTATCCTTGTTTTGTGTATTTAGCAAACAGTGGGTGACGGGTCTTATATCCCATTTTGGCTACGCAACATTTCTACATTTCCCCAACACCTTTCCAATCACTGTCATACCAATTCGAGTGTTGATTTTGAGGCCGAAACGCATTGGTACGACCCTCTGCAGCGTTAACATTTACCTGTTTGAGTCTCCGCCGATGCTTGTCAGTATTTCATGATAAAATCCACTGAACGATACATTTTGTGTTTACAAGTTTGACAGTATCTGGGTACATGTATCAGATTCATTGTTGTCTCCTGAGAATTCCAGTGGTGAAATTTTTCCTTCTGGCTACACTATATACCGGGCGGACCGAATTTCTAAAGCCCGCAGTGGCTGTGTTTTCATTCTGGTCCGAAATAGCCTGATCTGTACAGAACAGGCTCATTTTCACACCAACTGTGAAATGGTATGGGTTAAGCTGGAGGTTGCAGGTGTGCACCCATTATACATTTGTGCATACTATAAACCCACAAAAGAAGATCAGGATAGCATGTTGGAACTGCGCCGGTCTATCGAATTAGTAAAAAAGGCAAACAGCTGAAACCAAGGGCAACATCTGGGTCCTCGGAGACTTCAATCTTCCCAAACTTACCTGGACAGACAGATCACCATCAGTAAAACCAGACTGCTCAGTGACGAAGACTTATGACTTACTCCTGGACTATGGCTTTACCCAGATGATCACCACACCCACACGACTGGACAACACCTTGGATTTATTCTTGACAACATACCCGACTCTGGTTGATGAGGTTGACTGCCAGCCCGGCCTTGGTGACCATGACATGGTCACGGCTTCCTGTGCTCTAAAGCCCTCCATTCAGAAACAGAAACCCCGAAAAGTCCCACTTCTCAATAAAGCGGACTGGCCCAAATTGAAATCTCTCATGAGAGATTATCAGAAAAAGTTCCTGCTTGACCACCCCAATAGATCAGTTGAGGAACTCTGGTCTGACTTTGTCACAGCCCTAGACACTTTTTCCTCAAAGTGTATTCCCTCGAAGATAATCCGAGGTAAATTTTCCTTACCTTGGATCACCCAAAACATCCGCAGACAGATCAGACGTAGAGATGACTTATACAGGAAATTCACAAAAAAAAAAAAAAAAAAAAAAAAACAAAAAAAAAACGGAGACCAGAAATTTCGTGACAAATTCCTATCCCTGCGTAAAAGTATAAAACATAAAATCAAAACTTCTTACAACTTATATTTTGAAGGTCTCCTTGGCATCACTGATGAAATCTCTGTCTGCAACAACAAAAAAGTTGTTTTCATTCCTCAAGACCAGACTAGCTCACCTACTCTCCAAGACGATAATGGACTAGTACATGTAACATACAACTGAAAAAGCAAACCTCCACAACCAGCAATTCTAATGAGTATTTACTACCAAGGCACCCCCTTTCACTTTCTCGGCTGTGTAAGATGCAAATCAAAGACATGACAAATAGTGGTACATCGCGTCATGACACAGTACCAGCAGGCATCCTAAACTCTAATCCAACTATGGAAGAATTATTAAGACAAAGACAAAGACAAAGACAAATTTTATTAGGTAATATAGGCCACCGGCCCTGTATACAACAATGAACATGTTTATCATTTCGACTTCATAAATAGGCAAATAATTTCATACATATAAGTTTATTCAACAAGATTATAAAAATCATATGCATGGTTACTTTGTTTTACCTATATAACATACAAATGGTATTGCTATGTTTTATTTTCTTCCCTTTTAATGAATGCGTAGAATACATATTTCATGACTTGAGATATAATGACGTCATTTTTTGTTTTCATCATTTCATAGAACATATCTAAGGACATTCTACAATATTTATACTTGTTTGGAAAAAACCGCTCCCTAACATCAGAATACAAAGGACAAATGCACATAAAATGGAATTCATCTTCAATCTCGTGTAATGTGCAGAGCGAACAAATTCTTTGCTGGTAAGAAATATCTCTATGCCGGCCTGTCTCTACAAATAGTTTATGCGAGGAACATCTAAATTTTGAAAATGTATGAATATATTTTGCTGGGATATCCAGCGACAAGTACTTTTCAGATTCAAAGATACATTTAAAGTTTTTATAGTGATACGCTTTGCTGGTCTCATTTACATCAGAGTACCATTCTTGTAACAGATTATCTTTAACTCTCTTTTTGAAAATTTGAATAAAATTATCAATATCTCCAACCCCTTGCGCTATCCATACATACCCAAACCCATACCTACATAGTAAGTTTCTGATACTTGTTGCCCATGTTATTCTGTTACAATCATCTAAATTCTTCAGCATTAGGTAACTCTGTTTTGGATATCTAAAATCTTCCATTCTTGTCAGTTTCAACCAATACTTTATACATCTAATAAAATATGTTAAACATAGTGGATATCTACCTAGTTCACCCCTAGCTAATACACTTGTTGTATGAATTGGTACTTTAAGAATAGTTTTACAGAATCTATCATGTACTGTTTCAATTTGGTTTGCAATTTCAAAACCCCATATCTCTGACCCATAGCACAAAATCGGGACTATCATTGTATCAAATAATTTGAAACAATCGTAAATGGAAAGCGACCCTAACTTATTCTGTAATATTTTAATAGTTATAATTGCCTTGTTTGCTTTTTCAGCTAAGTTTTCTTTTGTTTTAGTCCACACAAGCTTAGGGGTAAATAACAGGCCCATGTATTTATAAAATGAAACAACCTCAATTTGTTTTCCTTGATAAAACCATTTTTCATCCCTTCTCAAAAATCCCCCATTTCTAAATACAATAATTTTTGTTTTATCTATGTTTACAACCATGCCTGTTCTTATACAAAATAATTCTACAATATTCAATTGGCTCTGTAAATTTCCAACAGTGTCAGCACAGTTTGCTATGTCATCAGCGTATAATAAAACAAATATTTCGGGTATATTCTGTGATATAAAAATTCCGTGTGGACAGTTATTTCTAAGTTCTTGAACAATGTCATTAATGAATAGGCTAAAAAGTATCGGACTTAATTTACACCCCTGTCTTGTACCGATGTTACATTCGAAAAACTCTGTAAAAGACTGATTATTTCTAACACATGATTTAAGTTTTTGATACATTGAAAGTAAAATTTTAAAAAGTTTTCCACCTATTCCTTTTTTATTTAAAGAAGACAATAACTTTTGGTGATCCACTGTATCGAAGGCTTTAGAAAAATCGATAAACAAACAGTAGAATCGCCCGCCACTCTTGCTTAAATATTTTTGTACCATTGATTGTAATGTAAAAATATTGTCAGTTGTGCTGTACCCTTTTCTGAAACCTGCCTGAGCTTCCTCCAATTTATCATTTTCGGTACAATATTTATAAATTCTGTCATTTAATATCCCAGTGAAAATTTTATTGAGCACATCAATAAGAGAAATACCCCTATAGTTGTTTGGATCGTTAACATTTCCTTTCTTAAAAATAGGGCATAATATACTTTCCCCCCAAGCTTCCGGAAATTCTCCACTGTCCATGATCTTGTTAAATAGTTTTGTAAGTATTGGGCATATCAAAAGAATAGTAGTTTTTAACATTTCAATAAGTATGCCATCCGGGCCACCTGATTTTCCCGAGCGTATGCATTTTATATTGTTTTTCACTTCATTCTCAGTAATAGGGGCATCAAAAATGTCATTATTGGCGGGTTCCTCATATTCAAAATTTTCCAAATTTTCTTGATCCGGAATTTGCAACAAGTTTTTGAAGTGTTCAAACCAACTATCTAAAGAAATTTTATTTGAGCTTTTGTTTTTATTTCGGATATTTTTGACATTTCTCCAAAATGTTTTAGGGTCATTTCTTGATTCTAAAAGCTTTCGTTTTTGGCTTTCTGTATATGTATGCTTTTTTTCCTTAATGATATTTTTAAGTCTATTTCTATGGTATTTATATTCTTTCAAGTTATCTGGGGAGGGGTATGCTCGCGATCTGTATAATGCATGCAACTTTTCTCTTTTTACATTTTCACACTGTGTGTCCCACCATGGATTTGTTTCCCTTACATTTGAAAAATTATGAGTACGTACTTGCATAGACCTTGCTGCTGTTTGATATAGCTCGACAATCATTTTTATGGAATCTTTACAGGATCTATTAATACTATTTAAAATTGCATCTTTCATAATGTCAAATTGCTGTGTAAAATTAATTAGAAATTCTTCCTTCTTATCATCCTTCCATTTAAATTTTAACAAGTTAATTCCTGTATCACGTGCGTTGCGCATATCATTATTGTCTGCTATATTAAATGTAAATTTGCATGTTACTGGGAAATGGATAGATTGATACATATCACCTATATCAAATTCAGTGCAGTATTGAAAAAGATTCGAAGACGCTATAAAATAATCGACCACACTTTCCCCATTATGCGTCACACAAGTAAAGTCTCCGTCCATGTCATTATGCAGTCTGCCATTCATAATATGAATACCATATGTTTTACATAGCTTGATTAAAGCCAAGCCAAAATTATTTTCGCTCTGATCTTTCGAATTTCTCATCAATTCAAATTCATCTGGGAAATACACAGAATTATCATCAAAAATAAAATCAGTATTATCATTTGATATGGAATCAGACAAATTACTTGTTCTACTATTAAAATCACCTGCAAGAAAAATATTTGCATCTGGATAGTTTGATACTACAGTTGATAGGATCACATCTTCAAACAATTCTACACCATTTGTGTTTCCATCAACATTTTCATAGATTGAGGAGCCTTCAGGCGACAAATAAGTAAATAATAAAATAATATCATTCTCCAACCCATAATAATCCCCTTTTAAATGCAAACATACACAATCTGTGAAGTTATCAAAAATTCTGCTAATAATTCCTAATTCGATTAAATCATTTTGTACAAAAACAGTCACGCCTCCAGAGAATCTGCCGACTTTGCGTAGTCTTTTTCTTATACTACTAAATGATGTATAATTATCAACAAAGTTCTCAAACTGTTCTTCACTAACACCCCATGTTTCACAAAACGCACAAATTTGATATTGTTTTATGTAATTCAAAATATCTAAGTCAAATTTATATTTATACAGCCCTTCAATGTTCCAACACGCCACTGACAATGTTTTTTGCTGTGCCACTACCTGGGCCTCGACCGCATTCCTAGAATGTCATGTGATTTCTTCCCGCGCCCATCTCGTCCAATGGCAGAGCGCGTTCCGCTTGGATGGGACCACGTGCTGCTGACGTACCTGCGAAATTGTCACCCGTTAAGTCACGTGTATCAACAGATCGATTTCCACGATTACTACTATTACTATTAGTAGTAAAAAGTTCATTGTAGTAAACAGCTGTTTGCTCGTCGCGTCGGAAGAATTATTATCGCCTGTAATGGCATGCTCAAGCTCCTTAAAAACCTGAAACCCTACAAGGCAGTCGGTCCAGATAAGCTCAAACCATTACTGCTCGAAGAACTGCGGGAGAAAATTGCTCCAATTATCCAAATATTTTTAGCGCTCACTCCAGACAAGCAAGCTCCCTGCAGACTGGTGTAAAGCACATGTCACCCCAATCTTTAAGAAGGGAACCAAACCATCTGCTGCCAACTACAGACCTATATCCTTGACTTGCATACTTTGCAAGGGCCTCGAGCACATTATTGCTTCACATGTGGAAAAGCACCTCAATGTACATGGCCTTCTGTATGATCTACAACATGGCTTTCGGGAAATGAGGTCATGTGAAACGTAGCTTACCATGTTGGTCGAGGACCTTGCGAGCGAGGAATGTGAGTAAAGGCAAGCAAACTGATTTGATACTGCTGGATTTTTCAAAGGCCTTTGACAAAGTGAATCACTCCAAACTCCTTTGGAAGCTCCACCAGTATGGAATCAGACGAAATGCACTAGCCTGGATTCGTGCCTTCCTGGGTAACCGGTCGCAGACGGTGGACATTGATAGGGAGGAATCAGAATCGGCCTCTGGGGTATCCCAAGGCTCAGTTCTGGGTCCGATCCTGTTTCTAATCTACATCAATGGCCTGTCATCACAAGTTTGACTATTCGCAGATGACACGGCCGTGTACCTGACAATAGGAGATACGGAAGGCGGCAAAATGCTACAAAATGACCTGGACAGACTATATGTGTGGACAGGTGGGACATGGAGTTCAACCCTTCTATGTGCCAAGTAGTACGGGTGACAACATCCAGGAGACTCACTGATGTAACATATACTTTGCATGGCCAAGTCCTGGAGGTTGCCACAAGTGCAAAGTACTTGGGGGTTGATATCTCCAGTGGCCTTTCCTGGAATCCCAACATTGACAGAATAACTAAAAATGCCACCAGGACGCTAATCATCCAGCGTAACATCAAAACCAAAAACCAAAAGGTACGAGAGACTGCCTACAGCACACTGGACCGCCCCCGGCTTTGGGACCCCCACACTAAGGAAAAAGACTCCAGCTGGAAAAAGTTCAACGCAGGGCAGCACGCTGGACCACTAGCAATTTCGACTAACGGTCAATCACTACTGCTACCGTAGACAAACTCGATTGGAGAACGCTGGAATTACGACTAGCAGATGCCCGTCTATGTCTATTTTTCAAAATAGTACATGGTCTGGTTGCTGTACCTCTTCCTGAATACATTGAACCTTCGAATAGAATCTCTAGATTCTGCCATTGAATGACCTTCCGCCACTTACAAACAAGTACAAACTACTATAAATACTCCTTCTTTCCACTGGCTTTTGTCCAGTGGAATGCCCTCCCTGCAGATGTTGTATGCTTACAAGACATTGAATCCTTCAATGTCGCAACATCCGAGGCCGTAGACCCAGAAATAGTTGTTTTATCCTGATTTTAAACTCGTCTTAACTATTTGAACATATCATCTTTTATCCGTCTTGCTGAATGCTTTTAACCTGTCTTTTCTTTAATTTTCAGCCTTATTCTTTTCGACAGCGCATCTGCCTAGAATGTGGCAGTATATGAAGATAAATATGAAGATAGGGTATTGAAATCGAAAATCAGCCAAACATCTAGCGTGAGGATAAATCCAATTGGATGGAAGGAAGAAAGCATTCAATCAGTGAGGTCGTTACGGCTAACATAGAGTTTCTATAGGAAAAGACTTTTCACACGAGACAATTCACCGACAGCTTCTACAGAAATTGGAAACAGGTCCGAAATTGGGGAGAAATTCGGAATTCGAGTTCAGGACACTAAATTCGAATTCGGCCCATAGATTCAGCTTCAGAAACAGCCAAAAAAAAACAATTTCAGGACTTGGTGCGAATTTGGAAGCTTGAGCAATGTTGCAAATTTTACCAAATTTCAATTTACGACATTTTCATCGATTTTTCACTTCATTGTAAATAAACCATTCATCATTTTTGTTATGAATGAACAATGGCTAGTCTTTTGTGTAAGAAACACATGTCCAGTTTTTTGCACACCTTTTAAGTACATTAAACATTTGTCAAATTACAATGAATTCTTTCTTGTTACTGATTTCACTGATTTCTTGTTACTGATTTACTGATTTCACCTTCACCAGAATCAAGACACATGTCTCGATTTCGATGATTTAAACCAGACGAACCCACAAACAAAATTTTATGCAATATCTCGAGTCCTGTACACGGCCTTATTTATCCTGACAATGCTGATCGACTCTCACAAGGAGAGTGCAAATAGTAAAAAACCACAAACATGGTTTTTGGTATGAATACAGGACTCATCATCATCATCGCCGTCATCGTGCGTCGTTTGCTGCCCTATAATTATATTTTTGCAATATTTCGTCTAGTTTATACCAGGCATTAGCGACGTATTACAGGTCAGACTTACAGAAAGTGAACCACAACTACTGTGACAGGCAAACAATGGCTTACAGAAGAACAATGATTATGCGAAATAGATCTGTATTGCCCATCCTCATTCAATGCTAACGAGTTACATTGTGATTTTAGTTTTCATGGGCGGATCCAGAGGGGGGAAAGGGGGTTCGGACCCCACACCCTAGAATTGCCAGATTATTAGTTTTTGCCATGTTGAAATTTCCCGTATGACCCCTTCTGGGAATTTGGACAACCCCCTCCCCCCCCCCCCCCCCCGAGAAAATTTTCTGGATCCGCGCTTGAGTTTTCAACGAAATTTAACATCATTTGAACAAAATTCAAATCTTTACACAACTTTGCTTGAATCTGAAGTATAGTAGTCAGAATCAGGATAAATTCTCGAAGTTTTAACAGCATTAATGAGCCGCATCATGAGAAAACCTGCAATCTGCATGTGCGAAAACAAAGGCCAGACTGGCTTCGCGGTTTCCGCGAAGCTGATCAGCGCCTTTGGTTTTCGCTACACGGATTGTAAAATTCCTCTACTTTCTAAAAAAATCAAGCTTCCAGCCATCTCCTGTGATGGTGCAGACCTGTTTGTATTGGACCTGTTCGAAAACCACATTGTTGGTTTTCTGATGAAGCAGCTCAAGTAGTTAGATCAATATCTTTCAATCGGTCTGCCATAGCCTTGTTGTTGTCGCTGTTCAATCGTAGCAGCGACCACATGCTGCTCAGTAGCTACCCTGTTACCATCTACACCAGTGACAGATTGGTAGGAGAATACAGCTATAAATATGTTTTCTGTTTTGTTGAAGCTGGTCGTAGCAAAGGAAGTGTGCTGGTTGTATTGTACTGGGGTAGGAGGCCGGGTCTCTTGGAAACACAGCAGCTCATGATGCCAGAGGAAGCCGGTGATAATACACGCCTAGAACAAGAGAAAAGAAAAAAATACCGTATTCGTTCTAATCAGCGCACATGCTCCAATAAGCGCACACCTTGGTAATTTTCGAAAGTCATGTGCATATAAGCGGACACGGCTCGACTAAGATGTTGGTATTTTATACACATTTTATACATAAATTCCGTATTAACTGCATTAAATCTTAACAGTAGATGATTAAACACTATTTTGCAACAATGCAACACATCATTTTCGGTAGTTATGAGATGAAAATTTCAGCAGTTTATGTGTTGTTTTCGTTCCTAGTGTGCGCTTATTTAAACGATATTTTGTTACGATAACTTAAAGTTTGTTTTTTGTTTGTTTTTGTGTTTTTTTTTTGTTTTTTTTTTTTGTTTTTTTTTTTCGAAAAGTTAAGAGCAAATGCGCTAATTAGAACGCATACGGTACTTCCGTAACATACTGGTTTTTCGCCACCGTGACAAAATGAATATGCTTTTTCTATATGGGTGTAGTATTGTTTCCATGATGTCTAATTCTAAAATCGTATTTTAAGGTAAAAGTAAGCAATGATCAAACATTGGCACAAGAATCACCACACAAAAAATCCATACGAAACAGATAAAAAAAAAAAGAACATACTGTGAGCCAAGTGAGCAGCTATTTCCCAACAGGTGGAATTTCAGTATTTTTCTAAATCGTATTATTCTATTTTTTACAATTTCATAAAAAAGGATTAGCCTGTTTTGTCATTACATTTTTAAAAAAATATGTTATAAAATCTCAGACATACAAAACATGTGTGAAGATGATGATGATGCTTTTATGTGTGAAAGCGATACGTTGTAATGGTAGCATTACCAAAGACCATGAATTTGAATAAATGAGCCGCCTCGTGGAAAAACCAACAATGTGGTTTCCGAACAGGTCAGACACATACCGACCTGTACAAGCACAGAAAAGAGCTAGAAGCTTGAAAATTCGGATTTAAGTAGAAGAGGAATTGTTCTATCCGAATAGTGAAAACAAAGGCGCTGATCAGCTTCGTGATTACCGCGAAACTGATCTGCGCCTTTGTTTTCGCATAATGCAAAATATTGGTTGAATCAGGATGAATAATGGTTGAAATTTGTCCCCTCCGATCTTACCAGCACAATCTGAAAGCCGCCGCCAAGCCCAGCACACACCTGGGATTTACCGGTGGACAGTTGTGAAGTTTTGCCGTCGTACTTATTCAAGAAGTCGCAACTTGCAGCCAGGCTGAGAACGGCTACAAATTATACGAAACAAAAATACATTTACTTGTAAACCTGAAAAATGAAACATAGGTCAGATGATGTACGTTGAACTTCCTTTAAGAATACCGCTTATCCGCATGTGTCTGTTGACATTATTGAAAACATTCAGAGTGCCTTACAGTCACTTACAGAACTTGAAAATGCAGATGTAGGTTAGGTCAGTTTGTTAATATATGTTTACCTGAAATGTAGGTGCCAATTGTCAATCCAGACCTAGACGGTCCGAATTTTAGGCGGTAAAGCGGTACACGCAAGCTATGTTTGGGAGCGAAAATAAGACAAGGTGGTACACACCAGCTATGTTTTGGAGTAAAAATAGGAAAAATAAAATAGAGTAAAATTATCTGAAATTATATAAAAGTGGACTGTAAAGTATGTGTACTGCAGTTGTAAGGTCCATACACGGATACATCAAGATTTAAAATCCAAACCCATGCACAAGGCGGAAAAGAAATGACAATGCAATAGATTTCACCAAACATTCAACACCATGCATAAACGACATCAGGAAAGCATGTCTGTGATAAATATGTACCCTCTTAAACCCCACTTTTATATACATGTAGTACTACTAGTAAATCTGGAGTAAACATTGGGGCTTCCTATTATTCATCCAAAACATAGATTGTGGGCACTCGTTTGGCGGTTCTTGCGTGTAACGTGTACCCACAATCAATGTTTTGAGCAAAAATATTAAAAAATTAAAACATTTCCAATACAATTTTCAATATTGACACTTGAAAAAAAAATCTCTGTATATTATTGCATGCGCGTGTTATCGTTAAGGAGATGACTAGCTTTTTTTTCTAGAGATGAAATAAACCGGCCAGCATCATAGTTACTGTTATCCTGGTGAGACCCATTACGAAAACTCACCCATGCAATATATAGAGGATCTTACACGAGTGGTCATTTCATATGAACTTTATTAAACGAGCCTTCGGCGAGTTTAATAAATTTCATATGAAATGACCACTCGTGTAAGATTCGTTTCATCATATGACTTTTAAATAGGATTTTATCGCCTTCGAAGTGGACATATTTTCAATGAAAATTCACATTGTTGTTACGGACGTCGTCAATGACGTTACGTTTTCCCGCAAAAGTGTTAATACACGTGTGGTCATATGATTTTTATGACATGACGTTATCCACTGGAAAACAGCGACGTCATATGATAAACTGAGAATTTTTTAGCTGTAAAAATTGAAAATTTTGTTGGAAATATTTGGATATTTTTAATATTTTAGCTCAAAACTTATATTGTGGATACACGTTAGAACCGCCGGCGAGGCGGTTCTAACGAGTACCCACAATGTATGATATGGATCAAAAATAAGAAAATTAGATATACCCCCTCAAACCCCAGTTTTTCTATATAAAAGTGGGGTTTAAACGGGTATATATTGCACGGACATGTTTTCCTGATGAATATGCTTACCTGCTATGAATAGGAATGGTACGAAGCAATAGTTCCAGTATCTAAGGTATTTGTTATCTGGGATGCAAGGTTTGAGCCAAGGCAGTGCCAGGATTGCCAAGAACTGGAACAGAACGGAGGTGACTTCCAGACCAAATGTCGTCTCATCTATAACTGAAAATGTACAATTTTAAATGGTTCCATTCTGTAGTTTTGTGCAAAAACACAACTGTTAATCAAATTAATTTTATTATACCTCATTAATATTCATTGGCTGAGTGTGGATTTGGATTGATCCTGAGCAGGTCACGCGGAGGGTGCTATTCTGTCATATCACATGATCATATTACCCTCTGGCGTCATATATGCCTTAAAAAGTGCAGCTGCACTTGTAGTCACATGCGTTTGTTTACAGTGTGCACGTGGAGAATGATATTCTGTCATGTTACTCGATCTTATTACTCTCTGACGTCATATCCAGCTAAATGTGGCGTTGCACGTGTAGTCACATGCGTTTGTCATGTGGCATGTCGCTAATTTGTTTCAAAAGTGGTTCGGTAAATTTAAAAAAATATTGTTGCCCTAGAGTGAGGGTGACATGACAGATTATATTGCCCTCGGGGAATATTTCCTGCCTCGGGAGTCGGGTGAACAACTCGTCATGTCACCCTCACTGAAGGGCAACAATAAAATGGTATCAAGGCTACCAAAACACATTCAGGAGGCTGGTAACATTGTGTCATTCAATCAACAGCATAAATATACATGACGGAAGTTCTCTTAAATTACCTTAGTATAATGAGAATTTATTAATGAGGATATACAATGCCCGTGAACACAAGGTCAGAATATAGGAATTGTAGATCTTACATATATTGGTTCCGCGAAAAATATTGTCATTTAAATAATATTGATTGATTCGCATAATTCGGTCGTCCAATCAAATATTTTGTTCGATACTTTCATAAAGTGCATGTTTGAAATCACACTCTTGTATTTATGAAAGCATAAAAATAAATACAGCTCATCATTATTTTGTAAATCACCAACAGCAGGGCAAACAGTTGAGATTTGATCCATTAAGCCATATTTATGAAATATTAACGATGACATTATATAGATTTTTATTTCTTATAGTGGTTGTCAAAGAACGAATAACCAATATATACTCCTCAAAAGAAGTTTTGCACCATTTACATTTTTTCATATTTTTAAGTGACATTTTGAGTAACAAATTTTCAACCTAGCTTTTTGAATTTGCAAAGTCTGAAAGAATTTGATAATGTGTGTGATAAGACCAAAAGCGTTGCGGAAACGATTTTAGGAAAAATTGAAAATTCCCATTTTCTGTAAATACTGAAAATTGAAAAATCTAAAATATTCCACCAAAAATGCCACAGTGTTAAGAACATATTTTTGTTTCCAAATTTACACACAAGAGCTCCAAAGCCTAAAAACAATTTGAAAAATCTCAAAAGTTTGGTAAAAATGCATTTTTTGACAAAATTGCAATTTTTGAGAAAAAATCATAATATAGGAGAAAATGAGTGAAATCA
This sequence comes from Rugalucina vietnamica, assembly GCA_964017185.1. Lineage (NCBI taxonomy): Eukaryota > Metazoa > Mollusca > Bivalvia > Lucinida > Lucinidae > Rugalucina > Rugalucina vietnamica. The sequence continues at coordinate 5,248,675 of OZ024872.1, forward strand.
AAATTCATGTCAATTTTTTTTATCACTATGAGATGTTTTGACACCAAAACCTGCCGCCTAAAGGCGATCTCATGTCAAAGATGATGCATGAGTGTGTTTTTGAGATGCAGATTTTTAAGAAGTCGGAATTTGGATGGGTTTAAAAGCAGTACCTCTAGCTAAACATTAAGGGGCCGCTGCATGCTGTGTTTGCAGGAAAAACAATCCATTTTATTGGAGAGATGAATTACTAAGCTTTATCTGAGGATTTAAACAAAATCTCAATAATCGTTATTTTTGGTCAAAAATAGTGTTTTTGTCAAAAAAAAATCAATTTCTAGTTTTTTGCTTTAAATGACTGCTTTCAGTATCTCGAGTGTGGATGTGAAACGAATTCAGGTTTGGGAGCCCAGAAATAAAGATGCGGGCTTTTTGCTGCATCCCAAATTTTAGTGTTTTCAAAAACATGCATTTTTGCACATTTTTACTTAATTTTTTAAGAAAAAATATTGATTTGTTATTAACGAAGTCCAGCCCTTTAACATGGTATTAAGTTTTAAAAGTTTTTTTGAAAAGGTTCTATACTAAACATTATTTTAAAATGAGAAAAATATTAACTGGTGCAAAACTTCTTTTGATGAGTATATTTGTATTGTAGGAATTGATCTGAATAAACATCCTTGTATCGAGTTTCATTTCAATTCGATTCTTTATCAGAGACTGTCAAATACATTTCATCGCATATCGTTCAGGAAAGCAAGATTATAATGCTGCAACCTTATGAGAACAAGCGCATAATTATAAAGCATGATAAATAATAACGCTTATAAGTTGCCTTGAACAGTAAATTAGATTACTTAGTATAAGATTGAGATTATCTTATTTAGCGTATTAGATTTAGCTATCTTCTCTTTCAAACCCCTTTTTATATCCGAAATATATTATCAATATTATATCTTATTTAATGCCACAAATACGACATCTCACGAAACATATCATACATTTTATGTGTTAATTTAGATATCTTAAATAATATTTCTACTACACGTGATTAAAAATCTGACCATACATAATTACTCAAGGTATAAACATGTGTAAATAAGATATCTGAAATGCTAAGATTGATATCTTATACAGCAAATAAGATATCTGAATAAGCAAATAAATAGTATAGACATTTATATAGGTAAAAATATACATGTACCTCATTTTAGTGAAAATAGAACACTGGAAACCACAATTGTGAATGTAACTACGCTACTACCTTGTATGTTAAAGTACATAAAGATATCTAAAATATCTAAAAAAAAAAAAAAAAAAAAAAAGAAAAAAAAAATTCTAAAATAATTCAGAATGAATTAACATGTAAAGTAGAAATTTCTTGAGCCTCAAAATTGTTTAGCTTAAATTAATCCATCCGCTTCATGCCTGAACTTTACCTTATTAACATAATTTAACACCTCTGCAATACTTCAACCGATCCATAATTTTGACCAGAATCAAGGAAATACATTAAAGCCCCTCCTAAATAAATAAATAAATAAATAAATAAATAAATAAATAATTCTAACACACCTCGCATATATAGCCAATGGTAAAAATCGTGTTATATTGTGCAACAATTTCACTGGGCGAATAAGCGTGACGTTACTTTGCAGCATTTGTGACGTCAGCTATCCACAAAGCAGCGTTAGACGGTGAAACGTAGTTTTAGCGCACAACAAACGTAATAAATGCGTGTAAATACCAGCATTACAGTCAAATATTTGGCGGGATATCTGCAATGCAATGGCGGAAAGCTGAACGATATCGACGGTTTCAGCAACATTTATTCCGTTTATTGTGTGTTAGAATGGAAATAGATCAGCTCAAGTGCGTGAATTGTTGAGTAATAATTCACTGTTTGTCGGTCAGTTGTAAGAAGATACGCGCTCGTGATTTGATCTTCTTTACAACTGACCTCCAAAACAGTGAATTATTACTCAACAATTCACTGCTAGAGCTGATCTATTTCTTAAATAAAGATCAACCAATCCATTGCAAATAAGAGCTACTTGCACGTTTGGCATAAAAGAACTCAGCCTGACCACTTTATGATGATTCATTGCCTATGTAAACAATACCACGTGATTGTCAGTAGGGAGTAAGAGATTCACCACGACGACCGAACAACTCACTAACTATGAACCACTGCAGAAACTGAGGGTGAGGTTAAGGATCCTATAATTAAGAAATAGATCAGCTCAAGTGCGTGAATTGTTGAGTAATAATTCACTGTTTGCAGGTCAGTTGTAAGAAGATAAATCACTCGCGCTACGCGCTCGTGATTTGATCTTCTTTACAACTGACCTCCAAACAGTGAATTATTACTCAACAATTCACTGCTAGAGCTGATCTATTTCTTAAATAAAGATCAACCAATCCATTGCAAATAAGAGCTACTTGCATGTTTGGCATAAAAGAACTCAGCCTGACCACTTTATGATGATTCATTGCCTATAATCCAATTATGTAAACATGTCGTGGCAAAGGTCACTTTGGTTCCGTGTTCCGTTAACTTAACAGGTAAACGGGACAAAGTTGGTCACGGGGAGGTGACAATCAACAATGCACGGATTATAGTACACAGCCGAGAAACACGTGGTATTGTTTACATACAAAACGATAAATGATCAGGTGACGCACAATGAAATTCTGTCCAATGCTGAGATGAGAATTTGAGTTTTCTCATATAGCATTTATTCTATTGACTGATAGATAGATGCAGTCAATGCAGAAATTGAGCATTTATTGAATGAAAGTAACATAAAGAATCCAGGTTATTTCGTTTTCGCAAACACTTCCGCCCCATGAACATATATTACTGCCAACACAATAATATTGAAGTGTTTGCGAAAACGAAATAACCGGGATTTCTTGCGTTACTTTCTTTCAATAAATGTTAAATTTCTGTATTGACTGCACCCATCTATCAGTCAGTAGAAGAAAGGCTGTAGGAGAAAACCCGAAAATCTAACCTCAACTTCGTTTTCATTGTAGTGTGTGTCATCCGATCATTTATCCATGTGTATGTAAACAATACCACGTGATTGTCAGTAGGGAGTAAGAGATTCACCACGACGACCGAACAACTCACTAACTATGAACCACTGCAGAAACTGAGGGTGAGGTTAAGGATCCTATAAAACTAGTTTAAGCCCACCACTAACGTACATGTATATAACAGATCGTTCCAAGTCATTTCTTCTATGGTGGTTTTAATTGTTTTATGTTTTGAAGTTGATTTTGTGCTGCTTGCACCTTATGTATGCTTTCGTATTTTAGTAACGTTTGGATAACTGAGTGACCACCTATTGGGAAATAGCTGCTAACTCGGCGTACGATATTTTTCTTAGTTTAAGTACCTGTTTCCACACCTCGGTTTTAGAGTGGGAATTTCTTTCTTATTGTGCCATTTCCTGATCATTGCTTACATTTACCTTTATTGTCTATGTTGGCCTTTCTCTGTACAATAGAAAAGAGACGGAATATTTGAATCTAAAGTACGTAGACAAGTATTTACTGACTATCTGTCATGTAAGCTTAATAATTATGAACTCTGTGAGTCAGGTTAGGCCCCATAAAATTTTTAAACTAAACTTACCATAACTTGAGCAGGTCTTGTCTGGGAGACACTTCCTGTATAGCCCATAATAATTCTTATCGTCGCCTATCGATGTACTAAATGATGTGCCGGAAAGATCCTCTATAAGCCATTCTCCCGAAAAGAACCCATATAACAGAAAGCCTGGCGATGTCACCGTCATAAAAATGAAAGTAATTACAGTCAATACCAGGCCACAAAGGCACGCGGCTACACAACCATCGTCCGACATTACAAGACAAGTTGTAAGCTATGTAAGCCGTTGAAAACGTGCGTGACTGATCCAGGCGTCGTTGTTGGCTACGGTCACGTGATCTGAGATATAGGGTTACCTTCTTGGAATTTTGTTCCTTTTTTCTATGAATTGATTTGTTAAGGTAATGTTTTACTCGCTTGAATAAACATTATATTGGCTAACCCTTTAAATGACAGCCTATTCATCGTCGAACCCTTCAATTTGAATATTTTAATTTTATCGTGGTTGACTTACCGCCGTTGTGGACTGCGCAAATCACGTGAACTGATCATGTTTAGATACCGTCTTATAGTCTATTACCGTACCTTCTTGATATCGAATGTGCATGTTCAATGAATTTATTTTATTTTAACGAAATAATAATTAGACGGTTGAATAGTGTTTTTATTGCGACTTCTGTATGCCCGAATAATGGTACGCATATATTGGCGGTATGGGACACCTATTTAGTAACAGATTGTTAATCTGTTAGGTGACTGCCTTAAAACAATAGTTCGTCACAACGCCACATTATAAGAGCCACCGCATGAGAAAACCAACAATTTGCATAGGCGAAAACACAGCCGCAGACCAGCTGTGCAGTAACTGAACAGCTGATAAGCGCCTTTGTTTTCGCTGCATGGATAGTGCAGTTCCTCTTCTACTTACATCCAAAATTTCAAGCTTCTAGCCTGCTCCTGTGACTGTTCGGGCTGGTTAATATCAGACTATTGGTTTTCTCACGCATAAGCTCAGATGAATGTATTAAAACAGTAGATCGTCTCAATGTCACATTATATAAGAAGACAATACAGCATGCAAATGGTATATATACACATGGAAATAAGTTGGGAATACCTGCAATAATGTGACTACCAAATTTGGACTGTATATATCCTTCTTTGTAAGAATTATGAACTTGACAACTTGACAGAATCTGTAGTATTAAAAGTTGTTTCTATGTGAAAATGGTAAGCATCAAACATAAACTGCGGCGGACAGCGGCCTTTTTTGATTCAGAAATTTTTAGCTAGATTTATGAAACGCGCTGATATTCTCTGCGATAACTTCTCTCTGTGAACTCACATTGTCATCATTTTTCTAAAGCATCAAGCTGAGAAATTGCTTGTGGATTGGTTATCATTAGTTTCTTATTTTCGGACCGACTGTCGGCGATAGATCCATCCTTTTCCGGGGGTAGGTTTCATGAGCACGGTTTGTTCCTTGGCTATACATTTTGCAGGTTGAAAACGTTGCACCAGATATTCGATATGTCCCTAAAGGAATTTAAACATGCACGTTCTGATGACAGTGCCATAGCGGAATTATTCTTTTACGGCTTTATTTGCAAAAATTCCAACTATTTTGCTTTCCACAGAAATATGCAAACTGTAGATTTTGTATGCTTAGTTGGTTTGAAGATGAAACATGAATTTTTAGATCCGAAGTCGTTTATTCATTGAGAACGATCAGTTGCAACATTCCATTCCTGTTTCACATTCAAAAGTTGAGTTTTGCGGAGTGCAGAAGCAAAAAAGGCACTCGTATTCAGTAAAAGTGGAGTTTTTCATACATGGCATATTTTGTTCTCCTTAGTACACGGACAAAATATTGTGACTGTCCATAAATTGGCCTGTAGCTAGGCCAAAGTATGAAATACATATTATCACAAGAAAATAGGAAAATGGTGTGTGTTTTTTTTTTTCAAACTTTTCCCAAGAGCTAAAAGTGTTCCCTAACTTATTTCCAGGTGTATATATTAAAAGACTTTGAAAACACCTAACTTTACAGCGGTTATCATTTGCTTAAAACTTTTTCAAGCTTGAGCTGATGAATATAATAAACACTGATCGTTTATCTAAACACCATAAACAATATTTATATTTGAAAAAAAATCATCGTTCGCTAATTTGCTTGCTACAACTGTTTTTACAGACGTCATCGAGACGTAAGAAAATCTTACAACGGCTACAATATATGGTTTTCCTAAAACTAACCATCTCTGAGCTTATTAAGCACAAGAAAAATCAAAATAAAAGTGGGGACTTTCTTTCAATCGTTTAAAAATAATGAAGTATTGGATTAAAACGTCAAAAGTTATGGGTCATTGTGTTCAAAAACTTTTGAATTCGTTTAATTTTACATGCAAAACATAAAGATCTCTTGATAAACGGAATTCGCTTGCCGATCTGATATATCCTGTTTTCTGAGAGTTGGAATAATAAAGCATGTGAGGTGTTTTAAAGGTCCTTTAGTATCGGCTCTAGAGCCAATGCGACTGATCAAGTAAATAAAACCAACAACTTACACAAGAATTATATTGTTTTGCAGCTTTATAAGGCTTTACTGGTAGCTCTGTTTGTAAGCAACGAAACACTGTTTAAGAGAACAACAAAGAAAGTAGTCCCGACGCGGCATACTTGCTTTAAGACTAATAAACCGTCGGGCTTGCTTTAAGACTAAACTTTGCTGCGTACGATCGACCATCTGCGGGTATCAAATCACTAGACAAAACATTTAAAGGAAAAGTAATAAGCATTTGCTTATGTCTGTATTTCAGGTATGGAAAGTAATAAAGTACTATGGCCATATCACTAAACTGGTTATGTACCTTTCAGCAAGGGAATGTATTTGGAATGCCTAAATATATGGCCTGGATGCCATACCAGGATATCCAGAGTTGACCTAACAGATCAATTTACGTTTTACGTATATCTGGTGCAAACTTTTAAAATATTCGGTTCAAAGTTCATAATTGTCCTTAGCCGGTACTCGTAAAACTCGTATATTGAGGTCAAGAAGTACAAATCGTGGACTTAAAGGAAAACAAATGAGCCGCGACGCGAGAAAACCGGTCTTCGGGTTTCCGATCAGGTCCGAAACAAACCGACCTGTACAGTCACAGAAGCAGGCTAGAGGCTTAAAATTTTGGCTACAAGTAGTAGAGGAAGTGTACTATCTGTGTAGCGAAAACAAAGGCGCTGATCAGCTTCACGTTTACCGCGAAGCTGATCTGCGTCTTTGTTTTCGCATATGCAGATTGTTTGTTTTCCCATGTGGTGGCTCAAATATTGCCATCCATATTCATAATCTCAGTTATTGGTCTTATCTACCAATGTAAATAATAGATGATTAAGTTTCCAATAACCTGGCCTGGTTGTTCAAATCTGTGAAAATTATAATGACATACTCGTATGGCATCAGTGTAATTTACCGTAATATATCTTGTCACCGCACCAAACGACTACCACCCTAAATGTTAAGTGCATGTTCTATTCTTTGGTAGAAGCATTATCTAGGCAGAGCTGTTAAGTATAAAGTGTCAAAATCACAAGTTTTAACACGTCTAATTGTGACAAGTTTCAAAATTTGGGAAACAAATTTCAAGTTACGACAATTTGAATTTTGAATCAAGGCGAAAAACCGATAAGGGCCCTTCAGTTTGTTTTTGTTTTTTGTTTTTTTGTTTTTTTTTTTTTAAGGAAACCATTTCGGCCTTTCGCGAAATGTGCGGCGTCGACCAAATCGGTGTTATAACTCGACCAGAGAAGATAAATTTTTAATTTTGTCAAAATCAATTGTTCGTGGTGTGATCAGAATATTTTGCAGAGCTACTGTCTTTTAAATGTTATATATTACTATGTTCAAGAAGAGTTTTACTCGGGTTGTTCTAAATCGTTTGTGCCGTTGACATTCCAGGTTTGTAAATTCTACCATGAAGTACAGTATCTTCAAAGAGAGCACATGCTAATCAAAATAACAAAAGTCTTGTTTGTGTGATGATATTTATCTTTCTTGTGCCTCTCTTCTCTACATGTACAAAATAATTGCATGTGATAAAGCTAAAATATCACTATCTTTTGGACACAATCTGAGAAGAAGAGCAATATTTATAATGTTGAAAGTAGAATATTGGAGAATGAAATTCTATGGCAGTGTGTTATTTAGATTGACTATGGCTCCAAAGATAATTATGAGATCTATGACACTTGTTGATCACGTTAGAGAATAAAGTAGTGAAAGTTAATTTCCTCTTCGATATATTGGTAGTACAGAAATTCTTAAGCCTTATTTCGTAGTTTAGTTATTTAGATCGTGTTCAGAACAAATTGAAAACGAATCGAACTGCCTGAACTTCAGATGCATATTATTTAGACGAAAATTGGTGTAGACTTACTAGTATCAGATATTCCGAAAGTTATATGAACGATGAATTCGACATTGAAATAAACGGTATAATTATATAAAGCAGAAGTGCTATCAAAAGCATTTGTATTAGAAGTAACACTTGACAAAGGGTTTGCATTATAGCAAGCGAATTGTAAAGACGAATGAAATCAGAGAAAGCATGCATTCAGATTTAATAACAGATTGAAACTACGTTTAGTTTGTATTCGAAATTTCAAGATATTAGAATAATTCAAATCTAACATATGTTGTTCTAGTATGAGAGGAGTATTGCGGTAACATATTATGTTGAGGAAACAATTTTAAAAAATTTAACATCACCAGTAAAGCGATGAGTCTGAACCCACTGATTGGACATCTATACCACGACTTCAGCATTACAAATAGTTACACCGTATTGGATGCTAGGGAAAAGATGAGGACTCGGGAGATCAATGCTAGAGAAACAAAATATTTGGATAAATATGCATGTAGTTTGGATAAAGCTAAACTTATATGTCAGAATAATAATGAGCGTGAACAAAGAAACATAAGAAAACACTTAGACAACATAACAGCGAAGACTGTTTCCCTTGAGAAAGGATTAAAGAGAGAAAGTCAGAGGCTTAAATTGTTCGACGACGTTATACATGTAGCTTATAAAACAACTAAGTCAACTGTTCTAAGAAAATCTCGTCAGACAATCACGAACAAACAAAGACATAACTTTGTGAGTGCTAAGTCCCTTTACCGGAATATCCACACTGAACAAAGAAACAATGTTCAAGAAGTAGAACGTGACAGTGTTACCAATCAAAAACGGACTGTTTTACCATCTAACACGGTGAAACTCCTGAGAAAAGCTGACAGCATCACGAAAACTCTACACACACTGTACACAAAGAAACTGGAAAAGCGATGGAAACACACAAACAGAACAATATCAGATGTTTTAAATAGTGAATCCAATGAAGAACTAGAGAAAGCACTGTTTGTTTTACGAGGCACTCACGCAGGTACACTGATAGAGGATATTCTTAGAGAAAGAGCATGGATTAGGAGAAACAGACCAGAAAGTTATAAATCCCGAAACTGGTCCCAAAGTAGTTCTGATAGTAACCACGGCAATAATGATTACGTAGGTGATAATGTCTTTGTTACGGAGCTGAATGTTAGAGATGGAATGGAGAGAATGTCGCTTGTGGCGGATAACAAAACAAATACACTTGCACATTCTAGTGAACAACTTAATAAGCTTCCGAAAGTTAGCAATGGTGCGAATTGGAACAATAAAATAGAAACTGAAATTCAAGGGACCAGCATTCCAGTTGGAAACAATATGACCATTAAAGCTGATAATGATTGTGTTGATGAGATTAGTTCCGACGAGAAAACGGAATTGCCTGAAATAATTGCAACAAATCCATGGCAGAGTGTGTCTTTAAGTCAAGTTTCTGATAAGACAAAAGATAATGACGTCCGGTCATGGATAAATATTTCAGATGTTAATTTAGACATCAAAGATATTTTCGAGCGGGATGACCCGGATTCTATGTCTTCAACTATCGTCAATCCTTCAGAAAATGAGTATGCGCCCACCATGAAATGGCGCGAAATATTCAAGACACCGGAAGTGTGGAAGCAAACCAAACTAGTAGCACAGAAAATAAAGAAACCAACGCCGATTAGTTTAGTGAAAGTGCATGGACAATATCGCCAAACGATGTTGAAATGAAACTTGTGAAATAAAACCCATTAATTGAACTCATGATTCTTAATTTTGAACTGCGGTCAAGGGCTATACACAAGTATTCTTTTGTAGAGAAGCCATAATCTGACATTTTGTTTTGTAAAATGAAAGAAAATCCGGCAATCAATGGCTTTGTACCAACGGATGTCAATAACAAACTGTATGTGTTTACAATGTAATCAAAATTGCGATTTTATCATGTTGTTTTTAAACTTATGTAGGATCCCATTAAACCCAAAGCAAATATGTTTAAGTCTGAGAAGCTTTGATTATTAAAAACTTTCACACATTATATAGTAGTTTTCTCAGATGCATATTTGTGTTTAGGTTTGCTTTGTTTAGGTCTACCTTCCATATTATAGATAAAGTACCGAGTAGAAAAAAATAATACAGCGAGTATAAGACAAAATGTTTTAACTGATTTTTTGACGATGTCTTTAACTGACTTGTAGTATGACAATACAGTTTGATACAATTCTTCTTTGGCGGTTTTTATTTTATGTCTTGGTGTTTAATATTTTTGTGCTGTTTGCGTCTTATGCATGTTTTCATATTTTTAGATAATTTAAGGTAACTGATTGGCCACCTATTGGGAAAATAGCTGCTCATTCGGCTAACGAAATATTTTCATGGTATAGGTACCTGATTGTTAGTTTCGTTTTTTCCCACCTCGGGTTTTTGGAGTGAATCTTTTCTGGGCGGAATAATTCATAAAATATTAATTAATTGATAAGAAATTGTCATATCAGTGAATTGATAAACAATGTTTTGTAAGTTATTAATAAACAGTCCATTTGGTTTCGGAAAAAAAGGCTCAATATGGGGTTCATGAAATTGCCTAAATTTAGCTCCTCCGGAGATTGTTTGGAATTTGCTTTATTAGCATGTTGTTTTGCCAGATGGTTCCATGTATACATGTGTTTGAGATTTTTTTCTTCTTCTCGTTGATGTTATCTTTATCGGTGTTTTGATTATTTATTTGGATTTTATCAGCTTTGCATGGTTCTCAGTCTGTTTTCATATTCAATTTGTTTTCCCTATATGGGGCCTCTATTTGCCTCCACAGCTAAAGGACCTGTCGGCCATTAATTTTACTTACTTGAATCAATTGGAAATATTTTGTTTTTGTTTTATTAGTTAGTGGATATCAGTTTTGTCATATCAGAAGTTGGAGAGAAGGATTTATTTGCTTAATTTTTCTAACAATAGTTGTTATTAATGATTTTTATTTTGCTACAGGTGTCTATTGACTGTGACTGTACAAGCTGACCTACTTTCAGTTGAATAACTTGACCAAGGAAATTCCAGTGATAAAGTCCAGTTTTGAATAGGATAGGACTTGCATGGTTTGCCAGATGTTGAATATCTTGCTATATTTAATATTTAGTTTTTCTTTGTTAAACCTTTCTAAATTCTATACCGGTATCGAAGTTGGTACCGTAGAGTATCAAAATCCACTTTGATGGATGTTTACGAAGATCGGAAGAAAGAAATGAAGTCCTCAAGGTTTGTATCATTTTTGATTGTCAATCTAGAGACGGCTATCGATAAAAAACATAACCGGGCCGGACCCGGCCAAATTTACGGAAAGTACCGAAGGTTCCGGGCTGGGTCTACGGAATTTATCGGAAAATGACGACCTTTCGGTACCGGAATGTAGCTCCGGGTCCGGATCAAATAAGTAAACAGCTATTTTAAAGTCCTTATGGGGACTGAAAATCATTATTTATTTGAATCGAAATATCATGGTCAAATCTTTGATTTTTTTTAAACTACGTTAATCACATTCTTTTTACGGCAATGGAAATATTTTGCTAAGATATTGCAGAAACGTAAGATTTTCCTGAGGTTCTGATGTGTATTGGACCGATCTTTAGTATTTTTCATGATCTCAAGATCAATCCTTAGTGATCTTTCAGACGTAAAAACAATCCTACGATTTTGCGAAATATAGATCTACTTATATGTCTTTCTCAAGTCTAAATTATTGTTCCAACATGGTTTAGAGCTTATACAGTTTTATTTAGGAAGTAGAGGGAATGTACTATCCGTAAATCAAAAACAAAGGCGCTGATCAGCCTCGCGGAAGTAACCGCGAGGCTGATCTTCGCCTTTGTTTTCGCACATGCATATTTGTTTTTTTTTTGTGTGTGTGTGTGTGTGTGTGTGTGTGTGTGTGTGTGTGTTTTCCCTCATGACTTGGCTCATTATTATTATGTTGTATGCGTTATAAATTTCAAAAATCATTTTCGCAGCAAAAAAATCCAAAGTATTTGAATACGGTTGTTTAAAAAATCGAAACGGCCTAGGCCATTTTAAACACAATATAACTATGAACGGAGAAGCCCAAAACAGAACTCCTCACAATAGGTGATGGTATTTACAGGTCCCTCCATGAACCGTTAGAAAGAAGGAGTGTGCTTTCCAGAGAAAGGGTAGGTCTTTTAGATTTAACGGTACATCTCAGGCATGTCACGTCCTTGGTCAGCGTTGAACCTGTTTCAGATTGTTTTCAGAGTTTTGAACATGTTCAAAAACCGTTACACGCAGATTTTTTTTAATCCTGTGATTGCCCAAGAGCGCTATGATCGAGCATGCATAAGAATGATCTCAGAAACGGCTTTTTTTCTTCAAGCTTATGCTTTAAAGCGTCATTTTCTCGTGATAAGTATTTCAGCAACATCCGTACATCTTAAATTACATCATCAAACTTTTGCAATGACCACAAGATCTGTTTATTTCGGGGGACCGACCAAAATCTTGTGATCCACTGAGTTGACCTGTGATTATCACAATGCATGTAATGTCATCCTAAACTAGTGTTAAGACGATGCCTTAAGCGATCTTAAGAATAGTTAGACCAGGCCTCTATCTATGAGAGAAAACATATACATGTAGTATGGGTATTCATTTTCGTAAATTTGCTCAAAACACACATTGTTGGTACAAGTTAGAACCGCCTTGCCGAGGCGGTTCTAACGGCTACCCACAATGTATGTTTTGGATGAAAAATAAGAAAAATTGTATACCCCAGTTTTACTATATAAAAGTGGGGTATAAGGGGGCATACATTTCACGGACATGTAAGGAACTATGTGAATGTGATACCAAAATAATTTGTGTTCTCATTTTTTAAAACTGATTGTTTTTGTATTTTCACCGCCCACATTTTCAATGGCACGAATGGGAAAACATATTGTATAAAATAAAAAGAAAATTTACAATCTTTACACAAGAAACCGTTTGGAATGAGCTCCCAGCACGTGCAGTTATGATACCCACTCTCAATAGTTTTAAAAGTAGAATGAATAAGTGTTGGCATGGGCATTCCCCGGGGCATCCCCATAAGTTCAACCCCTGAATCTATCCCCGGCGAATAAACGAGACATGCTGGCAAAAACATATCCTACATCGACAAAGAATGCAGAGTCTAATTAGATGTTAACATCATAAGTACCGTAAGTAAGATTTCTAAAATAATTTGATGCTTCAAGAATTGCTTGCTTGATCGGTTCAAAACTGTTTCCACCACATTTGGGCATATATAATGCACAATCCTTTATATAATATATATAAGTATATTTCGCAAAATCGTAGGATTGTTTTCACGTCAGGAAAGATCACTAAGGATTGATCTTGAGATCATGAAAAATGCTAGAGATCGTTCAGATACCCGTCCGAACCTGTTTATCTATTTGAACCGGACCCGGAGCTACATACCGGTACCGAAAGATCGTCATTTTCCGATAAATTCCGTAGACCCGGCCCGGAACCTTCGGTAGGCCTACTTTCCGTAAATTTGGCCGGGTCCGGCCCGGTTATGTTTTTTATCGATAGCCTCTAGAGACTGTTGAATGCTTGGAAATAGAATTGTGCCCCCGACATTTCATGAATTTTTGGTCACTACAGTAGGTAGTATTTTTACTAAATGTTACTGTAATGCTTTTGGAATGCAATTTTTTGTACTTTCTTGTGTGAAGTATACAAGTATAAGCTTTTCAAAAAGGCAGTGTCTAGCCATCCAGTCCCGGACCTTTAGACCAGGAATCTAGCCGTCTGGGTCTGGACGTTTGCTGTTTGGTAGTCTTGGAGATTCTAACCAACAGGACCCCCATTGGAAATAATCGACACGCATACTGTGTATTACATAACCATTTGTTTTATAAAACAAATTCTGTCTGTTTTTCATCTTTCACACTCTTGGGCACTGTTTTGCTGGCGGCACCAGGCTTGGTGACTTCCAGAGAAGGTGGGTGCAGGTGAAGAAGCTACCTATCTTCTGAGTCGATCAATTTCTGATCTTTAGGGTGTGCGGTGGCGTAGTGGTAGAGCGTCGGACTCCGAATCGAGAGGTCCTGAGTTCGATCCCCACAGGCGTCACCGTGTTGTGTCCTTGAGGAATCCGGGTCGTTTCGGCCCTGGGTCGTTTCGGCCTGGGTCGTTTCGGCCAATTTTGGGGATGGGTCGTTTCGGCCTTGGTAGGTGGGTCGTTTCGGCCAATTTTCTGGGTGAGTCGATTCGGCCCTGAGTCGTTTCGGCCAAAGTTTATGGAAATCTTCTGGTAAGTAACAACTCAAAGATAAATTGATCTTCTGGAGTACATGCGTTTTCTTGGACATAAACATGTCATGATGTATGCATGTGAGATGTTTTGAAAGTATTGTTGTCACAGTTCCAGCCTCACATCTTCTTAGTGTCTCGGAAAAAAATCCCATTGACATTTAATGATTAGTACTGGCGATAGAAAGGATTGATAGGGTTGAGGGATAGATAGATAGATAGATAGATAGATAGATAGATAGATAGATAGATAGATAGATAGATAGATAGATAGATAGATAGATAGATAGATAGATGTGAATACTTGTGTCTGTAATCAGCAATGCTAATCCATAGTGATTGATTATCAATGTACTCAATTAAAGTGTGAAAACGTGTGCTTGTCAATTTGATTTAAGTCTACACACGAGAAAACCAACAGTTTTGGAATCCGACCAGGTTCATCACAAACCAGCCTGTACAGTCACAAAAGCAGGCCAGAGTCTTGATGAGTTCGAGATGAGAAAATATAAGGGATTTTATGAAATTAAACCGTTTGTGCTTTTTTTGTTTTATAATGATTATCCATGACGCCATAGAAATGACCATTGCAGTTTCTCTATTGTTTTAATGGAATAAAGATGCAAATTTTTCACCCTGTAATAGACCCAAGTACCCTTGCAAGACTGGCTGCATGGTAAACTAGCCTTGTATAACATACACATCTAGCATAAAGTATATTATAAAGTATATAAGGATTAAATAAAATCAGGCCGAAACGACTCACCCCCAAGACACATTAACTCCCTACAGTACTGGTTAAACCCAGGAAGAGTTGGCTCCGTCTCGACTTGACTGAAAAATTGTTGACTGGGATGTTAAGCATCAATACAAAAAACAAATTTTCTGATCATCACCTCAGGTGTGGGGTGGTTGGCTAAATTTAGAATTTGGTCAAGGGGAAAATAGTTTTGGGGTGGACCATTAAAACTATTTACACTAAAACGACTGCCTCGATATGGGCCTATGTCTTAAATAGAAACCTTAAATTCCTAAAATGGTCTTGGATGACCACTAGAGAAGGGATACTATTTCAAACCTGAATAGTTCAGGGGAAAAGTGAATTTTTCAGGGCATCACTATATGGTCTGATGCAAGTCAGGATTGACGTACTATACCTCGATTGAGGTTTGTAACCTCCATTGAGTTTTGAAATATGCATAGACATGTGCAAAATTTCCAAAAATGAAGCATTTAAGCGTAAACAAAAATTAGCTGTGTTTCCCCTAACCCGACCGACTCTGAGTTTTTGCGCCGACCCTTCAGTTTTTATTGCCAATAAAAATAAAGTAAAAATATTTTCATGCAGACCGACCCTCAACATTTGAAGTGGAAAACAGACAATGATTTAAAAACTGCTATAATTTCAACAATACTAGGTCAACTCGCATTCAGCTTCCTACTGGTTTAAAACTTCAGCGCATGTTTGTTTCGAGTACTTATGATTAATTTTAGCTCGTTTCTACCTTTTTACCCATTTTCAAGAAAGAAAAAAATTACATGATAAATAAAAAGATTTTCCGACCTACCGACTCTACCCCGTCTTCGGCATGTTAGGATCTGTTAGCAGAAACAAGGCTATTTTCATTTTATGCCTTACGTTGAAAATTGCAAAATTCTGCTTTGATAAATCTGTTTACCTTGGTCGTTTACTTATTTTGGATACAACTGTTTTGAAAATTAATCTGAGAATATTTTTACAAAACATGTTTTTGTAACCTAATGTTACCATTGATTTCTGCTTACTCTACTGTCCGGCATTGATGTCTTTCTGATTGACACAAACCTGGTTTCTGCCACTGATATCAGGTGTAAGTGGTGATCCTTTTTTTAAAGTTTATACTTGTTTTCATTTTTTGTTTAATAGTATTTCAGCAATGTTAAACATCAATGATGATATTCTTAGAAAAAAAAGTACAAAATATACAGAAAGCAGCAGAAATACTGATACACTATTCAAATACATGCCATACATTGAAGACTATTATTTTAAATCTCAAAAATTACCCCTTCCACTTCATGCACTTATGAAATTGGAGGAATTTGCAAAGAATTCTCACACAGATTTTGCTGAAAATTTTTAATTTGAAAGCTGCACATTTTGCAAGCAACTGTAAACTTCAACAGCCAAGCTGAGCCTCAGAAACCCCGTCGGTGGAAAAGCATGCTCATCCACCAAGGGTGGTTTACTGCGCTATATACCCTACACTTACTCGATTCACAAAGTCTTGAGTTTGAAATTTGCATATTTCCAAGGGAGGCTATCCCATCACATTACTTCCCCCTTCGAGAAGACTCGTCCCGAGTCTTGGCCTGGGGACTACACAGTCTTTAAGAAAAGTGCCGGTCTGTCGGTCAAAACCAGCAAAATTTCATTCTGACTGACAAAATATTTTATTTTGTCAGACAAAAATGTCTGGCAAAAATTACCACATTTTTAATGATAACGTATAGAACTGTCCTACAAAATTGTTTTTTTTTTTTCTAGCAAAATCTTGCAGTCTGCCAGACAGCTGTCCTGCAGCTGAAAAAAAGGTTTCGCGAAGACTGGACTACATGGGTAAGGCAACTCCGTTATGGCAGTTGTCATCATCCCACTGCTGCCACCAACTGTAACGAACAGCCGAGCTGAGCCACAGAAACCCCGTCGGTGGAAAAGCATGCTCATCCACCAAGGGTGGTTTACTGCGCTATATACCCTACACTTACTCGATTCACAAAGTCTTGAGTTTGAAATTTGCATATTTCCAAGGGAGGCTATCCCATCACATTACTTCCCCCTTCGAGAAGACTCGTCCCGAGTCTTGGCCTGGGGACTACACAGTCTTTACGAAAAGTGCCGGTCTGTCGGTCAAAACCAGCAAAATTTCATTCTGACTGACAAAATATTTTATTTTGTCAGACAAAAATGTCTGGCAAAAATTACCACATTTTTAATGATAACGTATAGAACTGTCCTACAAAATTGTTTTTTTTTTTTTTTTCTAGCAAAATCTTGCAGTCTGCCAGACAGCTGTCCTGCAGCTGAAAAAAGGTTTCGCGAAGACTGGACTACATGGGTAAGGCAACTCCGTTATGGCAGTTGTCATCATCCCACTGCTGCCACCAACTGTAACGAACAGCCGAGCTGAGCCACAGAAACCCCGTCGGTGGAAAAGCATGCTCATCCACCAAGGGTGGTTTACTGCGCTATATACCCTACACTTACTCAATTCACAAAGTGTCGAGTTTGAAATTTGCATATTTCCAAGGGAGGCTATCCCGTCACACAACATTGGCCGGGCCCGGAATGATGTTGCAATTTTTGCATAGCTATTTGTTTATTTATTGCTATTTATTGTATTTGTTTTTCTCAATATAGTAATTTCATGTACATTTTCAAACCTCAATGAGGTTAAAAACCCTACCTCCAGGGACTTTTTTGACAATTTTGGGAAGGTGCCCTAGGGCCTTTCTGATTGGGACAATTAGCAAAGTAAATTCGGAATTGGGAAATTTCAAGTTCAAGACATTCAAAATTGATATTTTCCAAAGTGACATAGCTTAATAAGGGATTTCATGTAGATTAATTAGATAATAATTCATAATCAAAAGTGTCAAAAGTTAAATAACATTTCTAACAGCAAAGTTTGAATTTCACAATGTATGGAACTGTTGAAAATTATTTTCAGCTGTAATTGGGAATTTTTTCTCCAGATTGGGGAAAAAGACACCTAATAGTAATTTGCATTGGGAATGAGGCCTAATTTCGGCCCCTGAGACACACAAAAAAATCCCTGACCTCAATCAGGCGTGTACCAGACCTAACTATACTAGGTAAATTGTCTTGTGTATTTCTTTAAGGTTGGGTGCTGGGGTCAGGTATTTGTTTTTATCAAGATACACTGTACCAGAGTGTGTCTCAGGAGGACCGCTCCCTGCGGGACTCCAGATAATGGCCACTCAAGTTTGTCTAGCATATCGCCAACGCTACTGGTGTTCTTCCATCTCCTGCAGGTCCACCTGGCTGCAGTCCTTTGCACCATCTCTATCTTAGCAGTCTGAGTATCATTATAGGGATGCCAAATAGGAGCTGCATACTCGAGTTGAGGTCGAACCAATGTTTTGTATGCTATTTCCATAATATGAGCCGCGACGTGAGAAAACCGGTCTTCGGGGTTTCCGACCAGGTCCGACACAAACCGGCCTGTACAAGCTCAGAAAAGAGCTAGAAGCTTGAAATTTCGGATTTAAGTAGAAGAGGAATTGTACTATCCGAGTAGCGAAAACAACGGCGCTGATCAGCTTCGCAGTTACTGCGAAGCTGATCTGCGCCTTTGTTTTCGCATAGGCAATAATCCCGTTTTCTCACGATGCGGCTCATATAATGCCTAGGTGCCAGTGCCAAATTATATGTATTTTGCTACACGACCCATACCTGGATCTTTCCCTGGGTCTGGGACTGTGAGACATGATTTTATCATTCAATTTTTATCGCACCTGCTTATAGCAGGGTGCGATATAGGAGTTCAAATTTCCGTCCGTACGTTCGTTCGTCCGTCCGTCAACATTTACGTCGAAGTTTAGTTTTCTTGACATCAGAGATAGCTGCGAGTCTGAAACCTTGCATAGTAATTGTCCCTGACATATCCTTCAAGCAGGCACCTTAACCCGGTGCCCTTGACCTATATTTCACGGTCCACTGACTTTGAAAATTTTAACGTCAAAGTTTTGTCAACATTTACGTCGAAGTATGGTTTTCTCGACATCAAGGATAGCTGCGAGTCTGAAACCATGCATAGTAATTGTCCTTGACATACCCTTCAAGCACGCACCTTATTCCAGTGCCCTTGACCTATATTTCACGGTCCACTGACTTTGAAAATTTTTACGTCGAAGTTTGGTTTTCTCGACATCAGAGATAGCTGCGAGTCTGAAACCTTGCAAAGTAATTGTCCTTGACATACCCTTCAAGCACGCACCTTAACCTGGTGCCCTTGACCTATATTTCACGGTCCACTGACTTTGATAATTTTTACGTCGAAGTTTGGTTTTCTCGACACCAGAGATAGCTGCAAGTCTGAAACCTTGCATAGTAATTGTCCTTGACATACCCTTCAAGCACGCACCTTAACCCGGTGCCCTTGACCTATATTTTATGGTCCACTGACTTTGAAAATTTTTACGTCGAAGTTTGGTTTTCTCGACATCAGAGATAGCTGCGAGTCAGAAACCTTGCATAGTAATTGTCCTTGACATGCCCTTCAAGCACGCACCTTGACCCGGTGCCCTTGAACTATATTTCACGGTCTATTGACTTTGCCCGATGCAGGTGCGATATCGACCTCCGCGGAGTTCTTGTTTACACAATCAAACAGTTAAATGCATCCGCTGTGATATTTTTATTACTGGTTATCTAAATTTGCATCTTTAACACATTATCTTTAAAAAACACTCTTTAAACTGTATCTTCTCACAGACTTATTTTTCATAAAATGGTGTCTTTCAAAATGTTTATTTATACTAGTACATTTTTTGATACATTTATGCACATAATATTCGGGTATATAGGGTGGTACGGCAGGATAGATACATGTACATTGACAGTACTACTTCAAACTTGGATAAGACACCAACAGACATGAAAATGATGAAAGAGTTCAAATGATATTTGTCTGTTTCAGATTATGATTTTGGTTGAAAGACTGACACACTGACAATGTTGTATGTTGGATGTCTAATGATTCAAGCAGCGGAAAGATGTTTCAGTGTTATTTCAACGATACTGTTTTTGGTAAGATCATCTTTAGTGATATTAGTCATCACATTACATAGTAGGGAGCGCCGTGGCATAATGGTAGAGTCTTTGACTCTAAATAAAGAGGTCCTGGGTTCGATCCCCACAGGCCTCATCGTGTTGTGTCCTTGAGCAAGACACTACATTACTGATTAAACACATCCTGACAAGACTGAAAAATTGTTGACTGAGACGGGATGTTTCATGCACAAACCAGTTACTCCCGGGACTGCTTGCGTAAAAAAATATTTTTCTAACGGGACATTTACTCCCGAAGAGTGCCACATGTTTAAAAAAAATTGATTTTAATGATTTTTCCATAAAAATTATTTTTTTTTTATGTCATTTCAATGAACAATTTAAGACATCCAAATATGATAAACAAGCCGCTTAAGGACTTCTAAAACTATAATTGGTGAACCTACCCATAAAATTGATTTTGAGCGAATCGTCCCACCTTTTTAGCAAACAGCCCCATTCAATTTTTTGTGCAAATAGTTCTGGAGGAAACGTCACAAGGAGGAACGGTTTTTAGGAGTCCTTTCGTAGTACTCAGAAGCTCAACGTGACTGCATGTATGTCCAATTTTGATATGTCAAAATGTCATTGTTTTGTTATTTTGTGTTTCTAGTGAACATAATATTACTGATGCGTGCATTCATTTACATGTATTTTCAGAGGGGAGAGAGCTTATATCATCAACAGCAAATTGAGCAGATAGTGAACCACAACAGAAAACTTATATTTTAAGTCAATTAGAGTGGATGACTGCATGTACAATAAACTGTTCACCCTAACTTAAATGTTAAATAATGGACTTTAATACAATCTGTGTTTTTGAACTGTAGTTACAGTAATACTGTGAAGAAATCAAGATATAGTTGATATTACAAAGCAAAAATCGTTAAAGTAAAACAATAGTTTTAAAGCCCTGCTGTAAAAAGGCTGGGCTATACTGGATTCAACCTGTCATCCCACGGTTATGTAATTCCCTGATTTTGTTATTCCATAGATTTCTGCTCTGGCACACTTACAATATCATGAGAATAAATTACATGGGTGTGACAGTGCCATTGACAAGATCTATTCTGGGGTTTGAACTGTGCATCATTTTTTAGCAACCTGTGTCCTTTCCCATAGGCGTTTTATTGAAGCGAGGATTTAGTCTGATTCTCTGACAATTGTTGTTAAATACTCGTATGTGTATGTATGTTTCTTCTGCATGAAGGATCTTGCTGTCTGTGACATTAGACCATGGTGAGAAGCTGTTAACAAAGATGTGCATGTGCACGAAACATGTTTCAGTGATATATAGTAAGAATACCAAACCGATTATCCAGAACTGAGAACAGCCAACGCGGATAAAATCAGTAAAAGACTCAAAGACTGTAGTATGCAATTACCTGCCTTAGAACAACTTCACAAAGAAAATTGTGATCTGTGGAAAGTTGTCTCCACACAGGTATTTATCATGGCATCGGCATTGTTTGTTTTCATTCACAATTCTCTCTGAATAACCAGTGTGATATAGATTATAATACTTGCAATATGGATTTGTTTATCAAGGTTGACTTTCTTTCATGATCCATTAATGGACAAACAGGACAATGCAGGTCACATGGAGTTTTCGTGCTTAAATTCGAAAAACAAAAAACAAAACAAACAAACAAAAAAAAAACATTGCATGTGTTTTGTACAAACATGTACATGTATTATATATGTAAATAGTGCATTTATGTTCTTTCCTAGTGTGCATAAACAGAAATAAATACATGAAATTTAATGACATATTTGTTGGTCTTAAAATTTATGACTTCGAGATCAGTATTTGAGTCGGGGTGCAGGAAAACCTGTCGCCAGGGATTTAGAGTATGTTCCTGAAATTGTGCTATACAGGCATGATTGTGCAGCCAAGGTTTAGCACATCACAGTCATGTACTTAGTAAGGGCAGTGGCGTAGTGTTGAATCACTAAGTTCTGGGTTCAAACCCCACTGAGACTTGGTTGAGTCCTTGAGCGTGACACATCTGAATCTGAATGGTTTACTGGTGACACGCCAAATTGACAATACTTCATCGGGGGGGGGGTGCACCAGGAGGGAAATTAGTCCATGGCTCTCATGATTTTCACCCTGGTTGATACCCAGAAAACCGTCGCACCATCCGGACATAACTGAAAAATTGATGACCAAAAAGGAATGTTAGACCTTAAATCGAAAACCAGAATTTTTAGAGCTAAAATGGCGTAGTCAGCAGCTGTCAGATTTTTAAGAAAGACTAAGAAACAACACTTTACAAAATGTACAACCCACATTTGAACTGTGCAACCCTTTGGTTTGATTTAGGTATGGATGTAACGTCCCAGTCAACAATATTTCTGTCATGTCCCCAGCTTGGGACACTCCTTTGTGTGTATTAACCAGTACTTTCCAGAGTCAATGTGCCTTGCTCATCGTGCAGTGATATAAGCCAGCTACCAGTGGGGATCAACTCCCTACCTCCCTAACCAGTCTGATGCACCAGGTCATCATGCTCCTTTGAATGCATATTTGTATACTAGTATACGCGCCAGGTCCCATTTGTAGCTCACCTGAGCCGTTATGTTCACAAGGTGAGCTTATAGTATACCCATGCTCCATCGACCGTCGTCGTTGTAGTCATTGTTGTCCACAATGTTCCGTGAAACATCTTCTCCTCTAAAACCGCTGGGCCAATCAAAGCCAAACTTTATATGGAGCATCCTCAGGAAGGGGGAACAAAAGTCTATAAATAGCAAAACCTTTAAAAATCTTCTTTTCCAGAACCAGAAGGCCTATGATTCTGAAACTTGGCATGAAGCATCAGGCAATGGAGCTCTACAAAGTTTGTATAAATCAATCCATGACCTTGACCTAATTAACTGAAGGTCAACATAGGTCGCCCATGCATTTGAATGGGGAAAATTGTTAAAATGTGATTTGAAGGGCAAAACTTGCAGGACATGGGCAAATGGATGGAATATTTATGTTTAGAAAAACATTTTGGCCCCAGGGGGTTGTCTGCCCCTGCACCGGGGCTATATACATGTATCTGACCATAATATTCAAATATCATCGTCTCTGAAACCGCTTGACCAATCAAAGCTAAACTTTATGTGGTTAGGAAAGGGGAATGAAAGTTTGTGTAAATGGTCAAGGTCACATGACCAAGATGGCGGCCATGGCTATAGATAGCAAAAACCTTCAAAAATCTTCTTCTCTAGAACCAGGAAGCCTTTGATTTTGAAACCTGGCATGAAGCATCAGGCAATGGTGCTCTACAGAATTTATACAAATCATGACCCTGAGATGATCTTGACCTATTTTACGGCAAGGTCAACCTTGGTCGCCTCTGCATTTGAATGGGGAAAATTGTTAAAATAATAAAGTGTCTTCATTAAGGAACTTGACATCTAAATGTACAATTTATGGCCAAATGACTATCAAATCAAGCAATTTGGATGAAATGTCACTCGCAGCTTAATGGACTTCTTTATAAAGATTTCTTCAAAAACGAAATTCAAATATTCAAATGAGATAATTTCTACTTTTCCCACATTTCAGGAACAGAGCTTTCCCTCTAACAATTTCTGAGGAAATGATTTTTGAATATTACCATTTATTGTGTCCCTGCAACAAAAACAAAAAAAACTAAGCGATAAGGAAGAATGAACAGTAGGACTACTGAATACATATTTCTGCGAAAACAAAATTCATATATCCCCAAAGGGACAACAATTTAGCAAGTATCGCTTTTCTCAAATCTAAATCTATTGGAAGCATCAGTTATCATAGCACGCCGGTGGGTCGGGCGTCAGACTCTTTGATGGCCCCGACTTAAAGCTATTCATTTTAGTTGGTTGGGGCCGGAGCTTCTTGTCTGTTGCTTGGCCCACCGGTGTTCAACTGGTGTTTTTCTTTTGCTCCGGAGTTAGTAAGTTATTCGGCGCCCAGGGATCTCCATCGTCGGGCAGCTTACTCAATCTGCGAGTCCTTGTTTTTGATTCATCAGGATGTTTATCATGATTTATTTGTTTGTTCTTGATGATTCATTGACTAGTTAGAGATTCACCACGAGGACCGAAGAACTTACTAAATGTTTTGAACCACTGCAGAAGCTGAGGGTGAGGTTAGGATCCCGTAAAACCGGTTTAGGCCCGCCAGTAACTTTGTGTTGCTGATCGTTCCAAGGCGATACTTCTGTGGTGGTTCTTTTTGTTTTATGTCTTGGTGTTTAATTTTTTGTGCTGTTGGCGCCTTATGTATGTTTTCATATTTTTAATTAAGTTAAGGTAACTGAGTGGCCACCTATTGGGAAAATAGCTGCTCATTCGGCTTACGCTATGTTTCATGGTATAAGTACCTAATTGTTAGTTTGGTTTTTTTCCCACCTCGGTTTTTGGAGTGGGAATCTCTTTCTGATTGCGCCTTTTCCTGATCTTTGCCTACTTGTACCTCTTTACTTGAATAGATGCAGTATTTATGTAGAGGCTTATGCCCGGAGAATACAAAGTACAGTCTTGTTCCTCCAATGGTTTCTGAGGAGAAGCATAAGCTACCCGCTGACGTGCAAGTATTTGACGGCATGCAGTGAGTCAGTTGTCGTAGGAAGGGCTGTTGGATGGTAAAAGAGTTTAGAACGAACAAGTCTCCATATTTTATTTTTCTTTCGTTACTGTCCAGGTCTGGTGTGTAGGAAATCAGAATCATAATAAACATACTGTCTTATGTAACTTTGATTATATCCCAATATTTATAATTTTATACATCAAGTTTATCTCTTAATCGATATCACCAAATACGTAACAATTTATAATAAGTATTCAGACTGAGACGGTCTTATCCTTGCATTTTATTCATTCTTGTGCCAAATTATTCTGCTGAAATTTAATGTTTAGTATATCAAATGTCCATTTTAAATCATTGCAATCACATTCTTAACCACAACTTTTTGTTCTTATCCGTGTTTTTTTTTTTTTTTTTTTTTTTTTTTTTTTTTTTTTTTTTTTTTTTTTTTTTTTCTTTTTATTCATTCCTGTGCTAAAATTACTCTGCTGGAATTTAATGTTTTAGTATGATATCAAATGTCCATTTTAAATCATTGCAATCACATTCTTAACTACAAATATTTGTATATTTCTTTTTTAAAAATTCCTAGACAAAATTAACTATACTTTTAATTGTTGATATTGTATTGTTTTATTGTTGTATGTGTGTTGTTGAGGACCATATGTAAGATAAGCTGATGCTTAATATGTTATCCTCGTAAAATAAAGACATATTATTATATTAGTATTATTATACCATAAAACCAAAGTTCTTGTCCGATCAGAACTTATAACATAATTATTCGCTCCCACTTGTTCCGGTGCCTCACTGTCCTACCCCAACTGACCGATTTAGTGTGTATCTTTACTCATGATGAACCCTGCTTAACACAGTTCCTGATCATTGCTTTATATTTTAACGTCTTATCATCAATAACGATAAATACGTAGGCCATTAAAGAAATCGTGGATTTTTAATCATTTATATGTATAGCTTGACCATCATAAAATGGCTGGGTGTTTGGTAAATATTTTGGTTATCGGAATCCTATGCGATTGGTCGGTTTATCGGAATTCGTGAAGCGTGGTATTGAACAAATATTCTCATATCATTGCAACGTCTGCATTAGAATTTTGTGTAATGGTTAGACCGCAGGACGTAGGATCCGACGGTCGCGGGTTCGAATCCCTTTAGATATTTTTCTGAGAGTAATTTCATTTATTATTTTATTTTATTTTTTTTTACGCCATTCCCTAATCATCACTCATACTTTCATGCAGTTCGTGTTTTACATGATAATCTATTTCTTTTTCGCAATTCACATGAGAATGTAAAATCAGTCGTCTGGCTCGCGTACTCTGACAAAAAACACGTTGACGGCAGATACGCTGACGGCGGGTGACGATTGTTTTGATGACGCGACATTGAGCGACGAGGAGATTGGTTCCGCAGACGAAGGTGTGACGGACTCTACTATGATTTAATGTTTGACATGTCATGAAATAACCTAAAAGATGCAGACAATGCGGTGCAAGTAAACATTAATATGGATACCTTCTTAAGTTTCTATGTTCGTAAAAGTTATACTTAGAAATTCAAATATACTTTGTTTAGTCCCATAATGATATCATTTAGCATTGATATGATCTGCAAAGAAAATAAATAAAATATCAGAAAATATAACACCATAAAAGACAAAGAAAGAAAAAAAATGAAGATAAAGAAGAGCACTCTATAAAATAATTAAAATGTCTTTGATGGGAATCGAACCCGGGTTGTCAAAAATACATCTCTTTCAAATGAACTAAACTGCTCCTCTACCTACCGAGCCAATTCCTTTCTCTAATATTCTTAAGAACAACATGTCAATACATTACCGTAAATAATCGGTGAATTGTTTGGAAAACACCTTTGATAAACGGCGATGTATAAAAAGCTATATGTTGACAAACAATATAACCATAATACCGCCAATTTTTCGAGGTCAAGCTATAATGAGCTTGGATTATTGAAAATATGTTAATATTGCTCAATATAACGCTCACACAAAACACGTCTTAGATTTACATCAAGGCGAAATTGCTTAGCAATGTTAGTAAAAGGTCACGTAGTTAGAAATGTATTTAAAATGGGCTGACATGGCAACAGGTGATAAATAATCCACTCAAGGAATACAGTAGTTTAAACCTTGCTTTACTAGCTAAATATACGTGGGTTGATCAAAAGTAATATAAGTACTAGTTAGTACTTAAATATCCAGTCCGTGTTTGTAGAAAAGAAGAAAAGTGTCATTCTTTATTGGATTACCCTAGTACAAAATTTACCAAATACACTGTACGAATCCTCGTGAATATTTAGTGGTATGTACCATGTCCCTAAAACGACACTGAGTGGCACTTCTAACGCCACACTTACATTTTAAACTTTATCTCAAAAAAGCTTTAACCATTTTAATTGAAATTTTCAAATAGTTTAACAACATTTATTATTGCTTACTTTCTGATTTGGGAGGTATTAAAATTGCAGTTTGTTTAACAGAACTCAAAAATGAAAAGTCACAAAACAGCCACGCGGGTTGTAACGTATTGGAAAGTATCAAAGAAGTCACATCAGTCTTTGGAGGTCATCAGGAAAACATGTCCGTGTAATGTATACCCCCTTAAACCCCACTTTTATATAGCAAAACTGGGGTATGCAGGGGTATACCTATTTTTCTTATTTTTGCTCCAAAACATAGATTGTGGGTACTCGTTAGAACCGAGGCGGTTCTAACGTGTACCCACAATCTATGTTTTGAGCAAAAATAAGAAAAATTTCCAAAAATTTCCACTGAAATTTTTCATTTTTTACAGCTTTAAATTAAATATCTCTGTATATCGCATGGCCATGTTTTCGTAATGTATGGGACTGCCACACACATGTTAGTTATTTGAAATCAGGCTGTCCTAGATCCGTGATTCAAAACATATGCTGTACCTACGTGTGACCAAAAAGGCGTGTACGCAAACACTGTGTTTCTCTAAGCATAAAGAGGCTGCAGCAGGCCCTTTTTGAGAAATTGGGAGTTATTTTGTTAACTGCCCATTAGAAGGAATAATCATGGTGTTGTTCTGGCTTAAAGGTCACAGGGGAGACTAAGTGAATACCCTTCCCGGTTCCAAGGTATATGTAACTGTTGTGTTACCATGTTCAATACCAATATTAACTCATTTAAGCCTGGCGTCCCTTTCATGGGACATAGGCAAACAGAATAGTCCCAGATGAGACGCCGCAGAACGCGGCGTCCCATCTGGGGCTATTCTGTTTATTAGAGAATTTTCATCGAAAAATTTAATAAAAATTTAAAAAAAAATACTCCTGATGCCCCTAAAATGAAAGTGGACTCACCCAAATGATAATGATGGGAAAATCCATTCGTCAAATATGGGTTAAACAACATTGTCGATCCGTGGCTGTTTTGTGACTTTTTATTTTCGAGTAATGTTAAATAAACCGCAGTTTAAAAGCCTTTAGGTTGCTTAATTGTTATTAAATTTACAGAGTCAGCAAACGTAATTACCATTTATTTTGCTGAAAACTTCATTTAAAACGATAAATTTGCTATTGAGATATAAAGGAAAATACAAGTGTTGCGTTAGAAGTGCCAAACAGTGTACACCAGACTACTGACTACTATTTCCTTGTCGCTCTTCATTCATTCTCGACATGAAACAGTCTGGCTGCTGGTCGCCAGTTTTCATTTTCTTTTCTTTTCTCGCTAACGGCATGTACATATCTTCATAACCCCAAGCTCCGAATTATTTAGTTTTTGTGTTACTACTATTCCCAGCTGCTGAACCTTCATGCTTGCACGTTTTTGCTGGTGGTTCATCTTCTGCACTCTCTATGTTGTCTCTTTTCTTTTGTGTGGTTGTTGCATCGTCGCCTTCTTCGTCGCTACCACCTTGGAAAGCCAGAATAAAATGAACA
The DNA here is from genome assembly GCA_964017185.1 of Rugalucina vietnamica. Lineage (NCBI taxonomy): Eukaryota > Metazoa > Mollusca > Bivalvia > Lucinida > Lucinidae > Rugalucina > Rugalucina vietnamica. The sequence continues at coordinate 5,277,357 of OZ024872.1, forward strand.
TCATTGGCTATAACAAAATCAGTAAAGTTCACGACCGACAAAATAAATGAAATGAACGGAACAAACGCCCGGTTGTCGGACTAAGGCTGAACGAGACCAGTTGTCGAAAAAAAAGCTGTTGAGAATGGTTCCCGGCCCGGATGCGGTGGACAACTTGTAGATCTGCAGTTAGTGCATCCTTGACGCGATAGTCTGTCTATATTTTAAGTTTAAGCCTTGTTTTACATGTAAATCATGTGCGCAGAGAAGTTGCTATGGTTATTTCAAAGATTGTTGAAATGCTTGCCTTTCTGGAATACAAAACACGTGCAATACGAAATTTTTTGTGCACGTGCAACAAAACTTGCCTTCAGTGTTACAGTGTGGATATCTTGACATCTCAATTTCAAAGGAGCAGAACCTAGCGAATATCATCTCTCTCTCTCTCTCTCTCTCTCTCTCTCTCTAAATGCCTTAGCATAACATATGAAATTGCACTTTTCGCCCTGGAACGTAACACAAATCCAGTTTTTGTGACTTTCGATTTTGACCCATTCAAGTAAAACAAACTGCACTTTGGGCAACACACAATATTTTCATCACGAAAACATGTCCGTGTAATGTATACCCCCTCAAACCCCATTTTTATATAGCAAAACTATAGCAGTAAAACTATAGCAGTAATAGCAAATAATATAAAAGTGAGATTCTTTAAGAGTAGTGAAAATACTAATGAAAAAAGGGATGGGCCATACTGCGATTTCGGCTAATTAAGCCTCTTCAGCGATCCTATAGATTTGGCAAAATGGAGCCAAAGAGAATTACTGTCATTTTGCAGCTTTTAACAGGATGGTCGATACAGAGGCAAGTATAATCCAAATGTGGCCAAATACATTAAACATAGGTTACAAAATGATTCTAAACCGATGATAATTTTCTGATATCTCAGAATACCTTCGCTGGTCTCTAAGAACCAACAGGAAAATATACCGTGGTTTCGGCTACTTACGCCTCTTCAGTCACGCTATAAATTTGGCAACATGGTATTGAAGGAACTATGAAATGTGAACTATGAAGAAGGAAACGTCAAGTGTGAACAAAAAAATGAAACTTGAAGTGTGAACTAAGAAGAATGAAGCGAGAAGTGTGGACTAAGAAAGAAATATGAGGTGTGAACTAAGAAGAAAATGTGAAGTGTGAACTAAGAAGAAGGTAGCGCGAAGTGTGAACTAAAAGGAAGGAACGCAAAGTGTGAACTAAGAAGAAGAAAATGTGAAATGTGAACTAAAAAGAATGCAATGAGAAGGAAATGAAAATTCTATTAAGAAGGAAATCTTAAGTGTGAACTAAGATGAGGGATATGTAGTGTGAACTAAGAAGGGAATATCAAATGTGAATTATGAAGGGAGTGTGAACTGTCAACTAAGAAGGAAATGTGAAGTGTAAACTAAGAAGGAAATGTGAAATGTGAACTAAGAAGAAGGAAATGTGTCTTTCGCATCTTTTTCGTCTCAGTTTTAACACAATGATATTGACGTCCGCAAGAGATCACTTCATCGTTTCAAGTAACTTATTAAGCCGCGTCATAATACTACGAAAAGTGGGACCATACCTGGTGTTTTGTGGATCCGGGGAGAATGGTCAATTCAGGGATCTGTGGAGAAGGGTCTTTTATTTTCAGGAGAGAAAACAAAAACAAAAATCATTTGGGTGGTTTTAGGGAGCAGGAAACAGGGACTTGAGAAAACACATTTAGGGAGCTGGGGATAATGCCATTTATTTTTCACGTGGCAAGGAGGTAAGACCCCCCCCCCTCCTAGTAGGACCTCAAAAGTGAAAAATTTAACAGGAAACAGGGGACACTAAATAATAATGCAAAGGAATACTTACTTCATTTGTAATACAGAAATACCGGCCAGCATTCAAAGTTTATAGCACAAATCGCCTTGTATATTTGCCAATTAAAACGGTGTCCACCACAGACTGAGGAGTGGGCATGTCTACTTACAAGGTCGATTTACTCAAAATAAGACTTTCAACTGAATTTTTTTTTCAGACCGCGAAAATCACAAACAGAATTTCCTTTACGTTTAATTTAGCACCGCGGTTAGTGAAGTAAGAATAGAAGGCAAAGTAAGAATAGAAGGCAAAGTAAGAATAGAAGGCAAAGTAAGAATAGATTGCCAAGTAAGAATAGAAGGCAAAGTAAGAATAGGAGGCAAAGTAAGAATAGAAGGTACTAGAGAGAAACTGTTTTGGTCGTTAAAACAATCTGTAATTATTAAAAAACACTAGTTTAAATGGAACCTTTGAAAGATTTAAATTTGTATATTTTCAAAATAATTGATTTTTTCACTGGTATTAAACTTTTCATTGAAACTGAGTAGATAACTAAGTAATAATTTTGCGATAGCAAGCGTGCAGATTATCATGTAGGAACAATTAGCAAATTTTATCTCACCTAGGTAGTCGGAGAATTTCAACAACCAGTCTGTACCATCAGGATATGTGTAGGCACGCCTCGCCTGATGCGCCTTGTCGGGACCAACTACTTCCATTTTATTTGCCTTTTCAAGGATTTTAAGTGGTGTCTTTCGGAAAACATACGGCGTTTTGAATAAGATGAACTCATCGACTGTGGATATTGTGACTGTACGACCAAAGTTTCTGTGAATATCATCAGCAACATCTTCATTCCTTTGGTCATTTTTGAAACTTATGGATTTGCCTTTCTCATTGATTTGACAGTCAGACGAGCATAATTTGCTCACTTCTTGGGTTCCGCGATTCATGGCCTCTTTCATTGTCTCGAGTCCCCGAACGTGATTGGTAAAATACACGAGGTGATAAAGTGTTTTATCTTTATCGTTTCGCATTTCAAAAGTCTCGGAAAATTTTGCACTTTCATCCTTTAAGCGCTTTTGGTATTTATTTACAATGTTTAACATTTTGTCGTCTGTTTTAGCTAGCGATGTTCTCCATTCTTCTACTTCTTGAATGGAAAGTCCAAGAATGTCTCCAACACGGGCAGAGTTCGAGATGGCATCATTAATCTTACTGGTCATAAAGTTGATCAAAACCTCTTTTCCTAATCCTACAAATTCTCTGACTTTGGTAAAAGGTGTGTCAACAAAACCAAATGGATCTATAAAAGCAAAGCTTGGTGATTGTGGAGATGGCAGTTGTTTGAACTTTGCAAAGAACAAGGTGACTGCAATTTGATAGTCCAGATGAGATTTTTTTCGGTTTCCGGAACATCAACATATATGATGCACGTGCCATTTCTAAAATCTGGACAGACTTGAGTTTTCAGTCCATACATAACCAAAGCTTTCATTACATTTTTAAAAAGTGTTTTGAAAATGTTTTCGTAAGCTTCTACAAAAACGAGTGACAGAGTTTGTTCCGTTGTATACTTTAGTGATTTTGGCGGGCGCAGCTCTTTCAGCATTGTATCACACCTGCTTTAAATTTCCTTGTCATCTTCATACGTTGATAGCTTAAAATCACGTTTCAACAAATGTTGAATAGCCACTCGGAGAGCGATAATCGGGCTCCCGTATTTCTCTATTTCATGTGCCCATCCATAATTTTCGTATATTCCGGTTCCAGCAAAACCGTCGATAATTGTTAACTTATTGTTTGGCTTACTAAGCATCATCCTTATGTAAGCCTGAAGGTACTTCTTTAAAATAAGTCGCTTCACGAGTCCGTGATGAGTGTCCTTTTGGAAAAACTTTTCTGCTTTTGAAGCCATGTCTGAAAAGGATAAAATCTAAGTAGAATATAAGCACACTGTTTTAGGTCCGTCACAGTGTGAGTGATTCTTTATGATATCTGCTACTGATTTTTGATGATATCAGGTAACGGATTCTTGACAAATGCTACGGATTCTTGACAAGGACTGATACTCCCAACTGCAAACAGCGAAAAAATGGTAATTTTAGATAGTTGTAGATCTAAATTTTGTCAGGAGACATATTAGAAGCATGGTTCATGATAATCTATGTATATATTCTACATGTTAGGGTTTCAAAATAAAACCAATTAGATAAATTGAGCTAATATGAAAAACATGGCAAATCGGTATTATTTTGTGAATTCCTAAGCAAACATGTTTGGAAACATTGAAACAGTTTATAAGAGTGATATGTGGACCGTCAAATTCTACATTATCCTGCGTAATAACCCTTTTTCATTTTTTTGCATGCTACGGATTCTTGATGATATGTTACAGATTCTGTATGATACCAAAATGTGGGTAACGGATTCTTTATGATATATGTTACTGATTCTTTATGATAAATGTTACAGATTCTTTATGATTTAATGCAAGTTTATGATGTTCTATTGTCAGAAAAAGTTTTGTTGTGTTTTATGTATTTTCTTTCCCACCCGCTGTCTATGTTGGGACTTTAAATTTAATTGCATCGATTCCTGGTCCCTATATTCTTACTTGAAATGCAGATTTGGACCCATGGTCCACCAATGAACTGTGTTTTTATCAACTCCACACTGCAAGAAATATGATGTGCAGTGTAAAATTCCATCACATTTATCACAAACCAATTGATAATTGTGACTAATGTAGGACCTTGTTGTATATTTGTATATATCACAAAACACTATTATTTATTTATTTATTTTTTAACTTTTTGGTAAAATCAATTCAATTTTTTCAATCAGTGAGACCGACAATCTTATAAGTATTATTCATGTGTGTACAATTTTACATTTTTTTCTGTTTTGGGTCTCACAAGGATGGGCATTAATCCCATTTCTAACCACCTTACCGCTTCCACACTGGTAAACGTAAACGCAGTGGCTAAGGCACGAACGTATTGGCTAAGGCAATTTCAACGCTATGGCTAAGAAAGAAAATGGCGGACAATGATACACATGTGCAGGTTTGTTGTTGTTTTACACTTTCATTTTCCGGTTATCAATGATGACAGCTACTGGCTTGGCGGCGCGGGACCCACAAATGAGTCACAAACCTACGTTCGATGGTCAGATGTCGCCAGCTGCAGCCAGTAAAAGTGTAACCTCGACAAAGTGGAGACAATGAACCACGAAATCTCATGATTTTTCACGAAATACTGTTTTTCTATGATATCGTACGCTGTCTTGTAGTTTATACACATGCAAATGATAAATCGGACGCATTTGAGCACTATTCGTGAAAAAAATGAAATTGAAGGAGCCTCAGCGTGTCACAGTACTTGGAGTTTCATTACAACGCTACTGGCTAAGGAACTGGAAACAACGTAGTGGCTAAAACCCCAGAGTTTCTCGGTGGGGAAAATGTTATAGTATGGTAGTAAGACTCGTAAGTGTCTTTCTCAAAGTAGGTTTTGAGGTCTAAATTATTGTTCAAACATGGTCTAGAGCTGCGTTAAATCATTTGAAGTTCGTTTGAGGTTACCCCCCCCCCCCGAAAAATATCAAAAATTGCCAAAACGCATTAAGAATAGTCCCTTTTTCGACATTAAACACCCAAAACATATACGATGTTTTATGAGACCCCCAAAACATCTCCAAAAATCTCCCTGACCAAAAACGAAAAACCGATTTTTACAGAAAACTCCCCCAAAATATTGACATTCAAATTTTGATCCCAACCCACAAAAAAAGAAAATGAAAAGAAAATAGACCGAGCCTATGTACACAGAAAATGTCATGGTATCCCCCCCCCCCGGGACCTCAACTATAATTAAAATGATTTTAAGTAAACTATATAAGATGTTTACGAATGTTTTATAGATACTCTTCTTACACCATCCTTTGGAACTCACCTTTTTCAATACCCCATTGTTCTGAAACACCAGAAGAAAAGTATTTGGTCGTCATCCTTTTACAATACAAGAGTCCCCAAAACGGCCAAAACTGCAAATCGGTTCACAAATAAAAAAAATATCCCCGTGGCCGAGTGGTTCAGTGCTCTTGATCATTCGAACATCTCACCGATGTGGGTTCGCGCCTCGCACGGGGCACGAATTCATATGTGAGACAAGCCATGTTCTGCTTGCGGGTGTGTCAGGTGGTTTTTCCCCGGGTACTCCGGTTTTCGCCCCACCTACCGATTGATTCGTCTCGATCTGAGTGAAAAAGCTTGAAAGGGACGTAAAACTGAATAAAAAAAAATAATAATAATTTTGAATAGGGTTTTTGCACGTACAAGGTAGATAGTACAATTTTTTTAAATTGGATATATCTAGCAGATTTAGAGTTTTTGTTGAAGTGTTGTGCCCTCTATCAGGCATAGTTTACCGTTTGGCATTGATTTGCAGCATTTAAATGAAAAATTATTACTTTTATCCTTTTTTTAGGAATGTTCTTGCACCCATTTTACAATGGAAAAATACCCTATTCAAAGCTACTTTTGGTCATAAAACTTTTATTTGTGGACCGATTTTCAAAATTTTTGCGACAAAATTTAGGTAACCTCAAACGAACTTCAAATGGTTTAACGCATCTCTAGACCATGTTTGAACAATAATTTAGACCTCAAAACCTACTTTGAGAAAGACACTTACGAGTCTTACTACCATACTATAACATTTTCCCCACCGAGAAACTCTGGGGTCTTAGCCACTACGTTGTTTCCAGTTCCTTAGCCAGTAGCGTTGTAATGAAACTCCAAGTATTGTGACACGCTGAGGCTCCTTCAATTTCATTTTTTTCACGAATCGTGCTCAAATGCGTCCGATTTATCATTTGCATGTGTATAAACTACAAGACAGCGTACGATATCATAGAAAAACAGTATTTCGTGAAAAATCATGAGATTTCGTGGTTCATTGTCTCCACTTTGTCGAGGTTACACTTTTACTGGCTGCAGCTGGCGACATCTGACCATCGAACGTAGGTTTGTGACTCATTTGTGGGTCCCGCGCCGCCAAGCCAGTAGCTGTCATCATTGATAACCGGAAAATGAAAGTGTAAAACAACAACAAACCTGCACATGTGTATCATTGTCCGCCATTTTCTTTCTTAGCCATAGCGTTGAAATTGCCTTAGCCAATACGTTCGTGCCTTAGCCACTGCGTTTACGTTTACCAGTGTGGCTTCGCTATGTCACCTTATGTATGTTTTCATGTTTGGGTAACTGAGTGACTGCCTAGTGGGAAAAAGCTACTCACTCAAATTTCAAAATGTTCCCTAAGTATACCAAGTACCGGTTCAAGTAAAGTATAGGGGACATCCCCTTTATTCCTACGTCCGACGTCAACTTATTAGCATACAGGTTGACAGGTCGATGGGTAAACAGATTTTCGGGTCGACAGGTCGAGATTCCGTTGTGAATCAATGCCTGCTCCCACTCCATTGAACTTACATCCTTCCATATGATTGTTCATGGTTTGCACGCATGCGCATTTTTTTTACTTCCGTCGACCTGTCAACCATCTGTCCCATACTACTGCTTACCCGATCCTGTAACATGGCTATATATGGAGTATCCATTCTGTTGTGGGGGGTCTGGGGGACTTGCCCCCAGGCATTCCGTTGTAAATCAATGCCTACTCCATTGACCTTTACCTACATCCTTCCCTATAAGTGTCCATGTTTTGCACGCATGCGCAATTCTTTCATCCTCGTTTATAGGATGACAGGTCGACAGGTCGACAGATCCCATAAACACTAAAATGAGAAGAGCCTAGCACTCCATTGACCTTTACCTACACCCTTCACTATAATTGTCCATGTTTTGCACGCATTCGCAATTCTTTCACTCTCGTTTATAAGATGACAGGTTGACAGGTCGACAGATCCCATTAACAGTCAAATGAGAACAGCCTAGCACTCAGGTACACAGTCACATGATAGTTGTATTTAAATGTCTACCTGTCATCCGATACTACTGCTTACCTCATCCTGTAACATTGCTATATATGGAGTATGCATTCTGTTTCTGGGAGTATGAGGGGCTTGCCCCCTAGGCATTTCGTTGTGAATCAATGCCTACTCCATTGAACTTAACCCACAACCCTTCCTATGATTGCCCATGGTTTGTACGCAGATCCAAAAAACACTCAAATGAAAACAGCCTACCACCCAGGCTTGCCCCCAGGCATTTCGTGTGAATCAATGCCTACTCCATTGAACTTGATCTACATCCTTCCCTATATGCGCAATTTTTTCACTTACGTCGACCTCTCAACTGTCGACCTGTCAACCTGTCGACCTGTCACCAGTAACATGGCTAAATATGGAGTTTGCATTCTGTTGCGGGGGTCTGGGGGGCTTGCCCCCAGGCATTCCGTTGTGAATCAATGCCTACTTCATTAAACTTGACCTACATCCTTCCCTATGATTGCCTATGTTTTGCACGCATGCGCAATTCTTTCACTTCCGTCGACCTCTCAACTGTCGACCTGTAAACCTGTCATTCTGTCGACCTGTCACCTGTAACATGGCTATATATGGAGTTTGCATTCTGTTGCGGGGGGTCTAGGGGGCTTGCCCCCCGGGCATTCCGTTGTGAATCAAAGCCTACTCCATTGAACTTGACCTACATCCTTCCCTATGATTGCCCATGTTTTGCACGCATGCGCAATTCTTTCACTTCCGTCGACCTCTCAACTGTCGACCTGTTGACCAGTCGACCTGTTAACATGTCGACCTGTCAACCTGTCGACCTGTCACCAGTAACATTGGAGTTTGCATTATGTTGCGGGAGTCTGGGGTGCTTGTCCCCAGGCATTCCGTTGTGAATCAATGCCTACTCCATTGAACTTGACCTACATCCTTCCCTATGAATGCCCATGTTTTGCACGCATGCGCAATTCTTTCACTCCCGTCAACCTCTCAACAGTTACTGTCAACCTGTCACCTGTAACATGGCTATATATGGAGTTTGCATTCTGTTGCGGGGGTCTTGGGGGCTTGCCCCCCAGGCATTCCGTTGTGAATCAATGCCTACTCCATTGAATTTGACCTACATCCTTCCCTATGATTGCCCATGTTTTGCACGCATGCGCAATTCTTTCACTTCTGTCGACCTCGCAACTATCGACCTGTCGACCTGTCAACCTGTCGACCTGTCAACCTGTCAAGCTGTCGATCTGTCAACCTGTCGATCTCATTTCTATGGCAAGCCAATTTACTGTTTATTCAAGAAAGCAGATATCTGTTATGCAATATTAGATATCTTGTTTAATAAATATGATATTTACTTATTAGATATCTATTAGAAAGAAGATATCTTATATAGCAAACACGATATCCATTTAATTCTATTAGATATACAAAATGTTAATATTAGATATCCGCAATGTTAAATGTAGATGTCTTCTATAGTATATTTAGATATCATTCAGGCTTAATAAGATATCTTATTTGTAAAAATAGATATCTAAATTTTGACAAATAAGATATCTTAAAAATTATATTAGATATCTTATTTATAAAAAGTAAATAACATATCTGAATTCATAATTTGTCATAAAGATATCTGATATAGCAATTATGATATAAAATATTAGATTTTTTTCTTAATATGACATCTTAATCAGCATTTGAGAATATGACATCTTAATCAGCATTTGAGAGCATGATACATCAACTGTCTCCTGCAATGTTAAAAAGACACCTTGTAGATCTATCGTAGAATGTAATACTAACAGCTGTGTTTTTTTTTTTTTTTTTTGTATTCCTTTTTTTTTTCAAATGTTCTCCTACACGTGTTAAGTAGAAGCAAGTTCTTATTTGTATTGGAATGAAAACAATAATATGACGTGTTTACAGAATTCTAATCGACTTATTATAACAACCAGGGGTATGTGATGGGCCGGGGTTGAATAAACCACGCCAATAAGCCACTACATCACATAGCAGGTAGGCCTACGTATAACTAAATTTCTGCACCACTAAAAAGACGATAGTTACAAACGAATAAAACATGTGCTCTATCATCACTAGAATAGGTGGCTGCTTTTCACTGAAAATACCATTTTCAAATGAATATTATTTAAGTGGTTAATTCAACTCCACATGACACAGTCCAGTCTGTTTCAGTATTCAGACTTCAGTCACTTCAGAGCGTGGTAGCGTAGTGGTAGAGTGTCGGACTCCAAATAGAGAGGTCCTGGGTTCGATCCCCACAGGCGTCATCGTAATGTGTCCTTGAGCAAAACACATTAACTCCTTACAGTACTGGTTAAACCCAAGAAGAATTGGCTCTGTATCGACATGACTGAAACATTGTTGACTGGGACATTAAGCCTCAATACAATTTGACTTCATTTCATTTAAAAAAAGGAAGTCCAGTGCCATAGGGGTAAAGTACAGGACTCCGATGCGGGAGACCCTGGGTTCTAGACATAACTCTACCATGCAAGTTGTGTTCATGAATCTGTAGTATTGTTTAAAACACAAGAAGTGGTGGCCCTTTGCTCCAACATGACTCAAAACTTGTTTACTGGGATGTCTAGTCATAACTTAACCAAACCATATCACAATATTTGAAAATAAATGCTCAAATCTCAGTTTGCCTGATAAAATAATGACTTGTTTACGGAACCGCATAGAATAAACCTGCTTTGTAGATAAGAGACATTAATAATTGCCCCCAGGGGGGGGGGGGGGTCTTTGCTCCCTGCTCCCTGAAAGAAAATGACCTTTCTCCCCAGCTAACTCAAAAAAGTTATGCTTTCTCCCCAAATCCCTTAAAATAAATCTCTGAAAATAGAAAGCCATTCTCCCTGAATCCCCCAAAAACCTGGGAGGGCCTCATTATTGGTAGTTTATCTCGATAAAGGAGTGTCATAAAGAATCTGTAACATATCATAAAGAATCCGTTACCCATCATTTTGTATCATACGGAATCCGTGACAAAATTTTGTCACAGATTCTTTATGATACTTTTGATGCTTTAAAACACAGAAGTCTGCAAAACGATTCCTTTGAAGATTTACATGGATTGAAAAGTGTTAGTTCATAGATAATTAGTTAAATTTCTAAACTGATGATAAAATGTTATGATGTGTTATGTATTTTAATATTAATTTTCGATTTTCCTTGCTTAATTAACCATTTAAAGGATTTAATCACCCATTTACTTTCAACCTGTATACCAACATTGCTAAAATTGATGGAGAACAATTTACAGCTCATATATACTATGTATGTGCGCCAAAAAGGTCATTTCAGGCATCAAAAACCTTAGAAACGCCAGTTTCTCATCACCTACCAATAGATGAGCTAAGAGAATCATAAATTTGATATGTATCGGATTGCGCATGCGTGGTGGCCGGAGCGAGAAGCCATTTTTCCAGAGAGAGAAAATTCATCGAAAATTTCCGGAGTTCTAGAGTTTTGAGAAGGAGCTGATTATTGATTTCGATTTGATTTGATTGCTAATTTACTTTTCCATTTGCCCTGACATTATTTTGAGCGTTTCTGTTCAGCAATTTTGTGCCGTGCCGTAAATCTTTGACGAACTGAATGTCGACGGAGGGTGCAAATTCGGACAAAAAATAACGAGCGTTTCTAAAATGATGAAAATATGCTTCCACATAACTTGTAAAGCAGATTAAACATTAAAGAGGGATTAATAAGGATCTATCAAATTAGATTTGGGTCTAATTATTGTCGGATGGTCGAAAATCTTCGAGGATTGAAACAGATTTCATGACGATTTTTTCTGATACTGTTTTGTGATTTGTCTTGGGGACCCATGTTTTAGCTTACATTTCAAGACAAGTTTTTTGATTTCCTTGAATGGTATGATGCCCAAAATGGATAAATTTACTACTGTGAGAAACAATATTACTCCGCCATGTCTTTAAAAAAATGTAGAAAATTCTTGAGGAATACAGAGGGTTTTGACAATGACCTGCCCCCCATCAAACGCCAGCCCATTGTTTTAGGAGACAGCAAGGTTGGTTATTTAAGAGCACAGGCATCTTCTTACATTGAAAACGAAATCGAGTGGTGGTATGGCCCGGGCTGGGACTCGACTACCGGGCGTAAATACTTATTATCAAAAATCGAAGATGCTATTTTGACCTATGGTCGGGTTCATCTGTACGTGTGGCTGGGAACCTGTAATTTGACCGTCAAACCCAAGAAATATGTGTATCTTAACCCCAGACATGGCTGCGCCCAGTTTATATTAGATTGTGAGCGTATCGCTAGACTTGCCAGACGTAGGAAATTTAAATTAACCTTTTTGGAAATCCCCTACTACTCTATCAGGAAATGGAACCAGTTGAAAGGACACTTAGCCCCAGATAAATTCATAATCAGAGACAAAGTACTGGAAAAAAGAACAAAAGTGGTAAATGAACATCTTCACCGGATAAACAGGTTAAATCAAGTTGAGTTTAGATCACTGAATGTTGATTTGGAATTAACAAAGAAAAATAAGGGAAGAAGACCTAAAAAATTCTATAATCATAACCTGTACAAAGATGGAATACACCCACTCCCAGAGCTAAGTAAATGCTGGCTCAGAAAACTAACACTCCAGATCAGAAAAGACTGTTACTGAAGTACTCGATGGTAGTCTGTGTGTGAGGGCTGACCTCGCCACACTACCTCCATCCGAGGTAACAATATAGCTTAAAATCACTTTTTTGAAGCACTGTGTGTGAGGGCTTGCCTCGCCACAAAGCTACAATAGATTTCCTTTTTGTAAATTGGATAAATTGGATAAATGTGTAGAAAGAGACTGCATAAATTTGTTCATTAAGTAGAAAGAGACTACAGGATACCCCATTACCCATCAATTTTTGTAAATTGGATAAATGTGTAGAAAGAGACTGCATAAATTTGTTCAATAAGTAGAAAGAGACTACATGATACCCCATTACCCATCAAAAAGTAGAAATAGACTACAAAAATCGTTTTTGAAGCACTGTGTGTGAGGGCTTGCCTCGCCACAAGCTATAAAACATTACCCATTCGTGAATTAGAAAATATGTAGAGAAAGAGTTGGCATAAATTGATTATATAAGTAGTAAGAGACTACAAGATATCCCAATATCCACATATTGCCTAAAGAGTAGAAAGAGACTACAGTGAATGTTTCTTATACATACCCCCCTGATAGTGTAAAGCCCAATATACATGAATTAAAAAAAAAATAAAACTAAATAAAAGATAAAGTTTTAGTTTCAAAAGTAGCCATTGACTACATATACCTCATAACATATATATAATTTAGTATCCAACGACTAACTGGCTGCTAAGTTACACAATGTAGATACAGACTACATGTTACCCCACCCATCAACATTAATATACATATACTGAGATTTTCCTTATAACAAGGCTAAATAAACATTCCAGTGAATGTATATGCTATGGTAGATTCTGACTACACCCTCAACAAATATTATTTCATTATACAATAACCAAAATACATAGATAGTGACTATGATACCTTTGTCAATGTATTCATAGAGAGAGACTATGATTATTATTATTTTTTATTTTTTCTCTCATATAATAGTGAAATTGACACTCTAATGAAGAATTTTGCTCAATAAATACAAAGTAGAAACATGACTACATTTTAACAACAGTATATATGTATATCCAGTTTCTCATTGTTTTGTAATGTGCATAACTTATACTGCGTGTGTGAGGGCTTGCCTCGCCATGCAGCTTTGGGTTAATTAAAAAGCAAAATTTCCACTTTCTAAAATGAACAGTCTAAATAGTTTCATGCATCACATATCAAAAATGGGCGATAAACAGGAAAATAAAAGGCAGAGGCAGTCTTCATCTGACTCAAATCAATCAGGTTACTTATGCCACAGATGTGAACTTCCAGTAGATAAAACCATCACGTGTTCAGGATGCAAACTAACTTTTTGCCTACGCTGTGGTAAAATATCAGAAACATTATATAACTGTATAACTGCTGGTGAGATGAATGACTTTCATTGGTCATGCAAAAGCTGTAAATCAACATTTCCATCACTCCAAAATATATCGGCTTCTTTAGAAGATTTTAAAGGAAAGTACGAAAATAGGATGTCAAACTTAGAGCAGAAAGTTGAAAATATAAAACATACAACAAAACAAGAAGTAACATCACAAATTTCATCTATGAAGCAAGATATTATTGATAGCCTCAAATCTGACATAAATGTAGTTGTTGATAAAAGAAACAGAGAACTTGAAGACAGGAAACGGAGAGAACTAAACATCACGCTTTTTAATCTGCCTGAACATAACTCAGATGACAATTCTGAAAATAAAAGAAAAGATAAAATTGATGTTCGTTCTATCAGTGCGAGTTTGGGTCTTGAAATTCTGAATATTGTAACAACCTATAGGCTTGGCAAAAAGGTGCAATCCAAAACACGCCCTTTAAGAGTAGTTCTCGACTCCAAATCTCAAAGAAAATTCTTATTAGATAATGCAAGGCACATTAGCTCTAAGACATCAGAAATCTATCAAAGTGTGGTTATAGCTAAAGATCTTACTCCTGAACAAAGAAAAGAAAGAAGAGAGAAAATACAAGAGAAAAAGCGGCGAAAAGACGAACAAGCACAGCAACAAGGAGAAGTACAACAACCACCATCTCCAATGGAGGCGAGAGCAGTTACCCCACCCACAAGGCAGTATCTATACCGTAAACCACTTCCTGTGGGTATGGATATACAAGATGACCCGCCAAGCCCTATACAATGTAATGCGGCATCCCATATGAGCCACCAGAACATGTTGACAGATTCTCAACTGGAATCTCAGGCTGGAGTCTATGATCAGTCAACAGTATTGAACCTATCTAATTTAGATGCAACCATCATGGGTGGGTTGTCCCAGCAAGTTGCTGCACATGACCCATCATTTGCTGGAAGCCCCGTCTAGGATGCAAGTTTTAACTTTGTAAATACTGATCCTAACAATGAAACTGCAGGGTCTTTTAACCCTTACAATTCTTTTAATGATCATACCGTGAATCTGAACACAACAGAGTCTCTTAATGTTTCTAATGATCATTCACCCAATTCTAATTTTAATTCATTGAGAGTTTTATACACAAATGCCGACTGTCTGTCTATGACTAAAAAAGAAGAGCTTACGATACACCTCTTGAATTATCATCCAGACATTATTGCAATAACAGAAGTTTTCCCAAAAAACAAAACTTTTGACAACCAAGCAATTATATACTGTCTTGAGAACTATGATATGTTTTTTGAGACTCTCCAATCAGGTAGAGGTGTTGTAATCTATGTCAAATCTATACTGAATGCAGAACAAGTGTTCATGGACACAAATTTCAAAGAATCTGTCTGGTGCAAAGTTAAACTAAAAGACAGAGACAATCTACTCATTGGCTGTATATATAGGAGCCCTAATGCTTCTGATGACAACTTTCAGGAATTAAAATTATTATTTGATAAATGCAGAGATGTAAATTACTCACATAAGCTTTTAATTGGAGATTTTAATTTTAAGGATATAGACTGGTGTGAGATGACAACTAATGTAAATGAGCATCATATAGCAAGCCAATTTCTTGAATGTGTTAGAGACACATATTTTACTCAACATATAACAAATCCAACGAGATACCGTGAAGGAAATGTGTCATCAGTTTTAGACTTAATTTTTACCAATGAAGAAGATATGGTCAATGACATAAGTTACTACCCCGGTCTAGGGAAGAGTGACCATTTAGTCCTTGATTTTGGTCTTGACTGCTATACAGAACTGAACACGTCAAAGAACACGTCTGAAAAATTTAACTTCTTTAAAGGTGATTATGTTAACTTAAGAAGCCAACTTGTAGACATTGACTGGCACCAGGAATTAGATGGATTAAATTTAATGCAATCATGGAACCGATTTGCTGAAAAAACTAACAACTTAATCAAGAATAACATACCGGTGAGCAAATCACCTCCGAAGGCAGGAAGCGTAATCCATTTATCAATCGGTCTTGTCTTGACGCCATCAAACAAAAACGGACACGCTGGTTAAAGTATAAATACCTTAAATCAGATGTTAACTTCAGAAAATATAAAGCAGCAAGAAACATTGTAACCAACAAACTAAGATCAGCACGATATGACTTTGAAAAGAATCTAGCTTCGAAAATCAAAACTGATAATAAACTCTTCTGGAACTATGTAAGAACCAAAACAAAAACAAAGTCTGTTGTTTCAAAATTGGAAATGCCCAATGGGGAACTATCATCTAGTGACCAAGAAACTGCCAATACATTAAATGAATACTTTTCAACAGTATTTGAATTCGAGCCTGATGACCCACTGCCAAACTTCGAAGACAGGCCTTTTCATTATATAACTGACAATCTGATAATAAATGAAAACAATGTTGAAAAAGCAGTAGCAGCACTTAAGCCTGGCAAAAGTCAGGGACCTGACTTGATACACCCAAAATTTCTAAAAGAAACAAAAGACTACATCATTCAGCCACTAGCCACCATCTTTCAAAAATCATTGGACGAGAGCTTAACACCACCAATCTGGAAAAGGGCCAATGTAAGCGCAATTTTCAAAAAAGGTGAAAAGAAAAAAACGTCAAATTATCGCCCTATAAGTCTAACCTCCGTCCCATGTAAATTGATGGAAAAACTAGTTCGGGATGCAATCGTGAACCACATGACTGAAAATAATTTATTTTCTAACGCTCAGCATGGTTTCATAAAGGGTAAATCCTGTGTCACCCAACTTTTAGAATTTATGGAAGAAATCACCCAAGCCATTGACAATGGTGATGAAGTAGATATAGTATATCTTGATTTCTGTAAGGCCTTCGATAAAGTTCCACATCGAAGGCTCTTACAGAAACTTTATGCATATGGCATCCGTGGCAAAGTTCATTCTTGGGTCCAAGAATTTCTTACCGACAGAAAACAGAGGGTCATAGTCAACGGTTCGCAGTCGACTTGGAAAAACGTCACCAGTGGTATCCCACAAGGCAGTGTACTCGGGCCAGTGTTATTCCTAGTCTTCATTAACGATTTTCCGGATATTATAAATGTGCTCATTAAATTATTCGCCGATGACGCAAAACTGTATTCTATCGTTACCAGTGACAACGACAACCGGGTTCAATTCAGTCTCAATAGAGCAGTTGACTGGGCTAATGTTTGGAGGATGATATTTAACATAATTAAATGCCACCATCTACACATTGGGAAGAACATTACTGGGACTAGATATACGATGGTATCAGAAAATGAGGAAATTGAACTAGAAAAGGTCAAAAATGAAAAAGACTTGGGTGTCATTATAGATCAGAACTTAACCTTTCGAGACCACATCACATCTAAAGTCAATACAGCAAATAGAAACTTGGGTATCATATTTAGGACCTTCACCTACATAGATGAAGGGATGTTCCTGAATCTATACAAAAGCTTGATCCGCCCGCATGTTGAATATGCTACACCAATTTGGTCCCCCCTGTATAAAAAGGACAAAATAATTATTGAGAATGTCCAAAGACGCGCAACAAAGCTTGTTTTATCGTGCAAGAACTTGTCATATACAGAAAGATTGCGAAAACTTGGACTACCAACCTTGGAATATAGAAGGGAGAGGGCAGACATGATACAAACATATAAAATTCTTCATGGGATCGACAATGTTGATAAGGATAAATTGTTTACAATGGCTCAATATCGTGCCACAAGAGGACATTCATTCAAACTGCAGAAAAAAAGATCAAGACTAAACGTTAGAGCTAACTCATTCAGCAACCGTGTAGTGGACACTTGGAATAATTTACCTGAAAATGTAGTCAATGCACCCTCCGTAAACGCGTTTAAGAGTAGGCTGAATAAACACTGGCACGGGCACCCAACCAAATTTGAGGCAACCTGTTACCAATCCGGCCAA
Source organism: Rugalucina vietnamica (assembly GCA_964017185.1). Taxonomy (NCBI): domain Eukaryota; kingdom Metazoa; phylum Mollusca; class Bivalvia; order Lucinida; family Lucinidae; genus Rugalucina; species Rugalucina vietnamica. The sequence continues at coordinate 5,295,167 of OZ024872.1, forward strand.
CCACCTAGAGGAATTCGCACACAGTATCGACAAGCATCAATACAAGTCAGATGACTTACTACGATGTCGAGTATGGTGAGTTATGGTGAGTTAAGAGAATCATAAAGAATCTGTAACACTATCATAAAGAATCAGTAGCTGATATCATAAAGAATCATCTCGCACTGTGACGGACCTAAACCCCTGTAATAAGAATGCATATTGTCATGTAGCCTATTTGAAACGGGTGTATTAGGTCGAAGATCACCAGAGCGAATATCCTTTATTTTCTTCTATTTGTGACCATTTTTGACACTTTGCACCCTTACCTCTGATTACAATTCAATTCTTTATTCAGATTGCCAAATACATTTTAGCGCATCTACAAAACATTCAATACAAATACACAAATACACTAACTTGACATATTTTATCGTGAGTACTGGATGACCGCAAAGCAAATGTTGAGGAATGCTGATGCAGTGCCCAGAGCAGTTATACTAATATGGCATCCCTGATCTAGGCTGCGTCTGCCAGCAACCATAAAATTGCGATCAGATCGGACATCCAATACGCATGAAAAACAGATACATGTAGGATGATAAGCATATGAATGGTAATATAACAAGATTATGACATGACGTAGGTGGCATCTCCAAAGTAGTATATCAGTGTGTTTCAAAAGTTACACATAATATGAACTAAGCTATAGTGAACTGACATAGACTGAACTGAAAAATTGAAAATGTTACAGTTCCCTACGACATGACTATATGTATATATTTAAACATATATATTAGTAGTTACTACTTCATTGTAACAAAATCTATCAGAAAAACAGATGTTTCTATGTAGCGGCTATTATAAGAAAATAACAATAGCCAAACCATCTACTTATTTTGTGGACACTTTCTAATATGTAAAGCGTCACCAATAAAATTACAAATGCTTTTACAATTTTGTTTAGTTTGTGGGTTAAGAATATGTTTAACTGCGTCTATTCCTTTGCCAAAATCATGTACAATTTCTGATATAAACCTATTGTTTTTGCGTTTGGAATCATACTTATTGCAGTTTAAAAGGAAATGTTCCTCAGATTCTATTGTGTCCGGACAGAAGGGACAGAATCGTTTCTGTCTTACAATTTTCGGTCTACAATAACGCATTGTTTCAATATTAAGTATATGACAACTAAGCCTAAGTTTGGTAATTAAAGATCTCTTAGCTTTACTAAAATTCATGTTTAAATAACATGGTACACTAAAACTATTATAAAGGGTACTAAAAAGTTCGAGTTTACTATCAGAAGATTCCTTGATATGTGCTAAGTTAGTCTCTACTTTGTTCTTATAAAATACTTGTAAAGTCTGAATAAAGGCACCTTTACTCAAGCTATTAAGTTCTTGTATATTCAGAAGCTTTTCCAAGTGTCTAATGTTTGTGAGCCACGAATTATTACCCTGCAGAAACAGCTGTTTGTCAGTTTGATATAGTTTATATAGCAATCTGTCAGATGGAAGCTTGATGAGCCTGCAGTAGTAACTGTGCATAAGTTTAAGTATTGATATTAATATAGGGAACCGACCTAGTTCACATCTCGATGCTAAATTAGAAGTTTTATTATGCACTCCTAAAGAGAATCTGCAAGATTTCAAATGGACAAGCTCAAATGGATATTTATCATCCATTAAATCTATCTTATAATCAGAAATCCAGATTTCACTAGCATATGTTAATATTGGCTGGATAAGTGTATCAAATAATTTGGATAAAGTTTCAACATTTATGTTACTGTATTCTTTAATTTTTGAGTTAAGGCTAAATAAGGCCTTTGTTGCTTTGGCTGATAAGTCTATTGAAGCCTGTTTCAGATTGCCTGTGAAAGATATATTGACTCCTAAATACTGATAATTGTAAACTTGCTCAATCGAAGAGTTCTTATATTTCATATCATCCATGAATACCTTCCGTCTTCTGCTAAATATAATAACTTTGGTTTTATCTAAGTTGACCTCAAGTTTCCATCTGTTACAGTACTGTTCTAAAATAGATATACAATTTTGCAAACCTTCCTCTGACTCAGATATAATTAGTAAATCGTCAGCATATAATAAACAGTTTATATTAACATCTTCAATTAAAACTGGTTTACAATCTTCGTCAAAACTATCACATAGGTCATTAATAAAAACATTAAAAAGTAGAGGACTTAATCCATCACCTTGTTTAACGCCTCTGTAAGAAAATCTTGCTGGTCCTAACTTATTGTCTGCTTTAAATCGAAATTTTGTGCTTGAATACATACTTTTAATAAGTTTATAAAAATTGCCCCCAATGTTAGTTTGTGTGAGCTTATAAAGCAGAGAATTTCTTGAAACTGAATCAAAAGCTTTAGCAAAATCAACAAAGCATCCATATACAGGCTTCCTTAATTTGTACACATATTTGTTTATTATAGTTTTAATTGCAAAAATGTGATCAGTTGTTCTATGGTCTGGTCTGAAACCAGCTTGAAAAGGACTGAAAAAATTATGCGACTCTAAATGTGTTATAAGCCTATTTTGAAGTAGGCTAGTAAATAGTTTACTGAGACAGCTAGATAGACTTATGCCTCTATAATTATTGCAATTATTTTTATCACCTTTCTTATATATAGTTGATATTAAGGACATATTCCAAGTGTCTGGGTACTCTGTATTATTTAGTATATAATTAAATAATTTTACAAGTGGAAGAGTAAGAACTGAGGAGCCATATTTTAGCATCTCATTTGATATGGTATCAATACCTTCTTTTTTATTTACCTTAAGGTTTGAGAGTCCCTTTCTGACTTCCTTGCAATTGAATGGGAAGTCAAGATCATGTGATGTCGACTTATCAGACAAAAAAGCATTTATCTCCTCATCAAAATTAAGTTCATTATCATTTGGTTTATATAGTTCCTCAAAATAATGTGTCCATTCAGATATGGATTTCACGTTACTAGATTTATTGTTAGGACCTTTCATGTCATTTAAGGTTTTCCAGAAAAGTTTTGGATTTTTATTACGTGTATCTTCTAACTGATTTGAGATCTTTTTTACATATTCCGAGCGTTTCTTTTTACGAAGTCTGTTATAATCATTTCTTACTTTAATAAATGTTTTACGTAAATCAATATTATTTGGATTATTCAATACTTTCCTGCCTAAACTCTTTAATGATCTTCTTAAGCTAAAGCAGTCTTGATCCATCCAAGATTTTTTATATCTATGTTTATTATTGTTATGCTTCTTCTTACATTTAAAAGTAACTGATTCTTTAGCAGTTTCAAGTACAATCTTGTTGAAACTCTTGACTGCTTCGTCTGTGCAATTAAATTCCTGCACATCTAGTGAAGCCATAAATTCAGACAATCTTTTAATAGAGCTTTTACTGTTAATTGATTGAATAAAATGAGATTTTGAGAACTCGGACCAAATAAATTTTCCATTCAATTGACTAACTGGAACTGATTCTTCAGCCTGTGTATAATTACATGTCAGACCCATCCATATAGGACAGTGGTCAGAAAACTCATTTGGAGGTTGAACATTAAAGAATCTGATTCTATCGAATAATTGTTCAGGCGCTAAAATGTAATCAACAGAACTAACTCCACCATTATCATGAAAACAAGTAAAGAATCCTAAGGAATCTCCAAAAGTTCTGCCATTTAAAATTCTCAAACCTGATTCAAGGCATAATGAGGCAAGTAGTTTTCCACTTTCGTTCGATATATTGTCTATATTATTACGAAGATTGGCTTGGTCATGTATGTAATTGTCTGGAGTTTGACAATAATTTTTGTCTATGGAACCATCATCATGAAATACAAAGTCGAGCAACGTACCAGTCCGCGCATTGAAATCGCCTGTTAAGATAATATTACCCAGATTACTGTATTGGAGGACATCATCTAACAGCTTAGAATAGAATTCAATATTAAATGTTGAGCCTCTATTTGGTGGCATATATATTGAAGCTATGTATATAGGCTTCTCTAAATTGAAGGACAAGCTATCTAGCTTAAACCATACAATATGGTCTGAAACACTTTCTAATGATATACCTTTTTGAAGGTGATCTTTGAAATAAATGATAATTCCTCCAGATCTTCTGCCTCGCTTTTTAATTTTTTTTCCTGGTACATGAAAATTACAATAGCCAGAAATTTCAATTGGAGAATCCTTATGAGTCCATGTTTCAACTAAACTAAGAACATCAAACTTATTTACAATGTTTACAAACTCAACATCTTGAACCTTCTTTGAACTTAAACCTCGTACATTCCAACTAGCAATCTTTAACATAACATCCATGACTATCATTAAAATTCACATTTTAAATGAAAAACATATTTCAAGTACTTCACCAGGGTATATAACTATATCTGCTATACAGAGATACTAATTTACTCAGCTCAGCTTATAGTAACTATGACTAAGTCGATACAAGCATATTGTAGGCACTCGTTAGAAGTATCTAGGGCATTTCCAGTGTGTATTATATATAAAATGAAAATCACCTACAGAGTAGCCCCCGAGTCTAGATTTGCAGCATCCACAAAAATATCAGGTCTGAATTTAACTGTAAGTCAACAACCACTTACTTACTGAGAGAGGAGAAAAAAAAATACTTCTAATTCTCTCTCAATTGTAAAATTGTATATCAAAACATATTTCCTTATGACCTTAGAAGTGAGACTCTTTAAGCATCACAATACATGTATCTCAAAACTAGACATTAGAAAAATGCAAATACATGTATTTATCAAATAATCACTGTTAAAAAGTTAAACGCAACTCTATAGAACTACTAAAACATATTTACATTCAATCTAGTTTATCACTACTACAAATTGTACTATACTACCATAAAGTTATGAAATATAATAAATTCCATACAGGAGTAAATCCTCCTACTCTGTAATATTACTGTAAGTTTTCACCAAAGGACACCAATGGCACTGATCAGACTGCACTACCATACAGTCTCATCATCACCCTTGCTGCTCTTTATAAGCTTCTTCTTCTTATGGGTAAAACTTATTATAAATGGTATGTACCTGCTGAAAATATTATTTCACCTAACTTACACATAAAACCTATATTATGCCAGTCATGGTGACATTGGTCTAAGGGAAACAATTCTGTTTCAACAATTACAAAACTAGTGTCTCACAAAACTATTTAGTGTAACTAGGTATCTCAGCTAGCATTAAATGCTTACATTACGGCAACACAATTGTGCAGTTATAAATGTATTTCTAGGACAGCAAAAATGATATATATCACCAGAGCAGTGAGGACTATGACTAGCTATATTATAATGTTCACAATAATGATAACATGTTTCCAGTATTGCATGTTTACAATACCGAAACACAACCAAGCAGTTATGCTTGATTTTTACTTTCTAGGACTGCAAAATTAATGTATATCCCTCGAAAAAAGGTGACTAGATTCCGGCTAGCTTCCATATATTAATAACATGTATAAATGAGGTACATTTTACCTGATAATCAGATCTACATCTCAAATATTTTACTATAGTCTATATTAATTTGGGTTCAGTGGGTCCAACCCTCAAGATTATGTAAGCATGATGAATGTAGGACTAATAAAAACATTAAAATGTGTTTAAATGTAATGTTTTGTCCTCATACCCATATTATGTACACATAAATAAATGTGAAAAATCTATCATGCCTTGGTATTTATGCAGTTTATTGTAAACTTGTTATCTCTTTAAGGCGAGCACAGAGCAGTGGACAAAGGGTATCCCCTTTATACATCCACCGAAAACACATGGCCTTATTACCCACAAGCAAAGTCTCACCGATGTCTCCCCTTGCGAATATTAAGGCCTCATGCCACCTGCACTAAAAAACCTGATGTCCGCTGCAAAACACCCACCTCAATGATATGATACTACATGTACCCAACTAGTTATTTTTCAACAACAGTTTAAGGAAATTTTCCAGGAGGTTAGATTGACCAGACTGTTTGGCTGGACCAGAGCTTCTTCTGTTCTGTGTCTGTCTCTGTTTCCCTGGAAATTTGTATTGTTCATATGGCTTCAAGTTCAAACAAGAGTTTATGTGGGTTTTAATTAGGCGCACAAGAGCAATACACCCTTTCATGTTAAGGTGTATATCATCTTCCCTGAAAAACTGAGAGTTTGTTGTATTGATAGAATTGTTTTGTATATGTTTTATACTATATTTTGCACATAATAGCTTAAGTTTTTCATTGTACGCACTAGCATCTTGGTTAAACGGGTCATTATTCAGTCGTTCAAATGCTGGCAAGATGTGGATATTGGATTCTGGTATCTGGAGGCGTAAGTCTTTTATGAGATATTCCATCTCATTAATACACCAATCTGGATGTCTATTTGTCAAGTCATTTGAACCTACAGCAACAATAACATGGTCATCATGTGTGTAATATTGCTGACTGATATGAGAACGTGCTCCTTTAATGTTTTTTTGACCTGGGCCTAGCACACTGATTTCAACTTCCATGTTTTTGTACATTTTGGTTCCATCTAACAGATTCCCTTGGCTATCTATGATAATATTCAGTTTAGATTTCTTATTTGATTCACTTTTTTCAGCTGAGTATCTTGTGTTGTTGGCATTGGATCTATTCAGTGTGTCTTTGGAACTAGATTTATTCATTAATGAACTACTATTATTAGTAGGTCCTGACTCATTTAACACATCAAACCTATTTGAGGTTTTAAGATACACTACCTCGTCTCTAGTATTTTCGTGTACATTGAGGTCAGTGGTAGGAACAGATTTATCTCCCTTTGAATATGTATTTTCGTGTACATTGAGGTCAGTGGTAGGAACAGATTTATCTCCCTTTGGATATGTATCTTCCATACTAGAAATGTCTTTATTTTCTTGTAGAGATATTGGATTCTCATTCCTGCTTGACTTTTCAAGCAAGAGCATGTCATTTTGTTTTTTCAGTGCTGAATTTTGTATTTTCAGTTCCGAATTTTCCTGTTTCAAATAGTTCACAAATTCCTTATTAGCTGAAGAGTTCTCCATGAGTTTTATTTTATCCTCTAAAATTTGGGATCTATTTGAGGTTTGAAGTTCAATCTCTTGTAATTTATTTGCGAAAGAAGAGACATGTTGTTGTGTCCTGTTTGAACTCATTTCAACTTCTTTCAATTTTCTGTCTATGTTAAAGATCACTTCTTGTGGAGTGCATGTACATGTTTTAGCCTCAACTGCCTTCAGCCTTTTTTCAGTGTCACTATTTGCTTTTATCTGGCTCTCAACTGATTTAAGCCTACTATTCATATCCTGAATCAGTGATGATGATGTTATCAGTTCAGTCACTTGTGTTTCTAGTGTGTGTATTGTGTTTTGAATCGTTTTTAAGGATTCGTTAAATTTGCTGAGGTCAATGTTTTTTTCTCCCGCATTTGAGCCTTGAGTCTTAGCTTTTTCTGACTGACATTCATTGGCACTATTTGATCTTGAACTTGGATTATCATTTTTTGTCGCTTTATTTGGATTTTCAGCAGCTTTCGACAAATCTAGTACTGGTCTGCTATCAGTTTGAACATGTTTTAATTTGGTTTGTTCATTTGTATCATGCTCATTTTCCATCTGTGTTGACTCCTCACTGTCAATAGGGTCTATTGTTTTCACATATGTTTGATCAGGGTCAGATTCAAGTTGGTGTGATTTCATAGGCAAATGTTCAATGATTTCACTTTCATCATCTGATCCAATGTCAGAATTTAGTGGGCTAAAAATTGAGTCATTCTTGTCAACCTCAGCAGCTTCATCTGCTTTATCATAACCATTTACAGTGTTTTCATGACTACCATTCTGATTAGCATAGACAAAGTCCCTTAGAATTCCAAATTCTGTATCCGCCCAACATTTAATGTATTTTCCCTGTACTGTTAGTGTTAGTGTGGTGATGTAAAGTTTGATTGTCACCATTTTTTCAAATGGCTCCTTTCTGCTGACTTGAAGAAAAATTGCTTCTATTGTATCTAGGCTTTCATCCTGTGATTTATAATTGGTCCATTCTGTTACGTATCCTGGCTGATCCCGGTATCGTAAACCCAAAGCAACAATCCATAATAACACATTATTTGGGGCCATTTTGAAAGAATACATCGTAGACTTGTCTTTGTATAAAGATTTATCAATAGATTCGATCGCAGCCTTCCTGGCCTTTCCCACTGATCTAGCACATTTACAGTTATTAATGTGCACCATGTATCTGTCACTATATTCATCATAAACATGTTCAACCAGATCAATATGATCAGGAAAGTCTGGAAATAAGGAGGACATGATGGGTCGTGTCCCGAACCAAGTATCGAATATATGGGGTGCGAATCCACGTCCTTAAGGCCGAACAATTTGAGCCCAAATATCGAGTCTGATTTTCCTCCTTACACAGTTTATACACCGATAATTAACTAACTAAGTTATTCTGTGAATGTCTGCATCTTGTCACTGTCTTATTCGTCCCTGGGAAGTTTGAAAACAAGTTTTCATTTTTGTTTACAAAAACCACGCGCCATCGTGGTCCTACGATTTACCCAAAAACAGTGAGTCAATATGAGGATCGTTAACGAACGCATGAGGGGTTTCTAGTAATAAGTTTTACTTTTTGATTTCGTAGACATGACATTTTTATAAAATGATTTTTGAAAGAGTGGTAAGATAATAAATGGAAGCATGTTTTCTTTATACAGAATATCTGTAACGAACAGCCGAGCCAAGCAACAGCAAACCCCGTCGGGGGAAAAGCATGCTCATCCACTGGTTTACTGCGCTATATACTCAACACTTACTCGCTTAACAAAGTTTCGAGTTTCTAATTTGCATATTACCCACTAATACGTTACACCAACGTATTCTTCCTAGGGAGTATCACATAAATAGGAATAAAGATATCAAAATCTCACATTTAACGAAAGTCAAAACGTTATTCTTGCATAGATATCTATGCACATAGCTGTTTGAAGCCGTTTTTGATTGGTCGAAAGGCGTGTTCAAACCGCAAAACCCATGTTCAAATCATGAAATTCACGTGCCGTTTGAACATGGGTTTTGGCCGACGTCATTGGTCAAAGTGACGTGACGTCATGTATTTCATAGAAACAAAATGGCCGACGTTGAAGAAGCTTCCCGGTTTTCGGTGCGTTTTTACGTTGTTAATGTTATTTTCAAGAGATTTTAAGTGGATTAGAGTGAAAATGCAAGAATAGCGATCAACCATGGTTTGTTTCAGTGTTCAAACATTCGATGGATCACTCGGAAGGTGTTTGAACACGCGGCCTGCGGCCTTGTGTTCAAACACCTTCCTCGTGATCCTTATATTTTACCTTCTTCCGAAAAACGTATATATTGAACAAACATGTATATCACAAAAATGGGAATTTTAGCACCAATAACCATGATAATATGACAAAATAGCGTACTGAAATACTCAAAATTGTAAATCTGGTAAAAAGAACTCGGTCATTCGTGTCAAAATCAATAGGGTCTTCTATTGAGACTGTATTCAGTTATTCGCTATCCCGTCACATACCATTTACACGTTGAAGTGAACGAATTCATTACAGATCTGCACGCTGTGACCCATTAAAATTCAAATTCCATTTATAGACAAGAAAGAAATAATGTCGAACATGCTCCCTTTTTTCACTCATCAGCAGATTAAGATATACGGCGATGCTGTTTTGAGCACGACCACTAATGGTCACTAATGGTATCCTATAAATGGGCATAATTTAGATAATTTGTCTTACAATACAGGCTACATGAGTATTCGGCAGTATTTGGAACCATAAAGCAAATAAAGGATGGTGTTTAGGAAACAACATGTTCTATCCATTTTAAAACGGACCTGAGTACATCACAATCCTCTAAAGTAACTTAAAAAGAGCTTGGCATTATATTGAGAAGCTATAAGGCTTAAATTACATGTACCTCTAATCAAATATTAACATTATTATACTTTCACTCTGTGCCGTTTTCCTTCGAATGTCTATGTGAGTTTGTCACGCACCTTTGGACAAACTACACCATTACGGAAACTTATACAGAGATTTTTTCTTCAGAAAAAAAAATGAAAATTTCATTGGAACAAAAATTGAATTTTTTTGTTTTCGTTCAAAACATACAATGTGGGTACACGTCTTACGAAAACACACACAATGTATTTTTGTACCAAAAATAAGAAAATTAGGTGTAACCCTGCAAACCCCTTTTTTCTATATAAAACTGGGGTTTAATGGGGTATACATTGCACGGACATGTTTTCCTGATGCATCATTATCATCAAAACATAAATCGGATAAAAACAACAATCCCTTTATTCAAGTTTACAGTTTGATAAAACTTCGATTACATGATATCACTGTCAGAAAATATAATGTGATGATAAGTCCAATATGATCAACTGATTATGATAGTTTGTGTTAAAATAAGTTGCACCAATCGGTGCAAGTCAGCATGATAGCTGCGTAGTGTTCGCAATTTGGGTTTCTGCAATGGTCCCATAAATCATTTGGGCAACAGGACAGAACCAGGTCAGGAATGTTTGCTGGTGTTAATAAGCCTAGCGGCACTTTTTGCCACAAAATTGCCCACAATTCCCTCAAAAAACACCCTTAAAACCACCTGTCTATCAATACATGTGAATGTTCTATATTCGGTACATGATTATGAGGTGACGCAGTTACTGTCTAAACACCATCTTCCAGAAACTGCATTTTTCAAAATCTTACTTTTCTGAATGACCTCAAGAAAAATATGACCGTGTCATCATTTTGTATTCCAAGGGTCTTAAAAAGTGCCACAAAAAATTCGAAAATCGGTTAACAAATAAAAGTTCTATGCCAGAAAATAATTTTGGATAGGGCTTTTTTCCATTGTAAAAATGTCAGCAAGGGAGTTAACTTTTTTCCAGAAAAAAAAATATCTGATTTGATTATTTTTTCAGTTAAAATGCACCAAACCAAAACAAAACTGTATTATGTTCATAGCTGAACATCAAACTCAAGATTATTCCACAGATTTGCTTGAATTTCAATTTTCAGGTGTAAGGATTACCTCCCTTGCACATGAAAAATGCCCATTCAAAATAATTTTTGGGCTTAATTATTTTACTAGTGAATCGGTTTTGGTTGCAAAAAGACGATTTAGTCATGTTTTTGTTGTAGTGTTTCACAAAAGGAAGATATTTAAAATGCAGTTTCTGTAAGATGTTGTTCAGACAGTAGCACTGAGACGATAACGCCTGAAAATATGCATTAAGGGCTACAGTGGTTACCGAGCTCCTTGAGTTTCTGGTCACATTGTATAGACGGTATCAAGGCAAATTGTTGATATTCAGGCCAAGATGCTGTTAGCACAAGAATGTTTCTTGAATGTTTTACTACCCCACCAACCATGTGTATAAATACATATAGTCAATTTCGCACCCTAGATAGTCAGATAAAGGATTGTGTCGTTTGCAAACAGGCGTAATGTAGAAGTAATGAATAGTATCAGGTAGGTCGTTGATGTAGATGAGGAACAGGATCGGCTCGAGTACGGAGCCGTGGGGTACACCAGAGCAATCCGGCACCGAATCTAATTCCATCACTAAAACATCACCATGTCCACCTTGAACCCTGCTTTTGAATAGAAAATCTGGGGTTTGTAGGGATTTACCCATTTTTCGTATTTTTGCTCCAAAACATATATTGTGGGCCCTCGTTAGAACCGCCTCGGTAATTTTCAGCTGAAAATTTTCAATTGTTAAAGCTCAAAAAATCTCTTGTTTATTGCATGGACAAGCTTTTGTAATGCTCGCCCCCAACAACATCTGGTCTGAATAGTTTACTGGTGACACGTCAAAACGACAATATTTCACCAGTGGTTCGGATGGGGGAGAATTAAGTCCCTAGCACGAGTGAAGCGAACTTGAACACACAATCATCTGACATTTGAGAGAGTCAGGGAGGTCATTCCAGTCCCTGATAGTCTGGGGAAAGAAACGGAATCAAGACAACTCGTCCCAAAGACAACTCGCCCTAAAGACAACTCACCCCAAGACAACTCGCCCCCACTTTCAAAGAAACTATATTTATAGGCCTCTATATTAGCAAATGGAAGCGTGACTATTTCTACAACGCCTAGTCTTTGGGATAAGGTCATCTGTAGGTACGTATTCTGGCTTTACCCTTCAGACCTTTGTATAGCAATATAAGTCGATTATCCGTCCTCCTTTTCTTGAGAGACTCTCATCTTGTTCAAGAATGCCAGTCATACTTCCTTCCTCGAAAGTATAATTCCTAATAACAAATCTAGCGGCACAATTGTGCACCTTATCCGATTCCTCCTGGAGGCCTTTAGTACGAGGATCCAAAACAGAACTTCAATATTCCAGGACTGGGCGCACCAGTCCTTTATATGTTGCTTCTTTTATATCTTGGGGCAAGAAAATAAAAGTTTCTCCTCAAGAACCCAAGTGTTCTGTTGTCTTTTGTACAGAAATTGGTGATATGGGTATTCCACTTCAAGTCATTTGTAATTGTTACACCTAGATATTTAATGCTATCAACTTTTTCCCATACTGTACCCGCGAGGGTGCAGGAGGCCACAATTTTATTTATCCGCTAATTTGTCAGCTGCATCATGTTGCATGTGACAGGCTGAAATCTCATGCCCAATTTTCGGGTCTAGCTCTCTAAAAGGTCAAGTTCTTTCTGAAGTTTCAATGTATCTTCTACTGAAAGGTCAATGTCTTTCTGAAGTTTCAATGTATCTTCTACTGAAAGGTCAATGTTTTCCTGAAGTTTCAATGTAAAAAAAAAAAAAAAAAAAAAAAAAAAGTCATCAGCAAAAAGCGTGACGGATATGTCATTAATGTACGAGGAGAACAACAATGGACCGAGAACGGTGCCCTGTGGGACACCAGATACAACTGGGACCCGGTCAGATTTAACACCATTAACTACTACCCTTTGCTACCTGAAGCACAAAAAACTGAGTTATTTACTTTTAAGTAGTTCATGTGGATGGATGTCGAAAGCTTTTTCAAAATCCAAAATGAAAGTGTTAACCTGACCCTTTTGGCCCAATAATTTTGCCCAATCATTTATTACTGTAATCAGCTGAGCTTCACAACTATGCCATTTCCTGAATGCATGCTGTTTGTCCGACAAAAGATTATATTTGTCAATTTGAGTAGACAATATCATATGTTCTAGAAGCCCCTTTTTTAGATCTACATCTTTCTGTTGCAAATGGATTTGTTTCTTCTAAAGTTTATGATAAGCGCGATGACTTTGATTTTGATATAGTAAATTTTCCTTTTTTGGATGGTGACGTTCTTCGTCGTGCTTCTTATGGTGTATACATTTCGCAACTTATTGTCCCCCGCCTTTTCGAAGAAAAGCGGAGGGACATAGTTTTTGGCTTTCCGTCATTCCGACCGTCCTTCCGTCCCTCTATAGGAGTATGTACCTTGTGGGCGCAACTCCTCCTACAGTTTTATTCCGACTAACTTAATGTTATGAACCACTGCAGAAGCTGAGGATGAGGTTAGCGCCTGTAAAACCGGTTTAAGCCCGCCAGTAACTTTGTGTTACTGATCGTTTCAAGGCGATACTTCTGAGGTGGTTCTTTTTGTTTTATGTCTTGGTGTTTAACATTTTTTGTGCTGTTGGCGCCTTATGTGTGTTTTCATAGTTTTAGTTAAGTTAAGGTAACTGAGTGGCCACCTATTGGGAAAATAGCTGCTCATTCGGCTTACGCTATGTTTCATGGTATAAGTACCTGATTTTTAGTTTGGTTTTTCCCACTTCGGTTTTTGGAGTGGGAATTTTTTTTCTGATTGCGCCTTTTCCTGATCTTTGCCTACTTGTACCTTCCTACAGAAATTTGATACTTCGTTCAGAGAGCAGCTTACATAGAATATACATAGACATAGAAACTTTATTTAACGTCGAATATGATTAACTACAACATAAGCCCAGTAGGGCTTTTATTTCGACAAACATATGTAAAATAATTAAAAGTAACAGAGTATATCACAGCATGCACATGTATATATACACGATTATTTACAAGATGAATCACAGATAATAGGAAGTACTTTTATATCACGGCAAGCAAATTGTTATATTTTTTTAAAATTAATATAATAATAACACATATAGTTATCTGAAATGTTTATAGAGACAAAGATGCCTGGATCCCAATGGTTACCTTTGCTCGAAAACGAAAACTTAAAATAGGTGCAAGTCAAAATAAAATTAAATTTGGGGTCAGCAAGGAGACCACAAAGGGTAGGCTCCCACAGTAGCTCCTTACAGACAAGGACCAAAAAGGGCCAAAAAGGGGAGGTTGGAGAAATCTAAAAAATTTAATCAAAGGAAACAGTGGGACAAAGCATCCCAGGTCTCAGCAACCTGTAAAACAAGAAAATGATACATAAAAATTTAGGGTTTTGACATAACTGAATGAAAATGGAAAGAACCTAACACAAGTAAAAAATGAAAAAAGAATAAAATAAAACTGAACAAAGAATTTTCAAAATAAGAAATCAGGCAGAACAAGAAGGACACTTACAGTTGAGTCCGTCCCAGGCCCGGAGCAGCCTCCGGAACTGAGGATAAGATTCTGCCAATCTCAACTCATTTGGGAGGCTGTTCCAGATCCGGGCCGCCTCATACCGGAAGCTCCTTAAGCCGTACCTGGTACTGTTTACACGAGGGATCTGTGCCTGCTTCTCAGATCTGAAATCATAGGGAGAGGACTTAAGACTTATCAAGTCATGCAAATAGGATGGAGCTATGTTGTTAACAATTTTAAAAACTTCCCCAGCCATAAGTTTCATTCTGCTGATATGCAGAGGTAGTACTCCATTTTGTTGTAGAAGATCCGGCAGAGGAGACTCAAAATCATCACAGATGAATCTGAGGGCCCTCTCCTGGATCTTCTCCATTTTATTTGCACTTGACTGATTGCAAAAATGCCATACTATTGGACAATGATTAAAATTTGACATTATAGGCTAATGGCCAGTAGGGCAAACCCTCCCCCCCCCCAGGGGGAATTTTCTGCACCATGATTTTCTGAAAGTGTAGTGAAAAAGCTATCAAATCCTGTTTTCTGCCATCTGGAAGTGGAAGCGTTTGCGTTTTACGCTACTTTTTATTATATGACCTGATACCATCTTTTGTATAGAAATAATGGGGGTAGGCGTGGAAAATCGATCATACCTTTGCTGTTACTAATCCTAGACCATTGAACTTGGGTTTTTTTTTTAAAGCTTAGACATAGCCCTTTCATTCTATGATAAGTAATGCAAAATGTCTACTTCGCATATTCATGAATATTAATGAAAACATGAAAATTGTAGAAAATCATTAAAAACCCATAAATTAACTCATTTCAGGCCTAAACTATAGTTATGACACATTTATATTGCACCATTTAGACATATTTTATAAATTTATTATTGTCATGAGCCTGTGTGAAAATTATCTCATTTGTATAGTCATGAATATTAATTAAAAAGTAAAAAAATCCTGGAAAAATAGGGTGTATACAACTACATAGTATCATTTGTACCTGGGCTGTTGAAAAACATGGAACACTAATGTGGAATCAAATGAATGCTATGACCATGTTCTATCACCCTTATACATATAATACATGTGTTTAAGGATATAAAGCTCATCTATTTTTTCATGAATATTAATGAAAAGTAGAAATCGCAGAGAAATAATGAAAAAATGAACTGGTATACCTACAGAATGACTTTTATCTGATTATTTTTGTTATTTTCATATTTTTTGTGTATAAAATATGATCCTATCAATCAATTATTATCATCCTAAAACTATGTATCTATATTAATGAAATTCTAAAA
This sequence comes from Rugalucina vietnamica, assembly GCA_964017185.1. Lineage (NCBI taxonomy): Eukaryota > Metazoa > Mollusca > Bivalvia > Lucinida > Lucinidae > Rugalucina > Rugalucina vietnamica. The sequence goes on from OZ024872.1 coordinate 5,311,087, forward strand.
ATTAAAGATAAAGAGTACAATATATTAGCTCCAATAACGTGAATGGGATTTTGTTTAAACACAACTCCATATAGTTGCATTGTAATATGTATGTTTTGTATTGTGGGCCGGTGGCCTTTATTTACTCAATAAAATTCTTGTTCTATTTAATTGATACCAATTTCAGTTCTTTAGAGCTTTTGGTTGCTGAGATACTGTCAATTCTATTGGTATATTCCCTTCATCTGTCTACGTTTTTCTCTTATATCTAAAGTTTTCTTAAATTTTGGCCACAAGATAGTCAACTTTTTCCTATATCTTATTATATAATTATAAATAACTGTCATATCTATCATTTGATACCAATTTCAGCTCTCTAGGTTTTTTTTGTTGTTGAGATATAAACGTTTCCGTTGGTATACCCCCTATATTTTTCTGTGTTTTATCTAATTTTTAAAGTTCTTGTCAATATTCGAACAATAAGAAAGTTAAAGTATTCATTAATCATATTAAATGATTATAAAACATTATCATAGCAATCATTTGATACCAATTTCAGCTCTCTAGAGCTTTTGGTTGCTGAGTTATTAACCTTTTCATTGGTATACCCCCTCCATTTTTCTGTGATTTTTCCCTTAAATTCAAAGTTTTATCAATATTCGAAAAAACAAGAAAATCAGAATGTTTGTGTTTCTTACCACATGGTTACAGAACATAATCCTAGCAATGATTTGATACCAATTTTAGCTCTCTAAAGCTACTGGTCACTGAGATATTAGCAATTTTATTGGCATACCTCCTTCCTTTGGCAGTGATTTTTCTGCTATAACTTATGTTTTCTTAAATATTTGAGCAACAAGAAAGTAAGCTTGTTTATATAATTATTACATGATTGTAGAATATTGTCATAGCAATCATTTGATACCAATTTCAGCTCTCTAAGACATTGGGTTGCCGAGATATAAACATTTATACTGGTATACCCCCTCCGTTTTTCTTTGAGTTTTATCTAATATTAAAAGTTCTAATCAATATTTAAACAACAAAAAAGTTCAATTATTTATACTTCTTATCACATGATTTAGAACATTATCATACCAATCATTTGATACCAATTTCAGCTCTCTAAAGCTACTGGTCACTGAGATATTAGCAATTTTATTGGCATACCTCCTTCCTTTGGCAGTGATTTTTCTGCTGTATCTTATGTTTTCTTAAATATTTGAGCAACAAGAAAGTAAGCTTGTTTCTATATCTTATTACATGGTTATAGAATATTGTCACAGCAATTATTTGATGCCCATTTAAGCACTCTAGGACATTTGGTTGCCGAGATATAAACATTTATATTGGTATACCCCCTCCGTTTTTCTTTGAGTTTTATCTAATATTAAAAGTTCTCATCAATATTTGAACAACAAAAAAGTTCGATTATTTATATGTCTTATCACATGGTTATAAAACATTATCATACCAATCATTTGATACCAATTTCAGCTCTCTAAAGCTATTGGTCACCAAGATATTAGCAATTTTACTGGTATACCTCCTTCCTTTGGCAGTGATATTTCTGCTATATCTTATGTTTTCTTAAATATTTGAGCAACAAGAAAGTAAGCTTGTTTATATATCTTATTACATAGTTATAGAATATTGACTAAGAAATCATTTGATACCCATTTCAGCACTCTAGGACATTTGGTTGCTGAGATATAAACGTTTATGTTGGTATACCCCCTCCATTTTTCTTTGATTTTTATCTTATATTTAAAGTTCTTATCAATATTCGAACAACAAGAAAGTTAGATTATTTATTTGTCTAATTACACAATTATAGAACATTATCATACCAATAATTTGATACCAATTTCAACTCTCTAGAGTGATTGGTCACTGAGATATTGGCAATTTTATTGGTATACCCCCTTCCTTTGACAGTGATTTTTCTCTTATATCTTAAGGTTTCTATAATGTTTGAGCAACAAAAAAAGTCAGCTTGTTTATATATCTTATTACAAGTTTATAGAATGTTGTCAACGCAATCATTTGACACCAATTTCTGCTCTCTATGGCTTTTGGTTGCTGAGATATAAAAATTTCCCTAGGTATACCCCCACCAATTTCTGTGAATTTTCTACTATATTTATTGATTTCATTAATAGTAAAACAGCAGAAAAGTCTTATTGTAAATGTATCTTATTTCAGGGTTTTAGAATGTTATCATAGCAATCATTTGTTATAAGTTTCAGCTCTTTATGGCTTTTGGTAGCCGAGATATAAACATGTCTGTAGGTATACCCCCACCATTGTTCAGTGATTTTTCTCTTCAATTGAAAGTTCTTATCAATATTTGAACATCAAGAAAGTCAGATTCTTTCTGTATCTTATCACATGATTATAGAACATTATCACAACAATCATTTGATACACATTTCAGCTCTCTTAGAGTTTTTGGTCACTGAGATATTAGCAATTTTGTATGGTATACCCCCTTCCTTTATCTGTTTCTTTTCTAATATCTGAACTTCTTTTTAATATTTGAGCATTAAGATAGCCAGTTGTTTATATATCCTATTACATGATTATAAAACATTGCCAAAGCAATCATTTGATACCTATTTCAGCTCTCTATGTCTATCAGTAGCCAAGATACATGTGGTAATATAGGTGTACCACATTAATTCCTCTGCTTATTAGGGGTGGGGGTGATCACTCAAATGGACATTAAAGTGATCCTCTGACCAAATTGGCACCCATGAACATTTGGTCTAAGGTTGCAAGGTACATCCTACAACCCACTCAAACCCTTACAAGTACAAGTACAAGTACAATAACTTTATTCTAGAATAAAGGCCTCCGGCCCAAAACATATAAAAATACAATGACAAAATACATGTGATGTCCACACCAAAATTGATATATCTTGTCAGACTTAAAAACAAATGCGATCCGAAATAAGGGAACCCAGCTGTTTGACTGTTTCCCGCATCACGGATCTCTGGATTCGTAAATTATGGTCACTGATGAATAAAATGGCGATTTTCTCCAAAGATTTCTATTTAGCCACATGACAAAATTATGCTTCCATAAATCCGAAATTAAAGCGGATTTCCCCAAAGTTGGATATCACGCTTTTCATGATTTTTGAAAAACAAAAAATTATAACATTCGAAAGTGTAGAAATATTGGATTATATATATCAATTCTTGTGTTGGAATAAAGCAGTGGATTCAGAAATATCATATGATAAATATGTGCATCATAAATGGATTTCAATTGTAAGTAGAGTACAAATTGAAAATATTTTATAGTATCGACGATTATTGATTTTGGATATTATCAGCGTGGTCAATATTAAAAATCGACTACTGGTGTAAACGAGAGAGATATATAAATTCTGTTGTACCTAAACTGTGTATTTCGTTAATTGTAATATTTATATACTAAGTACTATCATTCACTATAAAAAACAAAATGAACTAATTTCCATAAACTGATGCTCTCAATTCAAATGCACTGACCAAGAATTTTGCAATACAAAACAGGCTCTGATTATCTGTCGTTTTCATGATTGAATAAATTTTTTGCGAACATACATTCGTTTTCCATGAAGGCTTAAAGTATTGATTTCTAAGGTCTTCGTACATCGGACATAGCATAAAGAAATGCAGCTCATCTTCAATCGTATATACGCTTCGTTCTAGACAAAAGGGACAGAATCTATATTCACGATCAGTGTCTTGGTGTCTACCTTTTTCGATATGTAAGGTGTGACTGGCACATCGAAAATTCGCTAAGGTTTTTCTAGCCTTAAAATTCAATTCTATTGTAAGATATTTTTCCACATCCAACTGTGACTTAAAATGCTTATAATGGTCTGCTTTTGATGATTCGTTGACACTATTGCGCCAATTTTGAAGTGAAATATCTTTTATACGCCTAATATACATAGTAATAAATGCATTTGCATCCCCAACACTACCCGCCATCCATGCATGTCCAAACCCTTTTTCAAACAGCAATAATTTAATGTGTGAAGCCCAAGTTGTTTTGCCAGCTTCAGTCAAGGATTTTAGCATAAGATAACACTGTCTCGGATATCGGTGGTTTGCCATTTGAGTTAACTTTATCCAATATTTAATTGCCTTGGTCGTATAGCAAACGACCAGAGGTAATCGCCCGCATTCGCCTATAGCAAAACTGTCATTAGTTTGCTGTTTCAGACCAATGAAATATTTACAAAATCTCGACTGCGCTTTCTCTATTTCCTCGCAAAACTCGTAACCCCAAATCTCGGCCCCGTAGCATGCCACAGGCTTAACCATCGCGTCAAAAAGTTTAAACGCGTCGTTTGGTTGGAAACGTCCAAATTGTTTTTGGAATCTAAATATGCTGCTTGATGCTTTTTTAGCTTGCAAAGATAACATCTCCTTTGATTTAGTCCAAATTAGTCTTGGAGTGAAATATAACCCGAGGTATTTATACAACGAAACAATCTCAATCTCTGTACCTTGAAAGAACCATTTTTCAATATTTTTTACTATTCCACCATTCCGAAAAACCATAATTTTTGTTTTTCCAAGATTAAGTTTCATGCCTACTGCGTTACAGAACTTTTCTATCAAATTAATAAGTCTCTGTAAACGAACAATAGTATCCGAAAAGCACGACACGTCATCCGCAAACATAAGGGCGAATAAATCTTCAATATTGTTCGTAACGAAAACGCCACTGTCGCTTTCTGATCGTAAATATTCTACTAAATCATTAATAAATAACGAGAATATTATAGGAGAGCTCACGCAGCCCTGTCTAGTTCCTATAGTACATTCGAAAAACTGTGTAAGTGTGCTATTTATTTTAACGCATGACTTAAGTTGTTTATACATAGAGTGGAATATTTTAAGGAATTTGCCATTTTCATTTATTCCTTTTCGTTTGAGTGAGTCCCAAATTTTATTATGCGGAATACTGTCGAAAGCGCGACGAAAATCAATGAATATACAGAAAAATCTACCACCGGTGCGACACAAATATTTTTGGATAATTGCTTGTAAAGAAAACAAGTTATCGATCGTTGAATAACTTTTGCGAAATCCCGCCTGTGATTCATCGAGAACAGAATTTTCCTCAGTCCATTTTTGCAACCGAGTGGTTAATATAGTTATAAATAGACATTTCTTGCCTAACCCGAGATAGATTTGTACACCATACACTGACAAACAAACGTCTTTTAAATGGGGGTTTCTCAAAATTAAATCCCAGTTTCATCGGTTTTGGGTTGCCGATCAGGCAGATGCTAACCAGGAATTGCACAGTCACAAGCTGATAGATTGTTAAATATTTTGTATCCAGGATGTCCTTTTCATGCATGTATGTGCGCTAGTCGGCTAAGCGGTTGCATCAATGCTGATCTAAAAGCTTTTTTTTTTTTTTTTTTTTTATCAAATCGTCCATAGTTTTGTCGATCGTATTATGACAATTGTCGCGGTGCAAGAAACATTTCTTTTGTGGGGTTGCACTTATACTTTAAACATGTACACGGTCAACAGATAAGCCGAGTCCATAGTACCTGTTAAAATGCAGGAAGAGTTGGTTCTGTCCGCAACCGTAGCCGAGCGGTCAATGCGCTGTTTCTTAATCACTCAATCATCCAACCGCTGTGTCTGGTGCGGGATCGAGATCCACACTTGCCACATGCGAGACAAGCAAAGTTTTTCTTGCGGGTGTTCCATGTGCTTTTTCTCGAAGTTCTCCCGTTTTCGCACACCTACTGATTGGTCCGTCTCATGTTAGCTGAAATAATTTGAGCCGCGACACGAGAAAACCGGTCTTCGGTGTTTCCGACCAAGTCTGACACAAACCAACCTGTACAGTCACAGAAAAGAGCTAGAAGCTTGAAATTTTGGAGTTAAGTAGCGGAGGAACTGTACTATCCGAGTAGCGAAAACACAGGCGCTGATCAGCTTCGCGGTTACCGCGAAGCTGATCTGCGTCTTTGTTTACGCATAGGCAATTATCCGGTTTTCTCGCGTCGCGGCTCATTTTAAAAGGGACGTAAAACTGAATTAAAAAAAAAAAAAGCTGACTGATAAAGAAGAAGAAAAGAATCAGTGTAAGATGGAGAATAGCCGTATATATACCTTCATGAAAACATGATTTTATGGCAAACCGGGACGAACCGGCTTTTGAAATGTGTAATGCAACCGAGGCGCACCAAGATAATTCAGGAGATATGCCAAATACATGGTCGAACCGGGGTGACACCGGGACAAACCTTGATGCCATCTGGGCTCGAACGTGTTTATGTAAACCAGGATGACCCGGTGTAAACCGTAGTTAACTGTGGTTACACCGGGCTATTTCGGCACAAACCGGATCTTCGACGAGATTCCACCTTTATGAACCGGGACCAACTGACCACGGTCAACCCCGGTTTGGCATGGAGTCCCAGTTCATCCCGGTATCGGTTTCGATTATTTATCTATGATGTAGGCCGCGATCGTAAAGCAATCAAACAAACAAATAAGCAAACGAACGTTCGTACGTACAAACGAATGAACACAAATTTTATTAACAACTGAATAGTTGGATAATGTCGATTAAATTAAATGTCTTGAGATAATCCCTGACTTTTTGTCAATGTATGGTGTATTTACATCTCAGAATACATCTCAGATTAGGCAAGAAATGTCTATTACCTTACTTATACTATTGATCAATGAAATTCCTCGATAATTGGCAGGGTCTTTCTGTGACCCACTTTTATGAATTGGACAACCAGTTTGCGGGTATTTCACCTTTATCGTAAATTTCGTTAAATAAACTATTTAAAAACGGCGTAATTTCATTCTGCGTTGATTTTAGCATCTCTATGCAGATACCGTCGGGTCCCGGCGTTCGATTTGCATGTATCAGTTTAATGCTCGAAATAATTTCGTCGTCACTAATGGGTCTCTCTAGGACCTGACTATCGTGTTCCTGTGTGATATCTTGTAACAGGGCATCATTTACAGTTTCGACATTCATATTCAACAAATTTCTAAAGTATTCCAACCAAGTTTCGGCGGATACCTGATCTTGAGTTGACTTTTTATCACAATGCTGTTTTATTTTTCGCCAGTACTCACGGGGGTTTTTACAAGCATTTGCCAATTCGGTACGTTTCTCTTTTTCGAAGAGAAGACGTTTTGACCTACACAAATTTTTAAAACGCGCTTTTGCAGCTTAAATGGCAATAGAGTAAATTTTGATTTTCATCATTTTCATTAATATTCATGAAAATGCAAATGAGAGAATTTTCATTAAGGTCCATGGCGTGAACAAATTTGTCAAATAGTATTATTGGTACAATAACAATGAGCCATAATGATAGTTTAGGCCTGAAATTAGTTTTTACGGGGATAATTAATTTTTAAATGTTTCGTTTTTCATTTTAATGTTTTAATGAAAATTCATGAATAAGCAAACTAGATATTTTCCATTACTTATTATTGAATCAAAGGGCTATGTATAAGGATTAAAATGAGACCAAGTTCAATGGTCCAGGATAAGAAACAACTGAGATATATTTAGTTTTCTATGTGTACCCCCATTATTAAAACGCAAAAAATGAATATTTAGGGTAATATAATGAAACATGGCATAAAACGCAAACGCTTCCACTTCCAGATGGCAGAAAACAGGGTTTGATAGCTTTTTCAATGTACTTTTAGAAAATCATAGTGTAGAAAATTCCCCCTGGGGGGGAGGGGGGGTATAGGTAGCCAGAAGACTAGGTAGTTTGGCATCCATAGCCTTTTCTAAAGGCTGCTAAAAAAGGATTGAACATATCATCTAGATACTCAGATAACTGCTCATGTATGACTCTTTCAAAGATTTTTGAAGTAGTGGGCAGTATGCTAACAGGTCCATAATTTTCTTTATTTAAAAAAAAGTACAAGTAGGCAAAGATCAGGAAAAGGCGCAATCAGAAAAAGACTCCCACTCCAAAAACCAAGGTGGGAAATCTTTCTTTTTATGCAAAGGTATAACTTGTGCATTTTTAAGCCTACTGGGAAAAATACCCTTAGCAAATGACAAATTTATAAGACTGGACACAGCATGGCTGAGACTTGGAGCACATGCCTTTAAAAGTTTTGCTGAAATATTGTCTACACCAGTGGACTTTTTAACATTTAACTTTGAGAAAATCTTTCTAGTTTCATTTTCAGAAATGGGCCGAAATGGGAATTTTTTATCACTAAAATGACCATTTTTAAGAATATTTAGAATGTTGGGATGTGTGGAGAAGTCTCTGTCATACTGAGTACAGTCCTTACCTATGTCCTTTGCCACATTAACAAAATATGAATTGAAAACATTACACACCTCCTTCTGATCTGAGATAATTTTATCATTTTCTGAAAGAATGATTTCTGATCCACCACCAGACCCCTTCTTAGATAGAAAAAGTTTGATAGTGGGCCAGAAATCTTTAGATTTAGGGCCACCAGAACAACGCTCAAAAAAGTAATGCCTCATAGACTGTTTTTTCAATTTTGTAACTGCATTTCTTTGTTTTCTGTAATTATCCCAGTTCAGACCAGATGGGCATTTTTTATATTTGTTGAAAAGCATTTTTTTCTTAAAGACAGCTCGCCTCAGATTACCGATCTAAAGGCTGGTTTTTGGGGTTTTGAAATTCTCTCTTTTATTGGTGCATGTTGATTTATGACATCATTCAGGAGCCACTCATGTGCCCAGTAGATGTCATCAACATCCTCAAACACATGAGCTACATGAAATGGCACCTGGCTGATGTCATCGTTGAAACACTTTTCATCAAAATTTTTATAACTTCTATATTTAATTTTTTGTTTCTCAACCTTGGGGGCAGCACCCTTGACCAGCACACCTATCATGTTGTGCCAGTCACTGATGCCACACCCAAAGTTGATAGGGTTAAAACAAAATTGTGATTTATTGGTGAGGACCACATCCACAAGGGAAGGTGAACAGTTTTTCATAAAGCATGTTGGGTCCTTAATCAGATTTTTAAAATCAAATAAATCACATATATCAGTAAGAGTTTCAGATTTTGTCTTAACAAAATTAGGGATAAACTTATTAAAAGGAAATAAACCCCCTCAGTTCATGTTCTGGGGGATTTCAACTTTGGAGATATTGTTTGGCCGGACAGACACAATAAATGCAGGGCCGTCGTCGGCTTTTTAAATGTGGTCCGGCCATGAAAGGTCACAGACGTTCATGAGTGCCAAACGGCACTAGTAGGGGGAGAACACGAGAGAGGGCGTTCCCCCCTCTCGTAAGGTGGGTTCGGGGGATCTCCCCCGAGAAAATTTTATGTTTCCGGAAGTCCGTAGAAACGATTTTAATGCACTTTAAGACAATTTTTTAGACACGATGAAGCCAAGTAATGGTCGAAAACTAAGAGGCCTGAAACATCATACTCACAGGATTCGCCTTGCCGAAGGAACGCTGAGGGAATTAGAAAGACGTCTGTTGATTTAGAACCAGCGGTATATTTCCCATGATATAATAATAATATGCACGTTTTAACATATTTTGGAATATGAAGAAAAATAATGTTTGCGAAAAATTTAAACGTATAAGATTTTTCGGCATTGTTGATTTAATGCAATAATACAAAGTGATTGGGTTATTGTGAAATAATGTCTAATAAGTAGAAATTTCAAATGTGGAATGCAGCTTAACCCTTAAAAATATCGCAGATATCTAAGATAGTTCTAAGAACACAGAGAATCGGTTTTATTCACAATGAATTAAAGAGCACTTTTATACACCTTTTCTTCAAACGATAATCCGTCAAATCCCAATAATATGACAACACCAGGCTTTAATACAGTTCGGCAAATGGGTCACTGTATGGGCGGCAACTTTAATATTCATATCTGCAGTGGCGGATTTAGAGGGGGTTCGGGGGGTTCGCTCGAACCCCCTTCTGCAGCCAAACTATTTCATTTTCATGGGGAATTTTGAGAAAATATTGGTAAAAGTATAAAAGCGAACCCCCCTTAATAGATTTGAACCCCCTCTCTAGAAATCCTGGATCCGTCCCTGATCTGGGCGTGGTCGGCTAGTCCATCTGTTCAAGTAGGGAGATAATAGAAAAGTCGAATTCAGTCAGCCTAGAGCGCTGTCACATATTTTACCGTTAAAGATCAGCTACCTATTTTGTCCAATCCAGTTAACTAGACAAACTCGGATTTTCATTCTAACGGATAACATGTGAGTTGAGTCTTTCAACTGTATACCTTTAGCTTTTACCTAGGTCAAAAGTAGACCATGCCTAATAACTTTTTCATAAGGTAACGCCCATACAGTGACCTATTTGCCGAGCTATACAGGTGTCATTTTTGTGATTGTTTTTATAACGACCGTCTTTCGCACCCTCGGGCAGATTCACTGAGCACTCTAAATATCAATGCATTGGGCCACCGCACTTCCAAAGTTGAAAAGGTCACCACGTTTTCGGCCAAATAATCGAAAATTGTGGTCCGGCCGAAAGCATTTTCGGCAAAAAAAAAAGTGGCCCGGCCAGACGAAGGCCTTGAAATGTGGGTCACCACTGAGTAGGATTGAATTATAGACTCGTACAACTCAGCTGATGTGTTCAATCTCCATGGTGCGAAACGTCTCGTCGAATGTACTATCAGCCTCGTGTGCATCCGTAAATCTAGATGGTGAGAATAAGCCGTTTTTACACATCGATTGTTTCACCTAGAATTCCATCGTTAATACGAAGAAATGCTCACCAACACTTAGCTTTTTGATGAAACACACATTTAACTTTCTAACAATCAAGTTTTCTCCACAAAATTCGGTGTCTACTTTTTGCATCAGGTTCCTTTTCCAGCTGTTTGTCATCATGTTCACTCGTGGGTGCCGTTTCCGGAACGAGCCGAACACATATGCCGACATTACGTAAACTGGCGTCGAACTTTAATTTATTCCAGTTGAAAGGTCATGATTTGGCCTTGTCCAATGATATGCACGTATTTCTACAAAATGACGTCAATCGGGTCAGCCATTTTGAATTCGGCGCGCGGCGTTTGACGTCAACGTTACGTTGCAACACGCGCTGCATGATCAATTTAATATTACTTGACAATTAACTTTCCATATAAGGAAATGGTCGGCGTAAACCTACGAACATATACGGACGATTTAGTGCACTGAAAGAGTGACAGCCAGAAGTTTTTAAACGAGAATAAAACCGCTAAAAACGGACAGAACGGTTGGATTTTTGTCTACAAGCACAATAAACATGTTAGTTATGCGTTGTTGAAATGTATTCTTCTTGATTTATCTTGAAAAAGTTGCAGTTATAGACACTTTGTTTCACCATTGAAAAACCAACTGGGATCGCAACGAAGAGATATATTATGTTCCATATCCACACTGGTAAACGTAAACGCACTGGCTAAGGCACGAACGTATAGGCTAAGGCATTTTCAACGCTATGGCTAAGAAAGAAAATGGCGGATGGTGAGACACATTTGCAGGTTTGTTGTTGTTTTTCAGTTACATTTTCCGGTTATCAATGATGACGGCTACTGGCTTGGCGGCGCGGGATCCACAAATGAGTCACAAACTTACGTTCGATGGTCCGATGTCGCCAGCTGCAGCCAGTAAAAGTGTAACCTCGACAAAGTAGAGACACTGAACCACGAAATCTCATGATTTTTCACGAAATACTGTTTTTCTATGATATCGTACGCTGTCTTGTAGTTTATACATATGCAAATGATAAATCGGACACCTTTGAGCATGATTCATGAAAAAAATGAAATTGAAGGGCCCCCAGCGTGTGACAATACTTGAAGTTTCATTACAACGCTATTGGCTAAGGAACTGGAAACAACGTAGTGGCTAAGACCCCAAAGTTTCTCGGGGTGTGGGGGTGGGTGAAATGTTAGAATATGGTCGTAATACTCGTAAGTGTCTTTCTCAAAATAAGATTTCAGGTCTAAACTATTGTTCAAACATGGTTTAGAGCTTCGTTAAACCGCTTGAAGTTCGTTTTCCACATAAACCGGGCTGCGCAGCGACAGAAGATGGCTAGGCTAGAAGAAGCATGACATTTTGTATTAAGGAAGTAGAGGGAATGTACTATCCGTAAAGCAAAAAACAAAGGCGCTGATCAGCTTCGCGGTTACCGCCAGGCTGATCTTCGCCTTCGTTTTCGCATATGCATAAAGTTGGTTTTCTCATGACTTGGCTCATTATTATTATGTTGTATGCGTGATAATTTTCAAAAATCATTTGCGCAGCAAAAAAAAAAAAAAAAAAAAAAAAAGCCAAAGTATTTGAATAGGTTGTTTTAAAAAAAAAATCGAAGCGACCTGGGCCACTTTAAACACAACATAACTATGGACGAAGAAGCCCAAAATAGAACTCCTTATCATAGGTGATGGTATAGTTACAGATCACTCCATGTATCGTTAGAAAGAAGGAATGTGCTTTCCAAAGAAAGGGTATGTCTTTTAGATAATATGTATTGTTGTCACATACAGAGTTTATGCTTATCTGACTAGTTGTGTTGGACGTGCACTGGCTGCTTCTTTTTCTATTTAATACATGCATTTTGGCATTATTAAATAGTTTGGCATTAACTCCTGCAGAAGCTGAGGGTGAGGTTATGGCCATGTAAAATCGATTCAAGCACGCCAGTAATTTTATATTACTGATCGACCCAAGGCGATACTTCTGTGGTGGTTCTTTTATGTCTTGGTGTTGAATTTGTGCTGTTAGCACCTTATGTGAGTTTTCAATATTTTTACTTAAGTTTGAGTGGCTGAGTGGCCACTTATTGGGAAAATGGCTGCCCAATCGGCTTACAATGTTTTCTTAGTATAAGTACCTGACTGTAAATTTAGTTTTTTCCCACCTCGGTTTTTGGAGTGGGAATTTCTTTCTGATTGCGCCATTTCCTAATCGTTGCCTACTTTTACTTTTAATGATTACTATTCCCTGCTCCTCCTGTACGCCAATATCGGTAAATCACTGCCACTGTTCGCGACGGATAGTTCCTCCGAGAGGGGAGGGGGCGGCGGGATTTTCAGTGGGAATTAAACAATTTCGAAAAATGGGGTCTAATTCCCCAATCATTGATCGCATTGTGATGCCCTGTCATCAATTTCGCTGCATCTTTTCATGTACAATTTTCTAGTAACGCATCAAATTTAACATCCCTGTGTCATGGTACTCGTTCTAATTCCCATGGATTGGGATTAATTTCTTGTATAATTCCCCCTATAAGCCCCCCCCCCCCCCCCCTCCCCAAGAAAAATATTGATAGGTGCATAAATACGATATATTTTTTTTTTTTTTTTTTTTTTTTTTTTTTTTTCACTAACGAAGCTTTAAACCATGTTTGAACAATGATTTAGACCTGAAAACCAACTTTGAGAAAGACACTTATAATACCCCCCCCCCCCCGGAGAAACTCTGGGGTCTTAGCCACTACGTTGTTTCCAGTTCCTTAGCCAATAGCGTTGTAATGAAACTTCAAGTATTGTCACACGCTGGGGGCCCTTCAATTTCATTTTTTTTTCATGAATCGTGCTCTAAGGCGTCCGATTTATCATTGCTTAATGTATAAATTACAAGACAGCGTACGATATCATAGAAAAACAGTATTTCGTGAAAAATCATGAGATTTCGTGGTTCAGTGTCTCCACTTTGTCAAGGTTACACTTTTACTGGCTGCAGCTGGTGACATCGGACCATCGAATGTAAGTTTGTGACTCATTTGTGGGTCCCGCGCCGCCAAGCCAGTAGCTGTCATCATTGATAACCGGAAAATGAAACTGTAAAACAAGAACAAACCTGCAAATGTGTCTCACCATCCGCCATTTTCTTTCTTAGCCATAGCGTTGAAATTGCTTTAGCCTATACGTGCGTGCCTTAGCCACTGCGTTTACGTTTACCAGTGTGGATATGGAACATAATATGTAATATAGCGGAGTGAGATTTCGCAACTACTGCCTAAAAACTTGCCTCTGATAATGGTTTTTCGCAGAAAAGTTTTGTATGGGGGACGACAGAAAAATTATTTTCATGTCAAAATCATGATCTTAGTTTGTCCTAATAGGACCTGCAAACATTTTGAAAATCGGTGAACAAATAAAGTTTTTATGGCCAAAATGAATTTTGCATAGGGATTTTGCATTGGCAAGGGAGATAATCGATGATCGTGAAAATGCATATTTTTCGAGAAATTTTTCCTGAACATGAAGATTTTGTCTCAGGTATGTCATTTGTGTCAATTTATAATAATTTTGAGCAATCATGATTACAGAGTTAGAATTTATTTATTATTTTTTTTTTTTTTTGCGGGAAAATATTTACCTCCCTTCCATGAGATTTTTGTACAGGGAATCCCTATTCAAAAATGTTTTTGACTAGAACTTTTTTATTTGTCAACCGATTTTCAAAATTTTTGCTGCACATTTTGCGACAAACTAGATGCTTAATTGTGGCAGGGACAGTAGATTTACAGGGAACTGCTATTATCATGTTTCAATTTATGCGTGACTTGGAGTCAGGCCAGGTTTTAGAATATGCCCAATAGGTATTTACATGGAGAATAAGTAAGAAAATATGTGTTTATAGTGGTCAGTTTCTACGAACTACTCCTTCTTCTATATTGCATTTTCATTCAAGCAAAACATGTCATCTGTTTGAACACATATTGGGTTGTTGTTTTATGTCAAGTTTGAATATATACACCAAAAAATACCCCTAAGCCATCTATATAAAAATGAAGAAAAAATGTTTTCTTCCAGAAGAAGTTTTTTTTACCTCTTTTGTAACAGCGTTTTTATATAAAAGTATTCACTCAATATATTTGAATTTTACATAAAACAACACTGGGGCAGTTCATCTTTAGAATGGTATATTTCTTTTTAAGTTATGTTCAGTATGCTTGTAGGAGTATTTTGTAAAACACAGGCAGTGTTTGGAATTTTTTGCCTAATTTAATTGCATAGTCAATTATTGGAATACCTGTCCAGCCCAGTCCAGGTGGCAAGACAGTCATATTCTATTAAATAGGGCTAGACTCCAATCACTTGTATTATAGATCACTGATTGTGGCAAGAAAATATTTCTTCTACATTTGAACAGTTGTAAAATACCTGCGAAAAACCATTATCACACACTACGAAACAGACTTTAGATTGAATTAATGATCATGGATTCGATCAATTAGTCCACTTACCTACCAGAGAAAGAAATACTTTGGACTTGATTATCACTTCTCTTCCCAATTATTTTGAAGACATTCACTCAGTGGCCAGTGTGGAGGAGAGGGGGCGAAACCAACCAAGTGTCGAAACGACCTGGATTTTTTTAAAACTGCAGTTGCTGCTATAAAAATGACCGATGTGACATGAGTTGTCCTTTATAGTGGACATGACATGTTTTGATTTGTCGTTTCTAGGAGCATTTACATTCAACAATTAAACAGGTCACAGGTGTTCGTAGTTGTAGTTTGTATCTTAACCAGGTGAGAAAGCCAACGTCGCGTATCATAATTATGACATTCACGGGTGCATTTAAATGGTGGGTTTTCATTTGTAACGTTTCAAAGACCGAGCCATTTACTTCTGTATATCATAGACTACAAAAACTATAATATTCGAAACACGTACCGAGCTAGATGCTATTTAAACGACTATACTGATGGTGAACGAGATGAGCCACGCCAAGAGCTCCGCCTTGGAACGGTTAGTAATACAATTACTAGGGGGCTTAAACCGGTTTTATGGGATCCCAACCCTCGCCCTAGGTCTTGGCGTGGTTCATACACGTCGTTTTAGAAATAAATGTCTGACTATAATAATTCTAATGCAATACTTGATACGTGACTGAATGGTTTGAACCCAAATCTATGTCCAGGAACTCATAATTCAAACGCCATTTACACAACACTGACAGGCTTGAAACCCCTATGGTTTCGTTGGCTATCCCACTATAGCCTAAATCACTGGCTTCTCAGGAACTTCTATTTGAGACTCCATATTGGTCCAGCTATCGCAATGATCCCTGTGACCAAGGCCCAGCTATCGCAATGATCTCTGCGGCCAAAGAGTCTCAAATGTTCGTTCAGCACTAAGAGGTTCAACACTAGGGGATAAGAGCTATCGCAATGATCTCTCGTTATCCCAAAGCCTGAGCTCCGTGCCACGAAGCCTATTTACTACTACATCATCAACTGCCTGCAGTCTCTCTCTCTCTTCGATCTAAACCCTCCGACTTCTTTCACAATAATGACTATCACTGCCTCGCTTGCTCCTTTTATACCCATCCAGTCACGTGCAATATCCGGGTTGTTCCATTATAACGGGAAAGTCCATTCTAGAAAACTAAGTAGGTGAATCAGGTGCGAAAGCGATCACCTTGTAAAACAGTGGATACGTCAATTTTAATCGGGAAAACTGTCAGAGTTAGGCGTTTTTACATGGCGAATATCAAACTTAGAACTTTTAAAGAAATTTCAACACAAACTGCGGTTTTTAAAATGGATATTCGTCACACATTGTTTACGGCGTTGCTTTTATTTCGGGCGGCCCCCGGAACTGAAAATATTGAAGTGCACATAAGGCTCAAACAACACAAAATCGACTTCAAAACACAAAGCAATTAGAACCAAAACAGAAGTATCGCCTTAGAATGATCTATAATATAAAATTACTGTGGGGCTTAAACCGCCTAACCTCACAGTCATCTTATGCAGTGGTTCACAACATTTAGTTCGTTGTATGGTCCTCGTGATATCAGTAGCAATATGATCTGTTTGTAGATCTGTACACCCATATGCACATTAACGGTTGCCATGGAAACCATACATTCTACATAGTGAAAATAAATTTATTATTATGTTAATCATTTTAGGCATTTCTGAATTCAAATTAACTGTTAAGAACCTCTATAATCATGTGCTGGTAAGGCTGTATCATGATTCCAGGATTCATGATTTGTTTTCATTTTTAGCTCCCCTGAGCCGAAAGCTCACAAGGTGAGCTTATAGTATCCCAATCAGTCCGGGGTCCGTCCGGCGTCCACAATTTCAAAAAAGATCTTATCTGAATCCGCTTGGCCAATCACACAGAAATTTTTTGTGGAGGTCAATTTTGGAAACAGGCTTTTAAATGGGAAAAAGTGAAAACCATTGATTTTTTGAAAACTATTGCAGCCGTGGCAGATGCAAAACAACTAACGAAAGTATGTGATTAATTTAGGTCAAGGTCATCTCTTGACCATGACCAGTCTGTCCTCCATGTAAACACACTTTTTCAAAGATCTTCTCTGAAACTGCATGGCCAATCATACTGAAATTTTATGGGGAGCATCAATGGGTAAGGGAAACGAAAGTTTGATTGCAAAATCCAGGTCACATGACCAAGATGGCTGCCATTCCCATATATGGTAAAAACCCCTCAAAAGTCTTCTTCTCCAGAACCGGCAGGCTGATTTCATGAAACTTGGTATGTAGCATTTGGGACTCCAGCCCATCATAGTTTGATAAAATGATGACCCTAGGATGACCATGACCTATTTTACAGCAAGGTCAATTTTGTAAACATAGACTTTAACATGGGAAAAAGTGAAAACTATGGATTTTTTGAAAGCTATTGCAGCCTGGGACCTGAAATGTGGTAGATGCAAAACAACTAATTAAGTCAAAGAAGGTTAAGGTCATCTCTTGACCTTGGCCTGTCAGTCATCCATACACACTTTTAAAAGATTTTTTTCTCTGAAACTGCTTGGCCAACCAAAGTGCAATTTTATGTGCAGCAGCCATTGGTAGGGGGAACAAAAGTTTGATCGCAAAATCTAGGTCACAAATCCAAGATGGCTGCCATGTCCATATATGGTACAAACCACTAAAAATCTTCTTCTCCTGAACCAGCAGGCCGATTTTCACCAAACTTGGTATGTAGCATTTGGGACTCCAGCTCATTATAGTTTGATCAAATTATGACCCTAGGATGACCTTGACCTATTTCATGACAAGGTCAATTTCAGAAGCATAGGCTTTTACATGAGGGAAAAGTGAAAACAATGGATATTTTGAAAACTATTGTAGCCTGAGACCTGAAAAGTGGTAGATGCAAACAAATAATAGAGTAGATGAAGGTATGTGATTAATTTAGGTCAATGTTGATTTTGGAAACATAGGCAAACATGGAAACATGGGAAAAAGTCACACCGAGGTCTCAGGTATGCTTTTACAGGACCAATGGTAACTATTGCAGCCATAGATCTGAAACATGACCAAGATGGTCATTATACCTATTTATGGTAAAAAATATAAAAAATAAATCACTTTGTCCAGTGACTATACTTGAGTCTCAGGTGAGCTATCGTTGCCCTTGGGCTACTTATTTTTTGTTTGTTTTACAATAGCTCTACTCATGACAATTGAAGTTAATTAAATAATTGTTATGTCTAACAATAATGTAGGAAAAGCTAAATTGTATTCAAACGTCTAGAATACTGGAGAGAAATACCGATTTTAATGTCTAAACATCAAAGTTTTAGACAAATACAAAGTTGGTATAATTATGAGTTTGTGGGTAGGAAATCCTACCCTTCAGCCTGTTCTTTAGCTCAACTGAGCGGAAGGCTCACAAGGTGAGCTTATAGGATGGCCATGATCCGGCGTCCATCTGTCGTCTGTCCGTCGTTGTCGTCATCTGTAGTTGTCCACATTTTCAAAGATCTTCTCCTCTGAAACCGCTAAGCCAATCAAAGCAAAACTTCATGTGGAGCATCCTTAGGAAGGGGGATCGAAAGTTTATATAAATGGTCCAGATCACAAGACCAAGATGGCCGCCATACCTATATATGGTAAAAACCATAAAACATCTTCTTCTGTGGAACCGGTGGACCGATTTCAATGAAACTTGGTATGTAACATTAGGCACTCTGGCTAATCATAGTTTAAATAAATCATGACCTTCGGTTGTCCTTGACTTATTTTACGACAAGCTCAATTTTGGTAACATAGGCTTTTCAATGGAAAAAGTGAAAGCATTGAATTTTTCAGGAAGTTTTGTAGCCTGTGACCTGAAAGTTGGTAGATACAGACAACATGCTGAGCTAATGAAGTGTTGTAAGTATAAAAGGTCAAGGTTATTTCTTGACCTTGGCCAAAGGTCATTTACAAATTAAATATAAAACTTAATTTTCTCAGTAACCACTCGACCGATCAAAGCCAAATTTTATATTTTGTGTCCTTGTGATCGATGAACAAAAGTATATATAAATCGTCATGGTCACATGACCAAGATGGCTTCCATAGCTATAAATAGAAAACTGTTTTAAAAATCTTCTCCTCCAGAACCAGAAGGTCTATGATTTTAAAACTTGGCATGAAGCATCAGGGATAGAAGCTCTACAGAGTTTATATAAATCATGACCCTGGGATGACCTTGACCTATTTTACGGAAAAGTCAACATAGGTCATGCATGCATTTGAAAATTGTCAAAATTTCATTTGAAGGGAAAATCTTTATGGAAATATGCAAATGGACAGAAAGTTTATGATTATGAAAGAAATGAATTCCAGGTGCAGGTCTGCCCACACACCGGGGCATTATACATGTACCTATATCACCATAACATTCATAGATCTTCTTCTCGGAATCCGTTTGGCCAATCAAAGCCAAATTCATGTGGAACATTGGTAGGATGTTAGAATGAAAGTTTATATTAATGGTCAAGGTCACATGACCAAGATGGCCGCCATGGCTATAAATCGAAAAAAAAACTTAATTCTCCAGAATCAGAAGACCTATGATTCTGAAACTTGGCATGAAGCATCAGGGAGAAGAGCTCTACAAAGTTTACATAAATCATAACCTTGGGTTGACCTTGACCTATTTTATGGCAAGGCCAACATAGGTTGACCATGCATTTGAAAGAAGAGATTAGTAAAATGTTATTAAATGGAGGGAGGGGACTTGCTTGGAGTATGCAATTGGACAGAGGATTTATGTTTATGGAAAAAAATGTCCTCTGGGGGTTGTCTGCCCCCACTGCTGGGATATATACATGTATATGACCATAATATTCAAACATGTTCTTCTCTGAAACCGCTTGGCCAATCAAAGACAAATTTTATGTGGAGCATCGTTAGGAAAGGGGAATGAAAGTTAATATAAATGGTCAAGGTCACATGACCAAGATGGCCACAATGGCTATGAATGGCAAAAACCTTTATAAATCTTATTCTTCAGAACAGTAGGACCTTTGAGTTTGAAACTTTTCCTGAAGCATCAGTGAATGGGGCTTTACAAAGTTTTTATAATCATGACCCCAGGCTGACCTTGACCTATTTAATGGAAAGTTCAGCTGAGGTCGCTTATCCCAGATCTCAGGTCAGAATTACAGGACCATTGGTCCTCTGGACTTTTATTATTATAATAGTTGTTCATGAATTATGATGTTTTAAATGTATGTTAACCATTTTTGGATATCAATTTACCTCTTATAAATGTAAGTGACGCTTTATGTTGCTTAAGATACAAAGAATTTTTTACTTGGGGAGTGTTTACTTAGGGAGTGTTTAATATAACAAGACCATAAACTTCTTGTTTTGCAAGGTACCGATAAAACTGATATTTTTTCAGGTCTTTAGCTACAGCTCTGACTGATTGCTATTACGCTGAAATATTATCTATAGACATTGAACTTATCAAAAAGTGCAAAGAGATTTAGTCCCCTCAAATGGTAACAAATGACAAAAAAATTAGGACCTAGCTCACTGACTAATTAGGGCGTAAGCCAACATCCAAGGGCGTCATTTTCCGCTGTTTAGGGACACCCCAAAATGGAACAACAATGAAAAAATGATTCATGCCCGATGCACAGTATTTGGCCCTAATGGGTTAGCAGCATTTTTTTTTCTCCGTTTAAGCATGGTGATCATTTAAAGAAAACCGAATGGCTGCCCCTTTTATCATATTTGGGATATGTAAAGATAAAAGTAGGCAATGATCAGGAAATGACACAATCAGAAGAAATCCCCTCACCAAAAATAGAGGTGAGAAAAACTAAATTAACAAGAAGGTACTAACATGTCGTAAGCCGAATGAGTATCTATTTTCCCAACAAGCACTCACTAAGGTTACCTAAACCTAACTTAAAATATGAAAACGCACACAAGGTGCTAAAGCTCAAAAAACTCAACCAAGACCAAAACGAACAACCACAGAGGTATCGCCTTAGCCAAAGGTGAAGTAAGTATACTTAAGGAATAAAGAAACGCAACAAATACTTTGGGTTACTAAAAATATGCTTTTAAATGCAAGTCTGTGGTATAACTGAGGGTCTTATATGAAAACAACATCTAAACGTCAAATTGCAACTAGTTGAGCCATAATGTCGGTTACGTATGCTTAATGGCGTACGCGTAACCACACTGACCTACAGTAGCACACCCTGTTACCATGATCAGTAAATGTCAAATTTGAACCAAAACCAATATTTTGTTTCCTAAACCCCTAAAAGTGAATGCAGGTATAACCATTGATCAGTTGGTAACATTTGGGCATGTTATGGAACGTTTAACGCCACCAACGTCAATCGAAAAAATGAGTCAAAAGCCAGAAAAAATTCCTTCGGAATGCATTTTATTCAATAAAATGATTATTTACGTAAACATTATGACCTTTGTACGTCAGACGTCCATAAAACGTCCATTATAACGTCAAAATCCAACATCCTGCATTTTAGAGACCCTCATTATGTTTTTCAAATTTTCTGATTTAAAAAATGATCAATTACCAAACGTTTGATTACATTGCATTAATCGAGTGTGTGCTCAAAGCATATAATCCATTTTGCTCCTTTACATAACGTGATATTCTGTCTAAAGAATGTCAAAACAAACGCTCCGATGATCCATTTCTATGGTACCTTTGACGTCACTGTTGATTTAAAAACATGTCGTGTCATATGTTGGCTCGACATATACCGTTTAGGTACAAATAGCCAACATCGAATAATTTAAATGACGTGAATTACTCATTTTTCTTTATTGTAAACTTCAGCATTCCGTTAACAAGATTTAACGCAACATGGGACGGCACCTAAGTATACAATGATCCTAGTCTTTATTGCACATTATCCAGTCGACGTCACGTAACCCACCTCCAAAGAACTTATCTTCCCCTTCGCCCCGACGTTTACGTCATAATTTGCGTTTTTCATAGTTTTTGACGTTGTTTCGTTAATTTTGTAAATAAAACGACGTTTTCTCATTTCATAACGTGCAAAAAGCAATCAGTAGGTCATTTGATAAAAGGATTTTTATCAAAACGTCAAATACATACGTAAAAATTGAAATATAGTGTGTTGCGTATTTTAATTCCTTAAGTATAATATATAATCACTGGCGGGCTTAAACTACATGTAGTTTTACATGGCCATATAATATATGCCAGAAGATGATGATGTCCACGCCATAATTAAGTTATCAGTAAGCATGATACCTGCATCATTGTAATTTAATGATCCCAAAGTGTACAAATGACAAAGCAATGCTTTTGTGTTCTTAAAAGATGGCAGATGCAGTATTATTACTTTCATTTATAAGTTCTTTTTTTCATCTTTTTCAGGTGATGTCACATATATAACATGACATAAAGAAATCGGAGGAGATCGAAGAAGTTTTCATGACTGTTGAAAATCTAACAGATACATAAGCAATAGAACTAGTTATGGAGTCTTCCGGAACTACCTCAGCTATAAGTTCAAACTTTGGTAATGCCTGCAATACAGATCAAGTTACACCAGTCACTCTGATAATGGTTCAAGATGATAAAACAATAGTGACAAAAACTGAATTTGTTGACAGCAGCGATGATAGTATTGCGATCGAAAACGCAGTAGATGAAGAAATGCAAATGCAAGTAAAGATTGAAGACGAATTAAGTGAAGGGGTACAGGAATTTGTTTACAGTAACACTGACGACCAGAGTGAAGTGATCATGTCTGAAGTTAAATCTGAACCGGAAGAATTGGTGGGGCCAGAGCTTAGTCAATTACCGTTAAATGTAGATAGTATTGTGGAAAGAGACCTAGATTTTAATGAGCATGTTTTTTCTGTAGTAAGAGCAGATGGAAATTCAATAGAACTCGATACTGGTTTATCGTTGGTCAGTGCTGAATCTGTCAATAATGAAAAGGATTTGTTAAATGATACATGTAATATGACTATCAATGTAGAAGCCCCTCGTTTATATGAAGAAATTAAAATGGAGCCTTCTATATTAGATGATCTCATAAAGACGGAACATTGTGTGCAAGCTATATTAAACAGTGACGAAATAAAGACAGAGCCATCTGATTGGAGTGTCATAAAATCGGAACCGTGTGGTTATTCATTGGACTTAGGACATGATAACCCCTACGACATGGTTGAAAATAGCAGTGAAATGTATGTCAAGCCTGAAGTTGAAGTGCACGAAACATGCATGCTTGAATATCCTGAAACAGTAAACGGTGGTCTGAATTGGGGAGAGTGTCAAGAAAAAAGTGATTTTTTGGTTAAAACTGAAGAAGATGATTCATATCTATTAGAATACCCTGACACTGTGATTGAGGAAATTAAAAGGAGAGAAAATCAAGCTGATAGTGAAGGTAGTCATCGCATCTCTCACAAGAAAACTTATCAAAAGATGGTTCGTGGCAATAAAAGATTAAACATTCATGAAAACCGACCTCTAGCACATAAAAGAAGACTGACGGTTTCAACAAAAATGAAAGATTTTGTATCTGATTATGTACCTTATACATCCCGCAAGGAAAGGAATATTCCTCGCAAAACAAGAAATAGCGCAAAGTTAGAAGGTGCTTCCAAAACAAGAAATAGTGCAAAGTTAGTAGGCGCTTGCAAAAATCAGAACAATGGTAGAATGAATAAAGGGGAGGTAACTATATCTCCTGTGGCGGATAGTCCAGGCTTAAATAAAAGACAGACTAAAACAACCAAATCAAAAGATAATGACTCTGATTATGTTCCTGATGAACCAAAAAAGACACTGAAAAAACTGCATAAAACAAGAAAAGTTGCAAATATTGCAAGTAAAGGTAACCTAGAGACAAGTATACAGACACGAAAGCAACAGGAAGAATATAAAGATGAGAGAGTTCCAATTGAGCATTCAGGGGGTGGAGAGACTTCGGTTGAATTGGGGTGTGGTGAAAAAACAGAGGACTCTAAGAAATGTCATGTTTGCCGAAGATGTGGAAAACAATGTGAAGATTTTAAGGTACTAGAATTACACTTCAGAACAGAGCATCCTGGTAACATTTTACAAACAGAAAATCAAGACTTGCCTAACAAAAGCTCTTTCTGTATTTGCCGTAGGTGTGGAAAACAGTGTAAAGATTTGAAGACTTTTGAATTACATTTTAAAGAAAAACACCCGGGCAAGAATTCAAAATTAGAAACTCGGGACTTGCCTTTTAAATGCTCTTTCTGTTATAGACAATTTGATACTTTTGCTTACCTTTCAACCCATCTTCTACGGCACAAAAGTTGTGCAGTTGAGAGAAGCAAACTCTCCTGTCGTTTTTGTGGTAGGATTTTTCGCTGGAGCACAAGTCTAAAAAACCACTTGCTTCACCATACTAAAGAAAAAATCCATGTATGCAAAATCTGTCAAAAGGCCTTTTCACAAGCGGGTAATTTACGCCGTCACGTGCACAATCACAAGTTGCGTGAAACTGGAGAACGAAAATTGAAATGTAGCAAATGTGATAGAAAATTTTTGAATAATGACCATCTTAAAAAACATATGTTCATTCATAACGGATTCCCTTTTCTCTGTCATATTTGTGGTAAAACTTGGAGTGACAGGTGTTATTTGGTTAGACACTTGGCTACGCACAAGAAAGAAGTCCAACGTTCTAAGGAAAACCTACAGATTCGTCCAGTTTTTCACGTTGTGAATTCTGATTCGGACAGACATTCTGATACGAGAGGGGAAGAAGACCAGTATTCTAAGAAAAACAAAAAGAGTCATTCAGTTGGCCAAATGAAAAAATCAAGTGGATTTGTTTGTCTATGGTGTGGAAAGGAATTTTTCAATAATGACGAATCTCATAGACATATTTTCAATTGTGATAAAAAGCCAAACAAGAAGACATGTAGTTGGTGTTTGAATCAATTTTCCATGGAAGATGATTATCTTAAACATATGGGAGAGTGCGAAAAGAAACAATCAAACCAAAAGAAAACGCGCGATCAACAAAAAGCTTGTATTGGATCGCAAAATATACAGGATACAGCCTTAGATGTATCAGAAGTAGAACCAAAGATCCTTCAGAAGGGCAACTATATTTCCATTCTTCCAACTAACCTTGAGGACATGCCAATGGTTTCCAGAATAAAAGCACAGTCTAAGCAATCAGATGAGGGTCTAAATCCTAAAATGGTTCCAATAGTGAAGCCGGCTCCTTTAAACCAGACAACTTCTGTTTGTACACGAGTGAATACAAATTCTGTACCCTATACCGTGCCAAAACCTATTGTTGTATCAAATGCGACATCAACTGTATTGTTAAAACCCGTATTAATACCAGCGTCAAACTTAGTTATTACTCGGCTAACAGAAAGTAAAGCAACACCACTAAAACGATCAATACCAATTGTCAGTTCGAGGCAAGTGCCATACCAAGCAAAAGCAAATGGTGAAAGTATTCTTGTACCCATAAGTCATATATCTAGAGCTGGAACAGTTATTTCAAGTGTGAACAGATTAACATCAACTGCTTGTAGCCCTATTGACTTAACTGGTGAAGATGATGAGACAATCACTTCAGTCTTGACAGGAATGGGGACTCCTGGTCCAGCTAAAACAGAAGACCCTAAGAAATGTCACATTTGCCGTAGATGTGGAAAACAATGTAAAGATTACAATACTATGGAATTACATTTTAAAGAAGAACACCCAGGCAAGAGTGGACTAGTAGAAATAGTGGAAATGCCTCACAAAAGTTCTTTCTCTATTTGCACTAGATGTGGAAAACAGTGTAAAGATTTAAAGACTCTGGAATTACATTTTAAAGAAGAACACTCGCAAAAACACGCGCCAGAGTTACCATCAGATAAATTGATAGTAAATTTCGGATTGAACACTTTGCAAACTGCGTCTCATTCTACAAATGAGAATGTTAATAGAACAATTATACCAGCTTGGCCTTTTCTTCCGCCACTTAGCCCTTAATAAAGGAATCGCGACCGGAAACCGGTCTTCGGGGTGTCCGACCAGCTCTGAAAAAACGAACCTGTAGAGTCACAGAAAAAAAATTAAACTGGAATTTTTAAAGTTAGATGCTTGACATTCGGTGTAGCAAAAACAAAGACACGCTGAGCTGATCTGCGTCTTCGTTTTCGCCTCCCCGGGGTTTTCGCATATGCAAATAGGCAGTTTTCATGATGTGGTCAAATGTTATCTTTATTATATTATTATTTATATATGTATACTTAGCTTACGGTGAAATATGTCATTTTTAGCTTGATTGCACAAAGTGCATAGAGCTATTGCAGTCACCCCGGTTGTCCACGTCCCCGTGTGCGTGCGCGTTCCCATGCGCTCCACACTTGCGTTAAAAGTTTTCTAGAAGTCCATATCTTGACAACCACTCATCAGAAAGCATTCATACTTGGACCATAGATACCCTGTATGGTTAGCTTTCATTCCATGGCATCGGGCCCCTGGGTCCAGGCCAGGGGGTGGGGCTGGAGATTAAAATCTAGAACTCCTTCAAAAATGGCAATTCTTGTGTTCACGTTTTCTAGAAGTCCATATCTTGACAACCACTCATCAGAAAGCATTGATACTTGGGCCAATGACACCCTGTAGGGTCGGCTTTCATTCCATGGCATCAGATCCCTGGTCCCATGCCAGGGGGTGGGGCTAGAGGTTAAAATCTAGAACACCATTAATAATTATGGCTTTTCTGTGATATAGTATTCTAGAAGTCTATATCTTGAGAACTTTTTATCAGCATGATCAGAGGGCTTTCATACTCGGACCATAGGTACCCTGTAGGGTTGAGTTTCATTTCATGGCATCGGATCTCTGGGTCCATGCCTGGGGGTGGGGCTAGAGGTTAAAAACTAGACCACTGTAAAAAATAGATCTACTGCTGTTTAACTTTTACAAGGAGTCCATATCTTGACAACAACTTATCATAAATAAAAATAATTGTTAGATCCTTTGGAAGCAGTAAAACATTCAAAGCGAGAAGATGGGCCATATTGTACAATTTCGGGTAGTGAACCTTCATCAGTGACCCTTTACAAAACTGGCAGCGAAAGCCAGACATTTTTGCTGTAATTTCAAGATTTTACATCTATGTAGTCTAAATCAAAGACTCTATTCCCAAAGGGCCAAATAATCAAAATACTGTTAAGAAGATGATTCTTAACGTACGATATATTTGAAAACTCCAAATATATTCACTGATCCCAAAGGATCAAAAGAAAAATATAAGGGCTGTCGCAGGACAGCGTAGCTCGCCTGACTTGTGCTTTGCCACTAAACTTATCAAAATCTATGACCCATGACCTTGACCTCAAGGTCGCTCAGGCGGGTTGTGATGGTACAGCTTAAAATTTCAGACCAATATCCACAAACATGCAAAGTTTCAACTTGATCCATCAACATAGAGATATATAGACTTCAAAAATCTTTAACCCAAAACTTTAACCAAAAATTTCTAAGGCCATGACCTTGACCTCAAGTTCACCCAGGGTGGGTCATAATGGTACAGCACGAAATTACCCGAAATTGTACAATATGGCCCATCTTCTCGCTTTGAATGTTTTACTGCTTCCAAAGGATCTAACAGTTATATTTTATTTGCTATTACTGCAGCTGGTGTTGTGCCGTGTGGCGGCCCTAAAAAGTCTCCCCGTACATCATCCATAGTGCAGATTATATTTTTCTTTTGATCCTTTGGGATCAGTGAATATATTTGGAGTTTTCAAATATATTGTATGTTAAGAATAATCATCTTAACAGAATTTTTCACATTTGGCCCCTTTGGGAATATAGGTCTTTGAGTTAGACTGTACTGGTGAAAATTCTTGAAATTGTAGCCATCATGAATGTCTGGCTTTCGCTGCCAGTTTTGTAAAGGGTCACTGATGAAGGTTCATTACCCGAAATTGTACAATATGGCCCACCTCTCTTTGAATATTTTAACTGCTTCCAAAGGATCTAACAATTATATTTTATTTATAGTTGACGAGACATTAAGGGTTGGCTTAAAAAATGACAAAGTCACTGGAGCATGAAATATAGGTCATGGTCAGTAGGTCAATGTGGGTGCCGAGTCGGGACATCGAGGAGAAGCCATATGCAAGGTTTGATGGTCGTAGGCTTTATAGTTGACGAGATAAGGGTTGGCTTCAAAAATGACAAAGTCACTAGAGCACGAAATATAGGTCAAGGTCACTAGGTGAATGTAGGTGCCGAGTCGGGATATCGAGGAGAAGTCATATGTAAGGTTTGATGGTTGTAGGCTTTATAGTTGATGAGATATTAAGAGTTGGCTTCAAAAATGACAAAGTCACTAGAGCACGAAATATAGGTCAATGTCGCTATATCAATGTGGGTGCAAAGTCGGGACATCGAGGAGAAGCCATATGCAAGGTTTGATGGCTGTAGGCTTTATAGTTGATGAGATATTAAGGGTTGGCTTAAAAATGACAAAGTCACTGGAGCATGAAATATAGGTCAAGGTCAGTAGGTCAATGTAGGTGCCGAGTCGGGACATCGAGGAGAGGCCATATGCAAGGTTTGATGGTTGTAGGCTTTACTTTGTGTTACTGATCGTTCCAAGTCGATACTTCTGTAGTGGTTCTTTTTGTTTTATGTCTTGGTGTTTAAAATTTTTTGTGCTGTTGGCGCCTTATGTATGTTTTCATATTTTTAGTTAAGTTAAGGTAACTGAGTGGCCACCTATTGGGAAAATAGCTGCTCATTCGGCTTACGATATGTTTCATGGTATAAGTACCTGATTGTTAGTTTGGTTTTTTCCCACCTCGGTTTTTGGAGTGGGAATCTTTTTCTGATTGCGCCTTTTCCTGATCTTTGCCTACTTGTACCTTTTTATAGTTGATGAGATATTAAGGGTTGGCTTCAAAAATGACAAAGTCACTGGAGCATGAAATATAGGTCAAGGTCAGTAGGTCAATGTGGATGCCGAGTCGGGACATCGAGGAGAAGCCTTATGAAAGGTTTGACAGTTCTAGGCTTTACAGTTGATGAGAAACTAACACAGCATCTGAGCATTGTACAAAGGTGTTCTAGATATTGACCTCTAGCCCCACCCCCAGGCATGACCCACGGGTCCCTTCACACTAAATCACAGAGGGCCCTCATATGCAGCAACGTTCCAAATATGAATGATTTCTGGTCAGTGACTATCAAGATATAACAATTTTAAAAACTTTAACCGAAAGTGTGACGCGGACGTAAACGTAAACGGGGACGACCGAGGTGACAACAATAGCTCTGTGCACCTCGTGTAGGCGAGCTAATAGTCTGCACTATGGATGATGTACGGGGAGACTTTTAGGGCCGCCACACGGCACAACACCAGCTGCAGTAATTGCAAATGAAAATAATTGTTAGATCCTTTGGAAGCAGTAAAACATTCAAAGCGAGAAGATGGGCCATTATATTGTACAATTTCGGGTAATGAACCTTCATCAGTGACCCTTTACAGAACTGGCAGCGAAAGCCAGACATTTTTGCTGTAATTTCAAGACTTAACATCTGTGTAGTCTAAATCAAAGACTCATATTCCCAAAGGGCCAAATAATCAAAATACTGTTAAGAAGATGATTCTTAACGTACAATATATTTGAAAACTCCAAATATATTCACTGATCCCAAAGGATCAAAAGAAAAATATAATCTGCACTATGGATGATGTACGGGGAGACTTTTTAGGGCCGCCACATGGCACAACACCAGCTGCAGTAATTGCAAAGAAAAATAATTGTTAGATCCTTTGGAAGCAGTAAAACATTCAAAGCGAGAAGATGGGCCATATTGTACAATTTCGGGTAATGAACCTTCATCAGTGACCCTTTACAAAACTGGCAGCGAAAGCCAGACATTTTTGCTGTAATTTCAAGACTTTACATCTGTGTAGTCTAAATCAAAGACTCTATTCCCAAAGGGCCAAATAATCAAAATACTGTTAAGAAGATGATTCTTTATAACGTACAATTTATTTGAAAACTCCAAATATATTCACACTTCATACACTTTAGGTAACATGACATCGGACCTCTGGGTCGGCGTCAGGGGGGCGGGGCTAGAGGTCAAAATCTAGAACTCCCTGATTTTTTTTTCTTTTTATTTCTGAATAGAAACAACTTAGGAAGATGGTTGGTCATTCATCTTTTGACTTTGTGACACTGACGTGTGTCATGACTGTAAGGACCTTTGACCCCAATATACTTATAGGTCACTGTAACCTTATTTCACGGTTCAGTGACTTTGCCTTATATCTCGGCACTCAAGTGGTTTATGAACAAACTTCTTTCACACTATGTTTGCGTATGACAAGACCTTTGACACTAAAGTAGTCCTAGGTCAATATGACATTATTTCACGGTTCATTGATTTTCCTTTATATCTCGGCCCTCAATTGGTATATGAACATACTTCTTTCACGATATGTTTGCGTATGACAAGACCTTTGACTGTAAAGTATGCCTGGGTCACTGTGACCTAATTTCATGGTTCAGTGACTTTGCCTTATATCTCGACACTCAGTTGGTATTTTGTCATACTTCTTTCTGATTATGAATAAGTATGACCAGACCTCTAACACAAACATACTTATAGGTCACTATGACCTTATTTCATGGTTCAGTGATTTTGCTTTATATCTCAACAATGAATGGGTATATGATCACATTTCTTTCACATTATGAGTAAGTATTACTAGGCCTTTGACCCTGAAATACTTATAGGTCAGTGTGAACTTATTTCATGGCTCAGTGAGTTTGCCTTGTGTTTTGGCACTCGGTACATGTACACACTTCTTTCACAATATGAGTCAGACCTTTAAATCTTAGGTAGTTAAAGTTATCTTTCATGGTTCAGTGATTTTGCCTTATTGCATCATGGCAAAAAGATGTATGAGCATAATGCTTTGGGTTACTGGTCGGGTTTGGCCTTATAAAAAGGTCAGAAGCAGTCGAGCACGCTGTCCTGCGACAGCTCTTATTTTACCACTAAGCACTAGGTCTGTTATATTTGTCATTTTTGCTATTACTATGATAAATGATATATTTTTATCGCTTAGCCCTAAATTAGCTTGGGTTATTTACTTTGAAATAGCTGTACTTAAAGACTAAAAGCGTTATGTTTTTTTACAACCCAGGCTAAATAAACTTAAAGAAATTGCTGTTTAAAGTGTTGGGCCCTTAAGTGTTGTCTTCTTCCATTTGACCAAATTGAAATATTCTCTAATATGTTTTCAGTTTTCACTGCTCTCAAGGGATAATTTTATCGTTTATTTGCTATTACTGTAGCTGTTGTTGTACCTTGTGGCGGCCCTAAAAGTCTCCCTGTGCACCATCCATAATGCAGGTTATATTTTCTTTCTGTCCTTTGAGATTCAAAGTACTTTTTAAAATAAAACAAAACGTTTGATCCTTTGGAAGCAGTAAAATCGTTCAAAAGGAGGTAGTATTTGCCATATTGCGCAATTTCGGGTACTGAACCTTCATCGGCGACCCTTTATAAACCGGCGACGATAGCCAGATAAATAAACTTCAATTTCTAAACATTAAACAATTAAGGGAAGTCTAAATCAAAGACACATGCCTAAACTGGGTCAAATTATTAATAATAAAAAAAACATTGTTTAGAGGATGGCTGTAAACGTATTATATTTAATAATCTATATATCCTTACTTATCTCAAAGGTTCGAAAGAAATAATATAATCCGCACTATGGATGATGTACAGGAAGACTTTTTACGGTCGCCACACGACACAACACCAGCTGCAGTTAAAGCAAATAAAAAATCAATTTTGATTCTTTGGAAGCAGTAAAAACGTTCAACAGGAGGTAGTATGGGCCACATTGTGCAATTTCGGGTACTGAACCCTCATCAGTGACACTTTATAAACCGGCGACGATAGCCAGATAAATATACTTCAAAACATAAATTTTGATTCTTTGGAAGCCGTTAAAACGTTCAAAAGGAGGTAGTATGGACCATCTGACTCTTATCAATCAAAATTTAGCTAAAATGGCATAGTGGTTTCTACAAAACATTATATATGAGCCACTGCATGAAAAAAACAATAGAGTTTAACCAGGTCCAATAAAAACCAGTCTGTACAATCACAGAAGGCTAGAAGCTTGAAATTTTGGATGAGAGATTAATATACTATCCATGTAGGGAAAACAAAGGTGATAATCAGCTGTGCTGTTATTGCACAGCTGATCTGCATCTTTGTTTTTGCATATGCATTGTTGGTTTTCTCATAACAGAAACATTTGAAAATCTGTTTTCATTGTACCCATTAAAATTTGACCATGATGTATAAAGGTCAAGGTAAACCTAAGGTCATTGTTTATAAAGAAAATAAAGAAAACATTGATGGGCTCTGAATCAGAAAATAATATACATAAATTTGGCACTGATTGTCAAAGTCTTTTCAGAGGAATATGTCTTTGAAATTGTATGCACATGCTGGCTAAATGGATACAATGGCCTGAGGTTCTAAAACTTCATGCTCAGCTCAACTGAGACTAAAATTTATCCTGCTCATAAATGTTAAAATGCTTGGCAGTATAAATTACAGGCTCTGGTGATCTAAACCTGAAATTTCAATGTTCGTATTTGGGATTTTTCGTCATTAATGAGCTGTTGAAATTGTATTGCTCAGCTGAGTTGAGCATGAAAAAAAGTTTCATAATCTTGGGACCAGGGCTTAGGTATACTAGAGCTCATCAGGTGAGTCTGCTGTTCAGGTGAGCTGAAACAAGTAGCTAATGGCTATTAAGGAGAGCCCATACAACAGGCACCTGGCTTTATAACATGGCTTGATACAACACAGTTTTGGATCATTGCTGGACCCCAAATAGCCATTTTTGTTATTTGTCTATACCTTTTACTCGTTATAACATGGTACGGATAGCCAACACGGCAATTGGCTTGGATTCCAACAATGTCAATAAGGTTATAAAGAGGTTGTGGTGTACTTCCGATTTAATACTGAAAATGACTTGCAAGATCACAGAGAATTACTATGAAAAATAACATGAACAAAAGTGTTCTCAAATATATGAGCAATTTAACAATAAATATGGAGTATAATATATAGGCCATAACTAACAGCGTTATTGAAGAAACACTATTAGTCATTATACTTTTACCAAACACATACATGTGAAACAGAATGGCAACTACTTATAGTTTACCCACAAACTTGATCATTTGGCACACACAACAAGTTGTCCTACAAAGTTACCATTACGAAAACTTGCCCATGCAATAAACAGATTTTTTAAGCCTTAAAAATTGAAAATTTTCAGCTGAAAATTTTTGATTTTTTTTTCTTATTTTTGCTCAAAAACATAGTACATTCTAACAAGTACCCACAATCTATGTTTTAGAGCTAAAATAAGAAAAATTGGTATACCCCTGCATACCCCAGTTTTGCTATATAAAAGTGGGGTTCAATGGGGTATACATTATTCGGACATGTTTTCCTGATGGATGAGAAGCATTGTGGCCTATTGGTAGTGCACTGAACTCCCATTTGAGAGGACAGTCCTGGGTTCTAGTCCCACTGGTGCTGGCCTGCCATGTTGTGTTTTGAGACTCCCTATAGAAATGGTATCTCTCCCAACATGACTGAAAATTTGTTGACTGGGACATTGACCCACAAATCATAGAAACAAAATTACAAATTGCTTTTCAAATTTATGTCATTTAACACAGTATAACATATTCTGTATATGAAAATTCAAAATACATGTACACAAACAGTATCAATTTATCACAAGCCCTATGACAGTATAAATAACAATTAATAATAAAAAAAATAATTCATTAATATATCTACAAAGACAAGTGAAGTCTTATTAGCACTTTTTAGTATGCAATATTTGGTGAATGATAAATCTCTGAGTGGACGTTTTAGCAATCTCTTCACATATGGCTCCTTTCAAAACTATAGTACTCACAATTTGATCGTGCCTGTTTCCATCACATTATTAAGTTTTTACAACACTAGACAATGGGTACCTACTTGCTTTGACATCTTTTCTAGTGAGATCTGAAGTACAAAGGCATGTCTTGTTTACCATAATAGAATCACATCACTGAAAACATTAATTGGAAGCAGTCAGATCAACAAATGAGCCAGCCTATGAGAAAACCAACAATCTGCATATGCGAAACCAAAGACTCAAATCAGCTTTGCGGTAACCGTTTTCGCTACTCTGATGGTACAATTCCTCTTCTACTTATATCCCAAGTTACAAGCTTCTAGCCAGCTTCTGTGCTTGTACAGCTTGGTATGTGTGGAACCTGTTCTGAAACCACATTGTTGGTTTTCCCACGAGGCGGCTCAAATACATAACAATGTCAGATGTAAACTGACAGGGTGAAAGGAATCAGACTTTACCCACTAGTCACCGTCACTATTCAATATCAGGGTTCCCACGAGTTCTGGAAAACAGGGTAAACCTGGAAAATGGCTGAAAAAATTCTATGCATGTTCAAGTCATGGAATTTGAAAATTGATGAAATATGGAAAAAAACATGGAATTTATGACATGCCAGCCTTGATGTCATTAGTACTCATTTTTTTTTCCCCTTGCACCCTTCACTTGCACGACATGTACAGTGGTGTTATGGCTAAAAACCCATTTTTGCACAGTTCGCGCTGATCACTTGTGATTTTTGGCGGCGAAACCACCGCGAAATTTCACCGGCCAAGGGAAATTTTAACGTTTAATGGGTTAATTTTTTCGCCGCGAAAAACGTATTTTCGAGGTGAAATTCTGCCGTGTTTCGCGGCGAAATTCGTTTTTTAACGCTTAAGACAAGTAAAGTTAAATTTCCTATTTCGCCGCGAAACACGGCGAAATACCTGCGCGAAACACGGCGAAATACCTGTAAATATTAACAAAAAATTATTTATTTTTAATTTAATGACCAAACTATGATTCATCTGTTCCAAGTATAAATCGTGATTTACGTGCACATTAATAGCATGTACATTTATGCATGTATAGAAATGAAAAACGTGCATAATGCGACTTTCCCATTGGTATTACATGATACAATAGCGAAATCACGGATAAACGAAAAGATTTATAACGTAATGAGCCAGCTCGTTGACTCTAACTTTGTTTGTTTGTTTTAGTAGATGCTTTACGCCCCAATCAACAGCAATGGTTATGTTGGGACACTTCCTCCATTTTATGGGACGTCATTATATCCAACAAGTGTTGAAATACCAGAGGACCAATGGTCCTGTAAACGCTCACCTGAGATCAGCTGCATATACCAATAAACATGTTTGAATATTATGGTATTTAACTCCAGTGCAGGGGCAGATAAGCCCTTGGGCCATTTTCTTTTTTCAGAATCTTCAATATTCTGTCCATTTGCCAATTTCCTGTTGGCTTTTTCCTTCAAATGACATTTTAACAGTTTTCCCAATTCAGATGCACAGGCAACCCATGTTGACCTTGCCATAAACTTGGTCAAGGTCATCACAGGGTCATGATTTATATATACATTGGAGTACTTTAGCCATCGATGCCTCACACCAAGTTTCCTTGAAATCAGTCTATTGGTTTCAGAGAAGATGATTTTTGATGGGTTTTTACCATATATGGGCATGGCGGCCATCTTGGTCATGTGACCTAGATTATTTATATATACATTGATTCCCCCATTCTATAGATGCTTCACTTAAAATTTGGCTTTGTTTGGCCAAGCGGTTTCAGAGGAGAAGACGTTTGAATATTATGGAAATATACATGTATATTGCCCCGGGGTGGGGGCACATGAGCCCCTGGGGTCCAATTTTTTTCAGAATCATTAATATCCAGTCCTACTGCCCATTTCCTGCAAGACTTTCACTTTAAATGACATTTTAAAAGTTTTCCCCATTCAAATGCATTGGTGACCTATGTTGACCTTCCCGTAAAATAGGTCAAGGTCATCACAGGGTCATGATTTATATATACATTGTAGTGCTTGAGCCATCGATGCTTCGTGCCAAGTTTCGTTGAAATCGGTCAACCGGTTCTGGAGAAGAAGATTTTTGAACAGTTTTTACCATATATGGGCATGGCGGCCATCTTGGTCATGTGACCTGGATTTTTTATATACATATTTGTTACCCCTTCCTATTGATGCTTCACATAAAATTTTGCTTTGATTGGCCAAGCGGTTTCAGAGGAGAAGATGTTTGAATATTATGGAGATATACATGTATATTGCCCCGGGGTGGGGGCGGATGAGCCCCTGGTGCCCAATTTTTTTCAGAATCATTAATATTCAGTCCTACTGCTCATTTTCTGCAAGATTTTTCCTTTAAATGACAATTTAACAATTTTTCCCATTCAAATGCATTCGCGACCTATGTTGACCTTGCCGTAAAATAGGTCAAGGTCATCATAGGGTCATGATTTATATACACATTGTAGTGCTTGAGCCATTAATGCTTCATGCCAAGTTTGGTTGAAATCGGTCCAGTGGTTCCGGAGAAGAAGGTTTTTGAAGGGTTTTTACCATATATGGGCATGGCGGCCATTTTGGTCATGTGACCTGGATTATTTATATACACATTGGTTCCCCCTTCCCATAGATGCTTCATGTAAAATTTGGCTTTGATTGGCCAAGCGGTTTCAGAGGAGAAGATCTTTGAAAATGGTGGACGACGGACGGACGGACGACGGACGGACGACGGAGCATGGGTATACTATAAGCTCACCTTGTGAGCCTGACGGCTCAGGTGAGCTAATAACCATCCATCTAAGCCAATACTGCTTATATGTTTGGATGGTTTGACTTAAAACTATTTTTCCTAGGCAGGCACAGACCTTGGCGGTAAACCAGTTATCAGATAATCAGTGAGTAGCGTATACATGTAAGCTTTGCCTTTAGGCACAAACATCCCATATGTTTCTTTAGGTCCCAATGGGTAGGGGCCATCTAATTTTGTGCCTTGTTTTGTATCACAAACATTGTCTAAAGGGTATTGCTCAATTCACAGTAAGATTCCTTGATTTCTTTTTTAACTCGATTTCTTCACTTCATAGCGTTTAAGGTGTGAATTACGATAACTTAATTTGAAATCAACCATGTAAAACGATAAAACAAAAAGAGACATATTCAAATTTGACATTTGGGCTTGCTGTTTACCACTCTGATCACCCTCTATGAATACCAGCCTCATATTACCACCGTGCGTACTCGTGGCCCTTACTGTGTATATGTGTTCCGAAACTGAAAACATCATATGACCAATTGCTTACACAAAACAAGTGTACAAGTATGAACTACTATACTTTGTTTTAAACACAATATCCTCATTTTTCTAGTGTATTGTGCGTTGTATACAATGAGATTTTGACATTCGACATGCATGTACGTGTTCCAAGCCATCCGTACATGTGGATTTTAGAGGGCACACAACACGCGGTTTAATTCAAAACGGTTAGCAAAAAAACCTCGACAATTATTGACAATTTCGACACAGTTTTGTACATGTACGTTGCTGTACTGCTTGTATTTGAACGAATATCGTATCGACCCGGTGAAGGTCGTATGCGACCAAATGGCTTTTCGACTAAATTGATTTCAACGAATCGGCGTCCACTTGACTTAATCGGAAAATTCACTGATGCTTTTAGCAGTGTCATTACCACAGGTGATTAAATGCCTAAAGAAGAGTTGAAGCCGATTGCTTCATCATGTTGAATCTAAAGACTTTTATATACTGAGAGGAACTAGAAACTTAAGTTTCAAACTTTCCATAGTTTGGTGGTTGGGCTCCGTAAAATCGATTTTAGAACTCTGGTAATTTCTTTCCTGGAATAAAAAGATGAGTCACAGCAGAATCGCCTTCAGACGGTCAGTAAAAGAATAACTGGAGGGTTCAAATCGATTCTTACGGGGTTCCAACCCAAAGTATAAAAATTAAAAAACTTAAGGTTAATTTTTCACTCTATTTCAAATTTTCGGCACTAGGCCTTCATCAGGAAAGTAACTTTAAATTTCTGCAACTAGGTGGCATCCATTTTGAAGCATTATATCAGTAGTCAAAGGTGACGTTACGTCATTTCCTGTTAAGGCAACGTCAAGCCACCTAGTTGCAGAAATTTAAAGTTACTTTCCTGATGAAGGCCTAGTGCCGAAAATTTGAAATAGAGTGAAAAATTAACCTAGTGTTTATCATCTATTCCCTCTGGAATATTTATTTGAGAATATCTAAAAAACTTAAGTTTCTAGTTCCTCTCAGTATACATCTGTGAGTTGGGATCGCGGTAGCATAGTTATCATGCATCAGACTCCGAATCGAGAGGTCATGAGTTCGATTCGCACTGGCGACACCGTGTTGTGTCCTTGAGTAAGGCACATTAACTACACACAGAACTACTTAATACCCAAGAATCGGTAGCTCCGTCCAGACATGACTGAAAAATTGGTGACTGGGACGTTCTGCCTCAATTCAAACAAACAAATCTGTGGGCAATCATCCCATGAAAATTGTTACCCCGCTATAAGCTTTTGTTCCGTTAATTAAACTAGATAACTGAGGATCTTATATTATCGCGTAAGTCTGATTAATCTGAAAAAGAAGCATGAAAATAACACGCAACTTCAACGATTATCATACAAATAAAAGAAAACAAATATTGATACGACTTGAAAAGAAATAAAAGCATACAAATTAAAATGAAATTTAAACAATTAAACTTTTGTGACTGTCGGGACTAAAACGATAATTATACACAATTGAAACGAAAACAAAATATTGATACGACTTGAAATGATATAAAAGCATCCAAATTAGAATCAAATTTAAACAAAAAAAATGTGTGTGTGACTGTCATCTTTTTCACCGCGAAACACCGGTCAATTGATTTTTATGCGTAATGACAGGTATACTTTTTCGCCGTGTTCCGCCGCGAAATCAGGAATTTCGTGGCGGAATTTCGCGGCGAAATTCCGCGCTGACATTTATTTTTCACACAATTTCGCCGCGAAATTTTACAATTAGCCATTTACAAATTAGCCGTTAAAAACGGCTAATTTGGGTTTTTAGCCATAACACCACTGTACATGTGTATTGGTATATAGATTTCTGATTTTCAAAAGGGCATTCAAACTAATTTTTCTTCATCAGAAAACAAGATAATACCTATAAGTAAGTTACTTGTGCAATATAATTATCTGTTCTTGCCTTTTAAACAGTGTTATATGACCAAAATAAATACATAAACAGAAAAAATAGCCCTGGAAATTTAACACAGATCATGGAATTATCATGGAAAAGTCATGGAATTTTGTTTTCCACAGTCTGTGATCAATATGAAAACCTACTAGACAACAAACTTGAACAAAGTCAGGGAAGTAAGAATAGAAAGCACAGGAATTTACATTATTATATAGCTATAAATATCAATGATTAAAACTTAGGGATAAAAGCCGAGTAACAAGTGTGCAGCTATCAGACGATATCTGCACACTTACTTGATATTGCACACTTTGTTAGAAGCGAAAAATTCTTTTTATGAAAAATTGCGAAATTCTTGACTTGAGGGTCATCGTGCAAAATTGTAAAATTGGGACGTCAACTCTAATGACGTCATCTTCATCTGACGTCGCGTGGAAAATGACGTCATACCGGGCCCGAACGTCAACTGAAGTTTGTCACTTTCAGATTTCAGCAATTTAATCCGAAAAAAGAAAACAAAATGTCAGAAATATTGATTCAATTGCAAAATGTGCTTCCGAAACGTAACAGTGCAAAAATGATATCATCTGATATTGCACTAGTGCAAAAATGATATCACTTATGGATATTATCGCGGTCTTCCTGCATATATTGCAATTTGTAAGGCTAACTCTCAATAAAACATTAAATATGAGAAGCAGAAATTTAAAGCTATATAATAAAAGGGTTATCGCACTGATATCGGTGAATATTGTCCCTCGTTGGGATATCTACGGACACTCGCAAGCTCGCGTCCTTCGATATCCCAGCTCGGGACAATATTCACTGATATCAGTGCAATAACCCTATATTACGAAAACTTGCCCATGCCTTTGTTTTCGCTACTCGGATAGTACAATTCCTCCAAACTCCAAAATTTCAAGCTTCTAGCTCTTTTCTGGGACTGTACATGTCGGTTTGTGTCAGACCTGTTCGGAAACCACATTGTTGGTTTTCCCACGAGACGGCTCATATAGTTCTCACTTCACTATTTTCACCATTGCTACGAGTAAGTTTAATTTTTGTTCAGTACCTACCATGAGTCAAAGTTCTGTTGCACCAAACACTTGTTAATAAACATACTATTTTGACTTTGTGGGTAAAAACACAAAAACTTCATAGCTATTTGTTTGGAATTATACATATAGATCACTGTTTGTAACTGCTATATGGGCTGTGTCATGAGAAAACCGGAATTATGCCTAGGAGAAAATAAAGACACATCAGCTTCGCAGTTCTGCGAAGCTGATCAGCACCTTTGTTTCGCTATTCAGATAGTACAATTCCTCCCCTACTTTAATATATCCAAAATTTCAAGATTCTAGCTTTCTTCTGTGACTGTACAGGCTGGTTTGTGTCTGATGTGGAAGACCGATTTTCTGGCGTCATGACTCAGTTATCATACAGCCATCACGAAATGAGATAAATGACTGTTTTCTCTATATAGATTTATTATACAATAATATGTAGTACAATCACTTTGCATCCTAAAAACAGTTTCAAGCCACTGTTTTCAGACTACATGTACATTATAAAGGTGTCAGACCTGGCCCTGAGGTTATAAAACTTATTTCATGCACAGCTCAGCTGAGACTTAATTTTATCCTGCTCATAAATGTTAAAATGCCAACAACTGTTGGCATTTTAACATTTGTCAGCAGGATAAATTACTGTCTTACAGGATTTATGCCAGTATTAATTAAGTATTTTAGTATTTATGAGGTATTGAAATTTCATGCTCAGCTGAATTGAGCATGAAAATTTTTTATAACATAAGGGCCAGGTCAGAAACTCTAAAAATATTTGCTTATGTAGTCTGCATTAACAATTTGAGATCTTAACGATGACATTAAGCTAACAAAGTTTTGAACAACTGGCGCCTGGTACACTAAAGCTATGATGATATTCAGTTCATTCTAAAACAAGAAATGCCGAGTATACATCAGCATTCATTTTAGTGCAAAGTCTAATGAGTTTTTGCCTGGTTGGGCCCAAACAACTTTTGCAAATGCTGTGCATCTGAATGAATCAGTATCACACTGTTTAAGGTCCGTCACAGTGTGAGTGATTCTTTATGATATCAGCTACTGATTCTTGATGATATCAGGTAACGGATTCTTGACAAATGCTACGGATTCTTGACAAGGATTGATACTTCCAATTGCAAACAGCAAAAATGGTAATTTTAGATAGTTGTAGATATAAATTTTGTCAGGAGACATATTAGAAGCATGGTTCATGATATTCTATGTATATATTCTACATGTTAGGTTTTCAAAATAAAACCAATTAGATAATTTGAGCAAATATGAAAAACATGGCAATACGGTATAATTATGTGAATTCCTAAGCAAACATGTTTGGAAACATTGAAACAGTTAATAAAAGTGATATGTGGACCTTCAAATTCTACATTACCCTGCGTTATAATCCTTTTTTATTTTTTTGCATGCTACGGATTCTTGATGATACGTTACAGATTCTGTATGATATCAAAATGTGGGTAACGGATTCTTTATGATATATGTTACTGATTCTTTATGATAAATGTTACAGATTCTTTATGATTTAAAGCAAGTTTATGATGTTCTACAACTTGAAATGCAGATTTGGACCCATGGTCCACCAATGAACTGTGTTTTTATCAACTCCACACTGCAAGAAATATGATGTGCAGTGCAAAATTCGATCAGATTTATCACAAACCAATTAATAATTGTGATTAATGTAGAACCTTGTTGTATATTTGTGTATATCACAAAACACTATTATATATTTATTTATTTTTCAACTTTTTGTTTTCAATCAGTGAGACCGACAATCTTATAAGTAGTATTCATGTGTGTACAATTTTACATTTTTTTTCTGTTTTTGGTCTCACAAGGATAGGCATTTTTCCCATTTCTAACCACCTTACCGCTTCGCTATGTCACCTTATGTATGTTTTCATGTTTGGGTAACTGAGTGACTGCCTAGTCGGAAAAAGCTACTCACTCAGATTACAAAATGTTCCCAAGTATACCAAGTACCTTATTGTCAATGTAGTTTTTTCACATTGGTTTTCGGAGTGGGAATTTCTGATTGCACCATTTCCTCTAATCATCATCATTGCATACTTTTTTCCTTTTCGGTGCCACTTGAGAGAGGTAACATTTACTAAAAGACTGGAATTCAGGAAATACAAATTTTCAAGGCCACTAACGAATATTGATTATTTGAAACAGATCCACATTCCTTTCACTGCTGTTTCAGGATCTCATTTCTATGGCAAGCCAATTTACTGTTTATTCAAGAAAGCAGATATATGTTATGGAATATTAGATATCTTGTTTAATAAATATGATATTTACTTTCATTTATTAGATATCTATTATAAAGAAGATATCTTATATAGCAAATACGATATCCATTTAATTATATTAGATATACAAAATGTTAATATTAGATATCTGCAATGTTAATTTAGATGTCTTATATAATATATTTAGATATCATTCAGGCTTAATAAAATATCTTATTTGTAAAAAATGATATCTAAATTGACAAATAAGATAACTTAAAAATTATATTAGATGTCTTATTTGTTAAAAGTATATAACATATCTTAATTCATAATTTGTCATAAAGATATCTGATATAGCAATTATGATATAAGATATAAGATTTTTTTTAGCTCACCTGAGCCGAAGGCTCACAAGGTCTGCTTATAGTACAGTAGTCGAGCCGGCGTCCGTCCGTGCGTGCGTCCGTGCGTGCGTCC
The DNA here is from genome assembly GCA_964017185.1 of Rugalucina vietnamica. NCBI lineage: Eukaryota > Metazoa > Mollusca > Bivalvia > Lucinida > Lucinidae > Rugalucina > Rugalucina vietnamica. Next base: position 5,354,383 of record OZ024872.1, read on the forward strand.
ACATTTTCAAACTTTAATATTTCTACGACAACAAGGCCGATCATGATCAAATTTTATCTAAAGCATAATTGAGGAGGAAGAAAGGTTGCATTAGGTTTTGGGCCAGGTCGGATTGGAACTCTGGTTTCCATGGCAACAGATAGCTCCCATAGACTTACAATGGGAAAAACATAAAAAAAAATCTTCTTCTCCAAAACCACAAGTCCCAGACCTTTCATATTTTGTGTGTAGCATTGTATAGTGGTCCTCTTTATAAATCCTGCCAACCGTGCCCCTGGGGTCTATACAGGCCCCGCCCCGGGGGCGTAATGGGGCAAAACATAAAAAAAATCTTCTTCTCCGAAACCACATGGCCCAGAGCCTTCATATTTTGTATGTAGCAATGTGTAGTGGTCCTTTTTATAAATTCTGCCAATCATGCCCCTGGTGACAAAAATGGCCCCGCCCCGGGGGTCATTAGCTCCCATAGACTGACAATGGGAAAAACATAAAAAAAATCTTCTTCACCGAAACCACAAGGCCCAGAGCTTTCATATTTTGTCAGTAGCAATGTATAGTGGTCCTCTTTATAAATCCTGCCAACCGTGCCCCTGGGGTTCATACAGGCCCCGCCCTGGGGGGGGGGGGGTCATGGGTAAAACATAAAAAATCTTCTTCTCCAAAACCACAAGGCCCAGAGCTTTCATATTTTGTTTGTAGCAATATATAATGTTCCTCTTTATAAATCCTGCCAACAGTGCCCCTGGGGCCCATACGGGCCCCTCCGTGGGGGCGTCATGGGAAAAACTTTAAAAAAATCTTCTTCTCCGAAACCACAAGGCCCAGAGCTTTCATATTTTGTGTGTAGCAATGTATAATGGTCCTCTTTATAAATGCTGCCTACCGTGCCCCTGGGGTCCATACGGGCCCCGCTCCGGGGGTGTCAAGGGAAAAACATAAAAAAAATCTTCTTCTCCAAAACCACAAGGCCCAAAGCTTTCATATTTTGTATGTAGTAATGTGTAGTAGTCCTCTATATAAATCCTGCCAATCATGCCCCTGGGGTCAAAAATGGCCCCGCCCCGGGGGTAATTAGCTCCCATAGACTTACAATGTTAAAAACATAAAAAAATCTTCTTCAAGCACCAGAGCTTTCATATTTTGTCAGTAGCAATGTATAGTGGTCCTCTTTATAAATCCTGCCAACCGTGCAGGTCCATACGGGCCCCGCCCCGGGGGCATCATGGGAAAAACATAAAAAAATCTTCTTCTCCGAAACCACAAGACCCAGAGCTTTCATATTTTGTTTGAAGCAATGTATAGTGTTCCTCTTTATAAATCCTGCCAACCGTGCCCCTGGGGTCTATACTGGTCCCGCCCCGGGGGCGTCATGGGAAAAACTTTAAGAAATCTTCTCTGAAACCACAAGGCCCAAAGCTTTCATATGTTGTGTGGACCAATGTATAATACTCTCTTTTATCAATGTATAGTGTTCCTCTTTATTATAAATCCTGCCAACTGTGCCCCTGGGGTCCATACGGGCCCCGCCCCGGGGGCGTCATGGGAAAAACATAAAAAAAAAAATCTTCTCCGAAACCACAAGACCCAGAGCTTTCATATTTTGTTTGAAGCAATGTATAGTGTTCCTCTTTATAAATCCTGCCAACCGTGCCCCTGGGGTCCATACTGGTCCTGCCCCGGGGGCGTCATGGGAAAAACTTTAAGAAATCTTCTCTGAAACCAAAAGGCCCAAAGCTTTCATATTTTGTTTTTATCAATGTATAGTGTTCCTCTTTATTATAAATCCTGCCAACTGTGCCCCTGGGGTCCATACGGGCCCCGCCCCGGGGGCGTCATGGGAAAAACATAAAAAAATCTTCTTCTCCGAAACCATATGGCCCAGAGCTTTCATATGTTGTGTGGACCAATGTATAATACTCTCCTTTATAAATGCTGCCAACAGTGCCCCTGGGGTCCATACAGGCCACGCCCCAGGCATGTCATTATCTACCATAGACTTATAATGGAAATATATGAAAACATCTTCTCTGCAACAGCATGACACAAAGCTTGTATATTTGATATACAACATTGTCATGTGGAGCTCTACATAAATCCTGCCAATCTTGCCCCTGTGGTCAAATATAACCCCACCCCGGGGGTCATTATAGGACCCTGACCTTGTTAGATGATTTTTTCACGTGAACCAAAATGGCAGAAAAGAGGATACACAATCCAGACAAGAGCTCTTCTGCTGATGTAAGTAGGGTTTCAAGGTCACATGACCAAGACGGCCACCATACCCATATATGGTAAAAACCCCAATTACTTTGTCCAGTGACTGTACTTGTTGACTCTCAGGTTCAGTTAGCGATCGTTGCCCCTGGGCTACTTGTTTCTTAATATGACATCTTAATCAACATTTGAGAATATGACATCTTAATCAGCATTTGAGATATCTAAAATAGTTGTATAGATATCTATGTTAACATATAAGCTTTTTATATTTGTCAAATAAGATATCTTCTTGAGTATATAAGATATCTTTATTACATAAGATACCTAATATGCTTAAGTAGATATGGTTTTAGACAAATAAGATATCTTATTTACAAAAAAGTTATCTTATATCCTTTATTAGCTATCTTAATGAGCTAAACAAATAAGACACCTTTAGTTTATAATATATCTTATTTATTTCGCCCAATCACAACCTACAGTATTTCTTTTACTTAAATAAGATATCTACAATGTCAATACAGATATCTAATTTATAGCCTTAATTAAGATATATTGTATTAATTCATATATCTGAATTATAAATTAAGATATCGTTTTTCTAATTAAGATATCTAATTTACCATAAAAGATATCTTATTGAAGACTGTATATAAGATATTTGTTTTACCAATATAGATATCTTATTAAGATACCTAGTTTAGCAATAAAGATGTCTTATAAACCAAGGCAGATATCTTGATTAATCTTGTTAGGAAGATATCTTGATTTATCTTGTGAAGAAGATATATTATTTAGGTATAGCAGATCTCTCATTTAGCATATAAGATATCTAAATTATATTAGTTTCATAATCACTCAGTCATCTCAGCGCTGTGTTTGGTGTGGGTTCAAGTCCCGCACTGGGTAATTGTGAGACAAGCCAAGTTCTGCTAGCAGGTGTGACAGGTGTGTTTAGGGAGTCAGGGGTTTGAATGAATCACAGGTTGAATGAACCAGGGCCAGGGATGTTAACCTTTGCTGGAGCATGATACATCAACTGCCTCCTGCAATGTTAAAAGGACATCTTGTAGATCTATCGTACAATGTAATTAATACTAACAGCTGTGTTTTTTTTTTGTATTCTTTTTTTTAAATGTTCTCCTACACTTGTTAAGTAGAAGCAAGTTCTTATTTGTATTGGAATGAAAACAATAATATGCGGTGTTTACAGAATTCTTATTGACTTAATGTAACAACCAGGGGATGTGTGATGTGCCGGGGTTGAATAAACCACGCCAATAAACCACTACATCACATAGCAGGTAGGCCTACGTATAACTAAATTTCTGCACCACTAAAAAGACGATAGTTACAAACGAATAAAACATGTGCTCTATCATCACTAGAAAAAATGGCTGCTTTTCACTGAAAATACCATTTTCAAATGAATATTATTTAAGTGATTAATTCAACTCCACATGACACCGTCCAGTCTGTTTCAGTATTCAGACTTCACTTCAGAGCCCGGTTGCATAGTGGTAGAGTGTCGGACTCCAAATAGAGAGGTCCTGGGTTCGATCCCCACAGGCGTCACCATCATTGTGTCCTTAAGCAAAACACATTAACTCCTTACAGTACTGGTTAAACCCAAGAAGAATTGGCTCTGTACCGACATGACTGAAACAATGTTGACTGGGACATTTAGCCTCAATACAATTTGACTTAATTTCATTTAAAAAAGGAAGTGCAGTGCCGTAGGGGTAGACTACAGGACTCCGATGCGCGAGGCCCTGGGTTCTAGACATAACTCTACCATGCAAGCTGTGTTCATGAATCTATAGTATTGTTTAAAACACAAGAAGTGGTGGCCCTTTGCCCCAACATGACTCAAAACTTGTTTACTGGGACGTCTAGTCATAACTTAACCAAGACATATCATAATATTTGAAAATAAATGCTCAAATCTCAGTTTGCCTGATAAAATAATGACTTGTTTACCAAACCGCATAGTACAAACCTGCTTTGTAGATCAGAGACATTAATAATTGCCCCCCCCCCCCATTGGGGGGGGGGGTGGTGGGGGGGGTGGTCTTTGCTCCCTGCTCCCTGAAAGAAAAATGACCTTTCTCCCCAGCTCATAAAATGTTTTCCTAGGCCCCCTGCACCCTAAAACTCCAAAAAGTTATGCTTTCTCCCCAAATCCCTTAAAATAAATGACCCTTCTCCCCAAATCTCTGAAAATAGATAGCCCTTCTCCCTGAATCCCCCAAAACCCTGGGAGGGCCTCATAATTGGTAGTTTATCTCGATAAAAGAGTGTCATAAAGAATCTGTAACATATCATAAAGAATCCGTTACCCATCATTTTGTATCATACGGAATCCGTGACAAAATTTTGTCACAGATTCTTTATGATACTTTTGATGCTTTAAAACACAAAAGTCTGCAAAACAATTCCTTTGAAGATTTACATGCATTGAAAAGTGTTAGTTCATAGGTAATTAGTTAAATTTCTAAACTGCTGATAAAATGTTTTGATGTGTTATGTATTTTAATATTTATTTCCCAAAGGGCTTGATATGTTGGTACATATAATCGCAACAATGGTGAAAAAGTATTTATCCATTCACCCGAATTACTAATTGTAAGTAAAATTTGGGTTTGAGATGGTATAGATTGCATTCACAAGTCTACATGTTTGATGTTTTGTATCCCCTTGTACCTGCTCTTTAATTTCGTTTCGTAAAGATAGGGACACTCGGGTCGATGCAAAATATCTCGCATGGATATACATATTGTGTATAGTAAGATTATGGTATTTTTTTTTTTTTTTTTTTTTTTTTTTTTTTGCAATTGTTTCGTGTGTTTATTATTTTCTTTCTGTTTGTATGTATATAAATGTATGACATAACAAAAAAAATAACAAAAATTGTAAATACGTTTACGGAAAATGCACAACATTCCTACTAATGTAGCCAAGTCAAGTGGCTTCCATACATCTATGACCTGGTTTGAATAGACTGTAATGGTGTATTTGCACCATATCAAATTATCCGATATACAGCAAATGGTCATGAAACTCATGATCCACGTGTTTATTAAAAGTTGACCGATTTTATTTAGGCTAGAGGTTAATTAGTGGAACGCATACTATATGTCGTTCGATGTTTGACTTTTTAATATATCAAACAAATACATGTAGTATATAACTAAACGAAAACTGAACCCCCGTTACATGGAGACATTTCTCCTTGTGCAGCAATGCACATGAAATGTCTTCGATGCGAATATACTTGTATGATTCTGTATAGTCATGTCAACCCGTCATAACCATGTCAGTTGTGTATGTGCTTGTATGTATATATGTTTGTTTCTTGTTGTTTACTATAATTGTAAACCTGAAACTATTTGAATAAACTTGAATATTCATTTTCGATTTTCCTTGCTTAATTAACCATTTTAAGGATTTAATCACCCATTAACTTTCAACCTGTATACCAACATTGCTAAAATTGATGGAGAACAATTTCCAGCTCATATATACTATGTATGTGTGCCAAAAAGGTCATTTCAGGCATCAAAAACCTTAGAAACGCCGGTTCCTCATCACCTACCAATAGATGAGCTAAGAGAATCATAAAGAATCTGTAACGCTATCATAAAGAATCAGTAGCTGATATCATAAAGAATCATCTCGCACTGTGACGGACCTAAACCCCTGTGAGTATACTCATACTTTTTCTACATCATACAATCACTCTACTTTCTAAAATCTGAAATCTCAAAACTCTTGTGGTTGCACAGCCCAGATTGTGTCAGCCCTCGTCAGATATCCAGAAGACAAGTTTTCTCAAGAAACGGCTCAAATGTAGAATAATCACAGACTTGTCCTGTCAAGGGGAATAACTTCCAACTCTGTTCTTGCAACTCTTGCTCTAATCAATACAAAACTTCAAGTCATCTGCAAAAAAAGAAAATCTCAAATGTTTCATTTGAACCGCCTCGTGGGAAAACCAATAATGTCGTTTCCGGACAGGCCCGACACAAACCGGGCTGTATAGTCACAGAAGATGGCTAGAGGCTGGAAATTTTGTATTTAGAAAGAAGAGGAATTGTACTATCTGTGCTGTGAAAACAAAGGCGCTGATCAGCTTCGCAGTTACTGCGAAGCTGATCTGCGCCTTTGTTTTCGCATATGCAGATTGTTGGTTTTCCCATGGGGCAGCTCGAAACAAATTTTTGTTTCTTGAAATCAACATCCCAGATAACAGATAAAATCACATTGGGAATTTGTCTTCATCATTACAAAAACATGCCTATACAATATTCAATAATTTGTTTCAGCTCAAATTCAAAATTTTTCTGACAGCGGAAAAATTTTGATATTTTTCTTATTTTTCTTATTTGCTGCAAAATATAGATTGTGGGTACTCCTTTAATAGAGCCACCTCTGTGAGGCAAGGCTGTGTACCCACAATCTATGATTCGAGCAAAAATGTTGCCTCCATTTTATGATTTTATGACTTTAACACAATGTTGCGATACAACGTCAAATGTGCTTGAAAAAGTAACCGCCCAAGTACAGAAGTAAAACAAGTAAGGTTTACATGCGTGGATGCCTGCCTAAACCACTTTTCTCGGGCTGACTCAGTTTTTCCAAGCAGTTTACAAGTAATCCGGTATTTAGTTGGTTATAGGTAGTTAATCAGTTGCCTTACTTGGATGTACAAGCTGCCTATCTATTTCTCACGGCTAAAATTAGTAGGGGATCTTATCAAGAATGAATACAGTGTATGTTAAAAGTAATTATATGACATTTTTTTTTTTTTTTTTTTTTTTTTTTTTTTTATTTCTTAATAAATTCTGGATTGCTGGTGCTCTCATAAGCAGCATACAGTTAATGTCAATTTGAGATGATAGTGAACCTTATCGCATCAATTCTGTGCAAGAGTTTTTAGGGGCTATTTATCAGTGCATGATTTACATTCTTTAGCAATTCATGTATGGAGGCTACAAACTTTATATCACACTTGGCTGAATAAAGCCCAAACAGAATTTGAGCCACCTCGTGGGAAAACCAACAATGTGGTTTCCGAACAGATCCGACACAAACCGACCTGTACAGTCACAGAAAAGAGCTAATAGCTTGAAATTTCGGATTTAAGAAGAAGAGGAAGTGTACTATCCGAGTAGCGAAAATAAAGGCGCTGATCAGCTTCGCGGTTACAGCGAAGCTGATCTGCGCCTTTGTTTTTGCCTATGCAGATTGTTGGTTTTCCCATGTGGCAGCTCATTTATAACCTCTCCTCAAGAAAATGTTCATGTAATAAATATCCCCGCTGTACCCCATTTTTATATAGTAAAACTGGGGTCTGCAGGGTAAACCTATTTTTCATATTTTTTATCCAAAACATGGGTTGTGGGTACTTGTCAGAACTGCCTAGCTGAGGCAGCCTTGCCGAGGCTGTTCTTAAATGTACCCACAATCATTGTTTTGAGCAAAAATATTAAAAATATCGAATTTTTCCAATGAAATTTTAAATTCTTACAGCTAAAAAAATCTCTGCATATTGCATGGGCAAGTTTTCATAAATGTGACACCATGCTCAAACTGCACTTACCTCTGGGTAACGCTGCTACCCGCTCTCCGAAACTCATTTTATTGTCCCGATGAATACGAATCTTCTCGGTTTCCCTTCTAGGACACGCAAAATCCCCATCTAAATCACAGAACGGTAAATTCTCCTTCACTTTAGGTCCAGTTCTTGTCTTTTTCTGATTTGGACTTTTCATTTTCAGTCTGAATGTCGACTTAAAAGATTTTGAAGGCAATCCCTTGTGTGGATACCTTACTGATGACACATGACGATCTGAGGAAAGCATATTTGTCGAAAGTCTGAATAAATTTTGCCTCGGGCTTGCTTGCTTTCCACTAGTACAAGTTTCAGCTAGCTCAGATTGATGACTCATTATAGCCTTGGATATTTCTTTATTTGTCCTGTTTTGAGATGTATTGCTGGAAGCGTTAAATGAACTAGATTTCCTCCTCAGTATAGGTCCTTTGGTGATCTGTTTACGCTTTCCACTGTCCAATTTCCTACAATATTTCAAAGTTATTTCAGAGTCTGACATAGCTTTCTTGCCTTTCTTGTTAACAGCACTTCTAACTTGTCTACTAGATTTTGATATTTCATCATGACCAAAGTCAATATTGACTGGCTGTTGGTCACCCTGAAAAAATCACCAAGAAAATTTTACTTGTATCGACAGATTGAGTTTAACATCCAAATCAACAATTTTCGAATGATGTCAGAACGCAGCTACCACTTCCTGAGTATAAAACAGTACTCTGGGAAATAATGTGTCTTGCTAAAGGACACAACACAGTTCCACCATTGGAGATGAAACCCAGGACCTCTTGATATGGGGTTTAATGCTCTCCCACTACATCACCATGCCGTCTGACTCCAGCACATTGTCAAAAAGCCAAGCTGTCAGCCACTTTTGGGTGAAAGCCATTATTTACAGAATAACAAGTTTTTATACAAACAAATGGTGTAAAACACTGTAAAACAAAAATTAACAAACCTCCATTTGAAAATTCATAAAACATATCCAAATTTTGTTTATTTTGATGATTTTTAAAAGCATGGCTGACATGTTTTTCTTCAAAAAGTCACCTGAAAAGGGAGACAATTCTAACTGCCAGCTTCTGATTGGCTCTCAGAGAGTGCATGACCTCAGCACCCAGCCATCAACCAATCAGATTAGGAATTCCCATAAAATCAATGTCTAAAAACAGCTTGCAGAGATATTAATAGAACTTGGGAAATTTTGATAGTGTTGGAGTCAGACGTCAAAATGATAAATCAGTTATCAAAAATTCATTTTGACGGCTGACCCGCCAGACTAATCAAGCATTTAATTTTGTTAAATGTTTCATGAGGCCCAATCCAAAAGAGGACATTTCAGTGTTATAACAAGATACAAGACACAATGCAAGGTCTGATGCAACAGCTGTCAATCACAATCATAGACCAAAGCAAGAAGTTTGAAATTTATTGAAGAAAGAGGGTTTTTACTAGCTATGAAATGAAAACAAAGGCACTGATCAGCTGTTATCAATTACCAATTGGGTGAGTCCACTTTCATTTTTAGGGACATCTGGAGTGATTTTTAAATTTTATTCAATTTTTCCATGGAAATTTCTCTAAGCAAACAGAATAGCCCCAGATGGGAAGCCGCGTTCTGCGGCGTCACATCTGGGGCTATACTGTTTCCCTATGTCACATAAAAAGGACTCCAGACTAAAATGAGTTATTGTGTTAAGCTCTGCATAAAAAACATACAAAATTTTCATCAATCCTTGTCTTGGAGAGGTCCATATGTTCATCCGACAAAACATCTCTGGACACCTGGTGTAGAATCAGACCCTCTTCATCTGAGTGAACAGCTGATACAGAGGACAGATCAATCTGAAATCAATTTAATCAACAATATGATATAAAAAAATCTTGGTTTCCGACCAGGTCTGACATAAACCAAGCTCTTCAGTCACAGCAGCAGGTTATAAGCTTGAAAATTTGGATTGAAGATTGTATGATCTATGTAGCGAAAATAAAGATACTGATCAACTAAGTCATGGTCCAGATTTTACAAAGCTTGTGGGATAATCAAGATGTGACATCCATGCTCATTAGGGACAACATCTCTGGCAGACATATTCTACAGTAAAACTAGATGTAAAACAGATCAACAACACCTAAACTGTAGGACAAGTAAGTAGTTGTCCTAATATTTTTAATACATTGCCTCAAAGTGTGTAGTATGACACCCATCATCATATAGGTGTATTGGTTTTACCACCTGTGTATTTGAAAACAGAAGAACATATCAGCCATACGGTTACTGTAAATATAATTTAGCAAGTTTCTGAAAATATACCTCAAACTGTGCAGGCTGGTACCCATCATTGTTAGGAGTGCTGGTTTTCCTATTTGGAGTACTGGTTAGTCTGGGTACTGGCTGTCTGTTTATAATCTGTATTTCTGGGGTAAGAGGTATTGGCTGCTGAAAAAGCATAACCGTAAAGATAAAATACATGCTTGTTTGTTTGATTTCATACCTAAAGTGTGTTTCCTTGAGTCTGATGATGTTTTTTTTTTTTGCAGATATTTCCAAACTGTTTAAATCTAGATTAAATATTTTCTCATTAGTTTCTTGCAAAATGTACAGCAAGATTTAGAAAATTGACATTCAGGTAAAAAACATTTTTGAATAGGGATTTTCTGTATAAAAATCTCATAAGGGAGGTAATATTTTCCCGAAAAAAAATAAATCCTTGGTATATTTCATTATGATTGCTCAAAATCAATACAAAATGACACAAAAGCTTCACCTGAGACAAAACCTTCATGATCAAGCAAAAATTTTGAAAACATACCCATTTTCATGATCACTGATTATCTCCCTTGCCAATGCAAAATTCCTATTCAAAATTTATTTTGACCACTAAAACTGTTGACCGATTTTCAAAGTTTTTGCAGGTCCTATTAGGACAAACTAAGATCAAGATTTTGACATGAAAATAACTGCTATCGTCCTCCACACAAAAACGTTCTACAAAAAAACATAAATGTTATCAGAGGCAAGTTTTAAGTTTGATAACCATGCAGCTTTTTTAAGCCTTTAGTTATTTTCTCTCATTGTGCAGCAAAGGAAGTTTTACCCAAGATCAGTAATTCAGGACATTTTTTCCAACACAATGCTCATGTAAAGGGATTGAATTTATATTTCATTCTCATTTTGCTAATAGGGTTTTCACACTTACCACGATTCGACCATGATTGTAATCGTGGTCATCATCGTGAGGGAATCGGGATTATCGTAACGGATCTTATCCGATCGTATCTCATCTTGATGTCAATCGTGGCAATCGGGTTAATCGTGATAAAATTTTTGACAGCCAAAAAATTTTCCACGATTATCCCGATTGATAAATCAATCGTGTTCATCGCATCAGATCGTAATACATCGTATCAAATTGCAACAGATCGAATCTACTCGTGCACCTCAATCGCGGCTATCACAACGAATCGTGGACAAGGAGAGCGCCACGATGTGATACGATCTCCTACGATATGTTGCGATGCATTGATCACGATCCAATACGATTGGTTCACGAGCAGATACGATATAATACGATAAGATACGGGTAGATACGATACGTTGCGCTCAATAATTGGTGTTCACGATTAGTTATGAGTTCTTGCATTATCGACACGATTGCTGCACGATTATGAAGATTATATCATTGATATGCACAGTAAAATTCTTTTAATGGCTTTTCAAATGGTAAAGAGATAAATAACTGCCGGAAACTTATACAACTAGAATTTGTTTTCTATGTGAAAACTGATGTCTCCCCCCTTTCTCATGCATGTCCAAAACATGCAAGCAACAGTTATAGTTCTTGTGCATCACATATCCTGTCATTCTGTTTTATAAGTGTACCAAGTTTCATTGAAATATCTCTTACGGTTTTCAAGATATAGAGGAAGCACGAAATTGTTTGGAAAACAGGGAAATAACTCCAAAGATATGAAAGCAAGAGTAATGATTCTTGTGCATCATGCTTTATAAGTGTACCATGTTTCATTGAAAAATCTCTAACGGTTTTTGAGTTATAGAGCAGACACGAAATTGAATGAAAAATAATCAAAGGGAAATAACTCCAAAGATATGCAAGCAAGAGTTATGGTTCTTTAGCATGACACACCATCTCATCATGCTTTATAAGTGTACCAAGTTTCACTGAAATATTTCTTATGGTTTTCAAGTTATAGAGTGGACATGAAATTGTATGGAAAAATAATCAAAGGGAAATAACTCCAAAGATATGAAAGCAAGAGTTATAATTCTTGTGCATGACACATCCTCTCATCATGCTTTATAAGTGTACCAAGTTTCACTGAAATTTCTCTTACGGTTTTCAAGTTGTAGGGTGGACACGAAATTGTATGGAAAATAATCAAAGGGAAATTACTCAAAAGATATGCAAGCAAGAGTTAAGGGTTCTTTAGCACGACACATAATCTCATCGTGCTTTATAAGTGTACCAAGTTTCATTGAAATAACTCTTACGATTTTCGAGTTATAAAGCGGACACGAAATTGTATGGAAAATAATCAAAGGGAAATAACTCATAAAATACTCAAGCCAGAGTTATGGTTCTTGTGCATGACACATCGTCTGATCATGCTCAATAAGTACACCAAGTTTTATTGAAAAATCTTAAACGATTTTCAAGTTATACAGCGGACACGAAATTGTATCGAAAATAATCAAAGGGAAATAACTCCAAAAATACTCAAGCCAGAGTTATGGTTCTTGTGCATGACACATTGACACGTCGTGGTCTACAAGTGCACCAAGTTTCATTGAAAAATCTTTAACGGTTTTCAAGTTATACAGCGGACACGAAATTGTATCGAAAATAATCAAAGGGAAATAACTCCAAAAATACTCAAGCCAGAGTTATGGTTCTTGTGCATGACACATCGTCTCGTCGTGGTCTACAAGTGTACCAAGTTTCATTGAAAAATCTTTAACGGTTTTCAAGTTATACAGCGGACACGAAATTGTATCGAAAATAATCAAAGGGAAATAACTCATAAAATACTCAAGCCATAGTTATGATTCTTGTGCATGACACATCGTCTGATCATGCTCAATAAGTGTACCAAGTTTTATTGAAAAATCTTAAACGGTTTTCAAGTTATACAGCGGACACGAAATTGTATCGAAAATAATCAAAGGGAAATAACTCCAAAAATACTCAAGCCAGAGTTATGGTTCTTGTGCATGACACATTGACACGTCGTGGTCTACAAGTGCACCAAGTTTCATTGAAAAATCTTTAACGGTTTTCAAGTTATACAGCGGACACGAAATTGTATCGAAAATAATCAAAGGGAAATAACTCCAAAAATACTCAAGCTAGAGTTATGGTTCTTGTGCGCGACACATCGTCTCGTCGTGGTTTACAAGTGTACCAAGTTTCATTGAAAAATCTTTAACGGTTTTCAAGTTATAGAGCGGACACGATTTGTGACGGACAGACAGACAGACGCACGGGGAAAAACAATATGTCTCCCGACCCTGTCGGGGGGAGACATAATGAAAGCCAAAATTAACCCCTAGATCCCGGAATGAAAATAACTATGAGCTAAAATAAAGTTATAGACTTTGAGATGTTGCAAACTTAGAACGTCATATAAAATAGAGCAATTTGAATGCAGCCCCACTCATTTGACATAAGTCAGTCAGACAATCACCGCCCTCTACTACTGTCATCAATAATGGCTTAGAAATGTAGTTTTAATCGTGTACAAGTTCAAGCGAAAGAGACGATGCTCGGTAGCGCATTTAACACCACTGTTGCGTCCAATCGCGGCTTGAATCGTGATAATCCGTGTCCTTATCGTGAGATTTATCGCAGCACATCGCATCGTATCCTGATGAACGTGAAGAAACGTATCCAAACGTATCTGCTCGCAATGGATCGTGTTAAATCGTAAACCCTTATCGTGGTGATCGTAGCCGCTCGTAATCTTAGGAGATCGGCCAGCTATATAGTAACAGATCTGGTTATCAATCGTGACTTTATCGCATCAAATCGGAACAAATCGCATCAGAACGTATGGAGTCGCATCAGCTCGTGTCTTAACCTGAAGTTTTAGAGAAGTTCCAGGATTTGATACGATTGGCGAATCGTGATGATCGCAACAGATCGTGCTCTAGTGTGAAAGCCGCATAAGTTTTACAACCATGCAAATACCAGCTTTCAGACATTCAGTTCTCAAAGACAATTGACAGTCCACATGCAGGTACAATTTAAATATAGAAAAATAATGTTCATTTCTTTAGAATACCCAAAAGCTGTCAAATAATCACCTTGGTTTGTTTCATTATTTTCAAATAACCAATGAAATTTTCCAAAAGGAAAATCAACATCTGTCAATTCCATCTTACTGTGGCCAATCATAGATATATAAGGTGATGTGCATTTCAAGGTTGACAATCTTTTTGACAATTAGTTTAGAGATGCTTGAAACACCTAAATTGCTAAGCTGCTATTTGCTTGGTTGTAAAGCAGGTCAAAAAAAGATCCAATATTTTACCTTGACATCTCCAGTGCCTGATGATACTTCCGAATGCATAAATTTCCCTCTTTCTGAAATGACAATCAAACTGATATACCAGAGGACCAATGTCCCTGTAAACGCTCACCTGAGATCTGGGATATGCGACCTCAGCTGACCTTACAATAAAATAGGTCAAGGTCATCCGGGGGTCATGATTATACAAACTTTGTAGAGCTCCATTCACTGATGCTTCAGGCAAAGTTTCAAAATCATAGTCTTCCGGTTCTGAAGAGTAAGATTTCTAAAGATTTTTGCTATTTATAGCAATGGTGGCCATCTTGGTCATATGACCTTGACCATTTATATTAACTTTCATTCCCATGCCGAGAACATTCTCTTATAAAATTAAGTGCGGTTACCCGAGAAACTAGGTGCTAACTCGGGTTAGATAAGGAAGTGCGGTTTTGAGGCTTCCTGCTGATAACAGGTGGCTTTGATTCATTCTGTAGTAATTATTGCAATAAAATGTTGGAGTGGTCAGAGTCTGATATCTGCTTGGTCATTAAAAGGTAATCTGATACCACAATCAAAAGAATGGAAAATATATAAATTTTAAGTTTTTAAATTGTACAAAAAATTTAAGGCTATAGCTTTAAAGAGGGGGAAAAGTTAATTGAATTTTGTTTTTCAAACGTTAAATTTGACAAAAAAATAACATTTTTAATACTTTGTTGAGGTAAACAAAATGGACAAAATACAGGTAAATGTAGCTGAAGACTCTAGGTGTTAATTAGTTCATTTACATAATAGGTGCATAACTGCAAGATAAGAATTCTTGTTTACAGATATAAGAGATGTTCTCATCATGCCTTTCCTAACGATGCTCCACATAAAGTTTGGCTTTGATTGGCCAAGCGGTTTCAGAGAAGATGTTTGAATATTATGGTCATATACATGTATATAGCCCAGGGGCAGGGGCAGACAACCCCCAAAGGACATTTTTTCCATAAACATATATCTTCTGTCCATTTGCATACTCCTAGCAAGTTTCCCCCCATTTAATTACATTTTACTAATTTTCCCCATTCAAATGCATGGGTAACCTAAGTTGGCCTTGCCATAAAATATGTCAAGGTCATCCCAAGGTCATGATTTATATAATTTGTAGAGCTCTTCTCCCTGATGCTTCATGCAAAGTTTCAAAATCATAGGCCTTCTGGTTCTGGAGATGTAAATTTTTAAAGGTGTTTGCTATTTATAGCCATGGCCGCCATCTTGGTCATGTGACCTTGACCATTTATATAAACTTTCATTCTCCCTTCCTTAGAATGCTCCACATGACATTTGGCTTTGATTGGCCAAACCGTTTCAGAGACGAAGAGCTCTGAATATTATGGTAATATACATGTATATTGCCTCGGGGTGGGGGCAGACCTGCCCCTGGGGTCCATTTTTTCAGAATCATAAATCTTCAGTCCATTTGCCCATTTCCATACAGTTTTTCCCTTCAAATGACATTTTGACAATTTTCCCCATTCAAATGCATGGGGGACCTAAGTTGACCTTGCGGTAAAATAGGTCAAGGTCATCCCAGGCTCATGATTTACAGTGGTGTTATGGCTAAAAACCCACTTTTGCACAGTTCGCGCTGATCACTTGTGATTTTTCCCGGCGAAACCACCGCGAAATTTCACCGGCAAAGGGAAAATTTATACGTTTAATCGGTTAAATTTTTCGCCGCGAAAATCGGTGAAATTTTGCCATGTTTAGCGGCGAAATTCGTTTTTTAACGTTTACAAGAGGCAAGTTAAAATTTCCTATTTCGCCGCGAAGCGCGGCGAAATACCTGAAAATGTTAACATAAAATTATTTATTTTTAATTTAATGACCACACTATGATTAATCTGTTCCATGTATAGATCGTTATTTACGTGCACATAATATGTACGATTATGCATGTATAGAAATGAAAAACGTGCATAACGCGACTTTTCCATTGGTATTACGTACGTGGTACGATAGCGAAATCACGGATAGACGAAAATATTTATAACGTAATGCGCCAGATCGTTGAATCTAACTTTGTTGTTTTTTTTGTTTGAATAGATGCTTTACGTCGTAATCAACAGCAATGATCATGTCGGGACGCTGCCTCCATTTTATGGGATGTCATGATATCTAACAAGTGTTTGAAATATAACGATCCCTCAAAGCCAATACTGTTTATATGTATGGATGGTTTTACTTGAAACCATTTTTCCTAGGCAGGCACAGACCTGAGCGGTAAACCAGTAATCAGAGGATCTGTCAATAGCGTATAAGTTTTGCCTGGAGGCACAAGCAGCCTATATATTTCTTAAGGTCCCAATGGGCATGGGCCATCTAACTTTGTGCCTTGTGTTGTAGCACAAACATTGTCTAAATGGTAATGCTAAATAAACAGTTAGATTCCTTGCTTTCTTTTTGAAATTTTCCTCAATTGCTTCACTTTATAGCGTTTAAGGTGTAAACTACGATAACTTAATTTGAGCTCAACCATGTAAAACGACAAAACAAAAATAGGCATATTGACATTTGGGCTTGCTGGTTACCACTCTGATCACCCTCTATGAATGCCAGCACAAGACTAATCGCAATCATATCGATTTATACATTATACTTGCCTTGTAGAAGTACAACTAGTGAAAATCAGTTTAACAGTCAACAGTCCCATGGTGAAAACACTTTCTGGGTAATTTATGTATACCGGTTTTGCTCAAGTACGAAACCCAACGAATATAGGAATCGAACACATGACATTTTGATTCCGGTCAATTCCTTTAATCCACCACTAGGCTTCTGCGCTCAACTTTGTTCTATTAATGCGGCATGCGCTCATATTGCCACGGTGCGTACACGGCCCTTACTGTATATATGTGTTCAAAAATAAACTGAAAATTTTATATACTGACGTCAGTACTTTGTTTTAAACACAGTATCCTCCCTTTCCTAGTGTATTGTGCCATGTATACAATGAGATTTTGTCATTTGATATGCATGATATGC
The DNA here is from genome assembly GCA_964017185.1 of Rugalucina vietnamica. Taxonomy (NCBI): domain Eukaryota; kingdom Metazoa; phylum Mollusca; class Bivalvia; order Lucinida; family Lucinidae; genus Rugalucina; species Rugalucina vietnamica. Next base: position 5,371,772 of record OZ024872.1, read on the forward strand.
ATGTACGTGCTCCAAGCCATCCGTACATGTGGGTTTTGGAAGGAAAACAACACGCTGTTTAACTCAAAACGGTTAGCAAAAATCGACAGTTTCGACACAATTTTGTACATATATGTTGCTGTATTGCTCGTATTCGACCGAATATCGTATGGACCCGGTGAAGGTCGTATGCAACCAAATGTTGTTTCGACTAAATTGATTTCAATGAAACGGAGTCCACTTGACGCAATCGAAAATCATTGATGCTTTGAGCAGTTTCATTAGCCACAGGAGATTAAATGTCCAAAATAGAGTTGAAGCCGATTGATTCGTCATGTTGAATCCAAAGACTTGTATTAATATGTGGGTTGGGATCGCGGTGGCATAGTTGTAGTGCATCAGACTCCGAATCGAGAGGTCCTGAGTTCGATCCGCACTGACGACACCGTGTTGTGTCCTTGAGCAAGGCACATTGACTACCCACAGTACTACTTAATACCCAGGAAACGGTAGCTCCGTCCAGACATGACTAAAAATTGGTCACTGGGACGTTCAGCCTCAATACAAACAAACAAATCAGTGGGCAATCATACCATAAAAATTGCTTATGTCGCTATGAGCTTTTTTTCTGTTAATTAAGCTAGATAATAGGATCTAATATTATCGGGTAAGTCTGATTAATCTGAAAAAGAAGCATGAAAAAAAACAACAACAACAAAACACAAAGCCGATAATCAGGGTCTCAGAAACTTCAAAGTAGTTAAGACACGAATAAAATACGATAATTATACACAATTGAAAAGAAAACAAAATATTTATACGACTTGAAAAGTAATAGATGCATACAAATTTAAATGAAATTTAAACAATAAAACTGTTGTGACTGTCTGGACTAAAACGATAATTATCCAAAATTGTGACGCAAACAAAATATTGATACAACTTGAACTGAAATAAAAACATCCAATTTAAAATTATATTTAAACAACAAAAAAAAAAAATGTGACTGTCGTCTTTTTCGCCGCGAAACACCGCAAAACGCCGGTCAATTGATTTTTATGCCTAATGACAGGTATACTTTTTTCGCCGTGTTCCTCCGCGAAATTTCGCCGCGAAATCTGGAATTTCGCGGCGGAATTCCGCGCTGACTTGTATTTTACACACAATTTCGCCGCGAAATTTTACAATTAGCCGTTAACAAATTAGCCGTTCAAACGGCTAATTTGGGTTTTTAGCCATAACACCACTGTATATAAGCTTTGTAGAGCTCCTCCCCATGATGCTTCATGCCAAGTTTCAAAATCATCTGGAGAAGAAGATTTTTAAAGGTTTTTGCTATTTATAGCCATGGTGGCCATCTTGGTCATGTGACCTTGACCATTTATATATGCTTTTGTTCCTACATCCCAATGATACTACATATAAATATGGCTTTGATTGGTCAAGTGGTTACTGAGAAAATTAAGTTTTACATTTAACTTGTAAATGATCTTTGGCCAAGGTCAAGAGATGACCTTGACCTTTTATACTCACAACACTTCATAGCTCAACATGTTGTCTGTATCTACCAACTGTCAGGTCACAGGCTACAAAACTTCCTGAAAAATTCAATGTTTTCACTTTTTTCCATTGAAAAGCCCATCATGTAACCAAAATTGAGCTTGCCATAAAATAGATCAAGGTCAACCAAAGGTCATGATTTATATAAAATATGATGGGCCAGCGTCCCCAATGCTACATACCAAGTTTCGTTGAAATCGGTCCACCGGCTCTAGAGAAGATTTTTTTATGGTTTTTACCATATATGGGCATGGTGGCCATCTTGGTCATGTGACCTGGACCATTTATATAAACTTATGTTCTCCCTTCCTAAGGATGCTCCATGTGAAGTTTGGCTTTCATCGGCCAAGCGGTTTCAGAGGAGAAGATCTTTGAAATTGTGGAAGGACGACGACGGACGAAGGAGCATGGCCATCCTATAAGTTCACCTTGTGAGCTTTCAGCTCAGGTGAGCTAAAAATAGCTTTTTTATTTAACTATGAAATGCTTATAAAATTGTCTAAAAAGAACCTATTTTCTATTTGTTATGTCAGTGAAAACCCTCACTAAATGATACAGGTTACTTTGTTTATCACTATTCAAATGTACTTAATGCACAAAACTGGTCTAAAAAAACCTTCAACAATTTTAGGCTTACAAAACTGCCAATGTCATACGCATGAGCAATAAATATTGAACTTTCAGACAATAAACAAAAACATGTACTGAAATATCTTTTTTCAAGCTAAAAATCTGACACATCTCTATGACACATTAACTGACCTGCATCTCTATGAACTTGAACTATTTATTACAATAACCTTGACCTATTTACTGACAGGCATCACCAAACTTTGACCTATTCAATTACCTACATGCCACTAGCTTTATGACTTGCATCTCCATGACCATGACCCATTTTCAGACCTGAATCACTATGGATACTGGAAAGGATGGTCAAAGTGTGACCTTCACCTTTTTACCTGTGTCAGCATGGCTACTGGAGAGATCTGGAGGACCTGTTTCAGTCTAGTCAATATTTGTCTGACCTTAACCTTAACCTATTTGCCTGCATATCCATGACCTTGACCTATTTACCTGCATCACCATGGATACTGGAGAGGTTGAACTCGGGTGGTACTGTTTCAGTCTGGTCAATATTGGTCTGGAACAGTCGTGTAGAGCTTCTAGGTACTTCACCCTCTGAGCGCTTTCTGCTCGGCTTTACTTTCTGTTTCTTTAAGGGTGACCTGAAAATGAGTTCTTATGTTTTTTTTTTTCTTGTTTTTTTTTTTCTGTCCAGTTTCAAGCTGCATATCTCCCTATAGGAACTTTAGGGGCTCTCAATGAAAAGAACTAGAAGACAAATGAGACAGAAAGGAATTACAGAAAAACACTTAATAAAACAATGGGTGGAGATAGGCCCTCAATTATCATCTATGTTGTGGAACTAGTGCTGAGACAGAATACACATATGTCAAAGCTCAGGCATAAATACAAAGGAAAAGTATAATTTTTTATGTTGTGGAAAACATAACTGTCTGTACACCATCTTTCAGAAACGGCATTTTTCAAAATCTCTCTTTTCTGAAATGCCATAAGAGAAATATGACCATGTCATCTTTATGCAACCCGAAAGTCTTAAAAAGTGCTGTGAAAAAGGCAGTTTCTGGAAGATTGTGTAAGGATATTATAGAGAATTCAATTGAGCTGCATCAGCAAAAATCAGCTTTTTGCCTATATGCTAAGACAGAGATGTAGATCAGCTTATCAGAGCCTTTAATTCACATGGATAGTGCAATCCATTTTCTTCTTTAATCCAAAATTTCAAGCAGCTGGCCTTCTTCTGTTCCTGAACAGGCTAGTTTGTGTTGAACCTGGTAAGAAAACTTGAAGACCAGTTTAATTCTGTCGCAGCTCAAATATTTATCTAACATACCCTGGAACAGCAAACGAGGTCTGTTTCCCTGGCGTTTTCTCTGACTTTTCCTTTTCTGCTAATGACTCTGCAATGTAGTGGAACCCATTATAAAAACATACTTATGCAATAAATAGAGTATTTTAAAAGCTGCAGAATTGAAAAATTTTAGTACAAAAAAAGTTTGATTTTTTTTTTTTTTTTTTTTTTTTTTTTTCACAAAACAAAGATTGTGTATATATGTTAGAACCACCTCACCAATGAGGTGATGTAGAGATTTATTTGATGAAACACCACATATTGGTTTATTGCCATGCCATTTTAAGGCCAAAAATCAAAGATTCTGACATCAATCAAAGGCCATAATTCGGCAAGTTTTCTGTTGTTACTGTTATGTATGACAGTTACTTGTTGAAAGATGTGCATTCAGTACTGGTAAACTTCCCAAGGGAGTATGCCCAGGAAAGTATGATGTTATACATATGATGTTTACTTGTTGTCCTTAGCAATTATTTACTTTTAGTGTCCCACATATTGGACATAAACAGGTTGTTTACTTCAGAATTTTCTAGAGATTTCAAATTGTTCTTTGACGGAAAAGTCCGGAAAAATCTGGAAGAACCAAAGATGTAGAATCTTCTAGAAAAATCTTTTTTTATGTCAAAAGAATGTTGTGGAATTTTCTGTAAGGATAATGGCCTCTCTAGAATATTCCAGAACATTAAATTTTGGTAAACAACTTGTTATTTTTAGTATATGATATCATAGAATTTGCTGGAAGAATCCTGAATGTTCCTCAGTGCTATATAAGGGCTACAAATTTTCATAAGGACTATCTTTGGGTACTGTTACTATTAAGAAGTCAAACTCTATCTTACTGGAATTTAAACTTATTCTTGGATTACTTTGTGATATTCGATTCTGGATTGGGACATAGTGCTATTTTGAAACAAACTTTAATTCTTGGGATCAGAAACTGATACAGACTTGTGTTAAAAAATTCTGAGGGACATTCAGACATTCTTTAAGGGAATTAACATCTTGAAAGGTATTGTACATTCACTTTTGTTTGATTGTATATATGCTTTTGATTGTTTCACATGTAATTACTGGTTAAATCACTTCTAAATAAATTTGTTAAATTTTAAACAAAGCTTGTTGCTGGCTAACCAACTTGTTGGTTTCCTTAATCTTCTAGTTACGCCTGGCAATATAAAGGTCTGATCCTTTGGAAGCAATAAAAAAATCAAACAGAGATCTACAGAATAGACTATATTGCGCAATTTCGGGTACTGAACCCTCATCAGTATCCCTTTTTAAACTGGCACGAAAGCCAGACTATTATACTGCAATTTTGATGATAGGCATCACTTCAAATCTAGATCTAGTCAATGTCAACTCATACAAAATTTGGTCAATGGCGACTCATCTCAAAATACCCATCTTACCTGTTACCTCATCTGTACAATAATCTGTTGATTCTCTCGTGGCTGACGACCTTCGACCTGTAGATGAGGTACATGTCCCTGTGTCAATAATGGCTGCAGATCTTGTCATGGTGTATGTACCTAACTCTGTACTGGGCTCCATGCCAGTCATGGTGGACGACCACCGTGTTGAACATTCTGTCCCCTTGGCAGTAATGGCTGCAGATCTTGTCATGGTATATGTACCTAACTCTGTACTCGGCTCAATGCCTGTCATAACCGACGACCACTGTGTTGAACATTCTGTCCCCTTGGCAGTAATGGCTGATGATCTTGTCATGGTGTATGTACCTAACTCTGTACTCGGCTCCATGCCTGTCATGGCTGACGACCGCCGTGTTGAAGTTGGCACCATACCTGATGACCGCCGTGTTGTTGGACCAGTGGTGCATATTTCTGTACCTATCTCTGTGCTGGGCTGGAGTTCTAAGAGTTGCAGATGAGCTGATTTCCCTGCTGTTTTCTCTGTAACTGGGCTGTCAACAATGTCTATGTCTTCAATGGATATATTGGGAGTGGCTGCGAAATAAATTACTATAAGACAAGAAAGGCCCACAAAAGAAATATTCATTTGTTGAAAAACATTGTTTTATTAATGATGTTGACTTAAACATGATATGGACCTCAATCTAAGATTTGATTCTGTTGTATTATATACTTGAAGCCAGTAAAAACGCAACTTTCAGCATATAACATATCCAACGATTCTTGGATATTTCCACAATGTTATTATATAAAATCATGAAATTGTCGTCCGGATATGAAGGCCATATTTGTCTTGTGCTAAATTAGCAAGTGAAGTAAAGCGATCTGCGTTTGTCGATTAAGGGACACAACTCAAACATGGACAAAACAAACGCAAATGCACCTTATCAATCCAGCTATACGTTAACCTTTATGACTAGCTCTTTTGTGTTCAAACTTTCGGTCAATGCCAATATTGCTCTAAAGTCTATGTAAACCAATCCGTAGATTTTTTTTTTTTTTCAAGTTTTGATCTTATAAAAGGCCATCAAAAACAGAACATGAAAACCGGAAGTGAATTCAAGAATGCCATTTTTGAAAATTAAAATTGTCATAAAATGGACCCATATGCTAGAACGTAACATCTCCTGTGTCCAAACTATGGAATGATTCTGTTTTATTGAAGTTTCGGTAGATTCTCAAAATCTGTGGTATTTTTTCGAAAATTTGAACATTTGGAAATTAATCTTGGTCGTTTCATCAGGTGGAATTGTCGGTATTACACCGTTTTTTTGTTGCTGGTATTCGGCTGCATACTTCCGCATTGAAATTGGGTTGCTATGCAAGGTTGAATGGGTTTAAAATCAAATTTTAATGATTTTGTCATTTTTCACCCAAAAATCAACCAGAAGTGCTAGATTGAGTTCAGTTTTCGCTGAACGATTCTCGGGCGAAGGGCAAGCTGACTTCGCTATAAACAAAGCGCACAAGGTGTCCCTGAAAGGTAGAAATAACCTGTATATCAGTTGCGTTTTTAATGGTTTTAAGTATTATTATTTAAGGTCCGACAAACGAATTTGGTCATAGACAAGAACTCCGCGGAGGTCGATATCGCACCTGCATCGGGCAAAATAACTAAAAACGTGAAATAAAGGTCAAAAGCACCAGGTTAAGGTGTGTTCTGAAAGGGTATGTGGAGAACATTTACTATGCAAGGTTTCACACTCACAGCTATCACTGATGCAGAGAAAACCAAACTTTGACATAAAAATTAACAAAGTCAATGGACCGTGAAATATAGGTCAAGGTCAGCGGGTCAAGGTGCGTGCTTGAAGGGTGTGTCAAGGACAATTACTATGCAAGGTTTCACACTAGCAGCTATCACTGATGTCGAGAAAACCAAACTTTGACGTAAAAAATAACAAAGTCAATGGACCGTGAAATATAGGTCAATGGGTCAAGGTGCGTGCTTGAAGGGTATGTCAAGGACAATTACTATGCATGGTTTCACCCTCGCAGCTATCACTGATGTCAAGAAAATCAAACTTTGACGTAAAAATTTTCAAAGTCAGTGGACCGTGAAATATAGGTCACGGTCAGCGGGTCAAGGTGCGTGCTTGAAGGGTATGTCAAGGACAATTACTATGCAAGGTTTCACCCTCGCAGCTATCACTGATGTTGAGAAAACCAAACTTTGACGTAAAAATTTCCAAAGTCAGTGGACCGTGAAATATAGGTCAAGGTCAGCGGGTCAAGGTGCGTGCTTGAAGGGTATGTCAAGGACAATTACTATGCACGGTTTCACCCTCACGGCTATCACTGATGTCGAGAATACGTCGAAAAACTTCGACGTAAACATTTTCAAAGTCAGTGGACTGTGAAATATAGGTCAAAGGTACTGGGTCAAGGTGGCGGCTTGAATGGTATGTCGAGGACAATTACTATGGAAGGTTTCAGACTCGCAGCTATCACTGATGTCGAGAAAACTAAACTTCGACGTAAATGTTGACGGATGGACGAACGGACGGACGGACGGACAGAAATTTGGACTTCTATATCGCACCCTGCTATAAGCAGGTGCGATAAAAATGAATCCAAAGTCATTTTAAAGACTAGAACAAGAGGACCATTGGTCCTGAGAACGCTCACCTGAAGCATGATCTTGGAGTATTAAGTCATAATGAAATGACCTTGACCTTGAATACTCACACACCTTTATTGACTTCATAAGTTGTCTGCATCTGCAAAGTTTCAGGTATCAGGCTGCAATAGTTTCCAAACCCAGTGATTTCTGAGAAAACCATAATTTTAATTTTGATATTTAAATGACCTTGGGCCAAGGTCAAGACATGACCTTGGCCTTCAGTAATTACTTACCTTCAATGACTCCATTAGTTGTCGGCATCTAGCAACTTTCAGGTCTCAGACTGCAACAGTTTGTTTTCGCCTTTTCCCATGTAAAAGCCTATGTTTCCAAAATTGACCTTGCCATAAAATAGGTCAAGGTCATCATAGGGTCATCATTTCAACAAAATATGATGGGCTGGAGTCCCAAATGCTACATACCAAGTTTCATGAAAATTGGCCTGCCGGTTCTGGAGAAGAAGATTTTTGAGTGGTTTTTACCATATATGGGCGTGACGGCCATCTTGGTCATGTGACCTGGATTTCGCTAATAAACTTTCGTCTACCCTACCCATGGATGTTCCACATAAAATTTTGCTTTGATTGGCCAAGCAGTTTCAGAGAAGAAGATCTTTGAAACGTGTGTATGGACAACAGACTGGCCAAGGTCAAGAGATGACCATGACCTATATTAATCACATACCTTCATCCATTAGTTGTTTGCATCTACCAGTTTTCAGGCCTCGGTCTGTGTTTTCAAAAAATCCATAGTTTTCACTTCTTCCTATGTAAAAGCCTATGTTTCCAATTTGACCTTGCCGTAAAATAGGTCAAGGTCATCCAAGGGTCATCATTTTATCAAACTATGATGGGCTGAGATCCTCAATGCTACATACCAAGTTTCGTGGAAATCAGCCTACCGGTTCTGGAGAAGAAGATTTTTGAGTGGTTTTTACCATATATGGGCATGGCGGCCATCTTGGTCATGTGACCTGGATTTTGCGATCAAACTTTCGTCTCAACTACCCATGGATGCTCCATATAAAAGTTCACTTTGATTGGCCAAGCAGTTTCAGAGAAGAAGATCTTTGAAAAGTGTGTCTGGACAACAGACTGGCCAAGGTCAAGAGATGACCTTGACCTATATTAATCACATACCTCCATTAGTTGTTTGCATCTACCACTTTTCAGGCCTCATGCTGCAATAGTTTTCAAAAAATCCATAGTTTTCACTTTTCCCATGTAAAAGCCTATGTTTCCAAATTTGACCTTGCCGTAAAATAGGTCAAGGTCATCCAAGGGTCATCATTTTATCAAACTACGATGGGCTGAAGTCCCCGATGCTACATACCAAGTTTCGTGGAAATCGGCCCACCGGTTCTGGAGAAGAAGATTTTTGAAGGGTTTTTACCATATATGGGCGTGGCGGCCATCTTGGTCATGTGACCTGGATTTCGCAATCAAACTTGAAATGCCACTACCCAAGGAGGCTCCACATAAAATTTCAACTAGATCGGCCAAGCGGTTTCAGAGAAGAAGATCTTTGAAATTGTGGACGACGGACGACGGACAGACGGAATGACGGACGGACGGACGGACGCCGGATCATGGCCATCCTATAAGCTCACCTTGTCAGCCTTCGGCTCAGGTGAGCTAAAAACTTGACTGAACTCAAACCTTCTTGTTCACCAGGAAAACATGTCCGTGAAATAAACCCCTCTGTTATATGGTAAGACTGGGGTTTAAAGGGGATACATGTACATCTATTTTTCTTATTTTTAATCCCAAACATAGACCGTGAGTTCTTGTTAGAACCGCCTCATCTCACCGAGGCCATTCTAACTTGTGCCCACAATCTATGTTTTAAGCAAAAATAAGAAAAATATCGAAAGTTTTCTACTAAAAATTTTCATATTGATTGGTGTGTTTTCATAATGTATTAAAGGTAATTTCTCACCTTCAATTTCATTTGAGCCTGTGCATGAGAAAACCAACAATTTGGGTTCCCACAAGGTCCGACACAAACCAGCCTGTACAGTCACAGAAGCAGTCTAAAAGCTTGAAATTTAGGATTTAAGAAAAAGAGGGATTGTACTATCCGTGTAGCGAAAACAAAGGTGCCGATCAGCTTCGCGGTTACCGCGAAGCTGATCTGCGCCTTTGTTTTAGCCCAAGCAATTCTTTGGTTTTCTTATGCACTGGCTCATTTCATTTAGAGATTTTGTGATAAAGCATTCTAATAAGCACCAACAACATTAATTTTAGTTCAAATGTAAACTTTGCAAATCTTTTTTCATTCAGTGACATATCAATGGCCAAATATGAATATTATAACTTTTCTCTTCTGAATTGAAAGTAGTTTTGAACAAAAGTATCATCTTACCAGGTTTCTTGTGTGACTTTTGTGCAAGACCTGAGGCTATGTTAACAACCTTGTTGATATTTTCAAAGAATTTTCCTCCAAAGTGTTTCTCTTTTCTTTCCGCTGCTGAAAAGTACAGCATTCAGAGCTGCTGTTTAGTTGTTGTTTTTTTTAAGATTAATAGCGTATTGAAACTAAACTATGCCATTATATGAAAACTATGGTATATCATTATATGATTTGAACCACGAGAAAACTTGCCAGATGAGATGAGATTATTTATATATTCATGCCTAGGTAACCAGAAATTTTAAGACTTTTACTGTCATCAGTGAAAACAGGCTGTACAGTATGGCTTGTATCCCCAACTTTTTTTTCCATAGGCCTTCATCTGAGCAGCATCAAACACCCATTTTCAGCACAAAAAAAAATGGGAAATATGTTCAAAGTATAAGCTTAACAATATCAATATATGTGTGTATGCAAATGGGAGGCTGTACTTAAATCTTTCTTAACTACTAATGTGCATTATCATATATTTACTACAAAATACATTATTTTTGCATAATGCAATACAGACAAGAGTTACGTTCACTTATCGCAGCACAGTATCTCGAAAGCCGTATCCATTCAAAAATTGATAAAACCTATATCATTTCCTTGGGAGAAAAATCCATATCACTCGTATCACATACCCACGTGACCCATATCATCCATAGGGAGAAAAAGTCGTCTCACCAAATGATTGACTAATAAAATTATATCCGGAGCACACGGCTCCTATTGTATTGAGTTCATTAGGTAGTGTACCGCAGGCATGTTAGATTTGTTTGGATTGTGGCTTTATGTCACAGGCAACAGTATTTTGTCATGTCGAGACGAATTTTCGATTTGTGCTAATGCTGAAATAATATGCGCTCTAATGCACGCTTTGGTGGCATGTCAAAATGAATAAATAAAATAAAATAAATAAACAAATAAATATAACAAAGAAAGGGTAAAAACTGGTCATGAATTAAAATATATGATAAAAAAATTACGATATGACAATTTTCATATCGTATCCACGTATCAACCCTCGAATCCCGTATCAGCCCTCGACTCTCGCATCAGCCCTCAGGCTGATACGACTCAGGCTGATACGAGAGTCTTGGGCTGATATGGGATTCTCGGGTTGATACGAGATACAATATGAAAATTGTCATATAATAATCTCTATTTATCAATATAAATATCTAAGAAATACCAGGGCATAATGCAGTTTCACAGCCTTCACCCCTAATCCAGAATATATTTCCAGATGCTCTTGACAGCTATGTCATCTATAATCTCCACATCTTGCACTATGATGCTTATAGCAACAGTAAAACAAAACTATTTTCTTTCTTTCATTCTTCAGATGATAAACTGACCACCAAGTCCTGCCAAAATTTTACACCTTCACTTGTATCATACCTGTGACCACCTCCTCCCTCATCACTTCAATGCTGCAATCAGCACTTTCTCCACACCTCCCCCCATCTGGTGTGGATACCGGGCTATCCCCATCCTTGTTCTGTGTAGACAGCCACTCTGACACCTTATCTTGGCCTCCCATCACCGAATCAGGTAAAGTATGAGTCTCTTTCTTGGATTCTGAAACAAAGTAATAATAACAATAATGACACTATCCCCACCCCTATCAAAAGATACTGTGGGCTGCCCCCATCCCCAGTCTGTGCTAATAGCCATCGCAAATGCTTTATCTTAGCTTCCCATCACAGAATCAGGCAAAGTCTGTGTCTCCATCTTCAATTCTGAAACTAAGTCCAGAATCAAACTTTAAACTACTGTAAGTTCAGAAATATTCACTAGAACTCAATTTTGCTGGTGTGCACAAGGTCTTTGTTTTCACATTGGCATAAATTGGGTTCCGCTGTTCCAAAAACTTTCATACATCTTTTTGCTGCACTACACTATTTATGGTAAAATGTCTTTGTTCAAATCTTTTAGTGGTATCAGTTCATTCAAATTTCATCTCAAAGCATCCAATATTTAGCAAAAACTAAAGTTTACCATTGAGATCAATATTATTTTTCCTCCCTACAGCTGGTGATGTTTCTGCCTGGTTACCCTGTGATGTGAGGTCATCAGCTCTACACTCCCCATCAATGCCGAACATTCCAAATGTCAAATTCTGTTCCTTCACAGATCCTTTCCTTGTTTTACTGGGGTTCTACAGGAGAAATTGAGCAGCATCATGAGAAAACCAACCAAGTGGTTTCCGAACAGGTCAGACATAAACCGAGCTGTACAAGCACAGAAGATGGCTGGAGGCTGGAGATTTTGGATTTAGAAAGTTGAGGAATGGTACTATGGGCGTAGGGAAAACAAATACGCTGATCAGCTTCAGTTATTGCGAAGCAGATCTGCGCCTTTGTTTTCGCATATGCAAAATGGTTTTCTCATGATGTGGTTACATTTACGATGATTATTACATAAATATCAGTGTCACACTATATCAAAAGCCATGTATTAATGGAAACAAAAGCTGCGTATTAATCAGGCAATTCAATTATGGATATTCTGTTAAAACATGGCTTTTACAGGCCAGCCACGATATTCTGTCGCAAGCAATTCTTTATTTACTGTTTTATCCATATCCGCAGAATATCTTTAACAGAACTATCAGTAAAAATGTAAATAAACGAGCCGCCTCGTGGGAAAACCAACAATGTGGCTTGGCAAAAACAAAGGCGCAGATCAGCTTCGCAGTAACTGCGAAGCTGATCAGCGCCTTTGTTTTTGGTACTCAGATAGTACGATTCCTCTTCTACTTAAATCCGAAATTTCAAGCTTCTAGCTCTTTTCTGTGCTTTTACAGGTTGGTTTGTGTCGGACCTGGTCGGAAACCACATTGTTGGTTTTCCCACGAGGCGGCACAAACAATGGGGAGTGAATTGTTTTGTGCCACTAGAAATGTCAGACCTGTACTTGTGTGAAAGACTGCATCAGGAAAACCTGTCCGTGAAATGCATACCCAATGAAATGTATGCTCCAAAACATAGATTGTGGGTACACGTTAGAACTGCCTTGTCAAGGTAGTTCTAATGTGTACCAACATTACAATCTAAGGTGCAAACGTAAGAACCAGAGGACCAACGGTCCTGTAAACGCTCACCTGAGATCTGCTATATTAACCAAATATTTAATTAAAAATTTGCCCTTTATGGGGCCCCACCAACCAATCAAAATAAAGGATTGGGACAAAAGTCAACCAAACTGTAGAGGACTACTCTATAAACATTTCTGCAAAAATAGAATTCAAATATCTGAGATTGGACCAGAAAAAAATAGCCAATTTCCACTTTTCCCAACCACATGCATATCTTCAAAGCACCTTTACCCTTTATGTGGCCCCAGCAATGTCTGCAAAGTTTCAAAAGTATCGGTATTAAATTGTAGGAGGAGTTGCGCACACAAGGTACCCTCTATCCATTCACTAAAATGCCCGAAAAAATGACTAAGTTCAAATCCCGAAAAAAATGACAAAAAATAATCCAAGGATTATATCCAAACCACATGCAAATCTTCAGACCATGCCCATAACACATGTAAAGTTTTAAATGAATTGGCATGAAACTGTAGGAGGAGTTGCGCACACAAGGTACCCACTGCACATTCACTTTCATTGTGAAAATGCCCGAAAAATGGCTATGTTCAAATTGCGAAAAAAGTGACAAAAATTAATCTGAGGATTATATCCAAACCACATGCATATCTTCAAAGCATGGTCACAACATCTGTAAAGTTTCAAGAGAATCGGAATAAAACTGTAGGAGGAGTTGCGCACACAAGGTAGCCACTATCTATTCACTTTGTCAAGAATTAAAAAGGGAAATACCTCTCACAGAATGGGCCCCTAGCCCCTTGAATTTACCTGAAAGAAAAAATATGGGTCCTCTTAATTTTCATATACAAACTACATACCAAATTTCAAGATCCTAGCTCTAACGGTTCCTGACCGAGTGCTCACGCATCACAGACAGACAGACAGACTGACTGACTGACTGCTCGGACAGACCCAAACCAATATGCCCCCTCAACTTCTTCGAAGTTGGGGGCATAGACACAAATTATGTAGAGACTACTGTCAGGAACATGTATACAAAGTACAGGCTTCATGCCATAGACAATTTCTGAGGAGAAGATTTTAAAATGTTTTTCCAAATTTTACCCTTTATGTGGCCCCAGCAACCAATCAAAATAAAGGATTAGGAAAAAAGTCACATGAAACAATCAGAAACATAGAGATATACTCAATAAATGTCATAAATATTTCTGCAAAGACAAAATTCAAATACCTACAATTGATCCAGAAAAAATAGCTAATTTCCACTTTTCCCATTAAAAGTCTATGGAAACCATAGCAACCAGAGTTCTTATCCGACTGGAATAAAAAACACAAATTATGTAGAGGCTACTGTCAGTCCCTGAACATGTATACAAAGTACAGAATTCATCCACTTGACAGTTTCTGAGGAGAAGATTTTTGAATTTTTTTTTTTTCAAAAATTTGCCCTTTATGGGGCCCCAGCAACCAATCAAAATAAAGGATTAGGACAAAAGTCACATGAAACGTAAAGAACTACTCAATAAACATTTCTGCAAAAACAAAATTCAAATATCTCCAACAAGACAGCAAAAACTAGCAATTTTCACTTTTTTCCATTATAAGTCTATGGGAAGCATAAGTTGCCATAGCAACCGGAGTTCTTATCCGATCAAAACTAAAAACACAATTATTCTTTCCCCCTACCTGTAGATGGTGTATGTGAAATATGAGAACAATCGGCCCAGTGGTTTCAGAGAAGAAGATCTTTGAAATTGTGGACGATGGACGGACAGACGGACGGACGCTGGAGCATGGGTATACTATAAGCTCACCTATGAGCTAAAAATATCAAAACACTTCTACTGAAAATGTTCAATTTTCACAACTTAAGAAAAATCTGTATATTACATGGGTGTGTTTTCCTAATGGAAAGTCTACAGTACCTTGTTTTTAGATTTCTTTCTCTGACCTCTTGTGGTACTTCTAGTTCTTGGGGATTTTAATCTTTTTTTCCTATCAAAAACATAAACATAAGATAGTAACATAAGAAGTGAAATGGCAACATCTGCTTTTCGCATTTACATATGTCTGAAAAACAACAGTTGTTTTCCTAAAACCAAACTTTTATATCTCTTGCAGGCCAACTCTTTCCAAGTACACCAATAGTGGTATAGTCCGATTTTGACCCCTGAGCCATGACCTCCAGGACGAGTCCACTGTAATCGGTAAAGCGCGTTAAAAGTTCGGTTTATAAGAAAGAAGTTACCTACCTTTGTAACAGAATATCGGTAAAACATTTATTAATCTGTTTTAAAGTATATGCAGCCGTGGCGCAGTGGATGTGTTACTTGATTGCAAAAACGAAGGTCTCTGGTTCGAATCCCATTCAACCAATTTTCTTTTTGGTCGGAAAAAGCCATTCTCTGAAACACATTTTTGCTTTAGATTTTTCTACAGAATTATTTTTTTTTGGATTATATCATTATTTTTTTTTATTTACATGTATTTTATTTTCTATATTTTATTCGTTTTGCAATATTTTATTCATTCATTTCGGCAGATACAAATCAGCGAAATTTAGTCGCCCTTTTGTCTGAATCGCTGGATTTGGCCACAGAGTCGGTCTTTCCTAGGCAAAAGACAATTGGCCCGTCTTTTGTCGACGGCAATGTCGATTTGCCAGTATTGCCGTTAAATACCAAGGATGTGACGCATGCAGTTTTCCCACTTGGGTGCTGTTATAGACTGCATGCCTTCGCTGGTCAGATTTCTAATGTTTCCAATTCTAAAGTGAATGTTTCGCATGGCAATGAAATTATTTGGCCTTGTTATGAGTTGTATAATTTATAAAATATAAATATAATTTGTATATAAAAATAATGAAAAAAAAAATAATTCAACTCTGGGATTCGAACCCGCAACATCCGGGATTGAAGGCAGGAGCCTAACAATCACTGCCATAGAGACTTGTAATGAGAGTTGTTATTATAATACTGTTATCAAGTAACTATCGGTAAGATGATTTACCTTAAACAAGGAATGGACTAAACCTTAAAAGTACATTTACGGCTCACTGCGTGAAATCGGACTATAAATGATAACAGGACTGACAAATGAGATTTTTTTTTATAAAGTGATTAAACATATAGTCGAAAATAAAACTTTCACAGGACCAAAAGAAATTTTTACCAGACTGAATTGACTACCTGACTCAGTCAGATGGTCCTCACTGGGTGCTTCCTTGGTCCAGATATAAAAAGATTTTGTTTGACTTTTTGGTACCGGATTTTGTTCTACTTCTTTAACACAGTAAATCTCAACAAAACAGAGTCGATAATAACATAAATTGCTTAATTTACTTCACTTTTTAACGAATCAAAAGGAATCTTACCATAAAATTGCATTCAAAGCACCGTATTATGATTTGAAATTATTTCAATGACGTCATAAATAAGAATCACAAGAACTCCGTGGAGGTCGATATCGCACCTGCATCGGGCAAAATAACTTAAAATGTGAAATATAGGTCGAGGGCACCAGGTTAAGGTGTGTTCTGAAAGGGTATGTGAAGGACATTTACGGTACTATGCAAGGTTTCACACTCGCAGCTATCACTGATGCAGAGAAAACTAAACTTCGACGTAAAAATTAACTAAGTCAATGGACCGTGAAATATAGGTCAAGGTCAGCGAGTCAAGGTGCGTGCTTGAAGGGTATGTCAAGGACAATTACTATGCAAGGTTTCACACTCGCAGCTATCACTAGTGCAGAGAAAACAAAACTTCGACGTAAAAATTAACAAAGTCAATGGACCGTGAAATAAAGGTCAAGGTCAGCGGGTCAAGGTGCGTGCTTGAAGGGTATGTCAAGGACAATAACTATGCAAGGTTTCACACTCACAGCTATCACTGATACAGAGAAAAAGAAACTTCGACGTAAAAATTAACAAAGTCAATGGACCGTGAAATATAGGTCAAGGGCACCGGGTCAAGGTGTGTGCTTGAAGGGTATGTCAAGGACAATTACTATGCAAGGTTTCACACTCGCAGCTATCACTAGTGAAGAGAAAACAAAACTTCGACGTAAAAATTAACAAAGTCAATGGACCGTGAAATATAGGTCAAGGGCACCGGGTCAAGGTGCGTGCTTGAAGGGTATGTCAAGGACAATTACTATGCAAGGTTTCACACTCCTAGCTCTCACTGATGTAGAGAAAACCTAACTTCGACGTAAAAATTAACAAAGTCAATGGACCGTGAAATATAGGTCAAGGGCACCGGGTCAAGGTGCGTGCTTGAAGGGTATGTCAAGGACAATTACTATGCAAGGTTTCACACTCCTAGCTCTCACTGATGTAGAGAAAACCCAACTTCGACGTAAATGTTGACGGACGGACGGACGGACGAACGAACGAACGGACGGACGGAAATTTGGACTCCTATATCGCACCCTGCTATAAGCAGGTGCGATAAAAATCAAATCTTTGACCAAATTCTAGGAATTATTGTAGAAAAAAATCTTATACCGGAATCAAACACAAGAACTCCGCGGAGGTCGATATCGCACCTGCATCGTGCAAAAAAACTAAAAACGTGAAATATAGGTCCAGGGCACCAGGTTAAGGTGTGTTCTGAAAGGGTATGTGAAGGACATTTCTATGCAAGCTTTCACACTCGCAGCTATCACTGATGCAGAAAAAAACAAACTTCGACATAACAAGAACTCCGCGGAGGTCGATATCGCACCTGCATCGGGCAAAATACACATTACTATGCAAGGTTTCACACTCACAGCTATCACTGATGCAGAGAAAACCAAACTTCGACTTAAAAATTAACATAGTCAATGGACCCTGAAATATAGGTCAAGGTCAGTGGGTCAAGGTGCGTGCTTGAAGGGTATGTCAAGGACAATTACTATGCAAGGTTTCACACTCACAGCTATCACTGATACAGAGAAAACGGAACTTCGACGTAAAAATTAACAAAGTCAATGGACCTTGAAATATAGGTCAAGGTTAGCGGGTCAAGGTGCGTGCTTGAAGGGTATGTCAAGGACAATTACTATGCAAGGTTTCACAATCCTAGCTATCACTGATGCAGAGAAAACGGATCTTCGACGTAAAAATTAACAAAGTCAATGGACCATGAAATATAGGTCAAGGTCAGTGGGTCAAGGTGCATGCTTGAAGGGTATGTCAAGGACAATTACTATGCAAGGTTTCACACTCACAGCTATCACTGATACAGAGAAAACGGAACTTCGATGTAAAAATTAACAAAGTCAATGGACCGTAAAATATAGGTCAAGGTCAGCGGGTCAAGGTGTGTGCTTGAAGGGTATGTCAAGGACAATTACTATGCAAGGTTTCACACTCACAGCTATCAATGCTACAGAGAAAACAAAACTTCGACGTAAAAATTAACAAAGTCAATGGACCGTGAAATATAGGTCAAGGGCACTGGGTCAAGGTGCGTGCTTGAAGGGTATGTCAAGGACAATTACTATGCAAGGTTTCACAATCCTAGCTATCACTTATGTAGAGAAAACCAAACTTCGACGTAAATGTTGACGGACGGACGGACGAACGAACGAACGAACGAACGAACGGACGGACGGACGGAAATTTGGACTCCTATATCGCACCCTGCTATAAGCAGGTGCGATAAAAATATAACAAAGTCAATGGACCATGAAATATAGGTCAAGGTCAGCAGGTGAAGGTGTGTGCTTGAAGGGTATGTCAAGGACAGTTACTATGCAAGGTTTCACACTTGCAGCTATCACTGATGCAGAGAAAACCAAACTTTGACGTAAAAATTTACAAAGTCAATGGACCGTGAAATATAGGTCAAGGTCAGCGGGTCAAGGTGCATGCTTTAAGGGTATGTCAAGGACAATTACTATGCAAGGTTTCACGCTGGCAGCTATTACTGATGCAGAGGAAACCAAACTTCGACGTAAAAATTAACAAAGTCAATGGACCGTGAAATATAGGTCAAGGTCAGCATGTCAAGGTGCGTGCTTGAAGGGTATGTCAAGGACAATTACTATGCAAGGTTTCACGCTCACAGCTATTACTGATGCAGAGAAAACCAAACTTCGACGTAAAAATTAACAAAGTCAATGGACCGTGAAATATAGGTCAAGGTCAGCGGGTCAAGGTGCGTGCTTGAATGGTATGTCAAGGACAATTACTATGCAAGGTTTCAGACTCCCAGCTATCACTGATGTCGAGAAAACCAAACTTCGACGTAAAAATTTTCAAAGTCAGTGGACCGTGAAATATAGGTCAAGGGTACTGGGTCAAGGTGCGTGCTTGAATGGTATGTCAAGGACAATTACTATGCAAGGTTTCAGACTCGCAGCTATCACTGATGTCGAGAAAACTAAACTTCGACGTAAATGTTGACGGACGGACGAACGGACGAACGAACGAACGAACGTACGGACGGACGGAAATTTGAACTCCTATATCGCACCCTGCTATAAGCAGGTGCGATAAAAACCAAATCCTATCGGGACCTATAGTAAAAGTCAAACAAAACCTTTTTATATCGGGACAAAGGAAGCACCCAGTGGTCCTGTGAATTTGGGAAACACTGCTCTTTGTTTGTACTGTGCAATTTCCGTTGTACCTAGTATGAACAACTGTAAACCGGTTCTCTTCCTCTATTTATATTATGTCTCAGTCAACAATTTTTTATTCTTGTCGAGACAGAGTCACAGCGTTGAAACTTGGGTAATAACCAGCACCACATGGACAGTTATTTAGCCTTACTAAAGGGCACAACCTGATTCCTGTGGGAAATAAACCTGGGCCCAGTTGTTCAAAACTAATGATGTCGTAAGTTAACGTTTCGTTAAAATTTCAAACGTTAATATTACAAATACATGATTATTTTTTGTTGAAAAAATGTGAGAATCCTTTGCACTGCAAAGGATTCTCACATTTTTTCAACAAAAAATAACAGTGTATTTGCAAAGGATTCTCACATTTTTTTCAACAAAAAATAACAGTTATTTGTTACTTTAGCTGATATTTGCTTAACAAATTTATGTCTTAACGATATCGTTAAGCAAACGATGCTTTGAACAACTGGGTCCAGGTTTTACCCTCACCTCTCCATCCAGCCAGGGACTGAGGCGCTAACCACAAGGCTACCTTGTTCCCCGTTTAAGAATATAGAGCTAAGACAATCTAAAATTTACATACAAACCCATCACTATATACATACAAACCCATCACTATATACTGAATAACCACTATACATGTAGACAACATAGACAGAGATAGTAATCACTTTGGCACTATTATAGTGTATTATGGCTCCAAAACAATATCAGCGTGTGGTATTAGGGTTACTCGTAAAATTATAATTTAGGGGACCAATGTCTCTCTATCGTCAGTTTCTATGGGACGTTTTGACAATGTTTGGATTTTGGCGGACATTTTCTGTACAGGAAACTGAAATATTTGAGAAGTTTGGGGAACATCACTGTCCCCTTTCTATATAGTTTTGGGGGTCATTAGAGGCCAACATGGTGAATGAAGTAACTGCGTAGCTGTCAGATCAGCACCTTTGTTTTCACTACACAGATAGTAAGGTCCCTCTTCTTCTTAAATTTATCCAAAATTTCAAGCTTCTAGCCTTTTTCTGAGACTATGTAGGTTTGTTTATGTCTTCCACGGTCAGAAACCACTAAGTTTGATTGTCCCGCACATTACGAAAACTTGCCCGTGCAGTATACAGATATTTTTTTCTGTTGTAAACCTGAAAGTTTAATCAGAGAAATTTTGATATTTTTCTTATTTTTGCTCAAAACATAGATTGTGGGTACAAAACAATCTATGTTTTTGAGCAAAAATAAGAAAAATAGGTTTACCCCTGCTAACCCCAGGTTTTCTATATAAAGGTGGGGTTAAAGGGGGTATTCATTGCAGAGACATGTTTTCCTGATGAAATACCTGGAGCTCTTTGGAGCACTGGAGCTTCTTCTTGTCATAGGTGTGTTTTTCACATTCTTGACGTTGTCAGATCCACTTTCATTCTTTTTGCCTTAAAGATATGAGCCGCGTCATGAGAAAACCAACAATGTGGTTTTTAAACAGGTCCGACACAAACCGAGCTGTACAAGCACTAAAGATGGCTAGAGGCTGGAAATTTTGGATTTAGAAAGTGAGGAATTATACTACCCATGTAGCAAAAACAAAGGCGCTGATCGGCTTCGCAGTTACTGCGAAGCTGATCTGCGACTTTGTTTTTGCCTATGCAGATTGTTGGTTTACTCATGTGGCGGCTCATATATTGAAATACATGATGTAACTATAATTTGTGTATGTAGGCTGCATGAAACGTTTTTGTTGTACTTTTTAGCTGTTATATGATTTTGTACCCTCCCACTGGAGTTTTTATTCAATTCAAATTATTCTAGTTTATGTATACATGTCTCAATCGAAGACCAGTATGTTATCATTTTAAGCAAGGAGATAATTTTCTCGTACTCCTAAAACAATTTGCATGATTTACAATAGGCATGCAGCAGTTTTTGACTGGTGAAATGTTAAGTTATTACTGGTATCTTGCTCAATGAACGTTTTTCAAACAATTTTTTTTTTTTATCAAACTCTAAGAACAGAGTTACAGAGTTTTATTACTTTAGTTTTATTACTTTTTTATTGCATGATCAGGAAAATGTGTCCATGAAAAGTATAACCCTTTGAACCCCACACAAAGGTTGTGGGTACTTGTAAATGTTAGAATTGTCTCAGCGAGGCGGTTCTAATGTGTACCCACAATCAATGTTTTATACAAATTTATTAAAAAAATCAATTTTTTCCAATGTTTTTTTTTTATCATTTTTACATTTGAAAAAAAAATCTATGTATTTTGCATGGGCGTGTTTTCGTAATGCCCCTCAAACACGTGCTGCCATGCATACTCACTTGCCAGCTGTTGCCATGTTTCAGTTGCTGGTTTTGGTCTCAGAACTCGTCTTTGTCTTCCTGAGTAGGTCTTTAATGGAAAAACTTTATCCATCATCAGCTAGCTGAAAAGGGAACTAATAAAATCATTAAAACTAAGTCTGTTTGCTTTGATACTTAACATCACACTCTTTAGAGGTGTGGTTTTGGTTCTTAAAGAATTTGGGCCGCATCATGAGAAAACAATTTGCCTATGCGATACAAAGACATATATCAAGTCATGCAGCTGATCAGCACCTTTGTTTTAGCTACACATTTAGTACAATCCCTATTGTTCTCAAGTCCAAAATTTCAAGCTTCTAGCCTTTATCAGAGACTGTACAGGCCAGTTTTTGTCAGACATGGTCTTGAGGTCATTAAACTTCTTTCATGCTCAGCTGCTCAGCTGAGCTGAGCCTAATTCAAACTGCTCATAAATGCCAGTATAGCCAAAATAAATTTAAATTTCAGGTTTAGATCAATTGTTGGCATTTCAACATCTATGAGCAGGATACATTTTAGTCTCAGCTGAGCTGAGCATGAAAAGTATTATAACTTCAGGGCCTAGTTGGAAACCCAGAAGAACGGTTTTCTCACACTGCAGCTCATTTATAGGAATTCTAATTCTCTGAAATACAGTGCAACCCAAGTAAAGACTTTAAGCATCACTCAGGTGATCAATTAGACAGCGTGTTAAGCACCCCATCTGTTTCTCATAATCTTCAAGATGAAAGACACCAGCCTAAATTATGTTACATCTCTACAACACACATAATTCTAAATGAAAAATCATGCTGAAGCTCATCTCAAAATAAAACCAGAGGACCATTGGTACTGAGAACGCTCACCTGAAGCTTGGTCCTGGAGTATTAAGTCATCATGAAATGACCTTGACCATGAATACTCACACATCTTTATTGAATTCATAAGTTGTCTGCATCTGCAAAGTTTCAGGTCTCAGGCTGCAATAGTTTCCAAACCCAGTGATTTATGAGAAAACCATAATTTTAATTTTGATATTTAAATGACTTTGGGTCAAGGTCAAGAAATGACCTTGGCCTTCATTAATTACTTACCTTCATTGACTCCATTGGTTGTCTGCATCTAGCAACTTCCAGGTCTCAGACTGCAACAGTTTCCAAAATATCCATTGTTTTCTCCTTTTCCCATGTAAAAGCCTATGTTTCCAAAATTGACCTTGCCGTAAAATAGGTCAAGGTCATCCTATGGTCATCATTTGATCAAACTATGATGGGCTGGAGTCCCAAATGCTACATACCAAGTTTCGCGAAAATTGGCCTGCCGGTTCTGGAGAAGAAAATTTTTGAGTGGTTTTTACCATATATGGGCGTGGCGGCCATCTTGGTCATGTGACCTGGATTTCGCGATCAAAGTTTCGTCTCCCCTACCCATGGATGTTCCACATAAAATTTCACTTTGATTGGCCCAGCAGTTTCAGAGAAGATCTTTGAAAAGTGTGTATGGACGACAGACTGGCCAAGGTCAAGAGATGACCTTGACCTACATTAATCACATACCTTCATCTACTCCATTAGTTGTTTGCATCTACCACTTTTCAGGCATCAGGCTGCAATAGTTTTCAAAAAATCCATAGTTTTCACTTTTTCCCATGTAAAAGCCTATGTTTCCAAAATTGACCTTGCCGTAAATTAGGTCAAGGTCATCCTAGGGTCATCATTTTATCAAACTATGATGGGCTGGAGTCCCAAATGCTACATACCAAGTTTCATGAAAATCGGCCAGCCGGTTCTGGAGAAGATTTTTGAGTGGTTTTTACCATATATGGGCGTGGTGGCCATCTTGGTCATGTGACCTGGATTTCGCGATCAAACTTTCGTCTCCCCTACCCATGGATGCTGCACATAAAATTTCACTTTGATTGGCCAAGCAGTTTCAGAGAAGATCTTTGAAAAGTGTGTATGGACGACAGACAGGCCAAGGTCAAGAGATGACCTTGACCTAAATTAATCACATACCTTCATCTACTCCATTGGTTGTTTGCATCTACCACTTTTCAGGCCTCAGGCTGCGATAGTTTTCAAAAAATCCATAGTTTTCACTTTTTCCCATGTAAAAGACTATGTTTCCAAAATTGACCTTGCCGTAAAATAGGTCAAGGTCATCCTAGGGTCATCATTTGATCAAACTATGATGGGCTGGAGTCCCAAATGCTACATACCAAGTTTCATGAAAATCGGCCAGCCGGTTCTGGAGAAGAAGATTTTTGAGTAGTTTTTACCATATATGGGCGTGGCGGCCATCTTGGTCATGTGACCTGGATTTCGCAATCAAACTTTCATCTCCCCTACCCATGGATGCTCCACATAAAATTTCACTTTGATTGGCCCAGCAGTTTCAGAGAAGAAGATCTTTGAAAAGTGTGTATGGACGACAGACTGGCCAAGGTCAAGAGATGACCTTGACCTAAATTAATCACATACCTTCATCTACTCCATTAGTTGTTTGCATCTACCACCTTTCAGGCCTCAGGCTGCAATAGTTTTCAAAAAATCCATAGTTTTCACTTTTTCCCATGTAAAAGCCTATATTTCCAAATTTGACCTTGCCGTAAAATAGGTCAAGGTCATCCAAGGGTCATCATTTTATCAAACTATGATGGGCTGAAGTCCCAAATGCTACATACCAAGTTTCGTGGTAATCGGCCCACCGGTTCTGGAGAAGAAGATTTTTGAAGTGTTTTTACCATATATGGGCGTGGCGGCCATCTTGGTCATGTGACCTGGATTTCGCGATCAAACTTGAAATGCCGCTACCCAAGGAGGCTCCACATAAAATTTCAACTAGTTCGGCCAAGCGGTTTCAGAGAAGAAGATCTTTGAAATTGTGGACGCCGACGGACGGACGATGGACGGACGCCGGATCATGGCCATCCTATAAGCTCACCTTGTGAGCCTTCGGCTCAGGTGAGCTAAAAACAAGTGGGTCATATATCAATATTTTTTGACCAAACTAATTTTTAGACAAAAAACAACAACAGGTTTTTTGGGGGTTTTTTTACTGTGTACTGTGTCAATCAATTTCTGACCATTACCCCAGGAGCTGTGGCTTTGTGACTTGCAGAGGAGATAGTGAACGGCGCCCAGCTGTGGCAATTTTTTTCACACTCAGAGGACATTCTGTCTAGCACTTTAAAATATTTGTCTGACCAAGTAAGACAGGCTTTAAAATTTTTTGTGAACACTGTCATTTCCCAGAGTCAGAATAGTTTACTGGTGAAACGTCGATATGACTCGCAACTTGCGATGTTTTATAAAATACAGTATGGCCTTGTTGCAGTGCAGATGCCCTCATATTTTGAGCGTCCCAAGAGAATCACTCCCCTCAGCCAATACAATCCTCTCGGTTTCCCACAGGTATTTGCTTGTACTGATTATTACAGGTGTTTGTTCTATCCCATGATGATTGTTTCATGGAACCGGCTCCCAGCAGAAATTGTTCTCTTACTCCTTCAAGATGGAGGTGAGCAAGATCAACTATTCAATGCCATAGAGAGAAATATTGTTTTTAGCCTGCTTTTAACCTCAGTCTCATCTTGACTAACAAATTAAACAGTATCATCTTTTTTTTTTCAAGTTCTTCGTTGTCATTCTTGAGGCCCTACCAGGGGGGGGGGGTCTTTGCTCCCTGAAAAAAATTGACCCTTCTCCCCAGCTCCCTGATTTGTTTTTCCTCAGCTCCCTGAAAGTTTTCTTCTTTTGCTCCCGTAATCTTTGCTTGCTCCCCAGATCCCTCGAAATATTCGCTTGTGCTCCCCAGCTCCCTGAAAATAAATGGCCCTTCTCCCTGAATCCCCAAAACCCCTGGTAGGGCCTCATTCTTTTAAGTCTCACTTTATTTTTTTACTTTTATTCTCTCTCATGCATCCCTGCGCATAATACTCAGTAATGAGAGTGACACAGTGTCAATAGATAGACAGATAAATGTCAAGCTGACAATACCACACCAGGGACTTGTCCACCAAACTTAATTGCACCTTTTTTATACAGAGTTGATCGATTTCTGACCATTATCTCAATGGCTGTGGAAATATGACTTGTTGATGGCCACAGCGAACGATGCCCAGCTGAGGACTGAACCTGGGTACTCTGCCAGAGACCTACATTCTACCACTTCGTCTTCGTCAATCCGCTACACCTTTTATGGGACAATGAGTCGCAAATAAATAAATGGCTGCCAGTCCCTGAAAACATCTGGAATATCTTCTAAAATAATGGATATATTCTACAAGTTGATTTACATAAACTCGACCGCTTATTCTATACAAAAGGTAATCTCAGGCAACCAAAAGTTTGTGGACCGAATTTTAACCCGCGAAAACTAATGACTTCACGCTCTATTTTGGCGATATTCTGTAAAATATTCAAACAGCGAAGTACAAAACACAATCATAACGGTAAATAATCTATTTAAAATATTTTGTAACGGACAATCTACCAAATAAAACGGTTAAGCTTGTCGAAGTGTTCAGCTTCGCCGCTCGCGTTCTTTGACAGCTTTGACTGATGGCGGGACTTCTAAAACTAAAAGCCGGAACGGAATAGGTACCGGTAATTGTTTTACTGGAAAAAATCATGTCGTCGTGGATCGTAATGTTTAAATTCTGCTTGAAAGTGATTATATAGATCTAGATCCCTAGATAATTTAAACATACTGAACTATTCTTAGTCATGTTAACAAAGCTGTCGGTAGTATAGTTGATATATTGCATTTTTAAGAGTAGACAAGACGAGATAAACTTTGCTAGATCCGCCAAAGAAAAACAAAATCCCGCCAGAAAAGCATACGGCACGCTTGAGCTGGTACTGCATGTAGGTTTCATTTTAAATAAGGTATAGTAGAACACCGTTTTGTTTGGTCAATGGTACCTAGAGCGCTGGCCTGGTCATCATATGCATTGTCATAGCGTTTTTTGCCTGTATATACTAGTGGAAATGATCGAGGATTTGCATAAATGGGACTAAATTACTTAGAACTGACAGAACCTTTTGGCTTACATTTTAAGATCTAATTATAAATTGGTTTTCAGTGATGACAATTAGACAAAAACATGTCCATGTAGCATTTTTTCAGCTAAAAATGGACAATATAGATCTGGAGTAGATCTGCTTGATTTATAGTGGCCTGGTGTGCTTTTCTTTTCGTTTTGCCTAGAATATAGATCTACACAGAATATGTTTAGTCCGAAAATAATGTGGTTTACTACCTCAAAAACTGAAAAGTTTACTTTGTATGATAGGAGTTTAAACAGCCTTGCCGAGATGCTGAACAAAGCCAATATCCCAGTTTTTTTTTATCTACATCTTTCTGTTTCAAATGGATTTGTTTCTTCTAAAATTTATGATAAGCGCGATGATTTTGATTTTCCGTTTTTGGATGGTGACGTACGTTCCTCGTCGTGCTTCTTATGGTTTATACATTTCGCAACTTATTAGGTTTGCTAGAGTCTGCAATCATCTTACAGACTTCAGACTCGTAATAAATGTTTAACGGCAAAACTTCTCCAACAGGGCTATCGGTATCATAAACTTCGAAAAACCTTTTCTAAATTTTATCGTAGACACTATGAATTGATTTCCAAATATAATGTTGGGTTAAAGACGCTTTTAAGTGAGGGCCTTTCGGAACCTGAATTTTATGGTGACTTGGTTTATAAATTTAAGAAACTTAAAGGAAGTAATGATTTTTCTTTTCAGTTCAGAAAAATCATAACACGTTACAGACGTATAGGTTATAACTTGAATGTTATGCGACAGTTTGCATGCTTAGTTTTTAACCCAATCATGGTTGATAACTATTCTGCCTTCTTTAATTGCACGCCGGTGGGTCGGGCGTCCCACCTCGGTTTTTGGAGTGGGAATCTATTTCTGATTGCGCCTTTTCCTGATCTTTGCCTATTTGTACTTTTCTATGATATGGCCCCGACTTTTGGCTATTCATTTTAGTTGGTTGGGGCCGGAGCTTCCTGTCTGTTGCTTGGTCCACCGGGGTCCAACAAGTGTTTTTCTTTTGCTCCGGAGTTAGTAAGTTATTCGGCGCCCAGGGATCTCCATCGTCGGGCAGCTTACTCAGTCTGTGAGTCCTGGATTTTGTTTCATCAGGATGTTTATCGTGATTTATATTTGTTTGTTCTGAATGATTCATTGACTAGTTAGAGATTCACCACGAGGACCGAAGAACTAACTAAATGTTATGTACCACTGCAGAAGCTGAGGGTGAGGTTATGGCCATGTAAAACAGGTTTAAGCCCGCCAGTAACTTTATGTTACTGATCGTTCCAAGGCGATACTTCTGTGGTGGTTCTTTTTGTTTTATGTCTTGGTGTTTAAACTTTTTGTGCTGTTGGCGCCTTATGTATGTTTTCATATTTTTAGTTAAGTTTAGGTAACTGAGTGGCCACCTATTGGGAAAATAGCTGCTCATTCGGCTTACGATATGTTTTCATGGTATAAGTACCTGTGGGAATCTTTTTTCTGATTGCGCCTTTTCCTGATCTTTGCCTACTTGTACCTTCATATACATATGTGCTTGTGTACTGTCACAGTGTCAATACTCCTAAACCAATTTCCATTAATAACAGCATCTGTAAACCATCTTCTGATAACTTCTACTTATTAAGATTAACCCTAGATCAGCTGGCTAACCTGCATTCCCATTCACTTGGTGGCCTCTCTCCACTTCCAATGACAGCTTAGCATTGATTCCCTTTAAACCAATGTCGAACTGATTACGAATTTTGTAAGTTACTTGTAGCTGCGTTATTTTGGTGTTAATCGTATTTGTAATGTATTTGGACCAGTAGCAAAGATCTTCCAGTAAAAACATAATTAAAAAAAAATCAAACATAATTTATAATAACACAGTTTCTCGTTTCTTTGCTGTTTTGCTGAATTTTCATTTTCGACCAAGGACTCAATACATCTCATTTCCATCGGTGTGGAGAGGTCTAACGGAAACATTCCATCTAGATTAACCCCTGATCCAGTGTCAACAAATAAAAATAAAAACAAAGTAGAACATTGAAGCCCACCCCGTCTCCAACTACGGTAACCGCAATTAAAATGTACAAGTAGGTCACGATCAGGAATAGGCGCAATCAGAAAGACAATACCATCTCCAAAAACCGAGGTGGGAAAAAGCTAAATTAACAGTCAGGCACTTATACCATGAAAACATATCGTAAGCCGAATGAACAGCTATTTTCCCAATAGGTGACCACTCAGTTACCTAAACTTAACTCAAATATGAAAACATACATAAGGCGCAAACAGCACAAAAAGTTTTAACACCATTACATAAAACAATAAGAACCACCACAGAAGTATCGCCTTGGAACGATCAGTAATACAGTCCAACCTGTATTAAGCAAGCCCTGTATTAAGCAAGCACCTGTCTTAAGCAAGCACTTTCATCTCCCCCCAATTGCTTTTACATGTAAATGCACCTCTATTAAGCAAGCACCTGTCTTATGTGGCCAGAGGCCAAATTTGGCTTTAAGCAGCCACTCATATCACCAATTACATAAAAATGAAATATTTTGACATGGATATTTAAACTCTGTCAGGTGTCAAAATTGTCTTCACACCTTCCAGATGCCATAATTCATTGTTTATTGTCTCAAAAGATAATCCAAGACAACTTGTCTGGGAGATTTTAGTGATAATTACCACTGACAGAATAAAACAGAGTAGTCACAGATTATGCAGATTATGCATTCACTTACAACACCTTTTCATAAAGACTTTATCTTTACTGTGTCAGTTCCATCATTTTTTTTTTACTTTTCAACCAAAGCAAACAAAACTCAAGTCTACACCATTGATTTTATCATGATATTAATTTTCTTATTCAATATTATTTACTGAGGAAAAAAACTGCTTTCTCAAAATGGCCAAGTTATTCATGATTTATAACTCTTGAAACATTTTTACTACCACTTTTAATAGAGGAAAATCATAACAAGTGCTAATCAAGAAGATGATTGTGCTTCATGGCTGTATCCTTATGCACTTTTCATTTTGTAGATGGAAGGGCAGTACTATTATTCATTTGTAGTTATCATGGTTTGTTTAGGATGCCCACCCTAGCGTCAGAACATAACCTCTATTAAGCAAGCACCTGTTTTAAGCAAGCGATTTTAGTGATTCCCTTGGCCGCTTGCTTAAGACAGGTTGGACTGTATAAAATTACTGGCGGTCTTAAATTTTCGATTTTACAGGTACCTAATCTCGCCTTCTAGCTCAGCTTCTGTAGTGGTTCAATTATACACACATATAAACAAGAAATAAGGAAATTATGTTAGGAAAACTTTATACATAGGTACCTACATGAAACACGTATAACGGAAAACAGGGTGATCAGCTATTGAAGGTAAGGTGGTCACAGTGCTAGCTTGGACAGAACAAGTAAAATGCAGAGGGCTAAGTGAACAGCTAATTGATCTCCGGGTGATCACTAAGTCATGCAATATTAAACTTGTGTAACGGGATAGTCTCCCTTGTAGAATACGTTGGTGCAACGTATTAGCGGCATATTAGCGGGTAGAAATATGCAAACTCGAAACTTTGTGATTAGAGTAAGTGTTAGGTATATAGCGCAGTAAACCACCCTTGGTGGATGAGCATGCTTTTCCATCGACGGGGTTTGCTGTGGCTTGGCTCGGCTGTACGTTACATTTGGTGGCAGCGGTGGGATAATGACAACTTCCAGACCGGGGTTGCCTGATCCATGTAGTTCCCAGGCCAAGACTCGGGACGAGTCTTCTCGGGGATGAGCATGCTTTTCCACCGACGGGGTTTGCTGTGGCTTGGCTCGGCTGTACGTTACATTTGTAAATGGGATAAATGTGAAGCACAGCAGCAGTACCGCCTTGGAACGGTCAGTTATAAATAACTGGGGAGCTTAAATTGATTTTACAGGTACCTAACCTCACCCTCAGCTTCTGCAGTGGTTAACAACATTTAGTTAGTTGTTCGGTCCTCGTGGTGAATCTCTAACTAGTCAATGAATCATCAAGGACAATCAATGCCCGATGATGGAGATCCCTGGGCGCAAAATAACTTACTAACTCCGGAGCAAAAGAAAAACAAAACGCCTGTTGAACCCCGGTGGGCCAAGCAGACAAGAAGCTCCGGCCCCAACCAACAAAAATTAATAGCTTTAAGTGGGACCATCATAGAGTCTGACGCCCGACCCACCGGCGTGCAATTAAAGAAGGCGGCATGGTTATCAACCATAATTGGGTTAAAAGTCTGTATTGCTATACTTAGGATGAAACTTATCTGATGTAAACTAACTTAACACGACTAATGAAAATTTTTTTTATGCAAAAAGTTCTGTTAAAACATTTTAAGGGCTGAATACCGTAGCAAAAAGACCATTCCAGTAGTCCATTCCGGTAATTCATGCCCATTCAGATAAAGGAACGTACCCGAAAATAATCGACATTCTAATTTATATTTTTGCTTAAAACATTGATTGTGGGTACTCGTACTACTATGGTATTTTATTGCAAACTCTAACCCTGGCAAGATACAAGATACAATAAACTGTATTTAACGTCGGTTATACATGTAGTACAACAATAAACATTAACGTTAAATGATTTTTATCATTTTTTAGAGTTAGAATGTCTCAAAATGCTATGCAGGAAGTTCCCACTACCCCACAACTGGGAGCTCTGTTGGTACAAGAAGACGATGGATTTAATCAGCGGGTTCCATCTCAAGAATTCTATCTTCAGGACGATGGTATAGAAAACCGGGTGCATTTACAAATAAAGAATATGTATGGATAGATGTGTTTCTGATTACTGATCACTGTCTTTTGACCATAATGGAATAAAAACCGAACATGAAATTAAGGCACTATTTTATTAGCACAATAGTAGTAATGGCAATTGCATTACTACTCACAATAAAAATATTATAACTCATTCTGACATGGATACATATCATGTACAGTAGATCTAGGCTACATAGTACATTTGTGAATATTTCGTAGAGTTACAATCTCGATAGCATAAACCATGAAAAACTATGGGATTCACTTAAACGGAAAGGCATAAATTCGGAAGGCAAATTTATAAAGATTTTTCAATCTATGTATCGAAAATTAAAGTCATGTGTTAAAGTAAATAAAGGCTTGACTGAGTATTTTGAATGTAATATAGGTACCCGGCAAGGGTGTATAAGTTCACCGATAATATTTAGTCTTTTTATCAATGACCTTGTGTCATTTTTAAGGTCAGAATGCGAAAATGGTGTTTTTATTTCAAATGAGATTGAAGATGTCCTAGCTTTAATGCTTGCAGATGATGTTTCCAGCTTTGCTGATAGTGTTGCAAGATTACAAAAACAGATTAATTTAATTGAGAAGTTTTGTAAGTCTGTTGGTATGAGTCTGAACTTAAGCAAAACTAAAATTATTGTTTTTCGAAATGGGGGAATTCTCAAAGAAACAGAAACATGGTTGTATAACGGTCAGAAAATTGAAGTAGTGTCTTTCTACAAATATTTGGGTGTTTACTTTACTCCTAAATTAATATGGACTAGAACCAAAGATTTACTATCTCACCAAGCTAAAAAGGCAGCGCATAGTATTTTTAGATATCAGAAATCGTTTGGACGTTTTACACCGAATGATGCATTTAAATTATTCGATACGATGGTTAAGCCAATTGCTTGTTATGGTGCCGAAATATGGGGCTATACATATAGTGAAGAGATTGAAAAAATTCAGCTTAATTTTTGTAAACAATATATTGGGTTAAATAGCAATACTATGGATAGTTTTGTACTTGGTGAAAGCGGCAGATATTGCATGGCTGTTTCGTACATGACGCAATGTATAAAATATTGGACCAAACTTCTTCAAATGCATATAAATAGGTACCCTTATCAATGCTACAAAATGCTTCGTTCGCTAGACGAAGCTGGTCGTGTTACATGGGCCACGCATATACGTACTCTTTTATTTGAACATGGTTTCGGTTATGTATGGATATCAAACACAATAGGGGATGCAAATCAATTTATTGACATTTTTACAAAACGTATGAAAGATATATCTATTCAGAATTGGAGAAGTAGATTAGATAGTTCCTCAAAAGCTGAGCATTATAAGCACTTCAAGTCTCTGTTGGACATTGAAAAATACTTATTCACAGATTTGAGTTATATAGCCAGAAAAACGTTAGCAAACTTTCGTTGTTCAGGTCATAAACTTATGATCGAAAAAGGTAGGCATACAGATGTTGGAAGAGAATTCAGGTTTTGCCCTTTTTGTCTAGGGCGTAATGTTTATACGGTAGAGGACGAGTTTCATTTCTTTATGCTATGCCCAGCTTATGAGGAATTAAGAAACCAGTACTTCCCTCAACATTGGAGGCAACATATAACCGTACAACATTTCTATAACATTATGAAATTACAAACTGAACTGGAAATACATATAGTGTCAAAATTCTTGATTAGTGCCTTTTCGTTAAGAAATACCTTTCATCAACTCTAATTTTATGGTAAAAACGTATTTACTGAATTATTAATATAGGATATCACTTGTATATCTGTTTGTAAATGATATGTATTGTGGGCCAATGGCCTTCTATTACGGAATAAACTTTTGTCATTGTCATTGTCATTGTCATTACTTCGCCCTCTGCACCAAAAAGAACTACACCAAAATGAGGGCATCCATATCAAGTAGTTTCTTAAATACGTTCTCATACAAAGGCTCACTTTTGTTATTTCTGGTTATTTCCTTAGCGAGCCCCTGCAAAATTTCGATCTTGCAACTTTGTCTCCGACTTCTTTCAATTTGGTTTCGTTTCTTGAATAGTGTTAGAAATGACACTGAATGGTTTGTATTTGTTTTAGATGATTTCTCTCTTGTACCGAGAACACCTAACACCAGGTTAGCAAGGGAACTTCAGAGAACACCTGTCATGACTCCAGTTTCACGACAAAGGTCAGCGCCAGGATCCGGTACCTTTCCAAGAGAAAATTTTAGAACTCCAACAATGCATAACGGTAAGCTTGCCATATAATTCGAATTAACTGCCCTCCGAATTTGTCTTGATTATTCTTCATACCTATGATTTGTGTTAAAATTTTGAGGGTTTTCATTTATTTGTTTTATGAGAGGCGGTATTAATCATCGGATGATACTTGTCCTATTCATATTAAATGCTAGTAATCAATACAATATACAACAATATACAATGTACTTTCAGCCCCTTTATCACGACAGATCTCGAGTCCTGCTGCCCAGGTTGTGCCTGGGACTCCAGACTGCCCAGGACCCAGACGATGTCTCAGAACAGCTTCCCCGGCCGTACCTAGTCCACTCGTCGCAGCAGCACTGAAGACACCTACTCAAACAGATTGGACTACTCGTTCGCCTCTATCTCCATCGCCAGGAATCTCGAAATGCGACGCGTCCACGTCGCCCTTTATCCATCCTGGAATAACGGAGACTCCAGAATATAGGCAACAAAAAGGCAATATAAAGACACCTGGATTGGTTACACCAACACGCCCCGACTTGCGCAAGAGAGTATTATCGAGAAGCCACTCTAAACTGGCACCTGAGAAACTATATTTTGATAGTGATGGTGGATGCAACAAAAAGATGACAGACCGTGCAGCTAATAGAACAGAATGTGTGACTAAAGGTGATACGCTTGCGTTGTTACACGGCGTTGTTCATCGATTGCAAGAGGATGACAAACAGCCTAATACGTGTACAGAACAAAATCATAATGGAATAGAAGAAAACATCCAGACGGAAAACTCAAATGTTCCATGTCAGAATGAAGATCTACTAGACATCATTGACAAAACGGATTAATCATTTATAGTTGACCAGTGCTTTGCAGCGGGGCTCAAACAGATATTCAATTTAGAAAAGGCAGAATTAATATTATAAGAATGAGAACTAATTTCATATTAGGATCATTTTAGAGTCCTTAGGTAAAATCATGAAGAACGACTTGGTCATTTCATTTAATTTGTTTATTTGTTATTTAACGAGAAGTGTTTGCATCTTATTCATTGTCTATGTTTTATATGCTTTGCACATTGAAAACGTGTTCCTGTTTTCAATGGTTCAGTGACACTGTTCTAAGTTTCGGCATCCTTCGGAAAATGTGAAGCGTTCAAATTTATGAGAGGGTATTATATGCAAAATTTAAAGATAACTTTCTTGATCCAAAGCACTGTGCCATAAATCAAAACTTCACTACACATTTACTTTCCGATCGCCAGAAATGAGCGCACTCTTAAACGAATCTATGAAGTGCATTTTCACTTCCAAAGATACCTAAACCACAATAGACTACAAAATTAAATGTACACTATTGTGAGTAAATAAAATATAAAGGTTTGATCCTTTGGAAGCAGTAAAACATTCAAAGGGAGATACATTGTAGTATTGAATATATTGCGCAATTTCGGGTAATGAACCCTTATTACTAGTCCTTTAGAAACCGGCAGCGAAAGCCAGACTATTGTACTGCAATTTCAAAAATCTACACGAGAAGTCTAAATCGAAGGGTCAAATAAATTTAAACATTGCTTAGAAGTATGTTTCTAAACGTGAGTGTTTTGAACAAGTGCTCTGAATATCTTTACTGATTTCAAGGGACCTAAATAAAAATATGATCTGTACGATGGATGATGTACGGGGAGACTTTTTAGGGCCGCCAAACGGCACAACACCAGCTGCAGTAATAGCAATTTTTTTCAGTAAATATCACAAAAAATTGCATTTAAAAGAAAACGCACGGTGGTCAAATAGTGACAAACATTTCTTTTTTGCAGTAATAGCAAATAAAATATAAAAGTTTGATCCTTTGGAAGAAGTAAAACATTCAAAGGGAGATAGTATGGACTATATTGCGCAATTTCGGGTAATGAACCCTCATCAGTAGCCCTTTAGACACCGACAGAATACAATAGTATTTGTCTGTTTGTGAAAATAGGAAAAGTCGAGGAATTGATTTAAAAACCAAAACATGCACAACACAAAAGAAGAAATACTAAACAGATAAACGCGAATATAAGTCGCAGAAGAGCCACATTAGAACGATATTGTTTTAGGGCTTAAAGACCTACATTCTCACTTTTTGGTTGTCGTTGGCTTCATTTGCTTATCTCTGATAAGAGACGGTTTAATGAGCTCTGCCAAAAAGGATAATACTGACTGAATGGCAATTTTGCTGCAGAGGTAATTCTAGGCCATACAACCAATAAACACTTCATACAAAATATATTATACTTGAGCGTCTATATTCATTGCCTCCTGCAAAGAGTTGATAGTTCAATTGAAGTCTAGACCATCTAGCACGAGAAGGAGACATAAATTCAATGAACACGGGTACTCCAAAACGGTAAAAAAATAAGCAGTGATCAGGAACTGTTATTTCTACAACGCCTAGTCATAGGGACAAGGTGGTCTGTAGATATTGTGGTTTTACCATTATGATTAAGAAAGGTAAAAGTAGGCAATGATCAGGAAATGACGCAATCAAATATAAATCCCCACGTCAAAAACCGAGGTGGAAAAAACAAATTAACAACCATCTACTAATACTACATGTAAGAAACATACCGTAAGCTATTTTCGCAATAGGTGGCCATTCAGTCACCAGTGTAAAGCAATATAAAGGTAAAAGTAGGCAATGATCAGGAAATGGTGCAATCAGAAAGAAATTCCCACTCCATAAACCCAGTTGGTGTATATACGAAGAAAACATCGTAAGCCGAGTGAGCAGCTATTAGTATTTCCCAATGGGCGGACACTCAGTTGCCCAAACTTAACTAAAATACGTGTATGAAAACGTTCATAAGGTGCAAACATCACAAAAATTCAACGCAAAAACATAAAACAATTCGAACCACTACAGACATATCGCATTGGAACGATCAGTAATATAAAATAAACCAGTTTTACAGGCGCTTATCCTCATTTTCAGCTTCTGCAGTGGTACACATTTTGTTGTTCGGTCCTCGTGATGAATTTCTAACCAGTCATTTTAGATCATTATAAGTCGATTGTCATTCCTCCTTTTCTAGGTAATTCCCACTTAACGATGTTCATTGCCAATGAAAACAATAACAATAATTATTCAATTTTACTTCTAACCGCTCCTTTTGTTATTCCAAAATACCATGCTTGAACAAAATCACTAGCAACCCGACGTTTGTTACTCATGCCTTATGTACATTCTCGCGAGATCAGACGATACCTCATCTTGATCTCTCGCATTTGACGCTTTGAATTATGGGATATAGCCAAAATCGGCTAATCCCGTTCAGTTCTCGAGAGAATCAATTAATAGATTTCTTGAATTTGCTGGACTAGAATGTATTTCTTTCATTCGAGCTGTGCATAGGTATAGTTCGTCTCTCACTAATGAGAAAGACCATCATTATTTCTTGAATAGTGCTGATGTGTGTTGGTGAGTTCTTTGATGGCTGACTAGGCCAATTCTGGCTCTAAACTGTCGGTTGCAAGTAGAGCAAGTCAATGTCATAGAGTCTGATGGTGGCACATTTGATTTGGCTTTGCGCTCTCTTCGCTTTCTTTCAGCTTCACAGATTCTCTTCTTTTCATAAAGAGCTGCTCCTTTGTTGATGAGACCTCGCCACTTTGATCGCTCCTGTGCAGTCTGTTCCCAGGACCCCATTGGTATTTCGAAATCCTTCAGAGAGGCTTTGAGGGTGTCTTTGTAGCGTTTCTTCTGGTCACCTTGAGAGCGCTTTCCCTCCTGTAGTTCTCCATAGAAAACTTTCTTTGGAAGTCGCGCATCAGGCATTCTTATAACATGGCCAGTCCATCTTAGCTGTGCTAGCTTTAAGACTGTATGCATGCTTTGCATCCCTGCTTTCGTCAGGACCTCTGTGTCTGGAATCTTGTCCTGCCACTTGATTTTTAACAACTTTCTCAAACAGCTTAAGTGGAAATGGTTAAGTCTCTTTGCATGGCGTTGGTATACTGTCCAGGTCTCACATGCATACAAGAGGGTTGGCAGTACCACAGCCTTGTAGACTTTCAGCTTGGTGTCAAGCTTGATTCCATTTCGCTCCTAGACATTTGCACGGAGTCGTCCGAATGCCACACTAGGTAAAACACAGGACGTAACAAAAAGACAAAAATAAAATGTATGTAAAATTATATTAATATGATCTACATATAAAATGGATTCCAAAATGGATTCCATGGCGGACATTCCCAGCATGCAACGAGCCAAAGGCGACGGGTCAGTGTTATAGCGCTACCTGTCGGCGACAATGGCCTTATGTGCACTTCGTGATTTTAAGACATACAGCAAACTTCATATTAAAAGTAAAAGCAGACACCGATCAGGAAATGGCACAATCAGAAAGACATTCCCACTCCAAAAACCGTGCTGGGAAAAGAACTTTATTAACACCAAGATACTTATACTGAGAAAACATATCGTAAGCCGAGTGAGCAGCTATTTCCCAATAGGCGGCCACTCAGTTACCCAAACTTAATAGAAAATATGAAAAGGTACAAGTAGGCAAAGATCAGGAAAAGGCGCAATTAGAAAAAAGATTCACACTCCAAAAACCGAGGTGGGAAATAACTTAATCAACAATCAGGTACTTATATCATGAAAATATATCGTGAGCCGAATGAGCAGCTATTTTCCCAATAGGTGGCCACTCAGTAACCTAAACTTAACTAAAAATATGAAAACATACATAAGGCGCCAACAGCACAAAAATTTAAACACCAAGACATAAAACAAAAAGAATAATCACAGAATACGCACATAAGGTGCAAACAGCACAAAAATTCAACTCGTGTCTTACCAGC
The DNA here is from genome assembly GCA_964017185.1 of Rugalucina vietnamica. NCBI lineage: Eukaryota > Metazoa > Mollusca > Bivalvia > Lucinida > Lucinidae > Rugalucina > Rugalucina vietnamica. The sequence continues at coordinate 5,410,589 of OZ024872.1, forward strand.
GCCAAAAACATTTACTACCTTTCTTTCTTCAAGTCTTTTGTTTGTATTTTCCTCCAACCACTTAACGTGGTAAAATGTCAATTATATCAATAAAAGTTGTCCACTGAGAATCTAAATGTTTGAGCACTTAACCGTTTTGTGTGAACTTCAACAGTGGAGAAGCTAAACGATTGTGCACCTAACAGTTTTGTGTGAAGTCCTTCACCAGTGTCAGGATATCACTATATACATGTACAGTCTTGACACCAAGCTGAAAGCCTACAAGGCTGTGGTACTGCCAAACTTCTCGTATGCATGTGAGACCTCGACAATATACCTGCGTTATGCAAAGTTGTTTGAGAAAGCTGTTAAAAATCAAGTGGCAAGACAAGATTCCAGAAACGGAGGTCATGAAGAAACAAAAATAAAACAGATGCTTTAAGAACAGTGAGCATATTAATGAGACAAGGGATTGGTCATACCGCGGTTTCGGCTATTTAAGCCTCTTCAGTAACGCTTTAGATTTGGCAAAATGGAGCCACACAGAACTTTAAACAGGATAGTCGATACAAATAAAAATTAAAACTGAGATCCTTTAAGAGCAGTGAATACATTAATGAGAAAAGGGATGGGCCATACCGCGGCTTCGACTATTTAAGTCTCGTCAGTGACCCTTTAGATTTGGCAACATGGAGCCAAAGACGATTAATGAAATTTTGCAACTTTCAACAGGGTAGTCGATCTAAGACTAGTATTACCTAAACGGATCCAAATATATTAAACATTGGTAAGAAAATGAATCTTAACCGATTATAAATTTCTGATTTCTCAGAATATCCTCGCTGATCTCAAAGGACCAAAAAGAAAATATAACCTGCACTATGAATGATGTACGGGGAGACTTTTTAGGGCCACCACACGGCAAGACACCAGCTGCAGTAATAGCAAATAAAAATTAAAATGAGATCCTTTAAGAGCAGTGAATAAATTAATGAGAAAGGGGATGGGTCATACCGCGGTTTCGACTATTTAAGTCTCGTCAGTGACCCTTTAGATTTGGCAAGATGGAGCCAAAGAGGATTACTGAATTTTTGCAACTTTCAACAGGGTAGTCGATCTAAGACTAGTATTACCTAAATGGATCCAAATATATTAAACATTGGTAAGAAAATGAATCTTAACCGATTATAAATTTCTGATTTCTCAGAATATCCTCGCTGATCTCAAAGGACCAAAAAGAAAATATAACCTGCACTATGGGTGATGTACGGGGAGACTTTTTAGGGCCGCCACACGGCACAACACCAGCTGCAGTAATAGCAAATAAAAATCAAAGTGAATACATTAATGAGAAAGGGGATGGGCCATACCGCGGTTTCGGCTATTTAAGCCTCTTCAGTAACGCTTTAGATTTGGCAAAATGGAGCCACACAGAACTTTAAACAGGATAGTCGATACAAATAAAAATTAAAACTGAGATCCTTTAAGAGCAGTGAATACATTAATGAGAAAAGGGATGGGCCATACCGCGGCTTCGACTATTTAAGTCTCGTCAGTGACCCTTTAGATTTGGCAACATGGAGCCAAAGACGATTAATGAAATTTTGCAACTTTCAACAGGGTAGTCGATCTAAGACTAGTATTACCTAAACGGATCCAAATATATTAAACATTGGTAAGAAAATGAATCTTAACCGATTATAAATTTCTGATTTCTCAGAATATCCTCGCTGATCTCAAAGGACCAAAAAGAAAATATAACCTGCACTATGAATGATGTACGGGGAGACTTTTTAGGGCCACCACACGGCAAGACACCAGCTGCAGTAATAGCAAATAAAAATTAAAATGAGATCCTTTAAGAGCAGTGAATAAATTAATGAGAAAGGGGATGGGTCATACCGCGGTTTCGACTATTTAAGTCTCGTCAGTGACCCTTTAGATTTGGCAAGATGGAGCCAAAGAGGATTACTGAATTTTTGCAACTTTCAACAGGGTAGTCGATCTAAGACTAGTATTACCTAAATGGATCCAAATATATTAAACATTGGTAAGAAAATGAATCTTAACCGATTATAAATTTCTGATTTCTCAGAATATCCTCGCTGTCTCAAAGGACCAAAAAGAAAATATAACCTGCACTATGGGTGATGTACGGGGAGACTTTTTAGGGCCGCCACACGGCACAACACCAGCTGCAGTAATAGCAAATAAAAATCAAAGTGAATACATTAATGAGAAAGGGGATGGGCCATACCGCGGTTTCGACTATTTAAGTCTCGTCAGTGACCCTTTAGAGCACTAGTATTATCCAATCAGAGTCAAACATATAAAACGGTAGTTAGAAAACGAATCTAAACCGATTTCTCAGAATATTCTCGCTGATCTCAAAGAATCAAAAGGAAAATATAATCTGCACTATGGACGATGTACGGGGAGGCCTTTTAGGGCCGCAGTGATGCAAAGCATGCATACTATCTTAAAGCTAGCACAGCTAATGTGGACCCCCCCCCATATTTTAAGAATGCCTGATGAGCGACTTCCAAAGAAAGTCTTCTATGGAGAACTACAGGTGAGAAAGCGCTCTCAAGGTGACCAGAAGAAACGCTACAAAGACACCCTCAAAACCTCTCTGAAAGATTTCGACATACCAATGGGGTCTTGGGAACAGACTGAACAGGAGCGATCAAAGTGGCGAGGTCTCATCAACAAAGGAGCAGCTCTCTCTAAAAAAAGAGAATCTGTGAAGCTAAAAGAAAGCACTGAGAACGCAGAGCCAATACCAATGGGCCACCAGCTGATACCATGACATTGACTTGCTTTACTTGCAGCCGACAGTTTAGAGCCAGAATTGGCCTAGTCAACCACCAAAGAACTCACCAGTACACACGAACCTATTCAAGAAATAATGATGGTCTTTCTCATTAGTGAGAGACGAACGGCCATAAACAGTGTGACAGTACACAAATATAAAACAGAATGTAAAAGTAAAATAATCCGCCACCAAAGTAATTTCTAGCTTTTACAGTTTTGTGGCTGACCTCTTGGCCACAACGGAGCATGCGAACCGGTAAAAATCCCAATAATTTCTCTGACAGCCGACACTATAAGAGCGAGTGTTAGTGAATTGACAGCGCGAGCACCGCTTAACTTCCATTCCTTTATATAGAGGGGGTGCCTGCGGTTAGCACAAACGTCATTTACAAGAACACTGATCACGTCATCATGACTGTCAACCTCACTGACCCTTCAGGAATTCTTGAAGGATTGCCTGCTATGATGTGTCAAGATCAGATTCTTAAGCTTGGGCTTGTTTCTGGTTTTCCAGAGACACTGAATCTTTTTTTCCTGCCACAGATAGGACTGGCTTTTTCCAGTACCTTTTGGCTTTGCACTCGCAGCACTCTCAGTTTCCTGTTCATGTGATTGTGAAACGGCTGAACATAATGTTTTTTTTTTCTTTTTGTCTTCCAGTGAAGCTAAATCTAGTTTTCGCACTGACTTCTTTTCCAGAAAACGTGCAATTCTTTTCTTAGAACGAACCACAGCAGAGGGAGGTGTCTTCTTCTTCCGATGGCGTTTTCACTTTCGGAAAACAAACTCAGTGTAAGCTATCATTTGTGTACACAACGGTGACGCGTAAATTTAACATTTCGGACTATTTTCCTAAATTCGGAAAATTTGTGGTGCGTTTGCGTGCGTTATTTGTGAAATATTTTACATATCCTTTCATATGCAGTGCACATTATTGATTGTATAGCTGTAAAAAAAATCATGTCTTCATCTGGTCGCTGAGAACACTTTGGAAGCTTTAAAGACCCGAAGTGTTCTAAATATTGACAAATATTTCAGAGAGCAAGTATTGCTAAACAGTGATTATACTATGCCGTATAGTATAATGAAAATAGCAATGCGTGATTTCCAAATTATGTGCAATACGAACACGCTCTCTGTCGTATGACGTACATGTATGCACCCAAACACCAAACACAGAGTTTGTTTCCCGACACTGGATTTACTGTGTAGCCTCCTGGTACCATATCTCGAACCACAGCATTGTTACTTGCAAAAATCTTAGAACATGCAATAAAATTAATTTAATCCTCAGATTTTGTAGACACAACATTTCCAATGTCACTGAACTAGAAAAAAATTATGTGTGACGTCATATGGCGCGTGCACAGCACGGTCCATCACATCACCACTAAAAAGCATGTTTCCTTCAGTTAATGGAGCCAATTCTCGAACAGTCTATTTGAGATCGTTTTCAGTTGTAATAATTCGAGAGAACTAGGGAAAACCAGTGTATAGTCACCCAGGATGCAAGAAAATGTGGTAAAATGCAACCATGTCAGCACGTAGGTCATTATGAGTAGGTCCAACCTAAACACTAGTCCCTTACTACACTTAGTTTCCATGTAATTTTGCCAGCATCAAAGTTTAGCAGATTATGTCAATTTCTATTTGATTTTTTGGGATTTAACAAGTGATCATACAAGAGAGGGCCACTAGGAATGGGAGGTAGTGCCAGTAACAAAATAAAAACGATCTTGTCGCTCATGCGATTTTTACGGGCACTGTATTTTCACTGGGGTGTAAACAAAGATTTGTAAAGCTTAAAGACTCAATGCGTGTTTCCTTCATCAAAATTTGATTTGAATATATAGAAGAGAGCTTCTGGCATGAGACAGCGTAAAAAATGGATTTCAGGATTTTTTTTTCAGCAGAGAATTTCTTGTCAAACAAACTGAGTGATATATTTTGCCTTGGTTTTGGTCAATTTCCATTGGCTGCAAGGAAAATCCAAAACGAGGCTGACACTTGGCACTGTGCCAATTTTATCGCCCATTGACTGACAAAAGAAAACCTGCCCAGAATGTTTTTATGTGGACCAGATTTTATGTTTTATGTAGTATAAATCAAATTATTGTTCGAGAGTTGGTCCCGTTCGAGAGGTGGCACCAGGAGCACAGGCGCTTGAAGTTGTTACCATAAATCATTAAATTTAAATATGCCCTAAAACAATAGTGTCTACATAGACACTTATTTGATGCATTATTTTTATGATTTATGGCCATATCTTCAAGCGCCTGTGCCAGGAGGCTAGTGGTTTCTTTAAGAAATATGGCATATATAAACAACCCCAAGCATTCGTTGCATTGGAATAGTCGGTTCTCAAGTCATATATGTTGAAAGAGACCTAACTTAACACAGTATTTCCTTATCTATCTTCTGATACTGAATCGATCAATTTCTGATCATCACCTCAGGTGTGGGGTGGGAGGCTTAATTTAGAATTTAGTCACGGGAAAAGAAAACATTTGGGGTGGACCATTAAAACTATTTACAAGATATAGATGAGAGGCATACTAAAACGCATGTCTCTGGGCTAATGATTTTCTTTGCTATTCTTGTTGATTTTTGATTTTCGACTAACTGTGGAGAATAACGAAACACCGATGGGAATATCCCGTCTACGGGTGTTGTAACCCGTTTGGAGAATTAGCCCTTTCGCAATTCAGCTAGGTCCGCCTGTACTAGTCATCAAAGATTTATGCCCCTTCGTTACTCTCTTTAGTTGTTTACAAATGGCGTCTTCTAATGTTGAATACTATCAAAGGCAAAAAGATTTGCAAGATAAAATGCATGAAAGGTGACATTTTTTTACATTCTCAATGGAGATTGCTTTTGAAGTTTATGGTTTATAACACTGTAATTTTTGTTTGTAAAAGTTTTGATATTGTAAATGGAAAATAGATTTTTTAAACATGATTGCACATGTTTTGAATTTTGTTGTTTCAAATTGAAAATCAAATAAAACTAATTAAACATGTCTCAGTGGAGATGTCTAAAGAGATTGGTCAGTCTTTAATAATAGGAAACAGAACCACAGCATAAAAGAATCGAAAAAAAATTGTGGACTCTATTTAGCCAAGGAGACTCATCGAATACCGTGAACTTTCCAAGATCACTGTTTAGCACGGTCTTTGTAGAAAATGACAGGATTAAGATCATGGAATTTGGCAATCTTGGCACTTTTCCAAGGTCTCTTAGATCGTGTACAAAGGCAATCTCATTACAAAAAGTGAACATAAAAGTTTGATGATTTATAAATTGACACTGGCTATCCGCACGACGGTCGTGCCGATAACGCTGCTTATCGGCACGACCGTCGTGCGGATAAGAGGCGTTATCCGCACGACAGGGAAATCGATATCCAAATGTTAACAATGTTTAGAAATGGATACATTTTAAGTTGATAAATATATTACACAGGCTTCAAAGCTAAAACAGAATATTACACATGCAGGATTTTTTACTTTTTAATTACGTATTAACAAAATTGATATTTTGCTGAAATATGCTTACCTGTGAATTTACCAGTAAAAATTAGTCATGCGTATGCGTAAATGAGAGTAATTATCGAAACCTAGTAAATAATAAAATAATGTGGTAATCCAAAAGAATAAACAGCCTTTGATTTTAACAATGGAGTATGGAAACATTTCAGTAACACAATTAAAGAAAATTCGCAATGGTTATATTTTTCTCCGCTGGCTGTTAGAAATCTACTGTGATTCAGTTTACATTAACTGGATTAATCAAATCAAACTAGTTTTCTTATTCATAATTAACAAAAATGTTAATTTCGAATGTATTTCAATAGCTAAACTTATAATTAATTTATTTAATGACAAATTAATAGTTTAATGCATGCGTAATGTTATGTATGACAGTTACTTGTCGAAAGATGTGCATTCAGTACTGGTAAACTTCCCAAGGGAGTATGCCCAGGAAAGTATGATGTTATACATATGATGTTTACTTGTTGTCCTTAGCAATTATTTACTTTTAGTGTCCCAGATATTGGACATAAACAGGTTGTTTACTTCAGAATTTTCTAGAAATTTCAAATTGTTCTTTGACGGAAAAGTCCGGAAAAACCTGGAAAGATGTAGAATCTTCTAGAAAAATCTTTTTTATGTCAAAAGAATATTGTGGAATTTTCTGGAAGGATAATGGCCTCTCTAGAATATTCCAGAACATTAAATTTTGGTAAACAACTTGTTATTTTTAGTATATGATATCATAGAATTTGCTGGAAGAATCCTGAATGTTCCTCAGTGCTATATAAGGGCTACAAATTTTCATAAGGACAATCTTTGGGTACTGTTACTATTAAGAAGTCAAAATCTAACTTACTGGAATTTAAACTTATTCTTGGATTACTTTGTGATATTTGATTCTGGATTGGGACATAGTGCTATTTTGAAACAAACTTTAATTCTTGGGATCAGAAACTGATACAGACTTGTGTTAAAAAATTCTGAGGGACATTCAGACATTCTTTAAGGGAATTAACATCTTGAAAGGTATTGTACATTCATTTTTGTTTGATTGTGTATATGCTTTTGATTGTTTCACATGTAATTACTGGTTAAATCACTTCTAAATAGATTTGTTAAATTTTAAACAAAGCTTGTTGCTGGCTAACCAGCTTGTTGCTTTCCTTAATCTTCTAGTTACGCCTGGCACGTAACAGAATTGGGGTCCGGGATTGAAATTTCTTGTGCACCAAATTTATTTAAAATTCTAAAGTATCTTCACTGTTTGCTGTTTAAATAGCTAAAGCCAGCAAAAAGCAACCATGTCATTCAAACTAAGTGACTTTATTGCTGCGCCTTCTCAGGAGCTGTTAGATAAGGCCAAAAAGAGTGATCTCTTAGACATAGCTGATCATTATGGGTTGTCAAATATCAAGACTTCCATTTTAAAACATGAAATTAAGAACATTTTGATTCAGTTTTTTGTTGACGAGGAAATTTTTGATTCCTCGGCTACTTCTCAGATTCTAGTCACTCAGACTGACTTGCAGTTGAGGGAACTAGAAATCAAAAGACAAATTGAGATGGAAAAACTAAAATTTGAGTATGATTAGAAAGAATAAGGTTGGAAACTTTAGAGCGGGATGAAAGAATAAGGGCAGAAAAGGCCGAAAGGGAAGAAAGAATAAGATTGGAAACTTTAGAACGGGAAGAAAGAATGTATAAACAAAGGTTAGAAATGGAAGAGCAAGAGAAGGAGAAACAAAGAGCTTTAGAATATGAAAAATTAGAACGAGAAGAACGGCTGGAAATTGAAAAAGAAAAATTGAGATTTGAAAATGAAGAAAAAGAAAGAGAAAGGCTATTTCAGTGAAGAATCAAAGAAATTGAATTTAATGAAAAATCAAAATCAAAATCTTTATCTTCAGACACAAGCAAAATATTTGATGTCACAAAACACATCCGTCTGGTTCCTCCATTTCAAGAAAAAGAGGTTGACAAATATTTCTTACATTTTGAGAAGGTGGCAGAAAACTTGAAATGGCCAAAAGAGCACTGGACCTTGCTTTTGCAAAGTGTTGTAATTGGTAAAGCTCGAGAAATTTACACTCAGCTTTCTCTTGAGCAAAGCTCAGATTATGATACAGTAAAGGAATTTATTCTTAAGGCTTATGAGCTGGTCCCTGAGGCATACAGGCAGAAATTTAGAGACTGTAGAAAAGAACATGACCAGACTCATGTTGAGTTTGCTAGAACAAAAGAGCAACTATTTGATAGATGGTGTTCTTCAAAGAAAGTAGGTTCTGATCATGCAAAGCTAAGGCAGCTCATGCTTGTTGAAGAATTCAAACGGTGCATAAATTCTGATGTTAAGGCTTTCTTGAACGAAAGAGAAGTTGAAAACTTGGAAACAGCAGCACGTTTAGCTGATAACTATGCTTTGACTCATAAGGCTTCATTTGTCAACAAGCCATATCCTAGGAAACCATATAACCCTCAATCAAAGCAAATTACCCCTCAGTCAAAACCATATTCCCCTTAGTCCGGTCCCAAAGCCAATCCCAGTAATCCAACTGACAATTCCAGTCCAAAACCCAAATTTTCTAGTGAAAACAAAGGACAAAATCCCTTATCCCAGCCAATTTGTAATTACTGTAAGAAAACTGGCCACATTATTTCTGAATGTTTGGCACTGAAACGAAAGAAAGAAAGAGAAAATCTAGATAGTGCTAAACCGACAGGCCTCACCTCCTTAAAGGCTAAACCACAGTCTTGTATCCAGGAAGAAACCCCTATACTGACCAGAACTTGTAAAGAGTCAGTCTCTGAGGATTCTATTATGGAGATTTATGAACCATTCTTATCAGATGGTTTTGTGTCACTTAACAGTGACTCTGCCCAGTCTACCCCTATCAAAATCTTACGAGATACCGGAGCTTCTCAATCCCTTATCTTGGCAGATACCTTGCCATTTTCCGAGAAGTCTTCTTCTGGGACAAGTGTCCTTATCCAGGGCGTAGAGTGTGGATTTGTTAATGTACCGGTCCATAATATCTATTTGTCCTCAGACTTAGTTAAAGGTCCCGTGGCTGTAGGTATTAGACCTTCCTTACCTTTTAAAGGTATTCATTTGCTGTTAGGCAATGATTTGGCAGGAGATAAGGTTGTGGTAAACCCACTTTTGACCAGCACACCATGTGTTGATCAACCGCCTGATCCCATTGAGCAGGAAATTCCTGACCTTTACCCTTCTTGTGCTGTTACTAGGGCAATGGCTAAAAAAGCCAAATTATATGATGGGATGCAGGACATAAATTTAACTGACACTTTGATAGGTCAGTCCTTTAATAAAGAGATTTCAACATCTCTTTCCCCTAGTCAGTCTGATATTCAGACTGACCCTAGCAATCTAAGGTTGGGGTCAGAAACTGACCTTTCACCTTCCAACTCAAATGACCAAGGTCATGACCAGCTGTCAAGGTCACAGCTTTGTAAAGAACAACACAGTGATCCTGAGATCTCGCCTTTATTTGAAAGGGCTTTTAATGAAAATGAAATATCCCAGGTTCCTGTTTGCTATTATGTCAAAAATGGCATTTTGATGAGAAAATGGCGTCCTCCGGATGTCTCCGCAGCAGATGAGTGGACTGTTAACCACCAAATTGTGGTTCCTAGGGTTTATCACCCTGAAATCTTAAACTTGGCTCATGAAACACCCATGTCAGGCCATTTAGGTGTAAATAAGACCTATCACAAGATCCTTAATCATTTCTACTGGCCAGGAATAAAATCTGATGTATCTCAACACTGCAAATCCTGCCAAACTTGTCAGATGGTAGGAAAACCCAATCAGACTATTCCTAAAGCTCAGTTACAGCCCATTCCTGCCCTTGATGAACCTTTCAGCAGAGTGATTATTGATTGTGTAGGACCCTTACCCAAAATAAAGAAAGGTTGTGAATATCTTCTGACCATAATGTGTGCTTCAACTCGCTTTCCTGAAGCTATCCCACTCAGAAATATCAAGGCTAAAACAATAGTTAATGCACTTGTGAAGTTCTTCACATTTGTAGGCCTCCCAAAATCTATCCAGTCAGACCAGGGCTCAAATTTTATGTCAGGAATTTTTCAGCAAGTCATGTACGAACAGGGCTTTTTCTCTATACAAAACTGGGTCCGGTTTCCGGTACCAAATTTTTTCCCAATTGGCTGAAAAAATTCCCAATTGACCTGGAACATTCCCAATTAGCAGAAAAATCCCAATTTAAAAGGTAAACTTTCCCAATTTTGCTAAAAATTGCACTATTTTTTCCTCAAATCATCATATTTTTTCCCAAAATCACACAATTTTTTCCCAATTTCATCGGTACCAAAAATTTCCCAAAAAGGTCAGAAAAAGCCCTGACGAACTTGGAATTAAGCAATACAAGTCATCGGCTTCACTACCACCCTGAAAGCCAAGGTGCCTTAGAAAGATTCCATCAAACTTTGAAAAACATGATCAGATCTTACTGCTTTGACACTGAAAAAGATTGGGATGAAGGCATACACTTGCTTCTATTTGCTGTAAGAGAATCTGTACAAGAGTCTCTGGGGTTCAGCCCATTTGAGCTTGGTTTTGGGCACACTGTACGTGGACCGTTAAAACTTCTAAAAGAGAAATTTCTCTCAGATGATGACAGTTCTTTGAACTTACTTCAGTATGTGTCTGATTTCAAAAACAGACTATCAAAGGCCTGTGATGCAGCTCGGTCCAATCTCAAATCTGCTCAAAGCAAAATGAAGATTCGTTATGATGAAAATGCTAAAGACAGAAATTTTGAACCTGGAGACAAGGTACTTGCTCTCTTGCCCATTCCTGGCAGACCTTTACAAGCTAGATATTATGGCCCGTATACTGTTGATAAAAAGTTAAGTGAAGTGAATTACATTGTTAACACTCCTGGGAGGCGCAAGCAAAAACAGCTATGTCACATTAATATGCTCAAGAAGTATATTGATAGGGATAGTTCTGTTATTTCATCAGTAACTATAGTTAATTCTGTCCCTCATGAACAAAATCAAATGGACTCTGAGGACTTCAACTTGGAGAAATCTGATCCCTCGTCATCGAAACTCCAGAATTCTGACATACTACAGAATCTTGATCAGAAACTGTCTCACCTTGATTCAGACAAAAGACTTGAACTGAAACAGTTAGTTCTCGAATATGAGCACTTATTTCCGGACATTCCATCCAGAACTGACAAAATCTATCATGATGTTGACATTATTGAAGGTTCAAAACCTGTAAAGCAACATCCTTACAGAATGAACCCTGTAAAACAGCAATATCTCAGGGAAGAAGTTCAATATTTGCTGGACAATGATTTCATTGAACCCAGCCAAAGTGAATGGAGTTCTCCTTGTATTCTTGTACCAAAGCCAGACGGGACATTTAGAATGTGCACAGACTATCGAAAAGTCAATTCTGTCACTAAAACAGACACTTTTCCCATCCCACGAATCGATGACTGCATTGATAATATTGGACATGCCAAGTATGTTACAAAGTTCGATCTGCTAAAGGGATTTTGGCAGATACCCCTCACGGACAGAGCAAAGGAGATCTCGGCATTTGTTACACCAGATGGACTGTACCAGTATAAAGTCATGCCATTTGGAATGAAGAACTCGCCTGCGACTTTTCAGCGGCTGGTCAACAGTTTGATTTCCAATCTGGATGGCTGTAAAGCCTATATCGACGACGCTATTATCTTCAGTGAGGAGTGGCAACAACACTTGCAGACAATCAGAACATTCTTTGACCGGCTAAGTGATGTTATTTAACTGTGAACTTGGCAAAAAGTGAATTTTGCCATGCAAACTTGACATTTCTTGGACACATTGTAGGTCAAGGTCAGGTAAAACCTGTAGAAGCTAAAGTTGAGGCTATCTCAGATTTTCCTGTACCTACTAGCAAAAGACAACTGATGCGCTTTCTGGGTATGGCTGGATATTACAGGAAATTCTGCAACAACTTCTCGGCTATAGCTGAGCCTCTGACAAACTTGCTTGGTAAGAAGGCCAAGTATGTTTGGACAGATGACTGCCAGAAGTCATTTGATAAGCTCAAGGCCATACTTAGAAGTGCTCCGGTTCTCTTAGCACCAAGTTTCGACAAAGAGTTCAAGTTGGCTGTAGATGCCAGTGATGTTGGTGCAGGCAGTGTATTGTTGCAAGAAGATGACAATGGTGTTGACCATCCTGTTTGTTATTTTTCCAAAAAGTTTAACAAGCATCAGAGAAATTACTCTACCATAGAGAAAGAATGCATATCTCTAATCCTTGCGCTTCAGCACTTTGAAGTTTACTTAGCTTCTTCACATGCACCAATTGTTGTCTTCAGTGACCACAATCCACTGACTTTCATACATAAAATGAAAAACAAGAACCAGCGTTTACTCAGGTGGAGTCTCATGTTGCAAGAGCACAATCTTGACATCAGACATATCCGAGGAAGAGATAATATCATTCCAGACACCCTAAGCAGAGCTTAAGTGCCTCTACAATGCTGATGTCCAGCTTTGTGCTGTTGTATTTGATTAGTTTTGCACAAATTTTGCTAAACATATTGTATACAATTATCCAGTATTGCAAAAGAAAGCTTTATTTTATAAAACTTTCTTTTCTTTGAAGAGGGGAAGTGTTATGTATGACAGTTACTTGTCAAAAGATGTGCATTCAGTACTGGTAAACTTCCCAAGGGAGTATGCCCAGGAAAGTATGATGTTATACATATGATGTTTACTTGTTGTCCTTAGCAATTATTTACTTTTAGTGTCCCAGATATTGGACATAAACAGGTTGTTTACTTCAGAATTTTCTAGAAATTTCAAATTGTTCTTTGACGGAAAAGTCCGGAAAAACCTGGAAAGATGTAGAATCTTCTAGAAAAATCTTTTTATGTCAAAAGAATATTGTGGAATTTTCTGGAAGGATAATGGCCTCTCTAGAATATTCCAGAACATTAAATTTTGGTAAACTTGTTATTTTTAGTATATGATATCATAGAATTTGCTGGAAGAATCCTGAATGTTCCTCAGTGCTATATAAGGGCTACAAATTTTCATAAGGACAATCTTTGGGTACTGTTACTATTAAGAAGTCAAAATCTAACTTACTGGAATTTAAACTTATTCTTGGATTACTTTGTGATATTTGATTCTGGATTGGGACATAGTGCTATTTTGAAACAAACTTTAATTCTTGGGATCAGAAACTGATACAGACTTGTGTTAAAAAATTCTGAGGGACATTCAGACATTCTTTAAGGGAATTAACATCTTGAAAGGTATTGTACATTCATTTTTGTTTGATTGTGTATATGCTTTTGATTGTTTCACATGTAATTACTGGTTAAATCACTTCTAAATAGATTTGTTAAATTTTAAACAAAGCTTGTTGCTGGCTAACCAACTTGTTGGTTTCCTTAATCTTCTAGTTACGCCTGGCACGTAACAGTAAGCTTGTTAGAAAATCTTATACTCCCGTCGTGCCGATAGCCAATACCTGTAGCATTGGCTATCCGCACGACGGTCGGGCCGATAACGCCGCTTATCACATACTTAGACATATATTTCCAGCGATAACCCCAAGTTTGCATATATGATAATGTATTTCCCGCCCTCAGGTTATAGTGTTTCCCCCAGTGCCAAAAAAGGGCATGGTAAGGTTGCTAAAAAAGGGCACATTTTAACGCGCGGCAACATGTCAAAAGGGCACTTTCAGCGCGCGACAGCAAGCAAAAGGGCACGTTTAAGTGGCCCATGCCATGCTAGGAGGTCATATTTATACACAGTCATTAAATTTAACACTTATTATATTTTCTCTGTATTTTCAAATTTGCTTTTCAGCTTATTGTTCTTTTCCCCAATTTCCATATTTCAGGATTCACTTTTACCAGAGACAATTTAGAAAACTTCTATTCCTCCTGCCTCATACTACTGAATACTGAATTAACCTCACCCATGATTTGTTTTGAAACTATTGATAATTGAAACTAATTATTGACACACTTATATTACCAGGTAGGACATTCAATTTTCACACCTTTTCTGATTAACAGCTCATTGGTGTCATATTGGGTAACTTTCTGAGTAATTATCAACATTTGCCACTGCAATTAAGTGACAATAAACAAGGGATTAAAGCAATCAACAATTGTGGAAGTCATGATCATAAACTTTACCAAATTTGTTTCTGTATACTTCAAGCAAAATGTCTTGTAACTTCCTTATTTTTTGTCTGATTTTGACAAACTTTTTACCAAAATTTAGGGCACAGAATGTAGATTCAGAAAAAGGGCATGGCGCTGCGAAAAAGGGCATGGCGCTGGAGAAAAAGGGCATGGCGCGGCGCCATAGTAAAAGTGGCTAGGGGAAACACTAGGTTATCAGCACAGCGGGCTGATAACCGGAAATCATGAATTTTGAATGGATGGAGGTTATCATGCCCGCGTGTGACGTTGTCGCGCGATGGAATATGTGACGTCAAGCGAAATGACGTTACGTCATTTTAACGGCGCCATTTTCTTTTTTTACAGAAAAATCGACAATTTTTTCATAAAATACGCGGAGGTCTTGGTCAAATTTTGAACACAGAAGATTTTGAAGATGTGATAAACAGATTATAACATGGGCATTTTGGTCATCGCCCTTAGTATCAACCCTTGACCATTATCAGCCCTCGAGCTAAAGCTCTCGGGCTTGATAATGGAGTCGCGGGTTGATCCTGCGGGCGATAACCAAAATGCCCATGTGATAATCTCTAATTATCGGCACGACCGTCGTGCGGATAACGCCGCTTATCGGCACGACCGTCGTGCAGATAGCCTCGGCCTTATAAATTATCTTTAATTCTGCCACCTGTTTTGAAAATCTACCTACGATCTTGTTTATGGCAAACATTTGAAGAGGTACAGGACCCTGCATTGTTTTGAACTTTCAGCCATTGTCAGCAGCAGATGTCTACGGTCATTTATGATACAATAACAACATCTTAAAGATCGCTTTAGTTTAGACTTTATGGGGTCTTCGTTTATTGGTTCATCATAACCTCCAAAGAGGACTTCAGATTGTGAAAGTTTTAGGCAATTTTTCCCTTCTAAAACTTCAAACTTTGTTTATATTTGAAAATGAAAAAATAAAAACAAAAACCAAAAAAGAAAAAAAAAAAAAATCATTTTCTGAGAAATTGGAATAAAAGGGTACTTAATGGCTGGTCAGGAAAAGGGAAACAAATAAAATTTGTCCTAAATCCCAAGTTAATGTCAAGGTATTAAATTTTTATCTGATCTGTTGTGTCACTTTTTACAACATATGGATTTTGGACTGCAATTTTATCACACTCTGCATGCCAAATATCGATATTTGACCAACGCCGGAGTGAAATAGCTAACCCCGAGGCAATAGCCAACGGCTGAGGAATATGGTGAGTGTGTTTCTTGAAAACTTGCAAAAATTAAGTAGAGATGCGCATTTACTAGAGTTTCGCTTAAAATTTATAGCTTTATTTCATGTATAACAAGTGTTCCACATTAGTTTCATGTGAAACCATATCCATATATATTTGATTAAAGTAAGCACAATGTGCTTTACACAACTATCAACATAAATCAGTCAATTTGCGTGTTTCTGTGAGCAGATGTATGATCGACCGTGCACATATAAAAGCAACAACCACCGACAGTACAAACTAAAACAATAACACACCCCTATATAGTATTCTCTGGTCATTTTGCATCATTTAAACGGGACACTGCTTTAAGTGAGAAAATGAGGGTAACATCTACGCCGGAGTATGATACGATCGCCGCCGGAGGAACGGATTGAATGGGTACGACCAACGATGAGGCATATTTGTGTTTAAAAGCTTTGGCGTCCAGTGTACGAGGAAATTAAAGTTTAATTTTAACGCTAATACGGCATGTAATTCATAATATTTATAGAAAAACAAATAAAATAATATAAGACTGTGCATATTGTACGTAAGGTCAACTGCTGGCCTGTTTTCCGTTTTCCGTTGATTTGCACTTCACGAGGTATATGCAGACAAGCCTTATGAAATTGTGTATATGGAAGAAACACTGTTTATCTGATATTAACAGAACCGAAGCACGCTTGTACATGTACATGTATTTGGTATATTTTGAACATTTCCAAGCATTTATTTAACATACCCTCTTTCGTGAGGAGATGAGGGTAACGTTAACGCCGGAGTAAGATTCGACTGCAGCCGAAGAGATAAGACCAACACGACGCCCGATTTTGTTCTCAAGATTTGATTGTCTTTTTATTAAGAAATGATATTTACTGTCACCCTATACTGATCTGTAATGCCTTTAATCTACTACAATACGCTTATCGCGCGCGCACGTTTCAGTTAAACGTTTCTCAAATTCGTAGTGTATCATAAAATATTTTTGTACACGAAGACACAAACGAGTTACTATGCAGAACTTATATGTTCATGCGATACTATTTAAATACGAATAGTTATGATTTTATTAAAACATGGTAATGGGTATTCGTATGTGCTTAAATCGGCATCACGGTATTTCCATAACCATGCACGTATGTGCACGTATGTGTCATTATAGAGATGTACCGTATATACCGTATCTGCCAACTGCTGTTGCTACCTTCATATTTTCTTTATTTAGATCAGATCTTGATTTCTGCAGAAAACAGGAATCAGTTTGAAATTTGGCAGGACCCTATAATGATATGTATATGTAGCTGTCCTTGGAAATTTTTTACTATCTCCATACTTACCAAAGACTTAATAATGGTTATAAGTTCTATGCATCACAGATTTACCGCAAGCCCCCGCCCATTGGGGCCTGGAGAAATAGATGGGCTGCTTGTGCCTCCAGGCAAAGCTTGTTCACTGCTGACTGACTATCTGATTACTGGTTAACTGCTCAGGCCTGAGCTTGCCCAGGAAAAGTGGTTTCAAGTCAAACCATCTGCACTTATAAGCCTTTTTGACTTGGTTGGATGGTTGTTTTATTTCAAGCACTTGTTGGATGTCATGACGTCCTCATTTTGGGTAAAAGTCCCATAAAGTGGAGGCAGCGTCCCGACATGACCTTGGCTGTTGACTGGGACGTAAAGCATCAACTCAAACAAACAAACAGATTTACCGCTATAAATGAAATGAATATATTTGACCAATCGGTACAGGCGTATAATTCATATTTATAACAATAAATATGTGCCGAAAGTCTACGACGCTTATTAGGAATTATAGCTGTTTTAGTGCTCTGAAATAACATTAAATATTGTGAACAGTTATGAAAATATGGTTGACAGTTATAAAATCAATTTCAGAAATAAATATCAATGATCGTGACACGGACTTCAACGACAAAGTAGAGTAAAAACTATTTTTTTTTTTGTTGTTTTGAATCAGCCTTCTCTGCAAACGTTATCATCCTCAGGCGTTCGCCATGTCCATATGTATTCTTCCTCCGGCGTTGGCGATCTCATTCATTTTTCCACAAGGGGTCTTTGGTGGCCAATAATATCTAAACGCTTCGTCAGAAATGAGTTTTAATTAAAATAGTTTGTACAGCGAATATGAATTATAAATTATAGCGTGAATAGAGAATGAAAAGTTTTGACGTTAAAGAAGTGTTGACTTCTAAATTAATATTGACAGTCAAATCCACAAAATCATGCATGATTTTTTGTATTTTATATGTTCCAGACAATGTATTGTTACATTTTGTAAATTTTATATGGAAGCAAGAGCATCTTACCACACTAACTTATCATAACAATACATTATACCCATGCTCTATAAAATATTTCATGGTTTTGCTGACAACCCTTCACACACTGTTCCTCAGGCGTTGGCTATTGCCTCGGAGTTGGCTATTTCACTCCGGCGTTGGTCAAATATCGATAATTGGCATGCAGAGTGTGTTTATGGATGACAGTAATAAAATTATAAAACAATTGATTTTTCCAGTGGTGTGTCTAAAAGAGTTGATGTACAGAAATGCAAATTCTAAAAGATGGTATAAAGACTGTAGTATTCTAATAGTGTTCTTCACTAGCTTTGGTACTCACTCCACAGATTAGTACATTGTACTTGAAAGATCGTTGTCTTTGTCATTTCAGTGAGAGAAAAAGACAACAGCTTGAAGCCCAGTTACAAGCTTATTGTCGCTCAGATGAGAAACTGTAAGTATACAAATGAGTAACATACAATGTTTATTGTCTACACGCCAGTGCGTAGACTACTCTAAAGTTTGAGACTGACCTACTTATATGATTAAATTACAAGACAACTCCTACACCTATCTACAACTGCAACTGCACGTTTGAGTCTAGTAGCTTGACCATCGTGTTAGTAGGATTCCGGGTCGTTTCGCTAAGGACTGTGTAAACATCCCAAACACCCATGCAACCCTCCTCTTGGTTGGTAACATTTGTACCAATGGTGCAGTAGGTACCAAAAATGGGACAAATTGTTTAATTCGTGGAACTGGTGCATGATTGGATTCTATCTAAGCAACAATGGAATGAAATGAACCGACGGTATTGTGACGCTATATGGTCAGGTATGAAAGCTTTGACCGCGCCCCACCTGCCGTGTAGCCAATTACATTCTATCCAAGTCACAACGGAAAGAAATGAACCGACGTTGTTGTGATGGTTGATTGTCAGGTATGAATGTTTTGACTGCGCAGCGTTTTATTTCTGTTCAGTCACATGAACCACGATGAAATGGGAGTACGGTCAGATTCTTTGACATTCTAGTTTATATATGCGAAGCGTAGACCAAGCTTTTTGTTAAAGCTTATACTTGTGATATAATAAGATGAAAGATCTTGCTTAAATTGGTGTGTTTTCAAAAAAATGTGTAGAAATATTAGCCCAGTCAAAAGAAAACTAATAATGTGGTTTCCGAACAGATCCGGCACAAACCTGTCTATGCAGTCACAGTTACTGAGAAGCTGATCTGTGTCTTTGTTTTTGCATATGCAGATTGTTAGCTCACCTGAGCCGAAGACTCACAGGTGAGCTTATAGTATACCCATGCTCCGTCGTCGTCCGTCATTCACAATTTCAAAGATCTTCTCCTCTGAATTTACCGCTTGACCAATCAAAGCCAAACTTCATATGGAGCATCCATAGAAAGGGGGAACCAAAGTTTGTATAAATGGTCCAGGTCACATGACCAAGATGGCCGCCATGGCTATAAATAACAAAATCCTTTAAAAATCTGCTTCTTCAGAACCAGAAGGCCTATGTCTTTGAAACTTGGCAGTGAAGCATCAGGCAAAAGAGCTCTACAAAGTTTATACAATTTAACAAATCATGACCCTGGGATGACCTTGACCTTTTTTATGGCAAGGTCAACTTAGGTCGCCCATGCATTTGAATGGGAAAAAAAATAGGAAAATGTCATTTAATGGCAAAAAACTTGCTAGGAATCTTCAAATGGACTGAAGATATATGTTTATGAAAATATTTTGGGCCCAAGGGGTTGTCTGCCCCTGCCCCAGGGCTAAATTCATGTATATGAACATAATATTCAAACATCTTCTCTGAAACCGCTTGGCCAATCAAAGTCAAATTTTATGTGGAGCATCCTTAGGAAGAGGAAATGAAAGTTTATATAAATGGTCAAGGTCACATGACCAAGATGGCCACCATGGCTATAAACAGAAAAAACCTTTAAAAGTCTTCTTCTTCAGAACAAGAAGGCCTATGATTTTGAAACTTGGAATGAAGCATCAGGCAATGGAGATCTTCAAAGTTTGTATCAGTGCTTCAGCTAGAATAATTTAGCAGGGCGCATCACGCTGTTGCCCTTTTCCAGCGCCCTGCTGTGCCCTTTTTCAAGCAGTTTGCTCCCCGCCCTTTATTTTGGTAAAAAGATCATAAAAATCGGACAAAAATTAAGAAAGTTACAGATTATTTAAGTTTGAGGCTGGAGTAGCAAAAAAGGCAGCTCTAGTTGCAGTGTGATTACTGCATGGTTGACATACTTAATCTTTTGTTTGTTGTCAATAATAACTCAAAATAATTTTGACACATCTTTGATTATAATTACCTCAGGTGACACCACTTCCGGTGAAGTGTGAATTAAAATATAGGTTTAACTATGGAGATTTCAATTATGAAAAGAAACAAAGAAAACAACTATGACTTGTCTCTGTAGACTGGCTTCTTGAAATTTCATTAGACAGTTTAAGATAAAAGACTACCGTAAGGTTTTTAGTACTGTTCCCTTCAAATGTCCAATTAGTCAAGAAAAGGTTAGGTACACCCTGCAGCACACACAAAGAAAGAAAAGAAAACAGGTATTTTCGTGGAAAAATATTTGGATTAGTTATTTATCAGATCTGCTGACAGTTTTGACATACCCCATACGAAAATACCTTATAAGAAAGCTGAAAATTAATGACATTTTAAGTAAAAACATTAATCACTTCAAAACAACTGAAACAAAAGATACTATTTTATTTCTGATATATATATGGAACAAAAACTATGTCATAATTTATGAATTAATTCAATCCAGTCTATAAAATCTGAAACAAAAAAGTGACGTCCGTTATTATTTCCATTTATCTGATTTTGACCCATAACTAAAAAAGTGATTATCAGCTTTTGGAATGTAAGCTATTTCAAAGAAGTGCCATAGTCTAAAAAGTGCCCTTTTTGCTTATTGCCGCGCGTTGAAAGTGCCCTTTTCAGGGTAAGTCCACCCTGCCCTTTTCAAATCCTAGCTGGAGCACTGGGTCACTATAAATCATGACCCTGGGATGACCTTGACCTTTTTTACAGCAAGGTCAACTTAGGTCGCCCATGCATTTGACTGGGAAAAAAATAGGAAAATGCAATTTAATGGCAGAAAACTTGCTAGGAATGAGCAAATACAGAGAAGATTTATGTATAAGAAAATATTTTTTGGGCCCAGGTGATTGTCTGCCCCTGCCCCAGGGCTATATACATATATATATGATAATATGACCAAAATATTCAAACATCTTCTTTTCAGAAACCGCTGCCAAACTTTATGTGGAGCAATATTTAGAAGTGGGAATGAAAGTTTGCATAAATAGTTAAGGTCACAGGATGAAGATCGCCGCCATGGCTATAAATAACAAAATCCTTTAAAAATCTTCTTCAGAACCAGAAGTCATATGATTTTGAAACTTGGCATGATGCTTCATCAAGGAATAGAGCTCTACAAAATTTACATAAATCACGACCCTGGGATGACCTTGACCTATTTTAGGGCAAGGTCAACTTAGGTCACCCATGCATTTGAATTGGGAAAAGCATTTGAATTGGGAAAATTGTTAATATGTCATTTGAAGGGCAAAACTTGCAGTAAATTGGCAAATGGACTGAAGTTTAATGATTTGAAAAAAGAAATTGACTCCAGGGGTTATTCTGACTCGGCCCAGGGTTATATACATGTATATTACCATTCTAGTCAAACAAGTTTATTGGTATATGTCTCAGGTCTCAGGTTAGCGTTTACAGGACCATTGGTCCTCTGGGTGGTTTTCTCATGACATGGCTCATATCTCTCTAGAGGGTCTATGTCACTCTGGTTTCACAAGAATTGTCATGTAATGCATAACACTGGCCTAAGCGACAGATACCTCTTTTCTTGCACACCAGACAGAAATTGCCACACTTTTTGCCTGGGTGATAAAATTGCATCTCACCCAGATGTTCTCACCCAGGCCAAAAATAATACGCAAAACCTTGAAATAAACCAGATTTTGGGGGTTGTTGTGCAAGAAAAAGAATCTAATATGGTGTTCTGTTCTAGATGGAAGTTTCCAACCCTCGGGATGACCGTGCTGAGCGGAACCTTGGCAGAGCCTCGGTTCCGCTCAGCACGGTCATCCCTTGGGTTGGAAACTTCCATCTAGAACAGAACCCCATATAAGATTCTTATATTTCATAATAAGGCAGCTTGTTACAAGTGAACACCATCTAAACATACATCCTATGAATTGTCAAATCAGTTTTAGAAATACTAAAAGTATTGTCTGCCATTCTGTCAATTTGTCAAATGAAGTTATTTTTCCACCCCTGTTTTCTATTCAGTTTTCATCAATGGAAGTTAAAGAAGATTACAGCAGTCAGTTTTAGACATTTGAGCCTTCGCATGAGAAAACCAACAATCTGCTGATGCGAAAACAAAGGTGCATATCAGCTGTGCAGTAAGTGCACAGCTTATCAGCGTCTTTGTTTTCACTGCTCAGATAGTATAATCCCTCTTCTTCTTTTAAATCCGAAATTTCAAGCTTCTAGCCATCTTCTGTGCCGGTTTGTGTTGGACCTGTTCAGAAACCATATTGTTGGTTTTCTCATGATGAGGCTTATTTACTGTAGGTGACTAGAAATGAAGAGATACCTGTCTACAAGACTGTCAGGAACACCATACAAGAGGCCTGGAAGTTCAATTCATTCTTTAGAAGATAACGCATCAGCTATTATTTTGTTGGCCAACAAAAAGAATGCGTAATAAACTGCACTGTCTTGTTTGATTTGACTGATATCATATGACCTTTTCTTTTGGTAAAGGAACAAAAGCACTTTTCCCAACACATTGCACACAAAACGAATAGCATAGAATAGAATGGAATTCTCTTGGTGATGGTCTATACTCCAGTGACCACTGTGGTTCAGTTATAGACTTTCCTTAGATCTGCAGATAAAAATACATGTATTGACCTTGATGCCAACTTTAGCAAAATGATGAACATGGAATACAACATTTAGTAGAGTTGCTTATGTAATCCCGTGGCCACTTTTTGTTAATCAGGGTTTCTATATACCAAAATGTTTGGTTTGATGAGTAGATTTCAAAAATGTTTCCTGCCATTTTTTCTGTTGACTTTCAAGGTCAAGGTCAAAGGTCAAAGGTCACGGCTATTAAATATATAGGGCATATGACTATATCTTAATTTATGGCCGATCTTCCATGTAAATCTGCTGCAAACTGGAAAATATGGAAAGTAAATACATTTTGGCAATTGGCGAGTGCAATTTCCAAATGACCTTGACCCCTCCATTTGAAAGGTCAAGGTCATTTACCCAAAATTTGCCAGAAAAGAACGCAAAATACGCTAAATAACTGCGCGCGTACTACAATAGGCATGAGGGAGGTTGAATTCAAGACCTTTAATATGGTAGGTATTCTTGTAGGGTTCGGTATGTATGTAAGTTGCAGCTTTCATCCAAATGAGTTGCCATAGCAACGGAGGTTAATGACAGGACATGGTATGACCTTTGAGTGCTGTACATATTTAAGGAAAATGGTTAAGTTTTCGAGTTGCTTATATTGTTCAATTAATTTTAAGACAATCATGATTATAATATACCAACGTGTTTGTTTTATTTTTTAGATTTCAAAAATGTTTCCTGCCATTTTTTCTGTTGACTTTCAAGGTCAAGGTCAAAGGTCAAAGGTCACGGCTATTAAATACATAGGACATATGACTATATCTAAATTTATGGCTGATCTTCCATGTGAATCTGCTGCAAACTGGAAAATATCGAAAGTAAATACATTTTACCAATTACCGAGTGCAATTTCCAAATGACCTTGACCCCTCCATTTGAAAGGTCAAGGTCATTTATCCAAAATTTGCCCAAAAAGAACGCCAAATTTGCAAAATGACTACGCGCGTGCTATGACAGGCAAGAGGGAGGTTGAATTCAAGACCTTTTATATGGTAGGTATTATTGTAGGGTTCTATATATATGTAAGTTGCAGCGATCCACCAAATGAGTTGCCATAGTAACGAAGGTTACTGACAGGACAAGGTATGACCTTTGAATGCTGTGCATAATTAAGGAAAATGGTTAAGTTTTCGAGTTGATTATCTTGTTTAATGAGCTTTAAGACAATCATGATTGTAATATACCAAAATGTTGGTTTTATCACTTAGATTTCAGAAATGGTTCCTGCCATTTTTCTGCACATATCTTAAGGTCAAGGTCAAATGTCGAGGTTCTAGAATTTATGGGACCGACAAAAACAGTATCATTCGTGGATGCTTCTCTGCGTATATTTGATATTAGGACAGTTTAAAAAATGACCCCGGTCCATTTTGAGGCTTTAGACCCAAGTGAGACTACAAACTGTATGCATGGAAATTATCAAGTGATATGCCAAAATAACAAGCGCTCAGACAGGCTTCATCTGACAAAATTTCTACTATGTAATTTTATAAATAAAAAAGTTATGCAGATATTTGATGTAAGTTGTTTAAGATTTTAGTGTGACATTTTTCAATGAAGTCAAATTTGAAAGCTACCATACTGCATCAAATTAAAGAATAGAAATTGAAGATATACAAAATATGAAACATATGAATATATAGATAAAATAATGAACAGCATCACCACTCTGGTAGTTTCGGATTTTTATAACACCGCACGGAAATCCACTGGGGGTCTGAAAGTAAGGAGTGTAAGATTTCATAATTATTGGTCAGCAGATGTTTAATACTTGTGGTTGTCATTTATTTTCTTACTGTTTATACTAAGCTCAGACCCAAATTCAAACATAACAATTGGTTTAGCTCTGTCACTTCTTTACATTTTATGAGTGTTTGTTTAGAAAGTAAGGAGTGTAAGATTTTTTTCCACTTTACACCTAAAAATTCGAAGAAACGCCATCATTTTTAAGAACCAGTCTTCATATTTCATTGATTCTATTCAAAGTTTTAAATTAGTGGTATAACGGTACAAATAAGGCCAGATTTTTCTGCAAAATAACACTTTTAGTGTTTTAATCCAATGTCACACTTTGGGGCCATTTTTTTGAAACTGCCCTTTAACTAGGTAAAATCTTTAGTACATACCTGACCGTAATTCTTATGTCACTCTCATATGACCTTGAGCTATTTATTTGAAAGGTCAAGGTCATTTCGCTTACATATGTCGAAAATATACACAAGAATCTCATTTTACAACGTGATTACAGAGCCAGAGCAAGATAAGATAACTTACAGCGACCAATTATGTTTTGTATTTTGATGGCTGTAATATAAGTCTCACATTTATTTTTATTCTAATTGTGTTGCCATAGCAACCAAGACTTTTATTAACAAAACAATATGTGTTTTGAATAAATATTTCGACAAGATTTTAGTCGAATTCGATGGATTTTTTACAAGCCTGACCAAGGTACTACAAAATAATTGTTTCAAAAATGATTTCTGTCTATTTAGCTTTGATCACTATAGGTCAAGATAACTGATAAAAGGTCACAACCTCAAAATATTATACCAGCGTTTATATCATTGGTTATCATGCGGCTACAATTCAATGTATATATCGTTATATGGTGGTAAATACTAATACTTAGACATTGCCCTTTGAACTTATTGTAAGTAATGCAAGTTATCTAATTTACATATTCATGAATTTAAATGAAAATATTAATAAATGACAGAAACAAAACGTGAACAATCCAAAAATAAACTAATTTCAGGCCCAAACCATCAAATTATCATTGTGGCACTTTATTATAGAACCATATCATATGCTATATTTATTGATGTTGTGGGCCCAAAATGAAAACAATCTCATTTAAATGTACATATTCATGAATATTAACAAGAAATTCGAAAATCGAGGATAAACGAGGGAAAACTATAGCCATTGCAAGGTTTTGGGTGAGTTATAATATCCATAATTATATCCCTGAAACCAATTTTCATGACTGCCAGTGTGGTCAGAGGGACCACCTTAATGCCATAAAGGTTGTCCTTAACCATGGCGTACACATGTCTTATTGTTTTGGACCCCTAGATACCTTTCACTCTGCCTGAGATGAAAGGTATCTCGGGTACAGATAGTGCAAATTATAAGGTAATAAAAAAATTAGCTCCCCCAGTGCTACTGCGGTCATTATGCACATTTTCGTATGGTTATCTCATGATTAATTATCTGTTGATAATTGATATATCTATATAAAAATCAAAATATTTAATTGTACATTTTAGACAAAAACAAAGTAAAAATTCATAATAATCAGAATCTTTTGAATAACATAGCATTTTTAATCCGTTTTCTACATGAAATATTAACGATTTTGCACCTTGATAAAAATACTTTTGTATCTGACATGATCAGCTAATTACACACCCCCTGCAGTGAGCTGCAGCATCAGGAACACTTTATTGCCCAGTTTAATAGTTGAAACCATATGCCAGATTCATGGTTCAGTGAAGAAAAAATGCACAAAAATTTTATAAGAGATGTGTACGCTATGCAATGAACACATTTGCATGATGCAACATTACATAGTTTCCACACCCACCCCTAGTGTGATTCTAAAGACTAGGTTGTACTCACAAAAATATTCAAATACCCGCAATAGCATGCTCTACAATACTTAAATTGGACTTAGCAGTTTAACCTTAATACCTATTATACGAATTATTGAAATTGCACATTCATGAAAATTAATAAAACACACAAAAAATGGAGAAAAATCTTGGAAAAATATGGGGCATACGCACAAAATCACTTGTGCCATAGCTGTTTACATACCCAGTATGCTGAAAGAAGTATCAATTGAATGCTATTGCAGTGTACTATGACACTTAAGTCACATATAAGAATGATCTGATTTTTAATTTCATGAACTTTAATGAAAACTTCATAAATAGTAATGAAAAAGTGGTGAAATTAAACGGATAAACCTACAACCAAAAGCCCTTACATGCTGAAAATGGCATCAAATGGTTGCTAGGGCAAAATTATATCATCCTGTACTACAACATATAAGTCATTTGACTTTTTGTTTTATGAATATTAACCAAACGTTTCGAATTCACAGGAAAATTACGAACAAATAAGGCGGTATACATAGAAAATCAATTGTATCTTGGCTTCTGATAGACATAGAGAGCTATAATTGGTATCAAATGATTGCTGTGACAATGTTCTACAATCATATAATCTGATATACTCGTGTATAATCTGCGTACTTGCCAAATTCCGCAATTGAAACTTACCACTAGCAATTGAAACATGTAGATATACCCGACCGTATACACAGTATCCAAAATCTGCATCTACACAGTTACATAATAGTCAAAATTTACCTGTGTCTACACGGTTGCTGGCTAAAATTTAATGGTCTCTACACAGTAGCCTGACTGGTTAATTCAAGCTCAATTTTTTTTCTACCAGGAACGTTTCTGTGTGCTACCAGGGCTAGGGAAAGTGTTTGGGGGTCTTGGCTAATAGAATTTTGTAGGAAAGTGACGATATTTGCTGTTTAAAAGACAAAACGTCGCTACAGCCTTATCGATCTCCGCTTGGATTTACTCATTTCGGCCAAATTCTTGCTACAATGGCCAGACTGCGAAATGGCAATATCAAAATCGTAAAATCTGATTTTTTTTTCTATCCTGACAGTGTCTGAGATGGACCCCTAGCATTGAAAATAACTAATTTTTTACAAATGAAAGGCAACTTTCAAATTCCCTGTTTGACTCGCCGTCATCTTGAAACGATGGAAACTCTACACGAGATCACGTATACGACTCTGTTACTACGTACCATATTATAAAAGGACAATGTCTAAGCTTTAAAATGAGATCTGATTCAGTGGTCTAGGATAAATAATAGCGGATATATGACCAATTTTGTATGCACATGCCCATGCTCAAAAATCGTGTTAATGGTTGCTATGGAAACCATGCATTTTTTCATAGTGCAAACAAATTTATCTCTATGAACAAAAACATTTCTGGGGTCCCAATGAACAATTTTGCACCCATTAAAATCATCCTGGGGCACAAGGTAGGTCAAATTAGCTCCAGGAATACCACGGTGGTTTTCTTGTTTTTTTTTCAGTGTTTTTATTTATGTTTTCATAAATATTCATGAATATACAAATTAGATAATTTGCAAATGTTACCATGAGATGAAAGGGGTTTATCTTTGCTTCGATTTGATACCACATTCAATGATTTAAGGCAAGTTGTTGCTGACATATTATTAATCTTGTATATATATCCCCGTTTCGGCGCTATTTTAAAAGGGGGTCATGGACGGGGTGTTCGTTGTATCGTTCGACCATTATCATTTGACCTTGACCTTTAACTGTAAAATTAAAGTTGTGGGGATTGTTTATGCAAGTAATAAATGCATTAAAACATTTTCATTTATCCCCATGTTGATTCAAAACCACTACAAAACTAATAGATAATTCAATGATTATGCACTTAAATGAGCTATTAAAAATCATTCAAAATTCACGCTAAGGCTTCCATAAAGTTCTGTTGCTATGGCAACTGTTTGTGACATGGAGGTACAAATGACCAATATATCAAACCCAAAAATATTCAAGATACCATCTATGTCAAATATTCATTCTATATACTGCTGACTTTGTAATGCGCCGATAAATAAGCCGTATGTCTGTATTTTTTCTTTCAAATTTGGCATAAATGACCTTGACCTTTAGAATTGGGTTTTCAAGGTCACTTGAAAGTGACATCAAAAATTGTCGAAATGTGTTTACTATCAATTACACTAGTTTTGTACTTTTCAAAAACATTATCTTGGTCATAATTATTGATATTGTAAGTCACACCATTAAGCCTTAGCCGTGACCTTTGACCTTTGACCTTGACCTTGAATGTTAATAGAAAAAATGGCAGGAATCATTTTTGAAACCTACACATGCCAATGAACATTTTGGTATATAAAAACCCTGATTAACAAGAAAAGTCCACGGGAGCATTTTTCGTTACATAAGCAACTCTACTAATTGTGTTATGTGGCAATTTATTTGAGCCGCCTCATGGGAAAACCAACAATCTGCATAGGCGAAAACAAAGACGCAGATCAGCTTCACGGTAACCGCGAAGCTGATCAGCGCCTTTGTTTTCGCCACTCGGATAGTACAATTCCTCTTCTACTTAACTCCAAAATTTCAAGCTTCTAGCCTGCTTCTGTAGCTGTACAGGCCGGTTTGTGTCAGACCTGTTCGGAAACCACATTGTTGGTTTTCCCACGAGGCGGCTCATTTGTTAAACAGCAATTGGATGTCTATGCATGTGCCTAATTAGGAATAGCACCATAAAAGTGGCAACTTCCTGGGTGAAGGTTCCACAGTGGAGGATGTTCTATATAGAAGATATATAGAAGATATAGACATTTCCAGGACTAAGTGGAGACTGTGGAGTGCTTCAGAACTACAGCATTATTAAAAATTATTGCATAAATACCCGTGCCACACGATATTAACAGCCATAAGAAAGCCATGTATTCATATAGCAATTCTCCTGCACCCATGCTGTTAATGTATGGCTTTTATTTATGCTCGTTACCGGGCACCACACAAAACATGTGCTAATAATGAGTAACTGAAGTCAGCCTGGAACAAGCATAAGAATGAAAACTATTACGCATATGAAAATGTGATGAGGCTGTAAAATATAGGGCACCATTGTTTCTTTTGTTTGTGCAGTATTTATGCAATAATAGCGATCAAAAATGATTTTGTCATACATTAACATTCGCTAAATCCCTCGGGGAGTGTTGAAAATCTTTTGGTTGTGCCCTCGGTTTTCAACACTCCCCTCGGGACCTAGCGAATGTTAATGAATGGAAAATCATATTTGATCCCTATATTACAGACACAGTATTAAGGCTGTATATTTATGTTCATAATTGATCGATAATTATGTCTCCCCCCGACAGGGTCGGGAGACATATTGTTTTTCCCCGTGCATCTGTCTGTCTGTTTGTCCGTCTGTCTGTCTGTCCGTCCGTCTGTCTGTCCGTCACAAATCGTGTCCGCTCTATAACTTGAAAACCGTAAGAGATATTTCAATTAAAACTTGGTACACTTATAAAACAGAATGACAGGATATGTGATGCACAAGAACTATAACTCTTGCTTGCATATTTTGGACATGCACGTAGAAAGGGGGAAGACATCAGTTTTCACATAGAAAACAAATTCTAGTTTTTGTCAGTTGTCATCAGAATCAGCTGTTGTTACTCATTGAACAATCCATGGATCTATTGCTTGCAGTAAGATATCCATCAACAGGGGCGGATCCAGGATGTCTGGAAGTGGGGTTCAAATCCATCAAGAGGGGGTTCGTTCAACATTTTACCTGATTTTTAGCTCACCCGAGCCGAAGGCTCACAAGGTGAGCTTATAGTATAGTAGTTGAGCCGGCGTCCGTCCGTGCGTCCGTCCGTCCGTCCACATTTTCAAACTTGAATATCTTTAAGACAACAAGGCCAATCGTGACCAAATTTTATCTAAAGCATCATTGAGGAAGGGGAAAGGTTGTTTTAGGTTTTGGGCCAGGTTGGATCAGAACTCTGGTTTCCATGGCAACAGATAGCTCCCATAGACGTACAATGGGAAAAACATAAAAAAATCTTCTTCTCCGAAACCACAAGGCCCAGAGCTTTCATATTTTGTGTGTAGCAATGTCTAGTGGTTCTCTTCATAAATCCTGCCAACCATGCCCCTGGGGTCCATACGGGCCCCGCCCCGGGGGCGTCATGGGGAAAACATAAAAAAATCTTCTTCTCCAAAACCACAAAGCCCAGAGCTTTCATATTTTGTATGTAGCAACATATAGTGGTCCTCTTTATAAATCCTGCCAACCATGCCCCTGGGGTCAAAAATGGCCCAACCCTGGGGGTCATTTGCTCCCATAGACTTACAGTGCGGAAAACAAAAAAAAATCTTCTTCTCCGAAACCACAAGGCCCAGAGCTTTCATGTTTTGTCAGTAGCAATGTATAGTGGTCCTCTTTATAAATCTTGCCAACCATGCCCCTGTGGTCCATACGGGCCTCGCCCCGGGGGCGTCATGGGATAAACTTTAAAAAAATCTTCTTCTCCGAAACTACAAGACCCAAAGTTTTCATATTTTGTGTGTAGCAATGTATAGTGGTCCTCATTATAAATCCTGCCAACCGTGCCCCTGGGGTCCATACGGGCCCTGCCCCGGGGGCGTCATGGGAAAAACGTAAAAGCTTTCATATGTTGTGTGGGCCAATGTATAATACTCTCCTTTATAAATCCTGCCAACAGTGCCCCTGGGGTCCATACAGGCCAGGCCCCAGGCATGTCATTATCTACCATAGACTTATAATGGAAATATATGAAAAAATCTTCTCTGCAACAGCATAACACAAAGCTTGTATATTTGATATACAACATTGTCATGTGGAGCTTTACATACATCCTGCCAATCTTGCCCCTTGGGTCAAATATGGCCCCACCCCGGCGGTCATTATAGGACCCTGACCTTGTTAGATGAAAATGGCAGAAAAGAGGATACACAATCCAGACAAGAGCTCTTCTGCTGATTTCAAGGGTTTCAAGGTCACATGACCAAGATGGCCACCATACCCATATATGGTAAAAAACCCAATTTCTTTGTCTACCGACTGTACTTGTTGCCTCACAGGTGAGCGATCGTTGCCCTTGGGCTACTTGTTAATAAATTCCCCCATTGAATTGACATAATTTGGTTCCAGAGGGGGGTTTAAGCGAACCACCCGAACCCCCTCTAAATCTGCCACTGATCAAAGGTTTAGTATTTTAATTGTTTTTATCAGGGCTAAGTTACGAGCAGTGAAGTTGCAGAGCTACTGGAAGAAAGTGTGCGAGGATGAGAGAAGGAGTAAACAGAGAAATGCCCAGTTACTGAGAGACCTAGATAGGATGGAATCTAACATGGCTAATCTTGAGGCTCGGAGAGAGAAACTTAGACAACTGAAGGTATATTGATATAGTTTTGTTTTAAATTTTATGTAAATGATGGAGAAAAATATTTTAAGAAATGACCAGTTGCTGAAAGACATGGATAGGATGTAATCTAACATGGCTAATCCAGAGGTTCAGAGAGAACAACTTAGACAGCTGAAGGTATATTGGTGTACCCATAGTTTTGTTTTAAATTTTATGTAAATAATGAAGAAAAATATTTTAAGAAATGCCCAGTTCTAAATTCAAATAAACTAATTAGTAATAAACATCATTTGTACTTCATCGGCATTACTGCTTGACAGTAATCAATGTACATTTCCAATGACAGAGAGTGTTCTAAATTTAGTAACATATAACCCCAGGTCATAGAATATGACAAAATATGCAATGGACTGAAAGCATTGTCTGAAATACTGTCTATTTATAGTTATATAATAATAAAACAATAATCACTATTCCCAATGTAGCAGGATACTGTCATTTTATTAAATATCACTCGGAGTCTTTCATATCTGTTTTCCAGCTACATTTAGTTTGGGAATAGTGATTATTGTTTTCATGTTCATTTTTTAACCAAAACATTGAAGAGCTTATTCACTGAATTTTGTAAAATTTGAGACAGCATATGGAAAAACCAACAATCTGCATATATGAAATCAAAGATTTTCGCTACTCAGATAGTACATTTCCTCTTCTACTTAAATCCATCTAGCCTGTACCTGTGACTGTACGGCCTGGTTTGTGTCAGACCTTATGTTGTTGGTTTTCTCATTAGGCAGCTCATTTGTTGTTGTTTCTGTTTGTTCAGCAACAGTATTGGGACTACATAGACAGAACCTACCCACACTGGATGGAAATGGTTGAGCAGCAGAAAAGAGAAAAACAGCAGCAGCAGCAGCAGCAACAACAACAACAACAGCAGCAACAGAGAGATCAGCAGCAAGATGCATTTAATCAGCAACAGCAGCAGCAAGAAATGTTGCAAAAACAGCATCAACAACAGGAATTACTGCGTAAACAAGAAGAGGAGTTGCTGCGTAAACAGGAACAGGAAAGACTGCAGTTGCAGCAGCAGCAAGAACTGCTGCGTAAACAAGAGCAGGAAAGACTGCAGCTTCAACAACAGCAGCAAGAGATGGCCCAGAGACAAGAACAACATAGGCAGGAACAACAGAGGCAGGAACAACTTAGGCAGGAACAGCATAGGCAGGAACAACAGAGACAGGAACAACAGAGACAGGAACAACAGAGACAGGAACAACAGAGATTGCAGCAGCAGAGACAGGATGAGAGGTTCCAGCCTCGGTATCAGGAGCAGGAGATAGTCAGACAAGATGACAGGCAGCTGCAACAACAGAGAAAACAGAGCTTAGACCGACAGGTATAGTTCACGCCATTCTTTGTATGAGTTCCAATGATACAGAGCAAGAAAACAGTTTTATAGAATTCTGATTCACAGTTAATGATAACAAGAATTCTGTGTACCTGAGCAAAAATGTAGTGTCACAATGAACAAGCGAACTATATCTGGTTATAGCATTGCAGTTAACAGGTTAAACAGATGTGTACATTTTGAAATGTGAATTTCCCTGTTCAGATTTTTAGAATAAGAAAATAACATTCATCCTGATCTATTATAGGTAGATGATGAGAGTCCCCCACCCTTACCATCTAGTCCCCCACCCCCTCTTGCATTTAGTGCTGGCTACGGTGACAACTACAGGGTACCCCCAGAACAAGAATATACCAACCTCAAAGACATTTCACGTCAGAGCCCTGCATCAGCTCCTAAACAACCTGTCATGGCCTCTGTCACAGTTCACATGCCAGAAAATCCACAGGGGGAGTTTAACACACCAGTCATTCAGAGGAAGGATACCAGAGGGGGGAAGACGGAACAGCCCAGTTCCAATTGGCTGCAGGCTGAGAGAGATCCGAGTGTACAGAGTGTTAGTTTCAGTGACAGTGTTCCCATCATACAGCCGGTACAGAGTGTTACAGTCAGCAAGAAGCAACCAGGTGGGTGACAATGATAATTCAAAATTTATGGAGGCTCAAAATCAAAGTCAAAATTTATTTAAAGTCGGATAATGTAACCTATATAACATGACTATATACTTGGCAGTCCAAATCCAAAAAAGTGGCTTAGTTTTGGTTTTGTTGGCATTTTTGAGTACATTATTCTACCTATGCTCATAATATTCCTTGCCATGTGCCCAAACTCGTACGGGTGGATGCCAAGTCTGTAAATGACCCTGGGCCACAGAACAAGGTCAAAGGTCAAACGAGTGCAAAATAGCAAAAATCTGTAAAAATGAAAATAAACATTATTGTTTTGGAAAATAATGGACTGATTATAGATAACTTGTACTCATGTCATTCCTTGACATGTTTCCAAAGACATAAAGGTGGATTCCAAGACTGCAAATGCTCCTGGGTGACAGAATTAGGTCAAAAGTCAAATGAGTGCAAAATAACAAACGCCCGTTACAATAATCAAGTATTTCTTAAATCAAACATGAACTGACTAAAGACAGCATGTGCTTATTTTTTCATTGACAAGTGTTTAAACTCATATGGGTATATTCCAAGTCTGTAACTGCCTCTGGATCACATAATTAGGTCAAACGTCATATGAGTGCAAAAATATCAAAACCTGTTATGATAACTGATAGTCTTCTAGGTATCCATACCCTCTCCCCGAGGGGGAATTTTCTGCATTATGATTTTCTAAAAGTACATTAAAAAAGCTATCAAATCATGTTTTCTGCCATCTGGAAGTGGACGTGTTTGCGTTTACGCTATGTTCTATTAAAGTACTCTAAATATTCATTTTTTGTGTTTTTGTAATGGGGTTACACAAAGAAAATTGAAGATATCTCAATTATTTGTAATCCTAGACCATTGAACTTGGTCTCATTTTAAAGCTTAGACATATCCCTTTCTTTCAATGATAAGTAATAGAAAATATCTAATTTGCATATTCATAAATATTCATTAAAACTTTAAAATGAATAAAAAGAAACAATTAAAAATCAAGTATCCCATAAACTAATTTCATGCCTAAACTATCATTGCGACTCATTGTAATTGTACCAATAATACTATTTGACAAATTTGTTGATGTCATGGGCCTAAATAAAAATTATCCCATTTGCATTTTCATGAATATTAATGAAAATGACGAAAATCAAGATTTACAAAGGGACAATCTATTGCCATTTGAAGGGTTTAGGGTTGGATATCTATAGGATGTACCTTGCACTCTTAGAACAAATGCCCATGGGTGCCACTTTGTGTCATGTAAAATCACAGTGTTCACCCCACCCAAAATAAGCAGAGGAAGTAGTGTGGTACAACTATATTTCTTGGCTACTAATACACCTAGAGAGTAGAAATAGGTATCCAATGATTCCTCTTACAATGCTTGATAACCATGTAATGAGACATAAATATCAAACTGACTTCCTGGTGTTCAAATATTTTAAAATGAGAACTTTGTATATTAGAAAAAAAATCACAGAAAAATGGAGTATACCAGCATAATTGCTTATATCTCGTCAACCAAAAGCCCTAAAGAGCTTTAAATGGTATCAAATGATTGATATGACAATGTTCTATAACCACGTACTAAGATATATAAACAAATCGGCTATCTTAATGCTCAATATTAAAGAGAACTTCAGATAATAGAGAAAAATAACAAATAAATGAAGGGGGTCTACCAACAAAATTGCTTATATCTCAGCAATCAAAAACTCTAGAGAGCTGAAATTTATATCAAATGATTGATATGATAATGGTTTATAATTATGTGATATGATACAGAAAGAATTCGACTTTCTTGGGGTTCAAATCTTGATGAGAACTTCTAATATTAGAGAAAAATCACAGAACAATGGAGGGGGTATACCTATAGAAAATGTTTATAGCTCAGCAACCAAAAGCCTTAGAGAGCAGAAATTGGTATCAAATGATTGCTATGACAACATTCTAAAACCATGAAATAAGACATATAAATAATCAGACTTTCGTGTTGTTCGAATATTGATGACATCTTATAATATTAGAGAAAAATCACAGCAAATGCAGGGGGTATACCTACAGAAATGTTTATATCTCAGCAACCAAAAGCCGTAGAGAGCAGAAATTGGTATCAAATGATTGCTATGACAATATTCTACAACCATGTAATAAGGTATACAAACAAGCTGACTATCTTGTTTCTCAAATATTTAAGAAAACTTAAGATATAGGAGAAAAATCACTGGCAAATGAAGGGGGTATACCAATAAAATTGTTAATATCTCAGTGACCAAAAACTCTAGAGAGCTGAAATAGGTATCAAATGATTGCTATAATAATGCTCTATAACACTTTGATAAGACGCATCAATAATCTGACTTTCTTGTTGTTCGAATGGTGATGAAAACTTCAAATATTAGATAATAATCTCAGAAAAATAGAGGGGGTAAACCAACGGAAACGTATATATCTCAGCAACCAAAAGTCATAGAAAGCTGAAATTGGTATCAAAAGATTGTTATGACAATATTCTTTAACCATGTTATAAGATATTTTAACAAGCTTACTTTCTTGTATCTCAAATATTTAAGGAAACTCAAGATATAGGAGAAAGATCCTTGGCAAACGAAGGGGGTTTACCAATAAAACTGCTAATATCTCAGTGACCAAAAGTTCCAGAGAACTGAAATCGGTATCAAATGATTGCTAAGATAACATTCTATAACCATGTTGTAAGGCACACAAACAATCTGACTTTCTTGTTTTTCGAATATTGATAAAAACTTTAAATATTAGTGAAAAACCACAGAAAAGTTGATGGGGTATACCAACAAAATGTTTTATAACTTAGCAACCAAACGTCCTACAGAGCTGAAATTGATATCAAATGATTGTTATGATAATGTTCTACAAATATGTGATAAGATAAATGAATAGTTCGACTTTCTTGTTGTTTGAATATTGATGAAAACTTAAAATATTTGATAAAAATCACAGAAAAATAGAGGGGGTATACCAACGGAAACGTTAATATCTCAGCAACCATAAGTCCTAGAGATCTGAAATTGGTATCAACTGATTGCTATGACAATAATGGATAACCATGTAATAATATATATGACCAAGCTGACTATCCCATTGCAAAAATTTAAGAAAACTTCAGATATAAGAGAAAAAAGACATAGACAAATGCAGGGGACTATACCAATAAAATTGGCAATATCTCAGCAACCAAAAGCTGTAAAGAGCTGAAATTGGTATCAAATGATCATTTTCTATACACAATTGATACAAAAAGTACCTAAAAGAACTTTATCCCCATCAGAATACCACTGACACTGATGTTTATACAGACAATTGTAAAAGGGCATGAAAATAAGCATTTTTTTGCACTAAAGTGACCTTTGACCTAAGTCTGCATTACTTTGTTGTAACAATTGTAACTGATTACACCATACAAATGTATTAGGTGTAAGTTGGGGTGTTTTTTACACACACAAAAAAAGAAAATATTTCATAAGATACTGCTATAATGTTGAAATATCTTAAATTTTGCACTTAGTTGACCTTTGACCTATTTTTGGGACTTTGGGGCATTTTCAGACTTGGCATCCACCCTAGCGTGTATTGTTACACATTAAGGTACACATTGGGCATGGATGCCAAAATGTACTCAAAAATGCCAACAGAAAAATATTTGGGGGGCTTGGGAGGCCAACTAATATATGAATAGCTATTTATGGACTAAAGGCTCACGTTATGCTTATGTACTTTCTTCCAAAGATTTGCATTGAAAGTAGCAAGTCTGGGGACAAAAGCTTAACACATCCGAACAAATTACAGTATGTATTTCTTTTAGGTATGAACAGAACATTTGGTATAGTATTTTTAGAAAACATTTGAGATTTCATCAAAATATTCTACTCACATTGAACAGAATATTGTTCTGTGACATTTATAGAGCAGAAAATGGCCCCTCCGCCAGATCCAGGATCTGATGAAGATGTGAGTGATTTTGATGATGATGATGTACCCCCACCCCTCCCAGAGACTGGGCCCCCAGGGCAGGATACACAGGTTAAACAGGTCATGGCGGAGTATGACAATCAGGAGCAAGAACCTGAGTAAGTTTGAAAATTACAGAACAACAAAAATAGGAAATACTGCAAAATTTGATAGCTTTAACAATGACAATATGATGATGTGCCCCACCCCTCCCACAGACTGGACCCCCGGGGCAGGATACACAAGTGAAACAAGTCATGGTGGAGTATGAGAATCAGGAACAGGAACCAGAGTCAGTGATGTTTTACATGCTTATATTAAATTATCTAGAAAACGTAATGGATTGAAATGGGAATACATTAATTTCTTTATTTTTCCTGTGACATATCCTGCCTAAAAAGGAGGATAGTAGCTAGAACTGCCTCAGTGAATTTGTGGCAGTTCTTGTTAAAGTATTAAAACCTAGCAAGAGATGTATCACATACATATTGAAAGTTGTAGTATATTCATAATTTTTAAAGATCTGTGAGAAGTAAGAATTAAGCAGTCACAGTCTGATACAGCTATAATTGAAGTATGTTTAGGATGACATTCACAGGGCTTTAATCTCAGTAGAGGGACAAAACTACTGTTACAAATATGAGCCTGTGCGTGAGAAAACCAACAATTTGGGTTTCCGACCAGGTCTGACACAAACCAGGCTGTACAGTCACAGAACACTGTTAGAGGCTGGAAATTTTGTATTTAAGTAGAAGAGGGATTGTACTATCCATGTAGCGAAAACAAAGGCGCTGATCAGCTTCGCGGTTACCGCGAAGCTGATCTGCGGCTTCGTTTTCGCCTATGCAAATTGTTGTTTTTCTCATGCACAGGCTCATATGATTATTTTATGGTTGTAGGTCTGTGAGCAGTGTACACCCAGAATTGAGCAGTCAAGGTCTGATATATCTGTTGAAGTATGTAGAAGATGACATTCAGAGTGCACTCTCGGTTGAGGGGTATTACAGAACACGGAATCCTGACTCTGCTCAGAGAAAAGATATCATATAGTAAGTTTAACATTATTGTAAACACATTCTTTTTGAAACTAGAAAATTACTTCACCTACCACTTTTTCAGGGCATTAGTTTATTAATTGAGCCTGTGCATGAGAAAACAATTTGGGTTTCCGACCAGGTCTGACACAAACAAGGCTGTACAGTCACAGAATAAAACTAGAAGCTTGAAACTTTGGATATAAGTGGAAGAGGAATTGTACTATCCGTATGGCGAAAACAAAGGCGCAGATCAGCTGTGCAGTTACTGCACAGCTGATCTGCGTCTTTGTTTTCGCATCAGCTGATCTGCGTCTTTGTTTTCGCATATGCAAATTGTTGATTTTTCTCATGCGAAGGCTCAATTGTGAATTTAGTAATATTTGTGGTATTGTTTAAAATTTCATGAAACATATTTGTTCAATTAAACTGTCTGACAAAATTCAAAACATAGTCAACAAAACTTACAATATGAATAAGTCCATAGGAAAATTTCAGCTGGGACTTAACTTATGTTGTCAAGTGTAGAATCTGTAAAATTTGTATTTCATGGTTTAGACATAAATAACATGTGATATTTTTCCACACAGTAAAGCCAACAACCATGGTTCCCTCCAAGGTTTAGATGCAGAGTATGTGAGTATGGTGATCCTAGAACAACTCACCCCAGTGATCAGATCCCTCCCAGGTGCTTGTATACTGCCTGATACTCTGCTGGTCAGGAATTCTGCTATAACTGAACCACAAATCAGGTACTATACATTTTATTATTGGTTAAACATTTCAGTACTACACCTTACAGTTTTTGTAAGACTTATTTTAAGTAGCTAAGCCCAGTGATCATAAGCCTGCCTGGTGCTTGTATACTGGCTTCTAGATCTAGTGAGGAATCTGCTATTACTGAGCCTCAGACCAGGTACTATACAACTCATTTTACATAAATAAGACTTTATTTTTGAGTAGCTAAGTCCAGAGGCTTGCCTGATGCTTGTACACTGTCTGATGCACTACTAGCCAGGAATTCTGCTTTTATAGCTGAACCACAGATCAGTTAATATACATTCAGTTTCTGTTGGACATTGCATAATATAAAATTTCAGTGTTGGTAAGACTTTGATTATGCCCCCAACTTCAAAGAAGTTGAAGGGGCATATTGTTTTGGCTCTGTCTGTGCGTGCAGTGCAGTGCGTGAGTAACGCTTAGCACTCTGTCAGGAACCCTTAGAGATAGGATCTTGAAATTTGTTATGTGGTTTGTATATGAAAATTAAGAGGACCCTTTTTTTCTTTCAGGTAAATTCAAGGGGCTAGGGCCCATTCTATGAGAGTTGTTTCCCTTTTTAATTCTTGATAAAGTGAATAGATAGTTAAATACCGATTCTCTTGAAACTTTACAGATGTTGTGACCATGCTTTGAAGATATGCATGTGGTTTGGATATAATCCTCAGATTAATTTTTGTCACTATTTTTGCAATGTGAACATTTTTCGGGCATTTTGACAATGAAAGTGAATCGACAGTGGGTAACCCTCCCACAGTGTCATGGCAATTCTTTTGAAACTTTACATGTGTTATTGGCATGGTCTTAAGATATACATGTGGTTTGGTTATAATCCTCGGATTATTTTTTGTTTTTTTTTTCACAATTTGAACTTAGCCATTTTTTGGGGCATTTTAGTGAATGGATAGAGGGTACCATGTGTGCGCAACTCCTCCTATAGTCTAATACGCATACTTTTTGAAACTTTACAGACATTGTGACCATGCTTTGAAGATATGCATTTGGTTGGGATATACTCCTCAGATTAATTTTTGTCGGACATTTTCACATCTTGAAAATGACATACCAGTTGGGGGCATAGTGCTTCATAAACACATTTTCTAGTTTTCGAGTTGCTAAGCCCTGTGACCAGAGGTCTTCTTGACACTCTACTAGCCAGAAATTGTGCTATAACAGAATTGCAATTTATATTTGAGTATAATGATTCACATTTCTTTAGTTTTCTTTCTTGCTAGATTGAAACGATGCACTTCCACTCCATACACACCTCGGTTCGATTATTTTCGATACGATTCTTGCCAATCTGCAGGTAGACACTTTATTCAAAACTGTGTCTAAATTAAGTCAAAGCATTTAATTGCATTCAAACCAAATTTTCTTGGGAGGTATTGCAGCTTTGGTATATGACTCCATTTTATATATTAATAGGTATATTAAAATTGAAAAAATATAATATGAATTACATTATAAAGTGATATTCAGCAATAAATTGTGTTGGATTTATCATGGCTAAGGCAAAAACAGATCCTTTTGTATCGTATTTAAACCAGTTGAGTGTGAATCAAGATTTGATTCAAGGGCATTATACTCGATTTTCGATGCATCACGATTAATCGTTTCACCCCTATAATGCTACATAATGCAGAGAATCCAAGTCTGCAGTGTTGCATGACCCTTGACATCAGTAAACCTAGTCTGATATCTCTACAGTTCAAGAGCAATGTCAGATTGTGGCCCATTTACTAACAATGTCTCTAATGGCTATCTTGGCTGACTGTGGTATTTCTAAACATACCAGTACATGTAATGTTACAGGTCCCAGCTCCACCGAGATGTACAGGACCTCTGGGATAAGCTACTGGAACATTTTGTTTGCCTGGTTAAGAACAGAGCTATGGGTACAAGGGAAGTGGCCTATGTGTTTGTTCCTTGTCTTGCCAGTGATAACTCACAGTACCAGGATAAGGTAATATGATTTGTCTTGGAGAGTTGCTACTAAATGTTTGAAACATGATAACTTTAACATTTTACAGATTTGTAAATATGTTGGTACATGACATGTTTTGTTTTTGTTTGAATTTCTTCTATGAAACTTTCATATTGTGAGTGACAGTAATTTATTCATAATAATGCTTTGTTAAGCGAGGGATCAAAATTTTCAAAGGCTAAACAGAAACCAATACACAGCTAGACTGCAGCATCTTCATTCACTTAAAATTTTCTGTATTTTTAGGCTGTGAGTCTAATAGAAAGGGTGATAGAACAACTTGCCTCCCCAGGAGAGACCCGGGCGATGTCACCTGTACAGGACAGTATCATTGATACAGCTAGGAGTAGCCAACAAAACGGAGGTAAAGACATTACTTTATAGCAGATCAATCAGTGAAACTGTTGTCTGACACTTGTTTTCTGTCCCATTAGTTGTAATGTTTAAATGACTGACACATTGTCTGATTTACCTGTTAATGGGACATGACAACAAACATTGCATGGAGTATACATGTGTGTGATCTAAAATCTTAAGGAAACAATTTATTATGGCATGTTGCAAGCTTAAAGAGTATAGAAATTGCAATCGTTTGCATTGTGGCAAGCAATCTGAAAATGATTAGCTTTTAGTTGAAGCAAGATAGATTACAACCTTGCTGGGAAAGAGCTAGTCATATAATATTGAGCCGTCTCGTGGGAAAACCAACAATGTGGTTTCCAAACAGGTCCGACACAAACCGGCCTGTGCATCTATAGAATATGGCTAGAAGCTTGAAATTTCGGATTTAAGTAGAAGAGGAATTGTACTATCCGAGTAGCGAAAACAAAGGCGCTGATCAGCTTCGCGGTTACCGCGAAGCTGATCTGCGTCTTTGTTTTCGCCTATGCAGATTGTTGGTTTTCCCATGAGGCGGCTCATATCTCTTTATTTTTCGTATTATTAATTTTCATGTGATGTCTAGTCTGGGTTGGGATTTTAAATTTGAGCCGCCTCATAGGAAAACCAACAATTTGCATATGTGAAAACAAAGACGCAGACCAGCTTCGCGGTAACCGCGAAGCTGGTCAGCGTCTTTGTTTTCACTACACAGATAGTGCATTCCCTCTTCTTCTTAAATCCGGAATTTCAAGCTTCTAGCCTGCTTCTGTGACTGTACAGCCTGATTTGTGTTGGACCTGTTCGGAAACCACATTGTTGGTTTTACCACAAGGCGGCTCATTTAATTGTATCAATTCCTATGCTTTCTATTCTTTCTTTCACATGATTTTTCAGTGTTATTGAAACTTGTTTCAGTTCATTTTATGCCAGCAAATTTAGCAGGTACTACCTTGTATATATAGAAATTTTATTTGAGTCACTGCATCAGAAAACCAACAATCTGCATATGCGAAAGCGAAGGCACAGACAGGCTTTGGTCAGCGCCATTGTTTTGGTTACAGATAGTACAAAATTAATCCCTTTTTTCTTAAATCGGAAATTTCAAGCATCTAGCCTGCTTCTATGACTGTATAGGCTGATTTTGTCAGACTTGGCCTGAAACCCAAATTGTTGGTTTTCTCATGTGAATGCTCATTTCATGAATTTAGGCTTAGCGGGTACAGTAATATGTCAACAGTTTGATTTACATGTATAATGTTATGTATTGTCACAATGACCCTATCTGATTGTAGTCTGTAAGATTGGTCTTGCCGACCTAACTGTCAAATATTTTTCATATACCCTATTTCTGCCAATGCTTAGAGCTTTTGCTGGTGTGCATTTGTTAAGCACATTTTTCCATACACTATAGAATATCTAAACAATTTTGTATTTCATTCTTAGAAATAATTTATGTTGAAACTCTTATTTATCATATGAAGTCGCTGTTTTCCAGTGGATAATGTCATGTAATAAAAGTGTAATGACCACACGTGTATTAACTAGGGATGTCATTCGGTGTCAGATTTAAGGTTCGGACGTTCGGAAACAAACATCCGGATGGTTCAAACGTTCGCATTTTTTCGGATCAGGTCAATATTACATGTACATTTACATGCATGTCCTTGAAAGAACATTCATAATCAAGAGTCACTGAGCTTGGCATTGTTTCCATTGAAGCTATGCAGAAATGAAACATCATGCAATTTAGGAAAATTCATTTGCATTCACAAAAGTAACAAAAATCATGCTAAAACAGCATTATTCATATGCCATTATCAAAAATTCATGAACATTCACTGAGTTCCCATTTTGTCGAACTGGCGTGTCGGAAAACAAATTTAATTTGTCACAGTATTATGGTATTCTGAATTTGTTTCTTCTTTGCATAAACGGGTCAGCTTAAGAATCCACCTATTAAGATCAAAGTAAGCATACTTGTTTTGTCTAATCCCAAAACATTATCTGTTAAATCATCTGACATGTTGTTTTGATGTGCGACGGGCTGTATAATCATTATTTTTTAAAACTCGATAAGTGTGAATCTTATCGTTTTCAAAAGGCCAATTATCAACTTTAATCCTTTCTTTGTTTATTGTCGCTTCCCCGTGACCTGCATTGTCCCGTTAACCTGTTACACCTTAGTGACCTTTGACACTTCATAATTAGAAATTAGTATTAAATACCTTGTTTCCTATTCTGCTAAGAAGATATCGTGTATTTTTGTTATATATTAATGGCAATTTACCTAAATATTGGACATACTGATTTTTTAGCGAACGTCCATATGCTAAAATTTGGATCCGAACTTCGCTACGGGATCCGAAGTCCGAACGTTCGGACTCCGATTGACATCCCTAGTATTAACACTTTTGCTGGAATATGTAACGTCACTGACGACGTTCGGAACAACAATGTAAATTTTCATTGAAAATATGTCCACTTTAAACGCAATAATATCCTAATTTAAAAGTCATATGATAAAACAAATCTTACACGATTGGTCATTCATATGAAATTTATTAAACTCGCCGAATGCTCGTTTAATAGATTTCATATGAAATGACCACTCGTGTAAGATCTTCTACATACTAGTGCATTTATGTGTACCTGCTAAGCAATCAGTGTTCATGGTTATA
Organism: Rugalucina vietnamica; assembly: GCA_964017185.1. Taxonomy (NCBI): domain Eukaryota; kingdom Metazoa; phylum Mollusca; class Bivalvia; order Lucinida; family Lucinidae; genus Rugalucina; species Rugalucina vietnamica. Next base: position 5,455,583 of record OZ024872.1, read on the forward strand.
TATATTATTTGTTGTTAAGGGTTTTGTTAACTTGCATGATTGTGTTGGAAAAATATGGTAGATGCATGAATAGTTATATTTGTTTTTGTGATTTTTTTTCATAATGCATCATTTATATAATTTGCTAAGGTGGAAATGATTTTAATTTAGTAACAGGCTTTTTATTAGCATTCATTTCTTGTTATATTTTACTTTGCTTCATGGAGTTCATGCCCATCTTAGCAAGTTTTGTTGCTTGTATGGTGCATTGTTTATTCATTCTTATGCATTCTTAAAAATCTATGACAAGTTAAGTGTGGCATGGTTACTGGGTTAGGTTACTAATTACTAAGTTCATAATTTTTGTGTTTGCATGGTTAAACAGTTAACATTAGAGCAGATGAGGTGTAGAAGGAAGGACATTTTTGGCAAATAAATTCAATATCTTCTTATAAACACGTGAACATATGTTTTGAAAAAGTCATTGAGAAATTACAAAAAAGCATAAAAAAGCACCTCATCAAATCTAAGTAGTGTTATAATTTTCCCTGTTTAGTTGTACCACCCCTGAAGTTTGGTAGCTTAGTTGACAGTAGACCATTTAGTGACGAGGAGTCAAGCCTGATCACGCAAAGTATGCCTACCGAGGGGCCTAAAGTTCCGCTAAATGGTAAGGTTATGGGAACTAATCTGTTTAACACATTTTGCTTTATATGTGTATTAGGCTATAGATTTCATTTTCTAAATTTCTCAATGTGTCTTTTTGACATACACCATGGCTTGTCTAAGAGTAATTTGGTCCATGCTAAAAATTAATACTATACACCATAATATTTTTTACACTTGAAGCTAGATTTTTGCTAATTTTGATGCTTAAGTAAACAAATTTCATATTTTTAACAAACTTTTAATGAAGAATAATCTTTCCTAAACATAAAACAGCATAAAGCTCAGAACTATGAGAATGTATGGATCTTAACAAAGTAGAAGATCACTATTAAAACAGAGAGCTCATATTATGTTGAGCAATGTAATGGTGTTAGAGTTTCAAATTGTTTTTGTTCAGTGTAGGTGAATGCATATACATGTACATATGTATGCAATCTACAAAATAATAATAAACAAGTCTTCGCATCAGAAAACCAACAATCTGCATTATGCGAAAACAAAGATGCAGATCAGCTTCAGCTATGCAGTAACTGCATGGCTGATCAGTGCCTTAGTACAATCCAAAATTTCAAGCTTCTAGCTAGCCTGCTTCTGTGATTGTACAGACTGATTGTTGTCTGGTCTGGCCGGAAACCCAAATTGGTTGTTTTCTCATGCAAAGACTCATATTATTGTCTTTTCTTCATGTAAACAGAGACAGAAGCCTACAAGAGCCTGGTATCCGGCAGTATGGGAGCTAAACGTCCACAGCCCGCCGTCATCTCTGACGATACCGACGAGGACTCGGACAACGACCTTGAAAAACAGTTTGTTTCCACCTTGTCGCCTAGGAGCCATGCCAGGTAAGACATATGGTAATGAAAGAAATGTGTTTTTGCATTTTTCATATGCAAAAACAAAAACACAGTTCAAGATCTCAATTTTATTTTCTTGATGTGTCTGTTTTGTATTTGACTTTTGACTTCAGCAAACTACATAAATTTTAGGCCTACCATATGTTTATTGAAAACAGCTTAAATGGACATAATGTTATATTCTCATTTTAATATTTCAAAGGCATGAACAGGTCTGGATCATCTTGGAAAATCGTGATCGAAATTATTGCGTATATATAGGCGACATTAATTCTCCTTATCAAGGGGAATCACTCCAAACCAATAATTCTGACTAAATAATGAAACGAATTGGGACTAAAGAATGAAAGAAATTGGAAATGGCTGATCGTGCATATGCGCGATCTGAAATACTTGAGGTGTGGGCTCTAGCAGTAAGGTCCCCCTCTTCAAAAAAGATTACAACCCAGAAATAAAAGATTACAAACAAATATTTTACTATCTGAAACTCTTTGACAGATCAGAGATCAAAATGATGTAAAAATGGTTAGTAGAAATTCTGTGATTCTGTCAGCAGATGGTTCAAATCCTAGTTCGTTTTGCAAAATTTTTGTCTGCTTGCCTCTGTAGTTTCCCTCCACATGTCCACGTGGTCTGATCACATTTGAAAAAAGCCGAGCTGAATCTTCAAAAACCAGGCTACATGATAGCAATCGTATAAGCTTTCTATTGCGCAGAACTGCGATAAAATTGTCTCATTTCTATTGAAATATGGAACCTCCAGTACTGGCGGTAAATACATGGAGCCGTTGTGCATCTGCTTTCGATAGCGATTTTCCTAGATGATCCAGACCTGATGAAAGTGGAAAACAAAATTGACATGTACAAGTCCCAAATTAATATTTCATACTATAAAATGAAAAAAAGAAAACAAAATGATTTAATGGAAATTTTTGAACTTGTTTACATTATTTTTATTTGATTTGTCAGGCTTGTATAAGGTAATCTGCTGTGCTGTGAGTTGATGCAACTTTGCAGATATGCTGCATATAAACAGTTTTACTCGGCAAAACAATTGTGTAGTGTATATACATGCGCTAGAAATGTGATTTTATATGGCTTATATTGCCAGTAATTTTTGCAGTTCCATATACACAAACGTATTTGAGCAGACATTGCTGCATATAGTTGAAGAAATATACATTCAATTACATGTGCAATAGGCTGAAACAAACAGAAATGATAAATATTTGTGTTTCTGGTTTATTCTTAACCTATATAAAACAGCAGTCACACTGTAGTGTATAACCCAAATGCGCGCCGGCATATGAAAAATCTCAACACACTGAAGATTTTGGACGTGTAAAATTAATTTGTTCATTTAACTTGCTTTAACAGTCACACAGTAGCGTGTGACTAGGGCGTGTGCCGGACGTATAAAAATTCTCAAAGTTTTGGAGTACGTTTGTGTTATGTCACAAGCATGCTATGCACGCGCTACAGGCGTGCAGCAAACATTCAACACACATCTCACACACGCTTGGGGCACGCTACTGATCTCACACATGCTTGGGGCACGCTACTGAAGCAGTATCTCATAAAATCGGAACACGCATGTGGCGTACACTTGCGTGCCTCAAACGTGTGCCGAACGTGTTCAAAAAGTATTCAACCCACCTGTAGCGCGCATGGAACTCATTTGAAACGTATAAGACACACGCCCGGGACATGCTGAGCTTCTAGAAAACTTTTAAGGATGTTTAAAAAAATTTTGAGTCCAAACGCGCTTGGAGCGCGCAACGATTTTTAGCGACGTATAACAACGTGTACCAAGCGTACACCAAGGGTACAAAACGCACATGTAACACGCTTCTAAGGTGTCTCCAATGTGCTCCTGGCGTATGTTGAATTTTACATTTTTGTCAACACGCCTGGCGTGCGTTTGGCTTATACGCCAATGTGTGACTGCTGTTTAAGCCTGGTGCTTTGTAGGACATAGGCACTAGTATATATGATGCTAAGCCCCATCTCCAGCATCCTATCTGGACATTTCTGTTTGTTGAAAGGAATTTCATGAAAAAGATGAAGTAAAAGTCTAAAATCACTCCTGATGCCCCTAAAAATAAATGTGGCCTCACCCAAATGATAATGATAATGATGGTCAAGTCCATTCATCTTCAACAGGTTAATAGTAGATTTATTTTCATTACAGAATCACACAAGCTGTTGTTGTTGACAAGTAATAAGACTCTTTTTTTTTTCTTCAGTCCTAAAATAGTACTTGTTTGTCAGTCATTTTATAAAATAGTTTTCCATAAAAGTAATCAAATTTAGTTTGGAAATGGTATTGCATCAGTAGCTAGGTGGTGGATTTACTTAGAGCTGCTAGGTTAAATTTGCTAATATTCAGGTACCAAGAAAATGGATGAAAATATCAGTTTGACTTTAGTTTACCATATAAATGATGCAGAACATTTGAAATAATTGTAGTTCCTAGCCCAATGATATTTTTGCCATTCCAGTTGTCCTACATGATTTTTAGTGCAGTTTCAGAAACCTTAACGAGATAAAAAGGCAAGATTGAGGACATTGCAAACAATATTATTTTAGGATACCATATACAATTTTTTTACAACTTATACTTTGTACATCTTAAAGAGTTAACAAAATATGTATGTCATATATATAAACTTATAAGAAGTAGCTGTTCACATGAAATGTAGATTGTTTATTTCAGCTTCTTTTACTGCACATTGCATATTGCTTTAATATTGTTTTATCCCATAATACTTCGCTTTTTTATACATTTATTTTTTGTTTCATGCAGTGCTTACCCAAATGATTGCCATTTTCATCTTCATTCATCATGAAAATTTATCAAAAAGTGTGTTTTGAAATACAGTCAAACCTGACCCTATCAAAAGACAACCTGATCTTTGGGACCACCATATGACCTAATGCTTGAGGCATGGAACTGTATAAAGATTTAAGTGAAGGGGGCAACAGATAAATAAATGTTTTTGCTTTTTTTAAAGTCATATTAAAATTTGTTATTGATACAGTTTAGCTGCCTCTGATCATAAACCTGATCAGCATGAGGACCAATCTAAACCTATAGAGAACCAGTCTATGAATGAGTCACATGACCAGTCAGCTGACTTTGAGCCTCAATCTGAGGTTGGGGATCTCCCACAGATTTCCCCAGTTTATGTACCGACTGCAGTAGAAAGGAGGTAGTAAGAGGCTTGTTTGGCTGATGCAAAGCATGTTAATAACCACAACCAACCAAGAGAGAACCTGCCTTTAACATTTTCAACCTGACATTCACATTGTTTAGGCCTAAAAAATAAATGTTGTGATTCCGGTTTCCCGACTGACCCATCAAAATAAGGGCCGACTCTTTTTTTGACCCCCAAGAATAAAAAGTTCGCGACCAACCCAGTATTGCGATTCCGGTTTTTATACATTGTTGTTACGGTTCCTTCTTGTAGGTGAGACCGTTACATTTGGACTTTCTCAATCCAATATGGCAACCAAAAATTATTTGCACAGCGCATTTTAACATAATTTCGATGTGAGAAGGCGCATATTATTCAATAAAGTGTCAAACACATCACCCTTGCATTTTTCATGCTCAAAAACGGCAAAAGACGAATCTTACATGACAGGGAAAAAATAAAAAAAAGAAGAAAATTTCCAACATACCAACTCTTTGAAAATTAGCGATGAAATCGGAATCACAACATTATTTTTCTTAGGCCTTATTTTGAATGTTGTCATAACTTAATAAGAATCAGTATGAAAATCTAAGAGGTTCTGCAGTGATGCCTCCAAAAATGATGCTTGCCCTAAAATGCTTACCAGGTTGAAAATGTTAAATCATTGATCTTTAGTTTATGAATTGGAAAAAAACAACAGAAACATCAGGAAAACATGTCCGTGAAATGTTTACCCCCTTATACCCCACTTTTATATAGAAAAACTGGGGTCTGCAGAGGTATACCTATTTTCCTTATTTTTGCTCCAAAACAGAGATTGTGGGTACTCGTTAGAACCGCCTCGGCGAGGCTGTTCTAACGTGTACCCACAATCTATGTTTTGAGCAAAAATATGGAAAATATCAAAATTTTTCTACCGAAAATTTTCATTTTTACAACTTTAAAAATCTCTGTATATTGCATGGGCATGTTTTCGTAATGATGTGAGTGTATTGATCATTGTCAGGCTGAGATTTCTCTTATTCACATGGAGCAAAAGCAAGTTTTCTCATGCTGAGATCAAAAATGAGCTGTGACGCAAGAAAACTGGTCTTTGGGGTTTCCAACCAGGTCTGACACAAACCCACCTGTGCAGCTACAGAAGACGGCTACAAGCTTGAAATTTCGGACATAGAAAGAAGAGGAATTGTACTATCGGAGTAGGGAAAACAAAGGTGCTGATCAGCTGTGCAGTCACAGCATGGCAGATCTGCACCTTTGTTTTCACATAGTTGAAAATCCGATTTTCTCATGACGCGGCTCAAATCATATGCACATTTTTTTTTAGCTGTGTATATGTGTGTGTGGGAGAGTTGAAGAGTTGTTCCTAAATTTTATGTGAATGTGTGTTTTTAACAATAAACAATTTCACATTTACTCATATTTGTGCATTTTGATCACTAAAATCACCTGATTCATGTGTCATTTTGATGTTTCACTAACAACGCAGTGTTTCATGAGAAACAAAGAGAACAAGAACCACAGCATAAATTGACCTATACTTCTACCTCTGTCTGTGTCATGAAAAGTATAAATTGAAATGATGTACTGTTTGTAACAGACTGAATACATATTACCATAAAAATTCTATTAAACTCCCATACTCTAATAAACCCCCATCCCCCTATTTGGATGCCCAAAACGGCCATTTTATCTGCGCGTTTTGGAATTCTGGGAACCTCTAATTAACGACTACTTTGCAAATGTTGGATAAATCCTATATTTTTAAGCAGTAAATTTCTAACTTTGCTCCTAAACCATATAACAAGTCAATTTTTTTTCTCTAGTAGTCCAAATAAATGGCAATTATAAAACAAAAGTCCTTTCTTGGGTAGATCGAGGACCACCAATAATTTCAAATCCTATATATCATTGCTAGAACATTGCCAAACAGTGTAGCCTCCAATAAACACCCATCCCCTTCCATAGAAAATGCATTGTTTATAATAAACACCCGGGCGTTTAGTAGAATTTTTACGGTACATGTATTATACCTATTGGGAATGTGATGCGAACTAGAAGCTGGAAAGCATATTAATAAATCTGCAACTGTTAATTATTCAATTTCAAAATCCAGAAACTCTGGCCCAAACTAAGCTGGAAATAATGTGAAACGATAATACGAAAATACAAAAACTTGTCCATGCAAGATAGAGAATTTTTTTCAGCTGTAAAAATTGAAAATATCATCAGAAAAATTTTGATGGTTGTAACATTTTTACTCAAAACATTGATTGTGGGTACACGTTACCCACGAGTACCTACAATCTATGTTTTGGATCAAAAAATAAGAAAAATAGGTATAGTCCAGTTTTACTTTATAAAAGTGATGTATATGGGGGGAGGGTATACATTTCCCAGACATGTTATGATGATGAATGGGCAAAAAATGTTATAATGTTAAACTGGTGATTGTCAGTGAATTTGATAGTAAGATTTTACAGGATTTACTGATGTAGTAGAAAGGTTTGCATGTTTTTGCATTGGAACAGGCTTAGTTTTAGCATGGTACTAGAGCTAGTACTTTATCAAACCATTTAATATTCAGATTTATGATATTTGCATGATTAAAATGTATTTTATAGATTAGGCGGAAATGCTATTTTAAGACATTATCAGAAATGATTTACATGTACCTATTAATGGCTTGCCTCACCTGAACATTTATTTAATCAATGTCCCTTCTGCATGTTGAAATACACAAGAATGGCTAAAGCCGATAAATCTTTCAAACTTCTAGAAGAATCACCTTGTAAGATAATACAAATTTCTTAATAAAATAGTAAATACCATATGCTGCAAATATGAAAGCTACCAAGAATGGCACATTTGAACCGTCTCATGAGAAAACCAACAATGTGGTTTCCGAACAGGTCCGACACAAATCAGGCTGTACAGTCACAGAAGCAGGCTAGAAGCTTGAAATTTCAGATTTAAGAAGAAGAGGAAGTGTACTATCTGTGTAGCGAAAACAAAGGTCTGATCAGCTTCACACTTACCGCGAAGCTGATCTGTGTCTTTGTTTTTGCATATGCAGATTGTTGGTTTGCTCGTGAGGAGGCTCAATTGTCTTGAAAGTTATTGCAAAGAAAAACTGATAAAGAAAATGGTTAAGTATCCTCATAAAGCTTTTAAAGTTTGAGAAGCATTTCAATAGATCATGCAATTACAAATGAAAGGATGACTAACAACCAATAATTTTACCAGACTTGTATATCTATGTTTCTCACTCAAAGTTTCTGTTGACTATTTTCAGCACTGGTAGGGCAGGCCTGGGTTCTACAGGTGGCTCCAGTCAACAGAGAAGACTTGGTAACACTGCCTTATCATCATTTGACCCGGGTCATGAGAAAAACAACAATGTGGTTTCTGAACAGGTCCGACACAAACCAAGCTGTACAAGCACAGAAGATGGCTAGAGGCTGGAAATTTTGGATTAAGAAAAGAAGAGGAATTGTACAATCTGTTTAGCGAAAACAGGCGCTGATCAGCTTCACAGTTGCTGAGAAGCTGATCTGGGTCTTTGTTTTCGTATATGCAGATTGTTGGTTTTCTCATGACGCGGCTCATTTTCATTCAATTGAATACTGAATATTTTCTTAAAGAAACCAAAATGTTTAGCTAAAATGAAGTTTAGAAGATTTTAAAATTAGTACCATTTTCCTGTCTTTTTTTTTTTTTTTTCTTCCTTTAGTTGCATTTGCCACATCAATTTTGAGTGAATAAATATGACAATGACTATGCTGTAAACCACTTCAGTGTTGCAAATGATTTGTTTTTACAAAACTGTATTGTATCTCTCAAAAATATGCTCATCAAGACATACTGTACATTTGTGAGAAAGAAAACATTTGAAAACAGCTTACAGTATTTTTATTCTCCCACAAAAAAAAAAAAAAAATGGACTACAGTTAAACTTTTTTTTATTTTTTTTATGTGTGTATTTTCAGCTGGTATGATAAGTTCGGACATAGACACAGATACGGAAGTTGATATAGAAAGAGTTGGGATGAAACATACAGACGATGATGATGACTTCCATGATTTCTACCAGTGATTTATTCGAAGACATAACGAAAACTTGCCCATGCAATATACAGAGAATTTTTTCAGCTGTAAAAATTGAAAATTTCATTGGGAAAATTTTGATATTATTGCCCAAAACATACATTGTGGCTACATGTTGGAACCGCCTCACTGAGGCGGTTCTAATGAGTACCCACAATATATGTTTTGGATCAAAAGTAAGAAAATTAGGTATACCCCTGCACACCCCAGTTTTTAGCTCACCTGAGCCGAAGGCTCACAGGTGAGCTTATAGGATAGGCAGGCATCCGTCGTCCGTCGTCCGTCCGTCGTCCGTCGTCCGTCCACAATTTCAAAGAAGAATATTTCTGAAGCTAGTAGGCCGATCTTGATCAAATTTAATGTGAACCATAATTGGGTTGGGGGATTGATGGCATTAGGTTTTGGAGCAGATTGTATCAAAATTGTGGTTTCCATGGCAACAGATAGGTCCCATAGACTTACAATGGGAAAAACTAAAAAAATCTTCTTCTCTGAAACCACTAGGCCCACAGCTTTGATATTTGGTATGTAGCAATGGCTAATGGTCCTCTACATAAATTGTGCCATTCATGCCCCTGGGGTCAAATTTGGCTACGCCCCGGGGGTTGATAGTCTCCATAGACCTACAATAGGAAAAACTAAAAAAAATCTTCTTCTCTGAAACCACAGGGCCCACAGCTTTGATATTTTGTATGTGGCAATGGCTAATGGTCCTCTACATAAATTGTGCCAATCATGCCCCTGGGGTCAAATTTGTCCACGCCCCGGGGGTCAATAGTCTCCATAGACCTACAATAGGAAAAAACTAAAAAAATCTTCTTCTCTGAAACCACTAGGCCAACAGCTTTGATATTTGGTATGTAGCAATGGCTAATGGTCCTCTACATAAATTGTGCCATTCATGCCCCTGGGGTCAAATTTGGCCACGCCCCGGGGGTTGATAGTCTCCATAGACTTACTATGGGAAAAAAATTAAAAAATCTTCTTCTCTGAAACCACAGGGCCCACAGCTTTGATATTTTGTATGTGGCAATGGCTAATGGTCCTCTACATAAATTGTGTCAATCATGTCCCCGGGGTCAAATTTGGCTACGCCCCGGGGGTCGATAGTCTCCATAGACCTACAATAGGAAAAACTAAAAAAATCTTCTTCTCTGAAACCACTTGGCCCACAGCTTTGATATTTGGTATGTAGCAATGGCTAATGGTCCTCTACATAAATTGTGCCATTCATGTCCCTGGGGTCAAATTTGGCCACGCCCCGGGGGTTGATAGTCTCCATAGACTTACTATGGGAAAAAAATAAAAAAATCTTCTTCTCTGAAACCACAGGGCCCACAGCTTTGATATTTTGTATGTGGCAATGGCGAATGGTCCTCTACATAAATTGTGCCAATCATGTCCCCGGGGTCAAATTTGGCTACGCCCCGGGGGTCGATAGTCTCCATAGACCTACAATAGGAAAAACTAAAAAAAATCTTCTTCTCTGAAACCACTAGGCCCACAGCTTTGATATTTGGTATGTAGCAATGGCTAATGGTCCTCTACATAAATTGTGCCATTCATGCCCCAGAGGTCAAATTTGGCCAGGCCCCGGAGGTTGATAGTCTCAATAGACTTGTTATGGGAAAAAAATTAAAAAATCTTCTTCTCTGAAACCACAGGGCACACAGCTTTGATATTTTGTATGTGGCAATGGCTAATGGTCCTCTACATAAATTGTGCCATTCATGCCCCTGGGGTCAAATTTGGCCACGCCCCGGGGGTTGATAGTCTCCATAGACTTACTATGGGAAAAAAAATAAAAAATCTTCTTCTCTGAAACCACAGGGCCCACAGCTTTGATATTTTGTATGTGGCAATGGCTAATGGTCCTCTACATAAATTGTGTCAATCATGTCCCCGGGGTCAAATTTGGCTACGCCCCGGGGGTCGATAGTCTCCATAGACCTACAATAGGAAAAACTAAAAAAATCTTCTTCTCTGAAACCACTTGGCCCACAGCTTTGATATTTGGTATGTAGCAATGGCTAATGGTCCTCTACATAAATTGTGCCATTCATGTCCCTGGGGTCAAATTTGGCCACGCCCCGGGGGTTGATAGTCTCCATAGACTTACTATGGGAAAAAAAATAAAAAATCTTCTTCTCTGAAACCACTAGGCCCACAGCTTTGATATTTGGTATGTAGCAATGGCTAATGGTCCTCTACATAAATTGTGCCATTCATGCCCCTGGGGTCAAATTTGGCCAGGCCCTGGAGGTTGATAGTCTCAATAGACTTGCTATGGGAAAAAAATTCAAAAATCTTCTTCTCTGAAACCACAGGGCACACAGCTTTGATATTTTGTATGTGGCAATGGCTAATGGTCCTCTACATAAATTGTGCCAGCCATGCCCCTGGGGTCAAATTTGGCCACACCCCGGGGGTCGATAGTCTCCATAGACTTACAATTGGAAAAACTAAAAAAATCTTCTTCTCTGAAACCACTAGGTCCACAGCTTTGATATTTGGTATGTAGCAATGGCTGATGGTCCTCTACATAAATTGTGCCATTCATGCCCCTGGGGTCAAATTTGGCCACGCCCCGGGGGTTGATAGTCTCCATAGACCTACAATAGGAAAAAAACTGAAAAAATCTTCTTCTCTGAAACCACTAGGCCAACAGCTTTGATATTTGGTATGTAGCAATGGCTAATGGTCCTCTACATAAATTGTGCCATTCATGCCCCTGGGGTCAAATTTGGCCACGCCCCGGGCGTTGATAGTCTCCATAGACTTACTATGGGAAAAAAATTAAAAAATCTTCTTCTCTGAAACCACAGGGCCCACAGCTTTGATATTTTGTATGTGGCAATGGCGAATGGTCCTCTACATAAATTGTGCCAATCATGTCCCCGGGGTCAAATTTGGCTACGCCCCGGGGGTCGATAGTCTCCATAGACCTACAATAGGAAAAACTAAAAAAAATCTTCTTCTCTGAAACCACTAGGCCCACAGCTTTGATATTTGGTATGTAGCAATGGCTAATGGTCCTCTACATAAATTGTGCCATTCATGCCCCTGGGGTCAAATTTGGCCACGCCCCGGGGGTTGATAGTCTCCATAGACTTACTATGGGAAAAAATTAAAAAATCTTCTTCTCTGAAACCACTAGGCCCACAGCTTTGATATTTGGTATGTAGCAATGGCTAATGGTCCTCTACATAAATTGTGCCATTCATGCCCCTGTGTTCAAATTTGGCCAGGCCCTGGAGGTTGATAGTCTCAATAGACTTGCTATGGGAAAAAAATTCAAAAATCTTCTTCTCTGAAACCACAGGGCACACAGCTTTGATATTTTGTATGTGGCAATGGCTAATGGTCCTCTACATAAATTGTGCCAGCCATGCCCCTGGGGTCAAATTTGGCCACGCCCCGGGGGTAGATAGTCTCCATAGACCTACAATGGGAAAAACTAATAAAAATCTTCTTCTCTGAAACCAAAAGGCTCAGAGCTTCTATATTTTGTATGTAGCAATGCTTGGTAGTCTCCATTATAAATTGTCCCAGTCATGCCCCTGGGTCAAATTTGGCCATGCCCCGGGGGTCAATAGTGTCCGTGCATAGACTTTCATTGGTCGATTCTCAATTAATTTAAATCTCATGAGCTTACAATGTGATAATCTCTCAGGTGAGCTACAGGACCAATGGTCTATATAGAAGTGGGATTGAAGGGGGTATACATTTCACAGACATGTTTTCCTGATGAAAATTATTGGGCCAGGGTGGGGGTTGGGGAATAGGAAGGGAAGGGGGTAGCAGATAGCAGAATGTGAACATAGAAAGAGTTGGGATGAAATATACAGATAATGATGAAACTTTTCATGACTTCTATCAGTGATTTATAGCTAAACTAGTGCTTGTGATGTGGCTTGGGGGTAATGGGCCCATAACTGTAACATTACGAAAACTAGTCCATACAATTTATAGTTATTTTTTTTTTCAGCTGTAAAAATTGAAAATTTCTATCAAAAAATTTGATATTTTTAATAGTTTTGTTCAAAACATTGATTGTGGGTTCACATTAGAACCGCCTCGATCAAAAATAAGAAAATATGTGTACCCCTTCACACCCCAATTTTATCACATAAAACTGAGGTTCAGGGGGGTATACTTTTCATGGACATGTTTTCCTGATGATGGGGGTTGGCTTATGAGGAGATACAACAGTATTCAGGGGTGGGCATTGAAAGAGTTACAATGAAAACATGCATATATTTTACCAATGATTTACATCATAACTTTATGTTTTAAGATTATAGATGTTGTATAAAAATAAACAGACAAAATGAGGAAAATCATTTTGATATTGTTTTCTCATGTGTTGTGATAATATGACAACTGTGATATATTCAAACTGTTATGTAATAATTCATCACTGCTTGTTCTGTTTAAGTACCTTAGTAATCGTCCAATTTTCTTACCAAGGTAGACGCCATTGTAAGTCATCTGACTTCTTTAGGCACATTTTTAAAGGTACAGATCCAAACACAATCTTTCAGAAACTGTTAAATGAGCCTGTGCATGAGAAAACCAACAATTTGGGTTTCCGACCAGGTCCGACACAAACCGGACTGTACAGTCACAGAAGCAGGCTAGAGACTTGAAATTTCGAATTTTAGAAGAAGAGGAAATGTACTATCAGTGTAGCAAAAACAAAGGCGCTGATCAGCTTCGCGGTTACCGCGAAGCTGATCTGCGCCTTTGTTTTCGCATATACAAATTGTTGGTTTTCTCATGCAGTGGCTTAAATTACAAATTCACCCTTTTCTGAAACACCTCAAGGAAAATTGATTGTGTCATCTTCTTTGCATTTCAAAAAATCTTCAAAAGTGTCTAAAAAGGTGAAAATCAGTTCACAGATTTAAATTTAATGCCCACAAATAAAGTTCACTGCAGCTTTTCCCATTTTGAAAATGTGGGCAAGAGGTGTAACTATTTAAAAAATAGATAATTTTTTATTTAAATTGGACCAAACCAAAACCAAAACTAAATATTAAAGTAATCATAACTGAGGCTCAAACACTTAAAATATGTCCCTAAGTTATTTTAAGGTATTTGGATTCCTTCCTTTATACATGCAAGAGGCTATTAGTTATACATTTTTATATTTGCAAAGCTGATTTTCAATTATTATTTTTTGACACATTTTAAGACTTTTGGACTGCAAAAGGCTGACAGGGTAATATCTTTCTGGAGGTTGTTCATAAAAGGCTGATTTTCAAAAAAGGCAGTTTCTGAAAGATAGTGGTTGGACAGTCACAGAATGTTTGAATATTGCATTGAATAACAAAAAAGACAAAGCCAAGCAACTTTGAGTAATACTGTACCTAAACATCTATCTATAACAAAGTGCTGAGAAAGAAGGTGAAAGAAAGAAAGAAAGAAAGAAAAAAAGAAAGAGAGAAAGAAATAAAGAATGAAAAAAAGAAAGGAAGAAAGAAAGAAAGCACTTAAACAGAGAAAATTGCTAATCAAGAGTTGCTAGCTTTTGTCAATTTGGAATGTTATATTCATTGTGATAATTGCATTTATCAATATATGAGCCGCCTCGTGGGAGAACCAACAATCTGCATAGGCGAAAACAAAGGCGCAGATCAGCTTCGCGGTAACCTCGAAGCTGATCAGCGCCTTTGTTTTCTCTACTCGGATAGTACAATTCCTCTTCTACTTAAATCCGAAATGTCAAACTTCTAGCTCTTTCCTGTGCTTGTACAGGCTGGTTTGTGTCAGACCTGTTCGGAAACCACATTGTTGGTTTTCCCACGAGGTGGCTCATATATAGAAATAATCTGAATTTCTGAACAAGTGCATAACTTATTTAAAAGATGTACACATTAATTCATAGTAAAGTTTGATATAGAATTAAAACCTGTCAATAATTCTTTAATAGTTTTTATCTTGTATTCCACACACATATATATATATGTGCTCATATATAAAGCCGAAATTATAATATGAGCTACTGCATGGGAAAACCAACAATCTGCATAGGCGAAAATAAAGGCGCAGATCAGCTTTGCAGTAACTGCGAAGCTGATCACGCCTTTGCTTTCGCTACACGGATAGTACAATTCCTCTACTTTCTAAATCCAAAATTTCCAGCCTCTGACCATCTTCTGTGACTGTACAGCCCGTTTTGTGTCGGACCTGGTCGGAACCCCAAATTGTTGGTTTTCTCATGCACAGGCGCATATGAGAGGCATCATGAAAGAAAACAGGATATTTGTCTATGCATAAATGCACAATATACAGAGATTTTTTTCTCAGAAGAAAAAATTTGACATTTTCATAGGAAAAACAAATAATTTTTTTGTTTTTGCTCAAAACATTGAATGCAGTACACGTTAGAACCGCCTCGCCGGGGAGCAAAAAAAAAAAGGTATACCCCTTGGGCGTATTCATTGCACGGACATGTTTTCCTGATGCACACACACACACTTGTGTTGAATTATTAGCTCACCTAAGCCATTAGGCTCACAAGGTGAGCTTATAGGATGGCCATGATCCGTCGTCCGTCCGTCGTCGTTGTCCACCATTTTCAAAGATCTTCTTCTCTGAAACCGCTTGGCCAATCAAAGCCAAATTTTATATGAAGCATCTCTAGGAAGGAGGAACCAATGTGTATATAAATAATCCAGGTCACATGACCAAGATGGCCGCCATGCCCATATATGGTAAAAACCTTTAAAAATCTTCTTCTCCAGAACCCAAAGGCCTAGGATCTTGAAACTTGGCATGTAGCATAAGTGACTCAAGGTCCACAATGTATATAAATAATGACCTTAGGATGACCTTGACCTATTTTACGGCAAGGTCAACATAGGTCACCAATGCATTTGAATGGGGAAAACTTTTAAAATGTCATTTAAAGTGATTGTCTTGCAGGAAATGGGCAGTAGGACTGAATATTTATGATTCTGAAAAAAATTGGACCCCAGGGGCTCATATGCCCCCACCCCAGGGCAATATACATGTATATCTCCATAATATTCAAACATCTTTTCCTCTGAAACCACTTGGCCAATCAAAGCCAAATTTTATATGAAGCATCTATAGGAAGGGGAAACCAATGTGTATATAAATAATCCAGGTCACATGACCAAGATGGCCGCCATGCCCATATATGGTAAAAACCTTATAAAAATCTTCTTCTCCAGAACCCAAAGGCCTAGGATCTTGAAACTTGGCATGTAGCACAAGTGACTCAAGGTCCACAATGTATATATAAATAATGACCTTAGGATGACCTTGACCTAATTTACGGCAAGGTCAACATAGGTCGCCAATGCATTTGAATGGGGAAAACTTTTGAAATGTCATTTAAAGTGAAAGTCTTGCAGGAAATGCACAGTAGGACTGAATATTAATGATTCTGAAAAAGATTGGTCTCCAGGAGCTCATATAGGACTGAATATTTATGATTCTGAAAAAAATTGGACCCCAGGGGCTCATATGCCCCCACCCCAGGGCAATATACATGTATATCTCCATAATATTCAAACATCTTCTCCTCTGAAACCGCTTGGCCAATCAAAGCCAAATTTTATATGAAGCATCTATAGGAAGGGGGAACCAATGTGTATATAAATAATCCAGGTCACATGACCAAGATGGCCACCATGCCCATATGTGGTAAAAACCTTATAAAAATCTTCTTCTCCAGAACCCAAAGGCCTAGGATCTTGAAACTTGGCATGTAGCACAAGTGACGCAAGGTCCACAATGTATATATAAATAATGACCTAGGATGACCTTGACCTATTTTACGGCAAGGTCAACATAGGTTGCCAATGCATTTGAATGGGGAAAACTTTTGAAATATTATTTAAAGTGAAAGTCTTGCAGGAAATGCACAGTAGGACTGAATATTAATGATTCTGAAAAAGATTGGTCCCCAGGAGCTCATATGCCCCCACCCTGGGGCAGTATGCATGTATATTTCCAAAATATTCAAACATCTTCTCCTCTGAAACCACTCAGCCAATCAAAGCCAAATTTTATGTTAAGCATCTATAGGATGGGGTAACCAATGTATATATAAATAGTCCAGGTCACATGACCAAGATGGCCACCATGCCCATATATGGTAAAAAACCCTTCAAAAATCTTCTTCTCCAGAACCAGTGGACCGATTTCAAAGAAACTTGGCATGAAGCATGGATCATGGCTAAAGTACTACAATGTGTATATAAATCATGACCCTGTGGAGACCTTGACCTATTTGACGACAAGGTCAACATAGGTTGCCAATGCATTAGAATGGGGAAAACTGTTAACACGTCATTTAAAGGGAATAAATAAAATAGAAATTGGCAAATGGACAGAATATTGATTATTCTGAAAACAAATGGCCCAAGGGCTTCATCTGCCCCTGCACTGGGGCTAAATACCATAATATTCAAACATGTTTATTGGCAACTGTAGCAGATCTCAGGTGAGCGTTTACAGGACCATTGGTCCTCTGGTCTTATTGAGCAACACACATTAGTTTGGCTAGTAGAAAAAAAAATAACAAGACACTTGGTATGTAAAATCTCTTGAAAAATTGGATAGTTCATTTGATTGCATTGGGATAACATGTCCGTGTATTGAATACCCCTTAAATCCATGTTTTATATAGTAAAACTAGGGAGGGGTTTCTAACGTGTACCCACAACCTATGTTTTGAGTAAAAAAAAAAAAATATATAAAAAAAAATTCTGCTGACAATTTTCAATTAAGAAAAATCTATATATTACATGAGGTAGTTTTCATAATGGTGTACAAGTTTATGTTCTCATCTCTGTGTCTGGTGTGGGTTTGAGTTGCACACTGGGCATGTGGGTCAAGCCAAGTTCTGCTTACAGGTGTGTCAGGTGTTTTTTCTCGGGGTATCTCCCATTTTGCCCCACCTACTGATTGATCAGAATAAAAAAAAAATAATAATAATACTGTAATAAGTTTCTTTACCATTTGTATGATCACAGTCTCTTCTGATTCTGTTTAGAAAAGAACTTCTTTTTATGTGCATCAGCAAAAATAATTTAAGTTTCATTGGAATGGCTTCTTCAATCTGCTAGTTTCTCAACTGTGTTTGGGAGAAATCTGCAGTTGCAGTTATAGATAATGCCATGTACAAAGTTTTCAAGAGTTGTCTTTCATTTTTTCTTAGGACATTTTCTGAGAAATGAATGTGAATGCCTGAAAGAATTTCTTCTTTGAAGAATTTGGAGCTACATCTATAAGGTATAAAAAATTAAAGAGCTTTAATCCTTTAAGATAATTCTGTATTAAGTTATCTAACAAATTTTGTTCCATGTTATCATGTACATTTCTGAGGCATATCAGTTAAAAAAAACTAATTAAAAAGCAGTACAACTTGATGCTCAGTGGCTCAAGTGGGCAGTGACATTTCTGCTGTCTGAAGCATTTTTATCTGGAGTTTTACTTATTGTCTGTCAGTGTCTGATTTATATTAAAAGTAACTAATAACCAATTATGATAAGTAAATTGGCCATGACCTCAGTGACCCTCGATTTCAGACAATAGATCTACAAGTACTAGTGATGCATATCATATGAAAATAACTGACCTCAATTATTTCATATCTCTGTTTCAATTTATGCATTATCTTAATCTAATTAAAAAGGAATAGAAAACATTATTATAACTAAAGTCTGTGCTAAAATAATTTTATGCATAAATTCATTGCATATTTAAAGCAAGAAACCAAACTGTAATTTAAAGTGTATGGAAATGCTTCAGTCTGGAAACTGTAATAAACCAGTTCTACATATTGATATTTTAGTACATGCATAGATTTGAGCCGCCTCATGGGAAAACCAATCTGTATAGGCGAAAACAAAGAGGCAGATCAGCTTCGCTGTAACCGTGAAGCTGATCAGCGCCTTTGTTGTAGCTACTCGGATAGTACAGTTCTTCTTCTTCTTTAAACCGAAATTTCAAGCTTCTAGCCTGCTTCTGTGACTGTACAGCCTGATTTGTGTCAGACCTGTTCAGAAACCACATTGTTGGTTTTCCCACGAGGTGGCTCATTTGCTAATAGTATTAAATATTGTAACATGTATCTGCTCTTGCATACAGTAACTTGGAATTTGAATTTTATTATTGTTTCCATGGTAACTGAAGTTCAAGGCCACATTCCCAATCCACAGAGTGATTCTGTTCAGGATGGTATGAGTATAGATGAAATGCAAGTGTCTTTTGTACATGGATCAAGTGAGCTGAAGAGAGTTTTTACACAGGATGAGTTGGTGGATATCAGTGTAGAATGGGATCAGAATGCAACTGACAATCCATGGAAACTTGTCTCAGACAGGTATTTTTTGTTTGAAATAATTTGATAAATGTTTTTTTTTTTTTTAAGTTTTCAAAAATAAAAGTTTTCAATGGCAAGAAATGAACTTTTATCGCTGACTTTGAAAGATATGGTTATGTTTTATTATTAAACTGTCCAATGGTCTTCAGTTATTACTTGAAATGATGCATCTCCTGTGTTCCATTATCAATAACCTGAGAAATTTGATGGAATTAAACCATTTGCTGAATTATTGAGAAAGCATGAGCCATGTTGTGAGAAAACCAACATTTTGCATATGCGAAAAAAAAAGTCGCAGATAAGCCATACATGTGATACACCTGAGAAGCCAAATAGGGAGATTTACTTTTCAAAATAGGGAGAATAATTAAACAAAGAAGGAAATTATTGATTTCAAATAGGGAGAACTAAAAATTGAAATAGGGAGATATATAAGTTATATAGGGAAATTTTTAAATTTCATATAGGGAGATTTGCTCAAAAATAGGGAGATCCCTCCGAAATAGGGAGATATCACATGTATGAGATAAGCTTTTCAGTTACTGCGAATCTGATCAGCGCCTTTGTTTTCGCTACTTGGATGTACAATTCCTCTTTTCTACATGTAAAATTTCTTGCCTCTAGCCATCTTCTGTGACTGTACAGCCAGGTTTGTGTTAGACCTGTTCGGAAACCACAGTGTTGGTTTTTTCATGTCCCGGCTCTTGTTTGTATAAAAATGGTAGTGTGCTATGTATTCCTGTTTACTGATCACACCATAAAACCTTTAACCTTAGGCCACCAGAAGACCCACGTTTCTGGCCCACAGTCGGGAACGGCCATGTGGCTACAGTGGCATACAGCGACACAGTCTTTATGAATGGTCTATACAATGGCAATGGCACTGACAGTTGTCGAGCCAGGATTCCGGCCATGACAGCCATCAACATACGGTCTATATCTCCTGGGGCAGTGTCTATGCAGTATATTCTAGATATGAAGAAAGGTTTGTGACTTGGTTTCAATAATATTTTGTTGCAATTCACTGGGATATGCCATATACAGTATATTTAAAGTGACATTAAAGCCAGATGTACGTAATTGACCTTACGACTGTAGAAATTTTTTATTTTTTGCATGCGAGTGTATTTTGATGTCCTACATACGAAAATGAAAAGAAATCGATACCGTTCCGAGCTTGTTTTCGAGATATCGGCCTTCAAAATTGTCAAATTTGAGAGCGAAAATACATTGACGTCAACGTAAAATGCGATTTTTAGACACCCTTTTTGTTAATTTCCTTGATATATTTAAAAAAAATCCACGGTAGGATTTTTTAAAAAACTGATATGTATTAGAGAAATTCCTGAACTACATATAAATAACGAGAAAGTCCTTAGTTACCGGATTCATTTTCCTGCTATAGGCGTGCGAAGAGAGGTAGTCGTTGTTGAATTCAGTACATTTTACACGCGACGTCGATTTTGCGCCAAAATGTCCGACACTCTTTAGTATTCAATATTGCTAACTGTCGCGGACATGTTGTTTTATTCGGGATAACTTGTCCACAATCTTTATTTTGAGCAAAAATAATAAATAATATCAAACTTTTTACATTTCTGAAGTCCTCTGCATAATTGTATGGATATAGTTTCGTATTCCGAACGTAAACTGACGCTAGAAATGACGTTTCGAGCGAAAACGGACGTTACGAATGCGGCGTAAAAATGACGTTTCGACCCTTAGATACGCACGTTCCTTTGAGCGCCTTCAATTACGTACATCTGTCTTTAAGAATAACAGGATAAAAACAGAATTTGATAGAAAGCATGTAGCTATGATGTACATGTCTAAGATTTTCTTTTATTATTTTTTAAAACGTTTTTGAGTGTAACCAACCGCGGCTTAATATCTCTGATGGCACAATATGCATGAGGTCCACACATATTAAGCTGAGTGTTACACCTAAGTTTCTCTGCAACATGTTTGGTTGTTGCCTGGTTGGAAACCATGAAGAGTGTCTAAACTCTCCATCAAATTTTTTTGATACCCTATAATTATAGGTATGTTCATCCAACAACACAAGGGAGATAACTGGACAGTAGAGCTGAAGACTTATGCCCACAGAACGAAGACCCGCCTTCTGGTGACAACTGTTGCCATAGAAACAAGAGCTCCCTTAGCAACAGACTTAGTTATACAACTTATTGTTAATCATGGAAATCTCACAAGTGATGCCCTTGATCTTCAAAATGGTACTGGAGAAATAAGGTAATAATCACAGATTCGTGTAATGGTGTCAATGGTTTCCATAGACACAATCACTCACTCTGCAACAGACTTTGTCATACAACTGATAGTCTCAGTCTGAAACTCCTGAGAATGTCTCAACAAAAAATAAAGTAAGCCGTGATCAGGCAATGGTAAATCAGAAAGAAATTCCATTTTTAAAACCAAGGTGGGAAAAAACTTAATTGACAATCAGGTACTAACACCAAGAGAACATATCATAAGCCGATCGAGCAGCTATTTCCCAATAGGTGGCCACCAATACACACCGACTCAACATGAAAACATACAGCACAAAACTTCAACACCAGAACATAAAACATTTAGAACCACAACAGAAGTATTGCCTTTGAATGTCTGGGTTAAATAAAGTTACTGGGTGGGATGGGTGCTTATAGATTTTACAGGAATGATGAATTTAGTTAGATACACTAGAATTCTTTTTCTGTCAGATGACGAATATTATTTTAGGGGCAGATCCAGGATTTTTAGCTCACCTGAGCCGAAGGCTCACAAGGTGAGCTTATAGTATACCCATGCTCCGGCGTCCGGCGTCCGTCGGTGTCCACAATTTCGAAAGTCTTCTCCTCTGAAACCGCTTGGCCAATCAAAGCCAAACTTCATGTGGAGCATCCTCACACTGGTAAATGTAAAAGTACTGGAGCTGGTTGCAACGAACTGGTGCAGTCTAAATTACGCACTGGAATAAGATTAAAATGGCGGAAAAGGTAAATAAATCTTATACCTCTCATCATTACCATTCCATTATAAACATGTGTGTATTTTATTTATCATGTCACCTAGCGCAGAGAAGGGCGGAATCATTGCAGTTTATGATTTTATCACGCAATGTGCGATTTATTTCATAGGTTAGAAGCCAAATCCATTACAGTTCTACCAGCATGACCGATGGCGTGTGTTTTCGTGCCGAAATTGAGAGGA
Source organism: Rugalucina vietnamica (assembly GCA_964017185.1). Taxonomy (NCBI): domain Eukaryota; kingdom Metazoa; phylum Mollusca; class Bivalvia; order Lucinida; family Lucinidae; genus Rugalucina; species Rugalucina vietnamica. The sequence goes on from OZ024872.1 coordinate 5,477,962, forward strand.
AAATGCAGGTTTGGGCATAGTTTTTGTTGTATTGTCATATACCTATGAATAAACATTCAAGAAACACGATTTCCGATCGCCAATTTTTTTCTTGGTATCGAAGCAAATGTTTTATTGAGGAATTTCTATTACAACGCACTGGGAGCATTTTTTGAATCATTGGTACAACGCACTGGTGGTTGCACAAACTTGCTTCAGGGTTGCTGATTTCACATAAACAAAGCATCTAACTCGCCCAATCATTAAGCAATCTTATATAAACATCAACATGACAAAAATTTAATGTACCTTCGGACATTCTAACGTTTCTAGCAGAAAGCTCCCAAATTTTAGCAGGACAATCATGTAATATATGTTTTAGAAATGAAACTGTATTTGTAATCATTGAACACTAGGCTATCGAATTAATGGGTTTTAAAACATATTTATTTTCAATATTTGAAGTTATCTGCTCTTGTTTTAGCACATAATATACTTAATTTTCCTATATGTATCGTCAAACGGTAACCATAGCAACCAGGATGTCACAATAATAGACAAAATAATTCCGACAGATTGCTTGTAATGATGAAATTTTTGTGCCGTTTGAGCCTTATGCACGTTTTCATATTTTAAGTTCAGTTCGGGTAACTAAGTGGCCGCTTATTGGGGAATAGCTGCTCACTCGGCTTACGATATGTGTTCTTGGCATAAGTACTTAAGTGTCATTTTAGTTTTTTCCCAATCCGCGGTTTATGGAGTGGGAATTTCTTTCTGATTGCGCCATTTCCTGATCATTGCCTACTTGTACCTTTCCATCCGTAGTGCAGATTATATTTCCTTTTGGTCCTTTGAGATCAGCGAGGGTATTCTGAGGAATCAGAAATTCATTATCAGTTTAGAGATTTTTCTAACCAACGTTTTAAATATTTGGTCTGTTTGGATAATACAAGTTTTTGTATCGACTTTTCTGTTGAAAGTTGCAAAATTACAGTATTTGTCTTTGGCTCCATTTTGCCAAATTATAAGGGTCACTGAAGAGGCTTAAGTAACCGAAACCGCGGTAGGGCCCATCCCTTTTCTCATTTATATACTCACTGCTCGTAAAGGATCTAAGTTTTATTTTTATTCAAACTAATCAAAAGTTTCTGGCCAGTACTTGAATAATTTTAAGCGAATGTCTTGAGTTTTGTAGGCACGTCAAACATGCAGAAATGCATTACGCAACTTTGGCGTCATTTTTCGGGACAATGACCTCTGTATGGGTCATTTAATAAATGTGTCATAACTAAAAAACTAACTTGAGTAATCTTGTCAAATAAAGGCTATTAGACTCAAGAAACAATATACACTTAAAAATTTTCTAATGCCCAAAATATTGTCCGAAGGTACATTTTTTGCGTTGTGGCCCATATGCGGAGATTTATAAGACTGTAAAAAAGATAGTTGTTAGACGAAAGTTTGATTTTTGTTCTATTTTTCCTAAAACATAGATGGTGGTTATATGTTAAGAGTCGATTCTTAGAGTACAGCCACTCTATGTATCGAGCAAAAATAAGAAAGAAAGAAAAAACTCATCCAACTCAACTTACATTGTTTAGTATCCATGAATAGTTCGTTCTACACATCAGCTACTATTTGTTACATTAAATGCAACTTTAACAACTTATCCTACTCAACTTACATCTTTGATCATACCGTATGGTATAAGTATCTTCAATATACCTAAAAAAGGCTTATATAAGGAATATAACAGTCCACAGAATAAATACGGTAAGCTGTAAGCTGAGCTGGATGAGTTAAGCTAAGCTGAGAATTCGTTGCGTTTTCGCCTCAAGAAAGACCCGAACTATCAGCCAAAATATGCATACTTTTGTCCCTATGTGATGAGCATGACGAGCTGAGTAAGTTGAGCTGAGTTGAGATGTAACACTGTACCTTTCCATTGTGTAGATATTCGGGACCGGGAGTATGGAGTATAAGCCCAAATTCTTTACAATGCGAAAAGTGCTATAATCCAATTTACCCTCGCTGATCTCAAAGGACCAAAAGAAAAATATAATCTGCACTATGGATGGAAACCTTTCATCATTGCAAGCAATCTGTCGGAATTATTTTGTCTATTGTTGCTATGGTTACCGTTTGGTGATGCATATAGGAAAAGTAAGTATATTATTGGCTAAACAAGGGCAGATAATTCCAAATATTGAATATAAATATGGTTTAAAACTCATTTATTCGATAGCCCAGTGTTCAATGATTACAAACACTGCTTATTTCTAAAACATATATAACATGATTGTCCTGCTTTTGGCACTTTTCTACTAGAAACGTCAGAATTTCTGAAGGTACAATTTATCAAGTTGATGTTCATATAAGATTGCTTAATGATTGAGCGATTAGATGCTTTGGCTATTGGAAATCAGCAACAATGAAGCAAGTTTGTGCAACCACCAGTGCGTTGTACCAATGATTCAAAAAATGCTCCCAGTGCGTTGTAATAGAAATTCCTCAATAAAACATTTGCTTCGATACCAAAAACAAAACTGGCGATCGGAAATCGTGTTTCTTAGATGTTTATTCATAAATATATGACAATATAACAAAAACTATGCCCAAACATGCATTTTCCCCTCAGTTTTGGCACGAAAACACATGCCGTCGGTTGTACTGGTAGAACTGTATCGGATTTGGCTTCTAACCCATGAAATAAATCGCATATTGCGTGATAAAATCATAAACTGCAATGATTCCGCCCTTCTCTGCGCTAGGTGACATGACAAACAAAATACAAACAAGTTTATAAGGGAATGGTAATGAAAAGAGGTATAAGATTTGTTTACCTTTTCCGCCATTTTAATCTTACTCCAGTGCGTAATTTAGACTGCACCAGTTCGTTGCAACCAGCTCCAGTACTTTTACATTTACCAGTGTGATCCTTAGGAAGGGGGAACGAAAGTTTATATAAATGGTCCAGGTCACATGACCAAGATGGCCACTATTGCTATAAATAGCAAAAATCTTCTTCTCCAGAACTAGTGGGCCGATTTCCACGAAACTTGGTATGTAACATTGGGGACGCGGGCCCATCATAGTTTATATAAATCAAGACCCTAGGATGACCATGACCTATTTTACGGCAAGGTCAACTTAGGTCTCCAATGCATTTGAATGGGAAAAAATGGTAAAATGCTATTTAATGGGTAAAACTTACTGGAAATAGGCAAATGGACAGACGATTAATGTTAATGGAAAATTTTAGCCCCTGGGGGGTTGTCTGCCCCTGCCCCAGGGCTATATACATGTATATGACCATAATATTCAAACAACTTCTCTGAAACCGTTAGGCCAATCAAAGCCAAACTTCATGTGGAGCATCCTTGGGAAGGGAGAATGAAAGTTTATATAAATGGTCAAGGTCACATGACCAAGATGGCTACTATGGCTATAAATAGCAAAAGATTTTAAAAAGTTTCTTCTTCAGAACCAGAAGGCCTATGATTTTGAAACTTGGCATGAAGCATAACGGAGGTCTACAAAATTTGTATAAATCATGACACTGGGATGACCTTGACCTATTTTACGGCAAGGTCAACTTAGATTGCCCATGCATTTTAATGGAGAAAATTGTTAGAATGTCACTTGAAAGACAAAACTTGCAGTTAATTGGCAAATGGACTGAATTTTTATGATTTGAAAAAGACATTGACTCCAGGAGTTATTCTGACCCTGCCCTAGGGTTAGATACATGCATTGTACCATTCTAGTCTAACAAGTTTCTTGGTACATGTATATATCTCAGGTCTCAGGTGAGCGTTTACAGGACCATTGGTCCTCTGGTTTAAAAGGGGGTTCAAATGTAGAAAAGGGGGGTTCGTCAGCCTTATTTCACACAAAGTTCCTTTAAATTCCCCATGACAACGAGCAAACCCCTTGAACCCCCTCTAAATCTGCCACTGCATTTCAGCTCTATATATGGTCAACAGAAGATCCCCGAGACACCAACATCAGAGAGAGTGCCTATATACATGTACTACAGCGATGTGCCAGAGAATATAACTGTTCCTGCTAATTCTGAGCCTCAGGTTTGGAAGCACCTATACTTGGTTTCTGTCAGTCCTTTTGAAGAAGAGGGGAGGGTGTGCTTTGAGGAAGGTATTATAATTTGTTTGGTGCAAACTTGTTTCAATTCTAAACCAGCTTCTATGCGGGGCGGATCCAGGATTTCTGAAAGGGGGGTTCAAATTCGTCAAGAGGGGGTTTGTTTTCAACATAATATCTGATTTTTCATAAATTTCCCCACGAAATTGAAATAATTTGGTCCTAGAGGGCGGTTCAAGCGAACCACCCGAACCCCCTCTAAATCCGCCACTGCAGTATGATAGGTAAGAGCCAAGTAAGTGTTACATGTAGCTTAGGCACTGAAAAGACTCCTATAATGTGGTAAAATTGCATTGTATTTCAAGTAATTTGAATGATTACAGCAATTTCATTAAATGAACCAAATTTTTCCGCCTACATTATAATAAAGACATTTTCCTTTTATTTAGGGACAGCAATGTTCAGAAACAACACTCTAGAGAGAACCCATATCACTGGTTGGCAGTCTGTCTGGGACTCTGGTCGTATTGATCTGGAAGGTAACCTCACCCTCGCCTCGTCAGTTTACAGCGCCCTCTACTATATCCTGAGTGCCATGCCAACAGTTGAAGAAACAACATGGCCATTTATTGGACTGTCCCCAGAGGATCTTGGGCATGGAAATATACCGGATATAGTGAGTTGGTAGAGGTTTCAGCTTTCATAACAGAAATACCAAAAGTTCCTGTAACTAGATTTTAGGACATTTCATATCATTGGTAAAACAATACCAATAGTAATACTCTATAGTGAATTATAATTCATCAAAGAAATGCAGACATTTCTGATATAGTTTTGTCTTATGAAATCTTTAACTAAAATAATTAAACAGTTCAGGTTTAGTGCAAGTACATGCATATGTTATATGACTTCGATTGTTAAATTTGGCTTGGCTGTATGCAAATCATGTTGGTTTATAAGCATCCTACACTTGAGCACACGCTTGATTAGATGAAACAAATTTTACCATTATAGAATTGGCTTTCAACAGCTATAGCTACTGTTTTCTAAGGTAACAAAAATAATAATGATAATAAAAGATAAAAAATTACTTTCAGGAGTATGGTGGCCATGTATTCTGGGACCAAGAGACATGGATGTACCCCACCATCTTAGCTCTACACGCTAACCTTGGTAAAACGCTTGTGAAGACTCGAATCAGGACCCTGAATGCTGCCTACCAGTATGCTAGACATAGAGGGTATGAGGGGGCCATGTACCCTTGGGAGAGTGCTTTTGTAGGTATGATGAAGTATACTATATTCTTTTCTTTGACTTAATGTTTATCTACACAGTCAGCAGCTAAGTCATGTTGGCACTGTCAGTTATACTAAAAAAGCCTCTCAGAGGCAGGTTACCGGTGCTGATTCCCTTTACTAGTAGCAGGCAGAAGCTCTCCTTCAGTCAACAGAAGGCAAAGAATGTTGATCAAAATTTTTCAAGACCAATGAAGAAAATGTGCTTGATATGAAGATCTATCATATGTCCTCTTCAATACAAATCACACATGACAGCATCATGCTTCCGTATCATTTTTCAGCTCTGTTCTTTAAATGTTTTGGAGCAAGCAATGAATCATTTGAAGAGAAACTTTTGATAGCAAAGGCAAACAAAGGGCAAATCAGACTGAACATTCACATTGTTTGATTTGTAAAACATGGAACCCAAACCGGCTATTTTGTCGAAAATATGACATTGTTTTAGGTCTCAATGTGAGCCCTGGCGGCAGATGGGCCAAATATGAGATGCACATTAGTGGTGATATAGCCTTTGCCTTCAAACAGTACCTCATGATGACTGACGATACTGATATTCTGAGAAATGGGCAGCTTGCTGAAGCAATACTGGGAATCGCAAAGTTCTGGAAGTCTAGATCAACATTCAATGAGTCGAGAGGAAAATATGACATACTGGGTAGATTCTCATTCTTTCTTTTGAAGAAATGCTTTGTACCAATACACATGTACATGTAAAGCTTTAGTAGTAGACCTTCGGAATATTTGAGCCGCATCGTGAGAAAACCGGATTTTTGCCTAGGCGAAAACAAAGGCGCAGATCAGCTTCGCGGTTACCGCGAAGCTGATCAGCGCCTTTGTTTTCGCTACTCGGATAGTACAATTCCTCTTCTACTTAAATCCGAAATTTCAAGCTTCTAGCTCTTTTCTGAGCTTGTACAGGCCGGTTTGTGTCGGACCTGGTCGGAAACCCCGAAGACCGGTTTTCTCGCGTTGAGGCTCATTTGTTGATGGCTATACTCACTGTCAGTTGTCCATGAAATCATAGTAGTGGTGTCAGTAACAAACCTGTCTTCAGGGTTTCTGAAAAGCTCCAACACAAGCCAGAACCAGATTTTTGAAGGCAGAGATATGACATTTTGTGGTCTTACCATAGTCTAGATCAACATTCAATGAGTCAAAAGGAAAATATGACATACTGGGTAATAAGATTTTTTTTTTCTTATTCATGAAAATCAAATATGAGCCTGTGCGTGAGAAAACCAACAATTCGGGTTCCGACTAGGTTTGACACAAACTGGCCTGTACAAGCACAGAAGATGGTTAGAGACTTCTGATCAGCTTCGCAGTTACTGCGAAACTGATCTGCGCCTTTGTTTTTGCCTATGCAGATTGTTGGTTTTCCCATGCGCCGGCTCATATTAAACGAAGATGTCTCATTAGCTTTAACTGTGCAAAAACACTGTGTTTTCTGTCCTGTATGAAAGTTTCTGTACAATTAAATACGCGGACTACTCCAGCACTTCCCAACCTAATTTTTCTTTCCCTTTGTGGCAAAGGTTATGTTTATTTTTGCCTGTTGTTATAGAAAAAATTTTATGCCAGTACAATATTCTCAATATTCATGCAGTTTCATCATTTGGCTGTATAATTTACAATTTTACTTTTAGTAATGTGGTTAAATTGGCATTAATGCCTGACATGTTTTCTAGATGTGATGCCACCAGATGAATGGCACTACCCAGTCAATAATTCTGCCTACACGAACACTGTGGCCAAGATCAGTCTCCTTCTACCCAAGTACGCTTACAGTCTGATCGGGGAAACTGCTCCTGCAGAGTATGAAGAGATAGCGGATCTGATGTATGTGCCTTTTGACAGTCAGAAACAGTACCACCCTGAGTTTGATGGGTTCACATGGAGTAAGTCTTCTATACTGTGCAAAGTCTTGTGTGAGGCCCAAATACTCAACAAATTCATTAATTATGAGACTTTAAAATCCTTTGCTTTTGTCGGACAATTAATGTTTTATCCCGAGATATAAGTACAGATTAGATTGGATTCCTGTTTTATTTTCTGAAAACATATAACAAAACTGATTTAAGAAATGCCTGGTTGTATCATATGAGCCATGTCATGAAAAAACAGGATTTTTGCCTATGCCAAAACCAAGGCGCAGATCAGATTGTTTTCGTTTCCTCTTCTTAAATCCGAAATTACAATGTTCTAGACTGCTTCTGTGACTTTACAGGCCTATTTGTGTGGGACCTGGTCAGAAACCCCGAAAGACCAGTTTTCTCGTAACGTGAGAAAATTGTTGTAGACTGACATACTGCATAGCAAATATTGCCGGCCCTGAGTAGACTAATGTAGTGGGGAGAACGAAGCAGTCAAATTAGGGTCTACACTCTTTCCTCAGCTTTGTAAACCAGAGATAATGGGTTTTGATCCTGGACTTCTGGCCCTGAGGTTATAAAACTTTTTTCGTGCTCAACTCAGTTGAGACTAAAATTTATCCTGCTCATAAGTGTTAAAATGCTAAACCTGAAATTTCAATTTATTATGCCCCCAACTTTGAAAAAGTTGGAAGGGCATATTGCTTTCTGCTTGTCTGTCTGTGTGTCTGTCTGTGTGTGTGTGTTAGCTTTTGAATGGTGAATGCTAGGGTTTTGAAATTTCATATGCACATTCCTCATGAAAAAATAGTTGACCCGTATTTTTTTTCATGTCCGAGTTACGCCCCTTTTCTGAGTTATGTCCCTTTGAAAAAAAAAATGAAAATCTTGTGTGCAAGATATCTCAAAAAGTATTTAAGCTAGAACCTTCATATTTGGTACATTTGTTGGGGCTGAGGAGTAGATGACCTGATTAACTTTTGAGAACTTTCTGTGATTTGTTTACAAAAATACGGAATTTTGAAATTGTTATTGATTTTTCCACTTTTCGATGAAATTTGAAACTTTTGAACCGTGAATGCTAGGGTTTTGAAATTTCATATACACATTCCTCATGATAAAATAGTTGACCCGTATTTTTTTTGTATGGCCAAGTTATGCCCCTTTTTTGAGTTATTTCCCTTTGAAAGCAAAATTTGAAAATCTTGTGTGCAAGATATCTCAAAAAGTATTGAAGCTAGAGCCTTCATATTTGGTACACTTGTTGGGGCTGAGAAGTAGATTAACTTTTGATAACTTTCTGTCAATTTTTTAACAAAAATACAGAATTTTGAAATTTTGATTGATTTTTCTAGTTTTCGGTGAAATTTGAAACCTTTGAACGGTGAATTATAGGGTTTTGAAATTTCATATACCTACAGATTTCTCATGAAAAAATAGTTGGCCTGTATTTTTTTCATGTACGTGTTATGCCCCTTGTTGGAATAATGTCCCTTTGAAAACAAAATTTGAAAATCTTGTGTGCAAGATATCTCAAAACGTATTTGAGCTAGTTAGCTAGAGCCTTCATATTTGGTATGCTGGTTGGGGCTGAGAAGAAGATCACCTGATTAACGTTTGAGGACTCTGTCAAATTTTGACAAAATTACTCCATTTTTAAGTTTTTACTTCATTTCTAACTCGCCTGCAAAAAAGCTTACATTCTGTTTCTGGATCGAGGTCAAAACAGACGCAACCGAACAGCTTCTTCAGGAAATTAAATTTGACTGCATTCGAATGAAATAAATGAATCCTACAAACTGCCAGTTTAGGGACAAGCATACAGTTGGGGGCATAGTGTTTTACAAACACGCATTTCTAGTTTAGGCTATTTCAGCAATTATGAGCATCCAAAGTTTTAGTCTCAGCTGAGTTGAGCATGAAAAAAGTTTTATAACCATGGGACCATTTCTTAAGTCTTTCAGATGAGGTTTCAAAATGCTGTTACATATCTTGACTGAACCTGTTCTGTAGGTGGGATGTTGAACCTTAAAACAGAAGTCATTTGCTAAAATGTATCGGTTTAAAACCTGAGAGGAGTTAAAACATTCTGAATAAATAGTGGACTTCTTTCAGATGAGACAGTGAAGCAGGCAGATGTAGTACTGATGGGTTATCCACTGATGGCTGACATATCTGAAGAAGTTAGGATGAAGGATCTAGCTATCTATGAAAAGGTAAATGAAATCAGAAGTTGTTGTCTTCTTGTTAGACGACCCACCACAGACAAGGTCATATAGAGTCTTATATGAAAGACGAAGACGCCCATGATCAAATCCTTGGCCCCTACTTTACAAGGCAAGTAGTTAAAGAGGCTTCTGAAATCTGAAGTGATGATGTACATTGACAGGATAGTGCTTTCCTGTTGATGACCACTAATTTTTCAAGAGTCTCTGTTTTCCTCCATATAAGACAATATTTTCATGCTTTCAAGACCATAAGCTTTCTGTTTATTTAAAAAATTACTTATTTTCAAAATTGAGCAACAAGAAAGGACAAGAAAACTCTTCCTTTTTGATATTTGGCTTAGCCAAGAATAGTGTCAGCTTAAGACAAATATTGTAATAAGAAAATAAAATTATGTTTTGCATAATACCTCATTCACAGATATAGTTCATTGCATTTCAGTTGACAGCTGAAGGCCCGGCTATGACCTGGGGGATGTTTGCCATTGGTTGGTTAGAGATAGGGGACAGGGACAAGGCTAGGGAGCTGTTCTATAGACAGTTACAGAATAAAAGGGCTCCATTTAATGTAAGTGTCATCTGGTCATTTTATTAGAATTGGCTGCAAACTCACTGAAAAGAAATTATGTTTTCTCTCTTCCTCTTCAATCAGACCATAACTTTTGTAGGAACTATATTTTTAGACATTACTGTTTGCAGCCATTATGGCCATAACATGAGTGGGCAGCACAATGGTCTAGTGTTACAGTACAGGACTATGGCGGTCATTGGTTGGATATCTACATGTTCCTTCATCGTGTAGTGTCTTTGAGCAAGACACTTAAACTTCCCATATTACTGGTTAATACAGGAGAATGGGTGTTGCCATGCAGACATGATGGAAAAATTATTGTTGACAGGAATGTTAATTAAAATCCAAACCAAACCATAACATATATTCATATTGTAATTGCTTGAAAATGATAAATAATGGATATTCAGAATGGATCAATTTGAGCCACCTCATGAGAAAACCAACAATCTGCATATGCGAAACCAAAGGCGCAGATCAGCTTCGCAGTAACTGCGAAGCTGATCAGCGCCTTTGTTTTCGCTACATGGATAGTACAATTCCTCTTCTACCTAAATGTGAAATTTCAAGCTTCTAGCTCTTTTCTGTGACTGTACAGGTCGGTTTGTGTCCGACCTGTTCGGAAACCACATTGTTGGTTTTCCCACGTGGCTCATTTCACTTGCAGGTATGGACAGAGCTTGCTGATGGGGGTGGGGCCACAAACTTTATCACTGGTATGGGCGGATACCTACAGTCTGTATTGTTTGGCTATGGTGGACTAAGAATGTACCCAGACAGAATAAACTTCAACTGTACTCCAATACCTGATACCACTGGGTTCACTATCCGAGGTAGGGTTACTAGCTCACCTGAGCCGAAGCCTCACCAGACAATTACTTGCTCACCCCAGATGTAAGGCTTACCATGTGTGCTTATACTTGCAAGTATAAGCATCATCTGTCTGTCCATCTGAAAACCTTGTCAGCCAATCAAAGCTAAATTTCATGTGAAACCTCCATCAGGAATACATGTCCATGGAACGAATACCCCCTTATGCAGGGGTAAACCTATTTTTAGCTCACCTGAGCCGTTAGGCTCACAAGGTGAGCTTATAGGATGGCCATGATCCGGCGTCCGTCTGTCCATCTGTCTGTCGTCCGTCGTCCGTCCGTCCACAATTTCAAAGATCTTCTCCTCTGAAACCACTCTGCCAATCAAAGCCAAATTTTATATGAAGCATCAATAGGAAGGGGGAACCAATGTGTATATAAGAAATGCAGGTCACATGACCAAGATGGCCGCCATGCCCATATATGGTAAAAACCCTTCAAAAATCTTCTTCTCCAGAACCGGTGGACCGATTTCAACGAAACTTGGCATGAAACATTAATGGCTCAAGCACTACGATGTGTATATAAATCATGACCCTGTGTTGACCTTGACCTATTTTACGGCAATGTCAACATAGGTCGCCAATGCATTTGAATGGGGAAAACTTTTAAAAAGTCATTTAAAGTGAAAGTCTTGCAGGAAATGGGCAGTAGGACTGAATATAAATGATTCTGAAAAAAATTGGACCCCAGGGGCTCATGTGCCCCCACCCCGGGGCAATATACATGTATATCTCCATAATATTCAAACGTCTTCTCCTCTGAAACCACTTGGCCAATCAAAGCCAAATTTTATGTGAAGCATCAATAGGAAGGGGGAACCAATGTGCATATAAAAAATCCAGGTCACATGACCAAGATGGCTGCCATGCCCATTTATGGTAAAAACCCTTCAAAAATCTTCTTCTCCAGAACCGGTGGATCGATTTCAAAGAAACTTGGCATGAAGCATTGATGGCTCAAGCACTACAATGTACAGTACAGTCCAGGGGTATTTTCACCAGCCCGCCCACCCCCGCGGACTATTTCTCTGAGCCCCCTGCAATCCGGCTCACCTGTCCGCTTATAATTCCACCGCGGAATATTTTATTCCCGCCGCGGATTGCAGCGGGTCTGCGGAGGATCCTCCCGTTACCTGTATAATTCCACCGCGGGTTTGCGGCGGATTTCCAATCAAAAGTAATGACGTCATAATGATTGACATGTAAGCAATTACCTATGTTAACCTTGTGTCTATTATTGTCACATGAAAATAAGATTTTTTGTGTATGATCTTGTAATTATTTTGCGTGAATCTCTTTATTACAATCGGCATATTATTCATCCCGTTGACAGGATATGCGAACGGCTTATATACATATTTTCTGTGAATGAGACAAAACCAACAATAGTAATTTCACATAAACTTTGTGATCAAAGGTAAAAAGAAAATATTGCACAACAGATGGACCGGCTTAATTATAAAATTTTAATTGCTCCTAAGGGTGAAACATTATACAAGCCAATCAGCAGAGTAAAGGACCAACCGCCCAATTACCGCTCTCTCTCTCTCTCTCTCTCTCTCTCTCTCTCTCTCTCCCTCTCTCTGTTTGCCTTTAGGTGTGTGTGCATCATACAATATCTTATATCTTTCACTGTTACAGTAGTGATTCTACAACCATGCAGAATCTGGGATTTTCATGACAGAAATGCATTTACACTTTATGATCGTAAAATATGTATTTTTAATTAAGATAGATGAAACAAAAATAATATTCGAATAAGATTTAAACTCGGGTCTAAGTACAAGTATGCATTACAATAAATTGGAAACAAGCCCCGCCCACTTTCCTTATTCATCCTCAGTCCACCGCGGGTCCGCGGTGGAAAGTTAGAGACAAAAAATACAGGTAAGCGCGGACGATAAAGTTTCTACTTCTTTACCCCGCCGCGGAAACTCCGCAATCCCGCCGACTAGGGCGTTTCCGCGGCGGATATTAAAATTTTACTCCTTTTTCTTGCATCCCCCTCTCCGCGGGGGCAGGCGGGCTGGTGAAAATCCCCCTGGACTGTACTGTATTTATAAATCATGACCCTGTGATGACCTTGACCTATTTTACGGCAAGGTCAACATAGGGCGCCAATGCATTTGAATGGGGAAAACTTTTAAAATGTAATTTAAAGTGAAAGTCTTGCAGGAAATGGGAAGTAGGACTGAATATTAATGATTCTGAAAAAAATTGGACCCCAGGGGCTCTTGTGCCACCACCCCGGGGCAATATACATCTATATTTCCATAATATTCAAGCGTCATCTCCTCTGAAACCGCTTGGCCAATCAAAGCCAAATTTTATGTGAAGCGTCTATAGAATGGGGGAATCAATGTGTATTATATAAATAATCTAGGTCACATGACAAAGATGGCCGCCATGCCCATATATGGTAAAAACCCATCAAAAATCTTCTTCTCTGAAACCAATAGACTGATTTCAAGGAAACTTGTCATGAAGCATCGATGGGTAAAGTACTCCAATGTATATATAAATCATGACCCTGTGATGACCTTGACCAAGTTTATGGCAAGGTCAACATGGGTTGCCTATGCATTTGAATTTGGAAAACTGTTAAAATGTCATTTGAAGGGAAAAGCCAGCAGGAAATTGGCAAATGGACAGAATATTGAAGATTCTGAAAAAAGAAAATGGCCCAAGGGCTTCATCTGCCCCTGCACTGGAGTTAAATACCATAATATTCAAAGATGTTTATTGGTATATGCAGCAGATCTCAGGTGAGCGTTTACAGGACCATTGGTCCTCTGGTTAGCTCACCTGAGCCGAAGGCTCACAGGTGAGCTTATAGTATACCCATGCTCCGGCGTCCGTCCGTGGTCCGTCCGTCGTTCACAATTTCAAAGATCTTCTCCTCTGAAACCACTTGCCCAATCAAACCCAAACTTCATGTGGAGCATCCTTAGGTAGGGGGAACAAAAGTTTATATAAATGGTCCAGGTCACATGACCAAGATGGCCGCTATGGCTATAAATAGCAAAAAGCTTTAAAAATCTTCTCCAGAACCAGTGGGCCGATTTCCACGAAACTTGGTATGTAGCATCGGGGACCCGGGCCCATCATAGTTTATATAAATCATGACCCTAGGATGACCATGACCTATTTTACGGCAAGGTCAACATAGGTGGCCAATGCATTTGAATGGGAAAAAATGGTAAAATGCTATTTAATGAGTAAAACTTACTGGGAATAGGCAAATGGACAGAAGATTACTGTTAATGGAAAATTTTAGCCACTGTCTGCCTCTGCCTTGGAGCTATAAACATGTATATGACCATAATATTTAAACATCTTCTTCTCTGAAACCGCTAAGCCAATCAAAGCCAAACTTCATGTGGAGCATCCTTAGGAAGGGGGAATGAAAGTTTATATAAATGGTCAAGGTCACATGACCAAGATGGCCGCCATGGCTATAAATAGCAAAAATGTTTAAAAATCTTCTTCTTCAGAACCAGAAGGCCTATGATTTTGAAACTTGGTGTGAAGCATCTGGGAATGGAGCTCTACAAAGTTTATATAAATCATGACCCTGGGATGACCTTGACCTATTTTACAGCAAAGTCAACTTAGGTCTTTACAAGCATTGGAATGGGGAAAAAAATAGGAAAATGTTATTAAATGGCAGAAAACTTGCTAGAAATGAGCAAATGGACAGAAGATTTATATTTAAGAAAATATTTTGGGCCCAGGGGGTTGTCTGCCCCTGCCCCGGAGCTATATACATGTATATGACCATAATATTGAAACATCTTTTTCTCTGAAACCGCTGGGCCAATCAAAGCCAAACTTTTTGTGGAGCATCCTTAGGAAGAGGGAATGAAAGTTTGTATAAATGGTCAAGGTCACATGACCAAGATGGCCGCCATGGCTATAAATAGCAAAAACGTTTAAAAATCTTCTTCTTCAGAACCAGAAGGCCTATGATTTTGAAACTTGGTATGAAACATCTGGGAATGGAACTCTACAAAATTTATATAAATCATGACGCTGAGATGACCTTGATCTATTTTACGGCAAGGTCAACTTAGGTCGCCCATGCATTTGAATGGGAAAAATAGGAAAATGTCATGTAATGGCAGAAAACTTGCTAGGAATGAGCAAATGGACAGAAGATTTATGCTTATGAAAATATTTTAGGCCCAGGGGTTGTCTGCCCCTGCCCCGGAGCTATATACATGTAGATGACCATAATATTCAAACAACTCAATTCAATTCAATTCTTTATTCAGATTGCCAAATACATTTTAGCGCATCCACAAAACATGTAATAAAAGGACATCAAACAATAACAAATTACACACTAAATTTTGGAGGTTTTGATAGTGCAAACTGGCCGACCAGAATGTGAACATCATAGGAAAAACTGGTGCAGTGCCCAAACAGTCATACATACAAGTATCCCTGATATAGGCCGTGCCTACCAGCCATCGGTTTAAGTTCCAATCAAACCGGGTGCCCAGTTCACTCAGGCTCTAGTCTTTGTATACAATTATGCATCACGAATACATGTTCATGCAATAAACAGAGGATATTACAGATGAAATATAAGAAAATTTTCAGTAGAATTTTTGTGATATTCCTCCCATTTCTGCCCAAAACACAGACCGCCGGCACACGTTAGATTCGCCTTGGCGAGGCGGTTCTAATGAGCACCCACAATCCATGCCCCGGAACAAAAATAAGAAAAATAGGTATACCCCTGCATACCCCAGTTTTGCTATATAAAATTGTGACTCAAGGGGGTATTCACTACACGGACATGCCTTTGTGATGGTATATGTTATGAATTTAACAATGCGATTTGACAGGGTATTCTTCTCTTTGATTGGTCTGTATTCATATATGATTTCATATAATTTTGACTATATTTAGCAGTGGTAAACTGGAGATAAACTGCAATATCCTACCCCAGGACAGTGTTAAACATGTATTATTTAAAGATTTATTGAATTATCTGTAGACTATAGAAATACTTAAAATCATGAGAATAGTAGTATATCTACTTACTTATAGAACACTTCCTAACAGCTTTTTCTCAGAAACTGCTTAGCCAATCAAAGCCAAACTTTATGTGGAGCATCCTTTGGAAGAGGAAATGAAAGTTTATATAAATCGGCAAGGTCACATGACCAAGATGGCCACCATGGCTATAAATAGCAAAAACATTTAAAAATCTTCTTCTTCAGAACCAGAAGGCCTATGATTTTGAAACTTGGCATGAAGCATCAAGGAATAGAGGTCTAAAAATTTGTATAAATCATGACACTGAGATGACCTTGACCTATTTCACGCCAAGGTCAACTTAGATCGCCCATGCATTTGAATGGAGAAAATTGTTAAAATGTCATTTGAAGGACAAAACTTGCAGTTAATTGGCAAATGGACTGAATTTTTATGATTTGAAAAAGACATTGACTCCAGGAGTTATTCTGACCCTGCCCTAGGGTTATATACATGCATTGTACCATTCTAGTCTAACAAGTTTATTGGTACATGTATATATCTCAGGTTTCAGGTGAGCGTTTACAGGACCATTGGTCCTCTGGTTCTTATTTTTGCTCCAAAACATAGATTGTGGGTACTCGTTAGAATCGCCTCGCTGAGGTGGTTCTAACGTGTGCTCACAATCTATGTTTTGAGAAAAAAATAAGAAAAATATCAAACATTTTCTGCTGAAAATTTTCAATTTTTACAACTTAAGAAAAATCTATATATTACATGGTCATGTTTTCGTAATGTCATTGGGAAGGGTGGAGGAAGGTTTGTGTAAATATGACCATGATTACCACCATGCCTATTTGTGGTAAACCAAACTGTTCTTCAGAACTAGAAGGCTTATGATCCAGAAACTGCATTATGCATACATGACTGAAGCTGTACAAATGACAATCTTGGGATGCCCTTGACCGATTTTATGGCCAGATCAGATTTGGTCAACTTCGCAATCAAATTTTGGAAAAACAATTACAAAGTCATTCAATGGAACAAACTTTCAAAGAATAGGTAAACATACAGACAAAGTCATTCATTTCAATGGTGTTGGAAGGGGGATGGACAGACTAACAGAAAATTCGTAAACAAACAGAAGATTTATGTTTAAAGAAGACATTTTTCCCCAGCGGCTTGTCTGCCCTTGCCCTCGATTAAAAACCATTAAAATTCTTCTCTAGAACCCCAAGCCCTATGATCTTGAAACTTGGCATGTAGCATTTTGGAATTACCTATACTTCTCACATCCAATCTACACAGTTTCTGTAAATTATGGCCAATGGATGGCATTGTCAACATATGCCTTTGGTTTGGCATGTGGAAAAGTGTTACATGGTCAAAGGATAATAAAAACTGATGAAATTATGACAAGTAGACAAAAGATTTATCTTTATGAACATATGTTTATGCCAGGGGTGTTACCTATTCAGCCTTTGGACTCTTTACAAGGACCTGGGTTATAAAATATTTGAACAAATACCATGTCTCAATTCGGCATTTACAGGACTCATGGCCCTCTGGTTAGATATGCAGGGTAATCCACTCTTTTGTTTTCACATATAGCATGATATGTGACCCTTCTGTTAAAACTGAAGTCATGCAAGAAAAAGAAAATTCATCATTTGACAAAAAATTATATAATGTACTTTCAAAAGAGCAGTACACCAGAAAAAGACACATATCTGTAATTTCCATCTGACTGTAATTGTCCGTTGGTTGTTCCAAAAACTTCCAGCCATACTGATTCCCCTGCAGTGAGTTGGATAATTGCTGTGTTGCCTCCCATATGCTCTCTGTGTTTGTCATAAAGAACAGTTTCGGCATCAAGGATATTCCTGTTATTAGACACAAGTTTTACGTATGTAGGTTTGTATCCTGAATCATTGTTTGAGTTAGAATTAATAGTAAATGTCAGTAAATAGGCTCCGGATTGAGGTACAGTAAATAAACCAGTTATTGTGTTATAAGCATTCCCAACATTAAGAAGTGCCTGATTGCACTTGACTATGTGTCCAGTTGTAAGATGATCAAGACTGTGGTCTAAGTATGCAGAAAATGCAATGTTGGCGCTTGTTGCTATTCTGCTTTTCCTTGCAAATGTTGTTGTCAAAGAGTTTTGAGCCTTAGTTTTGCTGTTAGCATCAACTTCACTTTGGCTTGTAACATTATTGGTTTCAGCAAGATTTTTAAGGCCATTGTCAGCCTTAGGATCATCATTTTCTTTGAGGTTTGGGGAATTATGTTCCATTTTTAATGTTTTTATGATTTCACATTGATTTTTCGCAGTCTGTTTCAAGTTGGTGATTTCTTTACTTTGTCCTGCAATTACATATTGCATGTCCTCTATCTTTTTATCCTGATTTTTTCCAACATTTTCCAACTTATTTATCAACTTGATTTGAGAACCAATCATCTCATCCTGTTCACTTATCTTCTTGTTTAGTAAGAAGTTTTCCTGTTTTAGACCAGCAATTTCTTGTTTTTGAATGTTTTGCTGTTGTTTCAGTCCTGAAATTTCTTGTCCCTGCCTCAGGACCATTTCCTTTAAGGCAGCCACTTCATCTTTCATATCACATTCAGATACTAGGTTTTCCTTGTCACTTTTGATAAGTCCTTGTTGAAAACCAATGTTTCGATCAAAGTCCATCAAGTCCTTACTGCTAATGGCTTGGATTACAGCAGCTGCAATGAATATCAGTCCAAACATGTTCAAAGTTGCTCCAAGTCTTAAAAGTGTTATTTTTTATAAATAATCATTAAAGATGTACATGTACTTTATTCTAAAGTAGAAACTTGAAAGTGACTGTTATCTTATATGTCACCTACTTTTGTTTTGCCAGATTTTCTTTTCTGATGATAATGTATGACATGATTATCTTAAAAACAGGACATTCTTATCTCTTTAAACCAGACAGTCAGTGACATTCACATGAAAAATCATGCTTTGACCAAAACTGGCACTGATGACAGTACTTTTTAAAGAGAAATACACCAGAAAATTACACATATTTGAAACCCACATCTGACCGTAGTTGTCCATTTGTTGTTCCAAAAACTTCCAGCCAGACAGATTCCCCTGCACTGAGTTGGAAGATATCTTTTAAGACCAGACAGTCTGTAACATTCACATGTAAGATAGAAGAAATATCCCAATGTTTTTAAGATAACACTATATAGAAGCTCTAGGGAATGCCACAATAAAATAATTCAGTATGGTTAAGAGGAATCTCCCGTGAAGAGAACAAACAAAAATAATTTGAGTACAGTATGGTAGTAGAAAAACTTATCGAAAATGACATGTATTTTGGACAGTGTATACCCAGACTTCAAAATATAAATGTTTAATCAATGTTTATGGCATGATGGTTAATTTGATGAAAAGATGGCTGCAATTTCTTTTCAGGTCTAGATTACTTGGGGAGCTCATTAGACATCCACTGTACAGATGCAAGCGTCTCAGTAACACTGATATGGGAAGGACCAATCAGATTGTGTCTATATTTATACGAAAGTTCAAAATCAGAGAACCTGCAGTTACATAAGACAGTGACTTTGACAAGACAGAAATTTGCAGTTTACAGAAAGAATAGTGCAGCAAAACTTGCCGGTGGTTCAACATTATTTATGACATGTCTTGCACTTTTCTGTAAGGTTATGACTTTTCTTAGTGTACTTTAAATTGGATGAAATAAACATTGTAAACTCTTTTGAGTATGCAAACATATGCAATTTTACATTTGTAAATAGCAAAGACATAGATAAACTGTGCATAATGTTCAGACTGGTTAGTGTTTCTTTGATTGCTGGTTAGATTATATCATAATCAGCCATAGAACTTTGAAGACTAGCTTATGTCAATTTCTTAGAAATTCAGGTTGCAAAAAGCAACCAAAATCTCTGCTTCTAGTATCAAAACGCCCATAATGTTTATTCGAAGATAAATTAGCGTTGAAATCACCCATAATTATAACCGTTCCCCGCACAGAGTAAAGTTGTATGTATTCATTTAGTTTTTCTAAATAATCACGGTATTCTGCAATAGAATAATTACTACAGGGAAGATACACCTGGAAAACAAAGATGTATTCTGAAGGAAAAATTTCTAGTTGTATACCAACTATTCTATCTTCGTCAATAAGTAGAGGCGACACTTGGTCATCAAGACGCTTGTGCCAAAATATAGCAACGCCACCCTTGCCTACACGCCGTGCACTCGGCGCATTTAGACCACTATCGCAAACAGCGTGACTTCTGTACATCTTATCAATACAGTCAAGGAAGTACAGATCTTTTTCGTACAACCAGTGTTCAGAGACACCGCATATGTCTATCGACCATTTGTTTAAAATATCACATAAGTAAGAACAACTAGACATTATGCCAGTCGCATTCCATGTAAGGAAACTTAAATTTTGTTCACTTCTTAGATAACCCATATTATTAGGTTAAGAAAAGATTAAGGTACTGTAGCTATGTACTTCGTATAAATAAGATTTCTTAAAGACGTTCTTCCGAGGTATACTCGTCAAAATCGGATCTACCTTGCATGTATGTCTGCTGAGACCTAAACCCTGCGTTTTGATATCTAGATTGTCTATTTTTCCATGGCCTACAAATTACACCCTTTGGCCAAAAGCTCTTATCCAGCAGAATAGAACTAACATGGTTATCAACAACATTCAAGCGAATTATCGCACTGTTCGGATTACGTTTACTAGGCCACGCTCTGATCCAGGTCACAGTTGGACCGCGTTTGTTTATATATCTAAATATTTTCTGCGTGCTAACATCGGCAGTAAAACCCCCAATATAGAAACGCTTTGGAGGCCGTCTGATATACTCAGTAAAATCCTCATCATCATCATCCTCAACACAAACATCTAACAACTCGGTCTCCTTATGCGTAACGCTACCTTTTGCACCCACCGTGCCATCTGCTAAACTCAAACCATTATCATTATCATAAGGCCTATCATTTATAGCATCATCATTCTGTCTACTACCCACGTGCGCATCGTCAGAAACCGGACCAGCTGTAACCTGATCATAACTAGCCGAGCTGTTTGTTTGCATTGGATTCATGTTACCATTAAATTGATTATCACCGCACATCAATGTAGTTGACTGTCCATTATGTGTATTTGTGTTCATATTTGCACCTACATGTACATGTAAATTCTGCTGCTGCGCAACATTCACTCGGTCAGGCATTACCTGTTGCATAGAAACCCCAAAACCATCATGCAGAGGCTGGTGACCTCCATGCAACATGTTCATTTGATATGCAGCTACTGGGGGTTGATTAACCTGATAATATTGACCGGTCGCGTGAACGCCATACGCAGCAGCAGAACTTATATGATCTGTCTGTTGTTCTGCACCATCAATATTGTCTTTCTGTCTGTAGCCATCACCAAATTCATTACAATTCATATTGTAACCATTAGTTTCTGCTATTTGACCTGTGCAAGAGGCATCACTGACTGGATCGCTAGAGACATTGGTTTCAGCGACTGATAGTCCCGGGTTATTAGTATAATTTGTAGCAATTTGACCCGTGTATAGCTCCGCCGAGAATGATTTGCGGTTATTATTTTTAGAGTTATTATTAAGAAGTGTGTTCCCGCCAGAATGTTCATTCTGATCACTTGAAGCCTTGGGTTGATGGCTTTTCTGCCTTTTAGATGCACGTGCACCTTGACTATTAGTATATAAACCCTCGAAATTGTCGACAGAATCTTGTATACCCTTCACAGTATTTTTTAATGTGCGCAATTCATTTTTAACTTGTATGATACCAGAACACTTGTCAGATTCAATTCTTTCAATTCCAAGTTTAATGGAGTTAATGTTATACTTGACATGCTCTGTGAGAGACTGCATATCGGCTTTTATTGCAGTGAACGATTTTTGAAGGGAGTTAATTTGTTCAGAACGAAGTTTCTCAGCACCAGTGTGAATTTGCTTCATGTTCAACATTTCAGCCCTTAGCATAGAAATCTCTTGCATAAGGACTTTATTCTCAGACGGATCATCTCGAGATTTCGCTCCCCTACTCGGTGTACAGGGGACCGACGGCTGTCTGCCGCTACCTTTACCAACACTGAAAAGGTCTTTTATTTCAGAGTAGTCAGCACCCTCTATTACACTGGCTAGCGCATGGACGTCGTGTGCCAGTTTAACTGCTACGCTATCGCCATTTCTGGTATGAAGTCGTCGTTTTGGTTCTGCCTGAAGCCCATATGGGAAATCGTCATCCTCTTTCAGAACATCGAGGAGGCTTGTGCGTAGGCTATCAAGTTTAACCTCATTCGACGAACACAACACAACCAGCCTACTAATGAACATCTCTTTAGGGAGACTTTTGTACAGTTTAAATGTTTTCTTGACTTCACTGCTGTAGTCAGAGTTATCCATTTCATACCCAGATTCATTTTCGATTTGCGTATCTGGTTGAGAATTTGGGGTACTATCCAGTTGCTCGCAGTATCGTGTTTGGCCGTTTGGGATATAAGAGTAGAATAATATTCGAACAGGTAATGACAGATACTGCTTTATTCTGCCCAAGAGATACAATTGTGCATTACATTTTTTGAGAGTGTTTTCAATATGAGTACTCCAAGAAAGGTTGTTATCTATGAAGACTCCGAGAAGTTTCTCTTGCTCTCATACATTGATTGCACTGTCATGCAGGGAAATAATTGGAGGTGCAGACATAATTTTTGAGGTGCCTTGCTTGGTGGATAGGAACATAGCTATAGTTTTACCTAGATGCAGGGTCATATCATTGTCTTCACACCATGAGTCAAATTTAATAAGATCTGCCATTAAGTAGTTAATAAGTGCTGGCAGCGAACAATCAGAAATGGACATTGTGGAGTCATCAGCATACAAGTCTAGATGACAGAAATCTATGTGAAGTGGAAGGTCATTGATATATAATATGAACAACAAAGGACCCAAGACTGATCCTTGTGGAACACCAGCTTTAACATTCCTAGGGCTAGATAGTTTGCCCGAGACATGTACTTGCTGTTGGCGATTGCTCAGATAAGATGTAAACCAAGCTAAAGTATTGGGGCTAAATTTGTATGACGCTAGTTTATTAAGTAAAATCTTATGATTTACTAGGTCAAAGGCTTTTGTCAAGTCAAGTAGAATAGTACCTACTATTTTGTTTTCATTTATTGCTGTGAGCCAGTTATCTACCAGCGAGGTTAATGCAGTCTGGCATGAATGCTGCTTCCTGAATCCAGATTGGTGGTGGTATATTAGATCATATTTGTCCATGAATCTTGTAATGGAATTGCTTATGTGTCTTTCATAGATGGAGGATATTATTGGAAGGACTGATATGGGCCTGTAATTATTGGGGTCAGATTTATCACCTTTTTAGCTCACCTGAGCCGTTAGGCTTACAAGGTGAGCTTATAGGATGGCCATGATCCGGCGTCCGTCCGGCGTCCGTCGTCCGTCCACAATTTCAAAGATCTTCTCCTCTGAAACCGCTTGGCCAATCAAAGCCAAATTTTATAGGAAGCATCTATAGGAAGGGGGAACCAATGTGTACATAAATAATCCAGGTCACATGACCAAGATGGCCGCCATGCCCATATATGGTAAAAACCCTTCAAAAATCTTCTTCTCCAGAACCAACAGACAGATTTCAACGAAACTTGGCATGAAGCATCAGTGCTTCAAGCACTACAATGTGTACATAAATCATGACCCTGTGATGACCTTGACCTATTTTACGGCAAGGTCAACATGGGTTGCCAATGCATTTGAATGGGGAAAACTTTTAAAATGTCATTTAAAGTAAAAGTCTTGCAGGAAATGGGCAGTAGGAATAAATTTTAATGATTCTGTAAAAAAATTGGACCCCAGCTGGGGCTCATATACCCCCACCCCGGGGCAATATACATGTACATTACCATAATATTCAAACATCATCTCCTCTGAAACTGCTTGGCCAATCAAAGCCAAATTTTATGTGAAGCATCAATAGGTAAGGGAAACCAATGTGTACATAAATAATCCAGGTCACATGACCAAGATGGCTGCCATGCCCATATATGGTGAAAACCCTTCAAGAATCTTCTTCTTCAGAACCAGTGGGCAGATTTCAACAAAACTTGGCATGAAGCATCGATGCCTCAAGCACTACAATGTGTATATAAATCATGACCCTGTGATGACCTTGACCTATTTTACAGCAAGGTCAACATAGGTCACCAATGCATTTGAATGGGGAAAACTTTTAAAATGTCATTTAAAGTGAATGTCTTGCAGGAAAGGGCAGTAGGACTGAATATTAATGATTCTGAAAAAAATTGGACCCCAGGCGCTCATATGCCCCCACCACGGGGCAATATACATGTATATTACCATAATATTCAAAAATCATCTCCTCTGAAACCGCTTGGCCAATCAAAGCCAAATTTTATAGGAAGCATCTATAGAATTGGGGAATCAATGTGTATATAAATAATCTAGGTCACATGACCAAGATGGCCGCCATGCCCATATACGGTAAAAACCCTTCAAAAATCTTCTTCTCTGGAACTGGTGGACCGATTTCAAAGAAACATGGCATGAAGCACCAATGGCTAAAGTACTACAATGTGTAAATAAATCATGACCCTGTGGTGACCTTGACCTATTTTAGGACAAGGTCAACATAGGTCGCCTATGCATTTGAATGGGGAAAACTTTTAAAAAGTCATTTGAGGTGAAAATCTTGCAGGAAATGGGTAGTAGGACTGAATATTAATGATTCTGAAAAAAATTGGACCGAGCTTATACGGCCCCACCCCCAGACAATATACATGTATATTACCATAATATTCAAACATCTCCTCTGAAACGGCTCGGCCAATTAAAGCCAAATTTTATGTGAAGCATCCATAGGATGGGGGAGTCAATGTATATACTAATAATAAAAGTCACATGACCAAGATGGCCGCCATGCCCATATATGGTAAAAACCCTTCAAAAATCTTCTTCTCTGAAACCATTAGACTGATTTCAAGGAGACTTGGCGTGAAGCATTGATGGCTAAAGTACTGCAATGTATATATAAATCATGACCCTGAGATGACCTTGACCAAGTTTATGGCAAGGTCAACATGGGTTGCCTATGCATTTGAATGGGGAAAACATTTAAAAATGTCATTTGAAGGGAAAAGCCAGCAGGAAATTGGCAAATGGACAGAATATTGATTATTCTGAAAAAAGGAAATGGCCCAAGGGCTTCATTTACCCCTGCACTGGGGTTAAATACCATAATATTCAAACATGTTTATTGGTATATGCAGCAAATCTCAGGTGAGCGTTTACAGGACCATTGGTCCTCTGGTTTAAATATTGGGGTCACTTTAGCCTTCTTAAGGTTGTCAGGATATTATTGTTTCATCCTAGTGTGCTCTATAGTAAACTCGTAAAAAAGCAAGCAAATATAATGGTTCAGCGGTGCCAGAAATGCTATAGGGGTATGTATTTTAATGACGTCATATATATCGCTTTTAATTATCATAAAGTCAGCATAGCATCGATAACAGTAATTTTTCTTCACATTGCAAATATACTATTATTTTTCACTAAAGTTTGAGAAAATTTGATCTGTAGTTATATAAATATATAAAGCATGAAACACACACAATAATATTCCCAAATTCAAGAATCTTTCAAATCTTTGAAAACCAGCTGTCAAAACTCTGCTCCAGAAAATTTGCTAAAAAACATGGGGGTCAAAAATAATTTTAATGATCTGATATCGCCATGGCCAATCAAATTTGAGTTTTTACAGACAAACAGCATTGTTTCAACTTCACAAGCTTCGAACAACTGCAAGTCTTAGAGTATGTGTTTTGCAGCTTTGAGATTGAAACAAATACCTTTAATTGATGATACCGTTAACACATGTTTGCCGGTTGCATTGATGTCTTTCTGCAGCAGGCAACTACTTATCATGAATAAGACAGAGAGAGAAATTGTCTACCACATTTCATAACTCGGCAGCATTCAGCCTACAATATGTTATTGATAAGAGTGGTGAAAAGTATGAATATGAGTTGTTGTTTTTAGGGCAGTCAGTAAAGCAGCCTAAGTATAAGGAAATGGCTCTTTATTTGCTGATTATCTGTATCTCTGAAAAATCAATAGGCAAACTTAGGCCACCCCATCTGTGATCTATTGATCAACTTTCTTGAAGAAAATATTAATTATTCATTCAGTTATTGTTTTCCCTATACCTTTATGTAAACAAGCATGCAACCATGAGTCATAATAGATCCAAGATAAATTTTGGTTAAACACAAGTTTTCTCCTGGCAAAGTATTATTTGAGCCTTCGCAATGGAAACCAACAGTTTGGGTTTCCGACCAGGTTGACACAGACTGGCCTGTACAGTTTCAGAAGCAGGCTAGAAGCTTGAAATTTCGGATTTAAGTAGAAAAGGGATTGTACTATCTGTGTAGCGAAAACAAAGACGCTGACCAGCTGTGCAGTTACTGCATAGCTGATCTGCGTCTTTGTTTTCATACATGTAGATTGTTGGTTTTCTGTGCGGCGGCTCATCTGTAACAGATGTCACAATGATATTATTATAGATCAAAAGGATTTTCTTTTCAATTTCCATGGTCCAAACATATGAGGCAGAACTGATAAATTAAATGAAAATCCAATACAAGTAAAATTCACATACATGTACTTGTAATTTAAGAAGATTTAGAGCTTTTTAGGGTTATTCCGTACCTTACTAGCAAAATAATGATGAATGTGGCATGTCCTTTATTTGACAATTTTGAAAGTTTGGATTTTTTGTGCATTTTATAACATTTTCTCATTTAAATTGTGTTTGGCCAGTAAAAGATAAAACTATTAGGCTATTCAGGGTAAAAAGGGCATGTTCCTGTGCCAGTAAGTGTTTTATATTCCTCCAACATTTTATTGTCATATTGGGAGGAATCTCCATTTAAAGTCACATTCATAAAGCTGCAGAAACCTTTGATCAAATTTAGCACACCTGTTTTGCATGGCGATTGGCTTTTAAAAGCACTTATTCTACAGAAACTTCTTTGCTATAATTCAGTCCCCTGTCAGATATACACTTATGGGCACTTCTAACTCAACACTTACCTTTTTTGACATAACTCAAAAATCAATTAACCGTTCTTATTGAAATTTTCAACAAATTAAGTTCATCTATTCATGTTTACTTTCTGTAATTTTAAAAACAATCAATGGACTATAATGCAATTATTAGATGCTTATATCAGATGACTGAAAAACAAAAAGTCACAATTATCCGGTTGTACTTATAAATAAATGCAAGTTATTCGGATATCACAGCAGTGAAGTTTGTCATAGTCAGTTAATATCCTGTATATCCAGAATGGGCCTAGACGACACAGGAACACCTCCTCCTCATAAACAAAACATATTTATTTCATAACGAGTCCTTGTGGGATGTTTCTCTACTCCTCCATAAGGATCTACTTGAGTTACTGCGGATTTCTTGAAACAAAACCATGACGGTGATACCGCACACGCCTGTTTTTAAACGCATGCCAGAGGTGACCAATAACGCTACTTCTTGGACTAAACACATCATATGATTTTGTATTGCTTGAAAACTTATTTGCAAGCTTGTGGGGTTGGGGATACGGGATACAAGCTTGATATGATAGTTTTTTGAGACACCGCTATGATACTATTAAATTCACCAATGGCGTGGCTTTTTTGCGACTTTTCATTTTTGAGTCTTGTTAGATAAACGTAATATTTTATAAATAGTGGACAATCAATCTCGATGAAAAATACAGACAACACGCAAGCATAATTGATTTATGTTTGCGGAAAATTTCAATAAATTTGGTGGTTTAATTTTTGAGATATGATGGAAAATGTAAGTGTTGCGTTAGAAGTGCCCCTCAGTGTATAGACCCATCAATAGTCATAGATACTTCTTAACCCAGCACGGAGTAAATTGATCATCCCAGGTGAGACTGCCATGGTCAATTGATTTCCTTTCAATCGGACAAGAATAATGATGCATACTGAGCTATAACAATTGGTTACAAAATATTGATGAATATAGTATTATAGGGATTTAATTCTTTTTGTGATGGGTTGTTTATTTATTTGGAAAGTGTTAATGATTTGTAAAACTTAACTATCATAAATGAAGAAACAAGTTTCAAAATGAATGTGGAAATTATGTTTAAATAGGGACATAAATCAAAAAGGATAAAATGAAGACACAACTAAGACAGAAAATAATGCATGCTTCTAAAGAAAGGCAGAAGGAACATGTATGGAATAAAATAACAAAAAATGGAAAATTTAATCAGTGCAGCTTTCATCCACATAGAAAACAGGCAAATGAAGCACGGCAAGTGTTGAGGGTAAATTCTAGAAAGAATTTAATTTGGTGTCATATTTTATCCACTATGGTTCTGTTATTTCATTGTACAGCTAGTCAAAATATAGATCAAGAAGTCCGTCCATTCCCTCCATTATTTAACGCAGCGCAAAATCGTCCAATTTTTACCGAACCTTCATACAGTACCTGCGGAGTTAACACCCGGAGTGCTTATTGTAAAAGTTACAATTCTCCGTTATCCATCCAAACCTGCAGCCAAGATTTCTGTATTCAAACCTGTCCTGGGCGGACTCAAATGCCCACACCGCATAACCTGCTACCACCAACAGGAGGCTTCAGTGACTGCGTCGTTGCTGACTATATTAACAGACGTAATGGTAGTGATCCCACCACTTACGCTACATCGTTTATCGGTGAGGGTGGGACGTGTTTCCTGACCCCCTCAGTTGAAGTGCCCCTGGGGTCTAGACAGGAGTACAGCTTCACAGTTTGGGTGTGGCCTGAGAAAGATAATGATGGGTAAGGCTTTTAGAATTTTTGATGGTTCAAATGTCTTTCGGTGAAATTTTTCAGTAGAAAAATTTTGATGTTTTTAATATTTTTGCCCAAAACATAAA
Organism: Rugalucina vietnamica; assembly: GCA_964017185.1. Classification (NCBI taxonomy): domain Eukaryota; kingdom Metazoa; phylum Mollusca; class Bivalvia; order Lucinida; family Lucinidae; genus Rugalucina; species Rugalucina vietnamica. The sequence continues at coordinate 5,506,917 of OZ024872.1, forward strand.
TTGTGGGTACACATAAGAACTGCCTCGCTGAGGCGGTTCTAACGGGTACCCACAATGTATGTTTTGGATCAAAAATAAGAAAAATAGGTAAATGTATACCCCTGCAACCCCCAATTTTCTTATATAAAAGTGGGGTTTAAGGGGGTATTCATGTTTTCCTGATGCTTACATGGGTGAACTCACAGTATAATTTGGCAAATAGGTCACTGTATGGGCGGCAACTTTAATATTCATATCTGGGCGTGGTCGGCTAGTCCATCTGTTCAAATAGTGAGATTATAGGAAAATCGAACTCGGTCACCCTGGACCGCTGTCACATATTTACCGTTAGAAATCAGCTACCTGTGTTATGTCCAATCCAGTGAATTAGACAAACTCATATTTCATTATTATTTTATAACGTAAAGTATGTGAGTTGAATCTTTTAAGTGTACACCTTTAGCTTTTACCTAAGTCAAAGGTAGACCATACCCAATAACATATTCATGAGGTAACGCCCATACAGTGACCTATTTGCCGAATTATACAAAGCTACAGGTTCTGATTTCTTATAGATTTTCAATAAGAATTGTCTTAAATCAATAAAGAAGATGTTATTGTCTTGAAATATTGATGAGGAATCATGATTAAAAGTCAGGTTTATCTAATTACAGGTATGGATCTATTGTACCCCAAACATATTAATTATTCTGAATCACACTTTAAATAAGGTAGTAAGTGTCCTGAATTTTTGGACACCTAAAATTGGGATGAAATGTAAAAGAATTGAAACAGATTTCCCCCAGTAATGCCTCAAAACATGGGGTTGGAATTGCCAATTTGATCTGACCATTTGTATCAAAGGCTTTTCAGTTTTAGCAATGTACTAATATGAATGGTAACATCAGCACAGTGACTGAATGGTATTTCATGAGCAAGACACGTTAAATGCAAACCACTGATAAAGTATGCGCAAAGGGTTGACTCCATCCAAACATTGAAATTTATTGACTTGAACATAAAGCAAGAAACAAATGTACTTTCTATAGGCAACATAAACTTAATGTCTCATGGAGAATGAATCTTCCAAAATATCTTTTTGCATCTCATTAGGAAAACTTGCCCATGTAATATACAGAGACTTTTTCAGCATTAAAAATTGAAAATTTCATTGGAAAAAAAAATCATAATTTTAATGTGTTGCTTTGAACAAAAATACCGTAAGAAAAATAGGTATACCCCTGTAAACCCAAGTTTTTCTCCATAAAAGTTGGGTATGAGGGTGTACACATTTCATGGACACGTTTCCTGATGATCCTTTATTTAGTTGTTTCTAAAGATGCATTTACTGTCAGTCGAGTAATGGCTTAATGATTGAATTTCTTACAGGACCTTATTCCAGAAGAGATCTAAGACCAATGGGGAGATAATCTTTGAGCTGAATCTTCGACAATCTCACCTAAACTTTGTATACAACAGTACAGCAGGCCTGCATACTGTGACTCTTCCGGATGAAATCCCATCACAGACATGGACACATATAGCTATACAGGTGAGTTTTTTGCTTAGGCGGGTGATCAGGAGATCCAAGACTTGATTGCTGGCCAACAACCTTACCTATTTTTTTTCTGCAACAGTACAGTAGGCCTGCAGACTGTTACCATTATGAAAATTTGCCCATGCAATATATATAGATTTTAAAAGCTGTAAAAATTGAAAAGTAGAAAATGTTTAATATTTTTCTGTTTTTTTGCTAGAAACATGTTAGTACGGCCTCGCCACGGCAGTTCTAATGAGTACCCACAATCTATGTTTTGGAGCAAAAATAAGAAAAATAGGTATACCACTGTATACCCCAGTTTTACAATATAAGTGTGGTTCAAGGGGGTATACATTTCATGGATATGGTATCCTGTTGATTAAATACCACCACACACATGAACACATGTAGCTTTACAGGTGATTTCTTCACATTACGACGAACCTGTATATTTTCAGCAATTTTACTGTTAAGTTTTCAAAATAACAGGGGCCAGTTGTTCAAAACTAAGGACGTCGTTAGTCAACGTTTCGTTAAAATTTCAAACATTAATATTACAAATACACTGTCATTTTTTGTTGATAAAATGTGAGAATCCTTTGCACTGCAAAGGATTCTCACATTTTTTCAACAAAAAATAACAGTGTATTTGTAACTTTAGCTGATATTTGCGTAACAAATTTGTGTCTTAACGATATCGTTAAGCTAACGATGCTTTGAACAATTGGGTCCTGATAGTTAAAGTTACAAAATATTATTCTAATAATTGCACACTAGGAACAAAAACAGCACATAAATTGCTGAAATTACCATGTCAAAAGTTCAAAACTACAAATCATTATGTCATTTAAGGGTTCTAATGATTGCAAAATTAAGGTTAAGTTTTGCTAGTCAAGCAGTGTGCGCAAATGATTTTGTGAAATGACCAGGGTGTGCACTAATTGGAGCTTGCGCTTATTAGAATGAATATGGCATCTTTACTTTTGATCCTGTATTTGAGGAAAATTCAAACCAATTAATGGACAGTGAAATATAAGTCAAGGTCACAAGATTATCATTAAGAGCATGTTCCAAATCATAATTTTATGTAGTCAAAGCATAGATAGAATTTTTTGTACTTCAGTTACAGGGGCGTAGCCAGGAAATGTGTAATGTTGAAGCCCAACACCTTTTTTCAGTTAAAATTACTTGTTTTTCATAGTTTTTTCTCAGAAAGACCCGGGGAAATACCATACTTGAAAAAATCATGTTGAAGCCCGGGCTTCCAGGCGTCCGCCTGGATACACCCCTGAGTTATGATTGTTTACAGGTATATGGTACAAGTTTGAGTTTCTTTGCGAATGGAATAGGACCTGGTTATTCAGCTACTCACACAGTAGAACTAGTCAGTCAGATACAAGAATATGGTGAATCATGGCTTAGGGTTGGACAGACACTCAGTGGTATGTATTACAGGGTAATGGTACACTGTACTTGTACTTGGGTATATGAGCTTAGGACTTGGTTACTCAGCTACTCACAAAGTAGAACTGGTCAGCCAGGTACAAGAATATGTTGAATCATGGCTTAGGTAGGGACAGACACTTGGTGGTATATACCATGATTCTTTTATGGCCGTTTTTATTCAAAAATGTATTATTGCCTTTTTGATCTAATTTCACCTCAAAACTCTTATGAAATTGTAAAAATCTGTCTCAGATAGCTGTAAGACATTAAATTGTTTAAAAAATTTGTTCTAGAGCCCTGTTCTCACTGTTCCAGTTTAACACATGGTTCATCCCAGTTATGAAAGGTGTGTTTAACTAGAAGCGAACTGTAGTGGCAACATGGACATCCATGACAAACCAGAATGAGCTGTAATGGACTATCTAGCAATGCTGGTTGTGTGGTTGTTTAAAATGTAAATAGTCAAATTTGTTATGCTTCTTTCAGGCACATATCAGTTCCTTGGCAGAATCCAAGACTTCTACTTCTACGGTGTAACCCTTACCAACAGAGAAATAGAACAGGAATATTCTGGGATATTTCCCGAGCTCCGTGTCCAGTCTGAATGTCGGTGCCCGGCCTCCCACCCCAGGGTCAAACCACTCAAGATTCATTACTGTATCAAGAATGGGGAGCCAGACAATACTAACGAGGACAGTTTGAGGCTCAATACAGGTTCTCATCCACTAGAGTATGTCAACGATGGTGACGCTAACAGTGCCTGGCTGTCTAATACCAGAACTGATCAAGTTAACCTGGTGGTGGATCTAGGGGATCAGTTCCAGGTCAGTATTGGGGCCTAACAGTGGTTTTGGGGAGCTGGGTATTTGAGGTTCGGTACAGGGTCTCATCCACTACAGTATGTCAATCAGTGCCTGGCTGTCTAATACCAGGACTGATCAAGTTAGTCTGATGGTGAATTTAGGGGATCGGGATCAGTTATAACTGGATATTGAGCTTTAGTTGAAATAGATAGCAAGACTTTGGTACTTACTATAACAAACTAAATCTTAATGAAGGTTATGCATAGAAACCCATGCTACATATTGCTACACTTATGATCTTTTGCAAGCACATCTATACAAATGTCTCAAGATGACCAGGCTATATTCACTGTTGGTAGCATATTTGAATTCTGATTGTCATTTTTGTAGCAGCACATTTTGAGCATTCCAAATAAGTTTATCACAAGAGCTTTTTTACTGTTGTTCCATGTGCAGATGCAGAACATTTCTCAGAGTCAGAGGATTCCTGGATCCCAGAACTGTTTGCCATCTAGAAAATCAATCTGGATAATCAGGTGTTTAGATCCAGTCCCAACCCCCCCCCCCCTCGCACCCTCCCCTCTTTGGATATTCATATGAATTCTTCTCACTGGGAGTGAGAGACATGATAATTTTTCAAAGCAATTTTTTTCCTTCCTAGGTATTCTATGTGGTAGTGCAGTTCTACAGTCCTCTACCAATGGCTGTTGAGATAGAAAGACAGAGGAATGATGGGACATTAACATGGCTGACCTGGCAACAATTTGCAGACGATTGCATGGTCTACTTTGGTCAACCTAACAATGGTCTACTAGGGTCACCCAGTGCAGTCAACTGTCTACAACTTACTGAAAGGTAATTAAGTTTTAGCCAATTAAGGCTTTAAATTTTAGCTTTCACTGGATGTTGAAAAAGATTCAGCTGTTTTGATGTCTCTGGATTCACCTTCTTGGAGATTTAGCTGCAAATGTTATTCAAAATTTGTCTTTGAAACTTTCATAGGATGAACAGATTTTTTCTTGTCTTGTCTTTTAATGAGAAACTATGACGCTTTCCAATGATTATTTCATGTATGTAAACTTTATGTATGTTATCATATTTTTAGTTAAGTTTAGGTAACTGAGTGGCCACCTATTGGGAAAATAGCTGCTCATTCGGCTAACGATATGTTTTCATGGTATAAGTACCTGATTGTTCATTTAGTTTTTTCCCACCTCGGTTTTTGGAGTGGGAATCTTCTTCTGATTGCGCCTTTTCCTGATTGTTGCCTACTTGTAATTTCAGTCAAACCCAGTACTCCAAGGGCAATATAACATTCAACATTCTCTCCCCTGAACCCGTGCCTCGACCAGGATACAACAACTTTTACAACACTCCAGAGTTACATACCTTTGTTCAGGCATCAAAAGTCAGAGTAAACCTACAGGAACATTATTATGTCACCAATGAGAGACACAGATATTATGGGATATATGAGTTTATGGTGATAGCTAGGTACGTCTGGAAAGCCTTAGATTTTATCTTCTATTACAACATAACATCAGAATGGTTACTAGCTGAGAAGACAAAACAAGTCGTCTTGGTAGCACATGTCTTAGAGACAATGTCATCCATTTGAATTAAAGGTATAGTATCTTTTAATAGGAATTCTAGAAAATCCTTTAAATGTACTGTAAATGCTGCTTCTATGCTGCCAAGTAAGCCTGGTTTTGCCAGCTGGTTTTGGACATTTATAAAACAAAAGAACAAAGAAATAACAAAAAAAAAAAAAAATGTACTTGTTTTATAAACTGAGAGCTACATGGGTGGTCCATGAGCCAATACCGTAAATTTTGGGGGTCGGTACCATCTGGCCTGAACAAACCCCCTTATGATTTTCATGTAGGACTATGTTTGTAGACTTGTAAAAAATCGGGGGGACTTGCATTGCTGGTAGCTTTGATGGTGAATCGACACGTTATTTACGATACCCCATAATTAAAAAAAACGTCATTTTAACACAAAAAACGGTAGGGAATAGTCTTCTAGCTATCCATATCCCCCTTTCCTCCCCAAGGGAAATTTCTACACTATTATTCTCTAAAAGTACATTGAAAAAGCTATCAAATCCTGTTTTCTGCCATCTGAAAGTCGAGGCGTTTGCGTTTTACGTTATAAATGTTTTATTAAATTACTCTAAATATTCAATTTTTGCGTCAATAATGGGGGTACACATAGAAAATTGAAAATATCTCAATTGTTTTTTTATCCTAGACCGTTGAACTTGGTCTCATTCTTAAGCTTAGACATATCCCTTTTATCCTATGATAAGTAATGGAAATTATCTTACTTGCATATTCATGAATTTTCATTAAAACATTAAAATGAAAAAAAAAAAAAAAAGTAAAAATTTAATTATCCCACAAAAACTAATTTCAGGCCTAAACTATCATTGTGGCTCCTTGTTATTGTATCAATTATTCTATTTGACAAATTTGTTGATGCCATGGGCCTAACTGAAAATCATCTCATTTGCATTTTCATGAATATTAATGAAAATGACGAAAATCAGGATTTACAAAGGGAAAATAATTATATTTGCCATTTGAAGGGCTTGGTTTGGGTTATAGGATGTAATTTGAACCCTTAGAACAAATGCTCAAGGGTGTCAGTTTGGTCAGAGGATCACTTTTATGCCCATTTGTGTCACCTAAAATCACAGAGTGTTCAATACAACCACTAATAAGCGCAGTTAGTAAGGTGATACACCTATATTACCACATGTATCTTGGCTACTGATAGACCTAGAAAGCAGAAATAGGTATCAAATGATTGCTTTTGCAATGCTATATAACTATGTAATAAGATATAATTAACGAATTGACTTCCTGGTGTTCGAATAGTAATGAAAACTTCATGTATTAGACTAAAATCACAGAAAATGGAGAATACCAGCACAGTTGTTTATATCTCAGCAACCAAAAGCTCTAAAGAGCTGGACTTGTTATCAAATGATTGCTATGACAATGCTCAATAACCATGTAATAAGATATATAAACAAGCTGGCTATCTTAAGGCTCAAATATTAAAAAAGAACTTCAGATATTAGAGAAAAATAACAGATAAACGAAGGGGAAAAATCAACGAAATTCAGATATCTCAGCAACCAAAAACTCCAAAGACTTGAAATTTATATTAAAGTATTGTCATGATAATGTTCTATATTAATGTGAAAAAATACAGAATGATTTTGACCTTCTTGATGTTCAAAAATTTATGAGAACTTTCAATTTTCGAGACAAATCACAGACCAATGTAGGGGGTATACCTACAGAAACGTTTATAGCTCAGCAGCCAAAAGCCACAGAGAGCTGAAGTTTGTAACAAATGATTGCTATGATAACATTCTAAAACGACATTATAAGATACATTAATAGTCAGACTTTTGTGTTGTTCAAATATTGAGGAAACTTTAAATATTAGAGAAAAATCACAGAAAATGGAGGGGGTATACCTACGAAAATGTGTATTTCTCAGGAACCAAAAGTCATAAAGAACAGAAATTGGTATCAAATGATTGCTATAACAATATTTCATAATTATACGATTAGATATATCAATAAGCTGACTCTTTTGTAGCGCAAATACTTAAGGGAACTTCAGATATAGGAGAAAAATCACTGGCAAACGAAGGGGATATACAAATAAAACTACTGATATCTCAGTGACCAAAAGCTCTAGAGAGCTAAAATTTGAATCAAATGATTGTTAGAATTATGTTCTATAATCATTAGATAAGAAACATAATCAATTTGACTTTCTCATTGTTGGAATATAGATGAGAACTTTAAATATTAGATAAAAATCTCAGAAAAATATAGGGGGTATGCCGACGGAAACGTATATATCTCAGCAACCAAAAGTCCTAGACAGCTGAAACTGGTATCAAATGATTGCCATGACAATATTCTATAATCATGTAAAAGGTATATAAATAAATGTCTTTCTTGTTTCTCGAATATTTAAGAGAACTTAAGCTATAGAAGAAAAAACATTTGCAAACGAATGGGGTATACAAAGAAAACTGCTGATATATCAGTGACCAAAAGCTCTAGAGAGCTAAAATTTGTATAAAATGATTGCAAGAATAATGTTCTATAAACATAAGATAAAGAACATAAATAATTTGACTTTCTCATTGTTGGAATATAGATGAAAACTTTAAATATTAGATAAAAATCTCAGAAAAATATAGGGGGTATACCAACGGAAACATATATTTCTCAGGAACCAAAAGTCCTAGACAGCTGAAATTGGTATCAAATGATTGCTATGACAATATTCTATAACCATGTAAAGGGTATATTAACAGAATATGTTTTTTCTTTCTCGAATATTTAAGAGAACTTAAGCTATAGGAGAAAAAACATTGGCAAACGAAGGGGGTATACCAAGAAAACTGCTCATATATCAGTAACCAAAAGATCTAGAGAGCTTAAGTTGGTATCAAATGATTGCTAGAATAACTTTCTTTAATCATGTGATAAAAACATAAATAATTTGACTTTCTCATTGATGAAATAGTGATGAGAACTTTAAATATTAGATAAAAAAATCTCAGAAAAATATAGGGGGTATACCAACGGAAACGTATATATCTCAATAACCAAAAGTTCTAGAGACTGAAAATGCCATAGTATGATTGCTTTGACAATATTCTATAACCATGTAACAAGTATATAAACAAACTGACTTTCTTGTTGCCCAAATATTTAATAGAACTTAAGATATAAGAGAAAAATCACTTGCAAACGAAGGGGGTATACCAATAAAACTGCTAATATCTCATCGACAAAAAGCCCCAGAAAGCTGAAATTGGTATCAAATGATTGCTAAAATAACGCTTTAAAACCACTTGGTAAGTCACTTAAACAATCTGGCTTTCCTTTTTTTGAATATTGATAAAACCTTTAAATATTAGAGAAAAATCACAGAAAAATTGAGGGGGGTATACCACAAAAAAACTTAATACGTCAGCAACCAAAAATTATAGAGAGCTTAAATTGGTATCAAATGATTGCTATGGTAATGTTCTATAATCATAAGATAAGATTTATGAAAAATTAGACATTCTTAGTGTTTGAATATTAATGAAAACTTAAAATATTAGATAAAAAAAACCACAGAAAAATATAGGGGGTATACTAAAGGAAACATATATATGTCAACAACCGAAAGTCTTAGAGAGCTGATACTGATATCAAATAATTGATATGACAATATTCTATGACCATGTAAAAGGTATATAGCAAGCTGACTTTTTTGCTGCTTAAATATTTGAGAAAACTTAAGATATAGGAGAAAAATCACTGACAAAGAAGGCGGTATATTAATAAAACTGCTGACATCTCTGAAGGCTCTACAGAGCTGAAATTGCTATAAAATGATTGCTATGACAATATTCTATAACCATGCAACAAGTATATAAACATGCTGACTTTCTTGTTTCTCAAATATTTAAAAGAACTTAAGATATAAGAGAAAAATCACTTGCAAACGAAGGGGGTATACCAATAAAACTGCTACTATCTCAATGAAAAACAGCTCTAGAAAGCTGAAATTGGTATCCAATAATTGCTAAGATAATGTTCTAAAATCACGTGGTAAGACACACAAACAACCTGACTTACTTTTTTCGAATATTGATAAAAACTATGAATATTAGAGAAAAATCACAGAAAAAAGTGGAGGGGGTATACCCGCAAAAAATCTTTATAACTCGGCAACCAAAAGTTATAGAGAGCCGAAATTGGTATCAAATGATTGCTATGGTATTGTTCTATAACCATAGGATAAGATTTATGAAAAACTAGGCTTTCTTAGTGTTGAATATTGATGAGAACTTAAAATATTAGATAAAAATGACAGAAAAATAGAGGGGGTATACCAACAGAAACGTTTATATCTCAGCAGCCAAAAGTCCTAGAGAGCTAAAATTGGTATCAAATGATTGATATGACAATAATTAATAGCCATGTCATATAATAAGACATATGAACAAGCTGACTATCTTGTTCCAAAAATTGAAGAAAACTTAAGATATAAGATAAAACACAGACAAATGAAGGGGGTATACTAGAATAAACTTGAAGATTTTAACCATAAAGCTACCACCTAGAAAGGTCCCCCCGATTTTATCTAATTCTATACATGCCAAAATTGTGAAAAAGTGCGGGGGGATCTGTTCAGGTCAGGTGGTACCGACATCTTAAATAGCTCATGGACAGCTGTTTAATGTGAAAAGTCAACTTCATTTCATATTTTTGTGTTCAATTGTTTACAGATGTGAATGCCATGGTCATGCAGAGATGTGTGACCACTCAACATTGCCATATTACTGTCATTGTCTACCAGAGAGTCACACACAGGGAAGACTGGTATGTTCACTATATCAAGGATTCCGTTATGATCTCAGTACATTTCTAATAGAAACGTTAAAATTAGAACATTTTGCAAAGGCTAAATGGAAAGCCAGCACACAGTATTATAAAGGTCCTTGTCAGGCCCCTCCACTGAGGGTAGGCTAACCATACCTGTGCTAGATACAGTTAATTTGGAAATGTCGAGTTCTCGAGAACTGAATTTTCATGTTGCCGCACAAAGTCACACAAGTTCTCGCTAATAAAGAATCACTATAAGCCATGAAGGCTACACAAAGGCTCGTTCCCATGGAAATCGTTTAATAATTAGAAAAATAAAAGTCATGCGAAAATTTCCAGATTTGTTTAAAAATTGTATTTTTAAATTAAAAACATTGGTAAGCAAAATTTTCTCTGCATTATAGTGCGATGAATGTCAGCCTCTGTACAATGACAAACCATTCCACCGCGGTGATCAGTTGGAAGCCTTCAGTTGTCGTCCCTGTGAGTGTTACAACCACGCCTCTTCCTGTACCTATGACCATGGCCTTGACCCCTTCCCTGAAGACCACTACTCAGGAGGGGGAGGAGTGTGTAACGACTGCCAACACAACACGGAGGGCAGGTTCTGTGAGATGTGTATTATGGATTATTATCGACCAGATGGGAAGAGTATGTATGATGAGGATGTGTGTTCACCATGTGACTGTTATCAACCAGGGGTAGAGAACTCAGAAACAGACTGTGAAAAGGTACCATAGATATATTTTCTTCTGATGTCAATATTTAGGAATAATTAAAAAAAACAACATCAACATTTATCCTATACTGACAAACATGTTATTAAACCTGTTAAACTGGTGTTAAAATAATTTTCAACAAATCACAAATGTTTTGAAGCTATCAAAAGCTTATTTTCCTAGTTTAAAATCTTATAACATATTTAAGGGTAATGAATAATGAAAATAGAACTGTGTGATGGTTTTCTGCTGTAAAGTAAGTATACTCTAAGAAGTGTTTCCAGTATTTTACCAAGTGTCCTTTTGCTAATTTTAACTTGATAATAACTATCTTTGTAGGAAGGAGGCCAGTGTTTCTGCAAGCAGAATACAGAGGGCCGGCGATGTGATCTGTGCAAACCTGGATTCTTCAATCTGACAGACACCAACCCCCTGGGGTGTGAGGCATGCTCTTGTGATGGACAGGGAGTCATGTCAGGGGACGTCACCTGTTATCTGGAAACAGGGAACTGTAACTGTAAACCTCATGTCAGAAGTAAGATCATGTTGCTATATGTATATAACCACATTTCCTATAGAATTAGCATGGGGTACCATCAGGGTCTCTTGCTTTCTAAAATTAGAGTGCTACTCAACCTCATGTTTGAAGGAAGACTAGTATAGCCTTTAAATCCAATTCTGAAGCCAAGATGGCTTATAAAAGTTGAAGATAGTGGGTTTACTATAAAGAAATGCCTTAAAAGAATACAGAATAAGTTATAAGTGGGGAATCATTGCAGATATACGTAGGTCATTCAAAAAGTAATGCAATATGTAGCATATTTTTGTGTATTTTTATCTGACAGAGGTAATGTTTTTAATTTCTGAAAGTTTGATTCAATCTGCATTCAGAAAAATAAACATCAACTAAGTCGGACCATACACTTTATGTTGCTTAGCAACCATAGAATGGCAGCGAAGGTGTCGTGGCCGCGAAAAGCACTTTTCTCAAATTAAATAAATAAACATTAAGCTGTGGTATTTCTTTGGTGGTGTTTTAAATAGCTATCTATATACATGTTTGTGTAATATCACCTTAGCCAGAACTTTCTAGGCAACTGCAATGTTCATACAGCCCCATACGTGTCAGCTGTTGCTAAGCAACGCCAGAACCTATGCAATTTCGGGTTTATGCATTTTCCATAGACTTTGGTTGCTAGGCAACGAAATATGTCATCTGAGATTTGCATTTTATAGCATGTAGTTTACGAAGCGTCAATGTCAGATACAAACAGGCGTATAAATATTCGATTAAACAAGCTAGATGTCAAATTGTAGCAGATATTGTATCCCTACCCCCATTTTTCACCCATCGATAGAGAAATTTTAGTCATTTTTTCAACTCTGATTGGGTGTCATTTAAAATATATCAATCAGATTACATTACCTTGAACATTAAATGCAACTGTTTTAAGTTCGGTGTAAGAAAATAAAGTGAATATGTTTATTTTGGTTTTCCTGTCACCATGGCAACGGTTTTAAGAGTCGTGGCCAAGTGCCTTTACACAGTGTTCTATTGTTGCTAGGCAACAGGAGGTCGAGCATGTGACTAGGTGTTGAACTGTCTCGCAGAGGGCGAATTGAATTTATCTTTCAAGAAAAATAAATTAAACTTTTATAACATGTTCAGACAAAAACTTATGATCAATATTGCATTACTTATTGAATGACCCTCGTAGATCAGTCTGATTCCAGGCTACACTGCTTGTATGCATAGCTTTGGGGCTTTGTAGAGTTTCTCCATAAGTAATTGTCATGAATATCAAGTTGAAAAGAATAATGATATACATATGAAAAAATAAACAAAAGAATTGGATACAAAGTAAAAGTGAATGACAAAGAAGTACATAATGTTTGTTGCTTGGAACTCATACGTACTTGAAGTCATAGGACAATATCTAATGTTGTTTTCTTAACTTTACAGATGCAAAGTGTGATGAGTGTCAATATGGCTACTACAACCTGACTGAGTCCAACCCTGATGGTTGTGAGCCCTGCAACTGTAACCCATTTGGCTCTACCAACCAATATTGTGACCCTGTTAGCGGACAATGTCTTTGTAAGGACCACATTGACGGACAGCAGTGTGGTCAGTGTATGGACGGTTACTGGTCATTTGACGAGGGCTGTATACCATGTAATTGTAACCCTGATGGGACAGAACCGCCTGGGAAGTGTGACAAAACTACCGGGCAGTGCGTCTGCAAGGAAAACGTCCATGGATTGAAATGTGATTTTTGCAAGGAAGAGACATTTGCTTTTGGGACATCGGAGCAGTATGGTTGTATGGGATGTATATGTAACCCGGCAGGAACCATCAATGGTTCCAATCTGTGTAATAACATCACTGGAGAATGTGTATGTAAGGACAGCGTGCAGGGTACCAGCTGTAACCAATGTCAGGGTAACACCTGGGGCCTGAGCGAGGACAATGAGGCTGGTTGTCTCCCCTGTGACTGTGACCCCACAGGGACACAGTTTGGGGACACACTGTCCGTTGAGGACCTGGGGTGTCATCAGAGTACGGGGCAGTGCTCGTGCCTGGCCAACAGGATAGGGCGGCAGTGTGATGATTGTGAAAGAGGTGAGTCGCCTTAGTTTGGCTAAATACTATAGAAAGGCCTTGTAAAAAAGAAAAAGTATTGTTCTATAGCTAAAATATGGAGCTGGATATGGCATGCTCATGTTCACAAGTTATTATTTTCCAACAGTTCTAACTAATACAAAAACTGTCATAGTAAATTTCCATAAAATTGACCTCTTAGGATGGTAGTTATTGATGTCTAACTGTAGGTGACATTGATGTCATGCGATGTTTTAGCATATCTTGTTTTAGGAGGCTTTGTCATTTTTGTTATGTCTACATATTTCAGGTTTCTATGTGAGTGGTGACCCTGGCGGGGGTTGTATGACATGTGACTGCCACCCTACTGCTTCCATGCCTCTGACAGTGTGTGACAGCCTCACGGGGCAGTGCCAGTGTAAAACAGGGAACTCTGGGGTGACTGGGATGTCATGTGATACATGTCTGGAGGAATATTATAACTTCAATAATTTTGCTGGAGAGTAAGTTTTGTGTACTTTCTTCTCACTGCACACTCTTTTTGTTTTCAAAAGCAATTGATCTGACAAGTAAATTGATAAACATATTGTACATGTATGTCCGGATGTTTTGACCCACAAAATCAAGCATCCATGCCAGACTAAGAATAAGAGGCATTGCTGATTATCCACACCATTTTTAAAAAACATCCAGATTATTTAAAATGTCTTTTTTTCACAGTTTTAAAAAGTATGTAAGTTTTCAAATGATGTTGATCAATTATTTTTAGATGTTCCCCGTGTGACTGTGCCATAGCTGGAAGTGTTAACAATTCCTGTGATGCTGCATCTGGCCAGTGTTTTTGTAAGGAGTTCACATTCCGACGCAGGTGTGATAGATGTGTGAAAGATTCAAGTTACCTTGACGCCAATAACCCATATGGCTGCAGCAAAGGTGGGTCTGAAATTTAATATCGCAAAATCTTTCCATAATTTTGTCTGACCATGAAGTCCTAAAAAGATGGTATAAATTATGCCATTTTTGTTACCTTTGGCATACATTTCACTGGATTAAGGACCTCGCTTGTGTGCCAACTTGATGATGCTTTAAAAACTTAACGATCATTTTTGTTGCTTGTCATGCAGCAGCAATTATAGTAAACTACATAATTTACTGCAAAATGCCCACATAGACATAATGCACATTATGTTTGCATAGCTATGTCAGTTGATCAGTCAGTGAAAATAGATTGCCATGAAAATCTGCATGGAGACAAAGTAGTTGCAAACCTCACTCCACTTCAAACTTGATAGTTTTATTTGATCAAAACAATTTCAGATTGAATAAAACAGGATTACACATGATTGACACGTGGTGAGTGCACCCGAACTTGACCTTGACGTCATAAGGGTGTCTTGACGTCATGGCACACGCTTTATCACGTGAGCCTGGAGATATCATTTCTGATTGGCTTAGCACTGCTCCTCAAAAATGACCGCAAACACGTCAGCTGAATGTGTAAATCTCACAGAAATTATGGATTTAAAGCAGGAAATCATAGACTTTTCTTATGGAACATCATCTGGAGACAAAATTTAATATCTCTTAAAACAGTGTGCCAAGTGAGGGTGAGCAGGAAATAGTTTTTCACAGTGAATTTCATGTTTGAAAATTCACTGTGTAAAGTAAAAACATTTTTTTCCGAGTTAGTACATGCTTGGCGCTGAGGCTGTGTGACAAATTCGGTGTACGGAGATTGTAAACAACAGCTGAAGATCGGAGTCTAGGAGACAAAGTAACCCAATTTAGTAGCTTCGAAAATAAGATTGATTAAAGTTATGTGTAAAGTCTATTCAGTTTTTACCTCATTATCATACATAACTTTTCTCTTTTCCAATTTAGCCCCGTCACAACAGCCCCCACCCTACCACGAGCCCCTGAGCCCCTCCGCTTTAAGGATTTACTGGAATAATCCTGACTATCCTAACGGTGTTATAGAGCAGTACCGGGTCTTTAGGAACGGAACCTTGATATTTGTGCTTGGTGGGACTGGTATGTATCTGTTAATGCCACAAGCATGGTGGCCTAGTGGATTTGTGTAAGACTTAAAATTGAGAAGTCCTGGGTTCATAATATGCGCCACGTTGTAAGAAAACAGATTTTAACGCCTTTGTTTTCGCTACTGTGATAGTACAATTTCTCTTCTTTCTAAATCTGAAATTTCAAGCTTCTAGCATTTTTCTGTGCTTGTTCAGCTCGGTTTGTGTCGGACGTGGTCAGAAACCCCCAAAACAGGTTTTCTCATGACAGGGCTCATATATCTCCTTCATGTTGTGTCCTTGAGCAAGACACATTTACGATCATTTACCAGCCGCTGTATTGGTTATAAGTTCACAAGAAGTATATGCTGCTAAAAAAAAATGTTGACAAGACTTTTAAAAAGCCATAAAGCTCTCAACCAACCCAACCAACCAACCAACCCAACCCAACCAACCAACCCAACCAACCAACCAACCAACCAACCAACCAACCAACCAACCAAAAAGATTGAGAAGATAGAGTCTGTTTAAGTACATTTGAGCCACCTCGTGGGAAAACCAACAATGTGGTTTCCGAACAGGTCCGGCCTGTACGTGAGAGAAGCAGGCTAGAAGCTTGAAATTTTGTATTTAAGTAGAAGAGGAATTGTACTATCAGAGTAGCGAAAACAAAGGCGCTGATCAGCTTCGCGTTTACCGCGAAGCTGATCTGCGTCTTTGTTTTCGCATATGCAGATTGTTGGTTTTCCCATGAGGTGGCTCATTTAATATTAAAATTGCATGTTAATAAAATTTCAACAGAAACTCAATATAAGGTTGGCTTTGCAATTTTGTGACAATGATAAAACTTATTTATCTGAAAACGCTTTCAAAATCATCTGGTCTAATGTTAATCATTGACATGAACAATATTATTAATCTATTTGATATGATTATTTTTTCACATTTCAGAAATGTCTGTTGAAGATACTGGCTTACAATCCTACACATTATATTCCTACGTCATAGAGGCAACAAATGCATTCGGTAGCACAATGAGCGAGCCAATCTCCTTCCGTACGCCCCCGGGACCCCCAGAGGGTGTGGTCAACTTGGTTGCCACGGAGATCAAGGCAAAGAGTGCCAGATTCAGCTGGAATGAACCTCAGATGGTCAGCGGCCCCTCAATAAGATACATTCTATATTCCCACACAAAGGACGACACCACCAGGGTAGACCACTGGCAGGGGACTGAACTCCAAGTGACTTTGACCTCATTAATTCCCTTTACAGACTACACTTTCTATGTGGATTCTTGTACGACCGGAGGCTGTCTGAAGAGTGAGCCCATGAATCTTGTGACCCTGTGGGCGGTACCTGAGGGAATGCAGCCGCCGGTGGTGCTCGCTGTGAATAATACTGCACTGTTCATAAAGTGGGAACCTCCTACCCAGCCTAATGGTAAGATTTTCTTTTCTTTCATGCCTAATTGTTTTTAAAGTGTAAGGTAAGCATACATTGTACAATATTGTCAATCATAAAAGGTTAAGCAATTTAGATACTTAAGTTTGAGCATAGCACTGAAACATTAAGCTTGAATTTAAGCCTTGTTTCTTTATAGTTATATGTAAGTTAAGGCACAGTTTATCTCTTACAATATTAGATTTAAATGCATATATTAGGGTTGTTCTGTAATTTTACAAAGTGTTTTCAATTTTAGTATATGAAACTCTTATGTAGTCTATTTTGTGTCAAGGCTTGTAGCAGTAACCAAAGTCATACAGTTCAATTCATTATTATTATTTTGTTCCAAGTCTGTTATAGGTATAATAATATTCTATGAGCTGTGGATGCGAGGTCCTCTAGAGTATGATGGTACCCGTAACCCTCCAGAGACCAGGATATTCCACCCCGGGGGCCAGTATAATCCTGCACCCACTGTGATGCCCCAGGAGAATGCCCTACCCCCTCCAGCAACTAACTACACACTCAGTGGTCTAGAACCTTTCACCATATATGAGTTTCAGGTATGTATATCAGACTGTCAGTTTAGTTTTCTAAAATAATGTGAGCATTCATGTAATTATTAAATTCAGACTAATACTTGATCAAAAATACTTTTATTAAAGTAAAGCATAGGTTATGTATACCGGTATATCATGAAACATAAGCTTATTCTAATATTCTTTGATCAACAGACCTAAAGTTGGGTCCTAGGAAATAATAAGCATTCAAACAAATAGATTGTAAAGTATGCATTTTGACAAAATATGATCCTCATTTTCTATTAGGCAAGTAAAGAGTTTTATCAACACAGTTACGGAGTACTTCATACTTACAGAATATAGTTGCTTACAAATTTCATTTGCACACTATAAACATACATTGTCAATAAAAAACGGAAGTATGACTCTATTTCAGGTATTGGCAGAGAACAGTGCAGGCAAGGCAGCCAGTAGATGGGTGTCAGGCAGGACAGGGGCTGCCAGCCCCATAGCAATGCCCAGCCCCTTGATTATCAGCCTGAGTCCCTTCACCCTGAACATCACCTGGAGGACCCCGTCTGACGCTGACTCACGGGGAATTATCATACTGTATCAGGTGTTTTACTACAAGAAGACAGATTTGATGGTGAATCCATTCGCACCTCCTTATTCATGGACTGTGAGTATTCTGAATATTTTGAGTAAACAGTTATATAAAAGAATTTTATATGACAATGACTGTGGTGAGGATTAAGAAACTGGTTCTCTTTGCAGTTTATATCATTTGAGCCATGACACAAGAAAACCGTTTTTTCCCTATGCAAAAACAAAGACTCAAATCAGCTGTGCAGCTACTGCACAGCTGATCAGCACAATTGGTTTTCACTACATGGATAGCACAGTTACTCTTCTTTTTAAATCTGAAATTTCAAGCTTCTAGCCTGCTTCTGTGACTGTACAGATTTGTTTGTGTCAAACCTGGTTTGAAACCCCGAAGACAGGTTTTCTGGCATCACGGCTCTTTGGTTACAAACATGCCTCTTTATTATGTGAATAACAATTCTTTCATAACTGTCAATGCCTAGAAAGAGTAGGACATGGAGCGACAGGGTGTTTACAATTACACTCACAGCTGTTTTTCTCTGGACAAAAATTGGTATTTAATGTAGGATGGCTCATATAAAGTTTAACCTTTGGGTTTTCTAATTTAGTTGATGCACAATGCTACTGGGTATGAATACCATGACTTTCTGAGCAGCCTTAGTCCTTACTCTGATCACACCATGAAAATCCAAATATACAGTAGTGTGTGAACAGATTCACATTTGAGCGGCCTCATGAGAAAACCAACAATCTGCATATGCAAAAACAAAGACACAGATCAGCTGTGCAGTAACTGCACAGCTGATCAGCGCCTTTATTTTCGCTACTAGGATAATACAGTTCCTGTTCTCTACTTTCGAAATTTCAAGCTTCTAATCATCATCTGTGCATGTGTCCTACCTGTTTGGAAACCACATTGTTGGTTTCCTCATGCGAAGGCTCATTTGTTACAATAATTGTGTCAGTATATTTCCACATTACTTTTTTCACATTCAGTTGATGCATAATGCTACTGGAGATGAGTTTCACTACGTTCTGCGAGGTCTGAGTCCTTACTCACAGCACACTGTGAAGATACAGGCTTGTAATACTGTGGGGTGTGTAAACAGCACAGACACGACAGGCAGGACACAGCAAGCAGGTGGGTACTTCTTAGAATTTTATCATTTATTTTGGTATGTCAGGCGGAAGTTGTCAGATCTACATGTGATCCTCATATGCCTCTTGTCACAGCAAAGACTGTCATAGGGATTTCCATAAGGTTTCATACAAACAAATTTGTACAATTATAGAACCTGCCTAGAGAGAGATCATATTGCTCATTTTAGCTACCTGGATACTCAGAGTAAATACGGAAAGCTGAGGGAGAGCCCCAATAGCTCAATCTGTAATATGTAAGCCTGGATTGCTTTAGCCTTGAATATAAGCCACATCATGAGAAAACCAGTCTTCAGGGTTTCCAACCAGATTTGGTTTAAACACTATTTTATTCTAGGAAGTACAAACCAGATTTGGTACAAACCAACCTGTACAGCCTCAGAGGAAGCTTGAAATTTCGGATTTAAGAAGAAGCGGGATTGTATTAATTGTGTAGTGAAAACAAAGGCCCTGATCAGCTGTGCAGTAACTGCACAGCTGATTTTTATCTTTGTTTTTGCACAGGTGAAAATATGGTTTTCTAATGATGTGGCATATAATGATGTGATATATAAGCTTCCATTTCAGTACCTGAAGGCCTGGAGAAGCCTCTCATAGATGGTTACAACTCCTCTGTGATGAGTATAGCCTGGTCTGAGCCCGCCTTCCTCAACGGACCCCACCCCCTCTACACAGTACAGAAAACTGTCCCTGCCCTCAGCTACCCGCCTCAGGTGATCCGGGGTACAAGGTTTCCCGGGGGTGGCCATTATCTGTTCCCACCAGATACTATACCACCTAATGTAGAATTTACTGGTAGGTTTGTTTAACTATTACTACAGACATATCTAGTCATGAAAAAGTTACACTAGCACCCCAAGTTCAAGAATAATCTAGACAAAAGTGAAGTTTATTAGCTCACCTGAGCCGAAGGCTCACAAGATGAGCTTGTAGTATGGTAGTCGAGCCGGCGTCCATGTGTGCGTTCACACTTTCAATCTTTGAATATCTCTAAGACAACAAGGCCAATCGCAATCAAATTTTGTCTTGAAGCATGATTGAGGAGGGGGAAAGGTTGCATAAGGTTTTGGGCCAGGTTGGAACAGATAGCTCCCATTGAGTTATAATGGGGAAAATGTTGTGGCCACTCTAGCAACTTCATTTTTGATTGAATCTTCTTCATTTTTAAATTATTATCCTATAAGAAACCTCACTTCATTAGAAATGCATATGCTGTTTTAACGAATTATCATTAACAGTGTACAAGTAACCATGCTTCACATTTATATTTAAGCTCTTTTATAACAAAATAGTTATTTCTTTCCTTAGGGATTCAGTTTTGGTTCCGGACCAGTCAGCGAGATGGTCTGTTGTTGTTTGCTGCCTCTGAGGGAAGACAAGACGAGTTTATTGCCATGCAGTTTAGGGCTGGGAGGCCCTGGTTTCTGTTTGACCCACAAGGTAGGGAATGTGGTTTTCCTTGCAAAGTTTCAGTTCCAATCAAGGCAGCCAGTGATACCAGTGTTAACACTTTAGAAAGGCTTTATAGCAAAGATTTAAAGCTATTATATGAGCCGCATCGTGAGAAAACCGGATTTTTGCCTAGGCGAAAACAAAGGCGCAGATCAGCTTCGCGGTAACCGCGAAGCTGATCAGCGCCTTTGTTTTCGCTACACGGATAGTACAATTTCTCTTCTTCTTAAATCCGAAATTTCAAGCTTCTAGCCTGCTTCTGTGACTGTACAAGTTGGTTCATGTCGGACCTGGTCGGAAACCCCGAAGACCGGTTTTCTCGTGACGCGGCTCATATGTACCTTGCATGTTATTAGTGAATACTGTACATCTTAATCTACCAAGGCTGTTATTACTATAACATTGCAAATCTCTGTGAATTCTAAATGCCAGAATCAAATTTAAAACAGCTTTGTAATGTCACTCAACAGCCATATGCAAATTCTTCATCAAGTTACAAACATGCTGGATTATCAATGATGATGTATTTCATGCTTGTCTACCCAGCAGGCACATGACGTCAGAATGACGTCAGATGGATGTCGATGCGACATGACGTCGCATCGACGTTGATATGACGTCATTTTGACGTCATGTACCCGCTGGGTAGTTAGTTACGCTGAAAGAGAAACTGACATTTTCTTTAAAATCTCAGACTGTCCAAGCTGGGTTGAGTTGGAACAAGATCCAAACAATGACAGAATTGTCACATTTAATGATGGTTATTGGCACTTTTTACGGGCTGAACAGGTCAGCGGCACTGCCTATATATACCTGGATGATGATCAGAAAGGTCTGCAAACTATATTGTGGGTTTGCAGTGTTTGTTTGAACATTTCTAGAAGTGGTATTATCAAAGTAGGATATTAGATAGTAGATATTTTTTATAGATGTGAAACTTTATAGATGTTACCGTGTTGATATTAACCAACTGAATGGCGTTTATCTCTAGATGTTTCCATATAGCTCTGCTTACATCAGGAAAACATGTCCATGCAA
This sequence comes from Rugalucina vietnamica, assembly GCA_964017185.1. Taxonomy (NCBI): domain Eukaryota; kingdom Metazoa; phylum Mollusca; class Bivalvia; order Lucinida; family Lucinidae; genus Rugalucina; species Rugalucina vietnamica. The sequence goes on from OZ024872.1 coordinate 5,528,658, forward strand.
TGAATACCCCCTTGAACCCCACTTTTATATAGTAAAACTGGGGTTTGCAGAGGTATACCTATTTTTCTTATTTTTGCTCCAAAACATAGATTGTGGGTACTCGTTAGAACCGCCTCAGCGAGGCGGTTCTAACGTGTACCCACAATCTATGTTTTGAGCAAAATTAAGAAAAATATCAACATTTTTAGCTAAAAACAACATTTTTAGCTAAAATTTTTCAATTTTTAAACCTCAAAAAAACATCTTTTTATTGCATGGGCAAGTTTTCGTAATGATTGTCAGATTTTAAATTTTTCTCCTTCCTTTGCATGCTGTATATGTAGGGTGTGAATCTTTTGTTTCCCCCACAAATGATGAGGGTTGGCGGTACAACGACAACACCTGGCACCAGATGATCGCCTGGAGAGATAAAGGACTGGCGTATGTCTCCATAGACGGAGTGTGGGAAGGTTGGGTATTAGTGTCATATTTCACCCATAATTGAGCCGTCTCGTGGGAAAACCAACAATGTGGTTTCTGAACAGGTCCAACACAAACCGGCCTGTACAAGCGCAGAAAAGAGCTAGAAGCTTGAAATTTTGGATTTAAGTAGAAGAGGATTATTGCACTAGCCGAGTAGCGAAAACAAAGGCGCTGATCAGCTTCGCAGTTACTGCGAAGCTGATCTACGCCTTTGTTTTCGCATATGCAGATTGTTGGTTTTCTCATGAGATGGCTCATATAATGTAATTTAATGTGAATAATATGAATGGCAAATGCATTTTGTGTGAAAAAGATTGCTTGAGCTGTTTTCCTCATTTTTTATACTGTAGCTTCCTTCAAACTTTTGTGCTTGGTGCATAGTCTTTGCTCTTTCCTATATTACCGGTATATGCTATTTGAAATTACCTTCCGTTCTTATGCTGAAAAAAAAAGACACAAAATGTAACAGCTATTTTTAGCTCACCTGAGCAAGGTGAGCTTATAGGATGGCCATGATCCGGCGTCCGTCCGTCCGTCCGTCTGTCGTCCGTCCGTCCACAATTTCAAAGATCTTCTCCTCTGAAACCACTTGGCCAATCAAAGCCAAATTTTATATGAAGCATCAATAGGAAGGGGTAACAAATATGTATATAAAAAATCCAGGTCACATGACCAAGATGGCCGCCATGCCCATATATGGTAAAACCCTTCAAAAATCTTCTTCTCCAGAACCAGTTGACCGATTTCAACGAAACTTGGCACGAAGCATTGATGGCTCAAGCACTACAATGTATATATAAATCATGACCCTCTGATGACCTTGACCTATTTTACGGGAAGGTCAACATAGGTCACCAATGCATTTGAATGGGGAAAACTTTTAAAATGTCATTTAAAGTGAAAGTCTTGCAGGAAATGGGCAGTAGGACTGGATATTAATGATTCTGAAAAAAATTGGACCCCTGAAACCGCTTGGCCAAACAAAGCCAAATTTTATGTGAAGCATCTATAGAATGTGGGAATCAATGTAGATATAAATAATCTAGGTCACATGACCAAGATGGCCGCCATGCCCATACACTCCCGGTAAAAAAATAACAACATATTCCGCGTTTCTCCGCAACCATGGCAAACGCGAAATTTTTATTTCTCGGAGAAACACCGCGAAATAAGCCAGGTAGACGAAATCGTCTGCGCGAAATTTCGCGGTGTTTCTCGGTGAAATTTCTCGGTGTTTCTCCGAGAAAGGTAATTACCTGGATTTCTCGATAAAACTCTTTTTCTCGGAGTTTCTCGGAGGAATTTAAAAGACAAATGCATGTTTATAATTTTTGAATAAATATAAAACAATAAATTAAAAAAATAATAAGTATTTGCAAGTATGAAACTTGCAGATGTTACGTATTTGTTTAGATGGCTTATAATCCACATAAATATGTTCTTGATTACATTAAAATTTATGATGACCTTTGTCACTTGTGTTGCTTTTCACATCATCCATGATTATTCGATCTTTGAACAGAAGAATGGAAGCAAAAAAATCATTTAAAAATCAAGGGCACCATTAAAAATTCGCGCCTTGAGCATTGTCCTTTCCGACAAAGAATAAAATTACCACAATTCTAGTGACTATGTGGATAATCAGAATCATTTTTATTGAATGAATAAATAAGTTTAATGACATTTGAACAAAGGTATTTAATTATGTACAATAGCAATGATTTAACAGGCGGTTTACTTTAATTATGTCAGGATAAACACAAGTCATCAAAATAACATGAATATACCGGCCGGAGATCGAAATCGCAACTTTTTTTTTTTCGAAGCGAACGCACTATCTATACATGTAAAACCATCGCGGCCTGTCTTATTAAATGTTCGGACCTTCCTTGTCCGCCAGCATTTCTTGGTAAGCTGTTAACGTAACCGTTATCAAATATTCAGATTATGGTTCCATATAAATCGCAAATAATTTGAGCATTCGTACATGTACATGTACATGTATATATACTCGTATGTTTTAGATCGAGACTACATGTAGTAGGAAAGAATTTGCATCAAAAGTTATTCTCCATGAACAACCACAAAGCCGTTTAAATCATGAACTTATGGGATCGCCTATATTGATGCCCTTTCACCCGTAATATTGCATGGTATTAACATACATAAATGGTCAACAAAATTTACAGAAATCACTGTTGACTGATTTGGCCAAGTGATAGAATTTGCAGCATTACCAGGAAGTGTGTTTCGGCATACACAGTCATGTTCTTGTGTCACATTCTCTAATGAACATGAAGCTGACACAGCTCCTTCACATGATAAGGAAGCTGTCTGCCGCAAAGTGAAATAAAAAGTCAAGCAAATAAAAATGCCGACCGTACAGCCAACACTGTCATATGACTTACTCCCAATTGACGGCTAAATACATCACGTAGATATGAATGTACATGTCCATACATTGCTATTCACGCACATGCATTTGCATCATTAAAATCATTCTTGTTCAAACATTTTACATCAGGAAAAGATTTCATGGAAATGTGTATCCCATCAAAAGCAAAACTGGGGTATGCAGGGATATATCTATTTTTTTTTTATCTTTTGCTCCAAAACATAAGATTGTGGGTACTAGTTTGAACCGCCTCGGTGAGGCGGTTATAACGTGTACCCACAATCTATGTTTTGAGCATGAATAAGAAAAAGCAAACATTTTCTACTGAAAATTTTCATTTTTTCCCTCTTTAAACATCTCTGTATATTGCATGGGCATGTTTTCGTAATTTTAAAGTTACGGTATATGAAATTATTTCTTTAAAACATCATCGACACAAAAGGCAGCAACGCTTTCGGAAGGAGAGATCGGAAAACCTCATAAATACATTTACATGTTTGTTATACCTTGTGCAGAATTGCGGTTTGTATGGAACATTGTAAATGTACATGTATATACAGTCGAGAAATTTTAATGGTCTTAAATTTTTATTTCGCTCCCTCTTTAAATCTGATTGATATTATTAGATGAAAAATGCATTATGTGCAACAAATACTTTTGTATAGGATATGTCACACAGTGCATCAAAGTAAGTGGCTGAAATATACAAACTTTTCTTTACATGTACATGAATTTGGGACAATGTCGGTTATGATAGAAAAAGTATTTTTCTTTTATTTTTCTTTTACGTATGCACCATTATTTTGTCGTCATTTGTGTTACGACATCGAGATATAAATGTGGATGCATCAAACATACAAAACATACATACTCAAGTATCTGCAGTTCATAGCGTGTCGGATGCTGTTTCGGTAGTTTTTGTAAGTGAAGGGTTTACAAATACGAATGTTGTATAGCCCATTTCGAACGTCAGGACATCCCAAACTTGTACAGTACCATAAAGCGACGAAAACGTACCGACATAACCGTGGCTGAGGACAAGGACGTTAGTAACAGCAATATTGCGCATTGATTTTTCTATTCATGCACATGCATATTAAAGTTTGTATACTTAGACGGTCCCGGTAATTTTTAAAACTGACACCAAAATATAAGGTCATGTATTTGTTTTCGTGTAAAATGAGTGTATCCGTTCCTGCCTTCTACGGAAACATTAATAAAGGTTAAGTTTGAATGCGATTTAACGTGTAAATTTGATGTAAGATATCCATACGCCAGTTGAGCTGTGTGCTAGTCGAGCTGCACATGTTTTTCGGAAACGATCAGGATGTGCGATTTTTGGAACAAGTGCACTTATTAGATCGAATACGGTGAAAAATTCATATCTATACATCTTGATCATGTAACGGGATAGCTTTCCTTGGAAATATGCAAATTTCAAACTCGAGACTTTGTGAATCGAGTAAGTGTTAGGTATATAGCGCAGTAAACCACCCTTGGTGGATGAGCATGCTTTTCCATCGACGGGGTTTGCTGTGGCTCGGCTCGGCCGCTCGTTACATTTGGTGGTAGCGGTGGGATAATGACAACTGCCAGACCGGGGTTGCCTTACCCATGTAGTCCCCAGGCCAAGACTCGGGGCGAGTCTTCTCGAAGAGGGAAGTAATGTAACGGGATAGCTTCCCTTGGAAATATGCAAATTTCAAACTCGAGACTTTGTGAATCGAGTAAGTGTTAGGTATATAGCGCAGTAAACCACCCTTGGTGGATGAGCATGCTTTTCCATCGACGGGGTTTGCTGTGGCTTGGCTCGGCTGTACGATACATGTAACGTACAGCCACGTTACATGTAACGTACATCCGAGCCAAGCCACAGCGTACAGAAATATCAGATTAAAGAAGTAGGGGAGGGGTTGTACTAGCTGAGTAGTGAAAACAACGGCGCTGATCAGCTGTGCAGTTGATCTGCGACTTTATTATCGCATGAGTATAAGTCCAGCGTTCTCATGACGCGGCTCATATAAAAGTGGGGTATACATTACATGGACATGTTATCATGATGTGTGTAAATATGTTGAGGAATACCTCATACAATGCATACGGGTTTAAAGCACATGAACATGTAAATGTGTTTGTTAATTTACTCGATTAATTATCAATTAATTTATCAATTATCAGTAATTGATAAATTGTCTTTACTTGTCATTTTTCACCATGTATCATACACTTTCCTATGCACTTGACATTTCGGACCGCACCTTGTAAAAACAACATGCCGCCAACACAAAATGTTCATGGCGGAGTTGTCGTTATGCATGGCAATAGGTTTTGCGTTTATGCATTTAGCAAGCCTTACTACAAAGTGTATATAAATCATGGCCCTGTGAAAAACAGATGCTTAAAAAAGAAAAGTGTATAAATTGTTTTCTCGTTATCTGCCTTATTCTTATGTGAAGATTTGGTCATAAATTTGGTATGAAAAAAGTGCTTATGCGAACAGTGCCCCTGATAAACGAGTGATTTAGAGGTATTGACAAAACTTTGTGCTAGTTAAATACTGTGTATCCTTATCATCGAGAATGTTGTAATGCATATTCATATAGGAGTTAGGAGATCGCTGCAGGGTAATCGGGTCAATAAAATTTTACAAAAATAGCTTGCTCCATAAGCTGATAATGTGATGAAATTATGCCATTTCATTTTACATGCACGTTTCCATAGCTTGACATACAACCAGAACCAGAAAACATTTATTTCATTACAATATGAATTCAAGGATGCGCAAAATGGTTACCTATTATACTCGTACATGTTTATGGCCTATTGCTTTTATGTTTCCTAGCTCAAACAAATGAAACTACTTGGATAAAGACATAATTGAGATGAAACAAAGTACTTCTTAATTTGTATGTCAAATGCGAGTCGAGTCATGCCTGACCAACCGTAACGGAAACCAGTGAAGAAGATTGTGGAATGTTTGCTCAGTAATTAATGTGCCTTATTAAAACGTGTCAAACTGTTAGAGGTGCCATATACAAAAACACTTATAAATACTGATCAGTTAAAGGTCTAAAACTACTTTATATAATCCAAATATAATGTTGGGTTAAAGACGCTTTTAAGTGAGGGCCTTTCGGAACCTGAATTTTATGGTGACTTGGTTTACAAATTTAAGAAACTTAAAGGAATTAATGATTTTTCTTTTCAGTTCAGAAAAATCATAACACGTTACAGACATGTAGGTTATAACTTAAATGTTATGCGACAGTCTGCATGCTTAGTTTTTAACCCAATCATGGTTGATAACTATGCTGCCTTCTTTAATTGCACGCCGGTGGGTCAGGCGTCAGACTCTATGATGGCCCCGACATAAAGCTATTCATTTTAGTTGGTTGGGGCCGGAGCTTCTTGTCTGTTGCTTGGCCCACCGGGGTCCAACTGGTGTTTTTCTTTTGCTCCGGAGTTAGTAGGTTATTCGGCGCCCAGGGATCTCCGTCGTCAGGCAGCTTACTCAGTCTGTGAGTCCTGGTTTTTGATTCATCAGGATGTTTATCATGATTTATTTGTTTGTTCTTGATGATTCATTGACTAGTTAGAGATTCACCACGAGGACCAAATAACTAACTAAATGTTATGAACCACTGCAGAAGCTGAGGGTGAGGTTATGGCCATGTAAAACCGGTTTAAGCCCGCCAGTAACTTTGTGTTACTGATCGTTCCAAGTCGATACTTCTGTGGTGATTCTTTTTGTTTTATGTCTTGGTGTATAACATTTTTTGTGCTGTTGGCGCCTTATGTATGTTTTCATATTTTTACTTAAGTTAAGGTAACTGAGTGGCCACCTATTGGGAAAATAGCTGCTCATTCGGCTTACGATATGTTTCATGGTATAAGTACCTGATTGTTAGTTTGGTTTTTTCCCACCTCGGTTTTTGGAGTGGGAATCTTTTTCTGATTGCGCCTTTTCCTGATCTTTGCCTACTTGTACCTTTTTAATTATTAAAAATATGGTAAAATCGATTTTCACAATCGTGCACAATATTTCTCCGAGAAACACCGCGAACAGGTAAATCTGGACTTACCTGTTTTCAACGGTTAATACCTGCGGTCGCGGTGAAATTTCTCGGTGTTTCTCCGAGAAATCGAACTGAACGAAACGCGAAATATCTAAATGAAAAGAGAAATTTAGCGTTCTTTCTCCGAGAAAAATAGCTTAGGGTCCTAAAGAGGAATATGTTGTTGATTTTTTACCGGGACTGTATATGGTAAAAACCCATCAAAAATCATCTTCTCTGAAACCAGTAGACTGATTTCAAGGAAACTTTGCATGAGGCATCGATGGCTAAAGTACTCCAATGTATATATAAATCATGACCCTGTGATGACCTTGACCAAGTTTATGGCAAGGTCAACATGGGTTGCCTGTGCATCTGAATTGGGAAAACTGTTAAAATGTCATTTGAAGGAAAAAGCCAACAGGAAATTGGCAAATGGACAGAATATTGAAGATTCTGAAAAAAAAAAATGGCCCAAGGGCTTCATCTGCCCCTGCACTGGAGTTAAATACCATAATATTCAAACATGTTTATTGGTATATGCAGCTGATCTCAGGTGAGCGTTTACAGGACCATTGGTCCTCTGGTGTTACAAAAAACACCTCATTGAATGACTTTAAGGTTTACAGTTTTAAAGAGATTTTTGCACTTATGCATATTGAGAAAATCCAATTTTTTCAAAATTTTGAAGTATGTTTCCGATTTTGAAAGCATATGAGCCGCCCCATGGGAAGACCAACAATCTGCATAGGCGAAAACAACGGCGCTGATCAGCTTCGCGGTTACCGCGAAGCTGATCAGCGCCTTTGTTTTCGCCACTTGGATAGTACAATTCCTCCTCTACTTAACTCCAAAATTTCAAGCTTCTAGCTCTTTTCTGTGACTGTACAGGTCGGTTTGTGTCGGACCTGGTCGGAAACCACATTGTTGGTTTTCCCACGAGGCGGCTCATATTTCACCCATTTCTGTCTCATAGGTGTACGTCAAGCTCCGTGTGCCAGCAGAGCTAATGCCAAGATCGTGATTGGACCCAACACTGGTGTATATGTAGGTGGTCTACCATTAGGATTCCAGATTAGGAGAACTAGCAAAGATCCCAGAATGAAGGTACTTGTAATTAATGCCATAATTTTATCATAACATTTTGGGCAAACAGTTCAGGTCAGACTGATCAGTTTAGAGCAGTTTTGTCTGGGTCTACTCTGTAGATCTTGATTGGCCAAGATCTTGGTTGGACCTGATACTAGTGTATATATTGGAGGTTTTACCACTAGGCTTTCAAATATGGAGACATCGGGAAAACATGTCCGTGAAATGTATACCCCTTTAAACCCCACTTTTATGTAGTAAAACTGGGGTATGTGGGGGTATACCTATTTTTCTTATTTTTGCCCCAAAACATAGATTGTGGGAACTCGTTAGAACCGCCTCGGCGAGGCGGTTCTAACAAGTATTCACAATGTATGTTTTTAGCAAAAATAAGAAAAATATCAAAAATTGTCTGTTGAAAATTTTCATTTTTTACAACTTAAAAAACCTTTGTATATTGCATGGGCATGTTTTCATAATGAGTAGAAAGAATGCACAAATGAGCTGCCTTACGGAAAAACCAACAATGTGGTTTCCGAACAGGTCTGACACAAACCGGGCTGTACAAGCACAGAAAAGATTTCGGATTTAAGTAGAAGAGGAATTGTACCATCCAAGTGGTGAAAACAAAGGTGCTGATCAGCTTCGTGGTTACCGCAAAGCTGATCTGCGTCTTTGTTTTCGCATATGCAGATTGTTGGTTTTCCCATGGGGCGGCTCAAATTTTAAAGGTTGTATCCGAAATATCCAGATTTTGCAAAAGAAAAAGGTACAAGTAGGCAAAGATCAGGAAAAGGCGCAATCAGAAAGAGATTCCCACTCCAAAAACCGAGGTGGGAAAAAATCAAACTAACAATCAGGCACTTATACCATGAAACATATAGTAAGCCGAATGAGCAGCTATTTTCCCAATAGGTGGCCACTCAGTTACCTTAACTTACTCAAAAATATGAAAACATACATAAGGCGCCAACAGCACAAAAAAAAATAAATTTAAACACCAAGACATAAAACAAAAAGAACCACCACAGAAGTATCGCCTTGGAACGATCAGTAACACAAAGTTACTGGCGGGCTTAAACCGGTTTTACAGGATCCTTACCTCACCCTCAGCTTCTGTAGTGGTTCATAACATTTAGTAAGTTCTTCGGTCCTCGTGGTGAATCTCTAACTAGTCAATGAATCATCAAGAACAAACAAATAAATCATGATAAACATCCTGATGAATCAAAAACAAAGAAAGTCTGTAGAAGTCTGGAAAACTTTGCACTGGAACCAAGCTTTCAGTCACCCTGTCTCTTTAATGTTCTATAGACTATGATTTTTCATGTTTTACATTACAAAAACTTACCCGTGAAATATACAGAGATTTTTAAAGTTCAAAAAATGAAAATTTTTAGTAGAAAAATTTTGATATTTTTCTGATTTTTGCTCAAAACATAGATTGTGGGTACATGTTCGAAGCGCCTTTCCGAGGGGGTTCTAACGAGTACCCACAATCTATGTTTTGGAGCAAAAATAAGAAAAATAGGTATACCCCTGCATACCCCAGTTTTACTATATAAAAGTGGGGTTTGAGGGGGTATACATTACACGGACATGTTTTCTTGATGTTAATCCAAATTGTTTTAGCTGATAGACCGCAGTTTCCAAGGTTGCATCAGGGATATTCAAATACTTCAACAGCGACAGCCAGTAGAAGTGTGGAAGACTTTGGATTGGAACAATGCTATTGGCAGTGAACTGGCTTTCCTCAACTGGCAGGGATGTCCCATCAATCTGGATAGAGGTGTACATTTCATGGGACAAGGTAATGTTACAAGGCGTATCACATTATTTGAGCTGTGTCATGAGAAAACCATCAATGTGGTTTTTGAACAGGTCCGACACAAACCGAGCTGTACAAGCACAGAAGGTGGCTAGAGATGAGAAATGTTGGATTTAGAAAGTAGAGGAATTGTACTATCCGTGTGGCAAAAACAAAGGCGCTGATCAGCTTCACAGTTACTGCGAAGCTGATCTGCACCTTTGTTTTCGCATATGCCTCATGAGGTGGCTCATTTCATGGTTCAAAGTTGAGTTCTCAAAACTTGATAAATACTCGATTGACTAAAATTTAATGTCTTTCTTTAATTGTGGATACCTTTAAAATTTTGAAAGGCAATAAAAGGCTTGGGGAGATGATTTTATTAAAAGTCAGCAAAAAGACAGTAATAATTTATTGAGAAGCCAAAGACTGAGACTGCTTCAGAGATAATATGTTGCCCTTTTTCAGGTACTTGTTCATATAATGCTAAAAGCACTCCTGAAATCCTAGGAAAAATGTTACTTTCTATCGGCAGTTTGCCATTATTGTGTCAGGATGAACATTTGTCACCATTTGTCAGGCATGTCAGGTATTGAATACGCTATCCATTACACTACCACGACCGATACATCTATATGTAGAGGGTCTGCCTACAACCCCAAGCCAAACTTAAAATATTGGTAATTATTAGCTAGAATCATGAAATAAAATGTTTCTGTATGTTTCAATTGTTCAGGAGACATTTCAACAGGTGATGTTATAGACAAGTGTTTGACATTTCTTACAATTTTAGACTTATACCCCCTTTTTCAGACTTAGCCCCCTTTTTTCAAGACTTATACCCCTCTTTCAAGACTTATCCCTCCCTTTTTAACTCTAAATGAAGCCTTTGTGAGCATCCCAACTGTTGTAGATGGTTGCCATCCTTATTGATCATGTTTTCTTGTCTGATGTGTTTTTCGTCGTACAACATTAGTATTCTAGATGTCCTTTTCATATTTCTTAACCTTTTTCATGTGAATTGTTATGTACCCAGTGTGTTAAATTTTAATCCAATTCTATGTTAGAATTATAGATATACATGTATGTGACATTTTTACCTTTTTAAGGACTGTCAGTGTTACTTGAATGAGTGTGAACAGTTTTAGAGATTTTTAAATAGTCAAATTTATATCCTACCCTGTCTTGCCGCTATGAATAAACCTATGCATGTTTTCTCTTTTTTCTGTACTGCATGTTTTCTTCAAAATTTTGCAGAAATCAGCAATTTTTGTCATGACCTGCTTAGTAGCATTATTATTGCTCCATAAAAATGTTTGAGCCTATATGCAGTCACAGAATGCCACAGTAAAGTGAGCCGCATCGTGAGAAAGCGGGATTATTGCGTATGCAAAAACAAAGGCGCAGATCAGCTGTGCAGTGACTGCACAGCTGATCAGCGCCTTTGTTTTCGCTACATGGATAGTGCAATTCCTCTTCTTCCAAAATCCGAAATTTAAAGCTTCTAGCCGTTTTCTGAGACTGTACGGGCCGGTTTGTGTCAGACCTGTCGGAAACCCTGAAGACCGGTTTTCTCGTGTCGCGGCTCAAGTTATACAGTCAGTCATAAAAAAAAATCACCTACATAAGGACATGATATGTGGGACATAATTTGGTAAGCCAAAACTTAGTAAATCTGTCTTAACAACAATACACTTCACAAATGTTCCTTTCCTTGTCTGTTATAGGGTGACAAAACACCATACTGTTGATATGGTTGATAATGTTGTCCATCAAATGAGCCGCTTCATGGGAAAACCAACAATCTGCATATGCGAAAACAAAGACGCAGATCAGCTTCGCGGTAACCAGGAAGCTGATCAGCGCCTTTGTTTTCGCTACTCGGATAGTACAGTTCCTCTTCTACTTAAATCCGAAATTTCTAGCTTCTAGTCTGCTTCTGTGACTGTGCAGCCTGATTTGTGTCGGACCTGTTTGGAAACCACATTGTTGGTTTTCCCAGGAGGTGGCTCAAATATCATCTGTGCATGAGGATCATCTATACACCAAGCAATGGCTTCTGTGCAAACTATTATCTTCATTTGCATTCCATTGATAACTTTCTACAATTTTGCTCAAGAGAAACCCTAATTAGATTGTATGAATGCCATTTTAAGGGCAGAACATGTTATTATTTTGTACATGCATTTTACAGGTTATGCAAGGTTTCCTCCAGACTATTTCCAACTTGGCAATGTCAAGACGATAGAGTTCGGCTTCCGTACTCAGATGCACACTGGCATCATTTTCTTTGCCTACGGTGGCAAGGGCATCTATGTTTACTGTGCCCTGATAAATGGAGCTCTACACTTTGAATTTGCCAACAGCCTTTTAGTTGGCAGCGTCACTTTTAATCGTCAAGACGCTATCCTCTGTGACAGTCGCTGGTATGATGTCACACTGAAGAAAGATGGACAATATGCAGAAATCACTATAGATGGAGTGGGGACGGAGACATCCGGTGATGCTAACGTCTTGCTCAATGTTTTGACGGTGTCAGATTTCTTTGTGGGTGGGATACCGCCGGGAGGTGAGGCGTACCAGTATGTGATTGATAACAGGCTTTCTATGCCCCTCACAGGTATGTTATGATGTTTTAGCTTTGCTGCGTTAATATGAGTTTTAGCATTAATATTACATCTGATATTGTAATATTGTTTGTTCGGGTTTAACCTCGCTTTCAACATTATCTGTCATATCACGACAGTGTCTGGTTGTGACAGGGAGCTCAATGCTCACTTTTATAGTGCTGCCTCACTGTGGTATCAAATCCCAGACACTTTGACCTGATACCACCTCCAGTCACATTATACTGACACCGGAGCGACCAGTCCTAGCCCTACCCCGAAAATCCAAGTGCCAAGCAGGGAGCAACTAGTACCATTGTTAACGACTTTGGTATGTCACGGCCAGGGAGCGAACCCGGTACCTCCCGATCTCGGAGCAGACACTCTACCTACTGAGCTACCGAGGCCGGATATTGTAATATAAGTCTTAGATACTCTTGAATTCAAGAACTCGCTAATAATTCAGAACTAAAAAATTTGCACAATAAAAGTCTCGCGAAAATTTCCGAATTTACAGTATACCATGGTTTGTGCTTGCGTTGGATGAATCACTGTCAACAAAGGCATTATTGCATATATATGCACATGAACCATGGTACGTGTATATCTGGATATTGGTATCCCAGTTTTTTTTCGCAGCTATTTATTTTCACATTTTTATGTATTGGGAAATATTTGAGCCGATTAATTTTTGCGGATTGCAAAATCTGTGAAAAATAATTTTCATGATTTTCAGCGCACTGGTACATAAAATTGCATCTTGCTTGGTATAACCATATTAATTTAACAGTTGTAGTAATGACTTGTTCTAACCTTGCTTCTTACAGCATTTGGAGGCTGTGTGAGGAATATCAACTTTCCGGAGGAATTCTTGAGCCTGGATTTCTTCCAAGAAACCTCAGAGGTGGTAAATGTAAACATGGATGGCTGTACGCCATATCATCTACACCCTGACACGTGTAAAGATGACCTCATTACACACGTGTACAATGGAACTGAGATGCAGGTGTATGACGTCAACTTGCATGCATACACAGGTAATTTGGGATGCATATCCAAATAATAAGAGTTTCATTTTAATTGCAAAAACCAATAAAATTGCATTATACATTGACAGTCAAAATCTGATATGCAAATTAAACTGTACAGTCAGATTTTTAGAAACCCCATTAACTCATTTAAGCCTGGCGTCCCTTTTATGGGACATAGGCAAACAGAATAGCCCCAGATGTGACGCCGCAGAATGCGGCATCCCATCTGGGGCTATTCTGTTTGCTTAGAGAATTTTCATCGAAAAATTGAACAAAATTTAAAAATCACTCCTGACGCCCCTAAAACTGAAAGTGGATTCACGAAAATGATAATGATGGGAAAATCCATTCGTCAAATATGGGTTAAAGACATTTCTTCTTCATAAACAAATATAAATTGCAGATCAGGTGCAAGGTTTGTGCATTTTTGGAGAACCTCTTAAATCCTGGCTTTATCTTGCAGATTACCTATACCGAGTGGTGGCTACCAATGATGCAGGCTCAGGTACTAGTCCCTGGGGATATGGTAGGACCAAAGAAGGAGGTAAGGAGCGATAGATCAATAGATGATCGTGAATAAATGTTTCCAAAGAAAGGAGTACCCTGAATGCATTCTTTGGAACAGAAATGAACAGTACATTATTATCTATATAGATAATACCCCTGTAAATCAGATCATATTATGTGTAACTTTTGAAACACACAAATGTATTAATCTGAAGATGCCATCTAAGACATGCATCTTGTTAAATTGCCATCCATATGCTTATCATCCTATCTATTTTTCATGTGTATTGGATGTCCGATCTGATTGCTATTTTATGTACACTTGTAGACATGGCCTAGATCAGATGCCACATTAGCATAATTGCACTCGGCACTGCATCAGTATTTCTCAGCATTTGCTTTGCAGTCATCCAGTACTCACTATAAAATATGTCAAGATAGTGTATTTGTGTATTTGTATTGAATGTTTTGTACATTCGCTAAAATGTATTTGGCAATCTGAATAAAGAATTGAATTGAATTTGTAATTTCATGTTCTGTAATGTAACAGTGAGTAAAAGGCTTTGGAGGCTGTTAAAACTTAATTCCCAATTCTTTTCACTTCAGCTCCTGTGGGTGTTACTGCCCCCTATGAGGCGAAGCATTACAGTGGTTTCCAAGTGGAGGTGAAGTGGAAGGCCCCGGAGAGCACTGCCGGGTTACTGACAAAGTTTATACTGCGGGCTTACAATAATGAGGATCCATTGGTTGACCCTGTGGAGGCATTGGTCACTAACACTTCAAAGAGGATTGGTCAGTTTCAAATATTCAGCACCTTGATATTTTTAAATTGGATAAATTTGATTTATGCATCATAGTGCTGAAAAAAATCATACATAATCATGGACCCAATTTCTGTGTTGATGCAATTTTTTAGTATGCTGATAAATGGATGTTTAATTGGACAAGCATATATTTTACAAAGTATTAACAAATTGTTCAGAGGGCCTGGATATGCTTGACTCATTTCCATCTTTTTAAGGTAACATCACAGGTTTGATCCCCCACACCGAGTACATGATCAGTATGATAGCCTGTACCTCAGGGGGTTGTGCCGAGAGCCCGGACTCAGACGGTCTAATCATAAACACTAAGGAAGAAGGTAGGGTTTCAGTTTTGATTAAATGATGAAAAAGTGCATGTATCTTGAAAACCAATGAAATTTGGGTTATTAGAAATGGTAGAGAAGTAAACTCAAAATAATGCAATCTCAAAAGATAATTTTGATCACTAATAATGCATATACATGTACTGACATTTATGCTAAATTGGTGAACTGTATACAAATGTTATAAGAAGGATATTTACAAATTTTCTAATACCTGAAATCACCTGAAATCACAAAATAGTACAAAGAAATTTGAGCCGCCTCGTGGGAAAACCAACAATCTGCATATGCGAAAACAAAGGCGCAGATCAGCTTGGCGGTAACCGCGAAGCTGATCAGCGCCTTTGTTTTCGCTACTCAGATAGTACAATTCCTCTTCTACTTAAATCCGAAATTTTAAGATTCTAGCTCTTTTCTGTGACTGTACAGGTCAATTTGTGTCAGACCTGTTCGGAAACCACATTGTTTGTTTTCCCACGAGGCGGCTCATTTATTTTGATGGAAAGTCTGGTTCAGTGTGTGTAGTTTCTGACCTGTTTGTAGTAAAAAGGGGAATCAATGAAATGATCAAGTTACTTTGTTTATTACAGCCCCTGGCAAGGTCCCTGCTCCTAGAGCCGAGTCTGGCCCCACCTACCTGTACCTGACCTGGGACCCCCCTGGGGCCCCTAATGGGATCATCACGGGATATTTCCTGTATCAAGATGGAGATCTGATATATACTGGCGGACAGAGAGCACTGAATGTGACAGAGGACCTACAGGTATGTTCCTTTGCTTATCTGTATTCCTCCTCTTGAATTGAGCCGCCTCATGGGAAAACCAACAATCTGCAAATGCGAAAACAAAGGCGCAGATCAGCTTTGCAGTAACCGCGAAGCTGATCAGCGCCTTTGTTTTCGCTACTCGGATAGTACAATTCCTCCTCTGCTTAACTCCAAAATTTCAAGCTTCTAGCCTGCTTCTGTAGCTGTACAGGCCGGTTTGTGTCAGGGCCGGTTCGGAAACCACATTGTTGGTTTTCCCACGAGGCGGCTCAGTTGGCTAGATTAAGGCAAACTCTCAGAATTTCAGAAGAGTGTGAGGAACTTAAGGCATGCGGGGTAGTAAAATAGCTAATGTAAATATTTCTACAGCCATTCTTCCTGTTTTGCTGTTTTAAGAAGAGCATTTGTCAGTAACCCTGGCAGATTTGTCAGTTAATGGTGAAAAAATGTGCGCTAATACTGGTAATCTGCCTCTTTGGTTAGGATAACACACTGCGGAACTCCCAACATGGCGGAAGCTGTTAACCATGGATGTAAAACTGTCATTTTACACAACATAAAATCAAACAAACAAACTGGTTCATGAAAGTGAGGTTTGTTTTTAATATACACAATTACACATTCCAGGTCTACACAGCCTATGTATTCCACATCAAGGCCTGTACACAGATTGGCTGTACAGATGGACCCACAGTGGCCCTCAGCACTGCCCAGTTACCACCCAACTACGTGGCCCCGCCCAGACTCACAGCCCTGGGGACTCACCAGATAGAGGTCATTTGGGAAACTCCAGATATTTTGAACGGTGTTCTTGAGCGTTATATTTTACACCTTTCAACAGAGCAGGGGATTCTGGGAGAAGTAGTGTATAACAGTTCTGACTTCTTCTTAGACTATGTGATACCAGATCTCATTGCAGGGACTACGTATTTTGTCAGTCTTACTGTAAGTGATATGTTTTTGTACTGATAAATACCGGTACAAATTATTTTAAATTACAACATGCTGGAGTATAATCTTAAGATGGTTGCATACCATATACTTTTATAAATCTTTTATAGCCTGAAAGTTGAAAAATGTTAGGTCAGTACAAATCTGTGCACATCTTGCTTTATCATTTAAAATTATGTATTGTTAAGTGTTCAATTGTTGTGCATTGTTAAATGTTCGATTGTACTTTTTAGCTCACCTGAGCCGAAGGCTCACAGGTGAGCTTATAGGATAGGCAGGCATCCGTCGTCCGTCGTCCGTCCGTCCGTCCACAATTTCAAAGAAAAATATTTCTGAAGCTAGTAGGCCGATCTTGATCAAATTTAATGTGAACCATAATTGGGTTGGGGGATTGATGGCATTAGGTTTTGGAGCAGATTGTATCAAAATTGTGGTTTCCATGGCAACAGATAGGTCCCATAGACTTACAATGGGAAAAACTAAAAAAATCTTCTTCTCTGAAACCACTAGGCCCACAGCTTTGATATTTGGTATGTAGCAATGGCTAATGGTCCTCTACATAAATTGTGCCATTCATGCCCCTGGGGTTAAATTTGGCCACGCCACGGGGGGTCGATAGTCTCCATAGACTTACTATGGGAAAAAAATTAAAAAATCTTCTTCTCTGAAACCACAGGGCCCACAGCTTTGATATTTGGTATGTGGCAATGGCTAATGGTCCTCTACATAAATTGGGCCAGCCATGCCCCTGGGGTCAAATTTGGCCACGCCCCGGGGGTGGATAGTTTCCATAGACTTACAATTGGAAAAACTAAATCTTCTTCTCTGAAACCACTAGGCCCACAGCTTTGATATTTGGTATGTGGCAATGGCTAATGGTCCTCTACATAAATTGTGCCATTCATGCCTCTGGGGTCAAATATGGCCACGCCCCGTGGGTTGATAGTCTCCATAGACTTACTATGGGAAAAAAATTAAAAAATCTTCTTCTCTGAAACCACAGGGCCCACAGCTTTGATATTTTGTAGGTGGCAATGGCTAATGGTCCTCTACATAATTTATGCCAATCATGCCCCTGGGGTCAAATTTGGCCACGCCCCGGGGGTCGATAGTCTCCATAGACCTACAATAGAAAAAAAAACTAAAAAAATCTTCGTCTCTGAAACCACTAGGGCAACAGCTTTGATATTTGGTATGTAGCAATGGCTAATGGTCCTCTACATAAATTGTGCCATTCATGCCCCTGGCATCAAATTTGGCCACGCCCCGGGGGTTGATAGTCTCCATAGACTTACTATGGGAAAAAAAATCAAAAATCTTATTCTCTGAAACCACAGGGCCCACAGCTTTGATATTTTGTATGTGGCAATGGCTCCATAAATGTCCTCTACATAAATTGTGCCAATCATGTCCCCGGGGTCAAATTTGGCCACGCCCCAGGGGTCGATAGTCTCCATAGACCTACAATAGGAAAAACTAAAAAAATCTTCTTCTCTGAAACCACTAGGCCCACAGCTTTGATATTTGGTATGTAGCAATGGCTAATGGTCCTCTACATAAATTGTGCCATTCATGCCCCCGGGGTCAAATTTGGCCAGGTCCCGGAGGTTGATAGTCTCCATAGACTTACTATGGGAAAAAAAATCAAAAATCTTCTTCTCTGAAACCACAGGGCACACAGCTTTGATATTTTGTATGTGGCAATGGCTAATGGTCCTCTACATAAATTGTGCCAACCATGCCCCTGGGGTCAAATTTGGCCACGCCCCGGGGGTAGATAGTCTCCATAGACTTACAATGGGAAAAACTAAAAAAAACTTCTTCTCTGAAACCAAAAGGCCCAGAGCTTCTATATTTTGTATGTAGCAATGTTTGGTAGTCCCCATTATAAATTGTGCCAGTCATGCCCCTGGGTCAAATTTGGCCATGCCCCGGGGGTCAATAGTGTCCATGCATAGACTTTCATTGGTCGATTCTCAATTAATTTAAATCTCATGAGCTTACAATGTGATAATCTCTCAGGTGAGCTACAGGACCAATGGTCCTCTAGTATATTGGTGTCATGATCAGGATTTGTTTAAAGTAGATGTTTTTTTTTTTTTAATTCTACACTTGGCTATATTGTGTGTTTATAACAGGCCTGTACAGGTGGTGGTTGTAGAGCAAGTGAGGCCAGCAACACAACAACAGCTGAAAGTGCTCCGGAGGGAGTCAGACCTCCTGAAGTTACCTCCCCTAGTCCATCACAGCTACATGTGACGTGGACTGTTCCAGAGTTCCCTAATGGTAGGTTATCTCCCATAGTACAACAGTGTTCTTGAAGGAGTCAGACCTCCTGAGGTTACCTCCCCTAGTCCTTCACAGCTACATGTGACCTGGACTATACCAGAGTTCCCAACTGGTAAAAAAGGAACCTTGTTAATGCTATAATTATGTCCCCCCTCCGAAGGAGTTGGGGGACATATTGTTTTTGGTGTTGATCCCGTCGTCATCGGCGTAGCTTTTTGTCTGCACCATATCTCCCGAACCACTAGATGGATTTAGACCAAACTGGCACAGAAACTTCATTGGGACAGCTGAATGGAGTGATTAGATTTCAGTGACCTTGACCTAATTTTCAAGGTCACAAAGGTCAATTAACTGTTTGAAAATCCAGGTGTCTCCATTCGTTTCCGCTCTCTAACTTGAGTAGTTTTTGACCGATTTTCTTCAAACTTTGCATATTAGTTGATACCGGCAAGGAGTGGTTTGGGATTGTAGATGGGTAAATTTCGTCAAACGACCTTAAAGTTATGGTCCTTGATTGAGGTTAAAAATTGCATTTTGTTTATTTCCGCTCTCTAACTTGAGTAGTTTTTGACTGATTTTTTTCAAACTTTGCATATGAGTTGATACCGGCAAGGAGTGGTTTGGGATTGTAGATGGGTAAATTTCGTCAAATGACCTTAGAGTTATGGCCCTTGATAGAGGTTAAAAATTGCATTTTTTTCGTTTCCCCTCTCTAACTTGAGTAGTTTTTGACCGATTTTCTTCAAACTTTGCATATGAGTTGATACGGACAAGGAGTGGTTTGGGATTGTAGATGGGTAAATTTTGTCAAACGACCTTAGAGTTATGGCCCTTGATTGATGTTAAAAATTGCTTTTTGTTCGTTTCCGCTCTCTAACTTGAGTAGTTTTTGACCAATTTTCTTTAAACTTTGCATATTAGTTGATACCGGCAAGGAGTGGTTTGGGATTGTAGATGGGTAAATTTCGTCAAACGACCTTAGAGTTATGGCCCTTGATTGAGGTTAAAAATTGCATTTTGTTCGTTTCCGCTCTCTAACTTGAGTAGTTTTTGACCGATTTTCTTCAAACTTTGCATATGAGTTGATACCGGCAAGGAGTGGTTTGGGATTGTAGATGGGTAAATTTCGTCAAATGACCTTAGAGTTATGGCCCTTGATTGAGGTTAAAAATTGCATTTTGTTCTTTTCCACTCTCTAACTTGAGTAGTTTTTGACCGATTTTCTTCAAACTTTGCATATGAGTTGATACCGACAAGGAGTGCTTTGGGATTGTAGATGGGTAAATTTCGACAAACGACCTTAGAGTTATGGCCCTTGATTGATGTTAAAAATTGCATTTTTTTTCGTTTCGGCTCTCTAACTTGAGTAGTTTTTGACCGATTTTCTTCAAACTTTGCATATGAATTGATACTGGCAAGGAGTGGTTTGGGATTGTAGATTGGTAAATTTCGTCAAATGACCTTAGAGTAATGGCCCTTGATTGATGTTAAAAATTGCATTTTTAGCTCACCTGAGCCGTTAGGCTCACAAGGTGAGCTTATAGGATGGCCATGATCCGGCGTCCGTCCGGCGTCCGTCCGTCCGTCATCCACCATTTTCAAAGATCTTCTTCTCTGAAACCGCTTGGCCAATCAAAGCCAAATTTTATATGAAGCATCTATAGGAAGGGGGAACCATTGTGTTTATAAATTATTCAGGTCACATGACCAAGATGGCCGCCATGCCCATATATGGTAAAAACCCTTCAAAATTCTTCTTCTCCAGAACCACTGGACCGATTTCAACGAAACTTGGCATGAAGCATTGGGGACTAGAGTACTACAATGTGTTTATAAATTATGACCTTTGGATGACCTTGACCTATTTTACAGCAAGGTTAACATAGGTCGCCCATGCATTTGAATGGGGAAAATTGTTAAAATGTCATTTGAAAGGCAAATCTTGCAGGAAATGGGCAAATGGACTGAAGGTAGGTAATTCTGAAAAAAATTTGGACCCCAGGGGTTGGTCTGCCCCCACCCCGGGGCAATATACATGTATATAACAAAAATATTCAAAGATCTTCTTCTCTGAAACCACTTGGCCAATCAAAGCCAAATTTTATAGGAAGCATCTATGGGAAAGGGGAATCAATGTGTTTATAAATAATCCAGGTCACATGACCAAGATGGCCACCATGCCCATATATGGTAAAAACCCTTCAAAATTCTTCTCCTCCGGAACCACTGGACCGATTTCAACGAAACTTGGCATGAAGCATCGGGGACTAGAGTACTACAATTTGTATATAAATTATTACCTTTGGATGACCTTGACCTATTTTACGGCAAGGTCAACATAGTTCGCCCATGCATTTGAATGGGGAAAATTGTAAAAATGTCATTTGAAAGGCAAATCTTGCAGGAAATGGGCAAATGGACTGAAGGTAGGTAATTCTGAAAAATTTGGACCCCAGGGGTTGGTCTGCCCCCACCCCGGGGCAATATACATGTATATTACAAAAATATTCAAAGATCTTCTTCTCTGAAACCACTTGGCCAATCAAAGCCAAATTTTATAGGAAGCATCTATGGGAAGGGGGAATCAATGTATTTATAAATAATCCAGGTCATATGACCAAGATGGCCGCCATGCCCATATATGGTAAAAACCCTTCAAAATTCTTCTTCTCCGGAACCACTGGACCGATTTCAACGAAACTTGGCATGAAGCATCGGGGACTAGAGTACTACAATTTGTTTATAAATTATTACCTTTGGATGACCTTGATCTATTTTACGGCAAGGTCAACATAGTTCGCCCATGCATTTGAATGGGGAAAATTGTTAAAATGTCATTTGAAAGGCAAATCTTGCAGGAAATGGGCAAATGGACTGAAGGTAGGTAATTCTGAAAACATTTGGACCCCAGGGGTTAGTCTGCCCCCACCCCGGGGCAATATACATGTATATTACAAAAATATTCAAAGATCTTCTTCTCTGAAACCACTTGGCCAATCAAAGCCAAATTTTATAGGAAGCATCTATGGGAAGGGGGAATCAATATGTTTATAAATAATCCAGGTCATATGACCAAGATGGCCGCCATGCCCATATATGGTAAAAACCATTTAAAATTCTTCTTCTCCTGAACCAATGGACCAATTTCAACAAAACTTGGCATGAACCATCGGGGACTGAAGTACTACAATGTATATATAAATTATGACCTTTGGATGACCTTGACCTATTTTACAGCAAGGTCAACATAGGTCGCCAATGCACTTGAATGGGGAAAACTTTTAAAATGTCATTTAAAGTGAAAGTCTTGCAGGAAATTGGCAGTAGGACTTAATATTAATGATTCTGAAAAAAAAATGGACCCCAGGGGCTCATTTGCCCCAGCCCCGGGGCATTATACATGTATATTACCATAATATTCAAACATGTTCTCCTCTGAAACCACTTGGCCAATCAAAGCCAAATTTCATGTGAAGCATCTATAGAATGGGGGAATCAATGTGTATATAAATAATCAAGGTCACATGACCAAGATGGCCCCATGCCCATATATGGTATAAACCCTTCAAAAATCTTCTTCTCCAGAACCGGTGGACCGATTTCGAAGAAACTTGGCATGAAGCATCGATGACTCAAGTACTACAATTTATGTGATGACCTTGACCTATTTTAAGGCAAGGTCAACATGGGTTGCCTATGTATTTGAATGGGTAAACTGTTAAAATGTCATTTGAAGGGAAAAACTTGTATGGACAGTATATTGATTATTCTGAAAAAATAATGGCCCAAGGGCTTCACCTGCCCCTATACTGGTACTATTTTCTATAACATTCGTATATACAGCAGATCTCAGGTGAGCGTTTACAGGACCATTGGTCCTCTGGTTTTCGTTTCCGCTCTCTAACTTGAGTAGTTTTTTACAGATTTTCTTCAAACTTTGCATATTAGTTGATACCGGCAAGGATTGGTTTGGGATTGTAGATGGGTAAATTTCGTAAAACTTCAAACTTTATGAATATGGAAAGCTGAAACGTGATATTTTAAAATGTCTGTTGGTATATATTGGTTTTAATTTAAAATGTCTGTTGGTATATATTTTTCAGGGTTATATGTAAAAAATTTACAAAATTAAAAGTGGGTTGGGGCAGAGAGGGGGGACATATGTTTTCCTCTGAAAACTCCTTCTAGTTTAAAATATGGGTCAACCTCATTATAATGCTTTCTTTGGGATCCATAGAAACAGACTGTTATATATGTGAAACCGTGGTATAATGAGATTATCTACAATAAACATACAGCAAATAATCATTTTAGGAGCCATGACATGGCCAACTTATATTGAAAACAGCACTGTAGTGAGGCGTGTTATAATGAGGTTGAACTGTACATGTTTGATGTAATAATACAATTGACCCCATTCTGTTTGATACTTTTATCTAAAAGGACAAATGTTTAGTGAAATAGAGCTAGATCAGTAAACAGATAAAAAACCACTTCTAGCAAATACCCACAACCTGAGATTTATAGCAGGGGGAAAAATTACGCTTTTTCTCTGTATTAAACCTCACTTAAAAGTGTGGTAAGAGAAAGTAAATTACATTTATGTGCTAAAAATTAATATTTCATACACATTCTCTTTTCTAAGGTGAAATTGTTCGCTATGACCTGTACCATAATGAAGTCCCTGTCTACACTGGTATGGGGTTTGAGTACCACATTGGCGCCCTGCTCCCCTACAGTCTACATGCATTCAGGATCTCAGCATGCACCAAGAAAGGTTGCATGGCCAGCAGTCTGGTTAAGGCTCGGACCCAGGAGTCCACTCCGGTGGGATTTGTAACCATGGATACGAGGATAGAGGACCCAAGGACTGTCAGTGTGACCTGGACTGCGCCAGAGAGCCCTAACGGGGATATGTATTTTGATGTCTTCTTTGATGGGTTGTTTTATAGGAATCCAGGTTAGTTGCAGAAAGTCACTTTTGGCTTGAGATACTACATCAGAAGCTAACCATCCAAAAAAGATAACTAGAGGCCCAGAAGCTTAAGCAAAGATTCTAGAGGGAATAATATTATCAAAAAAAAAATTTAAGAAATTTTGAAAATCCAAACAAATTGATTTGTTCAAAAAATAGGGAGATCTCTCCGAAATCGAAAGAAACTTATTTATGATTTTAGAGTGGTAGTTATGCTCTTCAATATTAAACCATAATTTTTCTTTGTAAATGTTTTGGTTTCTATACATCCTTTGCAATAACTGTCAGTAGTCTATGTTTGGACATTTGTATGTTTTCTATTTTCCCAGAATCCTGGGACTACAGCACAGTTACACAGAGACGAAGCCTACACAGGTCTAATATTCACTCAGAGTGGATTGCTATCACACCTCTTATCCCTATGTCATCCTACGTCGTACAAGTAAATGCCTCTAACAGTGTGGGATATATTCTCAGTAATGTACAGACTGTGGATCTCGAACCAGGATGTAAGAATCCCACTTCTCAAATTAGATTGACTGGTATTAAAGCATGTTTTTGTCCTGGTCTGACAGATGACAGAAATTAGCAGGGGCTGATCCAGTGGGGAATAAGTTTTTGTCTGTCGGCTTGCTGTCTAATATAAAGGCTAAATAGCATAAATTTTGTTTGTTATAAAGCAAAACCTTTTATCTCAAAACCTAACTTGAAAATATGGACAATTTTAAGTAAACGGATGATAACAAGTGCCCCCAAAACACACAGAAGTATTGTACAGTTGTTTAAACTTCCCAACTTTCCAGAAGTATGTAACTTGACTTGTTTATTATATTTTACAGCCCCAGATGGTGTCAGGCCCCCTGACCTCCTGTCCCAGACCCCCACCACAATAACAGCTACATGGATGCCAGTTGGTCGAGTCAATGCTATGGATGACCCTATGTTTATACTACAGTTCAGGGAATTAACTCCAGGGGCACTTGTAGAAGAGTAAGTTATAATGTATCTGGTTTTCTTCATAGCACTGGTTCATAGCCAAGACGTGGGTTCTAAGTTTGTTACTGGAATGTTAAACTACAAAATAGTCAAACTGTGCATGCATTTTCATTCACTACTAAATATTGCTAGTTTACACACTGGCATTCAAACAGGCTTAGTGGGCTTAATTTTATGATATTGTGCTAGCATACTCATTCTCTTTGAAGAACGTAGAGCATTTTATGCTTTGTTATATTTACTTGGAACTGAAATTGATCAAGACACCATGATTACACATCAGGAAAACATGTCAGTGAAATAAATACCCCCTTATACCCCACTTTTATATAGTAAAACTGGGGTATGCAGTGATATACCTATTTTTCTTATTTTTGCTCCAAAACAGAGGTTGTGGGTACTCCTTTGAACCGCCTCGCCCTGCGGTTCTAACATGTACCCACAATCTATGTTTTGAGCAAAAATAAGAAAAATATCATTTTTTTTCCATTGAAAATATTCATTTTTCACAACTTTAAAAATCTCTGTATATTGCATGGGCATGTTTTTGTAATGAGATAAACAGTTGCTGAATAGATTGCAAAAGGTTTGGATTTTCATGTTTCGAAAGTTTGAAACAAATATAAAAGAAAGTCATTGATCAGCTGATTTGTGCATTATGGGAAATAGAAAAGTTTTTGTATAACCACCGACAGCTCAGAATGTACAATATTTTTGCAGTATCTTTGGACCGACTGCATCATTCACCTACACAAAGGAGAACCTGATAGCCTACACAGAGTATGAGTTTAGACTGGTTGCAGAGAATTCTATAGGAGCGACTAGGTCAGACTGGGTCACAGCTACAACCAGACAGGATAGTAAGTATTTTAAAGCAAACAATAAACGGTAAAGTATTATGAAAATGACATGACATACACATGTCTTATTGTTTTGGACCATGAGATACCTTTCACTCTGCCTGAGATGAATGGTATCTCGGATACAGATTGTGCAAATTACAAAGTAATAAAATAATTACATGTGACTCCCCAAGTGCTACTGCGTTCATTATGCAAATTTTGCTATGTTTATCTTGTGATTAATTATCTGTTGATAATTGATATATCTATATAAAAATCAGCAGTGAGCTGTGGCATACAACAGCACTTTATTGCCCAGTTTTATAGTTGAAACCATATGCCAACTTCATGGTTCAGGAAAGAAAAAATGCACAGAATTTTTATAAGAGATGTGTATGCTATGGAGGCGGGATGGATCATATCATATTTATGGTGTTTGATATACAAAATCACTCTGAAGCTTTTCTCATGAAAATGTGATAGTTAAGGGGACCTAGACCTTGAATGACCTGTTTCAGGGTTAGCTGGTTTGTGTATGTCATATCTTCCTAATTGATAAAAGAAGATTTTTCAGATGAAATGTAAAAAATACATTAAAAACAACTCAAAGCTTTGACTATGCCTGTTTCAGGGCCAGCTGGTTTTGACCCTCCTGTAGTTGTTGGTACAGGGCCTAGGTACCTTGATGTTGTATGGAAGGCACCCAGAAGTGCCAATTGAGTGTAAATACTGAACTAGAACTTTGACTATGCCTGTTTCAGGGCCAGCTGGTTTTGATCCTCCTGCAGTTGTTGGTACAGGGCCTAGGTACCTGGATATTGTATGGAAGGCACCGAGAACTGCCAATGGAATACTGACTGAATACAAGGTCTACCAGAACGGAGAGTACAGGGAATCGGTGAGACATATTTATCATTTTTGTTATGTTTGATTTACAGTTTTTATTCTTTTAAAATAATTGTTTGACTCGAGAATGTCTGAAATTTAGACTGATTTATCTTTCAGCCAGAATTTAATTTCACTATCAGAACATCTGCGATGGAATCCTTTTCTCAAATCAAAAGTGTTGCAAACCTTCTTTTAACCCAAGAATAATTGTTAGCAGAATGATAGCATTTTAATATTGCAATGTCAAAAGCATGGCCATCACAAATTTATATAAAGTTAATGAAAAATTTAACAAATGCATTTTGTTATTCTTTCCACATTCAAGAATTAGAACAATTTTATTTCAGCTTTTTTAAGCTTATGTTGTAACTTCTTAGGTGATACTTGAGCATCACATTGACATGCTGAAGTTCAAAAGATTCTTACCATTTTCCAGCTCCCAGGCAATGTTACAACTCTACGAGCAGATAATCTGATGCCCTATGAGTATCACACATTCATTTTAGAAGCCTGCACTATTGGTGGTTGCACCAGGAGTTCTCCATCCATAGCTGTCAGAACATTTGAAGATTGTAAGTAATCTTGCACAACACAAAAATAAATTTATGAAAGGCAAAATATTCCAAATAACTGCCTAAGGGATCATAGTGGAAAGAAATTATTTGGTCTAAGACTAAGTGTAGTCCGAGGCACCCCAATAAATCTCAATTTAACCTGGCATTGTCACCTTTTAAGAATCAGTAAAAGAATGTGCAACATGTTTTAATTGCCGTATTACAATTGTCACACATGCAAATTAAATTTCAACAGGGGTTTTCTTTGATCACATTTTCTATAATTATAGCCCCGCTTTGAAAAAGTGGGGCTATACTGGATTCACCATGTCCTTCCGTCGTTCCGTCGTTCTGTCCTTCCGTTATCCGTTATTCCATCAAAATTTCATTTCCACTCAATATCTTGAGAACCAGTTTACAGAATCTATGTACATTAACATTGACAAGATCTAGCTTTGGATTGTTGACCGTCATTTTTCGCAAAATTTTGACAGAGTTACTGCCCTTGATTGACGTCAGAATTTTGTTTCCGCTCAATATCTTGAGAACGAATTGACAGAATCCAACCAAATTTTGTGTGCACATCAACATTGACAAGATCTAGCTTGGGATTGTTACCCGTCATTTTTCGCAAAATTTTGACGGAGTTACGGCCCTTGATTGACGTCAGAATTTCGTTTCCGCTCAATATATTGAGAACAAAGTGACAGAATCCGACCAAATTTTGTGTACACATCAACATTGACAAGATCTAGCTTGGGATTGTTACCCGTCATTTTTCCCAAAATTTTGACGGAGTTACGGCCCTTGATTGACGTCAGAATTTCGTTTCCGCTCGATATCTTGAGAACGAATTGACAGAATCCGACCAAATTTTGTGTACACATCAACATTGACAAGATCTAGCTTGGGATTGTTACCCGTCATTTTTCGCAAAATTTTGACGGAGTTATGGCCCTTGATTGACGTCAGAATTTCGTTTCTGCTCAATATCTTGAGAACAAATTGACAGAATCCGACCAAATTTTGTATGCACGTCATCATTGACAAGATCTAGCTTGGGATTGTTACCCATCATTTTTTCGCAAAATTTTGACGGAGTTACGGCCCTTGATTGACTTCAGAATTTTGTTTCCGCTCAATATCTTGAGAACGAATTGACAGAATCCGTCCAAATTTTGTATGCACATCATCATTGACAAGATCTAGCTTGGGATTGTTACCCATCATTTTTCGCAAAATTTTGATGGAGTTATGGCCATTTATTGAGGTCAGAATTTCGTTTCCCCTCAATATCTTGAGAACGAATTGACATAATCAGACCAAATTTTGTATGCGCATCAATATTGACGAGATCTAGCTTGTGATAGTTACCTGTCATTGTTTTTTTCACCGTGCGAAAAAGCTGAGAAGCGGGGCTATAGTCAGATTCTCTGACAATTCTAGTTCATTGACAGTTTGAAATAAAGGCTAATGAATTATAGAAGATAAAAAAGTCTTGATAGAGCGTATTCTCTGAAAATACATGTGCAATATTTGTCTATTTCAGATCCAGAGCAGGTCACCCCACCCACTGCAGTGTCCTTAACACCTGCCTCTGTAGAACTTAGATGGCGAGAACCAGTGCTGCCTAATGGAGTGATCTCCCTCTACACATTAGAGAGACGGCTCCCCGCCCAGGCAGATATATTCACACTTGTATCCCTGGGCCCAAACGATCCCAAGGTGTATATGGATGAAGATAAAGAGTTGACACCACATATGGACTATGAGTACCGGCTAAAGGTGTCTAACGGGGCTGGAGATGGTTACAGTGACTGGGTCCTAGTCACAACCATGTCTTCAAGTATGTTCTTCCATTAGTTTGAAAATAGAGCCCATTTGCAATATATGAGCCGCGACGCGAGAAGGTCTTCGGGGTTTCCGACCAGGTCTGACACAAACCGACCTGTACAGTCACAGGAGCAGGCTAGAAGCTTGAAATTTCGGATTTAAGAAGAAGAGAATTTGTACTATCCGTGTAGCGAAAACAAAGGCGCTGATCAGCTTCGCGGTTACTGCGAAGCTGATCTGCGCCTTTGTTTTTGCATAGGCAAAAATCCGGTTTTGTCACGATGCGGCTTATATATGCTGATTGTTGTTAAATAACTTTGAAAATGTGAAATGGTTAACGCTTTTAGTGTCAATTTGATTATATGCTGAGTTTGAAAAGAAGACATATTGCTGTACTCATTGTTCATAGCTGTATCTTTACTATCCATTTGCAAAGACCAGGTTTTCTCAAGCTCTCAAAGTACCAAGCTTTTCAAATTGAATCATTTTGTTGTCCAAATTGTTGTCCAAATCAAGTAAGTATAGTTTGTTTTTGAGGGCCGCAAGGGAGATTAGTTTTGTACTAATTGTGTTACCCTCTTGAAATAAAGTCTTAATTATTATTATTATTATTATTATTAAAAATTCATATATCTTGATTTGGATTGGTTGCATGCCAGATTCGAAATGAACTTGCAACCTGCCCCTGAGAGGCTTTACAGGGGACAGTGTGACTAGGATAAGTGACGGTCCTGTTGGTTGTAGACAGAAAGCATGAATACAGCCAACCAAATAGATAAAATGTTGAATGTATTTCTCTCAAACTAGGACCAGGAGGAGTTCTGCCCCCTGACATCAGGATCCTGGGTCCCACGATCATGAATGTGTCCTGGGCCCCTCCCCTCCAGCCTAACGGGGTCATAGAGTTCTACACAGTGAGGCTGCCGGAACCAAGGGTAGAGGTCAGGAACGTCAGCGTGTTCTGGGTCATGTTTGAGGAACTGGAGCCGTACACAGAGTACTCAGTGACTGTTACTGCTTGTACAAGTATGTGTAAAAGTTGAAGAATCAATCAAAAGCATTATGTACAAGTCTGTAGAAATGGCAAAAATCAGATCCCACATATATTGATAAGGATGTTTTTTTAAATAATATCCCTCTTGAGTTCCATTAATGAGCCGCTGCATGGGAAAACCAACAATCTGCATAGGCGAAAACAAAGGTGCAGATCATCTTCGCAGTAACTGCAAAGCTGATCAGCGCCTTTGTTTTCGCTATTCGGATAGTACAATTCCTCTTCTACTTAAATCCGAAATTTCAAGCTTCTAGCTCATTTCTGTGCTTGTACAAGTCGGTTTGTGCCGGACCTGTTCGGAAACCACATTGTTGGTACCGCTCATTTGGTGTCAGTTGTCTTACATGTAGCTGGTTTGCAGAGTAATAGAATAAGTGATTGAAGTAAAAAAGTAACAAAATAAAAACCCTACAAAGGAATAAATGAAAATTGCATGTATATCATTCCCATAGGTGGAGGATGTACCCAGAGTGCCCCTGTTTTGACCAGGACTCACGCCACAGTCCCCAAGGGTCAGTTGCCCCCGGTAACGACCCCTGTATCCCAGTCTATGATCTCTGTGGTGTGGCAGGGACCCAGCCATCCTAACGGACCCAACATCAGATATGAGTTGCTGAGGCTGAAGATTAGGGAGCCACTTAATCGTAAGTAAGCCAGTGCATAAGAATAGCAACAATTTCGGATTCCGACCAGAGGCTGAGATCCGACACAAACAGCCTGTATAGTCACAGAAGCAGGCTAGAAGCTTGAAATTTCAGATTTAAGAAGAAGTGGGACTGTACCAGCCATGTAGAGAAAACAAAGGCACTGATCAGCTGTGCAATTACTGCATAGCTGATTTTGCGCCTTTGTTTTCGCATATGTAGATTTTTAGCTCACCTGGGCCGTTAGGCTCACAAGGTGAGCTTATAGGATGGCCATGATCTGGCGTCCGTCCGTCGTCCTTCGTCCGTCCGTGCGTCCGTCCGTCCGTCCACAATTTCAAAGATCTTCTTCTCTGAAACCGCTTGGCCAACCAAAGCCAAATTTTATATGAAGCATCTATAGGAAGGGGGAACCAATGTGTATATAAGAAATTTAGGTCACTTGACCAAGATGGCCGCAATGCCCATATATGGTAAAAACCCTTCAAAAATCTTCTTCTCCAGAACCGGTGGACTGATTTCAACGAAACTTGGCATGAAGCATTGATGGCTCAAGCACTACAATGTATATATAAATCATGACCCTGTGATGACCTTGACCTATTTTACGGCAAGGTCAACATAGGTCGCCAATGCATTTGAATGGGGAAAACTTTTAAAATGTCATTTAAAGTCATTTTAAGTGAAAATCTTGCAGGAAATGGGCAGTAGGACTGAATATTAATGATTTTGAAAAAAAAATTGGACCCCAGGGGCTCATATGCCCCCACCCAGGGGCAATATACATGTATATTACCATAATATTCAAACATCATCTCCTCTGAAACCGCTTGGCCAATCAAAGCCAAATTTTATGTGAAGCATCAATAGGAAGGGGTTATCAATGTGTATATAAATAATCCAGGTCACATGATCAAGATGGCCGCAATGCCCATATATGGTAAAAACCCTTCAAAAATCTTCTTCTCCAGAACCGGTGGATCGATTTCATATAATTTCTCGATTTCAATGTTTATATAAATCATGACCCTGTGATGACCTTGACCTTTTTTTACGGCAAGGTCAACATAGGTCGCCAATGCATTTGAATAGGGAAAACTTTTAAAAAGTCATTTGAGGTGAAAATCTTGCAGGAAATGGGTAGTAGGACTAAATATTAATGATTCTGAAAAAAAAATGGACCTAAGGGCTCATATGCCCACACCCCGGGGCAATATACATGTATATTACCATAATATTCAAACATCTTCTCCTCTGAAACCACTTGTCCAATTGAAGCCAAATTTTATGTGAGGCATCTATAGAATGGGGGAACCAATGTATATATTAATAATCCAGGTCACATGACCAAGATGGCTGCCATGCCCATATATGGTAAAAACCCTTCAAATATCTTCTCCGAAACCAATACATGTAGATTGATTTCAATGAAACTTGGCGTGAAGCATCCATGGCTAAAGTACTACAATGTATATATTGATAAACTTGACCAAGTTTATGGCAAGGTCAACATGGGTTGCCCATGCATTTGAATGGGAAAAAGTGTTAAAATGTCATTTGAAGGGAAAAGCCAGCAAGAAATTGGCAAATGGACAGAATATTGATTATTCTGAAAAAAGAAAATGGCCCAAGGGCTTCATCTGCCCCTGCACTGGGGTTAAATACCTTAATATTCAAAGATGTTTATTGATATATGCAGCAGACTCAGGTGAGCGTTTACAGGACCATTGGTCCTCTGGTTGGTTTTCTGATGTGGCGGCTCGAGTAAAAGCCAAAAAGATTAATTACTTGCCTCAAGATTATACAACTGTAAGTTACAAGTGAATGTATGTGTATAAAATGGAAAGTCCAGCTGATCTGTGCCTTTTCGCATATGCAGATTGTTGGTTTTCTCATGCGACAGCTCAATTATCTGTTTCATAAGTGTGTACCTGTAAATCTGGAAAGCATAAATAGAAATAGATAAATGATCTTGACTTGAGAATAATTTATCTGATTTTAAACATTTTTTAGCTCACCTGAGCCGTTAGGCTCACAAGGTGAGCTTATAGGATGGCCATGATCCGGCGTCCGTCCGTCGTCCACCATTTTCAAAGGTCTTCTTCTCTGAAACCGCTTGGCCAATCAAAGCCAAATTTTGTATGAAGCATTTATAGGAAGGGGGAACCAATGTGTTTATAAATAATCCAGGTCACATGACCAAGATGGCCGCCATGCCCATATATGGTAAAAACCCTTCAAAATTCTTCTTCTCCGGAACCACTGGACCGATTTCAACGAAACTTGGCATGAAGCATCGGGGACTAGAGTACTACAATGTGTTTATAAATTATGACCTTTGGATGACCTTGACCTATTTTACGGCAAGGTCAACATAGGTCGCCCATGCATGTGAATGGGGAAAATTGTTAAAATGTCATTTGAAAGGCAATTCTTGCAGAAAATGGGCAAGTGGACTGAAGGTAGGTAATTCTGAAAAAAATTGGACCCCAGGGGTTGGTCTGCCCCCAGGGCAATATACATGTATATTACAAAAATATTCAAAGATCTTCTTCTCTGAAACCACTTGGCCAATCAAAGCCCAATTTTATAGGAAGCATCTATGGGAAGGGGGAATCAATGTGTTTATAAATAATCCAGGTCACATGACCAAGATGGCCGCCATGCCCATATATGGTAAAAACCCTTCAAAATTCTTCTTCTCCGGAACCACTGGACCGATTTCAACGAAACTTGGCATGAAGCATCGTGGACTAGAGTACTACAATGTGTTTATAAATTATGACCTTTGGATGACCTTGACCTATTTAACGGCAAGGTCAACATAGGTCGCCCATGCATTTGAATGGGGAAAATTGTTAAAATGTCATTTGAAAGGCAAATCTTGCAGGAAATGGGCAAATGGACTGAAGGTAGGTAATTCTGAAAAAAATTTGGACCCCAGGGGTGGTCTGCCTCCACCCCGGGGCAATATACATGTATATTACAAGAATATTCAAAGATCTTCTTCTCTGAAATCACATGGCCAATCAAAGCCAAATTTTATAGGAAGCATCTATGGGAAGGGGGAATCAATGTGTTTATAAATAATCCAGGTCATATGACCAAGATGGCCGCCATGCCCCGTTTAAATTCTTCTTCTCCTGAACCAATGGACCAATTTCAACAAAACATGGCATGAACCATCGGGGACTGAAGTACTACAATGTATATATAAATTATGACCTTTGGATGACCTTGACCTATTTTACAGCAAGGTCAACATAGGTCGCCAATGCACTTGAATGGGGAAAACTTTTAAAATGTCATTTAAAGTGAAAGTCTTGCAGGAAATGGGCAGTAGGACTGAATATTAATGATTCTGAAAAAATTGGACCCCAGGGGCTCATTTGCCCCAGCCCCGGGGCATTATACATGTATATTACCATAATATTCAAACATCTTCTCCTCTGAAACCGCTTGGCCAATCAAAGCTAAATTTCATGTGAAGCATCTATAGAATGGGGGAATCAATGTGTATATAAATAATCAAGGTCACATGACCAAGATGGCCACCATGCCCATATATGGTATAAACCCTTCAAAAATCTTCTTCTCCAGAACCAGTGGACCAATTTCGAAGAAACTTGGCATGAAGCATCGATGACTCAAGTACTACAATTTATGTGATGACCTTGACCTATTTTAATGCAAGGTCAACATGGGTTGCCAATATGTATTTGAATGGGTAAACTGTTAAAATGTCATTTGAAGGGAAAAACTTGTATGGACAGTATATTGATTATTCTGAAAAAAATAATGGCCCAAGGGCTTCACCTGCCCCTATACTCGGACTATTTTCTATAATATTCGTATATACAGCAGATCTCAGGTGCGCGTTTACAGGACCATTGGTCCTCTGGTTTAAACTTTAACTCAAAATCCATTTTTCCTCTAAACAGCAGCCTACACAGGCAACTCTAGCCTCTGGGAGAGTATATTTGAAGGTACTCTCACCTACTATGAGGACCGGGGCCTACCTATGTATAGTACATACAGATACAAAGTCACTGTGTATAACGATGTGGGTCAGCTGACCAGTGAGCCGACAGCAGACGTCACAACTTTTGGTGGGTTTCCAAGAAGATCAGCAGATGTTGTGGCTGCAGCTATTAGCCATCTGGAGATAGGAGTGTCATGGGTAACTCCAGGTATAATTGACAATTTTACATAAAACAAAAAACAATATGAAAACAATTTTCATAGGTTATATGTTCACAAATTGAAGAAACTATGGAAGGGTTCATGTTGGTAAACAGTTATAGTTAGTGCATAAAAATGCAAGAAAGAAAAAAATAGATAAAATGAAGTAATTTCGGTCTGCAGAATACACATTTGCCAGTCTAATGACAGAAAGATTGATTTCTATAGCTTTTCAGACTCTATAAAGGCATGTCTTTTTAGGGTTTTTAATATATTTAATTTGTTAAAGCTACTAGTACATGGTTCAGTTTTGTGGTAGTTCCAGTTTTCATGGTATACAAGTATTTTGACTGAAACTGTATTTTCTCATAAGTTTACTGCCATCCATATTGTGCAAGAAAAAATGACTGAGACTGTTTTTGTGAGTGTTCTTCAATATTTTTGTCCTCTGAATCTGAATATGGGAGTTATGCTTTATTCAAAATGGGTAGATGTCTATAAAGTGCTTATAGTATCACATTGGACAATGTGTTATTTTCAAAGTTACTTATTTTAAAGCACAATGTGTAATAAAATAATGAAACATTAAAACCTGATTAAAAATAATTTGAATCATACAAATTACCAGCCACTTTTTGATTGACCCACAAATTCTGATGCCCCACTTCTGATGATGTCAAAGATCAATACGTTATTCAAAGTGGCATCTATATAAACAATGAACAGAATTGGCACAAAACGGTTAGCTGGACATAAAATGCCAACTATTATTAAGTTACTAAGCATTCCATATTTATTTAAGATCTTACCTGTCTGTATCGTCCAGAAATAGCCTTATAATTATTAGAACCACCAAAAGTGGACCAACCATCATAATTGTAGTTAACCATTTTGGATTAATGGTACAGATGAAATTGACCTACAAGGCAGTGTTAAGATGTACACAGTACAGGTTCTGAGCAGCCTGCGGAACTACACGGCAGACTTTGGACCTGAGGAGACAACCGCTACGTTTGACAGCCTGAATCCTAACACAATCTACTTTGTGACTGTCACTATAACTATACATGGTGGAGCTTTCATCACGAGTGATCCGGTGGCAGTGAAGACTTTGGACGGAGGTAATTAAGTGTAATTTGAGCCGCCTCATGGGAAAACCAACAATCTGCATAGGCAAAAACAAAGACGCAGATCAGCTTACCGCGAAGCTGATCAGCGCCTTTGTTTTTGCTACTCGGATAGTACAGTTCCTCTCCTATTTAAATCAGAAATTTCAAGCTTCTAGCTCTTTTCTGTGCTTGTACATGTACAGTCCGGTTTGTGTCGGACCTGTTCGGAAACCACATTGTTGGTGTTCCCACGAGGCGGCTCATTTATCTTGAACATAAGTAACTGGCATATTTTGTAACTTCTGAAAAAAACTGCGATATTTGACAGCCTGAATCCTAATACACTTCTGAAAAAAACTGCGATATTTGACAGCCTGAATCCTAATACACTTCTGAAAAAAACTGAGATATTTGACAGCCTGAATCCTAACACAATCTACAGTAAAATGTCTAGTTCCGCAAACACTTCTCGTCGTCGGGGTATCCTGACATTACTAATGCATATATCAAAAATGGTTTGGCATGAGCATATCAACAAATCTATATCCTTTCACATGCAGATTAGTTTTTTGAATTCGCGTCTTCCGTTTTGATTCTGGAAGCGTAAATGTAGGGGCACCAGCTGTTGTTAGATCCGCAAACCTGTGTCTAGTTCCGCAAACGCTATTAGGTCAGTGAAATATACATGTACAGAAGAATTTTTGTGCATAAAATAGTCAAAGGAAGTGATAATGAGGTGCATTATGTACTTTCTTTCTCAAATAACACATAAGAGATAAAAAAAAATTAATGAATCATGTTAAACTATCAACGTTATTACAACGTTCGCAGAATTCCGTCTCAGAAAACGAAGTCATCGAAATATAAATTTTCTAGAGATAACTTTGATAGCATCGCCTTTTGGGTACAGTAGCTACAAAAGTGTGACAGTATTGCTGACTTTGAGTTCTGAACATGCCAGAAACACACATGCTTATCACCATCTTTCCTTATGCTAAATTGTAAATTATTGTTTTCGTTGAAAGAGCGTATAAGACAATATTATCAGCATGTGCCTGGGCAATATGATGATTTTTTGTAACATTACTTGTTGTTGTATGTAAACGAAGATATTCAAGCCCCCACCCCATTATGCTGTACATTAGAACAGCTCCAATTGACCAAGCTGCTGTATCTCATTGCCATCAGTCTCCGGGGCTGCGCTTTACACCCCCTCCCCCCTCCTCACCACGTCTCGACACTAATGACATTCCATCATTTTTGTAGAAGTCCCATAAACTAGCAGCATTGCCCTAACATGACCACAGCTGTTGTCTGGGACATCAATTAGTTGTGTTTGGACCGCATCAACTAAACGTACTGATTTTAGCAAGGTGAAAACGAGTTTGCGGAACTAACAACACACCTTGCTTATGTTTGACATAGAATAATTTTTACAGCGTTTGCATATTTTCTATTCATTTTCATGAGTGCATACCTGATAAATTTGTCTTTCAGTCTAGCCGATTTAATTTCTTGTGACACGCCGTGTGTACCAGTATTACGTCATTGATCGGGTGTCATAAAATATCAGACTCGCTAAAAGCGACTTAAAATAGATGTGTAAATTACCTCAACTTTTGTCATGGATATTTATCAGATATTGCAATATTTTGAAAGAGTGTTTTCGCTAATCGAAAGAGGAGTGAAAATGGATTATAACCCACCATAAACTTATTTTTTGTTCGTAAGGTAAGGCATGTTGAAAAGCGACTGAAAGTAGGAATTTGCTAAACTAACAACTTTGCTAAACTAACACTTTAACTGTACTTTGTGACTGTCACTATAACAATACATGGTGGAGCTTTTATCACCAGTGATCCTGTGGCAGTGAAGACATTGGATGGAGGTAATAACATAAGTAAACAGCATGTTTTGCGACGGCTGTGCGTGTACCCATGTGAGATAATTGTTAGAATGTTGTGAGTCTGCCGTATGTTCCCCTAGGTTCTATTAGAATCTGTCATGAATCTGCCTATGGTGTCTACAGCTTGATGCGGCATTGAAATTGGAGCGAGTAGAGGCTGTACTATTGATGTGAAATGTGCTTTATCAGTGATTGGGTTGCCAGCTAAAGTTTAAGATGCAGTACATTCCACATAAAAAAAAATAATTTTGCTGCCTTTGCAGTAAATTTATTTTTATACTTATACAGCCCCAGAAGGAGTAGACAGCCCGACCATCACTATTGTTAGTGAGACAGCCCTTAGAGTATCTTGGATGGCCCCTTTGACCCCTAATGGAAAGATAACTGGCTATAATATACACATCAATGGGGAGGTAATTGAGACTAACATGGTAACTGCGGGTTCCTATGTGGTGACAGGGTTGCAGCCTTATACAGTCTACATCATCCAGGTAAAAATGAATTACTTTTTAAAGTTAATTATCTTTGGGCTTGACTGTAACAAACTTTATCCATATAAAAACACATGGATGATATGACATTACTGTACTAATTCTCCAGAGCATTTGATAATCATTTAAGCATGATGGCCCAGTCATAGACTGTTGGCAGGTACTTCATACTCATATGAAGTATAAGCCGATCTGTTGGGGTCACCTGGTCTGAAAAATTGTTGACTAAGACATTAAGTAAGCAACAACTTGAACACAAACAAGTTATTTTATAAAATCATTCTGTTTCAAAAGCTTAGAGTATGCATAGATGAGCATACTTGATAGAATTGCCTCGTTGAGGCGGTCTAACATGAACACACAATCAATGTTTTGAAAGAAAATAATAAAAGTATCAAAATTTTTCTGTAGAAAATTTTCATTTTTTCAGACTTTAAAAATCTCTGTAATTTACATGGGCATGTTTTCGTAATGCAACACTCCTGCATTAATCAGGTGGAGGTTTGCACAGTATTTGACTGTGTGAAAAGTGAGGAGGTGCAAGCTTCTACTCTAGAGGCCTTGCCCCAGGGAATGGCTTCCCCGAGGGTTATCCCCCTTAGTCCCTATGAAATCAACATCATGTGGAAGGAACCTATACAGCCTAATGGTATAGTGAGACGGTATGATGTCTGGAGAAAGACTATTGTACAGTGTTCAGAAATGTAGGTAGTTCTTTAATTAAAAGTGAAACATTTTTATTTAACTTCAGTCAATTTCATGGAAAGTTAATTGAACTGCTTTACTTGCTTGTGAAGGTGCAGATCTTGGCATAATGTCGTTAGTAGGTCTTAGGCTGCAAAGTTAATCTTCCAAACTAGAAGACCTTCCCTGTGAAATCATGCAGACATACGCAATACTATATACACACCCTTACTGCTTTCACTGAATGTGCAAGAGAAAAACTTCAACCCATGTTAATACTTCAAGGTTTCTTTATCATGTATGAATTTATGTTCTATTTTCAGCCCAGTAACAACCCTGAGTCCTGAAGTGACCAAGTGTACTTATATCAAGTGTGGTATCCTAGAGAATCTTTGTGGATCAACATGTTACTCTGGGGCTAAAGTAAGATCATTTTATGATAA
Source organism: Rugalucina vietnamica (assembly GCA_964017185.1). Lineage (NCBI taxonomy): Eukaryota > Metazoa > Mollusca > Bivalvia > Lucinida > Lucinidae > Rugalucina > Rugalucina vietnamica. The sequence continues at coordinate 5,568,364 of OZ024872.1, forward strand.
ATTTCTGATTTTTTTTTAAGTGTTGAGTGCAGAAGTAATTGCCTTTCCGGGCATTCAGAACCTTTAATTCGCTTTAGAAAGTCATCTTTTACTATTCTTAGTATTTACCATGCTCCATATATATGGTCCTGCACATCCATTCATTAGGTGTCTGTTAATGGTTAAGGGATAAACATTAAACACTGGTCATCTGCTGAGGGAAAGCATAAATTGCAGGAAATGTGATTGTGACAATGTAGAATCCTGACATTACTTCAGATGTTAGCCATGGAGATTACATCAGGAAAATGTGTCCGTGAAATTTATACCCACTTAAACCCCACCTTCATATAGTAAAACTGGAGTCTACAGGGGTATACCCATCTTTCTTATTTTTGATCCAAAACATAGATTGTGGGTATTCGTTAGAACTGCCTCTGCGGTACCCACAATTGTTGTTTTGAGCAAAAATATTGAAAATATCAAATTTTTCCACGAAATTTTCAATCAGTGTTTTTAATAATACAGAAACAATTCTCTGTTTATTGTATGGACATGTTTTCGTAATGTTATAAAATGAAACAAATTTCCCATACTTAGGTTTGTTGTGATGGTGTACTTCATGAAAGCCAAGATGGCCACCATTGTTGTGGCAAGGAGTATGTACCAAGGTCATCTGAGACTGATGTATGCTGTGGAGGAATGTTTCATACAGCCAAAGAAAATCATGAATGCTGCAGAAATAGGTAGGTGTTGAGCTGTTTCTTTATTGTGATGGTATGTAATGTGTTGCATGAAATCCAAGATGGCCACCATTTTTTCGAAAGGAACATGTACCAAATTTACCTCATGCTGCCTGAAATACTACCAGGTGCTAATGATTTCTACCTAGCAGGCACATGACGTCAAAATGACGTCAGATCGACGTCAATGCGACGTCATTACGTCACATCGATGTTGAAATGACGTCATTTTGATGTCATGTGCCCGCTGGGTAGATTTGAGGTCTGATCTTAAACATTACTTTTTCATAAGGCTTTGAAAATAAATATTTATCCAACTGAATTGAATAAAAATAAATGAAACTGCCGAAAAATCCTTTGCAGTCTCTATGGAAGTAGCTGTATTTAATGTTATTTTGTAGGTATGAAAGAGTTTACCCAGAAGAGATCTGTTGTTTTGATGACACAGAGGACCGTGTTATAGTGGGGGTGGGGGACAGTTGCTGTGGTACTATACCTTACTCTTCTGTTGGGGCTCAAGTCTGCTGTAATGGTGGGTAAACAGTGATTGTAATCAATGAGAGTCATTTCAATGCAGTATATTGCATTCTTGGGATCTAAGCCAGTTTCTGCATTGATTATCAAATCTTAAAATTCAGATCTATGTTGATTACAAAATGTATTGATTTTAAGTCTCGGTTGAGCACTTTCAGGTCTGGTACTGATCTATATTGTTGTAAAACTATGATATATCAGGTTTTGTTGTAAAGAAGCTCAACTTTAAAGATTGGTTTGATGTCATTGGATACTTATGACTATAGTGCTATACAAACCATTTTACAGGTTCAATTCAAAATAAATTCACACATAGTCTTCCTGGAAGTTTCTTCGACTATGTGTTAATAAGCAGTTGCATGTATTATGCTTATAAGGAACTGCCCGCTTCAGGTAAACTACATGAGCGCCATGAGAAGCAATGTTGTGGAGGTGAGATGGTGTCAGAAGACCTAGTGTGTTGTGGTGGACAGACAGATGGACATACATACACACACAAACCTGGCATGTCGTGTTGTGGGCAGAAATATGATCGGGATGATATGTCACTGTGCTGTGGTAGTGATACTGGCCATATTAAGGTAAACTTTTGCACCTTAGAAACATTTCAGAGTGTAGATTAGTTGCCTTTATAAATAATTGAGCATGTGTTTAAAAAACAGAATCAATAAGAATATTATAACATTCAGTATGTAATTTTGGAAGAGAAAATATGTGTTGTATTAATACAAATTTGTCATACATAACCTACAATCATTAATTACTTACAATACTTTCAGTAGATGAAAAAGAAAATTCTGTTTCTTTTTGTCTTTAAGATAATTTACAATTGTGTCAGGCATCTTGATCGCCATCTTTTGTGCTTGAGGTAATGCAGTTTTGCCAGTGTGGTTAAGGGCTTGATTTGAAAGCTACAGACCATGACTTACATGTATATCCTGATATTTAAAGTAGCTGTTGTGGTACTTTTTAAACCATTTACTTTTAGTATGTCTTGGATCTTTATATATATCCATTACGAAAACATGCCCATGCAATATACAGAGATTTTTTTCGGCTGTAAAAAAAAAAAAATGAAAATTTCATCGCAAAAAAATTCATTAAATTTGAAATTTTCGATATTTATGCTCAAAACATTGATTGTGGATACACGTTAGACCCACCTCACTGAGGCGGTACTAAGGAGTACCCATAATCTATGTTTTGGATGAAAAATAAGAAAAATTGTATACCCTTGTATACCCCAAAAGTGGGGTATGATGGGGTATACATTTTATGGACTTGTTTTCATGTTAAATAATTTTCTTATACAGGCCCATGTGTATGAGAGCCCAGAAGCCAAGATAGCAGCCAATGAGAAGTGTTGCGGTCTGGAGAAAATCTCCAAGAGTTTGAGTTGCTGTAACTATGTGGGGTATAACCCTAACTTATATGTGTGTGCTGATGTATCTCATCAGCAGTATGGTAAGTATCAGCCTCATAAATCTTTGATCGCACAAAGTTTGAGCTGCTATAGCTACCGTATTCATTCTTAGTAGCACATAATGTGCTGCAATAAATGCAAAAATAATAGGTGCACAGTAAGTTCAATTTTGACATCAGGAAAACATGTCCGTGCAATGTATGCCCCCTTGAACCCCACTTTTATATAGTAAAACTGGGGTTCACAGGGGCATTCATATTTTTCTTATTTTTGCTTCAAAACATAGATTGTGGGTACTCGTTAAAATGTTTTGAGCAAAAATAAGAAAAATATAAAAAATCGTCCACTGAAAAATTGTCATTTTTTACAAATTTAAAAATCTCTCTATATTGCATGGGCGAGTTTTCTTAATAAGGTGTCATAGATCAGTCCAATTACCAGTTACCACACATATCTTGTAAGAAATACATGTACTGTAATTTTAGAAATTTTTAAGTGACATTAATTTTCTGAATTAATATTGATTTCTTAAATTTGTGAGTGTGTACTCATGTAGTCGATAAAGCTTTTAGTACATTTTAATGCAACAATTTGCAGAAATTTAGTTCTGCCAAACATTTCCGAACCTGCAGTAATTCATGATGTTTAATTTTCATGAACATGTTTGCATGTCTGCAATTTTAGGTTGTGGCAGTGGAACTGTTTGCTCCAGAGGCCAGAAGGACCTAGCATTCTGTGATGTCTGTGACTTTGACCCCTATACCTACATGTGTGGGTCTGTTACTGGGCATTACTCCACAGTTCCAACCCCTGCCCCACCCCACCCAGCTGATAACTGTGTCACTGATGAAGAGAGGATATATTCAGGCCTGGATCTTGACTTTCCTGGTAAATTATGTGAAATATTTGATTTTGGAATCATTTGTACATAAATGTCTTTGAATAAGCATCATGCGCTTTTGATATCAAATTGCAAAATTATTGAATACTTTATATTGTAATATGCACAGATATTTCTGATAAGCATCAAACTTCAAATTGCTGTCATAAACTTGTCCTATTAAATGGTGGTGTATTTTTGGTGTATTTTGAAATAAAAAAGTTTTGCGATATAATGCTAATCTTTTGTAATGGTGTAAGAAAGATCTTGGAAAACTGTATGTAACATTATCATATAATACACTTGTATTCTTTCAGACAATGGCCTGAGACCATATTCCAACTATGAGTATGCTGTTACTGTAGTCAACAGTGCTGGGTCTACAACCAGTGACTATACAGCAATTAAAACTCTACAGGCCAGACCAGAGGGCCTTATGCCACCTGTAGCAGCACTGGATCCCAGACAGCTGTATATGATATTCCTAAGCTGGGAACCACCAAAACAACCCAATGGTGAGATTTGATACTTTTTTTATTTTTTTTTTGTTGTTGTTGCTGTTTTGTTTATTTATTTATTTATTAGAAATTTAATGACAACATATACACATATGCACATACATATATACTAATGACAATTTTCAAAACATTTCACATATGAGCATATCATATATACATATACATGTGTCAAGGGATTAGATGTGGGCTAGGCCTGTGAATTTTGCTGTTTTGCTTGTGACTAAGTTGATTAGAAGCTTATTTTTGTCTAAATGAAATATCTTCATTACCTCATTGAAAAAAATATCATAAATTGTTGATCTTGGTAGTGGCACCACTTGCCTTGCAAACCAGGTATTTTTAACTTGCTCAGGAACTGAATTTTTAACTGAGAACTTCTGTATGTCATGCCTGTTGTCAAGTTGTGAGGAATTGCTTACTACTTGAATATAACTTTAAGAACGCAAACGCTAATTATTGCTTCAGTGAATGGTCATGAATGTTGTGTTTGTAGGTGAGATCCTGAGGTTTATCCTGACCCGAGATGGTATTGAGTTGTATAGAGGCCTGGATCTAGAATACACTGATGACACTACCATCCTACCATACAAGTCATATAAATACAGCCTCACAGCTTGCACAGTAGCTGGTTGCATCAGTAGCCCCACTGTAAGTTGAAAATTCAATTTTCATTAGTCTAGAACTCTCTTTTAATCCCAAGTAAGCAAGATGCAGTGTACATTGCTTTAAGTTACCTTTATGTTCTCTTTCATTTCATTCAGACGCAACATAAATTATTTATTATCTTAACTTCCTTATTTGGGAAACGAGGTATAACACATCGAACACGAACACTACAACGAATATGACATACGCATATAACCAGTCTTAATTCCATTGAACCATCTAGCATTTCATGTACATCATCTTCATTCATACTCTCAGCGTTATACCTTGATACATAATAGAAAACGCAACAACATATACGTGTGTGATGGCGAGCACAGACCGGAGCACGTTATCTTTATTCAAATACAAATTTCACAAACAATCAATTGACAGCCAGCTAAATTTTTCAAAGTGTGTTTATGATAGCTTTAAACACGTTAAGTTGGATACGATCCCTTATCGTGCCTCTCTCCGACAGTGTGAAGTACATAGATCCATCTCGTATACTATACATGCCAAATCTGAAAGGAAACTAAAACAAAACCAAGAATTAAAATAGCATTTAACGTTTTACACGTATAAGCTTTACACAAAAGCTTTGTCTACGCTTCGTACATACAATCTAGACTGACTGATCACATTTCGTCGTGATTTACGGGATTGAACAGAAATAAAATTCTGACTCGAATCAACAGTTATAACTGAAAATTGCGAAAAATGTGATAAGCACCATGTTAATAAATTTTTGCTCAAGTTCTGTGTACTCAAAAAACTCACTTAAAAACTTAGGTTTGATTCAACTATTGCATATTACATATGACATTTTGTAACATAGGTATTTTGAAATTAAACAATGCTTTACAACATCGATCATAAGTTATAATGGACGTCGCGTGATCCCTACTTTATGCATTGCATAAAGCCTAGTGCATGTGGTTGAACAGATATAATATGCCCATTTCAAACAGCATTACTCATTTGAACAAGTGCCTTTGAAACAAAGAGACAACTTTCAACAAAATAATCTGAAATTGACTCTATGCATTTGATATTCACAGTATTTTACTCCTGAATGTAAAAACGGACCACTTGCATTATTTTCCAATACTGTTCTTAATACCATACTCTTTGCCACAATCATGGTGAAAACAACAAATTACATTTGAGAAACTGAATTTACATCAAGACTTGCGTAACCGGTCTGTAGTAACACGACCCATCACATTTAGTACATTCAAGTTTCGATCAGGACTGACCACTAGATACAGGTCTGTGTTTCACTGTACACTACAGAATACCAAGCGCTATTGGAAAAGCGGAAACGAGCAAGCTCTTTTAAACCTGTACTACAACCTTGATATCAAATATATGGGTGGGGAGGGGGAGGGGGGGGGGGAGGGGGGCAAGCGCACAAAACCTAACTCAACTGCTCCGTATCATCTGTCAAGCCTCGAATGACCTTAAGACTTATGCAATCATTATTTATACCTTCATTGAACAGTACTCACTCTAGATTCACGAAATTCCTGAACTTAAGCGATCTAATCATGCTCAATTCACTGAACATTTACCGTATTTACTAATGCGCAAGAAACGATAATACATCTTCCCCTATAAGACTTGCATTCAAAACCCAAATTACTTCAGTAGACTATAATAAATATATTTATTCATAAGTAAATATATAGAGCCGCTGCATGAGAAAACCAACAATTTGCATAGCCGAAAACAAAGGCACAGATCAGCTTCACAGTAACTGCGAAGCTGATCAGTGCCATTGTTTTCGCGGATAGTACAATTCCTCTACTTTCAAAATCCAATTTTTCCAGCCTCTCACCATCTTCTGTGACTGTACATCCCGGTTTGTGCCGGACCTGGTTGGAACCCAGATTGTTGGTTTTCTCACGCACAGGCTCAATTTTATTTTAATTCTTGTTCATCTACATTTTCTGCATTTATTCTCCTTCTACAAGAGGTTCAAGGATGACAGTTGTCAGTTACATGTGAATAAGTGGACATTGGATACTGGTTAACTGTTTAATGTAAACATTCTCAAAGAAAATATTTTTGCATAACTGTTGTGACATACTCAGCTATTTGTAGTGTATGTCTGAGGATGCATTTCTTGAAATTCCTGTATTGTTTTCTCAGGTAACCGTGGCAACAGCCCAAGCCCCACCAGATGGCGTCCTCCCCCCAAACCTGTCAGTAATGAACACGACGACCCTGGGGGCTAACTGGTCTCCCCCTGGTGAACCTAATGGTATCATTACAGGGTACCAGCTGACTGTCCAGGGTGGCGGGAAACAGCAGACGGTCACAACTACTGGGCTGTCTGTGGTTCTTTATGGTAACTTTAAAAAAAATTACTTTAATGTTTATTAGTATTGTAAACTTGGATTTTTATGGATTTTTAAATGAAATTTTGGTAGATATTTAATATTCTTTCTAATCAGTGCACATGCTCCAATAAGCCGCTACCCTAGTCTTTTCAGAAAAACATGTGCATAAATGCACACTGCTCTACAAGCATATTGCTATTTCATACAATTTTACACATTAATACTGTGTTCACTACATTAAACTAATCCTTAAATGTCCAAACAATATTTTGTGAAGGATAGAATACTTATATGACATCATCATTGGTATTTTTGACATGGTTATTTCAACAGTTTATGTGTTGTTTTCATTTGTAGTGTGGGCTTCTTCGAAAAATGTTTTGCTACCTTAACTTTAAAATATTTTGAAAAGTCAAGTGCACTGTGTGCTGATTAGAATGAATATGGTATGTGCTAGATTAATAACTAGACCAGCATTTGGTGCAGATAGAAAATTTTTGTCCATTTAGATCACTGTTTCGCTTCAGTTAATGCAAGAGTTAATAATGATATGCCTGTTTTATCCATTTCAGCAAATCATATATTGCTTCTTTAATGAAGATAACATTTGAAGGGTGAATATTTTCTCATGAAAAATTCTTTCCACCTTTCATTCCAGATCTCCAGCCCTATACAGAGTACATGGCCTCTCTCAATGTGTGTACTGAAGTGGGCTGTACCACAAGTTCTAATACTTCTATTATGATGCCAGAGTCCCAACCTGAAGGTATGACATTTTATTACAGGATTTTTGGTGATAATAACAGTGTTTATTTATTGCATCTGATTTTGAAAAAAAAATGTACACTTAACATAAAATAGGAAACCCTCATCTTCAAAACAGTTGTACATGTATGATGTTAGGAATTTGTCATTAGAGTAGGCATACCTGTACTTCAGCCGTTCTTTGAATCTTAAAAATGACTACTTTCGGTTGTCAGCAAGTAGCCTGGAGGTTGTACAACATCAATCAATATTTGAGCCTATGCGTGCGAAAAAAAAAATTGCATATGCGAAAACAAAGACGCAGATCAGTTGTGCAGTAACTGCACAGCTGATCAGCGCCTTTGTTTTCACCACATGGATAGTACAATTCCTCTTCTACCTATATCCAAAGATTCAAGCTTCTAGCTTTATTCTGTAACTGCACAGCCTGGTTTGTGTTGGACCTGGTCGGAAACCCAAATTGTTAGTTTTCTGATGCACAGGCTAATTTTTCTTTATGGAGCCTCTGTGCAAGAAACATATTCTAAATTTGATGATTTTTTCATGGTTTTCAGACATTGTCAAGATTTCATTTCTGTGCATCTTTATTTGCCATAATTACAAAAAAAAATCATTGCTATATTTCCAGGTTTGAATGCCCCCAGAGTCATCATTAACAGTGCCACCTCCTGTAATATCTACTGGAACCCTCCTCTCAAACCAAACGGCCATGTCACCTTCTATGCCTTACTGCGATCACAGAACAGCTTTGGAATCCATGTTTTCCTTGGAGAAGATTTCCACGCCTTTGATAATAATCTAACACCAGGTGCCAGCTATAGTTATTTCCTGATAGCAGGAACGAAGGCAGGGAACACAAGTAGCAATGCAACCTCTGTCACCATGCCTGATAACACACCCGCTGATATTCCTCCGCCGCATAATGTAACAGTTTTATCCTCCACTGCTGTGTATGTAGAATGGACTCCCCTGCCGCCGGAGAGTGGGGTTATTGATCAGTATAGAGTCCTGTTGAATTCTGGTAAATTAACAGAAATTAATAGAGGTGCAGGATTAGATACGTCTGCTACAATTGACTCGTTACTGCCATTCACTCTGTATGAAGTTAGAATTCAGGCCTGTCTTCAAGGTGTTCCCAATGGTTGTGGAACTGGGCCAGGAGTCATAGTTCAAACATTTGAAGCTCCACCCACTGACCTTGAGGCACCAGTTGCCACAGCAACTGGACCGGATGTTGTTGATATTTCCTGGGAAGAACCAAAGCATCCAAATGGCATCATTGTTCAGTATTTGGTATACTACAGAGAACTTGGATCTGATGTTCAGCTCCTGATCAACAGACTGAATGGGGAAACATTTTTCATCAGACATGCTGGGACGGAACTATCTCCTTACACAGAGTATGAATACAAAGTGGTGGCGGGAAACTCTAAAGGGGATATATCAAGTGATTGGACAGCAGTCAGGACATTCGCAGCTCGCCCTGAATCCCTTCCCCAGCCCCTAGTGACCGTCATGGGAGCCTTTAGTATAGATTTGAAGTGGGCCCATCCTGCCAAGCCAAATGGAGTAATCAGAATTTACAAGATATATTACCGGCAGACGGATGTAGACCCAACAGTGGCTGGAAATACATATGTTTTTGTTGTACCCGGTACCTATACAAGCACATCTATAAGTGGCTTGAAACCTTACTCTGACTATAAACTCCAGCTTGAGGCAGTGAATGATGTTGGTAGTGTAGCGAGTGCATGGACAACTTTCAAAATGGGCGAGTCCTTGCCTTCTGGACTTGGGATGTTTGATATTGAGAAAATTACTCTTGGAACGTCTGTCATACTTAGATGGGGACCACCTGCTCACCCAAATGGGATTATTACAACATATAGAATATTTGAACAAGGGTCATCTGTGGCAGTGTTTCAAGGATTGAATCGTGAGTTTGAATTAAGAAGACTGGAACCATACACAGAATACTCGGTGCAGCTGGAAGCTTGCACCACAGCAGGGTGCACCAGAAGCTTTGGTCAGGAGTTCACAACAGCGGAGGTGGCTCCCTCTTCACTCCCCAGCCCTGTCATGGGGGAGGCCACAGACACGGCAGTTATCATTACCTGGGTACCACCACTGGAGGCTAATGGCAGGATAACCATGTATGAGGTATTGAGAAGAAGAAAATCTAGAATCCAGAAGAGAAGTCTGTCTTACCCAGTTGTGGTGTACAGAACTACAGATACTGACTCTCAGACATACAGTTACACAGACACCAACTTGATGCCATACACGGAATATCAGTATAGCATTGTGGCCAGTAATTCACAGGGATCAGTCCAAAGTCCATGGCAGTCAGCATTCACCAGTCAGGCGGCTCCTGCTGGCATCCAACCACCAAAGGTTTACCATATACCAGATGAGTTAGACTCGTTGAGGATAACTTGGAATCCCCCAGATCAACCAAACGGTATTTTACAAAGCTATCAGTTGAAGAGGAATGATTCTGTGCCCTGGAGCTTTGACCCGGGGGATGTTTTGCAGTTTGTAGATACAGGACTCACTGCATATACATTGTATAGTTACACTGTCACAGTGTGCTCTGGAGGTGGATGCACAACAAGTGATCCAACAATTAAAAGAACAAAGGAAACTTCACCACTCAAAGTTACCCCACCCACTGTCATGGCCGTGAACTCAACAGCTTTGCGTATTACATGGATGAAACCATTTATCACCACAGGAGTCATCAGTGCCTATCAGCTTCATATGAATGATGTTGTCATGTATGAAGGCCTAAAAATGGAATATACAGCCATCAATTTGATTCCATTTACAGAATATAGATTCAAACTGACGGCATGTACCAGTGGTGGATGTACGGACAGTGGGGAAGTTGTTGGGAAACCCCTAGACGATAAACCACAAAATATGAGGTCACCAATTCTCAAGGTCATGAGTTCAAGGTCAATAGAAATAACATGGCTTCCACCTGAATATCCTAATGGAGTAATCTCATCTTATGATGTGCGGAGGGATGGAAGGTTGATTTATACTGAGAGTTTAAGCATAACTGGGTCATTACGGACAACCTATACAGACTATAATTTAGATCCAGGGACTGAGTATGAGTATATTGTGGTTGCTAGAAGCAGAAAAGGTAGTGCTGAAAGCCCAGCAGCCATTGCTAGAACATTTGCATCATCACCAAGTGGCCTTGACCCTCCAAAAATAGCTCCACTTTCTGCTACATCACTGCAGGTCACATGGTCACCTCCAGCCAATCCAAATGGAGCAATCAAGAACTACACACTATATAGAGATGGAGAGATGGTTTACTCAGGTGGTCCAAACCAGATGAACTATATTGTACCAGGGCTGCAACTGTGGACTGAATACAGCTTCAGAATCCAAGCATGTACAGAGAGAGGTTGTGAACTGAGCATGCCAGCCTCAGGTCGTACACTTGAAGCTCGACCAGAACATATTGCCAAGCCAAAACTACTAGCATTGGCTGATCAAAGTGGAGCACATGCTGGTGTACTGATACAGTGGGAAATGCCACAGAAACCTAATGGTGTTATTCAAGCTTTTGAAGTGTACAGAAGACAGATGTTTACTGAAGAAATAGGTAAAAAGTTCCTGTCACTTTATGATTAATGCTAAGCATAAGAATTTGTTATGCAAGGTTGAATTTCGAAATAGATGTTGTTACAAATGAGCCTTTGCGTGAGAAAACCAACAATTTGGATTTCTGACCACGTCTGACACAAACCAAGCTGTACAAGCACAGAAAATGGCTAGAGGTTGGAAATTTTGGATTAAGAAAGCAGAGGAATTGTACTATCCGTGTAGCGAAAACAAAGGCGCTGATCAGCTTCGCAGTTACTGCGAAGCTGATCTGCGCCTTTGGTTTCGCAAATGCAAACTGTTGGTTTCTCATGACACATCTCAAATTATTAATCCTTTTATACATGTAAAATGAATAAATAAGAACATGTTTTCATAGAAATATGATGATTTAGCATATGCATGATTTTTGACTGTGTGGTGATAGTATGGTTCTATTTCCTCTGAGCCTGAAAAATGTGTTTATCCTCACAGGTACATCCTTTGGTCCTACCAAGATGGTCTACAATGGCTCTGGCATGGAGTACACGGACAGAGACTCAAACCTGCTACCATTCACAGACTACCAGTACTCTGTAACAGTCCTGAACCATGTGGGTAAAGTAAGCAGCCTCTGGGAGTTGGTTACCACCAAAGAGTCACCTCCCGATTCTGTGCCTGCACCTGCTATTGAGGTTAGTACACAGAGACACAAACCTGCTACCTTTCCAATAAACTGTCATATACCTGAACTGAATTGGTATAACAAGTACACTGGCAACTTTGCAATGAACCATGGTGGTATTATCAGTTTACTGTTACAAAGCCAAACTATGTTGGTATTACCAGCACAGAACCGTTTTGGTCTTAATACATGTAATGTTGATTTTCTCAGCCAAAAAGAAATCTTCTATAATGAACAAGTTCCATTCTGTTCTTTTCCTGTGTCTTTTCAGTTCAGTGATTTGTTTATTGTACATAAATGTATGTTTCTGTCTTTCAGAGTTCCACAGCCTCCACCATAACAGTGACTATCCGACCACCATCACAACCTAATGGTATTGTACACTACTATAATGTATGTTTGTGTCTTTCAGAATTCTACAGCCTCCACCCTAACAGTGACTATCCGACCACCATCACAACCTAATGGTGTTGTACGCTACTATAATGAATGTTTCTGTCTTTCAGAGTTCTACAGCCTCTACCATAACAGTGACTGTCCGACCACCATCACAACCTAATGGTGTTGTACGCTACTATAATGTATGTTTGTGTCTTTCAGAGTTCTACAGCCTCTACCATAACAGTGACTATCCGACCACCATCACAACCTAATGGTATTGTACGCTACTTTAATGTATGTTTGTGTCTTTCAGAGTTCTACAGCCTCTACCATAACAGTGACTATCCGACCACCATCACAACCTAATGGTATTGTACACTACTACAATGTATGTTTGTGTCTTTCAGAGTTCTGCAGCCTCCACCATAACAGTGACTATCCGACCACCATCACAATCTAATAGTATTATACACTACTATAATGTATGTTTGTGTCTTTCAGAGTTCTACAGCCTCTACCATAACAGTGACTATCTGGCCACCATCACAATCTAATAGTATTGTACACTACTATAATGTATGTTTCTGTCTTTCAGAGTTCTACAGCCTCTACCATAACAGTGACTGTCCGAAAACCATCACAACCTAATGGTATTGTACACTACTATAATGTATGTTTGTGTCTTTCAGAGTTCTACAGCCTCTACCATAACTGTGACTATCCGACCACCATCACAACCTAATGGTATTGTACGCTACTATAATGTATGTTTCTGTCTTTCAGAGTTCTACAGCCTCCACCAAAACCGTGACTATCCAACCACCATCACAACCTAATGGTATTGTACACTACTATAATGTATGTTTCTGTCTTTCAGAGTTCTACAGCCTCCACCCTAACAGTGACTATCCGACCACCATCACAACCTAATGGTATTGTACGCTACTATAATGTATGTTTCTGTCTTTCAGAGTTCTACAGCCTCTACCATAACTGTGACTATCCGACCACCATCACAACCTAATGGTATTGTACACTACTATAATGTCTGTTTGTGTCTTTCAGAGTTCCACAGCCTCCACCATAACAGTGACTATCCGACCACCATCACAACCTAATGGTATTGTACACTACTATAATGTATGTTTCTGTCTTTCAGAGTTCTACAGCCTCTACCATAACTGTGACTATCCGACCACCATCACAACCTAATGGTATTGTACGCTACTATGATGTATGTTTCTGTCTTTCAGAGTTCTACAGCCTCCACCATAACCGTGACTATCCGACCACCATCACAACCTAATGGTATTGTACACTACTATAATGTATGTTTTTCTTTCTTTCAGAGTTCTACAGCCTCCACCATAACCGTGACTATCCAACCACCATCACAACCTAATGGTATTGTACGCTACTATGATGTATGTTTCTGTCTTTCAGAGTTCTACAGCCTCTACCATAACTGTGACTATCCAACCACCATCACAACCTAATGGTGTTGTACGCTACTATAATGTATGTTTGTGTCTTTCAGAGTTCTACAGCCTCCACCATAACCGTGACTATCCAACCACCATCACAACCTAATGGTATTGTACACTACTATAATGTATGTTTCTGTCTTTCAGAGTTCTACAGCCTCCACCATAACCGTGACTATCCAACCATCATCACAATCTAATAGTATTGTACACTACTACAATGTATGTTTGTGTCTTTCAGAGTTCTACAGCCTCCACCATAACTGTGACTATCCGACCACCATCACAACCATGTTTCTGTCTTTCAGAGTTCTACAGCCTCTACCATAACAGTGACTATCCGACCACCATCACAACCTAATGGTATTGTACACTACTATAATGTATGTTTGTGTCTTTCAGAGTTCTACAGCCTCTACCATAACTGTGACTATCAGACCACCATCACAACCTAATGGTATTGTACGCTACTATAATGTATGTTTCTGTCTTTCAGAGTTCTACAGCCTCCACCATAACCCTGACTATCCAACCACCATCACAACCTAATGGTATTGTACGTTACTATAATGTATGTTTCTGTCTTTCAGAGTTCTACAGCCTCCACCATAACTGTGACTATCCAACCACCATCACAACCTAATGGTATTGTACGCTACTATGATGTATGTTTCTGTCTTTCAGAGTTCTACAGCCTCCACCATAACCCTGACTATCCGACCACCATCACAACCTAATGGTATTGTACGCTACTATGATGTATGTTTCTGTCTTTCAGAGTTCTACAGCCTCCACCATAACCGTGACTATCCAACCACCATCACAACCTAATGGTATTGTACGCTACTATGATGTATGTTTCTGTCTTTCAGAGTTCTACAGCCTCTACCATAACGGTGACTATCCAACCACCATCACAACCTAATGGTGTTGTACGCTACTATAATGTATGTTTGTGTCTTTCAGAGTTCTACAGCCTCCACCATAACCGTGACTATCAGACCACCATCACAACCTAATGGTATTGTACACTACTATAATGTATGTTTCTGTCTTTCAGAGTTCTACAGCCTCTACCATAACAGTGACTATCCGACCACCATCACAACCTAATGGTATTGTACGCTACTATAATGTATGTTTGTGTCTTTCAGAGTTCTACAGCCTCACCATAACCGTGACTATCCAACCACCATCACAACCTAATAGTATTGTACACTACTACAATGTATGTTTGTGTCTTTCAGAGTTCTACAGCCTCCACCATAACTGTGACTATCCGACCACCATCACAACCATGTTTCTGTCTTTCAGAGTTCTACAGCCTCCTCATAACAGTGACTATCCGACCACCATCACACCTAATGGTATCGTACACTACTACAATGTATGTTTGTGTCTTTCAGAGTTCTATAGCCTCCACCATAACTGTGACTATTCAACCACCATCACAACCTAATGGTATTGTACACTACTATAATGTATGTTTGTGTCTTTCAGAGTTCTACCGCCTCCACCATAACAGTGACTATCCGACCACCATCACAACCTAATGGTATTGTACACTACTACAATGTATGTTTGTGTCTTTCAGAGTTCTACAGCCTCCACCATAACTGTGACTATCCGACCACCATCACAACCATGTTTCTGTCTTTCAGAGTTCTACAGCCTCTACCATAACAGTGACTATCCGACCACCATCACAACCTAATGGTATCGTACACTACTACAATGTATGTTTGTGTCTTTCAGAGTTCTACAGCCTCTACCATAACAGTGACTATCCGACCACCATCACAACCTAATGGTATTGTACGCTACTATAATGTACTGGTGAATGGGACAGTGGTAAGTAGGAGTATTTTTTGAACCATCCCATTATACTTTAGTGCTTGATTCTTAGCTATTAGTTGTGTCTGTAATGTGTAAAAAATATCATATATTACTAACTCTCTGCCTAGATTGTCATGTTGAATAATCAGAATTCTTGTTATTAGGAAACATTTTGTAAAGGTGCAGAAAAAAAGCAACAAAAAATCTTATTGACAAAAAAAAAAAATGCTTAAAAAGGAACTGAAAAAGTCATCTTTCGTTTTTTCGTTGAACTTCAGCTGTTTTGAAAAAGAATATTAACATGAAAGGTTGATTTTAAGAATGAAATCCATACTTTCATTTCACCTATAGGCCAGCAGTGGTACTGACATGAACCAGACTGTCGGTCAGACTGTTCCTCTAAAACCATTCAAGTTCTACGCTATCACAGTCCAGGCCTGTACTGCTGGTGGGTGTACGACCAGTCCAGCCACAGTGACACAGACTGGTACTGCTAAACCATCAGGACAGGAACCAGTCAGGGTGTTAGACATGAACAGTACCGCTGTCAGACTGGGCTGGACACACCCATCTCATCCTAATGGAGAAATCAGGAGGTAGGTCCAAAAATTCAAATCACCACTATGATAAGAAAGCTGTATTCAGGATTAAATTCTTGAATCAATTTGAATACAAGCGAACCAACACTGCTTTATAGCTTCTAAGATGAGATACAGTTTTCTTGGCAGCTTTTAACTCATCAAACCACAGAGATGTTTGATCTACTACTTGGCAAATCACTTTTAGCAAACACATTTTCATGATAAATTTCAAATAAACTACTGGAGATAGATGTCATTCCAAACCACAGAGCTATTCTGCTCATAAAATGTCTACATAGCATTACAATATAAGAATCTTACATGAGTGTCAGGTATGGATAGACAAATCTGTCCCGAGGGTCACATTTTGGCATCACGAGGCTCGCCGAGTGATGCCAAATTGTGACCCGAAGGACAGATTTGTCTATCCATACCTGACACGAATGGTGGATTCTTTTTCTTGCACCCCTTAATGCGGCGAAGCTTGATTTTTTATACTATTTACCTAGAAAAATGCTACAATCGCGGCGTCCGCCATTTTGAACTAAAACGTTTTGACGTCATTGTGACGTATGCGCTTAGCGACGTAATTACGTGACGTCCAATACAACCAATGTTATAAAAAACACTTGAACGCAGGGTGGACCGGGGTGAGATAACAAGGGTGAGATAAGAATTTCTCACATGGGGTAAAACGTAGGATTTTTCTATCGGGTGTGCAAGAATAGACATATTGTCAATTTTACTAACTTGTAGAGGAACATGTTTGAAAGAAAGAGCAGTCTACCATACACACAATATAATTTCACCCTGGTCCGTCATTACGTACAGGAAACTAAAGCAACGTATAGATTACTAAAGCGCAACGTATAGTTTACTAAAAAAATGGCGGATTTAGGTGGACACGAATCGGTGAGTAAGATTTGTTTATTGATTCTGATGTTCCTTTTTTGTTTATCTTAATCAAAGACACCTTACGGACCAGCAAAAGTATTGTGTTATTTGCCTCGATCGGTACATTCTGCAGGAAATCACCCATTTAAGTATAATGTTCGACACCCTTAGACAGCTGATTGCCAAATCGTGTGTTTTGAACTTCTCCGAGAAGAAAACCTTATATTGTGGTCAAAGTTCGATGGTAAATGGGTTGATTTTTGATGTCGAACATAGATACTGACCTAATAAGACGATCTGGCCAAAAAAAATTTTCAAATGTCCTTTGATAGCAAAATTATTAATGATTTTTCATTACAACGCATTCGACACCTAAAACGGTACAACGAAAAAACAACTAAAACGTTCTAATTTGGGTAAAATAAACCTTATTACGATACTATGGACTCAGTTAGATCCTCTTAATGTCTGTCCACAATCTAAAAACAATCAAAAACGTATTAACGTAAAAATTCTTGAACGAGTTGATAACTTTGTATTTACACAGAAAGGATAGGACAGGAACAACGTCGCAACAGGAACTTCTCTTTGGGCGCTGGTTAGTTAGTTTGTGTCACTTGGCTAAACATCTCAGTCGGTTATTCATCAGCATCACTGACACATTCTGGCCTGAAATACAGCAAAAAAAAATCAATTTAGGTTTATTATACGTTAGATAAAGTAGAAAATATAGCCCAGGAATAGACACAATTAAATTTAAAATCCAAACCCAGACACCAAGCGGGAAAGATATAGACTTAACAAGAACAAACATAATAGATCAACAGAAGGTTCAGGATGCCTGAACATGAAAATGTGACAACACACATGAAGAGCAAGATGACTAGCTCTTTCCAAGGAAGGTAGCCATCCGGCTTCTTTCAACTAAATACAAATTAAGCGTATACAACAGAAGCTGACATGCCAAACATACAACATAAAGAATCACAGTAGAATCGCCTTAGAATGGTCAGCAAAAGAAATTTTACTGGAGGGCTTAAACCGGTTTTACTGGCGCCAAACCTCACCCTTAGTCTACTGTGATTCAATAACAAACAATGTTCGGTTCTCATAGAAGCGTCCTAGTTCGTCAATGAAGCATCACAGAAAACAAATGTAAACACTGTGATGAAACAAAAACGACGACTCAACAGTAATGCCGACACTGAAAAACCGCCGGGAGCAAAACAAAACAACTATTTCAACCTTGTTGGACCCGACCAGAGACATATGTTTATCCCGTAACCTTAACTTGTTGTCAGGTCCCTCCCATCTGTAAGACAGCTTTAGTTCTGTACCGTCATTGAGTCTGAGGGCCCATGCACCCACCGGCGTGCACTTAAAGAGGAAAGTAAAGTTTTTTACCGTATCTGGATTAAAAACTAAGCATGCAGTATATTGCATTAAACCGAGTCTTCGATATCGATTGACTATCTTTTTTTAAATTTAACAGCAAAATGATCAGATTTTGTCTTTTCATTACTCTCATCCAAAATTTTTGTTAGATTTAAACATTAAGTCGCCATAAAACTCGAGTTTGGCTTCATATGATGGTTTTGATGCCTATTTTAATGTTTTAGGGTTTAACCTGTGAGCTATATCAGCAAATCTTGAGATAAAAGTATACAAATGAAAACTTTGGAAGAAATAAAATGCTATAGTAACAAAGAATGTTACCTACAGTATCGTAATAAGGTTTATTTTACCCAAATAGAACGTTTTAGTTGTTTTTTCGTTGTACCGTTTTAGGTGTCGAATGCGTTGTAATGAAAAATCATTAATAATTTCGCTATCAAAGGACATTTGAAAATTTTTTTTGGCCAGATCGTCTTATTAGGTCAGTATCTATGTTCGACATCAAAAATCAACCCATTTACCATCGAACTTTGACCACAATATAAGGTTTTCTTCTCGGAGAAGTTCAAAACACACGATTTGGCAATCAGCTGTCTAAGGGTGTCGAACATTATACTTAAATGGGTGATTTCCTGCAGAATGTACTGATCGAGGCAAATAACACAATAGTTTTGCTGGTCCGTAAGGTGTCTTTGATTAAGATAAACAAAAAAGGAACATCAGAATCAATAAACAAATCTTACTCACCGATTCGTGTCCACCAAAATCCGCCATTTTTTTAGTAAACTATACGTTGCGCTTTAGTAATCTATACGTTGCTTTAGTTTCCTGTACGTAATGACGGACCAGGGTGAATTTGGTGTAATGAAATGTCTTTTTGCCCTCAGATTTCTGCTATACCAAAGAAACAGCTGTCCACCGATGCAACAACCCTTTGATCAGTCCTGCCTCAATGGTGAACCCAGAAAACTTTACGAAGGGATGTACCTAGAGTATGTGGTTCAAAACCTCAGTCCGTACAAAGCCTACGAGTTCCAAGTGCAGTCTGCCAATGATGCAGGGCCAATAGATTTCCCAGTATGGGTCAGGGCAGAGACTACAGCAGATGGTATGCCTTGCTAAAATGTTTATTCCTTAGACAACAATGTTGTTTAAAACTGAAGTATTTCACTCTGAATACACTCTAAAAGTCTTAAATAAAATTTCTAATTGGTTATACAGTGGCGTAATTGGCAAACTTCATTTAAATAAGATGGAACAAGTTTACCTTTTCTATTCAGCCCCTAGGTACCAGCAGTTTCCAAGGTTACACAAGAATGGTTCCCTAGCATTGGTAAACTGGTCCCAGTCTTTCTTGCTGTACAGTAAACTGAAGGAGTTCACCATCATATCAGAGGGAACTGTCCTATTTAGAGGAGTGAGCAAGAGTCATGGATTGGAAAGATCTTCCCCAGATGAAAGTAAGCATTGTGAAGGATCAGAGGAAAAAAAATTGTTTGTTTGTATTGAGGTTTAACGACCCAATCAACAATTCTTCAGTCATATTGGAACGGAGTTTACCAGTTATGTAGGGAGTTAATGTGTCTTGCTCATGAACACAACACGGTGCTGCCTGTGGGGATCGAACCCAGGACCTTTTGATTTGCAGTCTGATGCTCTACCACTATACCACTGCGTTACCTGAGAAAATTTTGAGTCGCATGGTCAACTCATTACACTGTTGAATTAAGACTTTTAAAAATAATAATTTTGAAAGTTATGAACACATTTTTATAGCGATGAGTTTTGTATAAATAAGCATTCAAAAAGCTGTTTTGTCATTTGTTTCTATTTAGAGAACAAAATGATGCATTTCTTAACATAATGACACAATTCTCTGCTAGTATGGTTGACTTTCATGATCCTACTTGTGCATTTAAATAGCATGAAAACGTACATCGTCTTATATTATTATTTCAGATCTGGTATTCAAGATAGTATGTACCACAGAGACAGGTCAAGTTGAAACTCCTACCATAGTGTTTGATCCCAGAGCTGTTGATAATGTTGGTAAGTTCTATAAATATCTTTTGCAAACAGTAAAAACCCTTATTACACTGCTCCAATATCACCATTACCAAGGTAAGTACAATTTGAGCCACCACATGGGAGAACCAACAATCTGCATAGGCAAAAACAAAGGCGCAGAACCGCGAAGCTGATCAGCGCCTTTGTTTTCGCTACTCGGATAGTACAATTTCTCCTCTACTTAACTCCAAAATTTCAAGCTTCTAGCCTGCTTCTGTGCTTGTACAGGTCGGTTTGTGTCAGACCTGTTCGGAAACCACATTGTTGGTTTTCCCACGAGGCGGCTCATTTGTTTTTCTTTTTCTTGCTGTACATTCAACATTTAGTATATCTGCCTTTTAATGCTACAAAAGAGATCATGCAGCAAAGTCTACTCACCTTCCTCTTTTTTAAAAAAATACCCTATGGTGTGTCCTCAATTTAAATTTAAGGTTTATTTAAAAAGAAAAAAAAACAACAAAAAAACAATGTAACACCCTATAGGCGTTTGCCTTTAGTATGTCAGGGTGAACGTTTGTCACCAACAGGGTATTGAACCCTCAACCTTTTGCTTATCCGTTTGCTTATCTAATATTCTATCCATTATACCACCACGGCTGTAACCAAATGCTTACTGCTGAAAATTCAGGAAATTTGAAATGTATATATTCTATCTTTAGGTACAACCCCACCAGTGACCAATGCCCCTGGGGCACAAGGTGGGGGCCCTGAATTCTACGAGGAAGTCTGGTTCATCATCCTCATGATCCTACTGGGCATCCTACTACTACTGGTCATCTGTGGTTGTTGTGTGAGACACTGTAGTCACAGACATCCTTACATCAGAGAGAGGCTGCCACTCAGGGGTCGTCTCAAACAGAAATCGGAGTCTCCACTGACGTTCTGTGTTGATGCCAAAGATGGGAGTTTGTTTGCCATGGTATGTACATGCATGTCTGTTTTGTTTTTTTGTCCCAAGTTTTATGGCCTGCTGACCAGTCCGTAAAGGTTCTACTTGTGCTTGTCATGTTTGGTAGCGTATGTCTGTTTTGTTTTTTGTCGCAAGTTTTATGGCCTGCTGAGTCAGTGAAGGTTCTACTTATGCTTGTCATGTTTGGTAGCGTATGTCTGTTTTGTTCTTCGTCGCAAGTTTTATGGCCTGCTGAGTCAGTGAAGGTTCTACTTATGCTTGTCATGTTTGGTAGCGTATGTCTGTTTTGTTTTTTGTCCCAAGTTTTATGGCCTGCTGAGTCAGTGAAGGTTCTACTTTTGCTTGTCATGTTTGGTAGCGTATGTCTGTTTTGTTTTTTGTCCCAAGTTTTATGGCCTGCTGAGTCAGTGAAGGTTCTACTTTTGCTTGTCATGTTTGGTAGCTTTTTGCTTGGGGAAATATTCAAATGATTAGGGTTTTGTTAAGAACTGTGCAGGTGTTACATGGAAGTGTAAAGGGAAACGCAATGTTGAAGTACAATTGATCTTATAGGAAAGTACTCACCCCCCCCCCCCCCCCCCCCATGAACAACTTGGTACAAGTTTTATCAAATTTGGATGAAAATTAAGAAAGTTATGTTGGTTTGAATATTCCCTGATTTCTGTTTAAGTAGGCTTGATGTCATAAAGCCCTTATTAAATATGCATAATCAAGATTAATGAAACGCGGTTATTATTTACCTGTAAATTTTAGTTTTAATGTTTTCTTCTCTTGGTTTGCTATCAATTTTGTATTAATATTGAAATATAAAATATATGCAATGTTTTGATTTTTACAGTTTTTAATTAAATATTCAAAATGGCGGCCAAAAGTCACTTCGTTCCAAAATATCAAATGCCACGATCTCACATATTCCATGACCGATTTGAACAAAATTTGCACCAAAATGCTTGTTTTGTTTAGATCTTTACTTTTAAAGGTATTGTTGTTGACTATTGCGTTCCCCTTTAACATTTAGCATTGCTCAAGACTGATTCCTTTGAAACAATTGATCAGTAAGGTAGATTCAGATGTCAAAAAATTAACTGGTTTTGCCATTTTTGAGCGAGAGTAGTAAACATTGCAATTTTGATATATAAACTATATGGAATTTAATGGTAATCTGTTTCTGCAGGAAACCACCCCACCACCAACTATAGACAAAAGCCTATACTACTCGGGTTCCATAACTGGAGGAGTTGTCAACCCTGCCTATGCCACTGGTGGCTCCCCCTACAAGAGATTTACCTCCCCTTACAAGAGGAAACATGATCCTGACAAGATCTCGGACGAGTCGATGTTTGATGAAGATTATAATGAGGATGATGAGTATTATCTATGGGACAGAAATCACGATAGTGGTCTAGTCAGTGCTGTAAGTATGATGAAAATGTTGTAGGTTTATGAACTTTCAAAATATTTCTGTCAACACCATAAAAGTGTAATAAATTGGTGTTTGAGTATGAAGGATTCTTGAACGCCCCCTTGTATTTCCCAAGTTTGCTTACATTTTAACAATGGGAAAGACCCTGGTCTAGATCTTTGCATACAATTTTTATTTTTGAACCAATTTACAAACATTTTGCAGGACTTTATGAGACTTGAAATGCAAAAAGGTGACAAGATCATAATTTTCTTTTATTGTTTCATTAAAAGGACTGGTGATTTTGAAACAGGCAGTTTCTGAAAGATGCTGTAGGGACAGAAGTCTCTGAATTGCATCCATTTAAGAAACATATGAGCCGCCTCGTGGGAAAACCAACAATGTGGCTTCCGAACAGGCTCGACACAAACTAGCCTGTACAGTCACAGAAAAGAGCTAGAAGCTTGAAATTTCGGATTTAAGTAGAAGAGGCATTATACTATCCGAGTGGGGAAAACAAAGGCGCTGATCAGCTTCGCGGTTACCGCGAAGCTGATCTGCGTCTTTGTTTTCGCATATGCAGATTGTTGGTTTTCCCACGAGGCGGCTCATATGATTTTGAAATTAATGCCACTTACGAAGTTTTTTATCTTTGACAATTGACAGTTGAAGGCAGTACAGTATATCAGATATTTTTTCAATTATTTCATCATTTTCATGTGTCAATTTTACACTGATCTTATGATGTTTTTGTAAAAATGTTCTTCCACTCTACTTCAGTATGATGATGACGACAGTATATCCACCCCAAGTTACAGTATCACCAAGGAACAGACAGTCTTCACTGATACACACTTATGAAACTGCAAGTCTGCCAGACATTTGTTTCAGAAAATAAGTCACCAGTGGTTTAAGAAATCGAGCCTCATTTAGACAACAATT
The DNA here is from genome assembly GCA_964017185.1 of Rugalucina vietnamica. Taxonomy (NCBI): domain Eukaryota; kingdom Metazoa; phylum Mollusca; class Bivalvia; order Lucinida; family Lucinidae; genus Rugalucina; species Rugalucina vietnamica. Next base: position 5,592,373 of record OZ024872.1, read on the forward strand.
CGGAGATTCCAACCTAGATCTGGTCATTTATTATCTCCTTACTCACATGGACAGTAAAAATTGCCCAGTGTTTGGAGACATTGCTGAGCTTGGGTCATGATCAAATCTTAATGAAAGAAATGTGCAAGCAGTTAGGATCGATCATGGGCCTGGTTCGTAATGAACTGGATGTGCATTATCAAGCTATCACACTCGACTTGTTGCAAAAATGAAACTATTTGTTATTTATTATTGTCCATTCCGTCCTTTGTTACATGGTGTCAGTAGTTGTGATATGTGCAATTTAAACCGTGTTCTGATATCTTTATTATAATATTTGATAATAAGATCTGTTTTTATGTGCTCACTGATGAGAATTGATGAAAAATTTAATACACATTTTGTCATTTATGAGTTAATCTTATTGCCAGTGTTTAAAAAAAAATGTCTCTATATTCATGCATGTTTGTTAAATGAGCCTGTGCGCGAGAAAACCAACAATTTGGGTTCTGACCAGGTCCGACACAAACCGGGCTGTACAGTCACAGAAGCAGGCCAGAAGCTTGAAATTTTGGATTTAGAAAGTAGAGGAATTGTACTATCCATGTAGAGAAAACACAGGCGCTGAGCAGCTTCGCAGTTACTGCGAAGCTGATCTGCGCCTTTGTTTTCGCCTATGATTTTCTCATGCGAAGGCTCAAATCATGGACAGCTAATTTTTAGTGTTAAGTAAAAGTTGTGCAATTTCGTGTTAATACAAAGTTTCAGGTCATTTTTAATATTTTCATTAATGAAATTAATATGAAAGAACTATGAATTATTTTATATTTATTTCATTGTTTCACATGATATTATTTCATTGCTTCACAAGAAATATACATTTGACATCTATGTTATGTGTTTTCACATGATTCATATTGTCATATGAGCCACCTCGTGGGAAAACCAACAATGTGGTTCCCGAACAGGTCCGACACAAACCGACCTGTACAAGCACAGATGAATACTAGAGACTGGTAATTTTGGATTTGGAAAGTAGTGGAATTGTACTATCTGTGTAGCAAAAACAAAGGCGCTGATCAGCTTCGCAGTTACTGCGAAGCTGATCTGCGCCTTTGTTTTCGCAAATGCAGTTAGTTGTTTCTCTCACGAGCCCCCTCATTTGTGTTTTAATACTCAAGGAAATAAAATTTACATTTATTTTACTTGTGAAGTTTTGTTGTTTGTTGAAAATGTTGAGAGGGCTTTTCCTGTCTTCCAGAAGGAAAATCAACCAGTCTCGTTTCCTCTCTGACCACAGCTGTTGGTGGGACATTAAACAACAACTTGACACAAATGATTTTTATAAAGCTGGGGCCAGTTGTTCAAAACTAATGACGTCGTTAGTTAACGTTTCGTTAAAATTTCAAACGTTAATATTACAAATACATTGTACACTGTTATTTTTTGTTGAAAAAATGTGAGAATCCTTTGCACTGACTGTTATTTTTTGTTGAAAAAATGTGAGAATCCTTTGCACTGCAAAGGATTCTCACATTTTTTCAACAAAAAATAACAGTGTATTTGTTACTTTAGCTGATATTTGCTTAACAACTTTGAACAACTGGGTCCAGGTTCTGAATTCACAACCACCTCATACAGGTAATTTTAAGGAAAATCCACACTAAAGCCAAAAGAAGAGAACAATCACGCTTTTATCTTTTGAAATCACAGTATAATGTAGTATTGAAATCCAAGCATATCAGGTACGACAATATACAATGTTTGTGCTGGTCACATGATGATAATACATTAAATTCAAAACTTTTTCAGTTTTTTTCTGTAGATCTGTTGACATTCTAATTAATCAGCACGCAGGATTTTGTCTGTATTCATGCACTTGAGTCATTTCGAAAGTAATGAAAGTGTCCTACTTGGGTTTCTCAACAAAAGTGAACAAACATGGAGTCAATTTCCATTTAGATTATCCAGTCTTTACTGGATTCAATTTCTGAGTATAATTTCAAGATTCAATTTTTGGGTGTAATCTATCAATCAATAGTTATGCATTAGAGTCCGAGGCATGTTTAGGTCCGAGGGTCATCACAGTGTCTATCTGGGGTTTCTCTACTGACGTAGGATCACTGAACAAGGATTCCTGAAAGCAGAAATAAGTGATTATTTTTAAACCTTTGAAGTCGACAGACAGGCTTAATGTTTCATGAATATGAATGTACAGTAATAGAACAGAGTATTTAACTCGTTAAATATGTGTTTTTCAGATTGATCACTGACTAAAAATCCTAGATGTCATCACTGATAATTATTCTAATAAAACAGAAATGTGTGTGCATCGATGAGAAAATATACAAAACAGATATGTTTTAGGAAGCACCTATGGCATAGTGGTAAAGTCAGTCACTAACCTTGTAAACAAGGGGTTTTGAGACCTTTAAATCAAGATCCCTTCTCCATATGACATTAGGTGTCGAGAGGGGTGTAAGACACCAAATCAACCAACCAAATACATATTTACAGCACATTCTTCATATCTGATATGCTGAGTTGTGTAGAGGGTTTCAAATCCCTTGCTGGCATAAAAGACTAACAGGTATCCATAATTCATACTTAAGAGAAATGTTATTGAAGACAGAATGAGTAGCAAAATTGGAGTTTCACTTGATAGCTCACAGTATACAACTATTTCATACCTTCCTTTGTAACAGTCAAAACTATCACCCCGAGGTGCTGTGGATGACCCGATGAACTGTTGCCCGAGGCCGAAGGCCGAGGGCAACAGTTCATCGGGTCATCCACAGCTCCGAGGGGTGATAGTTATGACTGTCACACAGGAAGGTTTGAAATAGTTGTTTTATTACCCAACTCAAACATTCATTATTAACTTCATAACAGACACATACTATAGTATGACAAGACCGGTTGTAACATTAAATGTTAAAAAACTGAAAATATGGTTGAAACATGTTTATATCCTGCTTTTGTTGTATAGAACATGTTAGCTTGTTTGATTCTGATTTGCTTGTTTGTTTACTATTTTATTTTATTTATTTATTTATTTTTGTAAGTTCTGCTTGTTTATTTTGCACTTAAGTTGATTGACTTGTTTGCTTATCTTACTAATTTTGTTTTGTTTATTCTGCTTGTTTGTTTGGTTCATTTTTAATTTACATATATGATTGTTTGTTTGTTTGTTTGTTATGTTTTATTCTGTTTGGTTTGTTTTGCTTGTTTGTTTGTTGTTTGTTTTGTTTTAAGTTACTGTTAGTTTTTGTTTTTGTTTTCTTAGATTATTTCATGTGCTTATTTGTTATTAATGCTTCATTGGATTTGTTTGTTTTATGTTTGGTTGCTTGTTTTTGTTTGTTTGATCATGTTTTGTTTGTTTGTTTGATTCATTTGTTTGGTTGTTTGCTTTTGATTACTTTTTGTTTAACAATATTTGCAAGTATGGTGAGGCAGTATAAAAGCATGCAAAGCATGTCACATGACTGGGAAACAGTAAAAACTGTTGCACATGAAACAGTTCGTCACATGACATGAAACAGTTCATTGAAACTGGTTTAAACTGGCTTTAACTGAAATTGTTTTAAAAAACAGCATGAAATGTTTTATTTCTCTATATATAGTATGTTGGGTAATAATACATGCTGTCCCTACCTGATGAGCTGAGTCATAGAGAGGGTTTTCAAAACCTTTGTTGGGGTCAATAGGTTGTTCATCATTCATACCACCATAGTCTGTAGGGGTCATCTCCATAGCCTTCACTTCCTGGGAAAAGGGGAATAAATTGTGTGGGCGCTTTGTAAAAAAATCTTAGACAACTTTGATAATGGCTCATGATATTGTGTATGCTGATGTACGTAATTGCTAACATTTACTTGGCACTGTGCAATTTGCAATTTTAAACCAACTACATGTAGTTTGCAAGTTGAAGTTACCGGAAGATGTGTCAATTTTAACAACCCCTACTTCAATTTATGATACCTTTTCCTAACAATTCATTTTTATTTGTAAAAGAAAGTCATATATAAAATTTCTTTAGATACCAAACCCTAGAAGATGCCAGATTCAGAGATATGAAATTAAGTAATACATGTAGTGAAAATAGAATAAGATTATTTTACCTGTAGAGGAGTTGATCCATACATGGGATTGTCAAAACCTTGAGCAAACGTTGGAGAGGGTGATGGAGGGTCCTGGGCACTCCAACTGAAGGCCACAGAGGGTGGTACCGACACCTGGGGCTTACGCTTCTGACTCATAGTGAACTTGTTGAACACATTGAAACCAAGGTCATCTGGGATTCTGAAAATGTACATGTATGTGTGGTTATACATGTAATATACAAAATGAATCAGAGTTATTGGGAAAAATTCATATTTTCACAACAACTTTTTAACAAAACAAAACAAAATCCTTGTGCTCTGTAGAAAGTTAGATATATCATTCATCTGTAAGCCTGCAAAGTTTCATCTTGATTCAACAAAACCTGTGACACATTTTTGAGTTTTGTAAGGGTACTATAAAAAGGACAGAAAAGCTCTCGATTGAGCATAAATTTACTATACTCCTCAAAAAAATCTGGTCACCCAATTGTTTGTAAACCACCCAACAAATAAACATAATTATTTCCACTTTTTGTCAGTTTAATTATCCTTGACAAAATCATATGTATAAAATGTGTATGCATACAATGTAGGTCTATTGCCCAGTCTCGAATGCCGACATTCTATGGAAGATATGATACAAATGGGTGGGGTATCTAGAAGGTCATTCCATTCTTATGACTCGCCCATGCTTGCGGATAAAAATGCAATGTAGACACCTTTGTAGTAAGCATAAAGCTACTCGCCTTGTATTCAGGGGTCATGGATTTGATTTAGGGTCTCTACAGCCTTCCGGAAGAAAATTCCAGTATGCTCTATCTCAATATGACATTATCTGTTTGTAGGATGTAAGTCCATGACAAAGTAACATCTATTGCAGGTTTGGGTTTGGAATAGGGTGTTGAAGGGTATGACCATAGTAAGCAAATAAATAGAAACATATAAAGGATGTTAACAAGTGTTACAATTCTTACAACTTTAGGTGACTGGATCTTTTTGAGGAGGAGTATATTATAGTAACATTTACCTGTCATTCTGACAATGGTCACAAAAGGTCAATGATTCCTAATCGGGGTAGTTTCTTCTACTGTTTACCTATATGTAATCTAGCTCCACTATATTGGACCAAACCAAAAATTGTTTCCTTTTTTTACATGTATTTTCACCCTACCTTGGTTGTCTCTTGTACACAAAGACAGCTACAGCCACAATAAGTATCAGGACTAGAATACAACCAATCACCACGCCGGCTATTTCTCCTGGTGGAATACCTGAGGACTTTCCTGCAAAACAAAAAGTTAGAAATGCATGCACACTAAATAAAGTGTAAATCCCTCAAAATTATGAAAAACTGATATGTGAAAAACAGAAAAGGTACCAAATTCAAACAGTCCAAATTTATATCTGCACTCTGATCATACTGCTTTTCTATACCATATAATAATTATGTCTCCCCCCGACAGGGTCGGGAGACATATTGTTTTTCCCCGTGCGTCTGTCCGTCCGTCTGTCCGTCCGTCCGTCTGTCTGTCTGTCCGTCACAAATCGTGTCCGCTCAATAACTTGAAAACCGTTAAAGATTTTTCAATGAAACTTGGTACACTTGTAAACCACGACGAGACGATGTGTCATGCACAAGAACCATAACTCTAGCTTTAGTATTTTTGGAGTTATTTCCCTTTGATTATTTTCGATACAATTTCGTGTCCGCTGTATAACTTGAAAACCGTTAAAGATTTTTCAATGAAACTTGGTACACTTGTAGACCACGACGAGACGATGTGTCATGCACAAGAACCATAACTCTGGCTTGAGTATTTTTGGAGTTATTTCCCTTTGATTATTTTCGATACAATTTCGTGTCCGCTGTATAACTTGAAAACCGTTAAAGATTTTTCAATGAAACTTGGTACACTTGTAGACCATGATGAGACGATGTGTCATGCACAAGAACCATAACTCTGGCTTGAGTATTTTTGGAGTTATTGCCCTTTGATTATTTTCGTTACAATTTTGTGTCCGCTGTATAACTTGAAAACCGTTTAAGATTTTTCAATAAAACTTGGTACACTTATTGAGCATGATCAGACGATGTGTCATGCACAAGAACCATAACTCTGGCTTGAGTATTTTATGAGTTATTTCCCTTTGATTATTTTCCATACAATTTCGTGTCCGCTTTATAACTCGAAAATCGTATGAGTTATTTCAATGAAACTTGGTACACTTATAAAGCACGATGAGATCACATGTCGTGCTAAAGAACCATAACTCTTGCTTGCATATCTTTGGAGTAATTTCCCTTTGATTATTTTCCATACAATTTCGTGTCCACCCTATGTCTTGAAAACCGTAAGAGAAATTTCAGTGAAACTTGGTATGTAACTTATAAAGCATGATGAGACGATGTGTCATGCACAAGAATTATAACTCTACCTTTCATATCTTTGGAGTTATTTCCCTTTGATTATTTTTCCATACAATTTCATGTCCACTCTATAACTTGAAAACCATAAGAAATATTTCAATGAAACTTGGTACACTTATAAAGCACGATGAGATGATGTGTCATGCTAAAGAACCATAACTCTTTCTTGCATATCTTTGGAGTTATTTCCCTTTGATTATTTTTCATTCAATTTCATGTCTGCTCTATAACTCAAAAACCATTAGAGATTTTTCAATGAAACATGGTACACTTATAAAGCATGATGCACAAGAATCATTACTCTTGCTTTCATATCTTTAGAGTTATTTCCCTTTGATTATTTTCCAAACACTTTCGTGCCCCCTCTATAACTTGAAAACCGTAAGAGATATTTCAATGAAACTTGGTACACTTATAAAACAGAATGACAGGATATGTGATGCACAAGAATTATAACTCTTGCTTGCATATTTTGGACATGCACGTAGAAAGGGGGGAGACATCAGTTTTCACATAGAAAACAAATTCTAGTGTAACTTAGTTTATCTTCTTGATTCACCTGAAGAAGCCAAAAAATCTCTTTAAAAGAATGAGCAATTGCAAGCACCTATCTCCGGGTACCCTTTCATACAAACAAAACATGCATTTAACTTAGACACAGAACTTTGACAATGTTCAGATATCCGTCCCCACATGACTGAAAAAATCTTGACTGGGTACATACAGTTAAAATCAAACGTTAAGATAACTATGATACTAACCAGTGAAAGCACTAGCATTACCCCCACCACCACCATTGGTGGTTGATGTACCGCCTGAACTGGTTCTAAAGGCCACCTGGTTTACTCCGTACTTAAACCCTCCCGAGTTGATATCTGAGGAAAAAATATGGAGGTGTCAGATCTAGATGATTTTTTTTTGTGTGCGCCTGATGCATCAAAAGTGTTATTTGAACCTGTGCATGAGAAAACCAACAATTTGGGTTTCCGACCAGGTCCGACATAAACCAGGCTGTACAGTCACAGAATAAAGCTAGAAGCTTGAAACTTCGGATATAAGTACAAGAGGAATTGTACTGTCCGTATGGCGAAAACAAAGGCGCTGATCAGCTGTGCAGTTACTGCACAGCTGATCTGCGCCTTTGTTTTTGCATAGGCAATAATCCCGTTTTCTCACGATGCGGCTCATTTTATGAAAACTTCCACTGTATGTGGTAACAAGTTTTACACAGTGTGTAATTCTACATCAACTCACTCTTTACAATGTTTTACATGATGAACAGGGAAACATGTTAGTCTGTCTGCATCTTCAACATCTGAACAGCTTAGTTTTTTGTTATACATGTGTTTATACATGTAGTAATTTTAATTTTACATTTGCATTTATCAGACAAAATTTCATTGGCATTTTGGAGGCAAAAGTGCACTGTAAATAGAACAAATACAGATAAGCATTTGTTACCTGCATTTATGTCATTCGCCATCTTGACTCCAACCTCAGAGCTTTTGACACCGTCATCGTCTGTGAGTATAATCTGTACAGTACCAGAACTAAGCTTAGACACAATATAGCCAACATCTTTATATTCATCCTGAAAGATACCAGAAATAATAGAAGAATTCTAGAACAATTCTTATTAATGGGCCGACTCGTGTATGTCATTATAAATTCTAAGCTGAGTAGTGACTTTGAAGCATGTTGGAATGCAACTGAAGCACAGATTGTCCTGCTCTTTGCTTAACAAGAATTTAATTCAATACATATGCTAAAAACAAGAATGAGTCAGATTGAGTTAGTGACTGAAGACCAGAAATTTTAACTATATATACCTTCCCATCCAAGAAGTTTCTCTGCAAGCCTTCTTTGAGGGTGTTAAAGTTGAAACCAACTCCATAGGTGATGTTCAGCTGAGCCCCTGTAAAGTCAAAGAAACACATCATGAAAACATGTGAAATGTATACCCCTTATACTCAGCTTTTATGTAGTAAAACTGGAGTTTTACCATGTCTAAATAAAATTTAACATCTATTCTTTTTTAGAGGGTGGGGGATAAATCAAGTAGCATAATTTCAGTTGAAAGTTGTCTCATTTTTGCTGCAGAATTGTAGAATGAGCTTAATGTTTGACATTATAGTTTTTTTTTTAATTGGCTTGGAAAAAAAATTGAAATAGCTCTACAGAAAAGAGATTTGAACTCAAGTTTTTATTGATTACATCTTGATTTAAAAAATCTACCAGAACTTTGAAGTACATGTATACCAGATATACTATTGAGTAAATAGAGGGCACATATGACTCCGAAAAGCATTTTCTAATTAAGAGACCACCTCAATTAAGAGACCATTTTCCACTTCCGTTGAGCGGTCTTTTAATACAAGTTCAACTGTACATACCACATATTGGACAGCAGTGCCCCACTGGTTGGAAATTTGTGGAACATTTGGGTCTTGAACACCTTGGGCTCTGCAGGCGACACACAGCATCATAAATCTGTTTAGGAGAGAAAACAATACAAGTATATACAAAGCAAATTACACGTATTTGGCATCATATTTTCACTAAAGGTAATAATCTATTTATTGTATAGCAATACCTGAACTTAGACATTAAATTTCGCAAAAGCGCATTACCTTGCTTGAATTTCCAACCATGTTACCAAGTATTTTGCAGATTCTCTTGGAGGACGGAGCAACTTTCTGCAACGATTGCAACCTTATGAAATGAAAATGACGAACATATATCAAGTATGTTTTCTGCAATATATTATTTTCCAAGAGGACGGGTTGGACAGTGAAAATGTATAAACAGACTGTACATTCTTTGCATGTATTGATGACTATGATTACCGTTCCCTGGTCATTGCCACACACACATCCTGTCACATCTGAACACTGCTGCTTGTTGATGGTGACAGTTGACTGGGGACCGTTCCTTGGTGGAGCGAAGATGTTCCTGCCATTCTCAGAATTCAGATAGGTTTGGAAAGTTGTGGTGCTGTAAGCCTTGAATGAATAAAAATGAAATTGAGTTCTGTGGACAGAGTAGTCTTGACATACATGTATCTATAGAACATTGATATAATAAAAATACCAACCAAGGCACACATATGTAGATCTGTTCTTTATTCAATCTTTTTTGTTATTTTGGTTTCTTCAGCCATTACTTTAAACGATTTCATTTATTTTATTTATAGATATGACAAAAAAAGACACATCCAAAGAAAGACCCACCAGACCAAATTTAAATATAGGCTTATTAAAACTGTGTCTGTGTCTGCAGCCATTGTAAGTTACATGTACTTACATGTAGGTATACTTTCGTTTTTGTTTAGTGTCTACTTTTGTCGCACGCTTATGTGATGTATGTGAAGAAAAAAAGAGGCTGGTTAATGGCTGTCATCAACTTGATCATCTTTGGAAATGTTTTTTTGGGGAAAAAAATCCAATAAAAATGACAGAAAGTCCTAGTCACACCTCCACGAGTCACAGTTTTTGCTCAGAACCAGTTAAGGTTTCTAAGTAAAAGCTGTGCGGTACCAGCTGGAAACTAAAGATAAAATTTTATCCTCAGGCTAACGTGACAGGACGATGAATACATGCAGTGATACACTTCACTCCAATAGTATACTAGTATATTCATACTGAAACAAAACCTTAGATATACAATGACATCGATCCATACCTGTAGTCACACGATTATAGAACTAATAGCGTTTATGTTTTACGACATTGCTTGTCGTAAAACGTTCTCGTCTTTGCCATTTTCAGTAATTTGTTTTCATTGTTGGTATCATGTATATCATTCATTATCAGTCATTATATCATTTACTTTGGTCATGCTCTTGTATTTGATGATATGGTAGAGATAAGGCACAAGTTCAATTACATTAAAATTTCATTGACGTGTGACGTAAGTTTTTATTTTGTTCCATAATGTTAAATGGCATAAAACCTTACCGAAACAAAGTCTTGTGAAAATAATTGAATTCGACAGAAATAGACCGAAAACATGTTCTAATCACTAAAATAAGGCTATAAAAAGTTATAAACCGTTTACTGACATATAAAAAGAACTGTCCTGGGGTGTCCTGGTGCGTCTTGGGGTGTCCTCCGGCGTTTGGGGCGTCCTGAGGTAATAAGACCGACCCTGTCTTACTCATCACTTAAGTTCATGTACAAACAGATGGAATTCATGCCAGTCTGTCATACAAAATGAGTAGAGTCAAACATTTCGCAATACTACTGGTCTACAAACCTCTACGAATCATTGAATTCCATGCAACATAAAACAGCTGGGATCAGCTGTTTGCGCGCTATAAAAGTGAAAGACAACTCTTGTCGCACAGTTTTGATTACAAGTATAACTGCAACTGCAGCTTCAACCGTCGCGCGGTTTTACCTTTCCTGATAGCTTCAGTGTCCGCACGTTGAGGTTAAAACCCAAACCCAAGCTGATATAATACGAACTGCCAGTAGGGAACACAACATCATCTGTTCTACAGGGGATCTTTTCGGAGTCCAGGAGTGCCAGTTGTTTACAAGCCCCACCTTCAATGTCTGTGGGACACCAGTTCTGGGGATCGATCCAGTCTGCTGGTTGGCTGGCGTTGAACTCGACAGCTGTATGAAATTATTTTATTCGAGATGAATTCATGCACAAAAACGTCCCCATCATGCTTTTGGTGGGACAGACGCTGCAAACCCCGCTATTTCTATATACGAATAAAATTAAGGAATAATTTTAATAACGATTACATTCTACCATTCTTGGTCAGCGAGACACCATTTAGGTCCCGTATAAAAGTTAAGTCGTGCCGTGTTGCTTAATTCAAGCTTGCTGCCGTGAGTGACGTGCCCGGTCTGCCAGACCAGAAACCTCCTTTTAAGACAGTAAAATGATGCGAAAATGCAAATTAGTCAAAGCAAACTACAGTTTACTAGACAATGGCGAACCACTAAGAGATCTAACGCTATTATTTTAGACACGACCATGGTAATGTTAATCTATTTGATACTTAGAACATCTAACATGTCTCAGCTTTACGGGAAAATAATAATTTTAATTCATTCAATTTCTTAATGGGAGATAACTCTGTTGATATGATACCTCCTGCATTAGACAATGGCGAACCAAACTCGACAATGGCGAATCAATTAGCCTAAAGCCCAAAAGAAACCATTTTAGAAGGGAATTTTTGCACACAAATGGTGCCATCATCATGTGAGACTAAATGGTGTTCGATAATATTGTGTTAATTTGCCTTTGTGCTTTACGTTAACTGTCAACAGCAAATGCCATATCGGAAAGGTCAATTTTACCGATTTAAGCATGTCTTATTGCTTTAACGAATCAATGTAAGCCTAAAAGCAAGATGGTTAAACCATGACTTGCACCAATATTAGTTACGCAATTGACCAAACCAAATGGTTCCAGGGCAAGCCTTCAAAAGGTAGATTATCAGTACTTTGTGCACATTCTTTTCACCACACAAAGTATGATTCGCTATTGTCGAATTTTTATGTATATCTTTCTCGGAAAGTTTCTCCGCTTATATCTACCTTCAATGTCAAAACTTTTATCAAAAACATGCATATTGCACAACTAGGGATATTAGGCATTAAAGTAATGCAAAAGTGGCCATCATCAAATGCTAAGAAACGAGGAATGCAACGCATTTTATCTGAATGTTACATTTTGTGGAACAATAAACTAGGAATCTTAGTTAAGGGGTCAAGCTTTTGTACTAGATCCAGTATTCATGGTATTTCTAGCCGAATCCCAAAACGAAAAGTTACAATTCTCACAATGCTTGGGCTAATTTTCACACGCAAATCAAAAACTACTTAAAAGTTTAAAACGCTAAAAAGAAAACGCATTGAATGCTCAGAGATTGAATGAGAGGGCCCTGGCATTAAATGAGCCGCCCCATGGGAAACCCAACAATCTGCATACACTCTCACTGAATATGCCACTTTCTTCCAAAATTCTCTGAGGGAGCTAACTGTTTCCCCTAATAAATCTGTCAGCAGGAGATGTAATTATGTTGATGCAGACCACATTAAATCAACAAACACATGGGGCAGGGTTTCTCAGATTCTTAGATAAATTATCAAAATGTTTCAGTGCAAGAAACTTGTACTGATAAAGTGTGGCTTCATTTTTCCAACTGGTTCAGGTACAGACAAGTCTGCATAGCTTAACTGAGAGTTTTCAATTTTGAACAGAGTGATATGCTACTTTGTATAACAAATCAAAATACAAAATCATTATTTCACAAAGACCTCAGTTTGTTTGATGACTTTGTCTTAGCCTACAATAAAACAAAATAGATGCTCAAACATTACAATCAGATTGATTCTTGTAGCAGAAAGGCTAAGATTTTCTTGAATATGAAACTTTACAATATGAAAACACGAAAACATTTGCGCCTTTTCCTGATCTTTGCCTACTTGTACCTTTTGTATTAGTTCGAGTTCGAGTTCTGATCATTACATGTTTTGTTTCCACTAAAACTTTTGAGGATAAACATGTATAAAGTGACTTTATTTCAAGAGGGTGATTACATACATAAATGAGAAAACGTAAAATAGCTAATCTTCCATGAGGCCCTTGCTATGAAAATAATAATATGATAATAATACTAGTCTCCATCATTGAAGAGGATAACCAAGGCTTTTAGCATGAATGCCAATTGTATTTATGGTCCTCTAGAATCAGACATTGATTCAATGCTATCAGACTTTTATTTATGTTGCCAGGTATGCGACCCAGTCCCATTAGCTCAAGTGGTAGACTAGCTACTAGTCTGATAAATAAGTTTTTTTTTTGTTTTTTTTTTTTTTTGCCTTTTTGTAAGTTTAAATTCTCTTTTCTTGAAAATTAGAGCACCAGATATCTTCTGAAGAACATATCTTGGCTAGATTCGAGACAGAGGAGTAGACTTATATTATGTCCAAATGATGTACAGTTTATTTAAAAGATTTTACCATTACAGATTTGTCATTTTAACGCCTAATGGCTAGGCTACTCAAGTGGTAGAGTGTACAATTTATGATCAGGAGGTCATGGGTTCGGACCGTGGTTGGGACATACAAAAAGCATTAAAATGGTACCAGTTGCTACCATATGTCTTGCACACCTGAAAATTCGGACCCCTGTCAAATTTCGAACATGAACGTTTACTGTTATGTACAACCAAGTCAATGAAAAATTCAAAATATTTTGATTTGACTTTCTGACACATTCTGTTATGTAGATACATGACAGAAAAAAGGCACTGTGTATTTTATGGAGTGGAGTCATGGATTGAAGTCTTGGATTGGAGCCATGGAGTGGAGTATTGGAGTGGATTCTTGGAGTGGAACCTTGGAGTGAAATGTTGGAGCGTAAGAGAAACATTTATTCTGGTGGTAAAATTAGTCTCGTTTGAACGGACAACATTGCGAAACATGTAACAAATGCACTACCAGTATAAGTAATGGAAATAAATGGTTAATTTCCGTTACTTATCCATTACTCATACACTTTATGCATTTGTTACATATTTTGTGATGGCGTACGTTCGCTTCAAGACAAATTTCACCACCAGAATTGAGTTTTGTGTTATACTCAAAATTTCACTCCAAGGTTCCACTCCAAGAATCCACTTCAATACTCCACTCCATGACTCCAATCCAAGACTCCACTCAATGACTCCACTCCATAAAATACACAGTGCCCAGAAAAAATGGGTGTTACTGTAGCATTTTCAGTTTTGTTCAGTTTATATTAGTGATGCTATATTTCTGGGGTTAGAGAAATTGGCTTTATCTTTTGATGCATTGGCTTTAAAAACTTCAGATTTTTTGTTTAACAAAAATTATCACATAATCATGCGCACCTTGTAGACTTGGATCAGGCTTGGCACATGTAAGACTTGCACTTTATTAGTTGCCTGTATTTGCCTGTCTAATGTTTAACTTAAAAAAGTTTATAATGAGTGAATCAATATGTTGAGGGGCTGTAAATTTCAAACAAGCAAAAGAAACCATATCCTTGCACATGTTTTAATACTTGCTGGCTAATTTATTGCCCTCTTGCTGTGCTGGTCTTAATTTCTTGAACTGTGGTGTAATTGATATCATGATCCTGCTGATAAGGGCTATAAAATCTAACAGTTTCTGGATTCTCAGCGCTGAGGAAAATTTTGTCATAAAAGAAGAGAGTGCATAGGCGATAACAAAGGCGCAGATCAGCTTCGCGGTAACCGCGAAGCTTATCAGCGCCCTTGTTTTCGCTACTGGGATAGTACAATTCCTCTTCTACTTAAATCCGAACTTGATTTCAAGATTCTAGCTCTTTTATGTGACTGCAAAGGTCGATTTATGTCGGGCCTGGTCGGAAACCACATTGTTAGTGTTCCTATGAGGCGGCTCAAATGAAAAATGAATCCTTCACATTGTACCTGCTCCGGAATCCAGGCATGATGCGCTGTGGTCCTGTTCATTCGTAAAGGCAAGAGTGGCAAAACTTCCCAGTACGATCTCACCGCTCCGTGGCAGGTACTGAAAAACCAATTGTTTCAGAAACAGAAACATGTCAGACTGATAGGTCCTGGGTTCGAACCCCGCTAGAGAACCGTGCTGCATCCTTGAGTAAGACATAATAACTCCCCATGCTACTGGTTAATACTCAGGAAGCGGAGACTCCGTCCTGACCAGATGATGATGCGTCCGTCCAAACGATTTCCCGAAATATTGACCGCAAATATTGACAGGTTCGTTTTAGATGGATGCAATGGCTAATTCATTAATGATACGAGATATCATCCACGACCGTATATTTAACACTCAGTTACTGCCCTCGTATCAACTGCATCCTTCGAGAAATCCTACAAGGACAGCAGATTGCACGGACCCAAGTAAGACCATACTAGAAGCAAATCCTAATAGTCCACTTTCATGTTTTACTATGTGACGATGTCTTACCAACTCCTGTATGGTGGTGTTCAGCTGGTAGAAGACCACGGGGCTCTCGTCCGGGATGATGAGTCTGTCATTGCCGCAGGGTAGCCGACCCCTGTTCCAGTTGTAGGGGTTGTTCAAGTTCGTGTTCCGCAGCCATTTAGTGTACAGACCATTGCAGCTGGACACTGAAAACATTAAAACTCAGCTGCATAAACTGTTTCAAATTGAAATTGGCATCGTTGTGGTGAAGAAGCCAGACTGGGTTTCACTGAAATGCGCCTGTTTTATGGTTCACAATATTCTAGCATGTGTCGGGAAATCACACAAACATTGACTTTGGATAACTTTGTAAAATGTTTGTTTTGAAAGATTTTCTTACACTCCCAAATCTATGACTTTTAAAAATAATCTACTAACATTTAATTCATTTGAGCCGCATCGTGAGAAAACCAGATTTTTGCCTAGGCGAAAACAAAGGCGCAGATCAGCTTCGCGGTAACCGCGAAGCTGATCAGCGCCTTTGTTTTCGCTACTCGGATAGTACAATTCCTCTTCTACTTAAATCCGAAATTTCAAGCTTCTAGCTCTTTTCTGAGCTTGTACAGGCCGGTTTGTGTCGGACCTGGTCCTCGCGTCGAGGCTCATTTGGTGTACAGTCTCTGAGCGGCGCCTTGATACCATGTGTGGCATGTACCCATTTGAGTGAATACTGAATAGTTCTTATAAAAGCATATTTTCAAAATTCGTTAACATCTTTTACATGTTGACTTTTAACAGTCTACACAGATTCTCATAAAAACTGATTTGTGGATGCCGCCATTTATTTGCGTTTGGATGCGTGTATATATTGAGTGTTAGAGTTATACTAGCCGGATGACTATTTTGTTTGGATAGAAATAGTCATCTTGCTCTTCATGTGTGGTTTGTGCTGTGCTTTCTTTCCTCGGGATTGGGATTTTATTAATTGTATCGATTCTTGTGCCTTCTATAACATTTTTAATATCATTTTTGTTCATCAAGTTATTTGTGCGCAAACACTGAACATCTAAGAACATGTAAATAAATAAATAAATAAATAAATAAATAAATAAATAAATACCTGTAAAAGCAAATATCACAATCAAGCAGAACATGTCTGACAACAAAAAGGGGGCGTTTTTATTGTTGTTACAAAATAGGCGACATCTGTACCATATGCGCATTTATTTAGGACCATCTCGATATGCAAATGCTTGATAAGTCAATAGCTAATTTAGATAAGACAATTCAATTACTGAAATTGCAGTGACGTATAAGTAATACTTGGCAGTCCAAATCCATAAAAGTCGCTTAGTTTTCGTTTTGTTGGCATTTTTGAGTACATTATTCTACCTATGCTCATAATATTCCTTGACATGTGCCCGAACTCGTACGGGTGGATGCCAGGTCTGTAAATGACCCTGGGTCACAAAACTAGGTCAAAGGTCAAATGAGTGCAAAATAGCAAAGATCTGTAAAAACGAAAATAGACATTATTATTTTGGAAAATCATCGAGTGATTTTAGGTAACTTGTACTCATGTTATTCCTTGACACGTGTCCAAAGACATAGGGGTGGATATCAGGACTGTAAATGCTCCTGGGAGACAGAATTAGGTCAAAAGTCAAATGAGTGCAAAATAACAAACACCCGTTACAGTAATCAAGTAATTTGCATATCAAACATGGACTGACTTAAAGCAAAATATGCTTATTTTATTCATTGACAAGTGCTTAAACTCATACGGGTATATACCAAGATTGTTACTGCCTCTGGGTCATAGAATTAGGTCAAAGGTCATATGAGTGCAAAAATATAAAAACCTGTAATGATTATTAAATAATTCATTTCTATCACAAAATCATGGGCTGGTTTAAAGAAAGTTTCCCAAAGCATTTGTAGTACATCTCTGGGATAATTTAAGGCTAATCTAGAAAATAATGCATGTCAGCTATTGAGGTCAAAGGTCAGCTGAGGTCATCAATTCAAAACAGGGTATACCCTGAAAATGCATTCACAATTTCAGTTACTGGAACATTTCAGTTGTAAAAGTAGCTGACAGAGATAGGAGGTCTTACTGTGCTTGTTCGGCATTGATAGTTTTAAGTATGAAATACAAAATCTGGACTATAGTCATCTGTTGTTGCAGGTCCATTTGTACATTTGTACCCTATCACACTCTTTCGCTTAGGATGAAAGTGTAGCAAAACAAGACTAAATCATTAAAACAAGCATGTCTCACTATAGCCCACAAAGATATTTTTAAATCTAATCTACTTTTGTAAAGATTATACCATAGGATGTCCATTTCATTTGTACATGATGTGAAAATCTCGTTCTTAGTGAATGTAATTGCCCCAACCCATTGACACCCCCCCCCCCACCGCAAGAAAACAAACAAGCAAAACGACAAAACAAATCGTATGAATGCATTATTCATTTTGCCCATTTTCAGAACTGTAGCAATTTATAGAATTTAAGTCATGATATAAAATTTGGAAATTATGAAATTTTTAAAGATGGGGTACAAAATGACTACCAACATAAAATGCTTGGCATTAGGAGAACAATATTGTAATGCTAAACTTACTGGTCCATTTTTTGATTATGCAGTAGCTTTAAGTTTGGTATAGCTTTCCACAGTCAGTTGTTATTAAGCAAATAAAACTGCATAAAACTGCAAAATTGATAGGTATTGCAGCGTTCCAAGAAGACAATGCTTAACTACATACGCTAAGAAACAAACGTTTAGTCAGTGAAATACATGTAAAATTCCATTGGGCCTGATTAAATCAATGTGTCTTCAAACCTCCTTGATAGTTTAGGGTTGAAAATATTAACTAAAATTTCCAATATAAACAACTGAATTATCGTATGTGGTTTTGCCAGAGTGCATACACCAATTTTCCTTCTTATTTTAAATCAAAGGGGGGCAATCTCCAAATTCTTAATTTTTGACATATTATTTCTCGAGACTGCGGCTGAATTTTGCTGAGAGTTTTTCGGAATCTTGTCACTAGCAACAACATCTATTCCATAACGCTGTAAAAAAAAAGTAATAATTTTATCATTCATCGGGTAGTTTCAGAAATGATGTATTGCGAGTAAGACCAATGACTGTATCAATGACTGTATCAAAATGTGCAACTTAGGTAATTAATCAGGCCCGGATCTAGAAGGGGTGGGGGGGGGGGGGGGCTTTCGCCCCCCCCCCCCCCCCCCCCCAGACTCCATGCAAAAATTATTTTATTAAGTCATATTTTGCACAAAATTAAGAAAAAATGTGTATCACTGGCACAATTATTACTGCCAGATGTCAATAATCAGCCTTTTGGTCATGATTCCTGCTGTTATCTTAATCACCTGCTGTGATATTACCCTAGTTTCTTAATTTATTGCATCTTTTCTGATTTAATTAATTGGTGCCCGGTGCCCTCACGCTGGGTTGTGCCCCCCAGTAGACCAAAGTCTGGATCCGGTCCTGGGTAATTTCTTATCAAATTTAGAAAGAAAAAATCTTTGCAAATTCAACAAGAAGGAACAGCTAAGGCCATCAGCAGGATAAATAGACACAAGTAAAGCTTGCATATATATGTGTGGATCTGCAGTGACTTTTCAATTTTATGTCTAAACACCAAACATACACACGTTTATTTATTTCATAAGTAAAATGTAAGTAGTCTCGTCAAATGATAAAAAGCAGCAGCTGAGCCTAATCAATGAAGTAATGCATTTATGATAATCACGCAATAACATACATCTTATGATTTTGTACCATATTCTATTTTCGATTTTCGTAAAATTCTCCAAGTTGCTATATGATACCTTAATGCATGGACGTATGTACAAATGCCTAAGTCAAAGCTAGCATCTCAATGCCAGCACAACCAAGTTAATCTCTCTACCAGTGCAAAACATCTTTACATAATCAGAGTCTCCACAAAAACCGTTAAGATCTTACATGTCGAAAGGCTTTAAATTCACGAAATTGCTCTTGATCACTCTGCCGACAAACCATATCACATGTCCGTAAACCAAACCTAATGGCGGAGTCATGTCAATGTCCAAACTCCCCAACAGTGCCAACACCCCCGTTGCTCTCCGTTATTGTTTTATGAGAGGACTCACGTACGGAAGTGGAACATCGCGGCTTGGAATTTGGTCAATGTGCTTGTTTACTCATAATGGTGTGACGTCTTGTCGCATATTCCATGACGTTAAGCTCGAAAATTTAGCGTTTGGGCTGTTTCGACATTCCAGTAAGTCTGATTTAATGTCAATATCCGGAAGATCAGCAACAGTATTTTGGAACAAAAAGACAGATACTTGATTGATAATAAAATGTAAATATAAGTACTGAAATTTAGATGTTTAGCTTTCACTGGATGATGATAAACAGCAGTTTTAATGTCTTTGAGAGCCCCTTCCGGCTTCACAGGCGTCAAACAGCCTGAATTTTGAACAATCAATTTATATTTATCATTTATAATACACTATTTATTGATCTGCCAGTTTCGAAGAATAGATTAGCTTGACAACTACATTTGTGGAGAGAATACGCCCTAAACAGAGTAACTTGTGATTAAATCAAGACTACTTATGTTCTCCAAACGTAAGGTAATAACATTTCACCAATACATATTTAATTATTGCTGTTGTGGCAGCCATCTTGACCACCATGATTATAAATAAGTAAAAAAATAGAACAATTTGACTCATTTGAAATGACTCTGATTACAATCAATACTCTTATTTTCTCAGGGTCAAAATTAGAAAACAACGTGAAAATAATTATTTTGTCATAACATGACATTGAACCTCAAGTATATATATCAATATCATTTATAAATCCAAAAATAAATTTTTAACGCCATAAATGTATCAAATGTTTCTTGGTTTAACAAATCTGATCAATAACAATTTGAAATAGTACAATAAAATTGGATGTGTATGAAGATTTTTAGACGAGGGTAAGTTATTTGTACATGTATTAACTGTTACAGCATTCTCTTGTTTTGACAGCCATATTGAACACCATCTTGAAATGACAAAACTACAAAATCAAACAGTAGTCTCCAGAAGTACCTATAAGAACTTTATCCCCATCAGAATACCACTGGCACTGATGTTTATACAGACAATTGTAAAAGGGCATGAAAATAAGTATTTTTTGCACTAACGTGACCTTTGACCTAAATCTGCACCACTGTGCTGTAACAACTGCTGCTGATTAAACCTCACAAATGTACTAGATGTAAATTAGGGGGTATTTTGACAAAAAAATTGAAAAAATTACATAAGATATTGCTGATATGTTGAAATATATGAAATTTTGCACTTAGTTGACCTTTGACCTACTTTTGGGACTCCGGGGCATTTTCAGACTTGGCATCCACCCTAGCGTGTATTGTAACACATCAAGGAACACATTTAGCATGGATGCCAAAATGTACTCAAAAATGCCAACAGAAAAATATTTTGATGGCTCGGGAGGCCAACTATAAATAGTAATCCACCGATAAATCCGTTTTTCGCATCAAGATTTTTGACTTGGACTCAGGATTAGCTCTGTACCCGCAAAATGCCTGGTTTGAAACTTGAAAAGTCCACGTCCGTCGCCATGGTACATTTATATCTATATGTAGATGAAAATGGAGATAGTGTGTATCATTAAAATGTTCAATTTGAGTACTCACCACCGGGAAAGTGAGGATAAAATACATCATGATTCAGACTGATAAAGCAATATGAGTTGATATGCATGTAGAAATTATCAACTGATTCACAGGATGGTATTTTTGTACCATGGATCATACCTTGTATGCTCATTTTTGTGCCCCATGACATTAGGCCGCGCAAAAGACACCTGAATCAACAATAACTTCGAAAATATGGTTCCATGTGGATTAAGATGAATTTTAGAGGTTTATGCTGATCAAGAATAGTGCAGTTTTGACAAACGACTGTTTATATACATAACTTCTTTCGTATAGTCCAATAAAGAAAAGTAAGATGCAGTTGTATCTATATTAAATATTTTGTATATTTTCTTGCAGTTGCAGATATATTGTGTAGACAACTCTTCATGTTTAGTGCTAATAATATACCTGCAACCGCAACCAGAGGACCAATGGTCCTGTAAACGCTCACCTGAGACCTGAGATATATACCAATAAACTTGTTTGACTAGAATGGTAATATACATGTATATAACCCCAGGGCAGGGTCAGAGCAACCTCTGGAGTCAATTTCTTTTTTAAATCATAAAGATTCAGTCCATTTGCCAATTTTCTGCAAGTTTTGCCCTTCAAATGACATTTTAACAATTTTCCCCATTCAAATGTGTGGACAACCTAAGTTGACCTTGCTGTAAAAAAGATCAAGGTCATCCCAGGGTCATGATTTATACAAACTTTGTAGAGCTCCATTGCCTGATGCTTCATGCCAAGTTTCAAAATCATAGGCCTTCTGGTTCTGGAGAGGAAGATTTTTAAAGGCTTTTGCTATTTATAGCCATTGCGGCCATCTTGGTCATGTGACCTGGACCATTTATACAAACTTTCATTCACTCTTCCTAAGAATGCTCCATATAAAGTTTGGCTTTGATTGGCCTAGCGGTTTGAGAGAAGATGTTTGAATATTATGGTCATACACATGTATATAGCCCCAGGGCAGGGGCAGACAACCCTCTGGGCCCAATATATTTTCATGAACATAAATCTTCTGTCCATTTGCTCATTCCTAGCAAGTTTTTTGCCATTACATTTTCCTATTTTTTCCCATTCAAATGCATGAGCAACCTAAGTTGACCTTGCTGTAAAAAAGGTCAAGGTCATCCCAAGGTTATGATTTATATAAACTTTGTAGAGCTCCATTGCCTGATGCTTCATGCCAAGTTTCAAAATCATAGGCCTTCTGGTTCTGGAGAAGAAGATTTTTAAAGGTTTTTGCTATTTATAGCCATGGCGGCCATCTTGGTCATGTGACCTGGACCATTTATACAAACTTTCGTTCCCCCTTCCTAAGAATGCTCCATAAAAAGTTTGGCATTGATTGGTCAAGCGGTTTCAGAGAAGAAGATGTTTGAATATTATGGTCATACACATGTATATAGCCCCGATGCAGGAGCAGACAACCCTCTGGGCCCAAAATATTTTCATAAACATGAATATTCTGTCCATTTGCTCATTCCTAGCAAGTTTTTTGCCATTAACTGACATTTTCCTATTTTTTCCCCATTCAAATGCATGGGCGGCCTAAGTTTACCTTGCCGTAAAAAAGGTCAAGGTCATCCCAGGGTCATGATTTATACAAACTTTGTAGAGCTCCATTGCCTGATGCTTCATGCCAAGTTTCAAAATCATAGACCTTCTGGTTCTGGAAAAGAAGATTTTTAAAGGTTTTTGCTACTTATAGCCATGGCGGCCATCTTGGTCATGTGACCTGGACCATTTAGACAAAATTTCGTTCCCCCTTCCTAAGGATGCTACACATGAAGTTTGGCTTTGATTGGCCTAATGGTTTCAGAGGAGAAGATCTTCGAAATTGTGAACGACGGACAACGGCGGACGACGGACGACGGAGCATGGGTATACTATAAGCTCACCTGTGAGCTTTCGGCTCAGGTGAGCTAAAAATACTAATGAATACCCTAACGTTTCGATACTTTAATAAAAAGCTATTTACAGGAGCTTATCCATAACACTCACTGAAGTTTATACAGAAGCTTGATAGACTCAGCTGTGTTACAACCAGAGGACCAATGGTCCTGTAAACGCTCACCTGAGATCTGCTGCATATACCAATAAACATGTTTGAATATTATGGTATTTAACTCCAGTGCAGGGGCAGATAAAGCCCTGGGGCCATTTTCTTTTTTCTGAATCTTCAAGATTCCGTCCATTTGCCAATTTCCTGCTGGCTTTTCCCTTCAAATGACATTTTAACAGTTTTCCCAATTCAAATGCAAAGGCAACCCATGTTGACCTTGCCATATTATATAAACTTGGTCCAGGTCATCACAGGGTCATGATTTATATATACATTGGAGAACTTTAGCCATTGATGCTTCATACCAAGTTTCCTTGAAATCAATCTATCAGAGAAGAAGATTTTTTATGGGTTTTTACCATATATGGGCATGGCAGCCATCTTGGTCATGTGACCTAAATTATTAATATACACATTGGTTCCCCCATCCTATGGATGCTTCACATAAAATTTGGCTTTAATTGGCCAAGCGGTTTTAGAGAAGAAGATGTTTGAATATTTTGGTAATATACATGTATATTGCACCGGGGTGCGACCATCTAAGCCCTTGGGTCCAACTTTTTTAGAATCATTAATATTCAGTCCTACTACACATTTCCTGCAAGATTTTAACCTCAAATATAGGGATCAACCATGGTTTTCAGTGTTCAAACATTCGATGGATCATGAGGAAGGTGTTTGAACACAAGGCCGCAGGCCGCGTGTTCAAACACCTTCCGAGTGATCCAGCGAATGTTTGAACACTGAAACAAACCATGGTTGATCGCTTTTCTTGCATATTCACTCTAATCCACTTAAAATCTTATGAAAATAACATTAACAACGTAAAAACTCACCGAGAACCGCAGAGCTTCCTCAACGTCGGCCATTTTGTTTCTACAAAACACATGGCGTCACGTCGCATTGACCAATGACGTCGGCCAAAACCCATGTTCAAACGGCACGTGAATTTTTACCATATATATTCTGAAAAAAATTGGACCCCAGGGACTCATGGCGGCCATCTTGGTCATGTGACCTGGATTATTTATATACACATTGGTTACCCCTTCCTATTGATGCTTCACATAAAATGTGGCTTTGATTGGCCTAGCGGTTTCAGAGGAGAAGATGTTTGAATATTTTGAAGATATACATGTATATTGCCCCAGGGTGGGGGCACATGAGTCCCTGGGGTCCAATTTTTTTCAGAATTATTAATATTCAGTCCTACTGCCCATTTTCTGCAAGACTTTCACTTTAAATGACATTTTAAAAGCTTTCCCCATTCAAATGCATGGGCCACCTATGTTGACCTTGCTGTAAAATAGGTCAAGGTCATCACAGGGTCATGATTTATATACACATTGTAGTGCTTGAGCCATTGATGCTTCATGCCGTTTCATTGAAATCGGTCCACCAGTTCTGGAGAAAAGATTTTTGAAGGGTTTTTACCATATATGGGCATGGCTGCCATCTTGGTCATGTGACCTGGATTTCTTATATACACATTGGTTCCCCCTTCCTATAGATGCTTCATATAAAATTTGGCTTTGATTGGCCAAGCGGATTTAGAGGAGAAGATCTTTGAAATTGTGGACGGACGAACGATGGACGGACGGACGCCGGATCATGGCCATCCTATAAGCTCACCTTGTGAGCCTAACGGCTCAGGTGAGCTAATAAAACCCATCCTTCGGATTTCAGGCAAAAACAAACTAGAGGTTTACAACTACAGAATAATATGGTTTATAACTAAAGCAAAGGAATGATACTTTGTAGAGAAATCATAATGGTGCTAATCTAAGTTTAGACAAGCAACTGTCTGGACAAGTAGCATCACTATTAGAACCAGATATCACCATTACGAAAACTTGCCCATGTAATTAACAGAGATTTTTTTAGCTTTAAAAATTGAAAATTTTCAGCTGAAAAATTTTGATATTTTTCTTATTTTTGCTCAAAACATAGATTGTGGGTACTCGTTAGAACCGCCTCGGCGATGCGGTTCTAACGAGTACCCACAATCTATGTTTTGGAGCAAAAATAAGAACAAGAGGACCAATTGTCCTGTAAACGCTCACCTGAGATCTGCTGCATATACCAATAAACATGTTTGAATATTATGGTATTTAACCCCAGTGCAGGGGCAGATGAAGCCCTTGAGCTATTTTTTTCAGAATAATCAATATTCTGTCCATTTGCCAATTTCCTGCTGGCTTTTCCCTTGAAAAGACATTTAAACAGTTTTCCCCATTTAAATGCATGTTCAACACATATTGATTTTACCATAAACTAGGTCAAGGTCATCACAGGGTCATGATTTATATATACATTGTAGTACTTTAGCCATAGATGCTTCACATCAAGTTTCTTCGAAATCGGTCCACCGGTTCCGGAGTAGAAGATTTTTGAAGGGTTTTTACCATATATGGGCATGGCAGCCATCTTGGTCTTGTGACCTTGATTATTTATATATACATTGATTCCCCCATTCTATAGATGCTTCACATGAAATTTGGCTTTGATTGGCCAAGCGGTTTCAGAGAAGATGTGTGAATAGTATGGTAATATACATGTATAATGCCCTGGGGTTGGGGCAAATATGCCCCTGGGGTCCAATTTTTTCAGAATCATTAATATTCAGCCTTTCTGCCCATTTCCTGCAAGACTTTCACTTTAAATGACATTTTAAAGGTTTTCCCCATTCAAATGCATTGGCGACCTATGTTGACCTTGCTATAAAATAGGTCAAGGTCATCCAAAGGTCATAATTTATAAACACATTTTAGTACTTCAGTCCCCGATGCTTCATGCCATGTTTCTTTGAAATCGGTCCATTGGTTCAGGAGAAGATTTTTGAAGGGTTTTTACCATATATGGGCATGGCAGCCATCTTGATCATGTGACCTGGATTATTTATAAACACATTGATTCCCCCTTCCCATAGATGCTTCCTATAAAATTTGGCTTTTGTTGGCCAAGTGGTTTCAGAGAAGAAGATCTTTGAATATTTTTTGTAATATACATGTATATTGCCCCGGGGTGGGGGCAGACCAACCCCTGGGGTCCTATTTTTTTCAGAATTACCTACCTTCAGTCCATTTGCCCATTTCCTGCAAGTGTTGCCTTTCAAATGACATTTTAACAATTTTCCCCATTCAAATGCATGGGCGACCTATGTTGACCTTGCCGTAAAATAGGTCAAGGTCATCCAAAGGTCATAATTTATAAGCACATTGTAGTACTCCAGTCCCAAATGCTTCATGCCAAGTTTCGTTTAAATCGGTCCAGTGGTTCCGGAGAAGAAGAATTTTGAAGGGTTTTTACCATATATGGGCATGGCAACCATCTAGGTCATGTGACCTGAATTATTTATAAACACATTGGTTCCCCCTTCCCATAGATGCTTCATATAAAATTTGGCTTTAATTGGCCAAGCGGTTTCAGAGAAGAAGATCTTTGAAAATGGTGGACGACTACGGACGGACGGACGACGGATCATGGCCATCCTATCAGCTCACCTTGTTAGCCTAACGGCTCAGGTGAGCTAAAAATAGGTATACCCCTGCATACCCCAGTTTTGCTATATAAAAGTGGGGTTCAATGGGGTATACATTACACGGACATATTTTCGTGATGACTGGTACATATAATTTAATTCTACTTTGACATAAAAAACTGCTTGTCTGTGCAAACAACAAATGCAAAGGTTATAACCTGGATTTCAAATGCAAATAAAATTTCAATTTTATATATACAAGGCATTTCATAAACAAAAGAAGAAGTTATGCTTTGTTTCCAATTTTATTTTTCCCTGTTTTGCAAACATGATTCAGGTTGTAATAATTCAACAGTTTCTGAATGACAAACATGATTATAATATCAATTTATAGCTTATTCCCTGATATTGAAAAAGTCACTGATTCACAAATATGATTGTAATATCTGATATTTTTTAAAATCCCTGATTCACAAATATGAGATCTTTAATGAACTAGAAATATGTGTACCGGTATGTTGTGTAGAGATTCTAATGGATACATGATCTTCTGACTCCTTGCCAACTATACGAATGGAAAAAAATTACGGAACACCTTATTTAACATAATTTTCATCACTTTCCATTTTTGATAAGACAGTAATTATGATCCTCTATAAAACCATGATTATGTCAAAAGCTGAATGAGCACAAACTGAAAGTAGCAGAGACACAGTCTGTTTTGTGTTCTAGCAAGGGTCATTAAAACTGTGGTCAATATTCATGGATGATATTAGAAGCGCTGACTAATATGTGCTTATAGCATTAACCTGTCATGGTTCTAGCTCCAAACTTCACAATCTTAACCTATCAAAAGTTTTGTTGTCCATATGTCCATACTTCTAAACTATGGTATTTTTATTAAATTTAGTCTCTCAATGTAATCAACGTCCAAGCAATAATTATTCAATATGGTAATCAGTATTATTATTTCGCTTCACATTTGTCAATAGTTTACGATGGTGAAAGAATTTGTCAAATATGGTCAACAGCATTTCGAAATTTTACTTCAGAAAAAAACACACTTCGAAAATCAGGTGTCCCCTAACATTTATCCATGTGTATACTATACCCACAAAACAATAACTGATAGACATAAACATAGCTTAATATTTGGTCCTATTAAAAATCGACTAGAAAGCTATGATTCAAGAACAAATTATTAGACACTGAGACTGAATGACTAGAAACACTGTTAAGAGTTTGAATTTTGAGCCCAGTATAGACTCCGATCAGCTAAAGTAAATGCTTGGTCTTCAAAAGACCATACACTAGATCGTAGTTGATGATAATTAACAATAACACTTACTGCCACGCCTCTCAAAACATCAATATATGAGCCTCCTCGTGGGGAAACCAACAATGTGGTTTCCGGACAGGTCCAACACAAGCACAGAAGATTTTGGATTTAGAAAGTAGAGGAATTGTACTATCCATGCAGCGAAAACAAAGGTGCTGATCAGCTTCGCAATTACTGCGAAGCTGATCTGCGCCTTTGTTTTCGCATATGCAGATTGTTGGTTTTCCCATGAGGCGGCTCATATCACTGCCAAACATTTATTTTTATTAATTTATTAATCAAATTTTATATTTATAGATATATGCACAAATCAAATATCACTGGAATTTTACACTAAAAATTCTGATATACAATACACTGACCTCCCGTTAGACCCTTCATCTATAACCCCGGACAAACCGGTATACCCATAAAA
The DNA here is from genome assembly GCA_964017185.1 of Rugalucina vietnamica. NCBI lineage: Eukaryota > Metazoa > Mollusca > Bivalvia > Lucinida > Lucinidae > Rugalucina > Rugalucina vietnamica. The sequence goes on from OZ024872.1 coordinate 5,620,854, forward strand.
CGACCACAGTCATCGGTGGCAGTAAAACGACTACAGTTGTTTGTGGCAGTAAAAGTGTTAAGGGATAATTTTACTCATTCATTCATTCATTCATAGTAATTGTTGTGGGGTCTCGTAACATCTTGCTCGTGAAATGACAAAATTATCGTAACATCTTGCTCGTGAAATGACAAAATTATTCCTCAATTATCACATGAGCCTGTGCGTGACAAAACCAACAATTTGGGTTTCTGACCAGGTCCGACACAAACCGGCCTGTACTGTCACAGAAGCAGGCTAGAAACATGAAATTTCGGATTTATGAAGAAGAGGGATTGTACTATCCATGTAGCGAAAACAAAGGCGCTGATCAGCTTCGCGGTTACCGCGAAGCTGGTCTGCGCCTTTGTTTTCGCATTTGCAAACTGTTGGTTTTCTCATGCACAGGCTCACATTACAAAAACTTGCCCATGCAATTTACAGAAATTTTTATCTGCTATAGAAAATTTAAGTTTCGCCAGAATAAATGATATTTTTAATATAATTTATGCTCAAAACATTGCCAAGGTGGTTCAAATGAGTACCCACAATCTATGTTCAAATGAGTACCCACAATCTATGTTTTATAGCAAAAATAAGAAAAATAGGTATACCCTTGTAAACCCTAGTTTTACTATATAAAAGCGGTGTTAAAGGGGGTTACTTGTGGCACGGACAAGTTAGCTTGATGTAACAAGATTCAGTTCCAACTGGACAATATTTGTGCCAATATTGACACCGGTGTACCAAGTAGTCAGTGAACATAAAAGAGTAACATATAATTGATAAGCAAGAACATTTGGTAATGTCTAGGATATATTTGAAGTTGATTTACATATGCTTGGCACATTTTATGAGCAAGTACAAGATACACAAATGGCTGCTAATCAGCTTGCTAATCAGGGTGTACAGAAGTGCAGCAGATCGTTACATTAACAAAATGTAGATTGTGGTACACCTGTTTTTATACAAACAATGTTAGACTCACCGGAATTGTTATAAATAAATAGCACAATGTGTGTAAGCCAATATGACAACACATCAGGAAAACATGTCCGTGTGATGTATACCCCCTTGAACCCCACTTTTATATAGCAAAACTGGGGTATGCAGGGGTATACCTATTTTTCTTATTTTTGCTCCTAAACATAGATTGTGGGTACTCGTTAGAACCGCCTCGGCGAGGCGGTTCTAACGTGTACCCACAATCTATGTTTGGAGCAAAAATAAGAAAAATATCAAAAATTTTCAGCTGAAAATTTTCAAATTTTAAAGCTGAAAAAATCCCTGTATATTGCATGGGCAAGTTTTCGTAATGATGCATGCAGGCATACCAATGATCATTTTTGATGATCATAATGTTGAATTTCGTAATGAAGAGGAATTGCTACAACAATGGCTATGATCAACTCCACATAAACAGTGCAGCAAATCTACATTCATTACAAAAACTTGCCCATGCAATGAACAGAGATTTTTTGAGTTTTAACAATTGGAAATTTTCAGCTGAAAAATTTTCTTATTTTTGCTCAAAACATAGATTGTGTGTACACGTTAGAACCGCCTCGCCGAGTGGACTCTAACCAGTACCCACAATCTTTGTCTTGGAGCAAAAATAAGAAAAATAGGTATACCCCTGCATACCCCTGTTTTGCTATACAAAAGTGAGGTTCAAGGGGGTATACATTACACAAACATGTTTTCATGATGGTTTCTGTATTTACAAAAATAAGGTTTTCTCAATACATGGTGCCATTATCATCAAATATCTTCATTATCTATAGCAAAAAACAATGAAAAACTCAAAACTCAAAACAATGTGGAATGTACACAATCAAAACTGAAAAAGTAAACTGGCCTATATACAAAAATAAATCAAAACATGACTAGACTATTTGTCAGACTAGAAAAACTAAAATTAGATACAAAAATGAAACTAAATGCTATCAAATATGAACAGAAAACAGGAAAATTCAAACAAATGATAATTCATATTTATAAAACACCCCAACTTCAATACCAGAGGACCACTGGTCCTATAAAGGCTCACCTGAGATCTGGGATATGCGACCTAAGCTGACCCTGCCATAAAATAGGTCACGGTCATCCCGGGGTCATGATTTATATAAACTTTGTAGAGCTCCATTCACTGATGCTTCAGGCAGTTTCAAAATCATAGATCTTTCGGTTCTGAAGAATAAGATTTATTTAGGTTTTTGCTATTTATAGCCATGGCGACCATCTTGGTCATGTGACCTTGACAATCAGAGAAGATCTTTGAATATTATGGTAATATATATGTATATTGCCCCAGGGTGGGGGGCAGAACTGCCGCTGGGGTACATTTCTTTTCAGAATCATAAATATTCAGTCCATTTGCCCATTTCCATAAAGTTTTTCCCTTCAACTGACATTTTGACAATTTTCCCCATTCAAATGCATGGGCGCTCTATGTTGACCTTGCCATAAGACAGGTCAAGGTCATCCCAGGGCCATGATTTATAAAAGAATACCTTGACTATTTATATAAACTTTCATTCCCCCATCCCAAGGATACTACATATAAAATTTGACTGATTGGTCGAGTAGTTACTGAGAAAATTAAGTTTTACATTTTATTTGTAAATGACCTTTGGCCAAGGTCAAGAAATGGCCCTCACAACACTTCATTAGCTCAACAGGTTGTCTGTATCTACAAACATTCAGGTCACAGGCTACAAAACTTCCTAAACAATTCAATGTTTTCACTTTTTTCATTGAAAAGCCTATGTAACCAAAATTGACCTTGCTGTAAAATAGGTAAAGGTCAACCCAAGGTCATGATTTATATATACTATGATGGGTCAGAAACCCCGATGCTACACACCAAGTTTCGTTGAAATTGGTCCTCTGGTTCCAGAGAAGATTTTTTTATGATTTTTACCATATATGGGCATGGCGGCCATCTTGGTCATGTGACCTGGACCATTTATATAAACTTTTGTTCCCCCTTCCAAGGGATGCTCCACATGAAGTTTGGCTTTGATTGGCCAAGCGGTTTCAGAGGAGAAGATCTATGAAAATGTGAACGCCGGACGACAGACGGACGCCGGACCATGGCCATCCTATAAGCTCACCTCATGAGCCGAAGGCTCACTAGTGAGCTAATAATATGGTTGCTGGTGTCCAAAACAGACCATGGTATAGTTAAGCCATGTAATATTCAATCACAAATGGTTAATACGAACAGAATAATGATCCATCTTTGTTTGTGTTCTAGTTTAACATCCAGTTAAGTCAACAAATTTTAAGTCATGTCCAGAAGGAGTCACCTCTTCCTGGAAAAGTCTTCAACTGTCTTGCCCAAGGAAACAACCCGGTGCCACTGGAGGTCAAACAACCAAGCTCTCAATCCAGGGCCCGACATGCAAACCAAAAGGCCATCCCACTTCCAATGCTATAATGAAGAGGTTTATGCATACAGATACATATATACAGATACATATATAAATACTACACAATACATACTACATGTATTTAATAGAGGAATAAAGTTATATAGCTGCTTTGCTCATACAAAAATATTAAGAAATACAAAAATAATACTTAATTAAAGGATAGCTCCAACATGTTCTGCTTCAAAAAGCTGAAACAATTAAGAAAATGTGGGACAAAAGAAAAGCTGCATCCAACTTAAAATGCATATCTCTAAATATGCCCAAATCATAGTAACAGATCTCTTTCTAATGAATCAGATTTTTCAAGCCAAAAATGAAATATGTCATGACAGAAATCAGTAGTCTGTCTTTCTAGCCTGGTTCAACAAAAACCTGGCTGTTCAACCACAGGCAGGAAATTATGATTATGAGGTAGCCAGAACCTACAGTGCTATTAATGAAGCAAAAACAAAAACATTAGCAGTTACACCTCAACCTCTTTATAACACATCGCTGGGGTCCAAGCCAATTTCCCTGTTAGCTATCCAAGCCGTGTCATAATGAGAGTAAAATGTATAGATACATAGGGGTCCAACAATGATCAGTGATATATCCAAAACCGTGTTGTAATGAAGCGTGTTATAAAGAGGTTCAGGTGTATATCTGTAACTTCGTTTTTCATAACTGAAAAACAGTATTTTTCCTTATATATGATAAAGCTAAGTCTGCTCTTTCACTATCCATAAACATCTGATAGTAAAGAACTTTTAGATCTGTCAGTTAACCTCTGTCAATGAAAATCTGACAGATGGACTGTCAAATCAGAGGTTACACTTTAACTGCCCATAACCAATTCTGATTTGGAAGCCTACAGGGGCAAATCCAGGATTTCTGGAAGCGGGGTTCAAATCCATCAAGAGGGGGTTCGTTTTCAACATTTTACCTGATTTTTCATAAATTTCCCTATGTAATTGAAATAAATTGGTACAAGAGGGAACCCCATCTGCTCGACACCCTCCCCCCCCCCCTTCTGAACCCCTCTAAATCCGCCACTGGTCTCATCATCCAAGTCATTATCTTCTGCTTAATATGTGACTTCGTCTGTGAATAATTATCGAACTGGAGAACTGCCTAATATGACCTAAGTACCAATTTTGAACATTAGATTCAGACCGTCCAACATGATCTGTGATTCTTCTCTGTCCATAACTATCATTTCATTGTCCATAACCATCCGACTCTGATGAACTGTCCAATCCATAGCTATCCCCTTCCAGACTATTGTGACATACAGGACACTTGAATGATCCACTCTCACCAGCAAAGTAACAGATATTACACAGCTATAATAAAGATGGGAAATCACAGATAAGCCGCCGCATCAGTAAACCAACAATCTGCATTTGCAAAAATGAAGAAGCAGATCAGCTGTGCAGTAACTATACAACTGATCAGCGCATTTGTTTTCGCTACAAGGACAGTACAATGCATCTTCTTGTAAAATTCTTCTGTGACTGTACAGGCTGGTTTGTGTCAGACCTGGTCCAAACTCCAATTTGCTGGTTTTCTCATGCAAATGCTCAGATGAAAATCTGTATTTTACCAAAGTGGCTAACTTAAAACAGGATTCACCTCTGGACCACTGGTAATTGTTTACACTGCACAAACCTAAGATTGGAAAAGCAAGAAGCAGTCATTTCAATTTCAAACTCAAACAACAGTAATACTCTTGTCAAAATCCTACCTCACAATGTTTATTCCTATAGTCAGTACAGCGACCACATTTTACACAGTGGTTTCTTGGAGATACATCTTCATTACACAGCTGAGCTGGAAAAAATGTAACAAAATAGAAGTAATAAGAGTTCTCGCACGAGGGCTTTTCTATGCATTTTCATTTATCCTCTTCAAAGGGACTTTACTCCTAAAATTCGTATCATACCCACTAATTGTACAGATTCTTATCTTAAAAGTCAAGACAAGAAACCACTTATATACCCTCAGTTTCAAAATGTAGTGGGAACCAACACAAAACAAAATGTGGTATTGATGCCAAGTCTTCATGGAAAATATCCCAAGCAAGGGGGTCAATCATATGAGCAGCCACGCTCCACCTCTCAAAACAATTAATACAGTATACCTACCACAACACCGGGACAATACTGGGACATGTGATCGTTCCTGGTATACACTGTAGTAGTGTCAGAGGGATTCCACAACAATCTAGTATCAGCTATATAGTATATACCTACCACAACACAGGAGTATGTGTATTTGGTACCAAAGCCAATACTGGGACATGTGAATGTTACTGGTATACACTGTAGTAGTGTGAGAGGGATCCCACAACAATCTAGTATCAACTATATACCTACCACAACACCAGGAGTATGTGTACTTAGTACCACAGCCAATACTGGGACATGTGAATGTTCTTGGTATACACTGTAGTAGTGTCAGAGGGATCCCACAACAATCTAGTATCAGCTATATAACTACCACAACACCAGGAGTATGTGTATTTAGTACCACAGCCAATACTGGGACATGTGAATGTTTCTGGTATACACTGTAGTAGTGTCAGAGGGATCCCACAACAATCTAGTATCAGCTATATACCTACCACAACACCAGGAGTATGTGTATTTGGTACCACAGCCTATACTAGGACATGTGAATGTTCCTGGTATACACTGTAGTAGTATCAGAGGGATCCCACAACAATCTAGTATCAGCTATATACCTACCACAACACCACGAGTATGTGTATTTAGTACCACAGCCAATACTGGGACATGTGAATGTTCCTGGTATACACTGTAGTAGTGTCAGAGGGATCCCACAACAATCTATATACCTACCACAACACCAGGAGTATGTGTATTTAGTACCACAGCCAATACTGGGACATGTGAATGTTCCTGGTATACACTGTAGTAGTGTCAGAGGGATCCCACAACAATCTATATACCTACCACAACACCACGAGTATGTGTATTTAGTACCACAGCCAATACTGGGACATGTGAATGTTCCTGGTATACACTGTAGTAGTGTCAGAGGGATCCCACAACAATCTAGGATCAGCTATATACCTACCACAACACCAGGAGTATGTGTATTTGGTACCACAGCCAATACTGGGACATGTGAATGTTCCTGGTATACACTGTAGTAGTGTCAGAGGGATCCCACAACAATCTAGTATCAGCTGAATCTTCACATAACATTCCAACTTCTTGATCTGTAATTATACAAGACTAGCTATTAGTTAAAGAACGCATCAAATGCTATATGAGCTACAATGTGCAAGATTAATTGAGCCGCAACACGAGAAAATCTGTCATCGGGGTTTCTGACCAGGTTTAACACAAACCGGCTTGTACAGTCTCAGAAGCAGAAATTGTACTATCAGTGTAGCGAAAAAAAAGGCGCTGATCAGCTTCGCAGTTACTGCGAAGCTGATCTTCGCCTTTGTTTTCGCATAGGCAAAAATCCCGTTTTCTCACGATGCGGCTCAATTGAAGAAATTTGTAACTGCACTATCAGTTATTGTTTGATATCAGTAATGGCACTCTTGTCAATGGCACTTATGGGAGCTTAAGACTCAGAAGTCAGGTAAAGCTACTTAGTTCCTCAACACATCCTAGTTTAAACATTATTAATATTACTTCAGTTATACATGGAACATGTTTATGCTTTCTTGTATGCATGGATGATTGCATTGTGGTCAAATGTGCTGCACCTGATAAATATTTTCCATAAGACACGGATCAGTTCTGGCCCTGTGAACTGGTAGACCAAGCTGGTGTAGAATGTTTAGTGGCTTCTACACTTATTACACAGTCATTTCCCTCAGTCCACATCCTGAGCCGGTTTACCATTACGAACTGCACATTCTTTAATCTTTCGGCATATATATACATTTACCTGATAAATGTTTTCCATGAGACAAGGGTCCGTCCTGGCCCTGTGCACTGGTAGACCAAGCTGATGTAGGATGTTGAGTGGGTTCCGGCAGTTGATACACAAACACTCCCCCTCCATACAGGTTCCTCCCCTTACACAACATGGACACAGGTCACTGGAACAGCCCGTCTCACATCGGCACCCTGAGTAGGACTTATGGCGACCTGAAATGTTTGTTTGTTTGTTTGTATTCTATGCTGCTTAATATCCCAGTCAATTGACAGTCAAATATTGGTAATTTTCATCGGAGAATATCTAAAAATATTTTTATTCACTAGGTTACTAAAATTATTATAATTGTGCCCCCTTGTTGTCTAATCATACAAATTTTATATGAGCCTCAACACGACACATAACTTCGAACATTCTGACTTTACTAGTAGACAAGAGGACCATTGGTCCTGTAGCTCACCTGAGAGATTATCACATTTGTAAGTTCATGGGAATTAAATTAATTCTATTATTTCATTGAGAATCGACCAATCAGAGTTCCAGTCCGATCTGCCCAAAACAATATGAGCCGCGACGCGAGAAAACCGGTCTTCGGGATTTCCGACCAGGTCCGACACAAACCGGGCTGTACAGTCTCAGAAGCAGGCTAGAAGCTTGAAATTTCGGATTTAAGAAGAAGAGAAATTGTACTATCCGTGTAGCGAAAACAAAGGCGCTGATCAGCTTCGCGGTTACCGCGAAGCTGATCTGCGCCTTTGTTTTCGCATAGGCAAAAATCCGGTTTTCTCACGATGCGGCTCATATGTAACCTTTCCTACTGCCCAGTGATGCAGTGTGTGTAATTTGATCAAGATCTGCCTAATGGCTTTGGAGATATTGAATTTTGGATGTTTTCCTAGTTAAACCATGGAGACTTAAAGACCCCCGGGGGTATGGCCATGGCCAGGGGCATGATTGGCATAATTTATAATGGGGACTACCAAACATTGCTACATACAAAATATAGAAGCTCTGGGCCTTCTGGTTTCAGAGGAGATTTTTTTAGTTTTTCCCATTGTAAGTCTATGGAGACTATCAAGCCCTGGGGCGTGGCCAAATTTGACCCCAGGGGCATGGCAGGCACAAATTTTGTATAGAACTATTAGCCATTGAAACATACTAAATAGCAAAGCTACGGGTCTTGTGGTTTCAGAGAAGAAGATTTTTGTTTATGTTTTTTCCATTAAAACATATATGTTGCCATGGCAACCAGAGTTCCAGTCCAATCTTCCCAAAAACAATATGCAACCTTTCTTACTGTCAAGTCATGCTGTGTGTGTAATTTGATCAAGATCCACCTACTGGCTTTGGAGATATTGAATTTTGAATGGTTTTCTATAGTAAGTCGGAGACTTAACGACCCCCAGGGGCGTGGCCACATTTGATCCCAGGCATTACGAAAACTTGCCCATGCAATATACAGATTTTTTTTCAGATGTAAAAATTGAAAATTTCATCAGAAAAAAAGAAGATATTTTTAATATTTTTTACTCAAAACATTGTTCGTGGGTACACATTAGAGCCGCCTCGCCGAGGCGGTTCTAACGAGTACCCACAATCTATGTTTTGGATCAAAAATAAGAAAAATAGGTTTACCCTTGCATACCCCGGGTTTGCTATATAAAAGTGGGGTTTAAGGGGGTATTCATTGCACGGACATGTTTTCCTGATGTGCATGATTGGCACAATTTATAATGAGGACTAACAAACATTGCTACATACCAAATATAGAAGCTCTGAGTCTTGTGGTTTCAGAGAAGATTTTTTTTAGTTTTTCCCATTGTAAGTCTATGGAGACTATCGACCCCCCAGGCGTGACCCCAGGGGCATGGCTGGCACAATTTATGTAGAGGACCATTAGCCATTGCCAAAAAACAAATATCAAAGCTGTGGGCCCTATGGTTTCAGAGAAGAAGATTTTTGATTTTTTTTTTCCATTGAAATATGTATGTTGCCATGGCAACCAGAGATCCAGTCCGATCTGCCCAAAAACAATATGCAACCTTTTCTACTGGCCAGTGACACTGTGTGTGTAATTTGATCAAGATCTGCCAACTGGCTTTGGAGATACTGATGTTTGAATGTTTTCCCATAGTAAGTCTATGGAGACTATTGACCTGGGGCATGAATGGCACAATTTATAAAGAGGACCATTAGCCATTGCGACATACTAAATATCAAAGCTGTGGGCCCAGTGGTTTCAGAGAAGAAGATTTTTTTAGTTTTTCCCATCGTAAGACTATGAGAGCTATCTGTTGCTATGGAAACCACAATTTTGACACCGACGGACCCCTGCCTATCCTATAAGCTCACCTGTGAGCCTTCGGCTCATGTGAGCTAAAAATGGAAAAAAAAAGCAGGCACATAGTCACAACAAAGACTATGTAATTTCTACAGATTGATTGTAAGGATGATATATGCTTCTATCCAAACAACAGGTCCAGTCTTATATGACAAAACAATTTTAAGCAAATGTATCCAGTTTGGTAGGCATTAATTACACAACAGTTCTTGACTTCATTTTTTAGGACAATGATGTCCATATGATTCATAAAGAAGATATGTCATAAGTCACAAAATAACTTGAATAATTCTGTAAAACAAAGACTATTGGATGCTAGAAACATTATACATTCAAAGTAAAGTAATTTTTCTTATGCTCACAAAATTGTACGAAGGTACATTTTCATGCGTTGTGGCCCATATATATAAATGTCTTGTAAATGGATATGTAAGAATTAAAAAAAAACTAGAAATGCGTGTTTGTAAAACACTATGCCCCCAACTGTAAGCTTGTCAGTTTGTATGATTCATTTATTTCATTCGAATGCAGTCAAATTTAATTTCCTGAAGAAGCTGTTCGGTTGCGTCTGTTTTGACCTCGATCCAGAAACAGAATGTAAGCTTTTTTGCAGGCGAGTTAGAAATGAAGTAAAAATTTAAAAATGGAGTAATTTTGTCAAAATTTGACAGAGAGTCCTCAAAAGTTAATCAGGTGTTCTTCTTCTCAGCCCCAACCAGCATACCGGCCAAATATGAAGGCTCTAGCTAGCTAGCTCAACTACGTTTTGAGATATCTTGCACACAAGATTTTCAAAATTTGTTTTCAAAGGGACATTATTCCAACAAGGGGCATAACACGTACATGAAAAAAATACAGGCCAACTATTTTTTCATGAGGAATCTGTATATGAAATTTCAAAACCCTATCATTCACCGTTCAAAGGTTTAAAATTTCACCGAAAAGTGGAAAAATCAATCAAAATTTCAAAATTCGGTATTTTTGTAAAAATTTGACGGAAAGTTCTCAACATCTACTTTTCAGCTCCAACAAGTGTACCAAATATGAAGGCTCTAGCTTCAATACTTTTTGAGATATCTTGCACACAAGATTTTCAAATTTTGTTTTCAAAGGGACATAACTCAAAAAAGGGGCATAACTTGACCATACAAAAAATACGGGTCAACTATTTTATCATGAGGAATGTGTATATGAAATTTCAAAACCCTAGCATTCACCGTTCAAAAGTTTCAAATTTCACTGAAAAGTGGAAAATCAATCAAAATTTCAAAATTCCGTATTTTTGTAAACATTTGACAGAAAGTTCTCAAAAGTTAATCAGGTCATCTACTTCTAAGCCCCAACAAGTGTACCAAATATGAAGGCTCTAGCTTCAATACTTTTTGAGATATCTTGCACACAAGATTTTCAAATTTTGTTTTCAAAGGGACATAACTCAAAAAAGGGGCATAACTTGGCCATACAAAAAATACAGTTCAACTATTTTATCATGAGGAATGTGTATATAAAATTTCAAAACCCTAACATTCACCGTTCAAAAGTTTCAAATTTCATCGAAAAGTGGAAAAATCAATCAAAATTTCAAAATTCCGTATTTTTGTAAAAAATTGACGTAAAGTTCTCAAAAGTTAATCAGGTCATCTACTCCTCAGCCCCAACAAATGTACCAAATATGAAGGCTCTAGCTTAAATACTTTTTGAGATATCTTGCACACAAAATTTTCAAATTTTGTTTTCAAAGGGACATAACTCAGAAAAGGGGCGTAACTCGGACATGAAAAAAAACACGGGTCAACTATTTTTTCATGAGGAATGTGCATATGAAATTTCAAAACCCTAGCATTCACCATTCAAAAGTTAACACACAGACAGACAGACAGACACACAGACAGACAGACAAGCCGAAAGCAATATGCCCTTCCAACTTTTTCAAAGTTGGGGTCATAAAAAAAATGTCCACAAAGCTTAAACATCAGGAAAACATGTCCGTGTAATATATACCCCCTTATGGTATATATACCCCCTTATGGTGTTACTACTGTTGATCTCTTCCCTGATTGGCACAACATATTGAAAGGCAGTCGAATTAGCGTAACACCAAACCAATCAAATCGACCGATGATGTCAGGTGATCTTCACAAAACTGGTTTGGCAAGTTCTTGTCCCGAACCTAGTGCGACAACAAGTAATGCCTGTCCACGTGACCATAACACAAGTGGTGCGCACATGACTGATAAACAATGTCCACGTTCAAACTTAGACATTTCGGGCCGAGCACAAACACAAAGTGATAGCGATACTGATGATCTGCCCCTCTCTCAGTCATTATTACCCCAATCAACCCCAAATAGTACAGGTGTGTCTACCACATTGACCATGGTAGACCCTATTCCTAATACTGGACACTTTGTCAAACCACGGGGAAGGAGCGTGACAAAACGGGATAATGCGAATAGCGGTACTGGGCCAAACAGGTCCCAGTCCCAGAAACCACGTGGCTCCCAAAATTCGAAAAGCCGATCGAAAGGAAGTGCTTCGACAAGTCGTTCCCGCGCGGGTAAAAAAGACAAACCACCAAACAGTCGGCCCCCCAGTATTGCTAGAGGCGACAGAGACGCGCCTAACCCACAACATGAAGATCCACCACAACCAAAAGGACAATCCGACAATGGAAATTCAGTTTAGCACACACAGGGAGAATATGACCGACCTGGAACGTTAAAGTTCGCTACCTTGAATGTTTGTGGACTAAAAACTAGAGCTAATTACCCTGATTTCACAGACTATCTCAGTAACTATGATATCTTGTGCCTAGTAGAAACGAAACTGGATAGAACTGACATTATATCATTACCGGGCTTTGACTGCTTCTCACAACCACGCAAAGAATTATCTTTTCGCAGATCAGGTGGAATAGCTGCATTTGTTAAAAATGAATTTTCTGAATTTTGCTCCTACCAGCCTTCAGAATCTGACTATATTATGTGGATGTGCATTGATAAGCGCATTACTGACACAGACGAAAATATTTTTCGGGTCAAGTATAATATAAGGGACCCTCCCTACCTTTAAGGGACCCTCCCTACCTTCTTCCACATGATTTATACTGAATTTAGGTACACCAATATTGATCCATCCACAGCGATCATGTTGACATTGACATAATTGTCAACACTTTGTAAGAACTCAACAAAATTAAATTATTTATTTCCTGTGTTCTGCAATTCCTGTGTTTTATAATCCCAAAATCTACTTCCATATCTATCGTTCGTCCATACTGTTTTACTCACCATAACTTCCTTGACAACGACGCCAACCTCGCGACGTAACGTGTAAACCTAACGTCATTAATTGTCTGCACTACTAAAACGTCAACACTGTCCACAGACTCGTCAATAATTTTGTGATAACACTACGAATGCAAAATCTGTGAAATATTTTCAAACGTTTTCTTGTCAACACTTATAACAAGGCCCAAAAACGCTGTTCCACCAATTCAGACCAAGATTCAATGGAATGATGGGTATTCCACATTTTATGATTTCTATCAACCTGGCGTAGGTAATCATGCATTCATCCTGCCTTAGGTGTCGACGTGTCAACGCTGTCGACACTTACCACAAGTTCCAAAAACACTGTTCCACTAAATCATACCAAGAACCTATGGAATGATGGGTATTTCACATTTTATCAATTCAATCTGGTAAGTGTTGACAGCGTTGACACGTCGACACCTAACTCAGATGGTCACGCATGCCGTTGGTAGCGTTAGCGACCCGCATTAAGGGTCAATGCTCATATATGAGGTATTCATTCTAATGCGGAGCGCTTAAGAAGCTATGGAATGATGGGTATTTCACGATTGAGCATTTCAATCAGCCTGACGTAGGTGTCGACGTTATCAACGCTGTCAACACTTATCAGATGTCCCAAAACCGATGATCCACTGATTCGGACAAACAACCAAAAGAATTCTTGGTATTTCTCTATTTATCATGCAATCACCCTGCCTTAGGTGTCGACGTTTCAACACTGTCAACACTTATAAGAAGGCCCGAAAACGCTGTTCCACCAATTCAGAAATAGATTCAATGGAATGATGGGTATTCCACATTTTATGATTTCTATCAACCTGGCGTAGGTTATCATGCATTCATCCTGCCTTAGGTGTCGACGTGTCAACGCTGTCAACACTTACCACAAGGTCCAAAAACACTGTTCCACTAAATCATACCAAGAACCTATGGAATGATGGGTATTTCACATTTTATCAGTTCAATCTGGTAAGTGTTGACAGCGTTGACACGTCGACACCTAACTCAGATGGTCTAGTATGCCGTTGGTAGCGTTAGCGACCCGCATTAAGGGCCAATGCTTATATATGAGGTATTCATTCTAATGCGGATGGTCTGGAGCGCTTAAGAAGCTATGGAATGATGGGTATTTCACGATTGATCATTTCAATCAGCCTGCCGTAGGTGTCGACGTTGTCAACGCTGTCAACATTTTTATCAGATGTCCCAAAACTGATGATCCACTGATTCGGACAAACAACCAATAGAATTCTGGGTATTTCTCCATTTATCATGCAATCACCCTGCCTTAGGTGTGAACGTGTCAACACTGTCAACACTTATAAGAAGGCCCGAAAACGCTGTTCCACCAATTCAGACCTAGATTCAATGAAAAGATGGGTATTCCACATTTTATGATTTCTATCAACCTGGCGTAGGTTATCATGCATTCATCCTGCCTTAGGTGTCGACGTGTCAACGCTGTCAACACTTACCACAAGGTCCAAAAACACTGTTCCACTAAATCATACCAAGAACCTATGGAATGATGGGTATTTCACATTTTATCAATTCAATCTGGTAAGTGTTGACAGCGTTGACACGTCGACACCTAACTCAGATGGTCTAGTATGCCGTTGGTAGCGTTAGCGACCCGCATTAAGGGTCATTGCTTATATATGAGGTATTCATTCTAATGCGGATGGTCTGGAGCGCTTAAGAAGCAATGGAATGACGGGTATTTCATGATTGATCATTTCAATCAGCCTGTCGTAGGTGTCGACGTTGTCAACGCTGTCAACACTTATCAGATGTCCAAAAACCGAAGATCCACTGATTCGGACAAATAACCAATGGAATTCTGGGTATTTCTCCATTTATCATGCAATCACCCTGTCTTAGGTGTCGACGTGTCAAAACTGTCAACACTTATAACAAGGCCCAAAAACGCTGTTCCTCCAATTCAGACCTAGATTCAATGGAATGATGGGTATTCCACATTTTATGATTTCTATCAACCTGTCATATGTTATCATGCATTCATCCTGCCTTAGGTGTCGACGTGTCAACGCTGTCAACACTTACCACAAGGTCCAAAAACACTGTCCCACTTATTCAGACCAAGAACCTATGGAATGATGGGTATTTCACATTTTATCAATTCAATCTGGTAGGTGTTGACAGTGTTGTTACGTCGACACCTAACTCAGATGGTCAAGCATGCCGTTGGTAGCGTTAGCGACCCGCATTAAGGATCAATGCTCATATATGAGGTATTCATTCTAATGCGGATGGTCTGGAGCGCTTAAGAAGCAAGGGAATGACGGGTATTTCACGATTGATCATTTCAATCAGCCTGCCGTAGGTGTCGAGGTTGTCAACCCTGTCAACACTTATCAGATGTCCCAAAACCGATGACCCACTGATTCATACAAACAACCAATGGAATGATGGGTATTTCATCATTTATCATGCAATCTCCCTGCTTTAGGTGTTGATGTGTCAACACTGTCAACACTTATAACAAGGCCCAAAAACGCTCTTCCACGAATTCAGACCAAGATTCAATGGAAAGATGGGTATTCCACATTTTATGATTTCTATCAACCTGGCGTATGTTATCGTGCATTCATCCTGCCTAAGGTGTCGACATGTCAACGCTGTCAACACTTACCACAAGGTCCAAAAACACTGTCCCACCAATTCAGACTAAGAACCTATGGAATGATGGGTATTTCACATTTTATCAATTCAATCTGGTAGGTGTTGACAGCGTTGACACGTCGACACCTAACTCAGATGGTCAAGCATGCCGTTGGTAGTGTTAGCGACCCGCATTAAGGGTAAATGCTTACATGTATATATATTCTAATGCGGATGGTTTGTGGCGCTTAAGAAGCAATGGAATGATGGGTATTTCACGATTGATCATTTCAATCAGCCTGCCGTAAGTGTCGACGTTGTCAACCCTGTCACCACTTATCAGATGTCCCAAAACCGATGATCCACTGATTCATACAAAGAACCAATGGAATGATGGGTATTTCATCATTACTATGCAATCTCCTTGCCTTAGGTGTCGACGTGTCAACACTGTCAACACTTACAAGAAATACTTAAAATGTAAGTCTATGTACAACGGCATTTAAATGTGTATTTACTTAGGTATGTTTTTGTTTATCTCAAATTTAAGAGAAGCCCAAAAATTAATTTCTTAAGCTTAATTCATCATCATTTAGGCATATATTGAAGAGGTTAATTAGCTTTAAGGTGATTTTTTGTATTAAATTTGAAAGTTTTTTGTATGATTTGATTTGTTGTCATTTGTTACACAGACCTTGTTCGTTAATCCCATTCTGGATCGCATTTAAGGAAGTAAGTGAACACTGTTTTTAGTCTTGATTTACAGTGCCACTATAGCACTTAACTGTTATATATGTGATTGGAGTACCTAAAACAGAAATGTTTTCTGTTTTGATATATATGAGGGTCCCCCATATTATACTTGAGCCTATTTTTCTAGGTATTGTGTACGTCCCGCCATCGCAGTCGCGATTTTATAATGATGATGAACTGTCAAAGCTCGAGAATGAAATAATGTCAATGTTTAGCTCTAACAAGTACGTAATAATTTCTGGCGACATAAACGCCAGAACTGGGAAACTAACTGACCACGTAAAACTTGATAACTATTTTTCTGATTTGTTTGATTTCGACGAAGACATGGCAAATTTGCTTGATAAAACAGATATTTTAGATAACTTGGGTATCCCGCTTACGAGAAGTTCTATGGATAAGAAAACTAATACCACTGGATACTGGTTGATTGACCAATGTAAAAACAACAACCTATTTATTGTAAATGGCAGGGTTGGCAAAGACAAAGGTTTCGGGAACACAACATTCCGAGATAAATCTACTATAGATTACACACTGTGCACAGCAGAATGCTTTAGACTTTTCGATACTTTTGAAGTAATAAAACTAGATCCTCTTTTTTCCGATGGCCATCGCCTATTGAGCTGGTCTTTAAATGTAAAAATGGAAAACTGCAACATTACAAACATAAACTACAAAAATACACCTGCGCGTTGTAAATGGTTAGAAAAAAATAAGGCCAAATTTATAGACTGTATTGACATGAGCGAAATACTGTTGGTGCATAGAAAATTGGATGATCTGACCCCATCAAACGAAAATATGGACAGCATTACAAATGATATATCACGAATCTTCAATAAGGCCTCATCAACGGCATTTCAGTCAAGTCGACAGTATTTCAATAGAAGGCCTTTCGACAAACCTTGGTTCGGTCCTGCATGTAAAATTGCAAGAAAGAAATATCACAGAGCAAGAAATATGTATAATAAAAATAAAAATAATGAATCTAGAAATAACCTAAATTTTTATTCAAAACAATACAAGCTAACAATGAATAAATTTATACAA
This sequence comes from Rugalucina vietnamica, assembly GCA_964017185.1. NCBI lineage: Eukaryota > Metazoa > Mollusca > Bivalvia > Lucinida > Lucinidae > Rugalucina > Rugalucina vietnamica. Next base: position 5,638,292 of record OZ024872.1, read on the forward strand.
AAATACAAAATGGAAAAAATAGATAAATTAAGGTGCATGCAAAATAGGAACCCTAAAGATTACTGGAATTATATCAAAAGCATTGATAAAAAGAAAGATAAACAATACCCTCCCTTAAATTCATTATACGAACATTTTAAAAATATCAATAAAAGTAACGAGCCTCGTGAAAATTACGTAACACGTGACGTTGACGACAACGAAATATTAAATAAGCGCATAAGTTCCGACGAAATATGTAAATGCATTGGTAAACTGAAAAACGGAAAATGCCCCGGATACGACAATATACTAAACGAATATATAAAATCTACTAAACACATTTTTCTGCCCATTTATGAGAAACTCTTTAACGTTGTATTCGACACCGGCATAATTCCCTCGGCATGGGTTGAAGGCACTATTCGGCCAATTTATAAAAACAAAGGCGATATTAAACGTGTCGAAAATTACAGACCAATTACCATCCTCAGCTGCTTAGGCAAATTATTTACGGCTATATTAAATAACAGATTGACTGACTTTTTGGATAAAAATGAGCAATTACACGAGAATCAAGCAGGATTTCGGCAGGGCTACGGCACCACCGACCACATATTTGTCTTAAACTCGCTAATCGACATAATGAAGGCCTCTAAAAAGAAATTATACTGTGCCTTTATTGATTTCTCACAGGCGTTCGACTCAATATGGCGAGGTGGTCTCTGGCGAAAACTTATTTTTAATTCTATAAATGGAAAATTCTTCAGAATAGTTCACAGCATGTATGAAAATATTAAATCCTGTGTACGAATAAATGATGAAACATCAGCATATTTTCCAAGCGAATGTGGGGTTAGACAGGGTGAAAATTTATCACCCCTATTATTCTCCCTCTACCTAAACGATCTAGAGAATTTTATAATATCAGGCGATGTAGACAGCATTGACCTCGAAGTAGCGTCAGACGAATTTCATATCTACCTAAAATTGCTAATCTTACTGTACGCAGATGACACGATTATTTTTTCCAACGACAAGGATAATTTTCAGAAAGCTTTGGATAATTTCCACGAATATTGCAGCATGTGGAAGCTAAAAGTAAACCTTACCAAAACAAAAGTAGTCGTCTTTAATTCTCAAACGAACAAAAATCTTTCTTTTCACCTTGGAGGCCAACCCATCGAGATAAGTAAGTCATACAAATATTTAGGTGTAATTTTTTCCAAATCGGGGAACTTTCTACAGGCAAGGAAGCATATAGTAGACCAAGCAAAAAAGGCAATGAACTTACTTTTCATAAGGTCAAATAACCTTGACCTGCCTATAGATTTGCAAATTAAACTTTTTGACAACACGGTACTGCCCATCCTTATGTACGGATGTGAGGTTTTTGGTTATGAAAATACCGATATCTTAGAAGCGGTACATCTGGATTTTTTGCGAAAAACTGCGAAGCTAAGAAAAAATACACCGCAATACATGATCTATGCCGAGTTTGGTAGATATCCACTGAATATAATAATTAAACAGAGGATGATTAATTTTTGGGCACGAATACTTAACGGAAAGGTTTCTAAATTCTCTTATAAAATTTATTGCTACATGTTGCATACAACCGATCATGATTTTAAATGGACAAATTATATACATTCGATATTAAACGAAATCGGAAGACCAGATATGTGGCTTTCAAAATCTGATTCTATACCATTAACAGCAGGTAGACACATAAAACGAATTCTAGTGGATCAATTTCATCAAAGTTGGAACGGTTTACTCCAGGAAACAGACTCGTCGAAAAGCAAAAACTACGCTTTATTCAAAGATAACGCAAATGCAGCCAAATTCCTAAGTATCCTTAGTGGCCCCTTAGCACGTACAATGATAGAATTTCGATCTGGAAACCATAAGCTGCCGATTGAAGTAGGGCGATGGAACGATACTGACTTACAAGAGAAAATGTAATCTATGCCAAACATCAAGTATAGGCGATGAGATACACTACATTCTTGAATGTCCTTTTTTTCAAGCACAAAGAAAGGCTCTTGTTGACCAATATTACTATAAGCGCCCAAATATCTTAAAATATAAGCAACTATTAAACACAGAAAAACGAGCAAAACTCATCAAACTTGCAAAATTCATGAAAATTATAATGGAATCTTTCAAATAATACCTTTTTACCATCTAATTTAATATATGCCTTTCTGTGTCCCCGCATGACTCAAATTATTGACTGGGCCGCAAAACAATGCAAAAATATTCCTGCTTTCACACATATATCACTAATCGATCAATATGAGAATCACATTCGCGACCTACTAAGTGTTGACTAAATGTAAATGTAAATATAATTATCACAATTATCTAAAACGCTTAACGGGGTCCCTGAACCTTTGTCTGTCTAGCCATTCACACAGAATTTTCACAATAACTCGAAAAGTTGTGAAAAATGTAGTAAACAGGTTTAAGTATTTAATACTATGTCTGCTGCCCAACCACTTTGAGGCGGCAACCAACGTGATGACCGATTTTGTCAGTATAATACGTCTACTTGTCTGTGATTAGGCTGGGAAACTCTCACACAAACCACATGCCCGTCACGACTAAACATTGTTGACTGGGACGTTAAGCGATAGATCAGACTGTCATTCAGTATGTCCTAACCAACCTGTTCTCTGTATATAAACTGGTCAGCACACCATGTCTAGACCCGAACAGGTCTTTCTCAAGCCAAAAAATGCAAAAGTTTACTTGATCTTACTCTTGGAAAAGTCTAATATTATAAATCGTAATCCGCTCTCACAGAAACCGCCAGACAAAACACACTATGATGAATGCACACCGTTCATCCAGATACAACAAACGCGGAATGGTCTGCCAAACGCGGATATAAACAATAGTATTTTGAACGGCGGGGAAAAAGAGTGAGTATTTATTATCGTTGATTATAATGAATATCGGCTGAGTTGATTTTTGTTTGACATACAATGAAAAAGTACATAACTTTGTAAATGTTTACCTAAAATCCTGTCTCATAAATTCTTTTTGTTCGAGAAATGTAGGCTTCTAAATCTGACTAGGATGCACGAAAAGAGAAAATTCTTGATAAGAATGCCTGTAAATCATTATTAAAGCACGATAATATGACCAAATTTGTGTTTTTCGGAGGATCGGGGATCGCTTCAAGTGTTGCCATTACAAGAACCCACACAAAATTATAGAAAGAAAATAAGAACTATTTGAAATTGGGTACTCTCATTTAATATGGTGCAACATACCACGGTTCAAATTCTCAAAGAGGTGAAACAAACTCGGACCAATCGGTGCAACGAACACGGATAATAAAAACCAATCCTCGCCTTATTTTAAGGAAAACTGGATGCTATCATTGTTAAAGCCAATTTTGTATGGTTTAGAGTCCATAGATGGTTGGTTGAAGACCAATTATGGCTTATTATGGCGTGACAAAACCACAAGGAACGTGGGTTCATGAGCACTTTCACTACGCTTTGGCCACGACATTAGGAAACCTTGTTAACATGTTTTATAGAGCGAAAGGTCCATATCAGGTGCATGTTGACCGAGAAACTGTCCGTGCCTTTGTTTCCGTTCTTTAAATTCGACAATCAAAAGCCAGAGCTACATGTAGCTTTATGAAGTTTGATAGTGTCAGATATAGGCAGAGCTCCAAATGCTTTCGTCTTTCATATTCAAACACCAACTAAATTACGCATGTTTGTAGATTATTACATGTAAGACTTATGGTGTATAGTACGGATGCATTTCTTTCATGAATATATGGCCAAGAATATTCTCTCTCACTTTCAAGTGTGGCGAAGTGAAATCCTTTGTAAAAGGTCCTCTATGACAACATGTGAAACAAATGATGAATACAAACGTACATAGATTCAAGAAGAGCATTTATTAGCTGTGAAAGAAATGTGCACAACGAACTCGTTACCATGCCTCTGGGATGATGCTTTTGGTGTGAAAATGATAATGACTGACCGTCTCTGTATGTCCTTGGCTGTTGATCCTGTAGTTTTAATTTAAACATTTTTTTTTTCAGATTCACAAATAACATATCTACATACATTGGCTACAGGTACATACGAAAATGATTAGAACGAAAGCAGGGCTTATAGAGTTCTTCTCCATGCAAACGTTGATCCTGTACGTAATGACAGAACAACTAGAGGACCAGTGGTCCTGTAAACGCTCACCTGAGAATTGGGATATATATCAATAAACTTGTTTGACTATTACGGTCATGGACGACCTATTTTGAACTCGCTGTAATATTTTAAGGTCAAGGTCATCACAGGGTCATAATTTATATATACATTGTAGTAACCTAACTCACAATTCTATGTGCCAAGTTTGTTGAAATTGATCCACCGGTTCCGGAGAAGAAGATTTTTTAAAAGGTTTTTACCATATATGGACATGGCGGCCATCTTGGTCACGTGACCCGGATTATTCATGTATATCATCAGGAAAACATGTCCGTGCAATGAATATCCCCTTCAACCCTACTTTTATATAGGAAAACTGGGGTAGGCAGGGGTATACGATTTTTTCTTATTTTTGGTTCTTAGAACCGCCTCGGTGAGGCGGTTCTAACGTGTACTCACAACCTATGTTTTGAGCAAAAATAGGGGAAATATCATAACTTTTTCACTGATATTTTAATTTTTTTATGTGAAAAAAGTCGCTGTATTTTTGCATCGGCGTGTTTTCATAATGTACTGGTTCCCCCTTCCTATAGCTGCTTCATATGAAGTCTGGCTTTGATTGGCGAAGCGGTTTCAGAGAAGAAGATCTTTGAATATTATGGTGATATATACATGTATATTACCCCCGGGAAGGGGTCAGACCAGCCCCTGTGGTCCATTTTTTTTCAGAATCATAACCCTCCAGTCCATTTGCCCATTTTCTTCAAGTTTTTCTCTTCAAATGACATTTTTACAATTTTCCCCATTCAAATGCATAGACAAACTATGTTGACCTTGCCGTAAAATAGGTCAAGGTCATCACAGGGTCATTTATGTAAACTTTGTTGAGCTCCTGTCCCTGATGTTTCATGTCAAGTTTCAAAATCATAGGCCTTCTGATTCTGGAGAAGAAGATTTTTAAAGGTTTTTGCTAGTTATAGCCATGGCGGCCATCTTGGTTATATGACCTGGACCATTTATATAAACTGTAAGGATGCTCTACCTGACGTTTGGCTTTCAATGACCAAGCGGTTTCAGAGATTTTGGTAATATACATGTATATTTCCCCGGGGTGGTGGCAGACCAGCCCCTAGGGTCCAAAATTTTTCAGAATCATAAATCTTTTGTCCATTTACCCATTTCCTATTTGTTTTTCCCTTAAAATGACATTTTGACTATTTTCCTCATTCAAATGCATGGGCCACCTATGTTGACCTTGCCGTAAAATAGGTCAAGGTCATCCCAAGGTCATGATTTATATAAACTTTGTAGAGCCCCTGTCTCTGATGTTCCATGCCAAGTTTCAAAATCATAGGACTTCTGGAGAAGATTTTTAAAGGTTTTTACTATTTATAGCCATGGCGGCCATCTTTGTCATGTGACCTGGACCATTTATAAAAACTTTCTTTCCCCCTTCCAAAGGATGCTCCTTGATTGGCCAACCGGCTTCAACCGGAGAAGATCTTTGAAATGGTGGACGACGACGGACGACGATGGACGACGTAGCACGGCCATCCTATAAGCTCACCTTAGGCTCAGGTGAGCTAAAACTTATAGCAACATGGCATAGTTTGACTCCTGATTCGGGAGTGTGTGGGGGGGGGGGGGGCATGCTGGCACCAGTGTTTTGTCTTTGAGCAAGACATTTTAATTCCCTTAGAACTGGCTAGTACCAAGATAGCGGCGGCTCCTTCCTGACACGGCTGAAGAGTCATTAACTGGGATGTTTATTCACAATACAAACATACGAACAAATACATTTACAGGTTACAGAAAAAAGCTGTTAACAGATATGTTATAATATGGTGTTATATGTTATATGCCACCCCCGAATTCGACCATATGTCAAGTGAATAACCGACTAAAAAGCCAACAAGATGCATTTATTGCACGTTTACTTTATAAAAATCTAGATTCTTCGTTGTATTTTAATTAGAAAACGTTCTGTCAGTGTTTTGCACGTTAAAACCAGATTTTCGAATCCGTGTTTGTTTTACCCAAATTATGTGGGCCATCCGCGTTGTGTAGTATCAACGTCCGTGGTACGTTGTACCTTAAAGAAAACAAGGCTGATTTTTAAACATGAATATCGACACCCAAAAAACCTTTTCCAGTTTGATGCATGGTATTAATATATTCCATAGTTGTCGAAAATTAGTTTTGAAGAGATATTTGCACGAAACCAAACAAATAAATTCTACAAATATGAAAAGAATCGGGAAGTAGGCGAGAAATTCATGATTTACGAAATAAATTCGCTTGTATCTATAGTTTACACAAATCTTTTGTTATGACACTGTACCATTCTCAAGATAAACCATTTTGCATCAACTTTGCATAAACACATTTTTATATAAGAACAATTTAAATGCTGTTTGATTATGTTTTCTTACCTTGTGTATCCCCGCGATACAGTTGTTTATATCCGCGTTTGGAAGACCTTTCCGCGTTTGTTGTATCTGGATGAACGGTGTGAATGAGGCACAGACTATAGTAAATCTGCACGTGCAAAGCGTGGTGGTCACAACATTGAGGTTAAAAATGATAATAATCCCACACCCTGTAAGTGGTGATGTAAATTTTGTTTTGTGCCGAGACATGCATATATCACTATGTGACCTAATATCATTTGACTTTATTTGTATCTGGTATGTTCTCTTCCTCTTTGTCATTTTCTCCTTCTCCCTCCTCTTGTGTTTCTCCTTCCTTTTCTATTCTCCCGATCTGCCTCTGGTACAACATCGTAAAATTGTATACATGCATATTATGCTTTTGTAAACACCTGCCGCCTACAATCACACATTTTGTTATATAATATGTATATTCTCGTAAAACTATGTCATGTAGATTGACTTGAGATTAATAAAGTGTATGTCTGTCTGTCTGTCTGTCTATACCCCACTTTTATATAGCAAAACTGGGGTATGCAGGGGTATACCTATTTTTCTTATTTTTGCTCCAAAACTTAGATTGTGGGTACTCGTTAAAACCGCCTCGGCGAGGCGGTTTTAACGTGTACCCACAATCTATGTTTTGAGCAAAAATAAGAAAAATATCAAAATGTTTCTACTGAAAATTTTCAATTTTTACAGCTTCAGAAAATCCTATATATTGCATGGGCATGTTTTCGTAATGAATGCAGCGCAGTGGTAAAGGAAGATCAACTGGGGTGACTGCATTGCTTTCAAGGTATTCAAAGTACCTAGTCATACATGTGCATTCGAGGTATGATATTTTAATTCAACAATAAAAACACTGGCACATATAACAAGAAAATAATAGATTATTGAAAATGGTCTGATTAAACTTAAGACAAAGGATAGCTTGCAAAAACTCATATCAAGTCAATAATTGGAAATTGTCCTTGGAAATGTTAAGCCTAAGACCAGACCGAGTGAGTGTTGGCAAGTTAGAGTTCATATCTAAGATCCTACTAAAAGGATGTTTTTCTGGCACCAATTATGACAATTTTTGGTCAAAAAAAAAAAAAAAAAAAAAAAGAATGGTATTTTTAGCATTAACAACTTTCTATGCTCCTTTTGCTCTTGCATAATTAGCAGCCATATTTGTTTTGGTAATTTAAATATTTTCTTTTTTTAATTACTTTTTGATTCCTTGTGATGATAAGTGAAGGAGAACTAAAATAGTGCATTTATAAATATAAATTAATAAAAAAATATGATTTTGAAGCGTAGAATACCTATCAATAAGAAATTCAGTACCACTTCCTGTGTTTACATGTTTTTGAACACTGAAATAATATAGCCTTTAAATGAATTTTCCTGGGCCAGGTCAGACTTTTCCTGGAAAGAATGATGTCTATATTTTCATAATATATCAAAATTATTTTGAGTCACACGTTTGCTGCGAGAGTCATGGCATGTTTTGGACCCTACTTTTTGTTAACATAGATGACCATATTTGGAAAGTAAATAAATTATCTTTTTTTATTTTGAATAAATTTTTCTTTCAGTTTCACATTTGCAGACAGGAAATACTTAAAAATATGTTAACAAAAGAAAGAAAATAAAATTTGGTTGTTTAATGACAAAATTTTGTGAATTTCTAACTGTAAGATTTGAATTTGCTTATAAATATTCATGTAATAACCCCTCCTTATTTATCTGAGCATGCTCAGTGATGCTGATTTATTGGGAAATACAGATCTAAAAATAGATTTTGGTGGGATTCCAGCTTTTCACAGGCGCAATGACAAAGAAGGAAAAAGTTGTTAGTGTTTAGCTCACCTGAGATTTAGCTCACCTGAGATGAAATCCATCCATCTGTGCATACTCACAAGCCAAGACAAGCAAGCCAATTGCAACCAAATTTAAAAATTTAATCTGAAGCACCATTGGGAAGTGGGATTGGCTACATTCAGTTTTGGACCAGTTGGGATCAAAACTCTGGTTTCCATGGCAACAGATATATCCAATAGGGTTGTGAACACTCTAGCACCTACAAGGCTGGTGACTGTAGAGGTCACATTTCCTGTCTGTAAAATTCCCATAGACTTTCATGGGAGGAATTTTGTGAACACTCTTCCACATTTTCTGATCAATGTTTTTTCCCTGATTATTTGATGCTTATGAAAAATGATGATAGCAATTAAGGTTTGATAAGCTGAATAAGACCACTCGGCACTGCATAAATACATAGTTACCCCCGAGTGTGTTAAATTTTGATATGTTTGTTTCTCTCTGTTCCTTGCTATTGATGTGAACATTTTTGTTCCCAGATAAGTGATTTTTACCTTTTTGGCTGCTTGTTTCAAATTTTGCTTAAAACAATTGTAAGGACTAAGACCTACCATCAATAGGACTGTTTGGACAAATTTTAATGACATGCTTTACTTTACACACATAAAAATGTCAAAAATTAAATTTTTTTCAGCTGCGATATTAACAGTATTGCTTAAACTTCTAATCAACTTATTTGTTTGTTGTTGTTGTTTTTTTTTTTTCAAAATTATAATGATGAGATCAGCTCATATGGAATTTTTCATCAGGAAAACATGTCCGTGCAATGAATACCCCCTTGAACCCCACTTTTATATAGCAAAACTGGGGTATGGAGGGGTATACCTATTTTTCTTGTTTTTGCTCCAAAACATAGATTGTGGGTACTCGTTAGAACCGCCTCGGCGAGGCGGTACTAACGTGTACCCACAATCTATGTTTTGAGCAAAAATAAGAAAAATATCAAAAATTTTCCTCTGAAAATTATCGATTTTTGACCTGGAAAAAAATTACTGTATATCATAAGGGCATGTTTTCGTAATGAAATAGAAGACTGACTATGTTACAACTTATAGCAGGCATAATGGATGTTAACTTGAAACTTCACACAGAGAATGTTCATTAAATGGATAATCTGTGAGTATCTTAGGTCTTTTTTTAATGATTAAGTAAAAATAAGTTTCATTTTAAAAGGAATAACTTTCATTTGAAAAGGAATGCTTGCCCGGTATTACTGTAGATCCGGAAATATTCGCGAGAACTTAATTTTCGCTAATATTCGCGAATCAGTTGCCTCGCGAATTTAAAGTTCTCGCTAATAAAGAGTCACTATAAACTTCATAGAATACATGTACACTCACTCGCGAATTCAAGAATTCGCTAATAATTCGGAAATAGAAAATTCGCGAAATAAAAGTCACGCGAAAATTTCCGAATTTACAGTATTTAAAAGGACAGTAGGTTTTACTGAAACCATGAGTGTTATCGAAACCGTTCTCAAAATATCTGGGCGAGGCTATTTCTAGTAAATATATCATAGCTCGCTTCTGAAACATCAGGAAAACATGTCCGTGAAATGTTTTCCCCCTCAAACCCCACTTTTATATAGCAAAAAGGTACAAGTAGGCAAAGATCAGGAAAAGGCGCAATCAGAAAAAGATTCCCACTCCAAAAACCGAGGTGGGAAAAAACCAAACTAACAATCAAAACTGGGGTATGCAGGGGTATACCTATTTTTCTTATTTTTGCTCCAAAACATAGATTGTGGGTACTCGTTAGAACCGCCTCGGCGAGGCGGTTCTAACGTGTACCCACAATCTATGTTTTGAGCAAAAATAATAAAAATTTCAAAATTTTTCATTTTTTAAAATTTTAAAAATCTCTGTATATTGCATGGGCAAGTTTTTGTAATGACCTGTGTGGTATACTGTGAAATTCTATGATTTTTGTTCATCATAAATCAATGCTAATCCTTAAGTAACAATAAAAGTATTGCATACTTAAACAATCTTATGCGCTAGTGGTTTGGAACCATGGCCCGCAAGTCCTAGGGAATAGCATGGACTTTGACACTTGCTGAGCTAACCCCTAGTAAAACCTGGTCAGTTTGTTAACCTTGGTAGTTTTCCCCAGCAATCTTTATATTTACATTACACAGCTCTCTAATTAATTCAAACGCTGGTTTTTTCCACCTTACTTTGAGGGCTGTTCAAAGGTCAAGACTCAGTTACATGTAGGTCCCTCTCCTGGGACAAACGGCCATGGTTAAAAATGCTGGGTGCACCACCATCAATACACACAGAAATAAAGTTTCTTTTTTATTGTAGGTGAGCTACCAAAATGGAAAATGAGAGAATATACAGAGATTTAGTTACAAAGCAAGATAACAGGAAACCTCTTCAATATGGTGAAATGCTGTTTGCATTCCAAACAGTGTTTCATTTTACATCTTACTCCTATCAGTGCTGCCCCTGTGCATTTCAGCATGAATTCTTTGATTACATAGACAACGATGGATTCCTTAATGAGGAAGTTTTCGAGAAAATTGCACAGAGCATATGCAGAGGAAAATGCCCTCATGTGTCAGAAAAAGTGTCAGAAAAATTATTAAAAGAAACTGTTGTGTCTGGGCTGAATATTGCAATAGCCACTGGAACTGACACCCCAGAATCAATGATTAATAGTTATGCTGAAACAAGAGGGTGTTTCAAATTACAAAACTATGCTCTAGCATTAATCAAATGTAACAGTTCTAGTGCTGAATATTTCTATGACAAATACTTACAGACGATGCCAGACCCACAACATGGTTTTGTACTTTACTGCACAAAGCAAGATAATGCAGAATCTTTTATCATAAACAAACTCAGTGATCTTGAACCATTTGTTCACAGTGGAGATGAGCAGCTACTAAAGAACATTTATAGACTCAGAAATAAATTTCAGTCTAGTAAGAATCAACGTCAATTAAAATGTTCAACCGCAAATGCAATGGAGTATGCCATACAAAGTCATAAAGCTGATCAACTGGATACACTGCTGACACAATACAATGACCAAGCATGGAACTCCCTAGGGAAATTCATCCTACTTGCAATTGTGTATGATAACTCGGAAGCCATTGAGAAACTGTTGAAATTCATTGAACCAGATCATCAAGCAAAACTTGAGTGTAGTCTAGTAATGCAAATGTTTGCTAGGCCAAACTGCAAAGCAATTTTGTCAAATTATGGTCTCTTAACAGAAGACAATTTTGGGAATGATACAGCAAAGGTGAAGACTCTCTTATTAAAATTCATTGTATATGATGGCATAAGATCTGAGTGTTTTACAGCTCTTCAAAAGCTACTTGATGCAGAAAGTAGCAATGTCTACAAATGCCCAAGTTTTCCAGATATAAGTTATCAATGGCATTACCATCCTCAGGATATAAGAGAAATGCTTAAGTTACACATACATGCCAATATCGATTCAGAACCATGCGGTTATGACTCTGTAAGCTTTGAACTGTGTAATGATTATAACTGGGAGTATACTTATAATACGGAAGAGGGCAATTATTTTCAGAAACCTAGGTCTCAGTACTTGTATAAATGTGATGGTAAAGAGCATGGCCTGCTAGAACATGACAATGGGAATTTTGCTCTAAACTTTCATGCTCCATTTCTGCTAGAGTGTGGCTTCAAAATAAGCCGAGAAGAGATACAAAAGTACCTACAAGAAACAATGCATCCAGCTGAGAAGCACTATTTACAGAATTATATACAGGAGAATTTTGACAGCCCAACACCCCTGAAAATGATGTGTCGAAGAATACTTCGCAGGCACTTCAAAGGTTACAATATCAACAAGTACGTGGAAATTTCAGACTGTCCAAGGAGAATTAAAGATTTTATTCTAATGAGGGACCTTCAGGAACCAGGAAACAGTACACTTGCATTTCAAAATATTGCCAGGCCTTGCAGTAGTCAATAGTTTCCTGGACCCTTCTCCCACTTGATATAAGAACAATATTTAACCAGAGGACCAATGGTCCTGATATTGTTCACATGAGATTTGGTCTTTGATAAATAACCTTTGGCTAAGGTCATGTTGGTCGAGGTTAAAAGTAAACTTGACCTCTAATACTCTCATAATTTTGAATACTGTAAACTGTCTGTATCTAATCTACCAGCTTTCAGGTCACAGGCTACAAATTTTTCTGGAAAATCCAATGTTCCCACTTTTTCCCATTGAAAAGCGTATGTAACAATATTTCACCTTGCTGTTTAATAGGTCAAGGTCGACCCATGGTCATGATTTATATAAACTACAATGGACCAGAGTCCCTCATGCTTCAAACCAAGTTTCATTAAAATCGGTTAATCGGTTCCATAGAAAAAGATTTCTTTAAGATTTTACCATATATGGGCATGGCAGCCATCTTGATCATGTGACCTGGACCATTTATATAAACTTTCCTTCCCCCTTCCTAAAGATATGTGATATAAAATTTGCCAGTTTCTGAGATAATTAAGTTTTACATTTAATATGTACATGTAATTGATCTTTGCCCGAAGTAAAAAAAAAAAATGACCTTGACATTGAATACTCACAAAACTTTATAAGCTCAACATGTTGTCTGTATCAACCAACTTTCAGATCACAGGCTACAAAACTTCCTGAAAAATTCAATGTTTTTACTTTTTTCCATGAAAAAGCCTATGTAACCAAAATTGACCTTGCCATAAAATAGGGCCAAGGTCATAATTTGTATAAATTATGATGGGCCAGAGTCCATGATGCTACATACCAAGTTTCATTAAAATCAGTCCACCGGTACCTGAGGAGAAGATTTTATGAGGTTTTTACCATATATGGGCATGGCGGCCATCTTGGTCATGTGACCTGGACCATTTATATAGACTTTCATTCCCCCTTATCAAGGATACTACATATATAATTTGGCTTTATTGGTCGAGCGGTTACTGAAAAAATTAAGTTTAACATTTAATTTGGAAATGACCTTTGGCCAAGGTCAATAAATGACCTTTACCTTTGATACTCACAAAACTTCATTGGCTCAACATGTTGTCTGTATCAACCAACTTTCAGGTCACAGGCTACAAAACTTCCCGAAAAATTCAATGTTTGCACTTTTTTCCATTGAAAAGCCTATGTAACCAAAACTGACCTTGCCGTAAAATAGGTCTTGATCATGCGACCAGGACCATTTATATAAAATTTGGTTCCCCCTTGCTAAGAATACACCACAAGAAGTTAGGCTTTGATTGGCCCAGCGGTTTCAGAGGAGAAGATCCTTGAAATTGTGTGTAACTTACGTATGGACGACGGAGCATGGCTATCCTATAAGCTCACAATTTTGAGCCTTTGGCTCAGGTGAGCTAAAAATGTTAGAATGTTTGACAATTCATTTTGTTATGTTAAGTCAAGATTTTGCAAGTAAACTACCACTGGGACTATGGGAAGGTTTGAGTATAAAACATCATTGGCTCAGGCTGGGAAGGCTATCTAACATTTCTGGTAAGAAAGGAAAACACCATCTTGTTGTTTTGACAGAATAATTACCCAAATTTTTGTTCTTAATCTATATCAAAGGAAGGTAATTACAATAAATGTTTAACCTGATCTCTTTTATGTTTTTTGTCACTGGCAACTAGGAAATAATCTTTATTGCCCATTACCATTAGAGCCGCGACGCGAGAAAACCGGTCTTCGGGGTTTCCGACCAGGTCCGACACAAACCGGCCTGTACAAGCTCAGAAAATAGCTAGAAGCTTGAAATTTCAGATTTAAGTAGAAGAGGAATTGTACTATCCGAGTAGCGAAAACAAAGGCGCTGATCAGCTTCGCAGTTACTGCGAAGCTGATCTGCGCCTTTGTTTTCGCATAGGCAATAATCCCGTTTTCTCACGATGCGGCTCATTAATCAAAGACCATTGTTCAGATATTTCCAAAAACTGACGTTTTTTCTTAAAATGTCAGTAACTAAGCCTTAACGATATTTCTTTACAAAGTGGCCCATGAGTCAATGTCAAGGCATGCAGCAGGCCAAAATAATCACAGAACTTGTCCAAATAATAAGTTTAACTTTTTCTCACAAGTATAAAACTAGAGGACCATTGGTCCTGTAGCTCACCTGAGAGATTATCACATTGTAAGCTCATGAGATTTAAACTCATTGAGAATCGACCAATGAAAGTCTATGCATGGACACTATTGACCCCCGGGGCATGGCCAAATTTGACCCAGGGGCATGACTGGCACAATTTATAATGGGGACTACCAAACATTTTGGTTTCAGAGAAGAAGATTTTTGTTAGTTTTTCCCATTGTAAGTCTATGGAGACTATCTACCCCCGGGGCGTGTCCAAATTTGACCCCAGGGGCATGGCTGGCACAATTTATGTAGAGGACTATTAGCCATTGCCACATACAAAATATCATAGCTGTGTGCCCTGTGGTTTCAGAAAAGAAGATTTTTGAATTTTTTTCCCATAGCAAGTCTATTGAGACTATCAACCTCTGGGGCCTGGCCAAATTTGACCCCAGGGGCATGAATGGAACAATTTATGTAGAGGACCATTAGCCATTGCTACATACCAAATATCAAAGCTGTGGGCCTAGTGGTTTCAGAGATGAATATTTTTAAATTTTTTTCCCATAGTAAGTCTATGGAGACTATCAACCCCTGGGGCGTGGCCAAATTTGACCCCAGGGGCATGAATGGCACAATTTGTGTAGAGGACCATTAGTAATTGCTACATACCAAATATCAAAGCTGTGGGCCTAGTGGTTTCAGAGAAGAAGATTTTTTTAGTTTTTCCTATTGTAGGTCTATGGAGACTATCAACCTCCGGGGCGTGGCCAAATTTGACCCCGGGGACATGATTTGCACAATTTATGTAGAGGACCATTAGCCATTGCCACATACAAAATATCAAAGCTGTGGGCCCTGTGGTTTCAGAGAAGAAGATTTTTGAATTTTTTTCCCATAGCAAGTCTATGGAGACTATCAACCCCCGGGGCGTGGCCAAATTTGACCCCAGGGGCATGAATGGCACAATTTATGTAGAGGACCATTAGCCATTGCTACATACCAAATATCAAAGCTGTTGGCCTAGTGTTTTCAGAGAAGAAGATTTTTTTAGTTTTTTTCCTATTGTAGGTCTATGGAGACTATCGACCCCCGGGGCGTGGCCAAATTTGACCCCAGGGGCATGATTGGCACAATTTATGTAGAGGACCATTAGCCATTGCCGCCTACAAAATATCAAAGCTGTGGGCCCTGTGGTTTCAGAGAAGAAGATTTTTTAATTTCTTTCCCATAGTAAGTCTATGGAGACTATCAACCCCCGGGGCGTGGCCAAATTTGACCCCAGGGGCATGAATGGCACAATTTATGTAGAGGACCATTAGCCATTGCTACATACCAAATATCAAAGCTGTGGGCCTAGTGGTTTCAGAAAAGAAGATTTTTTTAGTTTTTCCGATTGTAAGTCTATGGAGACTATCGACCCCCGGGTCGTGGCCAAACTTGACCCCAGGGGCATGGCTGGCACAATTTATGTAGAGGACCATTAGCCATTGCCACATACAAAATATCAAAGCTGTGGGCCCTGTGGTTTCAGAGAAGAAGATTTTTTAATTTTTTTCCCATAGTAAGTCTATGGAGATTATCGACCCCCCGGGGCGTGGCCAAATTTGACCCCAGGGGCACGAATGGCACAATTTATGTAGAGGACCATTAGCCATTGCTACATACCAAATATCAAAGCTGTGGGCCTAGTGGTTTCAGAGAAGAAGATTGTTTTAGTTTTTCCCATTGTAAGTCTATGGGACCTATCTGTTGCCATGGAAACCACAATTTTGATACAATCTGCTCCAAAACCTAATGCCATCAATCCCCCAACCCAATTATGGTTCACATTAAATTTGATCAAGATCGGCCTACTAGCTTCAGAAATATTCTTCTTTGAAATTGTGGACGGACGACGGACGGACGACGGACGGACGGACGACGAAGGACGACGGATGCCTGCCTATCCTATAAGCTCACCTGTGAGCCTTCGGCTCAGGTGAGCTAATAATAGAGGCTTACTCTCTAGGATTTGGAGGCATCAGAAGAACTGAACAAGTTAGACACGTCTGCTTGGAATGTTTTCAAAGTGGTAAATGGCTTTTGTTAACATTGTACAAAACATTTCTTTTTCCTGTTCCCGGGGGCTGGGGAAAAGGAGCAGTGATTTTATCACTTGTTTGTCCCCATAGTGCAGAGGATATAGCAGGGCTTTATTTTGTAGAATTTTTTTGTCCTCGCCCATCCCTGTAAGGGGGAGGGGATACAGTCATTACAAATGACTGGTGCATAAGCTGCACTGGTTGTCAATCTAACAAAATTAATACATATTACACACCTTTCCTGGACCTGGCAGTATGCTGTGATGGCTCTAACAGGTGACTGGTGATAGGGATCTCAGGCAGTTTCAGGGTTTTGTTGGGGTCCTCTACCAGGGGAAGGAGGTGGGGAGAGGGGGCAGGGTTAGACTAGCAACTACTATAGACATACCTTTCCTGGACCTGCCAGTATGCTGCACTGGCTCCGAGATGACTGGTGATAGGGATCTCAGGAAGTTTCAGGATTTTGTTGGGGTCCTCTACCAGGGGAAGGGGGGGGGGGTAGACTAGCACCTACAGTAGACATACCTTTCCTAGACCTGCTGGTATGCTGTGTTGGCTCCAAGAGATGACTAGTAATGGGTATCACCAGCAGCTTCAGGATTTTGTTGGGGTCTTCGATCAGTGGGGTCTTGAGCAGCAAGCTGAACCGGTCGTCAAACTGACTCATCTCAGTCTTCAACTTCTCGGCACAGCAACTCTTGAATTGGATCTGAAAATACATGAGCCTAATGTTACATCAAAATAACGTGTCAGTATAATGGATACCCCCTTCAAACACACTTTATATAGTCAAACTGGGGTATACAGGAGTATACAATTTTTCTTGTTTTTGGGTACTCGTTAGAACCGCCTCATCAAGGCAGTTCTAATGTCTACCTACAACCTTTGTTTTGAGCAAAAATGTAAAATACTTAAAAAAAAAAAATCCAATGAAATCCTGAAAAAAATTCTCTGTATATTGTATGGGCAAGCTGAACCAGTTGCCAAACCGACTCATCTCAATTCAGTTGCCAAACCAACTCATCTCAGTCTTCAGCTTCTCCGCACAACAACTCTTGAACTCGATCTGGAATAACATGAGCCATTGTGTTTTGCTGTCCAGCATCACAGTGAATAATATTTCAGTCATATCAGGACGGAGCCATAAGTCCATAAGTGTATTATGGGGAGTTAATGGGTCTGGCTTTTTTTACCTGGCTCCGCATCAGTGATATTCGAACTCATGACCGTTTGCCCAGGCATTTACTGCATAACTGATCTGCGCTTTTGTTTTTGCACATGCACACTGTTGGTTTTCTCATGACATGGCTCAATTACTTTCTAAGTAGCAAAAACAATAGCTGTTCATTTACATCTATTACCAATCTATGTATATGCATCATTGATTTAAACATTTCCAACATAGAAATATTCCTATATTCCTCACTCCATCATTCAAGGCATATTATGCAGCCATTACGAAAACATGCCCATGCAAGATATAAAGAATTTTTTCAGAAACAAAAATTGAAAATTCCATCAGAATTTTTTTTTTTTTATATTTTTCATAATTTGGCTCAAAACATAGTGGTTACACGTTAGAACCGCCTCGCTGAGGCGGTTCTAACGAGTACCCACAATCTTATGTTTTGAAGCAAAAATAAGAAAAATAGGTATACCCCTGCATACCCCAGTTTCGCTATATAAAAGCGGGGTTTCAAGGGGTACACATTACACGGACATGTTTTCCTGATGTAAAAATCTATTACCTCATCATGTCTTTACCTTAACCTGAATTAGTGAATATCAAAACATTTTCAGGTCGTAAAAACTTACATAATGATAAGGTACAGTTCTGAGTTGTCCATCTGTTAGATCTACCAGTACTTCTCTATCATAGATAGGAGCTGCAAGAACACCACTTCTAGCACTCTTCTCTAGAACCTTCAAACAGTTAATAATAGAGTAAAATTAATCGTTGCAATGTCTATTAAAAATCATTTTTTGTTCTTCTTTGATTCAGATTTATGTCCCTTTCATGATTACTTTATATGAGAAGGGCCAATCCCTGCCATGCCCATGTGTCATAATGCGTCAGCACAGGGGTTTCGAAACATACATTTTACTTTGCTTATTAACCCCCCACTCAATGTCTTTTCAGTCATGTCGGGGAAAAACAACCACTACCTGGTTATTACACAGTATTACTGGGAAAAGATATGTGTCTTCAGAACATAGCTTAGCATCTATGGGGATACAACCACAGACCGCTTGATCCAGATTCCAAAGCTCTAAAACTAGGCCACTGCCATCCCCACTCCAAATATTGAAAACATGAGTTGCATCATGAGAAAACCAACAATCTGCATATGCAACTAGAAAATGTGTTTATGAAACACTATGCCCCCAACTGGTAAGCCACTTTCAAGATGTAAAAACGTCCAAAAAATGACTAAGTTAAAATTTTAAAGAAAGTGACAAAAATTAATCTGAGGAGTATATCCCAACCACATGCATATCTTCAAAGCATGGTCACAATGTCTGCAAAGTTTCAAAAGTATCGGTATTAAATTGTAGGAGGAGTTGCGCACACAAGGTACCCTCTATCCATTCACTAAAATGCCCGAAAAAAAAGACTAAGTTCAAATTGTGAAAAAAATGACAAAAAATAATCCAAGGATTATATCCAAACCACATGCATATCTTCAGACCATGCCCATAACACATGTAAAGTTTTAAATGAATTGGCATGAAACTGAAGGAGGAGTTGTGCACACAAGCAGGCTGCCCAGTGCAGTTTGGTACAAAATATATATTCTGGGCTTCAAAAAATAGGAAGTTTATGTCCAAAAAATAGGAGAAAAATAGGAAATTATCGGCCTAAAATGGCCTTTTTATAGCATTGAAAACCATAAATATTAACATATAGCAGCAAGAAGGCAAATCTTACTGGTGTAATTTTGGTATAGGTGTGTGATCCATTATTTTAAAACCTACATCAAGTTGTAGAAGTAACTTACTTTACGGGATTGTCTTGTTTTCTGATGAGGAAAAAATATTTTATTTATCAAGTTACGAGCGAGCGAAGCGAGCGAGGAAAAAAATGAATGCCAAAGACATTAAAACTGGCATTTCAAACCAAAATTCCATGATTTTTCCTTGATATTTCATTATTATCTGCAGCATTTTGAAAAATATAGGAATTTGATGGAAAAATATAGGATTTGGGATCAAAATATAGGAAAAAATATGAAGCCCTGAAAATATAGGAAAAAATAGGAAAAATAGGAGCACTGGGCAGCCTGCACAAGGTACCCACTGCCCATTCACTTTCATTGTGAAAATGCCCGAAAAAATAGCTAAGTTCAAATTGCGAAAAAAGTGACAAAAATTAATCTGAGGAGTATATCCAAACCACATGCATATCTTCGAAGCATGGTCACAACATCTGTAAAGTTTCAAGAGAATCGGAATAAAACTGTAGGAGGAGTTGGGCACACAAGGTACCCTCTATCCATCCACTAAAATGCCCGAAAAAATGACTAAGTTCAAATTGTGAAAAAAATGACAAAAATAATCCAAGGATTATATCCAAACCATATGCATATCTTCAGACCATGCCCATAATACATGTAAAGTTTTAAATGAATTGGCATGAAACTGTAGGAGGAGTTGCGCACACAAGGTACCCACTGCCCATTCACTTTCACTGTCAAAATGCTCGAAAAATGGCTCAGTTCAAATTGCGAAAAAAGTGACAAAAATTAATCTGAGGATTATATCCAAACCACATGCATATCTTCAAAGCATGGTCACAACATCTGTAAAGTTTCAAGAGAATCGGAATAAAACTGTAGGAGGAGTTGCGCACACAAGGTATCCACTATCTATTCACTTTATCAAGAATTAAAAAGGGAAATAACTCTCACAGAATTGGCCCCTAGCCCCTTGAATTTACCTGAAAGAAAAAATACGGGTCCTCTTAATTTTCATATACAAACTACATACCAAATTTCAAGATCCTAGCTCTAACGGTTCCTGAACGAAAGCTCACGCATCACAGACAGACAGACTGACTGCAAGGACAGACCCAAACCAATATGCCCCCTCAACTTCTTCGAAGTTGGGGGCATAAAAACAAAGGCACTGACCAGATTCATACTAACTGCGAAGCTGATCAGCGCCTTTGTTTTCGCTACACATGTTGTTCAATTCCTCTTCTTTCTAAATCTAAAATTTCCAGCCTCTAGCCATCGTCTGTGCTTGTACAGCTCCGTTTGTGTCATACCTGTTCGGAAACCACATTGTTGGTTTTCTCATGACATGGTACACATTGGTTTTACCTTAGAGCCCAGACACATGGTGGGTGGGGTATTGACCTCCAGTCTCATCTCCCTCTCAAACATCCAGAGACCGACAATGGTGTCGAATGGAACTTCTATCTCGCTCAGTCGTCGGTGGGGCGTCGTTGTGTCCTCCAGATTGTTTAGTTGGAACTCGTAGAGCAGTTTTCTGTAACACAAGGCTAGAAAAATAAGAAATTTCAGGGAACATGTAAAGCATTCATCAACCCAACAAGCCATCCAGGGCAGTCCCTTATTTACACAAGTTGTAAATGAATATAAGAGCTACTATAAATGTGCCCTTTCATTACTTTAACATGCCTTTGTTAAATTATGTTTTTTATGCACAACAGTAGCTGTTAAACTGAAATTTACTTGTTTCTGTCAGTGATCAAGAGACCTTGTCAATAAAGCAGCAAATTATCAAAACAACAAAAAATAGAACTTACTTTTTGCTGTAGAGGATTTTCACCCTTGCTATCTTCTCATAACTGATAGTTGGACATGTGTACTGGAAAAGAATAATTGTGAATGGCATACCTGTTATTACATTTTATCTGACTTATGAGCATAGCAGTAACTTAAATGAATGTTTTTGAGTACCCAAACACTATGTTTGCGCATTAAGAATCTGTGTGAATATCCCATGAGCATTCAGTCTTTATCTTAAAATCACCATTTTCAATTGTAAGGGTAAATCTTGCATCACACATTTATTTCTAGATTTTGAGACCGAGTTGTCTGTATATAAATGTGGTATCTCATGTGAGCATGTGCATGAGAAAACCAACAATTTGGGTTCCGACCAGGTCCAACACAAACTGGCCTATACAGTCACAAAAGCAGGCTAGAAGCATGAAATTTCGAATTTAGGAAGAAAAGGGATTGTCCTTTCCGAGTAGCGAAAACAAAGGTGCTGATCAGCTTCGCGGTTACCGCGAAGCTGATCTGCACCTTTGTTTTCGCATATGCAGATCATTGGTTTTCTCATGTGGTGGCTCATGTGTCTTTGAAATTCTTCCTCTTCAAGAAAATACCAGGTAAGGGTGAAAGAATTTTTTTATATTTTGAGTTTTAAATCCCAGTTAACAATTATTCAGTCATGTTGGGATGGAGCCACCGCTTCCTGGGTTTTAACCAGTACACTAGGATGTTAATGAGTCTTGCTCAAAGACACAATATGGTGCCGTCAGTGGGTATCAAACCCCGGACGTCTCAGTTTGGAGTCTGATACTCTACCAGTAAGCTGATACTCTACCAGTAAGCTGATACTCTACCAGTAAGCTGATACTCTACCAGTAAGCTAAGCTGATACTCTACCAGTAAGCTGATACTCTACCAGTAAGCCACCATCCTCCCTTGTGAAAGAATTTGCAATGAGTACCAAGTTAAATAATGTCTCAATGAGGCTTTTCCAGGCCTCAAGGTTATAAAACTTTTTCCATGCTCAGCTCAGCTGAGACTAAAATTTATCCTGCTCATAAATGTTAAAATGCCAACAATTGAGCAGGATAAATTACTAGATTTTTAGTTTTGAACCTGAATCTTCCAGCAATCTCGAACTATTTTAACATCTATGAGCAGTTGAAATGAGCTTGACAAAAGTTTTATAACCTCAAGGCTAGGAACAGTGTGGCTAGGTTTACTGATGAGCCTGTGCATGAGAAAACCAACAATTTGGGTTTCAGACCAGGTCCGACACAAACCAGGCTGTACAGTCACAGAAGCAGGCTAGAAGCTTGAAATTTCGGATTTAAGAAGAAGGGGGATTGTACTATCTGTGTAGCGAAAACAAAGGCGCTGATCAGCTTCGCGGTCACCGCGAAGCTGATCTGCGGCTTTGTTTTCGCTTATGCAAATTGTTGGTTTTCTCATGCACAGGCTCTGATCAGGAAGACAACAAGAACCATAACTCTACCTGGAAAGTTCCTATTCTCAGCACAGAGAAGTTGCAGTGCCTGGCCTTGAAGGTTTGTCTCTTCCCACCAGGTTCTACCAAGGCTTCGTTCAGTCTAGTTGGTGTAGGGTGGTATGTCACTGACTCTTCTGGAATAAGAAATATAACAATGTTTCAACAATTACCAGGCAATGTCAGACACCACTAGCCAATCTGTGCCAATTGAGTCCTCCGTCAAACCACCCATCATTAGTATTCATTTTTAAATTGACCATTCAAATCAGCACATTAGCTAACGGTCAATGACAGACAACAAGGGGGTTAGAAAAACAAACAAACACATGCTTTTTACAGGTAAATATAGGTGCAAAAACACAATGTTTGTTAAAGGAAATAGAGGTGGGCGTGGTTATACCTTGCTAGCATAGGAGTCAATTCAGAAACAACCTTTTATACCAAAGGTCATACATACATCTATAAACTAGATTTTGTACGAAATGCAACAAGGATGAAAGTAGTGGCTGTTGAGGTATGCTAAGACTGCAATTAAGTTTATAAAGCTGATTATTTTTCTGTTTTGTACTTGTAGATTTTTTTCCAAGGATTTTTTTTAATGCCTGGCACCGGGTTTATCAACTGCAAATGGCACTTTCTATGTTTTTTTAAACTGTGTGTATCATTACAGATGTTCATCAAATAGTTTTAAATATCCATCATTAGTACTTACTTGAAGGCTGTGTTGTTATACAGCTCCCCTGAATAGTTGCTGTATACCCTGGTATTGTAACAGGTGGTGGGGGAATCAAGGATGCTGAACACTTCTTCTTTCTCTGTCGTGTCTCCATCCTGTTGACCTCTGCAGCCCTTGCTATATCAGCAATCACCGGGACAGCCATGCCTATATTCCTGTTACACAACAACTGCTTCTTTCCCTCTATGTCTTTGTTGGTAGTGTTATTGTTGCTGTCTGGTGCGACAGTCTGACTTTTCTTTAAAGTTTGCTCCCCTTGTTCTGCTAGCCTCCGAGGTAGTTGTTGATATAGAGGTAGTGGAATATTGCTGAGGTTTATTTTTGGAACAGACTGTCCTGAGGTTTGTCCTGGATTCACTGGCAATGTTGCCCCTGAGCCAAGGTATGGAAAGTACTGTAGATTCTGTAAGGGAATTGCAGTGTAGGGAGCAAAATTCATCAGTGTTGATGGATTGGGAATGTTCAAAGTTTGAGAAGTATTGGTGTAGGAACCAGTAACAGTGCTTGTGAATGGAAGTCTGTTTGGACCAATGGATACAAATTTTTGAGCATTGCAAGTGTCTGCAATTGTTTTCGAGGTTAGGTAGGAATTTGACGCACAAAGTGTCTGTAAATAAGGCACCATCATTGAGCCATTATAGGCAAGTGTAGGTCCGTTGATGTTGAGGAGGGAGGAAATTGGAATGGCTGGTTGTACATTGGGATACGGCAAAATTGGCCTGCAGTCATTTTTCTTTGGTTTCGATAAATCCAAAGCTGCACAGAATGCTGAAATCGGTGACTTTGTTCTCCTCTGCTTCACAAATTCCGCTTTAAAAGATTCTGAGACTTTCTGATTTTGATGTGCCGGTGGCGGTGATGTGGCAGACTGAGTAGAACTGGAAGCGCATTGTTCAAATTGTTCACCATCTAATTCAGCTTTATTCTCAGCAGTCTGTATCAACTCTTTCAGAGTCTTAGATGCCAAGTCTTTTACTTGACACAAAATCTTAGTACTCCTGGCTCTCAGTGGAACAATCATGTTCTCAATCTTACCTTCAGCCACTTCTGTCTTTCTTGAATCCGGTGGAATTTCACCTTTTTCTGTCTCTGTAGCATGGTTTTCAGTATAAAAGATATTACTTCGTGTCTCAGTCATGTCTGTTTGAGCTTCAGTTGCATGAGCATGAGCATCACTAACATTATTATTAACATCAACATTTATTTCTTTATCTCCATCTACTGCAGTTTCATCTTCATCAGAACTTGGTTGAGTAAGATCAATAGAGGGAGTCGATGTTCCATTGTCACTACGAGTGCTCATGGCACTGGATGGCCTGGAATATGTACTTGTGCATGTAGCTGTTCTCTTGTGTCCTGTTATCATTGGGTTAGTATTGGGGAATAATGGTTCAGGTTTGGTTAAACCACTTAGGTAAGAATGAGTTGAGACAAATGTCGGAATTGGGAAGGCAGTTAACTGATACTGTTCAGTAGTAACTGGACTGGAGAAATCAAGCCTACAACAAGCACGGGATGTGAAGATGTTTTGGTTTTGATTACCAAAATGAATGTTATTATTAGTATCAATGGTTTGATTTGAAGCGTACTGGCATGATGCTCTGGCCTGTTCACCAGGCTCCAAAAATGAGCTTGAAAATGAAGTGCCAGTAATGGGAAAATTATAGTCACTGCCAAACTGAGGACTGTCATAATCTACAGTCTGACTGTAAGGCGAATAGGCATCGGTTGTCTGTGTGTGGTTTAGCATGTATGGAGGAACTTTGCATGTCGGCTTTGAAGAAAACTGGCCAGCCATCTGAGCGTTATACCCGCATTCTGAATACTGTTGCTGGTAGCCATACAGAAATGGATCCCTGCTGAAACTGTTACCATAACTCTGTCCTCCGCTTTCACCAAATCCTGTCCCATACTTGCAAGGCCCTGAATTCACTGCCGTCCATGTGGAAACATCAGGTGGTCTCCCTTGTGTGTGATACATCTGGCCCATGAATGATGTCCCTTTCGCTGAGAAGGGAAACAAATCTGGAGTAATCCTGTCCATGTCACTTACTGTGTTTATTGCCTGATCTGGAGTAATCCTGTCCATGTCACTCAGTGTGTTTATTGCCTGATTGTTATTCACATCAGTTTCAGGCAGTTTACGTTTCTGTCCTCTTAAATGATTATTCTCCTCATTAATTGGATTTTCTGGCATAGTGTAGACATAGTTAGTTTCCATGAACTGATTACCATTTGTTGTATACAAGGTTTGTCCATAGTTTGGCATTCCATTAGAAGAGGTGTACAAGAATGGTGTAGGACAGGAGTCTGACTCTCCATACACAACAGGATCTGGGGTATTTAACGAGGTGGGTCTGGACAAACCCTCATATTTCGAAAGTATGCGTGGCACTCCTGGTTGGTCTTTACCATACAGGGCTGTAGGGCTTAAGTGGGTCAAACAAACAATCTCAGGTGAAACACCTCTACCATCATCTTCTGGACTTTGACACTGTAGGTTAAGGCCGAGAGAATGTCTGTTGTTATTGACTTGGTCATTTGGATCAATTGTTTTAATAGCACTTTTGACGTTTCCACCCTGTGTACTTGTATCTTTCTGTTCTGTATTTGTGTTGTCAAGCAAACCGGCATTACTGTTAATTTTACTTGAAATATTTTCAACTGTTTCTGATTCCATTTGTTTGTTTGTCTGGTATTCATACAAATCAACCAGTTCTGTTCCATGAATATTACTTTTGTTAGGATCAGCAAGTTTTTCACTATTTTCAGTATTGTCAACAATGTTTTCTTTATCAAAGATCTGTTGGATTTCAACACTGGCTGTATCTGCATTGTTCCCATTTTGAACACTACCTCCTAACAATGATGTTTTACTTTTATCAATCACTGAATTATCTGAACCATTATTTTTGCTACTATGCTCTGTCATGACTTTGGCTTTCATTTCTATATCGGTGCTAACATTTTCCTCCACATTGTCACTATGATCTTTGACCCCATTATCAATTTTCTGTTCTTCCAACTCCATATGCCCACACTGACCTCCTGTTTCACCTGATTTAGGATCTATCAGCTGATCTACTGCATCAGTTTCTGTATCCATACTGTTCTCTTTATCTCCCATATTAAATGAATCGATATCACTGTCTAAATAAATATACTCATAATTCAGTGGACTGTCTTTGGCGTGTTCACTAGATTCATCCTTTAGAATTTCATCATCAGTTGATGTTTTCGAACATCCAATTTCTCTCTCCTCTCTTGGGGTGGTGTCCATTGTTTGTGTAACTTTGGTGTCAGACCCAGGAGCATCTGTATCATCCATGATCTATATTTTCTTATTCTACACTTTGTTATGAGTCAGTTCACTCAGTTGTCATTATTCTATAGTCTGACAGTCGCCTGGTAACTCGTTTGTTATTTCTGCATCTACAACAGACAATAACAGTATAATTTGAGCCGCATCGTGAGAAAACCGGATTTTTGCCTATGCGAAAACAAAGGCGCAGATCAGCTTCGCGGTAACCGCGAAGCTGATCAGCGCCTTTGTTTTCGCTACTCGGATAGTACAATTCCTCTTCTACTGAAATCCGAAACTGCAAGCTTCTAGCTCTTTTCTGAGCTTGTACAGGCCGATTTGTGTCGGACCTGGTCGGAAATCCCGAAGACCGGTTTTCTCGCGTCGCGGCTCAATTTATTATGTTGTGAAATTTGTTTATTTGTTTGAGTTGTGGCTTAGTGTCCCTGCCAACAGCTATGGTCATGTCGAGATGTTGATTCCATTAAATGGGGCTTCTACCCAACATTATGATGCCATGACAGCCAAAGTATGCTTGGAAAAATAACCACCCAAATAAATCAAAACAGTTACTATTTATTCTAACACGACATTATCGTCTTTCCCATTGAACCTAATGGAAACAGCTACACCGTCGTGAATTAATACATTGCAATCTGCCCTCCAACATCCCGCATTAATCATGATAATTCACTGTAAAGTAAAATTATTTCTTAATTGACTTGAACCACTTTTCCTGGGCAAGCTCAGACCTTCTGAGCAATTAACCACTAATCAGATGGTCAGTCAGTAGCAGGGTTTCCCTGGCGCATAACAATGCGCATTTTGACCTGTTTGCCTCCAATGATGTCCATAGAGGGGACAATGTCACCCAAATTTCTCAAATATTTTTGTTTCCTAAAGCAAATGTTCCCCAAAATTTCAACACTAACGTCAAAATGTCCCTCAAATGCTGCCAGTAGTGGGACATTGGTTCCCTAGATTAAAACTACAAGGGAAAACACTGGACTTAGTAGTTTATAAGCTTTGCCTGAAAGCAGAAGCAGCCCATCTATTTCTCTGGGACCCAATGGGTGAAATCTCTTGTTTAAAGGAATAGGATCACAAACTTATTCTTGCATCTTATATAAGACTATTATGCAAAAAGTTCATGAAAATCATAAGACTATTATGCAAAAAAGTTAATGAAAATCCAACAAGTTGTTATTAAGTTATAGAGGTTTGAAAATTTTGATGGTCTGAATCAAAAACGAGGCTGTGAGGGTATGACGTCACTCCCTCATAATAACCAGAGGACCAATGGTCCTGTAACCGCTCACCTGAGATCTGCTGCTTATACCAAAAAACATGTTTGAATATTATGGTATTTAGTTCCAGTGCAGGGGCAGATGAAGCTGCCATAAAATAGGTCAAGGTCACCACAGGTTCATGATTTATATATACATTGTAGTACTTTAGCCGTCAATGCTTCATGCCAAGTTTCTTTGAAATTCGTCAACCAGTTCCACAGTAGTAGATTTTTGAAGGGTTTTTACCGTATATGGGCATGGCGGCCATCTTGGTCATGTGACCTAGATTATTTATATACACATTAATTCCCCCATTCTATAGATGCTTCACATAAAATTTGGCTTTGATTGGCCAAGCGGTTTCAGAGGAGATGATGTTTGAATATTATGGTAATGTATATGTATATTGCCCCGGGGTGGGGGCATATGAGCGCCTGGGGTCCAATTTTTTTCAGAATCATTAATATTCAGTCCTACTGCCCATTTCCTGCAAGACTTTCACTTTAAATGACATTTTAAAAGTTTTCCCCATTCAAATGCATTGGCAACCTATGTTGACCTTGCTGTAAAATAGGTCAAGGTCATCACAGGGTAATGATTTATATATACATTGTAATGCTTGAGGCAACGATGCTTCTTGCTAAGTTTTGTTGAAATCTGTTCACTGGTTCTGGAGAAGAAGACTCTTGAAGGGTTTTCACCATATATGGGCATGGCGGCCATCTTGGTCATGTGACCTAGATTATTTATGTACACATTGGTTACCCTTTCCTATTGATGCTTCACATAAAAATTGGCTGTGATTGGCCAAGCAGTTTCAGAGGAGATGATGTTTGAATATTATGGTAATGTACATGTATATTGCCCCGGGGTGGGGGCATATGAGCCCCTGGGGTCCAATTTTTTGCAGAATCATTAATATTTGGTCCCACTGCCCATTTCCTGCAAGACATTCACTTTAAATGACATTTAAAAATTTTTCCCCATTCAAATGCATTGGCAACCCATGTTGACCTTAACGTAAAATAGGTCGAGGTCATCACAGGGTCATGATTTATGTACACATCATAGTGCTTGAGGCATCGATGCTTCATGCCAAGTTTCGTTGAAATCTGTCCACTGGTTCTGGAGAAGAAGATTTTTGAAGGGTTTTTACCATATATGGGCATGGCGGCCATCTTGGTCATGTGACCTGGATTATTTATGTACACATTGGTCCCCCTTCCTATAGATGCTTCATATAAAATTTGGCTTTGATTGGCCAAGCGGTTTCAGAGGAGAAGATCTTTGAAATTGTGGACGGACGACGGACGGACGCCGGATCATGGCCATCCTATAAGCTCACCTTTTGAGCCTAACGGCTCAGGTGAGCTAATAAAATTCAAATTTATATTCTTATTAGCCATTTCTGTCTACAGTAAAGAAAATATGTGGATAAATTACTTTCCTTTCATATTCAGTGGAGTGAACTTCTTCAATTTTTGAGGGAAAAAAGTGAGCCATATCCTGTAAATTTGTATTATCATGTGATTAGCTAAACAAAATGGCAACCGAAATAGTCAATGTAAAAATGACCATATCTTCAAAACTGACTGAGCAATTTTCATTAAAATGGTAGCAAAATGTTTGTTTCTGTGACAACTATCTCCTGAAATGAATGAGAATCTTTGTAAGCGATTTCCTTTAATCTCCCACTAACACTGTCAAGGCTTGTGGCGACACGGTCTCGGCTTATAAAGTCATATTAAAATGATGGATTATGTAGGTTCAAACTATATGGTTTACAAGGCAAGTTACTAAACCCCTATGCCAATCATTATGAAAACTTGCCCATGCAATATACAGAGACTTTTTGAGCTTTAAAAATTGAAAATGTTCAGCTGAAAAATTTTGATATTTTTCTTATTTTTGCTCAAAACATAGATTGTGGGTACATGTTCTAATGAGTACCCACAATCTATGTTTTGGAGCAAAAGTAAGACAAATAGGTATACCCCTGCATACCCCAGTTTTGCTACATAAAAGTGGGGTATAAGGGGGTATTCATTGCTCGGACATGTTTTCCTGATGGGAGCTTCAAGTTATACCGCTAATTATTAATTCTCAATAATTATTATCAGGGAATCAATCTCACATCAGTAAAAGGTGCGCCACAGTCTACAGACCTGTCCAGGGGTCCTGCTAGCCCATGGCAGCAGGGAGAAGTGATTTCTCCTTCCAGCCTAAACAGGGAAAAGTTTGAGACATCAGAGAGAAGTGACTTTGACTTCTCATCGATAAAGATCGACGTCAACGGCCCCTTTCAGTGATGGACACTCGCTCCCTAAGATTTATTTAATTAAGTCACAGTGGGGGGGGGGGGGTAAATACAGTGATGGTTCACTGGGGTTGAGTGTAAATACAGTGATGGGTGAGGCATTATTAGCATACAAGTCCCTGTAAGAAAGTTTCTAAGGAGAAGACTCCAGTTTGAGGTGTGCCACTAAACGTTATGCATCAGACATTTAAACACATTGTCGATTTTGGAAAATTCCAATTAGAAACGTAACTGTAAGGCGATAATGTAGGAGCAAAAGAAAAAACGTCGAATTCAAAGACTTACGATCTTTATTTCTCGGCGATAAAATTTTGTTTCTAAGCGTTTTAAATGTTTCTCTTTGTTTTGATGACCAAACAGTTGCTTAAGCATGATTTTGGTTTCCCACTTTAAGAAGACCTGCAAGTTTTGATCATGTGCCTTAAATTGTAACGTCACATCAGTATCGCCGTAAGGTTTGATTTGTTCGAAATTTTTCAATTGCATGTTCTTGCCGAAAGGTTACTACTTTTAATACACACATATTCCAAAATATGACTTTTATTCATTATGTGCAGAGACTGGCGACTGTTACGAAAATTTCTAAATTTATTTTGCCTAGTATATAATATTTTCCTCGCTCGCTCAATTTTTTAGACCAATCAGACCATAATACCAGAGGACCAATGGTCCTGTAAACGCTCACCTGAAATCTGCTGCATATACCAATAAACATGTTTGAATATCATGGTATTTAACCACAGTGCAGGGGCAGATGAAGCCCTTGGGCCATTTCTTTTTTCAGAATAATCAATATTCTGTCCATTTGCCTATTTCCTGCTGGCTTTTCCCTTCAAATGACATATTAACAGTTTTTCCCATACAAATGCATGGGCAACCCATGTTGACCTTGCCATAACTGGGTCAAGGTCATCACAGGGTCATGATTTATATATACACTGTAGTACTTTAGCCATTGATGCTTCACGCCAAGTTTCATGGAAATCTGTCTATTGGTTTTAGAGAAGAAGATTTTTGAAGGGTTTTTACCATATATGGGCATGGCGGCCATCTTGGTCATGTGACCTAGATTATTAATATACACATTGGTTCTCCCATCCTATAGATGCTTCACACAAAATTTGGCTTTAATTGGCCTAGCGGTTTCAGAAAAGAAGATGTTTGAATATTATGGTAATATACATGTATAATGCCCCAGGGCTGGGGCAAATGAGCTCTTGGGGTCCAATTTTTTTCAGAATCATTAATATTCAGTCCTACTGCCCATTTCCCGCAAGACTTTCACTTTAAATGACAGTTTAAAAGTTTTCCCCATTCAAATGCATTGGCGACCTATGTTGACCTTGCTGTAAAATATGTCAAGGTCATCCAAAGGTCATGATTTATAAACACATAGTAGTACTTTAGTCCCCAATGGTTCATGCCAAGTTTTGTTGAAATCAGTCCATTGGTTCAGGAGAAGAAGAATTTTAAAGGGTTTTTACCATATATGGGCATGGCGGCCATCTTGGTCATGTGACCTGGATTATTTATAAACACATTGATTCCCCCTTCCCATAGATGCTTCCTATAAAATTTGGCTTTGATTGGCCAAGTGGTTTCAGAGAAGAAGATCTTTGAATATATTTGTAATATACATGTATATTGCCCCGGGGTGGGGGCAGACCAACCCCTGGGGTCCAAATTTTTTTCAGAATTACCTACCTTCAGTCCATTTGCCCATTTCCTGCAAGATATGCCTTTCAAATAACATTTTAACAATTTTCCCCATTCAAATGCATGGGCAACCTATGTTGACCTTGCCGTAAAATAGGTCAAGGTCATCCAAAGGTCATAATTTATAAACACATTGTAGTACTCTAGTCCCCGATGCTTCATGCCAAGTTTCGTTGAAATCAGTCCAGTGGTTCCGGAGAAGAAGAATTTTGAAGGGTTTTTACCATATATGGGCATGGCGACCATCTTGGTCATGTGACCTGGATTATTTATAAACACAATGGTTCCCCCTTCCTATAGATGCTTCATATAAAATTTGGCTTTGACTGGCCAAGCGGTTTCAGAGAAGAAGATCTTTGAAAATGGTGGACGACGGACGGACGCCGGATCATGGCCATCCTATAAGCTCACCTTGTGAGCCTAACGGCTCAGGTGAGCTAAAAATGCCTTGTGCAACTGGGCACAAGCACAAATTCATAGAACTACATGTACTTGTATCACTTTTAGCCATGAAGTAATATCTTTGTTTTACATAATACATGTACATGTATTTGGTATTCATGACTGAAATGAAAGTGTATTCAGGATTTAGGATAAGACTTAGATAGTATTCAGTGTCCAAGAGCGAGGGAGTTTTTCTCTCACAAATGGGCAGTAGAAAATAAAATAGCTCAAAATCTGTATTTCAGAAAGTTTCTAAGAGGCTTTATGGTCTAGCAGAGTATACGTTTCTCAACATCAAAAGCTGCACCCTGCAGTCTTCAATTTAATATTCTAAAACTGGCCGTGCCGGGAGGCTTGATATAAGGGATGCTTGTGGTGGGGAACATGAATAACCAGAGGACCATTGGTCCTGAGAACGCTCACCTGAAGCCTGATCTTGGAGTATTAAGTCATAATGAAATGACCTTGACTTTGAATACTCACACACCTTTATTGACTTCATAAGTTGTCTGCATCTGCAAAGTTTCAGGTCTCAGGCTGCAATAGTTTCCAAACCCAGTGATTTCTGAGAAAACCATAATTTTAATTTTGATATTTAAATGACCTTAGGCCAAGGTCAAGACATGACCTTGGCCTTCATTAATTACTTACCTTCATTGACTCCATTAGTTGTCTGCATCTAGCAACTTTCAGGTCTCAGGCTGCAACAGTTTGTTTTTGCCTCTTCCCATGTGAAAGCCTATGTTTCCAAAATTGACCTTGCCGTAAAATAGGTCAAGGTCATCATAGGGTCATCGTTTCAACAAACTATGATGGGCTGGAGTCCCAAATGCTACATACCAAGTTTCATGAAAATTGGCCTGCCGGTTCTGGAGAGGAAGATTTTTGAAAGGTTTTTACCATATATGGGCGTGGCGGCCATCTTGGTCATGCGACCTGGATTTTGCAATCAAACTTTCGTCTCCCCTACCCATGGATGCTCCACATAAAATTTCACTTTGATTGGCCAAGCAGTTTCAGAGAATAAGATTTTTGAAAAGTGTGTATGGAGGACAGACTGGCCAAGGTCAAGAGATGACCTTGACCTATATTAATCACATATCTTCATCTACTCTATTAGTTGTTTGCATCTACCACTTTTCAGGCCTCAGGCTGCAATAGTTTTCAAAAAATCCATAGTTTTCACTTTTTCCTATGTAAAAGCCTATGTTTCCAAATTTGACCTTGCCGTAAAATAGGTCAAGGTCATCCAAGGGTCATCATTTTATCAAACTATGATGGGCTGAGGTCCCCGATGCTACATACCAAGTTTCATGAAAATTGGCCTGCCGGTTCTGGAGAGGAAGATTTTTGAAAGGTTTTTACCATATATGGGCGTGGCGGCCATCTTGGTCATGTGACCTGGATTTCGAGATCAAACTTTTGTCTCCCCTACCCATGGATGCTCAACATAAAATTTCACTTTGATTGGCAAAGCAGTTTCAGAGAAGAAGGTCTTTGAAAAGTGTGTATGGACAACAGACTGGCCAAGGTCAAGAGATGACCTTGACCTATATTAATCACATACCTTCATCTACTCCATTAGTTGTTTGCATCTACCACTTTTTAGGCCTCAGGCTGCAATAGTTTTCAAAAAATCCATAGTTTTCACTTTTTCCTATGTAAAAGCCTATGTTTCCAAATTTGACCTTGCCGTAAAATAGGTCAAGGTCATCCAAGGGTCATCATTTTATCAAACTATGATGGGCTGAGGTCCTCAATGCTACATACCAAGTTTTGTGGAAATAGGCCCACCGGTTCTGGAAAAGAAGATTTTTGAGTGGTTTTTACCATATATGGGCGTGGCGGCCATCTTGGTCATGTGACCTGGATTTCGCGATCAATCTTTGTCTCCCCTACCCATGGATGCTCCACATAAAATTTCACTTTGATTGGCCGCGCAGTTTCTGAGAAGAAGATCGTTGAAAACTGTGTATGGACAACAGACTGGCCAAGGTTAAGAGATGACCTTGACCTATATTAATCACATACCTTCATCTACTCCATTAGTTGTTTGCATCTACCACTTTTCAGGCCTCAGGCTGCAATAGTTTTCAAAAAAAACATAGTTTTCACTTTTTCCTATGTAAAAGCCTATGTTTCCAAATTTGACCTTGTCGTAAAATATGTCAAGGTCATCCAAGGGTCATCATTTTATCAAACTATGATGGGCTGAGGTCCTCAATGCTACATACCAAGTTTCGTAGAAATCGGCCCACTGGTTCTGGAGAAGAAGATTTTTGAGTGGTTTTTACCATATATGGGTGTGGCGGCCATCTTGGTCATGTGACCTGGATTTCGCGATCAAACTTTCGTCTCCCCTACCCATGGATGCTCAACATAAAATTTCACTTTGATTGGCCAAGCAGTTTCAGAGAAGAAGGTCTTTGAAAAGTGTGTATGGACAACAGACTGGCCAAGGTCAAGAGATGACCTTGACCTATATTAATCACATACCTTCATCTACTCCATTAGTTGTTTGCATCTACCACTTTTCAGGCCTCAGGCTGCAATAGTTTTCAAAAAATCCATAGTTTTCACTTTTTCCTATGTAAAAGCCTATGTTTCCAAAGTTGACCTTGCCGTAAAATAGGTCAAGGTCAGCCAAGGGTCATCATTTTATCAAACTATGATGGGCTGAAGTCCCAAATGCTACATACCAAGTTTCGTGAAAATCCGCCCACCGGTTCTGGAGAAGAAGATTTTTGAAAGGGTTTTTACCATATATGGGCGTGGCGGCCATCTTGGTCATGTGACCTAAATTTCGCGATCAAACTTGAAATGCCACTACCAAAGGAGGCTCCACATAAAATTTCAACTAGATCGGCCAAGCGGCTTCAGAGAAGAAGATCTTTGAAATTGTGGACGACGACGGACGACGGACGGACGGACGCCGGATCATGGCCATCCTATAAGCTCACCTTGTGAGCCTTCGGCTCAGGTGAGCTAAAAATATACCTTTGCTTATAAATAGGCTGTGAATAAGACATAGTTATGTTGTAAAATACTGATAATATTTTAATGAATAATCTAGCCAATTTTAATGATTATTAGCCAAAATTTTAATGACAGTGAATAAATGACTAAATTTTTAATTATTAGTGAATACAGGAACCCCCCATCCAGTAGTGCTGGGTATTGGTACGATATGTGTATCGATACAAAATGTTCGATATTTGATGTATCATTTGATATTTGAATTACTATTAAACATAAATCTTTCACCTGTGAATCCGGTTTTTGCATGAAACTTATCAAAGTAGGGGCAAATCTAACCTTGTTAAAACTGCGATCTGACGCATAAGATCAAAGTAAAAAAAAATGTGTTGACCAAAATCAAGAATAAAGGTGCATGAATCAATCATCATTATGTTTGGCGAATTTCTTCTACAAAATAAGTAGGCAATCAATATTTTTTCCGATACAGACTGGATCGATTCGATACAAACCCTCGAAACCGGTTTTCGATATATATAGCAATTCGATCAATGCACGACATTTTGTCGAAAATGTGTTTTGTCGAAAATTTTGTAACTCCAAAAATTTTCACCGCAAATTTTTGAGATTTACTCCGTAGAAGACTAGCCTATATGTCCACATTTTGAGCCGCCAACCAATAGGGTTAGGGTTAAGGTCTGGGCATGGGGACATTTTCGACAAATGTAATTTTCGACGAAATGTTGCAGGAAGCCAATTCGTTACCCAGCCCTACCAGACCCTCATATACAACGATACAGCTTTTATGGCAGCCAAAAATTCAACGTAAAATAGTGCATTTCTTTGGCAATTTAAGCCTGAAAAATGCATTTGAATCAAGATTTTTGCTATGAAACACAATTACAGGCATATTGAATGTTAAAAATGCGGCTTATAGATGATCAAATATGCCCGGTTTATGGTCGATTCGCGACCTTCCTGTTGGCACCCTATACCTGTTCGCTACCTGACCTGTTCGCTACCAACGCGTTCGCTACCTGTACATGTTCGCCACCTGACATTTTCGCTACCTTACATTTTCGCTACCTGATTTTCTAAAATGTAAATAATAGGTTATAGAAGTGATGGTGAAGCCATATAGATCTATATCATATTTGATTTTGTTTCATAAAATATGTACAACAGAAATCTTATAAACTATATTCATTAATACACATAAAATAATGATCGTTGAAGCCTAAAAGGGTAATTACAGGTGGCAATTATTTACATACAAACACTTTGACACACACAATGTAGACAATTATAATTATTTATTTTAATATTTTAATATTTTCATAGACAATTAAAAGATGATATCTGCTGATTGAGGTTATAATTTTAGCATAAAATATATTAAATATGTTAAAAAGAAATGAGCAATGATTAAAACATCTCAAAAAGGAAGAAATGTAATTTACCATATATTTACTAATATACAGAGAATCAAATAAATAAATAAATAACTAGAATTGTCAGAGAATCTGACTATAGCCCAGCTTCTCAGCTTTTTTTGCAGGGTGAAAAAAAAACAATGACAGGTAACTATCACAGGCTATCACAAGCTAGATCTCATCAATATTGATGCTCATACAAAATTTGGTCTGATTATGTCAATTCGTTCTCTGTCAAAATTTTGCGAAAAATGACGGTAATAATCCAAAGCTAGATCTTGTCAATGATGATGTGCATACAAAATTTAGACGGATTCTGTCAATTCGTTCTGAAGATATTGAGCGGAAACAAAATTCTGAAGTCAATCAAGGGCTGTTAACTCCATCAAAATTTTGTGAAAAATGACGGGTAACAATCCCAAGCCAGATCTTGTCAATGTTGATGTGCATACAAAATTTGGTTGGATTCTGTCAATTCGTTCTCAAGATATTGAGCGGAAACAAAATTCTGACGTTAATTAAGGGCCATAACTCTGTCAAAATTTAACAAAAACTGAAGGGTATTACAATCCCAAGCTAGATCTTGTCAATGTTGATGTGCATACAAAATTTGGTCGGATTCTGTCAATGCGTTCTCAAGATATTGAGCGGAAACGAAATTCTGACGTCAATTAAGGGCCGTAACTCCGTCAAAATTTTGCGAAAAATGACGGGTAACAATCCCAAGCTAGATCTTGTCAATGATGATGTGCATACAAAATTTGGTCCGATTCTGTCGATTTGTTCTCAAGATATTGAGCGGAAACGAAATTCTGACGTCAATCAAGGGCCATAACTCCGTCAAAATTTTGCGAAAAATGACGGGCAACAATCCCAAGCTAGATCTTGTCAATGTTGATGTGCATACAAAATTTGGTCGGATTCTGTCAATTTGTTCTCAAGATATTGAGCGGAAACGAAATTCTGATGTCAATCAAGGGCCGTAACTCCGTCAAAATTTTGCAAATAACTAGAATTGTCAGAGGATCTGACTATAGCCCCGCTTCTGAGCTTTTTGCTAGGGAGAGACAAACAATGACGGGCAACAATGCCAAGTTAGATCTTGTTAATGTTGATGCACATAAAAAGATTGGTCAGATTCTGACAATTTGTTCTTAAGGTATTGAGCAGAAACAAAATTCTGGCATCAATCAAGGGCCAAAACTCTAAGATTTTGCAAAAAATGACAGGCAACAATCCCAAGCTAGATCTTGTCAATGTTGATGTGCATACAAAATTTGGTCAGATTCTGTCAATTCATTCTCAATATATTGAGTGGAATCTATATTCTGACGTCAATCAAGAGCTGTTACTCCGTCAAAATTTTGCGAAAAGTAACAGGCAACATTGCCATGCTAGATCATGTCAATGTTGATGTGCATATAAAATCTGGTCAGATTCTATCAATTTCTTCTGGAGATATTGAGCGGAAACAAAATTCTGACCTCAATCAAGGGCCATAACTGCGTCAAAATTTGTCGAAAAATGACGGGCAAAAATCCCAAGCTAGATCTTAACAATGTTGATGTGCATATTAATTTTGGTCAGATTCTGTCAATTTGTTCTCCAGATATTGAGCGGAAACGAAATTCTGACGTCAACCAAGGGCCATAACTCCGTCCAAATTTTGCGAAAAATGACGGGCAACAATCTCAAGCTAGATCATGTCAATGTTGATGTGCATATAAAATTTGGTCAGATTCTATCAATTTGTTCTCGAGATATTGAGCGGAAACGAAATTCTGGCGTCAACCAAGGGCCATAACTCTGTCCAAATTTTGCAAAAAAAATGACAGGCAACAATCTCAAGCTAGATCATGTCAATGTTGATGTGCATATAAAATTTGGTCAGATTCTATCAATTTGTTCTCGAGATATTGAGCGGAAACGAAATTCTGACGTCAATCAAGGGCCATAACTCCGTCAAAATTTTGCGAAAAATGACAGGCAACAATCCCAAGCTAGATCTTGTCAATGTTAATGTGCATACAAAATTTGGTCAGATTCTGTCCATCGGTTCTCAAGATATTGAGCGGAAACGAAATTAGGACGTCAATCAAGGGCCTTAACTCCGTCAAAATTTTGCGAAAAATGACGGGCAACAATCCCAAGGTAGATGTTGTCAATGTTGATGTGCATACAAAATTTGATCAGATTCTGTCAATTTGTTCTCGAGATATTGAGCGGAAACAAAATTCTGACATCAATCAAGGGCCGTAACTCCGTCAAAATTTTGTGAAAAATGACGGGTAACAATCCCAAGCTAGATCTTGTCAATGATGACGGGCATACAAAATTTGGTCGGGTTCTGTCAATTCGTTCTCAAGATATTGAGCGGAAACGAAATTCTGACGTCAATCAAGGGCCGTAACTCCGTCAAAATTTTGCGAAAAATGACGGGTAACAATCCCAAGCTAGATCTTGTCAATGTTGATGTGCATACAAAATTTGGTCGGATTCTGTCAATTTGTTCTCAAGATATTGAGCGGAAACG
The DNA here is from genome assembly GCA_964017185.1 of Rugalucina vietnamica. Lineage (NCBI taxonomy): Eukaryota > Metazoa > Mollusca > Bivalvia > Lucinida > Lucinidae > Rugalucina > Rugalucina vietnamica. The sequence goes on from OZ024872.1 coordinate 5,677,889, forward strand.
AAATTCTGATGTCAATCAAGGGCCGTAACTCCGTCAAAATTTTGCAAATAACTAGAATTGTCAGAGGATCTGACTATAGCCCCGCTTCTGAGCTTTTTGCTAGGGAGAGACAAACAATGACGGGCAACAATGCCAAGTTAGATCTTGTTAATGTTGATGCACATAAAAAGATTGGTCAGATTCTGACAATTTGTTCTTAAGGTATTGAGCAGAAACAAAATTCTGGCATCAATCAAGGGCCAAAACTCTAAGATTTTGCAAAAAATGACAGGCAACAATCCCAAGCTAGATCTTGTCAATGTTGATGTGCATACAAAATTTGGTCAGATTCTGTCAATTCATTCTCAATATATTGAGTGGAATCTATATTCTGACGTCAATCAAGAGCTGTTACTCCGTCAAAATTTTGCGAAAAGTAACAGGCAACATTGCCATGCTAGATCATGTCAATGTTGATGTGCATATAAAATCTGGTCAGATTCTATCAATTTCTTCTGGAGATATTGAGCGGAAACAAAATTCTGACCTCAATCAAGGGCCATAACTGCGTCAAAATTTGTCGAAAAATGACGGGCAAAAATCCCAAGCTAGATCTTAACAATGTTGATGTGCATATTAATTTTGGTCAGATTCTGTCAATTTGTTCTCCAGATATTGAGCGGAAACGAAATTCTGACGTCAACCAAGGGCCATAACTCCGTCCAAATTTTGCGAAAAATGACGGGCAACAATCTCAAGCTAGATCATGTCAATGTTGATGTGCATATAAAATTTGGTCAGATTCTATCAATTTGTTCTCGAGATATTGAGCGGAAACGAAATTCTGGCGTCAACCAAGGGCCATAACTCTGTCCAAATTTTGCAAAAAAAATGACAGGCAACAATCTCAAGCTAGATCATGTCAATGTTGATGTGCATATAAAATTTGGTCAGATTCTATCAATTTGTTCTCGAGATATTGAGCGGAAACGAAATTCTGACGTCAATCAAGGGCCATAACTCCGTCAAAATTTTGCGAAAAATGACAGGCAACAATCCCAAGCTAGATCTTGTCAATGTTAATGTGCATACAAAATTTGGTCAGATTCTGTCCATCGGTTCTCAAGATATTGAGCGGAAACGAAATTAGGACGTCAATCAAGGGCCTTAACTCCGTCAAAATTTTGCGAAAAATGACGGGCAACAATCCCAAGGTAGATGTTGTCAATGTTGATGTGCATACAAAATTTGATCAGATTCTGTCAATTTGTTCTCGAGATATTGAGCGGAAACAAAATTCTGACATCAATCAAGGGCCGTAACTCCGTCAAAATTTTGTGAAAAATGACGGGTAACAATCCCAAGCTAGATCTTGTCAATGATGACGGGCATACAAAATTTGGTCGGGTTCTGTCAATTCGTTCTCAAGATATTGAGCGGAAACGAAATTCTGACGTCAATCAAGGGCCGTAACTCCGTCAAAATTTTGCGAAAAATGACGGGTAACAATCCCAAGCTAGATCTTGTCAATGTTGATGTGCACACAAAATTTGGTCGGATTCTGTCAATTCGTTCTCAAGATATTGAGCGGAAACGAAATTCTGACGTCAATTAAGGGCCGTAACTCCGTCAAAATTTTGCAAAAAATGACGGGTAACAATCCCAAGCTAGATCTTGTCAATGTTGATGTGTACACAAAATTTGGCCGGATTCTGTCAATTCGTTCTCAAGATATTGAGCGGAAACGAAATTCTGACGTCAATCAAGGGCCGTAACTCCATCAAAATTTTGCGAAAAATGACGGGTAACAATCCCAAGCTAGATCTTGTCAATGTTGATGTGCACACAAAATTTGGTCGGATTCTGTCAATTCGTTCTCAAGATATTGAGCGGAAACGAAATTCTGACGTCAATTAAGGGCCGTAACTCCGTCAAAATTTTGCAAAAAATGACGGGTAACAATCCCAAGCTAGATCTTGTCAATGTTGATGTGTACACAAAATTTGGCCGGATTCTGTCAATTTGTTCTCCAGATATTGAGCGGAAACAAAATTCTGACGTCAATCAAGGGCCGTAACTCCGTCAAAATTTTGCGAAAAATGACGGGTAACAATCCCAAGCTAGATCTTGTCAATGATGATGTGCATACAAAATTTGGTCGGATTCTGTGAATTCGTTCTCAAGATATTGAGCGGAAACGAAATTCTGACGTCAATCAAGGGCAGTAACTCTGTCAAAATTTTGCGAAAAATGACGGTCAACAATCCCAAGCTAGATCTTGTCAATGTTAATGTACATACAAAATTTGGTCAGATTCTGTAACCTGGTTCTCAAGATATTGAGTGGAAATGAAATTTGGACGGAATAACGGAATAACGGAAGGACGGAAGGACGGAAGGACGGAACGACGGAAGGACATGGTGAATCCAGTATAGCCCCACTTTTTCAAAGCGGGGCTATAATAACAGGTAACAATCCCAAGCTAGATCATGTCAATGTTGATGTGCATACAAAATTTGGTCGGATTCTGTCAATGCGTTCTCAAGATATTGAGCGGAAACGAAATTCTGACGTTAATCAAGGGCCATAACTCCGTCAAAATTTTGCGAAAAATGACGGGTAACAATCCCAAGCTAGATCCTGTCAATGATGACGTGCATACAAAATTTGGTCCGATTCTGTCAATTCGTTCTCAAGATATTGAGCGGAAACGAAATTCTGACGTCAATCAAGGGCCATAACTCCGTCAAAATTTTGCGAAAAATGACGGGTAACAATCCCATGCAAGATCTTGTCAATGATGATATGCATACAAAATTTGGTCCGATTCTGTCAATTTATTCTCAAGATATTGAGCGGAAACGAAATTCTGACGTCAATCAAGGGCCATAACTCCGTCAAAATTTTGCGATAAACGATGGGTAACAATCCCAAGCTAGATCTTGTCAATGTTGATGTGCATACAAAATTTGGTCAGATTCTGTCAATTCGTTCTCAAGATATTGAGCGGAAACGAAATTCTGACATCAATCAAGGGCCATAACTCCGTCAAAATTTTGCGAAAAATGACGGGTAACAATCCCAAGCTAGATCTTGTCAATGTTGATGTGCATACAAAATTTGGTCAGATTCTGTCGAGCCATTCTCAAGATAATGAATGGAAACAAAAATGTCGGAAGGACGGAAGGACAGAAGGACGGAATAACGGAATTATAACAGAATAACGGAATAACGGAACTACGGAAGGACAGGGTGAATCCAGTATAGCCCCCACTTTTTCAAAGCGGGGCTATAAAAACACTAAAATATATAGATGGCATTAAAAATGAAATCACAACATTAAAAATAAAATCCATTTTGCAAAGATTAACTTACTATAAAAAGGGAAGATACGTAATTTAGCATAAATTATAATAACTATAAAATGAGCCGCTTCGTGTGAAAATGGGATTATTGCCTATGCGAAAACAAAGGCTTCGTGAGAAAATGGGATTATTGCCTATGCGAAAACAAAGGCGCAGTTCAGCTTCGCAGTTACTGCGAAGCTGATCAGCACCTTTGTTTTCGCTACATGGATAGTACAATTCCTGTTCTTCTTAAATCCGACTTCACAAGCTTCTTAGCTGCTTCTGTGACTGTGCAGACCGGTTTGTGTCAGACCTGGTCGGAAACTCTGAAGACCAGTTTTCTCGAGTCGCGGCAAAAATAAAAGGGAATGAATGAATGAATGAAATTAGAAACACTAAGAAATATTCATGACATTAAAAATAAAATCAATGACAATAAAATCCAGTGTGCAAAGATACAGATCAGCATGTTCCTTCATTCTTAATTATTCTCGGCATTCGGTACAATGGACGGACCAAGCCCGGCAATCTGACTGGCTGCCCTTAACAACGAAAGGTGCTCAGATCCCCGTCATCGTATTTATCCCAAAGCTCGTGTAATTTTCCATTTCTCCCTGTGAACTCTCAGGCGCATCTGCAGCGTGACTTTGTCCGCCTCACGCAACAACAGTGGGACCAGGGTGTAGAACCCCAGTCCAGAACGCCGGGCACCTTCATAGCATTCGCATTAAAAAACAAACAATTTGCATATGCGAAAACAAAGACGCAGATGAGCCGTGCAGTAACTGCATAGCTGATCTGCGCCTTTGCTTTCGCCACACAGATAGTACTATTCCTCTGCTACTTATATCCGAAATTTCAAGCTTCTAGCTTTATGCTGTCACTGTACAGTCTGGTTTGTGTTGGACCTGGTTGGAAACCCAAATTGTTGGTATTGTCATGCACAGACTTATTTTCTTCGTATGTGCCAAAATTTGAATATAGCCTCCCAAAATCTTCAGAAACTTAGAAAATCGTACTGTCATAAAAATAAAGTGATGCATCACTCAAATGTGTGCATATATTAAATACCCCCTTGAACCCAATTTTATATTGAAAAGTGGGATTTACAGGGGTTTACCATAACTCATTAGAACCGCCTCGCCGAGTCGAGTCTAACGTGTATCCACAATCATGTTTGGGGAGACAAATAATAGAAATATCAAAGAAAAAAAATTCTATGAAATTTTCAATTTTTTACTCATGAAAAAATATCGGTATATTGCATGGACCGTGTGTTTTCGTATTGAAAGGTTCCTTACCTGTGTCGCATTTGCGGTGCTGCCACTCACCACACCCGTTACACTGGACCGCATGTTGTCTGCTTGATACTTTTTTGACAGTGGATACAATTAAAAAACTTCTGTTTCCCCATGGTTTTTAAAAGATATCAAAGTTAAAACATTAAAACGTAATATTCTAAAACATTCTAAAATCGAATTATTTAAAAACCATATTTTTAAAAGTTAAAAGTCCTACTCGTGAGTAGGCTACTAATCAACCGTGAAGTTTGGTACATTGAAACTTCAGAGAGACATTGATCGTTTAGGCAGTTGGGCTAGGAAATGGGGAATGAGATTTCAACCCGTCAAATGCAACATGATGCAGCTGACAAATAAACGGTCTAGTAAGATACAGGCTAACTACACCCTTGTCGGCACTGTACTGGAAAACTTTGAAAGCATAAAATACCTGGGTGTAACTATCACAAATGATTTGAAATGGAATCCTCATATTTCCAATGTTTGTACAAAGGCTAACAGAATTCTCGGATTCTTGAGGAGAAATTTGTATTCTTGTCCCCCAGATGTGAAAGAAGCAGCTTATAAAGGTGCTGCTGTTCTTGGAATATGGAAGCTCAGTTTGGGACCCTCACACTCATGGCCTCCAGGAAGAACTGGAAAAGGTCCAAAATCGTGCGGCAAGGTTTGTGACGGGAAATTATGTTTTTGAAACTGAATCTGAATAGTTTACTGGTGACACGCCAAATGACATTATTTCACCAGGGGGTTTGGATGGGGGAGAAATTAGTCCCTTGAACGCACGAGTGAAGCGAACTTGGACACACAGTCATCAGACATTTCAGCAGAGGAGATAAGTGAATCAGGGAGTCATTCCAGTCCCTGATAGTCTGTGGAAAGAAACTACTTTTGTACGCTTCTTTGCTAGCTGAAGGTGTCTGAAAAGCCAAGAGTGTTGATTTCTACAACGCCTATTCTTTGGGATAAGGTCATCTGTGGGTATTCTGGCTTTACCCTTTAGACCTTTGTATAGCAATATAAGGCCAGTATTTTTTAATTTATCGGTTTTCCATTCCGCCGACCGTAATTTCACGCAAAATGAAAAAAAAATAAAATTGAATTTTTTAATTTTTATTTTTCGGTGACGTTCCGACATTCCGGCCGGCGGTACCTGCTTTTATCATTGTGCGCCGCACAGATGCTTACGCCGTCTTTATTAAACAAATGTGCCATTAGACATGCGCAAAGAAATGTAAAATCGATCGATTTCTTTTCTCGGTTTTCATTGGTAGACTGCAATTTTACTTCTGGCTTTTGACCAATCAATTTTTCCGTTACATCTTACACGCTTCCGAAACGTGAGTAGGAAACCACAAGGATAGCTTTTAAAAAGCTAGAAGACTCCGTCGAGACGAGCCGAAAAAAACGTTGTTCATCGCACTAAGATGCCAAAGATCGGCTTGAATGACAACGGCCAGGCTAATTTCCGCAATAAATACATGCAATGCCCACATCCACTGTCGAGAATACCGCAGAGCCCCAGAATGACAAGCTACTGTGGCTTCTAAATATGATCACTCTGTGAACCCTCAACTGATCATTGCTCGTCATAGTCAAACAATATGCCTCGTCACTCGTCAGATTAACCATGGTGAGTTGTTTAATCTTCGCAGTTTGGATCATGGTTTTATCCAAGGCCACATTTTTTAAGGCATAGACCATATGGCCCTACCTAAAAAAAAATAAGCATGCCTATTTATCTGAATAGTTGACTGGTGACACGTCAAATGACATTATTTCACCAGGGGGTTCGGATGGGGGAGAAATTACTTCATAGAATGCACGAGGGAAGCGAACTTGGACACACATAATCATCTGACATTTCAGCAGTGGAAAACATAGAGTCAGTGAGGTCATTCCAGTCCCTGATAGTCTGGGGTAAGAACCTACATTATAGGCCTCTATGGTAGCTGAAATGCCATGGAGTGATTATTTGTACAAAGCCTAGTCTTGGGGATAAGGTCATCTGTATGTGTTCTGGCTTTACCCTTCAGACCTTTGTAAAGCAATGTGTCGATTATCCATCCTCCTTTTCTTGAGAGATTCCCAGCCGGCACGGTTCGTACACACACTATGCTTTCTATTAGAAACGTGATCTTTCAGTTTTGAATGCACAAAAGATAATTAACATTAATTGTTCTCATAATACCATAAAGAGAAACTTTAAGAAAATTGCACCTTGGCGAATGCCTGACGATCGATCTTTTTTTTCTGTCTTTCTTTCTTTCTTTTTTTATATGATAAAGGGAAACTGAAAGAAAACTCAACCTTGGCGAATGCCCTGCAAACGATCTTTTTATCAGCGAATTCACCTGCAAATAAACACTTATAAACTGTAACACAATATAGGATATAAGGGTAAAACGGCGCTTTGGCACCGCCACATTTTTTTTTCCGTGATCTTTTTTTATTTTTTTTTTTATTTATATATAAATGGGTGGGCGAAAATTTGGGATCCAAGGCGCCCTCGCATTATATCCAACACCGCATTAATTCAATGTGCTTTATAGCGAGACTGCCCTGTACTATTTAAGATTTCCAATCAGGTATGACACAAAAACGAAAACAATTATTTTAGGTTAGAAGGTTTATTCCAGGTAAAACTAAATGCAGTATAAATCATGAAAGACTGAATATTTTAAACACACAGTACTTAGCCAAGAGTTAGTAAACGCTAAATTTCAGAAGATGTTAAACCGGAATGCTGACTTTTTTTTTTTTTTTTTTTTACCTCCTCCTACCCCAAATTTTTGAAAAATTCCTGAAAACCAACTTATTAAAAAAAAACTGACCTAAGTCTACTATCCTTCCTCCTTTTCTTAAGAGATTCCCATTTCAGTTGACCTAAAATGCCAGTCATGCTCCCAGTTTCAAAAACTTAATTTCCCGTCACAAACCTTGCCGCACGATTTTGGACCTTTTCCAGTTCTTCCTGGAGGCCATGAGTGTGAGGGTCCCAAACTGAGCTTCCATATTCCAAGACCGGCAGCACCAGTCCTTTATAAGCTGCTTCTTTCACATCTGGGGGACAAGAATACACTTTTCTCCTCAAGAATCCAAGAGTTCTGTTAGCCTTTGTACAAACATTGGAAATATGAGTATTCCATTTCAAATCATTTGTGATAGTTACACCCAGGTATTTTATGCTTTCAACGTTTTCCAGTACAGTGCCCTCAAGGGTGTAGTTAGCCTGTATCTTACTAGACCGTTTATTTGTCAGCTGCATCATGTTGCATTTGACGGGTTGAAATCTCATTCCCCATTTCCTAGCCCAACTGCCTTAACGATCAATGTCTCTCTGAAGTTTCAATGTACCAAACTTCACAGTTGATTAGTAGCCTACTCACGAGTAGGACTTTTCAATGTATCCTCTTCATTTCACGATAGCAAACACAATCATCAGCAAAGAGTCTTATAATTTCAGACTTAATGTCTGCTGAGATGTCATTTATATACAGTCTAACCTGTCTTAAGCAAGCGGCCAAGGGAAATTGCAAAATCGCTTGCTTAAGACAGGTGCTTGCTGAATAGAGGGTTGATTTAGTCAAAGTTTTCAAGATTCTGTTTCGTCCCGGCCAAGGGTATTCATCAGATGGCTTATATGGCTACCATGACAGATTTTATTTTTTCTTTTTATTTTTTTTTTTATTTTCTTGTTTTATTTTTTAAAGCAATTTGAATGAAAACAAAGGAAGCCACACCTTTTTCCCAAACACATTTCAATAAACTACCAGATCAGAGCCTCATTGGACAACTTGGTTAATCACACACACAAACACACACGCGCACACATGCTGAAACACGTGACAGCAATTAACGAGACACAATTATCAGGATTATCGGTGAGCATGGCCAATTTGTTGACAATGCTTTGATCATTGTCACCTTATTCAATCGACTTTTCTCACCTTTACGATGACACTATCGAATTTTCGCACCTTTAACGATAGTAAAACAAACATGTGCTGATTGGCAATTAACCTCACCTGGCTAATTATGCGGTCAGTGAAGAGCAATAATGCTTCAAACGATCCAAAACTTCTTTTTATGTCGCCGAAAAAATCCCAGCTGGTATGGTTCTCTTTATCCTCTAATTTCAAAGGCAATCAGCGTTTAACGCCGGGATACAGTCATAGGCCTTTGCTGGTTACCAATTTTACAACAATTTTTTTTGAATGAAACCGGTAACCGCACGCCGTGCTCCATTCATGGACTAGGTAAAAAATAAAAAATTTCCTCCAATTTCGGGTGATCGTTTTACCCGAAACCATTATTTTGGTCGCCGCACAGCGTAAACGGCTTACACTTTCAGAAACAAACAAAATTGACCGCAACAAAAAAAAAACATGGCCGCTTAAAGTGAAAATTTAGCGATTTGGGACAATTTTTGCTGACCGTTGACCGCGTTTGAGAGGTGCGTGCTGAATAAAGGTGCATTTGCGTTAGAAATCGTTCGGGGGGACCCGGAACTGACCGCTGACTGCAGGGTCACGCTGAATAGAGGTGACCGGATCGGCAGTTTAGACTGTACAAGGAAAACAGCAAGGGGCCAAGAACGGTGCCCTGAGGGACACCCGACACAACTGGAGCCCAATCCGATTTAATACCATTAACTACTACCCTTTGTTGTCTGAAACAAAGGAAAGCATTTATTCAATTCAGTGTTGTTCCACCTATTCCATAGCTAAACAATTTGCTTTTAAGGAGTTCATGGGGAGGAGTATTGAAAGCCTTTTCAAAATCGAGTATAAAAGTGTCGACCTGGCCTTTTTTGTCTAAGATTTTGGCCCAGTCATTTATCACTGTAGTCAACTGAGTTTCACAGCTATGCCATTTCCTAAATGCGTGTTGCCTGACCGACAAGAGTTCATGTTCATCAAGATGGGCCATAATATTTGAGCATACAATATGTTCAAGACGCTTAATACAAGTAATGCATGTCAAAGAAACAGGGCGGTAATTGCGGGCAAGTGACCTGTCGCCCTTCTTAAACAGTGGGCAAATATTAGCAAGAGACCATTCTTTAGGAATTTCACCTGTATCAATTGACTGCTGGAAGAGATGGGCGAATACCGGCCCTAATTCCATAGCCAGTTCCTTTAGGACTCTGGGATAAAACTCATCAGGCCCTAAGGCTTTAGACGGGTTTAGACCTTTGAGAAGTTTGGTCACCCCTTCCTTTGTGACCACAATATCATGCATGAATGGGGCAGATCTATCCATAAGAGGGACCTGTTTGTATTCACTTTTAGTGAAAACATCCGAGAACTGACCATTAATTTCTTCCGCCTTCTCAAATTCGGATTGTGCAATTCCACTTCCATTTCTCTTTTTCAACCGTGGGAGCATGACTGGCATTTTAGGTCAACTGAAATGGGAATCTCTTAAGAAAAGGAGGAAGGATAGTAGACTTATATTGCTATACAAAGGTCTAAAGGGTAAAGCCAGAATACCAACAGATGACCTTATCCCAAAGAATATGCGTTGTAGAAATCAACACTCTTTGGCTTTTCAGATACCTTCAGCTAGCAAAGAAGCGTACAAAAGTAGTTTCTTTCCACAGACTATCAGGGACTGGAATGACCTCCCTGATTCACTTATCTCCTCTGCTAAAATGTCTGATGACTGTGTGTCCAAGTTCGCTTCACTCGTGCGTTCAAGGGACTAATTTCTCCCCCATCCGAACCCCCTGGTGAAATAATGTCATTTGGCGTGTCACCAGTAAACTATTCAGATTCAGTGAGTGAATAATTAACGGTCATAATTGGCGGGAAGCTGTGAGGTTCAGTAGTGAGTGAATAATTAACGGTCATAATTGGTCAGGAAGCCGCGAAAAACATCGTGGTAGAGAACCGACTAGGGTTGATAAGGTGCGAAAAAATACCGAGTAGCGAACGGACCAATGTGAGGTAGCGAAAGGACTAAGTGCAAACGAACCAGGTCGCAAAAGATCCTGTTATCAGGCTCAGGACAAATCAAAATTTAGCTACAGAGCTCGATTTAGCTATAGTAGCTAAAAGGAGCTTTAAAATTGTGTATATTTCATATATATATATATATATCATAATAAAAAGAATCATTGAAAAAATTGCAAGTAAATGATTAATAAAAAAAATTTTAACTACTTTGTATGGGTTGTGTAAACATCAAATTTGAGAAAATCCAGCCAAGATTTTTTTGCAAAAACATCATTTTATGATTGCAGGAAATGAGATGTTATAAAATACCTCATTGTGGCAGTCATTGCAAAAAAATGGAATGCCAAACACAGAATACAATTTATGCAGCAGAAAAAAATATGATAGCATATCTTACTGTTGATCGGGGTTTAATGAACTCTTATTTTCTGAAATAAACAAAAAAGGTGTTTTTTGCAGAAATTTCTTCTCTGGATTTTCCCAAAAATGTTGTTTACACAAAACATTTAAAGTTGTTAACAGTTTTAATCGAGTATTTGCCTGCAGTTTTTTAACAATGTTTAAGTTTAATAAAACATATATGAAATATACACAATTTTTAAAGCTTCTTTTAGCTACTATAGCTAAATCAAGCTTTGTAGCTAAATTTTGATTTGTCCTGAGCCTGGTTACAAATATGCCCCACTTAAAATTCTAAAGTAACTGATGGTACCCTACCATGAGCACCCGACTACCCAGTCGTCCATGCTCCAACTTGGGTCACCCATCCAGCCACTAACCAAGCTCAACATTGTTTAACTTGCAACAATATCCAGACACACTACGCGTCGCTGTAAAAGCTAGCTCATACAGCAAGGCTGTATATGTGTCTGATATACCTGTGGCACCTCAGCCACTACACTACTCCCTCCTTTTTCCCGAAGGAGCGAAGCATATCCTCGCATGAGCTCGTCAATTACCACGTCGCCAGTAAAGTAACTGATGGTACCCACCATGAGCACCCGACTACCCAGTCGTCCATGCTCCAACTTGGGTCACCCATCCAGCCACTAAGCAAGCTCAACGTTGCTTAACTTGCAACAATATCCGGACACACTACGCGTCGCTGTAAAAGCTAGCTCATACAGCAAGGCTGTATATGTGTCTGATATACCTGTGGCACCCCAGCCACTACACTACTCCCTCCTTTTTTCCTTAAGGAGCGGAGCATATCCTCGCATGAGCTCGTCAATTACCACGTCGCCAGTAAAGTAACTGATGGTACCCACCATGAGCACCCGACTACCCAGTCGTCCATGCTCCAACTTGGGTCACCCATCCAGCCACTAACCAAGCTCAACGTTGCTTAACTTGCAACAATATCCGGACACACTACGCGTCGCTGTAACAGCTAGCTCATACAGCAAGGCTGTATATGTGTCTGATATACAGTGGTGTTATGGCTAAAAACCCACTTTTGCACAGTTCGCGCTGATCACTTGTGATTTTTCGCGGCGAAACCACCGCGAAATTTCACCGGCCAAGAAAAAATTTAAACGTTTAATCGTTAATTTTTTCGCCGCGAAAATCCGATTTTCGCGGTGAAATTCCGCCGTGTATCGCGGCGAAATTTGTTTTTTAACGTTTTCAACAGGTAAGTTGAAATTTCCTATTTCGCCGCGAAACACGGCGAAATACCTGAAATGTTAACATAAAATGATTAATTTTTAATTTAATGACAACCCTATGATTCATCTGTTCCATGTATAGATCGTTATTTACGTGCACATAATATGTACGATTATACATGTATAGAAATGAAAAACGTGCATAACGCGACTTTGCTAATGTTTTATCGTACGTGGAACGATAGCGAAATCACGGATTAACGAAAATAATTATAACGTAATGCGCCAGCTCCTTGAATCTAACTTTGTTGTTTGTTTGTTTGAATAAATGCTTTACGTCCTAATCAACAGCAATGGTCATGTCGGGACGCTGCCCCCATTTTATGGGACGTGTTTGAAATATAACGATCCCTCTAAGCCAATACTGCTTATATGTATGGATGGTTTCACTTGAAACCATTTTCCCTAGGCAGGCACAGACTTGAGCGGTAAACCAGTAATCAGATGATCAGTCAATAGCTTATAAGTTTTGCCTGGAGGGACAAGCAGCCTATATATTTGTTTAGGTCCCAATAGGCAGGGGCCATCTAACTTTGTGCCTTGTTTTGTAGCACAAACATTGTCTAAAGGGTAATGCTAAATAAACAGAATCCTTACTTTCTTTTTTGTAAATTTTCCTGAACTACGATAACTTAATTTGAGCTCAACCATGTAGAAACGACAAAACAAAAAGAGGCATATTGACATTTGGGCACCCTCTATGAATGCCAGCATAAGACTAATTGCAATCATATCGATTTATACATTATACTTGCCTTGTAGAAGTACAACTAGCGAAGATCATTTTAACAGTCAACAGTCCCCTGGTGACAACACTTTCAGGGTAATACATGTATACCGGTTTTGCTCAAGTACGAAACCCAACGAATATAGGAGGAATCGAACACAGGACATTTAGATTCCGGTCAATTCCTTTAATCCGCCACTAGGCTTCTGCGCTCAACTTTGTTCTTATTAATCTAATGCGGCATGCGCTCATATTGCTACGGTGCGTACACGGCCCTTATTGTATATATGTGTTCAAAAATAAACTGAACACTTCATATAATGACGTCAGTACTTTGTTTTAAACACAGTATCTTCCCTTTTCTAGTGTATTGCGCCTTGTATACAATGAGGTTTTGTCATTCGATATGCATGTAAGCCATGCGTACATGAGGATTTTGGAAGGAACACAACACGCTATTTAACTCAAAACGGTTAGCAAAAAACGACAATTTCGACACAAATTTGTACATGTACGTTGCTGTGTTGCTCGTATTCGACCGAATATCGTATCGACCCGGTGGAGGTCGTATGCGACCAAATGTCGTTTCGACTAAATTGATTTCAACAAAACAGCATCCACTTGACGTAATCGAAAATCATTGATGCTTTTTAGCAGTGTCATTAACCATAGGCGATCAAATGTCTAAAACAAAGTTGAAGCCGATTGCTTCATCATGTTGAATCCAAAGACTTGTATTAATATGTGGGTTGGGATCGCGGTGGCATAGTTGTAGTGCATCAGACACAGGGATTTATCTGGGCTGCGCCATGTGCTAAATCGCGCATCAAATCCAGAAAAAACGCACCTGATTCGTTGTAGTGCGCTAAAAGGGCGCACCTAATGCTGCAAAAGCGCATATAACTGTGGTTAATGCGTCTGTCAAAACTGCAGATTGAAAGGGCGCAAGGATTTTCAAACAAAAGCGTCCTAGATCTGTGCATTCCAAACGCTTATCAAAAGAAAAAAATATGGAATAAAGCAGTTGGCCGACATGGAATAGAATATGGTGTGCTTCATTAGCACTGACTAAAATCCTGGTCAATTCTCCCCAGTTTCGTATGTCTTTGTAAATTAGTTGATCGATCAGTACAATGAAGCAATTTACTTCAAAGACAGTCATAAAATCATTTGAAACCATAGTGATTTTCATTGGAAAATCAATTTAATTGGAGGAACATTTAAAAAAAGCAAAACTTTTATGCTTCTGGAACGAATTTTGAAATGTCATTAGTTTTCGCGACTTTATAGCATCGTGAATATATTTCTGTTTCAGTTGCTTCTAAATCTTTATTTGTTGGTAAAACTTTGTTTAAAGTGTTCAAGTGAGGTTTAGTGTCAAAGTTAATAGTAATGAAGAATGCAAGTCAATCTCATGACATGACAGTAATTATTATTGGAAATTCAGCCTTTGAAGGGGTCACCCCTTATGGACTCCAAACTCACAACTGCACAGGTGAATGTTAATGGCATACATCTTACATTATATACTAGATAGATGTCATAGAAAGGCTATGGTTACAAAAAGGAACTTATTTTGATTTGCATTACACACATTTCTCAGTCTGGTATAGTAGATTAGACCCCCACCCACAGTATTAACCTATTCTACAATGGACAACATGTCATTTTATACCATCAGGTTTAAGTGTTATGAAAAGTGCCATGGTCAATATTATTTCTTTCGCCAAAAGTTTTTTTTCTAAAATATGTTCCTGGAGTAAACTAAGACTGTTGATATATAAAAATAAAAAAAACAAGAAAAAAGGGTCTATTACTCTAAGGAGAGGCTGTCTAGGCACATGCAAAATGCTTAAATCTAATTTCGGCCGGCCCTGGACCCCTCACCAGGGCGTTGCCCCTGGACCCCACTGGGAGCCTTGCGGCCCCCAGACCCCCGGCTAAAGTTAGGGCCCATGGAATTTTTGTTGGATGGGCCTTCGGCCCATCCAACAAAAATTCCAGATAAATCCCTGAGACACTGAATCGAGAGGTCCTGAGTTCGATCCGCACTGGCGAAACCGTGTTGTGTACATTGATTACCCACAGTACTACTTAAAACCCAGGAAACGGTAGCTCCGTCCAGACATGACTAAAAAATTGGTGACTGGGACGTCCAGCCTCAATACAAACAAACAAATCTGTGGACAATCATACCATGAAAATTGCCAACGCTGCTATGAGCTCTTTTCTATTAATTAAGCTAGGTAATAGGAGGATCTAATATTATCGGGTACGTCTGATTAATCTGAGAAAGAAGCATGAAAATAAACACACAAAGCCAATAATCAGGGTCTCAGAAACTTCAAAGTAGTTGAGTCACAAATAAAACACGATAATTATACAAAATTGAAAAGAAAACAAAATATTTATACGACGTGAAAAGTAATAAATGCATACAAATTAAAATGAAATTTAAACAATAAAACTGTTGTGACTGTCAGGACTAAAACGATAATTATACAAAATTGAGAAGTAAACAAAATATTGATACAACTTGAAATGAAATAAAAACATTCAATTTAAAATATTATTTAAACAACAACAAAAAAAAAAAAAATGTGTGACTGTCGTCTTTTTCGCCGCGAAACACCGCGAAACACCGGTCAATTGATTTTTATGCGTAATAACAGGTAAACTTTTTTCGCGGTGTTTCGCCGCGAAATTTCGCGGCGAAATTCCGCGCTGACTTTTATTTTACACACAATTTCGCCGCGAAATTTTACAATTAGCCGTTTACAAATTAGCCGTTAAAACGGCTAATTTAGGTTTTTAGCCATAACACCACCCCAGCCACTACACTAATTGTAACGAACAGCCGAGCCAAGCCACAGAAACCCCGTCGGTGGAAAAGCATGCTCATCCACCAAGGGTGGTTTACTGCACTATATACCTAACACTTACTCTAATCACAAAGTTTCGAGTTTCTAATTTGCATATTACTACCCGCTAATATGCCGCTAATACGTTGCACCAACGTATTCTATAAGGGAGACTATCCCGTTACATTACTTCCCTCTCCGAGAAGACTCGCCCCGAGTCTTGGCCTGGGGACTACATGGGTCAGGCAACTCCGTTCTGGCAGTTGTCATCATCCCACCGCTGCCACCAATTGTAATGAACGGCCGAGCCAGGCCACAGAAACCCCGTCGGTGGAAAAGCATGCTCATCCACCAAGGGTGGTTTACTGCGCTATATACCTAACACTTACTCTAATCACAAAGTTTCGAGTTTCTAATTTGCATATTACTACCCGCTAATATGCCGCTAATACGTTGCACCAACGTATTCTATAAGGGAGACTATCCCGTTACATTACTTCCCCCTCCGAGAAGACTCGCCCCCGAGTCTTGGCCTGGGGACTACATGGGTAAGGCAACTCCGTTCTGGCAGTTGTCATCATCCCTGGTAGTGCGAGTGGGGTATCCCATCCTCGTTGCCAGTAAAGTAACTGATGGTACCCTACCATGAGCACCCGACTACCCAGTCGTCCATGCTCCAACTTGGGTCACCCATCCAGCCACTAACCAAGCTCAACATTGCTTAACTTGCAACAATATCCAGACACACTACGCGTCGCTGTAAAAGCTAGCTCATACAGCAAGGCTGTATATGTGTCTGATATACCTGTGGCACCTCAGCCACTACAATTCATTTTTTGAAAACAGGAAAAGTGAAAGTTCACTGAAACCCACATGTCCACCCTGATTGTCTGGCACTTGAACTTTGAAAGTTAATTATCATCAATCGTAGCTGGAGTTCAGAATACTGTGTACACACCATTTAAATGGTTGGTTGTTTGTTTCTTGCAACGTTGAACTTGACCGTTCCCGCCTTTCTGTCAAATTTTCCGACATGCCCTTTAGACGGTACTTGTTTAAGTTTAAAACTTTCAATGTGGAACAGGTCGTTTTACAAGTCACAAGACGTTTCGCCACCAAGACGTTTCCCCCCTAGTCGTTTCCCCCCTAGTCGTTTCGCCTCTAATTTCCACCCTAGTCGTTTCGCCCCAAATACCCTAGATGTTTCGCCCCCAATACCATTCCCTCCCTAGTCGTTTCGCCCCCAATTTATTTATTTATTTATTTATTTATTTATTTATTTATTTATGGGGGACAAGAATACATTTTTTCTTAAGAATCCGAGAGTTCTGTATGCCTTTGTACAAACATTGGAAATGTGAATATTCCATTTCCAATTGTTTGTGATAGTTACACCGAGGTGTTTTATGCCTTCACATTTTCAAGTACAGTACCCTCAAGTGTGTAATTAGCCTGTATTTGACTCAAGCTGTTCTCCAAATAAATTGTCAAACTTTTACAGGGAATTCAATAAATCATTTTATAGTGATTTCAGTGATTTTTGCAGTGATTTCAGTGATTTCGGTGGTGATTTCAGTGATTTGGGTTAATCGTCTCACCGGTAATGTAATAAAATAAAATAATGTAATAAACAGCCTTGGTGTATTTCTGTTTAGGACAAATACATGTAAATGAAAGTTACAAATTTAAACATGTTATTCAGAGGTCGCATTCAGAGCCATATAACTTTGAAAATGCACACTACTCCATAGTAATTTGGTTTTCAAAGGTATTGTCTACTTTTTGAAGCATGCACACTAGTTGTTAGAATAAAAGTTTGAAATACTTTCTTTCAGTTTTTCTTCAGTATGTGCCTTCTGTTGTTTAAGAAGCACCGCACAGAGGCGTAGAATTTTCTATGTATAATGATCTAGACATCTATAAAAAATATGTACATTTTGAGGGATGTTGGCAACCACTACTCCCGTTGTTTCAACAAAGTGCGTCTTAAAGAAGAAAGTCCTTGACACTTTTTCAATATGAGGGAGTGAAACACATAGATCTGGGCATATCAACACTCGGAGGATCACATTCTAATCTCGGAAATAGGTACACCATCCGTCACACCTATCTGCGCCAGCACTATCTGCTTCAGCCTCTCCACTGTAGCCACCCGAATATCGTGGAGTTACCAGATGATAGATGTCCTCATCTTCAAGGCAACATAACTGGCATGTTGCGTGGATGGTTCCACCACTAAACGAATGGCTAGTTCAGGCTGATTGTAGTGTGTATACTCATGTGAGAACTCTAGCCTTAATTACACCTTTTCTAACCTCTGCCTCTGAATCGATACTATTCCACACTAGGTGAGTTGACCCAATTTTCAGTGTACATGAGTTAAGGTGTCTAAGATTTTTCTTGGATTTAATGTCCCTAACATAGAATTTTGTCCAGAATGACTCTATGGCTTTTTCATATATATGTTTTCATTTCAGCTTACCAAGATTGGATATTAAAATTTGACTTATGCTCGGGAGCTGGTACTTTTCCCACTTGTGATGTGATATAAAAGAAACTGTGGACGTTGTCAAAACTGCAGGCTAACTGTCGTTGAACCACTTCTTGTAGACATTGATTTTCACTGGTGAGCACAGAGTGTAACAAGCTTAATTGTTTTTCTGTAGTTCCGCTTCGATTGGCAATGCACCAAGTAACATATATACCGATGCAGAAGCTGTACGTTTCGGAAGAGACTGTATCTGTCTGAGAGCGAAACGGGTCGTTTCGGCCATGAGTCATTTCGGCCTTGAGTCGTTTCGGCCGTGATTCGTTTCGGCCTGGGTCGTTTCAGAGAGTATTCTCTGGAAAGAGGTACAAGTCGTCAAAGATCAGGAAAAGGCGCAATCAGATATAGATTCCCACTCCAAAAACTGAGGTGTGAAAAAACTAAATTAACAATCAGGTACTTATACCATGAAAACATATCGTAAGCCAAATTAGCAGCTATTTTCCCAATAGGTTGCCACTTAGTCACCTAAACTTAACTAAAATTATGAAAATATACATAAGGCGCCAACAGCACAAAACACTTTAAACACCAAGACATAAAACAAAAAGAACCACCACATATTTATCGCCTTGGAACGATCAGTAATATAAAAGTACTGGCGGGCTTAAATAAAAAATCGATTTTACATGGCCATAACCTCACTCTCAACTTCTGCAGTGGCTCTGATATACACACATACATGTATAACGGAAAACATGGTGAGCAGCTGTTGAAGTGAGGTGGTCACAGTGCTAGCTTGGACAGAACAAGTAAAATGCAGAGGGCTAAGTGAACAGCCATATGGTATTTGGGTGGCCACAAAGTCATACAACAAAAACTCATTATTGGAATAACTTGGATAAATATGAACCACAACAGCACTCCCGCCTCGGAACGGTCAGTTGTAAATAACTGGGGATACCCCGGGAGCTAATTTGACCTACCTTGCACCCCCCCCCCCCCAGGACCAAATCGTTCATTGGGACCCCAGAAATGTAAAGAATTTTTGTCCTCAAAGATAAACTCAATTGTACTATGAAAAAATGCATGGTTTCCATGGCAACCATTAACTCGATTCTTGAGCATGGGGGTGGTCATAGAAAATTGACCATATCTCCATTGTTACTTATCCTAGACCACTGAAATTGGTATCATTTTAAAGCTTAGATATAGCCCTTTTATCCGATAATGAGTAATGCAAATTTTTGAATTGGCATATTCATGAATTCCAATAAAAACATTAAAAAAGACAGAAAAATCGCTAAAAATCCATAAATAAACAATTTCAGACCCAAACTGTCATGCTGACACTTTGTTATTGAACCAGTTATATCATATGGGAAATTTATTGATGACCTGGGCCTATATGAACATTATCTCATTTGCTTATTCATGAATATTAATGAAATTGATAGAAATTGAGGAAAAACGAGGGAAAAAATATATCCATTGCAAGGTATTGGATAGGTTATAAGGTCTATCTTTCATCCCTGGGACAAATTCTGAAGGCTGCCAGTGTGGTCAGGTGGACCACCTTAATGCCATAAAATATTGTCCTCAAGGATAAACATGTTTGCATGATGTAAAATGACATAGTCTTCACACCCACCCCTAGAGCGATTCTAAAGAATAGGGTGTTCCTATAAAAATACATCACACCAATAGGGTGCTCTAGGATACTATAATTGGTCTGATAGTGATGCATAAACCTAACAATTTAACCTTGATACCTTATATTTTAATCATTGAATTTGCTTATTCAAGAAAATTAATAAAAAAAAACAACAACATTAAAAGAGGTTTCAAATGAATGCTATTGCAATGTACTATGACCTTGAAGTATGATTTAAGAATAATATGATTTTCAGTTTCATGAATTTTCATGAAAACTTAAGAAATTTAAGGGAGAAAGTTAAAAACTTAAATGGGTAAACCTACAAAATGACTTGCATCTTAGCAGTCAAAAGCCCTATAGTGCTAAAAATGGTATCAAATGGTTGCTATGGCAATATTATACCATCTTGTACTACAATATTTAAGTTATTTGATATTTGTTTGAAGAATATTAACAAAACCTTTTGAATTTAGTGAATAAATACAGAAAAATAATGGGGGTATACGTAGAAAAACGCCCACATCTTGGCTACTGAAAGACCTAGAGAGCTATAATCAGTATCAAATGATTGCTAAGACAATGTTCTATGACCATGTAATTAGCAATATATAACATCAACTATTGTTGTTGTATGGATATTAATGAGATCGTCATAAATAAGAGAAAAATCAATGAAAAATGACGGGGTACACCAACCAAATCGCTAATATCTCATTTACCAATAGCCATAGAGAACTCAAAATGGCATCAATTTATTGCTAGGACAATTTATTATTGCCAGGTACTCAGATATATGAATCATCTTTGCTGACAAGCAAGATTTAATAAATTTTGTTTAAGCACAGCCTTCAATTTTCTATAATTTTCACAATTTTTCAAAACGTTCTGTAACATTCAGAAAATTTTATAGCATTTTGTTAAACTATCAGACCACATGGCAGTAGTGTATTATCCTAGCTATCTATTGGTACCATTTTCAGCACTCTAAGGATATTGGCAGTTGAGATATAAGCAATTTTGATGGTGTACCCCTTCATTTTTCGTCGATTTTTCTCTTATTTATGACAATCTCTTTAATATACATACACCAACAGTAGCTGATGTTTTATATTGCTGATTACATGGTTATAGAACATTGTTCTAGCAATCATTTGATACCAAATATAGCTCTCTAGGTCTTTCAGTAGCCAAGATATGTGCGTTTTTCTACGTATAACCCATTATTTTTGCGTATTTTTTCACTAAATTCTAAAGGTTTTGTTAATATTCTTCAAGCAAAAAATCAAATGACTTCAATACTGTAGTACAGGATGGTATGATATTGCCATAGCCACCATTTGATACCATTTTCAGCACTATAGGGCTTTTTATTGCTGAGATGCAAGTCATATTGTAGGTTTACCCATATGAATTTTTAACTTTTTCTCTCAAATTTCCTAAGTTTTCATTAAAAATCATGAAATTGAAATTCAGATTATTCTTGTATCATATTTTAGGGTCATAGTACATTGCAATAGCCTTCATTTGAAACCTCTTTCAGTACTCTGGGTTTATTAATAGCTCTTGTACAAGCGATTTTGCATGTATACCCCTATTTTTTTCCTCGATTTTCATCCAATTTAGAATGCTTTTTTATTAATTTTCATGAATAAGCAAATTCTATGATATAAATATAGGGTATCAAGGTTAAATTGTTAGGTTCATGCATCACTTTCAGACCAATTATAGTATCCTAGAGCATGCTATAGGTGGGATGTAAGTATTTTTGTAAGTACCTCCTATTCTTTAGAATTGCACGAGAGGTGGGTGAAGACTATGTCATTTTACATCATGCAAATGTGTTCATCATTGAGGACAATATTTTATGCCATTTAGGTGGTCCCTCTGACCACACTGGCAGCCATGGGAATTGGTTAAATGGGTGCAAGATAGACCTTATAACCTATCCAAATCCTTGCAATGGATATAGTTTTTCCCTTGTTTTTCCTCATTGTTTTACATTTTTATTAATATTCATGAATATGCAAATGAGATAATTTTCAAATAGACCCAGATCATCAATAAATTTGTCATATAATATTACTGGTTCAATAACAAAGTGTCAGCATGACAGTTTGGGCCTGGAATTAGTTTATTTATGGATTTTTAACGCGTTTTCTGTCATTTTTAATGTTTTCATTAAAATTCATGAATATGCAAATTCAAAAATTTTCATTACTCACTATAGGATAAAAGGGCTATATCTAAGCTTTAAAATCATACCAATTTCAGTGGTCTAGGATAAGTAACAATGGAGACATGGTCAATTTTCTATGTACACCCCATGCTCAAGAATCGCTTTAACGGTTGCCATGGAAACCATGCATTTTTTCATAGTGCAATTGAGTTTATCTTTGAGGACAAAAATTCTTTGCATTTCTGGGGTCCCAATAAACGATTTGGCACCCATGAAAAATTGTCCTGGGGGTGCAAGGTAGGTCAAATTAGCTCCCGGGGTAGGAGGGTGTGGGGCTTCAATCGATTTTACATGGCCATAACCTAACCGTCAGCTTCTGCAGTGGTTCATAACATTTAGTTAGTTCTATGGTCCTCGTGGTGGATCTTTAACTAGTAAAGCCTGTGAGGGTCCCAAACCCACATCTGGGGGACAAAAATACATTTTTTTAAGAATCCGAGAGTTCTGTATGCCTTTGTACAAACATTGGAAATGTGAATATTCCATTTCCAATTGTTTGTGACAGTTACACCGAGGTGTTTTATGCCTTCACGTTTTCAAGTACAGTACCCTCAAGTGTGTAATTAGCCTGTATTTGACTCAAGCTGTTCTCTAAATAAATTGTCAAACTTTTACAGGGTAATTCAATAAATCATTTTATAGTGATTTCAGTGATTTTTGCAGTGATTTCGGTGGTGATTTCAGTGATTTTGGTTAATCGTCTCACCGGTTTTGGGTAATGTAATAAAATGACTTTGGAAAACAGCCTTGGTGTATTTGTGTTTAGGACAGATAGATGTGAATGAAAGTTACAAATTTAAACATGTTATTCAGAGGTCGCATTCAGAGCCATATACGAAAATGCACACTACTCCATAGTAATTTGGTTTTCAAAGATATTGTCTATTTTTTGAAGCATGCACACTAGTTGTTAGAATAAAAAGGTACAAGTAGGCAAAGATCAGGAAAAGGCGCAATCAGAAAAAGATTCCCACTCCAAAAACCGAGGTGAGAAAAAACCAAACTAACAATCAGGTACTTATACCATGAAACATATCGTAAGCCGAATGAGCAGCTATTTTCCCAATAGGTGGCCACTCAGTTACCTTAACTTAACTAAAAATATGAAAACATACATAAGGCGCCAACAGCACAAAAAAAACTTTTATACACCAAGACATAAAACAAAAAGAACCACCACAGAAGTATCGACTTGGAACGATCAGTAACACAAAGTTACTGGCGGGCTTAAACCGGTTTTACATGGCCATAACCTCACCCTCAGCTTCTGCAGTGGTCCATAACATTAAGTTAGTTATTCGGTCCTCGTGGTGAATCTCTAACTAGTCAATGAATCATCAAGAACAAACAAATAAATCATGATAAACATCCTGATGAATCAAAAACCAGGACTCACAGACTGAGTAAGCTGCCCGACGATGGAGATGCCTGGGCGCCGAATAACCTACTAACTCCGGAGCAAAAGAAAAACACCAGTTGGACCCCGGTGGGCCAAGCAACAGACAAGAAGCTCCGGCCCCAACCAACTAAAATGAATAGCTTTATGTCGGGGCCATCATAGAGTCTGACGCCCGACCCACCGGCGTGCAATTAAAGAAGGCAGCATAGTTATCAACCATGATTGGGTTAAAAACTAAGCATGCAGACTGTCGCATAACATTCAAATTATAACCTATACGTCTGTAACGTGTTATGATTTTTCTGAACTGAAAAGAAAAATCATTAATTCCTTTAAGTTTCTTAAATTTGTAAACCAAGTCACCATAAAATTCAGGTTCCGAAAGGCCCTCACTTAAAAGCGTCTTTAACCCAACATTATATTTGGAAATCAATTCATAGTGTCTACGATAAAATTTAGAAAATGTTTTTCGAAGTTTATGATACCGATAGCCCTGTTGGAGAAGTTTTGCCGTTAAACATTTATTTCGAGCGTTGAAGTCTGTAACATGATTGCAGACTCTAGCAAACCTAATAAGTTGCGAAATGTATACACCATAAGAAGCACGACGAGGAACGTCACCATCCAAAAAAGGAAAATTTACTATATCAAAATCAAAGTCATCGCGCTTATCATAAATTTTAGAAGAAACAAATCCATTTGCAACAGAAAGATGTAGATCTAAAAAGGGGGCTTCAGTATCTGTGATATTGGCTTTGTTCAACTGAAGTTCAGGTGGATAAATTTGATTGACCATACCTTGAAAATAAGGGTTGTCAATGTTCAAAAGGTCATCGAGGTACCTAGATGTGGAATTAAAAGCCTCGATAACATCAGCTTGATTATCATGGTTAAGGGAATCCATGAAATCTCTTTCGTAGCAGTATAAAAATAAATCAGCTACGAGAGGTGCGCAATTTGTACCCATCGGAATTCCAACAATTTGTCTGTATAACTTGGTCCCAAATCTAATATAAATATTATCAAGGAGATAGGATAAGGCGTCGCATACATTCTGACATGACCAAAGTGTATACCGACTTTGGTCAGAGGAAGTGAAAAAAGCCTTTCTGTCATTACATGCCAAATAAAGTGAACCATAGTTTTTTAATGCCCTTTTGAAGGTCCACTCTATCAAATCCAGGTTTTTCTTTTATTAGATTATGTGGTAATGTTGTATACAGAGTAGAAAAATCATATGTTGACAAGCTTGTCGCACGGAAACCTCTACACTTCAATTTACTGAGCAAAATTTACTGAAAGTTTGAAATACTTTCTTTCTTTATTCAGTATGTTCCTTCTGTTGTTTCAGAAGCACCGCACAGAGGCGTAGAATTTTCTATGTATAATGATCTTGACATCTATAAAAACTATGTACATTTTGAGGGATGTTGGCAACCACTACTCCCGTTGTTTCAATAAAGTGCGCCTTATAGAAGAAAGTCCTTGACACTTTTTCAATATGAGGGAGTGAAAAACATAGATCTGGGCATATCAACACTCGGAGGACCACATTCCAATCTCGGAAATAGGTACACCATCCGTAACACCATATCTGCGCCAGCACTATCTGCTTCAGCGTCTCCACTGTAGCAACCCGAATATCGCGGAGTTACCAGATTATAGATGTCCTCATCTTCAAGGCAACATAACTGGCATGTTGCGTCGATAGTTTCACCACTAAACGAATGGCTAGTTCAGGCTGATTGTAGTGTGTATACTCATGTGAGAACTCTAGCCTTAATTACACTTTTTCTAACCCCTGCCTCTGAATCGATACTATTCCACACTATGTGAGTTGACCCAATTTTCAGTGTACTTGAGTTCAGCTGTCTAAGATTTTTCTTGGATTTAATGTCCCTAACATAGAATTTTGTCCAGAATGACTCTATGGCTTTTTCATATATATTCACCATTTTTGCATTATCCGCTGGTTCCCAGCTTTAAAAAAAATCAATATTGGAAATACAGGTAACCAGAACCCCCTGAGGGGGGTACCTGGTTACCTGCTTTTCCAATATTGATTTTTGTCAGCAGGAAACCAGCCGATAATGCAAAAATGGTGAATGTTTCCATTTCAGCTTACTAAGATTGGATATTAAAATTTGACATGCTCGGGAGCTGGTACTTTTCCAACACTTGTGATGTGATATAAAAGAAACTGTGGACGTTGTCAAAACTGCAGGCTAACTGTCGTTGAACCACTTCTTGTAGACATTGATTTTCACTGGTGAGCACAGAGTGTAACAAGCTTAATTGTCTTTCTGTAGTTCCGCTTCGATTGGCAACGCACCAAGTAACATATATACCGATGCAGAAGCTGTACGTTTCGGAAGAGACTATATCTGTCTGAGAGCGAAACGGGTCGTTTCGGCCCTGAGTCATTTCGGCCTTGAGTCATTTCGGCCGTGATTCGTTTCGGCCTGGGTCGTTTCAGAGAGTACTCAGATGGTGTCGTACGTTCCAGTTCACTGAGTTGAGATTTATTTAGACTTACAATCTCCAAGCCATACAAAAGTCTGGGATCATATATGCCTTGTATATGACGCACGAGGTTTGTGTATTTAGTCCATTTGTTCCATGTTAGCCCGTATTTATAAGTGAATATGAAGTGCTGCGAACATTCTTAACATTGGTACCGGCTTTTATTAAACTTCGGTGATTAGTTACACTTCAGTCGATTCCGGTGAAACAAGTGCATCCGCATAAAAATGGCTTTCGGCTTCGTCGCTGCCTGTTACATTTTAGCTTTAATTTTGACTGCTGTTTTAATTTTCTTTGCTATTTTCCATGTAAGTATATGAGGCTACTTTTGAACTTGCAGGCAAATGATATTTGAACGATTTTGTCGCCTTCCTACATGGAATCCTCGCCAATGGAAACGCGATCTATTTTTCAAATACATTTTTTTTTGGAAGTGTCTCGGCGTCCGGTACCGGACGAATTAGGCTAGAGTCTCCGCGTCCGGCAATGCCGGACACCGAGTCTATCCACACTGAAATGGCTCCGTGTCCGGCACTACATTTTTCCTACCAGTTTCTTGGTTGTAAGTAGTAAAATGTACAAATAATTTGATTACTATCAATACAGTTTGAAGAATAAATATTTTTTCATTCGTGTTCCGCCATTTTGAAAAGGGGAAGTAACTCTTAATTTGTTTATGTCTTGTGTAAAGATGAAACTGGGCCCGGGATAAAACGCAGTAGTTTTACGCAGCAATATATAATATATAGGAAAACGCAGCACATAGGGATATATAGTGTAACGCAGCTATTGGAGATATAGGTATAAAACGCAGTGACATATTGCAGCTAGTATAAAACAATAGTGAGAAAAGACAAGTGCAGCCATGCAGCCATGAATACAGTGAGTGATTACTTTAAGACGGCTCTTTGGTGTACTTTGGTAATGTTCATACAATTATAATAATTATTATATTTGATCATGGATATAAAGCATATCTATTAGGTACATGTACATGCCTATTAAAAACTTGGACATTTATCCTTCTGGTGTTCAACATATATCAGCATATGCTAGTGAGCGTTAGAAAAATTAAGAACAAAAAAAGAAGAAAAGCAAATGAATGAATGAATGATGTCCTGTGATGTTACCCTAAATAGCACAAAGGACCCCTTTTCATCTTACCCTAAAATAAGAAAATGACTGGCGTTTCTAGAAAAGGATTTTATATAGCGAAAAGGAGTTTGTATTTGTATTAATGCTTTTCGTTTCAAGAGAATGAGTTAACAAATTTAGTAAGTAGACTGAGTATTTAAATCTGCCAAAGTGGCGCTTAAGCGCGTTGTTTATAAAATATTTCTTTCTTCCAATACTTTAATACTTCTTAACCTCCGAGGAGGACTTCAGAAGGATATGAGGTAGATGATACAC
This sequence comes from Rugalucina vietnamica, assembly GCA_964017185.1. Classification (NCBI taxonomy): domain Eukaryota; kingdom Metazoa; phylum Mollusca; class Bivalvia; order Lucinida; family Lucinidae; genus Rugalucina; species Rugalucina vietnamica. The sequence goes on from OZ024872.1 coordinate 5,705,441, forward strand.
ATTTAGTTATTTACATGTATGGGTGGGGTGACGGGGTGCGCGAGGGCGCAACATAGTCGCCGGTCTGACGGACAGAAACGCTGAACATTGCATTATTTTTGGCAATGTTTTCTTTTTTCTTTCGAATACATTGATTAAAAACGAAAATTACTCTTCTCAAGTTCTGCAGTCCTAGCTTACAATTTCCCTGTTAGAATTTTCTACACAGAGTGAGAGTGTGGGATTCAGATTTTACGCAAAAATTTTATTGAAAGAAACAATGTACAAAATTATGATCTTCAGAAGTCTTAGAAACTTGAAGTGCAGATGTGATGGAAGGCAAGAGGGCATTTATTTTATGACGTTTGGCTCTTTCTTACTGATCATAATATTGTGGCGTGCAATATTCTAGAGATAGGCAATGTCTCTGATAAAAACTACAAAGTGTCAAGCACACGTGGTGAAATATGGAAATTGGTCTTTTTTATTTCTTGCTCTAAGAATTCTATAGGTGTATATCATTAAATGGAGAGAAAGAAGAAAGCAACAATTTTGTGTATTCAATGAGAATCGTTTGTATATTACGGTCATGTGACTGAGCAATAATAGGTGTGAAAACGCGTGTCAGGTTACCGTGCAGTAATCGAATTATCAGTCACGTCTGTTTGCAAGGTGTTAAAACAATCGGCTACTGTTCACTTGTTGAATTAATCTCTATTAGCGCGTGTCATTAATTAGATTATCAAATATTTTAAGTAAGTGAATTCTTTATTTAAAGAGGGTGGCCCAATTGGTTAGCTCCAATCTTCCTTGGGGGCCCTTTTAGTATATAACAAGATAAGATATTTGCAACATAACGCAAAATACTTCTAATCTCGAAAAGGAAACAAGAGCATGCATGGTGATACGTACAATTTCTTTTTTGTTTCCGTGCAACATGATTTTACAACTAACATGTTTGCGCAATTAATGTTAAATTTCATTGATTTAAGCAAATTTTACGATTGCGCGGCTATGATACGTTCAAGAGCAAACTGTTTTTCAACTACATGTAAAGTTAGTTTGCGCTAAAATATCATTCTCAGAGATTTGGACTTATCCCGTCATTGACATTTGGAGTAGAATAAATGGTTGTGTCAGTTATATTTTCCGGCGTATCATATATATGAGGTCATAGACGAGCAGAGTGGTTGTATATAGCGCTCAACTGGTCGCATGTTTAGTGCGTATTGCAGTTTCAGTTATATTTGCGCTTCTACGGAAAACCTTGCTGGTCACGATTTCGTTTCAGTTAATATTCGGCAGCGCCTTTATATACATTACTTATTCCTTGTGCATGATAAAGTACGAATATCAAAGAATAAGTTTTACAAGGCACAATTGTTTCGATGGGTAACGGGAAATGCGCACATGCCCCGCCACTAAGCTAGCACTTTTGGGGAGAGAAAGGTACATTTTAAACCACTGTGTATTGCACTGCGACCAAAAACACTGACTTGTTGTGTTATATTTTTAAATGGCAACTTTCGCCCGATTCTACAGGTAACGACTTACGTCGTCACGAACGTAAAAGGTAATTCTCATAAATGAATCACCTGTCAGTACTCTTTGGGTTACATGTATTTGAAATGTTAAACAGTGCTTTCAATGGTTTCAAATCCCATTTTAATCGGGCATGGCTGATAAATTTTTAAAATTGTGATTTACGGTTTATAAGGTTTATCTCCAGTATATGCAATCGCTTATCAAGGATTTGTCAGCTGACAATGTATGCAAAAGTGAGTGAACAAAGTGCAGAAAAAATGTTATTAGAAAATGTGTCTGCGTACCTTCTGCTTAACTGAAAAGATACCAACCGCTCAAGTTAATTGTAAGTTGAAGAGAACAAGAAAAGCGATGCAAAATTTATGTTACTTTAACATTGAACCATGTATGTATTTGCTTCAGCGAATAACATATCTGCGAGAAAAAAATCTTTATGAAATTGTCTCATCATTTGTGACCCCTTTTGCACTGCCGGCCAAGAAAAGTGAAGATTAACACGCACCGGCGAATAACATATCTTTGACAAAAAATATTTATGAAATTGTCTCATCATTGTGACCTTATTGAAAGAAACATTGGGCATGTAAATGTATGGATGATAGGCATGCTATGCAGGAAAAGAGGTTTTCGTTTATCACCACGAAATATAAAGTTATAAATGTAAAAATAAAAATTGAAAAATAGAATATTGTAAAGAAAGGGAAAAAAAAAAAAAAAAAAAAAAAAAAGCAAGAATTGTCTGTATGTTCGTGTTATTACTTCAATCCCGTGTACATTACTCGCATATGCTCAGATGGATATGCTTATTCACGACTTCTCAAGATTTAATGTTGGAGTAGGTCATTGTGCATGCTACTCGGTGTTTTTGTTGTTCGTAGGTTCTGCAAACTGGATGGCCGCCAGAAATGTTGCATTGCCAATCGACATTGGCCACTGTAAAATGCATTCTGCCTTTATAATGTTACTCATAAGAATCACCGCCCACAAAACCTCGCATCATAAAAGTAAGCAATTGACACACTTTTGCAATCAGAACAAAACCCATGACCAGTCTGTACAAATTATCACAAATCTGTAACATGTGTTGTATATACTACATTTTAAAAATTTGGATCATTTTATCACAAGATCTATAAACGTAATTGACAGACACGAATTATAAACTTTTCCGTCATACCTGTCATCAATTATGTAAGGAAATATTAATTTCAGGGCTAAAATACATTCTATTTTATATTTTCATCGAATTCATACATGTTATTCACAGATATTCAAGTCGCAGATTATTTCTATTCTAATATTATATAGCTGCAATAAACTTCTGCGTTTAATACTCTTTCTTCAATAAGCTGCGTAACCTTCTTTTTCTTTGCAGCTGCGTTTTCCTATATAACTATTACAGCTGCGTAAAACTACTGCGTTTTATACCCACCCATGAAACTGTAGCGAATTCAATATCTTGTTGCATTTTGGTTGTTGAATAAAAATATATAATCTTGTTGTTTTTTATCAAATATAATTATCTATCAAATAAGTTCTTTAAGCCCATGTATTTAACCTTGCGTTAAATAATGCCAATTAGCCTCTTCTCATCGTTAAGGTAGCTATATAGCCAGCTAACCGCGAATTGCGCGCCTGTTTGGTTCCTTTTGAAATGATCTCCGACAACAAACGACCATTCTCAAGTAAAACAAACAAACAATATAATTAGGTAAATTAGAAAACAATATAATTAGGTAAATTAGAAAACAATCCATCCATTAAAATGTGCAATGCAAAAATAAATTATGTTGTCTCTGTTTTTGACCAGATCAGACACAAACCGGTGATCATGCAGATGCAACTTATATGAACGTACGGCCTATGATTAAAACATGTATATAATATTTAGTTAAGCTTGTCATATAAAAATGTTTCATTTATTTTCGTCCAGATCAGACAGAAACCGGTGATCATGCAGATGCAATTTATATGATATTCGTTCTAAGAACTTATGGTCTATTTTTTCCACACAAGTATATAACTAACCTTGTTTTTGAGTCCTGGTTTTTGGTTCATCAGGATGTTTATCATGATTTATTTGTTTGTTCTTGATGATTCATTGACTAGTTAGAGATTCACCACGAGGACCGAATAACTAACTAAATGTTATGAACCACTGCAGAAGCTGAGGGTGAGGTTATGGCCATGTAAAACCGGTTTAAGCCCGCCAGTAACTTTGTGTTACTGATCGTTCCAAGTCGATACTTCTGTGGTGGTTCTTTTTGTTTTATGTCTTGGTGTTTAAAAATTTTTTGTGCTGTTGGCGCCTTATGTATGTTTTCATATTTTTAGTTAAGTTAAGGTAACTGAGTGGCCACCTATTGGGAAAATAGCTGCCCATTCGGCTTACGATTGTTTCATGGTATAAGTACCTGATTGTTAGTTTGGTTTTTTCCCACCTCGGTTTTTGGAGTGGGAATCTTTTTCTGATTGCGCCTTTTCCTGATCTTTGCCTACTTGTACCTTTTTATCATGTTGAACTTCGACCAGATAAGACACTAATCCGCTAGTATGCATAGGCAAAATACGTAGAAGCATTCCATTTGCCGGTTATATGACCTACGTTAATAGAACGTACGATCTATGTCTAACACGTGTATATAATGTTTAAATGAAGGTCGCAATCACTCTCTTGCATTTGGCAAAAAATAATTACATGTAGCATGTACACGGGTATATAAGTTTTATTAATTTTGATCCAAAACATAGATTATGGGTACTCATTAGAACCGCTTCGCCGATGGAAGCGGTTCTAACGTGTACCCACAATCAATGTTTTCAGCTTTAATATTAAAAGATCAAAATTTTTCTTATGCAATTTTCAAATTTTACGGCTGAAAAATCTTTGTAGATTCTATATTACATGGGCGTCGTGTAGTGACATGATAAAGGTTTATGGCTTTGATAAAGGTTTATGGTTTATTGCATGATAAAGGTTTATGGTTTATTGCATGGCTTTGTGACCACCCGAATATAATGGCTGTTCACTTAGCCCTCTGCATTTACTTGTTCTGTCCAAGCTAGCACTGTGACCACCTAATACCTTCAATAGCTGCTCGCTCTGCTTTCCGTTATTCATGTTAAACGTTGGTATCTATGTTTAGTATTTTCTTAATATGATTTCTTATTTCTTGTTTATCACTGAACCACTGCAGAAGCTGAGGGTGAGGTTAGGTACCTGTAAAACCGGTTTAAGCCCGCCAGTAACTTTGTGTTACTGATCGTTCCAAGTCGATACTTCTGTAGTGGTTCTTTTTGTTTTATGTCTTGGTGTTTAAAATTTTTTGTGCTGTTGGCGCCTTATGTATGTTTTCATATTTTTAGTTAAGTTAAGGTAACTGAGTGGCCACCTATTGGGAAAATAGCTGCTCATTCGGCTTACGATATGTTTCATGGTATAAGTGCCTGATTGTTGGTTTGGTTTTTTCCCACCTCGGTTTTTGGAGTGGGAGTCTTTTTCTGATTGCGCCTTTTCCTGATCTTTGCCTACTTGTACCTTTTTATGAAATATAATTCATGCAGTAGCGCATTTAGATGGACCTTTTATCATCATACTGAGATGACACATCTCACTAGCATTTGACACTGAAAATAATTACAACAAGTGAGTGGAAAATTGCTCAGCTAATTAGGACATTTAGGCATAAATTTAATTTAAAATGTAAAAATCCAATATGGTGGCGTTCGATGTGAAAAATATCTAACGAAGTCATTTTGTGACACACTAGCCGGTATTAATCTGATTTATGTTTCTTTTGTTATCATTTACTACCAGGAAACTGCTAGGAAAAATGTAGTGCCGGACACGGAGCCATTCCATTGAGGATAGGCTCGGTGTCCGGCATTGCCGGACGCGGAGACTCTAGCCTAATTCGTCCGGTACCGGACGCCGAGACACTTCCTTTTTTTTTTGCAGTTTTGTAATGCACTACCGTAAATCTATCTAATCTATGTTCATATACTCAGTCATCTATAAAGGAATCAAAAATGATTTTGTCATTCATCTGTAGTCCCGAATCCGGGACGTTTCGCCCCCAAACCATTTCGCCCCTTAGTCGTTTCGCCCCCACTAGTCGTTTCGCCCCCCTAGTCGTTTCGCCCCCTAGTATATAGTTATAGTATAATTACCTTATGAACATCATTTTGCTTCATGTAAATAATTATGCTAGGCAATAAAAATTTCAAACTTGTAAAGTCATATTAGCCTCCTGGTACCATATCTCGAACCACTTTTATAACATTGTTACATGCAATAATCTTAGAGCATGCAATACAATTAATTTTATCCTCAGATTTTGTAGACACAACATTGCCAACGTCAATGACCTATTAAATTGTGTGTGATGTCATATGGCGCGTGCACAGCACGGTCCGTTGCATCACCACTAAAAATCATGTTTCCTTCAGTTAATGGAACCAACTCTCTAACAGACTATTTGAGCTCGTTTTCATATATAATAATGCGAGGGAATCAGGGAAAAACAGTATGTAGTCACCCAGGAGGTATTTAAATGTAAGATTATATGGTAAAATGCAGGCATGTTACCATGTAGGTCATTATGAGTAGGTCCAACCTAAACACTAGCCTCTTACTACACTTTGTTTCCTTGTATTTTTGCCAGCACCAAAACTGAGCAGACTTAGCCAATTTCTATTTGATTTTTTGGGATTAAACAAGTGATGACACTAGGGAGAGCCACTAGGAATGGGAGGTAGTACCAGCAACAAAAGAAAAACGTTCTTGTTGCTCATGCGATTTTCACGGACACTGTATTTTCACAGTGGTGTAAACAAACATTTGTAAAGCTAGAAGACGCTAGGTGTGTTTCATTCGTCCAAAATTGATTTGAATACATAGAAGATAGCTTCTGGCATGAGATAGAAAATAAAATGGAATTCAGGAATGTTTTTGGGCAAAGAAATTATTTTCAGACAATCAGAGTAGATGCATTTTGCTTTGATTTTGGGTGGTTTCCATCGTCTGCTAGGGAAATCCAAAAACGAGGCTGTCACTTGGCACAGTGCTTGTTTTGTCGCCCATTGACTGACGAAGAAAAACCCGTCCAAATTGTCACCCTGGTCCGTCATTACGTACAGGAAACTAAAGCAACATATAGATTACTAAAGCGCAACGTATAGTTTACTAAAAAAATGGCGGATTTTGGTGGACACGAATCGGTGAGTAAGATTTGTTTATTGATTCTGATGTTCCTTTTTTGTTTATCTTAATCAAACACACCTTACAGACCAGCAAAACTATTGTGTTATTTGCCTCGATCGGTACATTCTGCAGGAAATCACCCATTTAAGTATAATGTTCGACACCCTTAGACAGCTGATTGCCAAATCGTGTGTTTTGAACTTCTCCGAGAAGAAAACCTTATATTGTTGTCAAAGTTCGATGGTAAATGGGTTGATTTTTGATGTCGAACATAGATACTGACCTAATAAGACGATATGGCCAAAAAAAAATTTCAAATGTCCTTTGATAGCGAAATTATTAATGATTTTTCATTACAACGCATTCGACACCTAAAACGGTACAACGAAAAAACAACTAAAACGTTCTAATTTGGGTAAAATAAACCTTATTACGATACTATGGACTCAGTTAGATCCTCTTAATGTCTGTCCACAATCTAAAAACAATCAAAAACGTATTAACGTAAAAATTCTTGAACGAGTTGATAACTTTGTATTTACACAGAATGGATAGGACAGGAACAACGTCGCAACAGGAACTTCTCTTTGGGCGCTGGTTAGTTAGTTTGTGTCACTTGGCTAAACGTCTCAGTTGGTAATTCATCAGCATCACTGACACATTCTGGCCTGAAATACAGCAAAAAAAATCAATTTAGGTTTATTATATGTTAGATAAAGTAGAAAATATAGCCCAGGAATAGACACAATTAAATTTAAAATCCAAACCCAGACACCAAGCGGGAAAGATATAGACTTAACAAGAACAAACATAATAGATCAACAGAAGGTTCAGGATGCCTGAACATGAAAATGTGACAACACACATGAAGAGCAAGATGACTAGCTCTTTCCAAGGAAGGTAGCCATCCGGCTTCCTTCAACTAAATACAAATTAAGCGTATACAACAGAAGCTGACATGCCAAACATACAACATAAAGAATCACAGTAGAATCGCCTTAGAATGGTCAGCAAAATAAATTTTACTGGAGGGCTTAAACCGGTTTTACTGGCGCCAAACCTCACCCTTAGTCTACTGTGATTCAATAACAAACAATGTTCGGTTCTCATAGAAGTGTCCTAGTTCGTCAATGAAGCATCACAGAAAACAAATGTAAACACTGTGATGAAACAAAAGCGACGACTCAACAGTAACGCCGACACTGAAAAACCGCCGGGAGCAAAACAAAACAACTATTTCAACCTTGGTGGACCCGACCAGAGACATATGTTTATCCCGTAACCTTAACTTGTTGTCAGGTCCCTCCCACGGACGTTTTGTATGTACACTGTAGGGGAAGGGCCGTAACTAATGTTGGAAAAACTTGTGGCCCAACCCCATGCTTAATAAGAGCAATAAATATGTTTAAACTGACAGCTTTAGTTCTGTACCGTCATTGAGTCTGAGGGCCCATGCACGCCGGTGCATCCACCGGCGTGCACTTAAAGAGGAAAGTAAAGTTTTTTACCGTATCTGGATTAAAAACTAAGCATGCAGTATATTGCATTAAATTCAACCGATTCTTCGATATCGATTGACTATCATTTTTTTTAAATTTAACAGCAAAATGATCAGATTTTGTCTTTTCATTACTCTCATCCAAAATTTTTGTTAAATTTAAACATTAAGTCGCCATAAAACTCGAGTTTGGCTTTATATGATGGTTTTGATGCCTATTTTAATGTTTTAGGGTTTAACCTGTGAGCTATATCAGCAAATCTTGAGATAAAAGTATACAAATGAAAACTTTGGATGAAATAAAACACTATGGTAACAAAGAATGTTACATACAGTATCGTAATAAGGTTTATTTTACCCAAATTAGAACGTTTTAGTTGTTTTTTTCGTTGTACCGTTTTAGGTGTCGAATGCGTTGTAATGAAAAATCATTAATAATTTCGCTATCAAAGGACATTTGAAATTTTTTTTTGGCCAGATCGTCTTATTGGGTCAGTATCTATGTTCGACATCAAAAATCAACCCATTTACCATCGAACTTTGACCACAATATAAGGTTTTCTTCTCGGAGAAGTTCAAAACACACAATTTGGCAATCAGCTGTCTAAGGGTGTCGAACATTATACTTAAATGGGTGATTTCCTGCAGAATGTACCGATCGAGGTAAATAACACAATAGTTTTGCTGGTCCGTAAGGTGTGTTTGATTAAGATAAACAAAAAAGGAACATCAGAATCAATAAACAAATCTTACTCACCGATTCGTGTCCACCAAAATCCGCCATTTTTTTAGTAAACTATACGTTGCGCTTTAGTAATCTATACGTTGCTTTAGTTTCCTGTACGTAATGACGGACCAGGGTGTTGTTTTCTTGTGGACCAGAGTTTATGTTTTATTTAGGGTAAATCAAATTATTGGTCGAGAGTTGGTCCCGTTCGAGAAATGGTACCAGGAGGCTAAGTTGTTCATTAGAAATTATGATGGAGCATCGTCGCCCTGTCACGTCAGCCTATGGGTAAGGTTTATGGGTACCTTACCCTTAGTTACCGACCAGTACCGGGCCATTAATAAATATTAAAGTGTATAGTAAGATACGCCTGAAGGGAAAACCAAAGAAACAGAGAAATTAGCAAGAAAAAAATTAAAAGAAAATTGGAAGAAATAAGAAATGAAAAGAAAGAAAAATGGAGAAAAAAATGAAATGACAGTGGCGGATTTAGAGGGGGTTCAATGGGTTCACTCGAACCCCCCTCTGGACCAAAATTATTTCATTTTCATGGGGAATTTCAAGAGATTTTTTGTGAAATTAGGCAAACGAACCCCCCTTTCCTTCTTTTGAACCCCCTCCTCTAAAATCCTGGATCCGCCTCTGAATGAAATATATATATCACCCTGGTCCGTCATTACGTACAGGAAATTAAAGCAACGTATATGTAACTAAAGCGCAACGTATAGTTTCTTAAAAAAATGGCGGATTTTTGTGGACACGAATCGGTGAGTAAGATTTGTTTATTGATTCTGATGTCCCTTTTTTGTTTATCTTAATCAAACACACCTTACGGACCAGCAAAACTATTGTGTTATTTGCCTCGATCGGTACATTCTGCAGGAAATCACCCATTTAAGTATAATGTTCGACGCCCTTAGACAGCTGATTGCCAAATCGTGTGTTTTGAACTTCACCGAGAAGAAAACCTTATATTGTGGTCAAAGTTCGATGGTAAATGGGTTGATTTTTGATGTCGAACATAGATACTGACCTAATAAGACGATCTGGCCAAAAAAAAAATTCAAATGTCCTTTCATAGCGAAATTATTAATGATTTTTCGTTACAACGCATTCGACAACTAAAACGGTACAACGAAAAAACAACTAAAACGTTCTAATTTGGGTAAAATAAACCTTATTACGATACTATGGACTCAGTTAGATCCTCTTAATGTCTGCCCACAATCTATTTCTTGTGCAAAATTAAAAAAAAATCAGAATTATAACTGAAAATCATTGTTTTACAGGTGAGAAAAAAAACTTTACAATTGCATAGGCATGAAGAATACTACTACTACTACTACTACTACTACTACTACTAATAATAATAATAATACATGGGTTCCGAGTCACCTCGATCCAAATTTTCTTGTCCAAGTAAGTCTCGGCTATGTCAGCTCGACCCATTTTTTCAATCAGAAACTACCGGACCATCCCCCTTAATTTATGGATTTTGACCCTGAATGTTCTGGTTCACTACATGGCATACCTTTTATGCATGTGAATAAGATAACTACCTGTACATTGTCTTTTGTCATTGACTTTTAGTGGTTTACCTTATATGGTCATGCATGTAGAGAACACTTTAAGAGGTAGTCAAAACTGACTTCCACATTCTGTCTTCGGGCCAATACAAACGTGTTGTACAATTAGAGAACTCGCATATTTTATTTGGAGAAAATAAGGGATTCCTCTGTCTATAAATTAAAAAAACGGAGCTGATCAGCTTCTAAAACCGGTTTAAGCCCGCCAGTAACTTTGTGTTACTGATCGTTCCAAGGTGATACTTCTGTGGTGGTTATTTTTTGTTTTATGTCTTGGTGTTTAAAATTTTTTGTGCTGTTGGCGCCTTATGTATGTTTTCATATTTTGAATTAAGTTAAGGTAACTGAGTGGCCACCTATTGGGAAAATAGCTGCTCATTCGGCTTAGGATATGTTTCATGGTATAAGAGCCTGATTGTTAGTTTGGTTTTTTCCCACCTCGGTTTTTGGAGTGGGAATCTCTTTCTGATTGCGCCTTTTCCTGATCTTTGCCTACTTGTACCTTTTTCTAAGATCTGTTGATCGGCGCCTTTGAACTTCTCAGTTTATGCAAAAAACTAGAAATGCGTGTTTGTAAAACACTATGCCCCCAACTGTATGCTTGTCCCTAAACTGGCAGTTTGTATGAACCATTAATTTCATTCAAATGAAAAAAAAAATAATAATTTCCTGAAGAAGCTGTTCGACTGCCTCTGTTTTGACCTTGATCCTGAAACAGAATTTAAGCTTTTTGCAGACTAGTTAGAAATGGAGTAAAAATTAAAAAAAGAGTAATTTTATCAACATTAGATGGAAAGTCCTCAAAAGTTAATCAGGTGGTCTTCCTCTTAGCCCCAAACAGTATACCAAATATGAAAGCTCTCGCTCAAATACTTTTTGAGATATCTCGTATACATGATTTTCAAATTTTGATTTCAAAGGGACATAACTCCAAAAAGGGGCATAACTCGGACATGAAAAAAATACGGGTCAACTATTATTTCATGAGGAATTTGTATGTGTAATTTCTAAACCGTAGCATTCGCCGTTCAAAAGTTTCAAATTTTGCTGAAAAGTGGAAAAATCAATCAAAATTTCAAACTTGAATTTGACAGAAAGTTTTCGAAAGTTGATCAGGTCATCTACTCCGCAGCCCTAACCTGTATGCCAAATATGAAGGCTCTAGCTCAAATACTTTTTGAGATATCTTGCACACAAGATTTTCAAATTTGGTTTTTCAAAGGGACATAATTCTAAAAAGGGACATAACTCGGACATGTAAAAAAATACGGGTCAACCATTTTTTCATGAGAAAACTGTATATGAAATTTCAAAACCCTCACATTCACCGTTCAAAAGTTTCAAATTTCACTGAAAAAGTGGAAAAATCAATCAAATTTTCAAAATGCCATATTTTTGTCAAAATTTGACAGAAAGTTCTCAAAAGTTAACCAGGTCATCTACTCCGCAGCCCCAACCAGTATGCCAAATATGAAGGCTCTAGCTTAAATATTTTTTGAGATATCTTGCACACAAGATTTTCAAATTTTGTTTTCAAAGGGATGTAACTCAGAAAAGGGGCATAACTCGGACATGAAAAAAAATACTGGTCAACTATTTTTTCATGAGGAATCCATATATGAAATTTCAAATCCCTAGCATGCACCATTCAGAAGTTAACAGACGCACAGACAGACAGACAGACAGACAAGCCGAAAGCAATATGCCCTTCCAACTTTTTCAAAGTTGGGGGCATAAAAACCCGGTTTACTCATGATGCTGCTCATAATGTACAATATACAATTGTTGCCCTTGGGCGAGGGTGACCTGACGATTAGTTAACCCAAGACAGGTAATATTGCCCGAAGGATTTAGATTCTGTTTCCGTGTTTTGGAGTTAAAGGTTTTACTTTGCTGTTGCAATGAGCGACCTAGTGAATGGTGTGGAGGCTATACATGGCATATATTAACTGCTGACAGCATCTCGGATTGTGTTCTGGAAAATGAGTGATGCATGCAAAATTGCAAATTGCAATTTCACGTTTCATGGCTTCATTCATATTTCAGAAAAAAATCCAGATGCTGTTTATACAGGGGCCGATCCAGGATTTCTGGAAGGGGGGTTCAAATTTACAAAGGGGGTTCGATTTGTAAAATCGTCGTGTACCGTGGTCATTCGTAGTAGAACCGTAGTGAATCGTGGTGAATCTTGATGAATCGTGATGATTCGGGAAACTCTACGGCAGCGCTACGGAAGTTTTAAACTGTTTAAAACATTCGTGGCGCACCGTGGCGAATCGTGGTGGTAAATGGGCGTGGCCTAATTCGTAGCGCAACCGTAGCGGAATCTTGCTTATTTGTACCGACACCGTAGCTATATTCGTGGCTATTCGTGAGAGATCGTAGCCAATCGTGGAGCTCCGTAGCGAAACCGTGGAATCTTTTACACCACGAACTCTCAAGATTCACCACGAATTGTGTACGGTTGCCCTACGAATCATCCACGGTTTCGCTACGGAGCTCCACGATTGGCCACGACGGCTACCGCCGTGAATCGTTCTAATACCTATCGAACCGTACAAGCACCGTGAGCATTCGTTGTGCCATCGTGGTTAATCCTCATTGACCGTAGCGTTGCCGTCATGAATTGTCATTGATTCGTAGCGATACCTTACAGACACCGTACTAAGATCGTGGACATTCTTACTAGAATCGTAGAGATACTGAATATTTCCACTTTTCGCCACGATTCACCACGATCCATCCCGATTTTTCTGACCATGAAAAATCGGTGTGAATCGTGGTGAATCGTAGAGAAAATCGTGAATGTGTAAACGGGGCTTAAAGAGGAAAGTAAAGTTTTTTATTATATAGCTATAAATATCAAATGATTAAAACTTAGGGATAAAAGCCGAGTAACAAGTGTGCAGATATCAGACGATATTTGCACACTTACTTAATATTGCACACTTTGTTAAAAGTGAAAAATTCTTTTTATGAAACATTGCCAAATTCTTGACTTGACGGTCATAGTGCAAAAATAAAAAATTAGGACGTCAACTCTAATGACGTCATCTTCATCTGACGTCGCGTGGAAAATGACGTCATACCGGGCCGAAACGTCAGCTGAAGTTTGTCACTTTCAGATTTAAGCAATTTAAGCCGAAAAAGAAAAAAAATGTCAGCAATAATGATTGAAATGCAAAATGTGCTTCAAAAAAGTAACAGTGCAAAAATGATATCATCTGATATTGCACTAGTGCAAAAATGATATCACTTGTGGATATTGTCGTGGCCTTCGTGTAGATATTTCACTTTTGTAAACTAAACATCAAATATGAGAAGCAGATATTTATAGCTATATAATAAAAGGGTTATCGCACTGATATCGGTGAATATTGTCCCTCGTTGGGATATCTGCGGACGCTCGCAAGCTCGCGTCCTTCGATATCCCAACTCGGGACAATATTCACCGATATCAGTGCAATAACCCTATATTACCGTATCTGGATTAAAAACTAAGCATGCAGTATATTGCATTAAATTCAACCGATTCTTCAATATCGATTGACTATCTTTTTTTTTTAAATTTAACAGCAAAATGATCAGATTTTGTCTTTTCATTACTCTCATCCAAAATTTTCTTAAATTTAAACATTAAGTCGCCATAAAACTCGAGTTTGGCTTCATATGATGGTTTTGATGCCTATTTTAATGTTTTAGGGTTTAAGGATGTTCGCTGCTAACATTTGACATTTCGGAACTTCCGGTTTTTCTTTTGTTGAATATCTCGTAAACGGTTGCAGATATTTTCCTAATATTTTATATTTGGATACATATTGATGATATGCATTGAATGAGCCATGAAAATTGTCAATCTAAGAAACTTCATTTTTTCACCCCATTTTCTGCAACATTTCAGAAAATTTTAGTTGTCAGTAAAATTTAGGGGGTAGGGTAGATTAAACTTGAATATTACACATCTTCAAATTAATTGCACTAGTTCGATGTTTATTTTACCTGCAGTATGTGTGTACATGGTCTTCTAAGTCAGTCTTTGGGTCTTTGGTGTGCTGGTTATAAAATTTTAGGTGGTTTTATGAAATGGGCTTTAAAAAACAAAACAGCCGAAAAAAGGCTGAGAATGGCGATTTTCAAGTTGTTGGTTCTCTCTTATATGCACACTACCCTATATATTTCTTTCTTTTATTCGAACAATATTACCAAGTTCTATGTTGTGTGAAAATACAAGAAAAAGTTTGAATCAACAAATATGGGTTTGGCACATTTCAAAATATTGCTATTTTCCGACTTTTCAAGTATGGGGGTAGGGTTGGAAAAGGAATCGTAAAATTTTGTCATCCACTTCAAGTTGCAAATTTTTCTTTGCTTTTGGTTTAAAATAGTCTGCGATACGTAAATACTATGACTTTTGAAAGCATTCTAAGTATAAATTTGTTCAAGACACGTATGCTTCAAAGAATTAAAAAATAAATTAATTTTACTAAATTTAAAACATGGTGCTCAAAGGTCTCATTCGGAGGCCTGTAGCTTGAAAAAATGCACACTACCCTATATTTATTTTGTTATCAAATGTCTTGTGTTGAATTTTGGAATCAAAAAAGAGGGGTTATAAAAAAAGTTTGAATACTTTTACATTGGCAGCGAACATCCTTAACCTGTGAGCTATATCAGCAAATCTTGAGATAAAAGTATACAAATGAAAACTTTGGATGAAATAAAACGCTATAGTAACAAAGAATGTTACATACAGTATCGTAATAAGGTTTATTTTACCCAAATTAGAACGTTTTAGTTGTTTTTTCGTTGTACCGTTTTAGGTGTCGAATGCGTTGTAACGAAAAATCATTAATGATTTCGCTATCAAAGGACATTTGATTTTTTTTTTTGGCCAGATCGTCTTATTAGGTCTGTATCTATGTTCGACATCAAAAATCAACCCATTTACCATCGAACTTTGACCACAATATAAGGTTTTCTTCTCGGAGAAGTTCAAAACACACGATTTGGCAATCAGCTGTCTAAGGGTGTCGAACATTATACTTAAATGGGTGATTTCCTGCAGAATGTACCGATCGAGGCAAATAACACAATAGTTTTGCTGGTCCGTAAGGTGTGTTTGATTATGATAAACAAAAAAGGAACATCAGAATCAATAAACAAATCTTACTCACCGATTCGTGTCCACAAAAATCCGCCATTTTTTTAAGAAACTATACGTTGCGCTTTAGTTACATATACGTTGCTTTAATTTCCTGTACGTAATGACGGACCAGGGTGTATATATAAAATTCTATTTACAAGGGTAGTTTATGCAGTGTTGTTTTAGAAGGGAAAAAAATGGAGAGAGAGAGAGAAGGAAAAATGAAATGAAAAATAAAAAATTCTATGTAAGATGCATTTTAAAAGAAGGAATACCAAGGAAAGAAAGAAAATACAGAAAGGAAAGAAAGAAAAGAAGAGAAAAAATGAAAGAAAGAAAAATATAGAATTCTATTTTTACTAGCTTACACAGTATTAGTTTCTGCAATAATATTTTTGTACCTTTTGAAAACTATCATGCCATTTTCTTGTATATTGTAAAAGTAAATCACCAACTATGACATACGTTTATTGCATCCAATAGACACTGTCTCTATTTCTACTGTATGATTTATGATATTCTCTTACATTCAACATAAGTCAGCCTGCGATAGCAAAGGAAGAAAAACCAATGACAGAAAATAGAAGGAAAGAAAAATAACCTTAAATAATCTTGAGAGGGACTTAAAATTGAATACATGTTATAATACCTAAAGATTCATAAAATCTTTTAAAAACCAGGTCCATTTAATTTTACTGATTAAAATGAAATCATCATGAAAATATCCATGAAATATAACAACCACCACTGACCACCAAATTACCAAAATTGTCTTTTATCCAGTTTAAAATTTAAAATATCTAATAAATTAATAGTTATACTGATAAAGTAGATTCAAAATCAATGGGAAAATGTTTAATTGAACTCCCAAAATAAATCAGCCCAGTATAGGGAATAGAGACAAACCCCCTCAGGGACTGGCGCAGGCTGATTTTGGTCCACACTATTGCTCATATTGCAAATAAGATATGCCATAAATGCACATATTTTGTATTTGGTCCCTCCATTACCTGGTCCCTAAATTATAGTCCTTGGTCCTTGAGGGACCAGGTCCCTGGTCCCTTGGTCCCTCAAGAAAAGTCCCTAAATTATACATTACCCTCGGGGAGGTGTGACTAGGACTTGTTACACTATAATATTGTTTTATTCTGTTTACAGATATTATACTGTAACCATTTATCGGCCATTCTTTTCTTTATTTTTTTTTCTTTATTTTTTTTTCTTTCTTGCTTTTTTCTTCTTTTTTTTCTTTTTTGTGTTTTTTTTTTTATTTATTTTTTCTTGACTTTCTTTTCTTTTCCTTTTTATATTTGCAATATTGTATTTTTTTTTATTTAATTATTTTTTATTTTTTCTTTATTTCTTTTTTTTCTGTCTATATATTTTTTTATTTATTTATTTTGTCTTTTAATTATTTTTCAATTACTTGTACAAATATAACAAATATTGTTTTTTTTTTTTAAAAAATCAATTTTTTATTGTTTTCATTATCAGTGTCATTATTCAGCATGATAATACGAATAATTTATAATTAAATAAATATTTACCTGTATCACATATGCGATGCTGCCATCGGTCACAGACGTCGCAGGTAACCCGTGCTGGCGTTTTCCGACAACCTTATTACATGCAATGCACAGATCAGGCATTATAGAGAATTCAATGATGAATGATGCTTAATGAATTTGAACATCTTATATACCCGATAATTGGTCTATTAAAAGAAATCACTGAATAAAAGATAATTAGATTTAAAATTTCACTGAGTCATTTAAGTTTTTTTTTAAGACAAAGCCTGCCGCATGCCGACAAAACCATATGATTCGGCAAGCAGTCCAAGAATCTATTTTTCACACTTTAGTTAATCATCCTTCAGAAGTCGGTGTCAATAATTAATGACATTAATTCTGCACATTATTATACCGTAAGTTTTTCACACCTTCACTTTATTACCACACCAAACCTGATATCTATCTATCTATCTATCTATCTATCTATCTATCTATCTATCTATCTATCTATCTATCTATCTATCTATCTATCTATCTATCTATCTATCCATCCATCCATCCATCCATCCATCCATCCATCCATCCATCCATCCATCCATCCATCCATCCATCCATCTATCTATTCGTTTGTCTATCGTAATTGACCTTAATAAATAAATAAATAAATAAATAAATAAATAAATAAAAATTGGGGGCGAAACGACTAGGGGGGAAATGGTATTGGGGGCGAAACATCTAGGGTATTGGGGGCGAAACGACTAGGGTGGAAAATAGAGGCGAAACGACTAGGGGGAAACGTCTTGGGGGCGAAACGTCTTGTGACCGTAGTCCCGACTGCCGAGGGTGGTGTTGATTGAAAAACGAGGGTGCAACCTCTCTGGCTACTCCTGTTTTGGCCAATTTTGCACATCTGCCAATTGCTGCGCATGTCACGTAACATTTTCATTAGAAAAGGTGTCCTCAAAGCCTGCAAGTTCAAGCTGTTTTTCACCAATATCCAATATTTGGCATTCTCTGTGGCTCCGCATAACAATCATGTCCTGGCGCTCTGTTATGATTTCAGATTATTGCTTTTGATGAATTAAAGACAGACTATAAGAATCCTATTGACCAGTGCAACAGCTTAAATCCTGTAAGTATTTGAGCCGCGGCATGAGAAAACCACCAATGTGGTTTCCAAACAGGACGTCCAACACAAACCGAACCGTACAAGCACAGATGACTAGAGGCTAGAAAATTTGGATTTAAAAAGTAGAGGAATTGCACTATCTGTGTAGGGAAAAACAAAGGTGTTGATCAGATTGTGGGTACTTGATGAGGCTGTTCTAACTTGTAGGTGTACCCACAATCTATGTTTTGAGCAAAAATTTGAAAAATTTAAAAACATTCATCTGGAAGATTTTAATTTTGGCAGTGGCTATTTTGCCGGACCCGGCAAAATAGCTCCTAGGGGCTATTTTGCCGGACCCGGCAAAATAGTCTGTAGGCTATTTTGCCGGACCCGGCAAAATAGCTATAGTATACATATAGGCTATTTTGCCGGACCAAAAACTTAGTAAAATTTTTATTTTATACTCTTTTCTTTTTTTTATCTACATTTTTTTTTATCTTATTTACCTATTTATTTGAGATTATTAAGTTTTTAAGATAAAAATACACAATCATACTGAAAATGTTGATAAAAGACTTTATTCAGATACTAATTGGAGTATGACTGGCAATCTGGGACACTTTAAAAGGGAATCCCTTAAGAAAAAGAGAAAAATTGTAATGAAAAGGTTTGAAGACTAAAGCCAGAATACACACAAATGATCCCCAAGAATATATGCATTGTAGAAATCAACACTAATTGGCATTGCAGATCTGTTTAGCTAGCAAAGAAGCTTGCAAAAACAGTTTCTTCCCACAGACTATCAGGACTGGAATTTTTCACCCATCAGACTGTAACATATTCCTTTGTGTGCCTGTCAGAAATTTTACTATCCCAGTACTGGTAATTTTCAGTTCTCTCAAAATGTCAAGATAACCCCCCTCCCCACCCCCATTTATGCCGACAGGTATATATAGCTTTTGCTTTTCCGTTCGTCCATTAGATAGTTCTTATGTTTATTTGTAATTCCGAAACGTTCTTAGAATTTGTCACTTTTGGTTAAAGTTTCTCTAGTCATGTATATCTCATGAACCAATGATCAGAAACCTTTCATAGTTGAACCATAGGTACCCTATACGGATTGCTTTGTTTCCATGAGTTCGGATCAGAGAGTCCATGCTCGGGGGTGGGGCTGGAGGTCAAAGTCCAGATCAGCTTTAAAATGTGCTTTTTACAATGTTAATGTTTCTTCTCTAAGTTCATATCTTTGTAAACAGTCATAGGAATGTATTCCTATTTAGATCATATATACCCTGTAGGGTTTGCATGGGTGCTGTCCCCAAAGGTGCAGTTAGAGGTCAAAATCTAGGACACCTTTAGAATATGATAGATGCCACAATAAATTTTCTGTTAGTCTATATCTTGCCATCCACAAAGTCTTGTAAGAAAGCATTCATACTTAGACAGTAGGCAACCCTGTAAGTGTCAGACTCTTGTGTCGATGTGTGGGGGTGGGGCTAAAGGTAAAAAACCAGAACATCTGGTAATCCAGGGTAGCAGGGTCGGCATTCAAGTTTCCTGGAACTATCCATGATCAGCTATAAGTCTATTTAAAATTTCAAAACTGTAGCATTCACCATTCGAAGTTTCAAAAAAGTGACCAACAGACCCAGCCAGCCAGCCACATCTCTGCACACAACCCCACTGGCATACACCCCAACCAGCAAACACCCACCCTAACAGAGAGAGAGAGAGAGAGAAAGAGAGAGAGACCTTCCAACTTTACCAAAGTTGGGTCACAAAAAAGGCACAAAAAGCAACCTGTTGATTGAGAAATATCTCAAATAAATAAAAAGATAAATAAAACAAAAATATAGATTAGAATACCTTACAAAATATAAAATAGATTTTTTAATAAGTATTTGGTCCGGCAAAATAGCCTATAAGTCCAATATAGCTATTTCACCGGGTCCGGCAAAATAGCTCCTAGGGGCTATTTTGCCGGGTCCGGCAAAATAGCCACTGCCTTTAATTTTTACATCTCTCAAATTCACTGTATATTGCATGGGCATGTTTTCGTTATGATTTGTCTTGTTGTGTTTCCAGTTGGTGCTACCAGAGTATTTTATCCACATCCTGTTCAATGTATTGTTCCTATTCTCTGGAGAATGGATCACAGTGATATTAAACATACCGTTGATTGCATACCATATAAGAAGGTAAAGAGTCTTGTACACAATGAACTTCAAATTTTTCTTACTTTAGTTCCGAAAAATGTGATCAGAACTGCCATTTATTTGAACAGTGGGGTTTTGATAGTCCAAATGTTTTATGTTGCAGAAAAAATGTAAATTGTGTAGGACCTTATCATAGTTTTTGTGATACAATATTTAGGCAGACATAGTTTTCCAAAAGGTTTTAAAGGGCCTGTCACACACTCACGAGTTGAAGCCCCAACATGCTACGAGTTAGTACGAGTAACACAGTTATAAGACGCCACTTGTCGCGTGAGTTGCCACAAGTTATGTTGAAAAAGTTTAAAAGCTGTCACACACTCACGAGTTGAAGCTACAAGTTAGTGCAAATCATAACTTTACGCTTGTCGCGCGAGTTGATACGAGTTGTAATGCCCTACGAGTTCTACACGACATCCCTACGATATAAGTCGTGGGAACTCGTGGATACTCGTAGAAATGTTGTAGTAAACTCGTGAGATGTCGTAGGAACTTGTGAGAAGTCTCCTTCAAAATCATAGCAACTCGTAGGTATATCGTAGCAACTCGTAGGCAACTCTCCATGTTTGACAAGGCACCAAGAATGCACGACATCCCACGACATTACTACGAGTTCTGTACGATAAGCTACGAGATCCGCCCATGCCCCGTCCACTATAAGACGTCGAGTTGCTACGACTTGCTACGAGAATTTTAAATTGTTTAAAATTCTCGTAGCCTTTCCACGACATGCTGCGAGTTGCTACGAGTTGAGAAGACTTCTGTACGACAACCGCCGACATAGGGCGAGTTCGCTACGAGTTGCTTCGAGTTCACCAAAAAAGTGGGCGGAGCTTAACTCGTAGGTCCAACTCGTGAGTGTCTGACAGGGGCTTAACATTACATGTACTTATGAGCTTCTAGCCTGCTGTCAGCCTAATGTTCTGACATTGGATTCCAAGGCCATGAAAGTATTCTTTCAGGTCTGTGTAAATCTTTTAGATGCATGTACTGCCCTGTTATGAGTATCCCTGTCTGTTGATCCTACCACCAAAATGAATGCAGATCACAGTGCATGTATACTGATATATGTCAGTCTAATATGAGCCGCCTCAAGGGAATACCAACAATTTGCATAGGTGAAAACAAAGGTGCAGATTAGCTTCGCAGTAACTGCAAAGCTGATCAGCGCTTTTGTTTTCGCTACACGGATAGTACAATCCCATTTCTTCTTAAATTAAAAATTTCAAGCCTCTAGCCTCCTTCTCTGACTGTACAGGCTGGTTTTTGTCGGACCTCTTGGGAAACCACATTGTTGGTTTTCTCATGACATGGCTCATATGTCTCCTCGGGCAAGACACATTAACTCGCCATAGCACCCATACTACCCAGGAAGAAATGACTTTGTCCCGACATGACTGAAAAATTTAAAACATGAACATATTTCAGGTATATGAACCGTCCTGTGATGAGCGCCCCCGGTCTCTATGATCCCACCACCATAATGAACGCAGATCAACTCAACAGAGCGATGAAGGAGGGATGGGTTAAACTAGCTTTCTATTTGATCTCTTTCTTCTATTATTTGTACAGGTGAGTAACATTCTATAGCGATTGCATTTGAGCCGCACCAAGAGAAAACCAACGTGGTTCTGAACAGGTCCGACACAAACCGGCCTGTACAGTCAAGAAGATGGCTAGTAGCTTGAAATTTTGGATTTAGAAAGTGGAGGAAATGTACTATTGGTGTAGCGAAAACAAAGGCGTGATCAGCTTCGCGGTTACTGCGAAGCTGATCTGCGTTTTTGTTTTCGCATATGCAGATTGTTTGTTTCCCCATGGTGCGGCTCATTTATATTGACTTAAGAGTTGGTTTGCTTTCAGTTTGTTGTTGGACTAGTGTACTTTTCAGACATACCACTTTGCCGAATCAAAGTTATATAATGTTTGTATTGATTTGATTTTGAATAGTTTACAGTTTAAATGCAAAAACTGACAATTCAATTGTTACAATGACAGAAGAGTTTTTCTTTTCACCAATTTTTCAAACGAGTTGTTTTCTTATATTACATGGAAAAGATCTTGGATCCTTTCTATTGCTCAAAAATGCCTTAATTTCAATCCTTGATTAAGTGTTTGTTGGAAATACATGTAATTGTTTTTATGTTGCTTCTTATGTGAGACTATATATTCCGTTCTCTTTTCAGTATGATATATGTACTAGTATCAGCATAATAACAAATGCCTAAGTTATTCCAAGTTGTCCAGAGAACAAGTTGACAGTTCGGAGGGAATCGAGCGGAGATCCTGCAAACTTACAGGAGACTGTGTTGTGCCATGTTAAACGCTTGTATGAGTCACCCTATGAGAAAAACCTGGAGTCTTTGTTCAATGATATTCTAACATCATTTTAAGATATACTCAACATCAATGAAAAGTTACCACCACTAAAATTTCGGTATTTTGAAAAATATAAAATTTCTTCAGTACCTTAATTAATTTTTTAGCCTATAGGGTATTTACGCACCCCTTTTTCATTCAATTGCGTATCTGGAATTTTAATTGGGTAAGTTCAATTCTGTTACGCACTCTATTTTCAATCAATTGGGTAAAATGGAAAACAATTTGGTAAAAATGATGTTCGAGGTGTACTTTCCTTATTTTCTTCTACTTTCGCTTTTGCATAGCATAAAATAAAAGGGAAACATTGATTGGTTGAGAGAATTAACTAAAATCGCAGTCAACCAACGAAAAAATAGAAAAGAAATGGCTTCCAATCGATCGATTTGCGCATGTCCAATGACATTTTTGTTTAATGTAGACGGCGTAAGCCGTTGTGCGGCGCACACCGATAAAAACCGGTACGCAATTGATTTTTCCGGTATTGCGTATCGGCGATTTCTTTTGCGTTTTCTTACGCTACCAGATCGTTATTAATTGCGTTTTTTCATATTTTAATTGGGTAATTACGCAAATACGCAGCCTAATTAAGGTACTGTTTCTTTCAAAAAATGCAGTTTCATTCATGATTCTGATCAATAGCAAATTAATTTAGAGACATTCAACAGTTCAACTAGCCCTGGAACTATGGTGCAGGTGCAACATGTGCAATTTGTAATTTGCCGAATTTTTGAGAACTAGAAAGCCTTATTTTCACAAGTCATCATGGCTCTAACATCCGAAGTTAAAACGCCACCAAATTGGTTTAAAGTTTTGCATCGACTGCCGGAATAGAGGACCTTGCGTTTAGGTAGTACCTAAATTTTACATTTCCCCATACATTTCAATGGAAGCTTCTGACAATTGTCAAGGACTGCGTATAATCTTTTCGGCTGTGATGAGCACCATTTTCAATAGCAATAATGAATGACATTCTATGCCATGAAAATGAATGCTGAAGTATCGGCAGTTGTCTTTACAGAATGAATCAAATATTGTCATGTGTTAAATGAACCGGATTTACTGGTAACTTTTCATTGACCCTAAGTATACTTTTTCATCAATGACCAGAGGTGTATCTCACTGTTATCTGGTCATTTAGCCTATCTTGTATCACACTGTAATGGAAAACCCACTGAGAAAACGGCATGTAACCAACATTTAATTTGCCTTCATGGATGAACAACATTCGCAACTTACCTAGAATACTTGTCAGATACTTTCTTTAGAAAAATATCTGTAATAATCATTGTTGTACTTTACAAATCCATGCCATAAGAGTATTATTGTAAATTGGCAAAATGTCTCAACATTCCCAAGTAAAAAGTTCTGTGTCACTATTTCTTTCATAACACTAGGTCCTAGCCAGAATTTAGATCATATTTCAATTTATAGAGGTGATCAGTTTGATATTTTATTGAATCGTTTGGTTTGTCACAAAAGAAAGTAAGTTTCCTTAGAAACTTAAGAAATTATTTTTTACTCATTGACTGCTAGTCGTCTTATAGACCTGGGGTTGGTAACTCAAAGCCATCTTAAGCTTAAGATCAACTTACGACCAGCTTAAGTATCTCTTAGGGATTATGGTGAATAACTGAAAAGGACCTTAACACACGGTGACAACTTCACAGCATCGTAACTGTGGCGTCTTGTCTTACGAAGTGGCACCTTTCATCTGAAAAAGTAACGATGCCTTAGAGTAACTGGAATAGCAAGTGTGTAAATTTTAAGATAATCATCTTAAGTCGGTCGTAAATATGGGAACTTATGATGCATTCGAGTTACTGGGCCCAGGCACTGGAATTTTTGGGCTGGATCCAGAGCCAAACTACTCATTTTTTCTGTTTATTTCCTGTCAGGTTTTTCTGAAATTTTCTAATTAATTATTTTGAAAAAATAGTTGCATGCAACAAAGAAACATGCACATTACCCAGCATCTTTTAATTCTCTCCTTTTCAGTTTTAATGTTTTCTTAAATATTTTTGTTGTAAACATAGTAAATGTCATGCTCTCAGCATATGTATGTAGTTTTATGTAAAACAGCTGTATAATTTTAAAGATCAAATTTGAGTCTGTGCATGAAAAAAACAAACAATTTGGGTTTCAGACCATGTCTGACACAAACCAGGCTGCACAGTCACAGCATAAAGCTAGAAGCTTGAAACTTTGGATATAAGAAGAAGAAGAAATAGTACTATCCATGTGGCGAAAACAAAGGCGCTGATCAGCTTCACGGTTACCGCGAAGCTGATCTGCGTCTTTGTTTTCACCTATGCAAATTGTTGGTTTTCTCATGCGAAGGCTCATTTAATAATATTTGTTTTATCAGCACAGGAGTGTATTTGATAAAGTCTCAATAAAGTATACTGAATGTGCTCCGCAGATTTCAAACCCCTGGGAGAGAAGGGTTTCTTTGGAGCATCGGCATCATACTTTTATGATAGAATCAGCATACTTTTCTTTAGATACACCCCTTGTTCAGTTTGTACCCTTTGTTTGGTGCTGTATGTTTGTGTTGTGATCTATTAATGTCCCTGTTAACAATATGTCAGTCGTGTCAGGATGAAGCTGTAAATTCCTAGTTGCCTAATATATATGGTAAAAGAGATCAAACTCCAAGACTGAATTATTTGATTTTCTATCCAACTAGTTTCGGTGCATTACCTTTGTCAGGGGACATAAATGTTGCCTAATATTGATACATGGGGGGGTCAATCCTTATGTTTTGCTCAAAGATAACTGTGTCAGTGGCGTTTTAGTTGTCCGACCCCTCGACCTGGAATCCAATATTCTACCACTGGGCCGCCACACCACTGTATGTGTATATGATTTCATACTAGCTGACAAGCATGAACCTTAGCCCAGTTTCATCAAAGAATTACAAACATATCTTTGTCCCAAATGAGTTGCAGGCGACCTCATTATAATGCTGCCTTTGAGGTCCATATACACAGATTGTGTTAAAGTGAAACCATATTATAGTGAGGTTACTTACCATAGACATGTAACTATATAATCAATTTGGGATTCATGGCATGGCCATGTTCTACTCACTGAAAACTGCATTGTAGCGAGGAGCGTTATAAAGAGGTTTATATTGCCCTAGATTTGATTTAGCCTGTTTCTTTGACGAAATGATGAAACTGGACACCTAGATGAGACATAGATCAGACTGCTGTTATTAGGGTGTGACCCCACAATGTCCATATGGTTAAGGTGGGAGTCATTACATCTATGTTAACATATACACTGTATGGCTATTTCATTTGGTCCAAGACCAACTTTCATTTTTTCGTCTTTCCTCGCTTCACTTTGTAGTGTATGATCTGAGCCGCTTCATGGGAAAACCAGATTTCCTTGTATGCGAGAACAAAGGCGCAGATCAGCTCTGCAATAACTGCACAGCTGATCTGCACCTTTGTATCTTCGTAAATACAAAATTTCAAGCTTCTAGCATGCTTCTGTGACTGCACAGGCTGATTTGTGTCAGACCTTGTCAGAAACCCTGAAGACCGGGTTTCTCACATCTCGGCTCATATGATAATTGTGATGAAGGTCATATTGATCTAATAAGTTGTAATTCAAAGAGTCCCGGGCATTTGTACTTAAATCATTAGCCATTCTTCCACTAGTAACCATAATGTGCAAAGATCCTCATCATGCTGACCTGGGTTTGCAGTACTTGCTTAAAACATTACAAAAACATGAGTGGCTTAACCAATTCATTAAGGCAGGCCTCTGAGCATAAGGCACCTTTTAACCCAACAGTTACGCTTCACAAATCCATACCAGGTTTTACAAAGAATAATATTTGATGTTCTGTGTTCATATTTGGTGAAATATGCTTTATTTTAATGCTGTTTTTAATATTTGCACAATGTTAACTTTTTATCATATGGATAGAAATAAATTAATTATAATTGTAATTGTATTTTGCTCTGCATTTTTAACCCCCAAAAGTCCCCAAAAAGTGGCTTTGATTTTTTTCCTTCAGAAAGGCGAGAGGTTAAGAAGCATACAGTATCCACATGGCTGATAGAACTGGCTACCTCCCACTGCATGGGAAATAGATTTTTGTTAGTTAAGTTTGTACTGAGGTTTTATGTCCCAGTCAACAATTTTTCAGTCATGTCTGGGTGGAGCCACTGCTTCCTGTGTATTAACTAG
The DNA here is from genome assembly GCA_964017185.1 of Rugalucina vietnamica. Taxonomy (NCBI): domain Eukaryota; kingdom Metazoa; phylum Mollusca; class Bivalvia; order Lucinida; family Lucinidae; genus Rugalucina; species Rugalucina vietnamica. The sequence goes on from OZ024872.1 coordinate 5,732,542, forward strand.
TACTCTAGGCAGATGATGTGTCTTGCTCAAGACACAACACAGTGACCTCTATGGAGATTGAACCCAGGACCACTCGATTTGGTGTCTGATGCTTTACCACTACGCGACCGCACTTCCTGAAAATTCTTGAATGACATAGATAAGCACAGCACAAATAGCCCTAGTATCTGCAGATTTTATGTAGCTTCTGACTTGGGTTGCATTACTGTTGCATCTACCTTGCGCCAAACTAATGCTAGTCATTTTAGCAGTGACACAAGTTAGCTGTTCAAGCACAGATGGCTAGAGGCTCTAAATTATGGATTTAGAAAAAAGTAGAGGAAATGTACTATCGGTGTAGCGAAAACAAAGGCGATGATCAGCTTTGCTGATCTGCGTCTTTGTTTTCGCATAGGCAACAAGTAGCCCAGGGGCAATGATCGCTCACCTGAGAGTCAACAAGTACAGTCACTGGACAAAGTAATAGGGGTTTTTTTTTACCATATATGGGTATGGTGGCCATCTTGGTCATGTGACCTTGAAACCCTACTTACATCAGCAGAAGAGCTCTTGTCTGGATTGTGTATCCTCTTTTCTGCCATTTTGGTTCAGTTGAAAAAATCATCTAACAAGGTCAGGGTCCTATTATGACCCCTGGGGTGGGGCCATATTTGACCCCAGGGGCAAGATTGGCAGGATTTATGTAGAGCTCCACATGACAATGTTGTATATCAAATATACAAGCTTTGTGTAATGCTGTTGCAGAGAAGATTTTTTAGCTCGCCTGCACGAAGTGCATAGAGCTATTGTAGTCACCTCTGTCGTCCGCGTTTACGTTTACGTTTACGTCCGAGTCACACTTTCGGTTAAAGTTTTTTAGAAGTCTATATCTCTTGACCATGTTGATGGATCAAGTTGATACTTTGCATGTGGATAGATATTGGTCTGAAGTTTTACTCAGTACCATCATGACCCACCCTGGGTGACCTTGAGGTCAAGGTCATGGACTTAGAAATTTTGTGTTTTTTTTAAAGTTTTTGGTTAAAGTTTTTGTAAGTCTATATCTCTTTTGGTCTGAAGTTTTACTCAGTACCATCATGACCCAACCTGGGTGACCTTGAGGTCAAGGTCACGGACTTAGAAATTTTGTGTTTAAGTTTTTGGTTAAAGTTTTTGTAAGTCTATATCTCTTGACCATATTGATGGATTGAGTTGATACCTTGCATGTTGCTAGATATTGGTCTGAAGTTTTATGCAGTACCATCATGACCCAACCTGGGTGACCTTGAGGTCAAGGTCACGGACTTAGAAATTTTGTGTTTAAGTTTTTGGTTAAAGTTTTTGTAAGTCTATATCTCTTGACCATATTGATGGATTGAGTTGATACTTTGCATGTTGCTAGATATTGGTCTGAAGTTTTATGCAGTACCATCATGACCCACTCTGGATGACCTTGAGGTCAAGGTCACAGACTTCGAAATTTTGTGTTTAAGTTTTTGATTTAAGTTTTTGTAAGTCTATATCTCTTGACCATGTTGATTGATCGAGTTGATACTTTGCATGTTGGTAGATATTGGTCTAAAGTTTTATGCAGTACCATCATGACCTACCCTGGGTGTCCTTGAGGTCAAGGTCACAGACTTAGAAATTTTGTGTTAAATTATTTGGTTAAAGTCTAAATCTCTTGAACATGTTAATGGATAAAGTTGATACTTGCATGTTGATAGATATTGGTCTCAGGTTTTATGCTGTACATCACAACTCACCTAGATGACCTCGAGGTCAGGGTCACGGACTTGGAAGTTTTGTGTTTAAGTTTTGGTTAATGTTTTTATAAGTCTATATCTCTTGAACATGTAGATTGATCAAGTTGATACTTTGCATTGGTCTGAAGTTTTATGTTGTACCATGATGACCCACCTGAGTGACCTTGAGGTCAAGGTCATGGGTCATAGATTTTAACAGATGTAGTGGCAAAGCACAAGTCAGGCGAGCTACGCTGTCCTGCGACAGCTCTTATTCATATATTTCCATTATAAGTCTATGGTAGATAATGACATGCCTGGGGCATGGCCTGTATGGACCCCAGGGGCACCGTTGGCAGCATTTATAAAGAAGAGTAGTATACATTGGTCCACACAACATATGAAAGCTCTGGGCCAAATGGTTTAGGAGAAAAAGATTTTTTTTATGTTTTTCCCATGACGCCCCCGAGGCGGGGCCCGTATGGACCCCAGGGGTACAGTTGGTAGGATTTGTAAAGAGGACCACTATACATTGCTAAAAACAAAATATGAAAGCTTTGGGCCTAGTGGTTTCGGAGAAGAAGATTTTTTAAAGTTTTTCCCATGATGCCCCTGGGGCGGGGCCCGTATGGACCCCAGGGGCACGGTTGGCAGGATTTATAAAGAGGAACACTATACATTGCTACAAACACAAGAGGACCAATGGTCCTGTAACCGCTCACCTGAGATCTGCTGCTTATACCAAAAAACATGTTTGAATATTATGTAATTTAGAATCTTCAATATTCCGTCCATTTGCCACTTTTCCTGCTGGCTTTTCCCTTCAAATGACATTTTAACAGTTTTCCCAATTCAAATGCAAAGGCAACCCATGTTGACCTTGCCATAAACTTGGTCAAGGTCATCACAGGGTCATGATTTTTATATACATTGGAGTACTTAACCATTGATGCTTCACACCAAGTTTCCTTGAAATCAGTCTATCAGAGAAGAAGATTTTTGATGGGTTTTTACCATATATGGGCATGGTGGCCATCTTGGTCATGAGACCTAAATTATTAATATACACATTGGTTCCCCCATGCTATGGATGCTTCACATAAAATTTGGCTTTAATTGGCCTAGCGGTTTCAGAGAAGATGTTTGAATATTATGGTAATATACATGTATATTGCCCCGGGGTGTGGCCATGTAAGCCCTTGGGTCCAACTTTTTTAGAATCATTAATATTCAGTCCTACTACCCATTTCCTGCGAGATTTTCACCTCAAATGAGTTTTTAAAAGTTTTCCCCATTCAAATGCATAGGCGACCTATGTTGACCTTGTCATAAAATAGGTCAAGGTCACCACAGGTTCATGATTTATATATACATTGTAGTACTTTAGCCATCAATGCTTCATGCCAAGTTTCTTTGAAATTCGTCCACCAGTTCCAGAGTAGTAGATTTTTGAAGGGTTTTTACCGTATATGCGCATGGCGGCCATCTTGGTCATGTGACCTAAATTATTCATATACACATTGATTCCCCCATTCTATAGATGATGTTTGAATATTATATATTTCTAGAGATGATGTTTGAATATTATGGTAATGTACATGTATATTGCCCTGGGGTGGGGGCATATGAGCGCCTGGGGTCCAATTTTTTTCAGAATCATTAATATTCAGTCCTACTGCCCATTTCCTGCAAGACTTTCACTTTAAATGACATTTTAAAAGTTTTCCCCATTCAAATGCATTGGCAGCCTATGTTGACCTTGCTGTAAAATAGGTCAAGGTCATCACAGGGTCATGATTTATATATACATTGTAGTGCTTGAGGCAACGATGCTTCTTGCTAAGTTTTGTTGAAATCTGTTCACTGGTTCTGGAGAAGAAGACTCTTGAAGGGTTTTCAGCATATATGGGCATGGCGGCCGTCTTGGTCATGTGACCTAGATTATTTATGTACACATTGGTAACCCTTTCCTTTTGATGCTTCACATTAAATTTGGCTGTGATTGGCCAAGCAGTTTCAGAGAAGATGATGTTTGAATATTATGGTAATGGACATGTATATTGCCCCGGGGTGGGGGCATATGAGCCCCTGGGGTCCAATTTTTTGCAGAATCATTAATATTTGGTCCCACTGCCCATTTCCTGCAAGACATTCACTTTAAATGACATTTTAAAATTTTTCCCCATTCAAATGCATTGGCAACCCATGTTGACCTTACCGTAAAATAGGTCAAGGTCATCACAGGGTCATGATTTATGTACACATTGTAGTGCTTGAGGCATCGATGCTTCATGCCAAGTTTCATTGAAATCTGTTCACTGGTTCTGGAGAAGATTTTTGAAGGGTTTTTACCATATATGGGCATGGCGGCCATCTTTGTCATGTGACCTGGATTATTTATGTATACATTGGTTCCCCCTTCCTATAGATGCTTCATATAAAATTTGGCTTTGATTGGCAAGGCGGTTTCAGAGGAGAAGATCTTTGAAATTGTGGACGGACGACGGACGGAAGCCGGATCATGGCCATCCTATAAGCTCACCTGGTGAGCCTAATGGCTCAGGTGAGCTAAAAATATGAAAGTTCTGGGCCTTGTGGTTTCGGAGAAGAAGATGTTTTTTATGTTTTTCCCATGACGTCCCAGGGGCAGGGCCCGTATGGACCCCAGGGGCACGGTTGTCAGGATTTATAAAGAGGACCACTATACATTGCTAGTGACAAAATATGAAAGCTCTGGGCCTTGTGGTTTCGGAGAAGAAGATTTTTTTATGTTTTTCCCATTGTAAGTCTATGGGAGCTAATGACCCCCGAGGCGGGGTCATTTTTGACCCCAGGGGCATGATTGGCAGGATTTATATAGAGGACCACTAAACATTGCTACATACAAAATATGAAAGGTTTTGGAGAAGATTTTTTTATGTTTTTCCGATGACACCCCCGGGGCGGGGCCCATGATGACCCCAGGGGCACGTATGGCAGGATTTATAAAGAGCACCATTATAAATTGCTACACACAAAATATGAAAGCTCTGGGCCTTGTGGTTTCGGAGAAGAAGATTTTTTAAAGTTTTTCCCATGAACCCCCGGGGAGGGGACCGTATGAACCCCAGGGGCACGGTTGGCAGGATTTATACAGAGGAACACTATATATTGCTACAAACAAAATATGAAAGCTCTGGGCCTTGTGATTTTGGAGAAGAAGATTTTTTTATGTTTTACCCATGAACCCCCAGGGCGGAGTCGTATGAACCCCAGGGGCACGGATGGCAGGATTTATAAAGAGGACCGCTATACATTGCTACACACAAAATATGAAAGCTTTGAGTCTTGTGGTTTCGGAGAAGAAGATTTTTTAAAGTTTCTCCCATGACACCCCCGGGCCGGGGACCGTATGAACCCCAGGGGCACGGTTGGCAGGATTTATAAAGAGGAACACTATATATTGCTACAAACAAAATATGAAAGCTCTGGGCCTTGTGATTTTGGAGAAGATTTTTTTTTATGTTTTACCCATGACTCCCCCGGACGGGGCCCGTATGGACCCCAGGGGCACGGTTGGCAGGATTTATAAAGAGGAACACTATACATTGCTACAAACAAAATATGAAAGCTCTTGTGGTTTTGGAGAAGATTTTTTTTTTGTTTTTTCCCATGACGCCCCCGGGGCGGGTCCCGTATGGACCCCAGGGGCACAGTTGGCAGGATTTATAAAGAGGACCACTATACATTGCTACTGACAAAATATGAAAGCTCTTGGCCTTGTGGTTTCCAAGAAAAAGATTTTTTTATGTTTTTCCCATTGTAAGTCTATGGGAGCTAATGACCCCCGGGGCGGGGCCATTTTTGACCCCAGGGGCATGATTGGCAGGATTTATATAGAGGACCACTAAACATTGCTACACACAAAATATGAAAGCTCTTGGCCTTGTGGTTTCAGAGAAGAAGATTTTTATATGTTTTTAGCTCACCTGAGCCGTCAGGCTCACAAGGTGAGCTTATAGTATACCCATGCTCCGTCGTCCGTCCGTCCGTCGTCCACAATTTTCAAAGATCTTCTACTCTGAAACAGCTTGGCCAATCAAAGCCAAATTTTACATGAAGCATCTATGGGAAGGGGGAACCAATGTGTATATAAATAATCCAGGTCACATGACCAAGATGGCCGCCATGCCCATATATGGTAAAAACCCTTCAAAAATCTTCTTCTCCGGAACCACTAAACCGATTTCAACCAAACTTGGCATGAAGCATTAATGGCTCAAGCACTACAATGTGTATATAAATCATGACCCTATGATGACCTTGACCTATTTTACGGCAAGGTCAACATAGGTCGCGAATGCATTTGAATGGGAAAAATTGTTAAATTGTCATTTAAAGGAAAAATCTTGCAGAAAATGAGCAGTAGGACTGAATATTAATGATTCTGAAAAAATTTGGACCCCAGGGGCTTATCTGCCCCCACCCCGGGGCAATATACATGTATATCTCCATAATATTCAAACATCTTCTCCTCTGAAACCGCTTGGCCAATCAAAGCGAAATTTTATGTAAAGCATCAATAGGAAGGGGTAACAAATATGTATATAAAAAATCCAGGTCACATGACCAAGATGGCCGCCATGCCCATATATGGTAAAAACCGTTAAAAAATCTTCTTCTCTAGAACCGGTTGACCGATTTCAACGAAACTTGGCACGAAGCATCGATGGCTCAAGCACTACAATGTATATATAAATCATGACCCTGTGATGACCTTGACCTATTTTACGACAAGGTCAACATAGGTCACCAATGCATTTGAATGGGGAAAACTTTTAAAATGTCATTTAAAGTGAAAGTCTTGCAGGAAATGGGCAGTAGGACTGGATATTAATGATTCTGAAAAAAATTGGACCCCAGGGGCTCATGTGCCCCCACCCCGGGGCAATATACATGTATATTTCCATAATATTCAAATGTCTTCTCCTCTGAAACCGCTTGGCCAAACAAAGCCAAATTTTAAGTGAAGCATCTATGGAATGGGGGAATCAATGTGTATATAAATAATCTAGGTCACATGACCAAGATGGCCGCCATGTCCATATATGGTAAAAACCCATCAAAAGTCATCTTCTCTGAAACCAATAGACTGATTTCAAGGAAACTTGGCATGAGGCATCGATGGCTAAAGTACTCCAATGTATATATAAATCATGACCCTGTGATGACCTTGACCAAGTTTATGGCAAGGTCAACATGGGTTGCCTGTGCATCTGAATTGGGAAAACTGTTAAAATGTCATTTGAAGGAAAAAGCCAACAGGAAATTGGCAAATGGACAGAATATTGAAGATTCTGAAAAAAGAAAATGGCCCAAGGGCTTATCTGCCCCTGCACTGGAGTTAAATACCATAATATTCAAACATGTTTATTGGTATATGCAGCTGATCTCAGGTGAGCGTTTACAGGACCATTGGTCCTCTGGTTTCCCATTGTAAGTCTATGGGAGCTAGCCATTGCCATGGAAACCAGAGTTCTGATCCGACCTGGCCCAAAACCTAATACAACCTTTCCCCCTCCTCAATGATGCTTTAGATCTGGTTTTCTCTTGACACGGCTCATGTAAGCCTCCATGGTGTTGTATTTAACTACTCGCCTTGTACGGCTTCTCCAGTCTCTCAGATAAGACTTTAAACCGAGGTCCATTCTCCATATGACCTTAGCTGTTGGTAAAATTCAAACAACACACCTTGTAGACAAGAAGTTCATTGGTTTGATCCTGTGCTACAGACTTCAAACCAAAGTCCCTTCTCTATATGACTTCTAAGCTAGTATTGATAGGGCTGAACAAAACCACAATTACCTTTAATGTGATCCAAAGTATGGCCACATCCTGTATGTGTAATTTCAATCCATTCCACAAACACCCCAATATAACATTCTATGGGGAGATTGGTAATAATAATCCCTATATTTTAGGAGGATAACACTGATGATATTAAGTATGAATGCCTGTCTTCCATATGGTCCTCCAGTGAATATGTAGACATTATTGTCAGACCTTTTTTGTTATTATTCACACTTATTTTTTTTTCAGCTCTCCTGAGCCGAAGGCTCACAGCTTATAGTATACCAATATTGGTCCTGCGTCCGTCCGTCCTCCACAATTTCAAAGATCTTCTCTGAAACAGCTTGGCCAATCAAAGTGAAATTTTATGCGGCACATCCATGGGTAGGGGGAATGAAAGTTTGATCGAGAAATCCGGGTCACATGACCAAGATGGCCGCCACGCCCATATATGGTAAAATCCACTCAAAAATCTTCTCCAGAACCGGCAGGCCAATTTTCACGAAACTTGGTATGTAGCATTTGGGACTCCAGCCCAACATATTTTGATCAAATGATGACCCTAGGATGACCTTGACCTATTTTACAGCAAGGTCAATTTTGGAAACATAGGCTTTTACATGGGAAAAAGTGAAAACTATGGATATTTGGAAAACTACTGCAGCCTGAGACCTGAAAAGTGGAAGATGCAAACAACTTATGGAGTAGATGAAGGTATGTGATTAATTTAGGACATGGTCATCTCTTGACCTTGGCCAGTCTGTCGTCCATAAACAATTTTCAAAGATCTTCTCTGAAACTACTTGGCCTATCAAAGTGAAATTTTATGTAGAGCATCCATGGATAAGGGGAACGAAAGTTTGATCGCGAAATCCAGATCACATTACCAAGATGGCCACCACACCCATATATGGTAAAAACCACTCAAAAATCTTCTCCAGAACCAGCAGGCCGATTTTCACGAACTTTGGTATGTAGCATTTTGGACTCCAGCCCATCATAGTTTGATCAAATGATGACCCTAGGATGACCTTGACCTTTTTTATGGCAAGGTCAATTTTGGAACCATAGGCTTTTACATGGAAAAAAGTGAAAACTATGGACTTTGGAAAACTATTGCAGCCTGAGACCTGAAAAGTGGTATATGCAAACAACTAATGGAGTAGATGAAGGTATGTGATTAATTTAGGTCATGGTCATCTCTTGACCTTGGCTGGTCTGTCATCCATAAACAATCTTCAAAGATCTTCTTCTCTGAAACCGCTTGGCCTATCAAAGTGAAATTTTATGTAGAGCATCCATGGATAGAGGGAACGAAAGTTTGATGATTGTACTTGTTGACTCTCAGGTGAGCAATCATTGCCCTTGGGCTACGTGTTTTTTTTTTTGTTTTTTTTTTTGACAGACATGCGATGTTAATGATGCAATATTTTTGGGAGAAACGAAGCCAGTGTTTGCCTTATAGTACTGAGAGCTAAGCAAGGTACACTTCAACCTCATTATAATAATTTCAATATAACACGGCCATGTCATGGCTCCCAAACTGATTATTTTGGCATATGTCTATAGTGAGTAACCTCATTATAACATGGTTCACTTATAACACAGTCTCTTTCTATGGACCCCTGAAATAGCGTTATAATGAGGTTGGCCTGTAGCCATTTTTAATGCCTTTGGTATGACATGGGGCGGGATCAAACCCATGACCTCCCACCCCCAAAGCGGACACTAACCATTACGTTATAAGCAATTACAGACTAGAAATAGTACATCTGGAGCCAAAACTATAATTTGGCAAACAAAATTATCAAATCAATAAAATATATAAATTTATATTTACATTCATACTATTTTTCATACAATCTTGTTAGTACATGTACTTCTAAGTTTACAAGAAATGGTCACAAAATACGAATGAAGGATATTTTATATCCTACATCTATTTTGCAAGTAAAAAGTGCATGTATTTAACTTTGTGCAAATCATACAGAATAATGACCGTCACTTAAATCTACTGTATATTTTTGCACCATTATAATAACACATTACCAAATCATATATAACAGAATTATCATAAAACGAAATGTAGAAAGAATAACAATTAATAGACAATCTTATGGGAGCTGTCCATAAAGATTCTGTTTATTATGTGAATATTTAAATGGCAAGTTAATTTGCTGCAAAAAAAACAACGATCAAATGAACACGAGAAAACTGTCTTTTTAGCTCACCTGAGCCGTTAGGCTCACAAGGTGAGCTTATAGGATGGCCATGATCCGGCGTCCGTCCGTCCCTCGTCTGTCGTCCGTCCACAGTTTCAAAGATCTTCTTCTCTGAAACCGCTTGGCCAACCAAAGCCAAATTTTATATGAAGCATCTATAGGAAGGGGGAACCAATGTGTATATAAGAAATCCAGGTCACATGACCAAGATGTCCGCCATGCCCATATATGGTAAAAACCCTTCAAAAATCTTCTTCTCCAGAACCGGTGGACTGATTTCAACGAAACTTGGCATGAAGCATCGATGGCTCAAGCACTACAATGTATATATAAATCATGACCCTGTGATGACCTTGACCTATTTTACGGCAAGGTCAACATAGGTCGCCAATGCATTTGAATGGGGTAAACTTTTAAAATGTCATTTAAAGTGAAAGTCTTGCAGGAAATGGGCAGTAAGACTGAATATTAATGATTCTGAAAAAAAATGGACCTCAGGGGCTCATATGCCACCACCCCGGGGCAATATACATGTATATTACCATAATATTCAAACATCATCTCCTCTGAAACCGCTTGGCCAATCAAAGCCAAATGTTATGTGAAGCATCAATAGGAAGGGGTAATCAATGTGTATATAAATAATCCAGGTCACATGACCAAGATGGCCGCAATGCCCATATATGGTATAAACCCTTCAAAAATCTTCTCCTCCAGAACCGGTGGATCGATTTCAAAGAAACTTGGCACGAAGCATCGATGGCTCAAGTACTACAATGTGTATATAAATCATGACACTGTGATGACCTTGACCTTTTTTAAGGCAAGGTCAACATAGGTCGCCAATGCATTTGAATAGGGAAAACTTTTAAAATGTCATTTAAAGTGTAAGTCTTGCAGGATATGGGCAGTTGGACTGAATATTAATGATTTTGAAAAAAATTTGGACCCCAGGGGCTCATCTGCCCCCACCCTGGGGCAATATACATGTATATTACCATAATATTCAAACATTCTTCTCTGAAACCGCTTGGCAATTCAAAGCCAAATCTTATGTGAAGCATCTATGGAATGGGGGAATTAATGTATATTTAAATTATCTAGTTCACATGACCAAGATGGCTGCCATGCCCATATATGGTAAAAACCCTTCAAAAATCTTCTTCTTCGAATCTGGTGGACCGATTTCAAAGAAACCTGGCATGAAGCATCAATGGCTGAAGTACTACAATGTGTATATAAATCATGACCCTGTGGTGACCTTGACCTATTTTACGACAAGGTCAACATAGGTCGCCAATGCATTGGAATGGGGAAAACTTTTAAAAAGTCATTTGAGGTGAAAATCTTGCAGGAAATGGGTAGTAGGACTAAATATTAATGATTCTGAAAAAAAAAAATTGGACCTAAGGGCTCATATGCCCACACCCCGGGGCAATATACATGTATATTACCATAATATTCAAACATCTTCTCCTTTGAAACCACTTGGCCAATTGAAGCCAAATTTTATGTGAGGCATCTATAGGATGGGGGAACCAATGTATATATTAATAATCTAGGTCACATGACCAAGATGGCCACCATGCCCATATATGGTAAAAACCCTTCAAATATCTTGATTTCAATGAAACTTGGCATGAAGCATCCATGGCTAAAGTACTACAATGTGTATATAAATCATGACCCTGTGATGACCTTGACCAAGTTTATGGCAAGGTCAACATGGGTTGCCCATGCATTTGAATGGGAAAAACTGTTAAAATGTCATTTGAAGGGAAAAGCCAGCAAGAAATTGGCAAATGGACAGAATATTGATTATTCTGAAAAAAGAAAACGGCCCAAGGGCTTCATCTGCCCCTGCACTGGGGTTAAATACCATAATATTCAAACATGTTTATTGGTATATGCAGCAGACTCAGGTGAGCATTTACAGGACCATTGGTCCTCTGGTTTATTTTCTTCCCGCCTCACGGATGGTACTATCCCTCTTCTTAAATCTTTAATTTCAAGCTTGGCCAGTTTTTGTTAGACCTGGTTGGAAACCCGGATGTCCCTTTGTCTCGTGACGTGGCTTATTTGTTTATCAGTCGTTGTTCATAACAAAGGGAGTGCAGTGGCCTGGCCCCTAGGTTATAAAACTTTTTTCATGCTCAGCTCAGCTGAGACTAAAATTTATCCTGCTCATAAATGTTAAAATGCCAACAATTGTTGGCATTTTAACATTTATTAGCAGGATAAATTACAGGCTTTGGAGTTCTAAACCTTCAATTTTAATATATTTGAGCTATTTCAGTATCTATGAGGAATTGAAATTTCAAGCTCAGCTGAGCTGAGCATGAAAAAAGTTTCATAACCTCAGGGCCTGGTTGTGGTCCTAGGTTCCAAACCTTCCTCCACCAAGGTGTTTTCTTCAGTAAGACACATTCACTTTCCGTAGGACTGGATAAGTGTGTAGGAAGTCTGGGCTCTATTCTGACATGACCAGTAGTGTTGGCTGGGACATTAAGCCATTAGCTTTTGTAAATCAAGATATTGTTAGACCTGCTCCATATGACAGTTAATTGCATTTTATGTGTGCAATAATAATTATGCCAATTTTCTTGTGGTTAATAGAACACAATTTGATTGATCAAAAGCTTTGAAAGCTTTTTATTCAAATCAGCAAATAATAGTGACTCAGTTTTAACTAATACAAGCCTGGCATTATTTTTTTGGGAATATCCCAGATGTGACATCGCAAAATGCGGCGTCCCATGTGGGACTATTCTGTTTGCATAGAGGAATTTGAATTTCATCGAAAAATGGAATTAAATTCAAAATCACTCCTAATGCCCCTTAAAATGACAATGTACTCTCCCAATTGATAATCATGGGCAAGTCCATTTGTCATATATGGGTTAATTAATCACAATCAGTTATCACAATTTGGAGAAAGTTGGTTGTTTTTTCTCCATCATAGCCTGGGCAGCTTTGGTCAAGTCCTCACTCTGTAGCATAGCTTGGTTCCACATAGCCTGTTAAAGAAAACCATTTGTACAATTATTCATCAAAATGCAAAACTTCTTGAGTCTTCTTGAAAAAAATTAAGAAAGCTGGGTATACTACCACAGTTGGTAGTGTGTGTGATTCATACTATACTGGTTTTCTGTCTCAATGAGACTTTTACATGAATAGTGTGGCTAAGATCTGATAATTAAGTAGCCACCTTTAGGGAAATAGCTGCTAATTCAGCTCATTGTATCACTAATTGATAATTAATTGGTTGGTTCCCACCTGGGTTTTCAGGGAGGGACTTTGGTACTAATAGCACCAGTTCCTGATCATTGTTTTTACCTTTTCCAATATTTTCTTTTTATTTCATTTTATTTTTGTTTTATTTTTAAAAAGAATTATTATATAAGCTACTGAAAATCTCGCTTTTCATTGGCCGAAAGCACCCACGTGGCAAGTCTTCAAATTGTCATATTAACTGGCTAGCGCGTGCTGGCAGGTCTATATTAGTTACTAAATTTAGAGCTGACTTTCTGGTTCCGCTTTCGCATAGCGCTGCGCATAATCGCGTGTCCAACAAAGAATTTTGGATATTTTGTCAAAAATTTTATAATAAAACAGTTAATGGCTTTTGAGGCATTGGATATGATGTGATATTGACCTGAGAATACCAATATTGACCTCGGCTTCGCCTCGGTCAATATTGGTATTCTCGGGTCGATATCACATCACATCCAATGCCTCAAAAGTCATTAATTGTATAATAACAGTTCAAAGCTAATTTCTAAAACAGGTTACTTACAACATGAGCCAATCCTTCAGCAACAGAATGGTCCCTAGAGTACACCATACTAACTTTAGTTCCCTGCACTGCTATAGGACTCTTACTGGCTATCAATGATGCTGTATCTAGTGCTGCTTCTATACACGATTCTTTGTTGTCAAGAATTCGACTGAAACATTAAAGATACAGACCTGGTTAAATGTGATATCACAATTATTATTTTAAGAAAGAATGTATCATATATGGAAGTCTTTTGATATTTTTGGCTATTTTTCATATGAAAATTTGTTAAAAAGAAAGAACATATCATATACGAAAGTCTTTTGATATTTTTGGCTATTTTTCAATATGAAAATCTGTTAAAAAGAAAGAACATATCATATATGAAAGTGTTCGGATATTTTTGGCTATTTTTCATAGGAAAATTTGTTAAAAAGAAAGAACATATCATATATGAAAGTTTAGCTTTCGATATTCATATGAAAATTTGTTGGCAGGTCAAGCTAAAAGACCGAAATTTGCATATTTCTCCATTTATCATATGACACTTGACATCATGTAATAAACATTGTACAGTATGACCTGAGTAAGTAATAACATATTAGTTAACAACTCCTAATATTAGTACGTTGTCCAAGAAAACCATACTGAAATATGAGCCGCCCCATGGGAAAACCAACAATCTGCCTAGGCAAAAACAAAGGCGCGGTTACCGCGAAGCTGATCACCACCTTTGTTTTCCCTACATGGATAGTACAATTCCTCTTCTACTTATATCCAAAATTTCAAGCATCTAGCACTTTTCTGTGCTTGTGCAGCTCGGTTTGTGTCAAACCTGTTCAAAAACCACATTGTTGGTTTTCCCACGACGTGACTCATATTATAGCATAATGTTTTATAAAGCTAAGCTCCCTAAAATAAGATATACGGATTATTACATTCATGGCCATTTCATATGAAAATTAAGAACATTGCCAGAGCTTGTTTCATAAACTTCATATAGAATGACCACTCGCTTAAGAAACTATGCTAAAATTATGTTATGATATGATGTGAATGAAGTATGTACATGTATGCAAGAAGGAGCAAGCAAGAAGAGCGAACAAAGCATGTGCATAAATTAAAAAGTTTGGTATGTAAGCAAGCCAGCAAGAAAAAAAGCAACAGTCAAGTAAGCAACACAGGTATACCTGTGTAAGTCAGACTATGAAAAATTTTATGTTAAAAAATTCAATGACTAGCTAGACACTGAAATACCAGATAAGACAAACCATAATGTGTCATCTTATGTTGAATTAAGACGTTAGTAAAATTAATAATGTACAGCGAATGTAGGAATCAGTACCTAACAAATCCTATTTGTTTAGCTTCTTCAGCATAGAATGGTCTAGCGGTATAGGCCAATTCTCTAGCTGTGCTGTCATTTCCAATAACTTTAGGAAACCTCTGTAGAGTTCCAACATCTGCTGCTAACCCTATATCTACCTCCTATATAAGATGGGTCTATTTTACATCAGGAAAACATATCCATGAAATGTATACCCCCTTATACCCCACTTTTATTTTGTAAAACTGGGGTTTGCAGGGGAAAAAACTATTTTTCTTATTTTTGATCCAAAACATAGATTGTGTGTACTCGTTAGAACTGCCTCGGCATGGCGGTTCTAACATGTACCAATAATTTATGTTTTAAGCAAAAGTATTAAAAATATCAAAAATTTTATGATGAAATTTTCATTTTAAAACAACTGCATTGGAAAGTTTTCGTAATGTAGATGAGGTACTACATGTACTTTGAACACTGGTTTTTCTGGTAACATGTAACACTATCTGTTTTAGTCGAAGAAATTGAATCAAATTTTAAATTAATTATTTTAAAATGTACAATGCATAAACCAGTACAGAAACATCTTCCCAAAAAATCCAAACTGCACATAGTGTTTTTCACATCTAACATTATAACTCTAATCTATGAAATAATTTCAAGAAAAATCAGTCTCTAATATTTTGAAACCATGCTCATTTATGTATGTGTGATCAGAAACACTTTAATTTTATTACACTATTTGTCAGTGAAAGTATCATATGTATCGGTGAAAATAAACAATTTGTCAGTTAAAATAAGTTGTCAGGAAAACTCTGTAACTATTCACCTTGATTTGGAACCAAGCATCTTGTGAGCAGTATCTTATATCACAGGCCGAGGTCATATCTACCCCACCACCTACACACGCATTGTGAATGGCTGCTATCACTGGCTTGTTACACTTAAATAAAACCAGAATCACAGGAAAATAGTAAATTAGCTTTAATTTTCGCTGTGTATCAACAATACCCCACCATCGACACACAAATTGTGAATTGCTGCTTTCAATGGCTTTGTACACAGAAACAAGTCCACTAAGAGTTTATTTGGTATGTATAACCTATAACCTATGATAAACACCTTAATGCAGTCAGACATCTTGAGAACAAGAGGCTGATTAATTGTTTAGCAAATCATGGACTGTTATCTACTGATTTCGTACAATGAGTGAAAAATTTAACCAAAATAAATATACCAGTTTATCACTTATAATACAATACATATTGAACTCAAGAGGAACTAGAATTTGTTTTCTATGTGAAAACTGATGTCTCCCCCCTTTCTACGTGCATGTCCAAAATATGCAAGCAAGAGTTATAGTTCTTGTGCATCACATATCCTGTCATTCTGTTTTATAAGTGTACCAAGTTGCATTGAAATATCTCTTACGGTTTTCAAGTTATAGAGGGGGCACGAAAGTGTTTGGAAAATAATCAAAGGGAAATAACTCCAAAGATATGAAAGCAAGAGTAATGATTCTTGCGCAACATGCTTTATAAGTGTACCATGTTTCATTGAAAAATCTCTAATGGTTTTTGAGTTTAAGAGCAGACAAGAAATTGAATGAAAAATAATCAAAGGTAAATAACTCCAAAGATATGCAAGCAAGAGTTATGATTCTTTAGCATGACACATCATCTCATCGTGCTTTATAAGTGTACCAAGTTTCATTGAAATATTTCTTATGGTTTTCAAGTTATAGAGTGGACATGACATTGTATGGAAAAATAATCAAAGGGAAATAACTCCAAAGATATGAAAGCAAGAGTTATAATTCTTGAGCATGACACATCGTCTCATCATGCTTTATAAGTGTACCAAGTTTCACTGAAATTTCTCTTACGGTTTTCAAGTTATAGGGTGGACACGAAATTGTATGGAAAATAATCAAAGGGAAATTACTCCAAAGATATGCAAGCAAGACTTATGGTTCTTTAGCATGACATGTAATCTCATCGTGCTTTATAAGTGTACCAAGTATCATTGAAATAACTCCTATGATTTTCGAGTTATAAAGCGGACACGAAATTGTATGGAAAATAATCAAAGGAAAATAAATCATAAAATACTCAAGCCAGAGTTATGGTTCTTGTGCATGACACATCATCTGATCATGCTCAATAAGTGTACCAAGTTTTATTGAAAAATCTTAAACGGTTTTCAAGTTATACAGCGGACACGAAATTGTATCAAAAATAATCAAAGGGAAATAACTCCAAAAATACTCAAGCTAGAGTTATGGTTCTTGTGCATGACACATCGTCTCGTCGTGGTCTACAAGTGTATAAAGTTTCATTGAAAAATCTTTAACGGTTTTCAAGTTATACAGCGGACACGAAATTGTATCGAAAATAATCAAAGGGAAATAACTCCAAAAATACTCAAGCCAGAGTTATGGTTCTTGTGCATGACACATCGTCTTGTCGTGGTCTACAAATGTACCAAGTTTCATTGAAAAATCTTTAACGGTTTTCAAGTTATACAGTGGACACGAAATTGTATCGAAAATAATCAAAGGGAAATAACTCCAAAAATACTCAAGCTAGAGTTATGGTTCTTGTGCATGACACAGCGTCTCGTCATGGTTTACAAGTGTACCAAGTTTCATTGAAAAATCTTTAACGGTTTTCAAGTTATAGAGCAGACACGATTTGTGACGGATAGACAGACGGACAGACAGACAGACGGACAGACGCACGGGGAAAAACAATATGTCTCCCGACCCTGTCGGGGGGGGGGGGGGAGACATAATGAGTTTATCGCATAAAGCTAAGTGTTGTTGAGGTAATGAGAACTGCCGGTATTAAGGAAAATAATCAGCATTTTTACGCTAATCATAATTATACCCCCCGCAAAACGAAGTCTTAGGGGGGTATACTGTTTTCAGCCTGTCCGTGATTTTGTGACTCCGTGATTCCGTCAACATTTTGACATCTTTGCTGAATAACTTAAGTAGTTTTTGCCCGATGTTCTTCAAATTTTCAACACGTCTGCACCATTTGACAACACATGTGTGATATGAATTTAGGGGCTAAAGGGTCAGTTTTGCAAGAGTTATGGGACTTTTTAATCCTATTCATAGAATGTTTGCCATAGTGCTAATAGTGCATACTTTGTGAAATCAACTCCTCCTACAGCTTTCAATATTCTCTTTTGATACTTTTCAGATATGTGCCAGAGATATTGAGGATATGCATGAAGAAGTATAAGGCTGAAAAAATAAATTTTGACAAATTTACAGCATTTTGAACTTAGCCAATTTTCGATAATTGCCATATTCAACAATGGTTGGTAGTGCATAGTTTGTGAAATCAACTCCTCCTAGGGCTTTCAGTATTTCTTTTCAATACTTTGCAGACATGTTCCACACATATTGAAGATGTGCATGAAGAATTACAATGATTAAAAAATAATTTTTGACAAATTTACAGCATTTTTCAACATAGCCATTTTTTGATCATTGCTTATATACAATAATGGTTGGTAGTTCATAGTTTGTGAAATCAACTTCTCCTAGGGCTTTCAGTATTTCTTTTTAATACTTTGCAGACATGTTCCACACATATTGAAGATGTGCATGAAGAATTATAATGATGAAAAAATAATTTTTGACAAATTTACAGCAATTTTTAACATAGCCATTTTTTGACCATTGCTTATACAATATGGTTAGTAGTGCATATTTTGTGAAATCAACTCCTCCTAGGGCTTTTAGTATTTGTTTTTAATACTTTGCAGACATGTTTCACACATATTAAAGATGTGCATGAAGAATTATAATACTGAAAAATTAATTTCTGACAAATTTACAGCATTTTTTAACATAGCCATTTTTTGACCATTGCTTATATACAATAATGGTTGGTAGTGCATAGTTTGTGAAATCAACTCCTCCTAGCTTTTCAATACTTTGCAGACATGTTCCACACATATTGAAGATGTGCATGAATAATTATAATACTGAAAAAGTGAATTTTGACAAATTTAAATCATTTTTCAACATAGCCATTTCTTGACCAGTTCTTATATACAATAATTGTTGGTAGTGCATAAACTTTGTGAAATCAACTCCTCTTAGGGCTTTCAGTGTTTCTTTTAAATTCTTTGTAGATTTGTTCCAGATATATTTTAGATGTGCATGAATAATTTTCATGCTGAAAAAATAATTTTTGACAAATTTACAGCTTTTCTTTAATTTAGCCATTTTTTTACCATTTCTCATGATCAAAAATAATGATCATAGTGCATGCAGTGAAATCAACCTCAAGCTTTCAATACATTCTTTTAATATCTTATAGATGTGACTAGCATACTGAGGATGTACATGAAGAATTATAATGCTAAAAAGATATCTTTGACAAATTTTCTGCGTGTTTGACTAAGGAAGTTATTGGCCAGCTTCAGATAATTTTGCGGGGGGTATACTGAAAGCCTTGCTTGCAGCCAATTTCTAGTTACTAACAACTTTGGTCAGTATGTATATAATAATTCTGATGCTAAAGAGCAGTTCAATCTTAATGCTTATGGACTAATCTTTTTTTTTCCTAAAAAATTGTGCTTTCTGTATAATATAATAATTTTACCTTTTCAATGGAAGTAAAAGTCTCTTGGAAATCCTGCACTAAGCCTCGTATTTTGAAAGCTTTGCGACCGACATCCTCGCTATCAAAGCTGGCCATGATGCTCTGTCCAAAATCCATCAGATCGAGACCTGCAGTTACAGTTGAGCTTGGCGTGATTTAACATACCATGTTTGTTCTATATAGCACTAAATGCATATATATATTTCGGTGATGCTGTCAAATGCACTTCTTTCTAATCATATTGGTTTGAAACTACAGTATATTGTTAAAATAACAGAGAAAGACCAAAAAATAAGATAATCTTTGCACAATGTAGTATTGAACTCTAAAATTATTCGTTAACAATGGTTTTAGGCCGTCACAAATACTTTTAGATAGAAGTTTTAGTTCTCTATACCCCTCAAAGCACACAAAACCAGTGATATCCAGCGCAGATACAAAAAAACACTGCTGCCCTCTTTAAGAAAACACGCCCATGCAATATACAGATTTCTAAATTTGTAAAAAAAAAAAATCAGTAGAAAAAATTTGATATTTTTCTTATTTGCTCAAAACATAGATTGTGGGTACACGTTAGAAACTCCTCGGCAAGGCAGTTCTAACGAGTACCCACAATATATGTTTTGGAGCAAAAATAAGAAAAATATTTATACCCCTGCATACCCGAGTTTTACTATATAAAAGTGTGGTATAAGGGGGTATTTATTTCATGGACAAGTTTTCCTGATGATGAAGATACTGCTCAAGATAAAAAGTAAATGACTATTTTCCTATTTGGTTCCCTTCTAAAGTAATGATTTTGTCTTCATAATCCAACAAATTCACTGTATGTATATCCAGAAAGTTTTTCATTTTTGGTTTATTCATTGAACATTATCCATCATATTGAACCAGAATCTGTAATATGTGTTTGGACAATGCCAAATTATTATTGCCTATTGGCTCCGCCTTCCAGTTCCACCTACTGTCACTCATGATAACATCTCTGATAATGTATGCATGATTTTTGATGTTGCAGTTCTAGTTAGTATGTAGCCGAATAAACTTAGAAAATAGCTTGGTTGTTCTTTTACCAAAAGTTATACCACAAAACAATATGTACATATGATTAGCTATTATAAAGATAAAAAAAAATAAGATGCAAGCAGAAGCATTAAAGCATAAGCAGTATTAAAGCTAGTAGAATGTCTAAAAGCTTAAGCAAGCAACAAATAAACACAAAACTTTGAAATAAGTGAATGATCATTTGAGCCACCTCATGGGAAAACCAACAATCTGCATAGGCGAAAACAAAGACCCAGATCAGCTTCGCGGTGACCGCGAAGCTGATCAGTGCCTTTTATTTTCACTACTTGGATAGTACAATTCCTCTTCTACTTAAATCCGAAATTTGGAGCTTCTAGCTCTTTTCTGTGCTTGTACAGGCCGGTTTGTATCGGACCTGTTCGGAAACCACATTGTTGGTTTTCCCACGAGGCGGCTCATTTTTTAAAAAAGGGTACCTTACAAATCCTATTTGTTTAGCTACATCGGCACCGAATGGCCTGGCAGTTAGAATTAGTTCCCTTGCTAAACTCTCATTCCCAACAATTTTTGGGAACCACCGTAGTGTCCCTAAGTCTGGAGCAACACCAAGCTCAATTTCCTTTAAAAAAACAGTACACACGATATGGGGGCTGGATGTCACGGCGTAAAATTAATGTTCACGTTTTACAAGTTTCATATTATGGATTTTTGACAAATTCTTGTTGTTAAATAACAGCAGAAGGGAGAAGATTGAGGCCTGGTAAAATCAATATAGGCCTTCCAGTGATATCTTTACTGTCCATTTCAAGGCAGTATTGCTGTGGATCATTCATGTTTTTGTTTATTCATTGTGTTTGATGTTGGCTAGTACCAACAATTATGAAGCTAAAATTTTGACAAAACAGTCTTCACGAAAAGTGCCAGTCTGTCAGTCAAAACCAGCAAAATTTCATTCTGACTGACAAAATATGTTATTCTGTCAGACAAAGTCAGGCAAAAAATTACCAAAATTACAACGATAATGTATAGAACTGTCCTACAAAATTGGGTTTTGTTCTGCAAAAACTTGCAGTCTGCCAGACAGCTGTCATGCAGCTGAAAAAAGATTTCCCGAAGACTGCAAAAAACATTTCTATTTCAAAAGGTGAGCAATATCCAGAAAGTGAGCTGATAGTGTCTATATGAATTCAAGATTCAAGTTACCTTGATTTGGAAATTGGTATCTTGTGTGCAGTATCGAATATCACAGGCTGATATCATATCAATCCCCGCCCCCAGACACGCCCCATGAACTGCTACTATCACTGGTTTAGTGCACTTTGGGGAAAAAATACCAGAAGATAAAAATTATGTTAGAGCCACCGTGAATCACTAAATTTGCTACTTTGCTTTTTTCAGTTTTAAATTAACAAATCATATTTTGTTTATATATTCTTAGTAAACTGAAATGGTAATTTTTGACAATAATCAAGCAGAAATAGTGCACCAAGCCAATTTCATGACTATTTTGTGATAATATTCTTTATTTCGCCATGAAAAACAAGCAGTTTTGATACTCATATAATACAATGTAACTTCATAAATCTCACAAAGGCATTTCTAGTGAATACATTTTAAGTAAAGAGTAGGATTTTAAGTGGAACAGTTTCTTTTGATCAGTTGTAATCCTAACAAATAATTGAATTTACATCAATTAGATGTTTACCTTCTCAATCGCCATGAAGGTTTCTTGACCCTCAAAGAGCATCTGTCGGAGGGCAAAGCCTACTCTCCCAGGGTCTTTACTATCAAAACCCGACATTAACATTTGTGAAAAATCCATTAGGTCTATTCCTAACAAGAAAGAAGATATTACTGTCTTACACAAAGTTCAATGTGTAAAATATGTCCTTGAGATTAGATCTGGCCAAGTCCTATAGATGTACACAAACCTGCTGATTTGTAGATAAGTACAGTAGAGTCCCCTAACATTGCGCGGCCCCCAACATTGCGCATCTGGCATGCCAATCAGATTTCAAACAATATTGGACTACCAGTGATTTTTTCTCATTTGCAACACCAAAAAGATTGTACAAGATTAATTTGAAGACAAAAATGATTTTTCTTCCATTCTGATTGAACAATGTAGCCCCATTATGTGATTTTGTTTAGTTTTGAAATACTGTGTGGTGACATTTTTGTGCCACCATACACAGTGTCTTCTTGTTTGTAATTTGTCACATAGCTTTCATATATCTTGAAAGAAATACAAGTGCTGTGAATATTAAAATTGCAGGTTGCCATTTGATTAAGCAGTGAGCAATGTTAGGGGACAACTTGCCTCTATTGTTTTTGATGGGGTCCATATGTTTCAGCCATGATATTTTTAAAGCTGATAGAAAATGCTAACATTTCATGTTAGGATATTTTATTTATTGAATCACTAAAACGTCACATGGTAAGTCATGTTAGTCAGCATTTATATTTCATGTCAGATCTGACATGAAATACCTTAGGTGCGCAATGTGTCCCTATGAATTTTGATTTAGGGGACCAATGTCCCACTACTGGTAGCTTCTGAGTGATATTCTAACAATATTTGGGGGACATTAACTCCAGGAAACAAACATATTGAGAATTTGGGGGGGGGGGAATCACTGTCTCCTCTCTGGACATTTTTGGGGGTCATTGGCCAGGGAAAAGCCTGATTATTGTAACAGACATTGTATGTGAGCTTTTGCATGAGAAATCCAACAGTCTTGGTTTCTGATCAGGTCTGACACAAATCAGCCTGTACAGGCAAAGAAGCAGACTAGAAGCTTGAAAGTTTGGATTTAAGTAGAAGATGAATTGTACTATTCGAGTAGCGAAAACAAAGGCGCTTTGGTTTTGAATATGCATATTGTTGGTTTTCTGATGCAGCGGCTCATGTATGTGTTTAGTTTCAGATTTCGAAGATTGTGAAGCTACAAAATTTAACAACATCAAAACAAAGAAGAGTTGTTGTCATTAATTTTATCTGCAACATCATTGACACTGACTTTGCTCCACTGATTTTGCTAGTGCAAAAAATATTCTCATGATGTGGCTCTTACAGTAGTATCAAACCAATATGATAGTAATAAGAAGGAAATCTATATATTTAACAGCTATTAAGAAACAGTCATTATCAATTTATTTTATTGTTCTAACAAAATTTCAAGTCTTTAGAAACAAACTTTAAACGAGCCTTCGCTTGAGAAAACCAACAATTTGCATAGGCGAAAACAAAGGCGCAGATCAGCTTTGCAGTAACTGCGAAGCTGATCAGCACCTTTGTTTTCGCTACACAGGCAGTACAATTCCTCTTCTTTCTAAATCCTAAATTTCCAACCTCTAACCATCTTCTGTGACTGTACAGTCTGGTTTGTGTCAGACCTGCTTGGAACCCCAAATTGTTGGTTTTCTCATGCACAGGCTCAAATACATAATGACATAATGCTGCTGGTAGACATGTAGTTTTACATTTTTTAATTAAAAAGATTATTTCAGCTCGTATGAGACAAGCCAATCAGTAGGTGGGCAAAAACGGGAGAACCCCGAGAAAAACCACCTGACACACCCGCAAGCAGAACTTGCCTTGTCTCACATGTGGCCAGTGCGGGGGCTGGAACCCACACTGTACACAGCGGTGAGATGATAGAGTGATTAAGACACAGCGCTCTTAACCGCTCGGCCACAGGTGCCGCTTTGTAGTTTTGCAGTGTTCTATTACCATTGCCGCTTATCCCATCAGGAAAACATGTCCGTGGAATGTATACCCCCTTAAACCCTGCTTTTATAAAGAAAAACTGGGGCTTGCAAAGGTATACCTAATTTTCTTATTTTTGATCCAAAACATACATTGTGTGTACTCGTAACAACTGTCTCGCCTCACTGAGGCAGTTCTTATGAGTACCCACAATGTATGTTTGGAGTGAAAATATTTAAAAAATAAAAAGAAATTCCAATGAAATTTTAAATTTTTGCATTTGAAAAAAATCTCTGTATATCGCATGGGCATAGCATGTAATGTGTATAATTTGAAGAGCCAGAAAGACAAATGATGCAAAAACAATCTGAAAATTTCTGACCTCTCAATCCTGAGTCAGGCATTCTACCACTGCTCATCCCAATCCATATCATTACGAAAACTTGCCCATGCAATATACAGAGATTTTTAAAGTTGTGAAAAAAATGACTTTTTTTCATTAGAAAATTTTTGATATTTTTCTTATTTTTGCTCAAAACATAGATTGTGGGTACACGTTAGAACCGCCTCAGCAAGGCGGTTCTAACGAGTACCCTAAATCTATGTTTTGGAACAAAAATAAGAAAATATGTATACCCCTGCATACCCCAGTTTTACTATATGAAAGTGGGGTATAAGGGGGTATTCATTACATGGATATGTTTTCCTGATGTTAAAACAACCTTAAAAAGCTCTTAAAAAGGTCTTAATTCGATGAATGAAAATTTAAAAAATCTGTTTGAACCATGTTAGTCTTACAGTATTGCTACACCTTACCATATACAATGTAAAAGTATATCACATTTACTTCAAGTGTACCGATGATCTGTGACTTACCTGCAGAAAATATTTTCCCTGCCCCCGTAAGTACAACAACTCTACAGTCACTGTCTGTGTTCAGTTCCTGGAAAACTGTCTTTAGTTCACTGAAAACACAAAAGCTGACATTGTATGTTTCATTATTTAGATTTGTGTTTCCTTTATTATAGGTCAAATTTATTATAATTTCAGCAAGTAAATGTAGAAATAATCAAGAATGCATTTTTGATATTTCAACATTATGATTTATAGACTATTAATAAGGCCTGGCTTTACTCAGTTACTTCATATTACTATCTATAAATTTGAGGTTGTGTTTTAAGCATTAAATGTGGCTATTAAACAATATACTTGTAGCTTCGGTGTCTCACATCAGGAAAACATGTCCGTGTAAAGAATACCCCCTTATACCCCACTTTCATATAGTAAAACTGGGGTATTCATGGGTATATATATTTTTCTTATTTTTGCTCCAAAACACATATGTATGTTTTGAGCAAAAATAAGAAAAATAACAACAAAAATCTTCTGATTTTTTTCAATTTTTACATATTAAAAAATCTCTGTATATTTTCGTAATGTATTACAGTACCTCCAGAAAGCTCTGTTCATGGCATTTCTCTTCTCCGGTCTATTCATCTCGACTCTCACCACATGTTCTCGCGGTCTCGTAACATTCAAGGTGGTGTAAGTTTGTCCTGACATGGCTCGAGTTAAATGGGAAATAACTGGTCTGTGTTTGCCTGTGAAATTGAAATGATGTTACCTTTAAAGTACAAGGTAAAATTATGAAGATATGGTTAATTTAAACAGATGAATATTAAAAATGTTTTCTTTTCTAAAAATCCTTTGACACAATTTGTTTGTTGGGTTTAGAACCCTCACAATTGTACAGACAAAAAAGTACATGTATTCATAAAAAATAAATGTTTTGAACTAACAAAACTAAATAGTTATTACTTCTTTTTTTAATGACGTTAACATCCCAGTCAACAATTTTCAGTCATGTCGATACAGAGTCATTATTTCAGTTGAAAAATATTTTGCACAAGAGCATGTCAAACTAATGCAAGTATAATTGATCATATCTGTTTTTCATTCAAGCTAATACATATGTATGTATTGTACTGCTTCTTTCATGCCTTTTTGCTCAATCGGCCAATATCCTTTTGATATTATCATTTCTAGAAACTTACAAAATCATAATTTGCTAGAAATATTATGGATTTCATACCTTGAATTGAAGAAATGACAACAATCTAAAGATATATGCAAAGCTTTTATGAAAAATTTGGTTTTGTTTTCATGTTTTCTGCTTTGAATTCAGTAAGGCCATAGCGATAAACAACATCATCAGGGGTTGATCCAGGATTTCTGGAAATGGGGTTCAAATCTATCAAGAGGTGATTCATTTTCAACATTTTACCTTATTTTTAATAAATTTCTCCATGAAACTGAAATAATCTGGTTCCAGAAGGGGGTTCAAGGGAAACATTCAAGCCCACTCTACTTTGGTTAACATGTCCGTGCAATTAATTTATGTATACCCCCTTAAACCCCACTTTTATATAACAAAACTTGGGGTATGCAGGGGTATACCTATTTTTTCTTAATTTTGCTTCAAAACATAGATCATGGGTACACGTAATGTGTACCCACAATCT
This sequence comes from Rugalucina vietnamica, assembly GCA_964017185.1. Classification (NCBI taxonomy): domain Eukaryota; kingdom Metazoa; phylum Mollusca; class Bivalvia; order Lucinida; family Lucinidae; genus Rugalucina; species Rugalucina vietnamica. The sequence goes on from OZ024872.1 coordinate 5,759,301, forward strand.
ATGTTTTGAGCAAATTTTTTCAATTTCAATTTTTAAAGCTGAATTTATTGCATGGGCAAGTTTTAGTAAAGAAATCCGCAATTGGTCATTCACCCAGTAAGACTGACAGATTATTTCATTCTGACCGCATCAATATATAAATCTGCATTTGTTGTAACAACCAAACATAACTAGAAATTGGCTGCAAGCAAGGCTTTCAGTATACCCCCCGCAAAATTATCTAAGGCCAATAACTTCCTTTAAGTCAAACATGCAAAACATTTGTCAAAAATATCTTTTCAGCATTATAATCCTTCATGAAAATCCTCCGTATGTCTGACTCATGTCTGTAAGATATTAAATAATATACAGTAATACTGAAAGCTCAGGGAGTAAAATTATTGTTGATTTCACTGTACACTGTTGATCATTATTTATCATGAGAAATGGTCCAAAATTGGCTATGCTATAAAAAGCTGTAAATTTGTCAAAAATAAATTATTCAGCATAAGAATTATTCATGCACATCTGAAATATATCTGGAACAAGTGTGCAAAGAATTCAAATGAAACAATGAAAGCACTAGGACTTGATTTCATAAAGTATGCTCTACCAGCCGTATTGTATATTAGCGATGGTTGAAAAATGTCTAAGTTGAAAAATGCTGTAAATTTGTCAAAAATTATTTTTTCACCAATAAAATTCTTTATGCACATCTTCAATATGTCTGTAACATGTCTGCAAAGTATTGAAAAGAATTACTGAAAGCCCCAGGAGGAGTTGGATTTCACAAAGTATGTACTATCAACCATAATTGAATATAAGCAGAAATGGTCAAAATTGGCTAAGTTTAAAAAGCTGTAAATTTGTCAAAACTAAAATTTTCAGCATAAAAATTCTTCATGCACATCTTCAATATATCTGGAACAAATCTGCAAAGAATTAAAAAGAAACAATGAAAGCCCTAGGAGGAGTTGATTTCACAAAGTATGCACTTCCAAACATTATTGTATGTAAGCAATAGTCGAAAAATGGCTAAGTTAAAAAATGCTGTAAATTTGTCAAAAACTATTTTTTCAGCATTATAATTCTTCATGCACATCTTCAATATGTCTGTAACATGTCTGCAAAGTACTGAAAAGAAATACTGAAAGCCCTAGGAGGAGTTGATTTCACAATGTATGTATGTAAGCAATAGTCGAAAAATGCCAAAGTTAAAAAATGCTGTAAATTTGTCAAAAATTATTTTTTCAGCATTATAATTCTTCATGCACATCTTCAATATGTCTATAACATGTCTGCAAAGTACTGAAAAGAAATACTGAAAGCCCTAGGAGGAGTTGATTTCACAAAGTATGTATGTAAGCAATAGTCGAAAAATGGCAAAGTTAAAAAATGCTGTAAATTTGTGTCAAAAATTATTTTTTCAGCATTATAATTCTTCATGCACATCTTCAATATGTCTGTAACATGTCTGCAAAGTACTGAAAAGAAACACTGAAAGCCCTAGGAGGAGTTGATTTCACAAAGTATGCACTACTAACCATTATTGAATATAAGCAATTATAGAAAATTTGCTAAGTTCAAAATGCTGTAAATTTGTCAAAAATGATTTTTTCAGCATGACAATTGTTCATGCACATCTGCAATATATCTGAAACATATCAGCAAAATATTAAAAGGAAACATTGAAAGCAGTAAGAGGAGTTGATTTCACAAAGTATGTACTTTCAGTACTATGGCAAACATGTTATAGGAAGACTTAAAAAGTCCCATAACTCTTGCAATACTGACCCTTTGGCCCCTTAATTCATACCACACATGTATTGTCTGATGGTGCAAGTGTGGTGAAAATTTGAAACAAATCAGGCAAAAGCTACTAAAGTTATTCAGCAAAGATGTCCAAATGTTGACGGAATGACGGAATCACGGAGTCACGGAATCACGGAATGATGGACAGGCTGAAAACAGTATACCCCCCTAAAACTTCGTTTTGCGGGGGGTATAATTAAGACACCACTTACTCACATGAAAAGTAAAATTGACAAAACAAGATTCATATTACTATTGCTCTGCCACTGTCTGATCAGTGATCATCAACTCAGGTGTTAGGTGGGTGGCTTAATTTTTAATTGAGCAAATGGGGAGAAACATTCGGGATGGGCCGTTAAAACTATTTACAAGAAGCTAAACAGAGGCATACTAAAAAATATAGTACCTCTGAATCCCCAAACTAAACTAGAGGACCATTGGTCCTGTAGCTCACCTGAGAGATTATCACATTGTAAGCTCATGAGATTTAAATTAATTGAGAATCAACCAATGAAAGTCTATGCATGGACACTATTGACCCCCGGGGCATGGCCAAATTTGACCCAGGGGCATGACTGGCACAATTTATAATGGGGACTACCAAACATTGCTACATACAAAATATAGAAGCTCTGGGCCTTTTGGTTTCAGAGAAGAAGATTTTTGTTAGTTTTTCCCATTGTAAGTCTATGGAGACTATCTACCCCCGGGGCGTGGCCAAATTTGACCCCAGGGGCATGGCTGGCACAATTTATGTAGAGGACCATTAGCCATTGCCACATACAAAATGTCAAAGCTGTGTGCCCTGTGGTTTCAGAGAAGAAGATTTTTTATTTTTTTTCCCAAAGCAAGTCTATTGAGACTAGTGTTGGGCAATCGGTTTGAAATTGCTATCGATTATCGGTTTATAATCGGAAGGACTATACCAACTAGCTATCGATTGTGCAATCGGTTCAACCAGCTGTATATTGTGCAATTGCCCATATGTTTATGTGCAGACTGAGGTGTCAAGGAGAGAGCACCCTTACGTCTCCGTCAGTTATGAATATCTATTTCGAACAATGCCACTTACATGAACATAAGATGTAATGCATTTAGAAAATTTTACCTACATATATACTGTTCTGATATTCTGAAGAAAATGAAAAAAAAAAAAAAAACAAATTTCTCCAATGGAGCTATATATGCCAACTTAAGACTTCTAGAACATAGTGATGTGTGACATCTACCTCATACTTTGAAATTTTTAGCTAACCTAAAAGTTGGCAAATATAAAATGCATAAAGTAAAATTTTCTACTTCCAGAGTACTGAAACCGATAACAATCGATTGCTGCATTTTACTATCGATTGTCTCTATCGGAAGCCCAAACCAACTGACTATCGATTATAATCGATCATCGGCCCATCACTAATTGAGACTATCAACCTCCGGGGCGTGGCCAAATTTGACCCCAGGGGCATGAATGGCACAATTTATGTAGAGGACCATTAGCCATTGCTACATACCAAATATCAGAGCTGTGGGCCTAGTGGTTTCAGAGAAGAAGATTTTTTAATTTTTTTCCCATAGTAAGTCTATGGAGACTATCAACCCCCGGGGCGTGGCCAAATTTGACCCCAGGGGCATGAATAGCACAATTTATGTAGAGGACCATTAGCCATTGCTACATATCAAATATCAAAGCTGTGGGCCTAGTGGTTTCAGAGACTGAAGAAGATTTTGTTAGTTTTTCCTATTGTAGGTCTATGGAGACTATCGACCCCCGGGGCGTGGCCAAATTTGACCCCGGGGACATGATTGGCACAATTTATGTAGAGGACCATTAGCCATTGCCACATACAAAATATCAAAGCTGTGGGCCCTGTGGTTTCAGAGAAGAAGATTTTTTAATTTTTTTTCCCATAGTAAGTCTATGGAGACTATCAACCCCCGGGGCGTGGCCAAATTTGACCCCAGGGGCATGAATGGCACAATTTATGTAGAGGACCATTAGCCATTGCTACATACCAAATATCAAAGCTGTTGGTCTAGTGGTTTCAGAGAAGAAGATTTTTTTAGTTTTTTCCTATTGTAGGTCTATGGAGACTATCGACCCCCGGGGCGTGGCCAAATTTGACCCCAGGGGCATGATTGGGACAATTTATGTAGAGGACCATTAGCCATTGCCACCTACAAAATATCAAAGCTGTGGGCCCTGTGGTTTCAGAGAAGAAGATTTTTTAATTTTTTTCCCATAGTAAGTCTATGGAGACTATCAACCCCCGGGGCGTGGCCAAATTTGAGCCCAGGGGCATGAATGGCACAATTTATGTAGAGGACCATTAGCCATTGCTACATACCAAATATCAAAGCTGTGGGCCTAGTGGTTTCAGAGAAGAAGATTTTTTTAGTTTTTCCAATTGTAAGTCTATGGAAACTATCCATCCCCGGGGCGTGGCCAAATTTGACCCCAGGGGCATGGCTGGCACAATTTATGTAGAGGACCATTAGCCATTGCCACATACAAAATGTCAAAGCTGTGTGTGCCCTGTGGTTTCAGAGAAGAAGATTTTTGATTTTTTTTCCCAAAGCAAGTCTATTGAGACTATCAACCTCCGGGGCGTGGCCAAATTTGACCCCAGGGGCATGAATGGCACAATTTATGTAGAGGACCATTAGCCATTGCTACATACCAAATATCAAAGCTGTGGGCCTAGTGGTTTCAGAGAAGAAGATTTTTTAATTTTTTTCCCATAGTAAGTCTATGGAGACTATCAACCCCCGGGGCGTGGCCAAATTTGACCCCAGGGGCATGAATAGCACAATTTATGTAGAGGACCATTAGCCATTGCTACATATCAAATATCAAAGCTGTGGGCCTAGTGGTTTCAGAGAAGAAGATCTTGTTAGTTTTTCCTATTGTAGGTCTATGGAGACTATCGACCCCCCGGGGCGTGGCCAAATTTGACCCCGGGGACATGATTGGCACAATTTATGTAGAGGACCATTAGCCATTGCCACATACAAAATATCAAAGCTGTGGGCCCTGTGGTTTCAGAGAAGAAGATTTTTTAATTTTTTTTCCCCATAGTAAGTCTATGGAGACTATCAACCCCCGGGGCGTGGCCAAATTTGACCCCAGGGGCATGAATGGCACAATTTATGTAGAGGACCATTAGCCATTGCTACATACCAAATATCAAAGCTGTTGGTCTAGTGGTTTCAGAGAAGAAGATTTTTTTAGTTTTTTCCTATTGTAGGTCTATGGAGACTATCGACCCCCGGGGCGTGGCCAAATTTGACCCCAGGGGCATGATTGGGACAATTTATGTAGAGGACCATTAGCCATTGCCACCTACAAAATATCAAAGCTGTGGGCCCTGTGGTTTCAGAGAAGAAGATTTTTTAATTTTTTTCCCATAGTAAGTCTATGGAGACTATCAACCCCCGGGGCGTGGCCAAATTTGACCCCAGGGGCATGAATGGCACAATTTATGTAGAGGACCATTAGCCATTGCTACATACCAAATATCAAAGCTGTGGGCCTAGTGGTTTCAGAGAAGAAGATTTTTTTAGTTTTTCCAATTGTAAGTCTATGGAAACTATCCATCCCCGGGGCGTGGCCAAATTTGACCCCAGGGGCATGGCTGGCACAATTTATGTAGAGGACCATTAGCCATTGCCACATACCAAATATCAAAGCTGTGGGCCCTGTGGTTTCAGAGAAGAAGATTTTTTAATTTTTTTCCCATAGTAAGCCTATGGAGACTATCGACCCCCCGGGGCGTGGCCAAATTTGACCCCAGGGGCATGAATGGCACAATTTATGTAGAAGACCATTAGCCATTGCTACATACCAAATATCAAAGCTGTGGGCCTAGTGGTTTCAGAGAAGAAGATTTTTTTAGTTTTTCCCATTGTAAGTCTATGGGACCTATCTGTTGCCATGGAAACCACAATTTTGATACAACCTGCTCCAAAACCTAATACCATCAATCCCCCAACCCAATTATGGTTCACATTAAATTTGATCAAGATCGGCCTACTAGCTTCAGAAATATTCTTCTTTGAAATTGTGGACGGACGACGACGGACGACGACGGACGACAGACGACGGACGACAGATGCCTGCCTATCCTATAAGCTCACCTGTGAGCCTTCGGCTCAGGTGAGCTAAAAAGAGCCTTGATTACTATTCAGCAGTCTTTTATGAGACCACTGATGAAGGGAGACTATTCCAGAGTGAAGTTAAGTATCCATAATCAAACATGTGCATTCGTTTGTCCTAGATATTTGCCACAAATTTAGTGGCGAGTGTATGTTTTGTCTGACAATATGGTCAAACATGTTCAAGTTTAGGGGTAACGACTGGTTCAAGAAATATTTTAAGAAAAAAATCAGTCACATCTTACAACTCTGCTTCTGTTAATTACTCTAATTTAGTATCAGTATACTGTATAAGGCTTCATTCTATATTTTGACCTTTTAGCTCTTCTGTCCAAGGGTCATGGAACATTTAAACTTAAATCAAGTGGTCAAATCGATATCTCATTGAAATTATTACCTTGGCAAACTGCTTTATAAATAGAATTCATGTGTAAGTGGCCTTAAATTGCGCTTTTAAAGCGTCAAATTGCTGTTTACTTCGAGTTCTGTAAACCATGCAAACCGAAAATAGATCGTTGTCGACTAGAAGCTTGACAAAAAATTGACTATTGATCTATATATCGTTTCACGTGTCTAGGTCACGCCGCCCTAGTGGGTGAATACAGGTGGGAATAGAACTAAATTAACACATAGGTACTTATACTGAAAAACATATAGTAAGCCGAGTGAGTAGCTATTTCCCAATAGGCGGGCACTCAGTAACCCAAACTTAGCTAGAAATATGAAAACGTACAAAATGTGTAAACAGCACAAAAATTCAACATCAAAACATAAAACAAATTAAAACCACTACATAAGTATCACATTGGAACGAGCAGTAATAAATCACTGGGGGGGGGGGGGGGGCTTAAACTAGTTTTACAGGCGCCTAACCCTGTAACCTCATCCTCAGTTTCTGCAGTGGTTCACAACATTTATAGTTAGTTGTTCGGTCCTCCTGGAAAATCTCTAACTTGCATACACATTTTCGTCAAGATAAAATCACTTAGCCGATACAATGACGATCTGTTATGATTGTATCATCAATTATCTTGATGCAATATCGATAAACTTTGATTATATGGCGTATTTATTTAAAAGGATAAAAATGATCGGAGTGGTTAACTGATCGGTCCATGCCTATTTCGAACTAGGCATGTACCCGAATATAAAGGGGTTACGCAATCTGATGGATCAGTCGTTATTACACAGAAGGAAGCCCAGACTAGACTATGTAGATCCACAGGCTGATAACTTGTTTTGTTCATGTCGAGCCGCATCATAGGCGAAAACAAAGGCGCAGATCAGCTTCGCAGAAAACGTGAGCCGCCTCGTGGGAAAACCAACAATGTGGTTTCCGACCAGGTCCGACACAAACCGTAAACATTCTATAATTATAAGAAACAAGACGTAGGTCACCGCGCAACTGATCATCGCGTTCGTTTTCGCTTCATGCAACGTCCAATGCCTCTTCTTCTTAACCTGATATCATTCGAGGTTATTTAATTAATAGTAGGCCTACTGCCTAGACTGGCGGCGACGGATATATTTTCAATATGCTTACGTCATTTTGATGTAACTATTTTTGATGAAAATATAAGATTGCATTTTTAGTATTTCAAAATCTATTTTGTAGTGAAACAGTGCACATGTTTTGCACATCCCATCTCGGATCCGAGATCCCATTGAGCAAAACAAAAATGAAAATATCAATTTAGTCCTGTTACGCCCGTTTCATTTATAGAATTAGAGACCAGGGCCCGAGGTTATAAAACTTTTTTTTTATTTCTCAGCTGAGACTAAAAGTTATCCTGCTCATAAATTGTTGGCATTTTAACATTTATAAGCAAGATAAATTACTAATTTTTGAGTACTGAGCCTTATTTTTTCACTGATTTTGACTATTTCAACATTTACGGGCAGTCAGCTGAGTTGAGCAAGTTGAAAAAAGTTTTATAACCTCGAGACCTGTTTTCGAAAGTATTGGCTAGGACAGCCCAAAATAAAGATCGCGCTTTACTGGAGCCAAAATTACATGCAGGGCATGCGCAGCTACATGACGTTTGATGTCAAATTTTCATCAAAAATACCTCAAGGTTTACGTTTTAAGTAACGTTACGTACGTCAGTGTTACGTATTAGCGAGGTCGCGCCGTGAGAAAACAAACCCTTTAAGCATGCATAAAAAACAAAAACTTCATATAAGTCTGCGCGTAACTGACTTTTTATAAATGGTACACGCAAGAAAGAAATCAACATACTAAACCACTACATATGTGTGAGATCTGAATCGTCTAGCTATCTGTTGTAGCTGAACATCAGCCGGTTTGAACCGGACAGGATCGGATACCACGTTGACGGATTTTATTGTGACGTGGCTTAGATTTACTTCCTTGTCATTTTTGAGCCGTCTCATGAGAAAAGCAACAATATGGTTTCCTAACAGGCCTGACACAAACCAAGCTGCATGTACAAGCATAGAAAATGGCTAGATGCTGGAAATTTTAGATTTAGAAAGAAGAGGAATTGTACTATCCGTGTAGCGAAAACAAAGGCGCTGACCAGCTTCGCAGTTACTGCGAAGCTGATCTGCGACTTTGTTTTCGTATATGCAAAATGTTGGTTTTCTTATGACTCAATTCATTTTTGACGTGGCCATGACTATGTGACTGACCATTTCAGGTTTTGTTCTTCAAAGGGATAGGATATGGTCCGCGTAAGATATGGTCCGCCAGCCATTTTACACGTGTGCGATTTTAGTTGTGAAAATATGGAAGGCGGTATAGAGCTGCAAATTATAGATCCTGGATGAAAGGTTGAGACACATTGGAGAAACAATAATCAAGTAGTAGGTACGTTTGTTAAATTATTTAAAAAATGAGCCTGTGCGTGAGAAAACCAACAATTTGGGTTCCGACCAGGTCCGACACAAACCAGGCTGTACAGTCAAAGAAGATGGCTAGAGGCTTGAAATTTTGGAGTTAAGTAGAGGAGTTAAGTAGAGGAGGAATTGTACTATCCGAGTAGCGAAAACAAAGGCGCTGATCAGCTTCGCGGTTACCGCGAAGCTGATCTGCGTCTTTGTTTTCGCCCATGCAAATTGTTGGTTTTCTCACGCACAGGCTCAAATGATTATTGAATCATTTCCGTATTTCGATTACAGTGTATGTATTATTTATCATTACTTTGCACCTTTAATACATGTAAATACTATACTCATAGGAAATTTCAGGGGCAAACTTTGGACATTGGTCACACAATTACTGCATAGTTATTCCGCCGGAGTATCTTACGAAAATTGACTGCACAATAATTTATTCGCGTCAAACGCCATATGTTATCGCTTTTTGAGTTGTCTTGGCTAGGGACATGAGGGAGTTTTTAATCATTTTAGATTTCCCCCCTCTCCTTTTTACAGATTAGTACATGTAACGAACCACAGTTTTAATATGTCCTGTGTAAGTTTATTTATACAGTTTACTTAGAGCTTGCTGGGCGCCATAGCTTGATCTGTAGCGTGTTCAATTCGTAAAGAAGCGGACTTTTTTTTTTTGAAAATAGGGTCATAAAATTTTTATACGATCACTCTTTCTCTTCAGCTAATGCAGGAATAGCAATTGTCTGTTTGCTGGTTTGTGGTGAAAGAAAATGTGCACTTAGTGTTGGTAACACGAATCTGGGAGACAATGCCATGAAAAGAGCAGCAATGAATCAGCACCAATACAACAACAAAGTGAAACAAACTATTCAAGTAGAGCTTATCTTGTCTATATAATATTAGAAGAGAGAGTCGCGGTTACGTTTGATATTAACCATTTTTGTGTATCTTTAGAGATGATCAGAACTGGGCAAGTATTTTGTCATTTTGATTTTTGTAATAAGATTTATAGTTTGCAGTAGGCCTACTGGAGAACGAAAAGGTAAGAAGTCACACTCGGCACGACCATTACGTTACTAGTCACACAAGCGCTCCAATGACACAGATAGCATGAGTTTTCCGTGCTCTGAAAATTTAGTGAGATTCATTGTAAGAAGGAGATACTATATGATAGGATCTGTCCTCGACTTTTAAAATTCTTTGCTTTTTACCAAGAAGACATATTCCGTTCACTTTAGGCTCAACAGGTGCACATGTTTATGAATTTATGATGCATTTTAATTGTCACTAGTTTTCGTGGTATTTTGTTGGAAAAAATAAATTAAAACTGAGGGGGCCGGTAGAATGAATAAAAGTGCTAGATCATTTATCTTACCACTGTGTCATGTGTGGGTTCGAGCCCCACACAGGGAAAGTGCAGGGCAACATTCAGGAAAAAAAGTGTGGGAAAAATGATTTTTTTTACGGTCAGGGAATTTTGACATTCAGTCAGGGAATTTTGCATTTTCAGTATGTATTTTTTTAAGATATATGTGTGTCTTGGATTGTGTTAGACTTTTACAACTTTCAGATCAACTTGGTGGGCGAGTGGTTAAGAGCGCTGTTTCTTAATACATGTAACTTGATAATCTCAAAGCTGTCACCAGTGTGTCTGGTTTGGTTTGAACCCCACACTGGCCACAGGTGAGACTAAATCTATGATGGGGTTGAGGCCGAGACAAGGAAATCTCTGGCAAGTTTTCAGATTATTCAAGCCTCATCTGTGGCTATGCTGAGGATTAGACTCAAATAATTTGAAAACAAGCCTGAGATTTCATTGTTGAGGCCTCAACACCATTATTATATTGATTATTTTTCTCACCCATCTCTTTTAAAACACCTTTTGACTCTGAATTGGCTTCAAGTGCTATTCAGGTAGCCATTTTGTTTTGCATGAAACAATATGCAAATTAACCAAGTGAGAAAATATCTTAAAAGATAATTTTGTATTTGCTCTCACCGTACAAAAATATCAATTGTGCATACTGAAGCTCCGGAAATATTTGCGAGAACTTAATTTTCCCTAATATTTGTGAATTGGTTGCTTCGCAAATTCAAAGCTCTGGCTAATAAAGAGTCTCTATAAACTTTATAGAATACATGGACACTAACTCGTGAATAAAAAAACTTGCTAATAAATTTCTGAAATAGAAAATTTGTGAAATAAAACCTGAGCAAAGATTTCTGAATTTACCGTATTCTCCGGAAAATTAAGTTTTGAGATTTTGGTCAAAGCAGCAGGCGACAGTCACTCTTGATAATTCCTGAAATTAACACCTGCTTGATGACAGTTGACGCTTAGCTCATTACTTCCTTATATGGAAATAAACATAAAGTGTACACTCCATTTAGCTAAATATAGAAATGATTGGCATTTTGAGACAGCTGAAATGTACTAGGACTGGGGTAGAAATATCTCAGACAGGCGCACAAAGGGATATGCTTGTTTGATGGGTGATTGGCCCGTCTCGTATGAGCTGAATAAATCTTGAAAGAGATTTTAAACTGAATTTAAAAAAAAAAAAAAAGAATATTTCAAATTTAGATGGTTAGCTTTTAATTTAGCATAAAATGTACTTGAATGCCCAAAGAGCCCTTTTGTCAGATCTGCATTCATTTGTAAGTCTTTGAATTCATTGGCTGCAAAACCCTATATTTACATTTTTATTGCAATCACTCTAGATGAAAGTATCTTTCTTGATGTTCTTCATTTCTCAATGAAAAACATTAAGTCACATGATCTAGAGGCCACGCCGATGGGTAGGGCGACATCAAAACCAGCCAGTGATGTCGTACTCTTGTTGGCGTGACGTTGGTCGCATATCGTCATAATGTTAAGCCCAAAAATTTGACGTTTTGGTCTTCCAAAATTACGTCAAGTCTGATTCAATGTCAAATAACATGAAAATGAGTGATGATATGTGCAGTTAAAAATCTGATACTTGATTGATAATATAAAATGAAAATATAAGTATTGAAATAAATATTTTAGCTTTCACTGGATGATGAAAAACATTAGTTGTTTTAAGCCTGCGAGAAGCCCTTCTAGATTCACAGACATTAAAACATCCAAATGTTTTTCATCATCCAGTGAAAGCTGAAATATGAATTTCAATCCTTAATTAAAACTGTTTAATAATCAAGTCTAAGAGCTGACATAAATTTACATACTGTCTTCATTTTATAGACTGTCTCAGTGTCTTTAAATTTAAAAGTTTTTGGGTCTATAGATTTAAAGACTAAAAGGAAGAAAAAGCAACAACTCTGAAATATGGGAAAGTCACACTTGTAAAAGTTGTGATTTGCTTTAGTAGATAGTAGCAGTTGCATAGTGCAGAAAACTGTACATGCTTTGATGACTCAACATTGAACAATCGAAGAAATAAATAACATGGTTTGATATACAAGTTTTCTCCCATATACCTGTATACTATAACTCAACAACTGATAATGCGTACAATCACCTGATAGTGTGAAATATGTCTCCAACAATGGTCGAAGGGAGAAAAACTGACCAGGAATACATAATAGTTATTATTATACCCCCCGCAAAACGAAGTTTTAGGGGGGTATACTGTTTTCAGCCTGTCCGTGATTCCGTGACTCCGTGATTCCGTAATTCCGTGATTCCGTCATTCCGTCAACATTTTGACATCTTTGCTGAATAACTTAAGTAGTTTTTGCTCTCTGTTCTTCAAATTTTCAACACACCTGCACCATTAGACAACACATGTGTGATATGAATTTAGGGGCCAAAGGGTCAGTTTTGCAAGAGTTATGGGACTTTTTAAACCTATACATAGAATGTTTGCAATAGTGCTAATAGTGCATACTTTGTGAAATCAACTCCTCCTACAGCTTTCAATATTCTCTTTTGATACTTTGCAGATATGTGCCAGAGATATTGAAGATATGCATGAAGAAGTATTATGCTGAAAAAATGAATTTTGACAAATTTACAGCATTTTGAACTTAGCCAATTTTCGATAATTGCCATATTCAACAATGGTTGGTAGTGCATAGTTTGTGAAATCAACTCCTCCTAGGGCTTTCAGTATTTCTTTTCAATACTTTGCAGACATGTTCCACACATATTGAAGATGTGCATGAAGAATTATAATGCTGAAAAAATAATTTTTGACAAATTTACAGCATTTTTCAACATAGCCATTTTTTGACCATTGCTTATATACAATAATGGTTGGTAGTTCATAGTTTGTGAAATCAACTTCTCCTAAGGCTTTCAGTATTTCTTTTTAATACTTTGCTGACATGTTCCACACATATTGAAGATGTGCATGAAGAATTATAATGATGAAAAAATAATTTTTGACAAATTTACAGCATTTTTCAACATAGTCATTTTTTGACCATTGCTTATATACAATAATGGTTGGTAGTGCATACTTTGTGAAATCAACTCCTACAAGGGCTTTCAGTATTTCTTTTCAATACTTTGCAGACATGTTCCACACATATTGAAGATGTGCATGAAGAATTATAATACTGAAAAATTAATTTCTGACAAATTTACAGCATTTTTTAACATAGCCATTTTTTGACCATTGCTTATATACAATAATGGTTGGTAGTGCATACTTTGTGAAATCAACTCCTCCAAGGGCTTTCAGTATTTCTTTTCAATACTTTGCAGACATGTTCCACACATATTGAAGATGTGCATGAATAATTATAATACTGAAAAAGTGATTTTAGACAAATTTACATCATTTTTCAACATAGTTATTTCTTGACCTTTGTATGTATACAATAATGATGGATAGTGCATACTTTGTGAAAAAAATGAATTTTGACAAATTTACAGCATTTTGAACTTAGCCAATTTTCAATAATTGCCATATTCAACAATGGTTGGTAGTGCATAGTTTGTGAAATCAACTCCTCCTAGGGCTTTCAGTATTTCTTTTCAATACTTTGCAGACATGTTCCACACATATTGAAGATGTGCATGAAGAATTATAATGCTGAAAAAATAATTTTTGACAAATTTACAGCATTTTTCAACATAGCCATTTTTTGACCATTGCTTATATACAATAATGGTTGGTAGTTCATAGTTTGTGAAATCAACTTCTCCTAAGGCTTTCAGTATTTCTTTTTAATACTTTGCTGACATGTTCCACACATATTGAAGATGTGCATGAAGAATTATAATGATGAAAAAATAATTTTTGACAAATTTACAGCATTTTTCAACATAGTCATTTTTTGACCATTGCTTATATACAATAATGGTTGGTAGTGCATACTTTGTGAAATCAACTCCTACAAGGGCTTTCAGTATTTCTTTTCAATACTTTGCAGACATGTTCCACACATATTGAAGATGTGCATGAAGAATTATAATACTGAAAAATTAATTTCTGACAAATTTACAGCATTTTTTAACATAGCCATTTTTTGACCATTGCTTATATACAATAATGGTTGGTAGTGCATACTTTGTGAAATCAACTCCTCCAAGGGCTTTCAGTATTTCTTTTCAATACTTTGCAGACATGTTCCACACATATTGAAGATGTGCATGAATAATTATAATACTGAAAAAGTGATTTTAGACAAATTTACATCATTTTTCAACATAGTTATTTCTTGACCTTTGTATGTATACAATAATGATGGATAGTGCATACTTTGTGAAATCAACTCCTCTTAGGGCTTTCAGCGTTTCTTTAAAATTCTTTGTAGATTTGTTCCAGATATATTTTAGATGTGCATGAATAATTTTCATGCTGAAAAGTTAATTTTTGACAAATTTACAGCTTTATTTAACTTAGTCAATTTTTTACCATTTCTCATGATAAACAATGATCATAGTGCATACAGTGAAATCAACCTCAAGCTTTACTATATACTTTTAATATCATATAGATGTGACTGGCATGCTGAGGATGTACATGAAGAATTATAATGCTGAAAAAATATCTTTGGCAAATTTTCTGCATGTTTGACTTAGGAAGTTATTGGCCAGCTTCAGATAATTTTGCGGGGGGTATACTGAAAGCCTTGCTTGCAGCCAATTTCTAGTTTTCTATCAGTTCTCGTAATAAAGGCCACATTTTACATGAACTTTACACATGAATATCGCATACATATAGGGCAATCAGCTACGTTAAATATAGATTGTAATTTTTCTTGTACCGGTATTCCAAAATTTAATGAAATACTGCATTAGTCTTTAAATCTAATAGACTTTACAAGTCTGTAAAGTTAAATATTTTTGTGCTGTTGGCGCCTTATGTATGTTTGCATATTTTTAGTTAAGTTAAGGTAACTGAGTGGCCACCTATTGGGAAAATAGCTGCTCATTCGGCTTACGAAATGTTTTCATGGTATAAGTACCTGATTGTTAGTTTGGTTTTTTCCCACCTTGGTTTTTGGAGTGGGAGTCTTTTTCTGATTGCACCTTTTCCTGATCTTTGCCTACTTGTACTTTTTTAAATCCATAGACTATACAAGTACAAGTCTATATCCATAGACTTTACAAGTCTATAGATTTAAAGACAGTCGATAAATTTACCAAGTCATTAGATTTAAGGACTTGAAATGTCAGCTCTTAGACCTGATAATATAACTGAAAACTCATTATTAATTTCAGTTTATTGCTGACAGACAATGGGTTGGAATGTAGACTGGGACAAGACCGCCATTGGTATCTGTGTGGCAGGCGTGACATTGCTAGCTGTGAGGCGTGCCGTTCTGTATGTCCGAGCAAAATGTCCTAGTAATGCCATGATGAATGGGAAGGTTGTTGTTATCACTGGGGCCAACTGTGGGATAGGATACACAACCGCCCTGGAACTGGCTCGCAGACAGGCTAGAGTGATCATGGCTTGTCGGGATATGGACAAGGCGGAGAAAGCTGCCAAAACCATAAGAGGGAAGACTGGGAATAGCGATGTGGTTGTTAAGAAACTGGATCTTGCATCATTGAAATCTGTCCGAGAATTCTGCAAGGAGATTAATGAAGCAGAGCAGAGAGTTGATGTTCTGATTAATAATGCAGGTGTGATGAGATGTCCTTATATGGTAACTGAGGATGGATTTGAAAACCACATGGCTGTCAACCATTTTGGGAACTTTCTATTAACCAACTTGTTGAAAGACAGTCTATATAGGGCACCATCAAGCAGAGTGATATTTGTCTCATCTTCCCTACATAGATTTGGAAAACTGGACTTGGAGGATTTGAATAGTGAGGCAGAATATAAGAAAGGAAAGCCCTACAACAACAGTAAACTGATGAACCTTCTTTTTGCTAGAGAACTTCATAAAAGATATGCTAACGATGGTAAATTGTGTGTTTATTCGCTCTCCCCAGGTATGGTGAGGACCAGTCTTGGACGTCATTCAATCTTCTTTAACAAGTACTTTCAAATTCTTTGTTTTCCCATTGTGGTACTCCTGTATCCACTGTGGTGGACCTTAGTGAAGACAGCGACTGAGGGGTGTCAGACTGTGGTGTACTGCGTGGTCGCCCCGGAGCTGGAGGGCGTGTCAGACTGTTACTATACGAACTGTGCCAAGACTCTGTGGAGTGGACCGGCGAGTGACATGGAGATGGCAGGGAAGGTTTGGGAGGTGAGCGCCAGGATGTGTGGGTTGTCTACCGCAGGGGGTGAGGGAGATGGAGCAACAACAACGACAACCAAACTGAGTTGAAAGTTGGAGTTTTATGGCTGTGCCCAGGTTATGGAAAGAAACAGTTGAAGGTTTTTAGACAAAGTTTAGTGGTGATGGGAATGTTGTTTTATTTTTCTCTCTGTTTCATGTCTTGAACCTTTATACAGATCCATTGTCCAGAAGATAAGATTAACTGATAAACATGATAAAGTGAGTAGTTGATGATAAGGGATAATTTTGCTCATTTCTTCATAGAAATCTGTTTTTGTGCGTATTAGCATTGCCTCAGACAGGCAGTTTTAATAAGTATCCCCCAAACAGGTTTTTTCATGAACCAAAATAATATTTTTCCGTTATCATCAACTATCATTAAATTAGCCGCAGTGCGAGAAAGGTGGTATTCGGGGTTTCTGACAAGGTCCGACACAAACCGGCCTGTACAGTCTCTGAAGAAAGCTATACACTTGAAATTTCGGCTTAAAGTGGACGAGGAATTATACTATCTGAGTTGCGAAAACAAAGGTGCTGATCAGCTATGCAGTTACTTCAGAGCTGATCTTAGCCTTTGTTCGCATAGGAAAAAATCCGATTTTCTCATGGAGGGGCATATCTGGGCTTTCTATCCCATTGATGGACATTCAGGAACTTGAACTGAGTATCACAGATATGCTATTCCATTTATACACACTACACTAAAGATGATTGTCTTAAAGGGATATTGCCATCATATTGGTAAAACAATTATATTTAGGTACAAGAATACTTTAGGCATAAGTTAAATATCTGGAAGCTGAGAACTTAAAGAATACATGTAATCTTTAAGGATGATTGGTAAGCATTGTTGGATATGTACATGTAGATATAGTATATCAGGGCCTTTCTTTTACCTATTTGGGAAATTTTTGGTATCAATGAAATTTGGGGAAAAATAGCATGATGTTGATAAAACAGCATGGCTTCGGGAAAGTTTACCTTTTAAATTTGGATTTATTCTGCTAATTGTGAATGTTTAATGGTAATTGAGAATTTTTCAGCCAATTTGGAAAAATTTGGTATGGAAAGCCTGACCTAGCTTTGTTTTGAGAAAAAGCCCTGTATATATTATTCATGAGTTACGATAATTTTTTGCTGTTTAGCACTTGCAAAAAGTAAGTGAAGTCCTCAAATAAACATTGTTTATGTACAAAAATAATGTACACAGTAATGGAAAGGGGAAGTGTGATGTCCTAGAGGTTAGCGCTCTTGACTCTGGATTGAGAGATCAGGAGATTCGAAACCATACAGATGATTGGTCAAGAAACATGAACTTCCCATAATATTGAAAAATTTGTTGACTGAGACGCTAAAACACAAGAGTAGCCCCTGTGGCCCAGCAGTTAAGAGCGCTGTTTCATAATCACTTGATCATCTCACCTCTGTGTCTGGTTCGAGGCCAGCACTTGCAATAGGCAACATGTGAGACACGCCAAGTTCTGCTTGCAGGTGTGCCAGGTGTTTTTTTCTGAGGGTATCTCCCATTTTCGCCCATCTACTGATTAGCCCGTCTCATATGAGCCGAAATAATTTTGAAAGGGATGTTAAACTGAATTTAAAAACAACAAAAAAAAAAAAAAAAAAGAAAAAAAAAAACAAAAAAAAAAAACAACAAAAAAAACAAGAAAAACAACAACAACTACAAAACTAAATGAAAGCAAACAATGACATGTAATTGAATTGAAACTGCCACAAAGCTGTGTATAAATGAGCCTCGACGTGAGAAAACCGGTCTTCGGGGTTTCCGACCAGGTCCGACTCAAACCGGCCTGTACAAGCTCAGAAAAGAGCTAGAAGCTTGAAATTTCGGATTTAAGTAGAAGAGGAATTGTACTATCCGAGTAGCGAAAACAAAGGCGCTGATCAGCTTCGCGGTTACCGCGAAGCTGATCTGCGCCTTTGTTTTCGCCTAGGCAAAAATCCGGTTTTCTCACGATGCGGCTCAAATTATATCTATACATGTATATTCTTTCAGATATACAGATCAGATAAATTAGTTCAGTATGTGCTTTTAATATCATGTAGCACACCTTAGCCCTCAGGCTCATATGGTGTGCTTTAAGTGTACCCTTGCTCTGGTGTCTATCTGCCAACTGTCGTCTTTGTACACATTTCAAAAAACATGCCCATGCAATATACAGCTTTGCTAAAAAGGCTGATTGTGTGTACATATTCTTGATGAGGCAGTTCTAACAAGTACCCACAATCTATGTTTTAGAACAAAAATAGGTTTACCTTTGTAGTGCCACCTTTGCTAATATAAAAGAGGGATTTAGGTATTTGGGTATGAACCCTTTGACGCCTGCCAAGCTTGGTCTTTCGGGCCAGAAATTCCATTTAATCACTGTCTTTTGTCAGAAACAACGTTACAATATTTCATATCTAATATGCAATAGCTGAAACAAATTCGGTGATTTTGAATTTTACTTTACACATATACAAAACACCATATGTGCATGTCACTGTGGTATTTACGTATACATGTATTTTCAAGAAATAAAACAATTTTAACTTATTCCATGTGTATCAATATTGAGAATTATATGCTCATATGCACCATGTTAAGATGTTAGTTGTATTGTAACCATAGATATATTATTTTCATACTTAAAATGCTCGATCCGGGCATAGCAGGCATGGCGAGGTCAAAGAAATTAAATGGACAACCTATCCTCATCATCAATGAAAGTTTTGATCCTACTGGCTGTGCATCAGGCTTGGCAGAAAAAATTGTTGACTGGCTCATAATACATAAAGTCATAATCAAAAGCAAACATAATTCACTCTTTTTTGTTTGGGGAATTACATCTATCTTGTATCAATTTTCTTGGTTGAGTGAAATTTTGCTGTTAGTTGGTGCTTGTCCTTTCATCACCAATTCATCTCTATTTCTTTTTCATTCTTTTGTTTCCTTGGATCTGGAAAAGCCAAACTGTATACGAAATTGTAGATTCCAACCATATTGTCATCAAGATGATCTTGATGTTTTGATTGTTACTGTTGTCTTTGTTTTGGCCATGTGACACTATCGACACTGGTGCTTGTGGTTGGAATTGTAGTTACAATGTATACTTGTTAAAGTACTTGTTGACGCTGTCTTTCCTTTGGATCTTGTGATTCGTAAAAATGCTGGATCTGGCTTATAGTGTTGCATAGACTCAACAAATTATCACCAAGATATTTTGTGGATGATAATGAATTTTTGTTGTTGTAATCGGAGAATTATTATATTGGGATTCAAACGGAGACTTAAAACACATACAAATTTATTTACAACATGTGATAGTCTCTTTATTTACATGCCAAGTGAGTTCCCCAACAAATTAACATTCTATATACTATATAGCCAAACTTCATGGAAGTGTCCAACAGGTTTAAACTGATCTTCCTTAGACGGGTGTCTGGACTGTCAAATTATTAACAAATTGTCTAGTCTAATTTATTATCTTGCCACATTTGAGCTGTGGTACAGTTACATATGACCAGGGGACCAAGCCCCCCCCCCTCCCACCCCACCCCACCCCTGCAAACCTATATATCTAAATTCACAGTCGCATCTTTTCATTTCTACACTGTCAATAAATAAATAAGTATTTTCATGTTTCTACTTCTAAAGTCAGAATTATTGTCTTTCAGCTCACCTCAGCAGAAGGCTCATAGGTGAGCTTATTGGATAGGTATGCTCAGATGTCAATTTTCCTTGTCATCGTTGTTGTCCACATTGTTCAAACAGTTTCTCCTCTGAAATCACCTGATCAGTGGAAACCAAACTTCGTTTGGAGTGATTTACGAAGGGGGAACGGAAGTTCGTTTCAGAAAGTTGATTTTTGATAAGGTTTTTAGCTCACCTGAGCCGAAGGCTCACAGGTGAGCTTATAGTATACCCATGCTCCGGCGTCCGTCGTCCGTCCACAATTTCAAAGATCTTCTTCTCTGAAACCGCTAGGCCAATCAAAGCCAAACTTCATATGGAGCATCCTTAGGAAGGGGGAACAAAAGTTTGTATAAATGGTCAAGGTCACATGACCAAGATGGCCGCCATGGCTATAAATAGCAAAAACCTTTAAAAATCTTCTTCTCCAGAACCAGAAGGCCTATGATTTTGAAACTTGGCATGAAGCATCAGGCAATGGAGCTCTACAAAGTTTGTATAAATCATGACCCTGGGATGACCTTGACCTTTTTTACGGCAAGGTCAACTTAGGCCGCCCATGCATTTGAATGGGAAAAAATAGGAAAATGTCATTTAATGGCAAAAAACTTGCTAGGAATGAGCAAATGGACAGAATATTCATGTTTATGAAAATAATTTGGTCCCAGAGGGTTGTCTGCCCCTGCCCCGGGGCTATATACATGTGTATGACCATAATATTCAAACATCTTCTACTCTTAAGCTTGGCCAATCAAAGCCAAACTTTATGTGGAGCATTCTTAGGAAGAGTGAATGAAAGTTTGTATAAATGGTCAAGGTCACATGACCAAGATGGCCGCCATGGCTATAAATAGCAAAAACCTTTAAAAATTTTCTTCTCCAGAACCAGAAGGCCTATGATTTTGAAACTTGGCATGAAGCATGAGGCAATGGAGCTCTACAAAGTTTATATAAATCATGACCCTGGGGTGACCTTGACCTTTTTTACAGCAAGGTCAACTTAGGCCGCCCATGCATTTGAATGGGAAAAAATAGGAAAATGTCATTTAATGGCAAAAAACTTGCTAGGAATGAGCAAATGGACAGATTATTTATGATTATGAAAATATTTTGGGCCCAGAGGGTTGTCTGCCCCTGCCCCGGGGCTATATACATGTGTATGACAATTATATTCAAACATCTTCTTCTCTGAAACCGCTTGGCGAATCAAAGCCAAACTTTATGTGAAGCATTCTTAGGAACAGTGAATGAAAGTTTGTATAAATGGTCAAGGTCACATGACCAAGATGGCCACCATGGTTATAAATAGCAAAAACCTTTAAAAATCTTCTTCTCCAGAACCAGAAGGCCTATGATTTTGAAACTTGGCATGAAGCAATAGGCAGTGGAGCTCTACAAAGTTTGTATAAATCATGACCCTGAGATGACCTTGACCTTTTTTACGGCAAGGTCAACTTAGGTTACCCACACATTTGAATGGGGAAAATTGTTACAATGTCATTTGAAGGGCAAAACTTGCAGTAAATTGGCAAATGGACTGAATCTTTATGATTTAAAAAAGAAATTGACTCCAGAGGTTGCTCTGACCCTGCCCTGGGGTTATATACATGTATATTACCATTCTGGTCAAACAAGTTTTTTGGTATATATCTCAGGTCTCAGGTGAGCGAATTATCACCAAGTTTTTGATGATATGCAAAGTTGTAGTGACAAGGAACACTGAAATGAGGTCCAAGTATCTTTAATAGTGGTATAGTATATAATACTAGAGGACCATTGGTCCTGTAACGCTCACCTGAGATCTATTTAAGACGAGACTGTAAATGCTCTTGTTACTTGTAAGATTAGGAATTTTTCAAAATGTGCAAGAGCAGCTGACTTTAAAATCTGTGGTTTAATTTACTGAATATGTTGAATATATGAAATTAACTAATTCAAATTTCACAAAGTTTCGGCCAAAATGTGCTGTTAAGATTGAATTCTCATTTCTTGAAAAAATATACATTCTTTTCATTTTTTTTTTTTTTTTTTTTTTTGATTCAGTTTTACGTCCCTTTCAAGCTTTTTTTACTCATATTGACACGAATCAATCGGTAGGTGTGGGGCGAAAACTGGAGTACTTGGGGAAAAACCATCTGACACACCCACAAGCAGAACTTGGCTTGTCGCACATGTGACTCGTGTTTGAGCAAGGCGCGAACTTACAGCGGTGAGATGATTGAATGGTTAAGAGCACTGAAGTCAGAGACTTTAACCATTCGACCACGGAACATTCTTTTGACTGAATGTTTATTGATCATGGTAATGGCAGATAATGATTGTTCTTAAGCAGTTCTGGGAATTCAGTAGTTCACATTTCATTATGTTTCATTTTATAATTGATTCGCAAAAATTAGGAGTAGTAAAAAAGAAGAAAACAATTTTTCATAAGCTGTAAACTTTAATTTTTTAACATGAAAGGAAGAAATAAAAAAGTGTAATAATCGCATCTGTGTACTAGTGTTATGGTTAATACACAAGAACTTTGCGGAGGTCGATATCGCACCTGCATCGGGCAAAGTCAATAGATTGTGAAATATAGTTCAAGGGCATCGGGTCAAGGTGCGTGCTGGAAGGGTATGTCAAGGACAATTACTGTGCAAGGTTTCAGACTCGCATCTATGTCTGATGTCGAGAAAACCAAACTTCTACGTAAATGTTGACAAAACTTTGACGTAAAATTTTTCAAAGTAAGTGGATTGTGAAATACAGTCAAGGACAGTGGGTTAAGGTGTGTGCTTGAATTGTATGTCAGGGACAATTACTATGCAAGGTTTCAGACTCGCAGCTATCTCTGATGTCGAAAAAACTAAAATGCGATGTAAATGTTGACGGATGAATGAACGAACAGACGAACATACAGATGGAAATTTGAACTTTTATACTGCGCTTTGCTATATTCTGATTCTTATGCTCTGCTTTCAAGATCGATAGAACACAAGAACGTTGTGGAGGTCGAAATTGCACCTGCATTGGGCAAATAAGTAAAAACATGAAATTTAGGACAAGGGCACTGGGTAAGGTGTATGCTTGAAATGTATGTCCCTGACATTGATTATGCAAGGTTTGACACTTACATCTGTCACAGGTGCAGAGAAAACCTAACTTCGATGTAAAAATTTACAAAGTCACTAGACCATGAAATATACTAGGTCAAGGACATCTGGTCAAGGTACATGCTTTAAGGGTATGTCAAGGATAATTACTATGCAAAATGTGACACTCACAGCTATCACAGGTGTAGAGAAAATTTAACTTTGATGTAAAATTTACAAAGTCAGTGGATTGTGAAATATAGGTCAAGGACATCTTTTCAAGGAACATGCTTGAAAGGTATGTCAAGGACAGTAACTATGCAAGGTTTGACATTCACAGCTGTCACATGTGTAGAGAAAACAAAACTTTGAAGTAAAAATTTACAAAGTCGCTCGATCATGAAATATAGGTCAAGGACATTGAGTTAAGGTGCGTGTTTGAAGGGTATGTCAACGACAATAACTATGCAAGGTTTGACACTCACAGCTGTCACAGGTGTAGAGAAAACTTAACTTCGACGTAAAAATTTACAAAGTCACTGGATTGTAAAATAGAGGTCAAGGACTTAGGTCAAGGTGCATACTTGAAGGGTAATGTCAAGGACAATAACTATGCAAGGTTTGACATTCACAGCTGTCACAGGTGTAGAGAAAACCTAACTTTGACTTAATAATTTTCAAAGTCACAGGACCCTGAAACATAGGTCAAGGACATTGGGTCATGGTGCACTCTTGAAAGGTATGTCAAGGAAAATATTTATAATAATAGGTATGACACTCACAGCTTTGACAGATGAAGAGAAAACCTGACTTCAACATAAATGCTGACGGATGGACGTACGGTCTGAAATTTGGACTCCTATATCGCACCTTGCTGTAAGCAGGTGTGATAAAAAGGCAAGATTGCTACAAATTCACATTTTTTTTTAAACAAAACATCAACTGTCAAAATCTAAAACTTGTAATAAACTGTGAATAATAACTCTTTAGGAGAGTGGAGGGTACAATTAACTGAATTTGGTGCTTTGCAGGCTGTCTTCCTTTATTTGGTATTATTCACACTTGGTTGATCCTAATTTATTTGCTGTTATCTCACATTGGTTTGATTAACAAGCGATTCATTCA
Source organism: Rugalucina vietnamica (assembly GCA_964017185.1). Taxonomy (NCBI): domain Eukaryota; kingdom Metazoa; phylum Mollusca; class Bivalvia; order Lucinida; family Lucinidae; genus Rugalucina; species Rugalucina vietnamica. The sequence goes on from OZ024872.1 coordinate 5,783,664, forward strand.
GTTGTCCTTAGAAGCATTTTTGGCACCTAACACGCGACCATGATGTAGCTATCAAACATAAATGAGCCATTGCACCAGAAAACTAACAATCTGCATATGCATAAAATAAATGCACAGATTATCTTTGCAGTAGCCACAGAGCTGATATGTGCCTCTGTTTTCACTACATGTATAGTGCAATCCCAATTCTTCCTAAATACAAAACTTCATGGTTCTTGTTATCTTCTGTAACTGTACAACTTGATTTGTGTCAGATTTGGTCTGAAATTCAGATTGTTGGCTTTATCAAGCAAAGGCTGAAATTGAATTCTATACAGAACAACATTAGAGAACTATAACTAATAGAACTAAACTAAAAAAAAAAAACAACTTTCAAAGTACTTATAACATATCAGATCTATCATCAACTGACCTAATTAATGCAACAGCAGACAAATGAAAGTTTGAGCCTTTTCACTTAGTTTTTTTGATGCTTGTAAAAATGAATGAACTGGTAATTGAGACCAGAATAACTTCTATTTTTTTACACATTTAAATGAAGAGCTCCTTAGCATCATTTGAAATATCTCCTGTGAATTTGTAAAGGAGAGCGGAGAGTTCAAATATCTGAATAATATCGATAAATGATCGGGTGACGCACAATGAAATTCTGTTCAATGTTGAGATGAGAAATGTGAGTTTTCTCCCATAATGTTTACTCTGTTGACTGATAGATAGGTGCAGTCAATGCAGAAATTGAACACTTATTGAATGAAAGTAACATATGTAATCCAGGTTATTTCGTTTTCACAAACACCTCAGTCCCATGAACATATAGTACTTCCCATACAGTAGTATTGAAGTGTTTACGAAAACGAAATAATCGGGATTTCTTATGTTAGTTTCTTTCAACACATGTTCAATTTCTGTATTTACTGCACCTATCTATCAGTCAGTAGAAGAAACGCTATAGGAGAAAACTTGAAATCTTACGTCAAATTTATTCTCAATGTAGTGTGTGTCACCCGATCATTTACATGTTTGTATGTAAACAATACCACGTGATTCCCAGCAGTGATGATGTAGCTATCAAACATAAATCAGCCATTGCACTAGAAAACTAACAATCTGCATATGCAGAAAATAAATGCACAGACTATCTTTGCAGTAATTTGATATGTGCCTCTGTTTTTACTACATGTATAGTACAATTTTTCTTCTTCCTAAATATAAAACTTCATGGTTCTAACTTTCTTCTGTAACTGTACAACTTGGTTTGTGTCGGACTTGGTGTGAAATTCAGATTGTTGGTTTTATTTAGCAAATGCTGAAATTGAATTCAATACTAAACAATGAGAGAAACTATAAATAAAAGTACTAAACTAAAAACAACTTTCAAAGTACTTATAACATATCAGATCTAGCAACAACTGATTTAATTAATCTGTATAAATGCAACAGCAGATAAATGAAAGTTTGAGCCTTTTCACTGAGCTTTTTTGATGCTTGTAAAAATGATTGAATTGGTATCCCAAGCCAGAACAACTTCTAGTTTTTACACATCTAAATAAGGAGCTTTTTATCATCATTAGGAATGTCTCCTGTGAACTGGGTAAGAAGAGCGGAGGGTACAAATATTTGAATTGAATGCTGTGCAGGTTGTTTCGATTGATTTGCTGTAATCTCAAACTGGGTTGATTTAACAATTGATTAATTCAGTTGTCGTCAGAAGCATTTCTGGCACCTAACATGTGATGATGATGTAGCTATCAAACATAATTAGCCATTGCACCAGAAAACTAACAATCTGTATATGCATTAAAATAAAGGCACAGATTATCTTTGCAGTAACCACAGTGCTGATCTGTGTTCTGTTTTTCACTACATATATAGTACAATTCCTCTTCTTCCTAAATATAAAATTTCCTGGTTCTAGCTATCTTTTGTAACTGTACAACTTGGTTTGTGTCGGATTTAGTTTGAAATTTAGATTGTTGGTTTTATCAAGCAAAGGCTGAAATTTAATTCAATTCTGAACAATGAGACAAACTATAACTAATAGAACAAAACTAAAAAAAACAACTTGCAAAGTACTTATAACATATCAGATCTAGCAACAACTGATCTAATTAGTCTGTATAAATGCAACAGCAGACAAATGAAAGTTTGCGCTTTTTCACTGATTTTTTTTTATGCTTGTAGAAATGATTGAACTGGTAATTGAGGCCAGAATAACTTTTATTTTTTTACACATCAAAATGAAGAGCTTTTCATCATCATTGGGAATGTCTCCCGTGAATTGGTAAAGGAGAGCGAAGGGTACAAATATCTGAATTGAATGGTGTGCAGGCTGTCCTGATTTATTTGCTGTTATTTCAAAATGGGTTGAATTCATAACTGATTCATTCAGTTGTCCTCAGAAGCAATTCTGGCACCTAACACGTGACCATGATGTAGCTATCAAACATAAATGCGCCATTGCACCAGAAAACTAACAATGTGCATATGCATAAAATAAAGGCACAGATTATCTTTGCAGTAATTACAGTGCTGATCTGAGCAGGCCTCTTTTTTCACTACATGTATAGTACAATTCTTCTTCTTCTTAAATATAAAACTTCATGGTTCTAAGTTTCTTCTGTAACTATACAACTTGGTTTGTGTCAGACCTGGTCTGAAATTCAGATTGTTCCTTTTATCAAGCAAAGACTGAAATTGAATTCAATACTGAACAACATGAGAAAAACTATAATTAATAGTACAAAACTAATCAAAAAAACTTTTCAAGTACTTATAACATATCAGATCTAGCAACAATTGATCTAATTAGTCTGTATAAATGCAACAGTTGACAAATGAAAGTTTGAGCCTTTTCATTGACCTTTTTTGATGCTTATAAGAATGATTGAACTGGTATCTGAGGCCAGAACAACTTCTATTTTTTTTACATATCAAAATGAAGAGTTCCTTATCATTATTGGGAATGTTTCTTGTGAACTGGGTAAGGACAGCAAAGGGTACAAATATCTGAATTGAATGGTGTGCAGGCTGTCCTGATTTATTTGCTGTTATTTCAAATTGGGTTGAATTCACAACTGATTCATTCAGTTGTTTTCAGAAGCATTTCTGGCACCTAACCATGATGTATCTATTAAACAGAAATGAGCCATTGCTCAGAAAACTAACAATCTGCATATGCAGAAAGGCACAGATTATCTTTGCAGTAACCACAGAGCTGATCTGTGCCTTTGTTTTCACTACATGTGTAGTACAATTCTTCTTATAAAATATAAAAGGTCATGGTTCTAGCTATCTTCTGTAACTGTACAACTTGGTTTGTGTCGGACGTGGTCTGAAATTCAGATTGTTGGTTTTATCTAGCAAAGGCTGAAATTGAATTCAATACTGAACAATGAGAGAAACTATAATAGTACAAAACTGAAAAAAAAAACAACTTTCAAATTACTTATAATATATCAGATCTATCAACAATTGACAATTAATCTGTATAAATGCAACAGCAGATAAATGCTTTTTCACTGAGTTTTTTTGATGCTTGTAAAAATGATTGAACTGGTATTTAAGGCGAGAACAACTTCTATTTTTTACACATCTAAATGAAAAGCTCCTTATCATCATTGGAAATGTGTCTTATGAACTTGGTAAGGAGAATGGAGGGTAGAAATATCTGAATTGAATGCTGTGCAGGCTGTCTCGATTAATTTGTTGCTATTTGAAATCCGGTTGATTTAACAGTTGATTTATTCAGTTGTCCTCAGAAGCATTTCTGGCACCTAACACTTGATTATGATGTAGCTATCAAACATAAATTAGCCATTGCACCAGAAACTACAATCTGCATATGCATTATAACACAGATTATCTTTGCAGTAATTACAGAGCTGATCCGTGCCTCTGTTTTCACTACATGTATAGTACAATCTTTCTTCTCTTAAATATAAAACTTCATGGTTCTAGCTATCTTCTGAAACTGTACAACTTGATTTGTGTCAGACCTGGTGTGAAATTTAGATTGTTGGTATTGTGAAGCAAAGGCTGAAATTCCATAAAACGATTATTTAATGCAGAAGAAAAAAACATGAATAAAAGTGAAAATACTTTGACACTTTTGGGCATTTTGAGTATTTCGATTAATAAATTTTTTTTTTTTAATTCAGATAGAGTAATCATTCACTACGAGATATAAGGCAAAATTACTGAAACATGAAATTAGGTCACAGTGACCTATAAGTAAATTGGGGTCAAAAATTTGGTTAACTCACTCATAATCTGAAAGAAGTAAGAAAAAATACTTATTGAGTGTCATGATACAAGGCAAAATTACCCAATTATGAAATTAGGTCAAAGTGACCTATAAGTATATTGGGGTCAAAGGTCTGGTCATACTCACTCATAATCTGAAAGAAGTATGAAAATATACTAATTGAGTGTCTAGAAATAAGGCAAAATCACTGGACCATGAAAATTAGGACAACCTATTCTTTATGTCATAACACACAAGTCAGTGTCACAAAGTTAACAGATGAATGATTAACCTTTCCTAAGTGGTTTCTATCTAGAAATACAAAGAAAAGAAAACAAGAACTGCGCGGAGGTCAATATTGCACCTGCATCGGGCAAAGTCAATAGATTGTGAAATATAGTTCAAGGGCATCGGGTCAAGGTGCGTGCTTGAAGGGCATGTCAAGGACAATTATTGTGCAAGGTTTCAGACTTGAGCTATCTCTGATGTCGAGAAAACCAAACTTCGATGTAAAAATTTTCAAAGTCAGTGGACGATGAAATATAGGTCAAGGGCACCGGTTTAAGGTGCGTGCTTGAAGGGTATGTCAAGGACAATTACTATGCAAGGTTTCAGACTTGCAGCTATCTCTGACGTTGAGAAAACCAAACTTTGAGGTTAAAATTATCAAAGTCAGTGGAGTGTTAAAAATAGGTCAAGGGCACCGGGTTAAGGTGCGTGCTTGAAGGGTATGTCAAGGACAATTACTATGCAAGGTTTCAGACTCGCAGCTATCTCTGATGCCGAAAAAATTAAACTTTGATGTAAAGATTTTCAAAGTCAGTTCACCATGAAATATAGGTCAAGGGCACTGCGTAAAGGTGTGTGCTTGAAGGGTATGTCAAGGACAATTACTATGCAAGGTTTCAAACTCACAGCTATTTCTGATGGCGATAAAACTAATTTTCGACGTAAATGTTGACAAAACTTTGATGTCAAAATTTTCTAAGTCAGGGGACCATGAAATATAGGTCAAGGGCACTGGGTTAAGGTGTGTGCTTGAACGGTATGTCAGGGACAATTATTATGCAAGGTTTAGACTCGCAGCTATCTTTGATGTTGAGAAAACTAAACTTCAACGTAAATGTTGACGGACGAACGAACGGATGGAAATTTGAACTTTTATATCGCACCCTGCTATAAGCAGATGCACCCTGCTATAAAAAGGTGCAATAATGAGCGAGTTCTAGATTTTGACTTCTAGTTCCAACCTCCTGACTCTGACCTAGTATTCTGATGTCATGCAACGTAAAGTGTATGTAGTATATGATCAGTTGTAGTCAAGGTATGGAGTATTTGTAAAAGAGACACAGCAGAACATTCATTTTTTACAGTGTTCTAGTTTTTAATTTCTAGCTCCATTCTGTAGGCATGGATCCACAGCTTGGATGCCATGAAATGAAACTCAACCCTACATGGTACTTATGGTTTAAGTGTGCGTGCTTTTTGATAAGGATTTTCAAGATATAGACTTTTAGAATACTATACAACAGAAAAGTTATTATTTATAATGGTTTTCTAGATTTTAATATCTAACCTCACTTCTTGACATGGACCCAGGGATGCGACGTCATGGAATGAATGCTAATCCAACAGGGTATCCATGGCACAAGTATCAATGCTTTCTGAAGAGTACTCATCAGAAAGCATTCATACTAAAACTATACATATTCTGTAGGTTGAGCTTTCTTTCTATAGCATCAGTCCCTGGGTCGAACGCCAGCGGGTGGGACTGAAGGTTAAAATCTAGGACACCTTCAAAAATGGCTTTTCTGTGGTATAGTTTTCTAGAGGTCCATATCTTGACAATTAATTGTCAAGATATGGACTATAGAAAACTATAATGCATGTGTGACGCGCACGGGAACGCTCACAGGAAGTGCTCGGGAACAGAAATGTGCAGGTGCACGACTGGGGTGATGCACATTGTGCAGTCGAGCTAATGAAGAGCTCTTTATCATCACTGGAAATGTCTCCCTTGAATTGGTAAAGGAGAGTGGAGGGTATAAACATCTGAATCGAATGGTCTGCAAACTGTCCCAATTTATTTGCTGTTATTTCAAATTAAGTTGAATTTATAATACTGACATTTATCACTTGACCATAACTATCAAATAGAACTGAGCCATTACATAAGAAAATAAACAATCTGCATATGGAAAAATAAAGGCACAGATTATCTTTGCCGTAACTACAAAGCTGATCTGAGCCTTTGTTTTTCACTACATGTATAGTACAATTCATAGTTCTAGTTATCTTCTGTAACAGTATGAATTTGGTTTGTGTTGGACTGGGTCTGAAACCTAGATTGTTGGTTTTGTCAAGCAAAGGCTGAAATTGAATTCAATACTGAACAATATGAGAGAAACTATAACTAATAGTACTAAACTAATAAAGAAAAACAACTTTCCAAGCCCTTATTAATGTCTGTATAAATGCACAGTAGACAAATGAAAGTCTGAGTCTTTCACTGAGCTTTTTTGATGCTTGTAACGACCAAACTTGTATCTGAGGTTAGAACAACTTCTAATTTTTGGCACATCAAAATGAATAGTTCCTTGTCGTCATTGGGAATGTCTCCTGTGAACTGGGTAAGGAGAGCGGACGGTACAAATATCTGAGTTTCTGCAGGCTGTCCTGATTTATGTACTGTTATCACACATCTGGTTGATTTTACAACTGATTCATTCAGTTGTCTTCTGAGACATTTCTGACATTTCACACTTGACAATGATGCATTTATTTCTACCAAGTTGTTACAAAACAGCATTTTTGTCAATACTGAACAATATGAGAGAAACTATAACTAATAGTACTAAACTAATAAAGAAAAACAACTTTCCAAGCCCTTATTAATGTCTGTATAAATGCACAGTAGACAAATGAAAGTCTGAGTCTTTCTCTTAGCTTTTTTGATGCTTGTAACGACCAAACTTGTATCTGAGGCCAGAACAACTTGTAATTTTTGGCACATCAAAATGAATAGCTCCTTGTCGTCATTGGGAATGTCTCCTGTGAACTGGGTAAGGAGAGCGGACGTTACAAATATCTGAGTTTCTGCAGGCTGTCCTGATTTATGTATTGTTATCTCACATCTGGTTGATTTTACAACTGATTCATTCAGTTGCCTTCTGAGACATTTCTGACATTTCACACTTGACAATGATGCATTTATTTCCACCAAGTTGTTACAAAACAGCATTTTTGTCAATACTGAACAATATGAGAGAAACTATAACTAAAAGTACTAAACTAATAATAAGGAAAAACAACTTTCTAAGCCCTTATTAATGTCTGTATTAATGCACAGTAGACAAATGAAAGTCTGAGTCTTTCACTTAGCTTTTTTGATGCTTGTAACGACCAGACTGGTATCTGAGGCCAGAACAACTTCTATTTTTTTGCACATCAAAATGAATAGCTCCTTGTCGTCATTGGGAATGTCTCCTGTGAACTGGGTAAGGAGAGTGGAGGGTACAAATATCTAAGTTTCTGCAGGCTGTCCTGATTTTTGTAGTTATCTCACATCTGGTTGATTTTACAACTGATTCATTCAGTTGTCTTCTGAGACATTTCTGACATTTCACACTTGACAATGATGAATTTATTTTTACTAAGATGTTACAAAAACAGCATTTTTGTACTGACTGCATTGTCACACCTTTGACTTCCATTAATTGTGGTGTGGATTTAAAAATACTTGAGTCTAAAACAGTTTTCAGATTGGCTACTTTCTTGATAGAGGCCTCGGAATTTGTTGAAAGTTTTTTCTTTTGAAAGGTTTTGACTGTAACACTTGTGAAACTGTAGCTATTGTTTTCCAGTGGTTGTTCTGCAGGTCCCCAAAGAGTTAATTCAATGGAGGTGCTTTCATGTGCGATAATGAAAGAGGTTCTATTCATCATCTGGTTGATCTTCATTATTTGGGGCACTGTTTCCTCCCTTCTGAGAACTTTGTCAACATCTGGTTGATTTTACAAACAGCATTTTTGTCAATACTGAACAATATGAGAGAAACTATAACTAATAGTACTAAACTAATAAAGAAAAACAACTTTCCAAGCCCTTATTAATGTCTGTATTAATGCACAGTAGACAAATGAAAGTCTGAGTCTTTCACTTAGCTTTTTTGATGCTTGTAACGACCAAACTTGTATCTGAGGCCAGAACAACTTCTAATTTTTGGCACATCAAAATGAATAGCTCCTTGTCGTCATTGGGAATGTCTCCTGTGAACTGGGTAAGGAGAGCGGAGGGTACAAATATTTGAGTTTCTGCAGGCTGTCCTGATTTATGTATTGTTATCTCACATCTGGTTGATTTTACAACTGATTCATTCAGTTGTGTTCTGAGACATTTCTGACATTTCACACTTGACGATGATGCATTTATTTCCATTAAGTTGTTACAAAAACAGCATTTTTGTACTGACTGTATTGTCACATTCTTGACTTCCATTACTTGTGGTGTTGATTTAAAAATACTTGAGTCTAAAACAGTTTTCAGACTGGCTACTTTCTTGATAGAGGTCTCGGAATTTGTTGAAAGTTTTTTCTTTTGAAAGGTTTTGACTGTTACATTTGTGAAACTGTAGCTATTGTTTACCAGTAGTTGTTCTGCAGGTCTCCAAAGAGTTAATTCAATGGAGTCGCTTTCATCCGCGATAATGAAATAGGTTCTATTCATCATCTGGTTGATCTTCATTATTTGGGGCATTGTTTCCTCCCTTCTGAGAACTTTGGCAACACTTGGTTGATTTTACAAACAGCATTTTTGTCAATACTGAACAATATGAGAGAAACTATAACTAATAGTTCTAAACTAATAAAGAAAAACAACTTTCCAAGCCCTTATTAATGTCTGTATAAATGCACAGTAGACAAATGAAAGTCTGAGTCTTTCACTTAGCTTTTTTGATGCTTGTAACGACCGAACTGGTATCTGAGGCCAGAACAACTTCTATTTTTTTGCACATCAAAATGAATAGCTCCTTGTCGTCATTGGGAATGTCTCCTGTGAACTGGGTAAGGAGAGCGGACGGTACAAATATCTGAGTTTCTGCAGGCTGTCCTGATTTATGTACCGTTATCTCACATCTGGTTGATTTTACAACTGATTCATTCAGTTGCCTTCTGAGACATTTCTGACATTTCACACTTGACAATGATGCATTTATTTCAAGTAAGTTGTTACAAAAACAGCATTTTTGTACTGACTGTATTGTCACACCTTTGACTTCCATTACTTGTGGTGTGGATTTAAAAATACTTGAGTCTAAAACAGTTTTCAGATTGGCTACTTTCTTGATAGAGGTTTCGGAATTTGTTGAAAGTTTTTTCTTTTGAAAGGTTTTGACTGTAACATTTGTAAAACTGTAGCTATTGTTTTCGAGTAGTTGTTCTGCAGGTCCCCAAAGAGTTAATTCAATGGAGCCGCTTTCGTCTGCGATAATGAAAGAGGTTCTATTCATCATCTGGTTGTTCTTCATTACTTGGGGCACTGTTTCCTCCCTTCTGAGAACTTTGGCAATGACAGTAACCTAAAAAAATTAAACAAAGAAACATATTTTTATTTAGAATGCAAAAGGACACTGTGCAAGTGCAAATGATAATTCTATCTTAACTTCAAAATTGCATTTGCAGTTGGATGGGGTCTTAAATACCAAACAATTTATAATATAAATCAGTGGAAGAAGGAAAAACAGAATAAACAATCAACAATGGTAGCGGTTTGACTTCTTGTTTTAATAGAACGACATGTTTCGGGCTTTCAAAGATTTTTTTTCAAGTTAAATTTTTTTACTAATTACAATCCCTGAAGTACTGTTTAGCGGTTGTCAACATCACATGACCTTATTGTTCTAAAAATAGATCTGGGTTTGTGATTCGATCTGGTTGTTATGGAGATAAAATTAAATGTGAATGTTGTGGTATTTAAACAGTTTTAAAGTTGAGTATTAGTTTCTAAAGGCATTAATTAAGCTGTGGTGTCAGAGTTCATCAAGACAGATTGTTTCATTAGATGAGATCGAAGTATCAGAGTGTGATAAATACAAGACATTCATCAACATTTCAGTTGTTATTCTCGATTTGAAATGTTCATCAACTGTTTTAGTAGTTAGAGGTTGCCACGGTTCTCTGGTTTCTAAAAATAGTTCTTGTTTTAGTTGCTGGTACTCTTCCAGTAGCGATGACATCGATCTGGCTGGTTTATTCATATTGGTGGGCGGGATTGTGAATCTATAAATCGTCGGCTTACTTCTAGCCTCTGGTGGTGGTACCCAGGTTGCAGGTATAAAAATTTTGGGATTATAAAGTTTTCCTACAGTTTCTATATATTAAAAAAGGCAGTATGAGCTATTTTGTTACACCTGGTAAATTACTCTCTAGGCTATTTTGCCGGACACAATAAAATAGCTATATTGGACTTATAGGCTTTATTGCCAGAACAAATACTTATAAAAAAATCTATTTCTATGTGAGATATTTCTATCTACTTTTTTGATTATCTATTTATTTATTTGAGATATTTCTCAGTCAATAGGTTGCTTTTCATCCTTTTTATTGAAGGGTATTTTAGTTTTAGGTAGTCTGTGTGTGTGTGTGTGTGTGTGTGTGTGTGTGTGTGACTGACTGTGTGGATTGGTGTGCATGTAGGCTTGGTCTGTAGGTCACTTTTTTTTAATTTTTGTAAAACATGTTCATCATATATATATATATATATACTTACTCTTGAGCCTTCTGCTACATCTTTGAGATTGTTGATCTTTGTCAGTGGTGACGATTCTGATATGTCTGGTTTTTCAAATGAGAAGTTCACTTTTAGAGCTGGACTCAACTGTGATTTCCCAGGAATTAGCTTTATGTCAAAGCTGCCAGGTTCTCTGTACGATGGCGTTCTAGATATATTAGTGAATTTTACAGGAGTTCTGAAAAATAAGTGTAATATGAAAGTGTTATCCTATGGAACATAAATATTAATTTACTTCGACAAACTTCTTTAATTGCTGTGTCTGTTGTGGGTTCGAGCCCTGCTCTGGCCACGTGAGACAAGCCAAGTTCTGCTTGCGGGTGTGTCAGGTGGTATTTCTCGAGATTCTCTCCTTTTGGCCCCATCTACTGATTGGCCTGTCTCATATGAGCTGAAGTAATCTTGAAAGAAACGTAAAACTGAATTAAAAAAAAAAAAAAAAAAAAAAAAGAAAAAAAGAAAACAAAAAGAAAAACAAAAACACTTCTTTAATGTCATATTATGAAAAGTGAAAACTTAACTGTGATGCTTGAGATTACAGAACTGTGTTTATATTTTGCTGTGATTTTTCTCCTTATTAATCTGACTCACGCAAGAAGTAAAGTACGTTTTGTCCTTAATAGAAGCTGGAAAAACTGCCAAAATGAGAAATATTTTCCTCATTAAGATTGTAGTTCATCCTAATATTTTGTTTATTAAGAGCTTTCATCATGTTTTGGTGTCTGGACATTAAAAAAATAAGAAACAGAAATTGTAAAAGATGTTAATTCTAGGTCAGGCCCAGCTCAAGTTCTAATCGAGGTACAATACCTCCTTAATAGTTTGTTTGTTCACAGACAACAATGTTTCAATAACATGAGAAGGACATTACAAGGAAGCAGTCACAAAGTCTGGTAAGGATGCTGGCAAAAATGCCTGTGTATGCACTAGGCGTAAAATAAAAATAGCCGTGTTTCTGCTAACATGCTGACGACGTGATAGGGTTGGTAGGTTGGAAAATCTGTTTATTTTTCATTAATTTTTTTCTTTGTTAAAAATGGGTGTAACAGATAAAAATGCGCTAAAATCAATTATTATTACTAGATTTAGACATGCAATGAAGTAAAACAACAATTAGAAAGCTAACGAAAGTGAGTTTAAATATTATTGTTGCAATTATAGTAGTTTTAAAATCATTGTATACTTTTTTCTTCAAATGTTAAGGGTCGGTCAACATGAAAATATTTTTGTTTTATCTTTAATGACAATAAAAACTGCGGTGTTGGCGAAAAAAGTCAGTGTCTAACGGGTTAGCGGAAACATTGCTATTTTTTGTTTACGCCCTATCATAATGTAGAAAACATTCATAAATAAGAGCTGTCGCAGGACAGCGCGCTCGACTGCTTCTGACCTTTGTCAAACATAAGGCCAAACCTGACTTGTAACCAAAAGCATTATGCTCATACATCTCTTTGCCTTGATGCAATAAGGCAAAATCACTGAACTATGAAAGTGAACTTAAACTATTTAAGATTTAAAGGTCTCACTCATATTGTGAAAGAAGTGTGTTCATATACCAAATGAGTGCCAAGATACAAGGCAAAATCACTGAACTGTGAAATAAGGTCATACTGACCAATAAGTACTTCAGGGTCAAAGGTAAAGTCATACTTACTCATAATGTGAAAGAAATATGATCATATACCCAATGAGTGTTGAGATATAAAGCAAAATCACTGAACCATGAAATTAGGTCATAGAGATCTATAAGTATATTTGGGTTAAAGGTCTGGTCATACTCATTCATAATCAGAAAGAAGTATGAAAAAATACCAATAGAGTGATAAGATATAAGGCAAACTCACTGGACCATGAAACTAGGTCACAGTGGTCGAGGAATACTTTACGGTTAAAGGTCTTGTGATACGCAAACATACTGTGAAAGAAGTATGTTCATATAATAATTGAGTGCTGAGATATAAGGGAAAATCACTGAATTGTGAAATTAGGTCATAATGACTTATGACTACTTTAGAGTCAAAGGTCTTGTCATATGCAAACATAGTGTGAAAGAAGTTTGGTCATAAATTAAATGAGTGCCAAGATATAAGGCAAAATCACTGAATTATGAAATTAGGTCATAGTGATTTGAAAGTTAAAGGTCTGGTCATACTCATTCATAATCTAAAAGTAGTAAGAAAAATTACCAACTGAGTGTCGAGATATAAGGGGAAATCACTGAACCATGAAATAAGGTCACAGTGACCTAGGAATACTTCAGGCTCAAAGGTTTTGTCATACACAAACATATCCTGAAAACAGTATGTTCATATATTAATTGAGTGCTGAGATATAAGGCAAAATCACTGAATTGTGAAATTAGGTCATAATGACCTAGGACTACTTTAGGGTCAAAGGTCTTGTCATACCCAAACATAATGTGAAAAAAGTTTGTTCATAAACCACTTGAGTGCCCAGATATGAGGCAAAATCACTGAACCGTGAAATAAGGTCACAGTGACCTATAAGTATATTAGGGTCAAAGGTCTGGTCATACACACTCATAATCTGGAAAAAGTATGAAAATATACTGATTGAGTGTCAAGACAATAGGCAAGATATTAGGCAAAATCACTGAACCATGAAATTAATTCACAGTGACCTTTAAATATATTGGGGTCAAAGGCCTGGTTATACTCACTCATAATCTGAAAGAAGTAAGAAAATATATTAATGATTGTCAAGATTTAAGGCAAAATCATTTAATCATGGAAAGTAGGTCAATTGATCCTTAGAGTCATGACACACAAGTCAGTGTCGCAAAGTCAAAAGATGAATGATTGACCATCTTTCTAAGTTGTTTCTATTAAGACTTTAGAAGAAAAAAATCAGAGAGTTCTAGCTTTTGACCTCTAGCTCCACCCCCTGACTCTGACCCAGAGGTGTGATCGATGTCATGGAACCTAAAGTGTATGTAGGATAAGTTGTTGTGAAGATATGGACTCCTTGTAAAATTTACACAGCAGTACATTTATTTTTACAGTGTTCTAGTTTTTAACCTCAGGGTTCCCATTGGGTTTTATACCCCCAAAATTTGTCATGTACCTTCAAAATTTGCAAAACTTCTTATACAGGCCTATGCAAGGGGGTATAAAAATAAGAAAATTAAGCCAGCAGGGTTCCCATTTACCCTCTATTGAGGATTTTAAATTCCAAATTTTGTCATGTACCCTCAAAATTTGCAAACCTTCTTATACAGGCCTATACAAAGGGGGTTTAAAACTAAGAAAATTAACCCAGTATACCCCCAATATCGAAATTCAATGGGAACCCTGACCCAGTATACCCTTAATTTCAAAATTCAGTGGGAACCCTGAACCTCTAGTTCCATCCCCCTGGCATGGACCTAGAGATCGTATGCCATGAAATGAAACTCAACCCTACAGGGTACCAATAGTTTGAGTATGAAAGCCTCCTGATAAAAGGTTTTCAAGATACAGACTTCTAGAATACTATATCAAAGACAAGAACTCCGCGGAGGTCGATATCGCACCTGCATAGGGCAAAGTCAATAGACTGAAATATAGTTCAATGGCACTGTGTCAAGGTGCGTGCTTGAAGGGCATGTCAAGGACAATTACTGTGAAAGGTTTCAGACTCGCAGCTATCTCTGATGTCGGTAAAACCAAACTTTGACGTAAAAATTATCAAAGTCAGTGGATCTTGAAAAATAGGTCAAGGGCACTGGGTTAAGGTGCCTGCTTAAAGTGTATGTCAAGGACAATTACTATGCAAGGTTTCAAACTCGCACCTATCTCTGATGTTGAAAAAAACAAATTTCGACGTAAAAATTATCAAAGTCAGTGGACCGTGAAATATAGGTCAAGGGCATTGGGTTAAGTTGCGTGCTTAAAGGGTATGTCAAGGACAATTACTATGCAAGGTTTTAGACTTGCAGCTATCTCTGATGTCGAGAAAACCAAACTTCGACATAAAAATTATCAAAGTCAGTAGCCCTTAAAATATAGGTCATTGGCAATAAGTTAAGGTGCGTGCTTGAAGGGTATGTCAAGGACAATTACTATGCAAGGTTTCAGACTCGCAGCTATCTCTGATGTCGAGAAAACCAAACTTTGACGTAAATGTTGACAAAACTTTGACGTAAAAATTTTCAAAGTCAGTGGATCGTGAAATATAGGTCAAGGTCAGCAGGTCAAGGTGCGTGCTTGAAGGGTATGTCAAGGACAAATACTATGCAAGGTTTTAGACTCGCAGCTATCATTTATGTCAAGAAAACTAAACTTCGACGTAAATGTTGGCGGACGAACGGAAGGACGCACGAACGGACGGACAGAAATTTAACTCCTATATCGCACCCTGCTATAAGCACGTGCGATAAAAAGCCATTGTTACTAATGGTGTTCTGGATTTTAACCTCTAGCCTAACCCCATGGCATGGACCCAGGAAAGTGATGCCATGGAATGAAAGCCAACCCTACAGGGTGTCAATGGCCCAAGTATCAATGCTTTCTGATGAGTGGTTGTCAAGATATAGACTTCTAGAAAACTTTAACATAAGAATGCCCATTTTTGAAGGTGATCTAGATTTTAACCTCCAGCCCCACCTTCCTGGCCTAGATTCAGAGGCCTGATGCCATCAGTGTTCATTCTAGGTCGCGCCATTGCGCATTTGGCCATTTTTTGCAGTTTGTGGCGCAAAGAAATAACTAGCGATGTGCCGAACGGGTGCATAAAAAATCCCGGCCGGACATATCGGTTTTTAACAGTATGTGCCGCACAACGGCTTTCATCGTCCACATTAAACAAGCATGTTGAATGGTCATGCGCCAATCGATCGATCGGTGGTCATTTCTTTTCTTTTTTGTCATTGGTTGACTGCAATTTCAGTTATTTCTCTCGACCAATCAATCTTTCCGTTTTATTTTACTATTTTTTTGGAAGTGAAAGTAGAAAACAATGAGAAAACACCATTATTCATCATTTCTCGAAGTTGCCACAGATTGGGTTGCCCGAATGACAATGTTTAGGCCTATCGTTCCCATCAAGAAACAAACACACAGCTTCTGTCGAGAATACCACAGAGCCCCAGAGTAACCAGGGGCCAGCTTCTAAATCTGATAAGAAAGTTTAACCCCCAATTGCGGCCCAAAGCCATATGACGAAAAAGATCACCTTCAATGATACTTTATTAGGACAAGAGTGATCTAGTCACTCAAAGTCACAGTGATCCCTGATGCTTTGGTCAGGGGCCAGCATGCCCACTCCAATTTTCAGCTGAGGGTACATGTACCCTAACATACCCTTTGTGTCCCCATTTTGGGGGTACAGGCTAAAATTTGAGGGTACACCATGTTTTTGAACTGAAAACTCACATTATGCATTAATACGAGATCCGGCCTTTTTTCCGAGTTGTCCAATGAATGCTGAGGTTTTCAGTAAAACAGATATTGGTATGTATGTCTTTGTGGTTAAGTTTTTTCTCTAAAAGCTAATACTTGCATTTCATTTTAAGCGATAAGAAATACAAAAATCCACATTTCAAATGACACAAAATATTTAGAATGCTAATTCCTCTCGTAAAAAGTATTTTGCTCAATGAGCTAATATATAGAAATTATCTAAGTTTGATATTTAGACTCCTATTGCAACTAAACGCAGCAATCACGCTGTCTATAATACAGCCTAGTGGGTGGGGTACAGTGAACAGAGATCGTAAGTTGCGCCAGATTTTAGGGTGTCCATTAGCTTTTAATTGCAGAATCAATCAATTGTTTGCATAGAAATAAGAAAAACTAACACTTTAGCAAGTGTTCTTCAACTTTACATACAATAAAACAAAACGAATGGGTCATAATTGAAAGAAATAGGCTAAGGAATTGGACATCATTTTCTCCCAGTGAAACTGAAAGTACAATTCAGTTTGCGCAAGTCTTAGTATTCTCACAGGCCACCTGGCGGTGAAAATTGATTGGCTAAAATTCTTGGCTGACCAATCAAAACTGTAAATCTTAATTTAGAACACAAAAATGGAAATTTTTCAGCTATATTTAGAGCTTTATATTTAGACATTTTGAAAAGCTGCTCTCGCAGGTATTTTAATTTCTGCGTGAATCATTTCTTTGTATACGTTTTTGCTCGTAAGCAGCAGGTATTTTGTGCGTGCAGAGCAGTTTCTGTACGTGAATTACGTACTGCAGTACGTGAATGGGCATGCTGAGGGGCCAGTGGCCTTTGTATAGACTGCAGTACGCAAAAGATGCATAAAATTGTTTTTTGGCAAGTTTAAACTTTGGCCCTTGTTTTTTTATCCATGGCCCCATTTTTTTTCTGAGACATGGGCCCTATGGCCCCACCTAAAATAATCCTAGAATGAACACTGGCCATGGAATAAAAGCTAACTCTACAGGGTATCTATGGTCCAAGTATGAATGCTTTCTGATGAGTGGTTGCAAGGTTTCAGACTCGCAGCTATCTCTGATGTCGAGAAAACCAAACTTTGACGTAAATGTTGACAAAACTTTGACGTAAAAATTTTCAAAGTCAGTGGATCGTGAAATATAGGTCAAGGTCAGCAGGTCAAGGTGCGTGCTTGAAGGGTATGTCAAGGACAAATACTATGCAAGGTTTTAGACTCACAGCTATCATTTACTCACAGCTATCATTTATGTCGAGAAAACTAAACTTCGACGTAAATGTTGGCGGACGAACGGAAGGACGCACGAACGGACGAACAGAAATTTGAACTCCTATATCGCACCCTGCTATAAGCAAGTGCGATAAAAAGCCATTGTTATTAATGGTGTTCTGAATTTTAACCTCTAGCTTAACCCCTAGCATGGACCCAGGAAAGTGATGCCATAGAATGAAAGCCAACCCTACAGGGTGTCAATGGCCCAAGTATCAATGCTTTCTGATGAGTGGTTGTCAAGATATAGACTTGTAGAAAACATTAACATAAGAATGGCCATTTTTGAAGGTGATCTAGATTTTAACCTCCAGCCCCACCTTCCTGGCCTGGACCCAGAGGCCCGATGCCATGGAATAAAAGCTAACTCTACAGGGTATCTATGGTTGAAGAATGAATTCACCTTTTTTGCATTATCAGCTGGTTTCCTGCTGACAAAAATCAATATTGGAAAAACAGGTAACCAGCAACCCCCCTCAGGGGTGGTTCTGGTTACCTGGCTTTCCAATATTGATTTTTTTAAAGCTGAGAACCAGCAAATAATGCAAAAATGGTGAATGCTTTCTGATGAGTGGTTGTCAAGATATGGACTTCTAGAAAACTTTAACGCATGTGTGACCCTCAGGTGCAAGGAACTTGGATGATCGGGGTGACTGCAATATTTCTATGCATTTCGTGCAGTGGAGCTAAAAATTGTCTATATTCTCACAGCTGTCATTTTGTCTTAAATCGTTTATCTATATTAATATTTCTTCATGCAAATGTATAACATATCTGCTTAGCATCTGCAAAGCGTTGAATTGATTTTCTGGAAGGTGTGGTAGGAGTTAATTGGCTTATGAAGGCACCAGTGGGTGAAATTAGGATTTTGCCAAAATTTTAACTAGTTTGATAATCCTTTGGCTAGTGATGGGCTATTGGGCTAGTGCTAATTTTGATCACTGAGGCACTATTAAGTCACTACATCTATTAAAATCTATGACCTTGACCTAAAGGTCACACGTCACCCAGGTGGGCTGTGATGGTACAGCATAAAACTTCAGACTAATATCTATTAACATGCAAAGTATCAACTTGATTCATCAATGTTCAAGAGATATATAAACCTATATAAACTTGAAAAACTTTAACACTAAATTTCTGACTCCATGAACTTGACCTCAAGGTCAGTTAGGTGGGTCATGGTGGTACAGCAAAAAACTTCAAACCAATATCTACCAACATGCATTGAAAGTATCAACACGTTCAAGAGACATAAATCATAAAAAATTGAACTAAAAACTTTAACACTAAATTTCAAAGTCCATGGTTTTGACCTGAAGGTCAATTTGGTGGGTCATAATTGTAAGGCATAAAACTTCAGATTAATATCTACCAACATGCAAAGTATCAACTTGATCCATCAACATGTTCTCTAGATGTAGACTGATAAAAACTCAAACCAAAAAACATGACAAAGTCACTGGAGCATGAAGTATATGTCAAGGGTACTAGGTCAATGTGGGTGCTCAGTGGGGACATCAGCTGTGAGACATTGAGGAAAAGCCTCATGCAAGGTTTGACGGTTCTAAGCTTTATACACTGTAGCTGACAAGAAATTAAGGGTCGCCTTAAAAAGTAAGTCATTGGAGCATGAAATATATGTCAAGGTCACTAGGTCATTGTGGGTGCTGAGTCTGGACATCAAAGAGAAGCCTTATGCAAGGTTTGACTGTTTTAGGCTTTAAAGTTGATGAGATATTAAGGGTTGGCTTAAAAGAAGACAAAGTCACTAGAGTGTGAAATATAGGTCAAGGTCACTAGGTCAATATGGGTATTGAGACAAGACATCAAGGAGAAGCCTTATGCAAGGTTCGACAGTTCTAGGCTTTATAGTTTACAGTCAATATATAAACATTTGAAAAACTAACACAGCATCTTAGCATTGTACTATTGACCTCAAGTTCTGCCACCAGGTATGACCCCAGAGATCCTTTCATACTAAATCACAGATCCTCAGATTGACAATTCCAATATTTAGCACCAATATTTAGCATCATATTTAGCACTTCTTTGGTATCGATTGTCGTTAAATAGAAAATAGTAATTTATGTTACTGATCGTTCCAAGGCAATACTTCTGTTGTGGTTCTTATTGTTTTTGTGTTTTGGAGTCGAATTTTTGTGCTGTTTGAGCCTTATATACACAGGTACAAACTCTACATCACAAACCACATGACCTATAAAATCAAGGTAAGTCATTTGACCTTCACATGACCTTTTTTCACTTCTGGGTGACAAAAAAGCAATTTCAGGTCGATGAATGTGCTATGAATTGTAATGTTTTGATAAATAAAAGTGTAAAATAATGTCAAAATATAACTTATTCATAAAGAACTCATGCATTCAGTAATGGTCAGTAGTTAGAGAATGCACTCAGGGCTTATAGTATGCTCTAAAAAGCAAAAAGTTATAATTTTGCCATTCTCCATGTGTGTATGTGTGTGTGTGGGGGGGGGGGAAGGGGGGGGGGGACGGCAGTGATTACAAATGACTGGTGCATTCTGTAAGATATTTTGATGGAAATAATGTGTATACTGGCTTCCTACTATATCGCGGCCCTTAATTGTAAACGGGAAAAAGCAAATACACAAGATCAATAATTCAAATTTATTCTACTGTACCTCAACAGTTTTCAAAATTTGTCCCCTGCAACCCTGTTATAACGAAAATTCTAAGATATTTTTCAATACCGCGTGGCTTACGCATTTGTGTTGCCATGTCGTTTTATGCTCATGTGCCAAAAGTGACTTCTGTATCGCGGGGTCAACCTAAAATGCGAATGTCAGAGTTTCCATATAAGGATATAACGTGACCTAGTAATGGCATGTGATCTCGTGACATCCAGACGACAGATCGCAGTTTGAAGAAAATAAAAACAATGAATGTTTGATGTACTGAGGGGTCATTTTTTGGGAAGGGTGTAACCAGTTTGTGCAAAAAGCACGTTTTCTACATGATTTTTGTAAAGTTATAAATATACTAACCAGTATTCTTGAAATTTTACACAAGTTTTGCTGGAAAAAAGAGTTTGACATTTGCCTTGAATGTAAATAATCACTAGGAGGCGCTGTGCTCGAAAGTTCACGTGATATACAAATGCCGCGATACAGTAGATGCCGCGATATAGTAGGGTCGAAGTATACTGGTAAGCATCGAATTAACAAAATTTCTTTAGGAAAATATCAAAACATACCATGTGACCGTAACGTACAATGTGAGGGTGTAGATGGATGAAAAGAAAAATTACCTCTGCTCCTCTATTCTCATCAAATCTGTGTGCATCTTCTCGTTGTAACCGACTACACTTGTTATCTTATTAGCCTCCTGTATTTTCGCATTAAAATACGGATTGCCTTTTACGGATGTCTTCATCGGGGACACAGAATGAATGTACCCAACTGCACTGGTTTCTTCGTTCAAATCAATGGTTGTGCGAGGCTTTTTCTCTGACGACGCCATGTTGATTTCTTGATTAAACGCGGGAATTTACGGAATACTCGATTGGATACTTAATGATGCTGTTAGCCGACGTTGGAATATTTCCATCGGTATTCCGTTAAACCGACAAGTTCGACAAGTTCGGCATTCGACAAGTTCGGCGATTCCTTACGGAATCGACCGGATATTTCCGGGCACAGTCCGGCACTCCGAAGTGATTTTTGTGGGGTGGGTGGAATAGTTTGTCTTTTTGTTATTCACTGCCTTTTATGGGCGCATTTCATGTATCCATTGTCAAATGTTATGTGATTTGCAAATAAAGTTGAGTCGTTAAACCTCTCCAGGACAGGAAATCGACCCGTTACCGATCTCGCAAGAGCGGATACTCAAATGTTTTTTTTTTTTTTTTTTTTTTTTTTTTTTTTTTTGCATTTCCGTACCTCTTCTTGGTTTAAGGGAAGCGAGGTAGCCGAGTGGTTAGCGGACTGGCTTCTTGTGCAAGAGGTCACGGGTTCGATCCCCGCCGGCGACGAACAAAAATTGGTTGGTCCGAACACGCAGCTCTTCGTGTCATTTGCAGGAATGACATTATACAGTGCGCCGTCTTCGGATCGGGACGATAACTGGAGCTCCCTGTGCAGGGACAGACACTCCCTGTGCAGGTTAAAGATCCCTACACAGGCTCATCCTGCAAACACACCGAATATACGATGGACACAAGAATAATCAGAGATTGATTGATGGGAGTTACAAGAAAATTAAAGTTTTGAACTAAGGGCTTTTATCTTCACACTTGGTCCTTCTTTATGAGGAGAGAACTAGCCACTGAAGTTAACTGTTGAATATGACTTTTTTAACTACCGGAAAGGATCATTGATATGAAAATAAAATATATTCTATTCTATTCTATTCTATTCTATTCTATTGTTAATCGAGCACTACGTCATCTTAAAATGTGATTGGATGACGCAATATTCTGGTTGGATATGAAAGTCCAAGCCGAGCCGAGCTGCCGAGCCCGAGCTGCCGAGATTGATATTTTGAATTCGTATTTTTGTCAAAGATACGATTTGGATTTTACTAAAGACGTTTATGGTTATTTCTTATACATTTAATAAAAGCTTCGGCAGTGGAATTTTCTTAAATTTCTTTTATTTTAATTTTAACATCAACCAGGTATATAAAAGACTTAGTTGAGAAAAATATCGATTTTCAGTCAATTAGTTCATTTAGAGCAAATGAATACCTTTTTTGCCGAGTCTATATGTTAAATGTGTTAAATCCGTCATAATCATTACATATTACTGAGGAAAATGTATATATTTTCAAATTTAAATGACTTTTTTTTCCGTTCTCGTCGATAACCAATTTTTTACAGGTAAAGTGAGAAAACGAATGGACAGAAATGAACCGAAACAGACACTATATGAGGGAGAAAACGTTATTAAGCTAATTATGTCAAAATTCCATACAATTGATTTAATTTTGTCTGCCTTTATTATGGAAATATATTTTGTTCAATAATCAACTTATTATTGCCAAAAACTTGGAGGCAAAATTCCTGACTCGGCAGCTCGGGGTCGGCTCGACTGGAACTTTCATACACCACCCGCAATTCTGGTTGGTCAAACTAAACACCGCATTGGTCAGATATGCCCAACTGTACCGAGTTGCCAAGGTCTTTTTGACCTTAAATAGCCGTGGTGACTTTGCACGTGGTCATAAAACAGTGTTATTAAAATGTGTGACTTGAATCCGAGTTATGGCACAATGGTTGATTATAGAATACTTTCTTGATCACATTTCATGTACTGACTTGCTGTAATATACTATGTTGTTCGTTTTGACTCAGGTGCAACCAAAGCTACTACTAAATATCCTGGGTTCAATTTCAGGCTTCTCCAGACTTTCAAACAAGACTTTAAAAGTAAGTTCTGTTATCCATATGCCCTTACCTATTGAGTGGGACATAAAACATGAGATCAACTGAATAAATCTGGTGAAAGTTGTATTACTTTTATAGTGTGCCACTTGTCAGCATTTCATTCAATATTCATCGAAGTAATTATTTCAACTTGACATATGCTATTCTTTTCATAGTAAATTGTTGCTCTTTAATACCTCTTCTTTTTGAGCAAAATGTTAAGCACCACTAAATCAAGTTAAAGACCAATAACTGTTAACTTATATAAATGAGGATTCAAAGAGAGTACTCTCTTGTTTATGTTTCGGTGTGGAGTTTTGTCATCTTTTGGGAAACAGCTGTTCACTCTGCTTACCATATTTTATGTATGTTATTTTTGTATCAGTGCCTATTTGTAAATTTAACTGTTTGCTATATTTTCTAAGACTCTGTTCTAATTGTGTTAGTTATGATCATTGCTTTAATACCTTCTACTTCTTTGTCCTTTCATATCCACGTTTGTAATCAATAGGTCAGAATCAACCAAGTGTCACCATTTCAACAGGTTTACCCAGACAAGCCAAATTTGTTGCTGCAATTGGAGCTTCAGTGAGGACAACTAGTTTCTTTATTCGATACTTTTTATTTATTGAATCACATTACACTGACTCTTATAGTTTTCTATTAAAATCCATTAAAATTAGAAGTTAAAAGTACAACAAAAACATTACACAAATGAGAGCTACTGTAATCTAATTACAACATTTCATTAAATGAAGAAAAAAGATGAAGAAACTTAATCCTAGATCTTTATTCATAGATGTAGAAGTCACGAGACTGTGTCTATAACATTAAGAGTTGGAAAACATTCCAAGACAGCACTGAGGATTGTATATTTTTGTGACTAAATTAGATGCCTTGTAAAAAACAGTGTAATGGTACAGTTTAACACAATTTAACAACTATACTAGAGTATACCACAACATGGAAAATAGGTAAAGTAATCTCACATTATTACTTGACAATATATTCACGAACTTGTCAATAAACATACGATTGTATGCAAGTTTTAACATAATAAAATACAAATACATGTACTGATAGAATATGTCTATTATTGTTCAATCTAGCATTTTCAAGTTCTTGATTTTCATTTAAAATCTATATACAATGTTCATATTTGCAAATAATATACACTTTTGATCATTATACATTATAATCAACACTGAATCAAGCTCTATGTAACTATACTTTTGTGGAGCAACATGAGAATCTGGCAAAAACTCAGAGCCATCCATTTATACGCAGCTTCTTTAGAATAAAAAATCACTCTCACTTCTTGTCCATCACAATGTAATAATGATATTCTGCAACAAAGCATATCTGCTAGCAAAACATTTATAGATTATCTAAACAAACCTATAAAGCACTTGCTACATCAGTTATCACCGTATCATTACAATGAAATTTTAATAAGGCATCACTGCTTTACTTTAACTAAAATCAGTAGTTTTTTTGTATATTTGAGAATCTATTCAATCAGATGTTATAGTCACAGTCTCTTTAATTCTACATCCTATTTGAGAATATATTACAAAAAAGTAACTATTTGACTTATACATAAAAAAGAATAAAAAAGAACACAAGGGTAATTTCTCACTCAAATGTGAAAAAATAGAAATTATCCTAGTGTTTATCATCTATCGTCTCAAGAATTTTTATTTGAGAATATTAAAAAAAAAAAAAAAAAAAAAAAACAAAAAAAAAAAAAAAAAAAAAAAAAAAAAAAAAAAAAACAGTGGCAACCCCAAATCTTGCTAAGCCACCAAATTTAATACTTAGTGGGGTTACGCCCTGCTATTTTTCTCTTGATTATCCCTTTTTACACATCAAAGACATTAATTTTCTTTATTGTAATGATACACAATTTGGAAAATTACAGAAATACAGCGATTAATCTGACCAAGTCACAATTTAACAGCTAACCTTAGTAAATAACACTATTCAGTTTATTAAAAAAAATCAGCTTTCCATATTTGTGGGATTATGAATTTGCCATTATACTTAAGAAAGGATTCAGAAAATGTTTTACATTGGTTGTTCTGTACTTCATTCATGTTTTACATGACCCCATTTAAATATCTATTTGTCTATGGCACAATATATAATTTTATGATCAGACCAATAAGCCTCAATGACATCACAAAACCCTTCTGAATTTGAAAATATCAAATCCAGTACCGATCCAGAGTCAGTTGTACATTGTTTAATTTTTTGCGAACATCCAAATATTGTCTCCACAAAATTCACAAACCTTGTACTGGTATCATCTATCTGTATGTTGAAGTCCCCTAATATGACTAATTTAGCATTCAGATCAATAACTGGCCTAAGATGACAGTGAATATCATTTCTAAAATCAGTCTGTGAACTTTTTGGGTATTTGTACAACACAATAACTTGAATATAACCTCGTTGAACGCTGAATGTGCCAGTGAATATGAATTCAAACGACTTACATTGCATTTTCACGACTTTCTGAATCTGCAAGTACTGCTTTACATACAATGCAAGTCCATGATATGGTCTGTTGTTTGCCTCTTTTACTGTATCATCAAGCCTAACAAGTGTGAATCGCTTCAGGGCAAAATGTACATTTTCATCCCTACTACATAACCTTGTTTAGCAAATCCAATGATATCTGCTGCCAATACATTTGGTTCAGATTGAACATCCTTATAATGTTTATGCAAGGATCTAGCATTATTGAATGCGATTTTTGTTTTGTCTGAACCAACTTTATACAGCGGAACATAACATAGTTCTAAGGTAGCATCTGTCCGTAGTCTTTTCATTTCTATATTCACATCATCATCTAGTGCCATAGCAGCTTCATTCATATTCAGTATATATAAGTCTTCCAGCTTTTTCACTCTACTAAACGCAACATAGTGAATGTGTGGTATTTTTCTTGTCTCCTTCTGGGACAAATCAATAACTACCTTGTCAACTGTTGCACCTTCAGCTTTGTAGACTGTTTTACCTGAAGCTGGTGTCACTGGAAATTGGCTTCTCTGAAATGTTTTGTAGTTATGTATAAATGTTCGCTGTGTTTCAAATACAGGTGTCCAGTCTGCTTGAATGCTTGAGTTGTAAAATTTCCTATTTTTCTCACGTGTTGCTCTACCAACCCGAGGGTCATCAAACAATACCCAAATTATGCTAGGACGGTTTGTTCCTTCCATCCACCTGAAGTCAATGTGTTTTACCACACCAGTAGCACCATTAGTTAAACCGTCTTCTACATCTACATTAGCTGTATGAACAACAATCATTCCAACAACCACCGTCAATGATTTCTTTAGCTGGCCTGTTTGTCCATAGTCCTTTGGAAGCTTATCAATCAAGGACTGGTGCCTGTTGGCAGGAATGTTTGCTGAGACAACAATGTCATGGCATGATATCACATACTTTTCTCCTGGCAACTGACTCAAAATAGTGTCATTGTGTTGGTCTACATAATAGTTCTGTGCAAACAAATGAAGAGCATCCTTTGGGTAGTCACCAGTTTCACGATCAACAACACGTGTCTGCAGCTTTTGTTTGTCTTCCTTTGTCATTTCATTCAATCGAAGTCGGTTTAATAACTGTGCGAATGCTAGATCGTCTTTCTGTCTCATGATATCAACCAATTCATACATTGTAAAGAGCTCTTTCCACAAGTTCCTTCCCAGTGAAGACGCTCCCTTTTTCAAATCAAGACTTATCAAGTAATCACCTACTGGCTTAAGTTGGTAAAGATCCCCAACAGCGATAACACTTAAACCGCCAAAAACTTCTTTTGTTCCCATCAGCTGCTGTAAGCGAGTGTCAATAAAGCTTAATGTCATGTTGCCTACCATTGATATTTCATCGATAATGATAATTTTCAGATGTCTGTATTTAATTCTGAATGTATTTAATTCATCAGCTGAAAGATGATTGCTTCCCTTTTGATACATTTTCTTGTGAAATGCAGAGCAAATGGTTTGGCCACTAATATTAAAAGCAGCAAAGCCCATGTATGCACACAGCAGAATTCTCTTATCATCTGGATTTTCTCCGTCTTTCAAATTCAAAATCCTAAACAAACTTTGGTAAAGTGCTCGAATCACTACTGATTTACCAACACCTGCCCCTCCTGTTAGAAAAGCATAGACTGGTTCATCTTTACATTTGATCCAGTGCACAATATGATTAAAAAATTCTCTTTGTCTCAAATTAAGACTTCTGAGTAGTTGTAGGTATTCATTTTCTGGTAATAAAATGCTACTAGTTTCTACTGGGGGCACTGAGCATGTTGCCTGTAGTTCTATTCCAATATCATAATGTCTCTGCTCTACAACTCTGCTTGGGTTAAAACAAACAAATTTTTCTGATTCTCCTGACCCTTCTTCTTCTGCTTCCCTATTTTCTTGCTCTGCATTTGGTGCAATTTGATCATAATCCCTTTCCTCAGCTTCCATCATCTGCCTTGCAAGCTCAAGTTCTTCAGCATGATGCTCATATTCGTTTCGTTTGGATATCAATGATGTCTGTACAGAGTTATAATGAGCCTCATATGTGTCAAAACATCCAATCAAATCTTTTTGTTCATTTCGCCAAGGTACAAAAAGCATAAGCTGCTCTCTGAAGTAATTTTCTGGGTCCTTTTTCTTGTTGTATTTTACATACCTAATTATTCTTGGTATTTTTCTTTTCCTGTATTTTGCTCCATTTTTTGCTTTGAACAGCAAGTCTGAACTTTGAACATTATTGTCATCAAAACTGTCACCACTTTCATCCCCAGAACTACTAACAAAACTGTCATCATCATTAATGTCATCAACTTTCACTGGGAGTTTATTTCCTTTTGGATATATAACGTCAACCTTTGAGACATAATCAGCTAAACAAAATTTCCCAAGCTGCCTGGGTCTTTTCGAATACCTCTGTATAACATTTTCTGATTCTATATCTGTAGATTCAGCAGGAAGTTCATCAAGAGCAGCTTTTGACTTCAGCAGAAAGATTCTTTCTTCAGGTATAGATGTATTGATGAAAACAATATCCCTTGTGCATTTTGTCAAAGGAATTTGCAGATCAAGATAAACAGCCTCTTGAGCACTGACCTCTACACAGTTTGAAAATACATTCCCAATATGCCTCACTTGCTTTTTCAAATCAAGGTTTCCTCTTCTAGCCTCTTTTGCTGCTGCATCAAGTTGTGCACTCATTCCTCTTTGTGACTTACTTATATAACCAACAATATATGAAGCACACCCGTATGGTTCAAGAACAATCTGAATGTCAAGATTGGCTTTCCAGGCAAGAAGTATGTTTTCATTATATGGATTTATCCTCATTTCCTTTGTTTTGCGTTTTAAGAAAATCTTTGGTGTTTTCAAAGAGCTTCTGATACAACAAATGTAGTCTTCAAAGTCCATTTTAGCAATGGTTTGTAGAAATTCCTCAAACGACATATCTTCAATTTCTTTATACTCATTCATTGCCTTTTGGAGCTCTGCATTCTTTTTTTTGTACTTGTCAACATTCTCTTCAAGAGGGTACAACAACATTGTTCTTGGCAATGGTGGCAATGGGAATCCAAACCTACATATTGGTTTTCCCTTTTTTCTGCAGGTTCTAGAATGTTTGTGACTTTGAAGATTAACAAGATTTGCTGTCTTCTCATTATCAGTACTGCAAGTAAGATACTGATCAACAAACCGAATTATTTCTTCTTCAGAGTTTGTTTCTAACGTTGGAGCATCTTCTACCCAAACAAGCATATGAATATGAGGGGAGCCACGCTGCTGAAACTCAACTCTATAAAAATAGTCAAGTACCTTTCCGACCGGCTCACAACTGCTTTTTAGAATAGTATTGAGGAACTCTTGTACCCTATGATCAAAGTACCTTGAACATGTAACTGGGTCTTTCTGGACAAGTTTTGTTTTCTCTTGCCAAGTTAGCTTTTCTAATTCCTTTTCAGAATAATCAATGCCGTCATTCAATTTTGCTAACATCTTCAACAGATCTGTCCATCTAGTGTCAGCAGCTGACAATGACATAAACCAAGTAGGCAAAGAAAGTTGCCGTATCATGGCAAAAATATCTTTCTTGCGCATTTCCAAATAGGCTGGCGAATTACGCAGCTGGCGAAAAATATAGTAGCCTTCATCAAGATTTACAAGTTTGTCCAAATAATTTGAATCTCTAGCTTCAGCTGCTGTGATTTTTTGGCCTCTTTTTTTACATCTTCTAACAGCTAAGTTGACTTTGTCACTAATTTGTTTCATCTGTAGTTTTTATGTTTAAAAAATATATTGGGAACTGACTGTGCAGCTCTCCTGTCAACACTTCGTAATTCCCACTTTACAATGTCACTGTAATGAACTGGCACTACCCTTTCATCCTTGCTGGGTGGTGTTTGACCACAAAATATTGATGGAAAGCATAAATATTCAGCATGTTGATCTTGATATAAGCTTAAAGGATGTTGTCCTTCTCCTGGTGCAAAAGTGAACACTTTATCATATTTATTGTCAATATCAGCATCATCCACTAGTGTATCTATATTTCCAACATGATCATTAACATCAATCTCACTGTAATGATCAGAATCATAGTCGTTAGACTCTTCAATGGCACTTTCACTGATTTTATCTTGTTTCTGCTTTTCATTTTCAGTACTATTTCTACTCGTGGATTGTTCTTTTGACACTTCCAAAAATTCCCTGACTGTGTCCTCTGCACTTTCAGTAACTTCCTGAAACCAGCTATCATTAATAACTATGCCAGATTTTTTATACAGCTTGCTATTGTTCATAAGCCAGTGCAATGCAGACAAAACTCTTAATGGTCTTACATTTTCTTTGAAATCCACTTTTTTGTATGACAATTTTTTTTTCAATTGGATGGCAACTGTAAAATTTTCATCCATTGGCCTTGGAAGACAGTTTATTGTGGGCTGAATATCAACAGGCACATTAATAACATTTCCTTTCAGAGAATATTGACCACCACGTGGCAATTCCCTAATCTGCATAAATGGGATACGCAGTGCTATTAACCTTTCTTCTAGCTGGTGTAAATTCAGCTCTGGAGGCTTGTCTGGCCATTTCATGCCATTAGCAACTGATAACTTTGGAATTTTACTATCTCTCATTGCACTCATGCAGGTATGACAAATCCATTCTTCATTTCTTACAGATGTCAAACCTGTACAATGGAGTCTTTTACTTTCTGCTGAAATATGTGTGTTCTTTAACATTGAAACACTTTTTCTGAACCATGTCTGATGGCAACATGAACAAGCATATACAGGTCCAACAGAGATATCTGAATGGAATTGTTTGATAGCATTTTCAATATTTTCAAAGTCTTTGTGCTGAGGTTTTGGAACAGTATCTGTGTCACGCTTACATCTTTTTCTAGGAACATTTATCCCTGAATTATCTTCATTTTTTCTTTTTTCCTGCCTAACATGTTTCTTCTTAATTCTCTCACATTCAAGAATATATGGGTTTTCCCTTGCCTTCTTTTTTGATGCATTCTGATATTCTCTCTCACGTGCTCTAAAAGCCTGACTTTCCCTTGCTATTTGCTTTGATTTCCTTTCGTTTGTTTTGAACACTTGATTTGTCCTTGCAGATTGCTTTGATTCTCTTTCTTTTGTTTTGAATACAGGGTCTTTTCTGGCAGATCGCTTTGATTCTAACTGATACACAGTTTCTTTGGCCTTAAAATCAGGATTTGTTCTCACAGATTGCTTTGATATTCTTTCTTTTGTTTTGAAGACAGGGTCTTTTCTAGCTGATTGCTTCGATTCCAACTGGTACACAGTTTCTTTAGCCTTAAAATCAGAACTGGTTCTCACAGATCGCTTTGATATTCTTTCTTTTGTTTTGAACTCATGATCTTTTCTTGCTGACTGCTTTGATTTCAACTGATACACAGTTTCTTTGGCCTTAAAAACAGGATTAGTTCTCACAGACTGCTTTGATATTCTTTCATTTGTTTTGAACACAGGATCTTTTCTTGCTGATTGCTTTGATTCCAACTGGTACACAGTTTCTTTGGCCTTAAAAAAAGGATTGGTTCTCACGGATTGCTTTAATATTCTTTCTTTTGTTTTGAACACAGGATCTTTTCTTGCTGATTGCTTTGATTCTAACTGATACACCGTTTCTTTGGCCTTAAAAACAGGATTTTTCCTTGCAGATTGCTTGGATTCCAACTGGTACACAGTTTCCTTGGCCTTAAAAACAGGATGTGCTCTAGCAGACTTCTTTGATTGCTTTTCTTTTGTTTTGAATGCTGCATTTTGTCTACATTTTCTTTTATAAAGTTTATAATACTCCAAACGATTGTTCTTTCTTTTTGCCCCTAATGACTTCTTTGATTCTTCCATTGACATGCTTGACATACTACTCAGTTTTATTTGTGCTTTGTGAGCTTGTCTCAACCTTTGATTTTTGAAGTAAGCTTCCATATTACTATCCATTTTATCTTTGAAGTTCTGTGTTTCTTCAGTCTTTTTAATTTTGATAGGTAAGAAGTCAAACTGTAAGTTGGTGTTGGTATCTAATTTTAAACTGTCATAAAATGCATACATATATGTTACTAGATCATTGATGCTTGTGAAAGTTATCAAACAGGATGTACCATCGTTTGATGAAAGTCCATTTTCTCCATGGGAATGAGAATCAAAAAACACATACATGCTGTTCTTTCTAAATACTGCAGAGCATATGGCACCAATGGTTAAAAGACCTGATGATGTATACAAAAAAACTGATTGCAATACTTCGTGAAGTGTTGGCAAACCCAGATTTTGAGTATCAAAGAGCACGCCACTTACTATGGGCAATTTTTCAGATGTAAATTTTCCTAATTCTATTTTAAAATCATCTGGAATTTCTTCTAAAGTCAGCAGGTGGTGAATAAATTTTCCATCTTTTCTTAATTTACTTATTACACTTTGATACAGAACATCTCCCTCACAAAGCACCTTGTCTAATATACAGCTCTTTTCGGTATCAAGGCATGTAGAGTATGACAGCATACATAATGCGTTACATGTGCACTGATATCCTCTTGATTGCTCAGAAAATCTGACATCATTCTGATGGAAACTTCCAAAGACCAAATCACTGGCATTCCACAATTGTTCAGATGATTTTACTGCTTGATAATACACAGCATCATTATCTAACACTGGTTCTGATGAATCTCTGTTGAAATGAGGCTGTGCTGTAATGTCTTTCTTATGCCATGCATGTTGTTCCAACATTGTTTTTGGTGAACAAATCGTTACATCCTCTCTTTCAGACAAATTTTCTTTGACTCTTGATTGATAATCAGAATCCACACCCGGAAAAGTATCGAGAAATACTGCATCAAAATCTGTCTGCACATTTGATCTAACGTCTTCAGTGAGCTTGCTAAGATCAATAACTAACTGTTTAAACTGACTGGTATTTGCCTGATAGTCAATGTTAGCCTTTTTTTGTTCTGAATCAAGACTTGTCAATACAGCATTCTCTGAAAAATCATCATGCTGATACTCAGTCTCTTTATTTTCTATATTTTCCATGTCTAATTCAGTATGGTTAACTTGCTGTTTCTGATTAAATGTATTTTTCTTTTCATGTCTAAATGCCGGCATCTTTTCCGGACTTTGTGCCTGCATCTTTTCAGGACTCAATGCCGGCTTCCTTTCCGGACTTTCTGCCCACTCGCTGATGGGACTTAATGCCGTCCTCCTTTCCGGACTTTGTGCCCACTCGCTGATGGGACTCAATGCCGGCCTCCTTTCCGGACTTTGTGCCCACCCGCTGATGGGACTTGTCGATGATTCATACTTACCTGTCCTCCAGTCTGTCCTCTTGCTCTCCGACTTTTTCCACCCTTTCCTCTTAGGCATCTTTACTCAATCTGAAAATATATAGAAGAAACCATTTAGGCTGCGTCATGAGAAAACCAACATTTTGAATATGCGAAAACAAAGGCACAGATCAGCTTTGCAGTAATTGTGAAACTAATCAGTGACTTTGTTTTCGCTACTCAAATAGAACAATTCCTCTTCTTTGTAGGTCTAAAATTTCCAGCCTCTAGTCACATGTGTTTGTACAGCTAAGTTTGTGTCAAACCTATTCAAAAGCCACATTGTTGTTTTGTTTTTTTTTTTTTTCATGGGAAGGCTCATCTTTATTTGAGCTGCAACATGACAAAGATTTTGTTATGCATTAAGCTACTACTGTTGTAGAAAAATAGCCCGCAGTATGAACTGTAATATTGAAATAATTTCTGACCAGTCATGGAAATATTCTTGTTTCTCCCTACTTGACCCTGTTTCACGTTAAGGTCTGTCATGTAAGGGGGAAACAAACATAATTTTAGTTTCGAGAGGGGGTGGGGGTTAGAACAAAAACAAACACATTTATATTTTTGCTTTTATTCCATTACATCATCATATAACAATACATTCAGCTCTCCCATGTCTCCAATACCCAATCCCCTCCCCTATCCCCCCTATGAGAATTAAATGAAGTTAAAATCGAGAACTTTTAGTAGCAAACAAAATGTTGAAATGTTATTTTGTAATCTTTTCAAAAGTTAAAGTGTTTATGTCTACTTTAAACACATCTAGAATTTCTTCTCAGTTCAATAAAATTACTTATGATGAAAAAATGTTCAATCTGCCTATTATTTGTATATTATACTCCCCCTCATAAAGTACCTTGTTAAGACTGAACTTTATTCTACATTCAGCCAAACTGATTATGCCAACATACATAAATCATTGCACAGGGCTGGGTCCAGAGGGTCTGTCAACGGGGCGCACCCACCACCCAAGATTTTTTTTCTTAAAAGTACTAGCGAGCCATGCCAGCGAGAAAATTTTGTGAGGAAAGAAATAGTTTTCATGCTTTCAGATGCATTTTTAGAGATAATTTAACAATATAACACCTGCTAATTTAGTCACTTAAAACTGGCCAGCATTTGTGTCAAAAGAACACAGATGTATCTGCTTGACTTTCACTGAAGAGCGAGAAAATTTTGCGAAAATGGTGTATTTTTCATGCATCTAGAGGCCATTTCAGAGACAATTCATAAAGCCAAACTGGCACATTTCATGAAACTTTGGGGTTTAATAACTTTGGAAAGAGCACAGAGTTATTACTTTGTGGATTGTTGAACGAACGAGCCCTGCAAGCGAAAAAAATTTTGTGAAAAATAAAAAGTTCATGCTTTCAGAGGGCATTGTAGAAAGAATTTTACAAAATAAACCCTGTTTTAAGTCCAGAAAACATGTAAATGCAACAAACTCATTATCTGCATTTATTTCTACTAAACCCATATTTTATGTGAATTGAACTTTGCTTATAAGCCAACAGGTGTACTCCTTTGTTGTTGAATGACAATAAACCCAATTTTCATATGAATTGGACTTTTCTGCTTTTAAGCCTGTGTGACCCCTTGTCCTTTAATTATAATATTTAGCCCAATTTTATATGAATTGGACTTTTCTGCTTTTGAGCTAGCGTGCCCCCTTTTACTTAAATAACAATTACCCCAATTTTTTTATCGAATTGGACTTTTCAGCTTATAAGCCTACAGGTGTGCCCCTTGTCCTTTAATAAAAATAAACCCAAGTTTTATATAGAATTGAACTTTTCTGCTTATAAGCCTGTGTTCCCCCTTGTCCTTTAATAATGATAAACCCCAGTTTTATATCAAATAGGACTTTTCTGCTTCTAATCCTGTGTGCCCCCTTGTCCTTTAATAATGATAAACCCAATTTTGATATCAAATTAGACTTTTCTGCTTATAAGCCTGTGTGCCCCCTTGTCCTTTAATAACAATAAACCCAATTTTTATATGATTTGGACGTTTTTGCTTTTAAGCCTGTATGCCCCCTAGTCCTTTTATAATAATAATTTACCCAATGTTTATATCAAATTGAAATTTTCTGCTTATAAGCATGTGTGCCCCCTTGTCTTTTAATAATAATAAACCCAATTTTTATATGAATTTCTTAACATGAATTGGACTTTTCTGTATTGTGCCCAAAATTATTAGTATGCGGCAGTGTACATGTAGAAAGGATGC
This sequence comes from Rugalucina vietnamica, assembly GCA_964017185.1. NCBI lineage: Eukaryota > Metazoa > Mollusca > Bivalvia > Lucinida > Lucinidae > Rugalucina > Rugalucina vietnamica. The sequence continues at coordinate 5,818,901 of OZ024872.1, forward strand.
TAACATTCTGACCTGATGAAAAATGTGTGCCCCGATCCATTCAGACAGATTCATCATTAATCATGATCATCTAGAGTCTTTTACAGATGTGACTTGAGCAGAGATCTGAATTAAGTGGAAGCTTGTCAAACTAACCTCATCAAAAGTGTGAATATCTGTTTTCATAACAGACTTAAAGGTGTATAAGAAGCCCTCTGGCAACTAATTAGTTGTAAATTCCGTCTATTCGACACTCATATAGGTAATAAAACATTAGAACATTACTGAATCATTCATTTTATGTAGCTGTAGCTGGGTTTTTAGGGGCAAGGTATATTTGGTGGTTGGTTCGGAAGGGGGGGGGCACATGCCTTTAGGCCCCCCTTGGGTCTGGCACTGTTGCATGTGTACTAATAACCTCTAGACTGTTCAGAAAACCTTGCGCCATTTGGATGAAAACTTCTTAACACAATGGTACTTAAAGCATCTGTAACATTGTTGTCTGAGACTTTTGTGTTCAAAGTATTAGGCAGATTTGTTTCTTGACTATACCCAGAAGCATTTTCTAGTTAATAATTGTACTGCAATTCATTTCATTCAGTGTCATCATTTCTTTGTGCCTGTATTATTTCAGGACTTCTCCTGACTTTCATTTGCATTTTTTTTTTAAATCTTAATGCCGGCTTCCTTTCCGGACTTGTTGCTCACTCGCTGATGAGACTTGGTGCCCACTCGCTGATGGGACTTAATACCCACTCGCTGATGAAACTTTGTGCCCACTCGCTGATGGGACTTAATGCTGCCTTCTTTTCCGGACTTCGTGCCCACTCGCTGATGCTACTTAATGCCGGCCTCCTTTCCAGACTTTGTACCCACTCGCTGATGGGACTTGTCAATGATTCATACTTACCTGTCGTCTAGTCTGTCCTCTTGCACTCTGACTTTTTCCACCCTTTCCTCATAGGTCTGTAAAAATATAAAAGAAGAAATCATTTTAAGCAGCAACACATAAAAACACTGTGTTTTGCAACAAAAGCTACCAAGTGGATGCACAAATAAGCTGCAAAAACCCATAGACTCATCATTTTACCATATTATCTATGGGCATGTCGACCATCTTTGTCAAGTGACCTGGACAATTTATACAATTTTTGCTCCCACTTTTTTTGGACACTTAAGGAAGTTTGGTTTTCATTAGCCAAGCAATTTCAGACAAGTGGATGCCTGACTATTTCTGTCATATACATGTACATTTATAAAGCCCTGATGCAGGGGCAGATAACCCTATGGGACCAATTCATTTTCATAACCATGCATAGCCCTTTTCCCCATTTGCCTATTCTAAGCAACTTTCAGGTCAATGAATGGCATTTTACCAATTTTCCCCATTCATATGCACTGGCAACATAAGTTGACATTAACATAAAATGGATCAAGGTCATCCCAGGGTCATGATTTATATAAATTTTCTAGAGTTCCATTCCCTTATGCTTCATGAAAAGTTTCAAAATCATAGATCTTCAGATTCTGAAGAAGAAGATTTTTTAAGGTTTTTGCTATATATAGCCACGGCAACCATCTTGGTCATGTGACCATAACTTATTTACACAACTTTCTAAAATAGGTCAAAATCATCCCAGGGTCATGATTTATAAAAATTTTGTAGAGCTCCATTGCCTGATGCTTCAAGCCAAGTTTCATAATCATAAGCCTTCTGGTTCTGAAGAAGTGATTTTTAAAATTTATGCTATATATAGCCATGGCGGCCATCTTGGTCATGTGACCTTGACCATTTATACAAACTTTCATTCACTCTTCCTAAGAATGCTCCACATAAAGTTTGGCTTTGATTGGCCAAGCGGTTTCAGAGAAGAAGATGTTTGAATATTATGGTCATACATATGTATATAGCCCCAGGGCAGGAACAGACACCCCTCTAGGCCCAAAATATTTTCATAAACATGAATATTCTGTCCATTTGCTCATTCCTAGCACGTTATTTGCCATAAATTGACATTTTCCTATTTTTCCCCATTCAAATGCATTGGCGGCCTAAGTTGACCTTGCCGCAAAATAGGTCAAGGTCATCCCAGGGTCATGATTTATACAAACTTTGTAGAGCTCCATTGCCTAATGCTTCATGCCAAGTTTCAAAATCATAGGCCTTCAGGTTCAGGAGAAGAAGATTTTTAAAGGTTTATGCTATTTATAGCAATGGCGGCCATATTGGTCATGTGACCTTGACCATTTATACAAACTTTCATTCACTCTTCCTAAGAATGCTCCACATAAAGTTTGGCTTTGATTGGCCAAGCGGTTTCAGAGAAGAAGATGTTTGAATATTATGGTCATACATATGTATATAGCCCCAGGGCAGGGGCAGACACCCCTCTAGGCCCAAAATATTTTCATAAACATGAATATTCTGTCCATTTGCTCATTCCTAGCACGTTATTTGCCATAAATTGACATTTTCCTATTTTTCCCCATTCAAATGCATGGGCGGCCTAAGTTGACCTTGCCGCAAAATAGGTCAAGGTCATCCCAGGGTCATGATTTATACAAACTTTGTAGAGCTCCATTGCCTAATGCTTCATGCCAAGTTTCAAAATCATAGGCCTTCAGGTTCAGGAGAAGAAGATTTTTAAAGGTTTATGCTATTTATAGCAATGGCGGCCATATTGGTCATGTGACCTTGACCATTTATACAAACTTTCATTCACTCTTCCTAAGAATGCTCCACATAAAGTTTGGCTTTGATTGGCCAAGCGGTTTCAGAGAAGAAGATGTTTGAATATTATGGTCATACATATGTATATAGCCCCAGGGCAGGGGCAGACAACCCTCCAGGCCCAAAATATTTTCATAAACATGAATATTCTGTCCATTTGCTCATTCCTAGCAAGTTTTTTGCCATAAATTGACATTTTCCTATTTTTCCCCATTCAAATGCATGGGCGGTCTAAGTTGACCTTGCCGTAAAAAGGGTCAAGGTCATCTCAGGGTCATGATTTATACAAACTTTGTAGAGCTTCATTGCCTCATGCTTCATGCCAAGTTTCAAAATCATAGGACTTCTGGTTCCAGAGAAGAAGATTTTTAAAGGTTTTTGCTATTTATAGCCATGGCGGCCATCTTGGTCATATGACCTGGACCATTTATACAAACTTTCGTTCCCCCTTCCTAAGGATGATCCATATGAAGTTTGACTTTGATTGGCCTAGCGGTTTCAGAGGAGAAGATCTTTGAAATTGTGGACGACGGACGGACGACGGACGACGGACGACGGACGACGGACGACGACGGACGCCGGAGCATGGGTATACTATAAGCTCACCTGTGAGCCTTCGGCTCAGGTGAGCTAAAAAGCAGAGATCCTTGTACAAGGCTATGCAGCCTTATATATACTCCTCATTTCAGGAAATCTATTCATATTTTAAAGGAAGTCACCATATTATCATCAAGGTTTTATTGATATTTCTTGTAGTTTTTAAATTATTCTGTAGTATTGTCTTTGGGGAATTTGCATACTTTATATATTCTTCAGTACGTTCCTGATACTTTGATTGTTCTTGTAGTTCTTATTATGATGACAAAACACACACACATTTTCTTGGTCTTTCCTTTTATTATTTACATTATAATACACAAGCATGTCCTTGTTACAATGAAAACCCAGGTATATAAATATTAATTAAGCATGTTCCACAAATATAAGCAGTTGCATGAATGTTTGTGCAGGGGGCAATGCCCCTGCAAAGTAGTAAATACAATTAATGTCACATTTTTTATTATTTCTGCACAGTCAATCAATAAATATAAAATTCCGTGTTTTCACTTCTAAAGTCAGAAATATTCTTTTTTTTTACAATTTAGTTTTACCAGTTTAAATACCCTATCATTGGTTTGTTTCCTCATACATGTCTTCAATTTTAATTTACCAACTTGAGGAAATAGTACAAAAATTTCATAATTTTACTTAATTTAAATGTTATATTTCATGAGAATTACCCAAGGCAGTAACCTACAAATTGGTTTTGATACTAAAACTGTCAGATCAATAATTTTTGGTGGGAGCTTTCTCTTTAATAATTTCCTTGTTATAATATTCCCTCTACTTTTAAATTGTGATGTCCTCATCACAAAGTTTTACTTTTTCATTCTTCTATACATTCTTGTTTTCAATCTTTAAATTTGAACGCAATTAATTGGCTAAAGTTGACCAACAGTTTTTACAAGAGCCTGACCAGTCTCATTGTGCATATTCTAATTCTAATTTATGACATTTACGCTTTCAATTATATTTTTTATTTATTTCTTTCAGCAGCACAACTTTATTAGCTCACCTGAGCCGAAGGCTCACAGGTGAGCTTATAGGATAGGCAGGCATCCGTCGTCCGTCGTCGTCCGTCCGTCCGTCGTCCGTCCACAATTTCAAAGAAGAATATTTCTGAAGCTAGTTGGCCGATCTTGATCAAATTTAATGTGAACCATAATTGGGTTGGGGGATTGATGGCATTAGGTTTTGGAGCAGATTGTATCAAAATTGTGGTTTCCATGGCAACAGATAGGTCCCATAGACTTATAATGGGAAAAACTAAAAAAATCTTCTTCTCTGAAACCACTAGGCCCAGAGCTTTGATATTTGGTATGTAGCAATGGCTAATTTTCCTCTACATAAATTGTGCCATTCATGCCCCTGGGGTCAAATTTGGCCACGCCCCGGGGGGTCGATAGTGTCCATAGACTTACTATGGGAAAAAAATTAAAAAATCTTCTTCTCTGAAACCACAGGGCCCACAGCTTTGATATTTGGTATGTGGCAATGGCTAATGGTCCTCTACATAAATTGTGCCAGCCATGCCCCTGGGGTCAAATTTGGCCACGCCCCGGGGGTCGATAGTCTCCATAGACTTACAATTGGAAAAACTAAAAAAATCTTCTTCTCTGAAACCACTAGGCCCACAGCTTTGATATTTGGTATGTAGCAATGGCTAATGGTCCTCTACATAAATTGTGCCATTCATGCCCCTGGGGTCAAATTTGGCCATGCCCCAGGGGTTGATAGTCTCCATAGACTTACTATGGGAAAAAAATTGAAAAATCTTCTTCTTTGAAACCACAGGGCCCACAGCTTTGATATTTTGTAGGTGGCAATGGCTAATGGTCCTCTACATAAATTGTGCCAATCATGCCCCTGGGGTCAAATTTGGCCACACCCCGGTGGTCGATAGTCTCCATAGTCCAACAATAGGAAAAAAAACTAAAAAAAAATCTTCTTCTCTGAAACCACTAGGCCAACAGCCCTGATATTTGGTATGTAGCAATGGCTAATGGTCCTCTACATAAATTGTGCCATTCATGCCCCTGGGGTCAAATTTGGCCACGCCCCAGGGGTTGATAGTCTCCATAGACTTACTATGGGAAAAAAATTAAAAAATCTTCTTCTCTGAAACCACTAGGCCCACAGCTTTGATATTTGGTATGTAGCAATGGCTAATGGTCCTCTACATAAATTGTGCCATTCATGCCCCTGGGGTCAAATTTGGCCAGGCCCCGGAGGTTGATAGTCTCAATAGACTTGCTATGGGAAAAAAAATCAAAAATCTTCTTCTCTGAAACCACAGGGCACACAGCTTTGATATTTTGTATGTGGCAATGGCTAATGGTCCTCTACATAAATTGTGTCAGCCATGCCCCTGGGGTAGATAGTCTCCATAGACTTACAATGGGAAAAACTAACAAAAATCTTCTTCTCTGAAACCAAAAGGCCCAGAGCTTCTATATTTTGTATGTAGCAATGTTTGGTAGTCCCCATTATAAATTGTGCCAGTCATGCCCCTGGGTCAAATTTGGCCATGCCCCGGGGGTCAATAGTGTCCATGCATAGACTTTCATTGGTCGATTCTCAATTAATTTAAATCTCATGAGCTTACAATGTGATAATCTCTCAGGTGAGCTACAGGACCAATGGTCCTCTAGTTTTAGTATTAACACCTCTTGTGAAAATACAATTTTTTTTTTATTATGAATGCCTCCCTCTTACACTATCTCACTGATTCACCATTATCTTCATCATTTCAGTGATTTCTCAGTAGATATGTAATTCAGACATCATATTTTTTTTTTGATTGACAAGCAGTCATTTAATCATTGAATTTAGCACCATAGACTAGCCAGTCCTTAACGTAACTGTGTCATTTATTTTGGTCAATTTTAGTCAAATGCTTTTGAGGATTAAAGTTAGTTTGCTGATACATTTGGAATGAGGAATGCAATGGAGTTTTCATTTTTATTATTATTTTGCCTAAATTTTAGATCATTTTGTTCCGAGAGACTTTACCTAAAAGTAAAACAAAAAATGGATGATATAAAAATAAAGAAGCTTAGAAAAAAAAAATCAATGAAAGATGTCCACAACAATTCTCAGCCCATACTAAGTACAACAAAACAGAAGTTTCAGTTATTCTCAACACCCTTATCCATGAGTATTCATTGTTTTAAATAAAATTTGTGTGTTTTAATATCACTATACTCTATTCATATTTCATTTAGCACTTTATGAATACATGTTGTAGATTATTCAACATTGTTATTAAAATTAATTTTGTTTGAAATGCTTTTTAGAATTAATAATGTGATGGTAACATTTTTACTTATAAATTTATTCTGTTTGGTGCATATTGTGTTGACTGTGCAGAAATGTTATATTTAAACATACATACATGGATATGATAACATGTTAATAATACAAACAAAGTAGAAGAATACACAAATAATATCATAAAGTAAAAAAGTTCATATAAGCATAGGTTGTTTGATCAGTCCAAATTGTCACAGAATTTTGTCACTTGTAGTACCTATCAAAAAAAGTGTTCCAATTTTTGTCCAGAAGAAATGCTTGTAGTTTTAGCATAAAATGGTCCATTCCTTAGTCCAGTCTGCTTAGTCCTCAGTGTGTTGCACGTCATGAATCCATGATATTTCCTAATAGTCCAAAATTAACTGGAGAAAGTTTTTGTAGATCTTCAATCACTATTCTGTTCCTTTTTCTTTCCTTTGATCCTGGGATCTGGAAACAGCCAAAAGGTGTTCCCAACCACGGATTTCCACCATATTATCACCAAGTTTTTGGTGATATGCAAAGTTGTAGTGACAAGGAACACTGAAATGAGGTCCAAGTATCTTTAATAGTGGTATAGTATATAATAAAAGCAGAGATCCTTGTACAAGGCTATGCAGCCTTATATATACTCCTCATTTCAGGAAATCTATTCATATTTTAAAGGAAGTGTATTTAAAATCATGCAATGGCTTATAATACCTAGACAGCAGAGGATCATTGAACAATGCCTCAAGGCTAATCATCAATCCTTTAGCTGTCCAAGTGAACTGCATGTTTAAATATTTTAAATATGAAATTAAGCAATGTTCAGGGACTGACATCATCATACACACACATTTCTCCATAAAAAATTCAAAACATCAAGTATGCCATATACTATAATTGGTGACCACTCCCTATCTCAACTTAATATAATATGCACATACATAACAAATAGACATAGAGACATACATTAAACACAGAAGTATACATATATACAATTCACTGAATTCAGAGTACATTGTATACATATCAACAAATATATTATCCGGATTTAAATATATATATTAAACTATTTACATGTTGTTTTACCATGTCACGATATTCCCTCCCTTTGTAAAATGATGCTCTGCATCATGGAAGTTTCTGAAATAATTGTGCGATGCATCATTTATTTTGTGTATTTTATTTTTTCCATATACATGTATATATTTTTGTCTTTGTAATTTCTTTTAATGTTTCTTATATTTCTTTCATCTCCATTAATCATCTGAGTCTTTTTCACTCTTGTCATTATTTTTTGTTCACAATGTTCTGATACTCTTTAGAATGCTAATACCATTGTTGATAGCATTATGAGTGTTGCTGTCGTTGTGATGTTGTTCTTTTTCTCTCTCTCACTCTTTCCTTCAAGTCTATAGTAGGCCAGACAACTCTTCTACTTTTAACAAAGTAATTGTTCAAATTGACCCAATCTAAGATGCTTCATTGGCTACAAGTTTGTTGGTGTTTTTTTTTTTTTTTTTTTTTTTTTTTTTTTTTTTGAACAGGACAGAACAGAACATAACTTCATTGAACATAAGATGTTTTGAATTAAACAACATGGATGTCAGAAGAGCAAGTAATACAAAAATATACAATTTTGAAATGATGCATGAAAATGATATATTGAATTCCTAACGCAACAAAATGTCTTATACTGCATCATCAAGCAGCTTTTCAACAGTCAAACTACCAGCTGGAATTGCATGTATTGGTGTGCAGTCTGTACACTCAGGTGCACAGACACTGACTGGGACACTGATCCCATTATAATTTATCCAAATAAACATTGAAAATTTATTTTCAACAATATTTTTAATTTTATATGCTTTCATTGGGTTTATATGGATGTTTGATTTAAGAGGCACCTCATTTTTGAGCAAGATGTTTCTGAGGGATAAGTCACCCCAATTGATATATAGTTTAGAAAAAGTGCCAAAAGAAATTGATAATTCAGTTAGAACAGTGGAGCCTGAAAAATGACATGCTGCAATATTGTTTGGCAGTTGTTGTATAGGTATTTGAATACATTTGTTTCCATCTGTTATGTCTAACATAAGAAGAGATTTTTGCTTAGTTTTCAAACAATACCATATAAAAAATATAATCATAACTGTGAGCAGAAGTTTAGCTAGAACAAGATTGGTTATGTCAGCAATGTCTGAGATGCTTACATTATATGTTGGAATAGAAACTGTTTCCTGTGTCGGCCAGGTATAATGAAATGATGGCGGTGTTGTAAAGGCTGTTGCTTTAGGTAGTAATTTATTGACGACTAAAACTGTCACTAAGAAGTTGTATTTACGCAGTAGAAAAATAAATAGAATAAGGGTTATTGCAGCCAAAGATGTTCCTACTATTGCAAGTATTAATTCTGTGGGAAAGGACTCTTGAATATATGAGGCTTCATTATACATAGAATCTGCCAACGATCTGAACATGAGTTTGTTTTGTTTAGACATGTTTATCATCTTTTGTAAGTTCATATGAGACTGTTTGTCATTTGCTATTATATCAGAAATACCATGGTCAAATATTTTGAATGGTGGCGTTGTAACATTTACAGGAGTGTTGAAAGTTGTTTCTGAGCTGATATTTTTCAGTTCACTTTCAGAAAAGTATTCTTGCAGAAGTGCTAGATTTACTGGGTGTAATTTACTTACTGTAGTTGAATCATGGTGACAACCATCCCATCTTTGAGGCAGGTAATATTGATTGGTAATTACTTCGCAATTGCATGGCAATTTAAGAAGACAGAATGTGCATCCCTCTACCATCGTAGATGCATTATTACAATGTAGGGTTAAGGAAGAGATATTGTAAAGGAGAAAGTGGGTTTGATTGACTTGCTGTAAAGAAGATTTAAGACTATTTTGCATGAATCTGAAATCGCATGTGTTTCTAATTGCAATTCTGTCATCTTTGAATAATGCCAAAGCGCATGTGTTGAAGGTTGAAGGAGTAAGAGCTGCATTTATATTACAATAGATGAGATTATCATAGCCTTTGCAATTTGCTAGTTGTTTCTCGGTTATTTCAATGTAATAAATTTGATCACTTGTCATAGCAAAATATTGAGGTAAATTTAAAATGGATGTTGCATGAGTTGATGAAATGTTCAGTGGTACAGGAAAGTTTTTGACTTTATAGAGTGTTAATGGCTTGTGTAACGAGCCTATTGGAAATTTGAGGGTGATCATTATTTTGTTGCCTTGCCTGTGAAAAAAGAAATGGTCATGACGAAAATAAAAATGCGGATCTTCAAACATAAGTTTAAATCCAGGTCTCTTAACTTTAAGTATGTTTTTGTATATTGAACAAAGTGCTTTTTAAAATGCTGTATGGTAGAATATCTGTGGTTAGTTTCTTTTGCAAAAGATTGAAAATGCCATTCATCAGTTTGGAATATGAATTAGTCAATTCTGAGCACAAAATTTTGTAAATTTGGTCTGTTAAAAGAGACATTATAATTGAAGTTTTTTCCTGAAGATTTTTATACTCACTTTGGAACCTAGTATTTAGCTGGTTTATTATTATATTATTTTCCTTAAGTCCTTTAACAATATTGTTGATTCTGTTGTCTGTATTGGTCATAAATGAGTGCATTATATCTAGTTCATGTTCAAAACCCTTTATTTCTTTGTTTTGAGAGTGTATGATTTTGTTCATAGCATTTCTAAGTTGATTTATCTGTTTTGTTGTTGCAAAACCAAACAACGTCTGTCCTATATCGGCAATTATTGGTAGAAGAGATCGTTTCTTTCTTGGAGCAGTATTTATGTGTTCAGGAATCAAAGTACAAATGTTGTCAATTACTGTGTCAATGTTCTTTAGTGTCCTATTATGTAGCTTTTCCAGTTGTTGTAACACATAGTAGTAGTCTGTTGAAGTATTTGTTTTAAAACAATTGTTGCAAGCTTGTAGCATTGGATTCAGATCAGCAGGTCTTTCCAGTGGTAGGATAAAAGTGTGAGTCCAGTGTTCTGCCCCAATATAAATGTGTGCTTGTTTTTCGAATATTGTTCCATAATTTATCCTGCTGATAAAAGGTGTTGGTTCTCCATTTGCACTGTGTAACAGCAAGAAAGTCAGTGCCAGAATGTACCAGATCATTTTGGTTCCAAAGCCTAAGAAAAAAAAAAAAAGGAACAAAATTGTCAGTAGTTGGAATGGGTATTAGCCTTAATTATCATTGCAAAGAACTGTACGAGAATTTTCATTTTATAACCTCCACCCCAAAAAACATAATAAAAACTTTTTGAATTTATAAGCGCTAATTTGAAAGTTGGTCAAAATATTATAAAATGAAAATACCTTAAGTCTTTCAATGGTCTTTGGCATTGTAATCCCATTTTTTTTCTCTGATGGCTTTAAAAAAAAAGGCTTTTATGGCATATTTGTTCTGAATATTTCTAATAATTGCATATTATCAGTTGTTTTTATTGTGTTGTTTGTTGTTGTTTTTTTTTCTACTGCTGATTGAAGTATTTTAAGGGTCTTTTTCTCTTTCTGCCTTGTGCATTGTGTTTGATGTGGAAGTCATTGATCATATTTTCAGGAAGTGTGTCTTTTCGTTCCCAAGTTGTGTTCTTTAAGCCCAACCATTTCACTTTGTACAACTTTTTGTCCTTTGTAAGTTGTTGATGCCAAGATTTTTTCGACAAAATAGTTTTGTTCTACATTTCTGTCATTGTGTGGTTGCTGTACCACTTGTTCACCATTAGTAGTTTGAGAGTCTGTATTTTGCCGTGTATTTTGATGAGCAGGTTCAATGTTTTCTGGTTGGTTCATAGGCTGCCTTGGTTGCTGCTGATGTACAATCCCAGCATATCTGCGCAGGACAGGATTATAATATGGCTTAAGGCGATTATCATGAACTCTAGGTCTCATTGGTTTGTGATTTGATTGCCTTCTAAGGTTAAATGTATGATTAGGACCCACTTTTGTGATATAGAATGGACCATCAAACTTAGGACATAGCTTTTTTGAAAGACCTGGGGTTATGTTTTGCTTTTTAAGCATAACTTGTTGTCTTAATCTGAAATCAGGTTCTTTAGCAGTTCGATCATGTTGCTGCTTTTGTCTAGCTTGTGCAGCTAAGCGATTTGATGTGACAAGCAAGTTTGTGAGTTTCAAGGAGTCAACAAGTTCCTGCATGTGCTCTTGTGCAGTTTTGGTTAATGTTTCCTTAGGAATTAAGGCAGTGTCAAGCGGAGTGCGCATTTGTCGACCAAATACCAATTCATAAGGTGTGTAACCAGTTGTTGCTGATTGAGCATTTCTGAAAGCCATCATTATGGCTGGCAATTGTTTGTGCCAGTTATTTTGTTCTACATTGCAATAAGATCTAATTGCTTGTGCTAAAGTACTATTAGTCCTTTCGACCACGCTGTTGCATTCTGGGTGGAAACTTGAGGTGTGATGCCGAGAAACTTGAAAAAAGTTCACAGAGAGCTGAGACCAATTTACTCATAAAATTTTGACCCCGGTCCGATACTATTACATCTGGACTTCCATAGCGACAGAATATTTCAGAGTAAAGAATCTGTGCAATAACAGAGCTTTCCTGTGATTTAAGTGGAAAACACTCACACCAACCTGTAAAAGCACACACAACTAGAAGAATGTATTTGTGTTTTTCTGTTGTGGTTGTTAATGGTCCAAGTATATCCATGTGGAGCCTTGAAAAAGGGCGAGATGGAACCGGTAATGGTGTTAGTGGAACCGTGTCACAATAGTTTCATCACGAAGGAAATTAAGATCTATAACTATTAAAGTAGAGCATTCATACAATTTCTTAAAAACATGTAACATTATTATTAATCATATGAAACATTTTAATAAAATACTTAAAATCAAAATTTAGTGTACTTACCTGGAATGAAGTTAATACAAGTATCGGTTAATGAATCTAAAGTATGTGAAGATACGTGTACCAGGCTAGATGGCCTTATATATAGTCTTCACTCCAGGAGTGTATTCCAATTCATTCAACTACTCATAATATACATTTCCAACTTAATCCGATATTGATATTGGAGTTTGACATTGGAGTTCGGATAATTATTTTGAGGGAAATTCTCAAGGACAACGTGTAGACTAATAGAAGAAGACATTGTATACAAACATGCACCAGAAACGCTTTAGAGTACCGGAATATGAACCACAGTAAGTGCAGCTGACATAACATGGGTTCGGCGGTTCTACACATGTCACGACCCACCTACCCTTTTTGACAGCGTTCATTAATATAGAAGCGTAAATGCGACTATTGCACTTAGGAAAACAATTACAGATGACACATAATTATTCTTGTCAAGCATGACAGTGCTGGGTTACGCCTGTCATCAGCCTCATACCTCATGGCATTATTCTGCTTTCTTTCATTCCTTCCTTTCTACAAGATGATATTTCGGGAAGCGAAAGATCATCAAAGTTTCATGGGGAAATATACTTACATAAACAAGGGCTCAATTTACTAAGGTTAGTAATTCAATTAACATGGTTAGTAAACATACAAAAGAAGGAATACATTTTCTTTTAAACATGTCTGCATGTTGGATAAATATGACCTATTAAAGACGCATTTATCTGATCTAAGATTTAGCGTGTTACCTGTTAACTTTGACAGATCATTTGTTTTTCGAAAATCACGTCTATTTTTGCTGTCAACTGATTGACTATAATCTTGATATCTTAAATTTGATCTAACTTATAAAGATTAAATTTTGTTTATACTGACCGAAGATGGAAAGAAAGAAGAATAAGATTATTGGACTAAGTTGAAATTTTCAATAACACAGACGAAAAGACTCAAAACTCATGTATTCGCTGTTCTTATCTAATTAAACTTAAATGCACTAATTATAGTAAAGGTGCAGCGACCTTGAATAACATAATGTACATGTACAAACACTAAAATGGAAACGAAATATATTCTTTTTACCAAACTGAACTACAAGCATGTACATGTAGCGAAATGCCGTTAAAGCGGTAACAAAAATACACTTAAGATGCAATTCTTGTTTTAATCCCCAAATTGGAATACGGCTACCAAGCCAGTTTGTCTAAAAGGTTCATTACTCAATCGTTTGGGAATATTTACCTGAACATAAAATACAGCAAAACAAAAGAAAACTTAACTACAAAGAGAGTTAAAACACAGTATATACACAACGGCTATATGATAAGAAAATAAAATATAATATCTATCGTTTCCCTTGTTCTCTTTGTGGAATTAAAAATAGGAAAAAGATAAAAATAATGTACGTCTCCGCAATATGGCTCACTTTCTCTTTTGGATTATCTTGACTCCTATCGTTTAAATTTGGTAACTTATAATTTGCCAAAATAATAAGTCAACTTAATAAAAAAGACGGAGCTGATTTATTTATTTATTTTTTATTTATTTATTTTCTTTTCAAGATAACTTTAAGTAAGGACAACTTAGTTTGTTGACATTAATTTTAACAATTTAGGAAAAAAAATTTCACACTATTTTAATTCTATCAACTGCACCGATCATTTAACATTTTGCTAGCCAAACTGGTATGCCAATGAAGATTAAAGGGAAGAAATACTGATGTTATTTACATGAACACGATATACAAATGGTTGCGTAACAAGGACAGAACATGGTTATTGGTACAATACAATGATTACTTACGATATTTAGAAAATCAAACCTTGTTGTGTCCCACAAAAAAATTGAAATAACAAACTACACATAAATGCGACGCAATGAGTCCATCGCATTGATCAATAATCACACGTATTTAACGTCAGAACACGGTTTAAAGGTCCTCCTCACTTCCGTTTAGTATGGAATAGGTCGGGGACGACGGACGGGACGACGGTGTTGAAGGTCTTGGCGGGGGTGACATTGGCGGCGATGTAGGTGAGCTGGGTCGCGGTGTTATGGATTGTGGCGTCGATGTCGGCGATCTGGGTTGGAAGGATAGGGGCGACGGTGACTGTAGGCCCGAATCCGCTGGCGAATAGCCTGTCGCACCTCCTGGTCCTGATCGTGGTCGGGCTTGTCGATCAACGACCACTGTTGCCCACATGATGTCAAACACATCCAAATACACATCCGCGGACGAAGCCATGTCAATGATACTCTGAATTGTCACGGTAGCCCGGGCTTCGTTAAACGTGGCCCCCTGTCTCATGTCCAGGTGGCTATCTGGTCGATTATCACAAATTGAGCGAATGGTGTCCGTATATTTCGGAGCACCTGCTGGTACAGTTCATCAAAGTATGTTATTAGTCCCACTCTGTTTCTACTAGTTGGTCCGAACATGTAGCAGTTGGATGCGACGTCCCGCATCCTGCATACAGGACAGTTGGTCCTGATTCTGTCCTCTAAACTCCTTTCAATCCCCTCCCGACTCCAGGAAATTACCGCCGTTCGAAAGTACTGCATGACGAAAGCCATTTCTGCTAATTTCAAGTTAGAAGTTATAAGCGAGGTGTTGTGTATACGGAGGTTGGCACTAGGTGTGTCGGATTGTTGAAGAAACTCGCTGATGGACAATTCCTTTCAACTGTCAAAGATTCAACCAATAAAAATTGACCAAAGTTCGGAACATCGGACAATTTGTCTATATTTTGACAGTCGTATTTCGTAGTTTCGGCGATTTTTGACAAGCGTACCCCCGTAGACGTCGTATATTTCCGTAATTTAGCGATTTTTGACAATCGTAGACAGGTGTTGGTTATCCTAGTTGTTTTGGCGATTTTTAACAAGCAGAATTCCGTGGAAGATCGTCTGTTTCCGTAATTTAACGATTTTTTTTACAATCGTACACTGGTGTTGGTTATCCCTGTAGCTTTTTTTTTTTTTTTTTTTTTTTTTTTTTCACAATCATTCATAACTATGTACAATAAGTCCACTAACACGTACGTGTCTGCAGTTCATGATGTTTAGCGTTATTCCGGACCTGTCATGGACAATGTAGGGTGCATTTTCTGTACAACATTGCCCGATCCCGTGGTCTGTAACGTTGGGAAGTTGTCTGCCTCTGCCGACGGTGCACTGGCAAAACGTGCAGGCGCAGGAATACCAATTCTGCCTGGGTCTCCAGAACTCGTCGGGACAACTTGGTACTGGTAGTTTGGAGTGACAATCAATTGTTTCTGTTCATTACTCATTTTGGCCTTCAGTTTATTTCTGCACTTTCCTTTGCATTTGCAATATACCCCACCAATTATAATTACTGAAATTAACCCAATTCCTATTAAAACACCGACCCAATAGGGAAAACCGTTATCGAGATTTACATTCTGTAAATCTACAAGCTCGTCAATCAGCTTATTCATAGGTACCCTCGGAATATCTTTAAGTTTCTTTGGTATCGTTACCTTGGTAAGATTAGGGAATTTGGTATTAAAAGGTTCCCAGATGCCCATGTTGGAAATGTTTTTAAAGGTAAGCAATTTCTCATTAGCGTCTTCAATGTTAAAATGTGAGCGTCCTTCAATATAAGTTGGAGCTAGAGTAAAGAAATCATTGAAAGCAAAACACTGCAGAAGCTGAGGGTGAGGTTACGGCCGTGTAAAATCGATTTAAACCCGCCAACCCGCCAGTAACTTTGTGTTACTGATCGTTCCAAGTCGATACTTCTGTGGTGGTTCTTTTTGTTTTATGTCTTGGTGTTTAAAATATTTTTGTGCTGTTGGCGCCTTATGTATGTTTGCATATTTTTAGTTAAGTTAAGGTAACTGAGTGGCCACCTATTGGGAAAATAGCTGCTCATTCGGCTTACGAAGTGTTTTCATGGTATAAGTGCCTGATTGTTAGTTTGGTTTTTCCCACCTTGGTTTTTGGAGTGGGAGACTTTTTCTGATTGCGCCTTTTCCTGATCTTTGCCTACTTGTACTTGTTTCAGTGGAATAAGATCTACAACAGGCTTTGCAACAATAGTTTGGCTATCCTTTGATTCGTCATGACAAACTGTTGAAAATCGCAATTCTTTCTTTGATGCAATTGCCCATTTATTTTGGAAAAGGTGGATAGCCGTAGGCAGAGTAGTATCTAAGTGTACAACCTTTTGGCAAAACCGCTTGATGGCATCTTCATTTTTCATAAACAATGCAATGACACAAAGTTTAGACAAATTTATAGGAAAAATAGCATTTTCTATTGCACAGAATTTTGTAGATTGATCACTGCAATGTTGCGTTTCTTTTTGCGACAAAAGTGCATACTTGGTTCGTTCACGGTTTATGATAAAATCAGTTGCCTCAAGATCATACACTGCTACCATGTCTGGTAGGTTGCTTTGCTGACCCTGATCAGTTGGAAGCGGAAATGGTACGGAGATTGCTTTAAAGACTTCAAATTTTCCATTTAGATCCAGTAGTGGAATGGAAATGACTATCAATATGGTGTCAGTTTCTAAGACGGTGATACATGTCAAATGTTTATAGAAAAACCATAGGTCTACCTGAGGGTCGTTCGGTAATTTCAAGGTCGTGGGTAATCTAGCCTTAACATCAAGCAAAAGCTGTCTCAAATTGCTAGGCGAGATGATAGATGGTGATAGACGTCCCATACTCAAGAGATTCAATTGCAGCCTTATATTTTCTAAGTAAAACATTGCGCGTTGTGTCATTTGTTTCAGTTCGTCGATGATCAAATCCAGTTTAAGGTACATGTCTATGAATTGTTCCAGTTGTGATATTTGTTTTTCCATTAGTTCAGATATTTTGTTTATCTTTACATTGGTTTGTTGAAGTGCTCTAATGAGCCCCGTTGTCGCATGCCGATTTTCGGAAATTTGGACTCTTGAAACATTCAGTATAGTAAGACTTTCTTTTACGACATGTAGAACTGCATGTTGATTTCTTGAAACGTTTATAGAGTTTCGGATTTGGCCTAATTGGTCTTCGGAGACTACACCAAAGAGAAAACTTAGGGCAGAGCCCACGAACGGTAGAACACTTCTTTTAGCCTTGCTTTGCATGGATTTATAGTCCGAAAAACGTTCTATAATGCTAGCATGTGTTTGATTCAGGTTTTCAATTTCCTTCTTTAAGCTGGTGAAGGTGTTTAGGAAACCTTGTTGTTTTGGAGATTCATAGTGTTCTAGAATTGCTTTATCTACTTCCGCTGCGTTTAGGATATCAACTTCCAATTTCTTAACAAATCTATCATAGGGTTTTAAATCTATCACCATTGTGACTAGCCATCTTGATCGCGTTGTGGTTATCTCATTGGTTTTATAAAATACAACATTGTCATGAACAACAATGCCTAAACTGGAGCCTATGAGTAATGACACAAAGAACAATTTCATGTTTACCCCTTCCCTATAAAATAGTAAATGCACAATTAATAAAACAATTAAAAGAAAAACGTTATGTATACAACATTTATAAACATATGAAGCCTTATAACATACCAACAATTGCCTCTAGCAGTAGTTTAACTTTGTCATTTTTCTCATTAGAGTTTTCTTCATGCTTGGTTACTGAATTATTGACTTTCACCTTATCATTTTCAGTATTGTTAACTAGTGTAGTTTTGGGTAAGTTATGTTGTACTTGGTTTATTGACATTTCGTTATCAGAATAGGAAAGATTCGGTTCAAAAATGTCCATTTGATCATCCTGATCATCTGAACTTTCCAATATGGATGCACTATTTGGAGTAAGTTCCATATTTCCAGTATTTTCCTTGCCTGATGTGTATATGGTCTCATTCTGCGAAGTTTCTATGTCACTGGAATATTCATCATCAGACTCTGCTTCATTCCTGTCTTTTATGCGTTTGGCCAGTTCCATAAGAGGAATGTCATCTTCCTCATCGGAGTCCTGTCTTTCCTTTCTACAGAATCGGACCTGTCGATTTTCTGCCTGTTCATCTTGGTCTTCAGAATCACTTTCTTCTGGAGGAACAACATAAGCAGCCCTTCGATTTGGCCTCGCCTCTGTTGGGTCAGGAACAGTCCAGTTGTCGATGTAAGCTCTTTTAAGATGCTGGGCATGGGCTTTTACAGTACTACCATCCAACTGATTCCTAATGACATATGCCAAAGGGCTTTTCTTCTGAATTATGCGATAATAAGGATTCCATTTCCGGTCAAGTTTGCCATTTTTCCTGTGATTTCGGTAATAAACAGCATCTCCAATTTCAAATTGAACGTCTTGTCTGTTCCTATTTGCATATTTGGCTTGGGTTTTCTTCGCTGTTTTCATATGCCTATGAACAATGGTAAATACTTTATGCTGGCGTTGGAGTGGTATTTGATGCAAATCTTCCCCATGATATTTTCTCCTTGGCTTGAGAAGATTGTCAATTGGTAAGACCACGTCCCTATGATAAAGGAGGAAGAAAGGCGAAAATCTTGTACTGTCATTAATGTGGAACCTTACTGCAGCCAATGTCTGGTTCAAATGCAAATCCCAAGTTTCAAAATTATCTGAAAGTTTCTTTGCAAGAATGTCATGTAAGGTTCTATGAAACCGTTCTACTTTTGCATTTCCTGTTGGGTTGTAGAAAGAGGTACATATGTGAGAGATATTCAATGCCTCTAGTGTCTCTTTTACCATACGGTTTACGTTCTCACTGCCATTGTCAGTTACTAATTGAAGGGGGGCACCATGTCTAGGGAATATTTCTTCTATGAGCAAATGAACTATATTTTCAGCACTTTTGTCAGGGACTGCAAATGCTTCAGGCCAGCCACTATACAGGTCAATGAAACTTATGATGTACTTATTTCCTGACAGTGTTTGTGGATATGGGCCAGAAAGGTCTAAGCCTATTTTTGCAAAAGGGTATGGTGGAATGTCCGTTTCTTGAACATTAGGTTTGACCGATCTTGCTGATCTTTCTTGGCAAATGTTGGTCCAGAAATATTTCTGTCTGATTGAGTCATAAGTTTTATCAATTCCCATATGCCCATTTTTATCATGGTACTGATGTGTTACAGCTTCTTCATATGCCTTGGTACCACTAGACGTAGGGTAGCATCTGTATCCGGATTTGAAAGATAATACAAAATCTCATTGACTATCATATACTTTTCCTGCATACTTTTCTGAGCATCACCACTTCTGAGTTGGAGCATTATCTTTCTCAATTCTTCGTCTTTGTTCTGTTCTACAGTCAAGTTGACATCATTGGTTTTCGGGAATGGTACCCTAATTGTATCTGGATCACTGGTTGAACAGCTGGCAAATGTCCTTGGATCGAACTCATTTGAGTTAATGGCACTTACTTCAAAGTTCCTGTCAGTGATATCTGGTTCATACTGGACTTCCTCAGGATGGCTTTCAACTGTTTGAGGAGTTCTTGAGAGCAAGTCTGTGCAGGTGTTGTGGACTCCTTTGATGTATTCCACCTTGCAATTATAGCCCGATAACCCCAGAGCCCAAAGTTGTATCTTTTTATTTTGCATTGGTGATTCCAGAATATACTTGAGAGATTTGTGGTCAGTTTTAATTGTGAATTCAGCATTGTGGAGGTAATGGTCTAACCTCTGGAGGGCAAAGTGAATTCCGAAAGCCTCCTTCTCTATTGTCGACCAGCGTGTTTGTGTGTCGCTGAGCTTATGTGACAGATAATAGATCGGCTTTTCATTCCTTATCCCTGGTACAACCTCTCCTTTTTCATCACAAGCTTGTGTAAGACAAGCACCCACACAACTATTGCTAGCATCCGTATAAAGAATGTAAGGTTTGTTTGGATCTGGATAGGACAAAAGTGGTACCACTGTTAAGCTGTCTTTGAGGAAGTTAAATGCTTTCTGACATTTTTCTGTCCAGTTGAATTTTGCATATTTCCTTGTGAGGGCTATGATAGGTTCTGCAATCTCTGAGAATTTTGGAATAAACCTTCTGTAGTAACTACACATGCCAATAAAACTTCGACATTCTTTAACACAGGTTGGGCTTGGTAATGTTCTTATTGCTTGAACTTTCTTTTCACATGGCTTAATCCCCTTTTCATTGATGACAAAACCAAGATAGTTTGTTTCATTTTGAAGGAACTGGCATTTCTTTAACTTAAGTTTCAATCCATGCTGTTTCAGTCGGTCAAAAACATTTTGAATATGCAGGAGATGTTCTTCAAGTGATTGAGAGTAAATCAATATATCATCGAGATATGCCGTGGCAAAAGCTTCAAAGTCTTGGAGAACAATTGTCATTAATGCCTGGAAGACAGCAGGTGCCGAGGTTAAACCAAAAGGCATTACATTGAACTCAAACAACCCCTTATGACAGACAAAGGCTGTCTTTCTTGTCATTTTCATTCATCAGAACTTGCCAGTACCCACTTTTTAAATCCAATGACGTAAAGTATTTGGCCTTCCCAAGCAATGCCAGAATGTCATCAATTACAGGTAGAGGATAAGAAATTGGTTTGGTAATTTGATTGAGCTTCCTAAAGTCTACACAGAACCGTTTTGAACCGTCTTTCTTGTCATTAATGACCACTGGAAAACTCCAAGGAGACTTGGATCTTTGAATTATCTTTGCTTCCATCATTTCGTCAATTGCCTGGTCAATAACTTTGCGGTTATTCAATTGTGTTCTGTATGGCTTGAGTTTGATGGGTGGATGATTCCCTGTGTTGAGATGCATTTTCACTGTGTTAGTATGACCTAAGTCTGAGTCCTTACTTGCAAACAAATCTGGATTCCCTGACACTAGTTTTCGTATATATGGCATATACTTGTCTGGAGCATTGATGTCCATGGTACTACTCTGCTCTGGTGTCACATTTGATGTCCTTGTGTTGGTTTGGTGATGACTGCCGTTAGTGATGGTGCTGATGCTGTCGATATGTTGAGACTGGATATTTTCTACTCTGGCTATAGGGCAACCTCTTTTCAATCGGAAGGTTTTATTTGTACTGTTTACAATCATGATAGGAAATTTTCTACTACCATTTATCATTGCCACAGAGTTAGACACCATAAGACCTGGTTCTGTTGGAACATATCCATGATCGATAGCTGATATTTCATACCAATTATCACTTGGCAAATCTGGACTTGAGCGAATAGTTCCGTTGCATACTACAGCGGATTGTGGTTTGATCTTTAGTGTGTTTTTTCATTCTTACTATAGAAGCAATATGTATATCTTCAACAAGAGGTATGTAAGCTTTTTTAAATCGTAAGTAACCCAAATCATAGTAGAGCCGCACACCATTTTGACACAGCCAATCACGTCCTAAGATTATATTTCTGTTCATGTCAGATACCACATAAAATAAATGATTTGTTGATGTGCCACCTATTGAAAATGTCATATTAACACAACCGTCTACAGACAATGAATTTCCACTTACAGATTGTAATAAAGCTTTCTTTTTCGTTAATTTTGGGGCATTTTTGATAGATTGATATACTCTGCGATGCATCAAGGAAACTTCGGCGCCAGAATCTACTAATCTGTATTTTTTATGTTCAATTTTGATTATACATGAATTTGGACTACCTGCTAGAGCAATTGAAATTGTTGGTATGTTAATCTCCCCTGCATTGGCTTCAACATGCGAGGAGGAATCTAGTTTTCCGACCTTTGCATATTGCTTGATTGATTTGATCTGTCTCTGCATTCCCTTAAGAAGTGCCCTTTTCGGCCACAGTGCCAGCAAACAATCTCAGACTTATTTTGTGGTTTATGTCTTTGAAACATGTTTTCTGCATTAGATCTACCCTGATTTCGACCCCTAGGTAACCCCCTGCCTGAATAGTGTTCAACAGCGTTTATGCCTTGCCTAGATACTTTAGGACAGTCCTTTGCCAGATGTCCAGACTGATTGCATTTAAAACAGCGTCTGCTCGGTCTTAGATGATCAATTTGCATAGGCTCCTCACGTCTTGGCATGTCTACTTTCCCGACCCTAAGATTAAACCTTTTTCTTAAATTTTGTTCGTTCATTGCACTTGTAACTGCAGCTTGCAGTGTTGCAGGATTTTCTCGCATAACTTTCATTTTAAGATAGTCATGTGCCAAGCCGTCTATAAAAAATCCGACTAACTGTCTTTCTATGGCCGTTGCACCGCCATTTTGACCTGCAAAAGCTTCTTCAGCTAAAGCCAGAAGGCGTTCTGCAAAAAGTTGTACATTTTCATCGGATTTCTGTTTAACTTTTCTTAACAGCATAAAAGCATGTTGTGGATCGCTTATTTCAGCGAAACGAGAAGTTAGTTCTTCCTTTAAATCTGCCCAGGACTTATCAGTATGTTCACTAAGTTACCTTTGTATAAAATCACTTACAGACCCCCCACTAGATTGATAAGCAACAAGTTTTACGCGGTCATCATGAAGATTTGTTAACAATGCATATTTTTCTATTGATTTTATCCAAGTTTTATAATGCTTTGGGTCCCCATCAAATTTGTGTACAATTTGAGCTATGTCCTGTGCCCCAACAATAGTTGACAAGCCTGCTATTTGTGTAGCTAAATGTCTAAAAAGTGCAGAAGCGTCCTGATCAGCCATTCCGAGTAATAATGAAACAAAAATTGCCTCTTACCAAAGTTACTGTGTATCAGCGGTTGTTCCTGTGAATTTCTGGTTCCCCGTTCCTTCCTGTCGTAGTCTCTACGTTGTTGGCCAAATCGCTGGTCACGAGCACCATTTAATTAAGTCACTGTGTTAAACAGTGAAATAAAACTACAAAAGTCTTTTCAGCATTTTAGTAATGTAATTCCCAGGTTCTAAAAGTATACTTGGTTATAACGTTCTACGTGTGCATATTACTTTCTGACTGCCACAACAGACTTTGCTGGTCTTTATATACTCTTTTCCAGCTAACATGATTAAGTGAGGCTGACAGACTGGACCCTGTAAATGGCGTGTGATACATGCAAGCTGTCATTTATTTGACAGCTGCATGCACCAGAAACGCTTCAGAGTACCGGAATATGAACCACAGTGCAGCTGACATAACATGGGGTTCGGCGGTTCTACACATGTCACGACCCACCTACCCTTTTTGACAGCGTTCATTAATATAGAAGCGTAAATGCGACTATTGCACTTAGGAAAACAATTACAGATGACACATAATTATTCTTGTCAAGCATGACAGTGCTGGGTTACGCCTGTCATCAGCCTCACACCTCATGGCATTATTCTGCTTTCTTTCATAAGCCTTGAAGGCTGCTTCCAACTGATCAAGGTCATTTTTGACACCGTCCTTTAGGCTTTCGTACCAGTGGGAAGCAGGCCCAGTAAAATACAGGGCCACCCCATTGGCTGCCCGACCAGCATTGATTCCGTTAAATACACACCATCTGGTGTATTTTTCCCACCAGTTTTCCGCGGACATGTTACCTTCCCCGCTAAATTTTGGGATTTCTGCAAGAAGAGCAGCCATTATTGGTGTTACCTCTTCTTCTTTTTCTTTATTTAGTATTTCTTCCGCTGGTTGCTCCGTTGGAATCTTTTTTTCTTGTTCCCGACGATCAACGCTTCGTAGGTAGTAGTTAATTGGTTGACCACTTGGCATTTAATACCACTACGCCCGGATTTTCCTCCAAAATTGTCAGAGATCTGGCAATTATACTTTTTGTTTTAAAGGGGGGAGGGGATCCGTAGTGGTAGCCTAAAACAGGAACGAATTTACATGTAATTCAATTAGCATGTAAATTGGTATAAAGCAATAACGCAATAGATATCTCCGAAGAGTGTTTTCTATTTACGAAATCATATAGTTATTCTCGGATACCTACAGCTTATATAGTAATACACGAGGAACAATTTTGACAGCTAACATGACGTTTTGACAGTAAGACGATTAGCATTCCGGCTAGACGTTTACCGTCTAGCCATGTTATGCAAAACTTTATGTCATATTATATAATGTACAAACTACCCTGTCACAATAAAATAAACTACGAAGAAAGCGAAACATTAACTATATGAAATATCTAACAGTAGTAAATTACACATGCATGCATAATCAACATAAATACATCTGAAAGAGGGTAATTTATATCGGAAAAAAGTTTGATGTTTTGACATTTTGCAAGAAGCCCAATTTGTCAAATTCAATGTCAGACTGTATTAGTGCTGATAGAAGTTTAACAAATTGATCATTGACCTTCAGCATCTAAATTATGATTTTTGGTTTTGTTAAGTTGTAAAGCGCAAGCATAGATAAATACCACAATGTAATGATACTAATACGAAAAACAAGATTAATACAAACATACAAGTTGTGAACAGTGGATAACAGAGACGGCTGGTGCTGCTGCTGTTGAGGTGGTTTTTGCTGTCTTTGCTGCTGAAGTAGTAGCAGTTGTTGTTGTTCTAGCCGTTGTTGACATTGCTGTAAAGGTTGCTGCTGCTGTAGTTGTTGGAGTTGTAGTGGATGTCCTTTTTGCTGTTGTTGTTGCTGACGTCGTTGATTTTCTGATAGTTGCTCCCTAGATAGTTGTTGTTGGAAGTGATTTTCGCCGATTGCCTTTTACGTTGGAATACCTGATATGTTCCCCATGCTACCATATTTTCGTAGAGAAAGCGCTGTAGAGGGGAACTTGCAAAAAGAAGCCGCCGTAGATCCGGTCTCAACTCTTAATGGCGTTACCTTGTTGCTTGATTTAACGCTTTTGTCAGAGGGTGGCTGAGGTGAGTCCACATCTATTATTATCATGGGATGGTCACTCGAGTTCAATTGCCCAGGCACTGGGGTGGTGTGTCCGTTCATATTACATTGTTGTTCGACGATCTGCCTGGTTTCTTCTACAGCTGGTAAGTTGCTGGCTTCGTATTGTGGTACCCAGGGCGTTGTAATCCACTGCTGTTGGACGGGGAGCGCTGCGTATCGTCGTCGCCCCAACTTTTGTCGATATTCAGTCCCGAAGATTACTCGTTCAGTTATAAAATGGTATACCCATCAGGTCCAGATATGCGCATCCCACTATTGTGTTCATTATATGTTCAACATAGGGAGTACATCTATACTCCCTATTGTCGAGTGGCAATTGACATGCACAACAAATGACCATGTCTCCAGGACCATGTACTCGAACCCCGAAAATGCTAGTACCTGAGCGGAGACAATATGGCGATATGGATCCCAATTGTTGTTGAATCTGAATGATTCCAGTCTCTCGTTATAAGATTTCATATTTGAAGTTTCCCAGAATACAAACACATGTTTTAAAAAGAATCAATTGTTCAATTACAAAATTATATTTCTTCGTAAACACTCTTCTAGCTACAGTTCTATATCCATCAAATACTTAAAGACGATGTTCCATGTACAATGTACTATTTCGATTAAAAATCAAAATAAATCATATTAATATATCGATCCATGTCCAAAAAACAAAATTTCATATGCGGGTATACAAATTAATGACTTTTTAAATATTGCAGTACGGAACCAAATTATCGGTTGTTTCCGGGTTTTTCCGCTGTCTTACCTGTGTGGGCGTAGTTTAGTATCTGTGACGTCATCTCGTACACGTCCGATACATTGAATAACCTAATAACAAGGCCATTCGTGTCATGATTATGTTCATTTTGACCATAAATTATGTAGTTTTGTTTTATTACGAAATTATTTTATATGCTGTTTTAAAAATCTAGACAAAAAATAAAACACTTTCTACATTCACACACATGAGGCCTTTAGCACTTTACCAAAATTTGAATCCAATGGCAGTTATTTCAGATCCGAGTATCAAAGTAATATGGAATACATGCCGTTTTTACCCGTTCTTATAAAATTAAAATCTCGGGAAAATAATAATTTAATTCTCATTGTTTCACATGTGACATGAAGGATAAAACATCCGTTTTTATCATATTTTTTCATTACTTGCGCGATCACAAACTTGTTTTGATACCATTGTCCGTGTTATGCTGATTATGTTGCGTAAGAATACACGAAATAATATTCTTTTTGGCGGCATGCGCGTGTGCGAGAGAGATCAACGTCTGAACGAAAGTATTCAGCGTGAGCGCCGTTACTCGCAAATTAGACATGAGTTACTCGCAAATTAGAATTATCTCATGACATGCCAATGTGACGACTAAGTTTTGCAAATCGAAAATAAACTCTCTCTCTCTCTCTCTCTCTCTCTCTCTCTCTCTCTCTCTCTCTCTCTCTCTCTCTCGTGTACAAATCACTTACATCATTTTCCATTTCGGCGAATAAAAAGATGTTCAAGTACATTCATTCTTTAAGGACACATTTGCAAATATTAATGTTAATCAACAAATATAAATCATGTGCAATCAACACGGTTAACCAATAAAACACAAGCCCCGAGGGACCTGATTTAATCCGTACTTTATTTTGGGGGTTACGCACAATAATAAAGGTACATGTAGTTGTTAAAACAATCATCATTATATACAGGAGTTCACAATGTTTTGATCAAGAAGCAAAACCGCGAATATGGGTATATGAGCGCTCATCATGTTTTCACAAGAAAATTGTTTTGTGCTGTTGGCGCCATATGTGTGTTTTCATAGTTTTAGTTAAGTTAAGGTAACTGAGTAGGCACCTATTGGGAAAATAGCTGCTCATGCGGCTTACGATATGTTTCATGGTATAAGTACCTGATTGTTAGTTTGGGTTTTTCCCACCTCGGTTTTTGAGGTGGGAATCTTTTTCTGATTGCGCCTTTTCCTGATCTTTGCCTACTTGTACCTTTTTGTTCATGTTACAGTAAGTCATATGCCGTGTTTTCTCTCTCTCTCTCTCTCTCTCTCTCTCTCTCTCTCTCTCTCTCTGTTAATATTCTAATGCAGCCGCGTAAGGTCCCGGTCCTACTGCGCTTAAGATTGCTCTACGATTGTCTTAATATTAATTTGGGAATCATTTCTTTGACACCGATGTGCAAATTAAGAAGGCAGAATCACGTTGGAAAAGAATATACATATTTTGCATACGCAGTCTTATCAATAAACTTATAATTAGACAATCGTACGATTCCTTACAATTCAGTGGGACCCGCACTTAACAACTAGCCGGTCATCGTCTCTACCTTTTAAAAATATAAATAAAGGTCAGGAAGGGCGGGATGAATGAATTACGTGGTGTCTGCGCTTGAACGCCTCATGCGCATATGCGTCGTGACAGTATAGGGTTACTACCATTTTAAGTACAATTTATACATTCGTCACATAAAATCATAGGAATTCCACCTTGGTTTATGCAGTTCTGTTCATGACGTCGCTTACTTTAAAAATCATATAATAATATTTACATTGTTCTAAAACCTCCTTAGATGAACCATTAGATGTCCATCTGTGTTCATACTTCCATGAACAACATTGTGTCACGCGACGTGACGTAATCCAAACTTGACGTCAAAAAACATGACTCGCCAACCTGATTGGACGTTGTAAACGTCGACGCCGTTCCGCTGTTTGAACACCCACTGTGTGTAGATTCTTTGTTTGCTTGTAAATGTGACCGCCTTGGTGATTTTTCAACAAGAGATAGAAAGAAATAAATATAAATATAAGCAATGAGTTTAATTTTTCTGTTGTTCATGGAGCTATGAACCGCAGTGGGTCGCTAGCAAAGCTTACATGAACCCCTTCGGGGTTCATTCACTTTGCACGCGACCCACTGCGGTTCATAGCTCCATGAACACCAGAAAAATGAAATTCATTTCTTAAATAAATGCGTGTACATTTTATTAAATGTAGAAAGAAAGAGTCTATTTTTAATTCAAGCATTAGGATGTCTAGAACAAAAGTCAATGTCGGTAGACTCGTTTACTCAATGAGATTAGAATGTCTTTGAGTATCTGCCACGTGCCGCCGAGTGATATATGCCGCAATGTAGCGGCGTGTGTCGGCGTGTCACATAAAAAACATCATAGATCACCGACATACACACCGCGTAAGGTAAGGTAATAAAAGTGTCGGGTATTCAAAGTTGTTGTTTTAGCGGCCGTAACAAAAGAAAGATTATGAGCTACGAGTTGTCAGTGATAAAAACTGGTTCAAATGCGGGACTTTATGCGAAATGCTATTTTCACATGCAAGTAATGTACCATAATTTATTTTCATTTTATGTTTTGTTTATAAAATGTTTCCGATAATGTTGATAATTATCAAAGAACAAGAAAAAGTAAAACGTCGGCGTTGCATGGTGTAAAATTTGTGATAAATGTTTTATGTTTACGCATTTACTTTGTGTGTCTTTCATTTAAATGGCTGATATTTTGTACGACTAAACGTCACTTCCGGTTTGGTCTCGCCAGAGTAATTCCCCTTTGATTTTTTCGGCCCTTTTCCGACATCGCGTAAAGCGTATTTTTGTTTTCGATAAAAAGGTGTTCAAAATGTAAAACATTAGAAAATTTGACTTTCAAGCCTAATAAGAAACATGTTGTTGATATATTAGCGACAGGAATATCGTCAAATGCGACTATTCGGTATGGGTCTTTTAATACAGCATTCTTATACGAAATATGTACAGCCAGCGTCGGTGGTTACATATATGGTAGATAAATAAAAATAAAACTGAGATCCCTTAAGAGCAGTGAACGTATTAATGAGAAAGGGGATGGGCCATACCATGGTTGTGGCTACTTAAGCCTCTTCAGTGACCCTATAGATTTGGCAACATGAAGCCAAGAAAATTACTGTTTTTGCATCTTTCAACAAGATTAATACAAACTTACAAGTTGTGAACAGTGGATAACAGAGACGGCTGGTGCTGCTGCTGTTGAGGTGGTTGTTGCTGTCTTTGCTGCTGAAGTAGTAGCAGCAGTTGTTGTTGTTCTAGCCGTTGTTGACATTGCTGTAAAGGTTGCTGCTGCTGTAGTTGTTGGAGTTGTAGTGGATGTCCTTTTTGCTGTTGTTGTTGCTGACGTCGTTGATTTTCTGATAGTTGCTCCCTAGATAGTTGTTGTTGGAAGTGATTTTCGCCGATTGCCTTTAACGTTGGAATACCTGATATGTTCCCCATGCTACCATATTTTCGTAGAGAAAGCGCTGTAGAGGGGGACTTGCAAAAAGAAGCCGCCGTAGATCCGGTCTCAACTGTTAATGGCGTTACCTTGTTGCTTGATTTAACGCTTTTGTCAGAGGGTGGCTGAGGTGAGTCCACATCTATTATTATCATCGGATGGTCACTCGAGTTCAATTGCCCAGGCACTGGGGTGGTGTGTCCGTTCATATTACACTGTTGTTCGACGATCTGCCTGGTTTCTTCCACAGCTGGTAAGTTGCTGACTTTGTATTGTGGTACCCAGGGCGTTGTAATCCACTGCTGTTGGACGGGGAGCGCTGCGTACCTTCGTCGCCCCAACATTTGTCGATATTCAGTCCCGAAGATTACTCGTTCAGTTATAAATGGTATACCCATCAGGTCCAGATATGCGCATCTCACTATTGTGTTCATTATATGTTCAACATAGGGAGTACATCTATACTCCCAATTGTCGAGTGGCAATTGACATGCACAGCAAATTACCATGTCTCCAGGACCATGTACTCGAACCCCGAAATGCTAGTACCTGAGCGGAGACAATACGGCGATATGGATCCCAATTGTTGTTGAATCTGAATGATTCCAGTCTCTCGTTATAAGATTTCATATTTGAATTTTCCCAGAATACAAACACAGGTTTTAAAAAAACTCCGTGAGGATTAATAAGACAGTATATTTATTTACAAGAATTGAAATCACAATTAAAAGTTATACAAATTAATCACATTCTATTTACACTTTATACATGTGTTCAAGTTGAGTCGATGTTGCCTTCGTTGTTTGGGACTTGGTACCCATATGGTAGAGCATGTTATTTGTGTAGTAGTCGAAATAATTCGTTGGTGGAAATGTCGATCCTTCCTTCGTTGGTGGGGATGTCGATCCTTCCTTCGTTGGTGGGGATGTCGATCCTTCGTTCGTTAGCGCCTTGGCACATTTGGTAGAGCATGTAATGATATTCTTTTAACCCGATTCTCCACCGATTGTAATCCCGGCTTATTTTATTTAAATTTGATGCTGTACGTGGTAAGGATGGGAAATTACTCGCTATGCTGGAGGTACCGGTCTGTATAGATATAACGAACACTGCGTGAAGATTGATAAGACATATTTATTTACAAGAATTAAAATTACAATTAAAAGTTATACAGATCTTTCTGTATAAGATTGATTCACGATCTTGCGATGCGTGAATCGCTCGCATACATGTAACCATACATTTATGAATAATGAATAATGTAAACTAATTGAATTATTTTAGCACAAGTATATTAATTTGAACGCTTTCTTATTATACTACTACTTACTACATGTATTTCATTTCTTTTAAACAATTTACATAAATAATTTTGTATATTTTTGAAGAAATGTTGGCAAAGATAGAATGCTAGTTAAATACAAAATGCACTAACATGTATAGATATATACTAGGGGTTAGGATAGTTTAATTTTTATTCGTTTTAGTGGGATCTTTTGTGGATGCCCTGTAAGAGGATTTTAAATGTATTAAAATAATATCATGTAAAGCAAGAACGAAATAAACACAATTTTCCGCAGAATACTTTGTATATAATTCAGGTGTTTTAAACAGCAAATTACTTGTAAAATGATAAAATATAACAATAAAGAAAACAATATCATTACAAGTCATCAATATAAAAATAATGTTTTAATTAAATTTTCTTTTGAGAAATTTAAAAGGTTGTCATGTTTAAACTAAAAAGATGTTTCCATTAAAAGCTAAGCGATGTAATCCCGGCTTATTTTATTTATGAATTGATGCTGTAGATGGTTAGGAGTGGGGAATCACTCGTTAGCTGGAGGTACCGGTTTGCGGGATTTTCTGTATTGAGATAACAAACACTCCGTGAGGACTTGATAAGACAGCATCTTGTATTTACAGGAATTGAAAACGCAATTCTAAGTTAAACAAATGAAAAATGCGAACTTACATGTACATGCAAATAGTTAAAAGTTTCTTTATACGACTGATTCCCGATCTTGCGATGCGTGAATCGCTCGCATACATGTAACTAACCATACAATTAAGACTATGCAAAGTAACTGATTTATTTTAGTACAAGTACATTAAATTGAACGTTTTCTTATTAGACTATTACTTACTACATGCATTTCATTTATTTAAAAAAAAACTTAACATAAATAATTTTGTATGTTTCTGAAGAAACGATGGCAAAGATAGAATAGAATGCTACATGTAGTTAAATAGAAAATGCACTAACCTGTATTGAGATAACAAACACTCCGTGCGGATTTGATAAGACAGCATATTGAGTATGCTTTTGGATAGCCTTATATATCTTTAACCCTCACGGAAGTGTCCGACAGGTTTAGACTAATTTTCCTGGACCAAGTGTCTGGACTGTCAATACGTTAATAAATGAGCCGCATCGTGAGAAAACCGGATTTTTGCCTAGGCGAAAACAAAGGCGCAGATCAGCTTCGCGGTAACTGCGAAGCTGATCAGCGCCTTTGTTTTCGCTACACGGATAGTATATTTCCTCTTCTTCTTATATCCGAAATTTCAAGCTTCTAGCCTGCTTCTGAGCTTGTACAGGCCGGTTTGTGTCGGACCTGGTCGGAAACCCCGAAGACCGGTTTTCTCGCGTCGCGGCTCAAATTGTCTAGCCTAACTTGTTATGTCATAATCGGGATGTACAACATTTGAGCCGTGGTACAGCGACTAGCGACTAAACGACTAAGAGGATTTTACATGCATTAAAAATAATATCATGTAAAGCAAGAACGAAATAAACACACTTTTCCGCAGAAAACTTTGTATTTGATTCAAGTGTTTTTCAGCAAATTACACGTAAAATGATAAAATATAACAAAAAAAAAAAAAAAAAAAAAAAAAAAAAAAAAAAAAAAAAAAAAAAAAAAAAATATTATTACAAGTCATCAATATAAAATTAATGTTTTAATTCAATTTCTTTTTGAGTAATTTAAAAGGTTGTCATGTTTAAACTAAAAAGAAGCTTCCATTAAAAGCTAAGCGACTAGCTACACCTACGTAAGAGGATTAAAATGATATCATGTAAAGCAAGAACGAAATAAACACAATTTTCCGCAGAAAATTTTGTATTTAATTCAAGTGTTGCTAGTATTGCAAAAGTCATCGCTTTCATACAAGCGGATGGCACCCAATATGACAGTTAACATGGCGTTTTGACAGTTTAACTGAATATCGTTGTGTATCGACGTAGCTGTCTACACGAAGATGTCATGCTGTTCCTTAAGTTAGGTAACATTATGACAGGTTACACGATTTACAAATGACCCTTCTGTTAGCCTTTCACAATTCCCCCAACGAAAAAGCAAGAGCTTACGGGTGTAATGAATTACCCCGTAAGGAATTGAATAAAATGTTTGGGAAAGTGTTGATCTAAACTATCATAATGTTAATTTGATCTAGCTGACAACATGTATATGCCTAAAAAATAAAGTATGGCTTTTAAATTTGATATCATTAACTTGACATAAAATATATATTATATACAAACAAAGAATATGTAAAACAGAATTGAACAAAAATGTACCAATGTTACTGCGTATTGACTTGTTACTTTTTGATGCAATAAAATTATTTCTGTATTGGCTAGGCCTAATGTACATCAATACAAACAAATATATACAATGCAAATGCAATAAAAACAATATAACTATACACATTCATTCGGCTTCAGTAAGTGTTGTCTTCTTAATGCCTACTGTCCAGCCTTATTTAATAATGAAGAAATGCCATGATGTCCCATCACTAAAAATGAACAAAAAGGATGTTTGAGCATCCGCTTAAGACGATATCCCGTCAGGAAGTTTAATTTCAACTTGTATGTAATTAATAAAGACTTTCCAGTTAATAGGTTGATTATTTCTAAATTGTAGCCGTTAATGGTGAGGTTCGGACGGAAAATACCATTAACGTCTAAGCATTTTTTTTAAACATTTCGTTCCTGAAGAAACATGTAAATTAAATACCATTAACGTCTAAGCATTTTTTTAAAACATTTCGTTCCTGAAGAAACATGTAAATTTAATGAAGTATGTGGTTTTCGAAACCAGCGAAATATAAGATGTGCAATACATGCTCCCATAGCCATTAGTAAGATTATTTGACAGTCATAATATAAACCTGTCATTGTAATTGCGCTTGAAGGCGTACTCGTATAATAATGAAATTTGGGGATTGAATCAGAGATGACTTCTGAAGCAAAACCAATAACATTTTGTCCTAAAATTAAAGCCGCTGCTTTTCGCTTTGATTTGCATAACAAATTAATGTTTCAAAACGATAGGGTAGACCTACGCCTCCGTCTCTTTCTGTCCGTCTTGGTCCTGTGTATGTGGAACAGTCTCTTTGGTTTCTTTTATGATGTTATCTTCTGGTTCCCAAAAATTTGGATAGTTCTCTGCAGGTTCCTCTATTAAGTTGTGTTCTGGCACAGGTGTAACCTCTGTTGGTGGAACAGCTGGGTTTTCGCAGGTGCTTGTTCAATCAGTATCACAGGTTCTATGGGCTGGGATGGTCCGTTGGGTGTACCTGGTTGTTGAATCATAGGTGGCTGCTGATTCGTTTTGTCCTGGCTACGTGTGTTATAGTTGTTTGGATTGGCTGGCATGAGGAACCAGAATCAACCTCTATTTTCCACCAATTGTTGTGTTTGGGGTTATAGCTGACTTTTGCTGCTACATTGTCCGTGGCCGCAGGATGTTGTCAAACAACTGTCGTCGGCTAAACGACACTGAAAAGTTGACGAGAAAAGTCAAAGTTGCAGAAACGTCTTTATTGTCCGTTCGTCCAATCCAGAATTGATAGTGTCTACCTCTTCAATTTCTTGAGCTTCTTCCTGAATGTCCTCTTGAGGTTCCTCAATCAAGCCGAATTCCGGCACAGGTGGAACTTCTGCAGGTCGTACAGGTGGAACGTCTGCAGGTCGTACAGGTGGAACGTCTGCAGGATCTTGTTCTACCAGTACCACAGGTTCTATGGGCTGGGGTGTTCTATTTGGCGTACCCGGTTGTTCAAACACAGGTGGCTGCTGATTCGTTTTGTCCTGGCTACATGTGTTGAAGTTGTTTGGATTCGTGAGGAACCACGATCAACCTCTATTCTCCACCAATTTTTGTGTTTACGGTTAAAGATTACTTTTGCTGCTATATTGCCCTTTGCCGCGGGATGTTGTAAAACAACTTTCGTGGCTTAACGACACTGAAAAATTGACGAGAAAAGTCAAAGTTACAGAAACGTCTTTATTTCCAGGTAGTCCAATCCAGAATTGTTTGTCCACCTGACAGAATGAGTATTTCTGCACTTCTGTATCCAAAATGTATGTTTTGAGCTAAAATATTAAAAAATATCTAATTTTTTTTTTCTTATGAAAATTTTCCAATTTTTCAATTTTTTATTACATGGGCATGCTTTCGTAATGTTGGTTAAATACATATTCGTACAATTAACTTTGTGAGTATTCAATACGAATCAGTCATCGTTTTGGTACAGATAGTGTCAGATATCAGGCGAGCGTCTATGGGATCGTTGGTTCTCTGAATCATACCTTTTGATTGTAATATTGTAACACTTACATAGTTTAGGATCATTTCAATACTATTGCTTATTTGAATAGTAATGGCAGTGTTGTTATTTGTATATGATTATGTCAGTGTCAGTTGTTTATGCTTATGTCGGTGTCATTTCTATATGCTTATGTCAATGTCATTTATATATGATTGTCAATGTAATTTGTATATGATTATGTCAATGTCATTTCTAAATGATGATGTCAATGTCTCTTGTATATGAGTATGTCAATGTCAATGCCATTTGTATATGATTGTCATTGTCATTTGTATATGATTATGTCAATGTCTCTTGTATATGATTACGTCAATGTCATTTGTATCTGATTATGCCAATGTCATTTGTATATGATTATGTCATTGTCGTTTGTATATGATTATGTCAATGTCATTTGTATATGATTATGTCAATGTCATTTGTGTACGATTATGTTGATGTCATATGCATATGATTATGTCAATGTAATTTGTTTATGATTATGTCACTTCTTTTTGCAAATGGTTATGTCAGTTTCATTTGTATATGATTGTCAATGTCTTTTGTTTATGATTGTCAATGTACGTATAATCCTTTCATTGTTTATTGTCGCATTCATTTACAAAATGGGATTGTAGCCATTTATTTGTACATGAATTATTTTCCAATATTGTCATTTTTGTCATTTATATTTATCTCAATATTTGTCAATCTCTTTCGCATATATAATTATTATTTGTATAGGTAAAAAACTTTAACCGTGCCGCTTGAACTCACGTGATGAAGTTTGTAAACATCTTAAAAGTTTGTTTGTTTGTTGTTTAACGACGCATCAACCCTGATAGGTCATTAGCGTCTAACAAGGTAAAACGATAAAATATATTGAAATCGTATTAAAATATAACACTTAGTAAGATATGAATGTCGTTGTAAAGAAAGAATATATGAAATATTAACATTGATGGTTAAAAAGTTAAACATCTTAAAAGGGGCACCTATTTGTTAAACACGTGTGAAACACGTATGTAGTTATATATTGATTACCGTCATAGACTCGCATAATTGAGAACATAGTTGTCCTTTTTTTTTTTTTTTTTTTTTTTATTTATTTTTTTATACGTATACATGATATAATGTATAATCATCGCATTGTTTATTGTCGCACCCCCTTGACCTGCTTTATACCGTTTACCTGTTAAGTTTACGGAACAAAGAACCAATGTGACCTTTGCCACGACATGCTTACAAAATAGGATTGTACCGTACGATTGGCATTCATGGTTATACCGTTCTTACATTGCACTACTCGTATATGATTCATATTTAATGTAAAGATTTAACAATGATGTAACAGAGCAATTTTGTTAGTGGCTCAATGCAAGAAATAACAGAAACAAATATAATTGAGGCGCGTCATGAGAAAACCCAACAACACGGGGGTGATTCAATTGATACCACCTGTGCTGTCGTCCGAGACGTTACTGCATATATTGCTGTCGTCCGAGTATTCCGGTTTCCGTCCGAGTACTACGGCTGTCGTTACACAAACAGTACACACGTAAAAGCGGCTCGTGATTGTATTTGAAGGTATTATTTATTCTTTTTTCTGCTAGAATGTGTTGTTAGATATTTGTCTATCGTGCTATATGTTTGTACGGGTTTTTGGGTCGCTAGTTTGCATACAACCATGTGTTTAATCGTAAAAAAGCAAAAATCACATAAATATGCAAATACTTTAATAATCAGCGTCTCTCAGTTCTAACCATTTATTGAACAACATGGAAAACATAACTGCAAAGATAAAACCTTTTACAGTTATAAAAAAATCCAAAGCAGAAAGGGTGTGAATGGGCGTTTAACTTTTGGTGTTACTGCTGTCGATCAGTTGTAAATATGTGTGATACGGCTGTCGGTTAAACTCGTTACGGATGTCGACAATTTAGAACAGGTAATAATTGAAAATATATGGGTAAAACTAAGTTTAAGGCATCCTAGATTTCAGAAATATGAATGAAATAATATCTATTTCACTTTGTTCATATTTCTAACGATAAACCACGGTGGGTTGGTTACACGAAGTAAGATATTTACATGACACACCGCCGCACTTTCAAATATGAATACTGAGTGACCGGTTGCCTTGCTTTCTCATTTTCGCATGCATTATCCAAATCAGAAAGTGTAATGTATACAATTTAAACTTTGATGAGCGTCACGATTGTCTTACAGCGGAAAAAGACACACTGTGGCGAAATTGACTGATTGATCATTAAATTTTGTGTAATGCACTTTAGCCATTTGTAACCACGCCCGTCCGCCCCCATCCCCGGGGAGGGCGGAGACAGCCGTGGAAATGAGCAGGGCTTTGACCAAAGTTTTGCTACGGCAGTGCGTGGGAAACGGGCCGTGAAATTAAAAGCAGTCTGTGGAGAAAACAGCAGTGGTTTAACCAACAAGCAGTCCTCACAGGGTGGGGGTTTTTTTTAGCGAGGATTGCTTTTAGCGATGATTTGCTGGACCAAAAGTCAAAATTCCCGCTATTCCCCGGGGGTGGGGGCCCGTTGTTACAAATGACTAGTACATAATACCTTATAATATTGCATTCATGTGTATATTTTCTTGTAGTCGCTCTCGAATGTCATTAAATGGCGCGAAGTGTAATATTCTGCTCTGCGATACAAAGGTTCACGTGTGTTGGTTGTGCTCTGTGATACATTGCGTTGTTCTTTCTGTCCCGCTTGGGATGTCTTTGGGTTGGGATGTTGATTTAGCCAGTCGAATACAATGATTTCATATTTTTATTTGACTCCCCCCCCCCTTTTCTTGGTTTCGGGAATGTATTTTTGGTGAACTAGTAAAGTTGGTCTCCTATCCGCCTAGTATCTTCTAGTTTTGGCTTTACTTCATCGGCATTTTGTATATTTATATCTTTTAGCCAGCTTAGCACGTTGTCTAATTTCATCATACCGTTTTTCCTTTTCGCAGTCCTCGTAGAAATTGTGGTTTCGCTTTCCTAGGAAAAATGGTTTTGTTGATTATAATAATAATCTCTAAATTTCTGGTTTGGATTGTAACTTAATTACATCAATTTTTTTTGTTACATATGTTCGCCAGTTGAACACTATTTTTATTTTCTTTCTTTATAAAATGTCCCCGGGAGAAATGGTTTTCGCTCTTTTTCCCAGTAAATAAGCTAATCGGCATCCCAGGACAAGTGGTTTATCTTCATGATACGATTGCTAATTGTGCCTACCTCTATGTGCCCAGGAAAAATGGTTTTCGGCGTTGTCCATAGTAAATACGCTCATCGGCGTCCCACGAAAGGTGGTTTATCTTCATGATACGACTGCTTATTTTGGCTGCCTCTCTGTTGTGTTCGTTGCCTTTGGTTTTGGTTGCGACATAGCCGGATGACTACCTCGTTGGGAAAGAGCTAGTTATTATGCTATTCGAGTGCGTTGTCCGACCTAAGTTCGGATTTGTGATGCCGTTTGCATGAGTCATTTGTGAAATATTTTAAATATACTATCATATGACTGTATATGAAACTGTAAAAAAAATCACATACTTTCATCTGGTCGCCAAGAACACTTCGAAACATTTAAGTTCCGAAGTGTTCTAGATGTTGACAAATGTTTCAAAGAAAGAAAAGTTTGCTAAAGAGTTCTTATACTATGCCGCATATGATAGGATATGTGTGAAATATTTTCTTTCATATATATGAATATAGCAATGCGTGATTTCCGACAGTATGTGCATCACGAACGCGCTCTCTAACGTATGCACAAAATATAACATACACGGAGTTTGTTTCCCGACACTGTGTCAACTTATAAATCGTTTTCATTTCCAGAAAACATGTTATGCAAAGTTTGTACTTAGAGACTCATTGTTCATTCATGTGACTTCACTAATTATCTCATATGACATTACAGAAGAGACTATTTGTAGCATTTGTGTTTTTCGAGGTTACTGTTATGCTTTCTAGCGATCTGTATAGTCGTCCTTTTATGAGTAGCATACGAAAATTATTCAGAAACTACAAAATAAATGCATAAAATATGTTGAATTTGATTTCAATGGGCAATATGCCATCTCGAAATACTATCGACAGCCGTATCGTACTGATCAATAAACAAACGCCAGCCGTATCAGGGGTCAGCGACAGCCGTATCACGCTTTTTAAAAACGGGAAATAAAATTTGAAGGACGCAATGAATTGGGTAAATGATTACAGCTTACAAAGGCTAAATGGAAAGCGTAATATCCCTGATACTTTCGCTTACATGGAATGGTTGCATATGTTGAAAGTAAGAAAAACACGCGAGAAAACGATGTTTTGTACTAAAAATAAATTCTTGTGATTGTCTTTATGTTAAGAAAACTGGAAAGACGTTTGTAATAACGATAAATACCTTCTTGACAGTTTTCGGTGATAAATGCGCTGATTAGCGACGATCTGTTGGCCCTGTGTGCACTGAAATAGGGGCACCGATGATAACGACAGCCGTAGTACTCGGACTAAAACCGGAATACTCGGACGACAGCAATATATGCAGTAACGTCTCGGACGACAGCACAGGTGGTATCAATTGAATCACCCCCGTGAACAATGTGGTTTCCGAATAGGTCCGATACAAACCGAGCTATACAAACACAGAGGATGGCTAGAGGCTGGAGATTTGGATTTAGGAATAAGAAGAATTGTACTAAACGTTTCAGTCATACATTTTATGTGAACAGTACTATTTTTAAAACATTTAAAACAAATCTTCGTATTTGGTGGTGTGATGTGACACTTTTAGTTCCATTTTTGAGATGAGTTTATGTGATCTATTCTTTATAAATATATGAGCCGCAACATGGCTAAAACCAGTAATCTGCACAGGCGAAAGCAAAGACGCAGATCAGCTTCGCGGTAACAGCGAACTGACCAGCGCCTTTGTTTTCGCCACACGGATAGTACAATTTCTCTTCTTTTTAAATCCGAAATTTCAAGCTTCTAGCTGTCTTCTGTGGCTGTATAGGCTGATTTGTGTCTTACCTGTTCAAAAACCACATTGTTGGTTTTCCCACGAGGCGGCGCAAATATATGTTGTTTATATTTTTTCATTCAATAAAGTTGAACACATATACTCTCTGTTTCTGTTTTTATTGAATAACCTTAGTTTAAGCTGCATATTTATGCCCCAAACTTTGAAAAAGTTGGAAGGGCATATTGCTTTCGGCTTGTCTGTGTGTGTGTGTGGGTGGGGGGGGGTGCGTCTGTTAACTTTTGAACGGTGAATGCTAGGGTTTTGAAATTTCATATGCACATTCCTCATGAAAAAATAGTTGACCCGTATTTTTTTCATGTCCGAGTTATGCCCCTTTTCTGAGTTATGTCCCTTTGAAAACAAAATTTGAAAATCTTGTGTGCAAGATATCTCAACAAGTATTTAAGCTAGAGCCTTCATATTTGGTATATTGGTTGGGTCTGAGGAATAGATCACCTGATTAACTTTTGAGAACTTTACCGCAAATTTTGACAAAATTACGGAATTTTGAAATTTTGATTATTTTTTTCAGTTTTTCAGTGAAATTTGAAACTTTTAAACGGTGAATGCTAGGGTTTCGAAATTTCATATGCACATTCCTCATGAAAAAATAGTTGACCCGTATTTTTTTCATATCGGAGTTATGCCCCTTTTCTGAGTTATGTCCCTTGGAAAACAAAATTTTAAAATCTTGTGTGCAAGATATCTAAAAAAGTATTTAAGCTAGAGCATTCATATTTAGTATACTGGTTGGGGCTGAGAAGTAGATGACCTGATTAACTTTTGAGAACTTTCTGTCAAATTTTGACAAAAATACGGAATTTTGAAATTTTGATTGATTTTTCGACTTTTCTGTGAAAATTGAAACTTTAGAACGCTGCATGCTAGGGTTTTGAGTTTTAGTATACAGATTCCTTATGAAAAAATAGTTGACACGTAATTTTTTTCCATGTCTGAGTTATGCCCCTTTTCTGAGTTATGTCCCTTTGAAAACAAAATTTGAAAATCTTGTGTGCAGGATATCTCAAAAAGTATTTGAGCTAGAGCCTTTATATTTGGTATACTGGTTGGGACTGAGAAGAAAATTACCTGATAAACTTTTGAGGACTTTCCGTCAAATTTTGACAAAATAACTCAATTTTGAAATTTTTACTCCATTTTAACTTGTCGGCATAAAGCTTACATTCTCTGTTTCCGGATCGAGGTCAAAACAGAAGCAACCGAACAGTTTCTACAGGAAATTAAATTGCACTTCATTCAAATGAAATAAACAAACCCTACAATTTGCCAGTTTAAAGACAAACATACAGTTGGGGGCATAGTGTTTTACAAACACCCATTTCTAGTTTTCTTGTGCTATTAGGTATCCTGGCACCAGAGGTACTAAGGGGCTACCCCCAGTCCGCCTTACTGGGATTAGATTACCAGCCTAAAAGTGCAGGCATTCAAAATGGTCCAGTACCAAGCCTGATGTTAATATTCCAGTCGGTCTATTTTACTGTTAAAATTGTGTATAAAAATGGCTGGTTTATGTTAGCAGTACGGTCCGTCGGGCTCTGGTGGGCATGGACTTGATTTTTGAATTTTAATTTGGAACCTTAAATGCCCTATTCATCATGTCAGGCTGAGACACGTCTCCCACTTCGTACGTGTAGGGAGGTGAGGGCCTACTAAGAGGAAAAAATGCATGCACTATCCTTATCCCCACACCCGTAAGCTGCATTCTTGATTCATGTGCTGTCTTTATATACATGTAACCCACAATGCGAGAAAACCGGTTTTCGGTATTTCCTACCTGGCCCGACATACAAGATCGAGAAGCTTGAAATTTCGGATTTAGAAAGAAAAGAAATTGTACTATCGGTGAAGCGAAAACAAAGGATCTGATCAGCTTCACAGTTACTGCGAAGCTGATCTGCGCCTTTGTTTTCGCCCATGCAGATTGTTGGTTTTTCCCATGAGGTGGCTCCAATCATGATTACATGCGCATTGTAATCGTGTGTGTCCTAGTGCACGATGTAGGAAACTTACATGAGCTGCCGCACAAGAAAACAAACAATCTGCATATGCGAATTACAAAGACGCAGCGCTTATGTTTTCGCTACAGGGATAGTACACTTTATTTGGAAATTTCAAGGTTCGGTCGGTTTGTCGGATCTGGCCGGAAATAAAAAATGCATCACTCATAGTCATTGTAGAAAAAGATCATCAAATCGTGGTTGCATTAAAAAACGAACGAAGTGGCCGTCTATGTTACGCAGATGCATTAACGATAAGTTTAGCGTAGTTGTAGAGTATCGGACTCCGAATCGAGAGGTCTTTAGTTCGATCCCCACTGGCGGCACCGTGTTGTCCTTGACAAAGGCACATTAACTCCGCAACATTTAGAATCAATCATGATTGGCAAATAAGTAGACAAACATCCTTATAACTTGCGATTTCTTTGACCTTGTCGGTTGACCTTGGCAAAGATATGCATTTTTCGAATGGGTAGAGCAAATGCAAATACTATCACCGTGCCGGTTGACCTCTGACAAAGATAAACATTTGAGCCACCTCATGGGAAAACCAGCAATATGGGTTCCGAACAGGTTTTGACACAAATCAGGCTGCACAGTCTAAAAAGCAGGATAGAAGCTTGAAATTCGGATTTAAAAAGAAAAGGAAGTGTACTATCCGTGTACCGAAAACAAAGGCGCTGATCAGCTTCGCGTATGCAAATTGTTGGTTTTCTCTCGAGTGGCTCATGATCGGCATGTTTAAATAAGTATCTTTTCAATTATGTGACCTTTTGATGGCAACCGCTTGTTCACATGGCACTTGAAAAATGTGCTAAACAAATGGGTGCCCATTTCCTAGTGTTTACAAAACTTTGTCACGTGAGGTCAGCCGGTAAGCCTATTCGCAGTTCAAGCGGTACACACAGGTATTTGACTCATACACGGCATGTCAGAGTTCAGCTGTACCAAAATCTGTAAACAAACCATCAGCTGTTCTTGCTTTATCAAACTGTAAGCCATATCATTAGTGATTCCTTATCAATGCAAAGTTTGCATTTTTTTTTATCTTTATTAAATAATTTAGTTATTCTTGTTTAGTAATATTAGATTATTTTTGTAGATGTTTTGGGGTAGCATTATTAATTATGGCTCCTATGTCTGTTGTATAAGACATAAAAAAAACTCCAGAAAAATAAATTTCGGACAGTGCTTCCAAAGACATTACTTTTATTGTGAAATGAAAATAATTTCCATATCCATTCCATATAACTATCCAGTGATAAGGTTTGTTTACATTTTTAGCTTATTGTTGTCCATCTTCCTCGGATTTTGCATCTCTGTTGGAAAAGGGAAGTTTGATAGGCGGTTCAGATATGCACTGGCCTGTACCATAGCTCATTTGGTGAATGCAGCAGAATTTATTTTTACATTTCTGTGGGACATTCCACATATCAGGACAAAAAAGCGCAAAGATGCTTCTTATTGTACATGTAAATTGCTGTAAATACTTGTACCATATGAGGTGAACAACCAGGCAAAAGCCCATCACAAAACTAAAATGAAACAGCGGGTTCACAGCTCACAACATATCACACAAATGAGCAGTTTGTTTACCAAATGAGCTGCCTCATGGGAAAACCAACAATCTGCATAGGCGAAAACAAAGACGCAGATCAGCTTCGCGGTAACCGCGAAGCTGATCAGCGCCTTTGTTTTCGCTACTCGGAAAGTACAATTCCTCTTCTACTTAAATCCGAAATTTCAAGCTTCTAGCTCTTTTCTGTGCT
Organism: Rugalucina vietnamica; assembly: GCA_964017185.1. Classification (NCBI taxonomy): domain Eukaryota; kingdom Metazoa; phylum Mollusca; class Bivalvia; order Lucinida; family Lucinidae; genus Rugalucina; species Rugalucina vietnamica. Next base: position 5,862,857 of record OZ024872.1, read on the forward strand.
TGTACAGGCCGGTTTGTGTCGGACCTGTTCGGAAACCACATTGTTGGTATTCCCACGAGGCGGCTCAAATGGTGGTCATTTATTTAAAGTTACAATACATGTATCGTGACATGCATAATTTAGGTAGAAAATCAGGTTTCATGAAGAGGCTATTTAAGAGATCAGAAGTGAAGATGAAGAAAAAAAAAAAAACAAAAAAAAAAACACACCTTGCTAAATATGCTAACCAATTTGTTTTATGACAAAACATACTGCATTGCTCTGAATATTTTAAGAAATGCACTATTTTGATTTCAGTAATTCCATGAATAGTAGTAAAGTTACTACTATTCATGGAATTACTGAAATCAAAATAGTGCATTTCTTAGTAAAGTTCTGCGAAGCTGATCAGCGCCTTTGTTTTCGCTACTCGGAAGGTACAATTCCTCTTCTACGCATAGCCAAAATTTCAAGCCACTTGCCTGCTTCTGTGACTGTACAGGACCTTTGTGCCAGACCTGGTCGAAAACCCCGAAGACCGGTTTTCTCGCGTCGCGGCTCAAATTAAACCAGTAACGTTGTCATTGGTCATTGGACCGAATATCAGTTTTCCATTATTTCTATCCCACGGACAATTTTTCTTTGACAAAGTAGGTTTGTCATAGAAAAATATGCTCGTGTGAACTCCATTCTGTGGCGAAGTTTCATTCTCAAATATCTGTGACAAAGGTGAGCGAGTTAAGTAGTATAAGTAATCTTTGCTTTGTGTGAACAAAAACTCATTGAAAAAGTTTCTATGACAAAGAATCTTCGTCAAAGAAACATTGTCCGTGGGAAAGCGGCCTCAAGCATTTGAGCCGACGCATGGGAAAACCAACAATCTACATAGGCGAAAACAAAGACGCAGATCAGCTTCGCGGTAACTCGGATGGTACAATTCCTCTTCTACTTAAATCTGAAATTTCAAGCTTCTAGCTCTTTTCTGTGCTTGTACAGGCCGGTTTGTGTCAGACCTGGTCGGAACCCAATTTGTTGGTTTTCTCACGCACAGGCTCATTTAATACATGTAAACTGGTCAAAATAAGTTAAGCTCCATTCGCATAATGTTAAATTGCCTAAGTTTAGCTGTTTATTTCAAATATATATCAAAACGCTTTCCAAACTTCATCCAAACATGATTCCCAAAGTTTCAAGTTGAAATACAGATTGTCTTTGGTATGTGCTTCTTTTAATCCGAGAGTGTCAAGAATTTTGCCAGTGTTTTATTATAGCAATAATAGGAAAGTTTTCCCAAAATTGATTAAAAAGGGTTGCACTCTATAAAAATTTTAAATGTATGAAAATCAAGCCATCTTCATGGGAATAACTCAAGTTGATTGCTAAAAATTGCATTCAAAAACGTTTATTCAGTCAAATGGTATGACTTAAACGAAATTGGAGTCTTTTGCAGTAAGTCTATGCGAAACTTAACTTATTTTCAACTAGTTTATATTTTACGATGCAAAAATAAATTACCACTTACTTTGTTGTAAAGTTCACATATGAAATCCATATACAATTGCATGTACAGTATGAAAAGTTCACAAAAGAAATCCATATACAATACATGTACATACACAACACCACATGATTTCCGTTATCTTTCTTTTTTGTTCACCACGTCACAATTTAAACCCTTATATACAATACAGCACGGATTCTGTTTTTAGGAAGGTTGCTTTCACCACTATACTGTTTCAAAAGAAACAAATGCGCTTCTCCTAAATATGCGAAAATAAAAAAACTGAGGAGAGAAATGAAAATACAGGCGGCTTTATACCTGTACATGTATGGGGTCAACCGTATCACAGATCTGCGGAAATAAAAGCGTCAATATTCACACCTGATGTCATCATGTTGATAACTTTATTGTAACCTGAGATAAGAGCGAGGAAGTAATTAAAACACAAATTTCAGACAATTTCGATCTCAAAATTATTATACGAGTTCTAAGTAGATCTAATCGTATATACAGAAAGGTGGACAAAAGTATTCGTCACGTTTGAAAAACTTCATAGAATTCCATGTATTTTCAAGTTTACAAGAAAAATTATCATGTGTCTCCATGTGAAGATATTTTCATGTTCTTGATGTCATTTGGAACTTCTTTTTCAGTTTAACGTCCCTTTCATGATTATTTCAGCTCATATGAGACGTGCCAATAAGAATGTGGGGCAAAAACGGGAGAACCCCGAAGGAAAACCACCTGGCTAACCCGCAAGCAGGACTTGGCTTGTCTCACATATGCCCCGTGTGGGGCTTGAACCCATACCAGGCACAGCGGTGAGATGATCGTATGGTTAAACGCGGTAATGAAATATCAGGGCTTCTCGGCAACGGGGGCGTCTTCACACGTTTTAAATAAAGCTACAGATATAATTGAGCCTGTGCGTGAGAAAACCAACAATTTGGGTTCCGACCAGGTCCGACACAAACCGGGCTGTACAGTCATAGAAGATGGTTAGTGGCTGAAAAGTTTGGACTGAGAAAGTTGAGGAATGGTACTATCCGTGTAGCGAAAACAAAGGAGCTGATCAGCTTTGCAGTTACTGCGAAGCTGATCTGCGCCTTTGTTTTCGCCTTTGCAGATTGTTGGTTTCCCCATGCGGCGGCTCACATATAAAAATATATGTATGCTATTTTTTTACATTTTTAACGACGTCACCATTGACGTCAATGGGAAAGTGACTTTTTTTTCAAAATTAACAAAAGTTTAAATTGTACATATGACAAATACAGTGTCGAAACTTCATCAAAATACCTGGTTTATCACTTCAAAATGACATCGAAAATCGCACTTCTCAAACGTATTACCTTGGTAAACAGCACAATTCTATCTCGTAATCTCAAGTGTCTGATTTTTGTAGGGCTTTTTGTGATTAATTTATTGAAGAATTTAAACTGGATAATTGACTTTGTTATTCATTTTTGACACATTTGTCCGTACCGTCTGTCTTCAAGATTAATATAAAACACACGAAAAACACTACAAAAACTCTCCGGAAACTAATTTTTTCACATTGCGCTAAAGTAATGAAGCACCACATAAATTCTAGACACAATCCAGGCTGTAAAGCTGTAGGAAATTACTACTGTTTGTACGCTAGCTTTCAGAATTTCTGTAAATAAGACCATGTCATCCTTTTACAAACCAAAAGTCTTATACAGTGCCACAGAAATTTTGAAAATTGGTTCATTCACCCACTAATTAAAATTAAAATTTCTTGCCCAAAAATTATCTCGAGGAGCCGTTTGCACGTACAATGTACAAAGGATACCGTGTATCTAAGGAGCATACCTGATTGCCATTAAGAAAACATGCCCATGCAATGTACATATTTAGTTTTAGTTGTTAACAAATCCCTTAAATTTTATTAGACTTTTCTTTAATGTTAGAACCGCCTCACTGAAACGCTGAAACAAGTTTTGGAGCAAAAATAAGAAAAATAGGTACACATGCAAACCCCAGATTGTCTACATAAATTTAGTGGGGTTCAAGGGGGTAAAGAGGGTATACTTTTCATGGACATGTTTTCCTGATGCACTCTTACATACGTTTTCTTTTTACATGTTGATTGATTCAAAGCATCAATTTAAACAAACAAAACAGAATTAAGCACCATATATTAGACTGGCATATGTGCCATAAATGTTATCCTTTTGAAAAATTTCATCGAATGCCTACGAATGCTACTGCCGGAATGCCACCGAATTTCTAGCGATTAATGCGAATTTGCGTAAAAAAATTGCATTCGCAAACATCTGGTGTTGAGCACATAACTTGATTAATGTAACAGTAAATGCACCAGTCATTTGTAACCACTGCTCCCCCACCTACGGGTTTTAGTGCCCTGCTATACGTTTTATTCAACTGGCAATTCGAGTAACTTTTTATGTTTTAATCTTAACTCACTAATATGACAAGCATATTAAACACATACAAAACACTTTTGCAATCTGATTAAAATAAGATTTACATTCACATAACGTTACATGCATCGGATTTTAATCAGTTTCATTTTTAGCTCGACTGCACGAAGTGCATAGAGCTATTGCAGTCACCCCGGTCGTCCACGTTCCCGTTCCCGTTCCCGTTCCCGTGCGCGTGCGCGTCACACTTGCGTTAAAGTTTTCTAGAAGTCCATATCTTGACAACCACTCATCAGAAAGCATTCATACTTGGACCATAGATACCCTGTAGGGTAAGCTTTCATTCCATGGCATCGGGCCCCTGGGTCCAGGCCAGGGGGTGGGGCTGGAGGTTAAAATCTAGAACACCTTCAAAAATGGCAATTCTTGTGTTAAAGTTTTCTAGAAGTCCATATCTTGACAACCACTCATCAGAAAGCATTGATACTTGGGCCATTGACACCCTGTAGGGTCGACTTTCATTCCATGGCATCAGATCCCTGGGTCCATGCCAGGGGGTGGGGCTAGAGGTTAAAATCTAGAACACCATTAATAGTAATGGCTTTTCTGTGATATAGTATTCTAGAAGTCTATATCTTGAAAACTTTTTATCAGAGGGCTTTCATACTCGGACCATAGGTACCCTGTAGGGTTGAGTTTCATTCCATGGCATCGGGCCCCTGGGTCCATGCCTGGGGGGTGGGGCTGGAGGTTTAAAACTAGAACACTAGAACACTAAAAATAGATGTACTGCTGTGTAACTTTTACAAGGAGGCATATCTTGACAACAACTTATCATAAAGCATTCATACTTCATACACTTTAGGTTCCATGACAACGGACCTCTGGGTCGGAGTCAGGGGGGCGGGGCTAGAGGTCAAAATCTAGAACTCCCCGAATTTTTTTCTTTTTATTTCTTAATAGAAACAACTTAGGAGGATGGTTGGTCATTCATCTTTTGACTTTGTGACACTGACTTGTGTGTCATGACGGTAAGGGTCAGTTGACCTACTTTCCATGGTTCAGTGATTTTGCCTTATATCTTGACACTCAATTAGTATGTTTTCTTACTTCTTTCAGATTATGAGTTAGTACGACCAGGCCTTTGACCCCAATATACTTATAGGTCACTGTGACCTAATTTCACGGTTCAGTGATTTTGCCTTATATCTTGAAACTCGATTAGTATATTTTCATACTTTTTTCAGATTATGAGTGAGTATGACCAGACCTTTGACCCCAATATACTTATAGGTCACTGTGACCTAATTTCACGGTTCAGTGATTTTGCCCTATATCTCGGTACTCAAATGGTTTATGAACAAACTTCTTTCAAAGTATGTTTCAAAGTATGTTTGCATATGACAAGATCTTTGACACTGAAGTAGTCCTAGGTCACCTAATTTCACGGTTCAGTGATTTTGCCTTATATCTTGACATTTGATTAGTATATTTTCATACTTTTTTCAGATTATGAGTGAGTATGACCAGACCTTTGACCCCAATATACTTATAGGTCACTGTGACCTAATTTCACGGTTCAGTGATTTTTGTCTTATATCTCGGTACTCAAATGGTTTATGAACAAACTTCTTTCAAAGTATGTTTGCGTATGACAAGACCTTTGACCCTGAAGTAGTCCTAGGTCACTGTGACCTAATTTCACGGTTCGGTGATTTTGCCTTATATCTTGACACTCAATTAGTATATTTTCATACTTTTTTCAGATTATGAGTGAGTGTGACCAGACCTTTGACCCCAATATACTTATAGGTCACTGTGACCTAATTTCACGGTTCATTGACTTTGCCTTATATCTCGGCACTCAAGTGGTGTATGAACAAACTTCTTTCACACTATGTTTGCATATGACAAGACCTTTGACCCTAAAGTAGTCCTAGGTCAATATGACCTAATTTCACGGTTCAGTGATTTTTCTTTATATCTCGGCACTCAATTGGTATATGAACATACTTCTTTCATGATATGTATGAGTATGACAAGATCTTTGACCGTAAAGTATTCCTGGGTCACTGTGACCTAATTTCATGGTTCAGTGATTTTGCCTTATATCTCGACACTCAGTTGGTATTTTTTCATACTTCTTTCTGATTATGAATGAGTATGACCAGACCTTTAACCCAAACATACTTATAGGTCACTATGACCTAATTTCATGGTTCAGTGATTTTGCTTTATATCTCAACACTGAATGGGTATATGATAATTTTTCTTTCACATTATGAGTAAGTATCACTAGACCTTTGACCCTGCAATACTTATAGGTCAGTGTGCCCTTTTTTCACTGTTCAGTGATTTTGCCTTGTGTCTTGGCACTCAGTTGGTATATGAACACACTTCTTTCACAATATGAGACCTTTAAATCTTAGGTAGTTATAGTCAACTTTCATGGTTCAGTGATTTTGCCTTATTGCATCAAGGCAAAAAGATGTATGAGCATAATGCTTTGGGTTACTGGTCGGGTTTGGCCTTATGTTTGACAAAGGTCAGAAGCAGTCGAGCACGCTGTCCTGCGACAGCTCTTATTTGTATTTGTAACGTGGCTTTTATAATCCCCATCTGATTTATGAGCCGCGTTATGAGAAAACGAACAGTGTGGTTTTTGAACAGGTCCGACATAAACCGGTCTGTGCAGTCACAGAAGATTGCTAGAAGCTTGAGGAATTTTGAATTTAGAAAGAAGAGGAATTATACTACCCGTGTAGCGAAAAACAAAGGCATTAATCATCTCCGCAGTTTCTGTGAAGCTGATCTGTGCCTTTGTTTTCGCCTACTGCAGATTGTTGGTTTTCTCATGTGGCGACTCATATATTGGCCTGTATTGTCCGAGATTGTTCAGTTATACAAACAAACAAATAAATAATCCATGGAATCCGTTATAATTTGGCTCAAATATTTGAGAACAAAAACTCGCTTTGACACTGCATTGGTTCCTATTATCAACAAACGCAATCTTTAAGTGTGGACAGAGATTTGATGTTTGGATTCGACGCAGAATCGTGCATAGTTGGATTCGAAGGTAAGTTATCACAAAATGTTTTCATTGATATTTACATCTAACTTTATTCAATTCGTTCAGTTTCGTAACAATTTCGTGAAGGAAGTGGCTTTACTTGAACTTATAATAATGCACTTGTCATTTTGTAACCACGGCTCCCACCCCCGGCATGCGGGGAACAGCGGGGAATTTGACTTTTGGACCAGCAAATCCCTGCTAAAAGCCCCACCATGTGGGGACTGCTCGTCGGTAAAACTACCGCTGTTTTCCTCCGCAGCATGCTATCTTTTAATTTCACGACCCTTTTTGCTAGGGCTTCTCCAGTCCGTCGGATGGGACTATAAACCGAGGTCCCGTCTCCATATGACCTTAGCTGTTGGCGGGACGTAAAACCCGAATTAACCAACCTTTTTGCCTATATATAGCAGACCCAAGATACTTTCCGCTGCACTGTCGTGTCAAAACTTTGGTCAAAGCTTCGCTCATTTCCACGTCTGTTCCCCGCCCTTCCCCGGGGATGGTGTGTGTGTGTGGGGGGGGGGGCGTGCTTACAAATGACTATTGCATAAGTCAATGGATGCTGCAGTAACAAAATAATTGAAAGAAGAAAAATCAACGAACTTTGCAAAATATACTACAGTATTTGATTATTTGAAACATAGGCAGAAAAGTGTCTTTTCGACTATTACCCTTTTTCGTATTTTCTAAATGAATAGACTATAAGTGTTGCCCGGGAAACCTCATTTTCACTGCTGTTATTCTAATAGGCCCCTCTGTCTACTGACCAGCCTACTACGACCAGCCTACTACAAGTCGAAGTGACACCAAGACGCCAACCATGGCGGTGATGTTACTGATACTGTGCTTTATCTCTGTGTCATTGCACGGTCACGTGATTGCGAACCTTGACGACATCACAGGTAATATTACGTCAATATGCATATACGAGGATTGTTCGTTAAATCTTAAGACGAATTTGTCTTCCCCATGTAAGTACAGACAGTAATTATATGTGTACGACTTTAAGCACTGAGCACTGGAGTTTTTTTTATACTGTCATTGTTTAAAATAGTAGGCTGCTAGCCAGAGGGTCGATTGCTCCCCCACCTCTAGGGAATTTTGCAGACATACCCTGAGCCTGTGCATGAGAAAACCAACAATTTGGGGTTCCGACCAGGTCTGACACAAACCAGGCTGCTCAGTCACAGAAGCAGGCTAGAAGCTTGAAATTTCGGATTTAAGAAGAAGAGGAAGTGTACTATCCGTGTAGCGAAAACAAAGGCGCTGATCAGCTTCGCGGTCACCGCGAAGCTGATCTGCGTCTTTGTTTTCGCCTATGCAAATTGTTGGTTTTCTCATGCACAGGCTCACCCTATCTTAAGGAACAATTAAAGCTGAGTAGAACAAGAGATGTTTGCACCCTGAGCGTTGGGGCGTTATCCTGTAACAGCCTGTTACATATGATACCTTAAAAATTAAGAAATAATGATATAGTGTTTTCAGCTACAGAAAAATGACAAAAGTTTATCATTTTACTCAACTTTTTCATACTGTCTGTTTGCTGTTTGTCTAAACTACATATTAAAATCGTTTGAACAAAAATTTGACTCGCACTAACTGTAACATATGTAACGTAAATTAAGATACCTTTTGAAAATAACACTTTTGAGTGATATCATTTACTTATACAGTTGCACTATGCATTTTTTTCCAAAGATATGATATTTATTTCCATCAGCATGTTCCATTGGCATAAAGAAAAACCAAGGTTTATTTTCCTATCGTGTATATCTTCTTCCGGATGATGGTCAGGATTCTTGTCAGAATGCACTGTTGACCAGCGTTATACAACCTCCTCTCTTCCGGTTAAAAAAAGTTAAAAACAGCAGGCGTTGGTGGTCAAAAACAGTTAAAAACATGGTTGTCTATTAGTTTCTGGGAGTCGGCAGCTGGTGATTAGGCCGACTCTGAACTCCTCGATGGTCTGGGAGTCTGTGACCGCAGCAGGTAGGCGATTCCATTCTTGGATGGTTCTGGGAAAGAAGGAGTTCTCGTATACAGTGACATTGGCGGTGGGCTGGTATAGTCTCTGTTGACCTCTGGTGCGCCTGTCGTTGAAACGGAGAACATCACCAGTGTCCATATCTATAGCTCCATGCCTTGTATAGAGTTGTCAATCTGTCTTTTTTTCTCCTGCTTTCGAGTGTCTCCAGTCCAAGATCTTTGACCATCCGGGTTACACATCCAGGATTTCTCTCAGTAGAGTTGCCATGGACGAAACGAGCTGCCTGTTTCTGCACTTTCTCTAGCTTGACAATGTCATCTGAACATGTGGTGTCCCAAGCTGGTGATGCATAGTCCAGTACTGGTCTCACAAGAGATGTGTAGGCTGTGCTCTTGACTTCCATGGTACATTGTCCGAGGTTTCGTCGTAAAAATCCTAGAGTTCTGGATGCTTTAGCTGCTACCGCGTCTACATGTCTGTGCCAGCTGAGGTCACTGCTGATGGTTACGCCGAGATACTTTCCGTTGTCTACCACTTCAAGAGTGTGACCATGGAGCCTGTATTGTGTTTGTCTCTCGACGCGTTTATTGGTAATGATGCGGATGACCTGACATTTTTCTGGGTGGAACTTCATTTGCCACTTTCTTTCCCATTCTTCCAAGGCCAGAAGATCTTGTTGTACTGCGTCTGCGTCGGCATCACAGTTGATGATTCTGTACAGCAGGCAGTCATCAGCAAAAAGGCGGGGATCCGAGCCTTTAACAGATTCTGGTAGGTCGTTAATGAAAGCGAGGAACAACAGTGGACCGAGGACTGTACCCTGAGGTACACCGGAGATGACATCTACTTCCGTCCAGTAACACTTGCTGCTTCCTACACCCAAGAAATGCTTCAATCCATTTGAGGGTAACGCCGCGGATTCCATAGTAGTTGAGCTTGTAGAAAAGCCTTTGATGAGGTACTTTATCAAAGGCTTTTGCAAAGTCCAGGAGCATGACATCCACTTGGTCCTTTCCCGATCGAAGTTTACTGGTCATGCCTTGGATTGTAGAGATAAGTTGTGAGACGGTCGATCTCCGCTTCCTGAATCCATGTTACTTGTCTGTCAGAATATTCTGTCGGTCGAAGTGCCGCATTATATTGCTGTGAATGATATGTTCCAAAACCTTGCAAGCCACGGAGGTGAGAGAAACAGGTCGGTAGTTAGAAGGGAGGCGTTTTGGGCCTTTCTTGTACAGCGGTACGATGAGAGTCTCTCGCCAGTCAGCAGGTACGCATCCATCATCGAGTGAGCGTTGGTATATCTTTGTCAACATTGGGGATAGTTCTTTAGCTGCAGCTCTGAGAATAAAGGTCGGAATCCCGTCAGGACCTGAGGCTTTAAATGGCCGAAGATCTTTGAGCAGCTTTTTCACACCGTTTGGGTTGATGGTGATGTTGTTCTTTGAAGAGAAAGGGCTTGGGCCTTTGTCAGGGATATTCTCGGTGTCTTCTCTGGTGTAGACTGACTGCAATTGTTGGTTGAAAATTTCAGCTTTCTTTGTAGGATCACTTTGGAGAAAGCCTTCCTTGTTGATCAATGGAGCAACTCCAGAAGATTCCTGCTTCTTACTCTTGACGAATGACCAAAACCGTTTGGAGTTCTCTTTCAAATCCTTGCTGACAACATCTGTCATATGCCGACGGTGTTCTGAGCGGGTCGATCGCTGGACTTCAGACTGCAGTTTCTTGAACCTGTCCTAATCTCTGGAATGACCAGTCTTCTGGGCTTTCTGGTGGTGACGCCGGTGGGTCGGGCGTCAGACTCTATGATGGCCCCGACTTAAAGCTATTCATTTTAGTTGGTTGGGGCCGGAGCTTCTTGTCTGTTGCTTGGCCCACCGGGGTCCAACTGGTGTTTTTCTTTTGCTCCGGAGTTAGTATGTTATTCGGCGCCCCGGGATCTCCATTGTCGGGCAGCTTACTCAATCTGTGAGTCCTGGTTTTTGATTCATCAGGATGTTTATCATGATTTATTTGTTTGTTCTTGATGATTCTTTGACTAGTTAGAGATTCACCACGAGGACCGGAGAACTAACTAAATGTTATGAACCACTGCAGAAGCTGAGGGTGAGGTTAGGCGCCTGTAAAACCGGTTTAAACCCGCCAGTAACTTTGTGTTACTGATCGTTCCACGGCGATACTTCTGTGGTGGTTCTTTTTGTTTTATGTCTTGGTGTTTAAAAATTGTTTGTGCTGTTGGCGCCTTATGTGTGTTTTCATAGTTTTAGTTAAGTTAAGGTAACTGAGTGGCCACCTATTGGGAAAATAGCTGCTCTTTCGGCTTGCGATGTGTTTCATGGTGTGGGTGCCTGATTGTTGGTTTGTTTTTTTCCCACCTCGGTTTTCGGAGTGGGAATCTTTTTCTGATCTTTGCCTACTTGTACCTTTTTTTCCTGTGGGCCCTTTGCTTTCTCCCCATCATTCTTCTGAGTACAGTGGTTACCCAGGGATGAGTGTTACGCCTACTGGACATCTTTGATGGGACATATTATCTTCCAGTGCTGTTGTAATCGCTGTCTTTAGAGATGCCCACATACTCACACTACTGTCAAACTCGGAGGTCAATAAGTTGGTGCATGCCACACTGATAGACTTTGTGATCCCTTCAAGGTTAGCTTTTTTCCATAAGAAGATCTTGCGACGCGGTGGTCTGGCACGGAACACTTGATGTTCAAATCCCAGTTCTTGTGCAATATATATTATCTTTAATGACGTATTTAGTAGCCCTACCCCCAATGTCAAATGCGAAGTGTTCTATTGCAACGAACGCGAAGTATATAAAATACTTGAAACTGGTGGATATATCATAGTTCCATACTTTCTTGCTTATTTAATCATGAACCATGGCTCTGAGTATCCGTAACCAAGTATCTAGGATCAAAGATTTTGATCCAGAATGTAACATATGTAACAAACATGTAATGAATAACGAAGGGCATTGTACATAGCCAGTACATGCCAGTCTAATGCTCTATTCCATAAGATATTTTGCAAACATATATCTTAAATGACAATTCAAGTTTGCTCCAATAAGAGGCGTTTGCTTTATGCACATTGGAGCATGTGTCTGTTACAGTCTTTTACATATATTACCATAATACGTATGTTTAAAAATAATGATATGGCAGTTTGAGCGTCAGAAAAATAAGATTTTTATTATTCCATTCACCCTTCTCATATAGTCTGCATGAAACTTGTCCATTCTACACACTAAAGTTGCTTGAGCAATTATCTGACACCGACAGTATAATGTCTATTACATATTATATATTAAAATTACATTTTCAAAATTAGCATTGTGAGTGACATCGTTTGTTTGTTAAGTTACTCATTCCAGCTTTTCCAAACATATGTGATTTTTCCATTACCATGTTCAATGGAGGAGATGGAAAATTCCTATACTGTATATATTATACTAAATAGGTCATTTAGCAACCCTACCCCCAGTTTCATAAGCCAAATATTGTATTGCTAATTACGCAAAACGTGGAAATACTCGATTCTAATGGCTATCTATAATGTTGATAATTATTTGCTCATATTTCATGCTTATTGAGAACTATAGTTCTGAGTGGGTGTTACCAAGTATCTAGGCTCAGATATCTTAACGAGGAATGTAACGTATGTAACATATATGTATGAATAAAGAATGAAGTGGTCTACAGTAGATATTTCAAAAATAGTGTCAACGCTTCACGTTGCCCTATGAATAATTTAGTTTATGGTGTAAAAGAACTAGAAATCTTATTCATTTCTGATAATCATGTCTTTGTACCCCATAAATACTATTAATAAAATATTTATAATCTCTTTAAAAAATCAGAAAAATTAGGGTATTACTGCAAAATAGTTTGTACCTGAACTGTAAATAGACCTAGAATGCTGGAAGTTGTATCAAATAAAGGCTACGGCAATGGAATAATGCACTCAGTCCTCTAGATACATCATCTGAATTTCAGTTTTATGAATATTAATGAAAACTTTAGAAATTAGAGATAATACATAACAAATAAGCAGGTATACCAACAAAATGATAATGTATTTCAGCAAGCTAAAGCCTGAATGTGCTGAAACTGGCAAGGGAAATTTTCTATCACCCTGCTATAATAAAAAGTCAATTGATGAGCATTAATAAAATATAATGGTTTAATTAGATGTTGGCGATTAACCGCCGAAGAATTGAGGCGGTGCCCCTATTGAACCAGATGAATCTTGGCTACTAGAAGACATAGACAACTGAAATTGGTATCGACCGGTTGCTAAGACAATGTTCTTTAACCATATGATGTTATGAATAAATCATATGAATGAGTGTTATTTGGCACCTTTGGGAATTTGAGTCTTTGATTTAGACTACACAGATGTAAATTCTTGAAATTGCAGCAAAATGTCTGGCTTTCGTTGCCAGTTTTATAAAGGGTCGCTGATGAGGGTTCATTACCCGAAATTGTACAATATGGCCCATCTTCTAGCTTTGTATTGTTACTGCTTCCAAAGGATCTAACAATTATTTTTATTTGCTATTACTGCAGCTGGTGTTGTGCCGTGTGGCGGCCCTAAAAAGTCTCCCCGTACATCATCCATAGTGCAGATTATATTTATGTCCCCCCAACCGAAGGTGGGGGACATATTGTTTTTGGTGCGGTTCCCGTCGGCGTCGGCGTCAGCGTCGGCGTCGGCGTCCGCGTCGGCGTCCGCGTCCGCGTAGCTTCTTTCTTACGCGATATCTTTTGAACCAGTGGATGGATTTTGACCAAACTTGCATAGATACATGGTTGGGAGGGGGGAAAGAGTTGATTAGATTTTGGTGACCTTGACCTCATTTTCAAGGTCACCAGCCCATGAAAACTGATCAAATTAGGTTTTCTGACGCGATATCTTCTGAACAAATGAATGGATTTTGAGCAAACTTGCACAAGAGCATTGTTGGGAGGAGGCTCAGAGTTGATTAGATTTTGGTGACCTTGACCTAATTTTCAAGGTCACCAGCCTATGAAAACTGATCAAATTAGGTTTTCCGACGCGATATCTTCTGAACAAATGAATGGATTTTGACTAAACTTGCACAAGGGCATTGTTGGGAGGAGGCTCAGAGTTGATTAGATTTCGGTGACCTTGACCTAATTTTCAAGGTCACGAGTCCATAAAAACTGTTGAAATTAGTCTTTCCAATGCAATATCTTGTAAACCTATTGATGGATTTTGACTAAACTTGCACAGAAGCATTGTTGGGAGGAGGCTCAGAGTTGATTAGATTTTGGTGACCTTGACCGAATTTTCAAGGTCACGAGTCCATAAAAAATGTTGAAATTAGTCTTTCCAACTCGATAACTTGTAAACCAATAGATGGATTTTGACCAAACTTGCACAGAAGCATTGTTGCAAGAAGGCTCAGAGTTGATTAGATTTTGGTGACCTTGATCTAATTTTCAAGGTCACGAGTCCATAAAAAATGTTGAAATTAGTCTTTCCAATGCAGTATCTTGTAAACCAATCAATGGATTTTGACCAAACTTGCACAGAAGCATTGTTGGGAAGAGGCTCAGAGTTGATTATATTTTGGTGACCTTGACCTAATAATCAAGGTCACAAGTCCATAAAAAATGTTAAAATTAGTCTTTCCAACGCGATAACTTGTAAACGAATGGATGGATTTTGACCAAACTTGTACAGAAGCATTGTTGCGAGAAGGCGCAGAGTCGGTTAGATTTTGGTGACCTTGACCTAATTTTCAAGGTCACAAGTCCATAAAAAATGTTGAAATTAGTCTTTCCAACGCAGTATCTTGTAAATCAATTGACGGATTTTGACCAAACTTGCACAGAAGCATTGTTGGGAGGAGGCTCAGAGTTGATTAGATTTTGGTGATCTTGACCTAATTTTCAAGGTCACGAGTCCATAAAAAATGTTGAAATTAATCTTTCCAACTCGATAACTTGTAAACCAATTGATGGATTTTGACCAAACTTGCACAGAAGCATTGTTGCGAGAAGGCTCAGAGTTGATTAGATTTCGGTGACCTTGACCTAATTTTCAAGGTCACGAGTCCATAAAAAAATGTTGAAATTAGTCTTTTCACTGCAATATCTTGTAAACCAGTTGATGGATTTTGACCAAACTTGCACAGAAGCATTGTTTGGAGGAGGCTCAAAGTTGATTAGATTTTGATGACCTTGACCTAATTTCCAAGGTCACGGGTCCATAAAAACTGTTGAAATTAGTTTTTCCGATACGATATCTTGTAAACTAATTGATGGATTTTGACCAAACTTGCTCAGAAGCATTGTTGTGAGGAGGTTCAGAGTTTATAAGAATTTGGTGATTGTGACCCAATTTTAGACAGGGTCCAAAACAAGTTTAAACTATCACACCTTACATGGTGTCTTCCCTAGAAAAACTTCATATCACAAGGTAACTACACTTCAATTACTAAACGGTTGGGGGGACATAGTTTTCCTCAGAAAACATTGTTTTAATTTTCTTTCGATCCTTTGGGATCAGTGAATATATATGAAGTATTTCAAATTTTTATATGTTAAGAATCATCTTCTTAACAGTATTTTGATTATTTGGCACCTTTGGGAATTTGAGTCTTTGATTTATACTAAACAGATGTAAATTCTTGAAATTGCAGCAAAATGTCTGGCTTTCGTTGCCAGTTTTATAAAGGGTCACTGATGAAGGTTCATTACCCGAAATTGTACAATATGTCCCATCTTCTAGCTTTGTATTTTTAGTGCTTCCAAAGGATCTAACATATATTTTTATTTGCTATTACTTCAGCTGGTGTTGTGCCGTGTGGCGGACCTAAAAAGTCTCCCCGTACATCATCCATAGTGCAGATTATATTTTTCTTTTGATCCTTTGGGATCAGTGAATATATATGAAGTATTTCAAATTTTTATATGTTAAGAATCATCTTCTTAACAGTATTTTGATTATTTGGCACCTTTGGGAATTTGAGTCTTTGATTTAGACTACACAGATGTAAATTCTTGAAATTGCAGCAAAATGTCTGGCTTTCGTTGCCAGTTTTATAAAGGGTCACTGATGAAGGTTCATTACCCGAAATTGTACAATATGGCCCATCTTCTAGCTTTGTATTTTTACTGCTTCCAAAGGATCTAACAATTATTTTTATTTGCTATTACTGCAGCTGATGTTGTGCCGTGTGGCGGCCCTGAAACGTCTCCCCGTACATCACCCATAGTGCAGATTATATTTTTCTTTTGATCCTTTGGGATCAGTGAATATATATGAAGCATTTTAAATTTTTATATGTTAAGAATCATCTTCTTAACAGTATTTTGATTATTTGGCACCTTTGGGAATTTGAGTCTTTGATTTAGACTACACAGATGTAAATTCTTGAAATCGCAGCAAAATGTCTGGCTTTCGTTGCCAGTTTTATAAAGGGTCACTGATGAAGGTTCATTACCCGAAATTGTACAATATGGCCCATCTTCTAGCTTTGTATTGTTACTGCTTCCAAAGGATCTAACAATTATTTTTATTTGCTATTACTGCAGCTGGTGTTGTGCCGTGTGGCGGCCCTAAAAAGTCTCCCCGTACATCATCCATAGTGCAGATTATATTATTCTTTTGATCCTTTGGGATCAGTGAATATATATGAAGTATTTCAAATTTTTATATGTTAAGAATCATCTTCTTAACAGTATTTTGATTATTTGGCACCTTTGGGAATTTGAGTCTTTGATTTAGACTACACAGATGTAAATTCTTGACATTGCACCAAAATGTCTGGCTTTCGTTGCCAGTTTTATAAAGGGTCACTGATGAAGGTTCATTACCCGAAATTGTACAATATGTCCCATCTTCTAGCTTTGTATTTTTACTGCTTCCAAAGGATCTAACAATTATTTTTATTTGCTATTACTGCAGCTGGTGTTGTGCCGTGTGACAGCCCTAAAAAGTCTCCCCGTACATCATCCATAGTGCAGATTATATTTTTCTTTTGATCCTTTGGGATCAGTGAATATATATGAAGTATTTCAAATTTTATATTTTAAGAATCATCTTCTTAACAGTATTTTGATTATTTGGCACCTTTGGGAATTTGAGTCTTTGATTTAGACTACACAGATGTAAATTCTTGAAATTGCAGCAAAATGTCTGGCTTTCGTTGCCAGTTTTATAAAGGGTCACTGATGAAGGTTCATTACCCGAAATTGTACAATATGGCCCATCTTCTAGCTTTGTATTTTTACTGCTTCCAAAGAATATAACAATTATTTTTATTCATGAATTGCAACAAGAACTTCAGAAATAGAGAAAATTTGCAGAAACGTGAAGGGGTATACCAACAAAATCACTTATATCTCCACTATCAATGGCTGTCGAGTAGTCAAAATGGCATCAAATGTTTTAATAATGAATTGTTGTAATGTTATCACAATATACAAGATGGATGAAACCGGTAGCAATAAATGAAAAGAAAATTCCAGTGTGTCTTTTTTGACTTTTGAATTATATTAATACCCGGGTCATGGACTTAAATTAATACCAATTCATACATTGTTTGCTATTTACAATTTTTATCGACGTTTTATGAATATCCATGAATATTCTGACATGATTTGTATATAAGAGCACTGGGAAATTGTGTATTGTCCAAGTAATTATCTGATACCAATTTGGCCCTCTAAGGCAATTAGCAGCCGAGATATAAGTGATTTTGTTGGTATATCTGTTCATGTTTCTCTTATTTTCTCTCATTTATGAAGTTTTAATTTTAATATCAGTGACCTTTATCAGATAAGAAGGTTGTTACGTGCCAGGCGTAACTAGAAGATTAAGGAAAACAACAAGTTGGTTAGCCAGCAACAAGCTTTGTTTAAAATTTAACAAATCTATTTAGAAGTGATTTAACCAGTAATTACATGTGAAACAATCAAAAGCATATATACAATCAAACAAAAATGAATGTACAATACCTTTCAAGATGTTAATTCCCTTAAAGAATGTCTGAATGTCCCTCAGAATTTTTTAACACAAGTCTGTATCAGTTTCTGATCCCAAGAATTAAAGTTTGTTTCAAAATAGCACTATGTCCAAATCCAGAATCGAATATCACAAAGTAATCCAAGAATAAGTTTAAATTCCAGTAAGATAGATTTTGACTTCTTAATAGTAACAGTACCCAAAGATTGTCCTTATGAAAATTTGTAGCCCTTATATAGCACTGAGGAACATTCAGGATTCTTCCAGCAAATTCTATGATATCATATACTAAAAATAACAAGTTGTTTACCAAAATTTAATGTTCTGGAATATTGTAGAGAGGCCATTATCCTTCCAGAAAATTCCACAATATTCTTTTGACATAAAAAAGATTTTTCTAGAAGATTCTACATCTTTGGTTCTTCCAGATTTTTCCGTCAAAGAACAATTTGAAATTTCTAGAAAATTCTGAAGTAAACAACCTGTTTATGTCCAATATCTGGGACACTAAAAGTAAATAATTGCTAAGGACAACAAGTAAACATCATATGTATAACATCATACTTTCCTGGGCATACTCCCTTGGGAAGTTTACCAGTACTGAATGCACATCTTTCAACAAGTAACTGTCATACATAACACTTCCCCTCTTCAAAGAAAAGAAAGTTTTATAAAATAAAGCTTTCTTTTGCAATACTGTATAATTGTATACAATATGTTTAGCAAAATTTGTGCAAAACTAATCAAATACAACAGCAGTAAGCTGGACATCAGCATTGTAGAGGCACTTAAGCTCTGCTTAGGGTGTCTGGAATGATATTATCTCTTCCTCGGATATGTCTGATGTCAAGATTGTGCTCTTGCAACATGAGACTCCACCTGAGTAAACGCTGGTTCTTGTTTTTCATTTTATGTATGAAAGTCAGTGGATTGTGGTCACTGAAGACAACAATTGGTGCACGTGAAGAAGCTAAGTAAACTTCAAAGTGCTGAAGCGCAAGGATTAGAGATAGGCATTCTTTCTCTATGGTAGAGTAATTTCTCTGATGCTTGTTAAACTTTTTGGAAAAATAACAAACAGGATGGTCAACACCATTGTCATCTTCTTGCAACAATACACTGCCTGCACCAACATCACTGGCATCTACAGCCAACTTGAACTCTTTGTCAAAACTTGGTGCTAAGAGAACCGGAGCACTTCTAAGTATGGCCTTGAGCTTATCAAATGACTTCTGGCAGTCATCTGTCCAAACATACTTGGCCTTCTTACCAAGCAAGTTTGTCAGAGGCTCAGCTATAGCCGAGAAGTTGTTGCAGAATTTCCTGTAATATCCAGCCATACCCAGAAAGCGCATCAGTTGTCTTTTGCTAGTAGGTACAGGAAAATCTGAGATAGCCTCAACTTTAGCTTCTTCAGGTTTTACCTGACATTGACCTACAATGTGTCCAAGAAATGTCAAGTTTGCATGGCAAAATTCACTTTTTGCCAAGTTCACAGTTAGTTTAGCATCACTTAGCCGGTCAAAGAATGTTCTGATTGTCTGCAAGTGTTGTTGCCACTCCTCACTGAAGATAATAGAGTCGTCGATATAGGCTTTACAGCCATCCAGATTGGAAATCAAACTGTTGACCAGCCGCTGAAAAGTCGCAGGCGAGTTCTTCATACCAAATGGCATGACTTTATACTGGTACAGTCCATCTGGTGTAACAAATGCCGAGATCTCCTTTGCTCTGTCCGTGAGGGGTATCTGCCAAAATCCCTTTAGCAGATCGAACTTTGTAACATACTTGGCATGTCCAATATTATCAATGCAGTCATCGATTCGTGGGATGGGAAAAGTGTCTGTTTTAGTGACAGAATTGACTTTTCGATAGTCTGTGCACATTCTAAATGTCCCGTCTGGCTTTGGTACAAGAATACAAGGAGAACTCCATTCACTTTGGCTGGGTTCAATGAAATCATTGTCCAGCAAATATTGAACTTCTTCCCTGAGATATTGCTGTTTTACAGGGTTCATTCTGTAAGGATGTTGCTTTACAGGTTTTGAACCTTCAATAATGTCAACATCATGATAGATTTTGTCAGTTCTGGATGGAATGTCCGGAAATAAGTGCTCATATTCGAGAACTAACTGTTTCAGTTTAAGTCTTTTGTCTGAATCAAGGTGAGACAGTTTCTGATCAAGATTCTGTAGTATGTCAGAATTCTGGAGTTTCGATGACGAGGGATCAGATTTCTCCAAGTTGAAGTCCTCAGAGTCCATTTGATTTTGTTCATGAGGGACAGAATTATCTATACTTACTGATGAAATAACAGAACTATCCCTATCAATATACTTCTTGAGCATATTAATGTGACATAGCTGTTTTTGCTTGCGCCTCCCAGGAGTGTTAACAATGTAATTCACGTCACTTAACTTTTTATCAACAGTATACGGGCCATAATATCTAGCTTGTAAAGGTCTGCCAGGAATGGGCAAGAGAGCAAGTACCTTGTCTCCAGGTTCAAAATTTCTGTCTTTAGCATTTTCATCATAACGAATCTTCATTTTGCTTTGAGCAGATTTGAGATTGGACCGAGCTGCATCACAGGCCTTTGATAGTCTGTTTTTGAAATCAGACACATACTGAAGTAAGTTCAAAGAACTTTCATCATCTGAGAGAAATTTCTCTTTTAGAAGTTTTAACGGTCCACGTACAGTGTGCCCAAAAACAAGCTCAAATGGGCTGAACCCCAGAGACTCTTGTACAGATTCTCTTACAGCAAATAGAAGCAAGTGTATGCCTTCATCCCAATTTTTTTCAGTGTCAAAGCAGTAAGATCTGATCATGTTTTTCAAAGTTTGATGGAATCTTTCTAAGGCACCTTGGCTTTCAGGGTGGTAAGCCGATGACTTGTATTGCTTAATTCCAAGTTCGTACATAACTTGCTGAAAAATTCCTGACATAAAATTTGAGCCCTGATCTGACTGGATAGATTTTGGGAGGCCTACAAATGTGAAGAACTTCACAAGTGCATTAACTATTGTTTTAGCCTTGATATTTCTGAGTGGGATAGCTTCAGGAAAGCGAGTTGAAGCACACATTATGGTCAGAAGATATTCACAACCTTTCTTTGTTTTGGGTAAGGGACCTACACAATCAATAATCACTCTGCTGAAAGGTTCATCAAAGGCAGGAATGGGCTGTAACTGAGCTTTAGGAATAGTCTGATTGGGTTTTCCTACCATCTGACAAGTGTGGCAGGATTTGCAGTGTTGAGATACATCAGATTTTATTCCTGGCCAGTAGAAATGATTAAGGATCTTGTGATAGGTCTTATTTACACCTAAATGGCCTGACATTGGAGTTTCATGGGCCAAGTTTAAGATGTCAGGGCGATAAACCCTAGGGATCACAATTTGGTGGTTAACAGTCCACTCATCTTCTGCTGAGACATCTGGAGGACGCCATTTTCGCATTAATATGCCATTTTTGACATAATAGCAAACAGGGACCTGGGATATTTCTTTTTCATCTAAAGCCCTTTCAAATAAAGGCGAGATCTCAGAATCACTGTGTTGTTCTTTACAAAGCTGTGACCTTGACAGCTGGTCATGACCTTGGTCATTTGAGTTGGAAGGTGAAAGGTCATTTTCTGACCCCGACCTTGGATTGCTAGGGTCAGTCTGAATATCAGACTGACTAGAGGAAAGAGATGTTGAAATCTCTTTATTAAAGGACTGACCTATCAAAGTGTCAATTAAATTTATGTCCTGCATCCCATCATATTATTTGGCTTTCTTAGCCATTGCCCTAGTAACAGCACAAGAAGGGTAAAGGTCAGGAATTTCCTGCTCAATGGGATCAGGCGGTTGATCAACACATGGTGTGCTGGTCAAAAGTGGGTTTACCACAACCTTATCTCCTGCCAAATCATTGCCTAACAGCAAATGAATACCTTTAAAGGGTAAGGAAGGTCTAATACCTACAGCCACGGGACCTGTTACTAAGTCAGAGGACAAATAGATATTATGGAGGGGTACGTTAACAAATCCACACTCTACGCCCTGGATAAGGACACTTGTCCCAGAAGAAGACTTCTCGGAAAATGGCAAGGTATCTGCCAAGATAAGGGATTGAGAAGCTCCGGTATCTCGTAAGATTTTGATAGGGGTAGACTGGGCAGAGTCACTGTTAAGTGACACAAAACCATCTGATAAGAATGGTTCATAAATCTCCATAATAGAATCCTCAGAGACTGACTCTTTACAAGTTCTGGTCAGTATAGGGTTTTCTTCCTGGATACAAGACTGTGGTTTAGCCTTTAAGGAGGTGAGACCTGTCGGTTTAGCACTATCTAGATTTTCTCTTTCTTTCTTTCGTTTCAGTGCCAAACATTCAGAAATAATGTGGCCAGTTTTCTTACAATAATTACAAATTGGCTGGGATAAGGGATTTTGTCCTTTGTTTTCACTAGAAAATTTGGGTTTTGGACTGGAATTGTCAGTTGGATTACTGGGATTGGCTTTGGGACCAGACTGAGGGGAATATGGTTTTGACTGAGGGGTAATTTGCTTTGATTGAGGGTAATATGGTTTCCTAGGATTTGGCTTGTTGACAAATGAAGCCTTATGAGTCAAAGCATAATCATCAGCTAAACGTGCTGCTGTTTCCAAGTTTTCAACTTCTCTTTCGTTCAAGAAAGCCTTAACATCAGAATTTATGCACCGTTTGAATTCTTCAACAAGCATGAGCTGCCTTAGCTTTGCATGATCAGAACCTACTTTCTTTGAAGAGCACCATCTATCAAATAGTTGTTCTTTTGTTCTGGCAAATTCAACATGAGTCTGGTCATGATCTTTTCTACAATCCCTAAATTTCTGCCTGTATGCCTCAGGGACCAACTCATAAGCCTTAAGAATAAGTTCCTTTACTGTATCATAATCTGAGCTTTGCTCAAGAGAAAGCTGAGTGTAAATTTCTCGAGCTTTACCAATTACAACACTTTGCAAAAGCAAGGTCCAGTGCTCTTTTGGCCATTTCAAGTTTTCTGCCACCTTCTCAAAATGTAAAAAATATTTGTCAACCTCTTTTTCTTGAAATGGAGGAACGAGACGAATGTGTTTCGTGACATCAAATACCATACTAGTGGCCAAAGGCAAAGATTTTGATTTAGATTTGCCTTGTAACTCAAGCTCTTTCATTTTTAACTCAAATTGTAACTTTTCCTTTTCAATTTCAAGCCGTTCTTTTTCAATTTCAAGCTTTTCTGCTCTTTCTAACTTTTCTCGTTCCATTTCCCTTTGTTTTTCCTTCTCTCGTTCTTCCATTTCTAGTCTTAATTTCTCAAGTTCTAATTTTTCTCTATGCATTCTATCTTCTCGTTCTATAGTTTCTAACCTTATTCTCTCTTCTCGCTCCTCTTTCTCCCTTCTTATTCTCTCCTCTTGATCTAATCTTAATTTTTCTAATGTAATTTGATTTTTTATTTCAATTTCTCTCAGCTGCAAGTCAGTCTGAGTGACTAGAATCTTAGAGGTAGCCGAGGAATCAAAAATTTCCTCGTCAACAAAAAACTGAATCAAAATGTTCTTAATTTCATGTTTTAACATGGAAGTCTTGATATTTGACAACCCATAATGATCAGCTATGTCTAAGAGGTCACTCTTTTTGGCCTTATCTAACAGCTCCTGAGAAGGCGCAGCAATAAAGTCACTTAGTTTGAATGACATGGTTGCTTTTTGCTGGCTTTAGCTATTTAAACAGCAAACAGTGAAGATACTTTAGAATTTTAAATAAATTTGGTGCACAAGAAATTTCAATCCCGGACTCGAGCCCCCAATTCTGTTACGTGCCAGGCGTAACTAGAAGATTAAGGAAACCAACAAGTTGGTTAGCCAGCAACAAGCTTTGTTTAAAATTTAACAAATCTATTTAGAAGTGATTTAACCAGTAATTACATGTGAAACAATCAAAAGCATATATACAATCAAACAAAAATGAATGTACAATACCTTTCAAGATGTTAATTCCCTTAAAGAATGTCTGAATGTCCCTCAGAATTTTTTAACACAAGTCTGTATCAGTTTCTGATCCCAAGAATTAAAGTTTGTTTCAAAATAGCACTATGTCACAATCCAGAATCGAATATCACAAAGTAATCCAAGAATAAGTTTAAATTCCAGTAAGATAGATTTTGACTTCTTAATAGTAACAGTACCCAAAGATTGTCCTTATGAAAATTTGTAGCCCTTATATAGCACTGAGGAACATTCAGGATTCTTCCAGCAAATTCTATGATATCATATACTAAAAATAACAAGTTGTTTACCAAAATTTAATGTTCTGGAATATTGTAGAGAGGCCATTATCCTTCCAGAAAATTCCACAATATTCTTTTGACATAAAAAAGATTTTTCTAGAAGATTCTACATCTTTGGTTCTTCCAGATTTTTCCGTCAAAGAACAATTTGAAATTTCTAGAAAATTCTGAAGTAAACAACCTGTTTATGTCCAATATCTGGGACACTAAAAGTAAATAATTGCTAAGGAAAAAACAAGTAAACATCATATGTATAACATCATACTTTCCTGGGCATACTCCCTTGGGAAGTTTACCAGTACTGAATGCACATCTTTCAACAAGTAACTGTCATACATAACAAGGTTTATATACATGTATCAGGTTACATGGTTATAATGCATTGTCATAGCAATCATTTGATACAACTTTTAGAACAGTAGTGCTATCATTTACCTAGACACAATCCATTTTGCAAGGTATGCCCTCTTATTTGCCGTGTTTCTTCTCAAGTCTGTAAAGATTGCATTAATATTCGTTAAACTTAAAATAAGTTTATTCATTTAACAGACTAGAAGACAAAGTGCATAGCCCAAAGCATCGATCTGCTACCCCTTTTATCATTCTATTGACATGCCAGACACTAGTAATTATGTAAGTTTACATCTTATTTTTCCATGATTTTTCAAACGTTTCATAGCTTTTTATTAATATTGATAAACATGCAAATGAGATAATTGTCAAATAGACCCAATACATCTGTAAAATTGGCAAATGACATCACTGGTGTATAAACTATGTGCAACGATGATAGCTCTGAAAGATGTTTTTATGGGTTGTTAATGATTTGTCGGTCATTTTAATGTTTTAGTTAAAATTCATAAATATGCAAAAAAGATAGTTTGCATACAGACAGTCTATGTTCTAACGTGTACCCACAATCTATGTTTTGAGCAAAAATAAGAAAAATAGGTATACATATCATTTTTTTTTCCTTTGAAAATTTTCATTTTTCACAACTTTAAAAATCTCTGTATATTGCATGGGCATCATTACTTCCAAAATTCAGAACCTCCTATTATTTGTTACAAATATAATAAACCAATCAGAAATACTATTTTTAATTTCAATAAACTTGTCTCTGTTCTTGATATCCATGCTTATACTCCATAGTCTTGAGATTGTCAAGATTCAAAATTAGTTTATCAACCAGCCGGACATATAGTTACTGGTAGTTTAAAAATAATTTCGGATTCTAGAATTCGCAAAATTGTTTCTAGAGGTCCGAAATATAGATTCCCTTCCTACATTAATTTCGACAAATGTAGAGAGGAGATTGCATCTGCATTGAATGATTTCGGTAATCGATGGTGTAGAGGGTGTTGAGGATAATGCTCTTAAAGAATGGAAAAGAAGCATCTTCACTATCGTGGATAAACGTATAAAGTTTTATTCACAAAATACTAATCTTTTACCTCCTAAACCTAAATCGTCATTTAGGCATTTGAAGCAGGGTATCCAAGAATTTCATAGAAAGTATGTCTTGGTTCCGGCAGACAAAGCCGCAAACAATGTTGTTGTCGTTTGTAGGCTTCACTACGTTAACACCTTAAAACAGGAGCTTGATGGTACCAGGGCTTATCTGGAGACAGATACTGATGAAATGTCTGTAGTTACACTCCCGCCCACTTAATTGTACTCATTGAATGCGCGTAACATACGCGAGTAATACTAGCGTAATACGCACCTATTTTATACTCGTATGTGTCAATAACCAGTCAAAATTTAATTTTTCTTACGCGTATGATACGCGTAATGCGCATACATTACGCGTAATGACTTTAACCAATGAGCGGTGAATTAGTAAAGCAAGTCATTGCGCGTATTTGAAGTATATATGCTTATGTATACGTATTGTTCTAACCAATCGAGATTAAAACAGTCTTACGTAAAAAATACGCGTAATATACGCGCAATGAATGCCCTTATTGGGTTTCTTTATTGGAATAATAGTTGCCAATTTCCAGTCTTGTGGAACCACGCCTCTGGACCAGGATTCATTCATTGCCTTCAACAGTTCCAATTTAGATCTTAAGCATTTCGTAATGTATAGTGTCCGCTCCAGGGGATGAGTTATGTTTTGAAGCCAAGGCATGATTGAGTTCGAACAGGTTAAATTTTCTGTTCAAATACGAATCATTATTACCCTCCCCCCCCCCCCCTTATCGAAAGGTACAAGTAGGCAAAGATCAGGAAAAGGCGCAATCAGAAAGAGATTCCCACTCCAAAAACCGAGGTGGGAAAAAAACCAAACGAACAATCAGGCACTTATACCATGAAACATATCGTAAGCCGAAAGAGCAGCTATTTTCCCAATAGGTGGCCACTCAGTTACCTTAACTTAATAAAAAATATGAAAACATACATAAGGCGCCAACAGCACAAAAAAAAAAAATTAAACACCAAGACATAAAACAAAAAGAACCACCACAGAAGTATCGCCTTGGAACGATCAGTAACACAAAGTTACTGGCGGGCTTAAACCGGTTTTACAGGATCCTAACCTCACCCTCAGCTGCTGCAGTGGTTCATAACATTTAGTAAGTTCTTCGGTCCTCGTGGTGAATCTCTAACTAGTCAATGAATCATCAAGAACAAACAAATAAATCATGATAAACATCCTGATGAATCAAAAACAAGGACTAACAGATTGTGACCAGAAAGACAGTAAAATATTACCTTTAAGTCGTGAATCAAAGCCAAAAATGCCATATTTAAAAACGCGTTGCTATGGTTTTCCACTGCTTATTTATTGCCAGTGTTATGTGTGATTGTGATAGCCTGAAATGTAATCTGCCATACAAAAGAGGTTATATGTACTGTAGTTCCCTTTTTTGAATATATGAGTACCGTTGTGAAAACACAAACGTTTTGCATGTGCGAAAACAAAGGCGCAGATCAGCATCGCAGTATCTGCCAAGCTGATCAGCGCCATTTTTTTCGGCTCTACAATGTTTGTATAAATCATGACCTCGTGATGACCTTGACCTATTTTATAGCAAGGTCAGCTTAGGTCGCATATCCCAGATCTCAGGTGAGTATTTATAGGACCATTGGTCCTATATGAGTACCGTCGTGAAAACACCAACGTTTTGTATATGCGAAAACAAAGGCGCAGATCAGCATCGCAGTATCTGCGAAGCTGATCAGCGCCTTTGTTTTCGCTGTGCAGAAAGGTACAAGTAGGCAAAGATCAGGAAAAGGCGCAATCAGCAAAAGATTCCCACTCCAAAAACCCGAGGTGGATAAAAAACCAAACTAACAATCAGGTACCTATACCATGAAAACATTTCGTAAGCCGAATGAGCAGCTATTTTCCCAATAGGTGGCCAATCAGTTACCTTAACTAAAAATATGAAAACATACATAGGCGCCAACAGCACAGAACCACCACAGAAGTATCGACTTGGAACGATCAGAAACAAAAAGTTACTGGCGGGCTTAAATCGATTTAACACGGCCGTAACCTCACCCTCAGCTTCTGCAGTGGTTCATAACATTTAGTTAGTTCTTCGGTCCTCGTGGTGAATCTCTAACTAGTCAATGAATCACCAAGAACAAACAAATAAATCATGATTAACATCCTGATGAATCAAAAACCAGGACTCACAGATTCAGTACGCTGCCCGACGATGGAGATCCCTGGGCACTTCAATTTACTGAGCACCTCACCAGATTTTTTTTATTGACCAAAACCAAAAGTTGCCGTTATACGGAAAAGTCATCATAACAATTTTGAATGTACGTGTAGCATGTTTATTCGTTTTGGGATTATGCTCAAATTTTATCAAAATACTCGTTTTGAAAAGCGCAATTCGATCGATGTTGAATGTCTATTTTGCTGCGCCGCATTTTAGCGTGGTACCTATTTACGCGGCGATTTTGTCTAAAAATCAATTTGTAAACTTGCAACAACGGTCTGCACTAACAAACATTCCAATGCCCATAGCTCTGTAATTATTCTGCCAAATCTAACGTTGAGGCGTCGTGCGTTTTCACAAGTGATTCTGGATTTGTCGTATGTTTGCATTCTTAAATGCGTTGACTAGAACGAATTCAGGTAAAGCTTTCAAAGTACATTGTAGTCTGTAAAATTCGCGTACAGGTAGGGGCCAAAAAGAGGAAGAATCAATATCGATTGCAGAGGGAGGCAGCTTTATTGCACAGGTTAATAGGGACCATAAAACCAATAAAGAGTGGAACTAAAGGTATTATCCTTTGGGGGTCTCTTTGTTGTTCCCTGCAGAAATGTGATAAATACCTCATTATGACAGTCCTTTGATCTAAGGGTCATAAGGGGTCATTAACCGAATAAACAATGGTACCAATATATAGCTCCTTCAGGAGCTGAAGGAGCTAAGTCTTTAAAGACATTATGTTCTCTTCCGAACAAAACCTTTAGTTTTTCACCTTCAAATAAAACAACGCCGTAATTTACGTTGATTTTGACATTATAAATATGAAGGCAATTCCTGACGCGACGTCCACATGGATAGTACAATTCGTCGATTTTCTAAATCTAAAATTTCCAGTATCTAGCCATCAGATATGTTTGGTTTGTGTCGGGCCTGTTCGAAAATCACACAGTTGGTTTTAAAAAATAAACACATATAGAAATAAAACTATTCCCAATATACAGCTAAAATGAAAATAAATGGAAAGACAGTCTACTTTCATCAATTTCCTGTAAGAAAGTCGAGATTTATTTTCACCCATTTTTATCGCACCTGCTTATAGCAGGGTGCGATATAGGAGTCCAAATTTCTGTCCGTCCGTCTGTCCGTCCGTCAGTCCGTCCGTCCGTTCGTCCGTCCGTCAACATTTACGTCGAAGTTTAGTTTTCTCGACATCAGTGATAGCTGCGAGTCTGAAACCTTGCATAGTAATTGTCCTTGACCTACCCTTCAAGCCGCCACCTTGACCCAGTACCCTTGACCTATATTTCACGGTCCACTGACTTTGAAAATTTTTACGTCGAAGTTTAGTTTTCTCAACATCAGTGATAGCTGCGAGTCTGAAACCTTGCATAGTAATTGTCCTTGACATACCCTTCAAGCCGCCACCTTGACCCAGTACCCTTGACCTATATTTCACGGTCCACTGACTTTGAAAATTTTTACGTCGAAGTTTGGTTTTCTCGACATCAGTGATAGTCGTGAGGGTGAAACCTTGCATAGTAATTGTCCTTGACATACCCTTCAAGCACGCACCTTGACCCGCTGACCTTGACCTATATTTCACGGTCCATTGACTTTGTTAATTTTTACGTCAAAGTTTGGTTTTCTCTGCATCAGTGATAGCTGCGAGTGTGAAACCTTGCATAGTAATTGTCCTTGAAATACCCTTCCGGCTGACCTTGACCTATATTTCATGGTCCATTGACTTTGTTAATTTTTAAGCCAAATTATTTTTTTCTGCATCAGTGATAGCTGTGAGTGTGAAACCTTGCATAGTAAATGTTCTCCACATACCCTTTCAGAACACACCTTTACCTGGTGCTTTTGACCTATATTTCACGTTTTTAGTTATTTTGCCCGATGCAGGTGCGATATCGACCTCCGCGGAGTTCTTGTTTATTAAATATACACTGAAAAAAAGTTATAAGAGGCCACCTCATATTTTGTCTTCTAGTTCAGAAAGTAAAATACGATCAATTAAAATTCATGATCATATGAATAAACCGATGTCTAACAGTGGCTCTGTGAGTTTCTGCATTCCAAAATGCGTGATACTTCTCACACAGACGAAGCATGTGTAAAGGTACCCTATTTCAAAAAGTCACACTTTATTAACATCAAATTAAATGTCATATTATGACGTTGTGTTTTTACATTTTAATTTATTTAAAAGTGCTACTGACTGCCTTGATGCAAGATAAAATTAAGTCAAAAGTGTTGCTGCAATAAGAATCTTCGTTTCTGTTTTGCACATGCAAGAAGACAACAACCTGAATAACAGGAATTCAGCTTTTGTATGCAATTTGCATACCAACTTTGTTCTTCTCCAGTTGCGTTATTATCAGCAGCACGGCATTGAAATTTTCAGCGATTATTTAGGTCAAATACTAGACTCTGATAAACTTTGAAAATTAAAAAAATTGTCCACAAATTTTGTTATTTTGTTCGTTAAAAATTGGCATTGAAACCGGAAGTGTGCGGCAGCCTTGACCTGTTGGTCCTCGAAAATGGTCAAAAACAGTTCAGTCGAATTATATCTCTCATTTCCAGGCCTCATCAAGTGAATTTAACAGGGGTCAACATGTTTAAGAGGCACATTTTGGAATTTTTCAAAAAATCTCAAAATTGGCGATTTTTAAAAATGCATAAAAATTCTACCAGTAGAGAAAATTCGAATGTTTGATGTTTTTCCGAGCCGTAACGACCCCTTTGATGACACCCGTTCCTAATTTCAATAAATGGTGTGCTGTATCCGATTTTTTATTTAAAAACATTGATTTTTGCATTTTTACTCCAAAAACGCCTTTAGTAAAAGAAAATTATTTCTTAACACTTTGGAACTTTACTTACTTGAAAGACACGTCTTTGGCAAAAAATTGTGCACTTTTGAACTTGGCTTAGAAACAAAAAATGAATTTGAAAAGTGGCCTCTTTATAACTTGGTTTCAGTGTAGAAAGGCATCACTATCAACAGTAGGAAACCTTATCATTTGTTATTTTTTACCTGAAGAAGTAATAACTTAGCAGGGAAATGTAATAACACCTACTCGCGAAAACAATAACATGAAAACTGGAAAACGGCCTTTTTAGGAACAATCAAAGCTTTGAGTTTGGTAGTTTATGTTCCCTGGCTATATTTACATAACGTAGAACTAATTAGGTCTGAAATGAACTTTGGGCGCCTGCTTACAGCGTCAGGCGTCTTGTTTCCCTTTATCGTGTCTTCTAAAAAGGTAAATCGGGGAAAAAGTACGTGCAATAGGATAAAGGTAAGAGTGAGATTCCTCAGGTATTCTTAAAGGGACAGATCGTGTAGAAATAAGCGAAAACTGACATTTTATTCTCAGAATCGTCTGCTAATTGTCATTTTACGTACGAATTCATCAACATTTCCAGTTGTAATCAATAACATTAGCTTAAGGATACAGGGTGTCGATATAACAGGTTGTATGTAGTGATTATGGGCATTGAAATCACCCAATATTATTGGAAAAGGTCCCTTAGGACCTTTTCAACAGTGTTTACTCTGAATATGAAGAAAATTCTACCCATGATCGACTGCTCTCTCTAAATTACGCGTTTTGTCACATAAAGCGCTTAATAAAAACTAGTGAACCCGTCTATACTGACTAGACAGTTAACCGCAATCAATTAAATTTATCCATTTTTGACACTCCCCGTCAAATAGCGGTAAAATCTAGCAAGCAGTCTCGATCGTGGTGACTGCTTATCATAGCGCATCTAGGTTTAGATCGTAGATACCCTGACGGGGGGGGGGGGGTACAGAAACTATAGGAATTCTGTATGGCTGACATTTAGTCCATCACATCGGTCCCATGGGTCTGTTTCTGGTAATGTGGCTGCAGGTCAAAATTCAGAACTCTGTCACAAATTGACTGCACTGCAAAATGGTTTTCTACACATCGACATATTGATTGTAATCGTGTTCCCTTTAGTATTGGCTTTGATTCCATAACATCAGAAATTTTGGTCAATGCCTTGAGTGACAGATACACACACTGGTCAAGCGTTCATAACAAGAAACGACATTCATGTATAGGAAACGAAACTGAAACGTATGGGAATCAAAATTAATGCCAAACCAGAGAATCAACAACACTGAAATCTAGAGCAAAAGGAATCTCTTATAACAAACGGTTGCTGACCTTTTCATTGGTTTCTTTTTAAAGAAGCCAACTTGTATAGTTATTTGTTGGAATCCGATCAAGCAGTTGAGTGTAACTATCACGGGTATCCTTTGAATTTGTTGGGTCATAACAGTTTACTAAAGTTATGATCTCCTGTTTTAAATAAAGCGTTGTTGCACAAAATTCCAATTCTGTTGGATCAATTTTAATTTCCAAATCTGAGTGCGGTATTCCTTCCAAAATGTATGTCAGGACTCCGCCTCCGTTGATTTTTGATGTGGACCTGTGTTTACTTTATATCCAGGGATATTTGGAATTTTACTTTTTGGTTTTAACCACGTTTCTTGTATACATATAATGTGTGGTTTTTATCGCACCTGCTTATAGCAGGGTGCGATATAGGAGTTCAAATTTCCGTCCGTCCGTTCGTTCGTCCGTTCGTTCGTCCGTTCGTTCGTTCGTTCGTCCGTCAACATTTACGTCGAAGTTTAGTTTTCTCGACATCAGAGATAGCTGTGAGTCTGAAACCTTGCATAGTAAGTGTCCCTGACATATCCTTCAAGCACGCACCTTAAACCGGTGCCTTGACCTATATTTCACGGTCCACTGACTTTGAAAATTTTTACGTCGAAGTTTTGTCAACATTTACGTCGAAGTTTAGTTTTCTCGACATCAGAGATAGCTGCAAGTCTGAAACCTTGCATAGTAATTGTCCTTGACATACCCTTCAAGCACGCACCTTAACCCAGTGCCCTTGACCTATATTTCACGGTCCACTGACTTTAAAAATTTTTACGTCGAAGTTTGGTTTTCTCAACATCAGAGATAGCTGCAAGTCTGAAACCTTGCATAGTAATTGTCCTTGACATACCCTTCAAGCACGCACCTTAAACCGATGCCCTTAACCTATATTTCACGGTCCACTGACTTTGATAATTTTTACGTCGAAGTTTGGCTTTCTCGACATCAGAGATAGCTGCAAGTCTGAAACCTTGCATAGTAATTGTCATTGACATACCCTTCAAGCACGCACCTTAACCCGGTGCCCTTGACCTATATTTCACGGTCCACTGACTTTGATAATTTTTCGTCAAAGTTTGGTTTTCTCGACATCAGAGATAGCTGCAAGTCTGAAACCTTGCATAGTAATTGTCCTTGACATACCCTTCAAGCACGCACCTTAAACCGGTGCCCTTGACCTATATTTCACGGTCCACTGACTTTGAAAATTTTTACGTCGAACCTTGGTTTTCTCAACATCAGAGATAGCTGCGAGTCTGAAACCTTGCATAGTAATTGTCCTTGACATGCCCTTCAAGCACGCACCTTGACCCGGTGCCCTTGAACTATATTTCATGGTCTATTGACATTGCCCGATGCAGGTGCGATATCGACCTCCGCGGAGTTCTTGTCATGAATATTAATGAAAATGACGAAAAACAAAATTTACTCTATTGCCATTTAAGGGTTTGAGTGGGTTGTAGGATGTACCTTGCAACCTTAGACCAAATGCTCATGGGTGCCAATTTGGTCAGAGGATCACTTTAATGTCCATTTGAGTGATCTCCCCCACCCCTAATAAGCAGAGGAATTAATGTAGTACACCTCTATTACCCCATGTATCTTGGCTACTGATAGACATAGAGAGCTGAAATAGGTATCAAATAATTGCTTTGGCAATGTTTTATAATCATGTAATAAGAAATATAAACAACTGGCTATCTTAATGCTCAAATATTAAAGTTCAAATATAAGAAAAGAAACAGATAAAGGAAGGGGGTATACCAAACAAAATAGCTAATATCTCAGTGACCAAAAACTCTAAGAGAGCTGAAATGTGTATCAAATGATTGTTGTGATAATTTTCTATAATCATGTGATAAGATACAGAAAGAATCTGACTTTCTTGATGTTCAAATATTAATAAGAACTTTCAATAGAAGAGAAAAATCACAGAAAATTGGAGGGGGTATACCTACAGATATGTTTATATCTCGGCAACCAAAAGCCACAGAAAGCTGAAACTTATAACAAATGATTGCTATGATAACATTCTAAAACCCTGAAATAAGATACATTTACAATCAGACTTATCTGCTGTTTGACTTTTGATGAAATCAATAAATATAGTAGAAAAATCACAGAAATTGGAGGGGGTATACCTATGGAATTGTTTATATCTCAGCAACCAAAAGCCATAGAGAGCAGAAATTGGTGTCAAATGATTGAGTTGACAATATTCTATAACCTTATAATAAGATTTATAAACAATCTGGCTTTTTTGTTGCTCAAATATTTAAGACAACTTAAGATATAAGAGAAAAATCACTGTCAAAGGAAGCGGGTATACCAATGAAATTGCTAATATCTCAGTGACCAATCGCTCTAGAGAGTTGAAATTGGTATCAAATGATTGGTATGATAATGTTCTATAATTGTGATTAGACATGTAAATAATCTGACTTTCATGTTGTACGAATATTGATGAGAACTTTAAATATTAGATAAAAATCAAAGAAAAATTGAGGGGGTATACCAATATAAACGTTTATATCTCAGCAACAAGATGTCCTAGAGTGCTGAAAAGGGTATCAAATGATTTCTTTGACAATATTCTATAACCATGTAATAAGATATATAAACAAGCTTACTTTCTTGTTGCTCAAATATTTAAGAAAACATAAGATATAGCAGAAAAATCACTGCCAAAGGAAGGAGGTATGCCAATAAAATTGCTAATATCTCAGTGACCAATAGCTTTAGAGAGCTGAAATTGGTATCAAATGATTGGTATGATAATGT
Source organism: Rugalucina vietnamica (assembly GCA_964017185.1). Classification (NCBI taxonomy): domain Eukaryota; kingdom Metazoa; phylum Mollusca; class Bivalvia; order Lucinida; family Lucinidae; genus Rugalucina; species Rugalucina vietnamica. The sequence continues at coordinate 5,897,781 of OZ024872.1, forward strand.
TCTATAACCATATTATAAGACATATAAATAATCGAACTTTTTTGTTGTTCAAATATTGATGATATACCAATGTAAACGTTTATATCTCAGCAACCCAATGTCCTAGAGAGCTGAAATTGGTATCAAATGATTGATATGACAATATTCTACAATCATGTAGTAAAATATATAAACAAGCTTACTTTCTTGTTGCTCAAATATTTAAGAAAACATAAGTTATAGCAGAAAAAGCACTGCCAAAGGAAGGAGGTATACCAGTAAAATTGCTAATATCTCGGTGACCAAGAGATCTAGAGAGCTGAAATTGGTATCAAATCATTGCTAGGATTATGTTCTGTAACCATGTGGTAAGACACACAAACATTCTGACTGTCTTGTTTTTCGAATATTGATAAAACTTCAAATTTAAGGGAAAAATCACAGAAAAATGGAGGGGGTATACCAATGAAAAGGTTAATAACTCAGCAACCAAAAGCTCTAGAGAGCTGAAATTGGTATCAAATAATTGCTATGATAATGTTTTATAATCATATAATTTGAATAATGAACATTTAGACTTTCTTATTGTTCGAATATTGACAAGAACTTTAAAAATTAGATAAAAAACACAGAAAAATAGAGGGGATATACCAACGGAAACGTTTATATCTCAACAGCAAAAAAACCTAGAGAGCTGAAATTGGTATCAAATGATAGATATGACAATAATTTATAATTATATAATAAGATATGGGAAAAAGTTGACTATCTTGTGGCCAAAATTTAAGAAAACTTTAGATATAAGAGAAAAACATAAACAAATGAAGGGAATATACCAATATAATTGACAGTATCTCAGCAACCAAAAGCTCTAGAGAACTGAAATTGGTATAGAATCATATTCTATACACAAAAAATATGAAAATAACAGAAATAATCAGATACAAGTCATTCTGTAGGTATACCAGTTCATGTTTTCATTATTTCTCTGCGATTTCTAGATTTCATTAATATTCATGAAAAAAAATAGATGAGCCTTATATCATTAAATACATGTATTATATGTATAAGGGTGATAGAACATTGCCATAGCATTCATTTGATTCCACATTAGTGTTCCATGTTTATCAACAGCCCAGGTACAAATGATACTATATGTATACACCCTATTTTCCAGGATTTTTTACTTTTTAATTAATATTCATGAATATACAAATGAGATAATTTTCACATAGGCGCATGACAACAATAAATTAATGAAATATGTCTAAATGGTGCAATATAAATGTGTCACAACTTCAGTTTAGGCCTGAAATGAGTTAATTTATGGGTTTTTAATGATTTTCTACAATTTTCATGTTTTCATTAATATTCATGAATATGCAAAGTAGATATTTTGCATTACTTATCATAGAATGAAAGGGCTATGTCTAAGCTTTAAAAAAAGACCAAGTTCAATGGTCTAGGATTAGTAACAATAGAGGTATGATAGATTTTCTACACCTACCCCCATTATTTCTATACAAAAGATGGTAACAGGTCATATAATAAAACATAGCGTAAAATGCAAACGCTTCCACTTCCAGAGGGCAGAAAACAGGATTTGATAGCTTTTTCACTATACTTTCAGAAAATCATGGTGCAGAAAATTCCCCCTGGGGGGGGGAGGGTTTGCCCTACTGGCCATTAGCCTACTTGTAGAAGGATGTTCAGCAAGTACTGGTAAACCACTTAAGGTTTAAATACTTTTAAACACAACCTTCATGACACAGTGCATAGCTTGGTCCTGGTTCTATTTCTATACTTACAATCATCATCTTGCTAGCAAGTATGTCTGGTTCCGTCTATTCACCATTTTTAGCTCGCCTGTACGAAAGTACAGGAAGAGCTATTGCAGTCACCCCGGCGTCGGCGTCGGCGTCGGTGTCGGCGTCGGCGTCGGCGTTGGCGTCGGCGTTGCTCAAATGTTAAAGTTTTTGGTTAAAGTTTTTAGAAGTCTATATCTCTTGAAGTTGTTGATGGATCAAGTTGATACTTTGCATGTTGGTAGATATTGGTCTAAAGTTTTATGCTGTAACATCACGACCCACCTGGGTGACCTTGAGGTCAAGGTCACGGACTTAGAAATTTTGTGTTAAAGTTTTTGGTTAAAGTTTTTAGAAGTCTATATCTCTTGAACATGTTGATGGATCAAGTTGATACTTTGCATGTTGGTAGATATTGGTCTGAAGTTTTATGCGGTACCATCACGACCCACCTGGGTGACCTTGAGGTCAAGGTCACAGACTTCAAAATTTTGTGTTAAAGTTTTTGGTTAAAGTTTTTAGAAGTCTATATCTCTTGAACATGTTGATGGATAAAGTTGATACTTTGCATGTTGGTAGATATTGGTCTGAAGTTTTATGCGGTACCATCACGACCCACCTGGGTGACCTTGAGGTCAAGGTCACGGACTTAAAAATTTTGTGTTTAAGTTTTTGGTTAAAGTTTTTAGAAGTCTATATCTTTTGAACATCATACTTTGCATGTTGGTAGATATTGGTCTGAAGTTTTATGCTGTACCATCACGACCCACCTGAGTGACCTTGAGATCAATGTCATGGGTCATAGATTTTAATAGATTTAGTGGCAAAGCACAAGTCAGGCGAGCTACGCTGTCCTGCGACAGCTCTTATTGCATTATCGGTTGGTTCCCAGCTCACCAAAAATCAATATTGGAAACACAGGTAACCAAAACCTTGAGGTCAGGGTGGTTTTGGTTACCTGTTTTTCCAGTAATAATTATTTCTAAGCTGGAAACCAGCCGACAATGCAAAATTGGTGAATGGGTGCAAGTAATGATGTGCGACAGTACAGGTTCTCAAACCCGGAAAGCTATTATATGCATCCATCTGAAAATGGCTGCAACTACAGATACATGTACTGTCCTGTTAATTCTCACCAATTCTCTTTGTTTAGATTGTGAAGTACCTGAAGCCCCTACCAATGGTCATGTGTCACTCATCGAGGGTACCATTTTTGCCCTGTATGACTGTGACCCCGGGTACACCATGGTGGGGCCCAGTGAACGAATGTGTGAGATGACTGGTGAATGGTCTGGGGAGCAACCGGACTGCCTTGTTATAGGTAAATATCTTGATTTATTCACAGCTAAGTGTGACTGGTGCATTGGAGACTGTATTGTAGGGGGGAAATAGGGATGTTCCTGTTTTGCCTACTCCCATTTTGCCTCCAGCCATTTCACCTACTCTGAAATTCTACCAGATTGGGTATGCTTTTTGTGTGAGTAAATGCGAAAAAGTTTATTTAGATTACATCCACCAGTCAATTCTATGAATTTTAATATTCAATGTTTTTGTTATCATAAAAAAGGAAATTTCAATTATAGATTGACCAAAAAATAAATATTAAATTACCTATCATGCTTTAAAACAATACAGTGTCCATTTTAAATGAGAAGGCAAATCTAGAACATTCCTGGTGTAGTTGAAACAGGATTAGGCAAATTGGGTGTAGGCAAAATTAGATAAATTATAACATAGATGAAATGGATATAGGCAAAATAGGAGTAGGGGAAATGGAAACAAATAAAAGATACACATCTGTTGCAGTTAATATTGGTTAGTGTCTGAGGCCCAAACATGCAGAAATGAGCTGGCTAATTGTACTCTGTCTCGTTAGTGCCATGAAATGGGTGACTCAGACTGGACATGACAGAAAATTTGTTAACTGGGACTTTAAACTGTAAAACAAATCAAACTAATTTGATTATACTTAATTATATTCACCCTGGTCCGTCATTACGTACAGGAAACTAAAGCAACGTATAGATTACTAAAGCGCAACGTATAGTTTACTAAAAAAATGGCGGATTTTGGTGGACACGAATAGGTGAGTAAGATTTGTTTATTGATTCTGATGTTCCTTTTTTGTTTATCTTAATCAAACACACCTTACGGACCAGCAAAACTATTGTGTTATTTGCCTCGATCGGTACATTCTGCAGGAAATCACCCATTTAAGTATAATGTTCGACACCCTTAGACAGCTGATTGCCAAATCGTGTGTTTTGAACTTCTCCGAGGAGAAAACCTTACATTGTGGTCAAAGTTCGATGGTAAATGGGTTGATTTTTGATGTCGAACATAGATACTGACCTAATAAGGCGATCTGGCCAAAAAAAAAATTTCAAATGTCCTTTGATAGCGAAATTATAAATGATTTTTCATTACAACGCATTCGACACCTAAAACGGTATGTAACGAAAAAACAACTAAAACGTTCTAATTTGGGTAAAATAAACCTTATTACGATACTGTATGTAACATTCTTTGTTACTATAGCGTTTTATTTCATCCAAAGTTTTCATTTGTATACTTTTATCTCAAGATTTGCTGATATAGCTCACAGGTTAAACCCTAAAACATTAAAATAGGCATCAAAACCATCATATGAAGCCAAACTCGAGTTTTATGGCGACTTAATGTTTAAATTTAACAAAAATTTTGGATGAGAGTAATGAAAAGACAAAATCTGATCATTTTGCTGTTAAATTTAAAAAAGATAGTCAATCGAAGAATCGGTTGAATTTAATGCAATATACTGCATGGTTAGTTTTTAATCCAGATACGGTAAAAAACTTTACTTTCCTCTTTAAGTGCACGCCGGTGGGTGCATGGGCCCTCAGACTCAATGACGGTACAGAATTAAAGCTGTCTTACAGATGGGAGGGACCTGACAACAAGTTAAGGTTACGGGATAAACATATGTCTCTGGTCGGGTCCACCAAGGTTGAAATAGTTGTTTTGTTTTGCTCCCGGCGGTTTTTCAGTGTCGGCGTTACTGTTGAGTCGTCGTTTTTGTTTCATCACAGTGTTTACATTTGTTTTCTGTGATGCTTCATTGACGAACTAGGACGCTTCTATGAGAACCGAACATTGTTTGTTATTGAATCACAGTAGACTAAGGGTGAGGTTTGGCGCCAGTAAAACCGGTTTAAGCCCTCCAGTAAAATTTCTTTTGCTGACCATTCTAAGGCGATTCTACTGTGATTCTTTATGTAAGTAAGTAAGTAAGTAATGGTTTATTTAAGTGTCACATATCAAATACAGATACATATACAAATACAACAAAATATACATTTGATACCCAGCCTGTTAGGCTTACGAGACACTATAATTTGGCATTTTGCCTGTCATAATGATGATGATAATAACTTTAAATAACACGAAGGCAAGTCTAAAATATGACATTTACGTTAATTGTCCATGGTATTTACACTATGTACAGAGTTTGTGAATTATCCGTACATCGAGCCGACTGCGAGCGGGCTACCCAACCCTACTCCAGTGGAGGGGGAGGTACGATTTATCCAGGCTCCAGATCAGTCAGTTGTTAGCAGACGCACACCGAGACAGGCGACGACGCACCTGTCTCGGCGTGCGTCTGTTAACAACGGAGTGTTGACTCACTCGCTCGATGTTGATTTAAAAATCTATGTACAAGCTTTTTACAGTCATTCATGCATAAACCATTTGCAGCCATTTTCTGTTTCCGTATGACGTTAGCTATTAGTGGGACGATGAAACACTTTCATCCATGCATGTATCACTAGAATTGTTTAAAGGCATATCTATTACAGATAACGTTATATATACAATTGTACATGTACATGTAATAAAATAAATTCTGTTTTAAACACATGACCAAGCAAGAGACAACTTTTTAAACAAATACTGCGTTGTTGATATTCTTACTTTAAATATGAAATAAAGTAAATGACAATAAGGATGTACCGCAATTGAATAAGCTCGAGTTATAGGACTCGTAGTCTATTGCTGGAACCGGAGCGTCACGTATAGCTTCTCCACGATCCAGCCCCGTATCTCCAGGAACCGGTTGTGCCCGGAGCATACAGGGTACTAAGTACGTGCGGACAAGATACGTTTGTTAATACATTTGTTCTAATTATACGTAAAGGAACGTTTGCGTGAAAGTATGTCATAAAGGATTTTGGCAGTAGTTCTTACTAAGTGACAATTTGAGAGCACAGCAATCATTTTCTCCTCTGAATTTAAGAAATCAAAACTTTGGATGACATGTTTAGCTTTATCAAATAACGAATTTCGCAAGTCTTCATATAATGGGCATTCACATATTACATGTTTTTCACTTTCGACGACATTGCAATTAGTACATAATCTATCCTCTAATGCCAATCTCTCGTATCGACCCGTTTCGATTCTTATCTTCGATTCTTTATGTTGTATGTTTGGCATGTCAGCTTCTGTTGTATACGCTTAATTTGTATTTAGTTGAAGGAAGCCGGATGGCTACCTTCCTTGGAAAGGGCTAGTCATCTTGCTCTTCATGTGTGTTGTCACATTTTCATGTTCAGGCATCCTGAACCTTCTGTTGATCTATTATGTTTGTTCTTGTTAAGTCTATATCTTTCCCGTTTGGTGTCTGGGTTTGGATTTTAAATTTAATTGTGTCTATTCCTGGGCTATATTTTCTACTTTATCTAACGTATAATAAACCTAAATTGATTTTTTTTGCTGTATTTCAGGCCAGAATGTGTCAGTGATGCTGATGAATTAACGACTGAGACGTTTAGCCAAGTGACACAAACTAACTAACCAGCGCCCAAAAAGAAGTTCCTGTTGCGACGTTGTTCCTGTCCTATCCTTTCTGTGTAAATACAAAGTTATCAACTCGTTCAAGAATTTTTACGTTAATACGTTTTTGATTGTTTTTAGATTGTGGACAGAAATTAAGAGGATCTGAGTCCATAGTATCGTAATAAGGTTTATTTTACCCAAATTAGAACGTTTTAGTTGTTTTTTCGTTGTACCGTTTTAGGTGTCGAATGCGTTGTAATGAAAAATCATTAATAATTTCGCTATCAAAGGACATTTGAAAATTTTTTTTGGCCAGATCGTCTTATTAGGTCAGTATCTATGTTCGACATCAAAAATCAACCCATTTACCATCGAACTTTGACCACAATATAAGGTTTTCTTCTCGGAGAAGTTCAAAACACACGATTTGGCAATCAGCTGTCTAAGGGTGTCGAACATTATACTTAAATGGGTGATTTCCTGCAGAATGTACCGATCGAGGCAAATAACACAATAGTTTTGCTGGTCCGTAAGGTGTGTTTGATTAAGATAAACAAAAAAGGAACATCAGAATCAATAAACAAATCTTACTCACCGATTCGTGTCCACCAAAATCCGCCATTTTTTTAGTAAACTATACGTTGCGCTTTAGTAATCTATACGTTGCTTTAGTTTCCTGTACGTAATGACGGACCAGGGTGATATTATGTTTTGTGTTATGTATATAGGCTTAAGTTCATACAGACAAAGATCAGCCTGCACAGATAAGTGCAAAATACAAATAGCAGGTTGGTTTTTTAAAGGAACTGATTTACTGTATGTCTTAGTCAAGTTTATAAGGTCAAGCCGACAATGACAACTTTTGACAATTTTCATGTCAAGGTATTTTAATATTTAGATGTATTATAAAATGATTGAATCTGGTTTTTAATTTTTGCTCAACAAAGTTCTACAGTCTGATCTTTTCTGAAATATTTTGTTTGTTCTGTGTAAAATGTTTTGAAAAATATTTGTACGTACTAATATAGAAACAAGATCGATTATTCTCCCCTTCTTACAAGGACGACAATTATTCTAAATCTATTTATATCTTATTCACACAGTGAGCTACAGTAATACTGTACTTATCCAGATGTTGATAATGTGATTTTATTGAGAAAAGAGATAAAACAAATCAAAATAAGAGCACACTACCACTAAAACGTACACCATAATGCAATAAAGTGATAGCCAATACAATTACCCACAGAAATAAGTAGCAGTATCGCTTCTCGGCCTTTTGGCTAAGATCAAAGTGTAGTATCTGTTCTTATCAGCTTAATATCTGATACGTCCCCCAAAGGGGGACTTCGATGTTAAACTGATTTTTGGAACTAGGTGAGATGTCAGGGGCTTGCTCCGCTCTCGCCACGGGTTGGCCCACTCCCCCCAGGGGGAGAAACAATTAAATATAGAAGATGCCCAACTAAAAAAGTTTTAATAGAAATTTGTCAATAAGTACAGCCTACAGTTCAGTAAGCAAATGTGTTGAATAATTTGGTAATAATAATAATAATAATAATAATAATTTCAATAATATCAAAGATAATAAAAAGGGGGAAAAGGTATTATATAACTAGAATGATTCATTACAAAAACTTGCCCATGCAATATACAGAGATTTTTTCAGCTGTAAAAAAATCTAAAATTTCATTAGAATTTTTTTTATATTTTTCTTATTTTTGCTCAAAACATAGATTGTGAGTACACGGTAAACGAGTAGACACAATCTATGTTTTGGAGCAAAAATAAGAAAAATATGTATACCCTGCATACCCCAGTTTTTATCGCACCTGCTTATAGCAGGGTGCGATATAGGAGTCCAAATTTCTGTCCGTCCGTCCGTCCGTTTGTTCGTTCGTTCGTTCGTTCGTCCGTCCGTCCGTCCGTCAACATTTACGTCGAAGTTTGGTTTTCTCGACATCAGAGATAGCTGCGAGTCTGAAACCTTGCATAGTAATTGTCCCTGACATGCCCTTCAAGCACGCACCTTAACCCGGTTCCCTTGACCTATATTTCACGGTCCGCTGACTTTGAAAATTTTTATGTCGAAGTTTTGTCAACATTTACGTCGAAGTTTGGTTTTCTTGACATCAGAGATAGCTGCGAGTCTGAAACCTTCCATAGTAATTGTCCTCGACATACCCTTCAAGCACGCACCTTAACCCGGTGCCCTTGACCTATATTTCACGGTCCACTGACTCTGAAAATTTTTACGTCGAAGTTTGGTTTTCTCGACATCAGAGATAGCTGCAAGTCTGAAACCTTGCATAGTAAATGTCCTTGACATACCCTTTAAGCACGCACCTTGACCTGGTGCCCTTGACCTATATTTCACGGTCCCCTGACTTTGAAATTTTTTATGTCGAAGTTTGGTTTTCTCTACTTCAGAGATAGCTGCAAGTCTGAAACCTTGCATAGTAAATGTCCTTGACATACCCTGCAAGCACGCACCTTGACCCGATGCCCTTGACCTATATTTCACGGTCCACTGACTTTGAAAATTTTTACGTCGAAGTTTGGTTTTCTCGACATCAGAGATAGCTGCAAGTCTGAAATTTTGCATAGTAAATGTCCTTGACATACCCTTCAAGCACGCACCTTGACCTGGTGCCCTTGACCTATATTTCACGGTCCACTGACTTCGTCGAAGTTTGGTTTTCTCAACATCAGAGATAGCTGCGAGTCTGAGACCTTGCATAGTAATTGTCCTTGACATGCCCTTCAAGCACGCACCTTGACCCTGTGCCCTTGAACTATATTTCATGGTCTATTGACTTTGCCCGATGCAGGTGCGATATCGACCTCCGCGGAGTTCTTGTATTTTTATTTCTTCTATATGGCTCTTAAGTTCTGGAAGGTTGATTACGCTGTGGGAGTTCCATTGCAGGATAAGTAGTTGGGGTATTTTATTCAGTATCCATTATAGAAGATATATTCTGGAAGAGGTTGAATGGAAATGATAGATTGCACAATTAAGACTCCTTGTCCGCCCTGCTTTGTGAATTAGCTAAGTCCTTCATCCCCAATGCTTCAATCAAGTATTCTAGGGCATCAGTTTGGAACAGTTTTTTGACAGGGTTGCGGCTCTTGGTTTCTACCTTTTTAAAGCCACGTTTTGGAGGGGGTCCATTTTTCTTTGTGCTATGTTTGAATCTAGATGAAGGGGTTGCACTCCAGCGTGGGGGTGCTGGTTTTAAGAGGGGTAACAATCCCTTGTATATTACCCATCATAATGGGTGGTTCCGTTTCCATAGAGGATGGGGCCGGTTGTGGCTCCTGAGTCTTCTGTTTACTTGGGAGGGGTTCCTCAGACGACATTTGTGGGAACTCAGTGTCGACCACCTGCTCAATTAATTTTATTCGTTCCTCTGTCGGCTTAGACATTATGTCCGTTGTGAGGAGCTCGCATAAAATTCTCTTTAGATCGGATTTTGTCATGTTTTTTTTTCCTCCATGCATTCCGGTTTTTTGCTTTGTGCTGGGGGAGTATCCAGAATTATCACTGCCTCTATCTTTTGGGGTGCCTTTGTTGCTGTCGCCTTGGCCAGTGCGGGGTAGGCACCCTTATTCCCCAAGCTACTTGGTTTCTAACTGGGAGGTACTGCCTGCTCTGTTGACATTAGTAGAGACAGCATTCTGTTGTTGCCTTCGGTCTTTCCACGCCTGTTTTGTTTTCTTGTTATGTGCGTCAACCAGCGACTTGTAGCGTAGGAACACAGGGCATTGTGAGAATAATGCTCCGTGTTCCCCGTTGCAGTTTGCACATGTGTATGCTCTCTTGTACTCTTTTACGGGGCAATCATTAAGTGTATGATTGCGCGTACACAGAGGGCATACTTGTTTTTTGACAGGGCAGTTTTTATTTGTGTGTCCGAAGGCTTGACAGAGGGAACATCTAAGATAGGGTACTTTGCAGGGATTGACCTCATAGGGGTTTTCTCCCTGGAGAGTGAGAGGAGCTAGATAGCAGCTAAAGGTTACCTTCACAATTTTTGTAGGCCGATTTTTCTTATTCTCAATACGGTGTACACTTTTAATGCTGTTGTTCGTTTTTGACAGCTCTGGTTTAAGTGTATCCATGTCCATATTGACTGGAATGTTATATAGGATTCCCGTACTGTGGTTCTTTTTTGACGGTTTAGGTTGTGAAGGTTTGGAGGAAGCCTGGTTACCCTTGTTGCTTGTGGGGTTCTGAGGCTTATTTTGGACTTCAGAGGGCGTTTTCTTTGAGTAGAAAGTTTTTCCCTTATTAGTCCGAAAGGATAGGAGATAATCGGATTGGTCTATCTTTATGTCAAAGTTCAGACGGGCCGTGTTTATAAAGTTTTTTGCCTTATCGATTGCTGGTTTCTTGATGAGGAAAGTCGGCCCAAGTTTCTTTTTGACATTCCAGACCTTTACGATATTGTCTTTGTGTAGGTATTTAGTAAACCTCGACACAATTTCCCTGCCTCAGATTAAAATCAGCCGTTAGGTACTTTAGCTTTTATACTCCTTGTCATTACGCGTATGATACGTGTAAATACGCGTAAACGTATTGCCAGTCTGATTGGGCGATACTTCATACGCGTAATGATTGAACCTTACGCGCATCGACGCATTTATCTCTGCATATGAATATTAATGAGATATGTTACGCGTAAATATGCGCATGTTACGCGTAAATGCGCGTAATTGGCCTTACGCACGTAATACTCACGTAATACTCGCGTAATACGCGTAAATGGAGTACAATTTCGCGGGCGGGAGTGTAATGCTCACTTAAACGATTTACCTGCTAAGTTTTCTGTTTGTGTTAATGAAGGCCAAGACAAACTTCCTACGATGTATTGGTTACCAAAGCTTCACAAAAGACCATACAAAGCTAGATTTATTGCAAATTTTAGCTCTTGTACTACTACTAAACTTTCTCAATTATTAACTTCCTGTCTTACTGCTATCAAATCTCATGTTATAAGATACTGTGAGACAGTGTTTGAAACTTAAAATAAAAATTGGTTTTGGTCAATCAAAAATTCTGGTGAGGTGCTCAATAAATTGAAGTGTAGAGGATTCCGTGCGACGAGCTTGTCTACATATGATTTTTTTACTCTGTATACAACATTACCACATAATCTAATTAAAGAAAAACTTCTGGACCTTCAAAAGGGCATTAAAAACTATGGTTTTCTTTATTTGGCATGTAATGACAGAAAGGCTTTTTTCACTTCATCTGACCAAAGTCGGTATACACTTTGGTCATGTCAGAATGTGTGCGACGCCTTATCCTATCTCCTGGATAATATTTATATTAGATTTGGGACCAAGTTATACAGACAAATTGTTGGAATTCCGATGGGTACAAATTGCGCACCTCTCGTAGCTGATTTATTTTTATACTGCTACGAAAGAGATTTCATGGATTCTCTTAACCATGATAATCAAGCTGATGTTATCGAGGCTTTTAATTCCACTTCTAGGTACCTCGATGACCTTTTGAACATTGACAACCCTTATTTTGAAGGTATGGTCAATCAAATTTATCCATCTGAACTACAGTTGAACAAAGCCAATATCTCGGATACCGAAGCCCCCTTTTTAGATCTACATCTTTCTGTTGCAAATGGATTTGTGTCTTCTAAAATTTTTGATAAGCGCGATTACTTTGATTTTGATATACAGTGTAGTAAATTTTCCGTTTTTGGATGGTGACGTTCCTCGTCGTGCTTCTTATGGTGTATACATTTCGCAACTTATAAGGTTTGCTAGAGTCTGCAATCACGTTACAGACTTCAATGCTCGAAATAAATGTTTATCGGCCAAACTTCTCCAACAGGGCTATCGGTATCATAAGCTTCGAAAAACCTTTTCTAAATTTTATTGTAGACACTATGAATTGATTTTCAAATACAATGTTGGGTTAAAGACGCTTTTAAATGAGGGCCTTTCGGAACCAGAATTTTATGGTGACTTGGTTTACAAATTTGAGAAACTTTTAGGAAGTAATGATTTTTCTTTTCAGTTTAGAAAAATCATAACACGTTACAGACGTATAGGTTATAATTTGAATGTTATGCGACAGTCTGCATGCTTAGTTTTTAACCCAATCATGGTTGATAACTATGCTGCCTTCTTTAATTGCACGCCGGTATCCCGGTGGGCCAAGCAACAGACAAGAAGCTCCGGCCACAACCAACTAAAATGAATAGCTTTAAGTCGGGGCCATCATAGAGTCTGACGCCCGACCAACTGATGTTTTTCTTTTGCTCCAGAGTTAGTAAGTTATTCGGCGCCCAGGGATCTCCATCGTCGGGCAGCTTATTGAATCCGTGAGTCCTGGTTTTTGATTCATCAGGATGTTTATCATGATTTATTTGTTTGTTCTTGATGATTCATTGACTAGTTAGAGATTCACCACGAGGACCGAAGAACTAACTAAATGTTATGAACCACTGCGGAAGCTGAGGGTGAGGTTATGGCCATGTAAAATCGATTTAAGCCCGCCAGTAACTTTGTGTTGCTGATCGTTCCAAATCGATACTTCTGTGGTGGTTCTTTTTGTTTTATGTCTTGGTGTTTAAAATTTTTGTGCTGTTGGCTTCTTATGTATGTTTTCAAATTTTTAGTTAAGTTAAGATAACTGAGTGGCCACCTATTGGGAAAATAGCTGCTCATTCGGCTTACGGGGTGTTTTCATGGTATAAGTGCCTGATTGTTAGTTTGGTTTTTTCCCACCTAGGTTTTTGGAGTGGGAATCTTTTTCTGATTGCGCCTTTTCCTGATCTTTGCATACTTGTACATTTTTGCATAACTTACCTTAAGGTGAAATGGCTATAGTGAAGAACCTTTAAAATGAAACCAAGTTCAGTGGTCTACGATAACTCATTACGTATATATAATCAATTTTGAAGGTCAAATTAACCCGATGTGATATTGGTAACATTGTAACATTACATGAAATATAAATATAAACAACTTGGCGTTACACCGTTACAACTGAGGCACATATAGCAAATAAAAATAACAAAACCATGTCATTCTTACCTTGCACATTGGTGTTTGCAGCTTTGTACTCCACAGAAACTATTACAGAAGCCCTTATTTGTTTATAAATGTAAAATCACATATTTTGGTTACATACGTTACACAAATTGAGACCCATCTATGTCAACATGATAAAATTATGTATCCCACATATTGCCCTTGAAGAATCTTGCAGACTAATGGTAGAATTATGGTAAAACAACCTATTGTTCAAAGAGTACTGGAAATATAATAAGCTGGTAACACTTGTTATTTTTAATTGGTCGTTATGCCCCGCCGTGAATGCAAATAACACAAACATGACATTCTCACCTTGCACATTGGTGTTTGCAGATTTGTTCTCCACAGAAACTATTACTGAAAACCTTATTTGTTTATAAATGTAAATTCGCACATTTTTGTTACATATGTTACATACGTTATACAAATAGAGAACCATCAACTTATAAAATTATGCATCCCACAAATTTTCCTTGAAGAATCTTGCAGAAAAATGGTAGAATTATGATAAAAGAACATATTGTACATTCCCAATCAAAGCATACTGCAAATATAATAAGCTGGTAACAGTTGTTATTTTTAAATAGCTGTTACACCGTTACGCCCCGGCGTACAAAGTGCAAACATCTCTCATTTGAATCAGAAAAGACTGTTCTTTAAGATAGACTATGTCTGCAAAATTCCCTAGGGGGGTGAGCAGGACCTTTTTCAGCCAGAAGTCTATAGTCTTAACTGCTGTAATAGATTTAACGTTAAGCACAGTTTCAGTTTCAACGAAATACCATCACATCATATATGTTCTATAGAACAAACGCATGTGTATAAACACTTCTCTCATGTGCATTCACTTTAATAAATAAAAGTTCTCAGATATCTAACCTTATTTACAGATCTGTGGCCAGATGGACCCTACGCCACGCCAATGTCAGTGTACGGCTGTCCTGGTTCAGAAGCAAGCGGCTGGCGGACAGGCTATATAAATATGACGTTTAGACAAAGCATCACCGAAAGTCTTGATGCCGTCTCAGATGCCCACCATGCTAGCCTTCTTGGTCCATACAGCGAGAGGGTCGTTCAACTTAACTTTTGTTACAAGCTGAGGTTGGCCGCTAACACAACCATGGGCAACCCGGGACACGATAACTCGGCTAGTGATTTGAATTCCACACTAGATAACCCAAAAGGCGACAGTTACGTTAATGACTCAAATTCCGCACTTGATAACCGGGTACTCGACAGCTCGATTAGTGACTCTAATTCCACACTAAATATACCAATAGCTGATGTGCCTGCAAGTAACTCAAATTCCACACTGAATAATCCGATAGATGGTTTGCCAGCAAGTGACTCTAATTCCACACTGAATAATCCGATAGATGGCTTGCCTGCAAGTGACTCTAATTCCACACTGAATAATCCGATAGATGGTTTGCCTGCAAGTGACTCTAATTCCACACCAGATAACCGGGGATACGACTGGCCGGCTGGTGACTACGGTGTCTACCGGGCAGATAGAGCCTGTCCTCAAGGTGACCTTTGTGATGAATGAATGAATGAATGAATGAATGAATGAATGAATGAATGAATGAATGAATGAATGAATAAGCGAATGAAACTGAGCCAAAGAAAGAAGGGGAGAAAAAAATAAATCAATATAATTAAACTATTTTAATCAAATAATGACTTATTTCAACGTTTCATTTACTTGTTCTGAAAATAATATTCTGGGTAACGATTTAATGTATTGAATGTCGAAACATATTAATTCAAGATGGCATTAAGGTATTGTCAAACTACTGGGGTATCATAATTGAGCCGCCTCATGGGAAAACCAACAATCTGCATAGGCGAAAACAAAGACGCAGATCAGCTTCGCGGTAACCGCGAAGCTGATCAGCGCCTTTATTTTCGCTACTCGGATAGTACAATTCCTCTTCTACTTAAATCCGTAATTTCGAGTTTTTAGCTCTCTTCTGTGCTTGTACAGGCCGGTTTGTGTCGGACCTGTTCGGAAACCACATTGTTGGTTTTCCCCACGAGGCGGCTCATATACTAGGGCGCATGTGTGTTATTGTTTCAGCTGCGATGTCTCGTGTTGTCAGTTTCTATTTAATGTCCTAGTTGAAGAGTTAGATTTTGGTCAATTCCTGCGTTTCTTTACTAAAATGGCAGTCACACATTAGCGTACATTATAAGCCAAGCGCGCACCGTGCGTGTTGACAAAAATGTAAAATTCAACCCACGCCAGGAGCACACGGTCAAGGCTCGCCAGTGTACGCTACATGCTAGTTCCTATTTTACGAGATATTGCTTCAGTAACGTGCCCAAATCGTGTACGAGATGCGCGCCTATAGCTCACGCTTAGCGAGTCTCGGACGTAAAATAAATGTACTCTAAAATTTTCAGCGTCCGTTTGAGATTGTTTATAGGTCCTGCACACGCCTCAGCCATACGCGGGGCCATACGCTAATGTGTGACTGCTAAGAAGTTAATTTTTATACGTCCAAAATCGTCAGCATGTAGAGATTTTTCATACGCCCGGCGTGTGTTTGGGTTTACATACGCTTATGACTCACTAATATGTGACTGCTCTTTTTTACTTCACACTTGTATTTTTCAGGATTCTCGAACGGCAACCTAACGTTCACTTTCCCGCCGTTACTGCACATAAACATGGACGGCCACCTGCCTGATATGACACTCAAGGACGACAACTCCACATTCCAGATTACGATTTACACGTGTACCAGAGAAGAGACTGTCGAAAATGGCGCTAGTGCTACGAGATGGGAAGACCCTTTTATATTGCTTCCTGGGAAAATAGCCGCTGTGAGATAATACTTAAAATTTAATCTGGCACCACCTAGTATTTTGTCATTACTCATTAGCTCGACTGCACGAAGTGCATAGAGCTATTGCAGTCACCCCGGTCGTCCACGTTCCCGTTCCCGTGTGCGTTCCCGTTCCCGTTCCCGTGCGCGTCACACTTGCGTTAAAGTTTTCTAGAAGTCCATATCTTGACAACCACTCATCAGAAAGCATTCATACTTGGACCATAGATACCCTGAAGGGTTAGCTTTCATTCCATGGCATCGGGCCCCTGGGTCCAGGCCTGGGGGGTGGGGCTGGAGCTTAAAATCTAGAACACCTTAAAATATAGCTATTATTGTGTTAAAGTTTTCTAGAAATCCATATCTTGACAACCACTCATCAGAAAGCATTGATACTTGGGCCATTGACACCCTGTAGGGTCGGCTTTCATTCCATAGCATCAGGTCCCTGGGTCCATGCCAGGGGGAGGGGCTAGAGGTTAAAATCTAGAACACCATTAATAATAATGGCTTTTCTGTGATATTGTATTCTAGAAGTCTATATGTTGAAAAACTTTTATCAGAGGGCTTTCATACTGGGACCATAGGTACCCTGTAGGGTTGAGTTTCATTTCATGGCATCGGCTCTCTGGGTCCATGCCTGGGGGTGGGGCTGGAGGTTAAAAACTAGAACACTGTAAACATAGATGTACTGCTGTGTAACTTTTACAAGGAGTCCATATCTTGACAACAACTTATCATAAAGCATTCATACTTCGTACACTTTAGGTTCCATGGCATCCGACCGGGTCGGAGTCAGGGGGGCGGGGCTAGAGGTCAAAATCTAGAACACCGATTTTTTTTCTTTTTATTTCTTAATAGAAACAACTTAGGAAGATGGTTGGTCATTCATCTTTTGACTTTTTGACACTGTCTTGTGTGTCACGACGGTAAGGGTCGGTTGACCTACTTTCCATGGTTCAGTGATTTTGCCTTATATGTTGACACTCAATTAGTATATTTTTTTACTTCTTTCAGATTATGAGTGAGTACGACCAGGCCTTTGACCCCAATATACTTATAGGTCACTGTGACCTAATTTCACGGTTCAGTGATTTTGCCTTATATCTTGACACTCAATTAGTATATTTTCATACTTTTTTCAGATTATGAGTGAGTATGACCAGACCTTTGACCCCAATATACTTATAGGTCACTGTGACCTAATTTCACGGTTCAGTGATTTTGCCTTATATCTTGGTACTCAAATGGTTTATGAACAAACTTCTTTCAAAGTATGTTTGCGTATGACAAGACCTTTGACACTGAAGTAGTCCTAGGTCACTATGACCTAATTTCACGGTTCAGTGATTTTGCCTTATATCTTGACACTCAATTAGTATATTTTCATACTTTTTTCAGATTATGAGTGAGTATGACCAGATCTTTGACCCCAATATACTTATAGGTCACTGTGACCTAATTTCATGGTTCAGTGACTTTGCCTTATATCTCAGCACTCAAGTGGTTTATGAACAAACTTCGTTCACACTTTGTTTGCGTATGACAAGACCTTTGACCCTAAAGTAGTCCTAGGTCAATATGACCTGATTTCACGGTTCAGTGATTTTCCTTTATATCTCGGCACTCAATTGGTATATGGACATACTGCTTTCAGGATATGTATGAGTATGACAAGAACTTTGACCGTAAAGTATTCCTGGGTCACTGTGACTTAATTTCATGGTTCAGTGATTTTGCCTTATGTCTCGACACTCAGTTGGTATTTTTTCATACTTCTTTCTGATTATGAATGAGTATGACCAGACCATTAACCCAAACATACTTATGGGTCACTGTGACCTAATTTCATGGTTCAGTGATTTTGCTTTATATCTCAACACTAAATGGGTATATGATCATATTTCTTTCACATTATCACTAGACCTTTGACCCTGAAATACTTATAGGTCAGTGTGACCTTATTTCACGGTTCAGTGATTTTGCCTTGTGTCTTGGCACTCAGTTGATATATGAACACACTTCTTTCACAATATGAGTGAGACCTCTAAATCTTAGGTAGTTATAGTTAACTTCCATGGTTCAGTGATTTTGCCTTATTGCATCAAGGCAAAAAGATGTATGGGTTACTGGTCGGGTTTGGCCTTATGTTTGACAAAGGTCAGAAGCAGTCGAGCACGCTGTCCTGCGACAGCTCTTATTTTATGTGTAGATTTGAATGATTTGATTTTGCTATTGTTTTGGTTGATTAAAATGTCTTTATGTAGGTCCTAATGTATAAATTTGGGGGATATCTTTATTATTGCATCCTCTGGCTCCGTCGTCACCATTAAAATCTAGGTGACCTGAGCCGTCAATCACACCGAATGACCTAGTAAACAGATGCTCTGGCGTCAACCATTAAATTTTGTAAAAGTCTTCTCAACAATCAAGTCCAAATTCCATATGGAGCTTATTTTATACAAACAAAGTTTACGTCACGTGACCATTATGATCGCCACGCCCATATATGCATCCTCTTCTTTGCAGCTGTTAGTCTAGATCTAATACTGCGTTTACATTATGTTCCCGGCGGCCCCGGCAGCCCCGTTTGCTAGAAACGTAGCGTGCCGTGGAGTTTTGGTAATATATTTCTCTGATTTTCAAGATCCATCACGTTTTGTTACGTTTTCTTACGTTGTATTACGATATCCGTAACAAGCCGTGGTAGTGATAAGCCGGTGTGTCACGGAGGCGCTACGGTACGTTACGGTTATCCACGATCTATCACGGTTATTAGCACGTTCTATTACGGCCTGTTACGTTCTGTTGCGGTCAGTTGCGTTTTGACCAAGGCGTTACACGTTTCTTCGGTCTGTCAAGGTCAGCTACGGTCGAAACGTAGACACCATACAATATAAAGAACATTTTTTTTCCTTTTGAATAAGAATAAGTCATTTAAAATAATAACAACCGCGCTCATCAACAACCGACTGCAAAGTTGATTAAGAAAGTTCGGGATTGTAATTATTCTTCAATTGCATAGTGCAGCGTATGGTCTGTATTGTTCACTATAGCGACTGCCCCAATATGAAGGAACTTGTCCCCATGATATGCCTTTTTATATCTATAAACTTCACGAGCCGTGATAACCGTAACAGAACGTGGCATACGTAGTAGAACGGGGTGAACACCGTCAAAGACCGTAACGCACCGTAACTTAACGCAACAAAACGTGTTGACTATTCCGTAGGAAACGGGACGAGACGTGAGACGACCGTGATCAAACGCAACAGAACGTGGAAGAACCGTAGCATGCCGGACTATTCACTAGCTTCCCGTTGCACTACGGACCGCCTCCACGTTTCGCTACGTCCTGTTACGTTCTGTCACGGTGTGTTACGTTCAACCCGTTTTATCACGGCCCATTACGTTTCTCATTTCCGCCGTGACTGCCGTGGCAGATTTTTAAACTGTCAAAAAATCTGTCACGGTGTCCACGGTTATCCCGGCGTGCTACGTTTGCCTATCCCGTTCCCCTGCGTTGCCTCACGGTTATCCCGTTTTGCTTACGGTTGTCTGAAACGTGGCCGCCGTGACCGCCGGGAACATAGTGTAAACGCAGTATAAACACTGGCGTGAATTATTTGAGCCGCCTCGTGGGAAAACCAACAATATGGTTTCCGAACAGGTCCGACACAAATCAGGCTGAAGCTAGAAGCTTGAAATTTCGGATTTAAGTAGAAGAAGAATTGTACTATCCGAGTAGCGAAAACAAAGGCGCTGTGAATCAGCTTCGCAGTTCCTGCGAAGCTGATCTGCGCCTCAAGATCTGCGTCTTTGTTTTCACCTATGCAGATTGTTGCTTTTCCCATGTGGCGGCTGTGTACTGAAAACTGTACACAGTTTGTATAACTTGTTTCGACCTGTTTACCGGAATTTGTGGAGTAAGAAGGGGGCGGAGATGGGGATAGTATGGCAAGCCGTTTTACTATTTATTATCCTTATTAGATATCTTGAATAGTAAATAAGATATCTTAATTAGGATATAAGATATCTTATTTAGCAATAAAGATATCTTCTTTATCAAAAAAGATATAATCTTATATCCTAAATTAGATATCTTATATTGTAAAGAAGATATCTAATATGCTAAATAAGATATCTTATTTGATCCCACAATAAAGATATCTTATATAGCATATAAGATATCTTATTTGATAATTTAGATATCTAATATACTAAATAAGATATCATATATACTAAATAAGATATCTACTATACCTAAATAAAATATCTTCTTTACAAGATTAATTAAGATATCTAGTTTGGTAAACTAGATATCTTAATTAGCAAATAAGATATCTTATATAGCAAGTAAGATATCTAAATTGGTAATTAAGATATCTTAGTTATAGTGGTAAATAAGGTATCTTATTTAGGTATAATAGATATCTTATTTCATATATATGATATCTTATTTAGTATATTAGATATCTAAATTATCAAATAAGATATCTTGATTAAGGCTATAAATAAGATATCTGTATTGGTATAGTAGATATCTTATATAAGTATCAGAAAGCAATTGTGATTGGGTAAAACAAATAAGATATCTTATATACTAAATAAGATATCTGATTTGTTAAACCTAAATAAGATATCTAATATAGGATATAAGATATCTATTTTTGTATATAAGATATCTTATTTGTCAAATATCTACTTTAGCATAGTAGATATCTTATTTGTGACTGTAATTAAGATATATGTTGAAGAAGATATCTTATTTGACAAATAAGATATTTTATATGATAAAATAGATATCTAATATACTATTTTAGATATCTTATATGTTAATTAAGATATCTTATTTAGAAAAAACATTATAGATATCTAATTTATCATATTAGATATCTAATTTGTTAAACAATATATCTTAATTAACAAATAAGATATCTTAAATGCTATATTAGATATCTATATTAATAATTAAGATATCTTATATATTTTTACAAATAAGGTATCTAATATATCAATCAAGATATCTTATTTTTTAATTTAGATATCTACATTAACAAATAAGATATCTTGTTTAGTTAAAAAGATATTTTATATACTATATAAGATATCTTAATTGACAATTTAGATAGCTAATATGACAAAACAGATATCTAATTTGCTACATGTATATAAGATATCTCTTTATAATAGATATCTAATAAAATAAAGTAGATATCTTATTTATTAAAGAAGACATCTTATATACAATATAAGATATCTGTTTATTTGAATAAATAGTAAAACGGCTTGCCATAGGAAGTGAATAAACGATTGCTGTTGCTTTTCTGTTTAACAATGATTTCATTTTCTTATTTTAATTTTGTTTATCTAGAACCTTTCTGAAGGAAGATGCCCTTACATTCCAGTTAGGAGATTGAATAAAAGGTTGGAGTCCTTGGAGTTGATTCCGACGTACATATCGCGTCAAGACAACGTTGCAGTAACCAGATCCCTCGAGTATGAAGCCTTTGAATATTGCATATATGCGAAGGAGATGCCAGGTGATTTCTTTCATTTCCTTTTGAGGTGTGAATCAACACAGCTCCGTTGAACCGCAAATTTCATATATCGCTTATTTCAGTCCTATTAGTCCGGCAGGAATATGGGATATTTTCACTGGACCTGGTAATCAGGTATAAAGTTTTTTTCTTGATGGATTCCTGTGCTATAGGCATTGTCTTTCAAGAATCTGACTGATGACACTTTGTCATCATTGGGGGTTTTGAGAAATTGAAGATGGCGTCCAGTATGTCTGCCAAATACAGGGATTTCAACTATAATTTTAGTTATAATGATTTTAAAGTATTTCTGTGCTTATTTTGTCATCAAATCATGACTGGTGATTAAGGGTGAAGCTTCACTCTTTGTAAGAAAGCTGTAAACATCAATCTTTTCAAGATAACATCCAAAATGGTCGCCAGAAATATATTTTTCAACCAAATCATTAATCACAATGACCTAAAAGCATTGTTGTGTACATTTTTAATGACATTAATAATGGGGACAATTAAGTGTGAAGCTTAATTCCTTTTAAGAAAGCTGTTAACATAAGATCTTTCAAGGTGGCTGCCAGAAATATGCTATTTTTCTTTAGTTTTCATGTCGGTGCAAAACTGGCAAAAAAGGCCTGGGTATGATGATGTCATATATCTTTTTAGTCCATTAACAAGTGTTTTGCCTACATTTTAATGAATAAAAGCTTTGCTGCATCTCAATATCTAATGAAAAGTACAGATTTAACACAATAGAAGACTATATGTTCACAGTTCTAATATTGTATTACTGAACATGAAATGACAAGTCGGGGAATATGATCCACGAATAAATGGCTTCAATGTATATTAAAACAAAACAGATATCGTTAGGCAATAACTTCAACAGTAGCATAAACATAAACAGTGTAGCATAAAAGGTTGACACAAAGATTTGTTAGCTTGTATATTTCTGTCCAATTTGATCAGAGTCTTTGATTCATACATGGAAATCAAAGTGACAATCTACTAAGCACACAGTGGGTACTTATATGGTTTATAATTTCCAGGTTTCCATATTAATAAGTAATGCTGTTTATGAATTGTTATATTCTTACCAGACCAGATGCATCTACTGAAAGTTAGAATAAAGGGTCTGGTTTCCTGACCACTAAAAGGTTTGGCTCAAAACTCAACTATAATTGAGCCGCGACGTGAGAAAAACCCAGTCTTCGGGGTTTCCGACGAGGTCTGACACAGAAACAGCTTTAGCTTGTAAATTTGCTTTTAACTTAATTTCACGTTGAGGCAAAGAAGACTTCACTAGAATAGAACTTCCACCAGAAGCTCTGGCACAATCACAGTGGATGTGACTTTAAACATTAAAGCCTTTGAAAGTAGTTGTCAGTTTTCAGAAAAAGTTTCTTGAAGACACAAAACAGACGGTCCTAGCAGAGTTAAGAGTAACATCAATTCATCATAATGTGGTTTAATTCCTCGACAATTCCACTGTATACATGTAAATCATTGTTTATTCTTTCCATTAAATTTTCAGAGAATTAAGAACTTGACCTTTCTTTATTATAAAAGACAGGAACCTACTTTCAGTATTGGTAATTCTTGGAAGATGCACTTTGCGAGGACTAGGAGGAGTGATATCCTCTTCCATGCTCTCACCAAGACAGTCATAGTAATTCTCAGATCTAAAGGGGTCATCAGCCCCTTTAGGTATTTTCTCGGACAGAAGCCTCTGTTTTTTCCTTTGCTGAGTGAGGTTTTGATGGTGGAAGAGGCTTTCCTCCAGCAGCTGAAGGTTTACCTCTTGCAGTTAGAGGCTTACCTTCTGCAGTTTTGCTCTACGGCGTGCTTTGCACAGGGGGTGGATTGCCTCCTGCTAGTGTAGGGGATACTTTACCTCCTGCAGTCTGGTTGGTACCAGAAGGGGCATCGCCTCCTGGATTTTTATGTTTTTTTAATCTGAACGTCGTATGTTTCATCAGTTTGTGTCATGGCATCAACTAGTTTGACTTGTGTGCCAGCACTTTTTATGATGCTGGCATAGTTCTTGTGTGTCATGGACGATTGCTGTTCTACATTTTTTTCGCGCTTTGAAGAAGGGCAGACTTCTTGTATATTTTATCTTAAGGAGCTCCTTTTCTTTGTGCCAAGTCGGACAGTCATGTGAAAAAGTTAGGTGTGGGCCACTGCAGTTGACACACTTTGCTGCTTTCTCAAAGTTGCGATCATCATTGCAGTGTTTCCCTTCTCCACAGTTTGAGAAGCCTTCGTGATGCAGTGGTTATGCCACTCGCCTTGTAAACCAGGGGTCGCAGGTTCTCCAGTCCATCGGATGGGACTATAGACCGAGGTCCCGTCATATGACCTTAGCTGTTGGTGAGACGTTAAACCCCAATCAACCAACCTCTCCACAGTTTGCAGATACTTTTTTCCTGGTACATCTACTTTCATGACGGCTGAAAACGGGACCGTGGAAACACCCCAAACCATCCCAAAACATGTATCAAACCACCCCAAACTACTTCAAAACCACCCCAAACCACCTCACCATATCAAAACACATATTTAGTAATCTCAAACAAAATATTTTAGCGATGCAACACTCAAACCTTATCATGAATAACCCTAAACCACTTCAAAAACACCCCAAACCACATCAAATAAACTCCCTTAAACCGTGGCCCAAATATTACACCACTTCAAAACACCCCAAACCTCCTCAACAACACCCAAACCACACTAAATCACACCCAAACCACGTTTAAACACCCACATAAGCTTACACAAAAAGATCCCAGATATGTCCAACATGCACAGATCACATGCATATTTGTATATGGGTTTATATGGACATTTTTCTAGGCAAACCCATAGGCTATGTGTATACCCATATTAGCCCCATATGAGGCTAATTTGTGAATTTAGGGTTCTAAATCCCATCAAGACTTGGTCTGAGACATGAGAGAGTGTTTCATGTAGTTTTGGATGTGTTCAAGATGAGGTTTGGGGTGGTTTAGTGTGTTTTGGGGTGGTTTGGGGTGTTTCCACGGTCCGCTGAAAACTGGCAATTGTAACAGCGTAGAGGATTTGGTACGTATACCTTTACGTTCACAGATATATATGCTGCTTTTATTTTCTTTGGCAATATGGGTGTATTGAAAGTCAAAACGTAAGTGTTTGTTCGTTTGAGGACACCGTTTCTGCGAACGTGAATGCTTCGAATCTCTTTGACACCTTGATTTTTCACCTTGAGACTGCACGACTAAGAAGCGCGATATGTTCGAAGCTGATTGTGACGTTGATTGTGTAATGGGCTGTTGAGTTGATGGTTCAGAATCGGAAGATTAATCTGACTCTTCAGCGAATTTCTTACGCTTGGATGTAGTTTGTGACGATTGTTTATTCGAATCTCTCATAAATAAATGGATGGATGATTCATCTCAAATGCGCTTCGCCCTCCATTTAGCACTACAAGGGAACACATAAAATGAGTGGTTTTCCAACTCAAAAGTGTTAGAAATACACAGAGATATACTCGTACAATTTTGATGCTTACACGATTGACCCTTTGAGCCGCCGCCTTCTAGGAATGATAAAGATAGAAAGACGTTTATGGGCATATGGTAGGTATCAGGGACGATACTGAAAGACAGGAAGAGAAAGCAAAAGGTACTCCTAGGGCTTGGCGCGACAAAGCCGATTGGCCATACCCGAGTCCGCATGGCCTCCTGTCTAGCCGAAATCAGGGCCAAAGTGATGTGTTGCATGCCGACTATTAACGTCAGCACAGCAGACACATTCAATCACCAGGATCCCTTAATCCAAACGACACGGGTCGCCGCTCATGGCAAACGAGCCGCTCCTCTATTCGACCAGGTTTAATGGTTCCGCAAGAGGGGGGCGACCGGCCAACTCTTACGCGGGTCTGGCACGGGACGGATGTTAATCATGTTTTGTTTTTAATCATGCACCTTCTTTGACACATTTTTCTATGTAATGGCTGAGAAGTACTTATATCTGATGAGTCCATAATCTCCCTATTGTCAAAACTATTAAACATCACAGACTTTCCACATTATGGCAGCCATCTTGGACATCTTCTATGATTAACAAATATTAATGCCAAGACTGTTGAGTTAAAAGCACTACGAGTGAATCCATAATTGCTATGAACAATATCACTGAAAATCAATATTCTGGCAGCCATCTTTGAAACCTATTGGCAATCAAATAAGAACCATATTGTGACAGCCATCTTAAACATCGTGATTCAACGACAAATCTGTTTAATTATGACACAATCAGATATGTGAATGTGGACAGTTTTTATAGAAAACAATGCATGTTGATATGCTAAATGCATTGTCAAAACTGTTAAAATTACCGAAAATCGATATTATGGCAGCCTTCTTGGACACCATCTTTGATACACCAGTATATTCAGAATGACTACGGTCCGATAAGTTGCTGTGTGCCTTATTTGAAGGAAAAATGCATTTTTGATTCATTTACGGGGCGAAAAGTACCATTATATCAAAGCTTTGAATTTCTGGAAGACCTTTTGGACGCCATCTTGATTTTCTCAAATTCCCCAATGATGACAAGGTGTCATCAGTTGGATTCTTTGAAGACAATGCCTAACCAACACGAATCAGTAAAGAAAAAAAACTTTTTTTTTTTTTTTTTTTTTTTTTTTTTTTTAACCTGTTGAATTTTATTCTACATAATGTAACATGGTCAATATAAAATAATTTCCAATTCTCCCATTCTTCTGTCTCACCTATGTGCATCATCCCTTCCACCCTGGCAGTCTGGAGCCTGCCGACATACATGTACATATATTTAAGATTTTATTAGATGATGCACCTTTCATCCATTTCCCATTCAGTCGAGTAAGGTCAAAAATTGTGTTATGCTGTCATTTATATATACAGAAGACATAGTTATATAATGTACATACTGAGAACTGGAAATAATTAGTGAAGTATTTTGGAAGGTTTCCACAAAGCTCTTGAGAAGTTGGACAACCAGAAAATCATATGAAGGTCTTAAATTGCATGGTTTACTTTATATGGGATCTTTAATCTCCCATCAGAGCAGAGTTGATATTAATAGCCTAGCTGGACTTGTCACAAGGACAAGACAGAACTAGGTATTCCCCCTTCTCAGACCTAGCCGTCCAAAAATCTCAGTATCCTCCCGCAAAAACCTATTCCATTACAATAAAAATTGATTCAACAGGTTCTTTTTTCAACCTGGCAACAAGGGATGGGGGGAGGCCTGCCCAGTATATAAATAAGTCATTGTATGGGTTGCGCAGTATTATTTTCCATTATTATTTTTAGCTTAGGGCTTTAAGGAAAGTCGGTTGATATTAACTGTTTAGTTTAAATTCTTATGTCCTGCAATAGTAAGTTATATGGGCTCCATTCCTTAGAAAATGCCTCTAAATCATTATTCATAAGAGCTATTTCCATATGCATTTTATACATAAAGTACCAAATAAGTTTCCATTTTGTTTTAATTGAGTTTTGATCGAATTTTTTTGAGCCAATCCATACTAGTTGTGTCTTGTCAAAATTTACCTTAAGGCCTGACATTCTGGCAAAGAGTTCTAATTCTTTTAATAATTCATTTAAAGATTTTTCTGACCCATCAAGAAATATAGAGGTGTCATCTGCATACTGAGATATTTTATGTTCAGAGTTTTTAATGTTAATACCTTTTATGTTTTTATTATGTCTTATTTTATTTGCTAAGAATTCTGCACAAATGATAAAAATATAAGGAGACAGAGGATCTCCTTGGCGGCAACCTCGGCTTATTTCAAAGAAGTTTGTCAAGAGACCATTTTGAATGACTGCTGAGGTTATATTAGAGTAAAATACTTCTATCCATCGTCTGATTGATTCTCCAAAGTTTAATATTTTAAGTGCTTTATGAATAAATGTCCAAGATAAAGAATCAAATGCTTTTTCAAAATCAATTAGTATTAGCAAACCCGGAATATCATTTTCTTCAGTATATTGTAACATATCATAGATTAGTCGTGTATTTTCACCTATAAATCTTCCTTTTAAAAAGCCAGTTTGGTCATTTGAAATAATATCATTAAGAACTGATTTGAATCTATTTGCTATTGATCCAGAACCTATTTTGTATACTGTATCCAAAAGTGTTAAGGGTCTCCAGTTTTTCAAAAATTGTTTTGGTTTATTGTCCTTTGGTATACATGTTATAATGCCTTGTCTTTGTGTTATTGAAAGGTTCCCCATTTTATAGCCATAATTTAAAGATCTCAGATCGAATGTTCCCAATTTTTTCCAAAAGACTTTAAAAAAGTCTGCCGAGAATCCACTAAGACCTGGACTTTTATCATTTTTCATTTTCATCAATGTTTCTGATATTTCTGTATAAGTTAAAAGACCTTCCAGTTGTTTTGCTTTAGTATCAGTTAGCTTATTAACAATGTCTTTTTCCATGTAGGTATCCATCTCTGTACTATCAGGGTTTCCAAATTCTTGTTTTCTGGTGTATAAGTTCTTATAAAATACTTCTGTTTCTCTTAATATGTCTTCTTGATCTGTTTTAATTGTTCCATCTTCTTTTTCCACTTTGTTTATTGTTTTAGAAATATAATTATGCTGTTCTAATCCACAAAAATATTTTGTTGGTTTTTCTCCTTTATCAATATGTTTTGCTCTTGATCTAATAACATGTCCTTTTAATTTTTCTTGTCTTATTTCATTTAATTGAGCTTTTAAATTTTCCAAAGTTTCACTATTATTTGTTCCCAAGTTATTTTCAATTAATGTAATTCGTTCTATTAGTTCTTGTTCTGTTTTATTTCTCTCCTTACTTTTAAAACTGGAGTATGAAATAGCTTTTCCACGAATTTCCATAAGTAAAACATCTAAAAACAATTGATCATTTATGGTAAATTGAATATCAGAATCTGGTATTGTTTCAATATTTTCAAAATTATAAATGGGTACTGCATATTGTTTCTTAGTTTCTGTAATGTGTTTATTTATAATATTCAAGTACTCTGTATCTGTAAGTAATAAGTTATTATGTTTCCAGTATGATTTTCCATGCTTAAAGCCGTCGAAGGTTAACATTAAGGTTACAATAGAATGATCAGATCGGTATCCCATTTCAATCTTGCTACTTTTTACATATTGCATTATATTTTCAGAAATCAGAAAATAGTCTAATCTTGCTTGTTTCAAAGGGTTTTTCTTCCTCCAAGTATACCGTTTTAGTTTAGGGAAATTTTCTCGGAAAGGATCTATCATATTATTTATATTTATCATTTCAATGACTTTGTCTCTTGCTTTAGGATTATTGACATGCTTGTAATTATAACTGTCTAAAATTGGATCTAATATGCAATTATAGTCACCACAAAGAATGTATTTATCGTTATTAGTTATATCAATTAGGTTGGCAATATTCTGGAAGAAAACTGGGTCATCATTGTTAGGTCCATATATGTTTATGAGTGTCAGTCTTTGGTTACAAACTGTAATGTCTAGTACTATATAATTCCCACCAATATCAATAGTTTGTTTGTGTATTGTATATTCTACATTTTTGCCTATCAAAATTGCCACCCCTCTAGCATTAGACTTAAAATTGCTTAATATGCAGTTTTGACCCCACTGGTCTTTTAACTCCTCTACATCATCTTCGGTAAAATGGGTATCCTGTAGGCAGTAAATATGGTATTTCTTATCTTTTAGAAATTCCAGAACATCAATTCTCTTATTTAGTCCTTGCAGGCCTTGTGTGTTGAATGACAGTAATGACAGTTCAGACATTAAAAACTAACTTAAGTGTTGTTAATTTCATGTAACTATACTGGGCAGGGCCTGAAACAGGGTTGGGGGTTGCCAGGTCTATTTTAAAAAACACATAATAAACATAAACTAAACACAAACATAGCAACACTGAAGGAAACATGAAAAACATACATGAATCTGGCTTAAAATAATGCAAAATAGGTATCTCAGACAGCTTGGCAATCTAACAAAGAGGTATAAATTACATTTCTGTACAA
Source organism: Rugalucina vietnamica (assembly GCA_964017185.1). Lineage (NCBI taxonomy): Eukaryota > Metazoa > Mollusca > Bivalvia > Lucinida > Lucinidae > Rugalucina > Rugalucina vietnamica. Next base: position 5,927,869 of record OZ024872.1, read on the forward strand.
CATTGTGATTGTAATTCTTTAGGCAACATAAAAGCATTTTTATACAATAATTGTAAGTTGTCATTTCTTTCCAAACTCACAATTCTAGTTCCGTCTGCCTTCTATTCAAAGGCAGATACTAGGATTGTGTGCATCCACAGAATCTCACGTTATAGAATGGGTTATGTCAATAAGCAATCTTGAGATTTCAGCAGCCAATCTCATGTTCAGGCTCACCATGTCTTGTCGAAACGAAACACAAGACTTATGGTAGGCTATTGAAAGGAATCTAAACTTATGTTTGTACTACTATCGGATGCATTAGCATAATTATGTTTGCCAGAATTTATAAAGTAAAATTCATAAGATAGACATGCATGGTAAATGAAACATTCAAGTAGTTTCTATATTCTTGTAGAAAGTAAAAAGACATAAGTTTGAAATGAATTGATAGATATTCTATACTTCTAATTAAGATTACAGATGTTTTCTGTCCTAGATAAGTATTCCTAGTTGATTTATTTTGAACATAAAAGATTGTCCTCACTAATTCAACAACAAGAAGTATCTAGCAATACAATGCAACTTGGTTTGTTTTATCAGATAAAATTTCTATTTCTACAAAATATTTTATAGCTGTAAAGCCAAAAATTGTGACATTTGCATAATTTATTTACATACATGTACATAAAGTATATAGTATCCAAATTTCACATATGCATAGACATCAGTTAGCTCTTTCTGTAGATACCAAAATTAATCCAAATGTATCACTAATTTTTTTTTATTAAGCACAAATTCAAGCAGAGATCTGAAAATCACATTCTCTCAGTTAACTGTAAACTGATAAAACCTTTAAAAAACTTTATACCTCATTACCAGGTCAAATTGATTTCCTGCTGGACTATAGTGAATATTTTCACGAAGTCTTGGTTTGAAAATATTTCTAAATTAGACATTCTTCCTTTTCAATGACTGATTCAAGTTAATGGCAAAAGAAATATTAACTAAGAACTGATAACTTGCCTCTATGCACAGGAGCGGTGGCTGCTACGCGACTGACAGCCGGACAAGACCATAACTAATTTCCGGGGGTGTAATGCATTAAAACAATCCAGACTATAATTAAAAGTGAAGTTTGTGGCATTTTCTTAGAGCTGAATGATGCATATTAAATCAATTTAGGTATATTTGGTAATGGTCAAGCTCAGTACAAACACAAGATACCAATTGACTCCTCCGCCAGCAAGGTATAGCCACACCCACCCTTATTTCCTTAGACAAACATTGTGTTTTTGCACCTATATTTACCTGTAAAAAGCACGTGTTGGTTTGTTTGTCTAACCCACGTGTTGTCTAACCGTCATTGACCGTTAGCTAATGTGCAGATTTGAATGGTCAATATAAAATGAATATTAATGATGGGTGGTATGACGGAGGACTCAATTGTATGGACGCTTAAGCATAATTTTGGAATATTTCTGATACTTACCTTACTGTACACTGAAATCAAATATTGTCTCTTATCCTAGAACACAAAAACCTGTATCTCACATATTTTGAGTTTGAGGTGACATCTGCTATAATGGTTGGTTTGAATGTTTTTAAGTAGTCCTCACCTTCCCGATGAAGGATCAAGTGGGCTACTCTTGAATTTTATTTGGCATACTGCTCAAATTCATTGATGTATGGAGGTAGCGCTATTACAAAAAACTATATATCCTATGAAAAGTCTGCTAAAATGTAGTATATAAATTGGTTCTTGTTTCTTATTTATTAGTTACTTTCCAATGCATTGTATATTGTTTGAAAGCAAAAGTATAAAGTGCAGTCTCATTTTACACTAAAAAGTTCATGATCTTTTGAAAGTATGGCATTATTTCACACAGAATTACCCCACCAACTTTAAAACTCTGCATATAATTGATACTCTGTCTAAAAATTTACGAAGTACAGTCCAACCTGTCTTAAGCAAGCCCTGTATTAAGCAAGCACCTGTCTTAAGCAAGCACTTTCATTTACCCCCAATTGATTTTACATGTAAATGAACCTCTATTAAGCAAGCACCTGTCTTATGTGGCCAGAGGCCACTAGTTTCTGTCCCAATTTTGGCTTTAAGCAACCACTTATTTCATCAATTACATAAACAAGAAATATTTAAACTCTGTCAGGTGTCAAAATTGTCTTCACACCTTCCAGATGCCATAATTCATTGTTTATTGTCTCAAAAAATAATCCTAGACAACTTGTATGGGCATTTTGGAGAACTTAGTGACAGTTACCACTGACAGTGGCAGTGATATTTTTTATTTCTACACTAGCTAACATGGTTGGGTTAGTATGCCCACCCTAGTGTTAGAATATAACCTCTATTAAGCAAGCACCTGTCTTAAGCAAGCGATTTTAGTGTTTCCCTTGGCCGCTTGCTTAAGACAGGTTGGACTGTATTACTCCCATTTAAATGAAACTATAAATTATATTATTATATAGCTATAAATATCAAATGATTAAAACTTAGGGATAAAAGCCGAGTAACAAGTGTGCAGATATCAGACGATATCTGCACACTTACTTGATATTGCACACTTTGTTAGAAGCGAAAAATTCTTTTTATGAAAAATTGCAAAATTCTTGACTTGAGGGTCATCGTGCAAAATTGTAAAATTGGGACGTCAACTCTAATGACGTCATCTTCATCTGACGTCGCGTGGAAAATGACGTCATATCGGGCCGAAATGTCAACTGAAGTTTGTCATTTTCAGATTTCAGCAATTTAAGCCGAAAAAAAGAAAACACAATGTCAGAAATATTGATTCAATTGCAAAATGTGCTTCCCAAAAGTAACAGTGCAAAAATGATATCATCTGATATTGCACTAGTGCAAAAATGATATTACTTATGGATATTATCGCGGCCTTCCTGGATATATTGCAATTTGTAAGGCTAACTTTCAACAAATTATTAAATATGAGAAGCAGATATTTATAGCTATATAATAAAAGGGTTATCGCACTGATATCGGTGAATATTATCCCTCGTTGGGATATCTACGGACGCTCGCAAGCTCGCGTCCTTCGATATCCCAACTCGGGACAATATTCACCGATATCAGTGCAATAACCCTATATTATGTTATTATATATCACAGGCAACTGTGCAGTGCCTTAGCAATACATGTAATTGGATGCCATTTGCAGCCTTACAGGTCAATTAGCAGCCAATTTACAGGTAATTTTGTGAGTCAATGTCTTATATTTGTCTGCATTTTGCTGTTATTTCTTAAAAATATTGAAAGATAAAGTCGCACGATTTATATATCTGAATATGGACCAATAGAGCATTGTCTTAGCAATCTTATGATGCCATCTACATCTCTATAGGGCCATTCAAAGCCAAGACGCACTAATTTTTGTAAGTATACCCCTTCAATTTTTCCTCATTTTTCTCTAATTATTTAAGTTTTCATAAATATTTTTGAAAATTGAAATCACATAATTAATTTGTTTGAACATATACAAAAAGACAGTTGTCTTGGATATCATTTTGCACCATTTTCAGCTCTTTATGGCCATTTGATGCCATGATAGAAGGACTTTTGTATGTACACCCCATTATTGTTTCCACATTTTACAATAAGTTTTACGCATGCATAAAATTATAAAAAACATTTAATCGTATGGTTAATATATCTGAATACCAGCTAATGAGCCTTAGTCTAAGCAATCATTCAACACCATTTTCAGCTATTTGGGGCCACCAGAGGCCGAGATACAAGAACTTATGTTAGTATACCCCTTTATTTTTTTCTCAATTTTTGTTTAAGTATTTATGTTTTCAATAATAGTTTTGAAACTTGAAACCATATGAATAATTTATATTATTACACTCAAATAGATTATTGTCTAAACAATCATTTGATGCCATTTTCAGCTCTTTATAATCATTGGTTGACTAGAAACAAGAACTTATGTAAGTATACCCCTTTATTTTTACCACATTTTTCATCCATCTTCTATACCTTCACAAAAATTATTAGCACTCAGAGTCACTTTGATTTATATATATGAATATAAAAAGTATAGAACAAAGTTAAAGAAATCTTTTGACACCACTTTCAGCTATTCCGGCCCATCAGATGCCAAGATATAAGATTTTTTGTAGGTATACCCCATTTTATTTCCCTCACTTTTTCTTTAATTATCTATGTTTTCAATAATATTTTTAAACTTGAAATCATTTTATTAATTCATTCGATTTCAAACCAAAAGATAATTGTCATAGCAATTATTTAACACCATTTTCAGCTTTTTATGATCATCTGATGCCATGATACAATGACTTTTGTATGTATACTCTGCCATCGTTTCCACATTTTTCTTCTATATTTTTTATGTATTCATAAAAATCATTAATACATTTAATCATATGGTTTATATATCTGAATATCAACCAACGTCCCTTGGTCAAAGCAATCAGTTAACACAATATTCAGCCATTTTGTGCCACCAGAGGCCGAGATGCAAGAACTTAAGTAAGTATACCCCTTTATTTTTTCCTCAATTTTTCTTTAACTATTTATGATTTCAATAATATTTTTGAAACTTGAAATCATATGATTAACTTATCTGATAACAAACCAATAAATAGTTGTCTACACAATTGTTTGATGCCATTTTCTGCTCTTTATAATCATTGTTAGACTAGAAACAGGAACTTTTGTAAGAATACCCCTTTATTTTTCTGACATTTTTCATCCATCTTCTATGCCTTCATAAAATTATCACCACTTAGAGTAATGTGATTTATATAATATTATATGAATACAAGCTTAAAGAACAACGTCAAAGCAATCATTTGTTACCATTTTCAGCTATTCAGGCTTGTAAGAGACCAAGATACAAGTTTTTTGTGCGTATATCCCTTTACTTTTTCCACATTTTCCCCATATCTTCTATGCCTTCATAAAAATATTACAACTTAGAGTCAATTCAATTCAAACTTTATTTCACTCAATCCATCATATTAATGGCAATATGAGGTAATGTAAAACACTTTGACAATGGAGGCTCTAAAGAGTCACATGATTTATGTACATGAATACAAGCTTATATATCAAAATCAAAGCAATCATTTGACACCATTTTCAGCTATTCATAAGTATACCCTTTTTATTTTTCCTCATTTTTTTCTTTAATTATCTATGATTTCAATATTAGATTTAAACTTTTAAATCATAATGATTAATTAATCCGATTTCATACCAAAAGATAATTATCTCAGCAATTATTTTACACTATTTTCAGCTCTAAATGAGCATTGAATGCCTAGAAACAAGAACTTTTCTGTGTATACACCTTTTATTTGTTCGCATTGTTCCTCTATTTTCAATGCATTCATCAAAAGACTAATATTTTAAGCCATAAGATTAATTTATCTGAAAACCAGCATATAGAACCAAGTCTAAGTAATCATGAAACACCATTTCAGCTATTTAGAGCTGTCAGAGGCAGAGATACCAGAACTTTTGTAGGTATACCTCTTTATTTTTTCCATTATTTTGCGTAAGTGTTTATTTGTTTGTGTGTTTGTTTCATAACTTTTTCTTGACACTTTAAGCCTCATGATTATATATCTGACAGTGACCGACTTTACATTGTTTCAACATTTTTTTCGATACCATTTCCAGCCTTTGCCGTGAGAAGCTGAAGTACAATAACTTTGAACAGACCGAAAACGGTCAGCTGTATATACAAATTCCCAGATAGGCACAAAGACAGAGTGTAATCTTGATCAATGATAATGTTTCAAATAAAAGTATCTAAAACGCAAAGCTATAGATAAATTTCGAACAAGCACATTGCTTGAAAGTGGGTGGGGTAACTTGGCATGACAAAACCCTACATTATAAAGGATTTATAGCACTTTATGATCTTTAAATACATTTTGAATTATGTGAAGTTATTCATATTCAAAGTATTTGCATAAATGTGCATTGTTTTATTTATCAAAAAAGCACAATGACCCCATAAATGAAGTAAAAATCTGCTTTGTATGGAATGCGTATATTCCCATGGTACCTCAGAACATGGTGTGAGTAAAACTATCTGCCAAAAAAATTTCCAGAGCAGCCCACCTAAACCATTTATGGGAAGGGTAAAACTATTCAAAAATGCATTCAAACCAACTATAGCAGAAAATGTCACCTCCTTCAAAAATTACCCTGGCTGGATTCTAGGGTATGTGACATTTGCTTACTTTCAGTTTCGATTATTTTTGAATTGAGGGATGTAATTTTTACACAAAATTTCACGTTTTATGCTTTGGCATGTGAAGAATTGACATTTATGCGACGAACCTGTTAAGAACTGGTACGAGGTTTTCGCAGGCATGTGTGAGTAAGAAAAATGGTACCAACTTTTCACATGTGGGAAGATTCATTATTTTGATGTGTGAAGCGTTGATATTTTCATCACAACATAACTCACTCACATAACTCACATATCCTCGACACCAAGATCAGGCTAGACAGCCTCTGTAGGTGCATTCTTGTAGTAGTCTCTTGGTTTTGGTCCGGGACTGTAGCACCAGGGACTAAACATATACGGGTGGTTTTTCCAAAACACATTTAACCGTGATTTGAAGCAGTTCAGGGAGGGTGCTATGACAACATGTTCGGGCAAAGCGTTCCAAGAGTCTATCAATCTTAGACTGAAACTGTTGGATCTGATTTTTAGTGACAGCGATTTCGCGTAATTTCCCCGGAAATTGCATACACTTGGCTGTACTTATTTCCTTTCATGCTCATTATAATTGGTTTAACGATGGTTACACGTATTTATTTTTCAGTTTTTCCCTACCAACCTTTCATGGATGAGATTATTGGTAAGTACGAGTATACGTACAGACGTCAACCGAAAAACTGTAATTTTTTCATGTATCGATCATTTTTTTTGATGATAACACTTAGCATAAAGAAATGCTGAAATGACTTTGTTCAGACAGCTGCTTGAAAAATGGCATGTCATTGAAAACATACACCCTTTTAAAAAGTATTTTGTCTAGGAAACGGTCTAGCAGACATCTCTTCTTTTCGGGTAACAGAAAGTCCCCTTCACAATACCAACGCATAAGCCTTAAAGTGGGATATCCATACCGGGCCATATGTTGATGAAATACAGATTTCGTTCTTGACGTCACTGCAGCTAATGAGCTATGCTTAAATGTTATTCGCCGCGAAAATGGTCAAATTTATTTCAAATGCTACCATGGAGTGGCACTTTGATAAATACTGATTTAAATTGTTACTTTCACTGCCTTTTAACGTACATGTTTTGACGTCTAGGGAATAAGAGTCACGACTTTCTCCGCTATTCAGTTGAAATAATGCGACTATGTAATGAAAATAGACTAAAGGTGTACACCCGAATATACCGGCATAGTTTGTGAAATGTTTCATAATGAGAACTTTCATCATTAGAACTTGAAAGCATTAGAGACGTCGACGTCAAAATGAATTGGCTGCAGGAGCGTGAGCGAAAGCAATATAGAGCAGGTCTGTCTGGCAATGAGAGAGAACTGCGTAAAAATTAAGGAAAATGCAAATTTCGATCTATCATATAGTACATGTATATCTCTTGGCCAATTCGATGAGGCGTTTTTATTGGCACCAGTATTGTACAAGTAAACATTTTGATCAACCCATATGCCTACATATCCGTTAGCGAAGGCCAACCGGCACAAGAAACTACATGTACGTATTACATTTCTAGTGTTTACTAAACTATATCACGTGAGGTTAACCAGCACGTTCAACGTGTATATATATTTACTAGACCCCACCCCCCCCACTCTGTGGTGCTATTACTTTGACCAAATCGGTTGACCTTTGATATTGTCGTTGTCGTGGTCTTCGTTGTCGTTGTTCACACTTCTTCTCCTCTGAAACCCCTGATTCAATCAATGCCAAACATCATGTGGAGCATCGTTAGGAAAGGGGAACTAAAGTTTGTATAAATGGTCCAGGTCTCATGACCAAGATGGCCGCCATGCTCATATATGGTAAAAACCTTAAAAAAATCTTCTTCTCTGGAACCGGTGGACCGATTTCAGTGAAACTTGGTATGTAGCAGTGGGGACTCTAGCCCATCATAGTTTGTATAAATCATGACCTTGACCTATTTTACGGCAAGGTCAACTTTGGTCACATAGGCTTTTCAATGGAAAAAAAGTGAAAACATTGGATTTCAGGAAGGTTTTTGGCCTGTAACATGAAAGTTGGTACACACATACAACTTATTGAGTTAATGAAGTCTAGACGGAATATTTCCATCGGTATTCCGTTAAACCTCTGTCAGGGAAGTGGAACGAGGTACCGAAGTGGAGCGGAGTGACAGTTGGCCAGCTGATCTAAATGAAGTCCTTTATGAGTATTGGAGGTCACGGTGATCTCTTGACCCTGGCCAAAGGTCCTTTACATATTAAATTTAAAACTTTATCTTCTCAGGAACCACTTCACCAATCAAAGCCAAATTTTATATGTAGTATCCTCCTAAGGGGGAATCAAAGTTTGTATAAATGGTGTAGGTCAGGTCAGTTTAACTGCTACTGTAACATGTAATCAGTACTACCTGTTGTCATGCGGTGCAGATGGGGCTCGTAAGCCTTGGAAGGCAACTCATCTAGGAGTTAAGCTAGTTCTCTACACAAAAATCTAGCTGGGCAGGGGGAACTCATTAGTCTTGGTTGACAGTCCTCCTAGGAGTTTACAGGTCTCTAAACAAAACCTAAGGAAGGGTAGATGGAGCTCTTCAGCTGTGGCCAGCAATTCATCTAGGAGAAGGAAACTCCAAAATCAAACCTGTGTGTCTGGATATGCCTAGTCCAGATATGCAAAGACTGTTTCGGTAGATGGAGCGGAAGAAATCACCTGATTCAACGGTTCAGAAAGCGATACAGCAACATGTTGTGGAACATGCAGAGCGTGACAAGGCACTAAAGATGTTACGGTCATCCACTGCATCCAAACCCAACTCCAGACGTCTTGACCTGTGTCTTGCCTCTGGGCGCAGCTGGGCGAGGACTAGAGAGTGAGGTTGACGTTGCGCACCTCTTCCTCACTATAATCCAATTTCATAGCGCATGTCATCTTATTTCTCAACACACAAGCACTTGCATACACAACAATTTCATCACACTTGCACCCACATACCTACAAAGTCCTGTGGCGATGGGCGAGTGGCGAAGCAGCAGGTGTAGGACACACTGGGAGCTGTAGTTGCAGACCTGCACACAGGCGGCTCAGTTCTAATGGTCGCTTTCTGTGAGGAGAAGCAGTAAGCAGAATTCGGCAGTCGGCTGAGCGACTGAGCAGACATATTTAGGACCGCACTGCTCACCCCCGTAGCATGGGGAAGGGGCTAGAAAAGGTGCCCTAAGCAATTGCCTGCTTCAAACCCCCTGGCTGGTTAACCGCGATCAGCGGGGATCCCCTTAAGCGGTCGAAATACAAAGAAAAAAGCTAGAGTAATTCCCTTACGGATTGGCGCATGGAATGTGCGTACTTTAATGGACAATGCTGGGTCAGATAGACCACAGCGTAGAACGGCCCTTGTGGGCAGAGAACTTGGGAGGTATGATATACAGATAGCTGCATTGAGTGAGACTCGGTTCGCAGATGTTGGGGAGATCAAAGAAGTTGGTGCTGGATACACCTTCTTCTGGAGTGGACGCAAAAGTGAAGAGAGGCGTGAAGCAGGAGTTGGCTTTGCCATCAAAACAGCTGTCAGGATTGCCAAAAGGCATTAATGACCGTCTAATGACATTGAGACTTCCTCTGTCAGGCAATAAACATGCAACTATTGTCAGTGCTTATGCACCCACAATGACCAATCCAGATGAGGTCAAGGACAAGTTCTATGATGACCTAGACAATGTTATTTCTGCAACACCCCGCACAGACAAGCTTATCCTTCTTGGCGACTTTAATGCCAGAGTGGGTACAGATCACCAGACCTGGGAAGGAGTTATAGGTCCAGAAGGGGTTGGAAAGTGCAACAGCAATGGTCTCTTGCTTCTCAGGAAGTGTGCTGAACATGACCTTCTAATCACCAACACAGTCTTCCGTCTACCTAATAGGAACAAAACATCCTGGATTCATCCCCGTTCCAAACACTGGCATCTCATAGACTATGTCATAGTGCGGAGAACAGACAGGCAGGATGTTAAAGTGACAAAGACAATGTGTGGTGCAGACTGCTGGACAGATCATAGACTGGTTGTCAGCAAACTCAACCTAAGAATACAGCCTGCGAGGCGACCTCAAGGCAAGAAAGCTCCTAAGAGACTGGATGTCTCAAAGCTGAATAAAGACAGCATGAGACAAGATTTCTTAACAGACATTTGCAACCAACTGGATGCAATGAATCTCAGTTCAGAGGACCCCGAAGAAAACTGGACAGTTTTCCATAAAACAGTTCTTTCTTCAGCTGCAAGCACCTTAGGCCATCCATCTCGCAAACATCAAGACTGATTTGATGAGAATGATGACGAAATTCAGAGGCTTCTTGAAGAAAAGCACCGATTGCACAAGGCACATCAAGATGATACTAGCTCAGTATCAAAGAAAGCAGCCTACAGCAACATTTGTAAGACAGTCCAGACCAAGCTTAGGGACATGCAAGATTCCTGGCTGAGGAAGAAAACAGAAGAAATTCAGTCTTTTGCAGATAGAAAGGACATGAAGAAATTTCATGATGCACTGAAAACCATTTATGGTCCAAAGAGTTCTGGAGCCATCACATTGCTCAGTGCAGATGGAAACACTCTTCTCACAGATAAAGAAGCTATCTTGGAAAGGTGGGCAGAACACTTCAATAGTGTGCTTAATCGACCATCAAGCATCATTGAGGATGCAATCGACAGACTTCCAGGGATAGAGTGCAATGTTCTGTTAGATGAATTTCCTACCGTTACGGAAACAAGAAAAGCAGTTCAACAACTATCATCTGGCAAAGCCCCAGGTGCAGATGCAATTCCTGCCGAAGTTTACAAGGCTGGGGGGCTACCCATGGCAGAGAAACTGACAGAGTTGTTTCACTGTATGTGGAGAAAGGAGGCTATCCCACAAGAATTTAAGGATGCATCCATAATCCACCTATACAAGCGGAAAGGAAATCCTCAAGTCTGTGACAATCACAGAGGCATCTCCCTCCTATCAATTGCTGGGAAGATACTTGCAAAAATTCTGTTGAATCGTCTGAATGTTCATCTTGATCAGACGGGAATTATCCCAGAAAGTCAATGTGGATTCAGAAAAGACAGAGGGACAATAAACATGATATTCACAGCAAGACAGCTTCAGGAGAAATGCCAAGAACAGAATGTAGATCTATACATGACGTTTGTTGACCTCACCAAAGCTTTTGACACTGTTAGTCGTGATGGACTCTGGAAAATCATGGCCAAGTTTGGCTGTCCACCCAGATTCATAGCAATGGTGCGGCAGTTTCATGATGGCATGCAGGCACGTGTGCAAAATGATGGAGAGTTCTCTGAACCATTTGAAGTAACAAATGGGGTCAAACAAGGCTGTGTTCTGGCACCAACACTGTTCAGCATGATGTTTTCTGCCATGCTTATGGATGCTTTTCAGGACAGTGACACTGGTTTTCCAATCAGGTACCGTTTTGATGGCAACATATTCAACCTCAGAAACTAAGGTCCAGACTGATGTGCTAGATGAGCTCCTCTATGCAGATGATATGGATAAGAATGCCAGCACAGAGGCAAAAATGCAAAGAGCCATGGATCAAGTCTCACAGTCATGTGAAACTATGATCTCACAATCAGCACAAAAAAGACAGAGGTTGTACACCAACCAGCGCCCGGAAAGCCATATAATGAACCAACCATCACTGTGAATGGGCAAAAACTGAAAGTTGTTGACAAGTTCACCTACCTGGGAAGCACTCTCTCCAGAGCAGTGCATATTGATGATGAGATCACTGCCAGAATTGCATAGGCTAGTGTGGCATTCGGACGACTCCGTGCAAATGTCTGGGAGCGAAATGGAATCAAGCTTGACACCTAGCTGAAAGTCTACAAGGCTGTGGTACTGCCAACCCTCTTGTATGCATGTGAGACCTGGACAGTATACCAACGCCATGCAAAGAGAAAGTTGTTAAAAATCAAGTGGCAGGACAAGATTCCAGACACAGAGGTCCTGACGAAAGCAGGGATGCAAAGCATGCATACAGTCTTAAAGCTAGCACAGCTAAGATGGACTGGCCATGTTATAAGAATGCCTGATGCGCGACTTCCAAAGAAAGTTTTCTATGGAGAACTACAGGAGGGAAAGCGCTCTCAAGGTGGCCAGAAGAAACGCTACAAAGACACCCTCAAAGCCTCTCTGAAGGATTTCGAAATACCAATGGGGTCCTGGGAACAGACTGCACAGGCGCGATCAAAGTGGCGAGGTCTCATCAACAAAGGAGCAGCTCTTTATGAAAAGAAGAGAATCTGTGAAGCTGAAAGAAAGCGAAGAGAGCGCAAAGCCAAAACAAATGTGCCACCATCAGACTCTATGACATTGACTTGCTCTACTTGCAACCGACAGTTTAGAGCCAGAATTGGCCTAGTCAGCCATCAAAGAACTCACCAACACACATCAGCACTATTCAAGAAATAATGATGGTCTTTCTCATTAGTGAGAGACGAACTATCAAATGGTCTAGGTCACATGACCAAGATGGCTGCCATGACCATATATGGTAAAAACCTTAAAAATCTTCTTCTCTGGAACCGGTGGACCGATTTCACAGAAACTTGGTATGTAGCATTGGGGACTCTGGCCCATCATAGTTTATATAAATCATAATCTTGGGTTGACCCATTTTATGGCAAGGTCAACATTGGTCACATAAGCTTTTCAATGGAAAAATGGAAAACATTGTATTTTTCAGGAAGTTTTGTGGCCTGTGACCTGAAAGTTGGTACATACATACAACTTATTGAGTTAATGAAGTCCTATGTGTATTCAAGGTCAAGGTCATCTCTTGACATTGGCCAAAGGTCATTTACATATTGAATTTACAACTTAATTTTCTCAAAAACCACTTCACCAATCAAAGCCAAATTTTATATGTGGTATCCTTAGGAAGGGGAAACCAAAGTTTATATAAATGGTCCAGGTCACATGACCAAGATGGCCGCCATGCCCATATATGTGGTAAAATCCTTTAAAAATCAACTTCTCTGGATTTGGTGGACTGATTTAAATGAAACTTGGTGTGTAGCATTGGGGGCTCTGGCCCTTCGTAGTTTATATAAATCATGCCCTTTGGTTGACCTTGACCTATTAAACTGTTAATTTAAACAGAAAGGTCAAATGTTGCCAGAAAGATCTGAAAGTTGGTAGATTTAGACAGTTTATAGTGTTAATAATTATGTGAGTATTTGAGGTCAAGTTTACATTTTACGTTGGCCAACAAAGACAAAATCTCAGGTGAGCGATATCAGGACCATTGGTCCTCTGGTTTTATATTTGTTATCTATTAATTGATTTATGTATTGTGTTTCAGACGATGATCATTTTGCATTCAATTTAGTTCTTGTACCTCAAGATGCAAAACTGGAGTACCCTGCTTTCGACGAAACCTGGTATCTGTTTCGTAGCAACGGTAAGGCAGTTCTTATATAGGGATCAACAATGGTTTTCAGTGTTCAAACATTCGATGGATCACGAAGAAAGTGTTTGAACACAAGGCCGAAGCGATTGTTTGGACACTGAAACAAAGCATGGCTTCAGTTCGTAATGACGTTTATCCGGAAATTTATAATTTCTGCATTAAGAAAACTTGCCCATTGAATAACATTTAATGGAGATTAATTCAGTTGTAAAAGTTTAAAATTTCCATTAAAAATGTATGATAGTTTGGCTATATTTGCTCAAAACTTAGATTGTGAGGTGAGGCGATTCTAAAAGCAACCCATTCTTTGGAAGAGAAATAAGAAAAAATGAATGCCCATGTAAACCCAATTTTACGATGTTAAAGTGAGATTTAAGGGGATATACTTCTCATGAACATGTTATCCTGTTGTTATTCCGTTTATTTTAGACCTGCAGCTCCACCCCCAGCCAGTGTACATCATGGACCCGGGACAAAGAAACGTCCAGCCACCCAGTTGGATCCTGATTGATCTCGAGCAAACCATTGATATTAGTCATATCATCATCTTCTTCGGTAACATAATGTATATTATCAAAAGTAGATGAATAGGCTTCATAGGCTTTTGTTATTATATATTGTATAACAATTTTCACGTCTTTTGAACAAACAAAATGTATGATATTTGTTTTCGAAAGTTCGTCCGATTTATAAGTTGTTTGTATTTTTGGACAAGAGTTAGATGATTTTGCCGCCATATATCGTTTTGTGCAGAGTATTTAAATAGCAGCCACACATTAATAAGCGTATAAGCCAAACGCGCACCGGGCGTGCTATTCAACATACGTCACGAGCACGTCGGAGACAAGTAAGAAAGTAGAAACGCAACTACAAAATTACATGCGCGTTTTATACGCTTGATATACGTATATATATATACGTCACTGTAAGTTGGCACGGGTTCCTGGCGCGTTTGGACTCAAAAGCTTTTTTAAGCATGCTTCAACATTTTCTAGAATCTCGGCGTATCTCAGACGTGTATCTTATACGTTTCGAATAAGTTGCACGCGCGTTACAGATGCGTTGAATACGCTTTGAGCGCGTTTGGTACACAGTTTATGCACGCCAGTGTACGCTACATGCGCTTTCCGTGCCCAAAGCGTGCATGTTTTTGCCTATAGTGCGTGCTTAGCGTGTCTGGGACGTAACACAAACGTACTCCAAAATGTTCAGCGTTTTAGATGTTTATACGTCCGGCACAACCTCAGTCACACTGCTAAAACGAGTTAAAGAAACAAATTGATTTTTATTTGTCCAAAATCTTCAGCGTGTTGAGATTTTTCAGTCATATTTTGTTATACGCCAATTATTTGACTGATCTTTTAATCTTAATGATGGTAAAGTTTTTGTTTTTACAATTTTGGGTAAGGTTTTGCCTTATATATAATTTATGGATGTTAAGCTTCTATTTTTTTCCCTAAAAAATCGCAATAAATTATTCGTAAGTCGGACCTACGGTCATGTCTCAACTTAATGTAGGTGCGCGATTAAACTCTACTTATGATATGAGCGGAGCCGCGTTATGAAAAAAACAAAACAAAACAAAACAATTTTGCATATGTTAAAACAAACTGCTTAGCTGATCAGATCTGCACGGAAAGTACAATTCCTTTTTTTTTAAAATCTCAGATTTCAAGCCACTAGGTATCTTCTGCGCTTGTACAGCTCGTTTTGTGGCGCATCTATTCGGAAATTACATTGTTGGTTTTCTGACATGAAGGCTCATTTTATTTTGTTTTGATCTTTACAGGGCTTATAGACTTGGACCTCACAGAATTGATTTTGTGTAAGTTTTTAGAAAGTAACTGCAGGAAACCTTCCAACAGAGATTTTTAAACTGTAAAAAGTGAAAATTTCGTTAGAAAAAAAAATGGGTGACGAGTTTTAATATATTTGCTCAACACGTTAGAACCGCCTCGCCGATCTATGTTTTGGATCAAGAATAAGAAAAAATGTATACCACTGCATACCACAGTCTTACTATGTAAAAGTGGCGTTCGCGTTGCTCAAATGTTAAAGTTTTTGGTTGAAGTTTTTATAAGTCTATATCTCTTAAACATGGGGATGGATCAAGTTGATACTTTGCATGTGAGTAGATAGTGGTCTGAAGTTTTATGCAGTACCATCATGATCCAACCTTTGTGACCTTGAGGTCAAGGTCACTGACTTACCAGGACTCATCTGAGTAACCTTGATGTCAAAGGTTATTGGTCATAGACTTTGATAGATTTAGTGGCAAAGCACAAGTCAGGCGAGCTACGCTGTCCTGCGACAGCTCTTATTATTTTTAGCTTGCCTGTACAAAAGTACAGGAAGAGCTATTGCAATCACCCCGGCGTCGGCGTCGGCGTCGGCGTTAGCGTTAGCGTCGGCGTTAGCGTCGGCGTTAGCGTCGGCGTTGCTCAAAATGTTAAAGTTTTTGGTTAAAGTTTTTATAAGGCTATATCTCTTGAACATGCTGATGGATTAAGTTGATACTTTGCATGTTGGTAGATATTGGTCTGAAGTTTTATTCTGTACCATCATGACCCACCTGGGTGACCTTGAGGTCAAGGTCACGGACTTAGAAATTTTGTGTTAAAGTTTTTGGTTAAAGTTTTTGTAAGTCTATATCTCTTGAATATGTTGATGGATCGAGTTGATACTTTTGCATATTGATAGATATTGGTCTGAAGTTTTATGCTGTACCATCATGGACCACCTGAGTGACTTTGAGGTCAAGGTCACGGACTTAGAAATTTTGTGTTAAAGTTTTTGGTTTAAATTTTTGTAAGTCTATATCTCTTGAGTATATAGATGGATCAAGTTGATACTTTGCATATTGATAGATATTGGTCTGAAGTTTTATGTTGTACCATCACGACCCACCTGAGTGACCATGAGGTCAAGGTCACAGACTTAGAAATTTTGTGTTAATGTTTTTGTAAGTTTGTATCTCTTGAATATATAGATGGATTAAGCTGATACTTTGCATATTGATAGATATTGGTCTGAAGTTTTATGCTGTACCATACCCACCTGAGTGACCTTGAGTTGAAGGTCACAGACTCAGAAATTTTATGTTAAAAATATTTTGGGTTAAAGTTTTTAAAGTCTATATCTTTTGAATATGTTGATGGATCATGTTGGTATATACATGTACTGGTTTTAAGCTGTACCATCATGGCGAACCTCAGAGACCTTGAGGTCAAGGTCATGGGTCATAGATTTTAATGGATTTAGTGGCAAAGCATAAGTCAGGCGAGCTACGCTGTCCTGCGACAGCTCTTATTATGACAAATTCTAGATATTAATTTGGTGTGTTTTCGTTATGTTTTTCCCAGACGACGAAATAGACTGGTTTGGGGAGTACGACTACTTTGCATGGGAAAGAATGTCACTTCACGGTGAGGACCATGGATACGTGAACCCCCTTTTAACCTACGAAGACGCGGACTTATCGTCCGAGTTTAAAATGTACACAGATGTTATGCCTCAGATATCAGCAGGGATGGACAAATGGGCTTTCCTAGCCAACGGTGGGCTGCAATGCAACAGTGTGCCGATACGAGTGTACGGTTGGCCATTCATCATACAGCGGTGCGAGCGGCCAATGCGTGCACGCTATCTGGCATTAACAACTACCGAATACTGGAATGATTTCGGAATCCCAATACACAAGGTCTATGTGTCAGGAAAAGGTAAGCGCACTTTAATCCATATTTGGTGAATGGATTCTCCCATCCATATCAATTGGGATTGTCCTTTTTCATTTTTAGGGGTGTTAGGAGTGATTTTTATTTTTTTTTTTTATCTCATTTTTCGATGAAATTTCTCAGTGCAAACAGAATAGCCCCAGATGGGACGCCGCGTTCTGCGGCGTCACATCTTGGGCTATACTGTTTGCCTATGTCCCACAAAAGGGACACCAGGCTTATATGAGTTACAGGCTTGCCGCAATATTAGCCCAATATATCAGCAATAATTTCTGCGAATCTAATTTGCGTATACGGAATCCAGTATTGTCGTATTGTAACGCAACTTTGGATGTCATACGCAAACTTGGTATTATTTTTTTTTACATTTGAGAAAAAAAATCAGACAAGTGTTGAGATTGGATGGTTACATGTACGTTAAAGTTATGGTGATAGTAGTACACGAACTTTTAGATCGCCCCACGTACGTTCCAATTCTTCACACGTCAAGCCATTCATACGTCAACCCATGAAAATGTGATCGTTGAATACAAATAAGCTCCAAAATAATCGAATTTGAACGTGCGCAAATTTCACACATCCAAAAAGTGACATATTGGTATCTGTTTTCGAAGTAGGTGTGAAATTTGCAAAATGTGAAAATTTGGCTGTCTTGTGTCATCTTGTAAGATATTGTATCCGGCATTTTGGGTATACCACTATCATATGCACGTCGAACGTCCATATCACAAAGGTGACCAAAGGAACTGAAGATGAACCTTCCATTGATTCTACGTGAAAGGCGTCTTAAATATCCAAAAACAATGCTATTCACCATCCTAAGCTTTACATATTGATACTTGATCATTGGTTCTTAAATAGAAATATATTCTATACTATTATCCATATCCTATCTTATTTTATTTCGTTGAAAGAACAAAATCATAGTTAATTACCAAGGTGTTTGTATATTTATGCAGGCGTCGGCTGTGGTAAAGAACTTGGCATAAGTGGTGGCGGTTTTAGTTGAATACCAAATTATTTCGTATATTTATGCAAGCGTCGGCTGTGGTAAAGAACTTGGCATTAGTGATGGTGGTTTTAGTTGAATACCAAATTATTTCGTATATTTATGCAAGCGTCGGCTATGGTAAAGAACTTGGCATGAGTGATGGTGGTTTTAGTTGAATACCAAATTATTTCGTATATTTATGCAGGTGTCGGCTGTGGTAAAGAACTTGGCATAAGTGATGGTGGTTTTAGTTGAATACCAAATTATTTCGTATATTTATGCAGGCGTCGGGTGTGGTAAAGAACTTGGCATTAGTGATGGTGGTTTTAGTTGAATACCAAATTATTTCGTATATTTATGCAGGCGTCGGGTGTGGTAAAGAACTTGGCATAAGTGGTGGCGGTTTTAGTTGAATACCAAATTATTTCGTATATTTATGCAAGCGTCGGCTGTGGTAAAGAACTTGGCATTAGTGATGGTGGTTTTAGTTGAATACCAAATTATTATCGCACCTGCTTATAGCAGGGTGCGATATAGGAGTCCAAATTTCTGTCCGTCCGTTCGTTCGTTCGTCCGTCCGTTCGGTCGTCCGTCCGTCCGTCAACATTTACGTCGAAGTTTGACATTTACGTCAAAGTTTTTGTTTTCTCTGCATTAGTGATAGCTGTGACTGTGAAACCTTGCATAGTAATTGTCCTTGACATACCCTTCAAGCACGCACCTTGACCCAGTGCCCTTGACCTATATTTCACGGTCCATTGACTTTGAAATTTTTTACGTCGAAGTTTGCTTTTCTCAACATCAAACATAGCTGCGATTCTGAAACCTTGCATAGTAATTGTCCTTGACATACCCTTCAAGCACGCACCTTGACCCAGTGCCCTTGACCTATATTTCACGGTCCATTGACTTTGAAAATTTTTACGTCGAAGTTTGCTTTTCTCGACATCAAACATAGCTGCGATTCTGAAACCTTGCATAGTAATTGTCCTTGACATATTCTTCAAGCACGCACCTTGACCCAGTGCCCTTGACCTATATTTCACGGTCCATTGACTTTGAAAATTTTTACGTTGAAGTTTACTTTTCTCAACATCAAACATAGCTGCGATTCTGAAACCTTGCATAGTAATTGTCCTTGACATGCCCTTCAAGTGCGCACCTTGACCCGGTGCCCTTGACCTATATTTCACGGTCTATTGACTTTGCCCAATGCAGGTGCGATATCGACCTCCGCGGAGTTCTTGTTTCGTATATTTATGCAAGCGTCGGCTATGGTAAAGAACTTGGCATGAGTGATGGTGGTTTTAGTTGAATACCAAATTATTTCGTATATTTATGCAGGTGTCGGCTATGGTAAAGAACTTGGCATTAGTGATGGTGGTTTTAGTTGAATACCAAATTATTTCGTATATTTATGCAGGTGTCGGCTATGGTAAAGAACTTGGCATGAGTGATGGTGGTTTTAGTTGAATACCAAATTATTTCGTATATTTATGCAGGTGTCGGCTGTGGTAAAGAACTTGGCATAAGTGATGGTGGTTTTAGTTGAATACCAAATTATTTCGTATATTTATGCAGGCGTCGGGTGTGGTAAAGAACTTGGCATTAGTGATGGTGGTTTTAGTTGAATACCAAATTATTTCGTATATTTATGCAGGTGTCGGCTGTGGTAAAGAACTTGGCATTAGTGATGGTGGTTTTAGTTGAATACCAAATTATTTCGTATATTTATGCAGGCGTCGGGTGTGGTAAAGAACTTGGCATTAGTGATGGTGGTTTTAGTTGAATACCAAATTATTTCGTATATTTATGCAGGCGTCGGGTGTGGTAAAGAACTTGGCATTAGTGATGGTGGTTTTAGTTGAATACCAAATTATTTCGTATATTTATGCAGGTGTCGGCTGTGGTAAAGAACTTGGCATTAGTGATGGTGGTTTTAGTTGAATACCAAATTATTTCGTATATTTATGCAGGCGTCGGGTGTGGTAAAGAACTTGGCATTAGTGATGGTGGTTTTAGTTGAATACCAAATTATTTCGTATATTTATGCAGGTGTCGGCTGTGGTAAAGAACTTGGCATTAGTGATGGTGGTTTTAGTTGAATACCAAATTATTTCGTATATTTATGCAGGCGTCGGCTGTGGTAAAGAACTTGGCATAAGTGATGGTGGTTTTAGTTGAATACCAAATTATTTCGTATATTTATGCAGGCGTCGTGTGTGGTAAAGAACTTGGCATTCGTGATGGTGGTTTTAGTTGAATACCAAATTATTTCGTATATTTATGCAGGTGTCGGCTGTGGTAAAGAACTTGGCATGGGTGATGGTGGTATCAGTGATTTCCAGATCTCGGCCTCTACAGAGACCGGGGACCGTCCTGCTGACCAGTCCAGGCCCGGACTGTCCGGCTGGTGCGCTGATCCGCGAGATGAAGCACCATATCTACAGGTACGTGTATTTTATAATATTTTTTGTTTGTTTGAATTGATGCTTAACGACCCACTCAACAGCTGTTGTCATGTCGGGACGTCGCCTCCACTCTAAGCGACATTTTCCCAAAATGAGGATGTCATGACATCCAGCAAGTGCTTAAATATAACCATCCAAGTAAGCCACAAAGGCTTATACACACGGATGGTTAGACTTGCACCACGTTTCCTGGGAAGGCTCAATCCAGAATGGTTTACCGGTAATCAGATGATCAGTCAGTGGCGTATAAGCTTTGCCTGTAAAGCACAAGCAGCGCAGGCCCCAATGAGCGCAGGCTGCATAATAATAATGTTCTTGTTGTTGGTGCTTCTGTCTGACATCATAGTTGTTGTTGCTGCTGTTGTTATACCCCCAGCATTTATGACGACAGGGTATATAGTTTTCGTCTTTCCGTTCGTCCGTTCGTACAATGTATGTTCGTTCGTTAGCTCGTTCGTTAGTTACATTTTGCGTCAAAGTTTTGGTTAAAGTTTCTCTAGTGGTCTATATCTCATACACCAATGGTCAGAAATCATTTGTGTTTGCACCATAGATACCCTATAGGGTTTGCTTTGTTTCCATTATTTCGGGCCAAAGGGTCAATGCCCGGGGGTGGGGCTAGAGTTCAAAATCTAGGTCACCTTTTATTTGCCTCAAAGTTTTGGTTAAAGTTTCTCTAGTTTCTTCTCTTAGTTCATATGTTAACAAATACGGTGTAGTCCGGTAACATTGCGCACCTAACGTATTTCATGCCTGATCTGACGTGAAATATAAACGCTGACTAACATGACTTACCATGAGTCCTTTTAGTGATTCAATAATTATAATATCATAACATAAAATGTAAGCAATTTCCATCAGCTATAGAAATATTGTGGCTGAAACATATGAAACCCCTGGAAAAATTTAGAGGCAATTTGTCCCCTAACATTGCGCACTCCCAAATCAAATGTATATTTTATAGCAACCTGCAATTTATTCACATCAGTTGCATTTCTGTCAACATATATGAAAGTCATGTGACAAATTAAAAACAAGAAGATAAAGAAAAAATCACGCTGTCATTGATGGCACAAAAATGTCACCACACAGTATTTCAAAATTAAAGAAAATCACATAATGATGCTAAATTGTTCAATTTAAATGGAAGGAAAATCATTTTTGTCTTCAAATTAATCTTGTACACTCTTGTTGGTGTAACAAATGAGAAAATAACACTGGTAGTCCAATATTGTTTGAAATCTGGTTGGCATTCCAGGTGCGCAATGTTGCGGGCCGCGCAATGTTAGGGGACTCGACTGTACTTATAGGAATGTATTCCTATTTGGATCATAGATACATTTTTGGGTTGAATTAAATTCCATGGCACCAAACTCTAGGGGTGGGGCTGGAGGTCAAAATCTAGGACACATTTATAAAATACAATAGTTACCAAGATTAATATTCTGTAGGACCTGGTCTATATCTTTACAACCATGTGTCAGAAAGCATTCATG
The DNA here is from genome assembly GCA_964017185.1 of Rugalucina vietnamica. NCBI lineage: Eukaryota > Metazoa > Mollusca > Bivalvia > Lucinida > Lucinidae > Rugalucina > Rugalucina vietnamica. The sequence continues at coordinate 5,950,225 of OZ024872.1, forward strand.
CTTACAACATATGTACCACAGAAGGGTTAGACCCAGTGGTCCATGCATGGGGATGGGGATGGGACGGACCCAAGGGTCCATGCATGGGGTGGGGGTGGGACTTGAGCTCAAGGTCTGTTTTTTTTTTAAGACTTACACTCTATTTTCATTACAATCTAGGACTGAGGACCTGACCTACAATGTTCGTGGATTATGTCCTAGATTGAGTATACACGTCAGCTCTAAAATGGATTTGTCATCCTAGATCTCCACCCCACCCCCCACCTGTTTGTATGCAAAGTACTTTACAGTGCTTATTTCTAAAGTGTACTTGATAAGGGTACTGTCTTTCATTGAGGATTTGAGATTCAATGTCAGGGGTGAGCATGTGCGGGGTTATATGGGTAGGGGATAGGGGGAGGTGGGACTTGGTGGCTACCAGCCGGGGGTATACGTGCCTCTCAAGGCACTTTTTCTAGTTTTTGTTGTTATTTCTCATTGTTGTTGTTGATGATCATGATACTCTTCGACAATTATCATTATTATTAAAATAATAATAATAATAATAATGATAATAATAATAATAATAATAAGTATTATTATTATTATTACTATTATTATCATTTCAAAGTGTTGTGTTACGTCCATGGTATGATTCACGACAGAAGAAACTCCAATATTTTCGATGAGGGGGTCCACAAATTTATGAAATTGGATTGAATTTCATTTTCGGCTTGATTTCATTCAGTGTTATACAGATCTATGCTCTCTATGAAAATAAAATAATTTATGAAAGCGACCCTCTCTAAGTCTACCACACTTTTGACTATTTTCCACAGGTCGACTTGCTTACGAATACAACAATAGAGGGTATAAGAATATTCAACTGGTACGAGACAATCGCCTACACTAATGGCAGTGTTTACAACAAGGTCATAACCCCGATGGGCATCCAGTCGTTTACATTAGAATACGGACATTTCGGTGATGGTGGTCTAAGAAATTATACCATCGGAGATGGTAAGACCAAGGTAAGCCAGTCGTTTACATTAGAATACGGACATTTCGGTGATGGTGGTCTAAGAAATTATACCATCGGAGATGGTAAGACCAAGGTAAGCCGGTCGTTTACATTAAAATACGGACGTCTCGGTGATGGTGGTCTAAGAAATTATACCATCGGAGATGGTAAGACCAAGGTAAGCCGGTCGTTTACATTAAAATACGGACGTCTCGGTGATGGTTGTCTAAGAAATTATACCATCGGAGATGGTGAGACCAAGGTAAGCCAGTTGTTTACATTAGAATACGGACATCTCGATGATGGTGGTCTAAGAAATTATACCATAGGTGATAGTAAGACTAAGGTAAGCCAGTCGTTTACATTAGAATACGGACATCTCGGTGATGGTGGACTAAGAAATTATACCATTGGTGATAGTTAGACCAAGATAAGCCAGTCGTTTACATTAGAATACGGACATCTCGATGATGGTGGACTAAGAAATTATACCATCGGCGATGGTAAGACCAAGGTAAGCAAGTCGTTTACATTAGAATACGGGCATCTCGATGATGGTGGACTAAGAAATTATACCATTGGTGATAGTTAGACCAAGGTAAGCCAGTCGTTTTTAGTCACTTCCAATAAAGGCGGTACATGTTTACACCGGCTCAGCAAAGCGGCTCTAACGAGAACATCCAGCCAATGCTTTGCCCATAAAGAAAGAAAATATTAATTTTTGCCAAATGAAAATTATCATTTGTCACACCTGATAATTTCTGTGTATTGTGGTTTAGGTGGTTTATTTATTTCCAGATATTTACATTGGATAAATCGCAGCCATATGATAGTATACAGACTTTTAATTTACTGAACCCTGTGGTGGCATCAATCGTCAGGGTCCGCCCAATGGGCATGACTGGTTCACCCAGGACGGTGCCTTGTATGAAGATAGAACTGCTCGGCTGTCGACTGTACAGTAAGTGTGTCAAGTCAAAAGTTTATTTCTCTCAATCCATACATTCATGGCACAAGATCAAGAGGTACAATGTTTTGCATATCAAAAGATACGAGGCTGGAACATTGACAAATATACGTGTGTGTTTTTTTTATAATTATTGCATGAAGAAATAATGATACATATATCATTATTAAATCCGAAATTCCTAGCATCTAGCCTGCTTCTGTGACTGTACATGCTGGTTTGTGTCGGACCTTTTCGGAAACCCAGATTGTTGGTTTTCTCATGCAAAGGCTCACATCTGTAGACCATATTTGAGTGTATTCCAATGACATTTGAGCCGTCTTGTGAGAAAACCAACAATGTGGTTTCCGAACAGGTTGACACAAATCAGGCCGTACAGTCACAGAAGCAGGTTAGAAGCTGGAAATTTTGGATTTAGAAAGTACAGGAATTGTTCTATCCGTGTTGCGAAAACAAAGACGCTGATCAGCTTCGCAGTTACTGGGAAGCTGATCTGCGCCTGTTTTCACATATGCAGGTTGTTTGTTTTCTCATGAGACGGCTCATTTCTCTTGATGCCGCTAATTTGAGTCAGTGTTTTCCTACATTTGAGTGTCGGGGCTCAATCTGTAACTAGACAGACTGTGAAATGTATCTCGTCAATTGATGTTTTCAGACACAAGGAGTATCCAGTGTTCTAACCGGACAGATGTTATGATGAAGCCAATGAAAACACTTTTCGTTCCACCGGAAAACCATCGCTCAGCAAACAAAGTAAGGGCACACTATTCTTCATATAAGATTTGATTTCATATATTCAGAATGTAGGCTAGCATATTCGAAAATGTTTTGTGTCTTAAAATGTAATGGTCATACGAATATTTTTTTTTTCAATTATATATATACTCAAGGACTTTGAAAACGCCTCACTTGTGTTATTGCTCCTTACTCTCAGAATACATGATATATCGGTAAAAATATTTTTGAACTAAAAAGTACATCCAGTCTGCATAACTTCGATACCAAAACCGAAGCGTCAAAGCCAGTTATTAACGTCATACACGATGAATTCAAGCGTTACCCAGAATTCAACAAAACCAAAGTATGGGGATGGCAAATATTCATCAGATACAACATGATTTCTGGAAAGAAACACCAAAAGCCAAGCAAATGCTGTTGGTTTACTTTCATTTGCACTAAAACAGCGGTAGTAACGTCACTTTTACGTTTATTTAGATAATTTTATTGTTTGCGTGTAAAATGAAACGAATTAAAAAGATTTTGTGCACAATGAATAGGCAAGTTTTTACGTAAAAATAACAATTACTTTCGACGCTGTAATATAATGAGTAGAGGTATTTTGAACACTTACGCTTGACGTCATCAAATAATGTTGGCGCCTCAAACGACATTGAAAGAAATCGCTCATTTTGATTTTGCTTTTTATTGTGCTTAAGGTCGTTAGCTATCACCAGAGACAGTTTGTTTTTACAAAATCCGAATCCGTTTATTGTAGCAGTTTTAAGGTTTTCTTGCGTCTCGATGACGTCTGTGAAAACAGCTGTAGCAAACAAACGAGCGAACATTTTTTTTTATTGATCTTTATGGATAAATATTGTTTATAGTGTTGGCGTACACGATACTGTGTTTATTTTATACATCCGATCAATTTTAAGGAAGTTTTTAAGCAAACTATAACCGATATACAGTGAGGCGTTTTCAAAGTCCTCTAGTATAGTACGTTAAGCTTTTCGGATGAATATGTTTAAACTTATACTGCTCTTAAATATACAGAATTTCCGTTCTTTTAGATTTTGTCCGTTTTGCTTGAAAAGAAATGCATGCGTCATTGGAGACGAGTTTCACTTATTTTTGGTTTGCCCAGTCTTCACAGAATTTAGACTGAATATGTATCTTAAACCAGAATGGTTAAGAGCTATTGCTACAATACCCATCTTTTACTCGATAATGTCAAGTTCAGACACTACTTCTATTCTATCGACTACTAGATATCTTATTAGTGCATTTAACTATAGAAATGAAGCTCTGTTCTCACTGTCCCGGTTTAGCTCCCCGGTTCACCCCGGTTTAACAAACCGGGGTAAACCGGTAAACCGGGACGAACCGTGGCGAACCGGGGTAGAACCGTAGCGGCACCGTGGACAACCGGGGCAAACCGGGGCGAACCGGGGTAAACCGGCTTGCCTTGCCGGTCGTTTTAAAATGTTTAATAGAACCGGGGCGAACCAGGACAAGTGTCAAAAACCATGATAAACCGGGGCGACACCGGGGCAAACCGTATCTCCACCGGGGCGAACCAGGACGACACCGTGATAAACCGGGGTAAACCGGGGCGTTTATTTCACCCCGGTTCGCCCCGGTGTTGGGCCGGTATCGCTACGGTTTATGCCGGTGGAGCTACGGGTTTAACACGGTGTCGCCACGGTTCGCCCCGGTTAGTGGCGGTGCTACTACGGTTTGGCCCGGTCGAGTCCCGGTTCAATACGGTGTGTGCCGGTTCACCCCGGTACCGTTACGGTTTAGATGAAATTACATGCAATTAGTTAAAATACACAGATTTTATCAGTTGTGTTCATGTTTTACACGAAATAGAATTAATTATCTAATAAACACCAATTGGAATAGACTACAACTTCTGCAGTACCAACTCCAGTTGACTAGTCAGCAAATGACATGTGCCGTGACTATGGCAAGAGCTCAACCACTGATCGACCAAGATTGCTAGAGGAATTGAGGCTTGAAGATGAGGCTTCCTTCCGAAACTTCCTTCGAATGATTCCAAGGATGTATCATGATCTGCTACAGACGTTGCGCTCGAGTGTTGGCGTACATTGTCAATATGACGCATTGTGGTTCTTTATGGTATTGTAGAAACGCCGAAAATCAACGCATTTTTTCATAAATTTATATCAGCATTAACTTTCAACGTATATGACCAAGACGTAAGATTTAGATATATGTATTTTATCTGTTATTCAAATCCATCTGAACTTCAGTAACATGCAAATGACAATATCTGTTTATACGGTTCAATGCTTAGTTCATAGATAACACTGCCAAAACATGTATTTTTTGTTTAGGTTTGAACAAGTATACTACCTTTCATTAATCTAGCAACGATGTCACAACGCGCAAAACACGCGTAAATGTAAAATTTGCAAATTTTGATGGTTAACTGTAGCCCGATAACCTTCAGAAATTCATTTGAGAATGATAACTATATGAAGTTCATAAAATGTACCAATTGCATGAAATGCATGAAGAATTTAACGGAATTTAAATTGTGCTTTTCGGCAAATTATTTCGTGAACCTAGCGAAAATGTCACACTGCCGAAAAAGCGCAACGTCTTCATGACGTTAATGAAAAGGGTTCAATATACATTGATGTTGACTTATAAACTCCGAGGTCCTGGGTTGGATCCCCACTGGTGGCACCGTCTTGTGTCCTTGGCCAAGACAGATTAACTCTCCCAGAGTGCCGACATGAACGAAAAAATGTTGACTGGAAAGTTAAACCTTCTGTTGTATTGATTTTACATCACGTGTTATTCTCCTGCGGTATTATCTATTCATTTTATAAACTTGCCATTCTATTTAAGTGTTACCTTTGTTACCAAAGTACCAACATGCAAGCTCATATGCACGAACATGCACCGTATGCAATTTTGTTTTCATGTGTATGAAGCCATCGTAGCAGCATTGGCTGATGAGGTAACTGACTGCCCTACAAACCGGGGTAAACCGGGACGAACCGTGGCGAACCGGGGTAGAACCGTGACGCCACCGGCGCATACCGTAACGCGACCGGCAGTCACCGGCACAGCACCGTGGACAACCGGGGCAACACCGGGTCTTACCGTAGTAGAACCGGGGCTAACCGGGATGAATCCGGGGTAGAACCGGGAAGAACCGTGGCTCCACCGGGGTCATTCGTTTCTAAAACCGTAGCTACACCGGGGTAACACCGGGAATGTGAGAACAAAATCATTTTTTAAGAAAATGATCCCCGGTCTATGCCGGTAAACCGGCTTGCCTTCACCGGGGCAAACCGGGGTAGAACCGGGACAGTGAGAACGGGGCTTGAATTACTGAAAACTCGTGAGAATGACTAATAACTCACTGTATAATGACAGCTTATATATGCTTTATCTATGTGAACAAATGTCTTATATATCCGTATTTTGTTTACGATTGTAATATCAATACTATACATGTATGTCACTCATTGATTGTATAATAATTGATATGTATTTTGGGCCGGCGGCCTCTTACGAATTAAACATTTTGTATCTTTGTATCTTTCTTGTAATGCAGGCTAGCATATTCGACAATGAACTTGTGTCTTAAAATGGTCGTGCGAATATATTTTTTCAATTATATATAGCACGTTAAGCTTTTCGGATGAATATGTATTTACTTATACCGCTTTTAAAAATACCGAATTTCCCGGGCCTTGCAAATCCCCCCTCCCCTTCTGTAGAGTTCGGTAGCATTTGTAAGCATTTGGTGAAAACTTCAAATTGGTGCGAAAATTAGGAGCATGCTCCTAAAATTCGAAAGGATATCCAATGAATTTCTATTGAAATAGATGTCTGAAAGAATCGCTAGTGAATCGCAATATTTTCACATTCAACATTCAGTTTTTAGCGAAGTTTATTTATTTTGGCGCTATCCATCAAGTAAAACGGTGTTAAGCTTTAAGCTATCCATAAATATATGACAAACAAATTAAAACCCCTGTGAAATTTTGGTTTGCCCAGTAAAATTGTGTTTTTTATTGTGTAAATCGCAATTATAGGTATTTGCAAAACGTTCGCATTATTCGTACATGTACGTGTAACGGCGTTTGTAAGCGTCCGCACATGCGTAAAAGGCATTTTCAAGAATTCGGCTGTGTAGATGACAATCAGTCGCAACATTCTTAAGACATTTGTAAGGATTCGCAAGTGTTCTAAACGTTTTCTCAATTACGTCGTTTTCTACAAGCCCCATTCGCATCATATTCGGTAATTATACAAAGAGGTATTTGGTATATGGGAGTGCAGCATTATATATATTCCACTTTATGCTGCTCTCACATATACCGAATATCCCTTGCGAATCCTACAATTTGAAAATCGCGCTGAAATTACCGAATATGATGCGAATGGACAGGACGGGGCTTGTAGAAAACGATGTTTTTGCGAATTCGTTCAGAATGCTTGCGGATCCTTACAAATGTCTTAAGAATGTTGCGATTGATTATCATCCACTATTATAATATTACGAACGCTAAACAAATGCCGCTACAAATAATGCGAACGTCTTACAAACACCTTGCGAATGAAGCGACTGTGTAGCGAATGCTTGCCGAATTGTTTTCATTTGTTCATTTTGTATGGGCGAGTTTTGTTTTTAATAATGAACATTGTTTGTTTTAGCTCAATATAAACACATCGGACTGCATTTCACGGTGTGCAGCTGAACAATTGTGTTCGGCTGTGCAGATCTCGGAAGGAGTATGTATCATATACAACAGTTCTTCAACTAGCAACTACCACGTGATTACTAACGGTGACGAGTCGGACGAAGCCATAGAAAACAGCGTCTTCTACCAGAAACTGTGCCTTGAGAGTGAGTAGCAGGCCATTTTATTTTGTAACATTAAGCAAGACTTAATTGTCCATTAAATGAATACTCCCAGTATGCGAAAACGTTTTGATTTTGTGTTCATCAGTTTGATCTTTAACGGAAATTAATAGAGCCTGAATAAGCCCAGGTCCCCATTGCATCAACTTAAGCTGTCATTAAACCTGAGACTGCCATTAAGTTCAAGTACTCTCTTAGTGAAGATGACATTAATTTTCTGCTGCATAAAACAATTTTAGTGTACCTCTGGGGCTATATTAGCTAATGGCAGCTTAAAGTAGAAGCTAATGCCGATTTTCATAGACAGCAATGCAACAGGAGTAAAGCCGTCATTAAATTAACTGGGACTTTAACCTGCAATTAAGAGTTATTGGAGTTTCATGCAACAGGGCACAGGAGACATGGATTACTTCATCATGTAACTATACGAGGTGTTTATATACATGTATTCATTAAAGCAGAACCAACTACATCCGGCCCAGTGGCGATGCAGCAATTTAACTGGTTGATCAAACCTAAAGGAACAGTGACGGTGGTGAACCAGTCAGGAGTGATCACCAATGTCGGATATCCGCTGTCTTACGAAACGGGGACAAAACATGAGTGGGTCATAGAACTGGAAGGAGGCAGTGAAGTTGTGTTCACAAATATATCCCTAAACGAATATGAACATGAGGTTAGTGGTCAAAAGGCACTGTCTGTTATTCTTCTTCAGTAAGGTGCCAAGAAAAAACGAAGACCTCCTAAAACCTCAGAAACCACTATATTATTATACATTTTAATAATTAGTAGCTGAAATTTTCAAAACTGTTTTCTCGATCCTAACCGTATTTAAAGCTAGCCTAAATTGTAGACGGGATATTCCCATCGGTGTTTCGCTATACTTACAAAATCCATAATATGTTCGACCATAGTTTAAAGGCAACTTAAGCTATGCCGTCTAGCGAAAGTGGAACGAGGTACCGAAGTGGAGCGGAGTGATGGCTAGCCAGCTGATCTAGCCTAAATGAAGTTTACAAAGTTAAATTGTTAAATCACTGATACACATGGGGATGAATTTTATGCATCACACTTACGGCCGAATTACGTAAATGCCAAAATAACGTGTATCAAAATTACAGATTTATTACTAATATCAGCCATGATGTTGTTAAAACTGGAATTCGGATTTACACCTGAGACGATGATCAGAAATAGATTGACTCAGGATATGAAGAAAAGACCATTATATAAATATCATTTTTCACATTTCATAGCAAGCAAAATTGAGTGATAAGTGAAATTTTTATATGGCTTTGGCATCTTGCTGTTATTTACCGTATGTAGAGAGGTCATCAAGAAAACATGTTAATCATATGACGTCGCTGTTTTCCAGTGGATAACGACATGTCATAATTATATGACCACGCCTGTACGAGGTAAAACACTTTTGAGGGAATACGTAACGTCATTGACAATGTATTTTCATTGAAAATATGTCCACTTCGAAGGCGATAAAATCCTGTTTTAAAAGTCATATGATAAAACGAATCTTGCACTCATGGTCATTTCATATGAAATTTATTAAACTCGCCAAAGGCTCGTTTAATGAATTTCGTATGAAATGACCACTCCTGTAAGATCCTTTATATGAGAAAAAGATAGCCCTGAAACCCCATTTTTTCATAGTTAAAACTGGTGTGAAGGGGTATATGATCTTTTTCTTATTTTTGATCCAAACCATAGATTAAAGGTACTCATTAGAACCGCCTCGGCAAGGTGGTTCTAACGTGTACCCACAATCAATGTTTTGAGTAGGAAATTAAAAGAAATGTCAATATTTCTTCTGAACATTTTCTCTTTTTTTCAACGCCAAAACATCTCTTTATAATACATGGACAGGCCAAGTTTTCGAAATGTAACGCATTGCTTACAAATGTATTTTGTATTCTTTTGTATTGACGATAGTTATTACCACTAATTGTATAACACATTTGTATGGACCTCGCCTGCCATTGTATATGACATGAGTGAAATAAAGTTTTGTTATGTTATGTTACAGTATGATATGGAGTTAACAGGGAGGAAATGTAGAGACAGACTGGTGATTCACGAGCCCTATGGATCCCGTAGTTTGTTTTCTTACGAGCGCTATTTGTCCCGCTATGGTTATTACGATTACTTTGACAACATCCTCTTGGATATTATAGACAGCTCCTTAAATGGAAAACAGCTAGTGTATACAACAAACCACCCAAAGCTACACATATGGTTTTATACCTGCATGAGAAAGGACAGGCTGTTGAAGCAAGGAGGTGGATTCAGAGCGGTCGTGAGAAAACCAGGTAATAACTATACTGCCTAGATTCTTTCTTTTACTAAAATGTACATTTAAGAGTTATCTTCTAAACAATGTTTTAATTATCTGACCACATTTAGGCATGTGTCTTTGATTTAGACTTTCCTTGTGTAAATTTTTGAAATTACAGTATGTTATCTGGCTATCGTCGCCGGTTTTTAAAGGGTCGGTGATGAGGGTTTACTATCCAAAATTGCGCAGTATGGCCCACACTATTAGAAAGGTATAAGTAGGCAAAGATCAGGAAAAAGCGCAATCAGAAAAAGATTCCCACTCCAAAGAACTAAATTAACAATCAGGTACTTATACCATGAAAACATATCGTAAGCCGAATGAGCAGCTATTTTCCCTATAGGTGGCCACTCAGTTACGTAAACTTAACCTATGAAAACATACATAAGGCGATAACAGCACAAATAATTTTAAACACCAAGACATAGAACAAAAATAACCATCACACAGAAGTATCGCCTTGGAACGATCAGTAACACAAAATTACTGGCGGGCTTCTACCGGTTTTACATGGCCATAACCTCACCATCAGCTTCTGCAGTGGTTCATAGCATATGGCTAGTTCTTCGGTCCTCGTGGTGAATCTCTAACTAGTCAATGAATCATCAAGAAGTCCTGATGAATCAAAAACCAGGACTCACAGATTGAATAAGCTGCCCTGCGATGGAGATCCCTGGGCGCCGAATAACTTACTAACTCCGGAGCAAAAGAAAACCACCAGTTGAACCCCGGTGGGCCCCAATATTAGATCCTTTTGAACGTTTTCACTGGTTACAAAGGATCTTACTTTTATTTTTTAATTCTTGAAATCCCATATTAACGAAGTTTATCTTATAATGTATTATATTGCATGGGTAAGTTTTTGTAATGCTTTAATCTGTTACTTTACAGAAATGGCGACCTGTAAGTCAACAAAGGAACGTTGTTCCAGTACTAAGTCCAATCTGGTAGCAATTATTCCAAATACATTTACTGGTACAATGCTGCCCATCAAGAGGGAGGAAATATGGCACATCTCACTCACACACCGTTACTTGTCACTTACCTTCACGGATATTGACATAATTTGCAACCGAGGCTCGTCACTCGAAGTCACCGCAGATGGTAAAACCCTCAGTTTTTGCAACTTACACCGTCCCATTGACGCAATAATTCCCAGAGACAATCAGCTGACCATACGATTCTATAACGGACAACTACCAGGGACGCTTAGGCAGGACGGATTTAAAGCGTCGTACAGCATCTTAAAGCATAAAGGCTACATAGAGGATATGGAGTTTCACATTAAAGGTAAACATGTTTAAGTGTACAGGTTTAGTTTGTCTTACCGTAATTTGGCTTGGATAATAATTGTAACTTGCAATTTTTTAATCCTAAACCTTTGGTCCGAATATAGCGATTTTTTGTGCATTATTTTATTTTTCTTCATTTAAGTAAATCGTTTCTCTAGAATGTATTCTTTAGTAATTAATATATTACTCCATTTTAATATGTACATGTATGCACCCCATAGTGGTTGAGTCATTATTATGCATTTCAATATGTATGCACTCCATGATGGATGAGTCATTTATTATCTTATGCATTTCAATTTGTATGCACCTCATAATGGATGAGTCATTTATTATCCTAAACATTTCAATATGAATACAGCCTTGAATGGTTGAGTCATTAACTATCTTATGCATATCAATATGTATGCACCCCATAATGGTTGAGTCATCTATTACATGCATCTTATACATATCAATATGTATGCACCCTACAATGGTTGAGCCATGTATTATCTTATACATATCAATATGTATGCACCCCATAATAGTCACATAAGCCAAGTTCTGCTTGTGGGTGTGCCAGTTGTTTTTTCTCGGGGGTCTCCCGTTTTCGCCCACCTACTGATTGATTCGTCTCATATGAGCTGGCATATATATTGAAGACGAATAAACAGATTTTGGTAACGGTCCTATCTCCAAGAAGGTGTATTATGCATGCACAACAGGTGAGAAGAGACACACACTTGAACGGACGGCCCGTCAGGGGCCCGAAATAACAAATTGTCTGACAAAAATACATATCAGTGTAAGGAATCGATGTAAATCCATTTCTTCATTAGGTAGAAATGGAAAGAAAAATCTTTGATCTTTGAAAGAAATTTACATTCTTTTAGAGCAGTAAGCGGGCCGCTGGCGGTCCGACAGCGACACCTTGGCATAGCGGCCCGCCAGAGGCACGAAATAGGACAATGCCCTACAAAAAGCTGATGTTTGAACTATAAATTCTTGCTTTCTAATAACTGTAACTCAGTTATTTATTGAGTGCTGGATCATTGAATGTTTCACAAACGTAACACAAAACGTAACAAACAAAAACACAAGAGGACCCGCTGTCGGCCTGTCAACGGCTTCCGCTTTATTAAAGAGAAACAACAAAAATCGATAGCATGGACTTTTCATTATTTTTACACATTGTTCTTCAATAAATGCGTTTTAATACATATGTACATATTAATTCATAACACATAGTGATTATGACTATTAATTATTTAACTTTTCTAAGTGTATGACTTGTTTTGGTCAATCTAATGGCACTTCAACTTCGAAATAAATTTGTAATTATATATAGATAATTAATGACATAATTTATTATATTCAAATAGACGCCTCTGATGTCGTAGCACATCTTGTGTGTTCATGGGCATGTCTTCTTTCATGTTCTAATACACGCAGATTATTCGTTTTCGAAGACTGCTAACGCAAAAATATATTATATTCTTTAAATAAACTTTTAATTCTTTAATAGTTCGCATGTCGGTAAAATGGAGGCAATATCGCGGCAACATAGCGGTTTTCCGTAAGCGGGCCGTTGATTTGCCGAGTTGCATCCCCGCCAGGGGCCCGTTGACGGCAGCCGACAGTGGGTCGCTGTCTTTGCATCGGCGGCCCGTTGGGGGTCCGATATGTCAGTGCTGACTGGGATAATGGTTGATTCATTTATTATCTTTTAATTCATTAATTTTTAAAATAACAAGATATAATACAGTAATAACGTTGTCTGAAAATGTTTAAAATTTCTAAAATGGTATGCATTAGAAATAGCTTTTGACACTCCAAACTGCTGTAAATTAGGATGCGATAAAACATTAGCCGCTCAGCTGAAATTCAAACAAGCCCTAAATCGCATATAAAATTACCTCATCGTACGGAAGGATGAATTTGGTCTCATATAAAAGATAATTGATTGTTCTTTCAGAATCCGGTTGTCGTAGTGTCAAAAAGTGTAGCGTCATATCAGAAAACGGGGAGATAACTTTGTATTCGTTAAAATTAAGAATTGCCCATGGGGATACGAAAACGTCAAAAATATTTTTATTCGATTTCGGTTTCGAGCCTTTGATTATATTTTCGTATTGTACAATAATTTATCGACATAATGTGGTTGATTTAAACTGTTTGTGATTTTTCAATGACGCTTTAACGGCCGGTAACGTATGTAACCTTGCAAAAATTTTTATTTTGACGTATAGCGTTTTTTATACAAAGTACAGTATTTTAGGTATTCAATGATTTTCTATCTATATAAGGCTCAGTCAGTGGGAAGCACGTAAATGTTCTCATATTTCCGCTAGGACATCTCTAAACCTTGTTAGTGCGTTTTAAAGTGACCCACCCATTCTTGAAAAATGCCGTTTTACGAAGTTCAATTTCTCATGAGAAAAACTTATGGATAAACATGTATGTCTTTTAATTTACTACGAGGAATGGACATACTGGCTCAAATCAAATTCTTTTTAACATTTTTGGAGAAATGAATAATGAAATAGGCTTCTAAATGTAGATGGTCACGTAGACTACATGTATGCATACAGAAGACAAAACGCTAAAAATTCGGGCCCCCATAGTAAGGCCCATACATGAACATGATTTTGAAACGAAACTATACCTCATCGTCCAGAAGGAGACATTTCGTCATAAATTAAAGAAAAGTGGTTGTTCTTTGAAAAAGAGTGTAGCACTAAACCAGGACAGGGCAGATAGATACTTCTTTATTGGGTTAAATCCTAAATGACACGTTAGAATGTTGGGAGGTTGAAATATCATTTATTCTTTTCAATTTTGATCACCGTGTTAAATTTGTTTCATCATACAATCATTTGTCTGCACATTGTAATTGGTTTAAACATTTTAAGAACGTACGCTACTGCCATAACGAACCCTGGAACCGTAACATACGTAACACATTATTATACACTGAGTTGGCGCCATGCGATGCGATTTCTCTATAAAATAAAATATTTCATAGCGTACTAAAATAAAATGTACATGGAAATGCTGTTTATAAGCCTTTGCAATGAATAATTTACTTTACAAATGATCTTTTCTATATCGTTAGCCATTGTTAAATCACCTACCACATTCTTGAATTATACCGCTTTCTGTGTAGAAATGTATACTTCGCCACTCTAGAAAGTTATTAAATAAAAATGTTGGCCTTTACCAGATCAGAAAGTTCGAAACACGGTCCGCGACCGCGACGGAGGAGAGAAAAAAGCTGAAGTGTAAAGTACAAAGTAGTCTTATTCATATGGTTACGTAAACTACATTCGCATTAATAAAACAGTTAAGCATTACATACAGTTTAATTTCAGGATCAAAGTAGGTTTAAGGTCCGTTCAATCATTTAATGCAGTTTCCGTTTACCAAAATATACTTATTTGATTTAAATGCAATCTGTCGTTGTTGCTGTTGTCGTCTCCGTTTGTATTTTCCTCTGCACTATTTTGTAGCATAGTGGTTTGAAGACTTGTATAGCCTAACATAGAAGTTTAGACCCAAATAAGAGTATGTCTATAAAGCCTACATTTTATTCTTAGTTCTATAGGGTTTTTTTTCTTTGTAATTTGGTTCTATTTTGGAGTTCAGTGAAACCGATATGTCCTGAGGCAGCATTTTAATTTGTGTTACATACGTTATACACAAAACATGATATGTTACATTTTATTAACTTTTTTCACTGTGTGGAGTCATTGGAGTTATTTGAAATATTTAGAATAAAGTGTATTCATGTGCCCTTTCCAAAGATTCATTGTTTCAATCTCAGGTTTACTGTGTGCAGTTATCGTTCCGTTTTTATCAAGAATGATATCAATGGTTTACTGTACGCAGTTATTTCCAACTGGCATGGCAGGGCCTAATCAGCATCTAGAGATACGGATATGGTCATAGTTTGATATATTACTGATCTGAATCTACGCCCACGCTGTTACCATGATAGCGAAAACATGAAATCATTTCAAAACTTACATTCAAAGAGATGTTTATTAATAAGAGATGTTTGATTAATAGATGTTTACTTAGTATATAATATTCCTATTCGTATCGTAGATAACCTTGCACTGTTAATTGTTTACACATACATGTTTTAAAGCATATCAATAGAACCTTAAACTTGATTATAAGAGAAGCCACTTTGGGAACGATTGTTTCCAATCCACTGACGTTAACCTCTTAATAACTTTGATTTTAGTCAATTTACTGTAGATATAGTGAAGGTAACGAACAGTTATATGTGAAACAAGCAGTATTGAAATCATATCAGCGACATCACTAACGTGTAACACTTATCACTTACTATAAAGTATTGGGATGAAATTGTCTTTGTAAGAATGACTTCTTTTACATTAAATACGCTCCTTAAGTTCTCGACATGATTTAAGCAAACTTATATGTTAAATTGTACCAACAAATTACTAAATTATGTTACGTATGTGACACAATAATAATACAGAAGCTTATTTTTTATTAAATGGTGCTATTGAATAAGGATTCATATTTTATTGACTTTAATGAAATTTAGCAGGTATTTTATCTGTGTTTTTATGTTGTTATGTAATTTTAAGTAAAGCTACAACGTTATAGAAATGCATTGGAGTGCCAGGATAGAAGAATTAGCAACCGATTTAAAGAATAAGGAAAAGCCGTATGTGTTGTAAGTCATTTTTCACACAAATCACATTACTGGACCTCTCCTTAACGCTTACAAATAAAATGGTACTTATTGCATTTCCCTTTAAATGAATATGACAAAGTTGCTTTTGATGAAGCAGAATTTCATTATTTTGCAACACAACATACATTGTATGTAAAACCTTTAATAGCAAAACACCTGTTGGTATAATAGCTTGTAACAAAGCATCTTTGTGAAAAAAAAATACAAACAGGAATTCGTTACAATTGTGATACTCTCATGATACACAGAAAGGTGAAAGTAGGCAAACGGAAAAAAAATACATAATCCTGTTATTACTTTATTTCATTTTTTCTATATATCAGAACATGGTAATGTATCCAGTCTACATTAATAATAGCATTATAGTTTGGAATTTATATCTGTTTTGATTTAATATGTACCACATTGTCCATTTTCACAACTTTCATACACATAAAGTCTTTGGGGACAATTTTCTGGAACATTGCACAATTTATTTTGTTGAAAATTGTATGATTGTGAAGCTGATATGATGTATTGCTTAATGGAATTTATCTAATATCTTTAATTGGTTTTTCACAATTTTTACTGTGATAAACTCACTTTTGAGTAAGTTTTAAAACAGCTTCTTACACTGTCCTTATATATGGTACTTGGCATACCTGAGTTTTTGATTATCAGAAAAATCAATACATAGTTTCCTGACCCCTTCTATAGAGACCCTGCGTTCATGTTTACTGAAAGTTTTTAGTATGCTAAGAAGGAAACTCATTCCCTTGATAATTATTATCAAGGCTAATATTATATACCATGATACGAGATCGCAAATTTGAATAACTTTATTACTTAAAGTATCATTGTATCATTTAATGCTTTATATATATATATAAAATGAACTATCTTGGCATACGAAGTGGCGGCTTTGGTCCAATACATAAGGGACCACAGTTTTTTAAGGAAAAAACGTAGTGAGACATTTATGAAATTCTAATAAATGTGTTATACACGTTACATTTTCAACATAAATGAAAATATTATAAAGATTGAGCTTTCAATTATTTTATACATAAGACAAAATCATTCTGCTAAAACGATTGAGGTTTCGGGGATAATATTTGAATATTGTGCGCAATACTTAAGTGATACCAGTGGAAGAGTGTCAGTTTGGGAAAGGGTATGGCTATCCAAAGATAAATACATTTAACTCAATGACTTCATATAAATAGTATATGTTTACAACATTTAAAAAGCAAATAAATTGTTAATTGGTGGTGTCTATAAAATGGCAGCATTAGTCATTCTTAACTTGTTATAAGAAACTAACTTAAAAAGGTACAAGTAGGCAAAGATCAGGAAAAGGCGCAATCAGAAAAAGATTCCCACTCCAAAAACCGAGGTGGGAAAAAACCAAACCAACAATCAGGTACTTATACCATGAAACATATCGTAAGCCGAATGAGCAGCTATTTTCCCAATAGGTGGCCACTCAGTTACCTTAACTTAACTAAAATTATGAAAACATACATAAGGCGCCAACAGCACAAAAAAGTTTTTAAACACCAAGACATAAAACAAAAAGAACCACCACAGAAGTATCGACTTGGAACGATCAGTAACACAAAGTTACTGGCGGGCTTAAACCGGTTTTACATGGCCATAACCTCACCCTCAGCTTCTGCAGTGGTTCATAACATTTTGATATCTATTTTGTATTCAGAATAACAAATTTGCACCCATGAGCAATTATCCTGGGGTGCAAAGTAGATCTTGATATCACCCAGAGTACATGTATATTGTATATGCGTACAATTTACCTTTAAATAAAATTCAATAACGTGTTTTCCCTCTTTCTCAAATTCTTTCATTCTTTCCCTCTTTCTTTCTTTTGCTGTTTATTTAGTGTCATGTTATGCTTTGTATTTGTCATTTTACTTTACGGTATTACGCGCGTCACATTTTCAATTTAGTAAGTTTTTCAATTTAGTAAGTACAGAACGCCGAGAAATCGATGCAATTATTCGGTTTTATCAAATTAAATACACTCTACCATTAAGTCATTATTCCTTAAACGTTATATATCTCAAAACGATATCTTTGCAAGCAACATGTTCTTTGATTGTTCGCATGTGTGTATGATGTAAGCAAGGTTGATCCCGTTTACTCATTCTGCTTAAATCAACTTCAGTGTTACACGTGGTTTTAATTAAAACAATAAAATTTCCTGATAAATCGATATGATATATTCAGTAACAGTTTAAGATTCTTGCTAAGTAGACGCAATCTATTGGGTACTGTATGTTCAATACATGCATTGATGTTCAAAATTAAGAAATGTTACGTATGTTACATGGCGTAGCTCTTACTGAAATACGTTATTTCTCTAGGAAACCTCTTTTTTGAAATAATTTAAACGTTGTAAGAGAATTGTCCCAGTTTTACCAAGACGAAAGATATTAAAAATAGCTCTTATTTGTGCAAAATGGTTGAAGGGCGACTTCAGATCTTCCAGCTTTTCAATAGGGGTCGAAGTGTTCAACGACATCTTATGAAGTATATGTCAAAGATAGATTCGTAGTATTTTGTTTGAAGTGTTTCCATTAAATCTATTATGTAACCGATGCAACTGTATTTTGATATGAATAACATGAATACAAGAACAAATAAAAAAACGCAAATTGTAAAAACTTAAAACTGTTTTTATCGGCCGACCCAAGTCCATTTTATAAAGTAACATATGTAACATCTCAGAATGCACCTAGAAGCTCTTTTCATATTTCTATATGAGTATATAGTTAGTGAGTCAGGAAGAATTGGAAAGAAAAGCCAATTTACGAATCGATTTCAAATTGGTTTTGTAACCATGCACCAAAAATGAATACGCTTGAGAAAGAGATGTGTGCACATATTTGTCAAATTACGCTACAATGTTTTGGGGCGCAAAACAACCAAATATTCCAGGCGACACCCATCTTTCATTTGAGACTAAACTTCTCCATCCGAACGATAAGGTAATGTTTCATATTGAACCCCGGATCAGCATAACGCCTTTATAGGGAATGCTGAATTTATACTGTATTTACTAATTGTGTTTATATTTGTCTGCAAGCACGTAGTCTACGTGACCATATACACCAAGAAGCATATTTTATCATTTATTCCCCTTTAAACTGGAAAATAAAACAATTCTATCAAGTTTATCAATTTTTTCGTGGTAATTCGAAAGATATACACGTTAATCTATAAGTTATTCTGTATCGAATGGCGATTTAATGTCGAAAAAACGTTACTTTTCAAGAACGGGTTGGGTTTTTTAAAAGCGTACTGACAACATGGAGAGATGCAATAGTGAAAAATGGAAACGTCTACACACTGCCCATTAACTGAACATTACATAGATACAAAATTATTGGTATATCTAAAATACTGTACTCTGTATAAAAAACGCAAGGCGTCAAAATCAAAATTTCTACCGTGTTACGTACGCTACCGGTCGTTAAAGCGTGTGTTAAAAGGCACAAAAAAATCAAAACAACCACAATGTGTCGACATATCAATGTACAATACGAAAATATAATCAAAGGCTCAAAACCGAAATCGAAAAAAAAATATTTTTACATCTTTCCATCCCAACGGGCAATTCTTAATTTTACTAATTACAGAGTTATCTCCCCTTTTTCTGATATGACGCTACACTTTCTTGACACTACGACAACCGGATTTTGAAAGTACAATCAATTATCTTTAATTTGAGACCAAATTTATCCTTCCGAACGATGAGGTAATTTTATTTTCCAAAATCAGTTTCAGCTGAGCGACTACATGTCATGATTTAAAAGATAGCATTATATATAGTTACCGTTAAAATTCTTGTCGCTAGATCTATTTTCTTTTTGATCCTTTGAGATCAGCGAGGTTATTCTGAGAAATCAGACATTTATAATTGGTTAAGATTCATTTTCTTACCAATTTTATTATATTTGGACCCATTTAGATAATACTAGTCTTTGTATTGACTACCCTGTTGAAATGTGCAACATTTTAGTAATCCTCTTTGGCTTTAGTCCTGTAGCCATTAGGGCTATTTAAGGTGGACCTGTATTTAAAGTACATAGAAAATGTTTTTAGCTCGACTGCACGAAGTGCATAGAGCTATTGCAGTCACCCCGGTCGTCCACGTTCCCGTTCCCGATCCCGTTCCCGTGCGCGTGCGCGTGCGCGTCACACTTGCGTTAAAGTTTTCTAGAAGTCCATATCTTGGCAACCACTCATCAGAAAGCATTCATACTTGGACCATAGATACCCTGTAGGGTTAGCTTTCATTCCATGGCATCGGGCTCCTGGGTCCAGGCCAGGGGTGGGGCTGGAGGTTAAAATCTAGAACACCTTCAAAAATTGCAATTCTTGCGTTAAAGTTTTCTAGAAGTCTATATCTTGACAACCACTCATCAGAAAGCATTGATACTTGGGCCATTGACACCCTGTAGGGTCGGCTTTCATTCCATGGCATCAGATCCCTGGGTCCATGCCAGGGGGTGGGGCTAGAGGTTAAAATCTAGAACACCATTAATAATAATGGCTTTTTAGCTCGCCTGCACGAAGTGCATAGAGCTATTGTAGTCACCTCGGTCGTCTCCGTTTACGTTTACGTGTACGTCCGCGTCCGCGTCCGCGTCCGCGTCACACTTTCGGTTAAAGTTTTTTATAAGTCTATATCTCTTGACCATGTTGATGGATCAAGTTGATACTTTGCATGTTGCTAGATATTGGTCTGAAGTTTTACGCAGTACCATCATGACCCACCCTGGGTGACCTTGAGGTCAAGGTCACGGACTTAGAAATTTTGTGTTTTAATAAGTTTTTGGTTAAAGTTTTTGTAAGTCTATATCTCTTGACCATATTGATGGATTGACTTGATACTTTGCATGTTGCTCGATATTGGTCTGAAGTTTTACGCAGTACCATCATAACCCACCCTGGGTGACCTTGAGGTCAAGGTCACGGACTTAGAAATCTTGTGTTTAAGTTTTTGGTTAAAGTTTTTGTAAGTCTATATCTCTTGACCATATTGATGGATTGAGTTGATACTTTGCATGCTGCTAGATATTGGTCTGAAGTTTTATGCAGTACCACCATGACCCACTCTCGATGACCTTGAGCAAGGTCACAGACTTAGAAATTTTGTGTTTAAGTTTTTGATTTAAGTTTTTGTAAGTCTACATCTCTTCACCATGTTGATTGATCGAGTTGATACTTTGCATGTTGGTAGATATTGGTCTGAAGTTTTATGCAGTACCATCATGACCTACCCTGGGTGACCTTGAGGTCAAGGTCACAGACTTAGAAATTTTGTGTTAAATTTATTGGTTCAAGCCTTAATCTCTTGAACATGTTGATGGATAAAGTAGATACTTGCATGTTGATAGATATTGGTCTCAGGTTTTATGCTGTACATCACAACTCACCTGGATGACCTTGAGGCCAGGGTCACAGACTTGGAAGTTTTGTGTTTAAGTTTTGGTTAATGTTTTTATAAGTCTATATCTCTTGAACATGTAGATGGATCAAGTTGATACTTTGCATTGGTCTGAAGTTTTATGTTGTACCATCATGACCCACCTGAGTGACCTTGAGGTCAAGGTCATGGGTCATAGATTTTAACAGATGTAGTGGCAAAGCACAAGTCAGGCGAGCTACGCTGTCCTGCGACAGCTCTTATCTGTGATATTGTATTCTAGAAGTCCATATCTTGAAAACTTTTTATCAGAGGGCTTTCATACTCGGACCATAGGTACCCTGTAGGGTTGAGTTTCATTTCATGGCATCGGATCTCTGGGTCCATGCCTGGGGGGGGGGGGGGTGGGCTGGAGGTTAAAAACTAGAACACTGTGAAAAATAGATGTACTGCTGTGTAACTTTTACAAGGAGTCCATATCTCGACAACAACTTATCATAACGCATTCATACTTCATACACTTTAGGTTCCATGACATCGGACCTCTGGGTCGGAGTCAGGGGGGTGGGGCTATAGGTCAAAATCTAGAACTCCCCGACTTTGTTTTCTTTTTATTTCTTAATAGAAACAACTTAGGAAGATGGTTGGTCATTCATCTTTTGACTTTGTGACACTGACTTGTGTGTCATGACGGTAAGGGTCGGTTGACCTACTTTCCATGGTTCAGTGATTTTGCCTTATATCTTGACACTCAATTAGTATATTTTCTTACTTTCAGATTATGAGTGAGTACGACCAAGCATTTGACCTCAATATACTTATAGGTCATTGTGACCTAATTTCACGGTTCAGTGATTTTGCCTTATATCTTGACACTCAATTAGTATATTTTCATACTTTTCTCAGATTATGAGTGAGTATGAACAGACCTTTGACCCCAATATACTTATAGGTCTCTGTGACCTAATTTCACGGTTCAGTGATTCTGCCTTATATCTCGGTACTCAAATGGTTTATGAACAAACTTCTTTCAAAGTAGGTTTGCGTATGACAAGACCTTTGCCCCTGAAGTAGTCCTAGGTCACTGTGACTTAATTTCACGGTTCAGTGATTTTGCCTTATATCTTGACACTTAGTTAGTATATTTTCATACTTTTTTTCAGATTATGAGTGAGTATGACCAGACCTTTGACCCCAATATACTTATAGGTCACTGTGACCTAATTTCACGGTTCAGTGATTTTGCCTTATATCTCGGTACTCAAATGGTTTATGAACAAACTTCTTTCAAAGTATGTTTGCGTATGACAAGACCTTTGACCCTGAAGTAGTCCTAGGTCACTGTGACCTAATTTCACGGTTCTGTGATTTTGCCTTATATCTTGACACTCAATTAGTATATTTTCATACTTTTTTCAGATTATGAGTGAGTATGACCAGACCTTTGACCCCAATATACTTATAGGTCACTGTGACCTAATTTCATGGTTCAGTGACTTTGCCTTATATCTCGACACTCAAGTAGTTTATGAACAAACTTCTTTCACACTATGTTTGCGTATGACAAGACCTTTGACCTTAAAGTAGTCCTAGGTCAATATGACCTAATTTCACGGTTCAGTGATTTTCCTTTATATCTCGGCACTCAATTGGTATATGAACATACTTCTTTCACGATATGTATGAGTATGACAAGACCTTTAACAGTAAAGTATTCCTGGGTCACTGTGACATAATTTCATGGTTCAGTGATTTTGCCTTTTATCTCGACACTCAGTTGGTATTTTTTCATACTTCTTTCTGATAATGAATGAGTATGACCAGACCTTTAACCCAAACATACTTATAGGTCACTATGACCTAATTTCATGGTTCAGTGATTTTGCTTTATATCTCAACACTGAATGGGTATATGATCATATTTATTTCACATTATGAGTAAGTATCACTAGACTTTTGACCCTGAAATACTTATAGGTCAGTGTGACCTTATTTCATGGTTCAGTGATTTTATTTTGCCTTGTGTCTTGGCACTCAGTTGGTATATGAACACACTTCTTTCACAATATGAGTGAGACCTTTAAATCTTAGGTAGTTATAGTTAACTTTCATGGTTCAGTGATTTTGCCTTATTGCATCAAGGTAAAAAGATGTATGAGCATAATGCTTTGGGTTTCTGATCGGGTTTGGCCTTATGTTTGACAAAGGTCAAAAGCAGTCGAGCACGCTGTCCTGCGACAGCTCTTATTACATATTTGGGAAGTTAAGGTCTTCTACATTAAGAATCCGATGGGTGACATCTTGTCACCATTGAGCAATTTGAGAAATTCAAGACGGCGTCCAAGATGGCTGCCCTTATACAGAAAATGCTATTTTTCTGTGAAATATTCATGTTTTGACAGACTTTTAGACCTGAAATCACTTGTATTCAAAAGCTGAATTAATTGTACATTAAAATGAGTGCAAGACAATATACACTGTAACGGAGGCATCAAATATGGCTGCCCAAACTAAGGCAAAATGCAATATTTGAAAGCGGTGCCTTCGAAAATTCAAACTTTTCAAACCAAAAAAGTTGGTGTCGATTTTGTTAATGTTTATGGACCCAGTGGATGGCATCTTGTCACCATTGAGCAAATTAAGAAATTCAAGATGGCAGTCAAGATGGCTGCCCATATAAGCAAAAGTAACTACCATGCAAATATTCATGTTTTGGCATATTCAGCACCTGAAATCAGTGCAGTTAATACCATGTAAAGAGTGCCTCTAAGATGGCCGTCACAGTGAAGGAAAATTTTTACAATTGCTGGTTTGTTTGTTTGTTTGTTTGTTTTGTTGCTTAACGCTCAAGTCAACCGACATTGCCATGTCGAATTTCACCTCCATTTTATGGGAATTTATCCATCATTGGGATGCCATGACATCCGAAACATACTAAAACTACAACCAGTAAATTAAACACCTCATGCTTGTAAATATAGATGCTCTTGAAGAATCTCATTTTTATTGTTATTTGTCTTAACCGCTTTTCTCGGGTAGGTTCAGCCCAGTTATCAAAAGGCTGGTCAGTTAGTTTTATCTGGAAACACAAGCAGTCCATATTTCTCTCACAACCTAAAATGACGGGGAATATTTCTTTTTGTGCTGCATGCGTAATACTACAGAAGTAGTTCAAGAGGGAATGTGGGCCCCGCCCATTGGGGTCAAGAGAAATATATTAGCTGCTTTTGTCTCCAGAACATTCATTAATGGGTTACAGCCCAGAAGGCCTTAGCCTGCCCAAGGAAAGTAGTTAAAGTATAACCATCCATACATGTAAGCCTTAGCTGTTTACTTAGGTGGTTATATTTTTCAATCACATATTGAGAGTCATGTCGACCTAAAGTTTGGTAGAAGTCCCGACATGACAATAGCTGTTAACTGGGACATAAAGCACAGCACAAGCAAACAAACAAACAAGTAATGTGGTCACTTCCATATAGTATAAAAGTCTTCTCTTGACAAATCACTGCAAAAATAGGGACATAAAGTTCACAGCGACCTAGACTAAAAATGATGGTTCAACAATTGGGGTTTTATGTCTCATTATCTATAGGCCCACATCATGAGTCTTTTCTCATATAGATGTATGTATCTTTTATTCTGGAAGCCAGACAGCAAAGTCGGAAAATGTAGATCCATATGGCCTATGATTATTATTTTTAGGGGACGGGCTGTAACTAATCATGTCAGAACTTGGAGCCCAATTCCTTCCTTTGTTTTTGAGGTAACTATGATGTATGTTCGCACTATGATTACTGTAAAAATCATTAGCTGATAACTGATATGGAACATGATACTAGAAAACGTGGTGGCCAGACAATGGCTCTGAATATAGGTAGTGTTCCAGAACGAAAACTCAAAATTGATTGTGGAGGGGGTACAGGTAATAAGGGACCATAAAACAAATATACATTGGTATCACATGCATTATCCTTTAGCTGCCTCCTTATTATCCCATAAAGTGATGAGATAATCACCTTATTATGGCAGTCTATTAATCATTGACGCATATTGCACAAATAGGGTCATTTATTGAATAAACAAACTGACTAAACATTGGCACCAAAATAGCTCATTCAGAAGAATATTATACAGTGGGTTCTACTGACAAACAATCTATATGTACACTTTCATGTATCCCTGGTCTTGCAAATATGCATGTGCAACTACATGGTATACATTTAAATATTATAGGCTGGAATTCAGCTTGACACCAAGCTGAAAGTCTATATAGCTGTGGTACTGCCAACCCTCTTGTACGCATGTGAGACCTGGACATTATACCAATGTTATGCAAAGATACTTCAACATTTTCGCTTAAGATATCAGAGAAAGCTGTTAAAAATCAAGTGGCAAGACAAGATTCTAGACACGGAGGTCCTGAAGAAAGCAGGGCTACAAAGCATACATACAGTCATACTGGCCATGTTATAAGATGCGCCACTTCCAAAATGCCTGATGCGCAACTTCCAAAGAAAGATTACAATGAAGAACTACATGATGGATTTGGCTCTTAAGGCGACCACAAGAAACGCTAGAAAGACACTCTTAAAGCCTCCTGAAGGATTTCAAAAATATCAGTGGGTTCTTTGGAACAGATTGCACAGGAGCGATCAAAGTAACGAGGTTTCATCAACAAAGGAGCAGCTTTCTATGAAAAAAAAGAGAATCTGTGAAGCTAAAATAAAGGCTAGCACAGAGAATGCAACGCCAAAACCTATAGGCTACCAGCAGGTTCCATGACATTGACCTGCTCTACTTGCAACTGACAGTCTAGAGCTAGAATTGGCTAGTCAGCCATCACAGAACTCACCATAACACAAGAACCTTATTGAAGAAATAATGATGGCATTTTTCATTAGTGAGAGACAAACGACCATAGGATGCATGGACTGAAAATATTTCTATATCAGGGCTTTTCAATATTGTATTTTCCTTTATTCTGGTGGCCACTTTAGATGATATCCATACTTTGTGATTTTTTTAACTAGTTTCAATGTACACATACTAGTTCAGCCTTTAATTGTGAGCAACTTCAGGACTTACATTTGCCCATACACGATTATTTACATGGCATTTACTGTTCTCCGTATAAGGGCAACCAGACTGAATGCCATCTTGAATTTCTAAAAGTGTTCATTGGTGATAAGATGACATCTATCGGAGCCTTAAATGTTAACATGCCACCAAACTGTTTGGTTTATGAAATTTCATTACTCTTGAAATCACCTCTTTCCAATAAAATGTAATTTGCCTTAATTCTGGCAGCCATCTTGGATGCTTTCCATACATTGTCTGTTTTCTTGTGCTAATTTCAATGAACAATTAATTGATTCAGCTTTTAAATACAAGTGATTCCATTTTTAAAAATCTCTCAAAATATGATTATTCCCATAGAAACTACTGTTTTCCCTATACAGACAGCCATCTTGGACGCCATCTTGAATTTCTCAAATTGCTCAATGGTGACAAGATGTCACCCGCCGGATTCTTAATGTAGAAGATCTCAGCTCTCCAAATATGTAAAAACATTTTCTATGTACTCCAAATCCAGGTCCAGTGAAGGTTCTGCCAGACTTCATGTTGCCAAATCTAAAGGGTCACTAACGAGACTTTAATTGTCGAAACCCTGGTATGGCCCATCCCCTTTCTCATTAATGTGTTCACTGCTCTTAAAGGATCTCAATTTTAATTTTTATTTATCAACATAAACCAATATGTTTCAGAATATCTAAAACCTTAGAAGTAATTGCACATGGGTATTTATCACTTAATGATACCTATTAATTACTGCTTGTCGTACTAGGTAGTTTCTAAGGCAACTCTTGAGCTCATTTAAGGAGCTTCTGTTCTTAAATTTAATGGTAACACATTCCACAACTTTAAAGCTTTTAAGATAATACGTGCAGCTCGTCTTTGAAGCTTTGACAGTCGTTCAATATTTGCAGTGGACGTTGTGCCCCATGTATTACTGCCATAATCAGGTATAGGCAAAATGTAAGCTTCGTAGAACATCTTTTGTACGTCTTGTGGAACATAAAGAGGTACAGGTAGGCAAAGATCAGGAAAAGGCGCAATCAGAAAAAGATTCCCAGTCCAAAAACCTAGATGGGAAAAAAACTAAATTAACAATCAGTTACTTATACCATGAAAACATATCGTAAGTCGAATGAGCAGCTATTTTTCCCAATAGTTGGCCACTCAGTTACCTAAACTTAACTAAAAATATGAAACATACATAAGGAGCCAACAGCACAAAAATTTTAAACACCAAGACATAAAACAAAAAGAACCACCACAGAAGTATCGCCTTGGAACGATCAGTTATATAAAATTACTGGCGGGCTTAAATCGATTTTACATGGCCATAACCTCACCCTCAGCTTCTGCAGTGATTCATAACATTTAGTTAGTTCTTCGGTCCTCGTGGTAAATATAGACAATGAATCATCAAGAACAAACAAATAAATCATGATTTCAATCCTGATGAATAATAAAAAAAAAAACAGGACTCTCAGACTGAGTAAGCTGCCCGACGATGGAGATCCCTGGGCGCCGAATAACTTACTAACTACGGAGCAAAAGAAAAACACCAGTTGAACCCCGGTGGGCCAAGCAACAGACAACCGGTGGGCCAAGCAACAGAAAAGAAGCTCCGGCCCCAATAGCTTTATGTCGGGGCCATCATAGAGTCTGACGCCCGATCCACCGGCGTGCAATTAAAGAAGACAGCATAGCTATCAACCATGATTGGGTTAAAAAACTAAGCATGCAGACTGTCGCATAACATTCAAGTTATAACCTATACGTCTATAACGTGTAATGATTTTTCTGAACTGAAAAGAAAAATAATTCCTTCCTGTCCCGGTTCCCCAAGATTTTAGCTCCAATTGGCAGTGGGATCAATTTCAGGTTAACTGTTACATACCAGCAGCAGAACTAATTTATTATAAACATAAACAGTCTGACTGTTGACTTTTGACAGCTGGTGGTCATTTTCAAGATTTCCTGACTTTCAGTATTATAATGAGTGACAGCAGGTGAAAGCAACATAAATGGTATTATGATGTGTACTTTCAGGACTCTTCGAGTACAGAAGATCAAAAATTAAACACACAAATGACATGTTTTGCTATGTTTAAATTTGATGATTTTACTTCATTAGCCTTAATTAGCCAGGGCCCAGTTTTATCATTTGGCATCGCATAGAACAACATAGAGGATGATAGGTAGCATGTCCGATTCGTATGGAAGCTGATCCTCAACCGATACTCACGTCCGGCACATTTCTTTCATGAAGATGAAATTCAAAATATTTTGTCGGCAACTCTTACCTTAAAAGGGCATTTGTCAGTTTTTATTGAAAAAATGTGCACCAAGTACTGGTAACCTCCAAGATAGTGAATATACTTCTTTTAAGCTGATATGTACTTATGCAGTGATATTTTAGATGCCAAAATCGAACAAATTATTAATCTGCGGCGTCCAAGATAGATTTTCATCAATGACTATTCCCAAAAGTTTTTGCTTGGAGACTTGTTTAATACTTTCTTCATCTATATTTAGTTCAAGATGGTCAGTGGCATCGACCCTTTTTCTCGCGTTAAGTAACATAGGTTGTTTTGTCAAGATTTTGTACGAACGAACGAACGAACGAACGAGCATAACTTATTAACATCTCAGATCATACTACATGATGATGTAAGAGGTAATAGCATAATACGAAGTGGTTTGTCAAGGCATCTGTAATAAATTTTGAATCCAAAAATGTTTTGAAGTGAACCGGGAGTGTGGATTTATATTACATTAGATTTCCTTGCAATAATGTGTATCAAATATAACATGTTCAGCGTTCTGCCCTCGATATCAAATATTGAGGTGGTGGGGGGGGGGGGGGGGCAGAGATGCCGTGACAAGTTAAACACATTGAATAACAGAGCATTAACATTATGAATATAAATGACACTCACTAAACAAAAGTGTAAACATTGGAGAGCCAATTCTTAGTTTTGTGATTTAACGTCAATGAAGTCAGGGTATTCTGATCGGCTCTTAAGTCCACATACATTTAAGCTTGCAAATTTGAACACACAGTTTTGGTTTTAGTGTTTCGGCTTTTATGTAAATCAGAGTAAGTTTCTGCCCCCTTTCTGGCCTATGCACTATCGCCCTGGGTCGGGCACACAGGTTCAGGTGTTTTTTTCTGCTCGTCGGGCTTTCGATGTTGACCGACTTTTCGATTTCGTAGTCGATTTGCCTGTAGTTGTCGGTCTTCCTCTACCCTCAGATTTACTGGTCGACTGCGCGTGTGTCTTAAACTCATGTTGAGTCCCTGATTTATCAGAATGTGGAGGCTCTATATTTACATGTAGTTCAAGATGGTCAGTGGTATCGGCCCTTTTTCTCGCGTTAAGTAACATATAGGTTGTTTTGTGTAATTTATTACGTTTGCTCCAGTTTATGATTTGAAAAATGTCAGCTGAGATTGCTTCTTTTATCGTATTTGTATCAGGACTACTGGTGTGTACTGTTGTATCATCAGCGAATAAGTCACAATAACAGTGTTTTAAGAAGAGAGGTAAATCATTAACAAAAAGGAGAAATAGAGTTGGTCCCAGAATCGACCATTGGGGAACGCCAGATTTAATATTTGAAAAAGATGACAGTCCTCTGTCATATTGTATAGTTTGTTGTCGTGATTCGAGATATAAAATAAACCAACGAAGTGATGCATTATTTAGTTTGTATACTGCAAGTGTCTGTATAAGTATGTAGTTTGTATATGAAAATTAAGAGGACCCGTATTTTTTCTTTCTGGTAAATTCAAGGGGCTAGGGGGCCATTCTGTGAGAGTTATTTCCCTTTTTGATTCTTGATAAAGTGAATAGATAGTGGGTACCTTGTGTGCGCAACTCCTCCTACAGTTTTATTCCGATTCTCTTGTAACTTTACAGATGTTGTGACCATTCTTTGAAGATATGCATGTGGTTTGGATATAATCCTCAGATTAATTTTTATCACTTTTTTCGCAATTTAAACTGAGCCATTTTTTTCGACATTTTCACAATGAAAATGAATTGGCAGTGGGTACCTTGTGTGCGCAACTCCTCCTACAGTTTCATGCCAATTCATTTAAAACTTTATATTTGTTATGGGCATGGTCTGAATATATGCATGTGGTTTGGATATAATCCTTGGATTATTTTTTGTTATTTTTTCACAATTTGAACTTAGTCATTTTTCCGGGCATTTTAGTGAATGGATAGAGGGTACCTTGTGTGCGCAACTCCTCCTACAATTTAATACCGATACCTTTGCAGACATTGTGACCATGCTTTGAAGATATGCATGTGGTTGGGATATACTCCTCAGATTATTTTTTGTCACTTTTTTTACAATTTGAACTTAGCCATTTTTTGGACATTTTTTACATCTTGAAAGTGACTTACCAGTTGGGGGCATAGTGTTACATAAACACATTTTCTAATTCATTTATTTTCTTATGCATATCAATATGTATGCACCCTATAATGACTGAGTCATTTATTATATTATACATTTCAATATCAATACAGCCCATAATGGTTCATTTATTATCTTATACATTTCAATATGAATACAGTCCATAATGGTTGAGTCATTTATTATCTTATACATTTCAATTTGTCTATACCCCATAATGGTTGATTCATTTATTATCTTATATACATTTCAAAATGTATGCAACCCATTATGATTGATTCATTTATTATCTTTGCAGATGATATAACACAGACAACCATGGACGTTGAACTCTTATTTGAAGGTAAAATACTACATGTGTATGTAGGTTGCCATTTCCACCACTACATGATAATTATATGTACATGTATAATGTTTTCTAGTGAGACCATAAATCGGAAAAAGCAGTTATATTGTTACAATAACATTTTTGTTACCATCTAAATTGTGATTTTTTATGTCTTTTTAATGATTTTATATAACATCCTTATATACAGACAAAAGAAAACTTGATGAATTGTTTTGATAACTGTTTTCACATCTTATTTTTTCATTTTTGCCTGTTCCTTGCTTATTTTAGCATGTTCTGAACAGTTTCACAAATGTTACCGCTATTACCATGGATCAGTTAAAAGTGACGATTATTGCTCGTCGCCAGACAAGCCTCAGCAAAGGCCAGTACGAATTCAAAGTCGACTGGAGGATGATTTCATCATATACCATCTGACGTATAGTGTTAATGTCCCGTTGAATAACTCAACAGTGTTAATAGGTAAAATTTATTGTTAATTCAAAGACCTTTCATTTATACAGGTGTCTTTTATAACATTATATTGTAAAAGTCGGATATATATATTTATGTTGTTTTGCCCAAAAACAAAAAACTGTTGGCACTCGTTCGAACGGCCTGGTTGATAACGTATATCCCCAATCTATGTTTTGATCAAATATAAGAAAAATCATATTATTCCAACTGAACATTATCAATTTATACTCTAATCACCGTGTATATCGTGAGTATGTTCTCGTTATGAATAAATAAAATAATGCTGTACATAACATATTTTCATAACCACCAAGGAACAGTACATGTGTATTAAGGCGATCATTTTTTTTTTCTTTAAATTTAGTAAACTTATTGCAGCCAGGGTTCAACAACTCGTAATTATTATCATACGATATGCTCTTAAGTCAGGTTTCATTCTAGGACTCAAAAGGGATATAAACAGTCGCGGAGTTGTAATTGAAAGATGGGCAGATGGTAATCCCCTTACCTACACAGCATGGTGAGTAAGCTACCAAGAAAGAGATACGGACTTACATGTTTAACTTCGTGTATAAGTGACTTACATTGTTATCTTCATGTATATGTGACTTACATGGTTAACTTTGTGTATATGTGACTTACATGGTTAACTTCGTGTATATGTGACTTACATGGTTAACTTCGTGTATATGTGACTTACATGGTTAACTTCGTGTATACGTGACTTACATGTTAAACTTCGTGTATATGTGACTTACATGTTTAACTTCGTCACGGTTAAAGTCCTATGGTCGTTTAATTCTTTTGAAGTCAGTTGCAGCTGTTCAGTGTCTTTGTTTTCGCTACACCGCTAGTACAATGCCTCTTCTTCTTAAATCCGAATTTTCAAGTTTCTAGTCTTCTTCTGTGACTGTACAGGGCCGTTTGTGTCGGACCATGTCGGAAATCCAGACTGTTTGTTTTCTCATACGAGAATATGCATTACTATACCGATTGACATGAAAACACATAATTTACCATGTTACAGTATGCTCTCCGACTTATTTTTGCCCGTTTTTAGTAGTGATAGTGTTTAAATAACCAAACACTGCGGTCTTGCTCAACTTCTTTCTATCAGTATCATCATTTTTTTAAACTGCTTTTGCTTCATATATTTTGGTATTAAAGGTAGCTTAAGTTAAGCATCAGGAAAACATGTCACTCTGTGAAATAAAAAAAACCCTCAGGCCCCATAAAAATGGCATTTTCGGAAAATTGAACAGTGGTTTTGAAAATGGTCTTCAAACAGCAAAGATTACAAAGACCTGTGCATTCAAAGGTTATGGCAGATAAGCACATGTCCCGCATAACTGTTTTTGTGAGCTTCATAAACATAAGTCAAATCTGTTTTCAGTACATGTACTTCCGATTTGTATGCAAATAGGGATAAAACTGATTTTTTTAAGAGCAATGAACTTTATGGGAAAAGAATTTTTAACTTTGATTTTACCATCACGAAAACATGTCCGTGAAATGTGTACCCCCTTAAACCCCACTTTTATATAGTAAAACTGGGGTTTGCAGGGGTATAGCTAATTTTCTTATTTTTGATCCAAAACATATATTGTGGGTACTCGTTAGAACCGCCTCGTTGAGGCGGTTCTAACGTGTACCCACAATCTATATTTTGAGCAAAAATAAGAAAAATATCAAACATTTTCCACAGAAAGTTTTAAGCTGTTACAACTTTAAAAATCACTGTATATTGCATAGGCATGTTTTCGTAATGCAACGTCCATATCAGTATTTTTGGTCTTTATATACAATTGTACTGATATGAGATTGAATAACTTGGTCAATATAATAATGTAACGAAGCAAATTGTCCCAACAAAGCAGCGTAATGTTGGTGCATTATTTGGTGGAGTTTTAAAATAAAATCTAAATGGACCAAATAAAGCACCAACTTTACGCTGCTTTGCTTTTTCCTATTAATTTATCGTGTAAGATAAGTTGTTCAACGCTCACGAATTAAAATGACACCAAAAAGATTGAAAAAATAGGAAAACAGTACCTGGAAAATCAAAATCAAAATTCTTGCATACAAACCGGAAGTAGAGCAAGCGGATTTGACTTTTGTCATTACGAAAACATGCCCATGCAATATAGAGAAATTTTTCAGTTGTAAAAACTGAAAGTTTTGTTGGTAAAATTTTGGTGTTTTTAATATTTTTGCTGAAAACAAAGATTGTGGGTACACGTTAAAACCGCCTCAGCGAGGCGGTTCTAACGAGTACCCACAATCTATGTTTTGGAGCAAAAATAAGAAAAATAGGTATACCCCTGCATACCCCAATGTTGCGATATAAAAGTGGGTTTCAAGGGGGTATACATCACACGGACATGTTTTCCTGATGTTTATGAAACTTGCCAAGCCAGTCATGAAGGGCATGTCATTATCTGTCATAACCTTAAGCCCCGTTAAGCCCCGTTTACACATTCACGATTTTTGGCTACGGTGCCGCTACGATTCGCCACGATTTGTAAAATCGTCGTGTACCGTGGTCATTCGTAGTAGAACCGTAGTGAATCGTGGTGAATCTTGATGAATCGTGATGATTCGGGAAACTCTACGGCAGCGCTACGGAAGTTTTAAACTGTTTAAAACATTCGTGGCGTACCGTGGCGAATCGTGGTGGTAAATGGGCGTGGCCTAATTCGTAGCGCAACCGTAGCGGAATCTTGCTTATTCGTACTGACACCGTAGCTATATTCGCGGCTATTCGTGAGAGATCGTAGCCAATCGTGGAGCTCCGTAGCGAAACCGTGGAATCTTTTACACCACGAACTCTCACGATTCACCACGAATTGTGTACGGTTGTCCTACGAATCATCCACGGTTTCGCTACGGAGCTCCACGATTGGCCACGACGGCTACCGCCGTGAATCGTACTAATACCGTATCGAACCGTACAAGCACCGTGAGCATTCGTTGTGCCATCGTGGTTAATCCTCATTGACCGTAGCGTTGCCGTCATGAATCGTCATTGATTCGTAGCGATACCTTACAGACACCGTACTAAGATCGTGGACATTCTTACTAGAATCGTAGAGATACTGAATATTTCCACTTTTCGCCACGATTCACCACGATCCATCCCGATTTTTCTGACCATGAGAAATCGGGGTGAATCGTGGTGAATCGTAGAGAAAATCGTGAATGTGTAAACGGGGCTTTTAGAATACATTTTTTGTTGTATTCTTCGCTTTTTAAAGAAAGTTTCCAAAACCACCGATTAATTTGCCGAAAATACCAATTTTCAAAATTTTGTAAGAACTACAGATTCTCGAATTTTCAAAATGTTTTATTGTTTTCCTGACATTGGCATTATGCAGATCACATGTGCAATGAAACCTTTTTGAAATCAATGGTAATCATTTTTGCCAAAAAATGCAATTTTACACTTTTTGCCCAGAAAGTTTACATTATCGTCAACACTCATGAATTTCCCTTCAAAATCAAAAATTTGATATTGGTAGTAACCAAAAATAATGTTAGAATTTACAATGATTCAATTTAATCATGAAAAATTATGCAAAAACAGGGTGGTGCAAGACGTTTTATTTCCAGTATATAAAGGTTAGATACTTTTGAAACAGCGAAATCATTCATAGTGTATTGTTCGATGTCGGGTACAGAACCCTCATCAGTGACCCTTTATAAACAGGCAACGAAATGCCAGACCAGTTTCTTGCAACATGCAAATTTACACAACGGAAGTCTTATTCAAAGACACATTTCATAACGGCGCCAAATAACTAAAATATTATTAAGAATAAGTTTCTAAAATGTATTATGTTTTGAATTCTCTGAATACTCTAAAAATGATTGTAAATGTCAAAAACAAGATACAAATCTAAAAAATTGGGGCTGTATATATTGTCCATTAACGCTTGTTTTATTTTCCAGGAAACCTGAAGAACCAAAAGATGTAAGAAGAAATAAATGTACTCGAATAAACATTGGCTACTATTCTGAGGAAAACAGCTGGGAGACCTACGATTGTAAACATGATGCGCCTATTCATTTTGTTTGTGAATATCCTACTCAGATAAATAGTCAAGGTAACTTGTGTGTAGCTCAATATAACGAAAACTTGCCCATGCAATATACAGAGATTTTTTTCACCTCTAAAAATTGAAAATTTCATCAGAAAAAGTTTGATATTTTTCTTATTTTTGCTCAAAACATAGATTGTGGGTACACGTTAGAACCCACAATCTATGTTTTGGAGCAAAAATAAGAAAAATAGGTGTACTCCTGCAAACCCCAGTTTTACTATATAAAAGTGGGGTTTAAGTGGGTATTCGTTGCACGGACATGTTTTCCTGGTGTAGATATAGATATGGTAGCAGTGTATTCGTATAAATACGCACGAAACTACAAGCTACTAAATTAATTAACATAATAACGTCTCAAAGAATGAAAATAGGTTTAGTCGAAGTCGATTATACCGTTAATATATTGTCCATTGCAGTTCACACACAATGGGGCATGGCGTTGATTTAAGTCATTTAAGGGTCTACCAATTGTTAAAATCTAATACTTGTATGATTTTACCTGTATAAAGAGAAATTGCAATTTTGCTAATTTAAAAAAGATTGGCTCTTATGGAGATACTGACTGACAAGTTCCAATGGCTGAAATATAACATTTGGCGTGGGGAATAGATCAGCCCATATAAACCAAAATGCACAAGCAAACAATACAATACAAATGTCATCAATGAAAATTGCTCACTCGAATATAGATAGTATCAGGAATAAAATAGATGATATTACTGTTGAACTTTCGGACTATGACATTATCTGTATATCTGAAACGAAGCTAAATGCCTCAATACCAAGCTCAAATCTGATGATTAATTCATATCATATACCCATTAGAAAAGACAGGGACTATAATAATGGAGGAGGACTTATTGTCTATATTAAAAACAACATCTTTTTTAAGAGAAGGGATGACCTAGAATCAAACAGTATTGAAAATATCTGGGTGGAAATTCAATCTACAAAGAATAAGTATCTACTTGGCCTCTTTTATAGGCCCCCTGAATCCAAATCTGATTATGGGAATGAATTTGAAAATGTTATTGAAAAAGCTTCGGAGGAAAACCTTGACATTATTATAACTGGCGACTTAAATTATGATATTTTAAAAGCAAACATAAATAACCCCCTTTCTAGGATTTTAAATAAATTTAACATGCAAAATGTAATTACACAGCCTACAAGGGTTACAAATACTTCATCAAGATGTATAGACTTAATAATCACAAACCACCATGCAATAATAGCAGACACAAATGTCTTGCCCCCTTTTCATAGTGATCACTGTACAGTTACAGCTGAAATCACTTTTAAAACCTATAAGACACAAGCATATAAGAAAACAATATGGAAATACGAACAAGCAAATTTACATTCAATTCAAACTAAAATGGATTGTTTTGACTGGTCTTTTATTAGTAATGACGACAATATGAATCTAATAAATGAGAAGTTCAATGATATTTTAATTTCAACAG
This sequence comes from Rugalucina vietnamica, assembly GCA_964017185.1. Taxonomy (NCBI): domain Eukaryota; kingdom Metazoa; phylum Mollusca; class Bivalvia; order Lucinida; family Lucinidae; genus Rugalucina; species Rugalucina vietnamica. The sequence goes on from OZ024872.1 coordinate 5,987,483, forward strand.
CTGAAGAATTCATTCCCAAAGTTACATTTACAGTAAGACCTAATGACAAACCCTGGATGGATGGTGTTATACGTAAAAACATGAGACAAAGGGACAGATTATATCATAAAGCCAAAAATAAGAAAACTGAGCATCATTGGCAACGATATAGAGACAAAAGAAGCGAAGTTATTCAAATGATAAGGGATGCTAAAAAAATCATACATGCAAAAATTACAAGATAAACTAGCAGATCCAAATTTACCTTCTAAAAACTGGTATAAAATTGCAAATAATGTAACAAAAATGAAAAACAAAAGTAATCCTCCTCCACCCCTAATACAAAATGGTAAGCCAAATATTCATCCTATTGATAAGGCCCAAGTCCTAAATAATCACTTTACTAATATTTCTACAATTGAAACTGATAAGGAAATTAATGAAAATCTTAATATACCAGATTTTTCACTTAACTCAATAACTGTTACTGAGCAAGATGTTAAGGATCAATTGACTAACTTAAATTCAAACAAGCCAGGAGGACCTGACGAGATTATGCCAAGATTAATTAAAACATTTAATACAAGTCTGATCAAACCACTTACCTTATTATTTAACAGATCCCTCCAGTTAGGCCAAGTCCCAAATCAATGGAAAATGTCGAATGTTTCTGCTATTTTCAAGGGCAAAGGCAGTGAGAATGACCCATCAAATTATAGACCCATCTCTATAACTAGTTGTATAGGAAAAATCCTGGAAAAAATAATTTTTAAATATCTGTACAATTATCTACAAGAAAACAACATATTAACTAAATATCAGTCAGGTTTTCGTCCAAAAGATTCTACAGTAAATCAACTCTTAGAAATTTACCATACCATAATAGAAAATCTTGACAATCAGAAAGATATTAAATTCATATTCTGCGATGTTAGCAAAGCTTTTGACAAAGTCTGGCACAAGGGTCTACTTCACAAATTAAGAAAATATGGAATTTGTGAACTGGCTAAATAGTTATCTTTCTGGAAGGCAACAACGAGTAAAGAATGAAGGTTTTTATTCAACATGGCTTAGTACAAATGCTGGGGTTCCACAAGGATCTGTCTTGGGCCCCTACCTATTTTCATTATATATAAATGATATTACAGAGAACATAAAGACTAATATAAGGTTATTTGCAGACGATACATCTCTTTACACTGTTATAGAAAATGAAGACTCAATACATCTTTTAAATGAAGACTTGCGTGAGATTGCTAGATGGGCAGATGATTGGCTTATTATATTAAACCCGACTAAAACAAAATCAATGACATTTACTAGGAAACATGAAAACAATTGGCCCGAAGCAGTATTCAATAATATCATTATTAAAGACGAAAAATCACATACACATCTAGGCATTACACTTTCATCCGATGCAACTTGGGGTGAGCACATTCAGAATATTTATAATAAAGCAGCATACCGTCTCAACATTATGAGAATGCTGAAGTATGACCTTGATCGTAAATCGCTCAATAGATTTTATATATCTTTTATAAGACCTATGTTAGAATATGGAAATATCTTATGGGATAACTGTACTAAACAGCAATCAGATTTACTTGAATCAATTCAGTTAGATGCAGCAAGAATTATCACAGGTCTAAGGAAAGGTACAAACCATGACGTGCTTTATGCAGAATTAGGTATATCAAGCTTAGCCTCAAGAAGACAAGATGCAAAACTTATTCAGTTTTTTAAAATACTAAACAATGAAGCACCATCATATATTGATGAAATTATTAGGAACTTTAACACTCACAATACTGAATATAATCTTAGAAATACAAACCTAAGACATCCAACACCAAGTACCACTTCATATCAAAAAGTTTTTTCATATCAACAATTGACCTGTGGAATAATATTGACCCTGAACTAAAAAACTGTACATCACTTTATTCTTTTAAAAGTACATTAAAAAAGAGAACAATAAAACCTCCAAAGTATTTCTTTGATGGTGAAAGGCAATCAAATATACTTCTATGTCAACTAAGAAATAATAAAAGCCAACTTAACTTTGACCTAAAAAATGACAAGCTGAAAGATTCACCTAATTGTATTCACTGTCAAGCACCAGAAACAAAGAAACATTTTTTACTTGAATGTCCTCAATACCAAATTCAACGAAATGATTTAATGAACTGGCTGATATCTAAACCCCATATATATGCCTACATTTCAATAACAGACAACGATCTCTTGTGCGGAAACCAAGCAATCTCAGATCAAAACAATGCAGAATTACTAGCAGCAGTTTCTAGATATATTAAAAACACAAATAGATTTTCATAACCTACACAAATAGACTTTTTATAACTTAGTTTACAAATTACTGCGAATATCAATTTAATTATCTATCAGTATCATACCAAATCTAAAACTGTTTTCGTGAACTTTATACTTACCTTATTCTAAGATACTGGTGCCATCTCCAAATTTCCAACTTTGAGTTTGGCCAGATGTACTGCACTACCTAGAATTATTGTAGCACTCCCAGGCCCTACAAATAAATTGGAAAGATAAACAAACTAAGAACGAGTACATGTTCTTGGTTGCAATTTATTAAAATCAATTACAATATCATCTGTTCAAGTAAAACCATATTTAATCTATTGATCTAAAAGATCGTCTTTTCAAAAAGCCTTACTTGTATACGATACACGATATTTGGAGAATCGAAAATAATAAACCTAGCGGTTTCTTTGTTCGATATGTCGGCTGCCCATTTACCGCAAGTATGAAAAGTAACAGTTAATTATGCATACCTACCTCTAATCCTCTTAAGAAGTGTCACACGCTGAAAATATTTTACTTGTTGGCTTTATCGGTAAACGGCAACTTCCAACACGCCTTCTGGTCACGTGATCAATTTAAGGCTTTCTTAATTGAAGTCATGAATAACAATTTTGGATCGCTTAAACATTATTATTATTATTATTATTATTCAAAAATACGAATATCTTGTGCTGCTAGTGATTTGATTATTGGTTTAGAACTGATCTTTGGATCTCTCAATCTCTCTCTCTCTCTCTCTCTCTCTCTCTCTCTCTCTGTTTGTCTGTTTCTATTCCTCTCTCTCAAGCTTCCATGTAAAATATGCTTAAAATGAAATGTTGTATATAAAGACATATTACACTACACGTGAAAATGTCTGTATTATAATATACTCATTACTGTACCGTCCTAGGAAAGGATAAATACAGGCTTGCCTACATCCGATCCTATGACGCCCATATATGCTTAGAAATGTTATAATATTACTTACTTATCTGAATCTTTATAGTATGTGTATATATGTTGTCATGAAATTTCTAATAAATAAATAAATTGGCTCTTATGGACACATTTTTGTATGGGCCATTCAAACACCAAATACAGATTGTTTTAAGCCCAATTACTCAGATTACAGGGCTCAGCAATACGCTTATCATTAGTGATAAAGTTACTTCCTGAGGTTTGATTCCGTTTTCACCCGTCTGGCATGCTGGATAACTCTTATTTAAAGCTTTCACCATAGACATTATCTCCAAGTGCCTGACGTTTGTCCACTCAGAGATACATTTTTCTTGAGGAAAACATGTTACATGTATTAATCATATGTGCTGAAAACCTTTAACAGCAGATAGAGTAAATATTATGATTTCTAAAAAATATTGACTTTTTATTCGAACTACTTTCGAAGATTGTAGTCACATCAGGAAAACATGTCCATGTGATGTATACCCCCTTATACCCCACGTTTATATAGTAAAATTCGGGTATACAGGGGTATACCTATTTTTAGCTCACCTGCGCCAAAGGCTCATAGGTGAGCTTATAGGATGGCCATGATCCGGCGTCCGTCCGTCGTCCGTCCGTCCGTCCGTCGTCCGTCGTCGTCCACAATTTCAAAGATCTTCTTCTTTGAAACCACTGGGTCGATTGTTCTCATATTACACACACAGCATCTATAAGTAGGGGGAAAGAATAATTGTGTTTTTTGTTTTGATCGGATAAGAACTCTGGTTGCTATGGCAACTTATGCTTCCCATAGACTTATAATGGAAAGAAGTGAAAATTTCCAGTTTTTGCTGTTTTGCAGAAATGTTTATTCAGTAGTCCTCTACGTTTCATGTGACTTGTGTCCTAATCCTATATTTTGATTGGTTGCAGGGGCCCCATATAGGGCAAAATTTCGAAAAACATTCTAAAATCTTCTTCCCAGAAACTGTCAAGGGGATTAAGCCTGTACTTTGTATACATGTTCCTGACAGTGGCCTCTACATAATTTGTGTTTTTTATTCCAGGCGGATGGCAATTAAAGTTTCCATAGACTTATAATGGGAAAAGTGAAAATCGGCTATTTTTTCTGCTAAAATTGCAGACATTTGAATTTGGTTTTTGCAGAAATGTTTATTGAGTAATGTTTGACGTTTCTTGTGAGTTTTGTCCTAATCCTTTATTTTGAATGGTTGCTGGGGCCCCATAAAGGGCAAAATTTTGAAAAAAAAGAAAAAAAAAAATTCAAAAATCTTCTCCTCAGAAACTGTCAAGTGGATGAATCCTGTACTTTGTATACATGTTCCTGACAGTAGCCTCTACATAATTTGTGTTTTTTTATCGCACCTGCTTATAGCAGAGTGCGATATAGGAGTCCAAATTTCCGTCCGTCCGTCCGTCCGTTCGTCCGTTCGTTCGTTCGTCCGTCCGTCCGTCAACATTTACGTCGAAGTTTGGTTTTCTCTACATAAGTGATAGCTAGGATTGTGAAACCTTGCATAGTAATTGTCCTTGACATACCCTTCAAGCACGCACCTTGACCCGCTGACCTTGACCTATATTTCACGGTACATTGACTTTGTTAATTTTTACGTCGAAGTTCTGTTTTCTCTGCATCAGTGATAGCTGTGAGTGTGAAACCTTACATATTAATTGTCCTTGACATACCCTTTAAGCACGCACCTTGACCCGGTGCCCTTGACCTATATTTCACGGTCCATTGACTTTGTTATTTTTTACGTCGACGTTCCGTTTTCTCTGCATCAATGATAGCTAGGATTATGAAACCTTGCATAGTAATTGTCCTTGACATACCCTTCAAGCACACACCTTGACCCGGTGCCCTTGACCTATATTTCACGGTCCATTGACTTTGTTAATTTTTACGTCGAAGTTCCGTTTTCTCTGCATCAGTGATAGCTAGGATTGTGAAACCTTGCATACTAATTGTCTTTGACATACCCTTTAAGCATGCACCTTGACCCACTGACCTTGACCTATATTTCACGGTCCATTGACTTTGTTATTTTTTATGTTGAAGTTTGGTTTTCTCTGCATCAGTGTTAGCTGTGAGTGTGAAACCTTGCGTAGTAATTGTCCTTGACATACCCTTCAAACACGCACCTTGACCCGCTCACCTTGACCTTTATTTCTCGGTCCATTGACTTTGTGAATTTTTATGTCAAAGTTTTTTTTTCTGCATCAGTGATAGCTGCAAGTGTGAAACCTTGCATAGTAAAAGTCCTTCACATACCCTTTCAGAACACACCTGAACCTGGTGCCCTTGACCTATATTTCACGTTTTTAGTTATTTTGCCCGATGCAGGTGCGATATCGACCTCCGCGGAGTTCTTGTATTCAGTCGGATAAGAACTCTGGTTGCTATGGTTTCCATAGACTTATAATGGGAAAAGTGGAAATTAGCTATTTTTTCTGGACCAATTGTAGGTATTTGAATTTTGTCTTTGCAGAAATATTTATTGAGTATATCTCTATGTTTCATGTGACTTTTTTCCTAATGCTTTATTTTGATTGGTTGCTGGGGCCACATAAAGGGTAAAAATTAGAAAAACATTTAAAAATCTTCTCCTCAGAAATTGTCTACGGCATGAAGCCTGTACTTTGCATACATGTTCCTGACAGTAGTCTCTACATAATTTGTGTTTTTTTTATTTCAGTCGGATAAGAAATCTGGTTGCTATGGCAACTTAAAGTTTCGATAGACTTAAAACGGGAAAAGTGGAAATTGGCTATTTTTTCTGGTCCAATTGCAGATATTTGAATTCTATTTTTGCAGAAATGTTTAAAGAGTAGTCCTCTACAGTTTGGTTGACTTTTGTCCTAATCCTTTATTTTGATTGGTTGGTGGGGCCCCATTAAGGGCTAATTTTTTAAATAAATATTTGGTTAATATAGCAGATCTCAGTGAGCGTTTATAGAACCGTTGGTCCTCTGGTTCTTATTTTTGCTCCAAAACATAGATTGTGGGAACTTGTTAGAACCGCTTCGACGAGGCTATGTTTTGAGCAAAAATAAGAAAAATATCAAACATTTTCTACTGAAAATTTTCAATTTTTACAGCTTCAGAAAATTCTATATATTGCATGGGCATGTTTTAGTAATGAAGAAGTTGGAGATCATGTTTATGGTAACAGCTATTCCAAAAATTCACAGAGCATGCCGCACGGATGAAAACGGAATTAACCCGAGAAGTAACTTGAACATTGCTGATAAGCATGTTGCTGAGCCCTCTTGAGCGGCATTAAATAATCTGCATTCGATGTTTGAATGACTCATACAAGAATGTTACAAGAATATCCAGTCGTTTTGTTTTTTTGTAAAATTGCCTTTTTCATTATACAGGTAGGGAGCGCGACGGTGTAGTGGTAGAGCGACGGACTTTGAATGAAGAGGTCCTGGGTTCGCTCTCCGCAAGGGTTGTCGTTATGTGTCCTTGAGCAAGACACATTAACTCCCTACAGTACTGTATTGGTTAAAACCCAGGAAGCGATGGCTTCGCTCCGACATGACTGATAAATTGTTGACTGGGACGTTAAACCTCGATACAGACAGACAAACATTATGTATACAAGTAGAATTATACAAGTATTAGATTTTGACAATTCCATTTTATGGGACATTGGCAAATTGAATAGCCCCAGATGTGACGCCGCAGAACGCGGCTTCCCATCTGGGGCTATTCTGTTTGCTTAGAGGAATTTCATCGAAAAAATGTGCTAAAAACTCAAAATCACTACTGATGTCTCTCATAATTAAAGTGGACCCACCCAAATAATAACAATGGGAAAGTCCATTCGGCATATATGGGTTAGACACCAAGGATGTGTGAAAGGACCAAATCCCTTAATGGGCAGCAAACAAAAATTAATTTCTTATGTAAATAAAGGGTATAAATGATACACATTCATGGCGTATGTATTTCAGAAAACCTGCATAGCCAATCACCTAGAGGTCAAGGTGAGCTAGATACTGAGTCAGAATACAGACTATTCCAGTGTGATTCTGGTGAATTTGTGTCGAAGTTCGATGTATGTGATGGGTTGAAGACGTGTCTTGATGCTAGTGATGAAAGTAGGAGTTGTTCTGATGAACATAAAGAGGGTATGATAATTTGAGGAATTCTATTCATAGTCATTTGAGCCGCCTCGTGGGAAAACCAACAATGTGGTTTCCGAACAGGTCCGACACAAACCGGCCTGTACAAGCGCAGAAAAGAGCTAGAGGCTTGAAATTTCGGATTTAAGTAGAAGAGGAATTGTACTATCCATGTAGCGAAAACAAAGGCGCTGATCAGCTTCGCGGTTACTGCGAAGCTGATCTGCGCCTTTGTTTTCGCCTAGGCAGATTGTTGGTTTTCCCACGAGGCGGCTCATTTATAACAGTTTCCCATCTGACAAAGTTGTGTAGGTCCTTTTGTAATTTGTGTTACCTGCTTTAAGATGGTCATCATGAAATATTTAAGTAAGCAATTTCATAGAACATGCACATGATAGTTCGTCTCTCACTAATGAGAAAGACCATCATTATTTCTTGAATAGTGCTGATGTGTGTTGGTGAGTTCTTTGATGGCTGACTAGGCCAATTCTGGCTCTAAACTGTCGGTTGCAAGTAGAGCAAGTCAATGTCATAGAGTCTGATGGTGGCACATTTGTTTTGGCTTTGCGCTCTCTTCACTTTCTTTCAGCTTCACAGATTCTCTTCTTTTCATAAAGAGCTGCTCCTTTGTTGATGAGACCTCGCCACTTTGATCGCTCCTGTGCAGTCTGTTCCCAGGACCCCATTGGTATTTCGAAATCCTTCAGAGAGGCTTTGAGGGTGTCTTTGTAGCGTTTCTTCTGGCCACCTTGAGAGCGCTTTCCCTCCTGTAGTTCTCCATAGAAAACTTTCTTTGGAAGTCGCGCATCAGGCATTCTTATAACATGGCCAGTCCATCTTAGCTGTGCTAGCTTTAAGACTGTATGCATGCTTTGCATCCCTGCTTTCGTCAGGACCTCTGTGTCTGGAATCTTGTCCTGCCACTTGATTTTTAACAACTTTCTCAAACAGCTTAAGTGGAAATGGTTAAGTCTCTTTGCATGGCGTTGGTATACTGTCCAGGTCTCACATGCATACAAGAGGGTTGGCAGTACCACAGCCTTGTAGACTTTCAGCTTGGTGTCAAGCTTGATTCCATTTCGCTTCCAGACATTTGCACGGAGTCGTCCGAATGCCACACTAGCCTTTGCAATTCTGGCAGTGATCTCATCATCAATATGCACTGCTCTGGAGAGAGTGCTTCCTTGCAAGTGCCTGTGTGTTGAGAAATAAGATGACATGCGCTATGAAATTGGATTATAGTGAGGAAGAGATGCGCAACGTCAACCTCACTCTCTAGTCCTCGCCCAGCTGCGCCCAGAGGCAAGACACAGGTCATGACGTCTGGAGTTGGGTTTGGATGCAGTGGATGACCGTAACATCTTTAGTGCCTTGTCACGCTCTGCATGTTCCACAACATGTTGCTGTATCGCTTTCTGAACCGTTGAATCAGGTGATTTCTTCCGCTCCATCTACCGAAACAGTCTTTGCATATCTGGACTAGGCATATCCAGACACACAGGTTTGATTTTGGAGTTTCCTTCTCCTAGATGAATTGCTGGCCACAGCTGAAGAGCTCCATCTACCCTTCCTTAGGTTTTGTTTAGAGACCTGTGAACTCCTAGGAGGACTGTCAACCAAGACTAATGAGTTCCCCCTGCCCAGCTAGATTTTTGTGTAGAGAGCTAGCTTAACTCCTAGATGAGTTGCCTTCCAAGGCTAACGAGTCCCATCTGCACCGCATGACAACAGGTAGTACTGATTACATGTTACAGTAGCAGTTAAACTGACCTGACCACATGCTTATTGTCTGAATGCATTTTTAAGTGTATGTAACATGTATTTAATGATTCTGTCTGGGCTTAAAGGTACTGTACTTTATAATTATTTTCAGACCGTCAGCTGCAAATGTTTCTTTAAGTACCTTAATTGCTGAATATAAATACATTCGGATTGTATGGCGAATGACTTCAATTTTAAGTTGTATCATCATAGTATCCTGACTGTCCCGATAAGTTTTGAATAGTTACAGTATTAGTTTCTCGCTGTTTTAACCACTTTCAAAAGGCCCATGATGAAGCTTACATTACGAAAATACGCGTATGCAAACAACAGCGAAATGTTCAGTCAACATTTGAAAGAAGGAATGTGAGCCATATTGCGCAAGGGAATATAAAGTTTTACTTTTACTGTGACAGTCGAATAGTATTTTATTTGGTGATGTCACAATTGATCATATGACATCGCTACAACAATTTGAATTTTTATTGAAAATATGTCCACTTTGAAGGCGATTTGATAAAAGTCATATGATAAAACGAATCTTTCACTCGTGGTCATTTCACATGAAATTTATTGAACTCGCCAAAGGCTCGTTCAATAAATTTCATATGAACTGATCACTCGCGTAATTATAAGATCCTCCATTTATTTCATTGCTAGGTAGCATATGCCCAGTGGATTATTTTAAGTGTACCAGTGGAGAATGTGTGCCACTTAGTGCCTGTTGTGACTTTGTACCAGACTGTTCTGATTCCGCGGATGAATTTTGTGGTAATTACTACTACTAAGTCAGTCAGTTTTGAACGATTAAAAAAATAATCATATCAAGTCGTAGAATGGATTATCGATATAACGTTAAGCATCGTCTGTTTAGAAAGAATTCTAAGAATAAAGTTATTTTCAGAATGTTCATGTACACAGAGGATGAATGTCAATGCACTAATGACCCATACGTCAGTACACCACTGCTAAATCAATTTGTTAACTTAATAGTTGTACATGCATATTTCCAGAATTGCTTTAAATTTCAATTCACTGTAGCATGTCCCTTCTGTAAATATAGTTTTTGTATATTGTATGTTTTCCAGATTTCCCTGCGTGTATAGAAGATGAATTTCAATGCACTAATGGTCAGTGTGTTCCCGCTGAAACAGTTTGTGACCTAGAGAGAAATTGCTGGGATGGTTCAGATGAACACCAATGTTGTAGGTATTCCAATAGTTTCACATAAGACTATGACGGGAGATCCATATAGCATAATGTTGTAGGTATTCCAATAGTTTCACATAAGACTATGACGGGAGATCCATATTGCATAATGTTGTAGGTATTCCAATAGTTTCACATAAGACTATGACGGGAGATCCATATAGCATAATGTTGTAGGTATTCTTATACATGTAATTTCGCACAAGACTATGGGAGATCCATGAAGTGGGGTGTTGTAGGTATTCCAATAGTTTCACACAAGACTATGGGAGATCCATATAGCATTGTGTTGTAGGTATTCTTATACATGTAATTTCGCACAAGACAATGGGAGATCCATGAAGTGGGGTGTTGTAGGTATTACGGATTTTAACTCACTCGTTTGCATTTTACTCTTTAGCTTCTCAAAATATGTAAAATATGTAATTTTCATCATTCAAATGCCTGCATCATGCTAAAATCTAATAGTGATCATTCCTTAATCCTTCTATGATCATAAACAGTCACTCATCATTGGGTTTTGGTTGAGAATGGAGTTGGTTGGATCAGAATGATCATACTCATTATTATGCGCTCATTTGGACTTCCTGTTTGTGTGAGTGATCCATCTCGCCATATTTGATATGATCAGCGGCCCAGCATTCTCTGCAGATGAGTAATTCTGATCCTCCACATTCCATTAGGAGTGAGGTATATAAGGGCATGTCTGAGAGAGAGAGGACGCTCTTTGAGGTATAGATTCTTTTAGATATAAGTTCTTTTTTGGGTTGTTTAGGCCAGCTACCAACATATTGAAATTAATATAGTTTCACAGAAAGCTATGGAATATCCTTTTAATATGGTATTGTAGGCAATCTAATAGTTTCTCGCAAGACTGGGAGTCCATAAAGCATGACATTATAGGTAAATTTATTCTATTTGTTGCACAAAACCAGAAATATCCATATAGCATGGTTATCACTTGAATAAATGAGGATTGATTTTATAGGTACATGTATTCTATTTATTACAAACAAGACCAGAAATGTCCATACAGCATTCTTATCACTTGAATAAATGAGGATTGATTTTAATGCTGAAGGCAAAATACCAATGCATGGCTTGCCACAGACACTTTGTACACACGTATTTCTTCTTGAAAAAATAATAATTGCTTAATTCGATTTTGTATATTGAACACATTATTTTTCAGTAACATGCGGTAGTGGCACTTTCCAATGCAGTGATCTACACTGTATTCCTAGCTCCAGAGAGTGTGATTCATTATCTGACTGTGACGGAGGAGAGGATGAGACGGATGATTGTATACAAGAATCCCAGCCAACCTGTGCTGACTGGTGGCTAAATGGGTATCGCCGGACAGGCCAATATGTTGTTCGTAAGTATTTGAGCCTTTGCACGGAAAACCAACAATTTGCGATGCCAACCAGGGGTTGGTAACTCAAAGCCGTCTTAAGCTTAAGATCAACTAATGACCAATTTAAGTATCTCTCAGGGATTGTGGTGAATAACAGAAAAGCACCTTACGGTGATAACTAAACAGCATCGTAACTCTGGCGTCGTCTTATCTTACGAAGTGGCACCTTTCATTTGCAAAAAAATTACGACAGCTTAGAATAACTGGAATAGCAAGGGCGTAAATTTTAAAGGGGTCATCTTAAGTATGTCGTAAGGTACGGAGTCAGTTCCTATCGGGACGCAACTAATCGTATCCTGGATTAATATCGTGTCACCAAATTTTGACTGATCGCCGCCCGATGCCTTTGAGTTATAGGGCCCTGGTCCGATAAAAACCTGCCTGTACAGTCACAAGAGAAGTCTAGAAGCTTGAAATTTCGAATTTAAGTACAAGATGGATTGCACTATCCTGTAGCGAAAAAATGCACGAGGGGTGGGTGTGAAAACTATGTCATTTTTCATCATGCAAATGTGTTCATCGTTGAGGACAATATTTTATGGTATTAAGGTGGTCCCTCTGACCACACTGGCAGCCTTGAGAATTTTTCCAGATCTTATAACCTATCCAATACCTTGCAATGCAATGGATATAGTTTTCCTCCCGTTTTACATCGTATTTTACATTTTTATCAATATTCATGAATATGCAAATTGGATAATTTTCATATAGGCCAGGTCATCAATAAGTTTGTCATACAAGGTTACTGGTTCAATAACAAAGTGACACAATGACAGTTTGTGCCTGGTTTATTTATGGATTTTTACCGATTTTTCTGTCATTTTTAATGTTTTCATTAAGATTCATGAATACGCAAATTCAATAATTTGCATTACTTACTATCGGATGAAAAGGCTATGTCTAAGCGTAAGAATGAGACCAAGTTTAGTGGTTTTTTCAAAGTATGATGAAGAACAGTGGAGATATGTTCTACTTTGTATGTACATGTACGCCCCATGCTCAAGAATCGCAATATTTAATTCAATAAATGTGGTTTATTTTAGTATTTATGAGCAGTATAAATATCATCCTCAGCTAAGTTTATGGTAACCATTAACATTTTCAGGGGACAACACTGTTGAATGTAATTTTGAGCACATCTTCACCAGAGGTATTATACAGACAATATATCATGACCTTGACATTGACTATCGAGTAAAGTTTGGTGATACCCTTGGGGCTTTCTATGGAAACCTGAAGTTTGTAGCTTCGATGTTATTGTACAATGAACGTTGTACAATGTCAATTCTCCAGACGTGTCATCCACCAGGCGACTACGTAGCGAACATAACAGAGAATGCAGGATATTTTTGCCCATGTGTCCGTTCTTACTATAACTACACTGACCCTGACGGCAACTGGTCAGTAAATTGCCCATCATTACGAAAACATGCCCATGCAATAAACAGAGATTTTTTTAGCTTTAAAAATTGAAAAATTTCCGCTGAAAAAAATTGATATTTTTCTTACTTTTGCTCAAAACATAGATTTTGGGTACATGTTAGAACCGCCTCGGCGAGGCGGTTCTAACGAGTACCCACAATCTATGTTTTGGAGCAAAAATTAGAAAAAAAGGTATACCCCTGCAAACCCCAGTTATACTATATAAAACTGGGGTTTGATGGGGTATTCAATACACGGACATGTTATCCTGATGTGTTAATTGACATTGTGATCGTATTATTTTATGGTTCATTTTATGGTTCATTTTATGGTTTATTTTATGCAAAACCTTTATTAAGCAATATCTGTAAGCCACCTGTAAGCATGGCTAAAATTAAATGTGTTGAGGATTTGCCCACCTTCGTAAGAAGAAAATATTGGATAAGAGGAACAGTAGGGTGTGGGGTCAGACTAGACACAGATCCTAACATTGAATATCTATAGGGTACAGACGTTAATATATTATATGGTTCTGGTATGCATAGACAATGCTGTAAATATTTAGATATAATAGTTCTTAGGACATGATAGCGGTTATGATATAAACGGCTTAATCAATGCTTTCATTTCATGGAAGTGTATTATTTTACCAGGTTCAACCTATGGAAACGGTGTATTAGAAAAACGGTGAATCAACGGGGGTTAATCGGAAAAATGTGAAGCATCGGGCGATGTGTCGGTGAGACATCGGGATTTGCACCAGATAAAAGGTATGTTGTTTGTTTACTTCTATTTTGAAGCGAAAGCTAAAAATACTGCAGAAAATAAAAACAAATCGAACACTTGCAGGAGCTGTAAGGGTCTTTGATGCAGCCCCGGAAACCCTAAAATTGTTAAAAATGTATTTTGTTTAATCGCCACAGTGCGCCCCATTTTACTACTCAAACATTTCAGTTGACTTTCGGTTGTTTTTTTTGTTTATTTTTTATGCTTACATCGAATTACGAATGTAAACAACCTTAATTCAGATTGGTGAATATAGAAAAGTAAGCTCCTGATTATCAACCTTCAGAAAATTTGTAAAAAAGACTGGGAAAATCGTGATTCAGCCGGGTGATTTATTATTTGGTGAGTCTCCGGGCAAGTTGTGTGTGTCGCCGGGGAGCAACCAAATTTTGATGGAATAAAACTTTATTTTCTTAATTCTAGCCAGTACATGATTGCTGTTTTTTAACCTTAAGTTTGAGTGGGGTCATATCTATCCAAATTATAGATGCCATAAACACACGTTAATCACCGGCAGTGATGAGAACTCGGACGTTCCTCGTCCGCAGCGTCCGTCATATCGCACTGTACGCATATATATAGTTTTTTTTCGCTGGTTAAATGAAGCTGAAGCAAATGAAAACGTGTTAAGAAATAAATGGAAAAGATACTGTCTCCAATTCTTAAATTTCTTCGGTTGCCGATTTGAAGACTGGGAAAATTATAACAGTAAACGCAGGTCCAATCTTTGGAAATAACATGGAACAGTATCTGTTGGGGTAGCTTCTTTCCCAAAATTATCAGGGCCTGAAATGCCCCCTCTGATGTCTACCGCTGAGGTGCCAGATGATTGCGTGTCGAAGCTTAACGTTTCTTGTGAGATCTAGGGACAAAGATACCACAGTCACAACCCCCGCTAGTAGAGCGCGGTAGCTGAAGCGGTAGAGCGTCAGACTGTCACTTTGGAGCGAGAGGTCCTGGGTTCGATCCCCACGAGCGCCGTGTAGGGTTCGAGCCCCGCACGGGTCACATGTGGGACAAGTCAAGTTTGCAGGTGTGTCAGGTGCTTTTTCCTGGAGTACTCCTATTTTCGCCCCACCTACTGATTTGCTAATGATTGAACTAATTGGCTTTTAAGGCACGTAAAACTTAATCAATAATAATAATAATAATAATAATATCAATAATAATAACTGATTCTTAAAACATGACATTTCGACAGGTTTCCAAGTTTGATTAGCTTTACAATATACCGGGACAATGCATACCTGACGGTATTAATTAATGTTAACTTTAGGTTCGGTCTCCTTTTGTTGCTCAGTTCACACAACTGGACATTTATTTTCTCATGGGAAAAATGAGGATTTTCGACATGACTATCCGAGTAACACAAGTATAAGCGTTCCTCTTTTTCTTAAATCCAAAATTTCAAGAGTCTAGCCTGCTTCTGTGACTGTACAGCCTGTCGGAACTCCAAATTGTTGGTTTTCTCATGCACAGGCTCAATTTTCCTTTGTACAGGTAAATTTTATAACAAGTATTAGATTTTAAGATCGGCATCCCCTTAAACCCCGACTGTTTTTCGCCTCGGAGGTAAAATTTCGACACGTCCCCGCTATATGGGGGTGCACATTCTTTCGTTGTTAAGTGACAGAATAAGCGGAAGAAAGGTCATTGTACCAAAGCATAACAAAAAATCGTGTATTACATTAACGATCATACATTAGTGGTCATTTCATAGGCGTGTATCATAAATTTCATATGAAATGTAAGATTTTTATTATAAGAGTTTAGAGATTTTTTTTCTTTGATAAAATATCGTTGTCACGGACGTTACTAATTAATATGTTATTACACATGTGGTCATCTCATTTTATGGCATGACCTTATCCACTGAATAACATAGATGTGATGCGATAAATGAACGTTCGTTGAGCTACGGGCGTGGCAGCTGCTTCGGTCATGCAACCCAAAGACGTTTCTTTTGCGTCACATTTTTATGTATATACCGTAATTTTACCAAATCTGTAATTTGTCCTATATAAATGTATACACCCTATATGCTGTCGGATGCAACCAAATTCTTACAGCGCAGATTGTTGCAATATCACAAGACACATGCCGAAAGGGAATGTGTTGACTGGAAGGTGGATAAATAAGGCAACAACCTACAACACAGCAATGAACTTTTCACTGTAGGTTGTTGCTGAATCGATCTGACTACCGATCAGTTAACTCCATTTTTGTCAGGTTTCGTGTGTCGCTGCATCAATCTGCGCTGTAAGAATTTGATTGCATCCAGCGGTATACGGCGGGGTAAATTTAGCCCAATTTGACCTTGCTGTACCATAGTTGGTTTGTTTGAATTTAAGGCTTTACGTCCCAGTCAACAACTATTCAGTCATATATGGACGGGGCCACCGCTTCCCGGGTATTTAACAAGAACTAAGGAGAGTTAATGTGCCTTGCTTAAGGACACAATCCGGTGCCACCGGTGAGGATAGAAAGGTAAAGAAATAACCTTTAATAATCAAGAAAGTCAGACTTTAACGACGGTCAGTCCTAAAAGGGAATAAATCACGATTAACGACCGACATTAACATTGTCACATTTTTAAACAACAAATTACTGCCAGCACGAATTAACAGAATTCGAGGCTAATGCACAAGCAGGCTGAAAAACAAACAGATCCACTGTTGATACGAATAACATAGAATGCAGAAATGCGTATCAGTCAGAAGGTTTATTTTCATAGATTTAAAGTAGTTCCCCCGGGGGTGTTACTACCCAAGCTCTGGGCCTATAAACGAGGACATGACATATAAGACAGTATATAAAGTTTCAGGTGAGCGCTCTCATGGCCATTGGTCCTCTAGAATATACCTGGTAAACTGAGGCTATGTGGTAGCGCGTCGGACTCCAGAGCGAGAAGTCAGGAATTCGAACACCATGATCATCTTGTAGTGTCCTTGGACGTGACACTTAATCTCCCCAAAGTATATGCCAACTACCCCGGAAGCGGTGGCAATGAAAAATTATTGACTAGGACGTTACACAACAACACCATTCAATCTCGATATTCGCAATTCAACGTCAAAACATGGTTTTGACTTGAACCACTTTCAGATCATGGAACAACTTTGAGTTCTGGAGAATATTTTTAAAGGATTTTACCAATATATGGACGTGGCGGCCGCCTTTGGCATGGGCCGTTTATATACATGCCAAGGAGGCTTCCTAATTTTCTGAAATATGAGTGATGTTTGAAAAACTGCAATTTGTAGTTTCACGGCAATCACTAATATTTCCTTAGAAGCCTCCGTGGCATGGTGGCCAAGCTACTGGCCTTGTAAATCAGGGATCGTGTGTTCGATCCCGGGCTTCTCCAGTCTTTCGGATGAGACTTTAAACCGAGGCCCCTTCTCCATATGACCTGACAGCTGTTGAGTAGGAAGTAAAACACCAATCAAACAAAGAAACAAACTAATATTTCCGAAAATATTTCCAGATGTCGTTAGCAGTTAACGGACGGCTCATCGGAACTAAAATTGCAATTTGGTGATGACGCTATGTAATTGCTCAAAATATTACTGGACTTTACAGAATTACTACAGTTGGGGTTGAGTTTAAAATGAATATATATACATGTACATATTTGAAACAACAAACGATAATCCGTTTGGGAACGATTTTCACACAAGTGCGTCTGGCACTGGCAATGATTCAGGTGAACGCTAGCGTTTTACACTTGTCAGTCTAGCACTTTAATTTCCCAACAAGAAAGGGTCGAAGATGATGCGGAATATGAAATTACCGGGTCGAAGATGACACGGAATATGAAATTACCTTGATCAAAAATAGCTTTAGGGTGTTTATAATCGGAAATTAATGCAATAAGTTTTGATTGCCCGATGGCTCACAAAATTCGCCCCGTTGTCTCACACAACTTGCCCGATGCCTCACATTATGTAAATGCGCCTAGCATTAAATCCCTTTGCAATGCTTGGCGAGATTTTATTTTTTGTGGGAATTTTCCAGTATACTATTATTCATTTGCAAATACCAACGTGACCTTCTTGGTCCATTTCTTTTACTAGAAAATCAAACGAAAATGTGTTTTCGTGGCCTTGAAAGGCATGCCCTCTAAAATGGGGCGCACAATCATGCGTTTCTTGGAATATTTATTTACAAACTGTTTACATAATAAAGAACAATAATGATTTCTACAGCTCCTGCAGCAAACAGAATTTTGACATGCAACGTCACCCAGCCATGTCGGAACAAAACAAAAAGAAGATTAAAACTACGTACCGTGTCGCCATTGTAAATCCCGATGTCTCACCGACACATCGCCCGATGCTTCACATTTTTCCGATTAACCCCCGTTGATTCACCGTTTTTCTAATACACCGTTTCCATAGGTTGAGGTTTGTGCGAGGATGTTCTGAAGAAATTATTGAACCCGATCTAAGAGTTTGGGATTCAGATTTTCCTACAAGAAACATTCTCATGTCTGGTGAGGGCAACAGATATAAACTGATGCCAATCATATGTGAAAGAAGTAAGTTGTTTGACAAAGTATGTTTTAGCCACGTCATGAGAAAACCAAAAATGTGGTTTCCGAACGGGTCGGACACAAACCAAGTTGTACAAGCACAGAAGATGGCTAGAGGCTTGCCATTTCGAATTTAGAAAGTAGAAGGATTGTACCAGCCGTGTAGCGAAAACAAAGGTGCTGATCAGCTTCGCAGTTACTGCGCCTTTTGTTTCATAAATGCAAAATGTTGGTTTTTTCATGACGCGGTTCATTTAATGCATACATCACATTATTAGAGGCTTTGAACGGAAGTATTGATTAATATGTATAAGAAATTCACTACGAGGACCGAACAACTAACTAAATGTAATGAACCACTGCAGAAGCTGAGGGTGAGGTTAGGATCCTGTAAAACCTGTTTAAGCCCACCAGTAATTTTATATTACTGATCGTTCCAAGGTGATACTTCTGTTGTGGTTCTTATTGTTTTATGCCTTGGTGTTTAATGTTTTTGTGCTGTTGGCGACTTATGTATGTTATCATATTTTAGTTAAGTTTAGGTAACTGAGTGGCCACCTATTGGGAAAAAGCTGCTCATTCGGCTTACTAAATGTATTCATGGTCTTAGTACCTTATTGTTAGTTTGGTTTTTTCCCGCCTCGGCTTTTGGAGTGGGAATCTTTTTCTGATTGAGCCTTTTTCTGATCGTTGCCTACTTGTACCTTTTTACAATACTGAATTCAAATCATTGAAAAATCAGACGTAGTCATAGGAATCGGAATTAAGGGTTAAGGGGACGAACAGTACACACTCAAGGGCAGTCAAAAAAACATTTCCTGGACATAACTTTTACCTTGCCTTTTAACATAAAATACATGTATCTGAAATATTTTGTAAGGCTACACACTACATTCTAATAGACTCTCGGGACATTTGTTTCTCCTTTTGGCTAACTAGTACTTTATCACAGCATACCCAGAATTTCCTTAATAGTCAAGTATATATAGACTATTTGTTTTCGTTTCAGACATAACAGGCATTATCTCCGAGGGTATAGCATTTAAATGTGACCGTGGTGGGGTGATTCCTAGCGATAAAGTGTGTATATATCAGCTGGATGGGGACGGTATTGTGAGTGACTGTAGAGATTTCTCACATCTACAAGACTGTGGTAAGAAAGCAATTTTATATACTAGCAAATCTAGCATCACTGTCTTGAAAACCATTTTATCAAAAGGTACAAGTAGGCAAAGATCAGGAAAAGGCGCAATCAGAAAGAGATTCCCACTCCAAAAACCGAGGTGGGAAAAAACCAAACTAACAATCAGGTACTTATACCATGAAACATATCGTAAGCCGAATGAGCAGCTATTTTCCCAATAGGTGGCCACTCAGTTACCTTAACTTAATTAAAAATGTGAAAACATACATAAGGCGCCAACAGCACAAAAACATTTTAAACACCAAGACATAAAACAAAAAGAACCACCACAGAAGTATCGCCTTGGAACGATCAGTAACACAAAGTTACTGGCGGGCTTAAACCGGTTTTACAGGATCCTAACCTCACCCTCAGCTTCTGCAGTGGTTCATAACAGTAAGTTCTTCGGTCCTCGTGGTGAATCTCTAACTAGTAAATGAATCATCAAGAACAAACAAATAAATCATGATAAACATCCTGATGAATCAAAAACAAGGACTCACAGATTGAGTAAGCTGTTTAACTCATATAAAAAGTACAAATAGGCAATGATTAGGAAATGACACAAGCAGAAAGAAATTCTCATTCCATAAAACGAGGGGTGGGAAAAACTAAAATGACACTTAAATACTTATACCATGAAAACATGTCGTAAGCCGAGTGAGCAGCTACATGTATTCCCCGAACTGAACTGACTCATATAAGCCTGACGTCCTTTTTGTGGGACATAGGCAAACAAAATAGCCCCAGATGTGACGCCGCAGAACGTGGCGTAGATAGAAAATAACTAGAGGACCATTGGTCCTGTAGCTCACCTGAGAGATTATCACATTGTAAGCTCGTGAGATTTAAATTAATTGAGAATCGACCAATGAAAGTCTATGCATGGACACTACTGACCCCCGGGGCATGGCCAAATTTGACCCAGGGGCATGACTGGCACAATTTATAATGGGGACTACCAAACATTGCTACATACAAAATATAGAAGCTCTGGGCCTTTTGGTTTCAGAGAAGAAGATTTTTTAGTTTTTCCCATTGTAAGTCTATGGAGACTATTTACCCCCGGGGCGTGGCCAAATTTGACCCCAGGGGCATGGCTGGCACAATTTATGTAGAGGACCATTAGCCATTGCCACATACAAAATATCAAAGCTGTGTGCCCTGTGGTTTCAGAGAAGAAGATTTTTTGATTTTTTTCCATAGCAAGTCTATTGAGACTATCAACCTCCGGGGCCTGGCCAAATTTGACCCCAGGGGCATGAATGGCACAATTTATGTAGAGGACCATTAGCCATTGCTACATACCAAATTTCAAAGCTGTGGGCCTAGTGGTTTCAGAGAAGAAGATTTTTTTAGTTTTTCCTATTGTAGGTCTATGGAGACTATCGACCCCTGGGGCGTTGCAAAATTTGACCCCGGGGACATGATTGGCACAATTTATGTAGAGGACCATTAGCCATTGCCACATACAAAATATCAAAGCTGTGGGCCCTGTGGTTTCAGAGAAGAAGATTTTTGAATTTTTTTCCCATAGTAAGTCTATGGAGACTATCAACCCCCGGGGCGTGGCCAAATTTTACCCCAGGGGCATGAATGGCACAATTTATTTAGAGGACCATTAGCCATTGCTACATACCAAATATCAAAGCTGTGGGCCTAGTGGTTTCAGAGAAGAAGATTTTTTTAGTTTTTCCCATTGTAAGTCTATGGAGACTATCCACCCCCGGGGCGTGGCCAAATTTGACCCCAGGGGCATGGCTGGCACAATTTATGTAGACGACCATTAGCCATTGCCACATACAAAATATCAAAGCTGTGGGCCCTGTGGTTTCAGAGAAGAAGATTTTTGAATTTTTTTCCCATAGTAAGTCTATGGAGACTATCGACCCCCGGGCCGTGGCCAAATTTGACCCCAGGGGCATGAATGGCACAATTTATGTAGAGGACCATTAGCCATTGCTACATACCAAATATCAAAGCTGTGGGCCTAGTGGTTTCAGAGAAGAAGATTTTGTTAGTTTTTCCCATTGTAAGTCTATGGGACCTATCTGTTGCCATGGAAACCACAATTTTGATACAATCTGCTCCAAAACCTAATGCCATCAATCCCCCAACCCAATTATGGTTCACATTAAATTTGATCAAGATCGGCCTACTAGCTTCAGAAATATTCTTCTTTGAAATTGTGGACGGACGACGACGGACGACGGACGACGACGACGACGACGACGACGACGACGGACGACGGATGCCTGCCTATCCTATAAGCTCACCTGTGAGCCTTCGGCTCAGGTGAGCTAAAAATCACTCCTAACACCCCTAAAATGAAAGTGGACTCATCCAGTTGATAATGATGGGAGAATCCATTCGTCAAATATGGTTTTAAGTAACATTACTAGTAACGATGAAGAATCAATCCAAAATTTCTATCCGCTAGTCGGACTGCTTGTCTACGAGCCAATAATCCACGCCTCATAACACAAACATATAGTAGCCCTGCAATAAATAGTTTTTATTTTTCATATGTGAAAAAAAAAAAGAAAAAAGATAATTGCCCATTGAAAAAATTTGGTGTTTTTTTTAGAAATGCTAAAAACATTGATTGTGGGTACACGTTAGAGCAATTTATGTTTTGGATCAAAATAATAATAAAATTAAATTGTACATCCTTTAAACCCCTGTTTAACTACATATACGTGGGGTTAAGGAGTGAAATTCCATGGACCTGTAATCCCGGTGTGACTATTTGGGTATTTTAATTATTCCCCCAACTTTGGAAAAGTTGAAAAGCATATGGCTTTGTGTTTGTCTGTCTGTAGGTGGGTTTGCCTGTCAATAAGTCACCGTTTTAAACTTTTGAATTGTGGATGCTACGGCTTTGAAATTTCAATTCCTCCTAAAATAGTCGACCCGTATTTTTGTCATGTCAGAGTTTTGCCCCTTTTCTGAATTATGCCTATTTGAAAGCAAAATTGGAAAATCTTGTGCGCAAGATATCTAAAAAACGTATTTGCATCAGGAAAACATGTCCATGCAATGAATACCCCGTTAAACCCCATTTTTATACAGTAAAACTGGGGTTTGCAGGGGTATACCTATTTTCTTATTTTGCTCCAAAACATAGATTGTGGGTACTCGTTAGAACCGCCTCGGCGAGGCGGTTCTAACGTGTACCCACAATCTATGTTTTGAGCAAAAATAAGAAAAATATCGAAAAAATTCTACTGGAAATTTTCAATTTCTACAACTTGAGAAAAAATTGTTTATTACACGGGCGTGTTTTCGTAATGTGATTGGGGCTGTGCAGTAGATCACCTGGTAATTGAAGAAATTTTATATAAAATTATTCACCACTTTTGCATTATCCGCTGGTTCCTAGCTTTAAAAAATCAATATTGGAAAAACAGGTAACCAGAACCCCCCCCACCTCATGCCGATAATGCAAAAATGGTGAATGTGAAACAGGGACACTGAATAGCCAGACTCTCTGTTTGTGGCTAGATACAGTGTAAGGCGCAATGTCTGAACAGTCAGACTTTGCTCGTTACCACCCTGTTTTAGTAGACATACTTGAAATGTACGAATAGTCATCGTGTTCCCCAGTTAGTAAGCTACATAATATACTGGAATATAACCATCTGGTTATACAGTGACTGAATAGCAGATTTTTTTTTATCCCGGTTTGACTTTGGTTTGTCCATCTTAATACAGCTCCGTTTCATAAGTTTAGTACATACCGATTTGTTTCATAAGTAATGGCATAGCAGTGCCCGTACTTGAAGCTTGGCCAAATTTTATTGGGTGTTTGCAGATATGAACGGATTTCGCTAAGTCATTCCTAATACATAGAACTATTCACTGATAATAACAATTTAGATTTTGATCGATTTATAAATAAATAATAACACATAAAATATGATAAACGAAATAACATAACTTCTGTGGCACAAATATCAATGTTAACATTGATTCCTCACATTACAGGAAAGTTTGAACTAAAAATTTATAATACCAATAAAATGACAGAGCGTCCAGGAGACTACACTTTACATAATATTTGGTCTACCCTATGTGCAGTCCAGGTTATTGAAGCTTGAAATTTTGCATCCTACTAGACTGTCTTACCTTGACTGGATGGTCGTTTCGCAATTTTGTGTCCCAGTACCTTAGCGAGCGACTTTCTTTGGATCAACTATTTATATTCAACTGTTTGACCAGTGTTATTTGTAAAAACAAACGGCTGTATGTGTAATTATGTATCAAACGCTGACTGACTGTATAATTTGGTGTACCACGGTTATTTGGGTGCAATATTTTAAGCTTCAATAAACTTGAATATACAAAGGGTAGACCAAATATTATGTTAGGTGTAGTATGCCGGCTGATATGTCAATTTAACGATATAATCTGTTTTTGGTTAAAACTTTCTTAAAGTGTATGAAATCAATGTTTAAGTTGATATTTGTATCCCTGAAGTTATGATATTTTGTTTGTCATTTTAATGTGAAACTACTGATAAATCAATCGATTAAAATCTAAAATGTTACAATCAGTGAATAGTTATATGTATTAAGTTTGACATAACGAAATCCGTTCAAATCTGCAAACACCCAATAACATTTGGCCAAGCTTCAAGTTCTGGTACTGCTATGCCATTACTTATGAAACAAATCGCTATGTATTAAACTTTTGAAACGGAGCTATACATGAAATTTCCAAATACAAATACTAAGTGAATGTTTGTTTTCCTACATTCAGCTGACTTTGTGTGTCCGTCAGGTTACGTGAAATGTCCCAACAGTTTCTGTTTACCAGTAAACTACCTCTGTGATGGAACCAGGCAATGTCCAAACGGCGATGATGAGCTTAATTGTTGTAAGTCTTAAATGTGCCATTAAACAAATGTGTCATTAAACTATCACAACCTGTTATCCTCATACTTAAACAGCAGTCACACATTAGCGTATAACCCAAATGCGCACCGGGCGTATGAAAAATAACACGCTGAAGACTTTGGACGTATAAAAATTAATTTATTCCTTAAAAGAGCAGTCACACATCAGCGTATAAGTGAAGCGCGCGCCGGGCGTGTTGAAAAAATAGCAAAATTCCTCACACGCCAGACGCACGTCGGAAACACGTTCAAAACTCGCTACAAGCGCGTTGGGTACGCTTGGTGTACGTCCGGCGCGCGTCGCTGTACGTCGCTAAAAGTCTTTGCGCGTTTCGCGCGCGTTTGGGCTAAAAAAAATTTTAAACATGCTTAAAAATTTTCTAAAAGCTCGGCGTGTCCCGGGCGTGTGACTTATACGTCCCGAATAAGTTCCACGCGCGCTACGGGCGCGTTGAATACGCTCTGAACGCGTTTGGCGCGCGTTTGAAGCACGCCAGTGTACGTTCCATGTGCGTTCCGATTTTATTAGATGTTGCTTCTGTAGCGTGCCCCAAGCGTGTGTGAAACGCGCGTTGAACGTTCGATGCGCGCATGTAGCGCGTGCTTAGCGTGTCTGGGACGTATCACAACCTTTCTCCAAAACTTTGAGATTTTTTATACGTCCGGCACACGCCCCAGTTGCGCGCTAATGTGTGACTGCTACAGCGTGTTAAAGGAACAAATTAATTTTTATACGCCCAAAGTCTTCAGCGTGTTGAGATTTTTCATACGCCCGGCGCGCGAGTTATTAATAGAGAAAGTATTAGAAACGGAAAATATGACATACATCACTGAACAGGATTACTTTAGAAGTTTATTCACAGTCTCTCAGGATCATGCTATACAGTTTTTTTTTCCAATGTACTAAAATGGTGGTCG
This sequence comes from Rugalucina vietnamica, assembly GCA_964017185.1. Lineage (NCBI taxonomy): Eukaryota > Metazoa > Mollusca > Bivalvia > Lucinida > Lucinidae > Rugalucina > Rugalucina vietnamica. The sequence continues at coordinate 6,013,011 of OZ024872.1, forward strand.
TGTGAGGATTTTTGGGCCAGTGCCCATGGTGCTCTTGAGAAATAAATGGACTGCTTGTGCCTCCAGGGAAAGCTTTTGACATATTGACTGACCACTGGTTCAAAATGTATGCGCCTACCCAGGAAAAGTGGTTTCATCTTTCAAGTCAAATCATCTGGATATATACACTGTATAAGCCTTTGGTGTTTTAATTGGGTTATTCAAGCACATTTTGTGTATCATGTTATAATGTTATGTGAAAGTCCAATAAAATGAAGACAACGTCCCGACATGACCATAAGTGTTGATTGGGACGCTAAATCCCAACACAAATAAACAAACATGCTAAATAAGAGTTAAAACTGAGATCCTTCATAGAGCAGTGAACATATTAATGACAAAGGAGATGTGCCATACCGCGGTTTCGGATACTCAATCTGTTTCTTTGTACCTCCCAATATAGCATTACGAAAACACGACCATTCAATATACAGAGATAAAGAGATATTTCAGCATTAAAAATTGAAATTTTCATTGGAAACATTTTGATATTTTCAATATTTTACTTAAGGATGTTCGCTGCCAATGAACAAGTATTCAAACATTTTTCTTACTGCTCTTTTTTGATCAAAAAAAAAAAAAAACAACGCGATACTTTTGAAAACAAAATAAGTATAGGGTAGTGTGCATTTTTTCAAGCTACAGGCCTGTGAATGAGACCATTGAACACCATGTTTTAAATTTAGTAAAATTAATTTAATTTTCAATTCTTTGAACAAAAATGCACCTTGAATGCTGTCAAAAGCAATAATAATTACATAATGCAGGCTATTTTTGACCAAAAGCATAGAAAAATTTGCAACTTGAAGTGGATGACAAAATTTTACCAGTCGTTTTCCAACCCTACCCCATACTTGAAAAGTCGGAAAAAATCAATACTTTGAAATGTGCCTAACCCATATTTGCAGATTCAAACTTTTTCTTGTATTTTCACAAAACAAAGAATTTGGTAATATTGTTCGATTAAAAGAAAGAAATATATAAGTTAGTGTGCATATAAGAAAGAACCAACAACTTAAAAATCGCCATTTTAAGCCTTTTTTCGGATGTTTTTTTCCTTAAAGCCCATTTCATAAAACCACCCAAAATTTTTAAACTATCACATCGAAGACAGAAAGACTGACTTAGAAGACTGCTGTTAAAATAAACATCGAACTAGTACAATTAATTTGAAGATGTGTAATATTCAAGTTTAATCTACCCCTACCCCCTAAATTTTACTGACAAAGTTAGATAATTTTGTGAAAAGTTGGAGAAAATGGGGTGAAAAAATGAAGTTCCTCAGAATGACGATGTTCATGGCTAATTTAAAGCATATCATCAATATGTATCCAAATATAAAATATTAGGAAAATATCTGCAACCGTTTACGAGATATTCAACAAAAGAAAAACCGGAAGTTCCGAAATGTCAAATCTTAGCAGCGAACATCCTTAAACCATTCACTGGATTGTGGGTACCCTTTAGAACCTCCTCGGTGGAGTTTGTAACGAGTACACACAATCTATGTTTCGGATACAAAATAAGAACAATATGTTTACCCCTGTAAACCCAGGTTTTGTTCTATAAAAAGTGGTGTATGACGAGGAATACATTTTATGGACATCTGATATTACTTTACAGGGTGTGGAGCTACGAGCTCTCGTATAGCGATTGTATTTGATGCAGAGGAAGAGGAACTGAACACAGTAGCGGAGTCAATGTCCATACAGTTATTCCAACCACAGCTCAACTCAAACATAGGCCTGTATAGATATCACTTACCTGATCTCGGGATTAAAGTAACACAATTTTCACATTCTAAAGTCAATCAGTGGAGCCAGAGTGTGAACTTTGCAATTAAAAATGTTTCAGGCTTGCTACCATTTGTAACATCAACACTGACAAACGGTTCATATGAGGCTGACACGAACTTTGGCCTTATTTTGCTTCTGAAACACAAGTCAACAACATCATCTATTCTTCAAAACCTGTTAAATTCCACGCATACTTACTTGAAAGGCATCAATCTTTACATTATTACTGTTGGCGTGACGAGCAGTTCGTTATCAGTGGATTATCGTGACATGTTTCCAGCTGGAACCAAGTATGCCAATATCCGGGATATGGATCACGTGACAATGTATTCCATGGATATATTCAAAGATATATGTCCTGGTAGGCATATTCTTAGATTCTTTTCAGTTACATTTATTTTTTGCATTCTTTGCTATACGTGTATGTACTTTAAGGTGCATTGTTTTATTTCTTTTTGCTTCTTAATCTTACAGTATATGCTGCTAAATTACTGCTCATGTCCACACGGATTTCTATCGTCTATTAGCTATCTTTATGACTAGGTAAAAGTAGGCAATGATCAGGAATTGGCGCCATCAGAAGTAAACTCCCATTCCAAAACCCAGGTGGGAAAATTTCAAATTTTCAATCAGGTACTTATAATAAAAAACATATCGTAAGCCCAACGAGCAGATATAGGTGGCCAGTCAGTTACCCAAACTTGACTAAAAGATCACACAACTGGCTATTCGTCACGTTTAGCCAGATTATTTTCACAAATAATCACAAAAATAGTATTGCTCTCTCTAATGATGTACTATTTTGTAGATGAGTTGGCTCCCGTCTGCCCCGGCATGTACCGCTGTCGAGCCAGCAGAATTTGTATCGACATGTCATCTCTTTGCGACGGAACTCGCCAGTGTCCCCATGGTGACGACGAGAAGCTATGTGACTTCAGGTGTCCGGACAACTGTACATGTAACAACGGTTATAGTGTAGACTGCAGCCATTATAGAGCTTCGACACAGTCGCTTCGAACGCTTCATTACAATACAAGGGGTCTTTATCTTCAATGGAATGACTTGTCATACCACCTTAATGTAGATGAAGAGATGCGATTTGTTATTGTATTAAATATGTCCGAGTGTAAGCTAAGACATATACCTGTGGAATTTATCATGTCAATGCGCAACCTTCTTCGCTTCGATCTAAGCAATAACAAGTTGCAAGGACTACGAAAAGGTGATTTCCCAAACAAGGAAAAATTACTGCACCTAGATCTAACGGGAAATTATGAACTGGCATATATTGAACCAGATTCAATAAGTAACCTTATCAGTTTGAAAACACTTTCAATTAAGAATAGCCGGCTTCATCAATTGCAGGCAAATGTCTTCAAGTCTTTGACCTTGTCAGAAATTATCTTGTCTAATAACAAGATAGTAAATGTACAAAGTCAAGCTTTCAATGGTCTAACAACAGATAAAATAGATCTTCGTGGAAATGCCATAGGCCAATTCAACCATGACATGTTTGATGGCATGAAAGGTTTGAAAGTTCTCATGACAGATGCTTATAAGTTTTGTTGTATAAAGCCAGACTCTGTGACCGATGATAACTGTTTTCCACAACGAGACGAATTCTCATCATGTGATGACTTGATGAGAGAGGAGGCATTGAAATTCCTGCTGTGGGTGATCGGTTTCTGTGCCCTGATAGGGAATTTTCTGTCACTTTTATATCGGCTCCGATTTGACCGTAAGCGACTGAAACTTGGATATGGAATCTTTGTCACCAACCTTGCAGTAGCTGACTTCCTGATGGGTGTTTATCTTCTGATAATCGCTGTGGCAGACGTTTCATTTCGTGGACGCTACATCACGTGGGATGACTGGTGGCGAAGTAGCACGTGGTGTAGTTTTGCGGGGGTAATCTCAACAATATCCAGTGAAGGATCCGTCCTGTTCATCTGCCTTATAACTCTCGACAGAATACTTGTAATCAAGTATCCGTTTGGGGACATCAGATTCAAAACAAATACAGCCTTGATATCTTCCATTGTAGCTTGGTTACTGGTCATCATTATAGCTACAGTTCCTCTAGGATTTGGTGATGGGGCTTTCTATACCAGATCTGCTGTCTGTCTGGCTCTACCTCTCACTCGAGACAGACCACCTGGATGGGAGTATTCAACAGCAGTTTTTATTGGATTTAACTTCGTGGCTTTTCTCTTAATTGCCGCTGGACAGTGTTTGATTTTCAGAGAGATTAGAGTTACGTCAAACATTAGGAAAGCATCTTCAAACAGACGAAACGATCTCGTGGTGGCGCGAAATCTTCTTCTGGTGGTCAGCACTGACTTCCTGTGCTGGTTCCCTATCGGTGTTATGGGTGAGTGATTGCATCACGAAAATTTGCCAATCCAATCAGTTTGCAGAGATATGTTTTCAGCTGTTAAAATTGAAAATTTCATTCAAACTTTTATATTTTTAATATTTATTATCAAAACATTGATTGTGGGTATACTTTAGAATCGCCTCGGCGAAACAATTCAAACGAGTACCCACAATCTATGTTTGAATAAAAAAAAGATTAACGTCTTGTTTCACCAATAACATTGGGGAATAAGGGGTTATTTATTGACAATAAGGCCCTATTACTGCCTTATTTTTATTAACAACATAAACATGTAAAAGTAAGCGATTATCAGGAAGTGGTACAATCTAAACTAAAGATACAGTTGGTAAATTTCCAAAATTATGATGATTGTTTGGTAATTGTTTGAGTTTTAAGTATTTTACGTATATTCAGGTATTCCTAGGGTATAAACACAAGCATATAATGAACACTCAGAAGTAATAATGGCAATAATCTAAATGCAGATTTGACACCGATCAAAGCACAAGATGTAGCAATGCTAGAATTCATTAGCTTGGCTGTAGTAATGCTGGGGTAGACGTAGTAAGTCAGTCTCACCGTAAAGTGCCTTTGTATCGCGAGCTGAGGGCCAGTTATTACTTTATCTGTACATACATTTAGGTCTGAGTGCGCTGAACGGTCATGTCGTTTCTGGAGATGTATATGCTTGGGCTGCCGTGCTGATACTTCCTATAAACTCAGCTTTAAACCCATTCCTGTATACATTCTCTGCTATTATCGGACAAAAGGTATGTAATCCATTTAATATAATAGCAATGATAACCGTCGTAATTAAAAAAGGTACAAGTAGGTAATGGTCAAGAAAATGCGCGGTTAGAAAGAAGAAATTCCCACTCCAAAAACCGAAGTGGGAAAACTAAATTGACACTTGGGTACTCATACTTTAAATAAACTGGTCAAAATAAGTTAAGCCCCAGCTGATTTTTTTCCATAGACTTACTGTTAAAATCTCCAAGTTTGTTTTGTCATTACTTTTGACTGAATAAACGATTTTACCTGCAATTTCCAGCAAATAAGCTTCAATTATTCTTATAAAAATGAGTAGATTTTCATTGATGTCAGTGAGTTTTCGATAGTGTGACACACATTTCAGTATACGTCATGAAAATCTCCCTATAATCCCCATAGTAAAATAGGAAAAAATCTGGATACTCTCGGATTAAAAAGCACATATCGAATGACAATTTGCATTTCAACTTGAAACTTTGTGCAATCATGCTTTAGATGTTGCTGCCTGACTTGGCTTTGGTATGAGTTTTCAATCACTTTTGAAATGTTTGAAATAAACAGTTAAACTTAAGCATTTTAACAGTATGCCTATGGAGAAAAATGTACATGGGGCTTAACTTATTTTGACCAGTTTACTTAAATCCGAGTGAGCAGCTACATGTATTTCCCAAAAGGCGGCCCCTCGGTTATCCGAATTTAAATGAAAATATAAAAACGTACATAAGGTTCAAACAACACAAAAATTCGACCCCAAAAACCTGAAACAAATGGAACCACAACAGAAGTATCACCTTGGAACGATCAGTTGTTGAAATTACAGGGGGAGTAAATCGATTTTACAGGCGCCTAACCTCACCCTTCTGCAGTGGTCCACAACATTTAGTTAGTTGTTCAGTCCTCGTTGTGAATCTCTAACTAGTAAATGAAAAACTTCGCTCTTTAAAATATAGTTCCAATGAACTATTTGATATTAAGGTTATACTCTTCTTGTCAACTTACTGTCGCTCTTTATCTATCTCTAATTTATGTTAAGGAAATATTTACTGATTTCCCAGTCATCGACAACTTTCTACCAATAGTTCGATGTAATCATAAATGAATAGACTTTCAGATATTACGCAAGTCACACAGTTTTGTTTGAAAAGCTTTTAAAGTTTAGTAAGTATAAGATGTTTGTCAGTTTTGTTAACCTAACAATGGAAGAGTTTAACCTAGATATTGTTATACAGTTACGAAAACACGCCCATGCAATATACAGAGATATTTTAAGTTGTAAAAAATTGAAAATTTTCAGTAGAAAATTTTTGATATTTTTCTTAATTTTGCTCAAAACAGATTGTGGATACACGTAAGAACCGCCTCGCTGGCGGTTCTAACGAGTACCCACAATCTATGTTTTGGAGCAAAAATAAAAAAAAATATGTATACCCCTGCAAACCCCAATTTTTGTATATAAAAGTGCGGTTCAAGGGGGTATACATCACATGGACATGTTTTTGTGATGCGGACACACAAAGTGTGTAGACTTGACATCCCATTCCTCGGTTACTGTCGCATACACTACACAAATTCAGAAGCAAAATATAAAAGCAAAAATGAGCCAGTGCATGAGAAAACCAACAATCTGCATAGGCGAAAACAAAGACGCAGATCAGCTTCGCGGTAACCGCGAAGCTGATCAGCGTCTTTGTTTTCGCTACATGGACAGTACATTTCCTCCTCTACTTATACCCAAACTTTCAAGATTCTGGGTTTCTTCTGTGACTGTACAGGCTGGTTTGTGTTGGACCTGGTCTGAAACCCAAATTGTTGGTTTTCTCATGCACAGGCTCAAATGTAAAAAAAATCGTTTCTTCGTAATTCCAGAAATTCAAACCAAGAACAGAAGAACAGTCAGAAACATCAGTCGTCTCCAAAGGTACAACCTAAGTTATAACATGATGAAAACTTGCCCATGCAATGTTCAGAGATCTCAGATATTTTCAATAAACCCTTGGTTAAATTACTATTTATTTAGTATGAAGTACGTGGGTAAATATATACAATGGCATGTGAGACAGGATCTGTCATTAAGCGTAAAGCTTTTGTCAAAGCCATTTTCTGAAATAAACAATTGATAATGAGTACACGTTATAACAGCCTCGGTTTGATATCAGTTACGCTGGCGAACAGTGGGTGGGACGATGGTCTCGTAAAAAATTCTTGACCATCAGCCTTGAACCTTATTTTAAACAAGAACGTTTTATTTAAAGGCCTTATACAAACAAGCTGCAGTGTCATGATAATAATATATTATAATAAATAAATACTTAAATAGATAAATAAATAGATAAATAAATAAAATGAATTGTTTTCAGATTCAATTAAAGATATTATTAAAGTTTGGGACAGAACGTTAAAGCGTACTAAGTCAGACGCGGGGCAAAATTGGAAACTGCTGTCAGAGCATCTATCAAACAACACCATAACTAGCAATGATGTAGAAAAGATCGTCCAGGATATAACAAACACGGTGGCTGACTTCCATGCTGCTGGTCTCGTCACTGGCGACTTTGACACGAGTGATATACACGTAGTGGCGGAGGGTGAGGTAGGTACATTGAATTAAATAACAAACCAGAGGACCAATGGTCCTGTAAACGCTCACCTGAGACCTGAGATATATACCAATAAACTTGTTTGACTATAATTGCAATATACATGTATATAACCCCAGGGCAGGGTCAGAACAACCCCTGGAGTCAATTTCTTTTTCAAATCATAAAAATTCAGTCCATTTGTCAATTTACTGCAAGTCTTGCCCATCAAATGACATTTTAACAATTTTTCCCATTCAAATGCATGGGCGACCTAAGTTGACCTTGCCGTAAAATAGGTCAAGGTCATCCCAGGGTCATGATTTATACAAACTTTGTAGGGCTCAATTGCCTGATGCTTCATGCCAATTTTCAAAATCATAGGCCTTCTGGTTCTGGAGTAGAATATGTTTAAAGGTTTTTGATATTTATAGCCATGGCGGCCATCTTGGTCATGTGACCTCGACAATTTATACAAATTTTCATTGCCCCTCCTAACGATGCTCCACATAAAGTTTGGCTTTGATTGGCCAAGCGGTTTCGGCGCAGATGATGTTTGAATATGATGGTCATGTACATGTATATAGCTCCGGGGCAGGGGCAGACAACCCCTGGGGACATTTTGTTTTTCATAAATATAAATATTCTGTCTATTTTCCCATTTCCTGCAAGTTTTGCCCTTCAAATCATATTTTAACTTTTCCCTATTCAAATGCATGGGCCACCTATGTTGACCTTGTAGTAAGATATGTCAGGGTCATCCAAGGGTCATGATTTATACAAACTTTATAGAGCTCTATTGCCTGATGCTTCATGCCAAGTTTCAAAATCATAGGCCTTCTGGTTCTGGAGAAGAAGATTTTTTAAAGGTTTTTGCTATTTATAGCCATGGCGGCCATCCTGGTCATGTGACCTTGACCATTTATATAAACTTTCATTGTCCCTTCCTAACAATGCTCCACATAAAGTTTGGCTCTGATCGGCCAAGCCATTTCAGAGAAGATTATTATGGTCATATACATGTATACAGCCTTGGGGCAAGGGCAGATAAACCCCTGGGAACAAACTGTTTTCATAAACATAAAATATTCCGACCATTTGCCCATTTCGTGCAAGTTTTGCCCTTCAAATCATATTTTAACAATTTCCCCATTCAAATGCATGAGCTACCTATGTTGACCTTGCCGTAACAAAGGTCAAGGTCATGCCAGGGTCATGATTTATATAAACATTGTAGAGCTCCTTTCCCTGATGATTCATGCCAAGTTTCAAAATCATAGGCCTTCTGGTTCTGGAGAAGAAGATTTTTAAAGGTTTTTGCTATAGCCATGGTGGCCATCTTGGTCATGTGACCTGGACCATTAATACAAACTTTCGTTCCCCCTTCCTAGGGATGCTCTACATGAAGTTTGGCTTTGATTGGCCGAGCGGTTTCAGAGGAAAAGATGTCTGTAAAGTGTGGACGACGACGGAGCATGGGTATACTATAAGCTCACCTGTGAGCCGTCGGCTCAAGTGAACTAACCAGAGGACCAATGGTCCTGTAAACGCTCACCTGAGATATATACCAGTAAACTTGTATGACTAGAATGGTAATATACATGTATATAACCCCAAGGCAGGGTCAGTGCAAACTCTGGAGTCAATTTCTATTTTATATCATAAAGATTCAGTCGATCTGCCAATTTACTGCAAGTTTTGCCCTTCAAATGACATTGTAACAATTTTCCCCATTCAAATGTGTGGGCAGCCTCAGTTGACCTTGCCTTAAAAAGGTCAAGGTCATCCCAGGGTCATAATTTATACAAACTTGCCTGATGCTTCATGCCAAGTTTCAAAATCATAGGCCTTCTGGTTCACGAGAAGATTTTTAAAGGTTTTTGCTATTTATAGCCATGGTGGCCATCTTGGTCATGTGACCTTAACCAGTTATACAAACTTTCATTCACTCTTCCTTAGAATGCTCCACATAAAGTTTGGCTTTGATTGGCCAAGCGGTTTCAGAGAAGAAGATCTTTGAATATCACTGTAATATTATACAATTATTGACTTCAATTTTGGTAGATATAAGGATTTATCTACCTGAGAAAGTGATATTCACCAAGGCCGCAGGCCGAGGTGAATATCACTTTTGAAGGTAGATAAATCCTTATATCTACCAAAATTGAAGTCAATAACTGTTTTGTTATATGACTTTTCCACTGTTTTAATGTTTATTTTATATTTTCATTAAAATAAATAAATGAACAAAATCATTACAGCTAGATAAAGAGGAGCAATTGATTATAATTGAAGAATAATTTTGTTTGTTCTTAATAAGCCTGAGGAAATAATTCTGTTTACTTTCAATATACCCTCGATATCGTCGTTTAACTATCGATTTACCTTGATACTTTATACGCGCTTATATTTCTTTTTAGCCAGAGAGTGACAACGAAGTATTTTTGGATCGATGACCTTGAGTTTGCTCCGTTTACAATTTAATCAGATATTTAGCATGTGTGATCAGCCATCGTTGTCCAAACATAAAAGTCATAGTTGTTACTTGGAGGTTATAATTGAGCCGCCTCGTGGGAAAACCAACAATGATTTTCGAACAGGTCTGACACTAACCAGCCTGTACAAGCACAAAAAATAGCCAGAAGCTTGAAATTTTGGATTTAACTTGAGTAGAAGAGGAATTGTACTATCCGAGCAGCGAAAACAAAGGCGCTGATCAGCTTCGCGGTTACCGCGCGAAGCTGATCTGCGTCTTTGTTTTCGCCAATGCGGATTGTTGGTTTTCCCATGAGGCGGCTCATATATTAGCACATTTCTGCCGTCAGGACATCCGCTTGTTGGCTCATTTGCTCATGCACACCAACAACATAAGTATATAGTAACTGTGTCACATTACGAAAACTTGCCCATGCGTTATACAGATTTTAAATATTTTTGCTAAAAACATCGAATGTCGAACCACGTTAGAACCGCCTCGCCGAGACCCACAATCTATGTTTTGGAGCAAAAATAAGAAAAATAGGTATAGCCCTGCATATCCCATTTTAGCTATATAAAAGGTTAACGCGGACATGTTTTCGTGATGGACTCTCCCAGCTTCTGCATGAGGCTTTTCCGTAGACAACTTCTCGCCCAGCGATGTCATGTTTCAGATTTTATTTTCAAATACTTGATGGTATTAGAAAGAGGGGAACTAAACTTCCGTAAGACAAAATAAAGATTTGTCTGACATTAAACCCCAAAGCTAATCGAATTGACCGAACGATTTGTTGTGTTAACGGCTGTGTTAAACGAAGACAAAGACTAGAAACAGTGTAAATTTTAATCCAGCTGTCGTGTAAAACCACATAGAACTTGACAGACGTTTTGCGTAGTGAAACAGTGTCGTAGGGTGATTTGGGGGAAGAGCATCGAACTCCGTATCGAGACCCCCAAATGCGGCGGCGTGTTGTGTCATTGAGCAAGACTCATTAACTCGCCTGCAGCTATGTCTCCGTCTCGACACAAATGGATATTTGTTGACTGGGATGTTAAGCCATTACCAGTCTGACAAAACTAACCTTCAACTTATCTTTACACTGATTCATTTGTCGCTGGCATGTCGGCTTTTTAATTAACAGATACAACTATTTATTATCATTTCTCTCCCTCTTGAAATTCAAAAGGGAATAACTTTAAAAGGCATAAAGACAAGTTTCAACTAGAATGTCCATCATAACCACGTTTAACAAATATTAAGATAATATCAAAAATAATCTCTGGGGTCGAGGCTCATGTCTTATATAGTTTTATATTCGTGACAACTATGCTAAGTGTAATTAATAGTGCTCAAATCGCCCGGAACTCCTGTCTCAATATGATCGTACTGTTGAGGTGGGACGTAAAACACCAATAAAAGATACCAACAGAATCTTACTGAAGAGGACAGAGATAGATCACTGGATGGCAAAACATTGAGTAGGCCTATTTGTAAACATACCTGTAGGAATGACTATTTAACAATGGATATTGACCAGTGTATTTGTCATCAAGTTTCAAATTGAATAAGATAAGATCTGTTTAGACAAGTGAAGTGGTAAGTCCTAGATCAACCAGTTTATCGTCCGATGGACCGCTGATATTGTTAGTTGTCCATCTGTTTTCAATATAAACATCACAATAAAAACGGGAAAACCCCGAGGTTTTATGAAATCATAATGGACATATGCATTTTATTCGTTTGAGATCAACCAAGTGACTCGTTTAAACGCATCAAGGTCGGTGGCTTAATTTGGAAATATTGTGAAATTAGTTTCGGAATGTGGATATTCATGTTATTTAAATTTTCCGGCATCAATCATTTATGAATCTCGGGTATGAATTTCAGATATTACCAAGCAGTGTAGATATGGATTGAATCAGATTCAAAATAATGTTTATTGGATCCGAGGTTTTACACAAGTATATCGACAGACATACAATGACATACAATGAGTATGTATAATTCAGGTGAGTCGGCTGTCGACATACCGAGACATGAAACCCATATCGTTATACTCGCACGAAAGTAACCTTTTGCGTATTACAAATGGCTCGGTCGACAGCACACTTGCTCCCATGGTATCTGTACCGACCTGGTGCTAAACCTAGCTTCTCTTACCAATGTTTAATATATTTGGTCCCATTTAGATAATACTAGTCTTTGTATCAACTACCATGTTGAAAGTTGTAAAATTTCAGTAATTCTCTTTGGCTCCATGTTGCCAAATCTAAAGGGCTTTAATAGTCGAAACCGCGGTATGGCCCATCCCCTTTCTCATTAATGTCTTCACTGCTCTTAAAGGATCTCAGTTTTAATTTTTATTTGTCGTATTAACGATGGATTTGTCACGAATATGTGTCAAGATGATGCGATTGTAACGTTCGACCATCTGCTTGTGCACACAAATATGCTACAGCATCTGTTTCAGACTATCCCATATTGCGTGTTAAGACGAAGTTGCATAGACCATTTGCAGATTTAAGCTTTCACGTGTGACTACTTTATATCGTGGAATTTCGCCATAAAAAGCGCACGGCAGCCATAGAAAACGAAGACATACTTTCAAACTTCTTTGACACTGTCATGCGTTTTGTATTATGTATATCAAAATTTGCGTAAAAGAAACACTTTACTCAAATGAAAACTAACATTGAAAGCGCTTGAAATCATTCCTTGGTATTGAACTTTTACTCTATGCTCCTCCTATGCCAAACCTTTATTTGTCCTTCAAATGTCAGTCTGACATCTAAGTAGGCAACATAAACGGAATTTCATCATCAACATTGTATCATGACTTCTAAATACATAATTGGTTTAAACCCCACGCACCCTGTGTCCAGTTGATTTTATCAGTTAATGAATATTTGCTTTGTTGTAATGTCGGGATGTTCACGTCCGTTTTCAAATATCAGTTTGAATATCATATTATTAAGAGGTTATGATCAGGAAACAGCTAAATCAGAATAAATTCCCCCTCCAACAACCCGAGATGGGAAAAACTAAACTGACAATCAGGTGCTATTCAAAGACAAGAACGCCGCGGAGGTCAGCATACGACCTATACACTTCGTAGAGGAAAAAACCGATGCTTTGTAAACCCTAAAAGTCATGTTTTGTGTTTCATACATTGTAGGTATACATTAGAACCGCCTCGCCGAGAACGGCCACGTTTTCCTGATGCTTTTGTATGTGCTCAGTTAAACAAAGCACCTTTGCGGACAAAATACCAGTGGTATATTCTTAATATTTGAATGCGAGTTAGGAAACAAGGCGTGTCAATGGTCGCATTTGGGTCTGTGTTTCCTTTAAATACCAGGGTCCAGAATAAAGTTCGATCCCGGGCTTCTCCAACTATAAACCGACGTCCCGTCTCCATATGACCTAAGCTGTTGGTGGGACGTTAAACTCGAAATCAAATCAAAAAGTAATCTTATTTTCATCATGGTTATATGACAATTTATAAACAGGGTTTCGTAACGAACCTTACGGAAGCCTATTGACCGTTGACATATTGACATATTTATTTCAAGGTCGAGCGGGATACTGGGAAACTACGCATCTAAAAATATCTTACCTGTGTCGCAGCCAATATAAAATTTACTACAGCTAAAAATAAACATTGATCGATCGAGTTAGGTTGATGTAACGTGCATGGCAAAGTAAACAGAATATTTTCTACTGGTGTAAAACCTATCTTATGGGTACTCATTAAAATCACCACGACAAAACAATTCCAATGGGTACCAACAACATAGGTTCTTATGAAAAATAAACAAAAATATCCCTTAACTATCACCAAATACACCTCATTATCTAGTGCTTTGTTTACCTGTAAAAGTTTGTTACTGGAAAGCATGTAGATTTCATGAACTGAAATGAGCTCAGGCTATTTATAAATAACTGGCAGGTTTTATACACATACAGCAAATCATGTCAATTTCACCTAGCCCATGCTGATTTCATGGTGATGGGTTCTCAGGAGGGTAATATAGATTTTGGAAGTTAATATAGAAAAACTGTCAAAATAATTAACCTCGAGGAACTGGTTTGATCCGGTTTTCATCAGTTTGGTCTTGTTGTCAAGCAAATATTAGGATTTATTAAAACTGAATGAGCCAATCAGAAGACAGGATTTTCTTCAGTCATATAACAAACATGTATATTGCCCCGGGGTAGGGGCAGACAGACCCCTGGGGTCCAAAGTCTTTCAGAATCAGTAATCTTATGTCCATTTGCCCGTTGTCTGCAAGTTTTTCCATACAAATTACATTTAACACTTTTCCCCATTCAAATGCATGAGCGGCCTATGTTGACCTTGCCGTAAAATAGGTCAAGGTCATCCCAGGGTCATGATTTATATAAACTTTGTAGAGCTCCAGTCACTGATGCTTCACACCAAGTTTCAAAATCATTAACCTTCTGGTTCTGGAGAAGAAGATTTTTAAAGGTTTTTTCTATTTATAGCAATGGCAGCCATCTTGGTCATGTGACCTTGACCATTTATATAAACTTTCTTTCCCCCTTCCCAAGGATGCTCCATATTTAGTTTGGCTTTGATTGGCCAAGCGGTTTCAGGGTAGAAGATGTTTCATTATTATGGAAATATACATGTATGTAGCCCCGGGGCAGGGTCAGACAACCCCCCAGGTGCTAAAATATTCCATTAACATTAATCTTCTGTCCATTTGCCTATTCCCAGTAAGTTTTACCCATTTAATAGCATTTTACCATTTTTTCCCATTCAAATGCATTGGCGACCTAAGTTGACATTGCCGTTAAATAGGTCAAGGTCATCCTAGGGTCATGATTTATATAAACTATGATGGGCCCGCGTCCCCAATGCTACATACCAAGTTTCGTGGAAATCGGCCCACTGGTTCTGGAGAAGAAGATTTTTAAAGATTTTTGCTATTTATAGCCATGGCGGCCATCTTGGTCATGTGACCTGGACCATTTATATGAACTTTCGTTCTCCCTTCCTAAGGATGCTCCACATGAAGTTTGGCTTTGATTGGCCAAGCGGTTTCAGAGGAGAAGATCTTTGAAATTGTGAACGACGGACGGACGGACGACGGACGGACGCTTGAGCATGGGTATACTATATGCTCACCTGTGAGCCTTCGGCTCAGGTGAGCTAAAAACTGTTAAAATAAACGAAAATAAAATGAATCACAAATGAAAGAATTTTAGTAATATGTTGTTCATTTATTGCCGATGCCCTTAAATTGACCTGCCTTTGAATTGTACTACGATGTTACACAGTTTTCAAATGACAAGCTTGAGTCCAAATAAAACATGGTTCCATACATTAAAACCGATCGTTTATTCTTGTAATTTCAATATTTAATTGAATGCCCTATTTGGGTGACTCTTCATAGTCTCATCATAACAAGGGTTTAGTATGATGTAAGAGGGTTATGAATCGGATGGTGTTAGTAGACAAAGTGCCTGTTAGCTACATAGCCAAATGATACCGTATTTTGAATATGAGCCGCCACATCAGAGAAACAGCAATCTGTATATATGAAACTAAGGGCGCTGATCCGCTATGCAGTATCTCTCTTCTTCTTAGATCAAAATTGCAAGCTTGTAAGTATATTCTGTGGCTGTACAGCATGGTCTTGTCGGACCTGGTCGGAAACCATGAGTGTTGGTTTCTCATGCGAAGACTTATACATTGTACGTGTTATAGGCTATATTGGAAGTTTCCCTAATGGTGACTCCACGACTACCTACTCGAGAATCAGAGAAAAAGAAAGACATACAGACAATTGGAAACATCACACAGACACTTCTCGCGACACAGATGCAAATTAGGCCATCCGTGCACAATATAGCATCGCATGGCTTTGAGCGACTTTAGAATAGGCTATGTGTTTAAACAATTGTCATACGTTCGTGATTAAGGTGGAGGGGCCAGTGGGGTTTAACATAGCACATAAGCTCGTTCGTGGTAAAGGAGAACTGATCAATGGTGTATATAGCACTTAAACTGTGACATACATTCGTGGTCAAGAGAGAATGATCAATGATGTTTAATATAGCACTTAAACTGTGACATATACGTTCGTTCGTGGTAAAGGAGGAATGATGAGTGGTGTTTAATATAGCACTTTAACTGTGACATACATTCGTGGTTAAGGAGGAATGATCAATGGTGTTTAATATAGCGCTTAAAATGTGACGGTAAATGAGAAATGATCAATGGTGTATATAGCACTTAAACTGTGACAAACGTTCCTGGTCAAGAGAGAATGATCAATGATGTTTAATATAGCACTTAAACTGTGACATATACGTTCGTTCGTGGTAAAGGAGGAATGATGAGTGGTGTTTAATATAGCACTTTAACTGTGACATACATTCGTGGTCAAGAGAGAATGATCAGTGACGTTTAATATAAAACTTTAGCTGTGACATTTATTCGTTCGTGGTAAAGGAGAATTGATCAGTGGTGTTTAATATAGCACTTAAACTGTGACGGTAAAGGAGAATTGATCAGTGGTGTTTAATATAGCACCTAAACTGTGACATACGTTCTTCGTCAAGGAAGCATAACCGCAGTTCTAACAGGTACCCACAATATATGCTTTTGAGCAAAAATAAGAAAATGAAATTTAAAACAGAGATCATTGAAGAGTAGCGAACACATTAATGAGAAAGGGGATGGGCCATAGCGCGATTTCGACTATTAAAGTCTCGTCAGTGATCATTTAGATTTGGCAACATGGAGCCAAAAAAAATTACTGAAATTTTGCAACTTCCAACAGGTTAGGCAATACAAAGACTAGTATTATCTAAATGGGACCAAATATTTTAAACATCGGTTAGAAAATGAATCTTAACCGATGATGAATTTCTGATTTCTCAGAATATCCTCGCTGATCTCAAAGGACCAAACAGAAATATAACCTGCACTATGGATGATGTACGGGGATACTTTTTAGAGCCGCCACACGGCACAACACCAGCTGCAGTAATAGCAAATAAAATTAAAACTGAGATCCTTTAAGAGCAGCGAACACATTAATGAGAAAGGGGATGGGCCATACCGCGGTTTCGACTAAAGTCTCGTCAGTGACCCTTTAGATTTGGGGTGACCCTTTAGATTTGGCAACATGGAGCCAAAGAGAATTACTGAAATTTTGCAACTTTCAACAGGGTAGTCAATACGAAGACTAGTATTATCTAAATGGGACCAACTATATTAAACATCGGTTAGAGATGATGAATTTTTGGTTTCTCAGAATATCCTCGCTGATCTCAAAGGACCAAACAGAAATATAACCTGCGCTATGGATGATGAACGGGGATACTTTTTAGAGCCGCCACACGGCACAACACCAGCTGCAGTACATGTAATAGCAAATAAAAATTAAAACTGAGATCCTTTAAGAGCAGCGAACACATTAATGAGAAAGGGGATGGGCCATACCGCGGTTTCGACTAAAGTTTTGTCAGTGACCCTTTAGATTTGGCAACATGGAGCCAAAGAGAATTACTGAAATTTTGCAATTATCAACAGGGTAGTCAATACAAAGACTAGTATATCTAAATGGTACCAAATGTATTAAACATCGGTTAGAAAATGAATCTTAACCGATGATAAATTTCTGATTTCTCAGAATTTCTCTGAAATAGGTATACTCCTGCATACCCCAAGTTTGCTGCATAAAGGCGTGGTATAAGGGGGTATATGTTACACGGAAATATTATCATGTTGTTGAAGTTATTTGATGTGACAAGTTTTCTTTGGTAACGTTTTGTCTAGATTGAGAGTTCCTATTAAATTCTGTCACTTCATGAATATTGTATTTCTACCTAGTGTTTATTTAAGCTCACTTGAGCCGAAGGCCCATGGGGAGTTAATATGACGGTACTCAAGCCGGCGTCCGTGCGTGCGTTCACGTTTTCAAAGATCTTCTCTGAAAGCGCTCGGCCAATCAAAGCCAAATTTTATATGAACAAGTAGCCCAAGGGCAACGATCGCTCACCTGAGAGTCGACAAGTACAGTCACTGGACATAGTGTTTTTTTTTTTTTTTTTTTTTTTTTTTTTTTTTTTTTGAAGATCTTATCAAAATTGAAGATGCTGGAGTGGCCACAACACTAAAAATTGACTTTACAAACATTCAAGGGCAGCTAACTGCACAGTCCATGGTCGAATCTGGCTCAAATTCGAACTCATCCAAGATGTTATGGTTATCCGTGTTTCTTCCAAGAATGAAGAAGATCCGATCAAAATTGATGGCGCTAGAGTGGCCACAATACAAAATATTGATTTTTGAAACACTAAAGGGCAGCTAACTCCGCAGTAAGAGGTGGGATCTGGCCCAAATTCGAACTCATCCGAGATATTGTAGTTATTCTTGTTACCTGCAAGAACTGAAAAACAAAGATGCTAGAGTGGCCACAACACAAAATATTGATTTTTCAAACACTCAAGGGCAGATAACTCCGCAGTCAGAGGTCGAATCTGGTCGAAATTCTAACTCATCCGAGATATTGTAGTTACATATATCCTTGTTACCTGCAAGAATGAAGAAGATCCACTGAAAAACAAAGATGCTAGAGTGGCCACAACACAAAATATTGATTTTTCAAACACTCAAGGGCAGATAACTCCGCAGTCAGAGGTCTGATCTGGTCGAAATTCGAACTCATCCGAGATGATATAGTTGTCCTTGTTACTTCCAAGAATAAAGAATATCCAAATAATAAAGAAGGCGCTAAAGTGGCCACAACACTAAAAATTGATTTTTCACACAGTCAAGGGCAGATAACTGCAGTCAAGGGTTGAATCTGGCTGAAATTCGAACTCATCCGAGATGTTATAGCTATCCTTGTTACTTCCAAGTATGAAGAAGATCCGATCTAAATTGAGTGGCCACAACACAGAATAATGATTTTTCAAACACTCAAGGGCAGATGACTCCACAGTCAGAAGTCGGATCTAGCTGAAATTCGAACCCATTCGAGATATTATAGTTGTCCTTGTTACCTGCAAGAATGAAGAAGATTCACTGAAAAATAATGGAGCTAGAGTAACCACAAAATTTTTTCCCATTATAAGTCTATGAGGATTTTTCCAGACGCTCAAGGGCAGCTAACTCCGCAATCTGAGGTAGCAACTAGCCTAAATTCGAACTCATCCGAGATGTTATGGTTGTCCCTGTTATCCCGAAGAATGAAGAAGATCCAATCAAAAATGAAGTTGCTAGAGTGGCCACAACATTTTCCCCATTATAACTCAATGGGAGCTATCTGTTGCCATGGAAACCAGAGTTCTGATCCGACCTGGCCCAAAACCTAATGCAACCTTTCCCCCTCCTCAGTGATGCTTCAGATAAAATTTGATTGTGATTGGACTTGTTGTCTTAGAGATATTCAAGATTGAAATTGTGAACGGACGCACAAACGCAGGGACGCACGGACGGACGCCGGCTCGACTACAATACTATAAGCTCACCTTGTGAGCCTTCGGCTCAGGTGAGCTAAAAATGTATAGATAATCCAAGTGACATGACCAAGATGACCATGTCCATATATGATAAAACCCCTTCAAAATGACCGAACATCTAATTACTTCTTAACTTCTCAGGTCTGAGCCTGCACAGGAAAGATGGTTCGTGTCAAGCTGTCCATGTTGGTTTATTTGGATGGTTATCCTAGCCTAGGTTTAATAACTTAATACCGAGGTCCAAACGTTTAAAAAGGTACAAGTAGGCAAAGATCAGGAAAAGGCGCAATCAGAAAAAGACTCCCACTCCAAAAACCGAGGTGGGAAAAAACCAAACTAACAATCAGGTACTTATACCATGAAAACATTTCGTAAGCCGAATGAGCAGCTATTTTCCCAATAGGTGGCCACTCAGTTACCTTAACTTAACTAAAAGTATGCAAACATACATAAGGCGCCAACAGCACAAAAATATTTTAAACACCAAGACATAAAACAAAAAGAACCACCACAGAAGTATCGACTTGGAACGATCAGTAACACAACGTTACTGGCGGGTTTAAATCGATTTTACACGGCCGTGAGTTCAACAACTATCATCTGGCAAAGCCCAAGGTGCAGATGCAATTCCTGCCGAAGCTTACAAGGCTGGGGGGCTACCCATGGCAGAGAAACTGACAGAGTTGTTTCACTGTATGTGGAGGAAGGAGGCTATCCCACAAGAATTTAAGGATGCATCCATAATCCACCTATACAAGCGGAAAGGAAATCCTCAAGTCTGTGACAATCACAGAGGCATCTCCCTCCTATCAATTGCTGGGAAGATACTTGCAAAAATTCTGTTGAATCGTCTGAATGCTCATCTTGATCAGATGGGACTTATCCCTGAAAGTCAATGTGGATTCAGAAAAGACAGAGGGAAAATAGACATGATCTTCACAGCAAGACAGCTTCAGGAGAAATGCCAAGAACAGAATGTAGATCTATACATGACGTTTGTTGACCTCACCAAAGCTTTTGACACTGTTAGTCGTGATGGACTCTGGAAAATCATGGCCAAGTTTGGCTGTCCACCCAGATTCATAGCTATGGTGCGGCAGTTTCATGATGGCATGCAGGCACGTGTGCAGAATAATGGAGAGTTCTCTGAACCATTTGAAGTAACAAATGGGGTCAAACAAGGCTGTGTTCTGGCACCAACACTGTTCAGCATGATGTTTTTTGCCATGCTTATGGATGCTTTTCAGGACAGTGACACTGGTTTTCCAATCAGGTACCGTTTTGATGGCAACATATTCAACCTCAGAAGGTTGCAAGCCAAAACTAAGGTCCAGACTGATGTGCTAGATGAGCTCCTCTATGCAGATGATATGGATAAGAATGCCAACACAGAGGCAAAAATGCAAAGAGCCATGGATCAAGTCTCACAGTCATGTGATAACTATGATCTCACAATCAGCACAAAAAAAAGACAGAGGTTGTACACCAACCAGCCCCCGGAAAACCATATAATGAACCAACCATCACTGTGAATGGGCAAAAACTGAAAGTTGTTGACAAGTTCACCTACCTGGGAAGCACGCTCTCCAGAGCAGTGCATATTGATGATGAGATCACTGCCAGAATTGCAAAAGCTAGTGTGGCATTCGGAAGACTCCGTGCAAATGTCTGGGAGCGAAATGGAATCAAGCTTGACACCAAGCTGAAAGTCTACAAGGCTGTGGTACTGCCAACCCTCTTGTATGCATGTGAGACCTGGACAGTATACCAACGCCATGCAAAGAGACTTAACCATTTCCACTTAAGCTGTTTGAGAAAGTTGTTAAAAATCAAATGGCAGGACAAGATTCCAGACACAGAGGTCCTGAGGAAAGCAGGGATGCAAAGCATGCATACAGTCTTAAAGCTAGCACAGCTAAGATGGACTGGCCATGTTATAAGAATGCCTGATGCGCGACTTCCAAAGAAAGTTTTCTATGGAGAACTACAGGAGGGAAAGCGCTCTCAAGGTGGCCAGAAGAAACGCTACAAAGACACCCTCAAAGCCTCTCTGAAGGATTTCGATATACCAATGGGGTCCTGGGAACAGACTGCACAGGAGCGATCAAAGTGGCGAGGTCTCATCAACAAAGGAGCAGCTCTCTATGAAAAGAAGAGAATCTGTGAAGCTGAAAGAAAGCGAAGAGAGCGCAAAGCCAAAACAAATGTGCCACCAGCAGACTCTATGACATTGACTTGCTCTACTTGCAACCGACAGTTTAGAGCCAGAATTGGCCTAGTCAGCCATCAAAGAACTCACCAACACACATCAGCACTATTCAAGAAATAATGATGGTCTTTCTCATTAGTGAGAGACGAACTATCATATCACACGGCCGTAACCTCACCCTCAGCTTCTGCAGTGGTTCATAACATTTAGTTAGTTCTTCGGTCCTCGTGGTGAATCTCTAACTAGTAAATGAATCATCAAGAACAAACAAATAAATTATGATAAACATCCTGATGAATAAAAAACCAGGACTCACAGAATCAGTAAGCTGCCCGACGATGGAGATCCCTGGGCGCCGAATACCTTACTAACTCCGGAGCTAAAGAAAAACATCAGTTGGACCCCGGTGGGCCAAGCAACAGACAAGAAGTCTACATTTAGTTTCAAACTATGGTTTACAGTTTTAGGACGTGGTTTCAACTAGAGAGATGCGTTTTACTTTTTTAAACATAGGCGCTAGCTTTGCTAGCTACTTATTATACTGAGGTAAATATATACTATGTTTAGGAACTGAACAGTTATTTAAACTTACTTGTGGGCTTAAACCGATTTTGCGAGTATAACCTGAAAACAAATTTATGCCATGTGTTATTTTGGCTGAAGCTAAATCACCCTGTCAAACGTTGACGACGGTGAAACGGTCACAACACCAGACCAGAGGACCAATGGTCCTGTAAACGCTCACCTAAGACCTGAGATATATATTAATAAACTTGTTTGACTAGAATGGTAATATAACATTTGGGCCAAGATCTGATAAAAGGGGTCTTATGGCCAAAAAATAAAAATTAAGAAATTAAGAACATGTGAAAGACCAAGTTATTTTGAGTATTTCCCGAAAATTTGAAGAGATTATCTTCACAAATAGCAAAGATATGAACGTTGAAAGCCGTGATGTTGATGCAATCTAAACATGGCGTCATGAAAAGTATTGATGACGTTTCAACGTCCATAGCGTTAACGTCATGTATATCACTGTAATGAAAATGCTAAAACTAAAATTCTAAAAATGCTATGTGTTATTTAAAGTTCAACATCTATACCACTGTACAGAATATGCAAAAGGCACAAATTCACATACTGTTTGATATAACGTGCATAACAAAGGGCGTAACTGGTTTTTAAAATGAGGGTAGTCCTTGTGGCGCATCGGTTGCCATGGCAACATACATGCTACAAATGACTGTTTTATAAGAAATAAATGTGTCATGGATTGTGTTACAATAGTAAAGCAGTTTGGCATAAATATTGGAGCATGCCAAATATTTCAAATGTATATGGTTTTTAAATGTTAATAGTATAAAATGTAACTGAATGCCTTAAGACACCTTTTACCAGATCCGCGCTCATTTGTATA
Source organism: Rugalucina vietnamica (assembly GCA_964017185.1). NCBI lineage: Eukaryota > Metazoa > Mollusca > Bivalvia > Lucinida > Lucinidae > Rugalucina > Rugalucina vietnamica. The sequence continues at coordinate 6,036,176 of OZ024872.1, forward strand.
TAACCCTAGGGCAGACTCAATATAATCCCTGGAGTCAATACTTTTTGCAAATCATAAAAATTCAGTCCATTTAGCTAATTTACTGCAAGTTTTGCCCTCCAAATGAATTTAAAAAAAAATCCCAATTCAAATGCCTGGGCGGCCTCAGTTGACCTTGCCGTAAAATATGTCAAGATCATCCCAGGGTCATGATTTATGCAAACTTTGTACAACTCCATTGCCTGATGCTTCATGCCAAGTTTCAAAATCATAGGCCTTCTGGTTCTGGAGAAGAAGTTTTTTTTTTTTTTTTAAGTTTTTTTGATATTTATAGCCATGGCGGCCATCTTGGTCATGTGACCTTGACCATTTATACAAACGTTCATTGCATCTTCCTAACGATCAACCACATAAAGTTTGGCTTTGATTGGCCTAGAAATGTTCAAAGATGAATGACCAACCATCTTCCTAAGTTGTTTCTATTTCAAAATGAACAGAAAAAAAAAAAAACATTTCAGGGAGTTATAGATTTAAACCTCTAGCCCCACCCCACTGACTCCGACCCAGAGATCCGATGTCATGGAACCTAAAGTGTATGAAGTATGAATGCTTTATGATAAGTTGTTGTCAAGATATGGACTCTTTGTAAAAGTTACACAGCAGTACATCTATTTTTACAGTGTTCTAGTTTTTAACCTCTAGCCCCATCCCCCAGGCATGGACCCAGGAATCCGATACCATAAAATGAAATTTAACCCCACAGAGTACCTATGGTTCAAGTATGAAATCCCTCTGATGAAAGCTTTTCAAGATATAGACTTCTAGAATACTATACTGTATAAAACCAATTGTTAATGTTGTTCTAGATTTTAAACTCTAGCCCCACCCCACCCTTGGCATGGACCCAGGAATCCGATGCCATGGAATGAAAGCCAACCCTACAGGGTATCAAAGACCCAAGTATCAATACTTTCTGATAAGTGGTTGTCAAGATTTCGACTTCTAGAAACTATACCACAGAAAAGGCCATTTTGAAGGTGTTCTAGATTTTAACCCCCCGCCCACCCCCTGGCCTGGACCCAGGGGCCCGTTGCCATGGAATGAAAGCTAATCCTACAGGGTATCTATGGTCCAAGTATGAATGCTTTCTGATAAGTGGTTGTCAAGATATGGACTTCTACAAAACTTTAACGCAAGTTTGACGCGCACGGGAACGCGCATGCGCACAGGAACGTTGCCGACCGAAGTGACTGCAATAGATTTATGCACTTCGTGCAGTCGAGTTAATAAACCGATGTGTGTTATAAGTTTGGCTCAGTATATATGAACATTTTAATGAATCAATCAGGATTACGTCATTATTTTCATTCATTTCATAGAATCACATCTAAAGGTGACAATTATTCACCAACAAAATATTGTTTTACGTTTGTCATGGTTATTAAATCTGCCACTGTTGGATGTATTACTTCTCATTTCACCAACAAAGCCAATTTTGAGATACTTGAGAGAGACTTGTATAAGCCAGAAAATAAGCTTTCCACACGTGCATATGTTTTAGCATTTCAGTTTTCTTTACCATGTTCAGTAACCAGGTCTTAGTTGAAATCCATCCACTATTAAATGACAACTGCTCTTAATCAATCAAGAGATGATGAAGAATGGGCAAATAGAACAATGACCAAGTACTAGGCATGAAGTGCAATCTTTGTTTTAAAGATATAGCATTACGAAAACATGCCCATGCAAAACATGGAGATTTTTTCATGTGTAAAAATTAAAAATTTCATTTGAAAAAAAAATGATATTTTTTCTTATTTTTGCTCAAAACATAGATTGTGGGTACACGTTAGAACCGCCTCGCCGAGGCGGTTCTAACGAGTACCCACAATCTATGTTTTGGAGCAAAAATAAGAAAAATAGGTTAACCCCTGCATACCCCAGTTTTGCTATATAAAAGTGGGGTTCAAGGGGGTATACATTACATGGACATGTTTTCCTGATGTAGAAAGACCAGGAATTTGTTCAATTTAATTAACCCAGAATCCAAACCCAAACACCAAGCGCAAAAGACATGACAATACAATTTAACAATGCAAATACAGCACAAATTATGAGCTCTTTCCCAATAAGCTAGTCATCCAGTTAGCATCAACTAAAATATATGGCAATTACAACAGAGAGACAGACAAAAAACACATTACGAAAAATGCCCATGTGATATAAAGATTTTTGGAAAGTTGTAAAAATTGAAAATTTTCCGTAGAAAAATGTTGATATTTTTTCTTATTTTTGCTCAAAACATAGATTGTGGGTACACGTTAGAACCGCCTCGGCGAGGCGGTTCTAACGAGTACCCACAATCTATTTTTTTGAGCAAAGATATTGAAAATATCAAATTTTTTCTGGTGAAATTTTCAATTTTTACAGCTGAAAAAAATCTCTGTATATTGCATGGGCAAGTTTTCGTAATGGAGAACCTAAAGATCAATCAGAACAGAACTGCATTGGAACAGTCAGTAAAGAAATTACTGTGGTCAAGTGATATCATACATGTGATATCTCTCTATTTCGGAGGAATCTCCCTATTTTTGAGCAAATCTCACTATTTGGAATTTCAATATTTTCCTATATTATAGCTTATACATCTTCCTATTTCAAATTTCAGGTCTCCCTATTTGAAATCAAGAATTTCCTTCTTTGTTTAATCATTCTCCCTATTTCGAAAAGTAAATCTCCCCATTTGGTTTCTCAGATGTATCACATGTATGGGTGATATGAGATATGGTGTTATTTTGCAGAGGAAAAAAAAGAAGTATTTTATGCATACAGATCAGAAGGTGGGACAAAAACTGGTGTAACCCCTGAAGCAGAACCTTGCTTGATATGAGTTATGGTGTTTATTTTGCAGAGGAAAAAATGGATCTAAAATGTAATTAAACGGATATTAAACTCCACTGAAAGAAATGATTATGTCTTGCATTCAAACCATCTTCATGTGAAAGAACTTGTGCAAGAGAATTTATGCTTTTAGACAGATAACTTGTGTTGCAATGTTTCCTTCCTGAAGTTGTTTCCTATATTCCATGATTATAGTCTACCCAACCATGTACATCAGGAAAACATGTTCATGTGATGTGTACCCCTTTGAACCCCACTTTTATATAGAAAAACTGGGGTATGCAGGGGTATATCTATTTTTCTTATTTTTGCTCCAAAACATAGATTGTGGGTACTCGTTAGAACCGCCTCAGCGAGGCGGTACTCGTTAGAACCGCCTCGGCGAGGCGGTTCTAACGTGTACCCACAATCTATGTTTTGAGGAAAAATGAGAAAAATATCAAAATCTTTCAGCTGAAAATTTTCAATTTTTAAAGCTAAAAAATTCTCTGTATATTTCATGGGCAAGTTTTCGTAATGGATTATTGTCTACACATGCTATAGAACAGCAGGATTTCTTTCCACTTTGTTAACAGGTTGCACAATGTTTTCCTTCCTACAGCAGAAAGTTTCTCTCATCTTTGCTAGTAGATTTCGGAACCTGTTATTCACTGGTGATATTTTCAAGGCAAAGATGATGGGGTTTATAAGGCTGTTGAGAATTACCGTGGTACAACTGTAAGTTATGATCTGACCTTTCTCAAAGGTCGTTAGGTGGTCCAGGCTACCTGTCAGGTGGAGCAGCACCACTACATCTGAAAAGATAGATACCAAGATTAACTCTGGATTTGTGGTAGGCTTATTTAGGGTCAAAAGGCTTGGCAAATCTGGCCCAAATTACTTGTTCACTTAAATTTTTTAATTTCCCCAAAATACAAAGATATAGTATATTTTAGCCTAAATCTACTAACATTTCAAGATTGTGTGTATAACTAAAGCACTGCTAAAATTTAACTAATAAACAATGTTGTAAAATCCTTCTATACTTACAAAAATGTTGCGTATCAAAAAGTTCCATTATGTTGTGCGACAGGTCGAGAAATTAGCCCAGTTTTGGAGTAATATTGTAGTCATTGTAAGCTTTGTTGAAGACAATTTCTTGTAAAACATTTTTCGTCATAAAAACCACTACTGTACATTGCTTCATATGCATCTTTATACATATATGAGCCGCCTCATGGGAAAACCAACAATCTGCATAGGCGAAAACAAAGACGCAGATCAGCTTCGCGGTAACCGCGAAGCTGATGAGCGCCTTTATTTTCGCTACTCGGATAGTACAGTTCCTCTTCTACTTAAATCTGAAATTTCAAGCTTCTAGCCTGCTTCTGTGACTGTACAGCCTGATTTGTGTCAGACCTGTTCGGAAACCACATTGTTGGTTTTCCCACGAGGCGGCTCATATAATGCTATACTTACAAGTTGGCACCCAGCAGACGTTGGCGATCCCCACCACAATACAGACAGTCTTGGCCAGTTTTAATGCATGTCTATCCAGTTTTAAATCCTCCTAGCTGAGCTGCAATAGACTTGGCTTGCTTCCGGGCTATATAGAATATTATCACAAACAAAACCACCATACACAAAGCCAATCCAGTAAGTAAACTGTGGACTAACCATAAGAATCCTGATGTTAATACACCAAAATATCTACATTGTAGGCATCCATTGATTATCGGCACCTTGTTGCTCCAGCCAAATAGAGGCAGAAATCCTATTATAAGGGAAATAATCCAGATTAAAACTGATAATGCTACAACTGCAGTTTTCTTCAAAATTCTGAAATAGCGAAGGGGAAATATCAGTTTTATAAACCTATCCACAGTGAAAGCTTGCCGATGTAATGTTGCACATAGAATAAATCCATGAATTTGACCGAAACGAAAAAGACATTCATGTAATACTTGATACTGAAGAAGACTATAACTTGTTATATACAAGAACAGTATTCCACACCAAAGATCTGATATAGCAAGGCAAGATAGGAAATAGTCAGATATCTTCTTGACATGCCTTTGACATAGTATAGTGTGTATTACAATACCATTTAGAACAATGGCAAGAACGGCAATTAAAGTTGCAATCAGACAAACAGCAAAATATCCACCTGTAACTTTAAAACTGTTAAAAGAATAAAACAACACACCACTGTCAGACATTATCCTAGCCAGTTCTGCAAGAGAATTTGTTATATTGCAATTGTTAGTGAATATGAGCCGCCTCGTGGGAAAACCAACAATGTGGTTTCCGAACAGGTCTGACACAAACCGGCCTGTACAGTCACAGAAAAGAGCTAGAAACTTGAAATTTTGGGGTTAAGTAGAAGAGGAATTGTACTATCCGAGTAGCGAAAACAAAGGCGCTGATCAGCTTCGCGGTTACCGCGAAGCTGATCTGCGCCTTTGTTTTCGCCTGTGCAGATTGTTGGTTTTCCCATGAGGCGGCTCAATTATGTTAGCAGGTTCTCTTAAGCCTGTCTAATATCTCTGAAGTCATGCAAAGTATTAGGACAAAATATATGGAAATATTGCATTATTAGTACAAAGATTAATATTTTACAGACATAAAATCACAGTATATTGCATAACTGTGTCTTAAAATGGAATGTATACTAGTAACCAGCTTGATGTGTTGTCTGTCATTAAGTTGACAGATCCATGTACTAGCACATTAAAATATATCCTATGAAATCCTTTCCTTCTAGAAATTAGAAATGCTACAAACACTAATTGGTGACAAACTTAAACACAAGAAAAACTAGTAGGTGACAAACACATTAAACTCACATGATATTTGAGCCACTGCAGGAGAAAACCAACACCAGAGGACCAATGGTCCTGTAAACGCTCACCTGAGACCTGAGATTTATACCAATAAACTTGTTTGACCAGAATGGTAATATACATGTATGGGTCATTATCAAAAAATGGAGCAATCCTTGACCCTGATGGTTTTCTCGCAAACGCGATGTCCGAGGTTTGCTTTTTCCATGTATAATATTAGTTTTCGGGGTGCTTTACTAGAACCACACGCGATTTCACGTTTCCGGGTACGTTATTTGCAAAAAACATGCTAGAAGTGCTATTTTATCGATTTTTATCGTGTCCCTGGGTAAGGGTAAGTAGTTTTATTTGTTTCCATTGCAAAAGAAGCTTACACAGAAATCACATTTTCTGTGACCATCTATTGCATAGAATGTTATTGAAGTCAAATTCAAAATTCTTATGATATATAAAGTGCCATTTAAGGGTGGGGGCACATATATAGTGTTGTCCCAGGGAAACGTATCAGTGCTGTCACAGTTATTGAAAATCGATTTTGACCAGAGTTACAAATCATTTTCTCGGATGAAAACAATCGCGTTTTGTAGACGACACCAAGCTGAAGAAGTTACGGTAAAAAACTTTTGAACAAATCGCATTACTCCGTTGCTATACCATAAAGACATGTCAGAATTGGAGTGGGAATTTACAAGCATCAGTCCTATCACGCGCATTTTGCCGCTTATTGTAAATATCACATACATTTTAAAACCATGACTGAATTTCAACTTAGGAGCAGTAAGAATAGACATGCAAAGTTTTCGTCCTGCATTCTGTTGTTAGTCATTAGAATTAAATTTCTGTGTGAAACTCAGTACTGTCACGGTCAGTGCTGTCACGGTCGTGACAGTACTGATGCATTTGTGACAGCACTGAGTCGATTTCTGTCAGCAGGTGTAGATTCAAGCAATTTCCTAGACTGAAAGGAGCTAGGTCGCCTTTCATGAGAGGGTCTCAGCTAATAACACCAGCCGCGGCCAGAAGTGGCCAATTTATATCCGCTTGAAAACCATTTGAGGTGTGTGGGGGTGATACAAAACTACAAATACAAAATTCTTCGTCGACCAGGGTATATCCAATTATCCCCTGGGGTGGTACTCCCATAATGATATTGAGACAGTATGTGTATGTAGCTTCGATAAATGCCCTTTTTGCGTCGTCCATTCCAAATAAGATTACCCCTTTTCAGTATAAAAGAAATTTTAAGCCCCCACTTTATTCAGAAAAAATGCCTTTAAAACGCCATCCTTTTCCTTGAGGGGTGGAAGGGGCAACACGGGGTACTTCTGGCACGTATGTGCCGTAAAACCTACCAGATTCATAAACATGTACCTCGAGGAGGCGGTTGTAACGGGTATCCAAATCTGTTTTGGGTAAAAACAACACACACACACACACACACACACACACACACACACACACACACACCATAAAAAAAACTTAAAATTTCACATATATAATACATAACAAATAAGAAAACATGCCCATGCAATATACAGAGATTTTGAAAGTTGTTGAAAATGAAAATTTTCAGTAGAAAAAAAAATGCTGTTTTTCTTATTTTTGCTCCAAAACATATATTGTGGATACACAACGGTTAGAACCGCCTCGGCGAGGCAAGGCGGTTCTAACGAGAACCCATAATCTATGTTTTGGAGCAAAAATAAGGAAAAAAAGTGTGGTAAGAATAATTACATAAACTTAACTGTTTACCGTGTACGCTAAAGAAGAATCTAGACAAACCATGAAGACGTATTAAATGCTCAAGTAATTCAAGATTTTTAAGAACATAATTCCACAAAAATAGGCAATATTGCCTCTGGTGAACATGATGAGGGTATTAAAATGTCCCCAAAATAGCCAATCGGCGTAAAGCTTTTACGTCGTAACTACACTTAAGAAAAACTCGACATAATTTTGAATGCATGAGAGATAAACGAATCAAAGAGCACCACTACATATGCTTTACGTTTACATGTTAACATAAAAATGAAATGTTGCGGACAAAACGTAAAGAGGAACTTTCAAAAGACAGCAAAATTTGCCCAAGTCGTGCAAACGGTACAACCACGTCAACCGTCATGGCTCTTTTACATTCCGTTCGTTCCTGTTCATTTCACTAATGCCGGTTTGAAATCAACTACCCGTACATGTAAAAGGCTGGTGCCTACCAAGAAAAAAAGTGGTAACTCCGTCCTGACATGACTGAAAGTTATTGACTCGGGTACATTAATTAAACAAACAAAAATATAAGACGCGTGATGAGAAGACATGATTTTGCATATATGAAAGCAAAAGAGCAGCTCAGCTGCAAGGTAACCTAAATTTGAGGCCCATCCAAGGAGGTATTAGCTACAAGGTCACTTAAAGAAAAAGGACCTTTCTCCCCCAGCTCCCTTAAATGTATTCCTTGTTCCCAGCTTCCTAAAACCAAAAATGTTCTCTTAAGCGCCAACTCTATTCAAATGTTTTCCAGTTCTCCCAAGCTCCCTGAAAACAAATGGCCCTGCCACCCAGCTCCCTAAAACCTGTGACAGGGTCCAAATTTTCCTGCGGTCTTTTGTCGTGAACAATCCTGGTTGTTTCAGACATGGTCGAAAGGCCCAAAGACACATTTTCTCATGCTGCAGCTTATAGTGATAAGCTGAATAGCGCTTCTACTGAGCTTACGTGTTACACTGCGTTTGAACGTGTTGTGTTAGAGCATTGGATCTGCGTAAAGGTGTCCCTGGTTCGAGCATCAGCCGAGGCTTCATTGGTTGCTACCTTAAGTCAGTCACTGCCCCTAAGCTCATCAGGTAATGGTCAGAAATTCATCAACTCCGCACACATTGGAATGAAAAAGGCGAGATCGGATAATTATCAGTGCTGTCACGACATCAGTGCTGTCACGGTCATAATGATTTAAAATACTAGAAACGCAGCATATGGTATATAATGATACTATACTGAAATAGTAAACGTTTAGCTGAAATTATTTTTGGATTAATCGTACAAGATTATGTCTATAAAAATAAAGCGCTTCAGAAACAGAACAAATCACAGTATGTGCATTTCTATTGGAGCTCTCTCCTTCGTGAATTAATTGAAAGTATTTAAAGCTTGTGTGAACTTTTGTTCGTGACAAGTTATATATACCCCCACTTACAGATTGGGGAAGTCTTATCCAATGCGCGTTTTACGCAAGAAAGTTTGTTCGTGACAGCACTGATATTTTTTTCAAGGGTACCATACAATTAATTAATGCTGGTGCACTATTTGTTCAGTTAAACTTGGCATATTTTATTTCTATATTCATATGCCCCTGTTAATAAAACTAACCCATTAAAAAAAAGAAAAAATGGACAATTATTTTTTTTCGTTTTGCCTCTCTGGATTGCTCCATTTTTTTTTATAATGACCCGTATATAACCCCAGGGCAGGGTCAAAGCATTCTCTGGAGTCACTTTCTTTTTTAAATAATAAAGATTCTGTCCATTTGCTAATTTACTGCAAGTTTTGCCCTTCAAATGACATTGTAACAATTTTCTCCATTCAAATGCATGGGCGACCAACATTGACCTTGCTGTAAAATAGGTCAAGGTCATCAAAGGCTCATGATTTATACAAACGTTGTAGAACTTTATTGCCTGATGCTTCATGCCAAGTTTCAAAATAATAGGCCTTCTGGTTCTAGAGAAGAAGTTTTTTTAAAGTTTTTTTTTTTTTGCTATTTATAGCCATGAAGGCCATTTATACTAACTTTCATTGCATCTTCCTAAAGATCAACCACATAAAGTTTGGCTTTGATTGGCCTAGAAGTTTCAGAGCAGATGATGTTTGAATATTATGGTCATGTACATGTATATAGCCCCGGGGCAGGGGCAGATAAACCCCTGGGGACAAATGTTTTTCATAAACATAAATATTCTATTTGCCCATTTCCTGCATGTTTTGCCCTTCAAATCATATTTTAACAATTTTCCCCATTCAAATGGGCGACCTATGTTGACCTTGCCATAAAATAGGTCAAGTTCATCCAAGGGTCATGATTTATACAAACTCCATTGCCTGATGCTTCATGCCAAGTTTCAAAATCAAATTCTGGTTCTGGAGAAGAAGAATTTTAAAGGCTTTTTGCTATTTATAGCCATGGTGGCCATCTTGGTCATGTGACCTGGACCACTTATACAAACGTTCGTGCCCCCTTCCTAAGGATGCTCCACACGAAGTTTGGCTTTGATTGGCCAAGTGGTTTCAGAGGAGAAGATGTTTGAAAAAGTGTGGACGACAACGACGACGACGACGGAGCATGGGTATACTATACGCTCACCTCAGGTGAGCTAAAAACGGTAGTTTCGCTGCAAAATTTTGATGGATGCGAACGATATTTTTTTTTGTTTTCTTTAATGTTATATAAATGTTTGCGATGAAGCAAAAAACGCATCTGGTGGAAAACTAACTTGACTTTCCGAAGAATGAATACTGCTTGAATGAAAAGCTACAAGTAGGCCAAGATCAGGAAAAGAGACTCCCACTCCAAAAACCGAGGTGGGAAAAAACAAACTAACAATCAGGTACTTATACCATGAAAACATATCGTAAGCCGAATGAGCAGCTATTTTTCCAATGGGTGGCCACTCAGTTACCTAAACTTAACTAAAATATGAAAACATACATAAAGTAAGAATAGAGGGACCAGGAATCGATGCAATTAAATTTAAAGTCCCAACATAGACAGTGGGTGGGAAAGAAAATACATAAAGCACAACAAAACATTTTCCGACAACACACTCGAAGAGCAGAATGACTAGCTCTTTCTCAACAACGTAGCCATCCGGCTAAGTTTCAACAGGAACGAAAGGGAACGAGCAAGACAGAGAGGTAGGCACAATAAACAGTAGTATAATGAAGATAAACCACTTTTCCTGGGACACCGATTATCGTTTTAATAAGGCGCCAAGCTTTTTTGTTGTATAATTTCTCCAAACATTCGACCCGAAGTTGGTAAACAAGGTTCGACCAAGTCTATTCGGCCGATTTCTACAGAAACGGGTCGTATTTTCCTAAAGCTACAGTCACACTGTCACGTTTCGAGGCCTATGTTTTACTACTAGTTTCCAAGTCCCGCGTTTTGCCCTAAATTTGTCCGGTTTTGCAGGTTGTTATGTTTCACTACGTTTATAGCTACGTTTTGCGACGTTTTACTCCGTATCGCTACGTATTGTCCGGTTATCCAACGGCTTCGGGCCACAGTTTCACTAGGGATTGGTACGTTTAGCTACGTATTTACTACGTGCCGATACGTTTTCCTACGATTCAGTAGGTTTTATCAGGTTATTACTACGTAACGTCCGGATAGTTCATTTGTACCCGTGACGATGATCCAAAATAACGTAGACTTTTGCTGAAGCTTTTATACAACTAATTCAAATGCTTTTAAAATAACATGAACATAAATCGGAATATGTGTAGACTATCGTGGCAAAATATCAGGCAAAAATAATAACCCGTTAAAAAACTACAGTCAAAACAAAAAGGTCACTGTGGTATACCCGGCGCACGTCATCTTTTATTTCGTGACGCCGTTGACGTTTTTATTCATTTTGAAAGTAACACCCTTTTAGCGCTCACTGCCATCTATTCAACATGTACCATAAATAAAAAGATCTTTGGGGTATTGTGCTTTGTAGCTCACAAATTTTCCGTGAGTATTCAAAACTCGAAACATTTTGTTTTACTTTAAATTGCTTCAAAATCGCCTCATCATCAGCCGTCTGCATGCGGTCAGCGCATTACGCATTTGCGTCACTACTGACGCGCGCTATTTTTTTTTGTTTCTTTTTCCATCTTTGCTATGCTTTATTATCGCCAGAATCACAACGGGAATATTTTTACATACACAGATTTATTCATTGAATATACCCTTTTTGTCTACATTAAGTTATTGTCGGTCATTCTGTTGGCGCTTTCAAAAGTCGCGGCAATTTTAGTAATAGCATAAATTTAAGTTGTGTATGGTGACGACGTTTTTAACGTTAAGGATGTATGACGGTCTTGTTTTCGAACTTCTGCGCACGTCACATGACTTTTGGCACGCGCCTGTATACTGGTTACCGGCAGCCATACGTTTGCCGAATCAATGAAACGGAAACCGGCTATGGATTTCCCAATGAGCCGCCATTTGCAATCTGACAATCGATACAACATTCTCGCGAGATCTGACGAGACCTCATCTAGATCTCTCGCATTTGACGCTTTGAATTATGGGATATAGCCAAAATCGGCTAATCCCGTGTTCATGAGATCAGACGATACCTTATCTAAAACCTTATCTTAATTATTATTTTTTTTTCTCCAAAACTTATGTTTATATTTATCTTGGTAACATAATACATATAGAAAGAGAATCTTACAAAATACCTTCAATTCCTGATTATAAAATGAATGTCTGCGCATGCCAGGTACTCTAATTATGGCGGAAAATATGGCCGCAATGGCGGTCAATCCCAGAAGCCATGCGTCAACTGCGACAGGTCAGTGCTTACAGCGCTACCTGGCGGCGACAATGTCGATACAAATTAGAAACCAGTTGAAAACGGATTATTTCCCCCATTTGAATGGTCAACAAAACACAGACTGTTGGATATTTGGAAATTGAATGGTATGTCATTGATTTGTTACAGTATTTTGCGCAAATTACGGTGTGTGTATGAGCTAAGTACTTTTAAAAAGTCTTTTGTCACGTATTTTCGCGAACGTTATTCAATGGAAGTTTCATCTTTACGAATGGCTAATTGCTGATCAATGCAATGTATCGAGTGAAATTGGACACGGCGTGTGTTAAGTGCTTATGATTATTTACTCCAAGAGTGAGAGTGATGGGATTTCTACGGGAAACTCAAACTGTACAATTTCAGTCTATGATCTACTGTCCATACACTGTCTTTAGGAAACTACATTTTCTATATATACTTTCTATATATACTGCAGCACCCTCTCGCGAGAATTATGTGCAGGTACCTTGATATCTGGACAGAATTGTTTGAACTGATGCTTAACATCACAGTCAACAGCCAGGGTCATTTCAGGACACGCCTCAGAATATAACCACCCAACCAAGCCAGTAAGGCTTATATGTATGGCTGGTAAGACTTGAAACCACTTTTCCTTGGCAGGCTCAGACCGGAGTGGTTAACGAGTTATCAAGGCGGCCAGTCAGTAGCGAATAAGCTTTGTCTGGAGGCACAATCAGCCCATCTATTTCTTCAGGCCCCAACGGGTAGGGGTGTTTCAGAAAAAGGTGATTTTGAAAACACAGTTTCTGACAAATGTTGTTTGGACAGTATGGGTAATTGTACCTGGAGCTCCCTGTTTCTATAGAGTTATAGATTATGCTGTTGCATAAAATGTTGCAGTTCAATATTGATTTTATACTTTGAACTAGAACATGTATGTAGAATGGGTACAAAATTTTTAATAGCGGCTCCCCAGGCCTAGTGGTTAAGAGCACTGATATTTCATTACTGTCACCGGGCTTAATCATTCAATTACCTCATTGACATGTCTGGTGTGGGGCACATGTGAGACAAGCCAAGTAATGCCTGCGGGTGTGTCATGTTTTATTTTTCTTGGGGTTCTCGTGTTTTCGCCCCACCTACTGATTAACTCTCCCCATACATCAGGAAAACATGTCTGTGAAATGTACCCGCTTAAACCCCACTTTTATATAGTAAAACTGGGGTATGCAGGGATATACCTATTTTTCTTATTTTCATTCCAAAACAGATTGTGGGTACTCATTAGAACCAACTTGGGGAGGTGGTTCTAACGTGTACCCACAATGTTTTGAACAAGCATATTAAATTATCAATTTTTTTTCTTATGAATTTTTCAAATTTTGATGCTGAAAAAAATTCTCTGTATATTATTGTGTAATGTAACAGTATGAGCTGAAATTGTCTTGAATTTTGAAAAAGATGAAATTAAACTGAATCCAAAGTATATCTTTAGAATGTGACACAGCCAGGTTTTAATATGAATGCAAGTTGAATGTGTTGGAGCCATATATTATTTATTTTTCTGTTCAGTGAGCTATTTTTACTTCAGAAATTTCCTGTACAATGGTGAGGAGGTGAATAGCAAGCCAGATGAATCAACTGAACAGTTGCAGCATACTTGTACAATGAGGCAGCTAAGGTGAATAAAATTTAAAAACAGTAAAATTAACAACTATTGAATTTAATAATTGTTCCATTGAATATGTAGAGAAATAATTACATGCAGAGCAGCAAACCCATCTTGACAGAAATATTGTTATTGAGGCTTAACGTCCCAGTTAACAATTTTTCAGCCATGTCGGGATAGAGCAAACGCTCTTGGTTTAACCAGTACTGTAGGGAGTTAATGTGTCTTGCGCAAGGACACAACACGACACCTGTGGGGATCGAACCCAGGACCCATTGATATGGAGTCCGAGGCTCTACCACTATTCCAGGTATTAAAGCAAATTATTTCGCAACAAGACAGAATAACCAATGCAGGCGAAATCAGTTTGCAACATTGGGGAGTACATAACTGTCTAGGAACAACTTAAACCATGGGTTTGAATGCTTACTCTATGGTTAGTTGTTCCCACACAGTAACATCTATGTACATTAGTTGTTCTCAGTTGCATTGGTTGTCTCTCGATAACTGATGTGTCACAAGATTTGTCAGATTTTTGTGCATAAATCTCACTCTATTATAATTACAGCCAAAATGAGTTGCAGCCATAACAGTATCACTGCGAATGGTGCTAGAGAAGAGGTCCAGCATTGGAGGACTGGTAATTGATTTTGTTTGTTGCTTTTCATCTATCTTTTATCGTCTCAGGCAATGTAGGGACAGATATTAAGGTTAACAACATTTTTTTTTTCTATAGCTAGCCATCTATAAAGGCAGATTTGCCATTTTGAAAATAACAGCTTTCCTTATCTGGAAAAGTGGAGTATGCCAAATTTGAAGCCATCTTCTAATACTGCAAAGGCCTAATTCTATAAGACCTGGTCAGAAACCCTGAAGACCGATTTTCTCGCAGCGTTTAAAAATGTTTAATCAAAATAGGTCGGGCATGAGAGCTTTGACCATGCCATGCATGCTTTACTGGGCCAGACACTTTCATTAACCACAATACTTGCCAAAACTACTTACGTAAAGGATATTTCATATCTTATTGTATCTTAGCTGGTCACTGTGATACATGAATATTTTTTCGCAAAACAAAATGTGTTTACTTCATTCCATGTATCAATATTTTAAAATATCCTGTTAATGTTAGTTATAATGTGACAAAATATCATTTTCACGTTTTAAGGCTGACAGGGTTGGCATGTGCAACAGGGTCAAAGCTTTTATACCTGGCCACCAGAATAGGTGTGGATGCATGTATTCATTTATAATTAGATGGCATGTGATTATTTTTTCAGAATCTGACACTGAATGGAAAGATGTGACAGACAGAGATATATTGGAGAAAGAAAACATCAACAAACTCCTGCCCTGTATATTTCACATTTGTTGTAATTAAAACAATAAAGTGAGCAAAATGAATGGCTTTTGTGATTTAAGACAGAAATTTCCACTGATTTTAGCCATTGCAGTATTGTCGGTTGGTTATAAATCCCACTCAACAGCTGAGGTCTTACAGAGACAAGCTCCCTATATATCAAGTCTCATTTGAGAGGCTGAGAAGCCTGGCATCCATCCCACGATCCCTGGTTTACAAGCTGATTGGCTTTATCACTATGCCAGGGTAGGCTTCCTATTCCAGTATTTGATGGGCATGAAAAAAAGTATCATAACCTTGGGCTGGAAACAAAGCGAAGTCTGTCATTTGATCTTCTTGTGAGAAAAGATAAGAATTACCGTAGCAATGACCAGGAATTGGAAAATCGTCTGAGTATGTTTCAGATTCTATATATTTTACAAATGAGAATGAGCAAAATTTTAAGGAGTCAGAATGGATCCAGTATTTTCTCGCTATATGGTTATTTCCGACAGTTTGTTTTCAGGAATTCCACAAAAAGTTTATGAAAATAAGACAACACACCCTTTCATAGAGCTCAGCAGCCTTTAGTGCTCAAGATGACCTAGGATACCCACGATCTGGTTTTCAGCTCACCTGAGCTTGCTCAGGATGTGAGCTTATAGGAAGTTACTCGAGCCGGTGTCCATCTGTCTGTAGGTCTGTCTGTTAGTCTGTATGCCTGGCCACCCTTTCAAATACATGTATGTATTTATCGCTGAAACTTGCATTTATTTTAAGATTTCACGAATTGGATAGTAAAAGTTAATGACAAGTTGATTTCCTTGTTGTTTTGACATTAAAAATGTCCAAGGTGTAATTATGGCAAAATACTTTTTTTTCATGCTATGGCTCAAAATATAAAGGGTATCTGGCATTAATTTGTTTCACTGATTCATATAGTAAATCAAAACAATAACTGTGTGTGACAATTCTTAGCATAGATTTTGGTCTTTAAAATGACCAAAATAGTTGCTTTAGGGTGAAATTATGGCAAAAAAGCACATTTTGTCATGCCCTGACCCCTTCATTTATTTGGAAACACAATTATTGTATGTATTTTACCCAACTGAAAAGTGAAGTTAGTAACATGATTAAGTATTACTATTTTATTGTTTATTTGAATGTTTAATAATGACCAACCATGTAAATCTATCGTAAAAATTCCAAAAAAAGGGTTATAAGAACACCTTTTTCTTTGACATGACCCAAAATCTAATGGGTATCTGGCTTTTATTTTATGCCATTTCACAAACTTGAATGGGAAAGTTCAACTATGATCAAGTATGACAAGTTTTTCATTCATTTTTGTGCTTAATAATGTCCAAAATTGTTATTTTAGGGTGAAATTATGGCAAAAAGGCACTTTTTTCATGCCCTGACCTCTATATTCTTATGGATTTAGGA
This sequence comes from Rugalucina vietnamica, assembly GCA_964017185.1. NCBI lineage: Eukaryota > Metazoa > Mollusca > Bivalvia > Lucinida > Lucinidae > Rugalucina > Rugalucina vietnamica. Next base: position 6,052,868 of record OZ024872.1, read on the forward strand.
CTATATGTCATTATTTTCTATACTGAGAGGAACTAGAAACTTAAGTTTCAAAGTTCCCATAGTTTGGTGGTTGGTCTCCGTAAAATCGATTTTAGAACTCTGGTAATTTCTTTCCTGCAATAAAAAGATTAGTCACAGCAGAATCGCCTTCAGACGGTCAGTAAAAGAATTACTGGAGGGTTCAAATCGATTCTTACGGGGTTCCAACTCTAAGTATAATAATTAAAAAACTTAAGTTTCTAGTTCCTCTCAGTATATGTTTTTTGTAAACAGGATGAAAAATTTAATAAGAGGACTTTATTTGATGACTTTCTCATTTTTTATTCCTTTAAAATTGCCCACAATGGTATTTTTAATACAGAAAAACATTGTTAAAAGGGTCCTTTTTTCGTGTCGTGGCCTATGTATTAGGGACTATCTGTTGTGATTACTACGTATTTTGCAAATAGGATGAAAGACTTAATAAGAGGACTTTGTTTGATGACTTTCTCATTAATTTTATTCATTTAAACTTGCCCACAATGGTAATTTTGATGGAAAATATGGCCAAAAGCCCCCTTTTATCATGCAGTGGCTTCATAAAAAGGCTGGTTACACATGTTTTTTTCATCATATTTTTAAAGAATGTACCTTTATTGGTTGTTGTACAGAGTTTCACAAAATTGACATTATAACATGATATCTAAATTTTGATAAATGTCATAAAAATAGACATTTTCCCATAGGCACTATTGTTAAAATGTCATTTTGGGTACCTTTTCGTGTGCCCCTCCAGCACCCAAACGAATATGGGTACCTATTGATTTTTTAGGTTAATTTGTTTAACCAAGTGTTATACTTGACAAAAAAGTTCTTTTTAAAAAAATGACATTATTCAGGCAGAGACCTTCATACATCCTTAAACGCACTGAATTAGCGCACAATCGATATTAATATTTCAAAAACACACTTCTCAAATTCTTTGAAACTTATTCACAACATTATCTACACTCCAAGCTTTTACTGGACTAAGTTTGGCACGATTCGCATGCCGAGTTTACATTTTATCGAGACATGTATAACACAGGATACGACCGAAATCTCGCGTGCGCCGCCTATGCGTCACCATGGTTATAAAATGGCGCGGCGTATTTCAGATACTTATGAAATCTAAAATTGTTTTATATTATCTTGTTAAACGGATGTTCTGATTTATTGCAATATATATTTTTCTAAAATTTATCTACGTATGTTCAAGCTACAGCAAAATTTTACGTTATTTTGGATTTTCCCTCGTATTTATTGGATTTATCGCACCAAAATTAATTAGTTGCATGATGACCACCAAGAGGATCCAAGAAAAGCTACAGGGGTGGCAAATCTGCGCGTGCACCGGGGCACCGGGGCTGTTAAGTGCACTGCAAGATGACACAGAAGAGGTAACCTTTTTCTCTATATTTTGTGACTCGATTTATTGCAAAAAAAAAAAAAAAAAAACCATCACAACCAAACTGTACACATTTAGTGCATATATTACTAATTTGTTTCGAAATTGCACCCAATTCTTAATCCCATGCGTACTGGCCATGAACTTGAGCGTTCGATGATCGTATTCTTTGGAAATTTAATCGTATGCTTTTGTGTCCTTCTGAAGACGTATGAAATATATTCATATAAACGCCATGATTCCATATCATATAAAATGTTTGGGAAATCAGCATTAACCTCTATTACGGCCCGTATGCGTAACCAAACGTAGTAATACGTAGTTAAATCGTAGTAGAGCGTGTCAATACGAAGTGATACCTAGTAATACCTGCTGAAACCTATCAAAACGTAAGGTAACACGTAGCAAGTCGTAGTAAAACGTATTGAAACGTAGTCCCTGCGTATTGATACGTAGAGTTCCACCGGGTTGTAATTTACGTTTTAGTACGTATTTGTTACGTATGTACTACGTTTTATTACGATTCGACTATGCTTTGCTACGTTTCACTAGGTATAAGCTACGTAAATCAGAGTGCCACGTTCGAACTGTTTTTTAGTTCGAACGTGGCATGGGCCAGGAATATAGCCGTAAATAGCCGTATGTAACACGTTCCACTACGTTTTAATACGTTTTACTACGTATATCGCCGTATTGCTACGTTTCAGAAACGTAGTAAAACGTAGGCCTCGAAACGTGACAGTGTGACTGTAGCTTAACTACGCACAAAATGTAAGCAAACGAGCATTTTCGCAATGACTTTTTGGCAAGATTGTGGGACTTTCTCATCGTTTTCGATAAATTTTCCACCAAAAAATACACAGGAAGAATTTTATGGCAAAAAGAAAAGGTAACGCCGGTTACAACGCTACTATAATTATCTGGATTGTTGGATAGATTACAAGATGCGGATTTTGTTCAATGTACTTATTTGTGTCCTGTTTCAGCCTGCATACTCCTTTCGTGTAGGTTTCGGGTACTATATGTTCATTAGCATGAACATCAAGTCTACAGTGAAGAGCTTTTTATGAAACACTTCTGTACTCTGGTAGTGTTATAAGATAGGTCGTATCTCATTGTAGAAAAGGTTTCCTTTAGCCGTATAAGGCACTAGCCGGTCTTACCCATTTTTCTAATCAAACTACTTTGTCTTTTCTCTTCAGGACGTTTCTAACAACTCCAAACAAAATAAATCAAAAGCGACATATCTTTTTTGTTCTAGAAAATAAACGTTTCTCTAATCAACCCGTTTGGCTCATATTTAAAATGCATAAGCTTATAATAAAATAACTTCTTAGTATGTCTTATTTACAAGTATCGTATTGTTTCTTGCAGAATAAGACAATATAAGTAGAGGCTGTGAAAGGAGTCATCACTGACGCTTTATATTAAATCAAAGATAAAAACAAAAAAGAATCCCCAGCCTTTTCAATAGCGCATCTTCATTGAAAAGACTTTCATTGAAGACCGAGCTCCAAGTGAACTAAGAAGTCCAGTATCTGCAGGAAAAATAATCTTCACCACATTGAAGAGATCCTTGTTTGGTTAGGATTTTTCCAGAAACGAGACATTCCATTTCTGACAAAAAAAAAAAAAAAAAAAAAAAAAAAAAAAAATAAAATCAAATTGTTTATTTAGTGTATTTCGGGTACAGTATAGCATTCCAAATAACTAAATAACTATAATGAGGCAATATACGGTTACCATTAAGTGAAAGTATGTCTCGGAGAAGAGATACATTATTTGAGCCGTCTCGTGGGAAAACCAACAATGTAGTTTCCGAACAGGTCCGACACAAATCAGGCTGTACAGTCACATAAGCAGGCTAGAAGCTTGAAATTTTGGAGTTAAGTAGAGGAGGAATTGTACTATCCGAGTAGCGAAAACAAAGGCGCTGATCAGCTTCGCGGTTACCGCGAAGCTGATCTGCGCCTTTGTTTTCGCCTATGCAGATTGTTGGATTTCCCATGAGGCGGCTCAAATTTGTTTGTTTGTTTATTATTGCTTTAACGTTCCAGTCAGCAGTTATGGCCAGGTTGGGAAGGCTTCACCATTTTATGGGACTGCTACTCTACATTGGGGTGCAATATGAAATCCAATGATTTGCCCCAACACCGCACCTATGTACTTTCGTAGTCAAAATGTGTTCTTGTATGACTGCGGAGTGTGTTTGTCAGTCATGCAGTACCCTGACGGTCGATATTCTTCACCATTTAGTCTTTGACTATCTCAATGACGATGTTAATTTTAAACGGCTACAATTTTCAGAAACTGTATCAAGAAATCTTGGAACAAACTTATCGGTATCATAAACTTCGAAAAACCTTTTAGACACTATGAATTGATTTCCAAATATAATGTTGGGTTAAAGACGCTTTTAAGTGAGGGCCTTTCGGAACCTGAATTTTATGGTGACTTGGTTTACAAATTTAAGAAATTTAAAGGAATTAATGATTTTTCTTTTCAGTTCAGAAAAATCTTAACACGTTACAGACGTATATGTTATAACTTGAATGTTATGCGACAGTCTGCATGCTTAGTTTTTAACCCAATCATGGTTGATAACTATGCTGCCTTCTTTAATTGCACGCCGGTGGGTCGGGCGTCAGACTCTCTGATGGCCCCGACTTGAAGCTATTCATTTTAGTTGGTTGGGGCCGGAGCTTCTTGTCTGTTGCTTGGCCCACCGGGGTCCAACTGGTGTTTTTCTTTTGCTCCGGAGTTAGTAGGTTATTCGGCGCCCAGGGATCTCCATCGTCGGGCAGCTTACCAATTCTGTGAGTCCTGGTTTTTGATTCATCAGGATGTTTGTCTTGATTTATTTGTTTGTTCTTGATGATTCATTGACTAGTTAGAGATTCACCACGAGGACCGAAGAACTAACTAAATGTTATGAACCACTGCAGAAGCTGAGGGTGAGGTTAGGTACCTGTAAAACCGGTTAAAGCCCGCCAGTAACTTTGTGTTACTGATCGTTCCAAGTCGATACTTCTGTGATGGTTCTTTTTGTTTTATGTCTTGGTGTTTAATTTTTTTGTGCTGTTGACGCCTTATGTATCGATACTTCTGTGGTGGTTCTTTTTGTTTTATGTCTTGGTGTTTAATTTTTTTGGGGCTGTTGACGCCTTATGTATGTTTTCATATTTTTAGTTAAGTTAAGGTAACTGAGTGGCCACCTATTGGGAAAATAGCTGCTCATTCGACTTACGATATGTTTCATGATACAAGTACCTGATTGATAGTTTGGTTTTTTTCCCACCTCGGTTTTTGGAGTGGGAATCTTTTTCTGATTGCGCCTTTTCCTGATCTTTGCCTACTTGTACCTTTTTCTCAAACATACTGTTTAACTTAGAAGATGAAGAGCTTCTCATTTGTTTGTCGGGTGGTACAAGCTACGAACTGCATAACTTACTTAGTGAGAACGAGTACAATGACTTCTTGTCGATCAGTGTGAGATTCATTTCATCCCTCTGCCTTTAAAGATCATTATATGCCGGCATTGCTGCCATATATTGTGTTTTGTGTTGCTTGACTGTATGCTATATGACATATTTATGCTTTTTTGTGTTGATGTAATGTAATGCTTTGTACATGTTACATGTAATCTTCGTATTCTCGGAGGAAATAAAGACATACATACATACATTCTTCTTCTTATTATTTTAAATTTTATTCTTATTATTATCATTACAACATAGTGTATAATGTTTCGACTCGAAGCTCTGATTGTGTGAGTCAGTCAGACTTATTGAGCGAGTTTGGCATTGATTGGACCAGGGGTTTCAGGGGAGAAGATCTTTGAAAAGTGTGGACGACAACGACGACGATAACGACGGACGACGGAGCATGACCATCCTATAAGCTCACCTGTGAGCCTTCGGCTCAGGTGAGCTAAAACTTTGCGGCAACACATACATGTATGTTGTATTGATCCTACAGCGAGATGTGTTCGAACTTTTTAAAGTCATTAAGAAAACTTGCCCATGCAATAAACAGAGAATATAAAAACAAAAATGGAAACTTTCATTGGAAAACGTTTCATATTTTTAAAAATTTTGCTCAAAACATTGATTGCGGGTACACTTTAGAACCGCCTCGCCGAGGCGGTTCTAACGAGTACCCACAACCTATGTTTTGAATCAAAAATAAGAAAATTAGGTATACCACTTCAATTCCCAGATTTACTATATGAAAGTGGGGTTTAAGGGGGTAAACATTTCATGGACATGTTTTCCCGATGCTTGCATTAATCAGACCCCATCTAAGAATCTTTCTAGTTCTAAAACGTTTCTAGATTGCCATAGACATGTATTGGAGATGATAGACGTTAATTTCAAAGATGCTATTGGTTCCCATTTTAAACAACAAAATTTCATTCAGTTAAATTATGATCTTCTCTTAGTTCTTTTGGGGCAAATAATAATGAGCAGGCGTTACTGAGAACCAGTTTAATTATACACAGCTTATTATACAATGCCAAAGTGTAGCAATTAGAGAAAACAACAATTATAATTTCTTAAAGCACGATGTAAGTTTTCCACAGTAAGTAAGTGATAGGGCTGTCACACATTCGCGTATCGACTCACGTATCTACGGCGTATCGAGATACGAAAGGTACGTCACACGTACGTCGTAGATACGTGGGCCCATACGTAGCTCATACTCTTCGATAAGTAGCTCATACTCCTCATACGCCGAGGTGCTACGTTTTTTTATGTGTGCACTTAAAAATTCGTAGCACGTACGTAGCAGGTCCGATACGCCGTACATATGTCACACATACGTGGTACATACGAAAGCAACGTGGCAGGTACGTCGTGGATACGTAGCTCATACTCCTGATACGCCACACGTACGTAGCGGTTAAAATGCCACGTAACCGTGACGTATGAACAGCGTACCTTTCGTATCTGCTACGTAGGTGTGACGTATGTGTGGCGTATCCTCGAATGTCTTTTCGTATCTACGGCGTATCAGCGACGTACGTGTGGCGTATCTCGCGTATCAATGGCGTATGTACTACGTATGTGCTACGTTCGTTTCGCTACTGTGGAGTATGTGTGACGTATCAGGAGTATTAGGAATATTTTGTGGCGTTCCAAGAGAATCTTAATGCTTCTATATGTATGTTTTCGTTTTTCCGAAGTCATGGATCAAATGTTTCTCACGTTTCGGGGTGTCGTGCAGGGTTCTTTCATGGCTACGCTTGGTGTAGCCTCCGTCTTTGTTCATAAGGTCTTACGACCAGGATGGATCCCCCACCACCACCACCACCACCACCTCGTTTTCTTTTTCGGTGTTAATCTAGATTATCTAGATTTCTCCGGTGGCATCTTTGACCTCTTTAATGAGCCTGTGCGTGAGAAAACCAACAATTTGGGTTCCGACCAGGTCTGACACAAACCGGCCTGTACAGTCTCAGAAGATGGTAAGAGGCTGAAAATTTTGGATTTAGAAAGTAGAGGAATTGTACTATCCATGTAGAAAAAAAAAACATAGGCACTGATCAGCTCCGCAGTTAATGCAAAGCTGATCGGCGCCTTTGTTTTTGCCTATACAGATTGTTGGTGTTTTCATGCGGCGGCTCATATTTGATAACTATAATGTGCGAATTGCATGAGCAAAGTGAACACAACCGTTTGTTCTCATAGGTATTAAAAAGCAATTGGTACAGAACAGATACGCCGCAGATAAGAATGGAACGCAGTACATACGCCGTAGATACGTCACGCGTACACTTCATACGCCATACATACGTCACACGTACGTAGCACATACGCATTGATACGCCGTACATACGAAAGTGAAATTCCATACGAATACAGATACGTCACGGATACGCCACGGGAATGTAGCAGGAACGTCACACGTACGTGGTACATACGTCTCTCGAGCAAAATACGGCTCAGACCTCGGCGTATCGACATTTTCATAGATACGTGAGCGATACGCCGCTGATACGTGAATGTGTGACAGAGCTATTAGTAAGTAATAGTTTATTAAAGTCTCATTATACTTTCAATCAATTTTATATGTGAAAAATATTTTTTGGGGTTATAAGTTTCGTGCTAAAATGGTGCCTAAACATGGGCATTACAATTTTCATTTACGCGCCTTAATTTGAGCTAAAATTAAGGGAAATACCTTAATTTTGCTTCATTTACATTTTTTGTCTTAAGCCAAATTATTAAAATGAGTTAAAGGCGTGGCTAGAGGCGTGGAAACGTAGTAGGCTTGCGCACTCAAATAGTCTCGCGTCATCTTTAAAATATAAACAACATGTATCCATGAGCGGTTCGTCAATGTGGAGGCAATAATTTTAGAAGTCAGTGATTCTTTAACGGGATATGGAGGACAAGCTTAGGGAAGAGGCGGAATATTATGCGAGGTCCCATGACGAGGCGTCTTCAAAACTTCTAGACATGTGGTAAGGGTTCAGTCTCAGTTCTGTTTATCAAACATGTATAAAACTAAAAATAACCCATGTATATTGAATGCTTTTAGCTTTGTGCATCCTGCTTAAAGAGCCAAGATGCCCCATGAATGGACGTGGATATAAATCTGTTGAATCGCACATTGTCCACCATGCAAATTTAGACATTGTAACAATCGAAAGTGGTATAAGAGAACAGGATTTTATTATGATGTACATGTACATTAATTTTAACTGAGGTTCACAGTGGGGTATGTCTACTTAAGACAAGAATTCGCTTCTCAAAAAAAAAAAAAAAAAAAAAAAAAAAAAAAAAAAAAAAAAAAAAAACCAAAAAACATTAATAACAAGTGTCGAGCTGTACTTTGAGATTTTTATCGATAATCACAGATCATCACACTGTGCCCATAGCCAGTAATGCTCTTGTCATTTGTAACCACGCTCCCCCGGAATATGAGCGGGGCTTTGACCAAAGTTTGGCCACGGCGGCGGGAGAAATATCTGGGGTTTGCTTTATATAGGCATAAAGGTCGGTGAAATGAAAATATAGCAGGCAACGGGGGAAACAGCAGTGGTTTTACCAACGAGCAGTCCCCACAGGGTGGCTTTTAGCAGGGATTTGCTGGACCAAACGTCAAGGTCCCCGCTATTCACCGGGGTTAAGAGTTAGGGCCCTGGTTACAAATGACTAGTGCATAACAACAATGCATTCATTTCACTCATTTTCACTCTCACGCAATATATCCAATACGTCACTTTCAATAGCTATGGTCATGTCGGGACGGTGCCTCCATGATATGCACTCGTGGGGTGGGATAGATTCTCTCTCTCTCTCTCTCTCTCTCTCTCTCTCTCTCTTCAATGTTTTGCTAACGTGGCTTTCTCTCATTTTCATTTTTCATTCTTAATCTTTTGAAGTTAGTCTACAAGATTAGTTTCGCAATATTGCTGGCGACCCATAATCAAATGGTGATAGTTTGTTTGAAGCGGCTAGAAAATTGTTGACTGGGGCGTTAAACCTCAATACAAACGAACGCAGGCCCGGTATGTCTGCAATTTCTCAAGTTTTTTGGAATATGTTGAAAGACATAAGCATTCATTAAAGAAAAAAAACACAACATTTCGCTTTAAAGGCAAAGCAGCAGCAACAACAAAAAAAGTCAGAGAAAATGAATGTCATAATTTCGTGTGCGGCCTAAAATACCCTTCACCCACAATTTTTGAGAGAAGGTAACATCAGGGTTGGTTTGGCTATGGCTTCACACCACTATCAACAATGTTTCAGTCATCTTGGGACGACGCCAGCGGTTTCTGGGTGTCAACCAGTATTATGCGAAGCTTTATCAAGTGCCTCGTTGAAGAACACTACACGGCGGAAGTAGTTATCGTGTTGCAGACTTGCCCACTACCACTTATTATGGTCGTTTGCAAAAGATTACCTTATCGTTACGAAAACTTGCCCATCCAATATACAGTGATTCTTTTTTCATTTGTAAAAATTGAAAATTTCATAGGAAAATTTGATATTTTGAATAATTTTGCTTAAAACATAGATTGTTGGTACACGTTAGAGCCGCCTCGCCGAGGCTGTTCTAACGAGTAAACAAAATCTATGTTTGGTATCAAAAATATGTAAACACCTGCATACCCCGGTTTTACAACGTAAAGTTAGGGATTTTGGCTTATACTTTTCATGGATATGTCTCCTGATCTTAAAATTTATTACTGTTATTAAAATTATTCTTGTAGGACGTTGCCAACTTACACAGTAAGAGAAAGTCTAATGCCGGAGTACAAGGGAAGGATGACGAACATAGCACCGAAGACGATGTTGGCTGATTATGAGCGACTTCAATCAGATACCAACCAAAGTTAAGTTCAGGATGATTCAGCTAAAAGTTGGACAGACGGTGTTTGGGAGATGTTTTGGTCCTGTTCTCATTGTAAAGCGGAATGAACCGCGTCGACTGACAGGGATAAACCGTGACGCCACCGTGGAAATCTTTGGCATACAGGGACGAACTGGGGTTTACTGGCGAGCCGTCATATTTGTATTAATCAAACGGTGTTTGGAAGATGTTTAAGCTATGTTCTCACAGTCCTGGATTATTTACGGTTAACCAGGATGACTCGTGTTGAACTGGAGTAGAACCATAACGTCACCGTAGACATGCGTGGCAAGCCGGGAAATTCCGTTGCAGAACTGGCCATGGGCGACACCGAGTGCAAAACGTTATACCACCGGGGTTCGACCATGATAAACCGGGATGATCAAAAGTAAACTGTGGGTAAATGGGACGACACCGTGCCATTCGACACAAACCGGGCCTTCACCGGGATTCCACCTTAATGAACAGGGGCCTTTAAAAGTTTTCCTACCTTGAAGCCCGTTTTGGATCCGTTGGAGTCCCGGTTCACCCCGTTGCTACTTTCTTCAACAACGTGAAACACCAGCACAAGACCGTTGCATGACACGACACCCTTAAGAACCAACCAGTTTAACATCGGGTTCTACCGATTCGGAAATAATACCGGGACCCACCTGCCTGCACCATGACGAAAGTGTTAGAACGCAGCAATAAAATATAAACAGAGATCCTTTAAGAGCAGTGAACATATTAATGAGAAAGTTGGTTGATTGGGTCCCACCAACAGCTAAGGTCATATGGAGACGGGACCTCGGTTTATAGTCCCATCCGACGGGCTGAAGAAGCCCGGGATCGAACTTGCGACCCCCTGGTTTACAAGGCGAGTGACATAATCACTGCACTATAACATGTTTTCGGCTACTTGAGCCTCGTCAGTGACCGAGCTCCAACGGATCTATCTTTTACAAGATTTAACTTAGCAGTGAAGTCAATGAAGATATTAAAGGAATAGGTTTACAAACATTATATATATATATATATACTTCATTTCAAAAGAAAGAGATCAGCCAAACAAACATTTTGACACCACATTTATTAAAATCGGTTAAGTGGTTTTGAAGAAAGTCTTAATATTCAACAATGACCGCCTATGGTGGCCGCCATTTTGTTTAGCTAGTCACGTGACCAAAAAGGAAAAATGCTTATTTACAGTAGTAGACTTAATTTTTACATTTGAAAACAGATCCATATGATTCTATTAAGTGAATGAAAAGTATTTCAACAACTTTCATACTTTAATATGCATGGAAATGGCAGATATTTTCAATTCAATGATTGTGAGGGAGTGACGTCATACCCTCACAGCCTCATTCTGGATTTGGGCCATCAAAATTTTCAAACCCCTATAATTTTCTTATACCTTGGTTGATTTTTATAAAATTTGTTGCAAACTGTTCAGCTACATGAAGGCTTTCATAAAACGCACACACAATAGTTTGTGGGCCTATTTCTTTTACAAAATTATATTCTATAAAAATGGTGTTTTCACCAATGGAATGATATTGATATTTTCTCTGTTGATTGAAGTCAGTCGACATTTCTACAGTAATTTCTTGGTTATTTCTGACGTTTCCATTCAATAGACTTCATCAAAGTTTATTTGTTTCACTTCAGAAAACAGGGGACCGCGGTGGCGTAGTGCTAGAGCATCGATGTCCTGATGAAGCGGTCCCGGGTTCGATCCACACTGGTGGCACCGTGTTGTGTTCTTGAGCAAGACACATTAAAACCAGAGTACTGGTGAAAACCCCGGGAGCGTTGGGGCCGTCCAGACATAGCAAACTAACAAACTTCAAAAAATAAAACTCCTACATAACAGAAAATTTGGGTAGTCATTAGCACTGGGTGCTTCCTTTGTCCCGATATAAAAAGGTTTTGTTTGATTTTACTATAGGTCCCGATAGGATTTGGTTTTGTTTGATTTTGGTATAAGATTTTTTTCTACAATAATTCCTAGAATTTGGTCAAAGATGTGATTTGATTCTCATTTATGACGTCATTGAAATAATTTCAAGTCATAAAATAGTGCTTTGAATGCAATTTTATAGTAAGTCATTATTTGATTATTTAAGAAGTGATATAAATTATGAAATTCATGTTACTGTTGACTCTGTTTTGTGGCCGGATTTACTCTGTTAGTGTAGTAGAAAAAAATCCGGTACTAAAAAGTCAAACAAAACCTTTTTATATCGGGACCAAGGAAGCACCCAGTGATTAGTGTAAATCTGGATATTCATTCGTTGTCTAAGAACGTAAGGAACATCAGTTGTTGTTTTTATTTTTACGCACCTGTGACAATTCTGTTTTCAACACGCTCGATGAAAAAGTATACACCTTAAAAGTAAACATCTTAGAGATAATATTAAAGTAAAAATGTAGAGGATTTGAAGCAATACAACCCGCACACCAGTTGACAGGAAACGCTTATAGCGCGATATGCTGAAACCCTGGGATACGAGTAAAAGTTTGGGTGGAAAAGTCATTTTGAAAGGAAGACCAAATCATGGAATGATGTAGACAGTTTTAGCGACACGAAGAAATCGTACAACATGTACATTCAGTGGGTTCACCGTTGTATGATTTGGTGTTTTACGCCCCAATCAACAGCCAATGGTAGTACGAGGATGAGATCTCGATATAATGTCTCATCCGAAGGACTAAAGGATCTCTGGGTTGAACACATACCCCTGTTTTGCCAGGTAAAACCACACCACGTAGGCTTTTTTTCCAGAGATCCATGTATAGGTCTATCTTTCATACATGATACATGAATAATATGATAGGATATGTTCATAAAATCTTGTGAGTCCATACAATCCCAGTAAATATACTACTGTCACGTAACAGTGACACGTGCATGTCAATTTCGATACTTATCCGGTCTTTGAACCGTCTTTGAACCGTCTGGGGTCATTGTCGAGCTACTTATACTGTTCTTCCTATATTGAATAAAGAGATTTTGACTTGACTTGATACACTGAGACCAGTGACGTGAAATGTTCCAGCTGCGTATGTGTGACGTGCCTGTGGCGTATGTGTCCTAGTCCCAATATGTGTGGCCACCATATTTACAGAATGATCGACCCCAATGCTATCTATGTACTGAGGCCGGGATCAGTTGGCATTCTGGTCGCTTAAACATTGATTGAATTTCAAAACATATGTTTCAAAAGAGGTCTTACTTTAAGGCTAATCGAGTGGGTTTATATGAGCCGCCACATAACATAACCAACAATCTGCATATGCCAAAAACAAAAGCACAGATCAGCTGTGCAGTTACTGCACAGCTGATCAGCGCCTTTGTTTTCGTTACACGGGTAGTACTATCCCCTATCCCTCTTCTTAAATCAAAATTTCAAGCTTCTAGTCTTCTCCTGTGATTGTACAGGTCAGTTTGTGTCAAAGCTGGTCGAAAACAACGATTGTTGTTTTTTTTTTGTTGTTGTTGTTTTTTTCATGCGAAGGCCCATATGTAATTGCTTTTAGTAAAATGTAGTTTGATGATCTGCAAGAGCAGCAGTAGACCATTCCATATCTTCAATAGTTGTCTTATGACTATGCAGTGAAGCAGCTAAGAGCAGCAGCGATATCTTCACCATTCATACACCGTCTTTTCGTGATGTGCATGTATTTATCGTTACGTACATCTGATGCACGGTAGCGTATTAGAAGTACCTGCTGCGTCGCATTCTTATACATGTATATGACGTGTGCATGTGCGAATCGGAACTGCGCTTAACCTAGACGGTTAGCTGGTTTACACGGTTAGTTCTGAATGTTCCCGGGTCGACATAGCTCATACTCGATCACTGACAACATTATTCTCGTTTTTAACCCGGGGCATTAAGAATTGTTGCGGTAGACGTATAAAGTTCTCTTTGATTTTATTGCAACGCCACACCGTATGAATGCTGGCCGCAAAATACAGCATTACTACAGGAGGAAATGTGACGTGGCCAAGATGTTGGTGTAAAGATGAATGCACCGTCGTTCACGTAATGCATTTAAAGACTGTGAAATTGAGTACTTCAACGGCGCCTATTGTTATCTTTCCTAATTTCCCCGTATGTCGCCTCTCCGTAATCAAAACCGACAAGAATCGATTAAATATGAACAACCAAATTATCACTTTGTGGTACACACCATTGCCTTTTAATTGCCTTTTAATGCATGGGACAGGATTTGTCTATGCACACGATCATACTTTCAAATGTGTTTATTTTAATAACTGTCGTAAATAGAGTTTAGCACGTGTTTCTATTTACCTCCGGTATTCCAGACCTTTGCGCATAAAATTCGAGTGTGAAGGGCGGGCAAAAATGTGTATTTATCACTGTCACTCGTTTTTGTCAAATTTTAATTAGTCTTTAATTGGTTTGTCTGTAATGCATTTGGGATGTTTTCGACAGATCCATGTTCGGCAAACGAAGCACTAGAACATATCAAAAATTATCAAAATTGAAAAAAATGATTGAAAGTATAATGAGACTTTAAAGTGTCACATCCCGAATATTTACATATAAAACCATTCAATACAGCAGACCCTGCCTGTATAGGCAAACGAGACAAGATACAATCAGTACAAAACTGAAGCAATAGTTTACAAATGAGATATATGTACAGGGAGCATAATAAAACAAATTCATATTTACACTATTTAAAGTGTTGCTCAGAACATTAGTTGCCAAAAAGCTTCTCTTATTCATTTTGAATAAACGTTTGCTAATTGATATTGTACAACATTACAATTCATAAGCCAAATCAATTTATCAAAGGATTCATAGTATTTAAATTTATCATTAATATTCTGAGCAGATTGAAATAAATCAATTCTTATATCTCACCGATTCCGATAGCGTAATGGTTAGAGCGTCCGCATCGGGAGCGGGAGGTCGTGGGTTCGATCCCGGGCCGGGTCATACCAAAGACTTTAAAAATGGTACCAGTGGCTAACTTGCTTGGCGCTCAGCATTATAAGGCAAGCACTGGCTTCTCTTCTCCCAAAACAAAAATATAGCATCACTAACATCGCATGTCTAATATGAAAAGGTCCGAATAATAACAAAAAAGGTCCGAAAATAATCAATGTCTGTATTCACTAGAGGACCGTATGGAAGACTGGCCGTTGTGCTAAATACGTTATCCTCTCTATATAGAGATTATTATTATTATTATAATTATTATTATTATTATTATCGCTGTAAAATTCCCAATCAATTGAAAAGTGGGTTTCATTCTCAATTGCATCCATATGGCAATATTTACATAGTCGTTCAATGACTGGAGTTTTAGGTTGGTTATATCTGCCTGTTTCAATTGCAAGTGGTACGTTGCAACTGAGAAATTTGGCAAGAACATTTCCATATTACACTTAACATAATGTTCTGTTTTAATAGCGCTTTTGTATTGTCTTTAAGTTCTCAGTTTATATCCGTTTTCAGCATTACCGTTGCACATCAGCTTTAATTTGATACCATTTTGCATTGTCTATTTCTGTTAGCCTATGGTGAACAGTGGAAATACACACAGTTTTACAGGGATTTTCAACCAGCATAATATTCTCAATGTTAAACACGGACATGTACCATAAAATTATTATGTAATCGAAGTTAATACATTCTACAAAAGTGTTCCTTGTTGCTCAAATGGCAAATTTATCTAAAATGAAACTGGACCTGCACATGCATGCACTATACCTACATGTAAGTAATAGCGTTTTCTATCCTAGTGTATACTGTGATTTAACTGGAAAACAACGCAAGGTGTTACTGTATCCTGTTTTCTGTATTATATGACCGTGCAAAGAGTAATAATTTTGATATAATCTGACCACAAAAGATGAGATTTTCACCTAATAAAATATCAGTCTCATTGTTACACAATTTGTGTGTTTTCCCCAGCTGTAAGTCTATCCTATAGGCTTATATTGTGAGCCTTCGGCGAGAGTTCAGGTGAGCTATAAGCTTCATCACAATGAAATTGAATTCAAATAAAGTACATTAAACACTGAAAAAGTTTCAGCGCTATACATCAACACTCTAAATCAGCAGAAAAACCACTGCGGGTACGCCTCTAAATTAACAAAGATTTTATTTGCGCAACGTTACTGGTGCTTCGATTAATAGAAAAGTTCTGGCCAAAGCCATTTTTGAATAAGACAAACATCTCATATAAGGGAGGTAAATATTTTCCCGAAAAAGCTTTAAATTAATTCTTAGTATTTATGATGATTGCCCAAAATCAATACAAAATGACACAAATGACATACCGGAGGTAATATCTTCATGAATGAAGTAAAATTAAAAATGTTGGCACTTTCATAATCATCCGATTTATCTCCCTTACCAATGCAAAACCCCATTCAAAATTCATTTTGGCCAAAAACAATTAGTTGCTCACCGATTTTTTGCAGGTCCTATTAGTACAAACTGAGATCAAGATATTGACATAAAAATAGTTTTCAGATCATCGATCTCCCTTACCAAATTGCAAAATCTCTATTCAAAATTCATTATGGCCATAAAAATTTATTTGCTCACCAACATTCGATTTTTTGCAGGTCCTTTTAGGACAAACTGAGATCAAGATATTAACATGAAATTAGTTTTCATATCGTCCTCCACACAAAAAGTTCTTCGAAAAACCGTTATCTGAGCAAGGCTTTAGACTTTAGTACTTTCAAATTGTGACTGAATTTTTATCTGTGTCGCGAGAAGTGTCTGTGTGATGCTCTCTACTGTCTGTAAGTCTTTCTTCTTCTCTGCTTCACGAGTCGGTAGCCTTGGGGTCACTATAAGGCAAACGTCTAGTATTTCCTGCCAAATACACATAACATACAAGGTAAAAAGGAAGCAACACACAGGCACGGATGCATTCATAACCAAATTACCACACACACACACACACACACACACACACACACACACACACACACACACACACAAAAAAAAAAAAAAAAAAAAAAAAAAACCGATCCATATAGCGAAAACCAAGGCGCTGATCTGCTTGGCAGTTACTTCTTCGAAGCTGATCTGCGACTTTGTTTTCGCATATGCGAAATGCTGGTTTTCTTATAACGCGGCTCATATATATTTATCTGTCCAGATTGCTTGTATTTAGATATTCGGACACAGTACGGCAGTGTAAAAATTTGTTCCGAATTTGACAATAATGCGTTTGAATTTGTCAACCGAGTACATTTATTTTAACATCAGCACGCTACTGCCATGTTCGTCAATTTGGTCTATTTTAAGGGTTAAAGTCATGGTAAAGATTAAAACGGCATAGAATTGTAAACCACCTCCTGCTGAAATCATTTGTCCATCCACAGAATCTACCTCATCCTCCGCTACTACATGTATATGTTTATCACTCGTGTCAAAGTCACTAGTGACTATTTTTGTTTATTTGTTTTTGATGTTGTACGTCACCCTCCACTACTAACTACTACGTGTTTATCACTCATATCAACCTACATCACCTTCCAATACTACATGTATATCACTCGTGTCAACCTGCCTCACCCTCCACTACTACATGTATATCACTCGTGTCAACCTACCTCACCCCCACTACTACATGCATATTACTCGTGTCAACCTACCTCACCCTCTACGACTGCACATATATCACTCGTGTCAACCTACCTCACCCTCCACGACTACATGTATATCACTCGTGTCAACCTACCTCATCCTCCACTATTTCTTGTATATCAATCGTGCCAACCTACCTCACCCTCCACTATTACATGTATATCACTCGTGTCAACCTACCTCACCCGCCACTACTACATGTATATCACTCGTGTCAACCTACCTTATCCTCTACTTCTACATGTATATCACTCTTGTCAACCTACCTCACCCTCTATGACTACATATATCACTCGTGTCAACCTACCTCACCCTCAGCTACTACATATATATCACTCGTGTCAACCTACCTGACCCTCCGCTACTACATGTATATCACGCGTGTCAACCTGCCTCATCCTCCGCTACTACATATATATCACTCGTGTCAACCTGCCTCACCCTCCGCTACTACATGTATATCACTCGTGTCAACCTACCTAACCCTCTACGACTGCATGTATATCACTCGTGTCAACCTACCTCACCCTCTACGACTACATGTATATCACTCGTGTCAACCTAACTCACCCTCTACGACTACATGTATATCAGTCGTGTCAACCAACATCAACCTCTACGACTACATGTATATCACTCGTGTCAACCTACCTCAACCTCTACGACTACATGTTTATCACTCGTGTCAACCTACCTCGCCCTCCACTACTACGTGTATATCACTCGTATCAAAGTCACCAGTGACGAGACCAGCAGCATGGAGGTCAGCTACCGTGTGTGTTATATCCTGGACGATCTTTTCTACATCAATGCTAGTTATGGTGTTGTTGGGTAGATGCTCTGACAGCAGTTTCCAGTTTTGCCCCGAGTCTGACTTGGTCCGCTTTAACGTTCTGTCCCAAACTTTGATGATCTCTTTGATTGATACTGAAAAGATATGTCATTATATTAGTTTAACATTTTTAAATTTCGGCGATGTCAGCAGAGGTATATTTTTTGTTATAATAATGGTATGTTCCAGTATTATAATAAAATTTAGCATGGCAGTTGTCAAAAATACACTACGCGGCCAACAATGGTGATCGTAATACATGTTTTGCTACAAAAGCTTTGCTTTGCATATTTGATAATAACTGATAACGCGTCGTACCTTTTGTAACGATTGGTGATTCGGATTGTTCTTCTGTTCTTGGTTCGAATTTCTGAAATCAAACCATGTAACTGTAATAATGTCTAATGCTCCCCCCCCCCCTTTAATGTTGAAAAGTTTACTTTTGCACTTTGGCTGCTTGCGTGATTTTTAGGTTAACTTCCCACCAAAGATAAGAACATATTGTGACGGGAATTCGGTTTAAAGTCTATCCGACAAACTGAAGAAACGCCGAAGGGAACCTTAAGCTACAGTCACACTGTCACGTTTCGAGGCCTACGTTTTACTACGTTTCCAAGTCCCACGTTTTGCCCTAAATTTGTCCGGTTTTGCAGGTTGTTATGTTTCAGTACGTTTATAGCTATGTGTTTTGCGACGTTTTACTCCGTATCGCTACGTATTGTCCGGTTATCCAACGGCTTCGGGCCACAGTTTCACTAAAGATTGGTACGTTTAGCTACGTATTTACGTGCCGATACGTTTTCCTACGATTCAGTAGGTTTTATCAGGTTATTACTACATAACGTCCGGATACTTCATTTGTACCCGTGACATATTAATTGGAATTATCGCACCAAAATAAATTAGTTGCATGATGTCCACCAAGAGGATCCAAGAAAAGCTCCAGGGGTGGCAAATCTGCGCGTGCACCGGGGCACCGGGGCTGTTAAGTGCACTGCAAGATGACATAGAAGAGGTAACCTTTTTCTCTATATTTTGTGACTCGATTTATTGCATCTTTGCATCATTTAAAAAAAAACAAAAAAAAACAAAAAAAAAAAAAAAAAAACATCACAACATCACAACCAAACTGTACACATTTAGTGCATATATTACTATTTGTTCGAAATTGCACCCAATTCTTAATCCGATGCGTACTGGCCATGAACTTGAGCGTTCGATGATCGTATTCTTTGGAAATTTAATCGTATGCTTTTGTGTCCTTCTTAAGACGTATGAAATATATTCATATAAACGCCATGATTCCATATCATATAAAATGTTTGGGAAATCAGCATTAACCTCTATTACGGCCCGTATGCGTAACCAAACGTAGTAATACGTAGTTAAATCGTAGTAGAGCGTTTCAATACGAAGTGATACCTAGTAATACCTGCTGAAACCTACTGAAACATATCAAAACGTAGGATAACACGTAACAAATACGTACTAAAACGTATTGAAACGTAGTCCCTGCGTATTGATACGTAGAGTTCCACCGGGTTGTAATTTACGTTTTAGTACGTATTTGTTACGTATGTACTACGTTTTACTACGATTCGACTATGCTTTGCTACGTTTTCCTAGGTATAAGCTACGTAAATCAGAGTGCCACGTTCGAACTGTTTTTTTAGTTCGAACGTGGCATGGGCCAGGTATATAGCCGTAAATAGCCGTATGTAATACGTTCCACTACGTTTTAATACGTTTTACTACGTATATCGCCGTATTGCTACGTTTCAGAAACGTAGTAAAACGTAGGCCTCGAAACGTGACAGTGTGACTGTAGCTTTAGGCAGCTGCTTTACGAGACGAGTGACCTACGTAGGTTTCAGTAGAGTTTGGGCGTCCCCTCCCGTAGCCAAGTAGGACAAGAACGCTGATTTCATTACCTCGCTTAATCAATCAATCATCTCACCGTTGTGAGTAGTGTCGGTTCAAACCCCTCACGGGACACATGTAATACAAGCCCAGTACTTTTAAGCAGGTGTACCAGGTGATTTATAGGGTCTTCCGGATTTTTTTTTTCGCTCCAACTACTGATATGAGCTAATTTAATTCATCTTGAAAAAGGCATTAAACTGAGTAGGTAGAAAATGACGAAATGAGTTGACCACTCCAAAAGCTTAGGTTGAAGATGTTTATGGAGTGCTGTATTGTTTGTTTCGTTATATCTGAATAAAAGTTTGTTTGCTCAAAGAGTAATATATGTACATAGAAAGGTACAAGTAGGCAAAGATAAAGAAAAGGCGCAATCAGAAAAAGATTCCCACTCCAAAAACCGAGGTGGGAAAAAACCAAACTAAAAATCAGGTACTTATACTATGAAAACATTTCGTAAGCCGAATGAGCAGCTATTTTCCCAATAGGTGGCCACTCAGTTACCTTAGCTAAAAATATGAAAACATACATAAGGCGCCAACAGCACAAAAATATTTTAAACACCAAGACATAAAACAAAAAGAACCACCACAGAAGTATCGACTTGGAACGATCAGTTACACAAAGTTACTGGCGGGCTTAAATCGATTTTACATGGCCATAACCTCACCCTCAGCATCTGCAGTGGTTCATAACATTTAGTTAGTTCTTCGGTCCTCGTGGTGAATCTCTAACTAGTCAATGAATCATCAACAACAAACAAATAAATCATGATAAACATCCTGATGAATCAGAAACCAGGACTCACAGATTGAGTAAGCTGCCCGACGATGGAGATCCCTGGGCGCCGAATAACTTACTAACTCCGGAGCAAAAGAAAAACATCAGTTGGACCCTGGTGGGCCAAGCAACAGACAAGAAGCTCCGGTCCCAACCAACTAAAATGAATAGCTTTAAGTCGGGGCCATCATAGAGTCTGACGCCCGACCCACCGGCGTGCAATTTAAGAAGGCAGCATAGTTATCAACCGTGATTGGGTTAAAAACTAAGCATGCAGACTGTCGCATAACATTCAAGTTATAACCTATACATCTGTAACGTGTTATGATTTTTCTAAACTGAAAAGAAAAATCATTACTTCCTATAAGTTTCTTAAATTTGAAGTCACCATAAAATTCTGGTTCCGAAAGGCCCTCACTTAAAAGCGTCTTTAACCCAACATTATATTTGGAAATCAATTCATAGTGTCTACGATAAAATTTAGAAAAGGTTTTTCGAAGTTTATGATATCTTTAGCCCTGTTGGAGAAGTTTGGCCGTTAAACATTTATTTCGAGCGTTGAAGTCTGTAACATGATTGCAGACTCTAGCAAACCTAATAAGTTGCGAAATGTATACACCATAAGAAGCACGACGAGGAACGTCACAATCCAAAAACGGAATATTTACAATATCAAAATCAAAGTCATCGCGCTTATCATACATTTTAGAAGAAACTAATCCATTTGCAACAGAAAGATGTAGATCTAAAAAGGGGGCTTCGGTATCCGAGATATTGGCTTTGTTCAACTGTAGTTCAGTTGGGTAAATTTGATTGACCATACCTTTAAAATAAGGGTTGTCAATGTTCAAGAGGTCATCGAGGTACCTAGAAGTGGAATTAAAAGCCTCGATAACATCAGCTTGATTATCATGGTTAAGAGAATCCATGAAATCTCTTTCGTAGCGGTATAAAAATAAATCAGCTACGAGAGGTGCGCAATGTGTACCCATCGGAATTCCAACAATTTGTCTGTATAACTTGGTCCCAAGTCTTATATAAATATTATCCAGGAGATACGATAAGGCGTCGCACACATTCTGACATGACCAAAGTGTATACCGACTTTGGTCATAGGAAGTGCAAAAAGCCTTCCTGTCATTACATGCCAAATAAAGTGAACCATAGTTTTTTAATGCCCTTGAAGGTCCACTTTATCAAATCCAGAAGTTTTTCTATAATTAGATTATGTGGTAAAGTTGTATACAGAGTAGAAAAATCATATGTGGACAAGCTCGTCGCACGGAACCCTCTACACTTCAATTTATTGAGCACCTCACCTGAATTTTTTATTGACCAAAACCAATTTTTATTTGAAGTTTCATACACTGTCTCACAGTATCTTATAACATGAGATTTGATAGCAATAAGACAGGAAGTTAATAATTTAGAAAGTTCAGTAGTAGTACAAGAGCAATAAATCCATCTTCGTATGGTCTTTTGTGAAGCTTAGGTAACCTATACATCGTAGGAAGTAGAATTGCTGTACCTTCATTAACTTACAGGCTCTTTAGTTTAACGAATTTTGCATAAAATGCTGGAAGAAATACTACGAGTATTTAGAACGTGAAAAATACCGACGACCAGGCACTGACACACACACGCAGGCACTCACGCACGCACACCTCCATGAAAGTACGAAACTAAACAAAAAATTGTTATGGAGGATGTAAACGATAGTCCGGGAGAGTATATCCTTTAAACGAATATTAATAAAAAATTCTAGTTTTATTTAAGAAATAGATCAGCTCTAGCAGTGAATTGTTGAGTAATAATTCACTGTTTGAAGGTCAGTTGTAATATCAAATCACGAGCGCGTAGCGCGAGTGATTTATCTTCTTACAACTGACCGACAAACAGTGAATTATTACTCAACAATTCACGCATTTGAGCTGATCTATTTCGATTCTAACACACAATAAACGGAATAAATATTGCTGAAACCGTCGATATCGTTCAGCTTTCCGCCATTGCATTGCAGATATCCCGCCAAATATTTGACTGTAATGCTGGTATTTACACACACTTATTACGTTTGTTGTGCGCTAAAACGACGTTTCACCGTCTAACGCTGCTTTGTGGGATAGCTGACGTCAGAAATGCCGCAAAGTAACGTCACGCATATTCGCCCAGTGAAATTGTTGCACAATATAACACGTTTTTTTTCCATTGGCTATATAGGCGAGGTGTGTTAGAATCACTCCTATTATCTGTGTGCCGTTCACATTTTCTTCGTTGCCATATACCATATACTGAAATCATTAGTTTATCACAAATACATAATTCAAATATAAACTTGTACATGTAACTATTTTTGCCGAAAAGTACAAAAATAGAATATGCAACTTTGCTTCTCAGTATGATTTCCGAACACAAATTTCAAATAAAATAAAATATTTGATAGACACGACTGAACAAGATCTTGAAGCAAGATCATACATTTATCACCCGAGTTGTTTTTTGTTGATCTAATTGATGTTGGCGGCCCTGTGGCCGAGTGGGTAAGAGCGCTGATATTTCATTACCGGCACCATTACGATCATCTCACCGCTTTGTTTGATGTGGGTTCGAGCACCATACGGGGCACATGTGAGACAAACCAAGTTCTGCTTGTGAAAGTGCAATGTGTTTTTTTTTTCTCGTGGTTCTCCCGTTTCCGCCCCACCTACTGATTGGCCCGTCTCATATGAGCTGAAATAATCTTGAAAGGGACGTTAAACTGAATAAATAATTATAATAATAATAAAAACAACAACAAAAACCAATTGATATTGACTAGAATGTTGAATACAAATTTACACAGTGAGAAAAACCAAATTACGCAGTCTTCTTTTTTCCAGTTACTCGTTGGTGTACGTACCTTTTGTCCGATTATAGCAGAGAAAGTATACAGGAATGGATTTAAAGCTGAGTTTATAGGAAGTATCAGCACGGCAGCCCAGGCATAAACATCTCCAGAAACAACATGGCCGTTCAGCGCACTCAGACCTGAAATTAATGCAAACAATAATATAACATTTATTGGTCTTAAGCGACAACCACCCAATCAAATTATGATCTTCCAAGCATTGCTACACCCCTTACCTTTGAGCCCGGGCAATATTGAAACTATATCACGGCAGACTAAAAGTGAAGATTTTGTTCTATAAAGATAAAAGTAGGCAATGATCAGGAATTGGCACAATCAGAAAGAAATTCCCACTCAAAAAACCGAGGTGGGAAAAATGGCACCATTAGAAAGAAATTCCCACTCCAATAACCGAGGTGGGAAAAATGGCGCAATCAGAAATAAATTAAATTCCTACTTCAAAAACCGAGGCGAGAAAAAAATCGACTTCAGCCCTGCAGTATTTTTCTTTACTTACAGTTCTAAGACGGTATCACTACTAGTATTATGTTGTCTGATAACTCTGCCTGTGATAGTTCGTCTCTCACTAATGAGAAAGACCATCATTATATTTCTTGAATAGTGCTGATGTGTGTTGGTGAGTTCTTTGATGGCTGACTAGGCCAATTCTGGCTCTAAACTGTCGGTTGGAAGTAGAGCAAGTCAATGTCACAGAGTCTGATGGTGGCACATTTGTTTTGGCTTTGCGCTCTCTTCGCTTTCTTTCAGCTTCACAGATTCTCTTCTTTTCATAAAGAGCTGCTCCTTTGTTGATGAGACCTCGCCACTTTGATCGCTCCTGTGCAGTCTGTTCCCAGGACCCCATTGGTATTTCGAAATCCTTCAGAGAGGCTTTGAGGGTGTCTTTGTAGCGTTTCTTCTGGCCACCTTGAGAGCGCTTTCCCTCCTGTAGTTCTCCATAGAAAACTTTCTTTGGAAGTCGCGCATCAGGCATTCTTATAACATGGCCAGTCCATCTTAGCTGTGCTAGCTTTAAGACTGTATGCATGCTTTGCATCCCTGCTTTCGTCAGGACCTCTGTGTCTGGAATCTTGTCCTGCCACTTGATTTTTAACAACTTTCTCAAACAGCTTAAGTGGAAATGGTTAAGTCTCTTTGCATGGCGTTGGTATACTGTCCAGGTCTCACATGCATACAAGAGGGTTGGCAGTACCACAGCCTTGTAGACTTTCAGCTTGGTGTCAAGCTTGATTCCATTTCGCTCCCAGACATTTGCACGGAGTCGTCCGAATGCCACACTAGCCTTTGCAATTCTGGCAGTGATCTCATCATCAATATGCACTGCTCTGGAGAGAGTGCTTCCCAGGTAGGTGAACTTGTCAACAACTTTCAGTTTTTGCCCATTCACAGTGATGGTTGGTTCATTATATGGCTTTCCGGGCGCTGGTTGGTGTACAACCTCTGTCTTTTTTGTGCTGATTGTGAGATCATAGTTATCACATGACTGTGAGACTTGATCCATGGCTCTTTGCATTTTTGCCTCTGTGCTGGCATTCTTATCCATATCATCTGCATAGAGGAGCTCATCTAGCACATCAGTCTGGACCTTAGTTTTGGCTTGCAACCTTCTGAGGTTGAATATGTTGCCATCAAAACGGTACCTGATTGGAAAACCAGTGTCACTGTCCTGAAAAGCATCCATAAGCATGGCAGAAAACATCATGCTGAACAGTGTTGGTGCCAGAACACAGCCTTGTTTGACCCCATTTGTTACTTCAAATGGTTCAGAGAACACTCCATCATTTTGCACACGTGCCTGCATGCCATCATGAAACTGCCGCACCATTGCTATGAATCTGGGTGGACAGCCAAACTTGGCCATGATTTTCCAGAGTCCATCACGACTAACAGTGTCAAAAGCTTTGGTGAGGTCAACAAACGTCATGTATAGATCTACATTCTGTTCTTGGCATTTCTCCTGAAGCTGTCTTGCTGTGAATATCATGTTTATTGTCCCTCTGTCTTTTCTGAATCCACATTGACTTTCTTGGATAAGTCCCGTCTGATCAAGATGAACATTCAGACGATTCAACAGAATTTTTGCAAGTATCTTCCCAGCAATTGATAGGAGGGAGATGCCTCTGTGATTGTCACAGACTTGAGGATTTCCTTTCCGCTTGTATAGGTGGATTATGGATGCATCCTTAAATTCCTGTGGGATAGCCTCCTTTCTCCACATACAGTGAAACAACTCTGTCAGTATTCTCTGCCATGGGTAGCCCCCCAGCCTTGTAAACTTCGGCAGGAATTGCATCTGCACCTGGGGCTTTGCCAGATGATAGTTGTTGAACTGCTTTTCTTGTTTCCGTAACGGTAGGAAATTCATCTAACAGAACATTGCACTCTATCTGTGGAAGTCTGTCGATTGCATCCTCATTGATGCTTGATGGTCGATTAAGCACACTATTGAAGTGTTCTGCCCACCTTTCCAAGATAGCTTCTTTATCTGTGAGAAGAGTGTTTCCATCTGCACTGAGCAATGTGGTGGCTCCAGAACTCTTTGGACCATAAATGGTTTTCAGTGCATCATGAAATTTCTTCATGCCCTTTCTATCCGCAAAAGACTGAATTTCTTCTGTTTTCTTCCTCAGCCAGGAATCTTGCATGTCCCTAAGCTTGGTCTGGACTGTCTTACAAATGTTGCTGTAGGCTGCTTTCTTTGATACTGAGCTAGTATCATCTTGATGTGCCTTGTGCAATCGGTGCTTTTCTTCAAGAAGCCTCTGAATTTCGTCATCATTCTCATCAAACCAGTCTTGATGTTTGCGAGATGGATGGCCTAAGGTGCTTGCAGCTGAAGAAAGAACTGTTTTATGGAAAACTGTCCAGTTTTCTTCGGGGTCCTCTGAACTGAGATTCATTGCATTCAGTTGGTTGCAAATGTCTGTTAAGAAATCTTGTCTCATGCTGTCTTTATTCAGCTTTGAGACATCCAGTCCCTTAGGAGCTTTCTTGCCTTGAGGTCGCCTCGCAGGCTGTATTCTTAGGTTGAGTTTGCTGACAACCAGTCTATGATCTGTCGAGCAGTATGCACCACACATAGTCTTTGTCACTTTAACATCCTGCCTGTCTGTTCTCCGCACAATGACATAGTCTATGAGATGCCAGTGTTTGGAACGGGGGTGCATCCAGGATGTTTTGTTCCTATTAGGTAGACGGAAGACTGTGTTGGTGATTAGAAGGTCATGTTCAGCACACTTCCTGAGAAGCAAGAGACCATTGCTGTTGCACTTTCCAACCCCTTCTGGACCTATAACTCCTTCCCAGGTCTGGTGGTCTGTACCCACTCTGGCATTAAAGTCGCCAAGAAGGATTAGCTTGTCTGTGCGGGGTGTTGCAGAAATAACATTGTCTAGGTCATCATAGAACTTGTCCTTGGCCTCATCTGGATTGGTCATTGTGGGTGCATAAGCACTGACAATAGTTGCATGTTTATTGCCTGACAGAGGAAGTCTCAATGTCATTAGACGGTCATTAATGCCTTTTGGCAATCCTGACAGCTTACCAACAAGTTCTGTTTTGATGGCAAAGCCAACTCCTGCTTCACGCCTCTCTTCACTTTTGCGTCAACTTCTTTGATCTCCCCAACATCTGCGAACCGCGTCTCACTCAATGCAGCTATCTGTATATCATACCTCCCAAGTTCTCTGCCCACAAAGGCCGTTCTACGCTGTGGTCTATCTGACCCAGCATTGTCCATTAAAGTACGCACATTCCATGCGCCAATCCGTAAGGGAATTACTCTAGCTTTTTTCTTTGTATTTCGACCGCTTAAGGGGATCCCCGCTGATCGCGGTTAACCAGCCAGGGGGTTTGAAACAGGCAATTGTTTAGGGCACCTTTTCTAGCCCCTTCCCCATGCTACGGGGGTGAGCAGTGTGGTCCTAAATAGGTCTGCTCAGTCGCTCAACCGACTGCCGAATTCTGCTTACTGCTTCTCCTCACAGAAAGCGACCATTAGAACTGAGCCGCCTGTGTGCAGGTTTGCAACTACAGCTCCCAGTGTGTCCTACACCTGCTGCTTCGCCACTCGCCCATCGCCACAGGACTTTGTAGGTATGTGGGTGCAAGTGTGATGAAATTGTTGTGTATGCAAGTGCTTGTGTGTTGAGAAATAAGATGACATGCGCTATGAAATTGGGTTATAGTGAGGAAGAGGTGCGCAACGTCAACCTCACTCTTTAGTCCTCGCCCAGCTGCGCCCAGAGGCAAGACACAGGTCAAGACGTCTGGAGTTGGGTTTGGATGCAGTGGATGACCGTAACATCTTTAGTGCCTTGTCACGCTCTGCATGTTCCACAACATGTTGCTGTATCGCTTTCTGAACCGTTGAATCAGGTGATTTCTTCCGCTCCATCTACCGAAACAGTCTTTGCATATCTGGACTAGGCATATCCAGACACACAGGTTTGATTTTGGAGTTTCCTTCTCCTAGATGAATTGCTGGCCACAGCTGAAGAGCTCCATCTACCCTTCCTTAGGTTTTGTTTAGAGACCTGTAAACTCCTAGGAGGACTGTCAACCAAGACTAATGAGTTCCCCCTGCCCAGCTAGATTTGTGTAGAGAACTAGCTTAACTCCTAGATGAGTTGCCTTCCAAGGCTAACCAGCCCCATCTGCACCGCATGACAACAGGTAGTACTGATTACATGTTACAGTAGCAGTTAAACTGACCTGACCTAGGCCTGTACATCTGTTTTGTCCGCCTTCTTTGTTAATAGCTGATGCTAACCGGATGGCTACCTTTCTGAGAAAGAGCTATCTTTCTTGCTCTTCATACGACTTCTTTAGCTGATGTAGTGTCTTGTGTTATCCTTTCTTTCCCTCCCGCCTGGTGCCTGGTCTTGCATATCTATACCCAGTGCCTGATTGTTAGTTTGGTTTTTTTCCCACCTCGGTTTTTGGAGTGGGAATCTCTTTCTGATTGCGCCTTTTCCTGATCTTTGCCTACTTGTACCCATGCTCCTGAACCTCAGCTTTACTACATCTCCTTCTTTTGAATTGCTGCAAGTGCTTTTGAATCCCGTCATTACTTCGGCCCGTTCTTTCATATTTAATCATTACTTCTTCCCGTGCCTTCGAATAACTGCATAACTGCACCCATGCTATTGAAACCCAACATTACTTCACTCCGTACTTTTGAATCCCAACATAAACATACCACTGCCTTAAGACACCCAGCATTACAACAGCCCATCAATTTGATTCCCAGCATTACTACACGTCATGCTTATGAACCCATTCATTTATAAATCCCATGTGTTTTATGATTTCTATTAAATTTCAATCATTTAGGTATTTGCCATTGTAACTTCAATACTACCCGGCATGAACCGTTTTTGTTCGGAATCGATAATACATTGTATATGTATAAATTTTATCAATTATCAAACAAACTTTAATCTATTACTTGTTCCTTTTCATCAGGAAAACCTGTCCATAAAAGGTTTACCCCCTTGAGCCCCAGTTTTATATAGTAAAACTGGGGTTTGCAGGGGTATACTTATTTTTTTCTTACTTTTGCTCCAAAACATAGATTGTGGGTACTCGTTAGAACCGCCTAACCGAGGCGGTTCTAACGTGTACTCACACTCTATGTTTTGAGCAAAAATTATCGAACTTTTTCTACTAAAAATCTTTAATTTTCACAACTTAAGAAAAATCTGCATACTACCTGGGCATGTTTTCGTAATGTACAGAGCGGGCAAAAAGTAGCAGCCAATAACTCACCCATAACACCGATAGGGAACCAGCACATGAAGTCAGTGCTGACCACCAGAAGGAGATTTCGCGCCACCACGAGATCGTTTCTTCTTTTCGACGATGTTTTCCTAATGTTTGACGTTACCCTTATCTCTCTGAAGATCAAACACTGTCCCGCGGCGATCAAAGAAAAAACCACGAAGTTAAATCCAATGAATACTGCTGTTGAATACTCCCATCCAGCTGGCCGGTCTCGAGTGAGAGGTAGAGCAAGGCAGACAGCAGATCTGGTATAGAAAGCCCCATCACCAAATCCTAGTGGAACTGTTGCTATAATGATGACGAACAGCCAAGCTATAACAGAAGATATAAAAGCTGTTTTTGAGTTGAATCGAATGTCCCCATAAGGATATTTGACGACAAAGATTCTGTCCAGGGTAATAAGACAGATAAAGATCACGGATCCTTCACTAGATATTGTTGAGATTACCCCCGCAAAACTACACCACGTGCTACTTCGCCACCAGTCATCCCACGTGATGTAATGTCCACGAAACGAAACGTCTGCAACAGCGATTATCAAAAGATAAACGCCCATCAGGAAGTCAGCTATTGCCAGGTTGGTGACGAAAATTCCATATCCAAGTTTCAGTCGCTTACGGTCAAATCGGAGCCGATATATAAGTGACAGGGAATTACCAATAAGGGCAAAGAAACCAATCACCCACAGCAGGAATTTCAATGCCTCCTCTCTCATCAAGTCATCACATGACGAGAACTCGTCTCGTTGTGGAAAACAGTTATCATCGGTCACAGAGTCTGGCTTTATACAACAAAACTTATAAGCGTCTGTCATAAGAACTTTCAAACCTTTAACCCCATTGAACATGTCCTGGTTGAATTGGCTGATGGCATTTCCACGAAGATCTATTTTATCTGTTGTAAGACCATTGAAGGCTTGACTTTGTACACTTACTATTTGGTTTTGAGACAAGATACTTTCTGACAAGCTCAGTGACTTGAAAATATCTGCCTGCAATTGATGAAGCTGACTATACTTAATCGAAAGTGTTTTCAAACTGATAAGGTTACTTATTGAATCTGATTCAATATATGCCAGTTCATAATTTCCCGTTAGATCTAGGTGTACTAACTTTTTATTGTTAGGGAAATCACCTTTTCTTAGTCCTTGCAACTTGTTGTGACTTAGATCGAAGTGAAGAAGGTTGCGCATCGTCCTGATAAATTCCACGGGTATATGTTTTAGCTTACATTCGGACATATTTAATACAATAACGTAACGCATCTCTTCATCTACAGTAAGATTGCCCGACAAGTCATTCCATTGAAGATAAAGACCCCTTGTATTGTAATGAAGCGTTCGAAGCGACTGTGTCGAAGCTCTATAATGGCTGCAGTCTACACTATAACCGTTGTTACATGTACAGTTTTCCGGACAGCTGATGTCACATAGCTTCTCGTCGTCACCATGGGGACACTGGCGAATTCCATCGCAGAGAAACATCATGTCGAGACAAATTCTGCTGACTTGACAGCGGTACATTCCGGGACAGGCGGGTGACAACTCAACTACAAAACAGTACATGTAATGTACAGATTTTTCTTAAATTGTAAAAATTGAAATTTTCTTTAGAAAACTTTTAATATTTTCTTATTTTTGCTCAAAACATAGATTGTGGGTACACGTTAGAGCCGCCTCGCCGAGGCGGTTCTAACGAGTACCCACAATCTATGTTTTGGAGCAAAAATAAGAAAAATAGGTATACCCCTGCAAACCCCAGTTTTACTATATAAAAGTGGGGTTAAAGGGGGTATATATTGCACGGACATTTTTCCTGATGAATTCTGCTGACTTGACAGCGGTTTATTCCGGGACAGGCGGGTGACAACTCATCTACAAAACAGTACATCATTATAGTGGACTTAACCGCGTATTCCAAAATCATCTTTATTATGTGGCATTTTTCTCTCTGAATACGTTGGAAGGTTTAGAACACGAAAATATATTATTCGTTTCAAACACAATTATTTTGTCATTTGTTTTTTCTCTTGTCCGTGATGATTCATTGACTAGTTAGACATCCAAAATGTGCACCGAATAACTAAAGAAATGCTGCGAAAAGGTAAATGTAGGCAAAGATCAGGAAATGGCGCAATCAGAAAGAAACTCCTACTCCAAAAACCGAGATGGGGAAAACTAGAATTGACAATAAGGTACTTATATTTAGGGAACATATCTTAAGCAGAGTAAGAGGCTATTTTCCCAGTAGGTGGCCATTCAGTTACTCAAATTCAGCTAAATATATGAAAACGTATACAAGGTGCAAAATCACAAAGATTCATCACCAAGAAAAACTGCAGAAGCTAAGGCCAGGGTTAGGCGTCTGTAAAAATTGTCTACTTGTACCTTTTTTAAGCCTCCCCATTTAATAACCGCCTCGGCGAGACGGTTCTAACGTGTACCCACAATCTATGTTTTGAGCAAAAATAAGAAAAATATCATGTTTTTTCGAGTGAAAATTTTCATTTTTACAACCAAAAATGTTTCTGTATGTTGCATGGGCAAGTTTTCTAAGCCTATACCTACCAGGACAGATGTCGTTGAATATATCCATTGAATAGATTGCCACGTGGTTTATATCCCGGATATTGGCATACTTGGTTCCAGCTGGAAACATGTCACGATAGTCCACTGAGAACAAATTGCTTGTCACGCCAACAGATACAATATAAAGATTAACGCCTTTCAAGTAAGTGTGCTTGGAATTAAACAGGTCCTGGAGAATTGATGGATTTGTTGACTTGTGTTTCAGAAGCAAAATAAGGCCAAAGTTCGTGTCAGCCTGATATGAACCATGTGTTAGTGACATTGTTATAAACGGTAGTAGGTTCGTAACATTCGTATTTGCAGACTGTATCCGGCTCCACTGGTTTACTTTAGAATGTGAAAATATTGTTCTTTCAACTTTCACTGTAATCTGATTATCAGGTAAATGATATCTGTATAGCTGTATGTTTGAGTTTAGCTGTGGCTGGAATAACTGTAATGCCACTGTGTCTGCCACTGTATTCAGTTCCCCCTCCTCGCCGTTATATACAATCGCTATACGGGAATTCGTAGCCCCACACCCTGTAAGGTAAGATATACAGATTATATAATAAATGCTTGATATGGTTTGTTCTTCAAAAAATTGTCTTTCAAGATAAATTTCCTGACAGAATGTGGAACATTCTCTAACAATAATGCTATTGAGTGACATATTTTCCCTATTTACATAACCAGTGACCCTGATCTGACGCAGGTTCAGAACAACTGCATCATGGCATTCAAGTACGTGTGCACGTGTAGAGAGTTCTCTGAACCGTTTGAGATTACGAATGGGTCAAACAGGGCTGTGTTATGACACCAAACGGTTCAGCATGATGATTTCTGCCACGCTCATAGCTGCTTTTCAGGACAGTGATACTGGTTTTCCAATTAGATGCCGCTTTGATAGCAACTTATTCAACCTTAGAAGGTTGCAAGCTAAAACTAAGTGCTAGATGAGCTCCTCTATGCAGATGATATGGATAAGAATATCAGAACAGAGGCAAAAAAGCAAAGGTCCGTGGCTCTAGTATATCACAATCATGTGATATACGTGTATATAGCATACGGCCAAATAGTTGTGAACATTTTTAAAATGACACTAAGTGACATATTCAAAACTTACAACAATGAACTTCGTCATCGCCGTTTGGACATTGTCTGGTTCCATCACAGAGGTAGTTTACTGGTAAACAGTAACTGTTGGGACATTTCACGTAACCTGACGGACACACAAATTCAGCTGAAATATAAACAAGTAGTGGTGTGTTTGGACACTTCATGTAAACTGACGGACGCAAAAAGTCAGCTGAAAGTATGAAAATAAAAACAAGTAGTAATGTAGTAATCATTAAAAGCTTGGACATTTCACGTAACCTGACGGACACACAAAGTCCATTGAAATTAGGAAAATAAAAACAAGTAAATGTGGTTAACAGTAACTGTTTGGACATCTTACGTAAACAGATGGACATACAAAGTCCGCTGAACTTACGAAAATAAAAACAAGAAGTCATATGGTTAACATTAATTGTCAGGACGTTTTACATGATACAGAAACCCAAAAGAATTAGCCTCTGCAAAATAAAACAATCTGCAGACACCAAAACAAAGGCGTAGATCAGCTGTATATAACTGTAGTTACTGCGCAAACGATCAGCACCTTTGTTTACGCTACACAAATAGTACATCCCTCTTCTTCTTAAATCGAAAATCAAATTTCTGGCTTTGGCTTTCTGCCTGTCGGACCTAGTCGGAAATCCCTAAGGCCGGGGTTCACGTGCCCTGGCTAAACAATTTAGCTACATGTATCTGGTAGGCGCTGACAGTTTGGTTTGGGCATTTCACGTAAGATGATGGACGAAAGAATTCCGCGGAGAATAGAAAACTTTTCAATAAGATAAACAGGTAATATGGTGGTTAAACAGAATGTTATCCTTATTAAGCAGATTTAATGAAAATGTACAAGTAGGCAATGGACAGGAAATGGCGTAATCACACAGAAAATCCCACTCCTAAAACCGAAGTGGAAAAAAAAACTAAACAGACAATTAGGTACATATATTAAGAAAATATATCGTAAGCCGAGTGAGCACCCAATAGGTGGCCACTCAGTTACCCAAACCTATGAGGACGCACAAAAGGCGCATACAGCACAAACATTCAAAACCAAGACATAAAAGAAACACAAAAGAAGTATCGCCTTGGAACGATAAGTGATATAAAATTACTGGCGGGCTTAAACTAGTTTTACATGGTCATATCCTCACCCTCAGCTTCTGCAGTGGTGCACAACATTTAGTTAGTTTTTCGGTCCTCGTGGTGATTCCCTAACTAGTCAATGAATCATCAAGGACAAACAAATAAATCATGATAACAACCATGATGAATCATAAACGAGGACTCATGGATTCAGTAAGCTGCCCGACGATGGAGATCCCTGGGCGCCCTATAACTTTTTGAAAATCTGGAGCAAAAGAAAAACATCAGTTGAACCCCGGTGGAACAAGCAACAGACAAGAAGGTCCGGACGAAACCAATTAAAATGAATAGCTTTTAGTCGGGACCAGCATAGTGTTTGACGAGTGACCCACAGGTGTGCAATTAAAGGCGACAGCATAGTTATCAACCATGATTGGGTTAAAAACTAAGCATGCATACTGTCTCTTAACATTTAAGTTATAACCTATACGTTTGTAACGTAAAATACGTATTTTTTCTAAACTGAAACGAAAAAGTCAATCCTTTCTATTAGTTTCCTAAATATATAAACCAAGTCACCATAAAATTTCTTGTTCCGAAAGGCCCTCACGTAAAAGCGTCTTTAACCCAACATTAAATTTGGAAACTCAATTCCGAGTCATAGTGTCTGCGATAAAATTTAGAAAATGTTTTTTTTTTTCGAAGTTTATGATACTGATAGCCCTGCTGGAGAAGTGTGGCTTTTAAAAATTTATTTCGTTCGTTAAGTCCGCAACATGATTGCAGACTCTAGCGAACCTAATAAGTTGCGAAATGTATATACCATAAGAAGCACGGCGAAGAACGTCATCATCCAAATGCGGAAAAATCAAAGTCATCGCGTGTATCATAAATTTTAGAAGTAACAAATCCATTTACAGGATTGTTTAAAAGCTACACAAGTAATTAAACTTGAAGGCTATCATTTCTATGGCCTTTATCGCACTTCTATACACATTAATGCACCGAAAGGCTCTGGGGGAGTTGGGATCTTTGTTCGGAATACACTTTATAACACATTTGATATCTCCATTATTGTTAAGTCATATGACTATACTAAGTTTAGCTCTTACAAATAAGTTAACATCTTATAAAATCGCTATTTTAACAACATATCTCCCACCGAAAAACTCACCCTGGGGTAGAAATGCGAAAAACACGTTCCGATTTCATTTGATCATTTCCATATGATCAAATCGTCATTTTAAAGACAAAACCAAATTATATACATAGATATTGAACAATATTTGTTTAAATAAGAAATTACGCCGTCTAACACGTGTTTCCATGGTACTTCTGGACAGAAAATAACACATCTTTTCTGCATTCGGTGTTTTTCAAACAAAATTTGTTATCATTTTTAATCAAAATATGTTAGTTTAACCTTTTTAATACCTCGATCTAGCACTACTAACAAACATTTGTTAACGTGTCCATAGTATTAAATATTCTCTTGTGGCATCACGTAAATTTCAAACTCTGCAATGTTGTTACAAGAACACAGTTTCATCTTGGCGTTTGCTTCCAATGTCTTTACTTTCTTAACACATATTTGTTAACAGGGGCGATGGTTCCAAATAGCAACAACAGCCGTTTTGTTTTCATTACAGATGATTTCATTTTCAACTCATTTACCAAAGCAACTAATTATATTAAAGTAGTCACCAAAGGATATAAGTGTTGGTTGCTTCCAACTGCAAGAAACGCTGTGCCATTTCTTAACACACATGTGTTAATATTATTAAGCATTTTAATCTCGACAGAACGATGAAAACTGTTAACTCAACTGGACAACTGATTCTTCTTAACAGACTTGTGCTAAGAAATGTACTTGCGACTGTTTTTCTTAACAC
This sequence comes from Rugalucina vietnamica, assembly GCA_964017185.1. Classification (NCBI taxonomy): domain Eukaryota; kingdom Metazoa; phylum Mollusca; class Bivalvia; order Lucinida; family Lucinidae; genus Rugalucina; species Rugalucina vietnamica. Next base: position 6,089,173 of record OZ024872.1, read on the forward strand.
ATATGTGCTAAGACACCAAGGCTTGAAGGCTTCAATTTATCTATATAGATTAGACCTGAAGAAAAGACGATTAAGCATAGATTAAATGGATTGATAAACAATAGAGTGATTCTCTTCCAAAAATATTATGTCAATGATAGCATATTTACATAGCCAATCACGACATTTATGGTAACCAAGACTTTGCAAAAAAACGCTGTCGTGTTCATAATCGACATAATCATTAACAATTGTCAAAAATCATATTTTTGTCTTATATGATAATGTATGAAGCACATCGTCATTGTATGTTTATGGTATCGTTGACACAACTAAGATACTGAAAATATATTAATATTATCAGTTATATATAATTCTTTATATACAATTCTATGATTTCTACTGTTTCAAATTTTTATTTCTACTATATACCACAAGCTCAGAATTTCCCTCATTTTGAGGAAATGTAGCTTCAGCAATCTACATTTATTTATTGGTTTTTAATTACAGGAAACTGTGCAGAGTTTGACCTTTTAACTGGGTCAATTACCTATCTAAAGTGAAAGACCAACAAGTTATTAAAATGTTATTTTCGTTAAACATTAGCAAATAAAATAATGCAAGAAAATTCATTATTACTAGCCCTACAAAAACAGAAATGAAGCTTGTGAGTAGAAGTATTTCACTATTATTTATTATTAATATGCTGCAGTTGTGCGCTTTCCAGCAAGTGCTCTAGAGAATCCCATCCCGTCTTTCTGTCCTAGCAGCTTCAGGAACACAATAAGCACTGAAAAAGAAAAAAAAAGGAAAAAACATTCTGCAGAATAAACATTTACAAACACATTGTCATGTCGACCTTATCAAATGCCAGCAATATTAAGTCACCTGCATAGCATAATTGTATCAAGTCACCTACGAATTGAATTAAAGATGCCAGTTTCGGGCGCTACATCTGTTTTGCGCCTTTGTACTTTTTACTTTTGTTAAGTTTGTACATTTTAATATTGGTTAAATGATACTGTTTTAATGTTAAAATGCAATAGCGACCAATAGGTCAACAGATAATTACAGCAAGCAAGCAAACAAAACAAAAAGCACGATTTAAATAACATTGTTTTAACAAATCAAGCAAATACATGTACTGATGTAGAGCAGACGTATAGAGAGATGGAGGAAGAGAAAGCGAAAGTGAAATAAAACATTACCAAAATTGAACTCCCGTTCTTATGCACACGTTAAGCTCACTCCAACAAAAGAACAAAACAGTGTGCAGAAAATGATATCCCTCAATGCAGAGATCACTATGATCGAGTCGCGTTATGAGGAAAGCATTTTCCAACAGGTCCGCCACAAACTGGTCTGTACCGTAATTAGAGATGGCTTGAAGTTTGAAATGTTGCAATGGGAATGAACAGGAACTGTACAATCCGTGAGGCGAAACAAAAGCGCTGATCAGCTTGCGGTTACTGCAAATCTGATCTGCGTTTTTGTTTTCGCATGAGCAGAGTGCTGGTTTTCTCATGATATGGATCAAATTTATTTATTCATTTGAAACGAACATTCAAAGTCTTCATAATTGAATAGGGCTGATAAGCGTTGCGGCGAGTGACCGGGTCAATATTAAGGTTGGAATAATTATCGTTATTTATTTCTTGACACCAGCGATAGTCAAGTCAGAATGACCTCTTTTTATAAGCGGTTTTAAAATACAGAATATTGTTCTGAATGCATATAAGTGTTTGAAATCAAAAGTTTACTTTGATACAGAAAAACGTATATATGAAACGCGCCATGCGAAAGCCAGTATATCGCATATGCAAAAACAAGTCGCAGATCATCTGCGCTGTCTGGCACAGTGGTTGCCTAACTATAGATTGACAATATTCATCACTTGTCAATATTTATTCAAATGTAAAATAATAAGAAAAGACCTACAACCGCTTACGAGATATTCAACAAAATACTGAAAACAGGAAGGCGGCCACCGTGGCCAAGCGGTTAAGAGCACTGTTCCTTAATCACTCGATCATCTCACCGCTGTGTCTGGTGTGGGTTCGAGCCCCGCTCTGGCAACATGTGAGACAAGCCAAGTTCTGCTTGCGGGTGTGTCAGGTGGTTTTTCTCCGGGCTCTCCCGTTTTCGCCCCACCTACTGATTGGCCCGTCTCATATGAGTTGAAAAAATCTTGAAAGAGACGTAAACTGAATTAAGAAAATAATAAAAAAATAAAAAACGGAAGTTATAAAATGCCAAAAGCATAATACATGAGCTGCAACCAACATATGGTCACGTTTGGATATCCAACTCTATAGCTAATGCATTTGTATTGTGCAGAATACATTCTTAAACAGAAATAAGCTGTTATATAGACCGATTCTTTTGCTTGTTTTGAATGGCATGTTATTTTTCATATAGACTAGCCACAAGTCTGCAAAACATATTAATGTCGTATGATTATTGTTTTCATGTTTATTATTTTCTCTATATTGAAATTTCTCGAGTCTCTAAGCTAGTCTATCAATGATTTTTTCTTCAATGGTCTTGGCTGAGTTTTAGAAATCGAGCCCCATCTATAGACTAGACTAGCTGCAGAGATTTAAAAAAATGAAAATCACGAAAGGCATTTTTCTTTATTTCTAAGCCTTGGGCAAGGCTATTTTTCATACTACTGTCTGATAACAGCATTTCAAAATTCTCAAAACCTAAAATAAACGTTATGATGGAACATGAACCATTATAAGTGTTCATCTTGGCAGTATGTCATGTTAAATTTGCCTGATACGTTTTTGACGTCATAATCGATTGAAGATATACCCATGATGAGCATACATACATGCATGTACTTTACACTTGGAAAACAATTATTGAAGGATATTGAAATTTGTTCGGTCATATAACAATGGAGACAACAATTTACAAAAATAAATCTGGTAGACTTATGCATATGCAGTTGATGAACCTGCAAAAACGACTTTGCGCATCACTTCTTAAAATACTCTAACCCGCCACATGTACCCAAAAGTCACATGCACAAAATGTCATGTTGATTTCTTAAATTCAACCGCAGGTTAACATATCGAATACTTACCAGTATGCAAATTGCAATGATTTTTTTAGCTGCAGAAATTGAAATTTTTAGTAAAAATGTTTTTATATTCTTAAGTTCGTTGCTTAAAACATTGATTGTGAGTATCCATAGTCCTTGTTTTGGATAAAAAAAAAAAAAAAAAAAAAAAAAAAAAAAAAATGTAGACCCCAGTTTTACGGGACATTGACGAACATAAGTAGCCGAAAACATGTTCACTGCTTTTAAAAGATATTAGTTTTAAGTAGTTTCAACGGGGTATACGCTTCATAGACATGTTCACCTGATGTTTGTTTTTGGGACAATATAATAGCTTTTATGTCCATGTACATGTAGCTTTCAAAGCTTAAACTAATGCGCAAACATGCCTTAAAATGTGTATATTTCGCCCACTTTTGCAAATCTGACAAGAAAGGGGTATCGCAGCTGAAGATACGTGTGGCAATTGTGTGTTAGAATCAGCGATGACTTCGCACACAGAAGTTACTTAAACAAATGTTTTGCCTATTTTTATTTAGGGGGTAATGCCTTTTGAAGCAGCAGTGTACCTAAACCATTGAAGCGTGAATCGAATCTAACATGCAATTCAATAGCAGGTACATGGAACTATACTCCAAACGCTTAAATAAGAAACGCAAAATTCGGGGTGTATATTCTTGATCTTTGATGCTTTGTCGTCAGTTTTGAAATAATTGTCAATAGTTTGTGTACCTACATGTACCTACAAAAACGTCGGATATGGGTACCAGGTTTCTGTCAGCCTACATGTACAAACAAGCGTTATAATAATCGAGTCGTTATATGTATAGACACCATTCTGTTTATAAATTAACCTATCATGTGACACGTGCATGGACAAGTACTTGTCTTTTTGTGTGCAATTCGACTTACCAAAACCAGGAAACAAAAAGAACACCTCATTCAACTCCACTTTTATAGTAAACCGAAGTATACAGGGCTTTACATATTTTTCTTATTTTTGATCGAAAACATAGTATGTGGGAACTCAACTGAACCGCCTTACATGCACCCACAATCAATGTTTTGAGTGTAAATCTTGAAAATCTGTTATTTTTTTCAATGAGATTTTATATATTTACAGCTGAAAATATATCTATGTAATGCATGGGCATGTTTTCGTCAATATGCCTAAATGCCTCGGTTTATGTTACAAAGCTGTTCATCGCCTTTATTTTCGCTGCACAGATAGTGCAATCCCTCTTCTGTTTACATACAAAACTTCCAGTGAAAACTTCAAGCTTCTATCCTGCTTCTGTGACTGTACAGGACGATTTGTGTCGGACCTGGTCGAAAACCCCGCATACCGATTTTCTCGCGTCGCGTTTCAATTTTTGTACCGGTTCGTGTTTAGCGTGTATGTTGCTAATCTTTCCGTCCACATGCTTTACTCACGTTTAAAGCATGTTCAAAATACTTCTTAATTCCATCTAATGGGTAGCTTAATGTATTTTTCCAGTCGAATATTTCTCAAACGTTAGGTTTGGTATTTCTGTATGAGTATTGAACATTACAATTAAAGTAAGAATAAGTGTATAAAAAGTCAAATTTTCGCGTTTCTTAAATAAGCTCTTGGTGTTTAACGAATGAATGTGTCTTGAAATAACCTTAAATTAATTTGAATTGACATATGGGATGAATTGTCGAAAATTAAACATTCTTCAATTGTTTTCCAAGTATATTTGTAACATTTTCACTGCTATTCTTATGTGTGTGTGGTATTCCTTAATTTACGTTGTGTAGTAAATGAAGAAAGCATTAAAGAAAAGGTTCACGGCAAAGTTTGCTTTAAATTGGCTTGGCGTCGTTTAACGTCAATTTATCCCTCTTCAAGTGTCCAAATTTATGCGCAACGTTTGACCAATCTAGCTTTAAAACATTTGTTTTGGGTCAAGGAATCAGGAATCCGCACAAAGTTTTACAATTTGTTTCCTTAGACACTCGCAAGGCGCTACGTCTTTCTGACGTTAAGCCAAGTATCTTTTTCAATGTGCCCCAAAACGTTAAAAACTTATTAGTTTAGAAAATGTCTTTCTGAATGACTGTCAAGAGCTTCTGATTATGGCAATTTTTGTCTGAACATTTCTGGAAAGACCTTGATTAAGAAAAGTTTTTTTTTAAAGAGACACACTCGAAAGTGTAAAGGTATTTTAATAACAAAATTACGTTTTCGGTAATGAAGAGCAAGACTTACTTTCTTTTAACTTCAGTTTCAGTATGGATGTTTTTTTCTTGGGCAGGCTGATACCTGAGTGATTTTAAAACAAGTAATTAGATAAAAGCTTTGTCTGGAAAAATAAAGCCTAGGTTACATTTGGCCTTCTTTTAGTTTGCGATAATCGTACGATGCCAATTTTTGAATTTTCGTGCGGTCTCCACAGGGTAGCATTACAATTCTACGATGCCCCTACAATTCTACGGCTTCTTATGGCTTCCAACGACCTCCGTAGCCTCTACAATTTTGTAGTAGTCTGCGCTTTTACAATTTTGTTAAAAAAATCGTAAGACCGTAGCTCATAGACATGTCGTAGGTAGCATCGTACGGGCGCCGTACAGGCGCCATACGGAAACCCTGCGATGATTGTGCGGTCACCGCACGGTTTGTATGATAAGTTTGGGACTAAAGTCGTAAGGTATTCCTAGACCTTTAGTTTTGATCGTACGGAATCTGTGCAGCTATATCGCAAGGTTATAAAAATCGTACGGATATCGTGATATAAAGAGGATATTTGCTTGTTTGAGGTGAATACCAAATATATTTCATCGAGTGAGTTGAAAATATCGGAATTTTCACGAGTGCGCAGCACGAGTGAAAATGTTGATGTTTTCAACTCACGAGATGAAATATATTTGGTATTCACCGAAAAAAAAGCAAATTTTCTTTTTATTTTATACAATACACGGGCGTTTTCCTATTCACAAAGCAGGCGGTGAAAATAAGAAAACCAAAAATTTTTGAAAACATGAATAATTTTGGTACCACATTGTTCCTTACGTTCTAACTAAGAAAATGAATACCCACACTTTATGTTTTCGTTCATAAATAACAGAGTTATGGGCGTTTGAATTTGTGAAGTGAGACATATTTAATGACGTCAAGTAAATGGAAACGTCAGAAGTAATCCAAAAAATCTGACGTCATTACAGTGAAGATATAGGCTGATATCAGTCACTAGTGACTTTTGATATCAGTGAGATTTGATATCAGTGAAATTTCATATCAATGAAAATACCAATTTTATCAAGTTTTGATATACATTGGTTTTCACTGTAAAGTATAAAATAAATGGACATAGCACGGCGTCCGCACGTTTATGTGATTGCTGTGCATTTTGATGGGATATGGGTGCATTTCACAATTAGGTTTTCAACAGGACCGCTTGCCTTTTCCTTTTTGGGGAGCAATGATGCACTCCGAGGTTGTACACGTTTAGTAGTATACGAAAGATAGACGGTCACCTAACATCGCACGGCTATCGAAGGGAGACCGCAAGGGCTGAGTCAGAAATCGTAGGGACATCGCACGGGCTCCTTACGATTTCCACTCAAAGTGTGCGGAGACTCTACGATCTCCGAGCGGTTCTGACTCGGAACAGCGAAGAAAGCCAGAATGAGAAATCGTACAATGCCTGCATGAATTGTTAAGACCTACATCGTAGCCCATTATCACCTACGATGTCTAAAATGTCGAAGGGAAAATCGCAGACCGGAAAATCGTACAATGATCGGGGCAGATGTAACCGACTAGGCATGACCGCTTGCGGACACCCTACGATCGCTGTACGGTTTTTAGTCCCCAAACTTTCATACAAAAATCGTGAGGTGACGGCACGATCATCGCAGGGTCTCCGTACGACACCCGTATGATGACGTACGGCGTGTCTACAGGTTACGGTCTTACGATTATAGAATCAATATCGTACAGGCTACGGATATCTTAGGAAGTCATAGAATGGTAGGGGCATCGTAGGATCAATTTGCAGACCGCACGAAAATGTAAAAAATAGCATCGTACGATCATCGCAAGCAAATCGTAGGCCAAGTGTAACCAAGGCATCAGTCGGACGTCCTAGGGACTCCTTACGATATCCAAGTCTGCGGAGACACTACGACTACCGTACGACCGCCTTATGCTTTGTATCAGAATGCATAAAGACTCCGCACGGACATGCATCGCGCTTCGTTTTTTAATCAGAAAGTTGTAGCCCACGATCACCTACGATGTCTAAAAAAGTACATGTAGGGAAACGCGCAGACCGAAAAATCGTACGATGATCAGGGCAAATGTAACGGAGGCTTATACAGTCCATCTATTTCTTTGGGCCCATATGTGCGGGCCCAAATTCCAACCCGACCACCCTTATTTTCGCCCTCTATAAACACATAGTTAGCCTGGGTCCAGTCGTCAATATAATTATTTTATGTTGTCGTTTTCTACGATAATGAGTACGTATAAGAAATACACATCAAATGTTTCGGTAGTCGTTACTGATTTCCGTAGATATTGTCATTTTTGACCAAGAAACGAAAAATTAAAACGAGAAAAAAAAATGATCAGACTGGAACTTAGGCTAACATATAGTTAGCACACATGTCTTTCAGAAGCTTTCAATCCATTTCTGAAGAGTTTAACTTTTGGTATGAGTCGAGTATCGAGTATAAAAAGTCGAGTATCGAGTATAAAAAGTCGAGTATCGAGTATGAAAAGTCGAGTATCGAGTATGAAAAGTCGAGTATCGAGTATGAAAAGTCGAGTATCGAGTATGAAAAGTCGAGTATCGAGTATGAAAAGTCGAGTATCGAGTATGAAAAGTCGAGTATCGAGTATGAAAAGTCGAGTATCGAGTAATGAAAGTCGAGTATCGAGTAATGAAAGTCGAGTATCGAGTAGTAAAAGTCGAGTATCGAGTTATAAAAGTCGAGTATCGAGTTATAAAAGGCGAGTATCGAGTTATAAAAGGCGAGTATCGAGTTATAAAAGGCGAGTATCGAGTTATAAAAGACGAGTATCGAGTCATAAAAGGCGAGTATCGAGTTATAAAAAGCGAGTATCGAGTATAAAAAGTCGAGTATCGAGTATGAAAAAGCGAGTATCGAGTAATAAAAAAGGAGTATCGAGTAATAAAAGGCGAGTATCGAGTATTATGGGTGTAACCCTCCCCCCCCCCCCCGCCCCCACTTCGGCCCGTCTTAGAGGGTAATCAGTACGCAAATACATGGTACGCAGGGTTCAACAATTTATGCAAATCGTGCGCGTTTTCACAAATTTCTGAGTTCTTAAAGCATGTAAAGGTATCGTGAAAGATGCCTTCGGCACTTTTTATGGTTTCATGATGGTATTCTGCAGTTAGACACGAGCAAACGCCATAAGCATCATCAGCTTCAATTCTAATGCGTCTTATTTTCCACTGCGTTCGAAAAAGAATTTTGTTTTGTTGCATAGATATAGCATCATAAGGCCAATTCGCATACGCCCAAAATGAAACCTGCGTGTAAATTCTGCATGTATTGTTTTAGTATTATAAAAAATAAAGACAAATTGTGTTGTGCAGATTTACATCTGGGTGTATTTTTGGCGCATGCCAATTGGCCTATAATTTTTAAAGAAATTGTGTCGTTTGATATCATTACTTTTACCCAATTAATACTTAGTGAGCCTCGACGCGAGAAAACCGGTCTTCGGGGTTTCCGACCAGGTCCGACACAAACCGGCCTGTACAAGCTTAGAAAAGAGCTAGAAGCTTGAAATTTCGGATTTAAGTAGAAGAGGAATTGTACTATCCGAGTAGCGAAAACAAAGGCGCTGATCAGCTTCGCGGTTACCGCGAAGCTGATCTGCGCCTTTGTTTTCGCCTAGGCAAAAATCCGGTTTTCTCACGACGCGGCTCAAGTCTAGTTAACGCTAATAATATGCATCCGAACACTTAACCATCTGTGCACACTATGCATATCATATACTAACCCAAACTCCTAACGCAACAAGAAATGTGGCTGAATTTTATAGAAATAAGTTTTGCAGGCAAACCAAACTGATAGAAGTTAGTCAAAAATGGTCAACAAACATTTTAAAACCATTAGTTATATAAACTTTCTTTCTCCTTTTCCAAGGATGCTCCACTTGAAGTTCTGCCAAGCGATTTCAGAGGAGAAGATTTTTCAATATTATTGAAATATACATGTATATAGCCCCGGGGCAGGGGCAGACAACCCGCAGGGCCAAAAACATTTCCCATCAACATTAATATTCTGTCCATTTGCCTATTCCCAGTAAGTTTTACACATTAAATTGCATTTAACCATTTTCCCCCCATTCAAACGCATTACCGTAAAATATGTCAAGGTCATCACAAGGTGATGATTTACATAAACTTTGTAGAGCTCCTATCTCTGATGCTTCATGCCAAGTTTCAAAATCATAGGCCTTCTGGTTCTGGAGAAAAAAGATTTTTTAAAGGTTTTTGCTATTGATAGCAATGGCGACCATCTTGGTCATATGACCTGAACCATTTATATATTTATATACACTTTCGTTACTCCTTCCCAAGGATGCTCCACGTGAAGTTTGGCTTTGATTGGCCCAGTGGTTTGAGAGGAGAAGATGTTTCAATATTATAAAAATATACATGTACAGCTGTATATAGACCCGGGTCAGGGGCAGACAGCCCCCAAGGGCCAGAATTATTCCATAAACATTAATTTTCATTTGCCTATTCCCAGTAGGTTTTATCCATTAAATTGCATTTAAACCATTTTCCCCCATTCAAATGCGTTGGCGACCTAAGTTGACCTTGCCGTTAAATAGGTCAAGGTCATCCCAAGGTCATGATTTATATAAACTTTGCAAAGCTCCTTTCTCTGATGCTTCATGCCAAGTCTCAAAGTCATAGGCCTTCTGGTTCTGGAAAAGAAGATTTTTAAAGGTGTTTGCTATTTATAGCCATGGTGGCCATTTTGGTCATGTGATTTTAACAATTTGTATAAACTTTCATTACCCTTTTCTGAGGATAATGTACATGAAGTTTGGCTTTGATTGGCCAAAGGGTTTCAGAGGAGTAAAAAGCAAGCATCGGGTATTTCAAAAGCGAGTATCGAGTAACTTTATTAAGTGTGGACGGAAACATAGTGTGAGTACTCATTTTTATCAGAACATAACGGATCTTTTGTTACCAAAACTATTCACGTTTGTGGGCTTTTCCGTTTTTTTTTACCTACCTCTTCAATTGGCTGTGTTTTGCAAGCAGTGAATGTAACGCGACGTCATCAAGCTCATTACGACGTCACTTATCTTTTATTTATATACACATTGGTTCCCTATGGAAGGCCGGCGCGGTATGCTAATTGATATTTGCTAAATGCTAATTGCTAAATGCTTATTGCTAAATGCATGTTTTCATCGATATAAGACTACTCTTCAGAATGGTTCTGTTAAACATCTGGCATTTAGCATTAAGCAATTTAAGCTTTTGGCAAATGACATTAAGAAACAAGCATTTAGCAAATAGCATTTAGCAAATAGCATTTAGGATGTCACATGAATATAGATAATCAAAGAATCAGTGGCTCAATTTCGAAGAATATTTTGGAATACCAGCCGTATTTACAGGTAGCAATTTTTCTATTACATGAAGAGGCGACGTGTTTATTGCTAAATGCTTATTGCTAAATGCATTTTCCTAAATGCTGAATGTTTATTGTCAAATGCTTTTTGCTAAATGATAAATGCCAATTGCGAAATGCCATTTGCTTAATGCTGCTTGCTATTTGCTAAATGCCAGTTGTTTATAAGAGTCGTTTCGGATACCTGGTTGATAATGTTTCGCTCTATTGTGAATGAATATGCATTAAGCACTTGGCATTTAGCAATTAGCATAAGCAAAAAACATTTAGCAATAAGCATGTCGCGCCGGCCTTCCATAGTTCCCCCTTCCCACATGTGCTTCAAATAAAATTTGACTTTGTTTGGCCAAGGGGTTTTAGAGAAGATCTTTGAAAATGGTTGACGACGGACGACGACGGACGGACGCCGGGTGCCTGTCTATCCTTAAAGCTCACCTGTGATCCTTCGGCTCAGGTGAACTTATAATCATGTTTGAACAATATGGTAAATAGTCCCAGTAGAGGGACAGATTAAGCCCTGGGCCATTCTTTTCAGAATAATTAATATCTGTTTGTCAATTTTCTGCAAGTTGTCATGATCAAAATAAAAATACCAAGGCTTGATTATATTTTCATAACCCAATCTTCATGAAACAAATGTGTTGGACATTACTAGGATTAATCTCGGGTATGCTACATCATTTAATCGGAACATGTACATTTTGTTTTATTGCATAGATACTATTCATTTCTCATTGATATTTGTGAACCCTGTATGTTTTTATGTAGTAGTGTTCTGTTTTATACCCATTCCATGATTATTTCACTCATATCAACACACTGACAAGGGATCAAATCTTGTTTTTTTGTAAAACTAAAGCTTGTTCCACATTTGATCAGAGCATGGATCAAATATCAGATATCAACCATCTTTTACCACTGTGCCACCAGGAACACCAAATGCATGTTAAATATCGGAACACTAAATCAGGATGAAGATTAACAATAAAACATATGATACATACATTTCTCTTTTATTTACACTCAGCTCACGAAAGAAAATATACAATATATATGCAAATAAAGACTAATCTGAGCCGCCTCATGAGAAAACCAACCTTTTGCATATGCCATCAGGAAAACAAATCCATGTAGTGAATATCCCCTTATACCACATTTTTATATATCAAAACTGGGGTATGGATAGGTATACCTATTTGTCTTATTTTTGCTCCGAAACTAGATTGTGGGTACTCGTTAGAACCGCCTCACCGAGGTTCTAACGAATACGCACAATCTAAGTTTTGAGCAAAAATAAGAAAAATAAAAAAAAAATCTACTTAAAATTTTCATTTTTACAGCTGAAAACCAATTCCTGTGTATATTGTATGGGTGTGTTTTCGTAATGGAAAACAAAGGAGCAGACCAGCTTCACAGTAACCGCGGAGCTGATCAGCGCCCTTGTTTTCGCAACAGGGTTAGTACAATTCCTTTACTTTCTAAATTCAAAAGCTGAATACCTGAACAAAACCCACTCAAACCTATAATATTTTGAAGAGTGATCCATTTTTTTCAGCAATGGGAATGCCTAAAAGAGTTTTTGATACCACAAAATCGATTTTTATATAAAAATACTCTACTGTTTTTTTTTTTTTTTTTTTTTTTTTTTTTTTTTTTTTTTGTGATTTCAAAAAAATAACCGTGATTTTTTGATATCAGAAATTCGATTTTTTGATATCACAAAACCGAATGTTTGATATCAAATAATTGATTTTTATATATAAAAAAAAAAAAGTCAGGGATATTTTTCGATATTAAAAATTTGAATATTTGATATCAAAAGTAGATTTTGTGAAAAATTCTGACATCAAAAATAACAATGATTTTTGATATCATAATTCGATTTTTTAGTATCAAAAATTCGATTTTTTGACATCAAAAAATTGTTATCAGAAATTCAATTTTATGTTGTAAAAAAATGTGATATCAAAAATATGAATTTTTGATTAAAAAAAAAAATCGGGATTTTTTTTATAGTAAAACGGCCTTCAATAATAGGCAAAGATCCTTGAAATTGTATACGTCAGATGCCGGACAATTACAATAATGTAAGGTACTGAGCCTTCGGCTCATGTGAGCTATAAAAATCTACTAAAATTAACAACAAAGCATGAAAAAAGAGAACATCAAAAGAAGTACCACATTGGAATGGTCAGTAATACAAAATTACTAGAAGGCTTAAGGTAAGAGCCAGGTCGGTACATCCCATAATAGCAAACCTTCCTATCCATGCATTCTAAGGCGGGCTTTTGCCAAAGAATACATGAAAAATTCATAAATACTTATATACTTGACCAATCAACTAACATTCAAAGAGTTAGGCTATTAATCGCCTCTGTAAATGAGCACACATTATTACCGGAACAGTTTATCTCTGGGGTTACTAACCATTAACACCTTTCAAAGAAATGGATTTTGTCAGACGACTTGAAGAGGAAATGAATCGCCTAAGATAAATTTATTACACTGACCTTTTGAAATTGTGTAAGGGTGGTCTTCTGGTATAGAACTGCAGTGAACCGCGTCATGAGAAAACCAGATTTTCACATATGCAAAAACAAAGCTGAAGATCAGCTGTGCAGTAACTGTTGTTTTTCGCTGCATAGATTATAATCCCTCTTCTTAAAAATTTGATCTGAAGTTTCTAGCTTCTAGCCGTCTTCCTTGGGTGCACAGACTGGTTTGCGTTTTACCTGGTCAGAAATAACTAAGCCCGGTTTTCTCGCGTAGCGGCTCCAGTAATACAATATTTGAAAAGACTTGTATAAGTTTCCTACTTATTTATATTTTTCTAACATCTATTCTTTTTGTAAATTTGATAAAAGCATTTAAATCTACTGTGAATATGCATTATCAAAAAGCAATTTATATCTGATGGCTAACATTTCTTTATAATATCCACTCCTTTGAGAATTCAGCAATTCGCATAGATAAAAAGCCACAAAACAAAACAATGCATAACAAAATAATGATTGTAGAATATGCTCAAAGAAAGGATAGTAGTCATTTTTACAACCAACAAAATTGGTTCTACAGGCCAGATCGTTGCTGTTATGAGAAAGCACGAGTTAGAAAATTAGACATATTAATTAAGCATTAAATGTTGCAAAACAGGAATGCGACAATGGATGCTTAATCTATCCATCAAATGATTCGAATAAATTTTGACTCTTTTGTATGGTTGTTTATCCTTTAGTCAAACACAAAAACGAAATATCTAATAACAAAGAATTTCTTGTGATACGACCCATTTTCTCTAACCAGCTTCCATTCCAATAAATACATGCAGCATGAGAAGGGCTTTGCTAATGGGTGCCAAAAGTTAACTGACCATGGATAATTTTATACGCTATGATAATCATGCTTAAAATTGAAAGCAAAACTAGAGAATCTGATTACAATTATTTTTCTTATTTTTTTTTTTTCAGTTTCTAAGCTTATTACTTATTGTGGAAATTTGAGCCCTTGGTATAATGTAGTGTAGCAAAATAATTATTTTGATGAGAGTGATTTTGTAAAATGAGCAAAATTTCACCAATTCACGTATACTTTATCCTTAAACTCGTTTTACAATTGACCATATCTTCATTGATGATTGGTTTCCAGTCCGCAATTTAAATCAATATTGGAAAAGCAGGTAACCAGCTGACCCCCACTCCCTATTAAATTACATGATCTCTAGAAATCAATGCCAAATTTTCTCAGCTGTGATTTTTGTCCTTCTGACAATGCGTTAAGCACTTCATTATTGATGATAATGTCTGTCAGTTCTGTCATTGGTTGAACGATACGGGCGCAATCCATTTTCAAATGGAAATATGCGGCTGTTAAATCAGTCATTCTGTCCTTGCCGTCTGGTGTTCTATACTTTCTATGACAATAGTGCTTGAGGATAACATCATAGGGCTCTCGTTTGTACTTTTCTTTGAAATTTTTGCCACATCCGTAACATTTTTTCAAATTAATTACTGAGGCAAAGAAGGTGACATGAAATGGCCGTTTGTCACTCTTCTGTAAGGGTTGATTTGTCGTTTGCTGTGACGTTTTTGCACTCTTTTTACTTTTTTTCTCTGGAGGACGGTGCCTCCCTTTGTTTTGGACAAATACTGGTGGTTTTTCTCCCACATCAACAGCATTGTCTAGCTCTTTGCAAAAGGCTTTTGCCTGTTTCATTTCTGCTTCAAACTTTAAGGCTTTACGCTTATTGAAGTTCAAGCCTTTTCCACCCTTTGACTGGCCACTACCGAATAAATTAATTTCCGTTTCTTGTCTTATGGCACAGACAACATCTTCCCGGGCAGATTCTAGCAAAGACATGTACGGTCTTCCCACACTTGTAAGCTTTGCATGGCCCACTTCTGCTAAATTTGACGTTGGAGCGCTAGATGGTTTGTAGGCTCTGAATATGTGCGTCCGCCTGTCGTACCACCATGCAAGCCATCTAGACAAATCAGGGTGGTCTTTAACAAAATCAATCATTCTTTTGTATGCTGTTTGAAACTCTTGGTGTGTCAGAGCTGTAAGTAGTGCTGTAGCATTGCTTATAAAGTCGTCAGCATTTGCGCCCAATCGTCTAGCATGCCTCTGGATGCTCTGCTTATAGTGAAATTCGCATGATACAACTCTTGATATCACATTGTCCCCATACACATTTTTCAAGCTCTTCCAGTTTGCGTGATGCTCATCTGCTACAAAACCAATAGGATTGAACAGTACATCATTTCTCTCAGCAGCATCTTTTAACAAATCATTCCAAATGGTCCAGAACGAAGTAAGGTTTTCTGTATTTTCTGCCTCAATTTCCATGATGGCCAAGCACAGTAGTTTCCGTAGCACAGGGTGGTAGGTCCACAAGGTAAGTGTCTTAAATCCTCTGACTCTGTCATGCTTTGTATCAACAAAAGCATACTCTTCTTTAAGAATACCATCCCCATCTCTGTCCATTTCTAAGGCAAGTTTTGCCATTGATAAACTTGATTTAAAAACAAATGATGGCTTGTTATTAAGAGCTCTATTATTAACTTTGTATACAAGAAATTTATCTGTTTCGTCACACTTTATTTTGAACATCCCAAGTGCTTCGAAATTTTCACCTTGTGGATTCATCTCACGCTTGAGGTCTTGTCTAGCATTGTGAATTTGTTTGAGGTCGACAAACTTTTCTGCTACCTCTCTAATTTCACCCCACTCAAAATTGTCAGAGGAAATTAATTTAACTAACTTTTCGTTCACTAATTTACTAGGCTTAATACTTGGATTTGCTTCAATTTCCTTTTTAATGGTATCTCTTGTTATCTTGACTTTTTTTACGACGCATGTATGTTCACCCTTATGGAATATTTTAACTGCATGAGATTTTTTGCCATATTCCCATATCTTTACTGCTGGACAGTCAACATCTTTTGCAAGTGTTCCACATACAAAACAAAATGAGTCAAGACCACGTCTTTCAAACTGTGTCCTGTTTTTACACCCGTACTGTTCTTGGTAGGGACAATCATTATTTGTACAAATAAAAGAACCTTTGCATCTTGCTACTCTTCGAGTCCCAATTAAACCTTTTCTGGAACTTGTCTTCCATTTACCCCATGGTCGACCATCTTTACTGACTTTCATCATGTCCTTTTCTGAGCAATTTATTTCATATATTCTGAGGCCATTAATATCTAGGGGTAGAGAGTCACAAACCTCAGCTTGACAGTCCTGCCAATGTCTGATATTAAGCTCTGTTTTCATGTATCGTCTTTTCATTATATGTATACCTGTGCCCTCGCTATCGCTTGAAGACAGGTCAGTCTGCCTTCTCTTCAGACTCGATTTTGTGTCTGATTGAATCTGGCCAAACGTGGTTTTGTTATCAGAATCCTCTATATCTATGAATGAGACGGCTGATGCATTTGATCTAATGAATGATTCACCCTGGTCCTTCTTTCCAGTGGCAGGTCCATGGCCAGGCTCCTCTTCAATGTCTGAGCATGCTGAGGATTCATAAGATTCTGTTTTCTTAAAAGGCTCATCAATAATAGGGGTTGCACTTGAATCGTCGGGGTTTTTTGATCCAACTACGGATTCTTTGTCCGGAAACTCTGTCTTGTTCAGGTGCTCTCTGTTCCGTTCATGCAAACCTATGTTTGGACTATGTGGCTTCTGTGTAGAACTGGGTGGCTCAGAGCATCGTAACGGCTCATGTGTACGCGAATCTTTGTATTGAGATCCAGATTTATCCACTGGAGGTGAGGTTAAGGTAACTTGAACAAGCTCTTGCTCGACTTTGTCTTTGCAAGCCATCCTTGAATATAGCCATCGCAAAAGTGATGGTAATTCAATTTCTGGTTGAGAAACTTCAATGATTCCTCCATTTCCAGTGCCTCCAAATTCACGTGAAATTGGATGAGAATCAATAATACACAGCTTCCCATTGGATTGTTTGCATAATATGAAGATATATGGTGGACATGTATAAATAGCACAAAAGCCTTCATCACCATGATGTTCTAAAAGTCCATTCACTTTTGAACAAAGCTCATCAATGCCTTCATTAGCATCTACTGCTTTCGTACAGTGTAATTTGACCAGGAAATCCAATTCCCTGATGCACGAGCCTGATCTCAGCATATCGTAGGCCTCTGCTACACTGTAAAATTGGTTTTGATCTCTCATTGCGTTTATTTTGGAAGGGAAATTAAGTAACATGTCCTGTGCTATTTCATCTATGGCTACTCCGCCTTTATGTGCAAGGTCAAGAAGAATTTTTTCGCTCACCAACACTGAGAGAAATGAACAGGCATTCACTGTCTGGTGGTCTTCGATTCTGTACTCTGTTGCACAATGTCCTTTTGCGATTTCCTGTTCTATAGCATCTGTGATACTTTCCTGGCTAATAAGAAGAGATTTCATTTGCACATTCTGAGACAGAAATGTTTTTAACAAAGACTTCACTGTTGGTCTTTCCGCTGGATTTAGCATGATGCACATCAAATAAATGTCATGAAGAGTTTTCCATTGGCCAGTTCTATTAATTGCATACTTAGTAAGTTGTGCCGGGGGCTTTCCTTGACAATGACATAGTTTTATTACTTCAACAGCAGCTTTGTTTGGCTCCTCACTGACTTCCTTGTAATAGGGACACTTTGCATTTGGGTTAAGTAACATGAATATAACCATTCCGAGAGACCACACATCACATGCTTGTAAAGCTAAATGATTAGCACTCCATTCTCTGTCTGAATCCACTTCTGGGGCCCAGTATGCCATTGACCCGCGAACTACATTCTGTGTTGAAGTTTGTGCTAAACTTTTTGTTTGTAATACTCTGGACCGGGACTCACCAAAGTCTGTGAATTTAACAACTATAGGTTTATTGGTCCAATAGTACTGAACACCAACGTCATCATTTCTACAATTTTGATAATGAGTATTACTAACGAGGATGTTTTCAGGTTTAAGGTCCCTATGAACGATACCTTTTTCATGCAGAAAGCACAGACCAGATAGAAGATCAGCCGTTATGTAATACTGTACATGATCAAAGCCATTATAATCAGATATTTCATCACAAGTATGCAAAAACTGTTTTAGATTGCTTACTGGGTCGGTTTCAATTCCAAGCACCCGAAAATCAAATGTGATATAATCTAGGAGCATGGCCGTCATAGAAGTAGAGTAGCCTAAAATTTTGACCATGTTAGGGTGACCTGCTATTGATTCTAGAAGCTGTGCTTCTTTTTCAAACAACTTGATTTCAATATCTGACGAATCACAAGAAACCATCTCTTTCATAACAAAATGTTCACCGTTTTTCTTCACACGAGACACCTTTCCGTAGGAACCTTTACCAATCATTTCCACATTTGTAAAGTCAGTTTTCTTGAAGGAAGGAACTCCTATATCAAACGTGCGCTTCTCATGTTCCCTTCTACACCTGGAGGGCTTGCTTGCGACTACCGGTAGGGGTAATTTGAAAGCCATAGCTTAATACCTGAAAAGAAACAGAAGATACAAAGAACTGTTCAGAAACTTTTATTCAGAACAAAAAAGTCGCTTAAGTCGCTAATATATACGAGTTCGCGGAAAAGTGCCGTCATTTCCTTATTATGTAAATAAGTTGAATAAAACTCGCATAGTTATGTAGAAAAATATAATTTGTACATATACAGCAAATTTTGCTGCTCGGACATGAATACAATTTCAACAATGGTTGCAATGGAAACCATACATCACGATTACCGGCCTACTTTTGATCATTTTTACAAAAAGTCGATGTTTCATAATGACGTCGCATTTGAAAGTTTACCGTGCTATTTTCATCAAATTTTGTATGAGTAAAGTTCAATATGTTGACGGTAAGAACATGGCGTCATATATCTGTGTGACGTCATTTAGGTGCAATGCGGCCATATTGTTTAGTGAGTATGTCTAAAATGCGCGGGAAACAACGGGTGGGAATATGGGCCCCCGCCCATTGGGGCCTAGGAGAAATAGATGGGCTGCTTTTGTCTCCAGGCAAAGCTTCTAATCATCTGACCGACCACCTGATTACTGGTTAACCGCTAATGGCTGAGCCTCCCCAGGAAAAGTGGTTTAGTCATACAAATAAGCCTTATTGGCTTTGATGGGTGGTTATATTTATGAAGCACATTTTGAGTGTCATGACACCCTAATGTTGGGTAAAAGTCCCATAAAATGGAGGCAACGGCCCGACATGACCTTTGCTGTTGACTGGGACGTAAAGCATCAACTCAAACAAACAAAAACTTGAAGTCTTTGATGCTTCATACCAAGTTTCGCTGAAATCAGTAAACCAGTTCTGGAGAAGAAGATTTTTTGAAGTTTTTACCATATATGGGCATAGCGGCCATCTTGGTCATGTGACCTAAATTATTTATATACACATTGATTCCCTCTTCCTGCAGATGCTTCATATAAAATTTGGCTTTGATTGGCCAAGCGGTTTCAGAGAAGAAGATGTTTGAATATTATGGTAATATTCAGAATCATTAATATTCAGTCCTACTGCTCATTTTCTGCAAGATTGTTCCTTTGAATGACAATTTAACAATTTTCCCAATTCAAATGCATATGCGACCTATAATGACCCGTAAAATAGGTCAAGGTCATCACAGGGTCATGGTTTATATACACCTTCTAGTACCTGAGTCATCGATGCTTCATGCCAAGTTTCATTGAAATCGGTCCAGTGGTTCCGGAGAGGAAGATTTTTGAAGAGTTGAAGTTTTTACCATATATGGGCATGGCGGCCATTTTGGTCATGTGACCTGGATTATTTATATATACATTGATTCCCCCTTCTCACAGATGCTTCACATAAAATTTGGCTTTGATTGGCCAAGCGGTTTTAGAGAAGAAGATGTTTGAATATTATGATAATATATATGTATATATTGCCCCGGGGTGGGGGCAGATGAGCCGCTGGGGCCCAATTGTTTTCAAAATCATTACTATTCAGTCCTACTGCTCATTTTCTGCAAGATTTTTCGTTTAAATGACAATTTAATAATTTTTCCCATTCAAATGCAAAGGCGACCTATGTTGACCTTGCCGTAAAATAGGTCAAGGTCATCACAGGGTCATGATTTATATACACATTGTAATACTTTAGTCATCGATGCTTCATTTCAAGTTTCGTTGTAAGCGGTCCAATGGTTCCGGAGAATAAGATTTTTGAAGGTTTTTACCATATATGGGCATTGCAGCCATCTTGGTCATATGACCTGGATTATTTATATACACGTGACATTGGTTCCCCCTTCCCATAGATGCTTCATGTAAAATTTAGCTTTGATTTGCCCAGCGGTTTCAGAGAAGTAGATCCGGACTGACGACGGACGGACGGACGCCGGAGCATGGGTATACTATAAGCTCACCTTGCGAGCCTAACGGCTCAGGTGAGCTAATAATTGAGCTATAATAGAAATTATATACTGGCTCCTTTGTTTCGAACAGGTCTATAACAAAGGTATTAACCTGCAAAACAAAAGAAATTTTGGCGGGAGGTTGATAAGTTGTCCGCTTTCCGCTTTCTATATTATACACCGTTGTAAAACTTTCCCGCCACCTATAAGACACCGGTGTATAAGTTGACAACAGCTCACGTTTGTCCTCGTGCGTCCATAAAATGTGCAATTTGGTGATTGCAGTAACTGCGAAGCTGATCAGCGCCTTTTTTTCGCTAAACGGATAGTGCAATGCACTTACATTCAAAATCCAATTTTTGGCTTATTGTCTACGCGCCAGCGCGTAGACTACTCTAAAGTTTGAGATTGACCTACTTTTAATTAAATTACAAGACAACTCGTACAGCTCTCTACAACAGCAACTGCACGTTTGAGTCTAGTGGCTTGACCATCGTGTTAGTAGGATTCCGGGTCGTTTCGCCAAGGACCGTGTAAACACCCAACCTCCCTTTGGTTGGCAACATTTGTACCAATGGTGCAGTAGGTATCAAAAATGGGGCAAATTGTTAAATTCGTGGAACTGGTGCATGACTGCATTCTATCTAAGCAACAACGGAATGAAATGAACCGACGGTATTGTGACGCTATATGGTCAGGCTTGAAAGCTTTGACCGCACCCCACCTGCCGTGTAGCCAAATACATTCTATCCAAGCCACAACGGAATGAAATGAACCGACAGTACTGTGACGGTCGATTGTCAAGTATGAATGCTTTGACCGCGCAGCGGTTTTATTTCTGTTCAGTCACATGAACCACGATGAAATGGGAGTACGGTCAGATTCTTTGACATTCAAGTTTATATATGCGAAGCGTAGACCAAGCTTTTTGTAAAAGCTTATACTTGGTATTGGTTTAGTTTAGTGATCTATACAGAGGGCTATCCCATTACGTCATGCTGAGTCAGCATTTATTTTTCAACGTAAAATTCGTAGCCAGTGCATCTAAATGCAGGGGGATACCAAGTCTTTTCGCTCTAGCGAAAGCCAAAACCCGGCCTCAACCCCTGGGCTTTGGGATGAAATTGAACAGTAGATAGTTATCAAGAGACAACCAACATGATGATAACAACTAACTCCGATATAATCAATATGCAATGTCTAATCTGTTATCAAGAGACAACCAACATGACTAAAATAATAAGCGACATCTAATTGACTATCAATATGCAACCAACGTGACTGCTTACAACTAACTCGGATGGAACTAAGGGACAACCAAGGTGACTGACAAGAATTAACACGGATGAAATCAATACGCAACATCTAAATGGTTATTAAGAGACAACCAACGTCACTAATAACAACTAACATCGATGAAATTAATATGCTACATCTAATTGGTTATCAGGAACATCCAACGTGACTGAAATCAACTAACGCCAATTTAATGAATATGTAACATCTAAATTGTAATAAAGAGACAACCAACATGACTGATAACAACTAACACAGATGAAATTATTTTACAAAATCTATTTGGTTACCAAGAGACAACCAATGTGACTGAAGACTACTAACACGGATGAAATTGATATGGGACATCTAATTTATAATTAAGAGACAACCAGTTTGACTGAAAAAAACAACAACACAACAACAAAATTAAAACGCAATATCAATATCTAAATGGTTATGAAGAGAAAAGAAACGTGATAGATAACAACCAACGCGGATGAAATAAATATGCAACATCTTAATGGTTATCAAGAAACAAACAATGTGACTAATAACAACTAACTAACACTGATGAAATTTATATGGTATATGTAACTATCAAGAGACAACCGACGTGACTGATATCAACTAACGCGGGTGAAATTAATATACAATATTTGATTGGTTATCAGGGGACTGAACGCGACTGATAACGACTAACGCAGATGAAATTAATATGCTACATCTAATTGATTATCAAGAGACAGCCAACGTAACTGAAAACAACTAACACGGATGAAATCGAAATGCAACATAGAAATGGTTATACAGAGACAACAAATTTGACTGTTAACATCTCACACGGATGAAATTAATATACTACATCTAATTGCTTATCATGTATCTGATAAAAACTAACCAGGGTGAAATTAATTTGCAACATCTAATTGGTTATCAAGAGACAACAAATACGACTGTCAACAACTAACTAGGATGAAATCAATAAGCAAAATCTAGTTGATTATCAAGAGACAACCAACGTGACTGATAATAACGGATACGGGTGAAATTAATATGCAACATCTAATAATTATAATTGGTTATCAAGAGACAACCAATCTTACTGATAACAACTAATTCGGATGAAATTAATATGTACAACTAAATGGCTATCAAGAGACAACCAACATGATTGATAACAGCTTACATGACATTAGTTTGCCACATAATTGGGTATCAAGCTCAACCAACCTGGCTAATAACAACCAACATGGATGAAATCAATATGCAACATCTAATTTGCTATATATCAAAAGTCTACCAACGTGACTGTTAACAACTAATACAGATGAAATTAATGTGCAACATCTAATTGGGCATCAAAGCGGGTGAAATTAATACGCAACGTATAATTGGTTAACAAGAGACAACCAATGTGACTGATAACAACTATCACGGATGAAATCAATATGCAGCATTTAATGGATGTCAAGAAACAACTAACGTTAACGTGACTTATAACAGCTGTACCAGGTCCTATCTCTGCAGCAGTATATCAGCGCCGCTACAGGCAGAGAACCAGAAAGAAAATGTGATTGAAATTCACAATTCGAAGAAAAGCCTTATTTCACAGACTAAAGAGTGAATAGTTACAGGGGGTAGGGGCAGGTGTAAACCACATGGCATGAGCTGTGCTGTATTGCTCTCACGAGGTGCATTTGATGTATACTTCATGTATGATAAACAATATGCTCTCCCTTACAGATTCAAAATTTATTTATTTCACGGTACAAAAATATAAGGATGTGTCGGCTGCTCATCACGTAATGGTGAATCATGCATGATGGATTGGCGCCTCTGTGGCATTCTATTAGGTAGGTGAGAAATTGCTGAATTTTAACTTCATATGCAAAACTGCGAACTCCTTCCTTTTAAAAGGAAATTTTATAACCATTTTCTGTGACTGTACAGCCCGGTTTGTGTCGGACTTGGTCGGACCCCAAAGTGCTGGTTCTCTGAAGATACAGCTGTATATGTTGTGACTTTTATATTAGAATCATCAGAGGGTAAGTATATTATGTGAAATGGGTTAGGAGAACCACAAAAATAATGTTTTCGCTGTATCAAAGACATTAAATATTGTCCTGGCTGATTTGAAGCTAATTTTCGCAAATCGTGGTTTAGAGCCTTTCTTGCGTTAAATACTATTCCATCCTACAAAGTATTTTAAATCCTTTGTGGTCAAAAAAAAGAGAACCCTAAACGTTGTATCAACGAATCGTCGCGTGTATCTGTGTGAACATGGCTCTTGTTCCCTGGTTTCATTGTTAGTCAAAGGTTAGGTTTATAGGTTAGTGTGAAATGAAACCTGGCAGTACATGTAGGAACCATCTTCATGCAGGTATTTTGACCAGCTGTTACCCCAAAAACAGCCGGTCATAATAATGGTCCTCTGTCTTTCAAGCAAGGAGATATGCCCTTAACAGATCCATATGCGCCATATGCACTACCTCATCAATTAACGCACACAATGTAGTTATGCAAAATTATACTTAAATGGTGCTGAATTATTTGCTTGACTCATGAGCAATACTTTTAAAATAAAGTTTCAAAGAGAAGTTACTGTGAACGTTCTATTAATAAACCAGTGCAAGAGCAGAAACGTCAATATCTTTCACCAGTTTCCACGTTTTGTCCATGGTGTGGTTTGATAAAAGCCATTTCGCAAGAAAAGACGATTCAGCATAACTTAAGTGTTCTAAGCATACTGTGCAAGTTTTCATCTGTTTTACTGTCTGAAGGCTGATCAACATAGTTGTTGTAATGAAACAAAGGAACCAGTATATAAGTCAGTTATAGAATGTCGGTATCGGTCAATACGAAAATTATAGACCCGGGCACGTGAACATAAAGACTTCCTCGCTGCGCATGGTCGGCTTTAAGTTCACGTGCCGGGTCTATAATTTTCGTATTGACCTCTCCTCAATTCTATAACTATTACCTAGAGGACCAATGGTCCTGTACAGGGCTCACCTGAAATCTGATATATACTCACATATTTTAATTCATGTCCTCGAGCATAGCCCTGGGGCAAGGGCAGACAGCAATAAGCATGTAGTTTTAGTCCAACTGCATATAGGCAACCTAAGTTGGCATTGCCATTAAAAGGTCAAGGTCATCCAAGCGGTTTCAGAGAACAAGTTTCAATATTATGGAAATATACAAGTATATAGCTCGGGACAGGGGCAGACAACCCTTGAGGTCAAAACTTTTCCATACAAATTAATCTTCTGTCCATTTGCCTATTCCCAGTAAGTTTTACCCATTAAAGAGCATTTTCCATTTTTCCCATTCAAATGCATTGGCGACCAAAGTTGACCTTGCCGCAAAATAGGTCAAGGTCATTCCAAGGTCATGATTCATATAAACTTTGTAGATTTCCTGTCCCTGATGCTTCACACCATGTTTCCAGATTATAGGCCTTCTAGTTCTGGAGAAGAAGATTTTTAAGGTTTTTGCTATTTATATCCATGGCGGCCATCTTGGTCATGTGACCTGGACCCTTTATATAAACTTTCGTTCCCCCTTCCTAAGGATACTCCACATGAAGTCTGGCTTTGATTTGCCAGGCGGTTTCAGAGGAGACAATCTTTGAAATTGTGAACGACGTACGACGACGACGACAGAGCATGGATATACTATCAGCTCACCTGTGAGCCTTTTGTTCAGGTGAACTAAAATGGTGAATGATCATATGATTGTGAGACTACAGATAATTTTATGTCTTACCTTAAAATCTGCTTCTAGATCTATCTTCTATCTTACAACTTCTTTCTGCTCCCGATTAAACATGGTTTCTGGAACAAAAAACATTATTTAAAGGATTATAGGCTGAAAAAGTATTTGTTCAATTGCGGAACAGAACTCTTAGGTCCATTCACATGACCAGATTTACTCACGTATGCAAATTTTGCATATATGCAAATTTTACTCATGTAAGCAAATCTGTCCATGTGAATGCAATTTTTCCACTTTTGCGTACATGCAAAATTTGCGCATATGCAAAATTTGCCCTTGGTCTAGACCAAGTGCAAATTTTATTTGCGTATATGCAAATTTTGCATATATGCAAATCTGTCCATGCGAATGGAAAATAAAATTTGCACACGTGAGTATTTATCAACATGTGCCCTAAAATGATTAAAAGGAGTTGATTCAAACTGCAATTATTCCTCAAAGGATTGAATAAAACAGTATAATATATCTGACCTAATTTAAATAGCGTTACCGCCTTGGAGCGGTCAGTAAAAGCTACAGGAGGGGTTAAAGGCATCTCTTAACTGAACTTAAACCAGTCACTAGATCTTTCTTTTTACCATTCTCGGTTTTCATTTACTAACCCTTTAGCATTTTTAGGTAGTATGGCATCATGTACATGTATTAATGTTATCCAACTTAAAAATCACAACTTTACTCGGACAATTTTAGGTGAAATTACCAGACCTCAGAAGCTCATGTGAATGCAAAGCAAAATTTACTTACGTGAGCAAAATTTGCATATATGCAAAATTTGCGTATATGCAAATCCTGTCCATGTGAATGGGGCTTAAGACAATCATAAAGCAACATTTTTTATGAATAATTGCCCAGCAGTTTTCTATAGATACACTTAGCTGTTTGTACCTTTTACAACGGTTGCATGTCAATTAGATAACTTGTCAGTGCAATGTTAACCCCATTAATCCCCATTTTCATATGGTCCACGACGTGAGACCAGAGGACCAATGGTCCTGTAAACGCTCACCTAAGATCTGCTTCACATGCCAATAAACATATTATGGTATTTAGCCGCAGTGCAGGGGCAGATGGAGCCCTTGGGTAATGTTTTTTTTTTTTTTTTTTTTTTTTTTTTTTTTTTTTTTTTTTTTTTTTTTTTTTCAAAATAATTAATACTCTGTCCATCTGCCAATTTGTTTCACATTTTCCCCTTCAAATGACATTTAAACAGTCTTCCCCGTGCAAAGGCATAGTTGACCCAAGTTGATCTTTCTGTAAAAATAGGTCAAGGTCATCACAAGGGCATTATTTATATATACATTGTAGTATTTTAGCCAATAATGCTTCAAGGCAAGTTTCGTTGAAATCGGTCCACCGGTTCCGGAGAAGATTTTTCAAGGGATTTTTACCATATTTTTACCATATATGGGCATAGCTGCCATCTTGGTCATGTGACCTGGATTATTTATATACAATTTGGTTCCCCTTCTTACAGATGCTTCAAATTTTACTGACCACGTTATTGGCAACATTATGCTTTGTTTGTCTTGTGTTGTCTTTATGAAAATCCATGGAAACCAAGAAACCTGAAATTAGGGCAATTTCGACCACTTGACGGCGCGTTGACGTCGTTTTGTCGGCAGATTGTAACGAAACAGCCGAATCTCATTCGTCACATAACTGACAACTTCGATAAACAGGGGATGACAACGACGGGTCTAATGGACTTAACAAAAGGCAGCTGTTTGCATTGTGTTCAATGGTTGCGAATTTTGTATTCACATCCCTCCTGTATTTCCTGGTTGTTCAGAAAGCCTCTTTAAGGGATGGCGTTTTTAAATTCACCGTATCATGTGCCTAATACTCTGTTCTTGTCATCTTAATTAAAGAATTGTCCAAAGTTGCTCTAAGATGATCAAGAGTGTATTTTTGTGTTGTAATAAATCATTTCTGGATTAAAACCTGTGTAGAAAAAATTCTGTATTTGAAAAAGAAGAAGATGCCGCTTCAAGATGTTCTTGAAGGACTTGACAGCACTGAGGAATCGTGTTATGGTCAGGCTTAACCTTAGCAGTTTGCTTAATAAAGCATATGTTTTTTGTATGTCTTTCATGTATGTAACATGTTCTCTTACACCATCCATGTACGGTCTGAGTTTATATGCAATAAAGTTATGTTCATTGTTCATAGTTATAACTTTTATCATTGTTTCACTAGAAATTACTGTTAAAATGCCAAATGAATCCTCACTAAGAATGATGAAGAAATGGTGTAGCTGACTGCACTCCATATGATCAAAAATGTGTTGAATGGCAAACATCTCTTATTCAAAAACAATGCCATCAGTCTCAGCAACTTCCTTGTAATCAGCAAAAAACAAAAATGAGAAAATTCTACCTTCACATTCTACCGGCTAGAAATGTATAATTCGTCTTAATGAAAACGTTACACCCTTTGAACGTTTTACTGCTTCCAAAGGATCAAGCCTTTATATTTAATAAATAAATAAATGATTTGCATATTCCATGTATTCCATTCATGTGCCTGTATGAATGACGTACTGCTTCTTACTATTACTAAGCAATTGGAAATATCTATTTTAATAATTAACGTAATTTTTGTCGATTTTTTGCTTATCATTGATCTTGAAGCTGTTACCTTGGTGACTATAATTTGACTCTTAGACGTTGGAAAACTGGTTAAAACGTTGTTTTCATTAGGGTAACCCACAACGAGAATGTCGTTAAAACGTGACGTTATATATACGTCGTAGTTAGACGTTACGTCGAACAGATATGTTTGTTGATTAGCCATATTATGCGTTTCGAACAACATTCATTCTGGCAAATGAAGTTCAAACCTTGTGTGGCAACCGCATCTTGTTTAAAATGTGGCGTTTTTAAGATATCGCTTCGTGGGATTCATTTTGAGCATCTTGTCATTTGAAATAATAAGACCCTTGGTTTATCAGCTTAAGAGACTTGCTTTCGGTTACAGATGTCGCTCAAACAATAATATGTTAGATTACAAAAATATTTTATATCGAAGGGAGGTAACAACAACGCGCACATTTTGCTATTAAAAGCCGGTACCGGAAAATATATATAATAAAGTGGGGAGACCGGGGCTAGTTGGTCCGTGGGGCAAGTTGGTCCTAGGGCAATTTCTCTAAATTGACAACAATTATGACGACAGTTATATGACCCAATAGAACATTCCATTACGACACATTTACTGAAGTAAACGATATGGCTGCTTGAGATCACGTTAAAAAATTAGAGAAGAAAATCCAATTTTGCATCACGTAAGTAACTTTCTCACCCCTGTATCGTTTTGCTGTTTTCTTCCCTGTGTATCAAATAACACGTACATGTTATACATTTTCTGAAAGCTCAATACCTAAGGTATTCTATCGTGTGTGTTTTCTTTTTCTAAATTCAACGACGCTCCGGTCATGCGTGAAGATTTACAATGCGGTATGGTCGGGGCAAGTTGGTCCATTTGCGACGGGGCAAGTTGGTCCATTGCAAAAACGGCTATATTTGCTAGAACATTTCATTGTTTAAACTAAAAACTATATAATTAGATAGAAAAATGGCCAATCTGAGTATAAAATGTCAATAAATCTGAGTATAAAATGTCAAACTGATAGCAGCAAATTAATATAAAAATCAGAATTCGGAAATATGCAATTTTTGGACCAACTAGCCCGGGTCTCCCTTACTTAATGTGCTAGTAGTTCACTAAAATGATATTTTAAGCCCGATCGTCATCATAAACTTTCATCGAATCGGTTTCTAAGAATGTATGTGTTTGTGGTACTGAGGATATGCACGGTTTGAAAACAGTTTCATGTTATTTATTGTTGTTTAAGATTAAAATATGTTTGTTGAGACTTACGTTCTTTTTCCATTCAGATTACCTCGGACCAACCTACCCCGCTGCACGGACCAACTTACCCCGACATCGGGGCAAGTTGGTCCGGTTTACCGTGTCTCGAAAAACGGCTATATTTCCTAGAATGTTTCATTGTATGAACCAAAATCTACATAATTAGATAGAATGATCATTCTGAGTGTAAAATGTCAAACTAATAGCAGCAAATTAACATTAAAGTGTCTGTAAATTTTCAATTAATTTTTTCAATTTTGATATTTTTTTATATGTTCTAGTGCTTCGTTTGCCGAACAAGGATCTGTCGAAAACTTCCATAAAGCATTACAGATAAACCAATTAAAGACTAATTAAGATTTGACTTAAATGAGTGACAGTGATAAATATATACTTTTGCCCGCCTTCACACTCGAATTCAATGCGCAAAGTTCTGGAATTCCGGAAGTAAATAGAAACACGTGCTAAACTCTATTTACGACCAAACATAATTATGGAGTTGTGTAATATATACTTACGATTTACTGTAAAATAAAAATATTTGAAAGTATGATCGTGTGCATTGACAAATCTTGTTCATGACTACTTGCCCCATCATTGAAAGGCAATAGTGTGTGCCCTAAACAAAGTGGTATTTTGTCATACATAATCGATTTTATTTACGGAGAGGCTACATAGGGGGAAATTAAGAAAGATAACAGCGCAGACTGCCCTATACATGAAAAGACCGTTCAAGAACCGCGTTCTGTAGCAATTCTGCATTCTCTGTAATGCATTACCCGAACGTTGGCCCATTCATTTTTATACCAACATCATGGCCACAGCGTAATATTTCCTCCCTAAAGTAATGTTGTGTTTTGTGGTCAGCCTTCATATGGGGGGCGTTGCAATGAAATGAGGGAAAACTTACATGTACGTTAACCGCAAAAATTCTCAATGCCCGGATTACTGAAAACGAGAATTAAGTGGTCTATGGAGTATGAGCCAGGTCGACCCGGGAAAACCGGAATTAAGCATGTAAACCGGCTAACCGCCTAAGTTAAAGAGTATACGTAGCTCGCATTCTTCGCTACACAACTCGTACAACTGGCAGACTGAGGTGCTACAATTTTTACGAGTACGTACCATAACGCAGCAGTACCGATACGCCGTGCATACGTCAATGTCATGTATAAGAATGCAACGCAGCAGGTACTCCTAATACGCCACGTAAAAGTAACGATTAATAGCTTTGTCACATATTCACGTATCTGCGGCGTATCGCTCGCGTATCTATGATAATGTCGATACTCCGAGGCCTGAGCCGTATCAGTTTGTTCAAGCGACGTACGTGCTCGTATGTTCCACGTACGTGTGACGTTCCTGCTACGTTCCCGTGGCGAAGATGCCACAGGAGAAATCTGGATAATCTAGATTAACACCGAAGAAAACAAAACACAAGGGGGGTGATATCTCCAAGCTCCACGAAATGAACAAAGACTGAGGCTACACCAAGCGTAGCCTTGCAAGAACCCTACAAGGCACCCCGGACCGTGAGAAACATCTGATCCAGGACTTCGGAAAAACGAAAAAAATTATAGATCTATAGAAGAATTAAGATTCTCTTGGAACGCCACAAAATATTCTTAATACTCCTCATACGTCACACATACTCCACAACAGCGAAACGTACATAGCACGCGAGATACGCCGCACGTACGTCGCTGATACGCCGTAGATACGAAAAGAGTGTCGCGGATACGTCACACATACGTCATACGTAGGAAAGGTACGCTCTACATACGCCACGGTTACGTGGCATGTTATCCGCGACGTACGTGTGGCGGCGTATCAGGAGTATGAGCTACGTATCTACGACGTATCTGCCAAGTTGCTTTCGTATGTACCACGTATGTACCACGTATGTGTAACGTATGTACGGCGTATCGGACTTGCCACGTGCGTCTGCGGCTACGAATTTTTATAGTGCTGTCACACTATCGCGTATCGACTCACGTATCTACGGCGTATCAAGATACGAAAGGTACGTCACGCGTACGTCGTACATACGTGAGCATACGTAGCTCATACTCCTCGATACGTAGCTCATACTCCTCATACGCCGAGGTGCTACGTTTTTTCATGTGTGCACTTAAAAATTCGTAGCACGTACGTGGCAGGTCCGATACGCCGTACATACGTCACACATACGTAATACATACGAAAGCAACGTGGCAGGTACGCCGTAGATACGTAGCTGATACTCCTGATACGCCACACGTACGTCGCGGTTAACATGCCGCGTAACCGTGACGTATGTACAGCGTACCTTTCGTATCTGCTGCGTACGTGTGACGTATCCTCGACTCTCCTTTCGTATCTACGGCGTATGAGCGACGTACGTGTGGCGTATCTCGCGTATCAATGGCGTATGTGCTACGTATGTGCTACGTACGTTTCGCTGTTGCGGAGTATGTGTGACGTATTAAGAGTATTAGGAATATTTTGTGGCATTCCAAGAGAGTATCAGATGTTTCTCACGGGCCGGGGTGGCGAGCAGTGTTATTTCAGGGTTACGCTTGGTGTAGCCTCTGTCTTTATTCATGACATCCTACGACCAGGATGGGGAGCTTGGAGATGTCCCCCGCTCCGATATCGCACCTGCATCGGGCAAAATAACTAAAAACTAGAAATATAGGTCGAGGCCACGCACCAGGTCAAGGTGTGTTCTGAAAGGGTACGTCAAGGACGTCAATTACTATGCAAGGTTTCACATTCGCAGCTACCTTAGGTGCACAGAAAACCAAACTTTGACGTAAAAATTAACAAAGTCAATGGACCGTAAAATATAGGTCAAGGGCACCGAGTCAAGGTGCGTGATTGAAGGGTACGTCAAGGACAGTTTAAAAATATACACGGTTTCACAATTGCAGCAATCACTGATGCAGAGAAAACCAAATTCCGACGTAAAATCAACAAAGTCAGTGGCCCATGAAATAAAGGTCAAGGGCATGTCAAGGAGGGTATGTCATGGACAATTACTATGCAAGGTTTCAAACTCGCAGCTATCACTGATGCAGAGAAAACCAAACTTCGACGTAAAAACCAAACTTCGACCTAAAAAAAATAACAAAGTCAACGGACTGTGAAATATAGGGCAAGGGCACCGGGCCAAGGTGCGTGCTTGAAGGGTATATCAAGGACAATGACTATGCAAGGTTTCATACTCGCAGCTATCACTAATGTAGAGAAAACCAAATTTTGACGTAAATGTTGACGGACGGACGGAAATTTGGACTCCTATATCGCACCCTGCTATAAACAGGTGCGATAAAAAACAATTGGTACAGAACAGATACGCCGCAGATAAGAATGGAACGTAGACTAGTACATACGTCGTAGATACGTCACGCGTACGCTTCATGCGCCACACATACGTCACACGTACGTACATGTAGCACATACACCTTGATACGCCGTACATACGAAAGAGAAATTCCATACTAATACAGATACGTCACTGATACGTCACAGGAAGGTAGCAGGTACGTCACACGTACGTGGTACATACGTCGCTTGAACAAAATACGTCTCAGACCTCGGCGTATCGCAATTTTCATAGATATGCGAGCGATACGCCGCTGATACGTGAATATGTGACATTTAAGTGCACACATAAAAAACGTAGCACCTCGGCGTATGAGCTACGTATCGTGGAGTATGAGCTACGTATGCTCACGTATGTAAGACGTACGCGTGACGGACCTTTCGTATATTGATACGCCGTAGATACGTGAGTCGATACGCAATAGTATGACAACGGTTTAAGTAATACATCACCTAGAAACGGTGTATATATATAGCTGTTTGAGTGTTGCTCTTGTGTCATCAAACTGCATTTTACTAATTTTATAAGCAACTGATACAAGTAGCTCGACAATGACAGACCGAGTATCGAAATTGACATGCGCACGTCACTGATACCTGTCAGTAGCATTATGACTCGTCGGGCCATATTTACTAGGATATAATGGATTCATAACATTTTATAAACATATCAAATCATATTATTCGTGTATCATAGATTGACCTTTAAAGCATCTGTGGTGTAGTTCTGTCAGGCAAAACATGGCCATGTGTTCCACCCCGAGCTTCTCTAGATCTTCGGGCGAGACATTAAACCAAGATCCCGTCCTCGTGCGACCATAGCTGTTGACTGGGACGTAAAAACCAAATAATCAAATCAACTGAATGCATATGGCTGTACATCTATTGTCCATACTCTTTCATCATTTGGTCTTTCGATCCCTGGGTTTCAGCATATCGCTATTAGCGTTTCCTGTTGGTGTGTGCGAATTTGGAATTTAATTGTTTTAGTTCCTCTGCATTTTTACGTTTTTACTTTTTAAATGTCCCTTACGTTCTAAGGAATGTCGGGACGGAGTCATTGCTTCTGGGGTTTCAATCAGCACTCTGGAATGTTAATGTGTCTTACTCAAGGACACAGCACTATGCCACCAGTGGGGATCGAACAAAAGGACCTCTCCACATGGAGTGCGATGCTCTATCAGAACGCCACTGCGCTCCACGGTTTATCATGCTCGAACGCTTTGTCCCGGTGTCGCCCAGTTCTGCACCGGAATGTTTTCCGGCTTGCCACGCATGTCCATGGTGGCGCTATGGTTCTATCCCGGTCCGACACGATTCATCCTGGTTAACCGTAGATAATCCGGGACAGTTAGAACATGGCTTAAGCATCGAGCATTAAACCGTCTTCTACTATGTAAGTTAGCACCGTACTTCTTTGCCTAAAAGAATAATATATAATACAAGTATAAGTTCAATGAGGTAATCTTGTGCAAACGAGCAAAATTAGTGGTAGAGGACAAGTCTGCAGCCAGATAACTACGAAAACTACTTCCACCGTGCAGTGTTCTTCAACAAGGCACTTTTAAACTTCGCATAATATTGGTTGACACACAGAAACCTAGCAACCGCTGGCGTCGCCCCAACATGACTGAAAAATTGTTGACCAGTAAATTTCATCGAACCACTTAGGTTTAAAATGACAAAATTAGTTATGAACCGACCATCTAGTACCCAGATAGCTAGGGCGGAAATGATGAAAGTGGTTACGAAATTACCTTGATGGGGGATGGTTTTAATTAGGTACGAAATATACAACAAAATGTGTACGAATAGACCGAAGTGGTTTTCAAAATGACATGGGTTCGAAAAAACAACAACAAAACATTCGCGTACGAAACGATTGGAAACCATAGTGAAAATAAATGAAAATGTATCACTCAATGAAAATTTTACCTCAGCCCTCTCAATAGGTCTTGGCAGAATCTGTGTCTGGCTTTCACTAACAATGCCTAAAACGATACAATCATGCAATATGACCTGGTATGTATAACATGAATGCATTATTGTTACTGGTTATATGCATTGAAAAGTTGATGATCTGTGATTATCGAAATGTACTGCTCGACACTGTTATTTCCCTTTGAGAAGCGAATACTTGTCATGTGTAGTCAATACCCGTATCGAACCTCAAATGAAATAGATCTACAGTACATGAACATATAAAAAAGACCATATAATAAAATCGTGTCTCTATACCACTTTCAACTGTTATACAATATCTAAATTGGAGGTGGACAAGGTGATATTCTACAGATTTATATATAGGCTACGCCCATCCATGTGGCATCTCAGTGGCTCCTTAAGCAGAATGCGTAAAGCGAAATGCAAAATATACATGAGTGTTATTATTTAGTTTTATGTTTGAAAAACAGAACTGACACTGTAGCCTTACCAAACGTCTACAAGTTTTGAAGTCGCCTCGTCATGGGACCTGCATAACATTCCTCCTATTCCCCGCTCCCCATCTCCTCCATATTCCATTGGAGAATCACTGGATTTTAATATTTTTTGCTTCCGCATTCAGGCATTGACGAACCGCTCATGGCTATATGTTGTTTACATTTTATTGATGACGCGAGACTATGTGAGTGCGCAAGCCTACTACGGTACCCCGCCTTAAGTCACGCCTAGAACTCTTTATAATATTTGAGGTAGAATCGAAAAATGTAAATGAAGCAAAATTAAGGTATTTCCCTTAATTTAAGCCCAAATTAAGGCGCGTAAATGAGAATTTTAATCCCCATGTTTAGGCACCATTTTAGCACAAAACTTATGACCCAAAAAAATTTTTTTCACATATAAAATTGATTGAAAATATACTGTGACTTTAAAATCAGACATTGGAAAAATGCAATTTTCGGACCAACTAGCCCCGGTCTCCCCCTACATGCATGTATATACAGTCAATAGACATACATGTAATTGTTTGTCACTTTCGGAATTTCCATAGACTTTAATGTATTTTCATGTTTACACGAAAAAATATCCTACCTCTTCCGGTCGACGTATTTTTATAATTTTGGTGTCATTTGAAAGTTCAATAAATAAAGCAATAAACAAAGGTCATTTGATAAAATTTTGTCATTGCATTTTTGAAATACAAATTTTTAAAGTTTAAAGAATTTTTGAAGAAGCCACTTCCCCATTGACGTCAATGGTGACGTTGCCAAAAAATTGTCAAAAAAAAATTCACATCTTTTTAAAAAGTTTTAGCTTGAAAATGCATGCATGGAATTGGATGAAAATGCCTTTCTTTATTGCGTTTTTCATTTTAAATTACCTTTTAAATGACACCAAAAACATAAAAATATGTTCACCAGGAGAGGCAGAATAATTTTTTCTTGTAAACATGAAAATACATTGAAGTCTATGGAGTTTTCCGATAGTGACGAAAAATTGTCTATTGACCACATTATGAAAACGTCTCTTGAAATACTATAGTATTTGCGAATGTCCGCAGAGCGCGGTATTGTATAAAATAGATATAAACACATTTAATTGACAGGGGCGCATGTTATGTCTTTGGATTTATCACTGCAAAACGATGCACATGTCTGAATATATACAACGCTCTATCGGCGCCCAACCCAGCAGCATTAAGAACATTTGGTATTCTCGCAGAAACATCATTTAGATCAGTATTTGGTTTCAATAAAACAATTCTTTCTTCTTCTGTTTACAAATACAATCCCAGGCGTTGACGTAAATCTGAAGTGATGCTTTAAAACACTTGAATATACGATTAAAATATGCGTCTCATTCAAATCAGGTATCTATAGGGTGGAATAATTGCCTCATTACTAACATCAGAACTTTAATCACCGAGGCAAGCTGTTAAAGACATTGCGCATCGCTTCGCATGTAGCGTACACGGCTAACAAACCTTTAAATGCGTAACCGCCGGTTAAGAAAGAAAATCCGATTGACGCCCTTCCGGTTTCGCATATGAAGACCAAGAAAATGTAAACAAAACATACACTACTAGGATCGATTGATGATTATATCTTAGTATAGAAATATATCAATTTTCTATGAATGCTATTTTCTCACTTATTTACTATAATTGTAATCAGCACCGAAATAGCTTGCCAAATAATTTGATGGTCTTTGAATTATTTATTCCCTTCTTCGAACCTGGTGTTACAACACGGCCAAAGTCGGCGAAATACAACTAAAAATTGGACAATTTGCTGGTAAATGTCAAATTTTGGTGATAGTTCCACGACAAATTTACAGATATATATTAACTAAATTGCAACTGATGTCTGTGCCAGTATTTCGTTGTGTTAGTGCCTGGCATTACCGATTTGAAGGGAATGAAAAGATGGTTGCGCATTTAATCATTAAAATATGAAGGCTATATTTCAAGATACGTTTGAAAACCTCTACTGGTTCAAGTCGTGGTATTTAATTTTCTCTGTATTAAAGCGTTTTGAATGACATAAAACCAGGAAAAAGCAAATTAAAGCATAAGGTGTAAAAATATCTTTATGAACAGGAATATCATGCATGTGAATTATTGTATTACATGTATTGCATAGACAGTTTGTATTATTTTATATCAAACATTTTCACTGCAAATATCACAAACACACCAATTTGAGTTAGCATCTATTAAGAGAGGACGAGAGAATGTGACAATTAAAACTTCAGCGTCAAACCATTAACAAAAACAAAAACTTTAATACATGTGTTTTATGTTGATTATATTGCTATCATTCTTATGATTAAATTCGTAACCGAAATGTTGACACAGCTTTAACCACATATGCATAGAATGCAGTGGCCAGAGGCAACGAAACTGTCAACAGACCTCACACAATGCTATAAGCATCTGCGCGCGGTATTGCGTTCGTACGGGACATAAAAGTAAAATTTACACGTGGGTATTTGTAAAAATAAAATTTGCATCTGGTCAGACGCAGGAGTAAATTTACCCATATGTAAATATACTCCGATGTGTATTTGCATGCGTTCGCATGCGCTATTTGCTTACCCCGATTGAAATTTACACACTGGAGTATATTTACACGCGTGTATTGGCGCATGCCAATTGGACTATAGACTGGCTAGTCTGAAACATGCTTATTTTTGAAACTGTGCATATTATGATACTGGCTTATGATATATGTTCATCTCTTGTAAAATTATTTCTTCAATCTATTGACCAATTCAGTCTCCTTCTGATCAAATGTTTCTAAAAGAGAGCCATCAGAATGAAAATAGCTGCAAATATTAGGCTATGACTTATATTGATGAAAGACGTGTTTTAAGGAATGGAGCCGGTCTTAGCACAGTGATATGCAATGTAGCGATATGATAAAATGAGAGTGACATCAATTTTCCAAAAATTGATACAGGTGTACAATAAATGCTTTATTTAGTATCAAAATATACAGTATTTCACTATCGGAATCTTCTTGTCCATTATACACGTATAGTACCTGTAACGATTTTTGGAAAATACCTATTGTTTGTTGGTTTGAGTTGCGGTTAAGCGTTCCTGTCAATAGTAAAGATTATGTCGGGACATTGCCTCCATTTTATAAGACTTTTACCCGAAATTAGTGTAGTGACAGCCTGTTGTACATAAGTAAGAAACTGTAAATATTACTTACTCATTGGCCTTGTCTGTGCATCTGCCATTTCCAGCATATGTGTCTGTATGCGCATCGTCGACTTTGATAACTTTTTCTCTCCTGTAAAAATAGAAAAAAAAAATGAATATATATTTGTTTAGTGGTTTTTGTTTAAATTGATGTTTTACGTCCCATTCAACACTTTTTCAGTCATGTCGGGACGGAGCCAACGTTTCTTGGGTTTTAATCAGTACTCCCGGGAGTTAATGTGTCTTGCTCAAGGACACAACACGGTGACACAAGTCGGAGTCCGATGCACTACCACTAGGCCACCGCGCTCCCATTTGTTAAGTGGTGCCATATTAAGACAACATCAGGCTAACAATTATATGAAGATGTAAGATGTTATATCATTCTTGCCATTATTGATTTGCAACGTAGAAAGTACTTGTCAGAATCTCATTGGATTAATTTATATTGCATGATCTGCTTATTCAATATACTTGTCTTTGATGAAGTTGCTTGTTTGTTGTGCTTGTATTGTGCTATATGGATGCTAAATTGAAGTTTTCGAAATATAATACATGTGATGCATAAACACAAACAGTCTTTGAACTAAATGTGAATGTTCTATCTCATAGCATTGTCATCGCTCTAAAGTGATTTTGTTTCAAAGTTGTCCATGTGTTCATTAACTATCTTGACCAAGAATCTAGAATGCTGCAATTAGCACAGTATTAAGGATTAATGGCTTATCCGTTACTAGATTCAAGTAAAACCACAAGTAGTATAGTAAAAACTCTGCCCACACGAAGTATAGTAAAAACTCTGTTCAGAAGTCTCTTTGATAAGCTTATACATAAATGTTTTATTGTGTAAAGGACATGTAGTATTGTAGGAAACACAAAAGAATTGAAACAATATTTACTTACCACAAGCTTGATCTTTTCTTATAACTGGCAAATGGTCATCATCGCTGTCAGCATTACTTGATTCACTTGTAATAACGATCGGTTCATTTTTGTATGTATTTAACCACACTTTCTTCATTGCTAAATAATGTGAACTTTTTGTCAATTATGCCATGATTTTAAAACTACTATTTTGTTTCTATTACACTTTTCTTAATATCATTGAATCAAATGATGACAAATAGATGGGTAAAAATATTGCAACAAAATATGTATATCCACAAATTGACAATAATAAGCACAAAGACTTAATGACTTGGAAATCGAGCCACTAAATGAAATCAGAAGAATGTTGGGTCCGGTTTTATTGTAGCCCCTGCCCCCAGGATCAGACACCTACAGAGAGGATGTGGATGATTTGTTTAAACATTAAGATGGAATCAGAAATTATTGTGTAAGAAATTAAGTGTTGGCAGTTCCTTTTGACAATTTTTACAGGTTTCATAACTGTTCAAAGATTTAATTGTTGTTATTCGCCAAATCTATTTGCTTTCAATGTCCCGATGTGAGTGATTAATTAGTTATAATGTTTCTGGGATGCTGAGTCTCAAACGTAATCTGATCTTATCAAATAGAAACAGGCAACTGTCAATTTAGACATTAGTGATTTACCTGGTTTCCAGATTTTTAATACAGGGCAAGAAAGTTCTATTAGAAGATGCCAGGAAGACATTTATAAGAAAGCGAAATGCGTAAATATTAGATTAGCTACTAGTCTGTAAAACACATTATTACGAATTCGCCTATCTATACACATGGAAATACACTGACGGACAAAAGAAACGCTACACCCCAAAAATAGTGATTTTTGTAAAACGTAGAAAAATACCATGTTTTCTCTTGCTTCTGTAACATCCCACGTTATAGAGAAGGTCAACACAGGTTTGTCGATAATGTACGCCCCAAGCAAGGAATGCTAAAGACGTTTTTAAGAAAACATGGTTTTCGTGATTAAATTGGCACGATAACGACAAACTTCAAATTTTGCAACATTAATGTCATCTACACATTATCGTTGTTCAGAAAAACGCTACATTTGACTTTTTGAATATTGCTGAAACGTCACGGCTCGACAACGTCAGCAGTTAGTCATTGGTGTGCTTGGTGGCGGTCTTCCCCTAGGTTATGAAGTCATACATTTCGGTGTACACCAAATTAAAATCAACTTGCATGCATGTTTACAACGGCCTTAACCAGCAACGACTAATAAAGATTTCAGAGGCTATGAGTTACGTCAAATTTGCATGATCACTACATTTGATTACGTCATTT
Organism: Rugalucina vietnamica; assembly: GCA_964017185.1. Classification (NCBI taxonomy): domain Eukaryota; kingdom Metazoa; phylum Mollusca; class Bivalvia; order Lucinida; family Lucinidae; genus Rugalucina; species Rugalucina vietnamica. The sequence continues at coordinate 6,129,941 of OZ024872.1, forward strand.
ACGCATAAGCTTTGCAAATGCTGTAATGATAGCTGCAGATCGTCCATGTTGTAGTTGGATTAGTTGGAGAAAAGTTTTACGTCGACTTGCATCAGTTGGTTTACGTCCAGTAGGCCAAATCGTGATCCGTTTATGACGCAACGTCACATACGTCAACGCATACAATACGGCCTTTCTCAGACGAAACGACATTGATGTTACTCCTGGTGTAATCCTTACAATCCCTGTCGCCAAATTTTCACAGATGGAGCTCTTATGGGATCTTTGGATAGAAGAGTCCGTAAACGTTAACAGAGGCCGCTGACGCAGAATGACCTGCAAACTGCCGTAACGGAATATTCGTTGCACATTTGCGTATTCCACATTCGTCAATTAACCGTCTAAACACCTAAATGTATCGTCGAACTGTGGTAGTGATTGATAAAAGGGTGATTTGCCCATCTTTGGATGATTGTGAAATGCGTTTTACGGGTATCTCGGTTTCGCTTTCAAACAATGATTTTTGCAGAGTACAGAAGCAAAAAGGCAAACTCGTATACAGGAAAAGTGGAATTTATCAAATATGGCATATTGTATCCTCTGTAGCACAAGAACACAATGTTGTGAATTTCCACGAATTGGCATGTAGCTAGGCTAAGGTATGAACTATATGTGATAAAATATTCAGTATCTCCAGAAAAGAGGAAAATGTTTTTTTTTTTTTTTTTTTTTTTTTTTTTTTTTTTTTTTTCAAACTTTTCCCAAGAGCTAAAAGTGTTCCCTAACTTATTTCTATATGTATTTAAAAAAATTTAGTCAAGCAAGTCTATAAATAAAAGCTAATTATTACAACAATTCCTTTCAAAACTACATTGTTTCTGTAAACTACCAGTCACATTTTGTCTCAAGTGACATGCTATTATACCGGTCATAGTTTAATCTGCCAGATCAACGTAGATTATCTGTGAAATCTGCATAATGCCACAATCATTATTTATGTGGTGATGCTGCAATGGCATTTTTAATGGCTTTTCTTTGGTTCAAAGCCAGCACAAGACAATCTGATTCTGGGGATTTGCTTACAGACCATTTTAAATTACATTACCATTCAGTAGTTTCTTATTTATATATACATATATAAGATACCTGAAGAAACTGGCTATAAACCTGACATTGATTGAATTTATTGGCCTCTGGACACAGTCAATTGCTGATAATATCTGCAGTTAAACGCTCATCAGTACAATTTAGAAGCTGCTTGAGCCAACTGACACTGGAATTTCATGCATGATTTTGGAGATATTTATTGTGGCTATAGTAAATGGATGAGCCTCAAATTACGATTCTCGTGCTAACATTCATATTATTAGTAGGAAGCAAATGTTGACAGATAACAGTTCAATCCCATCCTATAATACGAACCTTTGGCTAAGGAGAGCTTGAAGAATAAGCGGGAAATGTGCATCAGGATAACATGTCCATGTAATATTGTTAAAAATGCTGTAATATCTTATATGTTTGATCAATACAAGAGTGGCTGGTTGCGAGACATAAATCGTGAAACTGCTAGTAGGGGACTTGGGCGAAATAAATTACGAACCTATAGGTTGTTTAAAACAGAATTTAAAACAGAAAGCTATCTATATTGACCAATGACGAAAACGCATAGGCGTTCGTTTTCTAAGTTTCGTTGAGGTGTCGCACCTCTTCGCCTTGAAACAGGAAGGTATGAGGGGCTCAGTGAATCTGAAAGAACTTGCTTTAACTGTGATGGTATTATTGAAAACGAGGAACATGTATTATTAGAGTGTCCGCTGTATGAGGATATTCGACAAACTTTACCATATGATTGAACCCCTTCATAGTGATTTATCGAATGAAGAAAAACTGATAACCATGTTTAGCTCCACATCTTTTACTGAGATAAGAATAGTAGCCAAAATCTGCCATGACATTTTAATGAGAAGACGGGATATTTTATACAAACATTGAACCTTTTTATACATGTACATATGTATGATATTACCTTATAGTCTCTCATAACTCCATATAGGAGTGGCTCTCTTACGTTTTTTAACAATTATAATATGTATTACATTTTAACTGTAATTATGTATTATATCATATTGTTTAAATGTATAGAGGTGAGACTCAAATAAATAATTGTATCTGTTGTAATTGAATCTGTAATATGTAGTAACACTGGGATGCACAATGGATTTTTTTCTTATTTTGCCCCAAAACATACATTGTGAATCAATCTATGTTTTGAGCAATAATAAGAAAAAAATAATCAAATGAAAACTTTCATTTCTTACAGCGTAAAAATACTACATATGGCCTTCTGCGCTGCACTAGTGTTTTTTCGTATTTGGCATACGATGAAATTTCCTTGTGCAAAGAGAATAGCCCCAGATAGGACGCTGCGTTCTGTGGCTTTACATCTAGGGCTTTACTGTTTGTCTTTGTCCCATTAAAATGAAACCAGGCGTAAATGGGTTAATGTTCACATTTGTGCAAGTTTTATCGGTCACCATCAGGACAACATGCCTGTTTAATATATACCATGTACCAAAACATAGATTGTAGGTAGTTGTTAGAACCACCTCGGTGAGTCTCCTCAATACTCTCGCCACTGGTTTGGGATCTGCGTTTCTTTTATTAAGGCACGGTTAAAAGAGCAGTAAACTGTATGCAAAACAGAAACTTGGTTGGAGGTGGCTGCTCGCTCGGCTTACTGTATGTTTTCAAAGTACCCGAGTTTCAATTTAGTCTTTTCCCGCCTCGGGTTTTTGGGGCGGGGCTTGCTTTCTGGTTGTGCCTTTTTCTGGTCGTTGCCTGCTTTTACCTTTTCTATCGCTTGAAGACCTTCATGTTTATACATGTACCTTTTCTCTTTCTTGAATTGCAATACTTAAGTGATTTCATCTTTTTGGTAAACCAAGCCATACCACCACAAGACCAAATTTCCCTTTTTAAACACTGTAGCATACAAACCTGAAATTAATGCAGCCTGGTCATGGTTTATCTGACTGTTTGCTATTCCTATTGATTCTTATAACTAATCCAAAAACTGCGGTATTCTTTTTATCTTACAAATCTGACGCATCGATTCAATTTTCTGCTTGCCCTTTTGTGTTATCTCTTAATGAAAAGTCAGGCCATCCTGTATGCTCGTGCAGCTTTCACAGTTCCTTTGGCTAATTAATCAGTAAATAGAAATGTCAAGTTCAAGTACGGCATGCATTTGTGGAGGGAAAAGTGCCATTAGATATAATTAATATCCTCAAGGGAACTGATCTGACACTAAGAGAATCTGGCTAAGAGTTGGAATTCACTGGAGCATTCTATGCAGCCAAGTTTCTACTGTGTCCAATCAAGAGGTTGTGGGTTCGAAACCCGGCTGGTACATATGCCTGTCATATGTTCACCCTGACGTGATAAAGGAAAACCGCCCATAGGGGTGTCCACATAACATTTACATTTACAGATACTTGTCTCTTATTATTACTCCATTCTCTTATTTTTTATACTCGATACTCGACTTTTATAACTCGATACTCGACTTTTTATACTCGATACTCGGCTTTTATAACTCGATACTCGACTTTTTTAACTCGATACTCGACTTTTTTAACTCGATACTCGACTTTTATTACTCGATACTCGACTTTTCATACTCGATACTCGACTTTTTTAACTCGATACTCGACTTTTATTACTCGATACTCGACTTTTCATACTCGATACTCGACTTTTATAACTCGATACTCGCTTTTTGTAACTCGATACTCGACTTTTATGACTCGATACTCGACTTTTATAACTCGATACTCGACTTTTTTAACTCGATACTCGACTTTTATTACTCGATACTCGACTTTTCATACTCGATACTCGACTTTTATAACTCGATACTCGCTTTTTGTAACTCGATACTCGACTTTTATGACTCGATACTCGACTTTTATAACTCGATACTCGCTTTTTATAACTCGATACTCGACTTTTATTACTCGATACTCGATCTTTCATACTCGATACTCGATACTATAAAAAAAGAATTCCTCTTTCTGAAAGCTTGAATAGCTAGTACGCATAACCAGGGAGGATTTATTGCATTCCGTAACTGTTCCATTGAGACTTTACGGAGAAGGCTATTAACCAGATAATGATTACCTCTTGATGCTGGCCATTACTAATTATATCAGCGATGGCATGTTCTAGTCTGTAGCCTGGCCTGCCTGGGCTGGGCTGGTCCGATTATGTAATATGATGTAACAACTAAACTGGTGACATAACACCTGGGACCAGACCAGGCCAGGCCAAAATGAGACTATCAGCCATATAAATGTAGCGATCTCATGAGACTTGTTAACAAAAATAACAAGGTGATGACATACAGGTTCCAGTCAGTTGCTCTTGATCTCCAAATGAAAATGAGATGATAAAACATGTTAAACATATAAGTAGCAATGGCATAAAATAGCATGAAAGGTTCTTATCACACTCACAAAAATCGTTTTTAGGCGCTTCCATCAATGAATACAAAGGTACTTGATAGAATTGCTGATCTGTGTCTCAGATTTTAAGCATTGTGTTAACGCTTTTTTCTTATGACAAAGTCAGTCTGTGCAGAATAGCACAAAATTACATTTGAGCCACCACATAAGAAAAACCACCAACATGCAAAGCGAAGGAGCAGAATAGCTGTGCCGTAACTGCGCACCTGATCAGCGCCTTTTGTTTTCGCTACACAGTACAATTCCTTTTATCCAAAGTTTCAAGTTTCTAGCTTTCTTCTGTGACTGTACGTAAGGTCTGGTCTGAAACCCAGATTGTTAGTTTTCACATGCGAAGGCTCATTTTAATGGGTTCATCACAGTTTCTGTCATAATGTTTTCCCCATTTTCATCTGCCATGTTACTGTTCTGATTGGAGAATAAAGACCATATATCAGTTAACACTGGCTGGATGCAGTGCATGTTACACAGGTCATTGTATTATGCAACCTGGTAATTATAAACACTAAATGAAGCTGCTAATATACCTGGTGGGAACTGAAACCCATTTGTGAAATATTGGGCAGAATTTATAGTGATGCCAAATACCACATGTATCACAAAATAAAGGCCTTGTGGTTTTGGTAAGCATTTCAGATTGCAAGCTGCACGGTGAAAAACCAATGTTTGAAATAGCTGAGCGTGTCCAGGAATACATGCCTGCACAAACCACTGGGTGCTTCCTTGGTCCCGATATAAAAAAAAAGCTTTGTTTGACTTTTTGGTGTCTGCTGTCAACTTAGTTCAGGATGTGAATAATAGGCTATCATCATGATCAAAGAACAACAAATATCTCTAATTCTGAAGAAAGGACTGTTATTTGTATATAATCATGAAGACATGTACACCGAAAAAAGAAGAAACTAATAAAATAAAGTGGAGGCCACACACATCAGACTGTTGAGGAAAACAATAGATATGATTATCCTGCACATTAGCATGGTCGATCTGCGATTTTGTTATTTGAAACATTTAGAAGTACATATTTCAAGCTTCAATCTATGTATGACTTTTGTGCAACAAAGTTGTTACATGTAATTGTCTAAAGTGAAACAGGTTTTCCCACATAATTGAGCCGCCTCGTGGGAAAACCAACAATGTGGTTTCCGAACATGTCTGATACAAACCGGCCTGTACAAGCACAGAAAAGAGCTAGAAGTTTGAAATTTCAGATTTAAGTAGAAGAGGAATTGTACTATCCGAGTAGCGAAAACAAAGGCGCTGATCAGCTTCGCGGTTTCCGCGAAGCTGATCTGCGCCTTTGTTTTCGCCTATGCAGATTGTTGGTTTTCCCATGGGGTGGCTCATATTAAGAGTAATTATGTTGCAGAGTCCACCTTGCTTAGGGGTCATATATTCACTATATCAGACTTCCATTTGCAAGGTCAATATAAGCTGACCTTAACTGACACAGTAATTCAGGGGCAGTAGTTCAATGTCTCCAGTTATGTAATAACTATAGCTTGCCAAGAAGGTGTTGATCAAGGATGATTGCTTTGTGACTTAATATTTGAGTCAAAACAATTGCAGTCATGTTGAGACGGCACCTGTTCATGGGGAGTAGATACATGTATGCCTTGCTCAATGATGCAATTCAGCACATGTTAGGTTCAAGCATCATCCCCAAACTCTCACTTTGGATTCTGGTACAGTACAATAAAGTGCACCTCAGTATTACCTCAGTACCACTTCTGGCACTGCCTCCCCTGGTACAACTGAAATATCTCATTAAGAACAGCACCAAATAGAGCAGGAACACCATTAACTGGGAGTCGATCTCAGTGTTCAGTGAAGACAAGAAAGTCCAATCCTCAGGCCCATCATTCCTACCGGGTAAACTAGGCAAACCTCGTTTCCCATCTGGATGGTGGAATGTCGCGTTGGAATTTCCAGTCTCCACTGAATCCCAATGGTGTGTCCTATTTGTCCACAATATAGATGTACTCTCTTAGATGGAGGAAATAAAAAAGCCAATAATCAAAGCCTATCATTACGACACAAGTGAGCATAAAAGACAACAGCTTTTTAGGACAAAAATGACTGACAACAGACTCTGTAAGCTGAACCTTTTGAAAAGACGAGCTAGGTGCAATGTTTTAAGAAGAAGGCAAAACAGCAACTTTATTTCAGAATGCCACATATTCACTAATAGCGCTGTCACACATTCATGTATCACGGGGTATCGCTCGCATATCTATGAAAATTTCGATACGCTGAGGCCTGAGCCAAATTTTGTTCGAGCAACGTATGTACCATGTACGTATGACGTTCCTGCTACATTCACTTGGCGTAACAGTGACGTATCTCTTTTCGTATGGAAATTCACTGTCGTATGTACAGCGTATCAATGCGTATGTGCTACGTACGTGTGACGTATGTATGGCATATGAAGTGTACGCATGATGTATCTACGGCGTATGTACTACGTTTCATTCATATCTGCGGCGTATCTGTTCTGTACCAATTGCTTTTTAATACCTATGAGAACAAACAGTTGTGTTCACTCTGTTCAAACAATTCGCACATTACAGTTATCAAGTATCAGAGGTCGAAGATGCCACCGGAGAAATCTAGATAATCTAGATTAACACCGAAGAAAAAAACCGAGGTGGGGTGTGGTGGAAACATCTCCAAGCTCCCCATCCTAGTCGTAAGAGGACATGAACAAAGACAGGGGATACACTAAGCGTAACCCTGAAAGAACCCCGCACGTCACCCCGAACCGTGAGAAACATCTGTTCCATGACAACATTTATATAGAAGCATTCAGATTCTCTTGGAACGCCACAAAATATTCCTAATACTCCTACTACGTCACACATACTCCACAGCAGCGACACGAATGTAGCACATACGTAGTACATTGATACGCGAGATACACCACAAGTACGTTGCTGATATGCCGTGGATACGAAAAGAGAGTCGAGGATATATTGCCACACATGTTACACATACGTAGCAGATACGCTGCACATACATCACGGTTACGTTGCATGTTAACCGCGACGTACGTGTGGCGTATCATGAGTATGAACTACGTATCTATGACGTACCTGTCACTTTGCGTTCGTATGTACGACGTGTACGTATGGACGGCGTATTGGACCTGCCACGTACGTGCTACAGATTTTTAAGTGCACACATAAAAAACGTAGCACCTCGGTGTATGAGGAGTATGTGCTACGTATCGAGGAGTATGAGCTATGTATGCTCACGTATGTACGACGTACGCGTTACGTTTCTTTTGTATCTTGATACGCCGTAGATACGGGAGTCGATACGTTATAGTGTGACAGCAGTTTAAGGTTTCCATAAAGAATTATAAAGTGTTGCCTGTCTATTTTCTCATGATACGGCTTATTTCAAAGTGTTTACCTCACTAAGAAACTGTAATGTGTGCAGAATCCTCTTGAGAATACTAATTAACAAAGAATGGCATATGTCATGTATTAGAACTTCAAGTTGAACTTTGGTCTGGGCTGGCTTGGTCTCAAGTGTTATGTCACCAATTTAGTTGTTACATCATTTTACATAATCGGACCAGGTTAGGCTAGGGTAGGCCAGGCTACAGATTAGAACATGCCATCAGCGATTACATGCGTATCAATCAAATCTGAATGTTTACAACTGAAGCTCTTTGTTTCATAGCCATTTTGTTTTCGATTCTCAGGATTTATTTTACTCGATACTCGCTTTCCATACGAGAACTAACTACAACAACAGCCTTTGTTTTTCTCGAAAACTGAGGGATGAAAGCCGGCCAAATCACAGTGTTAACAAACTCATTGAATTTTATTATACTGACCATCTTATAATTCTGATAATTGTATATACAATCAAAATCTTAATCTGATCAAAACATACAGTAACACACATGAGACTAAAATCCAAAGCCACTGCACCAAAAGTCTTGAGCATACCGTGCAACCATAGGAGAGGGAAGAATGTTTGAGTATGTGTGCCGGTTATAACAAATCATTTTTCAATACGTACAATTCACGACGGTATTGTTTTAGCTAATGTCAAAGCTAAACAATCAAAGCAAGGCTCGCACTTAAGCAGTGTTCCAATTTTTTTTTATAGTTTTACGTCCCGTTCAGATTTTGTCAGCTCTTGAGAGACGGGAAATTCAGTGGGCGGTTTGAAAATGAGAGTACCCTTAGAAAAGCCAAAAGACAGTTATCATCTCTCGCATGTGTCCTGTATGAAGCTCGAACCCCAACCAGGCATGTAGCGCAGAAATTATTGAATCAGTATTAAGCGCGGTAATGAAATATCAGGACGGGGTCACGGGGCCGCCGCAGTACCCGACTGTTGATGTTAAGAAAATGACGTTAAAACAGTTTCTAATTTTTATCGCAGACACTATGACTTGATTTGCAAATTTAATAATGGGTTAAATACGCCTTTACGTGAGAGCCTTTCGGAATCAGATTTTTATGTTCACGTGATTTACAAAATTTAGAAACTTACAAGACGAAATGATTTGTTTTTTTTTTTCAGTTAAGAAAAATCATCATCTTAAAGGAGACATAATCGGTTCACTTTACATTGACATCAGGAAACCATTCGATGTCACAGATCATGATGTATTAATCTTGCATTATAGCAAAAAATTAACCAACTTTACATTGAGTTAAATGACGTAAGCAAGCAGTCTTTAAAATAGTCTTAGAAATGTGCAATGATGACCATATTGTACAATTTCATTTATAATCACCTTTTATCAAATCATCGTATTTAAACATGCATTATATAATTGTTTCTTTTTGTGCATACGTACATTTTATACGTTGGACTTTTATGTGCCTTTAAAAATTGAGGACATGGTCATGTTTGGAGCACTGCTCTAAAACAAACACTACCAATGAGCTTACGAGTCTTGACATTGATCTCGAGCAATAATCTGTCATAAAAAGGTACAAGTAGGCAAAGATCAGAAAAAGGTGCAATCAAAAAAAGATTCCCACTCCAAAAATCGAGGTGGAAAAACAAACAAACCAACAATCAGGTACTGATACCAAGAAAACATTTTGTAATACGAATTAGCAGCTATTTTCCCGATAGGTGGCCACTCGGTTACCTTAACTAAACTACAAATATGAAAACACACATAAGGCGTCAACAGCACAAAAATTTCAAAAACCAAGACATAAAACAAAAAGAACCACCACAGAAGTATCTACTTAGAACGATCAGTAACACACAGTTACTGGCGGGCTTTTTAGTTCAAGAATATTTTAGTGTTCAACTTTAACTCTTCTAACCAAACGATCAAACACATTTATGTTATGTATATATACTCCTCAAAAAATCTAAGGGCCACTGTAATATTTTCCATATTTTCTTGTGTTAAGCACCCAATCATAACTAAAATTTAATGGCACTACCCAAGGTCACAGAATGCCTGTTTCATTTGATTTGTTTCAGATAATGCTTCGAAGTAACTGACTTAAAGAAGATTGAAAAAGCATATGTACTCCCAAAGTCCATGGAACAGTTATTGCATTTTTTAAAAAAATCAATAAATTAAGGCATTTTTATGAAAGTCCACAGATTCACGTCAATTCACTATGAGTTTGATTTTTCCATGAAAGTCACTTTTAAAGGCACTGCAGCAAATGTTTTTACTGTGAAATTCACACTTGTGTGTAAATGTCACGTTTAGCTGATTTAAAAAAAAATGCCAATTTTTGAAAAAAAAAAAAAAAAAAAAAAAAAAAACCTCAGATTTGCCAAAAATTCAATACAGGTTTTGAACTTTTGGCAGGGTGTTTTCTGTTTCAAATTTCTTACATTCATAGCCTTCTAGGCAATATCAAAAATAATGAAAATGCTAAGGGGTATTTTCGTCCTCTGGGATTTCAATTTAATTTGAGCTGAGCTTGGGGTACCTGAAACTACAATATATGGGAAATAATACATTGGCCCTTAGAATTTTTGAGGAGTATATTATATTATATGTTAACATTACGAAAACATGCCCATGCAATATACAGAGATTTTGTAAAGAAATGAAAATTTTCATTGGAAAGTTGTTGCTGCTTTTCTTATTTTTGCTCCAGAACATAGATTGTGGGTACTCGTTAGAACCGCCTCACCTAGGTATACCCCTGCATACCCCAGTTTAAAATTTGCTATATAAAAGTGGGGTTTGAGGGGGTACACATTTCACGGATATGTTTTCCTGATGATGTACGTTAGATGACCATATGGTAGAATAGCCATATGGCTTATCATTGCCGCCTAATTGATAATAGCTGCTTACTCGGCTAACCTTTTGTCAAGTTATTTTTTCACCTCGTGTGTTGGAGTGGGCATTTTTTTCTGATTGCACAATTTCTTGATCATTGTATATGTATACCTCCGGCGTCCGTCTATCCGTGGTCGTCAACAATTTCAAAGATTTTTCTCTGAAACCGCTAGGTCTTTCAACTTGAAATTTTATGTTTAGCCTCTTTGGGAAAAGGCAGTGAAATTTTGATCGCAAATGGTAAAATCCCTTAGAAAAATATGTTGTTTTTTTTGCAGGACAGATGGGCCGACTTCCAAGAAACTTAGAATCGGGGACAATCATAGTTTGACCAAAGGATGACCCGGCCTAGGATAGCATTGAACCATATGGCGGCAATGTCAACTTTGAAACTATTGGCTTTTACATGGAAAATTGCGAAAACAATGAATAATTTGAAAACCTTGCCAATTGCTACATGTAGATGTAGACAACTAATAGAATTAATGAATGTATATAATTTATTTAGGTTAAGATTTTGACCTTGACCCAAGGTCATTGAAATATCAGAATTAAGTCACAATTTCAAAGATCTTCTTCTCTTAAATCGCTTAGCCGATCAACTTAAAATCTTTGGTGAACTCGTCTTGGGTAGTGGCTTTGAAATTTCGTTTGCGATATCTTAGTCACATCACCCAAATGACCGCCAGGCCCATATATGATAAAAACCCTTACACTCGTTTTCTCCAGAACCGGTGGGCTGATTCTCACGATACTTGGTATGATACTCCAGCCCATCACAGTTTGCTCAAATGATGCTCCTAGATTGACCTTGACCTATTTGACAGCAAGGAAAAGGAGAAAACAATATATATTTTGGTAACTATTGCAGTCCTAGATGCAGACACACACCTAATGGAGTCAAGAAGGTACATGCACATGTATGTAATAAATTAAGGTTAAGGACATGTCTTGACCTTTGCAGGAGGTCATTGAAATATCAAACTTTAAATTATGTTTTTCTTAGAAATTACTTTGCCTATGAAAATGAAAGGATATCTGGAGCCTCCATGCCTAGGGGGTGGGGCAAAATTTTATATCCCAAATCTGGGTAGAATGCTCAACATGTCTGCCATGCTCACAAATGCTAAAATGCCCAAAAATCTTCTCCAGAACCGGTGAGACGTTTTTTCACAAAACTTGTTATGAAATATCTGGGAGTGCAGCCCATCGTTGTTTGTTCAAATGATGGTGCTAGGATGATCTTGACCAATTTCACGGCAAAGTCAGTTTTGGAAACATATGCTTGCACATGGGAAAAGCTTAAAACAATGTATCTTTTGGAAACAATCGCAGACTGAGACCTGAAAGTTGGCAGAAGCAGACAATTAATGAAGGTATGCAATAACATGTAATTAAGGGCAATGTCATTTCTTGATCTGGGTCCAAGGTCATTGAAATATCGAAATTAAAGACTTGTTTTCTCAGTAACCTCTCAGCCCTCCTCCGTAACATTTTATTTGAAGCCTTCATGCACAGGGAGAATGAAATTTTGTTCATGAAATCAGGGTTACCTGCTCAACATGACTGCCGTGCTCACAGATGCTCAAAAATATTTTTCTCCAGAACCCGCTGGTCGATATTCCTAAAACTTGGTATTTAGCATCAGGGACGTTAGCCCATCATACTTTGTTCAATTGATGAACAAAGGGTGACATTGACCTATTTTACAGCATGGTCAATTTTGGAAACTAGTTTGGGAATCTCTTTCCGATTGCGCATTTTCCTGATCTTTGCCTACTTTACCTTTTTACATGGAAAAAAGGTCAAAACAATGGATTTTTGGAAACTTTTGCAGCCCGAGTCCTGAATGGTGGCAGATGCAGACAAATTATGAAGTCAATAAAGGTATGTAAGTATTCGAGGTCAAGATCATTTCATGATGACCAACTGATAAGGCTCTCGTGGCCAGTGGTCCTCTGGTTTGTATTTACATGGAAACCTAAACAGTATCTTGTCTTAAATGATGTGTTGAAGTGACAGGAGCATTGTAAGTAACCTACATCAAGATGAACAACGTGTAACTACCGTACGACATGATGACGCCAATCACCGGCGTTTGCTACGTGGCGGTATTAAATAGTCATAATAAAATTGATAACCAAGGTGTACATGGAAGAAGATAAATCAAAAAGTGTTTTTTCGTCTACTTGATAAAAGATTAAAAGCCGCAGGCCATACCATGATGCGCATCGTAAACAACGTCTTTAATGGGTCCGTAGTCAAACACAAAATCGTTGAATCAAGAAAATCCAATGTTTAGGGATTAAAAAATTACGGAAATTAAAGAGAAAAAATGGTTACTATAACATGGCCCATGGTGTCGAGTTTACGTAAACCCCGTCTGCCTCAACATATTTTTCGACACTCGCATGTTACTCAAAACGCTATATTACTCCAAGATCAGGCTTAAGTTATCATTACTGAATCCTCTCAGCTTGGCTAACGCTTATTTTATTTAACATTTAAGTATTTTATCTAAATAATTATGTAACAATTAAAATGACAGATGTGCGATCGTGGTACTCGCTTTGTACATAGTTGGTCCACATCATGGTACTCGCTTTGTACATAGTTGGTCCACATCGGCTCTCTGGAGAGATGGGAGTTTGATCGTGGAGCAGCTTATACGTAACGCTCCGTTTCCAATTCTGCGGTGAGCTAGTCAGATTTATGGCTCGCGGTATGTTTCTGAACCCTTCATAATGCTTTGCGAATGAATTCCAGTTCAAATGAATTTATGAGGACAAGACAATATTTATATTTATTCATAAAATTTGTTTGCTAAATTGTTTGCTAATACTGTCTTCTTGATACGTAAAGTTTTTTTTTTTTTTTTTTTTTTTTTTTTTTTTTTTTTTATTTAAAGAAAACATAAGGACGGCTACAAAAAAGGGCTTTTTTGATAAACATGATAACCGATGATAGTGTACAACCTTAAGCACAAGAAAAACAAACAACAAAAACTGGGGGCTTTCGTTCTATGCCGTTTAAAGAGCTAGCGTTTGTGGCTGACGTCAAGCGTTTCTTGGTCAAAACACACAAACATGCGATTATAATGCCAAAAGTTATAGTAATTTTTTTACAAAAGTCCGTGTCTATTTATTGTATTCGAATTGGTTTCATTTTACACACACAATTTGAAGTTTTCTTCATAAACGTTAAAGTGACGTAATTACCACAGTTAAAGTGCAAATGAAAGCCAACTTACAGCATTTGTGTACTTGAATGTAAATTTGATGATATTTCCATAATGCATGTACATGTACATGTGTACATGTAAATATGTTTGGAAAGGGCCGCGAGGTAGAATAGCTTATGTAGACAAAAGCGTCACCCTCGTAAAATATTGTATAAATAATACAATAAATAAACTTATGCCTAGGTTATATGTGGGCTACGATGTCAGTTTTTGCATTTTCGTGCAGTGTCTGTAGAGCGACCCTACAATCTCCCTTCGATCCTATCCGGCTTCATACGATTTCCATAGCCTCTACGAGTTTGAAATAGTCTGCACTTTTACAATTTTAAACAAAAACATAAGACCATGTTCCGTAGACACGTTGCATCCTTCGAAGACACTGCGATGATCGTACGGTCATTGCGCTATTTTTATGATAAGTTGGAAGAACGCAAGGGCCCAGTCAGAAATCGTAGGGACTCCTCATGGATATTGCACGGGCTCTGTCTGCGGAAACACGATTATTTCCGTTCGATCGCCCTACGATCTACGCACGGTCTTTACTCTTAGCGTCGACGAAAGCCAGAGGAAGAAAATTCGTATGATGATCGGGCAAATAAGTGCTCGAATTTTATATGTTAATTATTGGAAAAGGTCCCTCAGGACCTTTTCCACAGTGTTTACTTTGAATATGAAGAAAAGTCTACCCATTGTCGACTGCTCTCTCTCAATTACGCGTTTTGTCACACAAAGCGCTTAATAAAAACTAGTGACCCCGTCTATACCGACCAGACAGTTAACCGCATTCAATTAAATTTATCTATTTTTGACACTCCCCGTCAAATAGCGGTAAAATCTAGCAAGCAGTCTCGATCGTGGTGACTGCTTATCATAGCGCATCTAGGTTTAGATCGTAGATATCCTGACGAGGGGTACAGACACTATAGGAACTCTATATGGCTGGCTTTTACACTATAGGAACTCTATATGGCTGACTTTTAGTCCATCATATCGGTCCCATGGGTCTGTTTCTGGTAGTGTGGCTGCAGGTCAAAATTCAGAACTCTGTCACAAATTGACTGCACTGCAAAATGGTTTAAGTGCATTATTTTTTCTATAACCGGTATGAGTGTCGCGCTTCTTTTGGCAGTATCAACACAGAACTCCCCAACTATGACTATCACAAATTATAGGAAGTAATGATTTTTCTTTTCAGTTTAGAAAAATCATAACACGTTACAGACGTATAGGTTATAACTTGAATGTTATGCGACAGTCTGCATGCTTAGTTTTAAACCCAATCACGGTTGATAACTATGCTGCCTTCTTTAATTGCACGCCGGTGGGTCGGGCGTCAGACTCTATGATGGCCCCGACTTAAAGCTATTCATTTTAGTTGGTTGGGGCCGGAGCTTCTTGTCTGTTGCTTGGCCCACCGGGGTCCAACTGATGTTTTTCTTTAGCCCCGGAGTTAGTAAGTTATTTGGCGCCCAGGGATCTCCATCGTCGGGCAGCTTACTGAATCTGTGAGTCCTGGTTTTTGATTCATCAGGATGTTTATCATGATTTATTTGTTTGTTCTTGATGATTCATTTACTAGTTAGAGATTCACCACGAGGACCGAAGAACTAACTAAATGTTATGAACCACTGCAGAAGCTGAGGGTGAGGTTACGGCCGTGTAAAATCGATTTAAACCCGCCAGTAACTTTGTGTTACTGATCGTTCCAAGTCGATACTTCTGTGGTGGTTCTTTTTGTTTTATGTCTTGGTGTTTAAAATATTTTTGTGCTGTTGGCGCCTTATGTATGTTTGCAAATTTTAAGTTAAGTTAAGGTAACTGAGTGGCCACCTGTTGGGAAAATAGCTGCTCATTCGGCTTACGAAATGTTTTCATGGTATAAGTACCTGATTGTTAGTTTGGTTTTTTCCCACCTTGGTTTTTGGAATGGGAGTCTTTTTCTGATTGCGCATTTTCCTGATCTTTGCCTACTTGTACTTTTCTACACATCGACATATTGATTGTAATCGTATTCCCTTTAGTATTGGCTTTGGTTCCATAACTTCAGAAATTTTGGTCAATGCCTTGAGTAACAGATACACACACTGGTCAAGCGTTCATAACAAGAAACGACATTCATGTATAGGAAACGAAACTGAAACGTATGAGAATCGAAATTAATGACAAACCAGAGAATCAACAACACTGAAACCTAGAGCAAAAGGAATCTCTTATAACAAACGGCTGCTGACCTTTTTATTGGTTTCTTTTTAAAGAAGCCAACTTGTGTTTATCATTTTCCGATTTGTTTCATTTCTACATAGAAATATCAAAACCAAACAAAACAAAGTCGTCCGAATGTTTGGGTTCGAAAACACCGTATACTTCAAAATTCAAAAAGTATACCCGTATATCATCGACAGTGCAGATTTTATTTTCACTTTGGTCCTTTGAGATCAGCAAGGATATTCTGAGAAATCAGAAATTAATTATCGGTTCAGTTTCATTTTCGAACCAGCGTTAAATACATTTGGTATCATTTGGGTTATTCATGTCTTTTGTATGAAAAATATACATATATATACAAATATATGAGCAGCATTATCATGATTATTAGAATACTTAATTGCCATTGTAAAAAAGCAACGACGCTGATCGGTATAGACACAGGCGAATTCTGTTAAATGCAACAATATACTTCAGAATATATTTTTCTTATTTGTTACGAAACTGTCGGCCTTGGTACATTTTTCATAATACGGCCTGTGTTGCGCCTGTGTGAAGACACATAACTCATGTTTTCACTAGAAACGCTATAATTGACGATACTTTACATTTGAACTGTGTCATGACCTTTTTATTGCTTGAATCAATCAGGTGTCAGTCTTGTTCATATATCCATGTATCACAATTCCTGGTGAAGATGAGAAGTCTTGACCTACAGGTGAACTTGAACGCTCCCATTTCATAGAACAAAAGTTTTGACCATTCACATTCGACAGTTATGAGGAATAACACTTACTCGATAAAATTGAAAGTTATAAAAAGACGGAATAAACGGTCGTTTTTTGTGTTTTTTTTTCTCGTTCTACCCTTATCGCGTTCGTGCTTTCCTATCGTTCGTTCGCAGCGATCCAATGTTATAATATTTTTCTTTATTTATTGTATCTGTGTGACAAAACGCATATTATCTTTATCTTTTCATACAGATTTTGAGTCGATGTGCGTACTCAAGTAAAATAGTTTTACATTCTTTTAAACACATGTCGAAATAACCGCAGGTGACACATCATAATCGTACGGGTCACCGTAACCATACACATCAAAACATGTTGAGGATTTCGTGAGGAACGGAACGTGGGAGGGTCGTGATAAAACTCACAAAAACGCTGGGCAGCTTAGAATATCCGTAGCTCGTCTTTTAATTCCCTGGCTTCCCGTTGCACTACAGCCTGATAGCCTCTTAGTTTCAGCTTTGCACTGTACTCTCACGGTTGGTTGCGTTTAGTGTTTTTTCTTTCTTTTTTTCATTTCCGTAATTGTCGTAGCAAAATCTAAGCTGTCAAAAATGCCTCGGCGCCTACGGAAATAATGCTCGGAATCATTTGCTTTTCCCGTTCTCCCGGGTTGTCTCGCGTATATCCCGTTTAGATCACAGTTGTCTTGAATGTGACAGCCATGGTCGCTGTGAACATAGTCCAAACGCTTCAAATATTCATACAATTCTGTTTGATCCGCGATTGACCGTTTTACCGTCATTTGCGTATATTTTAAACTGTTACTTAAATAACTTGTAAAAATAGTTGTCATAGCTCTAGCATGTCCTTAACAAATGTTCGGAAAGGAATATTCTTGTATTAAAGGCAAACACCAAGATTTGATTGCCCCATTTTTAACACATGTGTGTTAAGGATGTTTCGGTTTTTGATACTGTTCGGTAAAGATTATTCTTGTATTAAAGGCAAACGCGAATATTTGTTTGCCTCATTCTTAACACATGTGTGTTAAGGATTATGTGGTATATGATACTGGTCCGATGTCGCTGTAGAAGGCTTACATTATATTGGTAACTTAACAGATGTTTGTTAGTAATGCTAGTTCACTGATTTCAAATGAATTGAAAGAGAAAATTTACTTATAAAGCTCAATTATTTTGATTACTATTAATAAACATTTGTTTAGAAAATCCAAATGCAGAATAAACGTGTTATATTCTCTCTGGAAACGTGTTTTAGATTGTGTAGTTTCTTAGTAAATTGATATTTTTTTAGTATAAAATTCGAAATTGTCTTTAAAATTACGATTTGATCATATGGAAATGATCAAATGAAATCGGAACGTGTTGAAAGAGTTTTATTCGCACCTTCTCATGTCACTATAATTAAATTTTCTTATCTTATCTCTTACAGTAGAAAGATGTAAAATCTAAAAAGAGCGCTTCGGTATCTGAGGTATTATCTTTATTCAACTGCTGTTCAGGTGGATAAATTTTATTGGCTATGCTTTCAAAAGGATTGTCAATGTTCAAAAAAAGGTTCAAGTAGGCAAAGATCAGGAAAAGGCTCAATCAGAAAAAGATTCCCACTCCGAAAACCGAGGTGGGAAAAAACTAAATACAAAAGGTCATTGAGGTACATGTACCTGGAAGTCGAATTGAAAGCCTCGATAACATCTGCTTGATTGGTTTAAACATATTTTATTTCATGATTATTTACAACATAGACATACATACATAAACTACAAGAAAACATCTGAAAAAGGATTAGAACGGAAGCAAAATTGCGTATTTTGTTCTTCTCCTATGCTTGATTGTTATGGTTAAGCAAATCCATGAAATCTCTTTCGTAGCTGTATAAACATAAATCAGCTAGGAGAGGGGCGCAAATTTGTACCCATTGAAATTCAAACAATTTGTCTGTATAACTTGGTTCCAAATCTAATGTAAATATTATCCAATTGATAAGGATTTTAACGTCTTTCAAAATAAGTGGTCATACATTTGCTTTAGTGTGTTTCCTAGTGTCTGATAATGGTTATTCGCAAATATTTTGCAACCATTAAAGTCTAGATGAAACATTTTTTCTTGGCACAATTGAACATTTAGTTTGTCGCAAACTGTGCAGCTACAATTTGATAATCAATTGACAAATAAAAAAAAAATCTCGGGTCAAAAACAATTTTGAATAGGGATTTTTCTGTACAACAAACTCATGAAAGGGAGGCAAATATTTTCCCGCGAAAAATCAAATTTGTTGGATTTCATTATGATTGCCAAAATCATAATAAACTGGCTTAAATCACCAGGAAAACATGTCCATGAAAAGCATACCCCCATGAACCATACTTTTTTTTTTTATAGAAAAACTTGGGTTTGCAGGCGGGGCGGTTCTAACGTGTACCCACAATCTATGTTTTGAGCAAAAAAAAAAAAAAAAGAAAAATATGAGTTTTTTTTTTCTACTGAAAATTCTCATTTTTTTACGTATGAAAAAAAAAACAATCTATATATTGCATGGGCAAGTTTTCTTAATGTGACTTACCCGAGACAAAATCTTTATGACTAAGTAAAACTTTTCGAATAGTACCAATTTTCATGATCATGGATTATCTCCCTTGCTAATGCAAGATCAATATTCAAAATCCATTTTGGCCATTAAAATGCATCTGTTGACCGAGTTTCGAAACTTTTGCAGTACCTATTAGGACAAACTATGATCTAGATTTTGACATGAAAATAACTTTCCTATCGTCCTCCACACAAAGGTTTTCTGCGAAAAAAATATTATCAGAGTCAAGTTTTTTTTAACTTTAGTATATAAAATTGCTTTCTTACCACAGTCTTGTAGATGTGAGAAATCTCGACAACCAGTCACAATACCGTCAACATCCAGATGAAATATACACAACTCGCGGTTAGGAATCGACCCACCACGGTCACATTTAAACCATCTGTTCGTATCACTTATGAATCTTGTACCTGAAAAGATCAACACCAGAATCACATTACGAAAACATGCCCATGCAATGTACAGAGATTTTTAAAACTAGAAAAAGTAATAAAAAAAACAGTAGAAATAATTTGATATTTCTTCTTATTTTTGCTCAAAACATAGATTGTGGATACACGTTAGAAATTAGTCGAATATATCGTTTTGCATATCTACACCTTGCACATGCAGCTTAACTGTCTTTGACTGTATTCTGTAAAATATAGTATAATCGAAAATATCGCTTCTGTTCAAATCCACTTATAATAAAGTGTGCGTATGATTCTTGAGTAAATATGATTACATCAAATGAGCCGCCGCATAGGAAAACCAACACTCTGCATAGGCGAAAACAAAGGCGCATATCATCTTTGCAGTGACTTCTAAGCTGATCAGCGCCTTTGTTTTCACTACACGGATAGTACAATTCCTCCTCTTCTTAAATCCGAAATTTCAGGCTTGTAATGCTTTTCTGTGCGTGTACAGCCTGGTTTGTGTCGGACCTGGTCGGAACTCAAATTGTTGGTTTTCCCACGCACATGCTCATATTGCTTCTATAAACTTACTTGTCTCACATATTAATGGTTCCAGCTTGTATCTGAAGTCGTGAAGTCTTGACGGCTCAGCAATACGAATGGCTTTTGATAGGTCCGTAAATCTTAGATTGGGTTCAATTATTTCTTCAGAGCATGCTATTTTATACCTTGAATAAAATAATGAACTTGCAGAAAAAAAACCTTGCGGTAAAGCCTTTTTCGTCAGAACCATAATACTGCAATCAAAATAACGACCACCATGGTTGTCTGTTTGTTTATTTTGATACTTAACGTCCAAGTAAATAGCTATGGTCATGTTGGGACGTTGTCGCCATTTTATTGGACTTCTCCCATACAATTGGGTATTCTTCAGATTCAAAATACGAGGGATCCTTTCTAATAACTTAAATCTAATACGACAGTCTACATGCTTAGTTTTTAACCCAATGACGGAAGATTTATGTGTGTTCTGCTTAAATTGCCGATTGGGCGGGTGCCAGACTCTGTGATGGTACCGACTTAAGAAAGATAAAAGTAGGAAATGATTAGGAAATTGTGCAATCGCAAAGAAACCAGAAAAAAATCACACTCTAAAAACAGAGGTTGAAAAAAAAACTAAATTAACAATACAAAGAGAACATAGCGAAAGCAAAGTTAGCAGCTTTTAGGTAGAGATAAGAAAATGCAAACTGAAACTGACTGCAACCAATCCTGAGTTTTGGCAAAATAATAGCATTAAGTGGATGATAACCACGAGAACTAAATATATGAAAACGTCCATAAGGTGTAAACAGCAAAAACAATCAACACAAAAATGAAACAATAAGAACCACAACAGAAGTATCGCCTTTGAACGATCAATAGTGTAAAATAACTGACGGGCTTAAACCGGTTTTGCATGGCCATAACCTCACCCTTAGCTTCCGCCGTGGTTCACAACAAGGACAATCAAATAAATCATAATAAACACCATGATGAATAAAAAACGAGGGCACAGGTACATTAAGCTGCCGAGCAACTGGAGATTCCCGAGTATCAAACAACTGAAATTCTGGAGCAAAAGAAAAGCACCAGTTGAACCCCGGTGGATCAAGTAACAGACAAGAAGCTCCGGCCCCAAACTAAAATTAATAACTTTAAGTCGTCGTGACGCCCGACCCAACGGCGTGCAATTAAAGAAGTATAGTGATCAACCGTGGTTGGGTTAAAAACTAAGCATGCATACTATTGTCTGGTTGGTTGGTACCGGAGCTTCGTGTTTGTTGCTTGGCCCACCAGGGTTCAATTGGCGTTCTTTTTCTCCATACTTTTGGTAATGTTGTTTTGCTTTTCATGACTCACCAATTACCGGGCAGCCTAACCATATTGTCCATGTGTTTGATTCTTGATGGTGTTTATCGTAATTTACTTGTTTGTAATTTACATCACCTCCAGGATGATCCACTGACTAGTTAGAGATTCGCAATGAGAACCGAACAACTAGCTAAATGTTATAAATGACTGCAAAACCTGGGGTTAAGGTGGGGATCCCATAAAACCGATTGAAGTCCCAAGAAATTATATTACTGATACTTCTGCTGTGGTTTTGTTTGATGTTGTGTTGTTGTATTTTTGTGTTATTTGCACCTCTTATGTATGTTCTCATATATGTAGTTAAGTCCGTGTAACTAGGCTAGCTATCGGGAAATAACTGCTGACTCGGCCTAGTACATGAAGATGGTCCGGGAAGGTTACAGTACCCATCCCATAGTACATGGTAATTTGAATAGCGATAAGCTACAGATATACAATGCTCAGAAGCATTACACATAAATATACATTATTATAGGGCGAAGCCCTCGGTTTTCAACACTCCCCGAGGGACCTAGCAATTGTTAATAAATGACAAAATCATTTTGATCGCTATTATTGCAAAGGAAAGAAAAAAATGGCGCACCATATTTTACAGCCTCGTCACATTTTCATACGTGTAAAAGACTTCATATTTTTAGTTAAGTTTAGGTAACTGAGTGGTCACCTATTGAGAAAATAGCTGCTCATTCGGCTTACGATATGTTTTCATGGTGTAGGTGCCTGATTGTTAATTTAGTTTTTTCCTACCTCGGTTTTTGAGTGGGAATCTTTTTTCTGATTGCGCCTTTTTCCTGATCTTTGCCTACTTGTACCTTTTAGTTACTCATTATAAGCACGTGCCTTGCGTGGCGTCCGGTAACGAGCATAAACTGAATGTGGTGTACTAACAGCACATGCGCACGTGAATCGCCACATTAATACACGGCTTTTTCTTCATTATATACGCCTGATAATACCGTATAGCATGGGTAGTTACATGTATGTAATAATACTTGATTATGACAATTAGAGTCATAAGAAATAAACTTACGTGTAGTCATCCGGGTAGACATGGTACGAACGGACACATGGACAGGAATATCCTGCGTTCTCTGTTATGTTCGCTACATAGTCGCCTGGAGAATGACATGTCTGGAGAATTGGTCTGATGCAGCGTTCATTTCGCAATAACAGCGATGATACAAATACCTCGTTGCGATAGAACGTCATAAGGGAATCGCCGAACTTGACTTCATAGTCCAAGTCGAGGTCATGATATATTGTCTGTATAATACCTCTGGTGTAAACATGATCAAAATTACATTCCACAGTGTTCCCCTCTGCAAGTTAAATTTCCAAATTATTAGTATACATAAATTTTGAGCCGCCTCGTGGGAAAACCAACAATGTGGTTTCCGAACAGGTCCGACACAAACCGGGCTGTACGACTACTGAATATGGCTAGAGGCTGGAAATTTTGGATTTAGAAAGTAGAGGAATTGTACTATCCGTGTAGCGAAAACAAAGGCGCTTAATCGCTGTTACCGCGAAGCTGATCTGCACCTTTGTTTTCGCCTTTGCAGATTGTTGGTTTTCCATGCGGAGGCTCATATGCTATTTTGTCAAAATCGATTCCCTCTTTGCGCACAAATTATATCAGCTCATATGATATTTAAGTTTATGAACCAAATTTATTTTTATAGTATACTAGCTTTCAAGCATTCAATCATCTCTAATATCAGGAATACTTTACTCAGTTTTATTTCTCAGTTTTATTTACTTTTTTATTGATAACATGGAGACAAAAGTCTATTTGCGACTAAACGCGTTCAGTTCTTTTACAATTGATGACCAATGATAGAAAGTACAGGAAGACACACTTGCGACTTTCCTGCTACCAAAGCCAGGAATACAAACATTTTGAAAACAGGTTTCTTTTAAAGTCCTGGGGTTAGTAACTCGAAGGCATCGTAAGTTCCCCAACTTACGACATACTTACGATGGTCTTAAGATGACCAACTGTTCCAATTACTCTTAGCTATCGTAGGTCAGGTCAGATTAACTGCTGACGTAACATGTTATCAGTACTACAGTGTACCTGTTGTCATGCGGGCAGATGATGCTCGTAAGCCTTGGACGGCAACCCATCTAGGAGTTTGCTAGTTCTCTACACAACCAGAGGACCAATGGTCCTGTAAACGCTCACCTGAAACCTGAGATATATACCAGTATACTTGTTTGACTAGAATGGTAATATACAAGTATATAACCCCAGGGCAGAGTCAGAGCAAACCCTGGAGTCAACTTCTTTTTCAAATCATAAACTTCAGTCCATTTGCCAACTTACTGCAAGTTTTGCCCTTCAAATGACATTTTAACAATTTTTGAGATCAGCGAGGATATTCTGAGAAATCAGAAATTTATTATTGGTTAAGTTCATTTTTTAACCAATTTTTAATATATTTGGTCTCATTTAGATAATTCTGGTCTTTGTATCGACTACCCTGTTGAAAGTTGCAAAATTTCAGTTATTCTCTTTGGCTCCATGTTGCCAAATCAAAAGGGTCACTGACGAGACTTTAATAGTCGAAACCGCGGTATGGCCCATCCCCTTTCTCATTTATATGTTCACTGCTCTTAAAGGATCTCAGTTTTAATTTTATTTGCTATTTACTGCAGCTGGTGTTGTGCCGTGTGGCGGTCCTAAAAAGTCTCCCCGTACATCATCCATAGTGCAGGTTATATTTTCCTTTTGGTCCTTTGAGATCAGCGAGGATATTCTGAGAAATCAGAAATTTATTATTGGTTAAGTTCATTTTTTAACCAATTTTTAATATATTTGGTCTCATTTAGATAATTCTGGTCTTTGTATCGACTACCCTGTTGAAAGTTGCAAAATTTCAGTTATTCTCTTTGGCTCCATGTTGCCAAATCAAAAGGGTCACTGACGAGACTTTAATAGTCGAAACCGCGGTATGGCCCATCCCCTTTCTCATTTATATGTTCACTGCTCTTAAATGATCTCAGTTTTAATTTTATTTGCTATTACTGCAGCTGGTGTTGTGCCGTGTGGCGGCCCTAAAAAGTCTCCCCGTACATCATCCATAGTGCAGGTTATATTTTCCTTTTGGTCCTTTGAGATCAGCGAGGATATTCTGAGAAATCAGAAATTTATTATTGGTTAAGTTCATTTTTTAACCAATTTTTAATATATTTGGTCTCATTTAGATAATTCTGGTCTTTGTATCGACTACCCTGTTGAAAGTTGCAAAATTTCAGTTATTCTCTTTGGCTCCATGTTGCCAAATCAAAAGGGTCACTGACGAGACTTTAATAGTCGAAACCGCGGTATGGCCCATCCCCTTTCTCATTTATATGCTCACTGCTCTTAAAGGATCTCAGTTTTAATTTTATTTGCTATTACTGCAGCTGGTGTTGTGCCGTGCGGCGGCCCTAAAAAGTCTCCCCGTACATCATCCATAGTGCAGGTTATATTTTCCTTTTGGTCCTTTGAGATCAGCGAGGATATTCTGAGAAATCAGAAATTTATTATTGGTTAAGTTCATTTTTTAACCAATTTTAATATATTTGGTCTCATTTAGATAATTCTGGTCTTTGTATCAACTACCCTGTTGAAAGTTGCAAAATTTCAGTTATTCTCTTTGGCTCCATGTTGCCAAATCAAAAGGGTCACTGACGAGACTTTAATAGTCGAAACCGCGGTATGGCCCATCCCCTTTCTCATTTATATGTTCACTGCTCTTAAAGGATCTCAGTTTTAATTTTATTTGCTATTACTGCAGCTGGTGTTGTGCCGTGAGACGGCCCTAAAAAGTCTCCCCGTACATCATCCATAGTGCAGGTTATATTTTCCTTTTGGTCCTTTGAGATCAGCGAGGATATTCTGAAAAATCAGAAATTTATTATTGGTTAAGTTCATTTTTTAACCAATTTTTAATATATTTGGTCTCATTTAGATAATTCTGGTCTTTGTATCGACTACCCTGTTGAAAGTTGCAAAATTTCAGTTATTCTCTTTGGCTCTATGTTGCAAAATCAAAAGGGTCACTGACGAGACTTTAATAGTCGAAACCGCGGTATGGCCCATCCCCTTTCTCATTTATATGTTCACTGCTCTTAAAGGATCTCAGTTTTAATTTTATTCCCCATTCAAAAACATGGGCGACCTAAGTTGACCTTGCCTTAAAATAGGCCAAGGTCATCCAAGGGTCATGCTTTATATAAGCTTTGCAGAGCTCCAGTGTCTGATGCTTCATGCCAAGTTTCAAAATCATAGGCCTTCTGGTTCTGGAGACGAAGGTTTTAAAAGGCTATTTATAGCCATTGTGACCGTCTTGGTCATGTGACCTTGACCATTTATATACTCTTTCATTCCCACTTTCTAACAATGCCCCTCATAAAGTTTGGCTTTAATTGGCAAAGCAGTTTCAGAGAAGATCTTTGAATATCACTGTAATATACATGTATATTGCCCCGGGGTGGAAGCAGACAGACCCCTGGGGTCCATTTTGTTTTCAAAATCATCAATCTTAAGTCCATCTGCCCATTTCCTGCAAGTTTTTCCCTACAAATGACATTTTAACACTTGAAGATGTTTCATTATTATGGAAATATACATGTATATAGCCCCGGAGCAGGGGCAGACAACCCCCCAGGGGCTAAAATTTTCCATTAACATTTATCTTCTGTCCATTTGCCTATTCCCAGTAAGTTTTACCCATTAAATAGCATTTTACCATTTTTTTCCTATTCAAATACATTGGCGACCTAAGTTGACCTTGCCGTAAAATAGGTCAAGGTCATCTTAGGGTCATGATTTATATAAACTATAATGGGCCTGCGTCCCCGATGCTACTAGATCAGCTGGCTAACCTGCACTCCGATACACTTCGTGACCTCGCTCCTCTCCCGTGACAGCTTAGCATTAGTTGCCTTTAAACTATGGTCGAATAGATTATGGATTTCGTAAGAAGCTTATAGCTGCTTTATTTAATGATAATTGTTAGAAATTTTGTCATTTTTTGTTAGAAAATGCAAAAATCTTTTAGTAAACATCGGGTTAGCCTGCACAACTTCAATAAATTTGCAAAAAGCAATCGAATTTCTACGTTGTGTCCCATATTTAACAGT
Source organism: Rugalucina vietnamica (assembly GCA_964017185.1). Taxonomy (NCBI): domain Eukaryota; kingdom Metazoa; phylum Mollusca; class Bivalvia; order Lucinida; family Lucinidae; genus Rugalucina; species Rugalucina vietnamica. Next base: position 6,156,961 of record OZ024872.1, read on the forward strand.
AGTCTCCCCTTATCTATTTATAGACGTATGTGATATTTTTCATAGAAAACACGAAATATTTTATGAATCTGCTTGCTTTTACATCTGGAATATTTATGAATAAGTCCTATCAGTCAGAAAAGATATAACATAACATAATTTTTATTACTTTGGAGTCTTCGATTATTTTGCATTTTCGACCATGGGTTCAATAGAAGTGATTTCCGTCGGTATGGAGCGGTCTAACGGAATACCGATGGAAATATTCCGTCTACGATGCTACATACTAAGTTTCGTGGAAATCGGCCCACTGGTTCTGGAGAAGAAGATTAAAGGTTTTTGCTATTTATAGCCATGGCGCCAATCTTGGTCATGTGACCTGGACTCTTTATATAAAGTTTCGTTCCCCCTTTCTAAGGATGCTCCACTTGAAGTTTGGCTTTGATTGGCCAAGCGGTTTCAGAGAAGATCTTTGAAATTGTGAACGACGACGGACGACGACGACGGACGCCGGAGCATGGGTATACTATAAGCTCACCTGTGAGCCTTCGGCTGAGGTGAGCTAAAATCTAGCAGGGCAGGGGAAACTCATTAGTTTTGGCCGCCAGTCTTCCTAGGAGCTTACAGGTCTCTAAACAAAACCAAAGAAAGGGTAGATGAAGCTCTTCAGCTGTGGTCAGCAAATTATCTACGAAAAGGTTATTCCAAAATAAAACCTTAGTGTCTGAATATGCCTGGTCCAGATAATTATGCAAAAGGTACAAGTAGGCAACGATCAGGAAAAGGCGCAATCAGAAAAAGATTTCCCACTCAAATAAACCGAGGTGGGGAAAAACTAAATTAACAAGCAGGTACTTATACCATGAAAACACATCGCAAACCGAATGAAAAGGTACAAGTAGGCAAAGATCAGGAAAAGGCGCAATCAGAAAAAGATTCCCACTCCAAAAACCGAGGTGGGAAAAAACCAAACTAACAATCAGGTACTTATACCATGAAACATCTCGTAAGCCGAATGAGCAGCTATTTTCCCAATAGGTGGCCACTCAGTTACCTTAACTTAACTAAAAATATAAAAACATACATAAGGCGCCAACAGCACAAAATTTTTATACACCAAGACATAAAACAAAAAGAACCACCACAGAAGTATCGACTTGGAACGATCAGTAACACAAAGTTACTGGCGGGCTTAAACCGGTTTTACATGGCCATAACCTCACCCTCAGCTTCTGCAGTGGTTCATAACATTTAGTTAGTTATTTGGTCCTCGTGGTGAATCTCTAACTAGTCAATGAATCATCAAGAACAAACAAATAAATCATGATAAACATCCTGATGAATCAAAAACCAGGACTCACAGACTGAGTAAGCTGCCCGACGATGGAGATCCCTGGGCGCCGAATAACCTACTAACTCCGGAGCAAAAGACAAACACCAGTTGGACCCCGGTGGGCCAAGCAACAGACAAGAAGCTCCGGCCCCAACCAACTAAAATGAATAGCTTTATGTCGGGGCCATCATAGAGTCTGACTATGAGCAGCTATTTTCTCAATAGGTGGCCACTCAGTCACCTAAACTTAACTAGATTATGATAACACACATAAGGCGCCAACAGCACAAAAAATTTAAACACCAAGACATAAAACAATAAGAACCACCACAGAAAGACTGTTTCGGTAGACGAAGCGGAAGAAATCTGATTCAACGGTTCAGAAAGCGATACAGCAACATGTTGTGGAAAATGCAGAGTGCGACAAGGCACAAAAGACGTTACGGTCATCCACAGCATCCTAACCCAATTTCAGACGTCTTGACATGTGTCTTGTCTCTGGGCACAGTTGCGTGAGGACGAGTGAGTGAGACTGACGCTGCGTACTTCTTCCTTACTATAATCCAATTTCATAGCGCACGCCATCTTATTTCTCAACACACATGCAGTTGCATACACAACAATTTTCACCACACATGCACCCACATACCTACAAAAGTACTGTGGCGATGGGCGAGTGGCGAAGCAGCAGGTGTATGGTACACTGGCAGCTGTAGTTGCAGACCTGCACGCAGGCGGCTCGGTTCTGTATGGTCGTTTTCCGTGAGTAGAATCAGTAAGCGGGATTCGGCAGTCGGCTGAGCGCTGGGCAGACCTATTTAGGACCGCACTGCTCACCCCCGTAGCATGGGGAAGGGGTTAGGAAAGGTGTCCTAAACAAACGATTGCCTGCTTCGAACCCCCTGGCTGGTAAACCGCTATCAGCGGGGATCTCTCGTAGCGGTCGAAATAATAAAAATAAAACAAAGATAATCCATTTGCGGATTTGCACATGGAATGTGCGAACATTGATGGAAAGTGCTGGGTTAGAGTAGCTCGCGGTGTGGAACGGCCCTTGGGAGGTATCGAATTCAGATAGCTGCACTGAGTGAGACTCGGTTCGCGGATGTTGGAGAGATCAAAAAAGTTGGTGCTGGATACACCTTCTTCTGGAGTGGACACAAAAGTGAAGAGAGGCGTGAAGCGGGAGTGGCCTTTGCCATTAAAACAGAACTTGTTTGTAAGCTTTCATGATTGCCAAAAGGCATCAATGACCGCCTAATGACATTGAGACTTCCTCTGTCAGGCAATAAACATGCAACTATTGTCAGTGCATATGCACCCACGATGACCAATCCGGATGAGGTCAAAGACAAGTTCTAAAATGACTTAGACGACGTTATTTCTGCAACATCCCGTACAGACAAGCTTATCCTTCTTGGCGACTTTAATGACAGAGTTGGTGCAGACCACCAGACCTGGGAAGGAGTTATAGGTCCAGAGGGTGTTGGAAAGTGCAACAGCAATGGTCTCTAACTTCTCAGGAAGTGTGCTGAACATGGTCTTCTAATCACCAAAACAGTTTTTCGTTTCCCTGACAGAAACAAAACATCCTGGATGCATCCCCGTTCCAAACACTGGCATCATATAGACTATGTCCTAGTGCGAAGAACAGACAGGCAGGATGTCAGAGTGACCAAGACTATGTGTGATGCAGACTTCTGGACAGATCATAGGTTGGTTGTCAGCAAACACAATCTAAGAATCCAGCCTGCGAGGTGACCTCAATGCAAGAAAGCTCCTAAAAGACTTTATGTCTCAAAGCTGAATCAAGACAACATGAGACAGGCCTTCTTAACGGACATTTGCAACCAACTGGATGCAATCAATCTCAGTTCAGAGAACCACGAAGAAAACTGGACAGTTTTTCATAAAACAGTTCTTTCTTCAGCTGCTACTACGTTAGGACATCCATCTCACAAACATCGAGACTGGTTTGATGAGAATGATGACGAAATTCAGAGGCTTCTTGAAGAAAAAACACCGAATGCACATGGCACATCAATATGATACTTCCTCAGTGTCAAAAAAGCAGCCTACAGCAACATTTGTAAGACAGTCCAGACCAAGCTTAGGGGCATGCAAGATTCCTGGCTGAGGAAGAAAACAGAAGAACTTCAGTCTTTTGCGGACAGAAAGGACATGAAGAAATTTCATGATGCACTGAAAACCATTTATGGCCCAAAGAATTCTGTATATCAGAGTCTATAGCGATAGGATATCGCTATAGACACTTATCCTATGTGTCAGCTTCTCTCTTTGAATGTTTTTACTGCTTCCAAAGGATCTAACAATTATATTTTATTTATTATTATTATTATTATCTACCACTAGATCACCTTGGGCCCCACTCCTCGACAATTAACATTCTATCAGATTACCCCACACCTATGCAATTAACGTTTGACTTTGAGATGAATCCTGTCATCATTTACAAACGTGTAGACCATGAGTCCACTATGCATCTTGCAAGTATGCTTCATACTATATATAGTCCATAATATCTCCCTTTGAATGTTTTTGCTGCTTCCAAATTTTCAATCAAACCTTTATATTTTATTCATTATAAACTCAAAGAGTTATAGATTTGTTTGTTTTGTGGCTTAGCAACCCAGTCAACAGCATATATTTCATAGCACTTTTATGTAATATAAGGATCTTATGACATCCGAAATGTGCTTGAAAATATAAGCACCTAGATAAATGGTACATAGTGAGAGACCTATACATTGCCGCTGAATACCTACGAACAAGATATTCGCCTGTCCGACTATGACCACTCGCCCACCAGTATACACAGGAATACTGCGACGTTATTGTACAATCATCCGTCTCATCCTCGCCTCCGTTACAGTCAGAGATCGAATCACACTCTCTGGAGCTAGGAATACAGTGTAGATCACTGCACTGGAATGTACGTCCATTGCATGTTGCTGAAAAAAACTCTTAAATATCAGAACGCAGCGAATCATACACTTGGCAATGAAGGGTTTAGCAAAGTTTTAGAACCATAAGGAAAACATGTCCGTGCAATATATACCCCCTTAAACCCCACTTTTATATAGAAAAACTGGGGTATGCAGGGGTATACCTAATTTTATTATTTTTGATCCAAAACATACATTGTGGGTACTCGTTAGAACCGCCTCGGCGAGGCGGTTCTAACGTGTACCCACAATGTATGTTTTGAGCTAAAATATTAAAAATATCCAATTTTGTTCCAATGAAATTTTCAATTTTTACAGCAGAAAAATTCTCTGTATATTGTATGGGCATTTTTCGTAATGACAGTTGATTTCAAACGTCTTTAAGTGAAGAACAACACTAAAAGTAGGAAAGGGGCGAAAAAGACTTGACTTGAAAGCCTAATCTATGCATAGGAGCAAAGTCAAATACACACCAACAAAGCTTTTGAAAAGGAAATTTATTCTCAGCTGAATTGAAAGTAAAAAGGAACTAATTTTTAATTTCAAATAAACACATTTAACAGACGAAATACAATTTTCCTTACATTTTTATATACAGAGATGCCCAATCATTTTAAAGAAAAATGTTCGGCTAATAACAAACAATTACAACCTATTATATATATTTAACTGACCCTAACCGAAAACGCTTGATCTTCCCCTTGCCTGGAAAAAGGCTTGAAAAAGATTCCTAGATCCTTTTGACGCTATGTTGGCTCCATTTTATAAGAATCTTATATGGGGTTCTGTTCTAGATGGAAGTTTCCAAACCAAGGGATGACCGTGCTGAGCGGAACCGAGGCTCCGCCGAGGTTCCGCTCGAGGGTTGGAAACTTCCATCTAGAACAGAACACCATATTAGATTCTTTTTCTTGCACAACAACCCCCAAAATCTGGTTTGTTTCTAGAAGCGGACTTATATTGTTTGCCTGGGTGAGAACACCTGGGTGAGATGCAATTTTATCACCCATGCAAAAAGTGTGGCAATTTCTGTCTGGTGTGCAAGAAACAATTCTCTCGAACTACTCTTGGATGCCTTTTGTCACAGATTTAGAACGTCTATATTATTTCTCCTTTCTCAATTTTCTTACTTTAGAAGAAATGTTCGTTTTAAGTGCAATAACACTATCTAAAGAAACACAAAGGTAAGGACAAACAAAACACAACGGACAGTTTCCTTGTCCGAAATGTTAAATTTTAATTAGAGGGTTTAGGGAAAGTCTTTTTTCAGACAATTTACCTTCAGTTGCAACCAGATTTCCTTTTTGCGATAAATGACATACATGTATCTGTCAGGAGGGAGATTTTTGTTTGTCTGTTACAAACCAAACCTTGACAATTTGCACTAAAATGTATGGTCTGCGAACCATGTTTCTAGTACAACTGATTTTAAGAATACCTACAGCATTCATGCTCATCCGACCCATCCCAGCAATGTCTCTGTAGGTCACACACTGCTACAACAGGGACACACTGGCCATTAGTGCATTGAAATTCTTCTTCTGTACACAAAGGGAATTCTGGAAAACATACAGAGGTAAATGTAGACAATGATCAGGAAATGTCGAAATCAGAAAGAAAGTCACATTCCAAAAACCGAGATGGGAAAAACACTAAATTGACAATTAGGTACTTACACTGAATGAACATATCGTAAGCCGAGTGAGCAGCTATTTTCCCAATAAGCAGCCACTCACTTACCAAAACTTAACTAAAATATGTTAACGTTCAATAGCAATTCTGGAAATATACAGCTATTTCTCTTTAGATCACATTATTTTACACCATGGAAACAATGACCATTAGTGAATTTACACAAATTAAATTCAATATTGGCGATATTTAATCAAGCTGAGGTAATCGAGGCCTTTAATTCGACTTCTAGGTACCTCGATGACCTTTTGAGCATTGAAAATCCTGATTTTGAAAGAATGTTCAATCAAAATACAGTTGAATAAAACAAACATCTAAGCCTTATTTTTAGATTAACATCTTGCTGTTGCAAATGAATTTGTTTCTTCTAAAATTTATGGTAAGCGCGATGACTTAGTAATTTTCCCGTTTTTTGGATGGGATGGTGACGTTCCTCGCCGTGCTTGTTATGGTATATACATTTTGCAACTTATTATGTTTGCTAGAGTCTGCAATCATGTTGCATTTTATTCAACGTGCGAAATAAATGTTTAACAGCCAAACTTGTCCATCAGAGCTATCCGTATCATAATTTTCGAAAAACATTTTCTAAATTTTATCAAGGACTATGAATTGATTTCCAAATTTAATGTTGGGCTAAATACGCTTTTACGTTAATGCCTTTCGGAACCATCATTCTATGGTGGCTTGGTTTACAAATTTAAGAAACTTGTAGGAAGGCGGAATGGTTTTTCTTTTCAGTTCAGAAAAACCATGACAAGTTACAGACATTTAGGCTATAACTTAAATGTTATGCGACAGTTTGCATCCTTAGTTTTTAATCAATTCATGGCTGCATTCTTTAATTGCACGCCGGTTGGTCGGGCATCAGACTCTATGATAGCCCCGACATAAAGCTATTCATTTTGTTATTTGGGGCCGATGCTTCTTATCTGCTGCTAGGCCCATTGGGGCTCAACTGCGGATTTCAATAAGTTATTCGGCGCCCAGGGATCTCCATCGTCGGGCAGCTTACTTAATATGTGTCCTCGTTTTGTCATTCATCATGGTGGTTTTCATTATTTATTTGGTTGTCCTTGATTAATTGACGAGTTAGAGATTCACCACGAGGACCGAACAGCTAATTAAATGTTGTGAAACACTGCAGAAGGTAAGGGTGGGTTAGGGCCTTGTAAAATCTATATAAAGCACCCTACCAGGAATTCTATATTACTGATCGTTCCAAGGCGATACATCTGTTGTGGCACTATTTGTTTTATATTTCGGAGTCGATTTGTGTGCTATTTGGGCACTGCGTGTGTTTTGTGTATAAGTTTAGTTAAGTTCGTTTAGTTTATTTAAGGCCTTGTGCATGTTTTGTATAAGTTTAGTTAAGTTTGGGTACTTGAGTGGCCGCCTATTGGGTAATAAGTGCTCATTCGGCTTACGATATGTTTTCCATTAGGTTTACACCTCTTGGGTCCAAAAAACGGTCTTTGGTCATTAGTCTGTTAGCTTCATGCTGTGAGTTGCTATAAATCAATAAGCACAAATTGGCACCAATTAATTTTACATAGACATTACTGATAATGTTGTGATGCTCCGTGGACGGAACTTCTGTTCTACCTCTATCTGTTGATAAGCATCCAGTAGCCTGAATTCATTATTTTCAGGATTACAATATTCAAGTTTCTGCTTGCTACTTTTTTTTTCAGCTTTTATGTTTACCAAGCTTATTAGGAAGTAATTTTGTTCGAGTTTCCAAGTCTATTTACTCATCTCATTTTTACATCACATGTAAGAGACAGCATATTATACCAGTATAGTTTTGAAAACTCATCACGGAACGATGATGCCAGATGATTCCGAAAAGTCTGAACCTGAGCTGAAAATCTTTAAAAGTTAACACTTTTCATCTGTGTTTGTTTTGTGGTATGACGTTCATGTCAATATTTTTTCAGTCTTCTCAAGATTGAGCCACATCTTATTGGGTATTATCCTGTTCCATTGGGAGTAAATGTGTCTTTCACAACGACAAACCATGGCATATTAACATGGTTTGAATAGGGCCTCTCCATTCGGAATCAGGTGCTCTACCACTAGGCCACCCCGCTCTAGCCTAAAGGCTAACCCTTTAGAAGCTGGCAGTCAAATTTAACTACCGGATGGACTACCGGAATGAAAATTATACTGTGGCTTTGGGTGCTTTAATTGTATTTTATCTGCATAAAATGTACTTCTTAAGTCATATAAATAGTTTGTATAAAATAAATTTCATCTTAGTATAGCAAATTTGACTTCACCAGGGTGGTTAGGGTAGTCCAGTGGTGGGGTCCGGATTTGGGCCACTGTTCAGAGGTTTCTCTGATTAGAATATATAGAAATCACCAGTGGCTGTTCTACAGCGAAAAACAAGGCTGAATAGAAGTAGAAATAAGTTAAATGTGCTCGCACTGTGACAGTGGTCCATAAGCATATGTGAGTCCCTGACATTGGCTATTCCGTCGTACAGAACACAATTTAACTGTACTTAAACTGCACGATTCTCAAACTAATTACTGTCTATGAACATTGAAGGCAAATTTGTCCTAAAAACAAATGGAAAATACTCAAGGACACATATAAATATCTATTCCGGTATTCCATTCCGGTAATCAGGTCCATTCCGGTAAAGGATTAAAATTAATCTTTTTCTTAAAAAATAATCAACTCCCATACCTTGATGCTACATTATCAGGTTACACTTTTGATCATCTCTTGCAGCAAGACCGGTCGATATTAACGAAAAGCACATGTACACACAGCGGGATTACAGCATAAGTACCTACCCGAGGATACCCGCCAAATACGCCATTTTAACAGGTAAACTCGGGTCAAAAACCTAAGACGATGTACACGTTATGTAAGTATAAGAACCTAATTGTCAATTTCGATTCAAACCTCGGTTTTTGGAGTGGGAATTTCTTTCTGATTGCGCCTTTTCCTGATCATTGCCTACTTGTACGTTTTTATAACTTCAAACCAAACACAACGACATGGAACTAGAAGCCCATTGTCAATGAATAATAGCCAGACATACGGACTGCATGTTCCTACAGCACAAGAAAGAAAGATGCCCGGTTATTAATTGTCAAGATAAACACATCTTCACCACGACGACCGAACAACTAACTAAATATTGTGAACCACGCAGAAGGTGAGGGATGGTGTTGGTGTTGAATTTTATACTGTTTGTGCGTTTTCATACTGTTAGTTAGGTTTGGGTAACTGAGTGGAAACCTATTGGGATATAGCTGCTCACTCGGCTTACAATATGTTTTCTGAGTATAAGTGCCTAATTGTCAATTTAGTTATTTCCCGCCTTGGGTTTTGGAGTGGGAATTTTTTTCTGATTGCGCCATTTCCTGATCATTGCCTACTTGGAAACTGCACGACAGAAAACACATTTTGATTATCTAGATTAACCTCCTATCTCATCCCAGATCTTGGCACAGGAAGTCAAGACTTTAAGTATCAATGCCAACCCTACAGGGTACCTATGGTTTATGTCTGGTCCGAACGAATTGCTTTCAAGATACGGACTTCTCGTCGTGCTTCTTATGGTGTATACATTTCGCAACTTATTAGGTTTGCTAGAGTCTGCAATCATGTTACGGACTTCAACGCTCGAAATCAATGTTAAACGGCCAAACTTCGCCAGCTATCGGTATCATAAACTTCGAAAAACATGTTTTCTTATTTTTAGTTAAGTTTAGGTAACTGTGTGGCCACCTATTAGGAAAATAGCTGCTCATTCGGCTTACGATATGTTTTCATGGTATAAGTACCTTATTGTTATTTTATTTTTTTTTCCCAGCTCGGTTTTTGGAGTGGTTTTTTTCTGATTGCGCTATGAATCGATCTCTTAATTTACTGTTTGACTAAAGACCCTTTTAGGCGGGGGCCTTTCGGAACCAGAATTCTATTGTGACTTGGTTTACAAATTTAAGAAATATATAAGAAGGAATGATTTTTTCTTTTCAGTTCAGAAAAGTCATTACATGTTACAGACGTATAGGTTATAACTTGAATGTTATGCGACAGTCCGCATACTTAGTTTTTAGCCAAATCATGATTGATAACTATGCTGCCTTCTTTAATTGCACGCCGGTGGGTCGGGCGTCAGACTCTATGATGGCCCCAACTTAAAGCTATTCATTTTAGTTGGTTGGGGCCGGAGATGCTTGTCTGTTGCTTGATCCACCCGTGTTTTACTTTTGCTCCGGATGTCAGTAACTTATTTGGCGCCCAGGGATCTCCATCGTCGGGCAGCTTACTCAATCTCTGAGTCCTTGTTTTTGATTCATCAGGACGTGTGTCATGATTTATTTGTTTGCTCTTGATGATTCATTGACTAGTTAAAGATTTACCACGAGGACCGAAAAACTAACTAGTTAATGTGATGAACCACTGCAGAAGCTGAGGGTTAGGTTATGGCCATGTAAAAAGGTACAAGTAGGCAAAGATCAGGAAAAGGCGCAATTAGAAAATGATTTCCACTCCAAAAACCGAGATGGGAAAAAATAAATTAACAATCAGGTACTTATACCATGAAAACATATCGTAAGCCGAATGGGCAGCTATTTTCTCAATAGGTAGCCACTCAGTTACTTAAACTTAACTAGAAATATGAAAACATACTTAAGGCACCAACATCACAAAAATTTTCAACACCCAATACATAAAACGAAAGAACCATCACAGCAGTATCGCCTTGGAACGATCAGTAATAAAAAATACTGGCGGGCTTAAAACAATGTATTAGCCAGTTGAGATCTTGGTTATATTTTATTCTAATCCGTTTTTAATAACCGCTAATACATTTTCGCTGTAGTGATAGAAATGGTAATTTCGCTGTCCTAGTAAAAAGGTTTTATTAATGATAATGATAATCTCTGTATTTCGGCTTTTGACTGAAATACATCAACAGTTTTTGTTGCATGTGTTCGCCAGCTGAACACTGTGTGTGTTTTTATGTAATTTTCTTTCTTTATGAAATCGAGGATGTCCACATGAACAATAGTTTCGGCGTTGTCCCCAATAAAAACGATAATCGGTGTCTCAGGAAAAGTGGTTTATCTTCATTATACTTGTCCCCAGTAAAAATGATAATCTGTGTCCCAGGTAAAATGGTTTATATTCATTATACTACTGTTTATTGTGCCTGCCTCTCTGTCGTGCTCGTTGCCTTTCGTTTCGGTTGATACTTAGCCGAATGGATACCTTGTTGGGAAAGAGCTAGTCATTCTGCTTTTCGTGTGTGTTGTTTTAAAATGTTTTGTTGTAATGATTTGCAGTCAGTGTTTGTTTAGTTATAGACCGTTATAAAATGCAGTAATATAGCGTATCTGTGGTCTAAATTTGATGATTTGCAGCAGTCAGTGTTTGTTTAGTTATAAACGTATAAAAGCTAGAAATATACATGTAGCGTACCTGTGGTCTAATTTTGAATGATTTGCAGTCAGAGTGTTTGCGAGTTATAAACTTATAAAAGCTAGTAAAGGGTCACTGATGAAGGTTCATTACCCGAAATTGTACAATATGGCCCACCTTCTCTCTTTGAATGTTTTACTGCTTCCAAAGGATCTAACAATTATATTTTATTTAATATAGCGTGTCTGTGGTCTAAATTTAAATGGTTTGCAGTCAGTGTTTATTTAGTTATAAACGTATAAAAGCTAGTAATAAAGCGTACCTCAGCTGTGGTCTAAATTTGAATGATTTGCAGTCAGTGTTTGTTAAGTTAAAAACTTATAAAAACTATTAATATAGCTAATAATATCTGTGGTGGTTCTTTTTGTTTTATGTCTTGGTGTTTAAAATTTTTTGTGCTGTTGGCGCCTTATGTATGTTTTCATATTTTTGATTAAGTTAAGGTAACTGAGTGGCCACCTATTGGGAAAATAGCTGCTCATTCGGCTTACGATATGTTTCATGGTATAAGTGCCCGATTGTTGGTTTGGTTTTTTCCCACCTCGGTTTTTGGAGTGAGAATCTCTTTCTGATTGCGCCTTTTCCTGATCTTTGCCTACTTGTACCTTAATATAGAGTACCTGTGGTCTAAATTTGAATGATTTGCAGTCAAGTGTTTGTTTAGTTATAAACATATAAAAGCTAGTAATATAGCGTACCTGTAGTCAAAATTTGAATGATTTGCAGTCATTCTTTTTTTTTCAATTATGAGCGTATAAAAGCTAGTAATATAGCGTACCTGTGGTCTTTTTGCAGCAGTCAGTGTTTGTTGAGTTATAAACATATAAAAGCTAGTAATATAGAGTACCTGTGCTCTAAATTTCAATGATTTGAGGTCAGTGTTTGTTGAGTTATAATGTTACAAAAACTAGTAATATAGCGTATATGTGGCCGAAACTTGAATGATTTGTAGTCAATAGTTGTCGATTAATAAACTTACAGAAAAAATTCACTATCTGACGCGCATGGAAATATGAGGGGAATGGTAGTGCGGACGAACGAGGTAATTTCAATAGGTTTTTGCACTTCAATCAGTCGATCTAGAACAACAATTAAAACACAAGCCCACCCGTCCAATAATCATTTTATTACTTCGCTAAGAAAACTTGCCCCTGCAATATACAGAGATTGTTTTTCAACAATAAAAATTGAAAATTTAATCTGAAAAAAAAAAAAAAAAATGTTATTTTTAATAATATAACATTAACATTAAACATGTGGGTACATGTTAGAACCGCCTTAGACGTAATATTTCCATCGTTGTTTCGTTAGACCTCTCCATACGGAAGAGGAGCGAGATCACGAAGTGTAGCAGAGTGCAGGTTAGCCAGCTGATCTAGAACCGCCTTGGCGAGGCGGTTCTGACGAGTACCCACAATCTATGTTTGGACCAAACATAATAAGAAGAAAGAAAAGAAAAACTGTATACCACTTCACATCCCAATTTTACTATATATAATTGGGATTAAAGGGGGTATGCATTAAATGAACATGTTTCTTGGTGTACTTGCATCATACTTATCACAATTGTTCGTTTGCGGTTGGCATTTTTGTACTTACCACAAAATTCATCTGAGGAATCCGAGCAGTCTGGCACAAAGTCACAACAGGCACTAAGTGGCACACATTCTCCACTGGTACACTTAAAATAATCAACTGGGCATGTGGTACCTAGCAATGGAAACACAAATGAATTATTTTTTATGCTATTTTCTCTTAACTGAGACTTAATAGTATTTATTTAATGTTTTACAAAATTACGAAGAAATAAAACTATGAGGAAACAAAGCAGGGTGATGATGTGACTGAGACTAAGGTTGGACAAAACCTCGGTCACTTGGGGTCATTTAAAGCCCCACGGGTGATCCTAAGAATAAAAGAATACATTACGTTTGTCTTTAACATTCGTCAGAAAAGTCTGTAAAGACTGAATAATGTCCAAATATAGAAGAAACGTCGAATATGTTAACAAAATGAAAATCAACTAAATCTCCGTCTAAACACCCTTGCTTATCTCAAAGGACCAAATGATATAATAGCTCCACAATAAGTGTGTGGTTTAAAGGCCGATACTGGAAACAACACCAGCAGCTGAAATTTGTGGGAAGGAATTGAGAAATATTTTGTTGTTTCAGTCATTCGATGCACATCAGGTGTGAGATGAGTCGGAAAAAAAACATTCAGATGTCAGTGGAAATACAAATTAAATGGACCAAATATTTTAAGCACATTTTAGTGCCATAAAATGGAGGCAACGTCCCGACATGACTTTGGCTGTGGACTGGGACGTAAAGCATCAATTCAAACAAACAAACGCAAATGGACCAAACCTTATTCTGCCAGGCATTGATAGAAGCTAACAGACCGGCTTCTCCAGTCTGTCAGATGAGACTATGAACCGTGGTTCACCCCAAATTAACCAACCCATAAATCAGATGTACATATTGTTATATATATGAACTATTTAACAATATTTTTTCTTTGATTGATGCTTTTACTTGATTCAAAGTGGAGTATTTATTTATTTATTGGAAATTTCATGATAACATACATACATACAAAGCATATACATATGTACCAAAGGATCAGACAGTAGGCTAGGCCTATGGTGGTCTTCTCCTCGAATTTGGTACTGAACACGGATTTCAATTGACTATGTAGGCATGTAGCAATAACATAAGTTATACATGCATGGGTAATACATAAACATAAATATGAAAACATGTGTTTTACATACACAAATGTATGAAAAATAAAGACAACGGGTATATTAAATATCATACATAACTGTATATACAGAGTGAAGGTAAATAAAACGTTACATCATTTCTTATCAACTTATTTAGTGGAGAGAGAGCTAAGAGAGAGAGAGAGAGAGAGAGAGAGAGAGAGAGAGAGAGAGAGAGAGAGTTGCACTGAGTTGGTTGTAAATAAGATTCATTTAGATGGATGATATGGATGTGTTAACTTAAATTTGTGCTTATTTCGCTCTAATAAAATTGAAAACAATTCCAACGGACTTATCGGTTTCTATCTCGTTTTTCTTTTTTTTAAAAGCGTATTCTTGTTTACTATTTATAGCTGGCTAAGCTGCTAGGGGCAAGTCACTCGCGTCACATGCCATCACACGTGTCGTAACTTGATTTCCACGATTTGGGTCAGACAATAACAGTTATGTGGGTCATATTGACGGTAAGTATGAACTATTATGTAGTAAGTGTTTTGTGTCATTGTCCATTGTTGATTATTTGGCATATGTTTTGCCCATAAACCGTTATTGGTCTTAGCTTCGATCTCGAGTCAATTCAATACACAAGTCTTACACAAGTATTGGCTTTTCTCAAGAGTTCAAAAGAAAAATTGAATCGTGGTAAGTATAATAAAAATGCTAGTGAAATCTTCCAGTTCGATCAACAAATTTAAAAATCATATCACAGAGGGTTTTGTTGTCGTCTTTCTGATTTTCAGGTAAGCCTTTTAGTAGATTTAATGCATTTACTGCTGTAAGATTTCCATAGATATTTGGGGACCTCTGAAGGGAGTCAATAAGTTCAAGCCTTTCAACCTCGAATTTTTTACAGTGGAAGAAAAAGTGTTGGGCTGATTCAGGAACACCGGCATTACAATTCTCACAAATTCGAGAGTCTGTTAAATGGTCATGGAAAAGATCATCTTTTAGTTGGCTTTTAGAATTTCTTAGCTGGCATAGAATAATGTTAAGTTTCCTGTTTCCATATGAATAATGTGTCATTGCTGCTGGTATTTTAGCTTTCAGTATCTTTTTGAATGAATATAGGGATGTTGCATTAAGTAAGTCAGGTGGTAAGTTGTTCCATAAATCTGTTGTTGATAAAAAATAACTGTCTTGGTAGGCTTTAGTTTTAGGGGTTGGATGTTTTAATTTTATTTGTCTCATAGAGTAGTGTGATTGATGTTCATTAAACTTTGCAAGGATGTTATCAATATAGGGAGGGGCTTCTTCATTTAGTATTTTGTAGAACTGAATAAGTCGATGTTGTTCTCTGCGAGATGAAATGGAGTGAGACCGAGCTCATTGTAAAGAATATCATGATCGGTTCCTCTACGAAGTCCAGTAATTATTCTGCATGCATCAAGCTGAATATTTTCTAAGAGTTCTGCATTTTGTTTGGAGATGTTGTCCCAAACAATATCGGCATACTCTAGGGTGGGACGAATATAAGAGATATAGAAACGCAGTAAAGATTTCCTATCAAGGTCATATTTGAGCATTCTTAATAAATTGAGCCTGGCTGCAGCTTTTTCATGTATTCTGCGTACATGCTCATCCCATGTACCATCAGAGGATAGAGTAAGACCTAAGTGGGTATGGTGCTTGTCGTCAACTAAAACACTGTCATTCATTACAACATCAGGTAGGTTACTATTGTCGTGTTTTCGTGTAAATGTCATAGATGATGTTTTAAGATGATTTAAAATAATACACCATTGGTTGGACCATTTGCAAATTTTGTAGATATCCTCATTCAGAGTTTTAATAGAGTCTGCATTCTCAATGACGGTAAATAGAGTAGTATCGTCGGCGAAAAGTCTGATATTGCTTGAGATATTATCAACTATATCATTTACATATATAAGAAACAAGTATGGACCCAAGACTGAGCCTTGTGGTACACCGGCTGTTGTATCGGACCAGGTAGAATGAAAACCCTCTGTTGTTACCCTTTGTTTGCGTTCACATAGATAGCTTGAAAACCACTTGAAGATACCATCACATATGCCATATTTTTTTAATTTAAACAATAAGCCTCGATGCCAAACTTTATCGAACGCTTTACTTACATCACAAAAGACGAACTTGATTTCTTTTTGCTGATCCATATTTGATATAATAATATTATAAATTTCGAGGAGCTGATTAACAGTTGAGTCTTTTGGCCTGAAACCTGATTGGAATTCTGTTAAGATTTTATTTTCATATAAATAGTTATATAGATACTTGAAAATAATTTTTTCTAATATTTTCCCTAGGATGCTGGTAATGGAAATTGGCCTGTAATTGGAAGGATCATTCTCGTCCCCTTTTCCTTTAAAGATAGCAGAGATGTTAGCCATTTTCCACTGATTTGGCACCTGTCCCAGTTGGAGAGATCTATTGAATAACAAGGTAAGAGGTTTAATAAGACTGTTTGAAAGGCATTTAATCATTTTAGGTAATATTTCGTCAGGCCCTGCAGGTTTAGATGCATTCAGTTTCTGAAGCTGGTCCTTAACGTCTTGATTTGTTATATGTATATTGTTGAGACTATAGTTTGGAGGATCTGGGTCTTCAGGAAGTGGGGGCTCTTCATTAATTTTTGAGATATTGGCAAAATGTTCATTTAGTACTTGAGCTTTATCAATTGGATGAATATTTACTTTGTTATTTTTGACTAGTGGGGGAGGGGGGTTTCTTTTATTTTTAAGTTTAGTAATGTCATTAGCAATTTTGTACCATTTTTTTGGATGAAGTTGGGGGTCACTGAGGGAGGTTTGGAGTTTTTTTAAATATTCAGATTTAGATGATCTTACAAGATTTACTACTTCATTGCGTTTTACTTTATAATTATGCCAGTGTAGTGGAGAATTAGAGGTTTTGGCTCTATGATACAGTCTTTCTCGTTTTCTCATATGTTTCCTTATTTCACTAGTCATCCAAGGTTTGTCATTTGGTCGTACGGTAAAAGTAAGTTTCGGTATGTGTTCTTCTGCAGATTTTTTTAGGATTTCTTCAAATGTATTAGTAATTTGATTTATATTATCTTTATTACTGATAAAAGACCAGTCAGTTGCATTTAGTTGCTCTTCCATTGCAGGGATGTTTGCTTCTTCAAATTTCCAGATAGTTTTTTTAAATGCTTTGGCTTTGAATGTTTTGAAACATACTTCGGCAGTTACTGTACAGTGATCACTTTGGAACGGTGGTAGAACTTGGGTGTTACATATTATAGCTTGATGGTTTGTCATAATCAGATCTAAACAAGTTCTAGAATTATTTTCTATTCGTGTTGCTTCCTTAATGGTGTGTTCGAGATCATATTTTTGCAT
This sequence comes from Rugalucina vietnamica, assembly GCA_964017185.1. Taxonomy (NCBI): domain Eukaryota; kingdom Metazoa; phylum Mollusca; class Bivalvia; order Lucinida; family Lucinidae; genus Rugalucina; species Rugalucina vietnamica. The sequence goes on from OZ024872.1 coordinate 6,174,487, forward strand.
TATCCTTTCTAAGTGTCTATTTTTGTATTTTAGAATGTCTGTGTTGAAGTCACCTAGAATGATTATATCATTGTTCAGATCAGCTGCACTTTCGAGAGTGTCTTCAAAGTGTTTCCAGAATTCTACTGGGCTTTCTGGTGGCCTGTAGAACAGACCAATAAGAAACTTTTTATTATAAGAATGTACTTCTGTCCATATGTTTTCGATATTATTATTTTCAAGATCATGTCTCCTTAAAGTGTATATATTATTCTTTGTATAAATTGCTAGGCCTCCCCCATTGTTTAATAACCTGTCCTTTCTGAATGGTGTTCTAAAACCGGACATTCCTATTTTATCATTAGATATAGAAGGATTAAGTTTTGTTTCAGATACACAAACAATTTCATAGTCAGACAATTCAGCGCTTACTTGATCAATTTTATTACGAATACCATTTATATTTGTGTGAGCAATTTTTATAGATGTCAAGTCATGTCTTTGGCTGCTTGTTGTAGTGGCAGATTTATTTTTTCCAGATGCGTTGTTGTCTTTTTTGAAATAAATAGTTTTCCCTGTGAACAAGAGACTATTAGCCTTAACCATTACTGAATTTGTTTACAGGAATATGGATTACAGAACAGTTGAAGACATATGTGGCCAACTCAGTGCAAAAGAGAAAATAAAGTAGAGAGAGGTGTAAGTATACTAAGCACAACATTTGAAGGAAGAAATAGAGAGGGAAAGTGTATAGCAAAGAAAAAATGTAGGTTGACATTGGCAGGCAAGACTTAGTGGCGCTTTATTAAATTAATGCAATATAATGTATATTTGAGTTTGGTGAAGGATCAGAGCAATAAATATTTAATGGGGTAAATATTTTCTTATTCTTGGATTGCAGCACGTTTATAGACAAATTATAATTGTACTTCTAGATACTACAATAAAATTTTCAAAGATACTTTTGTCTAGAGAAAACTATCTTCTTAAATTTCAGGTTGTCCAGGACTACCGGGTATATGTATTTTGGATAAAGATATACAGGTCTGCATGAACTGGTTGGATTTATTTGCAGTTGTTAGCACAGACTCAAGAGACAGAAGTGAAATATATATCATAGCACTACCAATATTGTGTAATCTGGTGAATTTATTTTGATCATGTGTTTCTTCTGGAGTTATTAATTCAGTGATGGATAGTAAATTCATTTGGTGTTACATGTGCCTTCAAATTCGAAAGAACAGCATAATTCAGGAGTTCAATTTCATAATTTCATATGGTCAAAGTCATAATTAAACATATAAATAAGCATGATGGCAGAGAAATGACCCGTCACCGTGTATAGTACTATCTATATATCTACAACTTGAAGGAGGACAGTTATTTTCAAGTTTATCTCAGACCAAGGATAGTATGGTTATCTTCAGTAAGATGGAGACTTTGGCTTTTTTTATCAGGTTTGTCTCAAACCATGTCGTGAAACATATCAGTGAAGTCACATACATGTACCTTGAAGTAAAGCATTTCTGTGAAGACATATACATGTACTTATTTACATAAAGATAATATAAGTGACCAAGGATAGTATGGTTATCTTCAGTAAGATGGAGACTTTGGCTTTTTTTTATCAGGTTTGTCTCAAACCATGTCGTGAAACATTTCAGTGAAGTCACATACATGTACCTTGAAGTAAAGCATTTCTGTGAAGACATATACATGTACTTATTTACGGGGGTCGTTCAAGAATTAATGACAATGGGTCCATATCTCGGAAAGTATAATCAAGCTTGGCCTTATGTGATATGTTACATGTGGACACATATATTATGCATTTGTGCTGAAAATTTTGTGCTTTTATCATCTACAGATTTGACGCTATGCTAATTTGAATATGGCTCCTGAAGTGTCCATGGACGCGAAAAAGTCAAATTTTACTTATTTTTGTATGGGGGTAGGGTAAGTAAAACAGGTAGGATTGTTGCTTGGACAATCTTATAAATGATTTTTGATGATTAATGAAAGCACTAGAAGTCAACAAGGGCAACCATAACATTTATGTCAATTTCCTGATTTGCAACACGCGTGGTTGCTAAGCAACAGCAGAACAGGACAAAATAAACCCATTCTGAGCCTAACAGTGTTTTTTAAACCAAATAATGAAACAATCAAATAAATTCCAACAGCTAGTGATGTGTTTAATCTTAAAGGTATTCCTATGGCTTCTTAACAAAAACAAAAATTCAAAAATCTGAGACTGTTATGGAACAAGTATTAGATTTTAAAAAGACTAGCTAGATTTTATACAGTTTAATTTGAACTGGAGACGGTGCTGGTTCATTTTGAAACTCTATGTATAGTGTCACTGTGATCAATACCATTGACAGTCATGCTTACAACAACCACATATTTAATCCTCATAAAATGTTGTTAACATATCCAAGATACTGGTCTTCCATCCAGGCAAGTACTAGCTTTTATAAACAACAGTATGTCGCGTCCAAGCTCATTTACCTTGTATTCTTTGGTTGCCTAGCAACCACAGAACTGGCATCTTAGCGAACTTTTGGAGGAACCATTGGATAGCATACATCTTCAAATTTGGTTATTAGTATATGAGAAGCACACAAGTGTTAAGAATAAAGTTTAATGGAATCATTGTCATTAATTCCTGAATGACCCCCGTACATAAAGATAATATAAGTGACCAAGGATAGTATGGTTATCTTCAGTAAGATGGAGACTTTGGCTTTTTTTTATCAGGTTTGTCTCAAACCATGTCGTGAAACATTTCAGTGAAGTCACATACATGTACCTTGAAGTAAAGCATTTCTGTGAAGACATATACATGTACTTATTTACATAAAGATAATATAAGTGACCAAGGATAGTATGGTTATCTTCAGTAAGATGGAGACTTTGGCTTTTTTTTTATCAGGTTTGTCTCAAACCATGTCGTGAAACATTTCAGTGAAGTCACATACATGTACCTTGAAGTAAAGCATTTCTGTGAAGACATATACATGTACTTATTTACATAAAGATAATATAAGTGACCAAGGATAGTATGATTATCTTCAGTAGATGGAGACTTTGGCTTTTTTTATCAGGTTTGTCTCTAACCATGTCGTGAAACATATCAATGAAGTCACCATATTCTTATTTATAGCAGTTCAAGTTTCAGCTGTACTGTAGTACTGGTTGATTTCATAAAAGTGGTGTTTCTAGGAATGACTCGAACCTTGTTGTGAAGCATATTAGTGATGTCGTATATATGTATAAGTAGCAAATTGTGTTCTTAATATAAATTAATGTAATTTACTCAGGCATATTTATGATTGAGATAAATTGACGTGATTAAAATAGTTTGGTCAAGTATAGTACTGTTAATTTTTTATATTCCATAAACATGATAAACATGATAAAGTTGAAATTTCCAGGTAGGACACAAACTTTGGCTGGTTTTTAGGTTTGTCTTGAGCCTTGTTGTGAGGCATATCACAAAATGTGTAGTTGATACTTTACCAGTACAACTATATATGAATAAGATCATCATTGACCAAGTCTATCAGGGATAGTAATCAATGCGTTTACTGAGTACAGTACTGTTTGTTTGCACAAATGAAACTACACATACAAAACATTAGCAAGATTCAAACCTCAAACCTTTTCATGGGCATATGCTGGTCATACATAAAAAAGTGTATGATATTTTCATACTGTTACATTAATGGCAAATATTGCCAGTTTATAGTGGAAACATGCTGATGCAACATAGCAGCAGCTTGATCAGAATCTTGTTATGCATTATCTGTCAGATTGACTGTTTCATCACGAAAACATAGCCGCGAAATAAATAAATAATTACCCCCTTATACCCCACCTTTATATAGTAAAATTGGGATTTGTAGGGATAAACCTAATCTTCTTATTTTCGGCCCAAAACACACATTGTAGGTACCCGCTAGAGCCGCCTCACCGAGGCGGTTCCAACGTGTACCCACAATGCACGTTTTGAGCAAATATTAAAAACTGTCAGAATTTTTATGGTGAAATTTTCAATTTTCGCACTCGAAAAAAAGAAAAATCTCTGTATATTGCATGGGTATGTTTTCGTAGTGTATCATGTTAAGAGATCATAAAGATTTGCAGAAGATTCTATTTATGTTGATTGCTTTGACCCCAAGTAGATTTTTTCATTTAAAGTTCACAGTCAGTTACAGAGGCAAACACAGAACAGTTCATACTTTTTTGTAGGCAAATTAAGAGTCAAAAGTGTCATTCGCACTATTTATTAACATATATTGCTAGACATTGGTAGTCTATCTGGCTGAGGTATCCAACAGGGATGGTGAAGTTGGGTCTTGTGAATTGGCGCCCATACCCCTGGCCATAGGTGTTTGGGTGGGCACAAACTCTTCAGCATTGGGATCCATTCCTGTTTGGCTACTACCATTGTCCATATCTATAACCATTGGTTGGTTTGGTGTCACAACAGAACTAGAGCGGGTTTGCTTCTTGTCCTTGGCTTTTGGATCAACATATTTTATCTTATGATCACTGCAGAATTTTACAAATTCCTCATCGTTTGTGATGAAGACCAGCTTATCAGTGAAAAGTTTTATAGCGATACGCCCATCTCTGGAGAAGGTATCCTTAATGTGACCGGCTCGTTTAAGAACCCTTGCTTTGTACAAAAGAGCATTTCTGGCCCTGGTGAGATCTTCTCTTACGAATACCCTCTCTCCAACCGTTTTATCATCATTATCAGACTTCAGCTTTTTCATGGGCTCCCTGGACAGGATTGCCTTTTTAGACTTATGGCTTGTGAATTTGACAATAATGTCCCGAGGTCTAGTGTTAGTGGCACTTGTACTTGTCCTTGTTATGCGGTGTGCCCTATCAATATCATGATATCTTATTGATTCGTCGCTATAATCATTCATGAACCTTAGAGCCTGTGTCTCCACATCCTCAGTTGTACTTTCTGGGATACCGGATATTATTATATTGTTGCGTCTGGAGTATTGTTCCAGCTCATCACATTGGTTCCTTGATTTGCTCAACTCATCGGTTAGTTTCTCCACATTGGTAGAAAGTTTCTCAATAGTATTATTGAGGTCATGTGATACTGCATCAACTGTTTTGGTCACAACATTTTCAGTTGGAGTAGTTTTTAGGAGTTTAAGAACCTGGGTTACAATTTTGTCTTGCAGTTTGGGCAGTTTGAAAAGCTTCATAATGAATGTTTCCATGAGGTCCTCACGTTTAGCAAGGCAGACTAAGAGCGAATCGGCCACTATTTCAGGGTCAAGCTCAGTAGCAGACTCGTATTCATCATCATCACTTTGGCCTCTATGTCTCTTGGGGGTGGGGAAATCCCTGCGGCTACGTCTCACCGCAGCAGTTCCGGCCCCACTACCACCTCGACCCCGTCCTCTGGTTGCCTGTGATTGAGGTTTAGGAGGCATGGTCAGTATGTATGGTAGCGTATTAAATTTCAAGATGAATAGAGAATGAATAGAGAATTTGTGTAAAGCCGGACCACTTCGGTACTCCGTCAGACTTCGATTGCCCTCGAAGAAAACGACTGGTAATGCTTTCCACAGTTAGAGATTGTTCAATTCAACATGCACAGCTGTTTATAGTTTCATAATAGTTATTATCATTAGTCTGTTTCAATCCCTCTCATACTCGAAATACTCTTATCAGATTTTTTTGAAGCGCCAAAATTTTTTCTACTCCGCCATGACAGTACCGGGGTTTAGTCTGGGAGTATCCTTGATTGTATATTTTATTGTATGTTATTCTTTTGTTTCTAGAATTGATAGTCAAGGGCTTGATAGAAGTGTGTCATTGACTATTTTATATCTATCATATAATTAAGATATTGTGAGCACATTATAGAGAATTCCAGATGAAACTAAATAGCTGATTTTGTCATCATTAGAATAATAATGGCCGCGACGCGAGAAAACCGGTCTTCGGGGTTTCCGACCAGGTCCGACATAAACCGACCTGTACAAGCTCAGAAAAGAGCTAGAAGCTTGAAATTTCGGATTTAAGAAGAAGAGGAATTGTACTATCCGTGTAGCGAAAACAAAGGCGCTGATCAGCTTCGCGGTTACCGCGAAGCTGATCTGCGCCTTTGTTTTCGCCTAGGCAAAAATCCGGTTTTCTCACGATGCGGCTCAGATAATAATATATTTTACATATATCTAACCTACTAGCAGTATCTGTTTAATTCTTAGGGGTCATTTCGGCCCTTGACCCCTCTGGAATGATTTTTTTCAGGAAATGTTTCTTTCCAAAGGCTTCTGAAGAACATTTGTCAAGTTTTTTTTCTGTTCTAGAGAACAGTTTATTATATTATTTTACTGGAATGTAGGAAACATTTCACAGATCTATATATACAGGTCTCAATCAAGGCTCGTGCACTGATAAGTTTGGAAAAAGGTACAAGTAGGCATCGATCAGGCAACGGCGCAATCAGAAAGAGACTCCTACTTAAAATACCGAGGTGGGAAAACAATCAGGTACTTATACCATGAAAACATATCGTTAGCCGAATGAGCAGTTATTTTCCCGATAGACGACCACTCTGTTACCAAAACTTAACTATAAAACAATAGGAACCACCACATAAGTATCGCCTTGGAACGATCAGTAATATAATCAGTTAATGTTTATATTTTGATCGTTTCACTAGTTTTGGATTAGAATAATATACTGCGGAGTATTATATATTAACGTTGGACATACATCTTGTGCTCATATGGACTTGAACATTTGGAAACTGGATTGAGTATATTTGTGAACTGACATTTTCAGGGGCAATGTTTTATTTAGACACTTGTTTTGTAAGTTGTTTATTTGTTTACTTATTTATTCATTTATTTGAATGTTTCGATTGTGTTTATTTGTTTGATGTATAGATTATTTTAAACTTTTAAAAGTTTTAAAATTTGTTGGTTGTTCTTTGCTAGATAAGCCAGTTACCTGGAAACACATCTAATGTTTATCTTGTCTCGTTACCAAGATGGGTTCGGACGAAATCCAATGCGGCTACTTTGACAATCTGCGAATTGAGGTACGAAAAAGGAACGAAAAAAACAGGACAGCCATTAAATGTTTATGATCATGTTAAAATATTAAAAGTTTATGATCGTGTTAAAATATTAAATGTTTATGATCATGTTAAAATATTAAATGTTTATGATCATGTCAAAATATTAAATGTTTATGATTATGTTAAAATATAAAATGTTTATGATCATGTTAAAAATATAAATTGTTTATGATCATGTTGAAATATTAAATGTTCATGACCATGTTGAAATATTAAATGTTTATGATCATGTTAAAATATTAAATGTTTATGATCATGTTAAAATATAAAATGTCTATGATCATGTTGAAATATTAAATGTTTATGATCATGTTAACATATTAAATGTTTATGATCATGTTAAAATATTAAATGTTTATGAACTTGTTAAAATATTAAATGTTTATGATCATGTAAAATTATAAAATGTTTATGATCATATTGAAATATTAAATATTTATGATCATGTTGAAATATTAAATGTTTATGATCATGTTAAAATATTAAATGTTATGATCATGTTAAAATATTAAATGTTTATGATCATGTTAAAATATTAAATGTTTATGATCATGTTAAAATATTAAATGTTTATGATCATGATATAACATTAAATGTTTATGATCATGTTAAAACATAAAATGTTTATGATCATGTTAAAACATAAAATAATTATGATCATGTTGAAATATTAAATGTTTATGATCATGTTGAAATATTAAATGTTTATGATCATGTTAAAATATAAAATATTTAAGATCATGTTGAAATATTAAATGTTGATGATCATGTTGAAATATTTAATGTTTATGATCATGTTAAAATATTAAATGTTTATGATCATGTTAAAATATTAAATGTTTATGATCATGTTAAAATATTAAATGTTTATGATCATGTTAAAATATAAAATGTTTATGATCATGTTAAAATATTAAATGTTTATGATCATGATAAAATATTAAAAGTTTATGATCATGTTAAAACATAAAATGTTTATGCTGATGTTGAAATATTAAATGTTTATGATCATGTTAAAATATTAAATGTTTATGATCATGTTAAAATATAAAATGTTTATGATCATGTTGAAATATTAAATGTTTATGATCATGTTGAAATATTAAATGTTTATGATCATGTTGAAATATTAAATGTTTATGATCATGTTGAAATATTAAATGTTTATGATCATGTTAAAATGTTAAATGTTTATGATCATGTTAAAAGATTAAATGTTTATGATCATGTTAAAATATAAAATGTTGATGATCATGTTGAAATATTAAATGTTTGTATGATCATGTTAAAAAAACAACCATGTCTCGTTACGATTGCTCGTAACAATATATTGCAATTCTTCAAAGAGACTATCCAAAATAGGCTTACCCTCTTTATATTCATCAGAACAGTTTCTTTCGTCGCTAGCATCAAGACATGTCTTCAGTTCATCACATACGTCGAACCGCGACACAAATTCGCCAGAATCACATTGGAAAAGTCTGTATTCTGATACAGTATATATCTCGCCTGGATTTCCGGGCAGCTGACTATGCAGGTTATCTGGAATACAAATGTAATGAGAAACGGTGTAAAATGCACACATATCAAATGAGCCGCCGCATTGGAAAACCAACAATCTGCATATGCGAAAACAAAGGCTCAGATCAGCGCCTTGATTTTCGCTACTCGGATAGTATAATTCCTATTCTTCCTATATAAAATAATATCAAGCGTATAGCCATCTTCTGTGACTGTACAGGCTGGTTGTGTCGGACCTGGTCGGAAACCCACATTGTTTGTTTTCACATGCAAAGGCTCAATTTATAGGATCACTTAAGAGGTTTAAAAAGCCAAATCCGCGGTATAGCCTATCACATTTCTCTTCAATATGTTCACTCTTCAGAAAGAATCTCAGTTTTGTTTTTACTTAAGGGTAACGTAATTGCATTAATGTCTTATTAGGGTCTCCAACCAGGTGAAAATACAAAAAATAATAAAGAGTCCAGTTTTCGAGCGCCTGTAGGTTTACCCTCACCGCTTGTCCTTGTCTGTGTATAATATTCACAAAGAAACTTAATAGGTTCATTAGGATTAACATCGTATGTCTCCCAGCTGTTTTCCTCAGAATAATAGCCAATGTTTATTCGAGTCCATTTATTTCTTCTTACGTCTTTTGGTTCGCCAGGTTTCCTGAAGGAAAACAATTGCAACAGCATCAATGTACCACGATAGCTTCATATGGGTATCCGATAATAATGATAATACAATATTTTTTTATTTGTTACAATTTTACCAATAACCAATTACCCCAATACACAAACTGATTTTAGAGAAACTTCCAAGACGTTCTAGATAGAGGTTTAAATAGCCGAAACCGCAGTATGGCACATCCCCTTTCTCATTAATATGTTGACTGCTCTTAAAGGATCTCAGTTTTGTTTATTTGCTATTACTGCAGCTGCTGTTGTGCCGTGTGGCAGCCCTAAAACGTCTCCCCGTACATCATCCATAGTGAAGATATTATTTTCATTTCTGTCCTTTTAGATCAGCGGGGGTATTTTGAACAGAAAATATTATCGGTGCAGATTCATTTTCTAACGAACGGTAAATATATATTTGACCCCATTTCGATTAGTCTTTGTATTGACTACCTTATTAAAAGTTGCAAAGTTACTGTCATTCTCTTTGGCTCCATGTTGCCAAATCGTAAGGGTCACTGAAGAGGCGTAAGTAGCCGAAACCGCGGTATGGCCCATCCCCTTTCTCATTAATATGTTCACTTCTCTTAAAGGCTACCCTGTTGCAAGATGCACAATTACAGTAATTCTCTTTGGCTTCATGTTGCCAAATCTATAGGGTCACTACAGAGACTTAAAGACCCGAAACCGCGGTACGGTATGGCCCATCCCCATTCTCATTAATATATTCACTGCTCTTAAAGTTTTCATTTTATTATTGTCAGAATGAGCAAATTGCCTTTTGTATGAAGTACATGACAGGTTCAAATCTATTTCTTAGTGTCTAAGAAGCCATCTTACCATGCTGTGTAAGAAAGGGGATTACCATCTGCCCACCTTTCAACCACAGCTCCTCGACTATTTATATCCCTCTTGAGTCCTAGAATGGAAGGAATAGTTAATGAGTGTTGGGCTTTCATAAGACTATATATAAGATGATCACCCAAACCCGTGTTTTCAAGAATGCAAATATTAGTTTTCCCTTTGAACGTTTTTACTGATTTCAACGGATTAATGTTATTAGTCCGGCACAGAAACCTAGAATATCAGCCAAAGCGTGCAATACCGTCTATAGAAAATGTTTTTGCATTTTTTGAAAGAGAATACATAGTACATTTCAAAACCAAGTGATGCCACTTTGGCATCCTTGGGCAACTCGTTGAAATCAAGATGGCGTACAAGATGACGGCCAAACTTATTAATTACATGAAATGGACCCATATAACACCCACATAATTTCTAAATTGATCTTTCATGGTCAATAAATTGTGAAATTAGATTATATGAATCATTTCATCATTGCACAGTTTGATAGATACAAGATGGCGTCAAAGATGGCGGCCAAAACTGTTATTTACATGAAATGGACCCATATAACATAACACTCGTATTATTTCTAAATTGCTCTGTTATGGTCAATAAATTGTGAAAATAAATTATATGCATCATAATCATTTCATCATTGGATAGTTTGTAAAACACAAGATGGCGTCCAAGATGGCGGCCAAAATTGTTTATTTAAATGCCAGTAACTCAAAATACATTCCTGTTGTTTATGAATTGTGCTCAATGTCACAAAAATGGGAAATTAAAGCATAAACAGCTTTGAACATAATATAACTACATATCAATTTGATGTATTCCTTAATGACATAATAATATTGTAATAGAACATTTGTATTATCTCTTTTATAGTAACTGCAATTTTGCATATTTTGAAACAAGCCAATGCCGTGATTGCTCAGGAGTATGATTCACGATTCGTGAGTTACCTACAGATATACCATTTCATATTTATGTTGAATTATGATGCCACATTCTAGTTGTAATGATTTCACATGCATATCCCGAAAAAAAGATGTATAATGTCTTTCCTCTACCTCAGATTGTATCTGGAAAAAAAATGCCTTAATATAGCATAGAGTAACCCTGTTAAGTAAGGATTGACCAAGAGCACAAACAATGCGGAGTCCGCCATATCCAGACAAAGAAAACCAGTAAGCGATATTATCACCAAGTATGCCTATCCAACAACTGGTGTTTCGTTCCATTCTCTTCATTGATTTTGTCGGTTGTGAATGCACTTTCGGATAAAGCTGGAGAGAGTAATATCCGACTCTGTGTCGGCATACGATTTCTAGATATGCAGTTTCAAGAATGCCAATACAGGTTCGTTTCATTAATAACATACCCCTGCAATGTCGCAAAATAAATTGACCCCGCACCCTACATTGCATGGCTCATTGCTGGATGGTTATTAGTCTGGCCTGGATGAAACTTCTACAATTTGTGTATATATTTATGTGTGTTAAACTGGTAGTTTGTTTATATTGATCGTGAGCAGTCCGATTGGACAGGAAGCTGCTTTCGACGTGTACCAAAATTCTGCTAGATTTAATGTCAAGTTTTCAACTTTCGGCGATTGGTATTTTGTAAGTACTGTGAATATTGCCAGTTTCTGACATGAATGTTGTTCATTGGCATCTATTGTAGATACCTTAAAACTTACATCCCATTCGCTGAAGTACTGAAGTAGAAATGGAATATCTAACTATACCTACTACCCTGTATAATGCTACCATGCAAATGCATGTTTTCAGCACATAAATTGTCTGAAAGTTTATCAAATTTAAAAACTAGACATCTGAGAATATCATTAACAGTTGACATGATTATTTAAAGAGAGTAACGATAGCCTTGTATCTAATGCAATGTGTACCTGCCTATGACAATGTTTTAAGTTATGTAATGACATTCTTAAACATATATTTATTAAGGACATTTTATGGTTTTTGAAAACAATTGATTGAAATAGTGTGACTGGCGATTTTAACAAGACGGCTTATTTTAGTAATCATCCAAGAGAAACTTCAACGAATCAAATATTAAACGCGCGAGAGCACACTAAGATGGAAGCAGACATTAAGAGCAGTTTTGCTTCCTTGAAATATGTCTGTAATGAAGGAAATAGCGTCTATTTAATCATTATTTCTGAACTTTATATGTATTGCGAATGCGGTACAAGTTTTAATGTATATCAAATAGATGTCAATGAATAACATTCAGGTCAGAAAGTGGCAGTATTCACAGTACTTACATAATACCAATCGCCGAAAGTGGAAAACTTGACATTAATTCTGTCGGAATTTTGGTACATACCGAAAACAGCTTCCTGTCCAATCGGACTGCTCACGATCAATATAAACAAACTACCAGTTTAAAACACATAAATGTATACACAAATTGTAGAAGTTTCATCCAGGCCAGACTAATAACCATCCAGCAATGAGCCATGCAATGTAGGGTGCGGGGTCAATTTATTTTGCGACATTGCAGGGGTATGTTATTAATGAAACGAACCTGTACATACATGTTATCATTGTGAACAGTTACCAATTCATGCAAGTCTTATTTAATCTTCATGTATGCCTTTCTGCAATAGTGTAAGTGAAAGAGCATCACTTTAAAATGAATAAGATGCATACCAGACATTGTGTAAGCCCCGTAGTGGAACTACACATGACCAACCACATCAACAATTGCAAAACTATCCAAACTAACAGTGCTACCGTCCTGCAAAGTTCCAACTCAGACGACCGGAACAGAAAACAGATACTAGATCTAGATATATAGTAACAAATATCAGTCTCTCCAAACCTCCGGCTACTGAGTGCCACTACGAAAACATCACTAGAAATGAACTTTCTGTGGAATTAGTTGTTTGAAGGACTGATGCTTGCGAAATCACTGGGATTCGTAATTGCATGGGTATAACCCATATAACATTTACAGCCCTAAACTCACACGATGTGTTATTTTCGCTTTATTTTATTTCAGTAACAGTGCTGGTTTCAGTGTTTCTGTTCTCACTTGAAGGGGAAGAAGATCGCGATCTTGTAATTGCTAAGGGCTTGGGACCCAAACACCGGTAATAGAATGTGTACTGCTTTGAGATACAAACCGGCTTTTACAGCGAGTGTTAGCTTCATGCGCAGCTGTTACATGAGAACAAAAAACATTTCCTCTTATGACTCTACTGAGATTAGTACCATGATAGTCGTTGCTCTGTCACAATATGACTGAATATTTGTTGACTAGGGAGTGGATCCATAACCAAACCAGATTAAATCCCCTCATTATCGATGGTAACCCCTATCCAACCCCAGTGGAGGCCACATTAACCCATATTTTAGTCTCTACTCGTATCTTACATAGACAACCGCTTTTTAACAAGTCGTCATAATACGTAAAACCCAATCCTACCCATCTCACCATATTCTACCATATCTGATTTCCATCATATTCAGCCTATACCTTTGAAACAGTCAGGCGAAAGTTAAATTGTTCCTAGCATTGTAATTATTTGTAATGCTTTAATCATGTTAATAGCATTGCTTGACAGTAGATTACTATTGTATACCCTTCTATTTGTACGTGACCAGGTTATTCTAAAATTAAACAAAAGTTTCCTAAAATCCAAATTATGGAGATTATATTGGCGTTTTGGCAGTTTTTGTTGAATTTTGTTTGATTAAACACAGATATGGATTTTTCATTTCATAATACCCAAACACATTCTATCTAGTTTCCGGTGGTCATCTTAAATTTTAGCAACCATTTCTATTTTATCTTCTGTTACATATTCATGAACAACCTTAGCTTTATGACCTCTGCACCTTCAATGTCATGTTTTTAACATTTCATCACATATATTGATGAAATTCTATTAAAATAACATTTTGTCGACCATCTTGGATTTTAGTATCACCCATAGTGCAGATTATATTATTTCTTTCGGTCATCAGTAAGAATATTCAGAGCACTAAATTTGTACGTTTAAAGCCATCTTCTGAACAATGTTTTAATATTTTACCCTGTTTAGGCAAGTGTCTTTGATTTAGAATTCCCTTGTGAAAAAGATTTGAAATTGCATTATGTTTATCTGGCTGTCGTCCCCAAGGTTCACTGATGAGGGTTCAGCAACCGAAATTGCGCAATATGACCCATTCCTTGGCCACCTGCTGGTAATTTATTATGTCATCTTTAGGAACTGTCTCACTGGTTGGATTTATTTGCACTTTCACGACAAATTTATTTGGTCTTTGGTTCTTCTATCACTTTACATATCTGTCCCGGTGCCTGTCGTTCTAATTCTGTCCTATTCCTCTGAATGATCAGGTTCGAATCGCCTTCCAAGAATCATTGTATCATAAATATACCTTTCAAGTTTAAGATTTATAGTTCAGATGATCTTGCATCGCTTGGATGGACACGAATGATTAAGGTGTATAGCTTCGATTGGACATGAGAGCTTGGCTGGTCTATATAGTATTGCGAGTGCAAATATCCATGTACTACTTTTCTTGAGAAAATCTGGTGATTTTACTTGAGGAAATTGTACGCGCAAATGAATACATTTACCTGTAAAAATTGTGTGTGCAAACGAACCACATTTTTAGAAAAATAAGACCACATGTGCAACCACCAAGAAGAATGACTAATGTTTTAAAATGACAGTTAAACAATAGTTTGATGCACTGAATTTCAAAATAATTATTTTGTTAACACGCATATGCCTTGATATTAACAAAAAAAAAAATAAGAAAAAAATAAATAAATAAATAAATAAAAAAAAAACAATGAAATGCTATGTAAAGCCATTCTTTTGTTGCTCAAGATAATAATTACCTATTAACAGTTTCCCGAAGACGGAGGCACTAACACTATGCGTCAGATGGTATATGATGAAATCATCCTCCAGTCGGCTTTGTATTCGTACTGGCCTTTGCTGAGGTTTGTCTGGCGACGAGCAATAATCGGAACTTTGTACTGGTCCATGGTAATAGCGGTAGCATTTGTGAAATTCTTCGGCACATACTATAATAAGCAAGGAAAACAAAGCCACAAGTTGAAAATTTATTAAGGATAAAAAACAATGTGTTGTGATTAAACTATTCGTAACAAATTAATAGTGGTCCTAAACGGAACATTGCATGTAATAATTTTACAAAAAGACCTGAAACTCCCAGGACATTAGGCGACAAAAAGTTATTTCATAGTAAAATAATAACTATCATATTAATGATGTAGACCATGGAAAATGTCAAATACATGTATCTGATATGTATTATGTTCGAACATACCAATTAAAATGGACCAAATGCGGTGTAAATGGATATAACGTATTCGTTTTTATTAGCGCGCATGTTCGTATTATTTGCTGGCATATGGGTATCTCACATAAGTTGTCACTTGAATATCTGGTGTATGAATGTAGGTGTACTCAGACTTAACTTGAAATATTTTTCAAACGTTTGAACACGTACAATGTATCACCATTAATGCCATTAATATTTTGGGCCAGCTTCCATTAGTAATTTTTATGTTCATTATGGGTTAGCGCGTGCTAATGAGAATTAAACTTTACTTTTATTGGGCAATTTTAGAAAACTAAAAATTTGAGCTCGCTGTGCGTTAAATAGAACGAAAATGATATGCATATTGGTTATACCTTCAAAAACAAATTCAGAGTCCATGGCTGTTGCATTTTCTGGAAAAAAGATGTTAAACTACTATTGCATAATCACGTCAACATCAGGAAAACATGTCCGTGCAATGTATACCCCCTTATACCCCACTTTTATATGGCAAAACTGGGATATAGAGGGGTATACCTATATTTCTTATTTTTGCTCCAAAACATAGATTGTGGGTACTCGTTAGAACCGCCTCGCCGAGGCGGTTCTAACGTGTACCAACAATCTATGTTTTGAGCAAAAATAAGAAAAATATCAAAAGTTTTCTGACGAAAATTTTCAATTTTTACAATTTAAGAAAAATCTGTACATTACACGGGCATGTTTTCGTAATGATGTCCATGTAGTGCATATCCACTTATACCTCATTTCTATACAGTGGAAATGGGGTATACATGGGGTATAAAATGTTTCTTATTTGTGATCCAAAACACAGATTGATCGCATTCAATGTTTTGAGCAGAAATATTAAAAAAAAAACATATTTTTCTATTGAATATTTTTCAATATTTACAGCTGAAAAATCTCTGAATATTGTATGGGCAAGTTTTTATGATAATGTTTTGTATTATGTATGGAAAATAATGTATTAATATTAACAGATGTGCGAAAAAAGGTTGCAAACAGACTGAACGCTCTAAAATCGATATACACGACCATAAATACTCTGCATTTGAAAGGTATACTCGTCAGGAAAACATTTCTGTGCAATGAATACCCCCTTAAACCCCACTTTTATATAGTAAAACTGAAGTTTACAGGGGTATGCCTAATTTTCTTATTTTTTTGGTCTAAAACATAGATTGAACCGATGCGGTTCTAACGTGTACCCACAAACAATGTTTAAAGCAAAAAAGTTAAAACTATCAAACATGTTCCAATGAAATTTTGATTTTTTAAAGCTGAAAAAATGTCTGTATATCACATGGGCAAGTTTTCGTTATGCTGGAAAGGGTAGGGCTTAATCTGTATACCTTTAATTTCAAACATCATGTCTTCTATGTAGCCTTTATGCTTCATGATATTGTATGTAGCTTTAAAACCGTCCTGTCTAAGCGTCCCTTGTATTTGTCCAGTATAGAATCTAATGGACAACCCGTCGCCTCTGGGAATTATTGCGTCAATAGGACGGTGTAAGTTGCAAAACGTTCGGGTTTCACCATCGAAGGAGACTTGGAGTGATGACCCTTGGTTGCAAATTATGTCAATATCCGTAAAGGTAATTGAAAAATAACGCTTTGTGAACGAGATGCGCCATATTTCCTCTCTTTTGATGGGCAACATTGCACCAGTAAATGTACTTGTGATAATAGCTACTTGATTTGACTCCGTGCTCGAACAAAGATTCATTGATGACTTGCAAGTCGCCATTTCTGTAAAGAAAAAAAATAATAATCAAAATGCATTAACGCAATCAATACCACACTCTCGTCCTAAATCAAAGAAAGGAAAAATAGCAACGAAGGCAGAAGACAGAGAATGTAGGATATACCGTGCGATGAGCAGTGCAAACATAAAATGTTATAGCTTCATTTGTCGCTGTACACTGATGACCAAATGAGCATTATTGCCCCCTATAGTTAACGATAAGGAGAAAGTATCACAATATATTTTAAGCTTATTACCTTCTAAGTTCAAGCCCAACATAAGGAACCATCTACATATAATAAGAGCTGTCGCAGGACAGCGTGCTCGACTGCTTCTGACCTTTGTCCAACATAAGGCCAAACCTGACCAGTAACCCAAAGCATTATGCTCATACATCTTTTTGCCTTGATGCAATAAGGCAAAATCACTGAACCATGAAAGTTAACTATAACTACCTGAGATTTAAAGGTCTCACTCATATTGTGAAAGAAGTGTGTTCATATACCAACTGAGTGCCAAGACACAAGGCAAAATCACTGAACCGTGAAATAAGGTCACACTGACCTATAAGTATTTCAAAGTCAAAGGTCTAGTGATACTTACTCATAATGTGAAAGAAATATGATCATATACCCATTCAGTGTTGAGATATAAAGCAAAATCACTGAACCATGAAATAAGGTCATAGTGACATATAAGTATGTTTGGGTTAAAGGTCTGGTCATACTCATTCATAATCAGAAAGAAGTATGAAAAAATACCAACTGAGTGTCGAGATATAAGGCAAAATCACTGAACCATGAAATTAGGTCACAGTGACCCAGCAATACTTTACGGTCAAAGGTTTTGTCATACTCATACATATCGTGAAAGAAGTATGTTCATATACCTATTGAGTGCCGAGATATAAAGGAAAATCACTGAACCGTGAAATTAGGTCATATTGACCTAGGACTACTTTAGGGTCAAAGGTCTTGTCATACGCAAACATAGTGTGAAAGAAGTTTGTTCATAAACTACTTGAGTGCCGAGATATAAGGCAAAGTCACTGAACCGTGAAATTAGGTAACAGTGACCTATAAGTATATTGGGGTCAAAGGTCTGGTCATACTCACTCATAATCTGAAAAAAGTATGAAAATATACTAATTGAGTGTCAAGATATACGGCAAAGTCACTGAACCGTGAAATTAGGTCACAGTGATCTAGGACTACTTCAAGGTCAAAGGTCTTGTCATACGCGAACATACTTTGAAAGAAGTTTGTTCATAAACCATTTGAGTACCAAGATATAAGGCAAAATCACTGAACCGTGAAATTAGGTCACAGTGACCTTTAAGTATATTGGGGTCAGATGTCTGGTCATACTCACTCATAATCTGAAAAAAGTATGAAAATATACTAATTGAGTGTCAAGATATAAGGCAAAATCACTGAACCGTGAAATTAGGTCACAGTGACCTAGGACTACTTCAGTGTCAAAGGTCTTGTCATATGCAAACATACTTTCAAAGAAGTTTGTTCATAAACCATTTGAGTACCGAGATATAAGGCAAAATCACTGAACCGTGAAATTAGTTCACAGTGACCTATAAGTATATTGGGGTCAAAGGTCTAGTCATACTCACTCATAATCTGAAAAAAGTATGAAAATATACTAATTGAGTGTCAAGATATAAGGCAAAATCACTGAACCGTGAAATTAGGTCACAGCGACCTAGGACTACTTCAGTGTCAAAGGTCTTGTCATACGCAAACATACTTTGAAAGAAGTTTGTGCATAAACCATTTGAGTACCGAGATATAAGGCAAAATCACTGAACCGTGAAATTAGGTCACAGTGACCTATAAGTATATTGGGGTCAAAGGTCTGGTCTTACTCACTCATAATCTGAAAAAAGTATGAAAATATATTAATTGAGTGTCAAGATATAAGGCAAAATCACTGAACCGTGAAATTAGGTCACAGTGACCTATAAATATATTGGGGTCAAAGGTCTGGTCGTACTCACTCATAATCTGAAAGAAGTAAGAAAATATACTAATTGAGTGTCAAGATATAAGGCAAAATCACTGAACCATAGAAAGTAGGTCAACCGACCCTTATTGTCATGACACACAAGTCAGTGTCACAAAGTCAAAAGATAAATGACCAACCATCTTACTAAGTTGTTTCTATTAAGAAATAAAAAGAAAAAAAATTCGGGGAGTTCTAGATTTTGACCTGTAGCCCCGCCCCCCCCCTGACTATGACCCAGAGGTCCGATGTCATGGAACCTAAAGTGTATGAAGTATGAATGCTTTATGATAAGTTGTTGTCAAGATATGGACTCCTTGTAAAAGTTACACAGCAGTACACCTATTTTTACAGTGTTCTAGTTTTTAACCTCCAGCCCCACCCCCAGGCATGGACCAAGAGATCCGATGCCATGAAATGAAACTCAACCCTACAGGGTACCTATGGTCCGAGTATGAAAGCCCTCTGCTAAAAAGTTTTCAAGATATAGACTTCTAGAATACTATATAACAGAGAAGCCATTATTATTAATGGTGTTCTAGATTTTAACCTCTAGCCCCACCCCCTGGCATGGACCCAGGGATCTGATGACATGGAATGAAAGCCGACCCTACAGGGTGTCAATGGCCCAAGTATCAATGCTTTCTGATATATGGACTTCTAGAAAACTTTAACACACGAATTGCCATTTTTGAAGGTGTTCTAGATTTTAACCTCCAGCCCCACCCTCTGGGCTGGACCCAGGGGCCCGATGCCATGGAATGAAAGCTAACCCTACAGGGTATCTATGGTCCAAGTATGAATACTTTCTGATGACTGGTTATCAAGATATGGACTTCTAGAAAACTTTAACGCAAGTGTGACGCGCACGTGCACGCGCACGGGAACGCGCACGTTAACGGGAACGGGAACGGGAACGTGGACGACCGGGGTGACTGCAATAGCTCTATGCACTTCGTGCAGTCAAGCTAAAATTGCAAGTATGTACTTAAAGCTATGTCATCTATTGTTATTTAAGGATGAATATGTTGAAATATTTTGGTCGCGAAAAACACAATAAGATAAAAAGTCAAAATGTATTCATACATTCATATATCATGCAACGCGTTATGATAGCTCATGGCATAGGATTACAGCTGCGTTCAGTTATTAATATACCCCTGTGATATTCAGAAATAAATTGACAACTCGTCTTGTTTTTGAACAATCGTCACTGGGGAGAAATGGATAACTGGAGGTACTTGTTCACATATTTTGTTAAATATGAGGGTTAATATTTACTCTGTATGTAAAACTTCCAGAACTTGTGATATGCCTAAATTGATTACATAATATATGGAGCCCAATATTTTAACAAAAAAAATGTGAAGACTGTCGCATAATATTTAAGTTATACCCTATACGTCTGTAATGTGTAATGATTTTCCTGAACGGGAAAGAAAAAATCATTCCTTCCCATAAGTTTCTTAAATTTGTAAACCATCTGCTTCCGGAAGGCCATCACGTATAAGTGTCTTTAGCCCAACATTAAATTTGGAAATTAACTCATAGTGTCTGCGATAAAATTCAGAAAAAAACGTTTTTCGAAGTTTATGATACCGATACCCCTGCTGGAGAAGTTTGGCTGTTAAACATTTATTTCGCGCGTTGAAGTCCGCAACATGATTGCAAACTCTAGCAAACCTAGTAAGTTGCGAAATGTATACACCATAGGAAGCAGCGCGAGAAACGTCCCCACCCAAAAAACGGAAAATTTACAGTATCAAAATCAAAGTCATCGTGTTTATCATAAATTTTATAAGAAACAAATTCATTTGCAATAGAAAGATGTAGATCTTTAAAAAGGGGGCTTCGGTATCTTTTGTGTTGGCTTTAATAATCTGTAGTTCTGGGCCTAGAATTAAAATGCTTCCTTAACTCTTAAGGTTGACCTTAACTTAAGATTTTCCTTAAACTCGACAAAACTGCATTACAATCGATTTTCTTATTTTAAGGTAGATCTTAATTTGAGGAAACACTTAAATATCTAAGGTTATTCGATAGCTACATGTACCTTAACTTAAGATTTTATTTGGGCTAGACAAATAGTGTTCAGTTTATGCATTATTCACGTAGTTTTGATAGTATGTTTATGCAACTTTTGTAACTACGTAACGCTACGTAACATATATATCACAATTTATTTTTTTTTCATGATTGAAAACGGTTGTGTCTACGCTTGCACGAGTGAGAGACATTTTCAGTGTCTTGTTTTAGCTTCACTTTATTTATAAACGAAACTGCTTAAAATTGCGAACGTGCATGCTTAATCTTGCAAATTAAGGAATCATTATGCTACATGTACAATTTGGCCTAACCACACTCAGTCATGTCGAGGTATTTATGGCACTTTATCGGCACTATGCTGAGTAACTTTGACGTTTGTTTGATTATTTGATTTGTTGCTTTACGTCCCAATCAACAGATATGGCCATGTCGGTACGTTGATTCAATTTCATGGAATCTCTACACAACATGGGAATGTCATGACAGGCGACATAACCACCTTAGGCTAGTAAACAACTAAAGCTTATATCAATATATCGTATCAATGGTTTGACTAAATCTTTTCTTTACGAGCAGCTCATCTATTTCTCACGGACACAATGGGTGGGGTCCTGTACTGAATGTGTCGGGCTTAGGAAGAAAAACGACGGAAGAAGGTTCTAAATATCTATGGCCTCTCGACACAGAGTTCGGCAGACAATGCATTTGCACTCCCCCAGCGAGTGTTCTGAAAATCACCGTAGCCAAATAAAATCTGTGAAAATATATAACATTTCCAGTCGCTTCTTTGCCACATCATGCGTACAAGCACACGTTAGTGATGGTTGGGAAAAATTTAAAGAACGAAAGAAAGAAAATAGAAAGAAACCAGGAAAATAGCATACAAAGGTACAAGTAGGCAACGATCAGGAAAAGGCGCATTCAGATAAAGATTCCCACTCCAAAAACCGAGGTGAGAAAAAAATAAATTAACAATTAGGTACTTATACCATGAAAACACTTCGTAAGCCGAATGAGCAGCTATTTTCCCAATAGGTGGCCAATCAGTTACCTAAACTTAGCTATAATTATGATGACATACATCAGGCGCCAACAGCACAAAAAAATTAAACACAAGACATAAAACAATAAGAACCACCACAGAAGTTACGCCTTGGAACGATCAGTACAAGCATATATCGAACTTGGAGACTTGTCTGGCTCTCGTTGTCGGTTTATAAAGGGTAACTGGTGAGGGTTGATTACCCAAAATTGCGCAATACTGACCACTACCCCCTTTGAATGTTTTCACTGCTTTCCAAAGGATCTAACGTTTATGTTGTTTTGTAGTCGTCATTATATATTTTTATGGTAAAAAGGTACAAGTAGGCAAAGATCAGGAAAAGGCGCAATCAGAAAAAGATTCCCACTCCAAAAACCAGGGTGGGAAAAAACCAAACTAACAATCAGGTACTTATACCATGAAAACATTTCGTAAGCCGAATGAGCAGTTATTTTCCCAATAGGTGGCCACTCAGTTACCTTAACTTAACTAAAAATATGAAAACATACATAAGGCTCCAACAGCACAAAAATATTTTAAACACCAAGACACAAAACAAAAAGAACCACCACAGAAGTATCGACTTGGAACGATCAGCAACACAAAGTTACTGGCGGGTTTAAATCGATTTTACATGGTCATAACCTCACCCTCAGCTACTGCAGTGGTTCATAACATTTAGTCAGTTCTTCGGTCCTCGTGGTGAATCTCTAACTAGTCAATGAATCATCAAGAACAAACAAATAAATCATGATAAACATCCTGATGAATCAAAAACCAGGACTCACAGATTCAGTAAAACCTTTCCTTTGATTAGTTCCACCCGAACGTTTGTCTTCGAGATAAGTCTGTGGTCTTGCATGTGTGTATGAGAATGTGTGCGACAATGACACATTTTCACTGCAGGACACAAGAACGGTTCGAAAAATAACTATTTAAGAAAAAAAAATGACAAAAGACAAAGAACCTAAAATGAGAATAACGTAACAAGAATACAAATGACAAGAAACTAGAAATGCGTGTTTGTAAAACACTATGCCCCCAACTGTATGCTTGTCCCTAAACTGGCAGATTGTATGATTCATTTATTTCATTTGAATGAAGTGAAATTTTATTTCCTGAAGCCTCTGTTTGGACCTTGATCCAGAAACAGAATGTAAGCTTTTTGCAGATAAATTAGAAATGGAGTAAAAATTTCAAAATGGAGTAAGTTTGTCAAAATTTGACGTAAAGTCTTCAAAATGTAATCAGGTGATCTTCATCTCTGCCCCAACCAGTGTACCGAATATGAAGGCTCTAGCTTAAATACTTTTTGAGATGTATTGCACAAAAGATATTCAAATTTTGTTTTAAAAGGGGCATAACTCCAAAAAGGCACATAACTTGAACATAAA
This sequence comes from Rugalucina vietnamica, assembly GCA_964017185.1. Taxonomy (NCBI): domain Eukaryota; kingdom Metazoa; phylum Mollusca; class Bivalvia; order Lucinida; family Lucinidae; genus Rugalucina; species Rugalucina vietnamica. Next base: position 6,198,213 of record OZ024872.1, read on the forward strand.
AAAACTACGGGTCAACTATATTTTCATAAGGAATCTGTATATGAAATTTCAAAACCCTAACATTCACCGTTCAAAAGTTTCATATTTCACCGAAAAGTCAAAAATTAATCAAAATTTCAAAATTCTGTATTTTTGTCAAAATTTGACAGAAAGTTCTCAAAAGTTAATCAGGTCATCTACTCCTCAGCCCCAACCAGTATACCAAATATGAAGGCTCTAGCTCAAATACTTTTTGAGATATCTTGAACACAAGATTTTCAAATTTTGTTTTCAAAGGGACATAATTCAAAAAGGGGCATAACTTGAACATGAAAAAAAATATGGGTCAACTATTTTTTCACGAGGAATCTGTATATGAAATTTCAAAACCCTAGCATTCACAGTTCAAAAGATTCAAATTTCACCGAAAAGTGGAAAAATCAATCAAAATTTAAAAATTCTGTATTTTTGTCAAAATTTGACGGAAAGTTCTCAAAAGTTAATCAGGTCATCTACTCATCAGACCCAACCAGTATACCAAATATGAAGGTTCTAGCTTAAATACTTTTCCAGATATCTTGCACACAAGATTTTCAAATTTTGTTTTCAAAGGGAAATAACTCAGAAAAGGGGCATAACTCGGACAAGAAAAAAAAATACGTGTCAACTATTTTTTCATGAGAAATACACACATGAAATTTCAAATCCCTATCATGCACCATTCAGAAGTTTAAAAAAGTGACTAACAGACGCACCCACTCACACACGCACAGACAGACAGACAGACAGACAGACAGACAAGCCGAAAGCAATATGCCCTTCCAACTTTTTCAAAGTTGGGGGCATAAAAAAAATGACTCAAATAGTTTTCGAACTCAGAGCCCACGTTTCAAGTTGCCAATGCCAGGCGGACACTGCACCACTGACACAAGCGAATGTAGCGTAATGAACTAATGCTGATAATCAAACCCTTGTAACTATGTATTATGCCGCTCATGCGATATAAAATTCTTAATTTTTCTTGTTGCTCCGGTAAGGTTTTCGTCTGTTCCCGGAAGGGTCCCGTAAGTTTTAACAATAACAGCACCTTAGTAAAGACCATCATAAAGAGTATTACAAATGCACTTTTTAAGAAAAAACCAAGCTAAGGTAAAAACTTAACTTAAACCGCTAAGGAGGCCGTAACTGAAGGAATGATCGTAATTTTGTTCCCAGGTGGATAAATTTGCTTAACCATGCCTTCAAAATAAGGATTATCAATGTTCAAAATCAAAAGTCATCGAGGTACCTAGAAGTCGAATTAAAAGCCTCGATAACATCAGCTTGATTGTCATGTTTAAGAGAATTCATGAAAAAGTACGAATAGGCAATGATCAGGAAATGGCGCAATCAGAAAGAAATTCCCACTCCATAAACCGAAGGGTGGGAAAAAAACTAAAATGACACTTAGGTACTTATACCATGAAAACAACTCGAAAGCCGAGTGAGCAGTCACGTACTACAGGAGCACAATTTGTACCAATCGAAATTCGAACAATTTATCGGCATAACTATGTTCCGAATCTAATATAAATATTACATGTATCGAGGAGACAGAGTGAGCAGTCAGCTACTAGAGGGGCACAATTTGTACCCATCGGAATTCCAACAATTTGTCGGCATAACTAGGTTCCGAATCTAATATAAATATTATCTAGGAGATAGAATAAGGCGTCGCAAACATTCTGACATGACCAAAGTGTATATCGACTTTGGTCAGAGGAAGTGAAAAAAGGCTTTACTTTCATTACAGGCCAAATAAAGTGAACCATAGTTTTTCAAAAAAGGTACTCTGCTCTTTTGATGAATGATGTATAGAACTGTATGATGAAATTGCATCCCGAGCATTGTCAGAATTCAAAGCCAGGGGTGACCCCACAGTGCTTTAAGACATGCTTACCTCATGAAGGAACCCATTAGCAAGTTTGTTTTTGTAGAAACGTCACAATTATTATATATTATTTTTCTTGCAAACTAACACTGACGTGTTTAGTTTTAAATTATAACAACCATTTTACCATGAAATTCTAAAATGCATATTGAATGAAAATCAGATGTAACCTTGTAAATAGTGCACATAAAGACACCGAATTTTCAGCCGTAGTAAAAAATGGTTATTCCTTCATAAATTACAAATAATATAACAAGCCATCAACCGTAATTCTTTGTCGAATCTTTGAAACTCGAATATCAGCTAGTATTTTTTTTTTAAAAAATTGGGCTCCATATATTATGTAATCAATGAATTTATGCATACAACATTACAAGATCTGGAAGATTTATATACCGAGTAATCCACTGTTATCAATTTCTCCCCAGTGACTATTGTTCAAAAACAAGACGAGTTGTCTGTTTATTTCTGCATATTGCAGGGGTACATGTATATTAATAGCTGAAAGCAGCTGTATTAGAAAGATCATGGTAAACATGGCATTTGAATGACTACTGTACCTGGGTCTCTGACGACAGCTCTGAACCCTCCTCCTTGCTTCAACAGCTTGTCCTTTCTAATGCAAGTATAAAACCATATGTGTAATGTTGGGTTGTTAGTGCTGTACACTAGCTGTTTACCATTCATTGAACTGTCTATGATATCAAGGGGAACGACGGAGAAAAGGTTGGGATAATTACGAGGAAGATAATGCTCGTAAATCACCAGTCTATCCCTACATTTTCTCCCATTTAACTCAATGTCCAACTGTAAATACACAGTACAATGTATGCAATAAATATTTATCTACCAAATGTTAACCCATGCAGGATTATAAATATAGATCTATGTAAAAGTTAAAAATTACTTCATAGATATGAAAAATTAAAATTTACAACTTTTTTGTACTTTAAAATAAAATAAGCCCTGCGATTTGTCGAGCTTTTACTACAACCTCAGGTTAATTAGCAAGATACTTTATTTTGAAACGTTGTATTATGAATTTGTAAGAATTTAAAAATTTGCTTCATTGTATTTAGTCATAAATATATGTTGTGATTTGAAAGTGTTCCTTTTTAAAATTTAACTTACCTTACTGAAGAAGCATAACAGACAACATCAGGGAAACTTGTCCGTGCAATATAAACCCCCTTAAACCCCACTTTTATATAGAAAAACTGGGGTTTGAGGGGGTATACCTAATTTTCTTATTTTTGATACAAAACATACATCGTGGGTACTCGTTAGAACCGCCTCGGCAAGGCGGTTCTAACGTGTACCCACAATGTATGTTTTGAGCTAAAATTTAAATAGTATCCAAATTTTGTCAACAAAATCTTCATTTTTACAGCTAAAATTTCTCTGTATATTGCATGGGCATGTTTTCATAATGATGCCTTTTGACCACTAACCTCGTTTTCATATTCGTTGAGAGATATATTTGTGAACACAACTTCGCTGCCACCTTCAAGATCTATAACCCACTCCAGCTTTATTCCAGTTTCGTAAGACAGAGGGTAGCCTCCGTTGGTGATCACTCCCGGCTGGTTGACCACTGTGACTATTTCTTCAGGTTTAATAAATCTGTCATAATTCTTCATTGACAGTGGACCGGATGACATGGGTTCTGTTAATATTGGTCAGAATTCACATTACCAAACACGCCCGTGTAATATACAATTTTTTCTAAAGTTGTAAAAATTGAAATTGTTCAGTACAATTTTTTTCGATATTTTTCTTAGTTTTGCTCAAAACATAGATTGTGGGTACACGTTAGAACCGCCTCGGTTCTAACGAGTACCGACAATCTATGTTTTGGAGCAAAAATAAGAAAAATAGATATACCCCTGCATACCCCAGTTTTGCTATATAAAAGTGGGGTTCAAGGGGGTATACATTACACGGACATATTTTCCTGATGAAATGAATGTCCGTGTAACCCATACCTTTTCACCCCAGCTTTATTCAGTAAAACTGAGGTGTACCGAGTTGGTACAAAATTTCACCATGTATACTAAAGTGATGGACTTTTTCGTGATTTAATAGTCCTATTTGTCTTCCAAATGTGAAGACTCTGATGGAAATGGGAGTATAAAAATCTGAAGCAGTTTTTGTCCTATAGAAGAAACATTGTTTTTGTTATTTTTCAAAATATCCGGAAAACATGTCCGTGAAATATTTACCCCCGTGTAAACCCCACTTTTACATAGAAAAACATGGGTTTGCAGGGGTATACCTAATTTTCTGTGAAAATTGTATGACTTAATTTTACAGGATAAATTGTCTAGCGACTCACTGTTAATACACAGCTTCTGGAAAAACAAAGTGTTGTTTGTGGCGGCGTCCGACTCGTCACCGTTGGTTAACACGTGGTAGTAGCTAGTTGTAGAAAAGTTGTATACGCTACATCCTTCTTCCGAGATCTGTACGGCCGAACAAGATTGTTCAGTTGCACACCGTGAAACGCAGTCTGTTGTGCTTAAATTGAGCTAAAACAAACAATCTAAGATTTGTACAATGAAATGCAAGTTAAATGATGTGCAAGTATGTGGGAAAACCCGGAATGATTAATGTCACGTATCAGTCATTTGTATAACCAGAGGATGACTATTATGGTCTTATACATGTACATGTATAAAGGTCTAGGTCAGAGACAAATGAACCTGGGGTCAATTTTACTCTCAGAATAATAAATGTTCTGTCCATTTGCCAATTTTCATCCAGTTTTTCCCTTCAAATGACATTTTAACAATTTCCCCATTCAAATACACGGGCGACCTATGTTGGCCTTGTCGTAATATAGGTCAAGGTTGTTACAGGGTCATAATTAATGTGCACGTTGTAGTACTCTAGTCCAAAATGCTACGTGCCATGTTTTCAACGCTCGAAATAAATGTTTAAAGGCCAAACTTCTCCAACAGGGCTATCGGTATCATAAACTTCGAAAAACCTTTTCTAAATCTAATCGTAGACACTATGAATTGATTTCCAAATATAATGTTGGATTAAAGACGCTTTTAAGTGAGGGCCTTTCGTAACCTAAATTTTATGGTGACTTAGTTTACAAATTTAAGAAACTTATAGGAATTAATGATTTTTCTTTTCAGTTCAGAAAAATCATACCACGTTACAGACGTATAGGTTATAACTTGAATGTTATGCGACAGTCTGCATGCTTAGTTTTTAACCCAATCATGGTTGATAACTATGCTGCCTTCTTTAATTGCACGCCGGTGGATCGGGCGTCAGACTCTATGATGGCCCCGACTTAAAGCTATTCATTTTAGTTGGTTGGGGCCGGAGCTTCTTGTCTGTTGCTTGGCCCACCGGGGTTCAACTGGTGTTTTTCTTTTGCTCCGGAGTTAGTAGTTTATTCGGCGCCCAGGGATCTTCATCGTCGGGCAGCTTACTCAATCAGTGAGTCCTTGTTTTTGATTCATCAGGATGTTTATCATGATTTATTTGTTTGTTCTTGATGATTCATTGACTAGTTAGAGATTCACCACGAGGACCGAAGAACTTACTAAATGTTATGAACCACTGCAGAAGCTGAGGGTGAGGTTAGGATCCTGTAAAACCGGTTTAAGCCCGCCAGTAACTTTGTGTTACTGATCGTTCCAAGGCGATACTTCTGTGGTGGTTCTTTTTGTTTTATGTCTTGGTGTTTAAAAATTTTTTGTGCTGTTGGCGCCTTATGTATGTTTTCATATTTTAATTAAGTTAAGGTAACTGAGTGGCCACCTATTGGGAAAATAGCTGCTCATTCGGCTTACGATATGTTTCATGGTATAAGTGCCTGATTGTTAGTTTGGTTTTTTCCCACCTCGGTTTTTGGAGTGGGAATCTCTTTCTGATTGCGCCTTTTCCTGATCTTTGCCTACTTGTACCTTTTTGTAGAAATCAGTCCCTTCAAATGACATTTTAACAATTTTCCCCATTCAAATGCATGGGCGACCTATGTTGGCCTTGCCGTAAAATAGGTCAAGGTTGTTATAGGGTCATAATTTATGTACACGTTGTAGTACTTTAGTCCACAATTCTACGTGCCAAGTGTTTTAGTAATTAGTCCACCGGTTCCGGAGAACAAGATTTTTAAAGGGTTTTTACCATGTATATATGGGCATGGCAGCCATCTTTGTCACGTGAACTAGATAATTTCTGTACAAATTGGTTCTCCTTCCTATAAATGCTTCATATCAAATTTTGATTTGATTGGCCATGCGATTGCAGAGGAGAAGATCTTTGAATATTATGGTAATATACGTGTATAATGCCCCGTTGTGTGGGGCAGAAAAAACCCTGTGGTCCAAATGTTTTCAAAATCATAAATATTCAGTCCATATGCCCATTTCGTTCAAGCTTTTCCATTCAAATGAAATTTTGACAATTTCTCCATTCAAATGCATGGGCGACCTATGATAGGTCACGGACATCCCTGTGTCATGATCTATATAAACTATAAACTCGTGGTTTATGGCTATGCTGCCTTCTTTAATTGCATGCTGTTGGATCGGGCGTCAGACGCTATGATGACCCCGACATAAAGCTATTCATTTTAGATGGTTGGGGCCGGAGCTTCTTGTCTGTTGCTTAGCCCACCGGAATTCAACTGGTGTTTTTCGTTTGCTCCGGGTTTCGGCGCCTAGGGATCTCCATCTTCAGGCAGCTTACTGAATCTGTTGTCCTCGTGTTTGATTCATCAGGGTGGTTATCACGATTTATTTGTTTGTCCTTGATGATTCATTGACTAGTTAGAGATTTACCACGAGGACCGAACAACTTACTTAATGTTGTAACTCCGGTTTAAGCCCCCAATTAATATTGATCGTTCCAATGCGATACTTCTGTTGTGGTTCTTTTTTGTCTTGTGTTTTGGAGTCGAATGTTTGTGCTGTTTGAGCCTTATGTACGTTTTCATATTTTTAGTTAAGTTCAGGCAATGAGTGGCATCCTATTGGGAAAAAGCTGCTCACTCGGCTTACATTACGTCTTCTTGGTATAAGTTCCTAAATGTCAATTTTGTTTTTTCCCAGCCCTCGGTTTTCGGAGTGGGAATTTCTTTCTGGGTGCGCCATTTCTTGATCATTGCCTACTTTTACCTTTTGGTAGAGCTCCTCTCCTTGATGCTTCGTGCCAAGTTTCACAATCATAAGCCTTCTGGTTCTGTAGAAGGTTCTTGCTATTTATAGTCATGGCGGCCATCTTGGTCATGCGAATTGGGCCATTCATATACACGTTCCTTTCTCCTTCCTAAGGGTGTTCCACATGAAAAGGTACAAGTAGGCAACGATCAGGAAAAGGCGCAATCAGAAAAAGATTCCCACTCCAAAACCTAGACGGGAAAAAAACTAACAATAAGGTACTTATACCATGAAAACATTTCGTAAGCCGAATGTGCAGCTATTTTCCCAATAGGTGGCCACTCAGTTACCCAAACTTAACTAAAAATATGATAACACACATAAGGCGCCAACAGCACAAAAAATTTCAACACCAAGACATAAAACAATAAGAACCACCACAGAAGTATCGCCTTGGAACGATAAGTAATATAAAATTACTGGCGGGCTTAAACCGGTTTTACAGGGCCCAAACCTCGCCCGCAGCTTCTGAAGTGGTTCAGTTATACGCCAATATACACAAAGAATGAGGAAATCATGTTAAGGAAATATTCAACATAGATACCATCATGTAACATATATAACGGAAAGCAGGGTGCAGCTATTGAAGTGAGGTGGTCACAGAGCTAGCTTGGACAGAGCGGCAAGTAAAATACAGAGGGCTAAGTGAACAGCCAAATGATATTAGGGTGGTCACGAAGTCATGCAACATGAAACTCAAAATTGGAATAACTTGGATAAATGTGAACCAAAACAGCAGTACCGCCTTGGAACGGTCAGTTATAAATAACTGGTGGGGTTAAAAAAAGTACAAATAGGCAATGATCAGGAAATGACGCAGTCAGAAAGAAATCCCCACTCCATAAACTGAGGGGTGGGAAAAAAACTAAAATGACACTTAAGTACGTATACCATGAAAACATGTCGTAGGCCGAGTGAGCAGCTATTCCCCAATAGGCGGCCACTCAGTTACCCGAACTGACTAAAATCTGAAAACGCACATAAGGCCCAATTAGCACAAACATTCGACTCCAAAACACAAAACAATTAGAACCACAACAGAAGTATCGCCTTGGAACGATCAGTAATTTAAAATTACTGAGGGCTTAAACCGGTTTTACAGGCGCCTAACATCACCCTCATCTTCTGCAGTGATTTAGTTAGTTGTTCGGTCCTCGTGGTAAATCTCTAGCTAGTCAATGAATCATCAAGGACAAACGAATAAATCAAGATAACCACCTTGAAGAATCAAAAACGAGGACTCAACAAACTCAGTAAGCTGCCCGGCGATAAAGATCCCTAGGCGCCGAATAACTTACTGAACCCCGGAGCAAAAGAATAACACCAGTTGAACCCCGGTTGGCCAAGCAACAGACAAGAAGCTCCGGCCCCAGCCACCTAAACTAAACTAAATTGAATAGCTTTATGTCGGGTCATCATAGAGTCTGACGCCCGACCCGGCGTGCAATTAAAGAAGGTAGCATAGTTATCAACCGTGATTTTGTTAAAAACTAAGCATGCAGACTGTCGCATAATATTTTAAGTTAAATCTTGTACGTCTGTAACGCGTAATGATTTTTCTGAATTGAAAAGAAAAATCAGTTCTTCCTATAAGTTTCTTAAACACCATAAAATTCTGGTTCCGAAAGGGCCTCGCGTAAAAGGGTCTTTAGCCCAACATTAAATTTGGAAATCAGTTCATAGTGTCTGCGATAAAATTTAGAAAAGGTTTTTCGAAGTTTATGATACCGATAGCCCTGCTGAAGAAGTTTGGCTGTTAAACTTTAGTTCGTGCATTGAAGTCTGCAACATGATTGCAGACTCTAGCAAACGTAATAGGTTGCGAAATGTATACGCCATAAGAAGCACAGCGAGGAACGTCACCATCCAAAAACGGAGAGTTTACTATATCAAAATCAAAGTCATCGCGTTTATCATAATTTTTAGAAGAAACGAATCCATTTGCAATAGAAAGATGTAAGTCTAAAAATGGGGCTTCGGTATCTGAGTTGTTTGCTTTATTCAACTGTAGTTCAGGGGGATAAAATTGTTTGACCATGCCTTCAAAATAAGGATTGTCAATGTTCAAAAGGTCATCGAGGTACCTAGAAGTCGAATTAAAAGCCTCGATAACATCAGCTTGATTGTCATGGTTAAGAGAATCCATGAAGTCTTTTTCGTAGCAGTATAAGCTTGGCTTTGATTGGCCATGAGGTTTTTGAGGAGAACGACAGACGGACGCCGGAGCATGGCCATTCTATTAGATCACAATGTAAGAGTTCGGCTCAGGTGAGCTAAATATTCCAATGCCACTGCATACTGTTAATTCTTATAAAACACTGTATGGCCTCACTCAGGTTACAGTTGAAGTCCTAGTCAGTGCTTACTGATTATTTTATCAATTCTTTTAAGAAACGCAAGATAATGAACTTACTTTGTTGTCGGATGACAACATATAATCCTTGCTTTGCTGATTGTCACCTCCCCGTTTACCTGTTAAGTTAACGGGACACGAAACCAAAGTGACCTTTGCCACGCCATATTTACATAATGGGATTATACTAGTCACTGCATACTGCTACCTTATTAGAAACACCGTGTGTGCTTACTTCGTTCGCTATTGATCGATGGTTTACTGGTGGAACGAAAACTGTTTTCAGTGGCTTCATCATTGCATCTGACCAGTTAGCACACTGGATACTCTTTGTGTCTGAAAACATCAAAATGATACATTGTCAATACATGTCTTTATTTCGAATAATATGATAATGACAGAATCAACAATAACTGAAGGAATTAGAGTCAAACACGAGCTAATTGTACAGGTGTTTTATTTATAACTATAAAATTATTTCATGCAATTAATTGCAACAAATGCAACTGTAGATACTCTCATTCTGAACTCATAATATAATAACCGCATGTACACTTTGTTGTGCAAATATTCATGCCGCTTTAGAACGGCAATACAGTAAGCTTTGTATTTATGTATCTAGATCAGCTGGCAAACCTGCACTCTGAAACACTTCTTGACCTCACTCCACTTCCGTAACAGGCCTAACGGAGCACCGATGGAAATATTCCGGCTATAATGTTTCTTACGCGACTGTAATAATAAAACACACTTACTATACAGTCGACAGCCAAGCAGTTCTATCTTCATACAAGGCTCCAACCTAGCTGAACGAGCTACGCCCACTGGGCGAATTCTGATGATTGATGCCACCACAGGATTTAACAAGTCGAACGTTTGTATACTATCATATGGCTGCGATTGGTCCAATGTAAATATCTGAAAACAATAATTGGTTTATGTTTTCTAAATTAAAGTTAGCATTGATCATATGCTCATTGGCAAAAGTTTTGTCAGTGAAGATACATGTAAAATCCCAATGGGGCCGTTTAAATCGACTGTGAATAAAACCTAACATTGTCAACAAACAGAAAAAAATAATAAAATAAAATGAAAAAAAAAATAAAATAAAACGTTATATCGCATGTGGTTTCACCAATTTCTATTTTCTCATTTTATATGGAATGGAGGTACAGTAATCTCAGATAAATGACTATTTGACTTGTTATTTCTCGAGACTGTGGCTGAATTTTGAAAAGATATTTTCGGAGTTTTGTCACTAGTAATAACCTCTGTGGTGGTTATTTTTGTTTTATGTTTTGGGGTTTAAATTTTTTGTGCTGTTGGCGCCTTATGTATGTTTTCATATCTTTAGTTAAGTTTAGACAACTGAGTGGCCACATATTGGGAAAATAGCTGCTCATTCGGCTTACGATATGTTTTCTGATTGTTAATTAAGTTTTTTCCCACCTTGGTTTTTGGAGTGGTAATCTTTATCTGATTGCGCCTTTGCCTGATCGTTGCCTACTTGTACCTTTTTTCTATCAGAAAACGCTATAGTCAAAACGCCGATTTTATCATTTATCTGGTAATTACGAAAATGATGTTTCATGAAAAAGGTTAATAACTGGTGGAGTTTTTTTATCAAAATAAGACTGTCCGACTGATGCGCTAATCCGATGTAAATTGTAAAGTGTCACTGACGAGACTTTAGTAGTCGAAACCGCGGTATGGCCCATCCCCTTATCCATTTATGTCTTTACTGCTCTTAAAGGATTTCAGTTTTAATTTTTATTTACCTGGGTCTTACCATCACCGATGGTATAATTTCTTAGACCAGCATCACCGATTTGTCCGTATTCTAATGTAAATGATTGGATACCCATCGGTATATTGGCATTGCTGTACACGCTAGCATCAGTGAAGGCGATTGTCTCGTACCAGTTGAATATTATAATACCCTCTATTGTCGTGTTCGTGAGCAAGTCAACCTGTAGAAAACAAATTATTTGCACCAAAAACGACAAAAAGAAGAAATACAATTTAGTGAGGAATTAGAGGTTCTTCTAGGTGATCGCTCCAACTACCCCAGTATTCATGTTTGAAAGTGGTAAGAGCGGACGGACAGATGGACGGACGCCGGCTCGAGTGCCATTCTATAAGCTCATTTGAGCTTACAATGCGACAAACAACGATACCATCATTTAAAATAGGCGTACCTGTAGATATGGTGCTTCATCTCGCGGATCAGCGCACCAGCCGGACAGTCCGGGCCTGGACTGGTCAGCAGGATGGTTCCCGGTCTCTGTCGAGGCCGAGATCTGGAAATCACTGATACCACCATCACTCATCCCAAGTTCTTTACCACAGCCGACACCTGCATAAATATACGAAATAATTTGGTATTCAACTAAAACCGCCATCACTAATGCCAAGTTCTTTACCACAGCCGACGCCCGCATACGTATACAAACACTTTTAACTTTCAAACGATTCCTGCTTTTAGCTCAGCTGAGGTGGAAGCTCACATTTTAATCAAGCTCAGAGCATACCAATGGTCCGTTGTTCATAATAAGCGACTCCACCATTTTCAAAGATCTTCCCTCTGAAACCGTTTGTTTCAATTGAAGCCAAATTTTGTTTGTTTCAATTGAAGCCAAATTTTGTTTGTTTCAATTGAAGCCAAATTTTGTTTGTTTCAATTGAAGCCAATATGGCCCATACTATCTCCCTTTGAACGTTTTCACTGCTTCCAAAGGATCAAACTTTTATATTTTATTTATGCAGAACCTATGTGGTATGGGAACAAATGTGAATTAAAATATATTAATGGTCAAGTTAACATGAAAAGGATGGCCGCCATATCAATAAGGTTAAACTTTAAAAATCTTCATAATTATGCTCTTGAAACTTAGCCTTTAGCATCAAGGACTAAAATAGTATGCACATGTATTTCAATAATGGCGCTTACCTATATAGTTTACACCAAGATAAACATACTCAGTACAGGTCAGACAGCGTATTTGGACCTATAGCCCTAACTCATATAAGCCTGGCGTCCCTTTTGTGGCACATAGGCAAACAGTATAGCCCCAGATGTGACGTCGCAGAATGCGGCGTCCTATCTGCGGCTATTCCATTACGAAAACATGCCCATGCAATATACAGAGAATTTTTTCAGCATTAAAAATTGAAAATTCCATTGAAAAAATTTTGATATTTTTCTTATTTTTGCTCAAAACATAGATTGTGGGTACACGTTAGAACCGCCTCGCCGAGGCGGTTCTAACGAGTACCCACAATCTATTTTTGGAGCAAAAATAAGAAAAATAGGTATACCCCTGCATACCCCAGTTTTACTATATAAAAGTGGGGTTTAAGGGGGTATTCATTGCACGGGCATGTTTTCCTGATGCTGTTTGCACAGAGAAATTTCATCGAAAAATTAGATAAAAATAAAAATCACTCCTAACACCCCTCAAAATGAAAGTGGATACACCCAATTGATAAGGATAGGAGAATCCATTCGCCAAATATGGGTTAAAATACGCTTACCTTTCCCTGACACATAGACCTTGTGTATTGGAATTCCGAAATCATTCCAGTATTCGGTATTTGTTAATGCCAGATAGCGTGCACGTATTGGCCGCTCACACCGTTGTATGATGAATGGCCAACGCTGCACCTGTATTGGCACACTGTTGCATTGCAGCCCACCGTTGGTGAGGAGAGCCCATTTGTCCATCCCTGCTGATATCTGAGGCGTTTCTTCTGCTAACTTGTAAAACTCGAGCGTTGAGTTAATGTATTCATCTGGGTAGGAGGGGGGCACATAATTGTCGGAATCACCGTAAGATGCCATATATTCCCATGCATAAATGTCATAGACCCCAACAGAGCTTATATGACCCTCTGTAATTAATCAAGATATTTCAGGTACAAGGTCAACAAAATGTTTTAACTTAGCTTAGAATGAATTTTGCGCTTATCGTTCATAACAGAAATATCTTTATAAAACTATTGGTTTCAAATTAGCAACCAATTTTGAATATGAACAACAACTGTTTTATTTACTTTTTTGTGTACCAAGTTTTGCTTGAGTGGTCCGCCCCAGCTTATAGTTTTGTTCAGAAATGTCCCTTTTCATTGTCACATAGTCGCTTAGCTTCTTCCTCCTTTCTATGGAAACATGCAATATATTTTGTTGTTGAAAGGCGAACTAAAACCACTAGTAAATTACATGAACTTGCACATGCAATATACATGTACATATTTTTTTCATTCGCAAAAATAGAAAGTTTCATTTGAAAAAAATTGATGTCTTTGGCATTTTTACTCAAAACATTGATTGTGGGTACACGTTCGAACCGCCTCGGTGAGGTTCTAGCGAGTACCCACAATCTATGTTTTTCATCACAAATATGAAAAATTGGCATACTCCTGCAAACCCCAGGTTTTCTGTATAAAAATGGGGTTTCAACGTGTATACATTTCACGAAGATGTTTTCCTGATGACATAGGGTCCTTCAAATTTAAAACGATGAAGTTGCATGTTCACGTGACTCACCCTTAATGAGCTTCCCGAGATCTAACGCTTTACGACCTGTAAACTCAAAATAAAATGACCAATAATACAAAACTTATTCAATAAACGCTCCACTGACATTAAGGCATGCATCAAATGGCCTTGGGTCTTGAGCTCCATATAATAAGTGACCTATGAAAATTTAATTACGTGTAAGCAGTCTGCCGTATGTGTAGCTCCTGAATGTTATGACATTTTCATTTCCCTTTCTTTCTTGTTTTCTTTATTGTTGTTTATTTTTTTATTTTTTTTTTTTATTTTGATAATTTTCTATTTTATTTTTCAGTATTTTAGTATTTACAGAAAAAAAATTGTAGTTAGCCCTTTCATGTAATTTGTTTCTGCAATAATCTATTTTATCCAGTATCCAATATCCAATATATAAATCACACCCGGTTAACAAGGTATATATGGGAGGCGTTAATTTACGGCTATCAGTCAATTGCCTTTACGACTAAGTCATAGATAATTTCGGACTAAGTCATAGAGAATTTACGCAGGGTATTAGAGACATTCGGACAATACACTGTCACATTCAGTGTGTTTACACAATAAGAATCATAAGAATAGGAATAAGGTGTGTGGTTGCAAGAGAGAGAGTACAAAAATGAGGTAATTTGTTTCTAACATTTGCATCTTAAATAAATTTGTGCATACTCTAAATATTTATATGAAGTTTGACCCAAAGGCAGATCCTGTTCTGGAGTCCGGTGTTAAAAGCTTTGAAATTAATTATTTTTGTACTTTCAGGTTCATAAATTTATTATTTATGGCTTTGATGAACCTTTGAAATTTGAATGATGTCGAAATGTGTATGGCAAGAGTGATTGCGAATGTTATATTCACAATGCAAGTGAAATGTCACAGTTTGTCTGTTTTGTCAATGTTCCTTTACGGCCTATGTAAAATTGTATTGGTGACTTGCGTACTACGTATATGTTACATTTCGACTTTCTGTATATGTTCCTTTCGGACATTGTGGCGAAACAGACTGCATAGTGGAAGAGGTATCTGGTGTAACTTTTGAAGAAAGTTTCCAGGATTTACAAATTGAGCTTGGAAGGTAATATTTTAGTTTTGTCTTTGTTATGTTCCTCATGATCAGTCTCATGAATCGTCAGGAATTGATGAAATTTTGATTCGTGACGTTTCGCACAGTTTCATAAATTTTCTTGTCTGTCCGTAATTGGTTTACGAATCTGTAATGCACCAGTCATTTATATCTCCGGGGCCCCTAGGGTTGGGGATAGCAGGGACATAGCAGGGCTGAAATGCCGAGATTTTACTTCCGACGAGTCTCAGCAGTGCCTATTCTCACCGCCATGGAATAGGCGAGTAAAGATTATTCAGATAGCTTAGGTCATTTGTCCCCGGGGGACCGGGGCTTTTAGCAGGAATTTTACCAAACTTTTCTCCCCGCAGGGCGGAGCTTGTTATTTCCCTCATGATCAGTCTCGCGAATCGTCAGGAATTAATGAAATTTTGATTCGTGACGTTTCGTGCAGTTTCATAAATTTTCTTGTCTGTCCGTAATTGTTTTACGGATCTGTAATGCACCAGTCATTTATATCTCCAGGGCCTCTAGGGCTGGGGATAGCAGGGACATGGCGGGGCTGAAATTACTTCCGACGAGTCCCGGCAGTGCCTATTCTCACCGCCATGGAATAGGCGAGTAAAGATTATTCAAATAGCTTAGGTCATTTGGGTCCGGGGGACCGGGGCTTTTAGCAGGAATTTTACCAAACTTTTCTCCCCGCAGGGCGGAGCTTTTATAAGGGCTTTAAAATTTGAAAAGTAAAAAGCCCCGCTATTCCCCGGCCCAAGGGGTGTCGGGGATACAAATGACTGGTAGAGAAACAAGAGATTCGGCATAATCGGCTGGAATCGCACGAGTACCTGCAAGATTTCATTAAGATTTCATTACGATAACACGATTGAAAAGGGGAAATACGGCACGAAAGTTTGGAGAATAAGATATGAAGAATGTGCCAATAGCTATATACGAATCATGTACGTACGCGTATAAAAGAACATTCTTGGGGATTCTTGATTTTTATTTGTCAGGATAGATACATGACTGTATCTGTGGCGTTTCGCGCCATATGCATGCATGAAAAGCCACGTACATGCTTCCCTGCTTGTCAGTCAGAGACCGTGGTTCTAAATTTGCAATCTCGGGTACGGATACCGTCTCCCCTTACCCCTTCGTTTGCCCTTGCCTGCATCTTTCTTATTACCCATCTTGTACCAATGCATTACTCAACAATTCATGATATTTTCCCGCGAAAATAAACTAATGACATAAAATTGCATGCAACATTGTTTTGATTTCAAACGCAGCTGAATCATAAACCATTCGTGGAAGTCTTGGTCGGTTCCATGCCTACAAGCATTATTGGCCTAGTTGGCCCAATATATACATGTGTGGGTCATTTTCAAAAAATGTGCCCATTTGGGGTAGGATTTTTTCAAAAAAGATTGGTATTTGCGTTTCATATTATGTTGCGTTTTTTACGTCAGAAGTGTATATACGAACTCAGAAAAAGCCATATGCAAGCTTAATCTCTCTACTTCAAGTCAAATCTTACCAAAAACTAGGGTTATTTCAAAGAAATGTCAATGTTGTGACCACCAAAAACAAACTTCCATCTAAATGGATTTGTAATCTTATCACGAAACCTAAATAAGTATTTTAGCCATGATCAAGTTGACTTAATCCAATATTTTCGACCTTAACTCACCAGGTTTACTATAAATGTATGTAACACCAATGCCATTGGTAACAACATTGACATTTTGTAATAACATTGATATTAATGATAACAACATTGACATTTCAAAACTAAGTATTGTTTAAATGTTTGCCTGGTTATTTTACGACACTAACACATCATAGTTCTCTTTTCTCATATTCATCTGCAAGAAATAAAAAAGTACCCACATAAACTTTGTTGCTATGTTGGTAAATGTTGTTACTATGCTGGTCAATGTTGATACTATGCTTGTCAATGTTGATACTATGCTTGTCAAAGAACTCACCAACACACACGAACCTATTCAAGAACCTATTCAAGAAATAATGATGGTCTTTCTCATTAGTGAGAGACGAACCACCAATGTTGTTACTTTGTTTTTGTGAGAAAACTTCAAAACAATGATAGAACGTTATCTATTAAAATATGCATTGTTAAAATGTATTCATTTGTCACACATTAAGCTACTTTTTCACAATTTTTAACTTTCGTGCTTCCAGCATGTGAAAGAAAAAGTCATATTTGTCAATGTTATTACAACACAATGAGTAACACTATTGACAGTAACAGCATTGACAAAAATTGACAAATCGTCAAAACTAGGGACTCTGGATGGATATTTAAGCACAATGAAAACTTTAATGTGTGTAGACCCTAAAGTGTAATTAAGCATTGACCAGTATTTGAACATTTGATAAGTTAAGAAGTTTTTAATGAGTAACAACATTTGACATACTTACCGATCACATACCAAGCAGCCACATTATAATACTCAAAAACTAAGGCATAGTTGCTTTTGTGGAAGTCAGCACGTTTTTATCATGGTAATTATATGGAGGTGTTTCAACTAACGTGTAAACAAGCATTAAAACGCCATGGTGTGTAACCATAAGAAACGATTTATAAAGCAGTAACAACATTGACACGAGCTCATGGGACAAGCACTTAAGCCAAGAAAAAATCATAAAGCAGTTATGGACATGCTTGAAAATAACTGCAGACGTCTCTTTATTATCTGTCCATATTAAATGGTAGCTGAACCTTCAGTAACATAGTGACTTTGTCATATTTTTATCACATCTCAACTATAAGGGGTTAGTGCCGGACAGCCCAAAAGTACTAATATTTGTGTACTCAACAAGGAATTTGGAGAGCTTATCATAAAGACGATGAACAAAAAGTGGTGTTTCAACATGACCACCATAGTGCCTTAAGACTTACTAAAAGAAATAATCTAAAAGCAGAATGAAGTATGAAAAAAATCATCACGGACAGAAAAATGCACATTCTTTGTAAAAGGCCCGCATAACCACGGTGGTTATATTTTAAGCACTTCTGGATGCCATGATATTCTACTTTTGGGTAAAAGTCCCATTAAATGGAGGCAAATCTCGACATGACCTTAGCTGTTGACTGTGACGTAAAACATCAATTCAAACACACAGAAAATGCATAGCGATTAAGCGTTTTGCGTTCATATGCACAAAATACACCCGGGTGCAAAAGAACCGTGACCCAGGTTCAATTTCAATTTGCTCCACCTCGAAAGTAGGGGCAAATTTGCAACCGGGTGTATTTTTTGCACTGGATTTACTTTCTTAAAACGCCGTTCTTATGGCATAAAATACGCACACCGGATGCAAATTTACACCCGGGTGCAAAAATACACCAGGTGAAAATGTTGCTTTAGATTAGTCTAACCAATTTCGTATTTGCTTCGGCATGTATTCATGACATTCGTTACGGATTCGTGGTTCATTCGTAGTTGGGTGACAACCTCCGGAATTCCCGAAAGAGTTACGAATGCATCCGAATAAAATAAGATCCAGTTACGATGTCACGGAATGAACTACGACTTCGTTACGAATTAACTGCGATTTTGGGGTCGATAATTCCTGACCAAAATTTTGAACAGTTTGGCCACGAATTTCTGACTGACCAACAAACGGCAAGATCTTACTACGAACTGTAAGAATTAGTTAAGATCTTCACGAATCGATTACTTTTCAGCTACGAATTCAAAAACTTTGTAAATTCGTGACTATTCGTGTGTCGTTTTGTCGTAGTCTGATAGGGGGCATTATAAATAAAATTGAAATGTGAAGTCATTGTGTGACATTAGAAAGTAGTTAGAATGCAGTAATAAGCGCGTCTAGCCCAGCACCCGAGAATACACAGGTTCACCATCTAATAAGGTACACCGGATTCAACGATTTTTCTGTCACGTGAGGGAAACGAGGAAAATGTCGTGCAATGCGGTAAATGTGAAATGTCACTTTAGATACATTTTATTGTTGCGTAACAAATCTTAGCTAGTTGACTGAAAATTGCTACAGCCGGTGTGATTTGATAGACGGTGAAAAATGTAAAAGTAACGGCAGCGATAAGGAAATGGCGCAATCAGAACAAAAATCCCAATCCAAAAACTGAGGTGAAAACAAAACTAAAAGGGTTTTAGAAATTACTATGTTTCTTAACTCGTTTTAGCAGTCACACATTTAATAGCGCGTGACTGAGGCGTGTGCCGGATGTATAAAAATCTTAGTAGGCTGAAAATTTTTGGAGTTCGTTTGAGTTACGTCACAGACACGCTACGCATGCGCTATAGGCGTGCACATGCACTATAGGCGTGCATCAACGCATGTCTCATACACGCTTGGGACACGTTACTGAAGCAATATCTTGTAAAATCGGAACACACATGTACATGTACATGTAGCGTACACTGGCGTGCATAAAACGTGCACCAAACATGTTCAAAGCGTATTCAACGCACATATAACGTGCGTGGAACCTTGTCAAAACGTATAAGACACACGTTCGAAACACGTCAAGCTTCTAAAAAATATTTGAGCATGCTTACAAATCTTTTGAGCCCAAACGTAACTGTGCTCCTGCCGTATGTTGGATTTTACGTTTTTGTCAACACCCCAAAGCGCGTTTGGCTTATACGCTAATGTATGACTGCTATTTAAAATAATACTAGAAAAGAGCCCGCACAAGCGCAGAATTATATTGCTTGCGCAAGCGCGCGAGCGCCGAAGATGTATTTGTTGATGTTACATGGTCAGTCTGTATTTCTATAAAAAAATTTAATATAGAATTTAAAGTAAGTTCGCATTTAGGCAATACGAATTTTTATCATATTCATCTATATAACCTCACTCGTTTCGGTCATTTTTATTTTCTATATGTATATTGTGTTACTTCTTTAATTACATTTGCATGTCTGACAAAAATAGTGCTTATTTGAGAAACTCATAAAAACATTTTCATGCTCTCCATATTGAATCATGCGACTTTTTTATTTGCCCTTGCTGTATTTTGTCTGCATTATTTGCTACCTCATGTTGGTACCATTGGTACCATTAGTAAAACCTTGAACGGTATTGGTCTACCAATTGTACCATTTCAAGCTAACCGATGGTAAGAAGTCCGAACGCACGCTTTGCGCATAAATTTAACCAATCACTATGGGCGTAATATATTATCATAATGACCCGAGCAGTTTGATTTGCTGTCAAAATGGACATGATGTTGGGAGAATATAGAGCAGAAAAATTCATTCATATCAAAATATTTAAAAACTTGAAAATAACAAAAAGAAGTTTAGACCGAAAATATCAATGAGGGCAATATATTCACACTTCCATACCAAAAACACGCTGGTCAAATGTACCGTTTCCAACATTACCCGTCTAATTCGCTCCTTTAGTATTATAGATTCGGTTACTAATGCAAAGAGGACAACTGGTAAGCCGAGCGAGCAACTATTTCCCAATATGAAACAAAGCAAAATGTCATTCCTTAAAAAATTATTAGACCTGAGTTACACCCCTACATTATTGGTCATTATTTTCCTTACTATTATGCAACGTTACATTGGCAAACGCTTTGTGATTGTCTATTCACACACACACACACACACACACACACACACACACACACACACACACACTGTTTGCATAATTTTTGTATTCTCTCTATAATTGATCATAATCGTTCAAAACTGTGACCTTTTAATAATCAGGATATGCTTAAAACAAACATATAGCCGTAAATTCGCCAAGACAATAGTCGTAAATTATCTATCGCGGTCAATTTGGTGGCCGTAGTGTCACCAAGACATAGTCCACAAGTAACATATACTTGTCCAAAATTTGGGGGCTGCTAAAAAGGAAATATTCTTCCGAAAAATGCCGATTTTTTTTCTTCAGAAAATGATTACATTCTAGAACAATGTTTCTCACAAATGTTTGTGAATATATATATTTTTTTTTTTCCAGAATTCCATGAGAAGGCAATTTAACATATTTCTATTTAAATAAAGTTCATATTACATGAAACATATTTTTCTGAAGTTGCAAACAAAATACATGATCACTATCTTGCACTATTCATTTTTTCTGGAATAGATGTCTGGAAAAGCTAGACCAAACACTTTCAGTTCAACCCAGTCCAACTGCAACCTTCAAATAGCGTAAAGGAACACATACGATTTGTAAATTATCTATGACTTAGTTCGAAATTCTCCAGGACGTAGCCGTAAAGGCAATTGACCGATAGCCGTAAATTATCGCCTCCCATATATACCTTGTTAACCGGGTGAGTAAATAGCGCTATGTTCTAATAGAGAAATACGAGGGGTGATCGGAAAGTACGTATAAAAATGCTGTAAAATAAGTTTGCGTGAACCGGTTGATATAAAATTTTGTACGAATAAACATTGATCCTTTTGTAATTAAATGTCATTGTCATTTTAAAATAATGACGTCAGACGTTCATGCACGAGACAGCGTAATGACGTCACTTCACGTGACCCGGCGCACCTGTACCCCTTGGTTGACTTTGTTAGTGTATCGGGGGGGGGGGGGAAGTTGGTCGACATTTTTTATGGAAAATAATTTTCTAACATTAATTGACCATTTTTCGAAAACGTACGGCATTCTGATGCTTTTTCTACTAATACGGTGCAATTGAATTCAACAGGTAAGCGTAAAATATGCAAGAATTGTAAACTTAAATTCAATACCCTGTTTTCTGGGCGATATTATACGAAATGATAAAAGACTGACATAAACTATAACTAGTAGAGACAATGTCAAGAATAGATAATGTTTCGAGTAGATTAATGACTTCCCAAAAATGCAACATTTTCGAAAATCTTACCAGTTTTGTCTATTTGACACAGTCGGCATTTGCATGACTCTACAGACAAATCCATTCGATAAGCAACCTCGTAACTTGACAAACATAAGCCGTGTACATTTCAGTAAATAAGTATTAAATAAAATGTGGGCGTACGCAATCAAAGCGGGTGTTACAATACTTTGAACTAAGAAGTACTTTGAAATAAAAATAAAACTTCGACGTCACGTCGCGCCGCATAACGTTAGGCGGTGTTTCCATAACGACAGCTGCAACGCACGTGTGCGTATTATGCATGCGTTATTGCAATGGAATAATTGCAAATATATTGCTGCATTATTTTGATGAAATTGCATCTCGAAATAACAAAAGATAAAGGCATGACAACATTTTTATACGTACTTTCCGATCACCCCTCGTATATATATATCTTACCGTGGAAGATGATGATATGACTAATATCAATGGTTTGTTCGAGATCAATCAGGATCCAGCTGGGTGGCTGTAGATTAAGTCTCGGGTCCATGACATACACTGGCTGCGGATGAAGCTGGAGCTCTAAATAGGTAAATAAATAGGTATTTTATTTTTACACAGCTTCGGTCCTTCACGGTTAATAACTATGCTACATTCCTTAATTACACGCCGGTGGGCCGGACATGAGACTCTATGATGGACCCCACTTATTGCTATTCTTTTTACATTGCAGATAGGTTTGTCTTCTGCTTGGCTCACCAGGGTTCAACTGGTGTTTTCAGTTTGCTCCAGGTTTTCAGTAATATTGTTTGACTTTCCTCTCGTAGCTGATTTATTTTTATACTGCTACAAAAGTCTTAACCATAATAAAAGCTGATGTTATCGAGGCTTTTAATTCGACTTCCAGATACCTCGATGACCTTTTGAACATTGACAATCCTTATTTTGAAGGTATGGTCAATCAAATTTATCCACCTGAACTACAGTTGAACAGAGCAAATATCTCAGATACCGAAGCCCCCTTTTAAGATTTACATCTTTCTGTTGCAAATGGATTTGTTTCTTCTAAAATTTATAATAGCGCGATGACTTTAATTTTGATATAGTGAATTTTCCGTTTTTGGATGGTGACGTTCCTCGTCGTGCTTCTTATGGTGTAAACATTTCGCAACTTAGTAGGTTTGCTTGAGTCTGCAATCATGTTACGGACTTAAACGCTCGAATAAATTTTAACGGCCAAACTTCTCCAACAGGGCTATCGGTATCATAAACTTCGAATTACATTTTCTAAATTTTATCGTAGACACCATGAATTGATTTCCAAATATAATGTTAGTTTAAAGACACTTTTAGGTGAGGGCCTTTCGGAAACATAATTTTATTGTGACTTGGTTCACAAATTTGAGAAACTTATCGGAAGGAGCGATTTTTCTTTTCAGTTCAGAAAAATCATTACACGTTACAAACGTATAGCTTATAACTTGAATGTTAGCGACAGTCTGTATGCTTAGTTTTTATCCAAATCATGGTTGATAACTATGCTGCCTTCTTTAATTGCACGCCGGTTGGTCGGGAGTCAGACTCTATGATGGTCCCGGCTTAAAGCTGTTCATATTAGTTGGTTGGGGCCGGAGCTTCTTGTCTGTTGCTTGGCCCACCGGGTCAAACTGGTGTTTTTCTTTTGCTGCGGGTTCCAGTAACTTATTCGGCGCCCAGGGATCTCCATCGTCGGGCAGCTTACTGAATCTGTTGAGTCCTCGTTTATGATTCATCAGGATGTTTATGATGATTTATTTGTTTGCCCATGATGATTCATGACTGGTTAGAGATTCACCACGAGGACCGAAGAACTAACTAAATGTTATGAACCACCGCAGAAGCTGAGGGTGAGGTTATGGTCATGTAAAATCGATTTAAGCCCGCAAGTAATTTTATGTTGCTGATCGTTCCAAGGCGATACTTCTGTTATGGTTCTTTTTGTTTCATGTCTTCGTGTTTAAAATTTTTGTACTGTTGGCGCCTTATGTATGTTTTCATATTTTAGTTAAGTTAGGTAACTGAGTGGCCACCTATTGGGAAAATAGCTGCTCATTCGGCTTACGATATGTTTTCATGGTATAAGTACCTGATTGTTAATTTAGGTTTTTCCCCATCGGTTTTTGGAGTGGAAATCTTTTTCTGAGTGCACCGTTTCCTGATCTTTGCCTACTTGTACTTTTCTTTATTTTTTTCAAGGGATTCCCGGGCAGCTTATTGTATCTGTGAGTGCTCGTTTTATGGTGTTTGTTATAATTTATTTGTTTGTTCTTGATTCATTGTGTAGTTAGAGATACACCATGAGAATCGAACAACTAACTAAATGCTGTGAACCTCTACAGAGGGTGAAGGTAAGGTTAGGCGCCTATTAAAATCGATTAGAGTCACGCACACACCAGTAATTTTGTATTACTGATTGTTCCAAAGCGATAATTCTGATGTGGTTCTTATCATTTTATGTTTCGGTGTTGAAATGTTGTGCTGTTTGCACCTTTTGTACATTTTGATACACTTACGTTAAGTTCGGGTAACTGAGTGGCCGCCTATTGGGAAAATAGCTGCTCATTCAGCTTACAATATGTTCTCTTTGTATATATACCTGATTGGTGATGGCCGTCTATTGGGAAAATAGCTTCTCACTCGGCTTACAATGTTCTCTTTGTATAAGTACCTGACTGGTGATGTAGGTTTTTCCTACCTGGGTTTTTATAATGGTAATTTCTTTCTAATTGTGTCATTTCCAGACAACTGCTTCAAAAATCATAACACGTTACAGACGTATAGGTTATAACTTGAATGTTATGCGACAGTCTGCATGCTTAGTTTTTAACCCAATCATGGTTGATAACTATGCTGCCTTCTTTAAATGCACGCCGGTGGGTCTGGCGTCAGACTCTATGATGGCCCCGACATAAAGCTATTCATTTT
This sequence comes from Rugalucina vietnamica, assembly GCA_964017185.1. Classification (NCBI taxonomy): domain Eukaryota; kingdom Metazoa; phylum Mollusca; class Bivalvia; order Lucinida; family Lucinidae; genus Rugalucina; species Rugalucina vietnamica. The sequence goes on from OZ024872.1 coordinate 6,223,060, forward strand.
AGTTGGTTGGGGCCGGAGCTCCTTGTCTGTTGCTTGGCCCACCGGGGTCCAACTGGTGTTTTTCTTTTGCTCCGGAGTTAGTAGGTTATTCGTCGCCCAGGGATCTCCATCGTCGGGCAGCTTACTCAGTCTGTGAGTCCTGGTTTTTGGTTCGTCAGGATGTTTATCATGATTTATTTGTTTGTTCTTGATGATTCATTGACTAGTTAGAGATTCACCACGAGGACCGAATAACTAACAAAATGTTATGAACCACTGCAGAAGCTGAGGGTGAGGTTATGGCCATGTAAAACCGGTTTAAGCCCGCCAGTTACTTTGTGTTACTGATCGTTCCAAGTCGATACTTCTGTGGTGGATCTTTTTGTTTTATGTCTTGGTGTATAAAAACATTTTTGTGCTGTTGGCGCCTTATGTATGTTTTCATATTTTTAGTTAAGTTAAGGTAACTGAGTGGCAACCTATTGGGAAAATAGCTGCTCATTCGGCTTACGATGTGTTTTTTTTTGGTATAAGTACCTGATTGTTAGTTTGGTTTTTTCCCACCTCGGTTTTTGGAGTGGGAATCTTTTTCTGATTGCGCCTTTTCCTGGTCTTTGCCTACTTGTACCTTTTTCCATTTACATTTTCTGGTATTCATTTGGTTTTACCATAACGAAAACATGCCCATATGATATACAGTAATTTTTTTCAGGTCAAAAATCGACAATTTTCAGAGGAAAATATTTGATATTTTTCTTATTTTTGCTCAAAACATAGATTGTGGGTACACGTTAGAACCGCCTCGCCGAGGCGGTTCTAACGAGTACCCACAATCTATGTTTTGGAGCAAAAATAAGAAAAATAGGTATACCCCTGCATACCCCAGTTTTACTATATAAAAGTGGGGTTTAAGGGGGTATTCATTGCACGGGCATGTTTTCCTGATGCTTTGACCCATGTGTTCAACAGCGATATGCGGATTGTGAAAAATAAAATGTAAATCGGCTTTCTACATTTATTCCATGTCACTGCGAAAAGCAACTTTCATTTCAGTCTACTGTATTAGCACTCTAGAGCTATCGGCAGCAAAGATGTCTAAATAAACTAATTCGTACCCATAAACATTTTCTGGGGAGAATGGTAGGTTCTGGACGTTCTTTTGTTGGTGACTCTTACCTTTGCTATGAAACAGATACCATGTTTCATCGAAAGTAGGGTACTCCAATTTTGCATCCTGAGGTACAAGAACTAAATTAAATGCAAAATAATCCGCAGTGTCCACTGAAACACAGAACATAGAAAAATACTTATATAGTCCCTGAAAGGGCGATGAAAACATTTAGCTAAACATTGCTGCTATTTTGTATACATGTCGCATTTGTAAAATTGCTTCATATCCGCGTTTAACACATGCGTTCATTCCGTCCCGGCCATTTACTAATACCGTTATTTATTCGTCAAGAGTCAGTTGAACAGGAAGAAATTGAAAGTTACACATAATGCGCCAGGCATTTGGGACGTTTCGTCAACGTCGTGTGATTTTCAACTTTGTTTTCAGTAATGCCGGGGCAAAGCTACGGTTTCCCGAATATAAGTACTATTGCAGCTAATATGTCTTGCCAAAAGACACAACTCGGTGCCAGTAGGGGATATTGATACTTGTGAGTGTACTTACCACGAATGTCCCGCATAGTGGTTTGGTCGAGGTAAACTGAAAATGAACATGTGTATGCAAAAGCGTTAACATCGTCATACTTTTTATTTATGTGTTTATTTTTACTTTATTTTTATTTTGTATCTTTATTTATTTATTTTTATCGATCTTAATTTATCTTAGCAGGCAAATTAAAAGAAATATAAGAAAGTCGAACGACTTTTTTCGGCGTCAATTTCCATTACGAAAACATGCAATATACAGAGATTTTTAAAGTTGTAAAAATGAAAATTTTCAGTAGATAAATTTTGATATTTTTCTTTAATATTTTTACTCAAAACTTAAATTGTGGGTATACATCAGAATTACCCACAATCCATGTTTAGAACAATCCATGTATAAGAAAGATATCAATCATTTTCTACTGAAAATTTTCATTTTTTACAACTTTAAAAATCTCTGTATATTGCATGGTCATGCTTGCGTAATGATTTTCACTTGGCATCAATTTCTGTGTCGTGTCGTCTTTCGTTTTTTGTTTGCTTTTTTTGTTTGTTTATTTTTTTATTTATTTTTTTATTTATTTATTTATTTATTTATTTATTTATTTATTTATTGTCTGTTTGTTTGTTTGTCTGTTTTTGCACTCTTGTTATATTTGTTTAGTTTTTAATTTGCTGTATAAATGTGCTTGTATGATATGTTGAAAGAAAACATTCACCTGGCATATGCTGTGAATATACGCAGTATTCAAAGGCGTCATACATGAAGAAAGTATCATTTTTGTCTACTCTGTCACCGCCTTGACGTGATCTTTGCGTTTGGATTAAGCACAATATCTCCAACTTTCTATTTAAGCTCGTACTTGGAATATCGGGACATAGGTCTCCAGAGCCACTCTACAATAGAACACACCAAAAGTAGAAAGGAAATGGTGAATCGTATTCATATTGTTTCTTTATCAATTATAGTGTTACAATTACATGGATCTCCATCGTCGGGCAGCTTACTGAATCTGTTTAGTCCTCGTTTTTCGCCAGGTTTGGAAGATAAAATTCAGCTTTTTATGCATTCATCAGCTCATACATGTAAGTTGTATCTAAACCAAAACCCACCATCTCAGACGGGAAAAGGTGTAAATTTGTAAAATTTGTGGAAGGTTATGTTAACCGTTAACATAAACCAAATCAAACATTTTCGGTTTTCGAAGTATTTTATACACACTGTTGGTGATTTGTCTTAATTTATTAATCAGTGCTAACATAAGTCGCCTGGCAACTACCGGCGTGGGATCGGACCGGTAACCTCCTGATTATAAAGCGAATCCGCTAACAATTAGACCACCGCGGCCGGTTCAGCAGTATTACAGTTGAGAAACAAATTTATGAGCATATAACTTCATCTGTGGAGCAGATACATCAGAAGGAGTTATTCTGTATAGGCCTATCTGTCAACAGTTATTATACAATTGTTATAGAAAAGTAACTTAGATTCGGATATTTTAACTGCAATGGGTTATGCTGTTTAATTTTATAAGGAAAAGATGTTCGGAACCAAAATATCCAACTACTATACCTTTGGTCAGGCAATGGGCGCAAAACACATGTATGGTACTTAGCCCAGTTTTCGTGGTGGTTCCAGTTTTCGTGGTATACACGTTTTTCAGCTGAAACTGTATTTTCTCACAAGTCGTCAAGTTTACCAGCGTATGTCATCCATATTGTGCAAGAAAAATATTTAAAAAATGTTTTAGTGAGGGTTGTTCAATTTTTCTCATTGATTTGATTCTGAATGGGTATTAAGCTTTATTCAAAATTGGTAGATTTTTTAAAATGTTTCTATTATCACATCTGACAGTGAATTATTTTCAAATTTACTTATTTCAATTCACAAGGTGTGATAAAATCATGAGACCTTAAAATCTGATAAAAAATTACTGAAGCATTGAAATTTCCAGCCACTTTTTGAATGACCCACGAATTGTGGTGCCTTACTTCTGATGACGTCAAAGATCAATACGTCATTCAAAATGGCGTCTATGTAATCAATAAACAGATTTGCCATAAAAAGGTAAGATGGACATAGAATGTCAAGGTCTATTTTATATAATTCCATATTTATTTAAGCTATGAGCTGTTTCCGTTATCCAGGAGATGCCTATGAATTATTAGTACCACGAAAACTGGGCCAACCATAATATATGGTTGCCCGAGTGAACAAAGAGCTTTGCCTCACAAAAGCGATACATTTCGTTTAAGTTTTGTGCAGAGAATTCGTTCATGGTAACTTAAATTCTCTTGGTCTACCGGCTGCCTTGACGCCTTTTTTGCAAATGTAAAAGTAAGCGGTGGTCAAGAACTTGCTCAATCAGAAAAAAATCCCTGTTCTTGAAACCCGAATACACGTACAAACGTAAAAGCGATAGGCGCTACATGTAGCAGACCTGCGTCCCGCCGCCCTCAACAGATTCTATGACGCGGCTCCTATCACTCAAGTTGTTGTCGATGCGTTGCAATAATCGTGTTGCACGTGTTATGTTTTTTTCTGTCTTTTTTTTAATGTTTAACGTCCATATAAACAGCTTAGGTCATAAACTCGGTTAAAAGTCTCATCTGAAAAAAAAAAAATAAAAAAAAAAAAAAAAAGAGAGAAGCCGGGGATTGAAAGCGCGACGCTTTATTTACAAATCGAGTAAGGGAGGTGAAAGTTTTCAAGCAAAATAATTTAAAATCTTATATTTTATAATAATCGCTCTAAATCATTATGAAATGGCACAAATGACATACATGCGATGAAATCTTGTCGATCAAGTTTTTTTTTTAAATATGCCTTTTCAATGCAATTTTTTTTACAAATTTCATTTTGTCCATAAAAACTTGATGTGCCCACCGTGTTTCAAAAAATTTGCAGGTCCTTTTAGGACAAACTGGGACCAAGATATTGACAGTAAAAAACCCTATCGTCCACCAAGCAAAAAGTTTCTGCGAAAAAACATTATCAGAGGCGAAGTTTTTCGACTTTAATTATATTGTACATGAATTTGATGAAATATAAATGTTTTAGACCCATTGTGCAATTTTTCAATCATGAAAGCATCGTCTTCCCTTCGTCGTATTTTTTTTAAAGATATTTCTAGTATACACATGTTGACAGCTTTCTGCCTAAACAATATCCGATATTAAGTCTTTTAGATACACCTTAGATAAAAAGGTAAAGTAGACAAAGATCAGGAAAAGGCGCAATCAGAAAGAGACTCCCACTCCAACAACCGAGGTGGGTAAAAACTAAATCAACTGTGAACAACCAGGTACTGATACCAAGAAAACACATAACACGTAAGCCGAATGAGCAGCTATTTTCCCAATGAAATATGAAAACATACATAAGGCGCCAACAGCACATAAAAGTTCAACACCAAGACATAAAACAAAAAGTATCGCCTTGGAACGATCAGTAATCTAAAATTACTGGCGGGCTTAAACCGGTTTTACATGGCCATAACCTCACCCTCAGCGTCTGTAGTAAATCATAACATTTAGTTAGTTCTTCGGTCCTCGTAGTGAATCTAGTGGTTCATAACATTTAGCTAGTTCTTCGGTCCTCGTAGTGAACCACGTAGAGATTTTTAAAGTTCTAAAAGTCCATCAGGATAACTTGGCCGTGCAATGTATACCCCTAAAATCCAACTTATTTAATAGTAAAACTGAGGTGTACAGAGATATACATTACTTTTCTTATTCTTGGTAAGACATAGGCTGTGTGTACAGCTGCGTTCAGTTATTAATATACCCCTGCAATATTCGGAAATAAATTGGCAACTTTTCTTGTTGAACAAATCGTCACTGGCAAGAGATGGACAACTGTATGATTTTGTTTATATACTTTGCTAAGTACATGTATGAGGGTAAATATTTACTCTGTATATAAAACTTCCAGATCTTGTGATGCTGTATGCCTTAATTGGTTACATAATATATGGCGCCCAATTTTGTAACACAAGTCGCTGATATTTGAGTTTCAAAGATTCCACAAGAAACCATGGTTGATGGTTTGTATTTTTGCCTTAGCCAGTGACGATTGTCTAACAACAAGAAGAGTTGTCAATGTATTTCTGAATATTGCAGGGGTAGTGAATAATAAGTGAACGCAGCTGTACTCAACGTGGCGCTTCTAACGTTAACCAACAAACTATATTTATTTTATTATGTTTTGAGCAAATATATGAAAAACGTTATTTTTTTAACTGATTTTCTCCATTGTTTACAGCTTTAAAATTTATATTTTTATGATCCTGTTATCGTTATGTTCTTTCGAAAACTTGCCCATGCAATATACAGAGATTTTTTTAAGTTGTAAAAATTGAAATTTTCATCAAAAAAATTTTGATATTTTTCTTTTTTTTGCTCAAAACATAGATTGTGGGTACACGTTAAAACCGCCCCGCGCCAAAACATAGATTGTGGGTACTCGTTAGAACCGCCTCGGCGAGGCGGTTCTAACGAGTACCCACAATCTATGTTTTGGAGCAAAAATAAGAAAAATAGGTATACCCCTGCATACCCCAGTTTTACTATATAAAAGTGGGGTTTAAGGGGGTATTCATTGCACGGACATGTTTTCCTGATGGTTATGTTCTTACCGTGCTTACGATTCCAGGTAACAGTATGAAAGGAGTTTCCCATTTCATAACAATATCGCCTTGTTCCACTGTTTCTTCTTTTGTGCATGTGTAAATCATAATCTGGAATGTGGAGTTGTCTTCCTTGAGTGTCATATCAGGCAGGTGGCCGTCCATGTTTATATGCAGTAATGGCGGGAAAATAAACGTCATGTTGCTATCCGAGAATCCTGAACAAGAAATGGTAGATGTCAAGTTCACATAACACGTGACAGAGTGTTTGACATTCTGCAGCTTTTGATTTTTTACGAACCTAAAATCAGGAAAACATGTCCGTGAAAAGTATACCCCCGTAAACCCCACTCTTATATAGAAAACCAGAGGACCAATGGTCCTGTAAACGCTCACCTGAGACCTGAGATATATACATGTACCAATAAACTTGTTAGACTAGAATGGTACAATGCATGTATATAACCCTAGGGCAGGGTCAGAATAACTCCTGGAGTCAATGTCTTTTTCAAATCATAAAAATTCAGTCCATTTGCCAATTAACTGCAAGTTTTGTCCTTCAAATGACATTTTAACAATTTTCTCCATTCAAATGCATGGGCAATCTAAGTTGACCTTGCCGTGAAATAGGTCAAGGTCATCCCAGTGTCATGATTTATACAAATTTTGTAGACCTCCGTTCCTTAATGCTTCATGCCAAGTTTCAAAATCATAGGCCTTCTGGTTCTGAAGAAGAAGATTTCTAAAAATGTTTGCTATTTATACCCATGGCGGCCATCTTGGTCATGTGACCTTGACCATTTATATAAACTTTCATTTCCTCTTCCTAAGGATGCTCCACATAAAGTTTGGCTTTGACTGACTAAGCAGTTTCTGAGAAAAAGCTGTTTGAATATTATGGTCATCTACATGTATATAGCTCCGGGGCAGGGGCAGACAACCCCTGGCATATAATTTTTTCATAAACATAAATCTTCTGTCCATTTGCTTATTCCTAGCAAGTTTTCTGCCATTACATGACATTTTTCTATTTTTTCCCATTCAAATGCATGGGCGACCTAATAGTCCGGCACGAATATGGCATATTTTCGATGGACCTGGAAGTCGGGTATAAAGTTTTTTTCTTGATGGATTCTTGTAGGTAAGACATCGCAATTTAAGATTCTGGATGATGACAGCCTGTCATCATTGAGCATTTTGAGAAATTCAAGATGGCGTCCAAGATGTCTAAAATGATGAAAATACATATGGTCTGCTATACATTTTGTCCATAAAATGAATGAAAATGCTATGTTGCCTCACAACCTTGTTAGGTATTTACTCAACTGTCTTCAGTTAATCATATCTGGTTTGAAAACCAAGGATGGCATCCAAGATGGCTGCCAAAATAAGATTTTTTTAAAGATTTTAATTGTTTTACCATATATTTATACGGTAAACATATTTGAGCTTTTTCTCGATTAGACACTGATATTATAGAATCAAAATAATGAACTCATGACATCATCGAGCCTTGTCAGAAATTCAAGATGGCATCCAAAATGTCTACCAGATACTGATTTAGAACTAAAAATTCAATTACACTGATCTGAAAGTGAATGTTTGTTTGAATGTTTGTTTGCATTTTGATCAAATCTTGAAGGGAAGTTATAGAACTGTTGAAGCTTACATATTTTTGCAAGCTGTAAAATCATCATATTTAAGATGACATCCAAAATGGCCACCAGAAAAACACCACCACAATTTCTTCTCTTTCTGTATATTGTTGCTGTAAAATAGACACGAAAATACCACATGGTTCATCTAAGCAAATGCTTTGAATATATTTTAAGTAATTGCTTTGAATTATCTTTGAAGCTATTAAAAGTGCAGATTTAATACACTGCATTGCTGTTATTCTATTACTGTAATTTCAGTTTAATTTTACACATATTATGAAAAGGATCCATAATAAAATGGTCACTGTGACAGTGTAAAACAATGATGAAAATTGCATTACCATTCATTCATAGATTCATTATCAGCATGATACATGTAAAATCATCAAATTGGCATTTATAAGATTTATAATAGTATAAAAAATATTTGCGCTCGAATGGAATACCAATGCATTTCCTCCACACAACTAAAGCTAAGAAACAAGCTTACATATTAAGTGCACAGTGGAGACTTTTGTACAGTGTTTTTTTCTTATTTATAAGTCGTATCGGGTATGACTTGTTATATACTCCAGCTTAGCTCCTTTTACTGAAAGTATATTGATTTATATAGCTTCAGAACAAATGGACAGGATTAAGATCTAGAAGATATATACTGTCAAAAATCAACAGCATTGATGATAAAAACGTCCTTGACGATACTGCAACTGCAGTGGATGCAATAATTACAAAACACAGTGTAGGTCATGTGTGTACAAGGGATGCTTCAGCCGAAGGATGTACAAAGGACCTTTTATATCTAAGGATCTATATATCTGCAGATATCGGTGTTACAGGAAACACAAATGCGAAAATCTATGTATTTTAACAAACTCTAGGTAGCATACTGTACAATATAGATCAATGTCCTGGGGAAATTTTTATTTACGGATTCACACCAAGCTGTCTAACAATGGTGCAGAAATACACACCTTAGTGCAAGCCGTGACATAAATATTGTCAATGTCAACAGAGCATGAAAATCAGATCAAGGGGAATACCAGGCTATGGTGCATGCTTTAAAAGTATATCAATGACAATTAACAGACACGATTACACAATCCAAATGTTAGCCTCTACTTAAAATATCAATGGCCTGGAATGAAATCAAGGGTTCCAAGTGTAAGAGTTTGCTTAAGAATAGTTCAAAGACAGCTACACATTCAGCCAGCTAAGTAATATGACATTAATTTGGCCAGAGTCAGAGGGGCATGAAATATATGTCAATGGCATCAGTAGAAGGTATGTGTTTGAAACATACAAGCATGTTCATGTATATAAAGGACAAATACTTAATTAATAATAAAAAGATAAGCAAGGTTTTACAATTACAGCCAAGTTAGTGATAAACACCTTTCAATGCTAGACTAAACATTCTTTGGCAAAACATTCAACAGTCAAAGTGAATGGAACATACAAAATAGACCAATGATACCTGGTCAATATGCATACTTGAAAGCATATTTAGCCAAAGAAAATTATTACATCCGAAAAGTTGAGCTCTTATATCACCCCATGCTATAAGCAGATGCAATAAAACAACAATTATGCAGCTAAGGACGCAGTCTAAAAACCATTTGTCGCACAGTTTTGTGTTATTTATTTCCTACAAGCCTAAGCCTAACCACAGCGCTATGTGGCGCTATGACTTTCAGTTTCACTTCCAAAAATGCAATTTAGTTGATTTAAGAAGGCGATTTGGTGGTTAGAGGTACAGTAGCAGATCTGATTTTAAAAGGCATGACTGACAATTTCAGTTATTTAGGAGGTCAAAGTATAAAAATGTGCAATAGTGACCAATCTTTATAGAATATGAGCATTAATTAAATCAAGTGTTAGTTCACCAGTCTTTTATACCTAGTCTGACGGCTTATGACAGTTCTTGTTTTCAAACGATACCAGGAATCGTGAGGTGTTGAGATTTAAAGTAACAAAAAGTACATCAGTGTTATCCGCAACAATTGAAACTCTTTTTCGATTTTCATGAAGTACAGAAGTGACTATATGGTATACAAGGATATTATCTGTCTGCTTTTAAGTGTGTTTATGTCAATACTTTCAATTTAAATACATTTTTACATATTTTGTTTGCTTTTTTTGCCTGTATCAACCAATTTGTGGATATCATTGCTCCCTTTATAAATCTAAGCATCCTGTGTAAAACCATAGCCTATAGAATTTAATAAGCTGCTGTTTGTTCTCGGTAACAGCAAATAACAATAAAATGAATATTGACCAGACATACTATGTGAGCGCCATTATACAGTGGAGTCCTTGTTATTTTTTCATAAGTATTCCTAAGAATTAAACGTTTTATGGTGCATTAAAATCAGAAATATACAAAAGGTTTAACAGTTTACATGTATCAGGAAATTGTTTATAATATTTAAATGTTCGTCTGACAGCCATCTTGGATTCCATATTGTACTCAAGCCTGGTAACTACTTTTAGATATGCCAATATGTATTAAATGCTGGGATAAAACAGCATTTTTCATTCAGTTAGAGACAAACTTTAAAACAGTGCGTAAAAATTATTTTCAGATATCATCTTGATCAAATTGTTTAATGCTGACAGGGTGTCAAAAGTTGGATTCTATACTGACAAGGTCTAACATGCATGGATTTATAAAGAAAACAAAACTTAATATGTCATGTTCAGGCCTAATTGATCAAAATATGTATGCATAAGAAGCTCAAATATGTATATCCTGTGCAGACATTTGTATTCGTCAAGAAATCTTATTCTGGCGGCCATCTTGGATGTCAGTTTTGATCCTAAAACCAGGCAACAATAACTTATGTCAGATATAATAATACCTGCTAAAGTTGTGAGGAAACATAGCATTTTTATTCATTTTAACGGGCACTTTGTACAATAATATATGTATTTTCATTATTTTCTGACATCTTGGACGCCATCTTGAATTTCTCAAAATGCTCAATGATGACAGGCTGTCATCATCCAGAATCCTTAATGGCAATGTCTAACCTACAAGAATCTGTAAAGAAAAAAACTTTATGCCACAATTCCAGGTCAAATCGATTTTGTGCCGGACTATAAGTAGACCTTGCTGTAAAATAGGTCAAGGTCATCCCAGGGTCATGATTTATACAAATTTTGTAGAGCTCCATTCCCAGATGCTTCATACCAAGTTTCAAAATCATAGGCCTTCTGGTTCTAAAGAAGAAGATTTTTAAACGTCTTTGCTATTTATAGCCATGGCGGCCATCTTGGTCATGTGACCTTGACCATTTATATAAAATTTCATTCCCTCTTCCTAAGGATGCTCCACAAAAAGTTTGGCTTTGATCGGCCTAGCGGTTTCAGAGAAGAAGATGTTTCAATATTATGGTCACATATTGTATATAGCCCCGGGGCAGGGGCTGACAACCCCCTGGGCCAAAAATATTTTCTTAAACATAAATCTTCTGTCCATTTGCTCATTTCTAGCAAGTTTTCTGCCATTTAATTACATTTTCCTATTTTTTCCCATTCCAATGCATGGGAGACCTAAGTTGACCTTGCCGTAAAATAGGTCAAGGTCATTCCAGGGTCATGATTTCTATAAACTTTGTAGAGCTCCATTCCCAGATGCTCCATACCAAGTTTCAAAATCATAGGCCTTCTGGTTCTGAAGAAGAAGATTTTTAAACGTTTTTGCTATTTATAGCCATGGCGGCCATCTTGGTCATGTGACCTTGACCATTTAGCTTAACTTTCATTCCCCCTTCCCAAGGATGCTCCACATGAAGTTTGGCTTTGATTGGCCTAGCGGTTTCAGAGAAGAAGATGTTTGAATATTATGGTCATATACATGTATATAGCCCCGGGGCAGGGGCAGACAACCCCCCGAGGGGCTAAAATTTTCCATTAACATTAATCTTCTGTCCATTTGCCTATTCCCAGTAAGTTTTATCGATTAAATAGCATTTTACCATTTTTTCCTATTCAAATGCATTGGCGACATAAGTTGACCTTGCCGTAAAATAGGTCAAGGTCATCCTAGGGTCATGATTTATATAAACTATGATGGGCCTGCGTCCCCGATGCTACATACCAAGTTTCGTGGAAATCGGCCCACTGGTTCTGGAGAAGAAGATTTTTAAAGGTTTTTGCTATTTATAGCCATGGCGGCCATCTTGGTCATGAGACCTGGACCATTTATATAAACTTTCGTTCCCCCTTCCTAAGGATGGTCCACATGAAGTTTGGCTTTGATTGGCCAAGCGGTTTCAGAGGAGAAGATCTTTGAAATTGTGAACGACGGACGACGGACGGACGGACGACGGACGGACCGGGACGCCGGAGCATGGGTATACTATAAGCTCACCTCAGGTGAGCTAAAAATGGGGTTTGCACTGAAAATTTTAACATTTTAATAACTTTAAAAATATCTGTATATTGCATAGGCATGTTTTCGTAATGTTATGTCATCTACAGAATAAGGTTTTAGAATAAAGTTTAAATTATTTTAATCCATCATGTCGTTCCCTCTTTCTTTGAATGTTTTCAGCAATTTACATTTATACACGTCAGCATCAGGAAAACATGTCCGTGCAATGTTTACCCCCTTGAACCCCACTTTTATATAGCAAAACTGGGGTTTGTAGGGGTATACCTATTTTTTCTTATTTTTGCTCCAAAACATAGTATAGATTGTGGGTGCTCGTTAGAACCTTAGAACCGCCTCGGCAAGGCGGTTCTAACGTGTACCCACAATCTATGTTTTGAGCAAAAATAAGAAAAATATTTTAAAAAATCCAATGAAATTTTCAATTTTTACAGGTGAAAAAATCGGGCAAGTTTTCATAATGAGTTCTGCTAATACACCGCCAGGAAAACATGTCTATGGAAAGTATACCCTTTTAACCCCATTATATATACTGACCGACAAAAGAAACCCGACACTTTTTCATGTTTTATAAAAAGTTTATCCCTTGTGAGGGGTGAATTATTTTTCGTATGTAACCATCTCTTACTATTGTTTAATGATTCCGAAATCGTTTTTGGCGACAATCATTTGATAAAAACTGTGAACTTGTAAACTGTACTTTAAGCATTATTTGCTCGTGCAATGTAATGGTTGAATGGTTACATGTGAAAGTCTATACATGTTAAGTCTAATGTTAGTCGGACATTTCGCCATGATTATTTCTTTGAAATTCTTTCTGCCACAATTTTTTATCGATCAAAGAAGTCCGGCCCTTTGAACATTTTCATCCAGTCTTGCAGCCTAGTTTTTCAACCAGTACGGTCTCGTTACGACGCCGTAATTGTTGATTTAGGTGTCCAGATACACTTTGAAGAATTTTACCACTTCCACTTTGGACGATTCGTTCGTATCACGTGTTTATCCATTCGAGGCAGATTTTTTATTTTCACGTGTTTTTTCCATGTAACATGCCTTTTTTGAAGTCATTAGAAGAAACTGAGCATGCGGTCCCAACGACCAATGCATAATAATTGTTTTATTTCCGCTTAAATTTACTGCGTAATGGTTACGACTTAGATTTGTGATTTTTGAAATGACCCCCTTGCTTTAATCTTTGTGCATTACAGAAAGGGAATTAATTGAAAACGCGGATTCTTGCAACCAAATGGTGTGGAAATGATTTGCCTTCCATGCTGTATAAATCTGTATTTTATTGCACATCTGGTTTTGCGATTATGAATCCAAATGTAAGTGTCGGGTTTCTTTTGTCGCTCAGTATATAAACTGGGGTTTATAGGAGTATACCTATTTTTTTTTCTTTTATTTATCCAAAATATAGATTGTGGGTACTCGTTAAACTCGCATTGGCAAGGCGGTTCTTCCGTGTACCCACAATCAATGTTTTGAGCAAAAAATCTTAAAAATAACAAAACTACTCTAATCTTATTTTGAATTTTAGCTTATTTAAAATTCTTTGTAAATTGTATTTGCATGTTTTCGTAATGTATTACCTTCAGGGCATATTTGGTCCGCTCTGTAGATGCTGTAGATACCAGCCGGCCAGTTGTATACCCGGTTATCTGGTGTGGAATTGATGACACTTGCAGGCAAATCTGGGACCGGGCTATCAAGTGTGGAATTCGAATCATAATCAGCCGTACTGTCGAGCATTGGATTTTCCAGTGACGTGTTCGAAGCCAACCTTAGCTTGTAACAAAAGTTAAGCTGCACGACTTTCTCACTGTATGGACCGAGAAGACTTGAATGGCGGGCAGCTGTGACCGCATCAAGATTTTCTGTCAGATGCTGTCTAAACGTCATATTTGCATAGCCTGTCCGCCAGCCACTTGTTTCTGAGCCAGGACAGCCGTACACTGACATTGGCGTGGCGTAGGGTCCATCTGGCCATGGGTCTGTAAATACAGTTTAAACACTGGGATTTTGAGCGTAACATGCGTGTGAAAATCGCATATAAATACAAATACATTTTAGAGAATGTGTCTTGATGGGAAGATAGAACGTCATTGTTTGTAGCAAGATAAGTCAGGGTTTTGAGGAAATCAGGGGTTTATTTTAGGGAGCAATGACTTTGATGTTTCTCTAAAACCGTTAACTTTATACTGAAAGTTCTACCTAAATGGGAAAGCTTATGTCTCAAGACTTAATGGACAATCCTCGTATATGCATATTGACCTAATATTACCTGTAGTGTCGTCAGTGACAGGGATAAAGCATAGTGGCAGTAACGCCACCGTCATGATTAACGTATCGGCGTCACTTCAATTGCCAAAAGGATGGTCTGTATTATTACCTGTGATGTCGTCGTCAGGGTTCGCCATCACTTGACCATGTAATGACACAGAGATAAAGCACAGTAGCAGTAACGTTACCGTCATAGTTGACGTCTTGGCGTCACTTCAATTTGTAGCAGGCTGGTCGGTAGACAGAGGGTCCTATTTAAATAACAACAGCGAGAAGTGGACCTTCGCGTTAGATGTATAAGCAATTAGCACATGCGAACCAAAGGCGCAGGTCAGCTGTGCAGTTACTACTGCACAGCTGATCAACGCCTTTGTTTTCGCTCCAAATACGTATACTACTATGCATCTTCCTTGGTCTATGTTGGACATGGCCGGACATAGATTGTTTGTTTTCTGGTGTAAGGGTTGTAACTACTAATAGGGAGCAGGATTGCTTTGAAATTGTGAAGCCCCAAAACAGTCCTTAGGACACAAAAGAGGACCAAAATATTCGCACAGTGCTTAAATGGTATAAACTATACACATGTACTAAAACAACAAGCAGCATGTTTATATTGCTTAGACAGAGTTGTGACTATTGTCCTTTTAGTATAGTATGGGCGTAGATACATTTTTGGACAGTTGTATGCGCATGTACGTTCAAAATATGCCGTGAATCTAGAAAGCAGTCAATGTTATTCATGCAAAGTCCCACCAGCACACTATTAAACTATGATGGTGAAAATGACATTTTTATGAATAGGAGCAGACAAAGAGACATGCGTGCAGACAGGAAGGCAGACATACAGACCACTGACAGACACAACACTGAACAAAAATCCGCATGATCATCGGTTCTCAATCGTGACTGTTGTCATCAGGAAAACATGTCCGTGATATAAATACCCCCTTGAACCCCACTTTTATATAGCAAAACTGGGGTAGGCAGGGGTATACCTATTTTTCTTATTTTTGCTCCAAAACATAAATTGTGGGTACTCGTTAGAACCGCCTCGCCGAGGCGGTTCTAACGTGTACCCACAATCTATGTTTTGAGCAAAAATAAGAAAAAAATCAAACTTTTTCTGCTGAAAGTTTTCATTTTTTACACCTATAAAAATCTCTGTGTATTGCATGGGCATGTTTTCGTAATATCTATGCGGCGCCGTAGACTGTAAGTTTGGACCCAACCATTGGAAACGTAAGCAGAGAAACTACATTCCAGTTATTATCATTTCATTAAAAAAAAAAAAAAAAAAAAAAAAAAAAAAAAAATGGGTTTCTTTTATTGTTGATAACAAAAACTTGAAACGTGCGATTTTGTGCTAGATACATGAGCAACAACTTAAATGCAACCGTCGTGTTGGCATCCATAGCGTCAACCATCGAACATTACATTGTGAGCCGCCGCATCAGAAAACCAACAATCTGAATATGCAAACACAAAGTGGCAGATCAGCTTCGCATTAACTGCGGGGCTGATCAACAACGCATTTGTTTTCGCTAAACGGATAGTTACAGTTCCTCTTCTTTCTAAATCCAAAATTTCCAGCCTCTAGCAATCTTCTGTGCT
The DNA here is from genome assembly GCA_964017185.1 of Rugalucina vietnamica. NCBI lineage: Eukaryota > Metazoa > Mollusca > Bivalvia > Lucinida > Lucinidae > Rugalucina > Rugalucina vietnamica. The sequence goes on from OZ024872.1 coordinate 6,239,268, forward strand.
TGCACAGCTCGGTTTGTGTCGGATCTATTCGGAAACCACATTGCTGGTTTTCCCACGTGAAGGCTCATTGTGGTGTCCATAGTCTTACTTTCACAGAACGGTTTCCAAGAATCCGTGCACAAAAGCCAATTAGTCTTCAATACTTACGTTACTCGTGAATAAAGTGTCATTCGTAGAATGCTTATCCACTAAATGTTTTCTGAAAGTTTACTGACTATATATACCCAGTACGTTACCTATCGCACATGAGCCGCGACGCGAGAAAACCGGCCTCTAGGATTTCCGACCAGGTCTGACACAAACCGGCCTGTGCAGCCACAGAGGATGGCTAGAAGCTTGAAATTTCTGATTTAAGAAGAAGAGGAATTGTACTATCCGTGTATGCGAAAACATAGGCGCTGATCAGCTTCGCAGTTACTGCGAAGCTGATCTGCGCCTTTGTTTTCGAATAGGCAAAATTCCGGTTTTCTCATGATGCAGCTCCAATTTCATTCAAGCTGGTAGATCTGACCAACTGAAGATACACGTATGCGACTATGGCAAATAGCTTTGGGCGTACAGTATTGTTCAATTATTCATGCTAATTTATTGAATGTACCCTGGCGGACACTCGGGTGATTAAAATTGATAGTATGATAGCAGAATCATTTGAATTCTGAAATCCTTATGCAGAAATCAGAACAATAAAAAAAAATCTCATATTCAGTAAGAAATAAATTTCGAAAATCATTTGAGCCGCCTCGTGGGAAAACCAACAATGTGTTTTTTGAACAGGTTTGACACAAACCGGCCTGCACAGTAACAGAAGACTGCTAGAAGCATGGAATATTGTATTTAGGAAGGAGAAGGATTGTACTATCCGTGTAGCGAAAACAAAGGCGCTGATCAGCTTCGCGGTTACCGCGAAGCTGATCTGCGCCTGTGTTTTCGCATATGCTTATTGTTGGTTTTCCCATGAGGCGGCTCATTTATTGTCGCATCCACTTCTTGAAAACCTGAAAATTGATTTATATGGATTATGAGTATTGTTTGTTTAAGGTATTTCTATTTATTGACAAGGGAGTTTTTCTTTGTTGTTTTTTGCAAACTAGCGACCCAAAAACCCGTACAAACATATTGCACGATAGACAAATATCTAACAACACATTCTAGCAGAAAAAAGGATAAATAATACCTTCAAATACAATCACGAGCCGCTTTTACGTGTGTACTGTTTGTGTAACGACAGCCGTAGTACTCGGACGAAAACCGGAATACTCGGACGACAGCAATATATGCAGTAACGTCTCGGACGACAGCACAGGTGGTATCAATTGAATCACACCCGTGTTCATCTCCTCGGCGCTTTACAACCACCGTAAACAGCTATGGTCGTGCCCAGAGTTCTGTGGCAAGTAATTAAAAGGCATATTAGAAGCACCTAGTGTATATTTCTTTCACCACTAAATGAAAACTGCTTTTTTTTTACAAAATTGAGGTGGAAAAATGTCTGTGAAAATGTATAACCAAAGAAAAAAATACATCATTATGAATCTATCATAATATCATGAGGGTCTGGATGGGGGGTCCTGGTATTCACTAATCACTAAAAATTTAGCCATTTATTCACTGTCATTAAATTTTTGGCTTATTCATTAAAATTAGCTCGATTATTCATTAAAATATGATAATTACTAGAACCGCCTTCTTCACCCAGCTAATTTCTAATAGCAAATATAGGTATTCCCCACCTAAGGCATCCCTTATCTAAGGTTGCCCCCTCATCAATGTGCATACCTAGTACATTTGTCCCCTCCCTGTTTACACCTAATTATTGAATTTAAAGTTTGATTTACAATCATTAGCACAAGTGCAATAATTATTTTCACTGCAAATGTCCACCTTTATACATTTGAGGAGGAGGCAAATGTCCGCACCCTTAGATGAGTTAGGGGGCAAATGTCCGTACATGCCATTTTCGGGCAGGGGGCAAATGTCCGAGTGGGTACATGTCCGTACCCCCGAGTATATTTTGGTTATGTAGATGTATTTATTGAGATACCGTACCGGTTCAAAATGAAATTTGCTTTCAATCTATGCGTATTGCATTAATGCAATGTGAATTCCAAAACTAATGTTAAAATTGACATGAATTATGCCATTGACAATCAAAATAGGCAAGAATGACTATCCAAATATGCAAGAACGCAATAATAATATAGAGCTAGGCATTTTCGCTTTTGAAAGTGACATATTTGTCAATTAGGGAGTGTCCCAATCTGAGGCATTGATCTTTATTTGAAGCCTTCATGCACAAGTGGGGGTATTTTATTCTTGAAATCGGTGTTGCATGCTCAACATGACAGCCGTGTTCAAAATGCTCAAAAATCTTCTTCTCAAGAACTTGTGGTCCGATATTCCTGAAACTTGGATGTTGCATGTGGTCATGCAGGTGGCTGGAGTCATTAACTGACACTCTTGACTTGCAACTGGCAGTTCTTGACTTGCATCGCATGCATGGGCAGAAACTTCTTTAAGATATAAATTCTGAGTAGTCGATAGCCATTTGTCATTTAATAAATAAAATTGTGTTTTGCTTGCTTTAGAGCCTCCATTGTCAAAGAGTTTTACATTACCTCATATTGCCATTTATATGATGGACTGATTGAAATAAACTTGAGTTTGAATTGAATTGAATCAGGGACGTAAGCCCATCATAGTTTGTTCAAATGATAACCCAAGGATGACATTGAACTATTTTACGGCAATGTCGATCTTTGGGAAATATTGGCTTTTTACATAAGAAAAAGTGAAAACAATAGATATTTTCTCGAAACTATTCCAACATGAGACCTGAAACTTGGCAGATGCAGACAACTAATGAAGTCAATGGTTTTGAGAGTCCAAGGTCCTTTCATGATGACTAAATACTCCAAGGCCAGGCTTCAAGTGAGCGTTCTCAAGACCAATGTTCCTCTGGTTAATGCGATCTATCCAGGTTGGCTAAAGTTTTGTGTTCTGTTTAGTTCACCCCGTATGGCGCGCTTTCTAAGAAAATCTTGCTGCATTGTGGTCTGTGTCTGTGGAGTGTCTCTTCAGTAGATGAGAGAATAGTATCCTGCAAAGATAAACCAATTGTGAGCTCGGTGACCATATGATTACTGGACGTTTCGATCAAAACGACTTCCTCCCGGGACTGTTTTATCAAACGGGACGTTTGCTTCCGGGCAATTTAAAAAAATATATATAAAAGGAAGAGTTTTTATGCTCGTTCCGGGCGTGCTTTGCGAGTGCCCGTTAACGAGCATAAGTAAAAAGCCATGTATTAACAGCACGTGCGCGCGTGAATTGCAATATTAATATATGGCTTTCTCTTCAATAATAAATGGCTGTTAATATCGTGTGACACTGGTATTTATGCAACAATTAACGTTATTACACAGATTGGAGGTCTATTGCTTTAACAACATGAGTTCATTTCAAGAAAAAACGAATATTGATTGAATAAAATGATATTGGTTGATTAAAATGACCAACACATTTAACAATTGATTTCCATCAAATTAAGACAAACAAGTCACTATTTAAAGGGCTTCTAAAAACCGGCTATATTGACTTGCACCGGCCCTATACGTATACGTCACTTTTGGTGATAAATGGGTACCAGTTAACCGGCTATAGTGAATGAACCGACCCGTAAATCAGTCCCGTTAGAGTTTTTGTCCGAAACGTCCCCGGAGCCGACCATAAGGTAGAGTAAGTGTCCAAATAAAGAGTCCTACATCCGACGGGCTCACCGCCTGTACTTGTTCTTGGCTAATTCACTACACATGGTAATGTTACTAAGTAGTGTACTGAAGTATTCTCTGTCCGAACATGACTAAAAATAATGACTAGGGCGATAAGTTAATCACCAAAAGGGATTTTGATTTTACAGTTACTCAACAAGCAACCTGATTAGCAATTAAATTTTCATACCAATTGTAAATTGGACAAACCGTGGATTCTAATAAAATTGCTTGCTGTACCCCCCCCCCCCCCCCCAAAAAAAATACCAAATATCCAATCTATTTTTTGGCTTCTGTAGAGTATAGCGGAAGACAAATGACTTCCTCAGTGTGCTCTGTTAAGATGGCGACAATGACTCAACAACAACATTAAACCGGTTCATCATAACTTTGTAAAAGCGACGATCATTTGGGGAGGAAAATTCGAAAATATCACAAAAATGCATGGTAAAAATGAATGAATAATCAAATTAATAAATAAAAAAAATGTTTTCTAACTTTTAAGTGATTGAAGTAGAAGGTGTGAAATGGATTGTGACATAGGTGTTAAAATACAGTTGATTGAGCCTTGGGTTATGACACAATACCGGAAAGAAATAAATAAAAAAATGTTTTCTAACTTTTAAGTAATAGAAGTAGAAGGTGTGAAATGGATTGTGACATAGGTGTGAAAAAGCAGTTGATTGAGCCTAGGGTTATGACACAATACCGGAAAGAAATGTCATCTCTATTAGGTGACAAAGGTGATAAAGGTGGCAGATTTAGAAAACAAGTTATAGATACAGACATCGAAAGAACGGATAAGCAAATTGTTTAAAACAATTGTAGCCTGATGTAAGTAACATGTTTAATGATTTTAATAACTTTTGCCATGAACTTGTTTTTTGGACACAATCATTTATTATTTGTAGAAGCGATGCTAACTTCTGATATCTTGCAATAAGCATGAGTCTAAAATACACCAAATTCTGGGCCATGTTTTGTTTTGTCTGTTTTTTTTTTCGTTATATTGATTAAAGATGGGGTAGGCGAAAACTAAGTCACAGATGCGAAGCTGATCAGCGCTTTTTTTTTTTTTTTTTTTTTTTTTGCTACGCGGATAGTAGACTCTACAATTCTAAAATCCGAAATTTCAAGCTTCTAACCATCTTCTGTGACTGTACAGGCCGGTGTGGGAACCCAAATTGTTGGTTTTCTTATGCACAGGCTCAAATTATATAATGCTATTTTCTTTTGTGCCCATTAGGGCTAGAATGAATATAGCTATGCCTAAATTATTTTAGCGATACCTAAATTATTATAGGCAAATCTATATTGAATTATAGCATGGCTAAAATTCGATTTTAGCCAAGGCTAAATTAATTATGCTAGGGCTAAAATGAATATAGCTATACCTATATTAATTTAGCGATACCTTAATTATTACGGGCATGGCTATATTGAATTATAGCCTAGGCTATATTAATTATGCTAGGGCTTAAATGAATAAAGCTATGCCTATATTATTTTAGCTGTAGCTAAATTAATTTAGCCATGCCTAAACCAATTAAGCCCTAGCATAAATTATTTTCAGCCCTGACATAATTCGCAAATTTATTGGAGCCCCTGCATTATTCATATTGAGGCGTACCAGGAGGCTCATAATTATTATTTATGCTATGGCTCAATTCGAATATAGCCTAGGCTATATTAATTATGCTAGGGCTCAATTGAATTATAGCCATGCTATAAATATTTATGCAAAGGCTAAAATAATATAGGCATGACTAAAATGAATTATAGCCTAGGCTATAATTCATTTAGGCATAGCTAAAATAAAACTTAAAGAGCCTGTTGGTACACCATAATCTAAAGCCACAAAGACTAGATCTATGATACTTAATTGTAGACTGCTGAGTGCAACCTTGATTTTAACATCTTGAGAGAAGCATATATTATCTGCTAGACCACAAAGCCTCATAGAAACTTTCCAAAATAGTTAACTGATTTTTAGCAAATCCTCTTTTAAATCTGTTGGGAATATAATCCCCACCAAACTGTATACTGAATATGCCCTGAGTTTCACCCTGAATCTTTCACTTCAATTATGCATATCAAAGGTTAATTTAAGAAAAAATGTAACTTCAGGGGTAAAAGTTATAATAAAAAGCTGTTGTTTTTATTTAGTTAACTAGTAAGCATAGGAGTACTATGTGAAGTATGATTTTGTGCTTGTGCCTGATTGTACAAAACATTTTATAAATGTCTTAAATACCGAGCGAGCGAAGCGAGCGCGGAAAAAATTATGTAACGCCATATAAACTGCCCGTTAGATTTGCATTAACGTTCTTAGTACTGGCTTGTTTCTGATTGCAAAAGTCACCATAATTATGCTCTGTCATATAAATAAGCAAAGTGATGTCCGTCCACAGAAAAGATTATCATTATAGGAATAAGGACAAAGTGGGGTAACAGAATAAAAAGAAAATACTTATACATAAGCAAAACAAAGTATCTGGCTCAGGAAATGACACATTTTTTTAAAAGATTCATGAAGTATATATTACCCTGAATCTTTCTCTTCAATTATGAATACCAAATGTTATTTAAGAAAAATTGTATGTTCAGGGATAAAAGTTATAATAAAATGCTGTTGTTTTTATTTAGTAAACTAATTAGCATAGAAGTTCTATGTGATGTATGGATTTGTGCGCGTGCCTGATTGTACAATACATATTACCAGGGCTGTTCCAAAAGTTCCATTACACTCACTGTTTTGCCACAATAAAAGCATGTCAGAGCTTAGAACACTTATGATCACCAAGTACTATATCTAAGGGCTTTGGGTGCAAATTTTCGTACTGCTACGTGCATTTGTTAAAATGCAGCGGTGGTTTGAACCTCTGTTCCCCTACTGCACCGGAGCAGGTCTAATGACGTTGCCGTTAATTCTGATTTTTTCTTAATATTTTGCCGTTTGGATAAATATGCTACAAACAAAAAAATCTGTGTAAAAATTAGATTTATATTTAGCTAAACGATACTATTGCATATATTTGGTAATCTGAGTAAAATATCTATAAAGCAATTCGTTAAAATAATGCTATAAAGATCAGCCATGCAAAATAAGAATAATTAATCAAATGCTATCCATGTTAACAACTGCCCATGTTTAATTTGGTCAAGTAATATAACTGCTAGCTGATATATCGTTTTAAAAGTAGGTGTTGTGTTATAGTATTGAAGTCACCAACTTATATCAACCTAAACATTTGCTTGGTTTACATTAAAGAACAACTTTTAGATGTTTAAATATAACGAGCCTGTTTTTTGCTCCGCATGTTTTTGCCGACGTTGTAATTTTGTCGTTGAAATTTTATAGGTAAGCTATTTTATTTGTCACCCAAAGTATCAAATCGTTCTCAAATTTCATAACATTATCACTAAATGATGCCCATAGAATAGTATTTAGGCTGGTATATTTTTCTAAATGATCACATTATACCTATGTTGATTTAGCAGATTACGAAAAATAGAAATTACGAAAGTATTTTACATAATTTGACTTGCTCCGGTCATGCCTACTTATGGTAACCAAGGTAACTGTAGCAGTGAGGTCATTGAAGTGAGTATCATTTTGTACAGTAAAATAAGTTCCAATATGGCCAATTAACTGTCGTTGGTTCCAGCTACGCGTTCAGAATAAAATGTATGTGTAACGGGACTTTTGGGACAAGCCACGTATTAATGTCTAAATACCGAGCGAGCGAAGCGAGCGAGGAAAAAAAATATGTAGTGCCATATAAATTGCCAGACAGATTTGCATTAACCTTCTAAGTGCTGCCTTGCGTTTGATTGCAAAAGACACTATAATTTTATGTTCTGTTATAAAAAAAAAAGCAAGATGATGTCCATCCACAGAAAAGAGTATCATTATAAAATTGGAACATACATAATAAGGACAAAGTGGGGTAATAGAATGAAAAGAAAATACATATACATAAGCAAACAAAACAGTGAAATAGTATCTGGCTCAGTAAACATCCAGAATGATTTATTTTTCTCTGCCTTCAAATGACACATTTCTTTTCCAATTTGTCCAAGAGGTGAGCCCCTACATGCTTGGCTTCCAGACATATGTCTTTCCAAACATTCAAGGATTTCTGAAATATGAATGCAGACGTTACGCACAATGTCGGCGTCCGCCGTATATGCGTACACTTTTATCACTGTGGATTTTCTTTTATTTATCAAATATGAGAGTGTTATACACTAGCATGACCAGGGGAGTTTCCTTTCATATCAGGCCCAATTTTGTGGTTTTTATTAAATTATCGTGTAATATGTAACATTTTTCGATCTATGACAAGCGTATTTTACGATTTTCCCCATTTTTATGGCGCCTTTTCCCGTAAAACGTGATGCATGATATGATGCGATGCCATTGAATGTGCTTAGAAAGAAAGAACGAAAACAATGAAGAAATAAAGAAAATTATCGTGGCGGAACACAAGTAGCGAAAACGTAAGATTTTATATTTCGGTTTGGGGCGCCTATGCATTTTTAATGTAGCGCTGGGAGTTTAGCATATTTTTTTGAAAAAAATCTTTACACAAAATGTCAGTTTAATTCTTAAGAATGTGCGAATGTATCATTGAATTCCTGCGAGTTTATCCATGTATTTTTAACAATTGAAAATATCTAGCCACGATGTCACAGAGCATAAAAATTGACAAATCAGAGTTCAGTCGATGTGTTTGAACTACTGTAGTGCGCATGCTCTTTGAAATATGTATATTTCAATGTCAGCCCGTAGAAGTTCTTTGAAAAAGCTGTCTGTTGATGTACAGCTTACTGTTCTGTGGTGCGTAGCTGATTTAGAGCAGAAAATTATAAATGTCTAGCCACGATGTCACACGTGCAAAAACGACGTCAATGACGTCCTATGTCGATCTACGTTAACTGGTCTGAGAAAACACTTTTTTTTTTCATGCCGCTGCTTAATTGCGCTAGGTTTTCCAGCAAAATTATTATGAGTTCAGTGCAAAACAAGCTAATTTAGAGAATTTATGTACCCTGCCTTGACTGTAAAGTTACACAAATATAATTCATTTATTCAGTGTAGACGCCCATAATAAAAAACGACTAAGTTCAAATTGCAAAATAGTTATTAAAATTAAAATGAGGACTATATCCGAATCATATGCATATCTTCAAAGCATGGCAAAGACATTTGTAAAGTTTCAAAAGAATCGTAATGAAAATGTAGGAGGAGTTGCGCACACAAGGTACCCACTGTCCATTCACTTTCATTGTCAAAATACCTGAAAAATGACTAAGTTCAAATTGCGAAAAAAGGTGAAACATTAATCTGAGGATTATATCCAACCCACATGCATATCTTCAAAGCATTGTCAAGACATCTGTAAAGTTTCAAAAGAATCGGAATAAAACTGTAGGACGTCACGTCACTGTACTGTGCATTTGAACTAAATCAGGTCTGGGTGCATCCAGACCCCAGAAAAAATGAAAATAAATTCTGGAATGTCAGGGAAGCCATCCAATACAATTCCATAGCCAAATTTTAGCATATTCATTATTCTTTAAAATGTTATTATTCACTATTCATTATATTACAGTGCTATTCATTAAAAATTTACATTTATTCATTATTCTTTAGGACCTCATTATTCACTAATCATTAAATTTTTTGCTCTTTATTCACTGTCATTAAAAATTTTAGGCCATTATTCATTAATCATTATACCCCATCCAGACCCAAACTGTTACAAAAATAGAAACTTAAGGTACATGTATGACAAAGAAGAGTTTCTCAGGGTGCGTTCCTTTACCGGAATGGCTATTCTTACAGTGGACATTGGCTGTGGCTTTGGATGCTTTAAATGTTTTCTATATGAATAAAATTTATTTCTGCAGTCATACACATAGTTTACATAAGAGATCATAAGAATAGTTTCATCTTTGCACAGCAAAATTGACTTCCTATGGTGGCTAGGATAGCTCAGGGGCGGGGGCCATTGTTCAGAGGTTTCTTTGATAAAATATATATATTTCTTTGATAAAATATATATATATATATATATATATATATATATATATATATATATATATATATATATATATATATATATATATATATATATATATATATATATATATATATATATATATATATATATATATATATATACTAAGAGATTGATCAACAGGATTTGTTCTAAAGCAAAAAGGACAAATATAAGCATATATGCACATCTTATCTAGGCTACCCCATCGTACAGAACAAAAATTGGCTGTACTTAAAGCCAGATGTACGTAATTGAAGGCGCTCAAAGGAACGTGCGTATCTAAGGTTTGAAACGTCATTTTTACGCCGCACTCGTAACGTCAGTTTTCGCTCGAAACGTCATTTCTAACGTCAGTTTACGTTCGGAATACGAAACTATCTCCAAACAATGGGACAGAGGACTTCAGAAATGTAAAAAAAATGATATTATTTATTATTTTTGCTCAAAATATAGAATGTGGATATGCTATCCCGAGGAAAATATCATTTGCGCGACATAGTCTAACAGTTAGCAAAACTGAATACTTAATAGCGTCGGAGATTTTGGCGCAAAATCGACGTCGCGCGTAAAACGTACTGACTACCTTTCTTCGCACGCTTATAGCTGGAAAACGAATCCGGTAACTAAGGACTTTCTCGTTGTCTACCTATAGTTCAGGAATTTCTCTAATACATATCAGTTTTTTAAAAATTCCTACCGTGGATTTTTTTAAATATATCAAAAAATTTAACAAAAATAGGGGTCTAAAAAGCGCATTTTACGTTGACGTCAATGTATTTTCGCTCTCAAATTTGACGATTTTGAAGGCCGATATCTCGAAAACAAGCTCGGAACGGTATCGATTTCTTTTCATTTTCGTTTGTAGGACATCAAAATACAACTAAATGCAAAAAATAAAAAAATTCTACCGTGAAGTCAATTACGTACATCTGGCTTTAAACCACATGATTCTCGGACTAATCACAGCTCGTGCATATTCTAGGCCAATCTGTCTGCAAAAAAAAAAACGAAATGAAAAGTACTTCAAGACACATACAAATGTCCATTCCGGTAGTCCATTCCGGTAACAAGACCCATTCCGGTAAAGGAACGCGCCGTCGACATTAACTTTCCGGGATACCGGCAAATAAAAAAAGAAGACGATCCGCCCAGGTCGCACCTCGTTCAAATCAATCAAGCATCCCCATAATAAATAACAACAATGGCGGAATGCGTACGTGCCGATGTAAACATCAACAGAAACCTTGACGTTTGTGAACTTTGCGGCCGATCAGATAATCTTAAGGTTTGTGCGCGATGCCGTTCTGTGTCATATTGTTCGAAGGACCATCAAACAAGACACTGGACAATTCACAAGAGAAATTGTAAGGATTTAGCGATGCGAAAAGGAGGTTATTTTCAATCCGCGAAAACCGATTACTCGATGGAGCCAAGCGGTATTGGACGAGGAGTCAGACCAGTGATTGAAGGAGTCGATAAATTATCGATCTTTGGAAGCGGAGGAAACTGCACGTCAGCCAGTGACCTACGTGTGAAAAGTGGGCAGAAGACTGTACAGTCTTTGACAACAGAACATTCGGCTTGTTTTGATGAGTCAAGAGGTGTACATGACCAATATGGTGTAGCTTATGCTGGAGGGGGTGATATATTAGAGGAACTGTCTAACATTGATTCCATAACTGAATCTACACCAGGCAACCAAAACATTCAGAGAGGAGCAGCACACAGCTTTACAGAAGAGTTATTCGGTGGGAGTTCAGAAAATTATATTTTAGAGTCTGAAGATTCTTATTTAAAGGTGCCGGAATTCGGGCAGCAAGATACTGCCAGCAAAATGCCTACCTCACATGAAGAAACTTATTTAACAGTGCTACAGTCAAGAATAACAGCTTTAAGCCAGTATGTTGTCAAATGTTTGAATGCGTATGGATTATGTGTAATAGACAATTTTCTCGGTGAAGCCAAAGGTACTGAAATTTTGAGTGAAGTTTTAGACTTGCAGGAGGGTGGTGCTCTGTCTAGTGGACAGCTGGTAAATGCACCTTCACCAAATGCTGCCATACGTGGAGATATGATAACATGGATTGATGGTTCAGAATTTGGTTGTACAAACATTAATACACTGATATCATCAATAGATGCCATTGTTATACAATGCCAAAGAAATATTGGAAAATTAATTAGTGGCCGAACAAAGGTATTTTTTCTTATTTATTTTTATATTTATATATACATGTACTTCTTAAAAATAAAGGTTTGTTTAGTGTTTACAGCATATTTGGTGGGTGCTTGTATAGACTACATGTACTAACTAGACTAATAGAAGAAGAGCTTTCAATTTAAATTATTTAGCCTCTATGTTACATTGTGCCACATTTTGTGTGTATCTAGATAGATCTAGTGTACATTGTACATGTATCTAGACACTACAAATGAAAAAATGTATAAGGGTTATATTTAGGAATTTGCATCCACGTACAAATAAAAAGGTGAAATACATGATATCCTTTTAGAGAAATTCAAACAAAATAACAAAAACAAGTCCATTGTCATTCAGAGCACCATCAAAGCAACCCTATATAACCATGAACCACATTCTACCGTGTACATGTATCTTACCATTACCACCTGTTAAGGTCATTTTGAGTATTTCAGTTATGTTGAATTTGGGACAGCGTACATGCATATCATTTTGAAAAAAAAAAATGTTTGATGGCAGGTGCAAGATGACTTTACTTTCTCTATATAAGAAATTTTGCTGCATTGGATGATGTCAGTACATGACCCTTCATGTATAAAATGCCATGTATGACAGTATCAGCTGATCTGTGTCTTGCCTTTATCAAATATGTAAAATGCAACTTGACATCACTAAAACATGTCCGTGTAATGTATACCCCTTTGAACCCCACTTTGATATAGCAATAATCGGGTATGCAGAGGTATACCTATTTTTCTCATTTTTGCTCCAAGACATAGATTGTGGGTACTCGTTAGGACTGCCTCTGCAAGGAGGTTTTAACGTGTACCCACAATCTATGTTTTCAGCAAAAATAAGAAAATATCAAAATGTTTCTGACGATATTTCATTTTTTACAACCAAAAAAAGTCTCTGTATATTGCATGGGCAAGTTGTTGTAGGACTTGAAACAGGCTTATCCATATTAAATATGGGACACATATAGAAGAAACATCATGTAATATAAACCCAGCACCAATAACTTTCTTAAATGTCATTTTACTCATTTAGATAATAAAAGATGCCATTTGCATGTAGAACAGCCATAAACATGGAAATATTCTATTCAAATTACAGTCTTGCAGAGAGAAATAATTAACTTTGGTGGTATTTTGAAACATTTAATGGAGAAGTACTCCAGATGCCATTTCTTTGGTGAAATTTTACCCAAAATAGTTTAATAGTTTTCTGTCTTAAGAATTCTTAGTTTTGATGAATTTACAAATTTCTAATGATGTAAGTTAACTTTGTTGCTCAAGAGTTTTCATACTGATTGAAGTTGAAGGCCGTTTTCATAATAAAATAAATACATGTACATGTACTATTAATAGTCTATTCATCCACAGAAATTTACATGCACATAAATACTTTAACAGTTTAACACATGCAATTCATACTAAGTCTCTAATTAATGACAAAATTTAATGTAGCAACGTAAAGGCAACCATTCATCATAATGAGTGATTGTGTTATGAAATATTCTGCTCATTAAATGTCATATGTACATTTCAGAGTTTGATTATGTAATTTTTAAAGACAGTCTCCTCTGAATGTCTGAGCAGCTTTTTTTTGAGGCATTTTTTCTTATTTGGTGTTGTTTTTTTTTTTGGGGGGGGGAGGGGTGGGCAGTTTCTTAAATCAACTAACATTGAATAGTAAAACCATTCATCATGTTCATTGTCTGTTATGCTTACACATTTGTAACACTGTATAATACTGTCTGTATGCCTGTGTTAGTGCTTTTTTACATTTTGATACATGCAATTCAGCAAAGTATATCTTATTCATCAGTGCAAAGACTAGTCTAGATGGAGAAGCCTAGTCCACCTGCTTTTCAGAAGCCAAAAAGAGTGATTTTCTTTTCTCATAGTCCTACAGCCCGCTCGTGAATATATTCATCTTCATCATTTTTACAGGCAATGGTAGCAGTATACCCAGGACATTCCTCTAGATTTCTACGCCATGTTGATAACCCTAATGGTGACGGAAGATGTATTACCTGTATTTATTACCTGAACAAAAACTGGAACTCTAAGGTAAATTTTGCATGTACATTTACAGTACATGCTACATAATCAGAAATAAAATATAATTGTTAGATCCTCTGGAAGCAGTAAAAACATTCAAATTCAAAGGTAGAAACTGGGCAATATTGTACAATTTCAGGTAATATACATGTATCCTCATCTGTGAGATTGACCTTTTGCAAAATGGCAATGAAAGCCAGGCACTTGAGCATAAAGTCTGCATTTTATAAGATGATTGTCATTATGTTACGTATAAGCCCACTTTGTTTGATCTGGTGTGCAAACATCTCCTTAGGATTTCGAAATAGGAATAAAATTAGGCCTGCTCTAATTTAATGTTGGACCTTTGATGTACTTTTCTATTGAGACTTTTCAAAACGTTGGTGTCCAAATCAGTCTACTCTTTTGTAAATATTTGTACCGCATTGTTTATTGTCTTTTGATAATCTCCCAAAGTATTTCACACTTTCAGAAAGATGGTGGTTTGTTGAGAATATTCCCGGAAAATTCCAACAAAGTGGCCAACGTGGAGCCTCAGTTTGACCGATTATTATTCTTCTGGTCTGACCGGCGGAACCCACATGAAGTCATGCCAACAGTCAAACCAAGGTGAGCTCTCTTAGGGTTGCGTCAGGAAAACATGTCCGTGAAATGAATACCCCCTTAAACTCCTTTTTTATTTAGAAAAACTGGGGTTTGCAGGGGTATACTTATTTTTCTTATTTTTGCTCCAAAACATAGATTGTGGGTACTTATTAGAACCGCCTCATCGTTCTAACATGTACCCACAAGCTATGTTTTGAGCAAAAATAAGAAAAATATCCGAAATTTTCTAATGAAAAAATTTATATTTTACAACTTAAAAAATCTTTATATTGCATGGGCATGTTTTCGTAATGGTTTGTTTGTACAAGACAAACTTATTATACCACTCTGGAATATATTAAAACAGAATGTTAACAAGATTCTGTGTTACTTGCAGTATACAACAAAATAATAAATGTGGGAGCCACAAAGTCATGAAAAGGGCAGTACCTTATATTCTCGCGACTCGGCTCACATTATAGTGAAGGTTTGCAATAATCAGGTTGACCTCTAGCCGATGGTTTGAATCTGATATTAATAAGTAATTTTTTTTCGCCCCAGAAAACCATGCATTAGAAATTTATTTTATAACTAAAGGACACCTGGGACACATGCACATCCAGCACTATAATGGGGTTTTCAATTTAACACGGCCATTTCATGGCTCCCAAATTGATTATTTTGCTATAAGTCTGTAGTAAGCAACCTCATTATAACATGGTTTCACTTATAAGATGGTCTGCTTCTATGGAGGGACCCCTAAGATAGTGTTATAATGAGATTGTGGATTTTGATAACTACCGGTAAATAAAAAAGCAACTAAAATACACAACAAGCAGTGCAGATCAACACTGTCCCTATAGCAGGTCGATTAAATCATGTTTCAGAAACATGGATTTGTTTTTGTTTTTAGACCTTCAAATCTTTTAGCTTATCACAATGAGGTCACCTTTGTCAAAAGGTCAAATAACATTTTGTAAGCCACACAACAAGAAAACCTGTCTTGAATTATTTCAGGATTAACATGGGTACTATTAGTTTAAGAAAGTAAAGGTACATGTATTGCACTTCCGTTGGTAAATAAAAAGATCTTTTTCCCTATAGATGTAAAGTAGATTTTCTCCATAAAGAGCTCATAATTGAGCCGCCTCATGGGAAAACCAACAATCTGCATAGGCGAAAACAAAGGCGCAGATCAGCTAGATCAGCTTCGCGGTTACACCGCGAAGCTGATCAGTGCCATTGTTTTCGCTACTCGGATAGTACTATTCCTCCTCTACTTAAATCCGAAATTTCAAACTTCTAGCTCTTTTCTGTGCTTGTACAGGTTGGTTAGTGTCAGACCTGTTCGGAAACTACATTGTTGGTTTTCCCACGAGGTGGCTCATATAATAACATCTGTCATCAGAAAACCAACAATTTAGGTTTTGGACCAGGTCCAACACAAACCAGGCTGTACAGTCACAGCATAAAGATAGAAGCTTGAAACTTTGGATATAAGACATGGAATAATACTATCCATGTGACGAAAACAAAGGCGCTGATCAGCTTCGCGGTTACCGCGAAGCTGATCTGGGTCTTTGTTTTCGCCTATGCAAATTGTTGGTTTTCTCATGCGAAGGCTCAATATAATATGCAATGATGCAAATAAATTACTTGTTATGATGGTAAAAGACAAGGTTATCCAAAACTTATACTAGTATCTTTTTTCAAGGTCTAACAAATATAGAAACAAAATTTATCCCGAGAAAAACTATGTGCTTCTGTTAAAAATGTTCATTGCCCAGTTAGCAGTGACCTTTGTGGAGTTTGTGCATAGATTGAAACAGAATAGCAAAAGGGAGCACAGTGGCATAGTGAGCCGCATCGTGAGAAAACCGGATTTTTGGCTATGCGAAAACAAAGGCGCAGATCAGCTTCGCAGTAACTGCGAAGCTGATCAGCGCCTTTGTTTTCGCTACTCGGATAGTACAATTCCTCCTTTACATATATCGAAAATTTCAAGATTCTAACTTTCTTCTGTGGCTGCACAGGTTGGTTTGTGTCAGGCCTGGTCGGAAACCCCGAAGACCGGTTTTCTCGCGTCGCGGCTCATAGTGGTAGAGCACCAGACTCTGAATCGAGAGGTCCTGGGTTTGATCCCCTCTGGCGGCACCTTGTTTTATCCTTGAGCAAGACACATTAACTCACTACAGCACATGTACTTGTTAAACCCAGGAAGCGTTGACTCTGTCCTGTTATGACTGAAACATTCTTGACAGGGACGTTAAGCCTCAATACAAACAAACAAACTTCATTATTATATCATTAATGTCCATGCCTTTATACGCTTTTCATTTGCTTGTATAATATGTACATGTATATTTACATTCAGTTTTATATAGAAGAAATAAAAATGATAAAACACATATTGGTGGTGATGTGCTTGATCTAGCGAAGATTTGGTCATTACGAAAACATGCCCATGCAATGTACAGAGATTTTTAAAGTTGGTAAAAATAAAAATTTTCAGTAGAATTTTTTTTTATATTTTTCTTATTTTTGCTCAAAACATAGAGAAAATTTTTGATATTTTTCTTATTTTTGCTCAAAACATAGAGGTGGTTCTAACAAGTACCCACAATCTATGTTTTAGAGCAATAATTAGAAAAATAGATATACCCCCGCATACTCCAGTTTTGCTATATAAAAGTGGGGTTTAAGGGTGTATACATTACAGGGACATGTTTCCCTGGTGTGAAATAAAGACCCCCTTATACCCCACTTTTATATAGTAAAACTGGGGTATGCAGGGGTATACCTATTTTTCTTATTTTTGCTCCAAAACATAGATTGTGTGTACTCGTTAGAACCGCCTCACCGAGGCGGTTCTAACGTGTACCCACAATCTATGTTTTGAGCAAAAATAAGAAAAATATCAAAATTATTCTGATGAAATTTTCAATTTTTACAGCTAAAAATATTCTCTGTATTGCATGGACAAGTTTTCGTAATGGCAGTAGGCATAAAGTAAAACTAAATAAATAAATTATTGATATTTGAGATGATTTTCTGTGTTACAGGTACGCTATAACTGTATGGTACTATGACCAAGAAGAAAGAAGAAGGGCTGTAAAAAGATATAAAAATCTGCCAGGTACATGTACGTATTTAGGCCCTTACGTTATCAGACACTTTTCGTGCTTGACTTAGATGAAGCTGCCCATCTTGCTCAAAAAGCAAAATTCATGTAAACTAAGTGCTGAGATTTTCTGGTTTAGTCTGGCTTTGTTGAAAAGTAATGCATTAACCATTTAATGGTGTTCAGCAGTTCTACATTTTAAACATAGCAAGAGAACTGCATTAAATGAGCCGCCTCATGAGAAAACCAACAATCTGCATATGCGAAAACAAAGGCACAGATCAGCTTCGCGGTAACAGCGAAGCTGATCAGCGCCTTTGTTTTCGCTACACGGATAGTACAATTTTTCTACTTTCTAAATCCAAAATTTCCAGTCTCTAGCCGTCTTCTGTGCTTGTACAGCCCGGTTTGTGTCGGACCTGTTCGGAAACCACATTGTTGGTTTTTCCACAAGGCAGCTTAAATGTCAAATAATCAATGCCCGTCTCAGTGCCATGGTAACAGGAAACAATTCAAATGTTCCATCATAACTATGCCTCAGCCTGTATCTTTTTAAAAACTTACATTTATCTAGACAATATAGTGGTTGGCACCCATGTCTCCACTGAGGCATTGGTTTAAACTTAGGGAACACCCATCCAAGATTCTGGCTTTTCCCCTGGTTTCTTTGGTTTACGTAACCTTTTATGACCACAAAAACAGCAGCACCTGTGAGAAAGTGTTCATACATAAAAATGATTATGAAAACATTCCCATATGATATACAGTAATTTCTTCAGGTCAAAAATCGACAATTTTCAGAGGAATTTTTTTATATTTTTCTTATTTTTGCTCAAAACATAGATTGTGGGTACACGTTAGAACCGCCTCGGCGAGGCGGTTCTAACGAGTACCCACAATCTATGTTTTGGAGCAAAAATAAGAAAAATTATGTATACCCCTGCATACCCCAGTTTTACTATATAAAAGTGGGGTTTAAGGGGCTATTCATTGCACGGACATGTTTTCCTGATGCGTTGCATGAGAGTAAAATGAGCCACGTCATGAGAAAACCAACAGTGTGGTTTCCAAACAGGTCCAACACAAACCAAACGACCACGGAAGATGGCTAGAGGCTGGATTTAGAAACTACAGTGATTTCACTATCCATGCAGCAAAAACAAAGACACTGATCAGCTCCGCAGTTATTGCAAAGCTGATCTGCGCCTTTGGTTTCGCATATGCAAAATGTTGGTTTTCTCATGACATGGCTGAAGTAACTTTTAGAATGTTTGAACCAAAACATAGCTATGAAAGCAAGTTGTCATTACTTTATAAAAAACTCAGTAATGTATTTCATTGTTTTCTAGCGGAGAGGCTCCAACATGACCATAAAAGACAAATGCTTTCCCTGATCAGCTCGGCGGAGCCTACGTGAGCCCCCATATGAAGCCCCTTTACACACAGTGCTGCTATATCTAGTCCATGTTGGTGACTGTGCTGCTTTACTAGTGACTGGTCAGTGCCAATGTTCGTTACCTTGTCACTATGTGCAGAGCACAAGTGACTTGCGCAGGTTTTCATTCCCATAAAAGAATAAATGACACCTGACATTAAATGAGCCGCCCCATGGGAAAACCAACAATCTGCATAGGCGAAAACAAAGACGCAGATCAGCTTCGCGGTAACCGCGAAGCTGATCAGCGCCTTTGTTTTCGCTACTTGGATAGTACAATTCCTCTTCTTCTTAAATCCGAAATTTCAAGCTTCTAGCTCTTTTCTATTACTGTGTAGGCTGGTTTGTGTCTGACCTGTTCTGAAACCACATTGTTGGTTTTCCCACAAGGCGGCTCAAATAGGTGAACCAGGAACTCCTCCATATCTAGTGCTGCTATAACTGAGCTGTATGATGAGAATGTCTATCTACAGGGTTTCTGACAAGGTCTCACACAAACCAGGCTGTATAGCCACAGAAGTCACGTCAGATGTTAATCAAGTCGAAGGATTTACGAGTACTGTACTTTATCATATGACGTCGCTGTTTTCCAGTGGATATCGTCATGTCATAAAAATCACATGACCACACCTGTATTAACACTTTTGTGGGAATACGTAACGTCATTGACGACGTCCGTAACAGCAATGTAAATTTTCATTGAAAATATGTCCACTTCGAAGGCAATATAATCCTATTTAAAAAGTCATATGATAAAACGAATCTTACATGGGTGGTCATTTCATATTTTACATGGGTGGTCATTTCATATGAAATTTATTAAACTCGCCAAAGGCTCGTTTAATAAATTTCATATGAAATGACCACATGTGTAAGATCCTCTATGTATATGAAACAGAATCAAAGGTACAGTTATTTTGCAGCTGATCAGCGACATTGTTTTCTCATATGCTAAAAAGCCAGCTCTCTCATTATGCAGCTTGTTCTATTTGCTGTTTTTTTTACCTCAAGTTTATGTTTGTGATTAAGTGAATTTATACCGGTGTACCAGACCTGTGTTCTTTTGGTGCTAGCCAGAAGTTTAACATAAACTGTGGCACAGTGTAGCTTGTAGGCATTACATTATGAAAACACGTCCATGTAATATACAGAAAAATTTTTGGTTTTAAAAATGAAAATTTTCACAGGAAAATATTTGATATTTTTCTTATTTTTGCTCAAAACATAGATTGTGGGTACACGTTAGAACCGCCTCGCCGAGGCGGTTCTAACGAGTACCCACAATCTATGTTTTGGAGCAAAAATAAGAAAAATAGGCATACCCCTGCAAACCCCAGTTTTTCTATATAAAAGTGGGGTTTAAGGGGGTATACATTACACGGACATGTTTTCATGATGTCAATAAGGTCTTCATTCACAAGCTTGATGGTTCCGTGAAAACAGGCCTTTGATTACTATCTGTATCTACAAACAGTTGAGCCTTCGCGTGGGAAAACCAACAATGTGGTTTTCGAACAGGTCCGACACAAACCGAGATGTACAGTCACAGAAGATGGCTAGAGACTGGAAATTTTGGATTTAGAAAGTAGGGGAATTGTACTATCCATGTAGCGAAAACAAAGGCGCCGATCTGCATCTTTGTTTTCGCAATATGCAGACTGTTGGTTTTCTGGTGTGGTGGCTCTATTATTGTTAAAAAATGATGTATGTGATACTTGGCAGTGCTAAAATGGTTTATTTTGTCTGTTTAAACAGAAATCAGACCTAAAGTTTTGTTCATGTTTGTGAATTTTTTGTTTAATTTTATTGAAAAGTATGAAGAAAAAAATATGTGCCATATTAACTAATGATTACTTGAGAATATACTTTTTTTGTTATTAGATGAGCCACCTCGTGGGAAAACCAACAATGTGGTTTCCGAACAGGTCCGACACAAACCAGCCTGTACAAGCACAGAAAAGAGCTAGAAGCTTGAAATTTCTGATTTAAGTAGAAGAGGAAATGTACTATCCGAGCAGCGAAAACAAAGGCGCTGATCTGCGAAGCTGATCTGCGTCTTTGTTTTCGCCTATGCAGATTGTTGGTTTTCCCATGAGGCGGCTCAGATAGTGTTTGGTCAGAAACGACACAAACAGTCCTGCACATTGAATTCACCAAAGATGCATGACGCTGTGTAGATGGCTTGGGAGTTTGGATATAGAAAGGAAGAGGGGTGATTGCTGTACCATCTATTTAGCGAAAAAAAAAACAAAAAAACTTCATACCAGGAGAAAGGAGAAGCTTATCAGACAACTGTGCAAGAAATGAGCCTGTGCATGAGAAAACAATCAATGTCGGTTCCGACCAGGTCCGACACAAACCGGGCTGTACAGTTACAGAAGATGGTTTGAAGCTGGAAATTTTGGATTGAAGAAGAAGTAGAATTGTACTGTCTGTGTAGCGAAAACAAAGGCGCTGATCAGCTTCGCAGTTACTGCGAAGCTGATCTGATCTGCGGCTTTGTTTTCGCATATGCAAATTGTTGGTTTTCTGATGCAGTGGCTCAAATAAAAGGTGTACTTTTTTGTTCATTTCAAGCAGGATCTGTCCATTCTTTTCATAATGCACAAACAATGCAGTTCTACATCTATCATTTTATAAGTCTGATTATTCCATATGTTTTATATTATGACAGGACATTTCTTTGCCCATGAGTTTAATCATAATGGTAATTTTTCATTTTATGGCCTTTTTCAACATCTTTTTGTACCAAAGTACATACAAACCATTTCCTGAAAATGAATTTTCTCATTATTTTGCATCTTTACAAATCAGTAATTCGCAATTCATTAGACAGATAATTATTATTTTGTAAAACTAAATGACACAGTTGCACTGTATATGAGCTGCCCCATGGGAAAACCAACAATCTGCATATGCGAAAACAAAGACGCAGATCAGCTTCGCGGTAACCGCGAAGCTGATCAGCGCCTTTGTTTTTGCTACTCGGATAGTACGATTCCTCCTCTACTTAACTCCAGAATTTCAAGCCTCTAGCCATCTTCTGTGACTGAGCAGCATGGTTTGTGTCAGACCTGTTCAGAAACCACATTGTTGGTTTTCCCGTGAGGTGGCTTATATGTAGCTTGATTTGACCTGGACCTCTTTATAACATGGTTTATTATAACACGGTTTTGGATATAACACTGATCATTGAAGGACCCCTAGGCTGATCTCAGTATGGGTGATATTCTCAAAAAGTACAAGTAGCCAATGGAAGAATGGACATCTAAGACTGGTAAACTGCCCTAATGAGGAGTACTTGGGGAAATTTGGTAAAGTAATAGGTTAACTCATTTAAGCCTGGCGTCCCTTTTATGGGACATAGGCAAACAGAATAGCCCCAGATGCGACGCCTCAGAATGCGGCGTCCCATCTGGGGCTATTCTGTTTGCTTAGAGAATTTTCATCAAAAAATTGAATAAAATTTAAAAATCACTCCTGACGCCCCTAAAAATAAAAGTGGACTCGCCCAAATGATAACGATGGGAAAATCCATTCGTCAAATATTGGTGAAGCCATTGGCCATTAGCCAGATTACTGAGAACAACCAACACAGAAATCATTGTAAGATCCAAATAACTTTGTGGGAACAACTTACCACAAATCAGAATGGTACGTACACATTGATTTCTCCTGCACTTGTTGTTCTAAGTCACGTTGATTGTCCCTGGATAACTGGTGTTGTAACAATATATTCCATTAGCAAAATTTGCTAAAGTAATGCATTAGAATTAGCATTGTTCTAATGCCAAAATTAATATCAGCATTGGCATTTGCATCAGTTGAGCAATGAGCCGCCTCATTGGAAAAACCAACAATCTGCATAGGCGAAAACAAAGACGCAGATCAGCTTCGCGGTAACCGCGAAGCTGATCAGCGCCTTTGTTTTCGCTACTCAGATAGTACAATTCCTCTTCTACTTATATCCAAAATTTCAAGCTTCTAGCTCTTTTCCGTGCTTGTACAGGCCGGTTTGTGTCGGGCCTGTTCTGAAACCACATTGTTGGTTTTCCCACGAGGCGGCTCAAATAGCTAATGCATTGGCATTAGTTTAACGCATTGCCCAAGCCTGATTCCAATGAACTACTGAGTACAAGCTGCATACTTTGGAAATAAAAGCAACAAATCAGACAAAAATCATGAATGAGTATTTGCTCAAAGCTTGCCAGAGTTCAGAAACTTATTTCAAATAGCCCACACATGTTTTACACTGTTTTTAATTTGTTTTGTGGTTTAACATCCCAGTGAACAAGTTTTCAGACAAGTCCAGGGCTTTTTCTGACCTTTTGGGGAAATTTTTGGTACCGATGAAATTGGGAAAAATTGTGTGATTTAGGGAAAAAATACAACAATGTTTGGAAAAAATAGTGCAATTTTTATCAAAATTGGGAAAGTTTACCTTTAAAATTCAGATTTTTCTGCTAATTGGGAATGTTCCAGGTCCCTTGGGAATTTTTTCAGCCAATTGGGAAAAAATTTGGTACCGGAAACCGGACCCAGTTTTGTATAGAGAAAATGCCCTGAAGTCAGGACAAACCAACTTTTTCTGGCTATTAGTAATAACACATTCTAATTGGTGGTAATATGTCTTACTTAAGGACACAACCAGACCCCAAGGTGATAATTTTTTTTCCATGCTCAGCTGAGACTAAAATTTATCCAGCTCATAAATGTTAAAGTGTTTTGGCACCCTTATGTAATATGTACTTCAAATTGAAGAGCTTTTAAAACCATGATTTTTGAAATAAAGTTGATAAAAATTGGTTGGGTAATAAGAAAGTTATAGGCAACTTAACATGCAAAAAATGATTGTATGGGTGCCGCCATTTTGTTTATTCGGTTAGTTTTCATATTTTTATTAAAATCAAAATAAACATTGAACCCAATTTGAATTAGAATAAATACTTCTTCAAGCATTGGGGTCCGCTAGTTATACATTCTGGAGAAAGATTTTTCAAAATGGCCTGAGAAATAAAGCAATAAGAGCAATTTGAAAATATTCAAAATGGCCGCCAGGAGTCTACTTTTGGTAATACATGGAGTCTAAATGAAAACTGAAAAAATCAAATTTAATGAATTTTTCCCGAACATTTTCGCATCAAACTTTCAAAGCTGTTTATTTGTAGCAACAGGCAACATTGTTAATCAAATTGGCACACATTCTATGTTAAAGGAAGCCTTAAATTTTGATTTTATCCTAATTTTTTAACCTCAACTAGAAATCAAAATGGCGGCCATCCATATTTCATACTTAATTACCCATAACTTTCTTAGTAGACCACCGATTTTCATCAAATTTATATCAAAATGCTTGGTTTTGAAAGCTCTTAAATTTGAAGTACATATCAATTAAGGGTACCAAAACACTTTAAAATGCCAGCAACTGTTGGCATCTTAACATTTATGAGCAGGATAAATTACAGGCTTTGGTGATCTAAACCTGAAGTTTCAAATTTATTTGGGCTATTTTGTCATGTACAAGTATGAGCAGTTTAAATTTTATGCTCAATTGAGTTGAGCATGAAAAAAGTTTTATAACCTCGGGACTAGGCATCAGTGGGATTCAAACTCCAAGATGATATTGTTGTTTGCTGCTCAGATTATAGTCCAGCAGATTAATGGGGTTATTTTATTGGGAGACCTGGAAATGGGGTTCAAACTTTTTTCTTGACTGATTTTTTGTAGCCAAGACCTTGCCCTTTAAGAATCTGACTGATGGCACCTTGCCATCATTTTAAGCGGTACAAGTAGGCAAAGATCAGGAAAAGGCGCAATCAGAAAAACATTCCCACTCCAAAAACCGAGGTGGGAAAAAACCAAACTAACAATCTGAAAACATCTCGTAAGCCGAATGAGCAGCTATTTTCCCAATAGGTGGCCACTCAGTTACCTTAACTAAAAATATGAAAACAAACACAAGGCGCCAACAGCACAAAATATTTTAAACACCAAGACACAAAACAAAAAGAACCACCACAGAAGCATCGACTTGGAACGATCAGCAACACAAAGTTACTGGCGGGTTTAAACCGATTTTACATGGCCATAACCTCACCACCCTCGTCTTCTGAAGGATGGAGATGGATTTTTATATTGATAAATTATTTAATGAAAAATATTAAATTCTAGTAACATGTATTTGGTCAATTATGAAGATTTTATGGGCATGGGTTTTTTCATGTGATGTTCTGCTTCATTTGTAGCTCTAAGATATGAGCCTGTGCCTTAGAAAACCAACAGTTTGGGTTCCGACCAGGTCTGACATAAATCGGCGTGTACAGTCATAGAAGCCGGCTAGAAGCTTGAAATTTCGGATTTAAGAAGAAGAAGGATTGTACTGTCCGTGCAGCGAAAACAAAGGCGCCTTTGTTTTCGCCTATGCAAACTGTTAGTTTTCTCATGTGATGGCTCATTTTTTGGCTAGTTTTTTATATTCCGCAGGGCAGGTATTTAATTAAACAGAGGTTTTGTAAAGCTTTAAGTCCCGTTTTTAGCTTACAGTGCTTCCTATAATTTTGGGTCAATTTATGTGACATCACTTCTAATAGTTTATTGCCCCTATAGTTAGCTATCTTTTCCAGTTTCTCAAGGATAATAGCTCATTTACCACTATGGAGAGCTTTGTTTATGGCTGATACCTAATCATTTTATATTTCCCAATAATGTTAACATTCTTATAAGTTATTGATATTTGCTTTGTTTATTTTTGTTACTGATTACTGGTGATGTCTGTTGTTGAAATGATATGATATTAAAAAATAAAACATGAAAAACCATAAAGTTGTTGTACTGTTCTTTTGTATACACATGTATATCAATTTTGTCTCCAAGAAGACAAAGTTTATTATTTTAAAATGACGACCGTGAGATGGCATTAACCTCTTTCAGGTGAGGGTCAACTTCGGCCGCGGGAAAACTTAAATTGAGTTCGTTTTCCATTGGCTTCAACAAATAGGGAACCAACATTCCATGGCGTAAAGTTCAAAATTGATCCAAAATCTTGATTAGGAATTACTGACTTATTGTCATATTAAATGAGTTTAAGTCATTTGTTAATTTAACCTTCGAATTTAAAATGACGAGAAAAACTGCTTTAAAGTAGGCAATTACCAGGAAATGGTTCAGTCAGAAAGAAATTCCCTCTCCAAAGATTGAGGTTGGAAAAATAAATTAACAATCAGGTACTTATACTATGAAAACATATCGGAAGCCGAGTGAGCAGCTATTGCCCAATCGGCGACCAGTTTGTTACCAAACTTAACTAAAATATGAAATCGTACATGATAAGGTGCAAACAGTACAAAAAATCAAAACATACAAATTCTGCCGATTATTAATCAGTCCGTCTGTTGTACTTTCTAGATGGTATAATGACCTCAAGTCACTTGCTAACCCCTCAGTTTAATTGCAGTTGGCGACAGATTTTTACACTAAGCCTTAATGCTAAGCTCATTAGTTTTCCTATGTATACGCGACCATGATCATGAAGGTTGTATAATGACAGAAAGTACATTTGAGCCGCCTCGTGGGAAAACCAACAATGTGGTTTCCGAACAGGTCCGACACAAACCGGCCTGCACAGTCACAGAAAAGAGCTAGAAGCTTGAAATTTCGGATTTAAGTAGAAGATGAATTGTACTATCCGAGTAGCGAAAACAAAGGCGCTGATCAGCTTCGCGGTTACCGCGAAGCTGATCTGCGTCTTTGTTTTCGCCTATGCAGATTGTTGGGTTTCCCGTGAGGCGGCTCATATAAAGTAAATGACTTAACTCTTAAATGACTGGAAAAATAATGGAGAAACCGGTGGCAAGAAAACGTGCACGTGTAGCTGTTGAGCTTCCTGCCATCACCAAACAAAACACGAGGAAACTACGGCAATTAGAAGCAGTGAGTAAACCTGTTTTTGTCTTTTGTGGGGCGAACATTTATGTGTGTCAATGTAAGTAGTTTTTTCTTCTTCTTTTCTCTTAAACTGACCAATAAGCTAGACGATTCTACGTCGCACCTTAAAAACGGCAATACCATTGTCGCTGACAGGTAGCGCTTCACGCACTGACCTGTCGCAGTTGGCCAATGGGATCTGGGAAATTAATGCGGGATGCCCCAGCTTTCTTCGTGTGTCGTCTGTAGCCAAAATCAGCTATATCCCACAATTCAAAGCGTCAAATGCGAGAGATCAAGATGAGGTATCGTCTGATCTCGCGAGAATGCGTCAATACTGTATATATGATCCGCTAGCTATCACAGTCACCGCACTTCGTTTCATGATGACTTACTCGTGATCATTATACAAATTCTCTAAATTAATAACGGAATCACAAGACGCTGCAAGCTGTTATTGACAATCTGTTACCGCCGATACATGTAGTGCCGAGTGTCGGGACCGTGACAACTTTGTTTACGAGTAGATAGAACAGTGACACTTATTTACTTCTTTGTGAACAGAAGAATCAATGCATGCTTCAGCGCTGGTATTACTGAAAATAGAACCAAAATAGCCTTTTGATACGATTATTTTGACAGAATGTTCTCGTCGGTGTCTCGTGATACTTCACTCGAAATACATGTAAGACGAGGAACCGAGAAGGTTAGCCAGCTGACTTAGCAATGGAAACTTTTTTAGTGAAGCAGGCATGGCCTGTACAAAAGCACACTCCATGAACACAGCTTTCGTCATATTCGGTGGACCTACAACGATGTACGAGTCTAGCTTTGGTGTGCGACAGTCAACGTACAGGCAACACTGAAGCACCAGGAACAATTGTTATGGTATGCAAAATCACGAAAGCGTCGTCTCTCGCTGTCTGTGTCGAAGCGCAGTTTTGCTAAGGATAGAGCGTTTTAATTGTTGGATTGTGACTGGATTTTCTCTTAAGAAACTGTGTAAATAGAACACTAGGTTGCGAAGCCTTACAACTTTATAATGTAACAATCTCTTAGAATCTAAAAATCAATGCTAAAGACAAATGTAGCGAAGAATTGCTAGCTTTTAGTCGCTGCAAGAATTCAAAATGATTGAGTAATAAATGCCATTTCATTCAGCTGCATTGCGTGCACACGATTTGTTTACACTTACAGTTGTAACTTTGGTACCCTTTGAATGTTATAAGGGGCACCAACAACGTAAGAATAGAAAGTTCAGAAATTAAAATCCTAACCCACATGACCCAGACACCTAGAGGGAAAGAAAAAAAAATCGAAAATAAAAAAAAGGCGAAAACAAAGGCGCAGATCAGCTTCGCTTCGCTTCTCAAATCTAGAAAGTTGTCCAGAGCTATTTCCCACCAAGGAAGCCATCCGACCAGAGTCTACCAAAAACAAATCAATTTTCGTTTTTATGGGCTTTTGTAACCTATGCACAGTAAGATATGCACATTTATAACACACTTAAAGAAGATACTGATCAACCTTCATGTCACATAATCAATTTTCATGACTATGTTCTTGGTACATGTAGATGTATACATGCGTGTAAACATGTCTTGTTTATATTTTCTTCCGCGTATCATCTAAGAATATCATTAAGTTCATATCATAACATGTGAAAAATACACGTAACTGATCGTGAATGATGTTAGTAGAGGTTATTGAGTTAAGATATTTGCGGTTTTTATGGATGTTTTGCAATAATATTGTAAGATAGACAGCACGTGAGATTAACCGCAGTTTGTCTATAGAATAGAAGTGAATGTCTGTACGTGTCTGAACTTTCGCTATTGATCCCCTTTATTCTATCAAAATACTGCTCCTGTTTTTGTTTGTACGTTTGTCGGGTCACATATATATGAAAGGCAAATGTAACTTAGTGCATAATGTGTCTAATTTGTCTTTGGTCTCAAACAAGAATCAGACCAAGTCATTCTAACACTTGTAAGCAAATGAAACCAGAGTAATGGCAACCTCCCGAACACTACATTACGAAACCCCATGCAAAATACAGGTTTTATTGAAACTTTAAAAATGGGGAAAATCAGCTGACATTTTTTCCCTCGATTTTGCTCAAAACATTGATTGTGGGTACACGTTAGAACCACAAGAACCCCCACAGTCTGTGTTTTGGTCAAAAATTAGAAAAAAAAAATGAACTGTCTAAAATTGGAGTTCATGGGGGGGGGGGGGTATACATTTCATGGACACGTTTTCTAGATCGGCTAGACTTGCTTGTTCTTCTCTACGAAAACTTGCCCATGCAATATACAGAGATTTTTTCACCTGTTAAAATTGAAAATTTCGAGAGAAAAATTTTGATATTTTTTTATTTTTGCTCAAAACATAGAACCGCCTCGCCGAGGCGGTTCTAACGAGTACCCACAATCTATGTTTTGGAGCAAAAATAAGAAAAATAGGTATACCCCTGCAAACCCCAGTTTTACTATATAAAAGTGGGGTTTAAGGGGGTATATATTACACAGAAATGTTATCCTGATGTTCTGGGTATATTTGCAATATAGGTGATGTACGGTGAGACTTTTTAGGGCCGTCACACGCCACACACTCATTTGTTATGGCTCTTTGGATAAGTCGAGGGGTGGAAGTTGACGAACCGATTGCTTAAGTTCGTATTGATGCGCTTCGGATGGTCTGAATATATTGTTGACTCGTATATAATACTGTCAAACAAGTTCAGTTCAGGAACCTTGATGTAAAACAATGTCGGTTGGTGAATTGAATCTATTAATTCAACGCATTTTTATGGCTTGTGCATTCCTAAAGGACGCCGCATGCCTAAGGACACAGCAAAAATACAAATTTAAAATGCTAATAAAATAGGGGCTTCATCTTGTAGTTAAGTGGGCTAGCCTAGGTACCGTTTGACAAGCGGTACCTAGCGGTTTCTCATGCGGCCCCGAGGTTATAAAACTTTTTTCAAGCTCAGCTCAGCTGAGCATGCAACTGCTCATAAACTTTTAAATAGTCAAAATTGGTGGAAAATTCAGGTTCAAAACTCAAAACTAGTAATTTATCCTGCTCATAAATGTTAAAATGCCAACAATTTTTGGCATTTTAACATTTATGAGCAGGATAAATTTAAGTCTCAGCTGAGTTGAGCATGAAAAAAGTTTTATAACCTTAGGACAAGGATAACAGATCCCCGGTCACCGACATGTAGGAGGGTCTGGATGGGGGGTCCTGGTATTCACTAATCACTAAAAATTTAGCCATTTATTCACTGTCATTAAAATTTTGGCTTATTCATTAAAATTAGCTCGATTATTCATTAAAATATGATAATTACTAGAACCGCCTTCTTCACCCAGCTAATTTCTAATAGCAAATATAGGTATTCCCCACCTAAGGCATCCCTTATCTAAAGCCACAAAGACTAGTTCTATGATACTTAATTGTAGACTGCTGAGTGCAACCTTGATTTTAACATCTTGAGAGAAGCATATATTATCTGCTAGACCACAAAGCCTCATAGAAACTTTCCAAAATAGTTAACTGATTTTTAAGCAAATCCTCTTTTAAATCTGTTGGGAATATAATCCCCTCCAAACTGTATACTGAATATGCCCTGAGTTTCACCCTGAATCTTTCTCTTCAATTGTGCATATCAAAGGTTAATTTAAGAAAAATTGTAACTTCAGGGGTAAAAGTTATAATAAAAAGCTGTTGTTTTTATTTAGTTAACTAGTAAGCATACGTAGGAGTACTATGTGAAGTATGATTTTGTGCTTGTGCCTGATTGTACAAAACATTTTATAAATGTCTTAAATACCGAGCGAGCGAAGCGAGCGAGGAAAAAATTATGTAGCGCCATATAAACTGCCAGTTAGATTTGCATTAACGTTCTTAGTACTGGCTTGTTTCTGATTGCAAAAGTCACCATAATTATGCTCTGTCATATAAAAAAGCAAAGTGATGTCCGTCCACAGAAAAGATTATCAATATAGGATTGGAACATACATAATAAGGACAAAGTGGGGTAACAGAATAAAAAGAAAATACATATACATAAGCAAACAAAGTATCTGGCTCAGGAAATGACACATTTTTTTTTAAAGATTCATGAAACGAGTCCCTACATGCTATGTCTTTCCAAACATTCAAAGATTTCAGAAATATGACTATAACATTTGAGCTAAATCGGGTCTGGGGGCGAAAAAAAAAAAGAAATTCTGGAATGTCAGGGAGGCCATCTAAGACAATTCCAAAGCCAAATTTAGCATATTCATTATTCTTTAAAATGTTATTATTCACTATTCATTATATTATTCTGCTATTCATTAAAATTTTTCATTTATTCATTATTTTTAGGACCTACTTATTCACTAATCATTAAATTCTTGGCTCTTTATTCACTCTCATTAAATTTTTAGGCCATTATTCTTTAATCATTATACCCCATCCAGACCCTCATGTAGCTGATGACCGTGGACGTAAAACATTGAACAACAATTTAGACAAATATTGCCATTCTTATAAATGAGCCTGTGCGTGAGAAAACCAACAATTTGCATGGGCGAAAACAAAGACGCAGATCAGCTTCGCGGTAACCGCGAAGCTGATCAGCGTCTTTGTTTTCGCTACACGGATAGTACATTTCCTCCTCTACTTATTCCCAAATTTTCAAGATTCTGGGTTTCTTCTGTGACTGTACAGGCTGGTTTGTGTTGGACCTGGTCGGAAACCCAAATTGTTGGTTTTGTCATGCTCAGGCTCAAATTTTGGTTTCGTCACGTTTTCTCTTTGCACACGTTTGGCATTTATGTTCCAAATATATTTCTGAATAATCTTAAATATCGTCGTTTTTGTTCAGTTGTCATTTAGAATCTATAGGCCATTCCATGAGTAAAGAGTCCTCTGGTATCATGCAAGTCCTCCGAGAAAAGCATTTTCCGACCAGGTCCATCTCAAAGCTGTAGACATATAAATGTAGGCAGAGGCTTAGCTAACCAATGCTGATTAGATTATACAACCATGGGGAATAATTATTTGATAGAACCTATGAACTAACTCGCACTTTGATATTTGTCTTGAAAAATATTACATGTAATAAGAAACGCATAAAGCATCATCCTTGTTCTGTTCATAAAATTTCAACATTCAAATGAGCTATTTTGGGAAACAAACTGCTAAATTCAAAAGTCAAACCAGGATGTCAATTTGTTTGGTGAAGCTAAGAAGGCTTTTCGATTTTTGATGCCACATTAAAACGAATCTTAAATCCCAGCGGGCACATGACGTCAGAATGACGTCAGATCGACGTCGATGCGACGTCATGACATGACGTCATTCTGACGTCATGTGCCCGCTGGGATGATCCAACAATATTTTGCGACGATTGGAACACTATATTACATCGCCACTGATATTTTGACATCGTTACTTCAGCAACTTCATTTTTTTTTCGTAGTGTACGCTAATTAGAACGACATTTTGTTACCTTCACTTTAAGATATTTTGAAAATTAGAACGAATACGGTAGTTTATACTGATGCTATCAACACATGAACAGATCGAACTTCAGTTTAGCTTCATACATCTTCTATTCCAAGCCTGTCCATAACATTTTCTTCGAAATTTTCTCGGTTTTGTGACTGTTCAGACCGGTTTGTCTCGAACCTTGTCTGAATCCCCGATGACATGTTTTCTCGTGATATGACTCGTATTTCACGATCTAATTAAACATGCTACGTGTCAAATCGCGTATCAGCAATGGTTTACATGCACAGGTATGCAACAGCGTTTGAATAATCAAGCGATTTTTTTTTATCTTAAACGATAATGATGTCTGCACAAAGCAATTAACCTGGAAAAAGCTGGCGCCAATGACAAAGGGATTATAATTTCGTTCTTTTTCATGCACAGTTTCAGATAATTCGTCATAAACCCATTTGTGACAAGTGGACAGTCCTTTCATAATCATTTGGATGAGTCCACTTTCATTTAAATGGGTGTTTTTTTTATATACATTATTTTTAGTATCACTTTGTTCTTCCCTGGCCATGATGCCACTCAATAGCACAAAAGGACCAATCTCCACTGAAGGAAGCCCAGGCAACAAACATTAATTTTTCTGTGTGAAAATGATAATTCGCAGTTGAAAAATCTATATACGTATTTTTTGCTCAAACCATACCTTGTGGGTACTCGTTAGAACCGCATCGCCGAGTTTCTATTGAATGCCCACAGTCTATGCCACGAAGTTGAACAGCTGTGAAACATTCAGGAAATGACACAATCAAATGAAATCCAACAAGTCGGTCACCTGTGTATCAGGTGTTGATAGAGTAAAAGACAGCACATAACTCATATTTGACGAATGGATTTTCCCATCATTATCATTTGAATGAGTCCACTTTCATTTTAAAGGGAGTTAGGAGTGATTTTTAAATTTTATTTAATTTTTCAATGAACATTTTCTAAGCAAACAGAATAGCCCCATATGGGACGCCGCGTTCTGCGGCGTCACATCTGGGGCTACTCTGTTTGCCTATGTCCCATAAAAAAGGACACCAGGCTTAAATGAGTTAACGAAATAGGTTGTTGTTGATAATTTTACCTACCTGGGAAGCACTTGACCAGAGGTCTCTGTAGACTAAATGCAAAAGTCAGTGTGATTGATATTTGAAAGACACCGTGCAAATGTCTGGGAGCGAAATGGTATCAAGCTTGACACCGAGCTAAAAGTCTAAAGGGGGGGGGGGACGGGCAGGACCCTTTTCTGTGACGTGTGATTGGCCTTTTTTAAAGTCTGTGATTTGTGAAAAAGCAAAATTTAACTGTGATTTGTGACAGAGGTATTTTCTGTGATGTGTGAAACACAAATTTAAATCCCTGTGATCTGTGATTTGTAAATTTTCAAGTCTGTGAATTGTAATTATCATCATTCCTCGTGATTGTAAAACCAATGGTCTAAAAGTGCATTAAAATCGCATCAATTATAAAATTTTCACGGTGGAGATCCCCCGAACCCCGCTTTCAACAATATGCATACCCTATCTCATACCCTTTGCAACTTGGCACTCATGGATTACTTTAACATTTTGTGGCCGACAGGTCTGGTGGTTAACAGAAATAAAGATATCATGCATAAAATTACCATTCTCATTTGAGGTTTAAGACTATATTTTAAAGTTGTTAATATACTGATCAACACCAGAATAAAATATTGATGCATATCATATTAAAGTTTAAATAGAGATTTTTGTTATACTTTTTAGGCAGCTAGTAAAATGATTCCATTTTCCTCTGCTCCACTGTGAAAAGGCAAGAATCTCTACCATACATGTAATATAAGGCTAAGGTATTCTTATTTTACAAGTAACTCTGAGATAATGTGTTAAACACTGCAAAAACATTGGCCAAATTGCTGAATTTTCTGTAATCACGAAAATTCATTGTCTGTGATTTGTGAAATCATCATTTGAAAACTCTGTGATTTGTGATTTTGTGTTTTAAATCTCTGTGATCTGTGACCAGACCCCCCCTCCTGCCCCCACCCCACCCCCCTCTCTCTCTCTAAAAGGCTGTGGTACTGCGAACCCTCTTATAAGCATGTGAGACCTGGACAGTTTACCAACGTCATGCAAAGAGACAATCATTTCCACTTATTTCAGGAAAACATGTCCGTGCAATGAATACCCCCTTAAACCCCACTTTTATATAGTAAAACTGGGGTATGCAGGGGTATAACTATTTTTCTTATTTTTGCTCCAAAACATAGATTGTGGGTACTCGTTAGAACCGCCTCGGCAAGGCGGTTCTAACGTGTACCCATAATCTATGTTTTGGGCAAAAATAAGAAAAATATCAAAAATTTTCCTCTGAAAATTATCGATTTTTGACCTAAAAAAATTACTACATATATCATATGGGCATGTTTTCGTAATGTTTCAGAAAAAAATGAATGTTATAACTCAAATGACAAGACAATGTTCTAGACAAAGAGGCCCCGGGTGAAAAAAGGCAGGGATGCCAAGCATGCATACGATATTAAAGGACGGAAATTGCTAGAAGTCAAGATGGTCTGAAACAAAAACGCTACAAAGACACTCTCAAAAGCCTCTTTGGGGGATTACGAACAGGCTGCACAGACCACAGAATCGATCGATTTAAGTAGCGCAGTCGCATCAACAAAGGAACAGCTTATTAAAGAGAAAAGAGAATCTGTGAAAGCACAGAGAGCGCAAAACTAGACCTCATTGACTTGCTTTGTATTCGATTAACAGTTATACTGTAGACCATTAACCCATATTTGACGAATGGATTCTCCCATCATTATCATTTGGGTGAGTCCACTTTCACTTTTAGGGGGATCAGGAGTGATTTTTTAATTTTTATTCAAATTTTCAATGAAAATTCTCTAAGCAAACAGAATAGCCCCACATGGGACGCCGCGTTCTGCGGCGTCCCATCTTGGGCTATTCTGTTTGCTTATGTCCCACAAAAGGGACGCCAGGCTTAAATGCCGCAGATGCATTAATCACAAAGGGAAGACATACATGACTTGCATGCCTCGTAACAGGCTTGCTAGCTTTTCAGTATAGTTAGCATTCTTAAAGTAGTAAGTAGTCTCTTGTTTTAGGCCCGGGGAAGCAGCACAAGGATTGTCAACTTTGTCGGGACAATATTTTCAGAATGCATTGAGTCTTTTTTTTTTTTCGGAGGCAACTGAACGTGACACTGATCAACACCGTCACGTTTTCTACGCACACGTTTTATTGGAATTTTATGTTCGATATATATTTCTGAAGAATATTAAATTTTGTCTTCGGTTTTATTCCGCTTTCCAAAAAACAAAGCCAGTTCGCGAGTGAATAATCGTATATCACTACATTACACTACACTAACTGACTAAGTATACATATTTTCATTTGCTAAACTACCGCCCATTGTCATTGTACATAATATATCCGGACATCCAAATATGCATCTAACCATTTGCATGGTACATAATATTGAGCCGCCTCGTGGGAAAACCAACAATCTGCATAGGCGAAAACAAAGACGCAGATCAGCTTC
Organism: Rugalucina vietnamica; assembly: GCA_964017185.1. Taxonomy (NCBI): domain Eukaryota; kingdom Metazoa; phylum Mollusca; class Bivalvia; order Lucinida; family Lucinidae; genus Rugalucina; species Rugalucina vietnamica. The sequence goes on from OZ024872.1 coordinate 6,275,520, forward strand.
GCGGTAGCCGCGAAGCTGATCAGCGCCTTTGTTTTCGCTACTCGAATAGTAAAATTCCTCTTCTACTGAAATCCGAAATTTCAAGCTTCTAGCTCTTTTCTGTGCTTGTGCAGGTCGGTTTGTGTGGGACCTGTTCGGAAACCACATTGTTGTCACGAGACGGCTCATATGTATATCAGACGCTGCGCCTTATAAGATATGAACCTTATCTTGTACGCATGTCTGCAACTTGCAACAATGATCTACAACTGGACAAGTTGAAGGGAAGTAAATCGAAGCAGTTTACGTAATAATTTTGTTGGAGGATTTACCCACCAAAGCTAGCGTCCTATTTTCTTCCGCAAACCATTTTTAATGATATATGCCAAACTGACGAGGTTTAAATTCAATAGCAAAATACTTTGGATCGTTCGAAGGCGATTCGTCTGTTGTGGTTCTGTTTGTTAAATATGTTTTGGAGTCGAATTTTTGTGTTGTTTAAACCGTATTAGCTTTATGTACGTTTTCATAAATTTACTGATTGTCCGCCTATTGGGAAATAACTGCTCACTTGGCTTATGATATGTTTTCTTAGTACGAGTACCTATTTCCCCACCTCGATTTTCTTTCTGACTGCACCTTTTCCTGATTATTACCTACTTGTACCTTTGGATGACATTGCAACAATTTGCGGCAAATCACTTCGGGTTATATGCCCGCCATATTTATTTATTTATTTATTTATTTATTTATTTATTTATTTATTTATTTATTTCAAAAAGTAAATAAAGTAACAAAAATATTTTTCATAGTGTAAGTATAACAATTTATCAACACTAATCTCAATGGATTATCGACTTAACATTATGATATACAAAAATAACACTGCAGGAATAATAAAAGACTTGATATTGAATGGCCCAGTAGGTATACACGATTTGGTTGTTAAGGGTGCCATAATCATTATTGATCTCGGATATACTTTGCTTTATTCGTTTACTTACTTAATATACACTGCAAATGTGTTCGATATTTAAATGTAGATAAGGATTAAAATATACACTGGAATTTAAAACAAACATTTTTAGCTATTATTATGTGAAAAGTTGTTAACTTTTCGGGGAAACTAATAAATTAGGAAATTTATAAAGATCATAATGCCAAGTACAAAGGCAACATACATTAGTGTCCCGGCGAAAGGCCCCGGGGATGGCCCGACGGACCGAAACTTGGAGAAACCGGCAAGCGCGCCGACGAAATCGTCTCGCCGACACCTTCGACACTCAATGAAATCAACCGACAGATTTGACGACAAATTACGTCACCCCTGGGAGGTAAATTAATGTCGATTCTAGCACCACATAGAGAAAATATCAGTCTACTGACAAAATATACGAGCTCAAAGTAAATTGTTTTATTTGTAGGGTATGGACTATTTGTTCATTGGTAATACATAAATACGCTGCATGATGAGGGACAATCAGCAATATAGCATATTTTTTTCGGAAAGTGTGTGTGTGTGTGGGGGGGGGGGGGAGTAGTATTTCTGAAAATGTAGCTCCCGTGGCCGATTGCTTAAAATCGCTTATTCATTTCACCGCTTTGTCCAGTATTAGTTAGAGCTCCACACACGGTTCACATATTGGACAAAAGTTCAGCTTGCAGGTGAAGCAGGTGGCTTTTTTGGGAGGATCTTCCCGTTCTGACCCCATCTACTGTTTTGCCCGTGCCTCGTGAGAGCTTAGATAATTTAGAAAGAGGCGTCAGACTGAATAAGCAATCTACGTTATCCCATATTGGAGGGTGTCACTCATTAATATACGAGATGAAATAATCTTGAAAGGGACGTAAGAAAGAATGAAAGGAGATTAAGGATGTTCGCTGCCAATGAAAAAAGTATTCAAACGTTTTTTCTAAACCCTCTTTTTTGATTCCAAAATACAACACAAGACATTTGATAACAAAATAAATATAGGGTAGTGTGCATATTTTCAAGCTACAGGCCTCTGAATGAGACCTCTGAGCAACATGTTTTAAATTTAGTAAAATTAATTTATTTTTTAATTCTTTGAAACATTCCTGACTTGAACAAACATATACTTAGAATGCTTTCAAAAGTCATAGTATTTACGTATCGCAGACTATTTTGGACCAAAAGCAAAGAAAAATTTCCAACTTGAAGAGGATGACAAAATTTTACGATTCCTTTTTCAACCCTACCCCCATACTCGAAAAGTCGGAAAATAGCAATATGTTGAAATGTGCGAAACCCATATTTGTTGATTCAAACTTTTTCTTGTATTTTCACACAACATAGAACTTGGTAATATTGTTCGAATAAAAGAAAGAAATATATAGGGTAGTGTGCATAGAGAAGAGAGAACCAACAACTTGAAAATCGCCATTTTCAGCCTTTTTTCGGCTGTTTTGTTTCTGAAAGTCCATTTCATAAAACCATCTAAAAGTTTATAACCAGCATACCAAAGACCCAAAGACTGACTTAGAAGACCATGTACACATATACTGCAGCTAAAATAAACATCGAACTAGTGCAATTAATTTGAAGATGTGTAATATTCAAGTTTAATCTACCCTACCCCCTAAATTTTACTGACAACTAAAATTTTCTGAAATGTTGCAGAAAATGGTGTGAAAAAATGAAGTTTTTTTAGATTGCCAATTTTCATGGCTCATTCAATGCATATCATCAATATGTATCCAAATATAAAATATTAGGAAAATATCTGCAACCGTTTACGAGATATTCAACAAAAGAAAAACCGGAAGTTCCGAAACGTCAAATGTTAGCAGCGAACATCCTTAAGTGTAGCATGCCATATTGAAAGAGTAATGCATTGATAAAAAAAATACGTGCTCGTATGTGTACATTTAGTAGGTCTAAAAATGCACGCATTTGCATGATCGAATGCCAGATCTATAACAATGAATTTTATTTCAAATCGATACAGACAACAAAACCAATCGGAGCCACCACATGGGAAAACCAACATCTGCATAGGCGAAAACAAAGAAGCAGATCAGCTTCGCAGTAACTGCGAAGCTGATCAGCGCCTTTGTTTTCGCTACTCGGATAGTACTATACATCTTCTACTTAAATCCGAAATTTCAAGCTTCTAGCTCTTTTCTGTGACTGTACAGGCCGGTTTGTGTCGGACCTGTTCAGAAACCACATTGTTGGTTTTCCCACGAGGAGGCTCAACCACTCAATGAATGATGGATTGCATGTTGTCCCATTGCTTTACAATGTAAGTAAAATGTTCAACAGGTATGAATTATGTATACTTTGGCAAATCATTCTATTCTAACAATCAATTAGGAAAGATTTGTAAGCGGAGTCGGTGCCTGTTCAATACGTTTTAAATTCATTACTGATAAAGTATTCAAAGGACTGAAAGAAATATATGTGTCAATACTGATACCTGTTGCTTACCTGTTTCGCGTATACTTTTTCTTCGACTGATTCACACTGATACAAATAAATAAAAACAAACAAATTAATAAAAGCGCCACATTCCTCGCCAACTGAAGAAATCGTTTGTCATCAAACAAAACCTTCTGCATGTATTACACAATTGCATGAGTACGACTGACCCTTTTAGTTAAACAGTACGCAAAGTAAGTATGGGAGGTCTAGGAGTTGATTCAATAAATTTATAATTCCCAACACAAAGGCACCAGGCAAGAAAGAAAGAGCAATACAATACTGTATAAAATGTTTGCGTATGTGAAGAGCCAGTGTTGCGTTGTCCTAGAAGTGGCCGTCCTCCTCGAAGTGGCCGTCCTCGATTTTTTTTATAAAATAACCTACTTAACAAAATAAAATTGCATCACAAGTTGCCAAGTTTTAAAGGGTCACTGATGAGAACTCATTATCCGAAATTATACAATATGGCCCACCTTCAACCTTGTATGTTTTACACTCGACTTCCTCAGGATCTAACCCATAAAAGAGACATTCGTTGACGGGACGTTTTACTATTAATAATCATCAGGAAAACATGTCCGTGCAATCAATACCCCCTTAAACCCCACTTTTATATAGTAAACCTGGGGTATGAAGGGGTATACCTATGTTTTCTTATTTTTGCTCCAAAACATAGATTATGGGTACTCGTTAGAACCGCCTCGCCGAGGCGGTTCTAACGTGTCCCCACGATCTATGTTTTGAGCAAAAATAAGAAAAATATCAAAACCTTTCTAACGAAAATGTTCCATTTTTACAACTTAAGAAAAATCTATTTATTACATGGGCAAGTTTTCGTAATGATTTTGACACGTGTTTCTATTTTCAGAAAAGGAAAGCCCTGAGTGAGATCTATGACCAGCCTGTGTCAGGCAGAGAGGGATGGTGGAGAACTTATATACGGGTAGGTACTGCGTCATTCGCCAATGAGCCTTTGCGAGAGAAAACATATACAATCTGAGTTTCCGACAAGGTCTAACAAAAATACAGCTACAGAAAACTAGAAGCTTGAAATTTTAGTTGTAGAATGGGGAGGCACCGTGCTATCTATGGAGCGAAAACAGGCGCTGATCAGAGCTGTGCAATTACTGTACAGCTGACCTGGGTCTTTGTTTTCGCATTTGCAGATTGCTGGTTTCCTGATGCAGCGAAATAAGCTGCACTGGACATGCTGGAGGTTTTTTTTTTTTTTTTTTTTTTTTTTTTTTTTTTTTTCTCTCGGCAGTTCCGACACACATCAGGAAAACATGTCCGTGTAATGTTTACCCCCGTAAACCCCACTTTTATATAGCAAAACTGGGGTTTGCAGGGGTATACCTATTTTTCTTATTTTTGCTCCAAAACATAGATTGTGGGTACTCGTTAGAACCGCCTCGGCGAGGCGGTTCTAACGAGTACCCACAATCTATGTTTTGAGCAAAACTAAGAAAAATATCAAAAATTTTCTAATGAAATTTTCCATTTTTAAAGCTGACAAATATCGCTGTATATTGCATGGGCATGTTTTCGTAATGCAAACCAGGGCTGCACTGACAGCTATGTTCCAACACAGCTAGAAGCTAAGCCTTGAAATCGGCAAAGCAATATGTATTCTACAAATTCGTTAAAACATATACTCTATAAAGTAAATATGTAATATAGTTTTAATGGCTTCTTGAACACTATTCGATTTTCAATTCCTAAACTCTAGTGACCTGAGAGGCTTAATTAATAATAAGTTCAACAAGTTCAGATTAAAACTAAAATTAAAAACATATTAAGACATTTGAAGTTGTTCAAACAGTATTACTGACATACGATATTTTGAATATATCGTATTCGTTCTAATTAGCACACACAACGAACGAAAACAGCACATAAACTGCTGAAAAAAAAACATGTCAAATATGTCACTGATTTTAAAATGTTATTTAAAATGCCCTATTCATTGCAAAATAGTGTCTAATCATTTAAGGCTAAGCTTTTAGGCGGCGGCTACAGTATTAATGTGTTAAAATGGGGTTAAATAACAAAAGCTAGTCAAGCAGTGTCCGCTTATGCACATGTTTTTCGGATACGATCAGGGTGTGCACTTTGTGAAACATGTGTGCAAATTAGAACGAATAGGGTAGAACGAATATGGTATTCTTCATACATTTTGAGAGTGGCGCAGTTAACAGTTTTCCTTTGAATATGACACAAGATCATAAAACTTCCAGTAACTTTTAGTCAGTTACTGTAATTAAGCTTTCACTATTTTATTTGTCGAAGACATCTCAGATCATTTTTGACCTGCATCCGGGGTTTTCCCATATGGAAGATGAAAAAGGCAACAAACTGCATCTCTTTAAAAAGTACTTTAAGATGATGTTTTTTTACTATACAAGCCATCATTGGTCCTTATTGTTATTCATTTTAATCGCTTTTTGTGTGACGAAAGCTTTTGCAAAGAAAAATTAAAATCTAAAATCTGTGGATTTTGAAATTTTATGATCCATGCAGGCCATCGTAGATAAGATGCTTTCGGATTTTCTCCATTAAATATAGGCGTGTTCGGATCAAAGGCTCTGCTCAACAGAACGAGTCGTTTCGGTCCAGCGACTCTTAAGGACTCTCGCCGTAAGGACATTTGAAAAGCATTTCCTCTCAGTCATGTCTGGAGTTGGCTCTGCAAGAGTCATACTGTCTGTCTGTCTGTCTGTCTGTCTGTCTGTCTGTCTGTCTTTCTCTCTCTCTCTCTCTCTCTCTCTCTCTCTCTCTCTCTCTCTCTCTCTCTCTCTCTCTCTCCTTCATCCTGTACCCTATTGCAGAACAGATATTAATCTTCGACAATTATCTTTTTTAAAGATGTTTCTTGTTATATGCGGGCTTTGTTGAATCCAGCATGAAATCGTATTATTTGAGCCGCATCGTGGGAAAACCATTAATTAAGCTGCAAATGCGGAAACAAATGCGCAGATCAGCTTCGCAGTAACTGCGAAGCTGATCAGCGCCTTTGTTTTCGCAACACGGATAGTACAATTCCTCTACTTTCTAAATCCAAAATTTCCAGCCTCTAGCCATCTGTGACTGCACAGGCTGGTTTGTGTCGGGCCTGTTCGAAAACCACATTGTTGGTTTTCCCACGAGGCGGCTCATTTATCATATTAATTACAGGAGACCCCAATCCCCGGGTCCTACGAGATGGAATCACAGGGACTGTTCTATGATATCGACAAGAAACAAAATACATACAGATTCAAATCTGATGGACGAAAAATAAACCCCTTACCCCATTATAAGGGACCCCTACCATCACCTGGCGAATATGAACACACTACGTTCTTAGATAGGTATGCCCTGGAAGTCTTTGTCCCATAACAATTCCCAGGACATTTATATTACTTTTAGAAGAAAAAAAGTGGTAGCAGTTAACATCAACTGCATGTATTGCTATATTCAAACTACGATCATATGAAGTTTGCAAAGTAAGAAAAATGTTAATACCAAAAACAAGTCTAAAACACCAGTATCAAATAATTTGCTGTTTGAAAATGATTAATAGTTTATTGAGACACTCCGTGTGATATGAACACGTGACTATACTCGGTGGTGTGTCTGCTTGTTAAAATATGGAAGTAGATAAGGGTTCAGTACCCGAAATTGCGCAATTTGGCCCATACTACATCCGTTTGCACGCTTTAACTGCTTCCAAAGGATGAAGCTTTTATATTTTATTACGCATCTGTTTCAGCAGGAAGTATGTTACTTCAACTCCTTTCATTGAATATTTGTTAGTGTTTTCAAATTGCACATCAATTATGTTTTGTCTATTGTACTAAGCAAACCATTTATGTCTTAATCATTTGGATTTGATGAATGGCTAAGTTTTCAAAGAGATCGTAAACGTAATTCCATGTTCTCATTCTTGTTTTTCAGTTTACAGAAACGACCCGGAACCTACAATTTCAAAACAGGAGAAAGACATCAACACGATTTCTTAAATTTTGGTTTAAAAGATAAAGTAAGAGCTATATATTTGTTATAAGGCGCACACTTATTATAATGCTAAAAAGCCTCAGTAACTTTCTAACATTGGTTATGAACTACAAAAGATAATAATAATAGGCTTATCAAACAGGAAATAGTGAATGTCTAAGATAAGATAAAACAGCATAATCTTGTTTCTTGTAGACGTTTTATATTTTTGAACAAAATTTTGTATTTTATATTTCAAAGATTGTATATCGAGAAAAAACAAAACATTATGTATATGAGGAAATATGCATTCATCGTGCTGTAAAGTTACCTATTGTTATAATGTTGAAACTGATGTTACTGCATTACGAAAACATGCCCATATGATATACAGTATTTTTTTTTTTCAGGTCAAAAATTGATAATTTTCAGAGGATTTTTTTTTTTTTATATTTTTCTTATTTTTGCTCCAAACATAGATTGTGGGTACACGTTAGAACCGCCTCGCCGAGGCGGTTCTAACGAGTACCAACAATCTATGTTTTGGAGCAAAAATAAGAAAAATAGGTATACCCCTGCATACCCCAGTTTTACTGTATAAAAGTGGGGTTTAAGGGGGTATTCACTATTCATTGCACGGACATGTTTTCCTGATGGAGGGTCAGAGTCGAACTGTTTGAATACCCTATTTCTTTTTCAGGACATAAATATATCACCGTCGGCCTATGGAGTAGAGAATTATTTAACATTAACAGTAGATAGACAACCATCTAAGTAAGTTTCAAGTTAACGATTAGTTAACGATTAGTATTTGTATGAAAAAAGAAGGAAAGAGCTAGTTCTTACATTTTGAAAGAGCACGAACTTAGATATTACACAAAGAGATCAAAACCCTTTAGCCACACACCCTTCAGGTTGCAATTGTTGATGTTTCTGTAAATCTTCATAGTGGCCTTCATTGTTTTTATTTCAGACCCTATCTAGTCACTGCATTGTCGAGGTCAGAGATATACATTTCGTTCGCTTCCATTGAGTCGGCTTGTTAGTTTTCTTTCCTAATGAGCACTGTTTGTTTATTCCTTTTTCGTAATACATGTACTTTATTGTATCTTTTTGCAGACATCCTATGTTTAAGTCACAAGCGAAACGATTTCCAACAATACAATTTAAACCGGTAGGTGTATAGTAGCTAGCTTGATACTAACTAAAGCCCAAACCATCATGAGTATGCTTGCATGTGAGTCTTGCTTATCTCATTTAAGCCTGGCATCCCTTTTATGAGACATAGGCAAACAGAATAGCCCCAGATGTGTCATCATTTATTCGTTAACCTTACTTGGACTACATACATGTATCTACAATTTGCTGACATACTGCCACTTTCACTGGTATAAGACAACGATTTTTTATTGATAAATATACTTTAAATACTTTTACTATGAATTGATTTCCAAATTTTATGTTGGACTGAAGACGCTTTTACGTGAGGGTCTTATGGTGACTTGGTTTACAAATTAAGAAAATTACAGGAAGAAATGATTTTTCTTTTCAGTTCAGAAAAAAACATTACACGTTACAGATGTATAGGGTGTAACTTAAATGCTATGCGACAGTCTGCTTAGTTTTTAACCCAATCAAAATAACTATGCTGCCTTCATTGTAGTTGGTTGAGACCGGAGCTTCTTGTCCGTTGCTTGGCCCACTGTGATTCAACTGGTGTTTTTCTTTTGCTCCGGATTTCAGTAAGTTATTCGGCGCCCAGGGATCTCCAGCGTCGGGCAGCTTACAGAATCTGTGAGTTCTCGTTTTTGACTCATCATGGTGATTATCATGATTTGTTTGTCCTCGACGATTTATTGGCTAGTTAGAGATTCACCACGAGGCTCGAACAACTAAGTAATGTTGTGAACCACTGCAGAAGCTGACGGTGAGGTTAGGGTCCTGTAAAATCGATTTAAGCCCCCAGTAATTTTATATTACTGATCGTTCCAAGGCGATACTTCTGTTGAGGTTCTAATTGTTGTGTTTTGGAGTCGAATTTTTGTGCTGTTTTAGCCTTATATACGTTTTCATATTTTTAGTTCAATTTGGGTAACTGAGTGGCCACCTATTGGGAAATAGCTGCTCACTCGGCTTGCGATATGTTTTCTTGGTATAAGTATCTAAGTGTCATTTTAGTTTTCCCACCCCTCGGTTTATGGAGTGGAAATTTCTTTCTGATTGCGCCATTTCCTGATCATAGCCTACTTGTACCTTTTCTTCTATTTGATTTGTATGGTCTACTGACTAAGTCTGTCACTTTAAAATCGTAAATGACAACGATGCTGTTGATAAAAATGCTAAGCATTTGAGCCGCCTCATGGGAAAACCAACAATCTGCATAGGCGAAAACAAAGACGCAGATCAGCTTCGCGGTGACCGCGAAGCTGATCAGCGCCTTTGTTTTCGCTACACGGATAGTACAATTCCTCTTCTACCTAAATCCAAAATTTCAAGCTTCTAGCTCTTTTCTGTGACTGTACAGGCTGGTTTGTGTCGGACCTGGTCAAAAACCACATTGTTGGTTTTCCCACGAGGCGGCTCATTTATTTCTAATACTGCATTTGGATATTTCCATTTTCTAGAAAGACGGACCTGCGCCGGGAAACTACGAGCAGCAAGATATAATACCATCAAAAGTCGTTGTTTCTTCATGTTTCAAATCAAAGACACCCAGATTCTCTAGTTCACATACGGTAAGTTGTTCTCCACAAAGCACAGATACAGGCTATTTAGGTCAGGAATCGGCACCTTAAACTATAATATTCACAAACACAATGTCGCGCATTTTAGTTTGATAAAATATATAATGTGTCATCACATCTTATTTTTAATCCTGCTACATATTTATTTTTTGTTGTGTACGAGTAGGCACAATCACATGAGTAACAACATAACCATGTAAACGTTTGTCACATTCGTAGACCTTAATATATTGTTCACACGTATCACACGACACTTTAGATTCATTTTCTCCATTTTCTTTTAGTATCTAGCTCACTTATACATGTATAGGTCACTTCAACTCACACATCTAGCTCACATATTTTCAGCACCTATATCCGTCAAGTCAGGTGGGTAATTCTACATCCGGTAGTAACTTTACGTCAAGGGGTGGTAGTATTTTTTGGCATGACTGTTTAATATGCATGTTTAATTACTATCATAGTTACACGTATTTTTTTATGTATTTGTAAACCAATCCAAAATATATTATAAATAAATTGTACAATTTGTATGAATATGTTTTCAGTGTAGACCCACTTTACCATTATAAATAATAATGACAAGTCCATACCTATTGGACAAATACGTTTATATTTCATTCATATTTGTAACAGTTATTAAATATAATATAGAAATTGCATGTATGAAATACGAACGCACGTATCGAATGATTCAAAAATCATTTTAAAATATTTTCAAATGTTCTCATAATATCTAACGTGTGTTATATTTTGAACTAAAGCATTAAATTTATTGTAGGAAACTAAATTTTGTCATTTTTATTGTAGTTTATCATTTTTATTGTAGTAAACTAATAAATAACTTTGCGTTGCTTTACATCGTCGAATGCACCAATGTATCACATTGAACGTATTGTAGAAGGTATATTGTACATGTGTAGGCTTGAAAATGTAAGGGTCCTTTTTGCAGAAAATGCTCAGCTAGAACTATCATCGCCTACATCCTTACATTATAGAACTGGCCCCGGGCATTGTTTCAAAATGAAGGGGTCATTTTGAAAATTAAAGGGCAATTTTGCCCATGGCCCCTTCCAAAATTATCCTTGTAGTAGATAGTAAAAATGCAATTAATATATTTGTTTTATCACTGTAGCAACGAATGGCAAGTATACTACTACTAGCATTAATTATAATCTAGTGTCATTTAACTTAGATTTCATTGCTGTCAGTTGGTTGCGGTAGCTTATATTAACAGATATCCCATTCTGTAGTCTCAGTTTTCGATGCTTGATAGCCGATAGCCACTTTACACAAACATTTGCATTTTTTTGGTAATCAGAACTAGTAGATCTGCTGTCAGATATGAAAGCTGATGTTACATGTATGTGTCTGAATTGTACATGTGTATCCATAATGCATGTTAAAATGTTTCCTTGACTTAGACTTCCAGATCGATTTCAATGAACATCCAGAAAAAATCATGGAACTACGACATTCCACTGTTGTTCTCGAAATGCAGTCTGTAACGGGGGTCTATAACATATTTTGCCTTTGATGTAAACATCCAAATTTCGATGCTATGTTTAATTCCGCCATTAATAAGTGCCTAATCTTATAACGATGTCATTATGCAGTGAGTGGAAACCTTGTTGCTGTGTTTCTTTGTAATTTTGTTCTATGAAATAAAAATAGGAAGTCACAGAAATGTAATTTTGGAATAATAAAAGAAACAAATTGGTGACAGTTGTAAAACTACAATAAGATGCAGCCTACAGATAGGGATGGTTAGATATGTTAACCATATGTTGTAAAAAGATTGTGGTCCACAGACATCAGGATAACTATGATGTCTATGTAATATATACCCCTCATACCTCACTTTTGTATAGTAAAATTTGGGTTTGCAGGGGTATACCTATTCTAGCCAAAAGTTCTAATCGGCCATTTACATTTTATGGATTTTCTTCAAAACTAAAAATAATCTGAAGATTCTGTTAATACCTCTAGATAAACAGACACTTCGTCGATTAAGAGCAGTGACAATATTTACAAAATTTTCCAAACAACACGCAGAGTGTTTCACTGAATTTTGATATCCCCCGCTTTTCAAATTTGCAAATTTAATGAAGTGCGACTTTTTGAAACTCCGCTTTTCATCCTTCAAACGTTTTCATTTCTAAAGATAAACTCATATCGAACATGTTCATGCAACAAGTTGGATTTCCCGGGCATTATTTTCGTAGCTTTTGAACAAAATATGAAAAATTACCCCGCCACCTAATACAAATTCTTGTCATTTTTTAAATTGATGGTACTTGTGTTTGACAAGGCCTCCTTGATGCATGTATCTGAATTTGTGGCAATCTGTATGGACATATTGGAGTACTCAATGAAAAAGGATTTATATGCAAAAAGGGTTTATATAGTGTTCTTGAATTCGAAGAAAATCGGTAAAAGACCTTGGTGCCCGGTTAGAACTTTTGACTTGTGTACGTGTTCTTAATTTTTTTTTATTCAAACACAGATTGTTGGTATTTGTTATAACCGCCTTGGCGAGGCGGCGGTTCTAACATGTACCACAGTCAATGTTTTGAACAAGAATATTGAAAGTATCGAATTTATCCAATGAAATTTTCAATTTTTATAGCTGAAAAAAAATCTCTGTATATCATAATCAGAATCTTACCATAATTCTTAAATATGTACAAAATATGATATACAAAGATGTAGTTGTAAATTATTAGATCTTTTATATATTGTATTGTCCTCCATTAGGACGTTCATATTCATTTTCTCTTCTTGTAGAGTAGGTTATAGAATTATTATTCTATGATATTCTGGCTAAGGCTTACCCCTATATATACAATGAAACAAGTTACCTTCTTGGATCCGTCAGTATTAACATAATTGAAGCGATTCGCTCAGATTACGGACAGACAAAAGATAATAAATCTAAACAATACCTATGGTACACTGTTTATTTTCTGTAAATTCCAAAACAGCAGTAGAAAAAAAATGTCTTAGAGCTGTTCCTCAAGCCTATTAATTTAAGTGCTTGGAGTGATCTGCTTGAGAAATTCGTACATGCAGGTAAATATGAGCATCATTTATTCAAATTCATCAGGACAACATGTCTATGAAAAGTATACCCATCAACCCATTACGAAAACATGCCCATGCAATATAAAGGAAAAGTTTTTGGTTGTAAAAATGAAAATCTTCACTGGAAAAATCTTGATTTTTTTCTTATTTTCGCTCAAAACATAGATTATGTGTACACGTTAGAACCGCCTCCATAAGAAAAAGATCATTTTTTTTTTCATCGAAAAAAAAAAAAATCAATTTTAACAACTCGGAAAAAAATCTGTACAATACATTGACGTGTTTTCTATTCCATCTTATCTTTTTCTTCTTCAGCGTGTACCCGGGCCAGGGACCTACGACAGTACATCACAATACCCTTATAAAGGAACTGTCGCTAAAATGGGGCGACAACACGGACTTTTCTTTTCTAGTGCATTCCAAGCATAACTTGGCAGTCATAAACTAACCATTGAAACGGGAAGATTATCAGGACTGGTGAGACACAAGATCGGTGTTTTAATAATACTAATGTATTCGGCAAATGAAAGGAGAATATTTTGCGTACAAGCAAACTTTAATTTTCGCTTTCACATTTGCATAAGTATCAGTATTTAATTTTCTTCTATCTCGTGGTGGATAATTTTGCTCACCGCCAGTATTTCCTATTATAATTAAGAAATAGATCAGCTCTAGCAGTGAATTGTTGAGTAATAATTCACTGTTTGGAGGTCAGTTGTAAAGAAGATCAAATCACGAGCGCGTAGCGCGAGTGATTTATCTTCTTACAACTGACCGACAAACAGTGAATTATTACTCAACAATTCACGCACTTGAGCTGATCTATTTCGATTCTAACACACAATAAACGGAATAAATGTTGCTGAAACCGTCGATATCGTTCAGCTTTCCGCCATTGCATTGCAGATATCCCGCCAAAAATTTGACTGTAATGCTGGTATTTACACACACTTATTACGTTTGTTGGGCGCTAAAACGACGTTTCACCGTCTAACGCTGCTTTGTGGGATAGCTGACGTCACAAATGCCGCAAAGTAACGTCACGCTTATTCGCCCAGTGAAATTGTTGCACAATATAACACGTTTTTTTACCATTGGCTATATAGGCGAGGTGTGTTAGAATGATTCGTTTATTTCATGTGACGTAGAAGATTGTATGAGGAAAACGTGTGATGAAAATGAAACAGCTTATGCCATCAGGTTTGGATTTTACTTTTAAGTGGTTAAATTCTTTAAAATATACGTACATGTATATAGTACAGATTGTCAGGATATCAGCAGTATTGTTCTCACAATATAGTCATCAGTATTATCGTCGTAAACTGTGATATATTTTTCGTAAAGACAACCTTTTTGTCCAGTACACTGTACGACTAACTCTATAAGGTACACTTACTCTCGTATACTTTCAACCCCACAATGAAATTCTTACAAGGGAACCATTCGTTGAAGATGAACACAGATTGTGTTATCCCAACAGGCACATGACGTCAGAATGACGTCAGATCGACGTCGATGCGACGTCATGACGTCGCATCGACGTTGATATGACGTCATTTTGACGGCATGTGCCCACTGGGATAATCATTCATGCCTATGCATGAAATTATGTAAAATGCTACAAATACCGTATTTGCAATATTTACACCATTCGACTTTCAAAAAATATCATGGTTAACATTACTCCAGGTGCCGTTTCAATGGAAGAGAATTTCTTTAATCTGACTGTATCAAAATACGGGGTTTTCCTTCCCCAGCAGGCACATGACGTCAAAATGACGTCATATCGACGTCGATGTGACGTCATGACGTCGCATCGACGTTGATATGACGTCACTTTGACGTCATGTGCCCGCTAGGTCTTTGTGTGCTTCTTGGAAATGCTTTCTGTCAAGTATTTTTGAGCCAGTTTCTAAACTTCATCGTAAACAGAGCAAATGCGGTACTTACATTATCATGAGTCAGGGTATCTGCAGTATTGTGCTCACGCTAGATTAAGCAGTATTATCGTCAAATGTGATATATAGAATTTTATTTATTGTTATATATGTATAGTGTGAAGAATAAAATACAAGAACTGCAGCTCAAACTCAACTAAATGATGTGTGTACCTAGTCCTTAATCAACCTATGAATAAAACAGGATGCCTTTGTCAAATATATGGCTTTTAAGCTGGACTACTGGTCATTCTAGCCTCTGTATTCCGCATATCGTTTTGTTGAGTTGTAACGCAGCTCTATGATCATGCTTAACTGTTTGTCTTTTTATCATGCAAAATCCTCTTTGGTGATTTAAACAATATTGTTATTTAAATATACTTTTCTGTTGATGAGTTGTCCTCTCCAGTATGTCTGGCTTTCGCTGCCAGTTTTGTAAAGGGTCACTGACGAAGGTTCATTACCCGAAATTGTACAATATGGCCCATCTTCTCGCTTTCAATGTTTTACTGCTTCCAAAGGATCTAACAATTATTTTTATTTGCTATTACTGCAGCTGGTGTGTGCCGTGTGGCGGCCCTAAAAAGTCTCCCCGTACATCATCCATAGTGCAGATTATATTTTTCTTTTGATCCTTTGGGATCAGTGAATATATTTGGAGTGTTTCAAATATATTGTACGTTAAGAATCATCTTCTTAACAGTATTTTGATTATTTGGCCCCTTTGGGAATACAAGTCTTTGATTTAGACTACACCGATGTAAATTTTTGAAATTGCAGCAAAAATGTCTGGCTTTCGCTGCCAGTTTTGAAAAGGGTTACTGACGAAGGTTCATTACCCGAAATTGTACAATATGGCCCATCTTCTCGCTTTCAATGTTTTACTGCTTCCAAAGGATCTAACAATTATTTTTATTTAAAGTCTAGATTTAAACAATATTGTTATTTGAATATACTTTAAAGTCTAATTAAAAGTCAAAATCAAAATCAAAGTCAAAATATAATTCATTGGAATACAAGCTGCATTACAATCTGCACCGGCTTAGATAATATCATTTCACTCGTTCTTGAATACTATCCAACTTTTCACAAACCTTTTGGTAATCGATCTGCTCTTGCTGGCTTTTCACAAGATTTGCTGAAAAAGTGGTCAATTAAAATAAAACAAGGTTTATCTGGTTTGCCAATGTATGGCATATGTAGACAACTCTTATTCACGATTCTTTGTTTATGCCTGTAGCACCAATTAACGGACGGAGGCATTTTTACGCCATGTGCGCTGATTATGCCTTATATGGTAATCATTAGTATCGAAATCCTGTAGGTTGAGCTGCTGGCCTCTCAAATTGGCTATCAACAGTCGAATCCCCACTAGGAACCGCCTGTAATCAGCTAACGCGATACTTCCAAAAACAAGAGTCAGGATAACAATCCCCATCCATCCGAGTCCGCGACTTAGCCAGCGTGAGTCCGACGCTGATTTCAGCTTTCGTCTCGCCAGAGTCGTGTTGTTAACATCAATGGCTAGGTCATCCGTTATTTCTTTAATCATGGATTCAACTTCCTCTTGCGATGTCTTCGCGCATTCACAGGGACAAAGACAGGAAGTGCTTGTATGTTGTACTTCCGGTGTGGTCGATTGCACCACTGTTGATGAGTTGTCCTCTCCAGTATCTGCGGACCCCGTAGCCGTTGTGTTTTGTGTAGTGGTTGGCTGGGTTATCGTGACAGGCGGTGTCGTCGTAGTGTTTGTTGTAACATTTGATGAGTCGGTAGTCGTCGTCGTAAAAGTAGTAGTAGTATTGGCAGTTGTTGACTGCAGTGTTGGATCTGTAAGAAATGGCGGATCTTAACTTGCTCTGAATCGATCGTTCCGGGTGCCTAGAGGACGTTTACATATGAGCTGCCTCGTGGGAAAACCAACAATGTGGTTTCCGAACAGGTCTGACACAAATAAGGCTGTACAGCTACAGAAGCAGGCTAGAAGCCTGAAATTTTGGAGTTAAGTAGAAGATGAATTGTACTATCCGAGTAGCGAAAACAAAGGCGCTGATCAGCTTCGCGGTTACCGCGAAGCGGATCTGCGCCTTTGTTTTCGCCTATGCAGATTGTTGGTTTTCCCACGGGACGGCTTATTTTTACATTGGTTTTAATTTCTTGATTGAAAACTGCCATAAAATCACAGAAGCACTGTCTTCATGAAAGAAAGCGTATACATGTTGAAACTAAAGAGCATTAGAAATTGTCGGTAGGTAGGAGTAGTTATTATTCAGCTCATACACATTTGAAAAATTACATAACAAATTCTGCAAGTATTTACTTGGTGTTCATCGAAAATCATCCAATTTGGCGTCAAGACTAGAACTTGGCAGAGAAAGGATTATAAGTTTTATTACAGCTCTGGCATTGAAGTACAACGAACGTTTATCAGAACTTCCGGCAGATCGCTTTTTGAAAGAAGTGTATAATGTGGATCAGGCACTCTTCGATGAAGGTTATAAATCCTGGTATTCTTTTATTGATCAAGGTTATAAATCCTGGTATTCTTTTATTGATCAATCGGTCAAGAGACTTTCTATTTCACCTGACGATATGTATGCTTATCAAGCATCTCAGTTTATGTTATCTAGCTATGTTAATGAAATTTCAAATAATCTTAAAACATGAGAAGACATGGCAACAAGCTATGTACATTTTCATATGTATATAATGAATTTCGACTTCAGTCATATTTATCGTTAAGCTTACCAAAGCAAATTACTGAAGAACTGACAAAATGAGAATTAGTTCTCATGACTTACTTAATGAAAAAGGTCGATATTTCCGTCCAAAAATATCACGGAATGATCGAAAATGTAGTACTTGTCAGGTGGTTGAAGACGAGGAACATTTTATGCTTTTTTGTAATAAGTTCAGCAATCTTCGATTAGACCTTTCAAAAAGTTAGATATTCCAACGGACTACCAGGGATTAAAACCTAATTCATATGAAAGTATTACATTGTTAAATAAATTGCTTAATCCACAAACTATTGATAATGTGAAGTTGATTAGTTATTTTATATCATCTGCACTTTCACTTAGATAGTTTTGCATAGTTAAGATATCGCATCTTATTCTTGATAAGATTCTATATCTTTCCTATGATCGGAGGACACCTTCTTGTATGTTGGTTTTCTGAATAAAGATTTCTTATTCTTATTCTTATTCACAGTGATTACCGTTTATATCAGACCAAAGAGAAATAGAAATGGTCAGTAGGTAGGAGTATTTATTATTCAGCTCATACACAATGCTTACCGTGTAAACTCCACAAACATTCTCCGTTCGGCTTTGGATTGCTATGTTGATATCGTATGTCAAACCATAAAGCGATAGTCGGTGGGTAGGAGTAGTATTTGTTCTCTAGTAGATGCCACAGGTTGGACGATGAAGAATCGATCTGTTTTGCTATCCACGCCTATCATAAAAGGAAAATTTCACCCATATTTGACGAATGGATTCTCCTATCGTTATCACTTGGGTCAGTCCACTTTCATTTTTAGGGGTGTTTGGATTGATTTTTTATTTTTATCTCATTTTTCGATGAAATTTCTCTGTGCAAACAGAATAGCCCCAGATGGGGCGCCGCGTTCTGCGGCGTCACATCTTGGGCTATACTGTTTGCCTATGTCCCACAAAAGGGACGCCAGGCTTATATGAGTTAAGCAATGTATGGTATTCCAGTGTGGCTGTAGTAACATATTTAACACACATTTTTTTTTTGGCTTTGTCTGTTAAAATGATACCACAAAATATACTCAGCGTCAATAAAAAGTTACCAGTAAAATCGAGTTCAATTAACACATGGCAATATTTGATTCATTCTGAATAGATATCTGCCGATACTTCTGCATTCAATTTCATGGCATAGAGTGTCATTCATCATGGCTGTCGAAAACGGTACTCATCACTGCCGTATAAAGTATACGCACTCCATGACAAATGTCAGAAGTTTTTTTTTTTGTCTTGGTGTTGTTTAAAATTTTTTGTGCTGTTGGCGCCTAATGTGTGTTTTCATATTTTTAATTTAGTAAAGGTAAATGAGTGGCCACCTATTGGGAAAATAGCTGCTCATTCGGCTTACGATATGTTTCATGGTATAAGTACCTGATTGTTACTTTGGTTTTTCCCACCTCGGTTTTTGGAGTGGGAATCTTTTTCTGACTGCGCCTTTTCCTGATCTTTGCCTACTTGTACCTTTCCATTGAAATTTATGGAGAAATGCAAAATTGAGTACTTCCTAACAGTGAAGGCCTCTATTCCACCAGCCGTTTGTAAAATTTAAACCGATTTAGTGGCTTTTTTACAGACAGTGTTAGAGGCATGAGGAGGCATGACGACTTGTGAAAATATGGCTTTCAAGTTCTGGAAAAACTAGACAATTACAAATTCCACGTGCATCACGTGCACCATAGCCCCAGGTCTTTTGGAACTGTTTAATATCACTAAATTAATTTTCCGTTGACCAGAAATACGAATGAAATTAAGTTTTTGAAAGTTTTTTTTTATTTCTCAAAATATCGAAATTGTAGTGGTGGTTACTTTTCATTGACGTTGAGTGTATGTTTGCATCTATAGGGCTCTATACAAATACTTCAAAGCTTCGTTAAATGCCACAAACTTTGTGAAATATTGTCTGAAGCTGAAGTGCTTATCTTTTTTTTTCAAAACAATTGTACCACGTTAAACTGAATTTACCCCGTGAAACACAGCAGATCTGGTGAGGGTAAGATTGACGAAAAACACCGGCTCGATCTGGGTGATATCAAAGTAGCACACACAACGCAGGTTGATCTGATTGTTAAAGGTGGACCACATCCCCACGACTTTCATTTCGTCCTTGCTGGTAGCAAGACTGACTCTAGGCAGGAAGCCTTGGGAGAACAAACTGCAATAAAACAGGTAACGCTTCACTGACTATAGCATCAGGAAAACCATGTCCGTGCAATATATACCCCCTTGAACCCCACTTTTGTATAGCAAAACTGGGGTATGCAGAGGTATACCTATTTTTCTTATTTTTGCTCCAAACATAGATTGTGGGTACTCGTTAGAACCGCCTCATATAAAATGTTAATTATTGTAATATGGTGCCAATGGAAACGTTTTTGTATTAGTTAATTTGGATTCCAAAGGGGCTTACATGTAACTAGCACACCATGTACAGGTATTGCAATAAACGATATATATCGGGTGTATACATACAATCATTTATGTATACCAAACTAAACGGTTTTAGGAAAAGGTACAAGCCGGCAATGGTCGGGAAAAGGCGCAATCAGAAAGAAATTGCCACTCCAAAAAACGAGGTGGGAAAAAAAACTAAATTAACAATAAGGCACTTATACTTAGAAAACAAATCGTAAGCCGAGTGAGCAGCTATTTCCCAATAGGCGACCGCTCAGTTACCCGAGAATTTTGGGAATCTGGCTCAAATGAAAATTTTAAAAGTATTATAACGATTCAGATACATTTGACGAAGTGCTGTCAAAATATCTGCCAATTATTTCAAGACTTACAAGCTGATAAATATCCAGCGTCCCTTGGCTGAGCACATGATCATCTATACTGCTCCAAAATTATTCCAAGCTCGTCCAGATCTATAAAACTGAGTACATTTTCCATGCGTCAATCCAGATTAACAGATGAGCAGCGTTATGAGAAAATTATCTATTGGTGCCAATGCTTAAAGACAGTTTGCCTCGAGGTTATAAAACTTTTTTTGTGTTCAGCTCACCGACTAAAATTTATCCTGCTCATAAATGTAAAATGCAAACAAGTGTGTGGGCCCCCGCCCATTGGGGCCTAAAGAAATGGACTGCTTGTGCCTCCAAGCAAAGCTTATACGCTTCTGACTTACCATATGATTACTGGTAAGACATGAACTCGCCCAGGAAAAGTGATTCAAGTCAAAGCATCCACACATGTAAGCCTTTCTGCCCTAGCTGGATGGTTATATTTAAAGCACTTTTTGGATGCCATGACACCAGTCCTAATTTTGGGTTAAAGTCCCATACAATGGACGCAACATCCTGACATGACCATAGCTGTTGACTGGGACGTTAAGCATTAATTCAAACAAAACAAACAAGTGTTGTCATTTTAACGTGTATTAGCAGGATTTACAGCCTTTGATGACCTAAACCTAACGTTTAAACTTTCAATTCAAGGATGGAACCACATAGCTAATCACAAATATTTTGTTAATTCAGTTTTACGTCCCTTTCAAGATTATTTCAGCTCATATGAGACGGGCCAATCAATAGGTGGGGCGAAAACGGGAGAACCCCGAGAAAAACCACCTGGCACACCCGCAAGCAGAACTTGTATCACATGTGACAAGAGCGGGGCTCGAACCCACACCAGACACAGCGGTGAGATGATCGAGTGATTAAGAAACAGCGCTCTTAACCGCTCGGCCACGGGGGCCGCCTTCCACAAATATTTGATCGAAGACAATTTATTAAAATCACAGAACTGGTATTCTGTCATGTCTTGTAATCCGTGGATTATCCATTTTAACATGCAAGCATGAGATAGAAACTTGGCAGAATCCAGATAAATGTATTGTATCCAAATTCTGCAACTTGGCGGAATCCAGATAAATGTATTGTATCCAAATTCTGCAAAAGTAACGTCAATTAATATATGAACCGCGTCATGAGAAAACCAGATTATTGCCTATGCGAAAACAAAGGCGCAGATCAGCTTCGCAGTGACTGCGAAGCTGCTTTGTTTTCACTACTCGGATAGTACAATTCGTCCTCTACAATTAGCTTTCTTCCGTGGGTGTATAGGCCGGATTGTGTCGGACCTGGTCGGAAATCCCGGTTTTCTCGCGTCGCGGCTCATATGATTTCCGTTACCTTAACATCGCTGCATCTTATAAGCTCATCCAAATACGAGTTTTTATTTTCCTAAATTCCAATGTCTTTCTTACCATTTACAGATTTATAAATAAGGTAAACTGTACTGGTTTGCTTTGAACACAATCAATTTATTTTAATTAGTGGTAATCCTCTGATTCGCTAAATATGATTGTATTCTTTGAATCAGGAATGCGATGTCCAGTGGCTCAGTTTTTCTTTGCTCCTAATTAAATGTAGTTTTCCTCTGCGAATTCGATCCTAAGATTATGTTTTATTGCATAAAGCTATTGTCCGCGGTTTGTCTGATCAGCTGCAAGAAACGTCTTAACTGTAGAGCCTATTTCGAGGTGGTTTTTGGGATGAACGTTTTCTATTCGTAGAGTAGACAAATTGTGAAATAGAGAGAAGCTTATCATTTGGAAAGAGGATGGAACTACTAGCAATAGAGTCCGAGTACTGCACCAAAGTCTATTCGACGACGCTAGTGCGATGGTTAAGGCTTTAAAATTTAATTGTCAGAAAGATATCGGGTGAACAGCCCCCGTCCATTGGGACCTACATGTATATAAATAGTTGGGCTGCTTGAGCCTCAAGACAAAGCTTATACGCTACTATTTGATCATCTGATTACAGGTTAACCGCCCAGGTCTGAGCCTGCCCAGGAAAATCGGCCAATACATATATACTGAGAGGAATTAGAAACTTAAGTTTTCAACATTACGTATTGTATTCTTATTTTTAGATTTATTTTGAATTTAACCAGTTTGTATATTTTGATTGTGACAGAGTGTAAGTTCTGCTTCACATTTCACATTTTAAAATTTACATTCCGTCAAATGTAACAGAGTTACGTCATTGTGACGTTTACTTACCAAAACGCATCAAAGGCAATGACAAGTGCCGTTTTTGCTACTGTAAAATAACGAGTATAAACGCCTGTGATAAACGTGCGAGAACATGCACAAAATATTGTTGATTTTAGATTTTATCCTTCAAAACGTGAAGTTTTATTTAAAAGTTAAAGTGTATTTTCGACGTTTTCATACGCGAGAAAAAGAGTTCAATGACTGTTGGTGTCTATGGGAACTCAGATGAGGCATTTGTGTCCTTGAATTTGAAAATCGAAACCCGTTTTCGGTGTTTGTAATGTAAATCTTTTAATTGTGAGCGTCACGTCAACGTCAGGAATGCAGGTCCAATTTTTGGTAAACAAGCATTTTATTAGAAGCAGCAAATGATATGCCCATTTATGCAATGATTTATTGGTTCCCTGCCTTTCACTTGATACCAAGAACCACCGATATTTCAAACGTTAATGTGACGTAACGCACAACTGAACGGTCGTTTACGTTTATGAAAAAAAAAAAAAAAAAAAAAAAAAAAAAAAAAAACTGCTTGCAGTGCTGAAATCGACACCATTTCGAAATGTTTAAAAGCAAATTGAAAAATAATTCTGCAAACACGAAAAGATGAAACATTTACCATGTTTATTTGAATGGCCGCATTATTGACGTTTATTGAACCTAAAGTTTGATTTTCGACACATGACGTTAATTTAAGCTACAATGGATTGAGCCATAAATCATACAGATTTATGGTTCTGTAGGGCATCATACACCAAAGCTTCGACTTTATAAATGAACTTAAACACGCGAATTTTGATCATTGCATCAAAAAACTGACCCTAGACAGTCCCCTAGGCAAATGTATTCGTTTTTGGTGAATAAACAATGTGACAGAAAAGTTGCTGTAAGCTATTTTCATAACAAGAAACGAAACTTACGTATAGGTTCAAAGCGGCAACTTTCTAAAGACAAGACTTAAGTTTCTAGTTCCTCTCAGTACTTCGTGGCTTTCGTGGGTGGTTATATAGTTGATGCACGTATTGGATGTCATGACCTCCTAATTTTGGGTAAAAGTTCCATAAAGTGGAGGCAGCGTCCCAACATGACCTTAGTTGTTGACTTGGACGTTAAGCATCAACTCAAACAAACAAACAAAAATATGTTCAAATAAGGGCGATCACGTTTTCCTGGTGTTTTGACATGGTAAGCACGTGCCGTAAACCTGACCGTCAGTGTGCGATCTACTTCGGACTGCAGCACAAATGATAGTTCGTCTCTCACTAATGAGAAAGACCATCATTATTTCTTGAATAGTGCTGATGTGTGTTGGTGAGTTCTTTGATGGCTGACTAGGCCAATTCTGGCTCTAAACTGTCGGTTGCAAGTAGAGCAAGTCAATGTCATAGAGTCTGATGGTGGCACATTTGTTTTGGCTTTGCGCTCTCTTCGCTTTCTTTCAGCTTCACAGATTCTCTTCTTTTCATAAAGAGCTGCCCCTTTGTTGATGAGACCTCGCCACTTTGATCGCTCCTGTGCAGTCTGTTCCCAGGACCCCATTGGTATTTCGAAATCCTTCAGAGAGGCTTTGAGGGTGTCTTTGTAGCGTTTCTTCTGGCCACCTTGAGAGCGCTTTCCCTCCTGTAGTTCTCCATAGAAAACTTTCTTTGGAAGTCGCGCATCAGGCATTCTTATAACATGGCCAGTCCATCTTAGCTGTGCTAGCTTTAAGACTGTATGCATGCTTTGCATCCCTGCTTTCGTCAGGACCTCTGTGTCTGGAATCTTGTCCTGCCACTTGATTTTTAACAACTTTCTCAAACAGCTTAAGTGGAAATGGTGTGGCAGCACAAATAGACCCTGTTTGACATTCACGGGATAACTATTTTGTTAACACAATAGTGAAACGGCCATTCCTATTTTACGTTATCAGTGTGTGACTAGAAATACTGTATACGAGAATAAGACTTCCAATAGAATTTAACTATGACATAGCACTTTCTAGGTGTCGTGTACTTGGCTTTAATAGGCCTATACTCTTCATTGTGAAAACGTTTATAGATACTTAAAAATCGAACTTCATTCTTTGTTAAGTCTTAAAAGTGTCTCATATATACATTAAATGAGCCGCCTCGTGAGAAAACCAACAATCTGCATATGCGAAAACAAAGACGCAGATCAGCTTCGCGGTAACCGCGAAGCTGATCAGCGCCTTTGTTTTCGCTACTCGGATAGTACAATTCCTCCTCTACTTAACTCCAAAATTTCAAGCTTCTAGCCTGCTTCTGTAGCTGTACAGGTTGGTTTGTGTCGGACCTGTTCGGAAACCACATTGTTGGTTTTCCCACGAGGTGGCTCAAATCTTGTAAACAGCCCCATTGGCGGGTAAGCATGCTGCTTCATTGACTGCTGTTGCTTGTTCGGTTCGTGTCACAAAGGTATTTCATGGTTGGTTTATCTATCTTGATATACTGAGTCGATCAATTTCTGATCATCATCTCAGGTGTTGGGTGGGTGCTAAATTTTGAATTTAGCAAGATGGGGAGAACATTCGGGATGGGCCATTAAAACTATTTACAAGAAGCTAAGCAGAGGCATACTAAAACGTATACCTCTGAACCCCTGATCTAAATGAGAGCCTTAAATTCTTCAGCTGTCTTTGATGAGACCACTGGAGAGGGAAGACTATTCCATAAAGGGATAGTCATCGGGAAAAAAGAATTCTTCAGAGCATCAGTATAGGACAAATATCTTGTGTATTGTGAATTATGAGTCTGAGATGCTCTGGTACTTCTTAAGTTGCGTGCCGGGGTCAGATATCTGTCTTTATCAAGAGACACTGTACCGGAGTGAATCTTGTAAAAGAAAGTTAAGGAAGACTTCACCCTGCGGTCCTCCAGGGATGGCCACTCTAGTTCGTCTAGTTGCGAAACCTCACTCCACTACGTTCCTGAGGCTGTGTGCCAACATTCGGAGTGTGTAAACATACTATACGTAGATGGTAAACAACAGCTGATGGTCTGAGTCTAATGTCTTAGTTGCTTTACAAGAAATTTCTGAAATATGTTGACCCCATTCCAAGTCGTCAGTGATAGTAAGTCCAAGGTATTTGGCGGATCGAACCAGTTCCAGAGTTTGCTGATGTAGAGAGTAGCTGAAATGTATTTGATTGCTAGGGAGGTGCCGGGTCACCCTCATTGAGTGACATTTGGCAACGTTGAATTTCATTTGCCAATCGGTCTCCCATTGTGGAAGGCTTTTCAGGTCTTCTTGTAGGATTTGGCAATCAGTGAGTGAATTTATGTTCCTATACAAAACACAATCGTCTGCAAAATGACGAACAGATGACCCGATATTGTCCGGAAGGTCGTTAATAAATATCAAGAAAAGGACCGGTCCCAAGACCGATCCTTGGCGGACTCCAGATAAGACCGGGACTGGATCTGAGGCTTGGCCATCTAACACCACTTTTTGATAGCGCTCAGAGAGCCATGAAGCGATCCACTTGTGAGTAGATCCTCTAATCCCGTAGTATTGCAGTTTGTATAGTAACCTCTTGTGTGGTACCTTGTCAAAGGCCTTTGCAAAATCCATGATGATCACATTCGTTTGTCTGTGACCCGGCTCTGGGCTCGATCCAGGTTACTAACCATGTCATGAAAGAACTGAACCAGCTGGGTCTCGCAAGACCTCTGACTACGGAAACCATGCTGACAGTCAGCAAGAATATTTTCAAGGGAAATATGCTTATTTATGTTGCTGACAATAATATGTTCTAAGGTTTTGCAGCAGATGCAAGTTAGCGACACCGGTTTGTAATTAGCTGCATCATATTTCTCACCTTTCTTATACACCGGGGCCACATTTGCCTGTCGCCAATCATCTGGTACAGTTCCCTGAGCAAGCGACTCATTGTAGATAAAGGCCAAGATGGGGGCAATTTCAGAACTACATTCTTTTAATACCCTAGTACTCAGGCCGTCTGGCCCAGGTGCCTTGTGGACCTTTAGCCCATTCAGCAGTTTGAGGACCCCTTTAGGGTCAACCGTGATTTCACCCATGGGAGTAAAAGGGCTTGTGCCTTTGGAGGGAATTTGGCAAAAAATTCAAACGTTGGTTGGCAAAAAAAAAAAAAAAAAGCCAAACGTATGCCCTTTGGTGCCGTTAACCTGCTTTCATCAAACTTCGGGCATACTTTTGACTTACATCATTCATAATTCAACTAGGCAACAATAATGTAATAGCTAGTTATTTTTACTTATCTCCAGCAAAACTTGGCATCATTTCGCAATGTTAATATTAAAATGCATCACAGTGTTCAGTGGATTTCAGCTCGAAAATAATTATATAATCTCGAGACTTAATCAAGAAAAATACAGAATAAAACGAAAACAAAACTTCAAGTTTCCAATTTTTATTGCAAAATTAACAATTCTATACAAGATATTACCAGACATCTTAGACGTTACATTCACTGGGAGGAATGAACACCATTGGATCAGCAATACCCAAGGCGATGTCGACAAAGCTGAAAGGAATACAGAATTATAACATAAGTGTTTACGTAGTTTATGTAATTGATACGTATCACCATTGTGTTTACAAGATTATTAATAAAATATGTTAGAGGTTGAATTCATCTGTAATGCAATTGTGGTCGTTCGTCTCTCACTAGTGAAAAAGACCATCATTATTTGAGCCGCCTCGTGGGAAAACAAACAATCTGCATAGGCGAAAACAAAGACGCAGATCAGCTTCGCGGTAACCGCGAAGCTGATCAGCGCCTTTGTTTTCGCTACTCGGATAGTACAATTCCTCTTCTACTTAAATTCGAAATTTCAAGCTTCTAGCTCTTTTCTGTGCTTGTACAGGTCGGTTTGTGTCGGACGTGTTCGGAAACCACATTGTTGGTTTTCCCACGAGGTGACTCATTTCTTGAATAGGTTCGTGTGTGTTGTTGAGTTCTTTGATGGCTGACTAGGCCAATTCTAGCTGTAAACTGTCGTTTGCAAGTAGAGCAAGTCAGTCTCACGGAATGCAATTCATTTGCTAACCAATGTTTAATATGTTTGGTCCCATTTAGATAAAACTAGTCCTTGTATAGACTACCCTGATTTCAGTAATACTTTTGGCTCCATGTTGCCAATCTAAAGGGTCACTGACGAGACTTTAATAGTCGAAACCGCGGTTTGGCCCATCCCCATTCTCATTAATATGTTCATTGCTCTTAAAGGATCTCAGTTTTAATTTTTATTATCTAATATAAAGGTGAAAGAAATTACCAGTAGCCGATTAGCAAAAATTTGGCCAAATTGTTACTTTCTTCACAATTTTCGCTTTTATACGAGCATAAACGTCGGCATAATCACTATTTAAGATAAATGTGGCGTGTTCTACCTGTATCGTTTATTGGGGGTGATTATGACAGGCCACCTTGGCTATAGAAGCAAAAATATTGTCCCTTCCAAGGATCAGGAAAACATGTCCGTGACATGTATACCCCCTTGAACCCCACTTTAAAAAAGACTAGAAATGCGTGTTTGTAAAACACTATGCCCCCAACTGTATGCTTGTCCCTAAACTGGCAGCTTGTATGATTCATTTATTTCATTTGAATGAAGTGAAATTTTATTTCCTGAAGCCTCTGTTTTGACCTTGATCCAGAAACAGAATGTAAGCTTTTTGCAGATAAATTAGAAATGGAGTAAAAATTTCAAAATGGAGTAATTTTGTCAAAATTTGACGTATTAAAGTCTTCAAAATGTAATCAGGAGATCTTCTTCTCTGCTCCAACCAGTATACAAAATATGAAGGCTCTAGCTCAAATACTTTTTTGAGATATCTTGCACACAAGATTTTCAAATTTTGTTTTCAAAGGGACATAACTCAGAAAAGGGGCATAACTTGGACATGAAAAAAAATATGGGTCAACTATTTTTTCATGAGGAATCTGTATATGAAATTTAAAATCCCTAGCATTCACCGTTCAAAAGTTTCAAATTTCACCGAAAAGTGCAAAAATTAATCAAAATTTCAAAATTCTGTATTTTTGTCAAAATTTGACATATTAAAGTCTGCAAAATGTAATCAGGTCATCTACTCCTCAGCCCCAACCAGTGTTCAAAATATGAAGGCTTTAGCTCAAATACTTTTTGAGATATCTTGCACACAAGATTTTCAAATTTTGTTTTCAAAGGGACATAACTCAGAAAAGGGGCATAACTTGGACATGAAAAAAAAATATGGGTCAACTATTTTTTCATGAGGAATCTGTATATGAAATTTAAAATCCATAGCATTCACCGTTCAAAAGTTTCAAATTTCACCGAAAAGTGCAAAAATTAATCAAAATTTCAAAATTCTGTATTTTTGTCAAAATTTGACAGAAAGTTCTCAAAAGTTAACCAGGTCATCTACTCATCAGACCCAACCAGTATACCAAATATCAAGGCTCTAGCTCAAATACTTTTTGAGATATCTTGCACACAAGATTTTCAAATTTTGTTTTCAAAGGGACATAACTCAGAAAAGGGGCATAACTTGGACATGAAAAAAATATGGGTCAACTATTTTTTCATGAGGAATCTGTATATGAAATTTAAAATCCATAGCATTCACCGTTCAAAAGTTTCAAATTTCACCGAAAAGTGCAAAAATTAATCAAAATTTCAAAATTCTGTATTTTTGTCAAAATTTGACAGAAAGTTCTCAAAAGTTACCCAGGTCATCTACTCATCAGACCCAACCAGTATATTAAATATCAAGGCTCTAGCTCAAATACTTTTTGAGATATCTTGCACACAAGATTTTCAAATTTTGTTTTCAAAGGGACACAACTCAATAAAGGGGCATAACTTGGACATGAAAAAAAATATGGGTCAACTATTTTTTCATGAGGAATCTGTATATGAAATTTAAAATCCCTAGCATTCACCGTTCAAAAGTTTCAAATTTCACCGAAAAGTGGAAAAATCAATCAAAATTTCAAAATTCTGTATTTTTGTCAAAATTTGACGGAAAGTTCGCAAAAGTTAATCAGGTCATCTAGTCATCAGACCCAACCAGTATACCAAATATGAAGGTTCTAGCTTAAATACTTTTCGAGATATCTTGCACACAAGATTTTCAAATTTTGTTTTCAAAGGGAAATGACTCAGAAAAGGGGCATAACTCGGACAAGAAAAAAAATACGGGTCAACTATTGTTTCATGAAGAATACACACACGAAATTTCAAATCCCTATCATGCACCATTCAGAAGTTTAAAAAAAAAGTGACTAACAGACGCACCCACTCACACACGCACAGACAGACAGACTTACAGACAGACAAGCCGAAAGCAATATGCCCTTCCAACTTTTTCAAAGTTGGGGGCATAAAAAACTGGGGTATGGAGGGGTATACCTATTTTTCTTATTTTTGCTCCAAAACATAGATTGTGGGTACTCGTTAGAACCGCCTCGTGCACCCACAATCTATGTTTTGAGCAAAAATAAGAATTTTTTTTTTTTTTCTGATGAAAATTTCATTTTTTACAACGGAAAAAAAATCTCTGTATATTGCGTGGACAAATTTTCGTAATGACATTAAATTAAAGTATAATACATACTTGTTATAGACAAGACCAGACTGGTTGGAATAAAATGCGTGGTTGACTGGAACACAGTCGGGGAAGGTCACGGTGGTTTCAAACCGGTCTGAAAATAGAATTTTACCACATAATATCTCTATACGTTTGGTTGTAGTGTTTAAGGTACTCAGCGTTCTAATGCAAGGAAAGGTTTATTCTAGTTTTAGTCAGATCTACTTAAAATGCGGTTTTATACTTTCTATTTCGGAAATTGTTATGTAACGGTAGAAGTACCGATCCGTTACAGGCATAATAAGACTGAAAATTTTAATACGAATCAAAACCTTTATGCGTTTTGGAAAAAATCCATTTCTGACAAACTGTTTCAGTGCTAAACTGGTACCCTGTTATAACCAAAACGTGACTCATATCTGTATATGACCCATATTGATCATGAACCAGTCTATGTCAGCTCTTACCTCCATTTTCATACTCGCCGTCCCAGGTCTGGACAACCATGTATTCCCCGGGGATACCAGCGGCACCAATGTTGGCCTCGAACACGAACTTGGCGAATGGTGGTAGGCCGAACGGTCTGAAGGGTCTGTTCAGGTCGGTCACGTTGCACTGTCTGGTCTTTAGGTTCAGTCTGTATTCTTTTCTCTGAAATATCCAGGTTAGGAATTTGTAAACACGAACTCATGTTATCGTTTATGCCTCGAGTAGGGAATACCAACTCAGCTTTGGTATATGTCCTTGCTCATTTGTTCAACATGCGCAACTACATGGTGAAAAGTAGGTCAGGAGAAAAATCATACTAAATATAAAGCCCTAATATAAAGGCCATTAATAGCATACTTTTTTTTTTCTAAAAGAACACTGATATAAGGTTTCAAACGCATGCACTAAAACATAATTAATTATATGATTCAGTTTTATTCCTATTTGATCGTTTAGATTCATGTTTGGTATCATGTGCCTACCAGATGAATTTAATTTGCTTTTAAACTCGCATGTCATATCAAAAGAATGACTTATTTTCAATATAATAATACAGAACTAAAAGTATGTGCGCTGATTTAGCAGAATACGGTAAATTCACATACAATGTTGTGTAAGAAGAGGACATCATAGTAGTCCCTGTCCGATGCAATTTCGACCTCCTCAATGACCCGGACACGCTGGTTAGTCTCGTCATAGCTTAGTTTACCACGCTGGAAGAACTTCTTGGTGCGATCCATCTAAAACAAAGAAAGAATCATCGTGATATTTTCTCCCATGTTAAATGCTTAAAGATTACACAACACTATTTTGACCCCTTCTATAATCCGGACCCTCTGGTTTATCTTGAAACGTCATAGCTTTGATTACCCATTGGAAGAACCCTCTATAATATGGCTTTATAATGTATTTTACATTAGCAATAGTTGAAGCTGATTTCACCGTCTGCAGGGTAAACAAGGAGATAAACAAAAATATTTGATTTCTTCGATTGTTCCATAAGCAGATGAAAATAAGGTTTTGTTTTTCAGATGGTGCTTTTGGCCAACCGTTGGTGACAGAGGCTGAAAATCTCGCGTGTAAATCGCTGAGTGACTGTACAGAAAAAGATGCAAGAGGTATTTCCTGGTTATAACATGTCGCAGAATAAAACTGAATTCTACAGCTAGCCATAAATTCTTTGCTTTCGCAAGCAGGTAAAAACAAGGGTCATTCAAGGTATGGATATGTAAACAAAAATTGTATAAGAGACTAAGTAGGAAACATACCGTAAATATTTGTCCTTCCCATTGTTTAGGGGACTCTGAAAGAAACACAAACGGTTAGTCAGCTGCATATTAGATACATGTAAAATTTCAAAAGAATGATGACAAAATTAGAGAAAAAAAAACAACCGTAGAACAAAAATAAACAAGAACGAAATAATAAAAAGTATTTTTTTTTTCAAGTATTCTTTATATCAAATGTAGGAAACATAACGAAATTATTGTGTGTTCCAAGAAGAAGAAGAAGAAAAAGAAGAAGAAAAAGAAAAAGAAGAAGAAAAAGATGACGAAGAAAAACAACAAAGGTTTCCACAAGAAGCAAATTTTAAATACATGTAATCTAAATTACACGATGAAAAATCAACAGATTTGAAAAATTCGCTGATTAAAAAAACAAATTGAGATAAACAAAAACATGTACATACCACATGGGCGTGGCTCCTGTGCTAGGACAGCGACCGCCAAACTGAGTAGTGCTATAACGTACTTCATTTCTGCGGCTATGTCTACGGGATAGAAATCCGACAGAGGCGAATCATGTTTATATACAACCTAGTTTGCTGGGGTGGTCGAATGACAAAAAATGCCTTTTAAGGAGCATACCACAATTTCGAGCTTTATTAAAGCTTTGTAGATCAGTTAAATCTAAATGCATTCATGCCAGTTTAGTTTATTCTTAAATCTGGTCAGCATCCGTACTGCATGCGTACGTTTGTTTGCAATGCTGAAGATACAAGCATGTTTTCAAGCTATTTACGCTTTGACAAAAGGTGACTTTACACGTCACCAGACCTTCTAATGCCATCTTTTGCTATTATCTACCCGACCATTAAACCTCGGGGTCAACTTGGAGTGACCCTGGTCAGCCCTCACTGCTGACCAGATAAGATTCCCTTGATTTTGGTGATCAAACTATGTGAATCTGAGATTGGGAGAGCCTAGTCAAGAAAGAGCTCGCCTTGGTGTATTCTTATGTGTCGAATTGATGTATCTGCTCTGTAGCAAAGATTTGTTTTAAAAAGGTATCGGTTATAATAAAAAGAACATTTTAAAACTGTACCCTAGTCAGACGTTACGGGATACCGTGTTGTCTTCATTTATTTGCAAAGAATTTTTCTACAACTTCTAGCTACAATGCTTATAAAGAAAGCATAATTTTGATAACATAATATCTGCAAGTGCAAGTGAACCCATCTGGAATAATTCCAGTCGTACTGATGGCAAAAATCATTCACTTATCAGCGGCGTATCGCTCACGTATCTATAAAAAATTCGATACGCCGAGGTCTGAGCCGTATTTTCCTGTAGCGACGTATGTACCACGTACGTGTGACGTTCCTGCTACGTTCCCCTGGCGTATCCGTGACGTATCTGTATTCGTATGGAATTTCACTTTCGTATGTACGGCGTATCAAGGCGTATGTGCTACGCCGTATGTGTGACGTATGTATGGCGTATGAAGTGTACGCGTGACGTATCTACGACGTATGAACTACGCTCCATTTTTATCTGCGGCGTATCATTTCTGCACGCTTTTTAATACCTGTGAGAACAAACGGTTGTGTTCACTTTGTTCGTGCAATTCGCACATTACAGTTACCAGTTAGTGTATGAGAGGTCGAAGATGCCACCGGAGAAATCTACTATAATCTAGATTAACACCGAAGAAAAAAAGCCGAGGTGTTGGTTTTGGTGGTGGTGGTGGTGGGGGACATCTCCAAGCTCCCCATCCTGGTCGTAAGACGACATGAACAAAGACAGAGTCTACACCAAACGTAGCCCTGAAAGAACCCTGCACGGCACCCCGAACCGAGAAAAACATCTGATACATGACTTCGGAAACATGGGCGGATCCAGAGGGGGGGGACAGGGGGTCCGGACACCCCCCCCCCCCCTGGAATTGTCAGATTATTAATTTTAGTCATGTTGAAATTTTCCGTCAGACCCCTTCTGGGAATTTGATTTGGACCACCCTCCCCCCCCACCCCCCCCCCGAGAAAATTTTCTGGATCCGCGCATGGGTAAAACGAGAGCATGTATATAGAAGCATTAAGATTCTCTTGGAACGCCACAAAATATTCCAAATACTCCTAATACGTCACACATACTCCACAGCAGCGAAACGCACGTAGCACATACGTAGCACATACGCCATTGTTACGCGAGATAGCCACACGTACGTCGCTGATACGCCCTAGATACGAAAAGAGAGTCGAGGATACGCCACACATACGTAGCAGATACGAAAGGTACGCTGTACATACGCCATGTTTACGTGGCATGTTAACCGTGACGTGCGTGTGGAGTATGAGGTGTATGAGCTACGTATCTACGGCGTACCTGCCACGTTGATTTCGTATGTACCACGTATGTGTGACGTATGTACGGCGTATCGGACCTGCCACGTACGTGCTACGAATGTTTAAACCACTGTCACACTATCGCGTATCGACTCACGTATCTACGGCGTATCGAGATACGAAAGGTATGTCACGCGTACGTCGTACATACGTGAGCATACGTAGCTGATACTCCTCGATACGTAGCTCACACTGTCCAATTGCCGATGTGCTACGTTTTTTATGTGTGGCGTATCGTCGACTCTCTTTTCGTATCTACGGCGTATCAGCGACGTACGTGTGGCGTATCTCGCGTATCAATGACGTATGTGCTACGTACGTTTCGCTGCTGTGGAGTATGTGTGACGTATTAGGAGTACTAGGAATATTTTGTGGCGTTCCAAGAGAATCTTAATGCTTCTATATACATGTTTAGCGTTTTTCCGAAGTCATGATCAGATGTTTCTCACGGTTCGGGGTGCCGTGCAGGGTTCTTTCAGGGCTACGCTTGGTGTAGCCTCTGTCTTTGTTCATGTCTTCTTACGAACAGGATGGGGAGCTTGGAGATGTTCACCACCACCACCACCACAACCACCTCTGGTTTTTTCTTCGGTGTTAATCAAGATTATCTAGATTTCTCCGGTGGCATCTTCGACATCTGATAATTGATAACTGTAATGTGCGAATTGCATGAACAAAGTGAACACAACCGTTTGTTCTCATAGGTATTAAAAAGCAATTGGTACAGAATAGATTCGCCGCAGATAAGAATGGAACGTAATACATACGCCGCAGACACGTCACGCTTACACTTCATACGCCATCATACGTCACACGTACGTAGCACGTACGCCTTGACACGCCGTACATAGGAAAGTGAAATTTTATACGAATACAGATACGTCACGGATACGCCACGGGAACGTAGCAGGAACGTCACACGTACGTGGCACATACGTCGCTCGAGCAAAATACGGCTCAGACATCGGCGTATCGAAATTTTCATAGATACGTGAGAGATACGCCACTGATACGTGAATATGTGACAGAGCCTTTATTAAAATAGCTCTGTCACAGATTCACGCGTGGCGTACCTTTCGTATCTTGATACGCTGTAGATACGTGAGTCGATACGCGATAGTGTGACAGCGGTTTAAGTGCACACGTAAAAAAAAACGTAGCACCTCGGAGTATGAGGAGTATGAGCTACGTATACTCACGTATGTACGACGTACGCGTGACGTACTTTTCGTATTTTGGTACGCCGTAGATACGTGAGTCGATACGCGATAGTGTGACAGTGGTTTAAGTTTCGAACCAAGGACCTCTTGATTCGAAGTCTGCCGTTCCGACTCGTGCTAAGTCATAAAAACGTCTCCAGTACCCATTAGGTTTATTTTTTTAACATTTTGTTTGTTCGTTTGTTAATTTTGGTGCTTTACGTTCCACTCATTAGTCATGGTCGATGTTGGGACATTGCCTCCATGTTATGGGACGTCTACCCTACAGTGGGGATGACATCCGGAATATGCTTTGAATATAACCACCGAAGTTAAGAACCAAGTAAACAACTAAGGCTTATATGTATGGATGGTAAACCACGTTTCCTGGACTTGTTTAGACCTTCGGTTAGCTAGTAATCAGGACCCAGTTGTTCAAAGCATCGTTAGCTTAACGATATCGTTAAGACATAAATTTGTTAAGCAAATATCAGCTAAAGTAACAAATACACTGTTATTTTTTGTTGAAAAAATGTGAGAATCCTTTGCAGTGCAAAGGATTCTCACATTTTTTCAACAAAAAATAACAGTGTATTTGCAATATTAATGTTTGAAATTTTAACGAAACGTTAACTAACGACGTCGTTAGTTTTGAACAACTGGGCCCTGGTGATCGGTCTTCTCGATCATAAACTTCGCATGGAGGGGCAAAGAAATAAAATCTAAATCATACAAGAAAATCGGGAAATAGTTTATTAACCAATCTTAATAAATCTGCTACATTCTATACGAGTAAACTTGCCATAGAAAGACATTTTTAAGTGATGTTGCGATCAAGTGTCCAAATGTCAAGTTATAATGGTTCACGGCGTTTTGCATTCAGATGGTGGTATAAACACCATAGGGTCGGTGATACCCAGAGTTGTAGCATAGAAACTGAAACAGACGAATAGATAAGCAGTTTTCCTACAGCAGTAAATATGAATATAACAAAAATATCTAAGGTTGTGGTAACAAGTACATGTAGTAGCAGGTTAATATGGGGAACCACGAGTGGGATTAAGAAACAGAAGTCGTAAAATTACATTCAGACATCCATCAATACCTACATGTACCTCCACCGTGTAGTTTCATTGAGCCGGACACTACAAAAGTACTGATTAATACTCAGGAAGAGGTAGGACCGTCCCGACATGACTGAAAAACTGTTGACTAGGATGTTCACAAAACTGAGGAAATGATGGAAATCACAGGGAAAACTATAATTCCCTGCATATATTTTCCATGCACACTTACTCTGAAATGACATAACCAGTCTGTTGAGATTCAAAGACATCACGGATAGGGACACAGTCTGGCATTGTCACAGTCACGTAGACTTTATCTGAAATAGGTGAAAAATTGTGATTGGATGGTGAAATAAGCACGGCTTTGAAGAAATCGTTTTTCAATTTGTACAAGAAATAAATTCTAGGAATTTGTCCTTATGTGATTTTAAGACAAGGCCTACTCAATATTTCATTAGCAATGTAATATCAAATTTACATATTTAGTGCAACGTAACACATGTGGCTTCAACTTGATGCCGGGCGGATGACAGCCTTGTTGGTAAAGAGCTCCATAGTCAGTTAGTTATTATATGAGCCGTCTCATGGGAAAACCAACAATCTGCATAGGCGAAAACAAAGACGCAGATCAGCTTCGCGGTAACCGCGAAGCTGATCAGCGCCTTTGTTTTCGCTACTCGGATAGTATAATTCCTGCCTCTACCTAACTCCAAATTTTCAAGCTTCTAGCCTGCTTCTGTAGCTGTACAGCCCGGTTTGTGTCAGACCTGTTCGGAAACCACATTGTTGGTTATTCCACGAGGTGGCTCATATTTAATCTAATGTGTTGTGTCGCCTGCGTTTTCACCTAGTGGCTGTGTTTGGATTTTGAATTTAATACAATGAAATCCATGCATAGACTATCTGCATAGACTAAAATGGCAGTTGTAAAAATGGTCACCTCTAACGTCGTAACCACTTATCTCTGAACGTATAAATAATTTACCATGTGTTCTGAATTCCGCCTCCCATTCCTGTATTGTCATATGTTCTCCTGGCATTGAGGCGGGGCCCACCTCCGCTTCAAAGTCAAACTTGGCGAAAGGTGGCACCTCAAATGGTCGGAAGGGGCGGTCTAGGTTTGACACGTTGCATTTCTTTGTCCTCAAGTTCAATTTGTATTCTTTCATCTGAAAAAGCATGGAACATTATCATGTATAGCTGGCCTCTATAGAGATATGTATACAGGCATAACATAATTTGTTTTAGTTTAGCCCATTGGTGTTATGTAAAGCCTCAAATTGCCCCCTACGCAGAATAGACGCAAACAAACCAAGTTACCTAAATGCTTGTCACGTGCCTCTCTAAAGTTTCTTACAAAGAATCTTACATAGAACTAACTAGTACTTTTTGAAATTTGGTCACATTTTGCATTGAGGTTTAACGTCCAAATCAACAATTTTCAGTCATGACGGGACGGATTAGTCTCCTTTTACACTTTATGTTATCAATTACATTGCGTTGACAATCAAATTCAAAATGGAAAAGTGGAAATAAGTTCGACTCTAAAACATTCTCTAACTATGTTATGAACCACTGAACTAAATGTTATGAACCACTGAACTAACTAAATGTTATGAACCACTGCAGAAGCTGAGGGTGAGGTTATGGTCATGTAAAACCGGTTTAAGCCCGCCAGTAAATTTGTGTTACTGATCGTTCCAAGGCGATACTTCTGTGGTGGTTCTTTTTGTTTTATGTCTTGGTGTTTAAAATTTTTGTGCTGTTGGCGCCTTATGTATGTTTTCATATTCTTAGTTAAGTTTAGCTAACTGAGTGGCCACCTATTGGGAAAATGGCTGCTCATTCGGCTTACGATATTATGTTTTCATGGTATAAGTACCTGATTGTTAGTTTGGTTTTTTCCCACCTCGGTTTTTGGAGTGGGAATCTTTTCCTGATTGCGCCTTTTCCTGATCTTTGCCTACTTTTACCTTTTTTTTTTTTCTCTCGATGTTTTCATAATTTATATACACTTACCACATTGTGTAAGTATAGAGTATCAAAGTAGTCTTTGGTTCCATTAAACTGGTCCTCTTCTATGACTCTCACACGTTGGTTTTGGGCATCATAGCTGATTTTAGCTCGCTCCATATACTCTTTGCTGGGGTCGACCTGAGATGGAGAAAAGAATAGAATAGAATAGAATAGAATACAACTTACCGATAAAGTATTCCTATTAAGAGTTAATGGTCAATGCATGTACACAATATCATACACACAATAAGAGTATTAAGTGTTAGCTCAGTGTGTGATTTAAGGAACTTACATGTAAGTTAACCCAAGGTACAGGAGAAAATATGATACCAAAGATTGTTTGCTTCCATTTGATTCAAAGTAGATATTAATAGATGAGATGAGTTATTAATGTTATGAGACAATTAATCAAATAAATGTTTAGACCCATACTCATAACCATTTCAAAAGACACGTGTACATAACCATTTGCCAGTGAAATACAGACTGACCACCGATACAAGAAGTTCTTCTTACCCGCCACAGTTTAGCCTCCCATTGTTTCGGCGTCTCTGTGAAAAAATAGAGATAAATGTTCATTATCATTGGTATATTCTCTGATATTTTTCTGATATCACTTGAATCTCAAATAATTTTGTTTTAAC
Organism: Rugalucina vietnamica; assembly: GCA_964017185.1. Taxonomy (NCBI): domain Eukaryota; kingdom Metazoa; phylum Mollusca; class Bivalvia; order Lucinida; family Lucinidae; genus Rugalucina; species Rugalucina vietnamica. Next base: position 6,315,057 of record OZ024872.1, read on the forward strand.
CGAATCACGTGACATCGGTCTAACTGTTCAGATGGTGGACCTACTACATGAACATAACGAAAAATGCCAATTTATGATTTTGGTCTTCCTGTGTTGTTCCTATGCTGACTTATCCATTGCTTTGAAACAATAGCTTGTCGTATTCGTATTATATGGGACCATTAAACAATCGGATATATTTAGTATATTTGTTGTCGGAGACAACAAGGCACGTCTTTCCACCTTAATTTGATGCCACGGATAGCGATTAATTGTGGATGTTTTACAACTTTCTACACAATATTCAATATTCAGTGATTTGAACAGAACCTAAGACTTACCACAGGGTGTTGGTGTCTGTGCAGCGCAGTAAGCAACCAAACCGAGAATGATTAAAATCTTCATGATGTTTCTGCTGCTTCCAACAAAGAGATATAAAACTAGAACAAAGTTGCTCTTAAATGTAGCCTATTTCTGGTCATCACATGACAATTAAACCTTATTCGTCTACTTAACACTCATTCTGAACACATGGTTGAAAATTCGGAACCAGTTTGTGAAGAATTCTGACGTTGAACTTTTCCAAAGCTCTTGTATATTATGTAACATCTTGGGTCTCGTTGAATGTGAAACTATAAAGAACCCTAAAACAGGAAATCGGCCACGCTTTGCTGTGCTTATGCTTTGCGTTGCCCACAGTGTCATCACAATTGTTTTCTTCTGACAGTTCCATGTCATTGTTTTGCTTATCTTTGAGACATAGTTTGGTCTTTTGTCTACCATAAATAATATGGGACATGACAATGACCTAAATTACAGTGTGGGCTCTTCAGTAAATGACACAACGTGTATCTGAATCTCCGGAGTAATTTGCAGACTATTCGAGGCTCGAGCGCCATCAATTAATTTATTACAATGCACGCCAATGTCACTTCATGCGATTATTGTCGTCAATTTCGCAATAAGGCTTAATTAACACTTGGTTTTACATTAACACGAATAAAACGAACAGGCATGAACGCTTCTTGGCATGACCCTAAACTTAAAAGGTTTTGCCATCCAATTAGAATGCTAAATTGTGGCAGCGGAAAGGCCAAATGATCGGTTCACCATTAACAGAGCACCCCATGTGCAATATGCCTATTCCCAGCAGGCACATGACGTCATAATGCCGTCAGATCGACGTCGATTCGACGTCATAACGTCGCATCGACGTTGATATGACGTCATTATGACGTCGTGTGCCCTCTGGGTTAATAATATACCTAACCCAACTCATATTCTCATTTTTTAGAATCAAAGTGAACATGGTCAAATGTACTGTCGGATAAACTTGAAATGGATGTGTCATTCAAGATGCCATTCAAGGTTGTCTAAGATATGACAGTATATGAGACAGGTCAAAAGACACTGATACAAAAACTGTTGAGGTTGCATTTATGCACAAGGTTGTCAGTTTGCAATCTTGCAAAATGACTATACAATTCCATATCGCTGGAAGTCGTATTTTAATATTTTCTAGCTGAAAGACAAACCAAATAACATAGTTGGTGACAACTGGCGGCCATTATCGCTGACGCAGTTAATACAGATCCTACTTTCCAAAGCTTTGGCGGGTACAAACTCTGTTGAAGACTATGTGGATGTCAAATCATTAAGGCGTTCCCATTTTTAAAGGCAACAAAGCGAATACCTATGGCTAGACTAGCTACTAGTCTGTAAAACATATTAATGTCATATGATTATTGTTTTCATTTTCATTATTTTCTCTATATTGAAATTTCTCGAGTCTCTCAGCTAGTCTATCAATGATTTTTTCTTCAATCGTCTTGGCTGAGTTTTACAGGCTTAGAAATCGAGCCCCATCTATAGACTAGACTAGCCGCAGAGATTAAAGAAAATGAAAATTACGAAAGGCGTTTTTCTTTATTTCTAAGCCTTGGGCAAGGCTAACCTATGGCTAAAACTACCCTTGGTTTTTGTTGGTCAAGCAATTACCGGTATATCGCAACGCTGGTCAGCACTTTGATGCACTTGATTGGTGTTGGCCTTCAATGCGATGGTCTGACAAATTCCTTAGTCACTTAGCATCTTTGAATTAGACATATGATTATTTCACACACAAATGTTCTAAAACTTGCCCCATAAGTCTTTTGTTCTTATCATAGCTTCAGCCTTCCAAATGTCGCTGCATGATAAAACCGGTTTTATTAATGCTTAACAGAACACAACAAGTCCAGTCCAGTATTGGCTTTGAAATATCTGAAAGGGCTTTGGTACTCTTTAAATGGATTTCTCTTGTTATCTAATAAAATATAGCCCATTACACCAGGTGATACTTGAACTGGATTACGTCCTCTGTTTTTGGTCTAAGGACATGCGGACTTTCAGTACTTCAAATCCAGAACCATACAATGTTAAAACCAAAGCACCATCAAGTTGTTGACACTTTAATGCGGCATTCGCGAATCAGACACAATATACATAATGTATATTTTTGGCAGATATTTCAAAATGAGTTTGGTCATTATAATTTTGTTTGGTCAAAGTAGTATGGAGACCACCTTTTGGGAAATATCAGTCAACATCCTCGGTTCCCCTTAGTGTACCTAGTTCTAACTCAAGATCTCGTTTGGTTATGGGATTGATTTACAATTTCCTGTCCCCATTACACATGTCTGACAGTATCATCTCGTTTAAAATGGGGGATCTGACTACACCTTTGATTCAAAAACTTGTATTATAGCAAAATTTTTGACATTCGTTTCCTGTGTCATGTTTGAGTGTCCAATTGAGAGCATCTCTTAAAAGTACCCTAGATAATATAATATTTGACAAACATTGACGAAATACAGAGATAATCCAACCCGGTATTATCAATGCATTCCAAACTGCCCAAAGGACTGACCCGCAAGAGTTTCGGGTTATGTAACATAACCCGAACTTTTAACCCCGAATATAAAACAAAGTTCATCTAAAATTTATTCTGTTCTTTTCTGTCGACGGTCGTGAAAGGATCCGATCATGCTGAGAGTCGCCATTTTTCTGGGATTTGTTGCAGTCGGTTGGGCCCAGTTGCCTACGCCGTGCGGTAAGATTCCTTCTTATGATGCTGTTAAATGCATTTTGACTTTGTGGACCATGTGTATTTTTATCCTTTATTTCAAATATACAATGTAGTCATTTTATATGTATATAGATCGGCTTGGCCCAGTGATGTGAATACTGCATATTACATTTTCATTACGAAAACACGCCCATGTAATATACCTAGAGATTTTTTTAAGTTGTAAAAATTGAAAAATTTCAGTAGAAAATTTTTGATATTTTTCTTATTTTTGCTCAAAACATAGATTGTGGGTACACGTTAGAACCGCCTCGCCGAGTACCCACAATTTATGTTTTGGAGCAAAAATAAGAAAAATACGCATACCCCTGCATACCCCAGTTTTACTATATAAAAGTGGGGTTTGAGGGGGTATACTTTACACGGACATGTTTTCATGATGTTAAATACATACTGAATATTCCAGACGAGCACTTGCGGATATGTACACTGAAAACAAAATGCAAATAGATGCATATTTGATATCATTAAGATAGTGGCAAGGGAATTTACAAAATTCAAACCCAACATTATGTAATATCTAAGATATAAACCAAACTCATTTTTATGACTCTTTCATGATAACAACATAACAATTTTCATACAATTGTTCCTTTTCTGACTTTTTCATGATATCTAATCAACCATTTTCATAATTGTCCCTTTTCTGACTCTTTCATGGCATGTAACTAATAAACTATTTTCATAATATTATCCTTTTCTGACTCTTTCTTGAACACTAATTAACTATTTTGTTTATAGTTTTGTCCCTTTTCTGACTCTTTCATGAAAACTAATTAACTATTTTTTTATATGATTTTGTCCCATTTCTGACTCTTTCATGATAACTAATTAACCTTTTTCATAATATTTACAGAAGCCCCAAAGGAATGGGAAGGCCGCAGAGTCAGGGTAAGTTAACAGGCTTGATTGTTTTGCTATTGTTTGCTATTTATCAACCAAATGCAAGTTCCCTACTACTCTTCAGTAGACATTGAAACAAAATATCGTAACGTCGGGAACAAATAGCTTGACTGAATAAAGTCAGAAGGTACAACAAGAAAATCTTATAAAAGCCAAAGTACTTCAACGCATGTATAAATGATCTAACGTACGAAGAATGGAATATCGCAAACCCCATCTTGAGTAGACATATTCCCGTCAGTGCTAGGCCCCCACGTTGACTGTTACGGAATGAGGTACCGAATTGGGAGCTACGGATAGCCAACTTATCTAGCCTACTCGTGCATTCAATGGTTGACTGACTGATTTTTATTGATTGATTGATTGATTGATTGATTGGTTGATTGATTGATTGATTGATTGATTGATTGATTGATTGATTGATTGATTGATTGATTGATTGATTGGCTTTTTTTTATTTATTTCAACCTTCATTGATTTCTCCACAGAGAGATCCGGACGAGAAATACATGCGTATAGAGAAATACACCTACGACGAGACTATGAAGAGGACCCGGGCCATAGAGGAGGTGATACAGGGGAAAGAAAAACAATTCCTAGATGTTATCAGACTCTATGAATTTGTAAGTCAAGTTATAGTTTTGAAACATTGGTACATACATGTAAATCACAACCGGGAGGTCACAACTTTTAACTTTCTAAATTTTTGCAGACTTTCTGGCTATCGTCGTCACTGATGAGTGTTCAGTACCTGAAATTGTGCAATACGGCCCATACTACCTCTCTTTGAACGTTTTCACTGCTTCCAAAAGATCAAGCTTTTATATTTTATTTTTACGATAACGGTTCATTTTTAGGACGTGGACAAGCTTTTCAACTTGTTTTTTCTTCTTATTATTATCAATATTATTGTCTACAAATATCAAATCCACATCCAGATGTAAACGAAAGTCAGTAATGATTGTTTTAGATCGGAAATATAATCTTATACCAGCTTTTGTTTCAATGAATTCGCTTTTCATTTTCGTCATTTTCCATTTTTAGAACAAGGAATATTCTCTGGATTTGAAGACAAGGAAATGTAACGTTACCAGGCTAGACCGACCCTTCAGAGAGAAGGGTGTGCCCCCAGGCTCCCGTTTCCTGTTCGAGGCTGAAGTCGGTGTTGCCGGAATCGCAGGAGAACACCTCACCGTAACAAACTGGGAAGGCGAATTTGATGATGGAGGTATGAAAGGGGTTTCACACAATATAATTGTGTTTCTTAACCCACGAGAACTTCTGTTTAGGTTAAACAGCATTGTGGTATATATAGTCAAACCGAAGGTTGTATAGTTTTCTAGATTATTGCAAAGCTACAAAACTCATAATGACAGATAAGTTTGATACAGGAAGTTGAGTTTTCAACATTACGACAGAGGCGACATTATCATTGCCTACTCGTACCTTTTTAATCCACAGACATTTGACATTCTGACCCCAATAACCCAATTAAACACACCAGATTACCTGCCATGTGGATAGCAGCATAATGCAAAGCAAACCTTCACGGCAGCTCTTCACTTTTGCTTGAAGCAAATTGAGTTGTCTATTCCAACATTTACCTACGACGTAGCGCTTTACTTTTAATTTCATACCTATATTTTTCAGTGAAATACCAGACAGCTGTTACATACCCTGACTGTATTCCAATTTGGTTCGGGATTTTCCGAAATGACACAGGATTCGAAGTTGACAGGTAATTCATTTATGTTTTACATCTTTTTAATGCTACGCACAGTGTCTATTTTTTTTTTTTTTTTTTTTTTATTTTTTTTGTTTTAATCGGAGTCGTACACGCATTTTGTGTAACACAACTAGCCTGTATTACCATCATCTACAAAACCCCTTAACAGGTACATCTGATATAAATCGTTTGATCTACTTTTTTAAAAAAATCATATAAGCAACACAATATATTAAGATATATACATACTCTACATATACTGAGAGGAATTAGAAACTTAAGTTTTCGACATTACTCATTGTTTTCTCATTTTCAGATTGATTTTGAATAAAACCAGTTTGTATATTTTGATTGTGGCAGTGTGTAATTTGTGCTTCACATTGAGCATTTAAAATTTTGGATTCCGTCAAATGTAACAGAGTTACGTCGTTTTGACGTTTTCCATCCAAAAATCATTAAAGTCCATAATAAGTGCCGTTTTTGCTAAATGCAAAATAACGAGTGTATACGTCCGTGATCAAGGTGTGAGAATACGCCCGAAATATTGTTAGGTTTTGATTTTATCCTTCAAAACGTGAAGTTTTATTTTTGACGTCAAACATGAAAGTGTACTTTCGACGTTATCTTACGCCAGGAAAAGAATTTCATGATAAAGGACAAAAGTTGATGTCTATGGGAATGCAGACGAGGCATTTGTGTTCTTGAATTTGAATTTCGATACCCGTTTTCGGTGTTTGTACTGTTTATCTTTTAATTGTTAGCGTCACGTCAACGTCAGGAATGGAGGTCCCATTTTTTTTATAAACACGTGTTTTATTAGAATCAGTAAATGATGTGCCCATTTGTTTAAAATGATTAATTAATTACACACCTTTTACTTGAAAACAAGAGTCACCGACATTTCTAACGTCAATGTGACGTAACGCACGCCTGATCGGTCGTTTTGTTCATGCTTAAAACTGCTTGCAGTGCAGATAACGATACCATATTAAGATTTCAAAAGCAAATCGAAAAATGATTCTGCAAACACGCAAAGATGCAAAAAGAATGTTCATGTTAATGACCGTTTTTGATTGGCCACGTTGATGACGTTTATTCAATCTTAAGTTCGATTTTCGACGCATGACGTATTCTGTGGACAACTGTTTTAAGTTACAGTGGATCAAGCCATAAATTTTATAGAGGTTTAGGGTTCTTTAGGGCATCATGCACCAAAAAATAAACTTGAACACTCAGATTTTGACCATGACATCAAAAAGCTGGCAAATTTATTATTTTTTGACGAACCAACATTGAAACAGAAATGTTGTTGTAAGCAAATTTTATAACAAGAAACAAAACTTTCGCTTTTGTTCAAAGCAGGAACTTTCTAAAGACAAGACTTAAGTTTCTAGTTTCTCTCAGTATATATGATAAACACACTTTGACCTTGCCTCACGTGATAACGTTTTCTAAACACTAGCAAAGGAGTACATATGCTTGCTTTAGTGACTGCCACATCAGAATCACATTATTAAAACCGTTTGAAGCAGTGCGATCAACAAATGTGTATCAATGCTAAAAGCAAGCCGGTAGGATGACAGAAATCAAATACTAGTATATAATTCAATTCACTGCACTAATAAGATTTTTGTTTATAATTTCAGTTACTTTGACATCGTTGCCGGAGTCCCAGACCCAAGCGTGTTCATCCCACCCCAGGAATGTCTGGAGGCTGAAGAACAAACGTATTAAACGTGTCAATTCATTGTTTATTTTCCTTTCATTAATAAATTGTGTTACTTTAGCTATGTGTCTTGCTGCTTTAATGACCAATACAGTGGCTGTTAGCCGTATCATTGCGTCGAAAGCAGTACCAAGTCAGGTTATCTGCTTCCGCTTTACCGAAATGTTGACGAGTATTACCGTCAGAATCATTCAGGCCGTGGAAAATCATGGTAAGATTAGACGAGAAGCTTCTCTGACATAGTGGTAAATCCACTCCACTTGCCAACCAGAGGTCGTGGGTTCGATCCCGGGCTGCTCCAGTCTTTCAGACGAGACTTTAAGCCAAGATCTCATGGCCCTTTTCAATGATACATACTGCTTACAAAGACATACTGCGACGAGACCTGAGGCTTTACTGTGCCTAATGTGTTAAACTTTCAATACTAATTAGTCTTCAGGCCTGACTTACGAGCAAATTTGGTAAACCCATGTGCAAACGCTGCAGAACTGCAGTAACCTCGTCTTCAGGCCTGACTTACGAGCAAATTTCGTAAACCCATGTGCAAACGCTACAGAACTGCAGTAACCTCGTTTCCAGGATGTTCCACATACAACTGCAACATGTGAACTGTTTGGTCTCCACTGGTATAAATGAGCTGTTATCCTTATGTGATCTTAGGTTGATATAAGAGGATCTGTCGACAATAAAAATCTTCAAATCACAAAAAGAGTCCTGACCAAACTCGCCGTGGGGTACAGAAGTTGTCGTGCCATTTCACTAGTGCATGCATGATCTTGAACTCTCGCTTGAACTGGTAAAATGTCTTTAATCCCCCAGTCAACAAATTTAGTCATGTACGGATTGAGCCATCGCTCAATATTCATGAATTCTGCATTTGGGAAAAATATTATATTTTAAAGGGTTGTGTAGTTTACGGTGCGTGACAAACATTTCAATTGACACATACACCTGATTGCAGAACAAACTTAAAAAGGCCCATTAATCTCGTTGCTTAAAAGGGTCCGCATACACAACACTGGCCACTGACAAAACTTCCGTAATTCTAGGCATGTCCGCCGAGAATCAGTTCAATAGAGAGCATTTAAGTTAAATGTCATCATTTTGTAATCAGTCGTATTAGAATCGAAATAATTTTACTTTATGGTGAATTATGTTTGATTTACGCGTGATGTTGTCGGGCAGATGCGATATTTAATTGACAACGGCTGCGCCGTCATGAATTAATACATCGCAATCTGCCCTCCAACATCTCGCTTTAATATTATTAATCTTAATCAACGCGTGATGTTGTCGGGCAGAAGTGGATATTTAATCAATCACGATAATTCACCGTAAAGTAAAATTAGAAATGGTTGATGACATTCTTTCGCATTTGTAATTTATAATTTAAGACGTTCTGGTCACCATGCTGGTCAGCCATTTCAGAGAAACAGATAGTGTACAATGAATTCGATTTTCAGACCATGCTTCTTAGGGCTCGAATGGTCGAAACAGTTATTCTGCTGTCGCCACTAACTAACAAAGACTGTTGCAACCAATTTAATGCGATGTGCTTCGTTAATCGGTCAATTTCTTTTGTCTGGAAAAAGAATCGTCAATTTTAAAACATCCAAGACCTATCATAAAAATAAACCGGTGATACTTTATACATTTGGCACGGAATATATGACATAGTTTTTGAGGTCACCCTCACTAGATAAGCATTATTAATTGAGCCACCGCATCAGAAAACCGACAATTTACATATGTAAGAACAAAGACGCAGATCTGCTGCACAGCTGATCACCGCCTTTGTTTTTGCTACACGAATAGAAGAACTCTTTTACATAACTCCGAAATTTCACTGTAGTGTAAAGGCCGGTTTGTGTCGGACCTGGTCGAAAACCCAGATTTTGGTTTTCTCAAACGAAGGGTCATTGATCTGTCTGTAACCGTCATAAAGAACAAAGAGAACGAACTATCGAGTCGGTCTGTTCATATCTCAGATATCTGTCGAACAATCATGTTGTATGCAGTGGTTCTGTTCGTTTGTGCGTCCGTCTGTCTGGCACAGGTGCCGCAACCATGCAGTAAGTAATTTTACTACCTAAACACAGCGCTACGAATTAGAATGTGATATATGATTATTGCATTTATTATAAAATTGTGGTTATTATCAGATATATCAAAATTTATTTTTCTGTATTTCAAAAACTGTAACATACTTAAAGAACCGGTTAAAACAATTTTCGAGCTTTCATTCCTACTGCATAATTATTTCAATTCAATTTAAGCACACAATCATGGACAATACGTCAAAGTTAACTTGGTATAAGCCTGGCATCCTTTTGATGGGCCATAGGCAAACAGTATTGACCCAAAGGTGACGCCGCAGAACGCGGCGTCCCATCTGGGGCCATTCTGTTTGCTAAGAAATTTCATCGAGAAATGGTGTAAAAAAAAAAAAGAAAAAAAAAAAATACAAATACAAACTCATTCAAAGTGAAAGTGGACTCATTAAAAATGATAATGATGGGAACGTCCATTTGTGGGTAAATGGTATCGCAATTATATTTTATCCGTTGTTTTAGTGACACCTCAACAATGGGAAGCTCGACGATTCAGGGTAAGAGTTTTCATTTAAGATATAAACGAGGGTAGTTCTAAGCATTTTCTGGACGCCCCTCGTACCGGTACATCTCCGAAAGCCTGAGTTCTTGTGTCATGATAATCTTGATCGACCGTCAACAGAAGTTAGCGGCATTAAATTTGTCTACTTTTAAAACAGCATTAACTGTTTACTTGGAAGATGTTCAGAAATTTTACATGCACTGCAAGGCGTGCTGTGGCATTTTATTTCAATATATTGACATTTGTAGTAATGGAGGCCATTTAGGGTCATATGATAGAATCGTTACCTGCGCATTTACTGCATTTGGCGTAGCTGTATACAGTGTCACAGATGATAAAAGAAAATACAAAATGACGAACCACACCTATAAGCAAACTGTGAAAAAATCAAAATATATATGAGCCGCCACATGGGAAAACCAACAATCTGCATAGGCGAAAACAAAGGCGCAGATCAGCTTCGCAGTAGCTGCGAAGCTGATCAGCGCCTTTGTTTTCGCTACACAGATAGTAAAATTCCTCTACTTTATAAATCCAAAAGTTCAAGCTTCTAGCCTGCTTCTGTGCTTGTTCATCTCGGTTTGTATTGTGTCGGGCCTGTTCGGAAACCACATTGTTGGTTTTCCCACGAGGCGGCTCATATATTTGTTATTTGAGATGACATGAAAATAAACGTGTAACCAATTTAATGTAAAATAACATCAGCAATGGGATTCTTAAAATGTGACAAAGGTGCATATCATTATGCAACAAAAAAAAAAAAAAAAAAAAAAAAAAAAAAAAAAAAAAAAAAAAATTAATTAGGCAACGTTTTAGTATTTGAAATATTTCTCATCACCCTGATGGGCGCCATTTTGAACTCCAGGTTGACCGGGAGAAGAAGTATACCGAGTTTGCAAAGCACACATATGACGCCGTGGAGCAGAGGACTCGAACCATAGAGGAAGTGGTTGTGGGCGTCCAGAGAGATTTCTATGATACTCTTCATCTACATAAAATAGTGAGTAATTGCCGAAATATAATCATTTGTAATTAAAAATAAAACTGAGATTCTTTAAGAGCAGTGAACATATAAACGAGAAAGGGGATGGGCCATAAAGCCGAATTGAATTTAATATGGAGTTTTGATGGATTTTTATGTCTCTTGTTCCACGAAGCATTGTTTTAAACACATAAGTCTGAGTGATTATATTCATGAAAGAATGCATTTCACCAATGATAAAAATATATAAAAATAATGATGTCTTTATGTAACATTTAATTAACGAAAATGCTTAAAAGCTAGCTTTAAGCTACTAAGCTTTATTACTCAATCACGATTTTGATTTACAGAGGACAGAATACAGACTCAATCTGAGAACAAGAAAGTGTAACGTCACCACCCTTGACCGACCATTCAGACCAGTCGCCATTCCTCTCAATGCCAACTTCTCATTCGAAGCCGAGCTGGGCCCTGCCCAAATCCCCGGGGAGCACTTGACTATGCAGGCTTGGCGTGGAAAATTTCCTGATGGAAAAGGTATAACTAAAAATTGAACCGCCTCATGAGAAAACCAACAATCTGCATATCAGCGCCTTTGTTTTCGCTACACGGATAGTTTCTAAATCCAAAATTTCCAGTCTCTAGCCATCTTCTGTGCTTGTACAGCCCGGTTTGTGTCGGACCTGTTCGGAAACCACATTGTTGGTTTTCCCACGAGGCGGCTCAAATATAATTTTGATATGTCTATATTATATATTAAACAGGCACCTTGTTTATATTATTCAATTTACCATTTCCACCAAAATTATAGTGGTTCCAAAATAACTATAGGAAGGTATAAGTAGACAACCATCAGGAAAAAGCACGGTCAGAAAAAGAATCCCTCTCCAAAAACCGAGGTGGGAAAAAATAAATTAACAATCATGCACTTATACCATGAAAACATATCGTAGGCCGAATGGGCAGCTATTTTACCAATAGGTGGCCACTCAGTTACATAAACTTAACTAAAAATATAAAAACATACATAACGCGCAAACAACACTAAACCTATATGCTTAGGTGCCGAAATGGTATTAGTGCCGAAGTGTTCGAATACAGTTTATAAATACTTTCTGAGTAGGTCTATGTATAAGTATAAAGGGGCAAACCTGTACCACAAAAAGGTTATAGCTCTGTCACACATTCACGTACCAGCGGCGTATCGCTCACGTATCTATGAAAATTTCGATACGCCGAGGTCTGAGTCGTATTTTGCTCGAGCGACGTATGTACCACATACGTGTGGCGTTCCTGCTACGTTCCCGTGGCGTATCCGTGACGTATCTGTATTCGTATGGAATTTCACTTTCGTATGTACGGCGTATCAAGGCGTATGTGCTACGTACGTGTGACGTATGTATGGCGTATGAAGTGTACGCGTGACGTATCTACGTCGTATGTACTACGTTCCATTCTAATCTGCGGCGTATCTGTTCTGTACCAATTGCTTTTTAATATCTATGAGAACAAACGGTTGTGTTCACTTTGTTCATGCAATTCGCACATTACAGTTATCTATTATCAGAGGTCGAAGATGCCACCGGAGAAATCTAGATAATCTAGATTAACACCGAAGATAAAAAAAAAAACGACGTGTTGGTGGTGGTGGTGGTGGGGACATCTCCAAGCTTCCCATCCTGGTCATAAGACGACATGAACAAAGACAGGGGCTACACCAAGCGTAGCCCTGAAAGAACCCTGTACGACATCCCGAACCGTGAGAAACATCCGATACATGACTTCGGAAAAAACGAAAATATGTATATAGAAGCATTAAGATTCTCTTGGAACGCCACAATACTGATATTCCTTATACTCCTAATACGTCACACATACTCCTCAACAGCGAAACGTACGTAGCACATACGCCATTGATACGCGAGATACGCCACACGTACGTCACTGATACGCCGTAGATACGAAAAGAGGGTCGAGGATACGCCACACATACGTAGCAGAAAGGTACGCTGTACATTCGTCACGGTTACGTGGCATGTTAACCGCGACGTACGTGTGGCGTATGAGGAGTATGAGTTACGTATCTACGGCGTACCTGTCACGATGTTCTCGAATGTACCATGTATGTGTGACGTATGTACGGCGCATCGGGCAAGTCACGTTTTTAAGTGCACACATTAAAAAACGTAGCACCTCGGCGTATGAACGACGTATCGAGGAGTATGAGCTACGTATGCTCACGTTTGTACGACGTACGCCGTATATACGTGAGTCGATACGCGATAGTGTGACAGCGATTTTACGAATCGAATATTTCCATTTTCAGCTGAATATTTCATTGAGGTAACTAGTCCCAGCTGTGACCCCCTAGGATTAGAGGTCATCAGTGGTGATGAGCGCTTTTCTGAGAGGTAGGCGGAGTTTTACAGAAATCATGGACTGCAGCATAACGGTTTTTAGTGGTCAAAATCTTCACATCAGGATAACATAGTATACCCAACTTATACCCACCTTTATATGGTAAAACTGGGGGTATACACAGGGTTATTCAGTTTTTCTTATTGTTCATCCAAAACACAGATTGTGGGTGGATACTCATTAGAACCGCCTCAGTGAGGCCAAAAATTTTGAAAATATCAAAAGTTGATATCTTATAAAAATCTTTGTATATTCCATGGGTGTGTCTTCGTTTAATATGATGGAAATCAAATCATCAGGAATACATGTCCGTAAAATGTGTACCCCCTCAAACCCCACTTTTATATAGCTAAACTGGGGTATGCAAGGGTATACCTATTTTTTTTTTATTTTTGCTCCAAAACATAGATTGTAGGTACTCGTTAGAACCGCCTCGGTGAGGCGTTTCTAACGTGTACCCACAATCTATGTTTTGAGCAAAAATAAGAAAAAATAGCAAAATTTTTCTGCTGAAAATTTTCAATTTTTACAACTTAAAAAATCTCTGTATATTGCATGCAAAAGTTTTCGTAATGGCACGCTGCAAACTTTATTTTTGTAGAAAAATCTACTTTGCTAAACATAACGAAAACTTGCCCATGCAATATTCAGAGATGTTCTTCATCTGTAAATATTGAAAATTTCATTGAAAAAAAAAAAAGATTTTTCTAATGTTTATGCTCAAAACATTGATTGTGGGTACACGTTAGAACCGCCTCGCCGAGGCGGTTTTAACGAGTACCCACAATCTATATTTTGGAAGGAAAATAAGAAAAGTAGGTATACCTCTGTAAATCCCAGTTTGACTATATCAAATTGGGGTTCAAGTGGGTATACATTACATGGACATGTTTTCATGGTGATAAGAAGGTCTAATGGTTTTAAAAGACAAACTCGCAGATTCTGGGTTATTCTGCTTACATTAAAATTTTCAAGTAAAATAACAATAAATAAATAAATAAATAAATAAATTACATTAAAATACATTACAAGTAAAATAACAAAAATAAATAAAGTATTTAAATAAATAAATAAATAAATAAATAAATAAATAAATAAATAAATAAATAAATAAACAAAATTGAACCTCAACACGACAAAATGTACCTTCGGAAATTCTGGCATTGCCAGCAGAAAGCGGCAAAAAAGTGGAAAAATCATGTAATGTATGTTATAGAAATAACACCGGAACACTGGGCTACCAAATGAACGAGTTTTGCAACATATTTATTTTCAATATTTGGAGTTATCTGCCCTTGTTTCACACATAATGTACTTAATCTGTATATATCGTTAAACGGTAACCATAGCAACCGCATCGTTAAGAAAATAGGCAAAATAATTGCGACAGATTGCCTGCAAGAGTGACATGCTTCCATCTTAGCAATAGGTTTTGACCAGTGCTTTAACAGTTTTATGCAAATGCATGAGTTTTGCAGGCTCTACTAACATGCAGAAATGCATTACACAACTTTGACGTCATTTTTCAGGAAAATGACGTATGTAGGGTTCAGATAGTAAATTGGTCATAACTCACAGAATAACTTGAATAATCTGGTCAAAAAAATACCCTAGAAACATTATACATTCAAAGTAACATTGTTTTTCAACACTTAAAAAATGTCTGAAGGTACATTCTCCCACGTTGTGGTCCAAATAAATAAATAAATAAATAAACGTGTTCACTAAAAATAATCCATCCGTGTCAATTTGATTGTCTGTATGTTGCTTTTTCTAGGTACTTCGATTTGGTGAATGGTATTCCGGATCCAGAACGCTTCATACCGCCAACAGAATGTACAACCCCGAACCATTGATTCTCCTAGGAACACTTATGCCCCTAGATGCCAATACTGGCCGTAGAATTTTATCGTAATACAATGTACATTTTGTAAGAATAAAAATAAAATAAAAATGATAATAATTAGATGATTTATTTATGTACCATAAGGCAAAGGGAAACATTTGTTATCAGTTACACCAGTTATATTTTGAAATATAACGTTATACTTTAGGCGGGGTGGGGGAGTTATACTTTGCGCGGGGTGGGGGTGGGCCATCTGTGCGCCCAGAATCTCTGTGGGAAAGGCAATTTTCTTGCTTTTAGGTTTTCTTGCTTCATAAAGTAACCATCACTATAGCATTTTTAAAACATTAAAAAGTAGAAAAAGTAGGTGATTCAGTCTGGTAGAAAAAGTAGGAAAACGAGCGTCTACAACCAAACCCATCAGGAAAACATGTCCGTGCAATGAATACTCCCTTAACCCCACTTTTATATAGTAAAACTGGGGTTTGCAGGTGTATACCTAATTTTCTTATTTTTGACCCAAAACACTGTGGGTACTCGTTAGAACCGCATCGGCGAGGCGGTTCTAACGTGTACCCACAATGTATGTTTTGAGCAAAAATATTGAAAAATATCATTTTTTTTTTCTGGTGAAATTTTCAATTTTTACAGCTGAAAAAAATCTCTATATTGCATGGGCATGTTTTCACAAAGCTTCACCGGCCTTCCAGAAGAGTGACTGAACATTCGGTAAGAAAGTTTTGCTTTGACTTGTTGTCTAACGTCACAGTCAACAATTTTACTCTTGTCATCATTGCCTGGGTTTTATCCAATACAATACACTTTGTCTGCAAACTGACCGTCAGGATAAATGTGTGCCATTGCTTTGGGGGTCATTGCCATCAAGTCAAGATAAACATCATTGGTTCATTTGTGTCACGATAATAAAGAACAGAGATAAAACGTAAAATTCGTTCATAGTTCACCCATCAGTTGAACAAGCATGTTGCATGCAGTGGTTCTGTTCGTTTGTGCGTCCGTCTGTCTGGCACAGGTGCTACAACCATGCAGTAAGTCCTCAGTATGATATACACCATGAATAAAAATAGTTTAAACTCGTTTTTATGAGCCTGGCATCCTTTTTTTGTGTTACATAGGCAAACAGTATAGCCCCAGATGCGACGCCGCCAGGATTTTTTTCTAATGTCTCAGGGGCCGAAATAAGGCCCCATTTCCAATGAAATTTAGGTGCCTTTTTTCCCAATCTGGAGAAACAATTCCCAATCACAACTGAAATTAATTTTCTAAAGATTTATAAATTCAAACTCTACTGTTTGAAATGATGCTTAAATTTGATGACACAATATTATTTTCTGATTTTCAATGAAATAACTTATGATTAAATATGTCAGAGGAAAATACCATCAACTTTGAATGCTATAAAAATTTCCCAAATTCGGGATTTACGTCGCTTATTTTCTCAATCTGAAAGGCACTATGGTCCCTCCCCCCCCCCACCCAAAAAAAAAAAAAAAAAAAAAAAAATCCCTGCGCCGCAGAACGCGGCGTCCCATCTGGGACTATTTTGTTTGCTTAGAGGATTTTCATCGAAAAATGAAACAAAAGTGATGCGCCAAAAATGACAGTGGGCTCGCTGAAATGATAATTATAAGAAATTTACTGGTCACTCGTCAATCATGGTTATGATTTAGCA
This sequence comes from Rugalucina vietnamica, assembly GCA_964017185.1. Taxonomy (NCBI): domain Eukaryota; kingdom Metazoa; phylum Mollusca; class Bivalvia; order Lucinida; family Lucinidae; genus Rugalucina; species Rugalucina vietnamica. The sequence continues at coordinate 6,332,070 of OZ024872.1, forward strand.
ACTGTTACATTTATGACTTGAATAAAATTGGTTTAAATCATTTAGCCGGTTTCGCGATGATTTTTCTTTTACATTTTGGATCATTTTCATCAGGAAAACATGTCCGTGAAATGTGTACCCCCTCAAACCCCACTTTTATGTAGCAAAACTGGGGTATGCAGGGGTATACCTATTTTTCTTATTTTTGTCCTCGGCGAGGCGGTTCTAACGTGTACCCACAATCTATGTTTTGAGCAAAAATAAGAAAAATATCAAAACTTTTCTATGAAAAAATTCAATATTTACAACTTAAAAAATATTTGTATATTGCGTGGGCGTGTTTACGTAATGTTCCATAATATCCGCTGAGTTTGAAACTTTTTTTCTGCCACTCTTTGTCAGACACCATGCATTCAAGACACATGAAAGTGTTTTGACTTATTGTCTACTGTAACTCGGTCCATTCTTTTCAGTGCCTCCTCAACTGTGGGAAGCTCGCCGCATAAAGGTAAAGAGTAAGGCACAGGTTTAGTCAGTATCTCTTATCCCTTATACTTTTTTTAAGATCACATATCCCTTTGTCTGAATATTATCTAAAATCTATTTGGTATTTTTGAAAAGGCATCCCACATCCCTTTAACTTATTGGGAAAATATCCCAAATACCTTTTGTTTTGAAAAGGCATCCCACATCCCTTTAACTTATTGGGAAATATCCCAAATACCTTCTGTTTTGAAAAGGTATCCCACATCCCTTTAACTTATTGGGAAAATATCCCAAATACCTTTTGTTTTGGAAAGGTATCCCACATCCCTTTAACTTATTGGGAAAATATTCCAAATACCTTTTGTTTTGAAAAGGTATCCCACATCCCTTTAACTTATTGGGAAAATATCCCAAATACCTCTTGTTTTGGAAAGGTATCCCACATCCCTTTAACTTATTGGGAAAATATCCCAAATACCTTTTGTTTTGGAAAGATATCCCACATCCCTTTAACTTATTGGGAAAATATCCCAAATACCTTTTGTTTTGAAAAGGTATCCCACATCCCTTTAACTTATTGGGAAAATATCCCAAATACCTTTTGTTTTGGAAAGGTATCCCACATCCCTTTAACTTATTGGGAAAATATCCCAAATACCTTTTGTTTTGGAAAGGTATCCCACATCCCTTTAACTTATTGGGAAAATATCCCAAATACCTTTTGTTTTGAAAAGGTATCCCACATCCCTTTAACTTATTGGGAAAATATCCCAAATACCTTTTGTTTTGGAAAGGTATCCCACATCCCTTTAACTTATTGGGAAAATATCCCAAATACCTTTTGTTTTGAAAAGGTATCCCACATCCCTTTAACTTATTGGGAAAATATCCCAAATACCTTTTGTTTTGGAAAAAGTATCCCATATCCCTTTGATCATTTGGGAAAAGCATCTAATATTCGATTAGATATTGATATTTTTTTTTAAACATGTCCCATATCTCTTTGACTTTTTAGGAAAAGTACCCCATATCCCTTTTTACTTTTTTTGGGAAAGGCATCCCAAATACCTTTGATTTTCTTCGCAAAAGTATCCCATATTCCGTCAACTTTTTGGGAAAAGCATCTTATATCCCTACAATGTTTTTGAAAAAGTATCACATATCCCTTTTAACATTTTGGAGAAAGTATCTTATACCTGTGGATATCCCATAGTCCTTTGACGTTTTGGGTAAAGTATCTCATATCACTTTTTAAAGTATCCCTTTGACTGTTTGGGGAAAAATCTCATATCCCTTTGATATTTGGAAAAAAGTATACCATATTCCTTTAACATTTTGGGAAAGGTATGTCGTATCCTTTTGATACGTAATGTTGATTGCTGTCGTTATTAATTGGGGAGTTTATGGAAGGCAAAAGCCGTCAAAAGTCCCATTTTTAAATGAAATAGACAAAATAGAAATTCACTTTTCAAATAAAATAAACCGTTATATCACATAAAACAAACGAAAATGACACAAAACAATTACTTATGTGAAACAGACCAATTCATTTTAAAACCAAACAATCAACTTCGCCAAATGGGACAACTTGAAATCAAACGAAACAAACGTTTCACAAACCAAACAATTGATTCTGAAATAAACCTATCCGGTAATAAAAAAGGTGTAGGTCAAACGAAATACCGAAAAATCGAATATTAATAAAATGGACCCGAGTCAGTTCGGCCCAAAACGACTTACTTGGAAAACGTCAAAGTCTCATCATTATCGAACATCATCACCATCATCATCATCATTATCATCATCATCATCATCGATCATCATCATCGATCATCATCATCATCGATCATCACCATGACGATCGATAGTCATCATCATGATCGATGACCATCAGGATCGATCATCATCATCATGATCGATAAACATGATCGATCAGCATTATCATCATCGATCATCACCATCATGATCGATCATCAACATGGTCGAACATCATCATGATCGATCATCATCATCATCGATCATCACCATGATGATCGATCATCACCATGATGATCGATCATCATCATAATCCATCATCGACCATGATCGATCATCATTATGATCGATCATCATCATGATCGATCATCATCATCGATCATCATCATCATGATCGATCATCATCATGATCAATCATCATGATCAATCATCATGATCGATCATCATCGTCATCATCGTGATCGATCATCTCGATCATCATTATGATCGATCGATCATCATCATCATTATGATCGACCATCATCATTATGATCGATCGATCATCATCATCATGATCGATCATCATAATCAACATCCTCGAACATCATCATGATCAATCATCATCATCATCATGATCGACCATCATGATTCATAATCATGATCGACCATCATGATTCATAATCATGATCGTTCATCATCGATAATCATGATCGATTATGATGAATATGATGATGATGATGATCAATCGTGATGATGATGATCGATGATGATGATGATCGATCATAATTATGATGATGATGATGATCGATGATGATGATCGATCATGATGATCGATCATGATGATTATCGATCATGATGATGATCGAACATGATGATGATGATGATCGATGATGATGATGATGATATGATGATGATGATGATGATGATGATGATGATGATGATGTTCGATCATGATGAGACTTTGACGCTTTCCAAGTAAGTCGTTTTGGGCCGAACTGACTCGGGTCCATTTTATTAATATTCGATTTTTCGGTATTTCGTTTGACCTACACCTTTTTTATTACCGGATAGGTTTATTTCAGAATCAATTCTTTGGTTTGTGAAACGTTTGTTTCGTTTGATTTCAAGTTGTCCCATTTGGCGAAGTTGATTGTTTGGTTTTAAAATGAATTAGTCTGTTTCACATAAGTAATTGTGTTTCGTTTGTTTTATGTGATATAATGGTTTATTTTATTTGAAAATGAATTAATTCATTTCTACTTTGTCTTCTTATTTTGAAATGAATTTGCCCGTTTCACATTAGGAATTGTTTTGTGTCATTTTCGCTCGTTTTATGTGATATAGACCAGGGGCTGTTTTCTGTACCAGCCTTAGTTTTTGAGCTGGCTCAACTTACCTCCCAGAAAAGGTTTGACGGTGGATATGTAATATTTGTACCTTCTACATCATTTCTAGGCACGTCGTACGGTCAAATTGTGGTAGCAGTTTTTACCTAGGACGAAATCTTTACGCCTACCCAACGTAGTTTTTGTAATAGGCAGAAATCAGGGGAAAATGCGCCTGGTGCTCCCGTTTTAATAATTTTCTGAACAAATATCTTTTCAGAATTATACTTTACACTCAAACAATAGCGTAAGATAACTATCAAGTAGAAAACTATATGTTTAAACAGTATATTAGATGGAAAATTGTCTCTAGTATGGGGTAATGTTACCCCACCCCCCAGAGGTAGTCGTTGGCGGCGGTTGTTCTTTTGTTTTAGTTTTCTTTTTCTTTTTTAATTTGCATCATTGTTCATTGGGACTGAAGAAATGCAGAGAAGTTTTGTTTTTAAAGACAAACTCGTCTGCACTATGAAAAAAACAACAAAAAACCGCATGGTTTCCATGGCAACCGTTAACATGATTCTTGAACATGACGTGTACATACAAAATTGATCATGTCTCCACTATTACTTATCCTAGACCACTGAACCTGGTCTCAGTTGAACGGTAAGACATAACCCTTTTATCGTTTGATAAATAATGTAAATTGCCTTTCTTGCATATTCATGAAATTTAAGGAAAACTTAAAAAAAAGGACAGAAAAATCGTTAAAAATCCACAAGTAAACTAATTTCATGCCCAAACTATCATGATTGTGTCACTTCGTTATTGACCCTGCAAAATCAATTGATAAATTTATTGATTTCATGGGCCTAGATGAAAATCATCTCATCTGCATATTCATGAATATTAATAAAAATGTCGAAAATCTAGGAAAAAAAAGAGGGAAACCTGTGGTCATTGCAAGGTTTTAGATGGGTTACAAGATCTATCTTGCATCCCTGAAATCGATTCTCATGGCTGTCAGCGTGGTCAGAGGGACCATCTTAATGCAATTAGATATTATCCTCAAGAATGTACACATTTGCGTATTTGCATGATATTTAATTTCATAGTTTCAACACCCATCCCTAGTGCAGTGTGATTCTAAAGAATAGGGTGTACTTACAAAAAAGTCATATACCAACAATAGCAAACTCTAGAATACTATAATTGGTCTCATAGGAATGCATGGACCTAGCAATTTAACCTTAATACCTATTACTCAAATCGTTGAATTTGCATATTCATGAGAATTAATGATACACATAAGGAATGGAAAAAAAAATCTTGAAAAAATAGGGGATATACTACAAAATCACTTGTACCAGAGCTGATAACAAACCCAAGATGCTGAAAGAAGTATCAAATGAAGCTATGCCAATGTATTATGACCCTAAAATCTGATATTGGCATGATCCGAGTTTAAATTTCATGAATTTAAATGAAATCTTCATAGATAGGAATAAAAGGTGGAACAATTTAACGGGTAAGACTACAAAATGACCTGTATCTCGGCATCCAAAAGCCCTAACATGCTAAAATGGCATCCAATGATTGCTAGGACAATATCATACCATCCTGTACTGCAAAATATGTCATTTGATTTTCTTTGCCTCATGAATATTAACAAAACCTTTGGAATCAAGTCGAAAATTACGGAAAACGAAGGTGGTATACATAGAAAATCACACGTATCTCCGCTACTGATAGACCTAGTGAGTTATAATTAGCATCAAATGATTGCTAGGACAATATTCTATAACTATAATCTGATATATAAATCATAAGCTATTTCTTTTGTATGGATAATAATGAGTATATAAATAAGTGAAAATAAACGAAAAACGAAGGGGGTATACCAACAAAATGGCTTATATCTCGACCTCAAATAGCTGTAGAGAACTCAAAATGGCATCAATTCATAGCTAGGACAATATCTTATTGCCATGTATTGTGAGGTATACAGGGAATGCGTGCTGGCAACCAACAATAAATTTTGTTGGCGCACATGCTTCAATTTTCTGCTAAAACTACAAATTTTCCAAATTTTATGTAACATTTACAAAATTCAAAAACTTATGTTTAGGCTATCAGACTCAATGGTAATAGTGCATTGCTTTCTATTTGTACCATTTTCAGCGATCTAAGGAAATTGGCAGCTGAGATATGGACCTGGTATACCCTTCCTTTTTGTTAATTTTTCTCTTGTTTATAAAGATCTCATTAATACTCATACATTTAAAATCACTGATGATTTATATATTAGATGTATATGGTTATAGAACATTGTCCTAACAATCATTTGATACCAATTATAGCTCTATAGGTCTATCAGTATACAGGATATGTGTGAATATCTATGTATACCGCCTTATTTGGTTCGCAATTTTCATCTTAATTCGAAAGGGTTTGTTAATATTCATAAAACAAAACTTCAAATGGCATATATTGTAGTACATAATGGTAAACTATTGCCCTAGCAACCATATGATGCCATTTTTAGCATGCAAGAATTTTAGGTTGCCGAGATACAAGTCATTCTGTAGATTTACCCGTTTGATGTTTCCACTTTTTCATTCCTATTTATGATGTTTTCATTAAAATCTATCAAATTGTAACTCAGATCATGCTTTAGAGTCCTAGTACATTGCCATAGCATTCATTCGTTACTTCTCTCAGCATTTTTGGTTTGTTAACAGCTCTGGTACAAATGATTTGGTATATGTACTTTTTTATCAATATTTTTCTTCGATTTCCTATGTGCTTTATTAGTTTTCACGAATAAGCAAATTCAACGATTTGAATAATATATTATAAAGTTAAATTGCTAGATCCATGCATCACTTTCAGACCAATTATAGTATTTTAATGCATGCTATTTTTGGTATATGCGTATTTTTGTAAGTCTACCCTATTCTTTAGAATCACGCTAGGGGTGAGTGTGGAAAGTATGTAATTTTTATATCATGCAAATGTGTTCAGTGTTGAGGACAATATTTTATGGCATTGAGGTAGTTGCCCTGACCACACTGGCAACCATGAGAATTTGTTTCAGGGATGCAAGACAGATCCTGTAACCCATCCAAAACTTTGCAATGGCTATAGTTTCTTTCCTCAGTTTTCCTCTATTTTTGACATTTATATTCATGAATATGTAAATGAGATAATTTTCATTAGGCGCATGACATCAATAAATTTGTCATATGATACTACTGGTTCCATAACAAAGTGTCACAATGATAGTTTGGGCCTGGAAGAAGTTTATTCATAGATTTTTTTACGATTTTTCTGTCATTTTTAAAGTTTTCATTAAAATTCATGAATATGCAAATTAGATAACATGCATTATTTACCATAAGATAAAAAGACTATGTCTAAGCTTTTCAATGAGGCCAAGTTCAATGTTTTGGAATAAGTAACAGCATATATCTGACCAATTTTGTATGTATACCCCCATGGTCAAGAATCGCGTTTACGGTTGACATGGAAACCATCCATTTTCACATAGTGTAAACAAGTTTATCGTTGAGGACAAAATTTCTTTGCATTTCGGGGGTCCTAATGAATGATTTGGCTACCATAAAAATTTGTCCTGGGGGTTGCAAGGTAGATCAAATTGGCACCCGGGTAAAATTCATGCATTCGTATTTGTGTATATAACTGTATGGGTGGGGTAATTAGGACTGCACAGATGTGGCATAAATAATACATGGATTTGTTTCTAGACGTAAAAATATGTCCCCGTAGTCGCATAGGTGTGCATACAAGTTTTAGCAGTAAAGAAGGATCATTTATATAAAAAATTTTATACATATGTCGCACTTTTTCTTAAACAGTTGCAAAATGGGGTGGTTGTACAAAACGCTTGCTACTGAAAAATTGCTACCACAATCTGACCGTACGACGTGCCTAGAAATGTTGTAGAAGGATAGTTCTTATCGTCTATACAGTCAAACCTTTTCTGGCGGGTAAGTTGTGCGGATCGAATTTTCAAATTTCTAGCCCCTTGACTAATATTACGGTTTGTTTTATTTGAAAATGAATTAGTTCATTTCTACTTTACCTGTTTCAATTAAAAATGGGACTTTTGACGGCTTTTGCCTTCCATAGAAGTTTTGTTTGGCTTGGTACAAAACTTTTGTAATTGCTTAACGTCCCGGAAACAAATTATACATGTCGGGATGGAACCACCTAGGCGATGGGCAATTAGAACAAATATAAAGTATTTTCAGAGGAAACTACATCTTAATGTCGAAGTGCATAGGCAACTGAAGTTCACCTTGTCGTAAAATGGATCAAAGGCACCCAAGGGTCATGGTATATACAAATGTTGTAGAGTTTTATTTCCGATGCTGCTTGGCAAAGTTCAAAACCATAAACCATATAGTTCTGGTGAAAATGATAAAAGACATATTACCAAAACTGGGCTTGGCGGCAATCTTGATCATATACGTATATGATGTGGACCATCTATACAAACTTCTATTACCATTCCTAAAGATGCATCGCATGAAGCTTGGCTTAAACTAAGTTGGCCAAGCGGTCTAAAAGGAGATGCCGTGACAACGATAACAACAACGACGGAGCAAAGTCGTATCCTAAAGCTACAGTCACACTGTCACGTTTCGAGGCCTACGTTTTACTACGTTTCCAAGTCCCACGCTTTGCCCTAAATTTGTCCGGTTTTGCAGGTTGTTAGGTTTCAGTACGTTTATAGCTACGTTTTGCGACGTTTTACTCCGTATCGCTACGTATTGTCCGGTTATCCAACGGCTTAGGGCCACAGTTTCACTAGGGATTGGTACGTTGAGCCACGTATTTACTACGTGCCGATACGTTTTCCTACGATTCAGTAGGTTTTATCAGGTTATTACTACGTAGCGTCCGGATAGTTCACTTGTACCCGTGACGTATTTATTGGAATTATCGCACCAAAATTAATTAGTTGCATGATGACCACCAAGAGAGGATCCAAGAAAAGCTCCAGGGGTGGCAAATCTGCGCGTGCACCGGGGCTGTTAAGTGCACTGCAAGATGACACAGAAGAGGTAACCTTTTTTCTCTATATTTTGTGATTCGATTTATTGCATCTTACACGTGTTTCTATGGACGAACGTGTACATGCAAAGTAGATATGAAATGACAATCGATGTTGACACACAATCATGAAGGCCCGTATGCGTAACCAAACGTACTAATACTTAGTTAAATCGTAGTAGAGCGTGTCAATACGAGGTGATACCTAGTAATACCTATTGAAACCTACTGAAACCTATCAAAACGTAGGGTAACACGTAGCAAGTCGTAGTAAAACGTATTGAAACGTAGTCCCTGCGTATTGATACGTGGAGCTCCACCGGGTTGTAATTTACGTTTTAGTACGTATTTGTTACGTACGTTCTACGTTTTACTACGATTCGACTACGCTTTGCTACGTTTTACTACGTTTTACTAGGTATAAGCTACGTAAATCAGAGTGCCACGTTCGAACTGTTTTTTAGTTCGAACTTGGCATGGGCCAGGTATATAGCCGTATATAGCCGTATGTAATACTACGTATATTGCCGTATTGCTACGTTTCAGAAACGTAGTAAAGCGTAGGCCTGGAAACGTGACAGTGTGACTGTAGCTTAAAGAAGTTCATCTTATGAGCATTAGAACTGCCTCGCCGAGTACCCACAATCTTTTGTCAGTACCCACAATCTATGTTTTGAGTAAAAATAAGAAATATATATATATATATATATATATATATATATATATATATATATATATATATATATATATATATATATATATATATATATATATATATATATATATATATATATATAAAACACGGAAAATTTTCATTCAGTTTTACAACATTAAAACCTAGATGTATATTGCATGGGCATGTTTTCGTAATGAGAACCTCTCATTTTGGAGTCCGGTGCTCTACCAATACGACACTTCGGTCGCGTGTAACGGTCGGCGAGCGAGCAAAAAAACTCTTAAAAGGGCAATCACACTGGTGGAGAGAAGAAAGAAACAAATACAAGCATATTTTTTATAAAGTTTCGTACGAAGAATAAAGAGATCATAGTGTCATAAAAGAGGCTGTCAAATAGACATGTAGTGGTCACGAAGATTTTGCACTCATTTTGGAGACTGCATTATCTACTATAGTTGTGACGACGGATAGTCTGAAGATTTATAAAGCAATAGTTTAAGCGCATGTCCTGCTTATTGCTTCGTCTGTATCAAAGTAGGCAGTATATCGAGCCATAGAGCCATTCTTTTCGCTGCTATTCGTTGTTTCACCGAAGATGCAGTAATAGTTGGCGTAATATCCAGATAGTTGGCTGACGTCGTGTCGTATTGTGGCCACTGCGTCGGTACAGTGTAGGGCTTGTTCGGATCTCTGAAACGAACAAAGGGCAATGTGAAAGTTATAAGCAGGCGATTTCCAGGAACTTACACAATCAGTTTGCCGCTGGACACCTCATCGACTGGAAATAAGTTTAGATAACAAAATAACTCATACGCATGTATGCAATACATTTAAAGACAAAAAGGAAAAGCGTTGAAACGGGCCAATGACCATTAATGGAGAAGTGACAAGTCGGCTATGATCTGAAACTTACTACCACAATCATATTAATGTCTACAACCATCAGCTTTTAGAAACCCTAACGGGAAGTATAAAATAAAACAACAACAAATATTATGTAGTTGATATATTCAAATAGGAGAAAATGTGACCCGCAGTTCAGCTATTTCCCGAACGGTGACCGTTTTATATCAAATATGATCTCTTTGTGACATACATCTACCTACTTAATTGCCAATACCAAAAATGACACCAAAACGAGAAACCATTTCTAAAACTTGCCCATGTAATATACAGAGATAGGTATTAAAGCTGTAAAAATGAAAGTTTAGTTGATTAATTTTGATATTTTTATTATTTTTGCTGAAAACATAGATTGCGGTGGGTATAACTTAGTACCAATGAGTACCAACAATCTTAGACGGAATATTTCCATCGATATTCCGTTAAACCTGGAACGAGGTACCGAAGTGGAGCAGAGTGACAGTTAGCCAGCTGATCTACAACAATCTATGTTTTGAATAAAAAATAAGGAAATTGTATACCCTTTCATACCCAAGTTTTACTATATAAAAATGGCGTTCAATGGGGTATACTTTTCATGGACATGTTTTCCGGATGAAAATGTACCATAAAAGAACTACCTCTTGGAAGTTGCTACACAGAATGATTTTAGATGGCCATGTCTGCATTTGGCAATTCCTTGTCATATGTCTAACACGAAGTAGGATTCAATCCGACTAGTCAACTTAATGCCGCATGACTAGTCATTTGTAACCACGCCCCCAGCCCCGGGGAATAGCCGGGACTTTGACTTTTGGTCCAGCAAATCCCTGCTAAATACCCTGCGGGGGATACTTGTTGGTAAAACTACTGCTGTTTTCCTCCGCAGCCTGTTATCTTTTCATTTCACAGCCCTTTTTGTCTACATAAAGCAAACCCCGGGTATTTCCCCCGCACTGCAGTGGCTAGATTTGGTCAAAACCCCGCTCATTTCCACGGCTCTCCCCCGCCCTCCCCCGGGGGTGGGGGCCGTAGTTACAAACGACTAGTGCATAACCCGAGGCCACTAAACGAGTGATTACAAACACAGACTTCGATGCTTTCCTCTAAGAGCAAGATTAACTTACTTACCCTGTTTTCGCGAAATTCGTCCACATCGTCATTACCACCGTGGAGACATGGATATCCTTATCCGTATATCTGATAGGTCTTTCTGTCGTGCCCCAGTATTTGACACCCTTACTAGGGAATCCGAACACGAACGCGAAGTCATCGGCGTGATTGGCGTTCGTGGGGCTCTGAAGCCAGGACGGAACTGGGAGCAGGTTGGTAGTTGGTGCGGTCGAAAATCGGTACATATACGACCGACGTTTCCCGTTGGCGTGAAGGTTAGACATAGCCACCATCGGTGCGTTCATGTCTGCGTCTGTGTACATGTCGACAAGATCCTTAACACGAGCTTTATCGTCATCGGGAGAAGTCCAGTTGGTGTACTCGTACATCGCGACGTTATTTGCTGTTTGTGGTATGTTTGCTGAATTGGTAAATATCATTCTGAGAGCAGCAGGGACGATGTCTCTTTCGAAATCAATTTTAGGAACCTTTAAATTGTCAAGACCTCCTGTGTTTATTGCTGCGCCGGTTAAGAGAGCAATGTAGGGTAAAAATACAGCGCCGTCTATGCTACAACTCCCCATCATAAAATCAATGTTATAGAACGTGTCTAAGGAGGCTTGTGACGCCATGGTGGGCAGTACCATCTCAAATGGGTGCCTGGGAACAAAGTCATTGTCTAGATTAGGGGCTATAGAGGTATAGCTCAGCGTAGGACTCCTAATTGCGTTAGAAATTCCATCCGTTGTCTTATTCCTGAGGCACGCCATGATCGCTACTTTATCGCCCGTAGTACAGCCTACTTCTGCAGTAAAGTTCTGGAATGTATTTTCCGCGTTGCTATTCGTTGAAAATGCCCAAGAACTCGTTATGCCACCACTTTGCGCGATTGCTCTTTGGAAAAGACCTTTATTTCCCGGGAAAAGCACTTGATAGACGACGCTACTCGACCCTGCTGACTCCCCAAATATAGAAATATTATTAACATCACCGCCAAAGGAGTCAATATTTTGATTGACCCATTTGATTGCCAGGTGTTGGTCCCATAAACCGAAATTGGCAAACTTTTCATTCGTCCGAAGGTAGCCCATGTGTGCCAGTCTATAGTTGATGGTTACCACAATTACTCTCCCAAAGGCACTGAGGTTCTCGGCAGGGTATCCAGTGGAGACCCCTGCGGTAAAACCACCCCCGTGGATCCAGATCATCACTGGGAGTTTGGTCCCGGCAGCCATACCGTCTTCTGAAATAAAAGTAAAATCAGTATCATGTTAAATGACAAATATTTGTTGAAATACGTGTTGTGTGTTGCTTTCTTATAACGCCTGGCCAACAGCTAAGACATACCACACGGAGGTGGGATCTGATGCGAAACGCTGGAGATGCGCGGGACCAAACCCACGACCCTTGCTTAACGGAGCGAATGGCTTAACCACTACACGGCGGCTTCTGTTTACTTTTTGAAACACTCGACTGTCATTCTGTGGCACAGTCTGATTAAAATAAGCAATATCGGAGTTTAATCAGATAACTCTAATGCCCTGACCAACTGCACGTTGCACAATGCGCGTTTGTTTCATTTTATGGATCGTAAAGAAATACTCTGCATGTTGCAAGAATTATCACGAAGTTTGTATCAGTAACTTACCTGGTACAAACACATTCAGAAAGAGACAATCCTCTGACATGGGTATCAGAGTCCCATAAGGTTCATTTGCTCTCTGTAGGCAAGCCGCCCCATAACTCAGAGCAGAAAATGGCGCCGTAAATGGCGCCTTTGGAACTGGCTTCCGGAAACGATTTTCACCCACGGGCGGTTCTGCATACGGAATTCCTAAAAATGTTTTCACTCTGTAATCTTTGCCGTCAAAATGGATTTGTTCCTCTTGTCCCTGAATCTGTCCGACCGGTGTTTGTACGGTGGTGACCTTTGGTAATGGTATGCCATCAAAGAAAAATCCAGAGGCGAAATATGTGCAGAGCAAAATCAGGAAACTTGATGCTCGAGCCATGTTTGGTAAACGGATACACACGTACTACATGTATGTCCGGGCGGATTAGTTTCACGAGATGGCTTTGGTCGAAAGAAAGGTGATAAACTGTGCTTCATCTAGTGCCGTTTTGAGGGTCGACCAACAAACTTTAACTATCTTGTTTGTTGTTGAAAAAAAAATGAATTGTTATACCCCCTTTGGCATAGTTTCTGGTATCGAAAAAAAACCCCGATATATTGAAATATAAAAAGTTTGTCTGGGTCTGTTTTCATTTAGATATGACTCTTACTCTCGAAAACTATATTTCTGGTTATTGGCCAAAGTTACCAAGGAGTTTCCACACATGAAAGTCCTCGGTGTTACAGAACGTATCTACCTCTATGCGCCATACCACAAGCCTTGGTCGGGAAATGGCGCAGGCTCCAGAGACATTGGTCAACCCTTGCCACTGGGATGATGGTACTTTGCATAGTTGTGCTGACCAGCGCTAACAGTAATTTGAGCCGCCTCGTGGGAAAACCAACAATGTGGTTTCCGAACAGGTCTGACACAAACCCGCCTGTACAACCACAGAAAAGAGCTAGAAGCTTGAAATTTCGGATTTAAGTAGAAGAGAAATTGTGCTATCCGAGTAGCGAAAACAAAGGCGCTGATCAGCTTCGCGGTTACCGCGAAGCTGATCTGCGTCTTTGTTTTCGCCTATGCAAATTGTTGGTTTTCCCACGAGGCGGCTCATATCAAATAGTAAATAAACATTATATCCTGATAACTGATCCTGAATAGGCAAGCCTGAAAATGCCATTAGCACTACACATTTAACAAACAATCCTTCAATCCATGATGCACATTTATGAGTTGCACCAATGATAAGATGTGGCTACTACTGGCCAATTCATTCATCCTGTTCATCCGCCCATCTTCAAATCCTCCTTGGTTACAAAACCATTTGGTTCCCACTGAATATCAGAAAATGGCATCAGAAAAATATGTCCTTGCAATAAATACCCCCTTAAACCCCACTTTTATATAGGAAAACTGGGTTATGGAGGGGTATACCTATTTTTCTTATTTTTGCTCAAAAACATAGATTGTGGGTACTCGTTAGAACCGCCTCGCCGATTCATTCATCCTGTTCATCCGCCCATCTTCAAATCCTCCTTGGTTACAAAACCATTTCGTTCCCACTGAATATCAGAAAATGGCATCAGGAAAACATGTCCGTGCAATAAATACCCCCTTAAACCCCACTTTTATATTGGAAAACTGGGGTATGGAGGGGTATACCTATTTTTCTTATCTTTGCTCCAAAACATAGATTGTGGGTACTCGTTAGAACCGCCTCGCCGAGGCGGTTCTAAAGTGTACCCACAATCTATGTTTTGAGCAAAAATAAGAAAAATATATTTTTCAGCTGAAAATTTTCAATTTTTAAAGCTCAAAAAATTTATTGCATGGGCAAGTTTTCATAATGGCATGATTTTTATCAAAATTTTAATATATATACTAATTGTCCAAGGACAGTCAGTCTAGCTCGCCTAACTTGTGCTTTGCAGTTAAAACTATAACCAGTGGACCAATTGTTCTGTAATCTCTCACCGCTGTGTCTGGTGTGGGTTCGAGCCCCGCTCTGGCCACATGTGAGACAAGCCAAGTTCTGCTTGCGTGTGTGTCAGGTGATTTTTCTCGGGGTTCTCCCGTTTTCGCCCCACCTACTGATTGGCCCGTCTCATATGAGCTGAAATAATCTTGAAAGGGACGTAAAACTGAATTGAAAAAAAAAATCAACTGAGATCTAGTATATGCTTTCATACATGTCCATGTACATAGCCCTGGGGCAGATAACCTCATGGGCATGGACCAACATGCCTCTTGTACAAAGTCAGATGATGACTGACTGTATTGTGTATTGAACAATATCAACCATATACTCTTTATTTGTCCCTTTCTTCTTTCTACTTTCCAGTGTTCTGATACCTCAGGGCCGTCGCCGTGTTTTAAAAAGTGGTGCGGCGGAAGACATGGTCGAGTGTCGGAGGCACGAGAGGAGACAGTTTGGGGAGGGAGTATGCTCACTATTCATTTTTTGTGTCAACAGTTCTTAGTCTTGGTTTTAAATGCTCCCTTAAAAAGGTATTTGGCATATTTTTATAGCATTAAAAATGAATTCATCACTTGCGGACAAACTGACAAAGCCACTCGGGGTCTCAATCCTTGCGTGCATTGTTTTAGTAGTTCTAACCATTTGTGTAAGATGATGCTCTGGGGTGAATGTCATTTACCAAGCATGCATTATTTAATCTGGTTATTACAAATCACTAAAAAATCTTATATTTTGCCTCCAAACCACCAAATCACTGCTGGAGCTGATCTTTTCAGCAAAATTTACCCCTAGTTTATCTTTCGAATTATAGAGCATATACCTCACACACTGTGTGCACAATTTGAGCAAAACAAAATTTTCCTGACTCTAATCAAATTTTGCATGTACATATGTATTTTGCATGTAATTGTCTTGCTTATGGGGAGGCAAGAAGACCAACCTGTTCGTTTTCTTTGCAAAAAAATGAGCCACCTCGTGGGAAAATCAACAATGTGGTTTCTGACCAGGTCTGACACAAACCGACCTGTACAGTCACAGAAGCAGGCTAGAAGCTTGAAATTTTGGAGTTAAGTAGAGGAGGAATTGTACTATCCGAGTAGCGAAATCAAAGGCGCTGATCAGCTTCGCGGTTTACGCGAAGCTGATCTGCGCCTTTGTTTTCGCCTATGCAGATTGTTTGTTTTCCCACGGGGCGGCTCAAATAGTATGAAACACACCGAATAATAATGCTTTATTGCTAATGAAAACATAACTTATTCAATCATTATAAAATCCAAACATCATGAAAAAAATGCCTTAGCCATTGTTCTGATATCTTTGCAATTCATAAACCTATGTTTTCAACATTCCCCGAGATTTCCCCGATTTTTTGGCTGAAAATGCAAAATTCCCTGACTGATGTCAAATTCCCAGACCTTGAAAAAAATATATTTCCCTGACACATGGAACAGATCCTGAATACAACTGAACTGTTTCTGAGAAGATAGGTACAAAAACATGCCTATGAATTGAAAAAAACAAGCCGCACCGCAAGAAAACGAGTCTTCGAGATTTCCGACCAGGTCCGACACAAACCGGCCTGTAGAACCACAGAAGATGGCTAAAGGCTTGAAATGATAGATTTAGGAAGAAGAGGAATTGTACTATCCGATTAGCAAAAACAAATGCGCTGATCTGCTGTGCAGTTACTGTACAGCTGATCTGCGCCTTTGTTTTCGCATAGGCTAAAATCCGGTTTTCTCATGACGAGGCTCAAACATTGATTGTCCATGTATGTTAGAAACCCGTCAATGTGAAAATCTAAGAAAATTAGACACATCCATCCTTGTGCATCCCAATTTTATTACATGTATATAACTGGGTTTTAAGGGGGTACACATCAAGTTATGTATTTTACAGCTCTTCCACATTCAGATAGCATAAGATCAGATAAAATAGGGCTTTCAGGAAAGAAACCAAAGATAAAGCACTTATTAATATCTGTATTTCATTTGAACAGTTGCAACAACACATTCTAAACATGAACATGTACATGTATTACTTTCTGTCTCAAAACCATGTTACTATCAATTTTATAATTTAAGCCGCCTCGTGGGAAAACCAACAATCTGCATATGCGAAAACAAAGGGGCAGATCAGCTTCGCGGTAACCGCGAAGCTGATCAGCGCCTTTGTTTTCGCTACTCGGATAGTACAATTCCTCCTCTACTTAACTCCAAAATTTCAAGCTTCTAGCCTGCTTCTGTAGCTGTACAGGCCGGTTTGTGTCAGACCTGTTCGGAAACCACATTGTTGGTTTTCCCACGAGGTGGCTCATTTAACATCAAATGACATTAATTTCAGCAGTAAACTGAACACACAAGCGGATCAACTTATATTGAGCCGTCTCGTGGGAAAACCAACAATGTGGTTTCCGAACAGGTCCGACACAAACCAGCCTGTACAAGCACAGAAAAGAGCTAGAAGCTTGAAATTTCAGATTTAAGAAGAAGAGGAATACTATCCCTGTAGCAAAAACAAAGGCGCTGATCAGCTTCGTGGTTACCGCGAAGCTGATCTGCGTCTTTGTTTTCGCATATGCAGATTGTTGGTTTTCCCACGAGGCGGCTCATTTATATAAAATGAGCTGCAGCATGAGAAAGCTGATCAGCACCTTTGTTTTCGCTACATTGATAGTTCAATTCCTCCTCTACTTATTCCCATACTTTCAAGATTCTAGCTTTCTACTGCGGGTTTATAGGCCAGTTTGTGTCAAACCTGGTTGGAAATCCCTAAGACTGGTTTTCTTGTGTTGTGGCTAAAATAATTGTGCACCAATAATTGCATAAACAAAACCATAGCCTTTGTTGTTATTCTGTTCCTGTTTTGCGTCTTATCAACAACTGAAGTCATGCAGAGATCTTGGTTTAAAGTCACATCAGAAGACTGGGGTAACTGACATCAGGAAAACAGGTCCTTGAAATAAATATACCCTTATAACCCACTTTTACACAGAAAAACTGGGGTATGCAGGGGTATACCTATTTTCTTATTTTTGCTCCAAAACATAGATTGTGGGTACTCGTTAGAACTGAGGCCGTTCTAATGTGTACCCACAATCTTTGTTTTGAGCAAAAAAAAGAAAACTAGAAAATGTGTTTATGAAACACTATGCCCCCAACTGGTAAGCCACTTTCAAGATGTAAAAATGTCCAAAAATGACTAAGTTCAAATTGTAAAAAAAGTGACAAAAATTAATCTGAGGAGTATATCCCAACCACATGCATATCTTCAAAGCATGGTCACAATGTCTGCAAAGTTTCAAAAGTATCGGTATTAAATTGTAGGAGGAGTTACCCTCTATCCATCCACTAAAATGCCCGAAAAAATGACTAAGTTCAAATTGTGAAAAAAATAATCCAAGGATTATATCCAAACCACATGCATATCTTCAGACCATGCCCATAATACATGTAAAGTTTTAAATGAATTGGCATGAAACTGTAGGAGGAGTTGCGCACACAAGGTACCCACTGCCCATTCACTTTCATTGTCAAAATGCCCGAAAAATGGCTAAGTTCAAATTGCGAAAAAAGTGACAAAAATTAATCTGAGGATTATATCCAAACCACATGCATATCTTCAAAGCATGGTCACAACATCTGTAAAGTTTCAAGAGAATCAGAATAAAACTGTAGGAGGAGTTGCGCACACAAGGTATCCACTATCTATTCACTTTATCAAGAATTAAAAAGGGAAATAACTCTCACAGGATTGGCCCCTAGCCCCTTGAATTTACCTGAAAGAAAAAATACGGGTCCTCTTAATTTTCATATACAAACTACATACCAAATTTCAAGATCCTAGCTCTAACGGTTCCTGACCGAGTGCTCACGCATCACAGACTGACTGACTGACTGCACGCACTCACTCACTCACTGCACGGACAGACCCAAACCAATATGCCCCCTCAACTTCTTCGAAGTTGGGGGCATAAATATCAATTTTTCCTACAAAAATTTTAATTTCTACAACTCTGTATATTGCATGGGCATGTTTTCGTAATAAGGAATCAAACCCATGTGCTTTACAAGATGAGTACCATAACCCTAAAACTTTAATACTCAGGTGAAATACATCAGTTCCATCATTGCTGACTTGTGATAACAAAACAGGTAATATAGGCTTTCTGATGCAGTCTGCCATTTACTGCAGATGATTCTCCAATTGTAGCAGTGGTATGTTTCTCATACCTGGGCCGTATTTCCACTGTGGCTACTGTTCACTATTACGATATAGGGATCAAACATGATTTTTCATTCACTAACATTCACTATTGAGGAAAGTGTGGAAAGCCGAGGGCGAAGGTCAGAACATTCCCTGAGGGACCAAGCTTAACATTTATGAACACGATAAATTACTGACTTATGTGAACCACTGCAGAAGATGAGGGTGAGGTTAGGGCCTTGTAAAACCGATTTAAGACCCCCAAGCAGTTTTATATTACTGATCGTTCCAAGGCGATACTTCTGTTGTGGTTCTGTTCGTTTTATGTTTTGGAGTCAATTTTTTGTGTTGTTTGAACCTTATGTACATTTTTATAGTTTTGTAGTGGCTGCCAATTGGGAAATAGCTGCTCACTCAGCTTACGATATGTTCCCTAAGTACCTATTTGTCAGTTTGTTTTTTTTCCCGCCTCTGTTTTTGGAATGGGAATTCTGATTGCACCTTTTCCTGATCATTGCCTACTTGTATCTTTACGGTCTAAACGCAAAATTTCAATTAATTTGGGCTATTTTAGTATTAACAAGCAGTTTGAATTTCATGCTCAGCTGAGTTGAGCATGAAAATCAGGTAACTACTGTCAGATATTATGTTGCTGGTTATGTTGTATCAGCATAGCAGTGCTCCTGCCCTGCTGTCAGGTGATCAATGATCCCACTGTGGACTCAGCCAATATCAAGTATTATGGTGCAAAATCCTGTACAAACGTAGCAGTGCTCCAGCCCTCATATTTGATACTGGGATGCGTGGTGTGGATTTAGCTACTGTCAGATAGTAAAGTGTCTTGAGCAACCATACCAGCAATCCAGTCCTGGCCCCGAGGTTATAAAACTTTTTTCATGCTCAGCTCAGCTGAGACTAAAATTTATCCTGCTCATAAATGTTAAAATGCCAACAATTGTTGGCATTTTAACATTTATTAGCAGGATAAATTACAAGCTTTGGAGTTCTAAACCTTCATTTTCAACATATTTGGGCTATTTCAGTAGTTATGAGGATTTGAAATTTCAAGCTCAGCTGAGTTGAGCATGAAAAAAGTTTTATAACCTCGGGGCCTGGTAGCAGGGTGTGCAGTGTAACCCAGCTACTGTCGTTTTATGGTGTACAATCCTATACAAACATAGCAGAGCTCAGGCCCTCATGTCCTGTATCAGGGTATGCAGTGTGGATTCCCCTACTGTCAAGTGTTATGGTGTAGAATCCTGTACAAACGCAGCAGTGGTCCCGCCCTCATGTCAGGTAGCAAGGTATGTAGTGTGGGAAGACTAGGTGGCCCTACAATAAAATGTAAACTGTTAGTGTTAGTACCAGTTACTTAATTTGGTCACTTTCTACAAGAATGAAAATAAGTTTATCCTGTATTAATGACGAGGAAATGATCAGCAAAATTAGCACAGCAAATGATGTGCTCTTTTAAAAGTAAAAGAGCAATACATGTACTGAAGATATGTTTGACAAAGCAATCATACAGAATTTTTTATTGAGGTTCAACATCCTAGCCAACAATTTTTCAGCCATGTCAGGACTGAGCCAATCCCAGCAGGCACATGACGTCAGAATGACGTCAGATCGACGTCATGACGTCGCATCGACGTCAATATGACGTCATTCTGATGTCATGTGCCCGCTGGGGATGCTTCTTGGATATCAACCAATACTGAGGGGAGATAATTTGTCTTGCTCAGTGACATGATCAAACTGTGGAGTTTGTACCCCTGATCTTTCTATCCGGAGTGCAATGCTCTACCAATAGATGACTAAGCTCTTACCGTTTGGAAACATAATCTTTTAGTTCTACTAAACATTCTCTAACTATCTACCCATAACAAAGTTTTCACTTTGATTTGTATTTCTAGTTGCAAAAGAGCCTTGACATTGCAAAATATATGAGCCGCCTCATGAGAAAACCAACAATGTGGTTTCCGAACAGGTCAGACACAAATCGAGCTGTACAAGCACAGAAGATGGCTAGAGGCTAGAAATTTTGGATTTAAAAAGCAGAGGAATTGTACTACCTGAGTAGCGAAAACAAAGGCGCTGATCCTTTGGTTTCGCATATGCAGATTGTTAGTTTTCTCATGACACCTCTCATACATACTATTCAGAGCTAAAAGACAGCAAAAACTAAAGACAGAATACATAAAATTCATACCATCCATGGACATCTGAGAGACTGCAGCCGGGGTCGGAACATCAAACCATAACAGGAACGGTGAAAGACATGAGGTGTTGGCTGATCGGAGGGATTCTCCCTTGAGGTAGGCTACTAAGGTGGGGGTATTCTCTGAAGTAAAGTCATAAAAAATTAGAGTCACATGATCGGAGGGATTCTCCCTTGAGGTAGGCTACTAAGGTGGGGGTATTCTCTGAAGTAAAGTCATAAAAAATTAGAGTCACATGATCGGAGGGATTCTCCCTTGAGGATGCCTACTAAGGTGGGGGTATTCTCTGAAGTAAAGGCATATAAAAATTAGAGTCACATGATCGGAGGGATTCTCCCTTGAGGAAGCCTGCTAAGGTGGGGGTATTCTCTGAAGTAAAGGCATAAAAAATTAGAGTCACATGATCGGAGGGATTCTCCCTTGAGGTAGGCTACTAAGGTGGGGGTATTCTCTGAAGTAAAGGCATAAAAAATGGTGGACAACGGACGACGGACGGACGACGGACGGACGGACGACGGAGCATGGGTATACTATAAGCTCACCTTGTGAGCCTGACGGCTCAGGTGAGCTAAAAATTAGAGTCACATGATCGGAGGGATTCTCCCTTGAGGTAGTCTACTAAGGTGGGGGTATTCTCTGAAGTAAAGGCATAAAATATTAGAGTCACATGATCGGAGGGATTCTCCCTTGAGGAAGCCTACTAAGGTGGGGGTATTCTCTGAAGTAAAATAAAAACCAGAGGACCAATGGTCCTGTAAACGCTCACCTGAGATCAGCTGCATATACCAATAAACATGTTTGAATATTATGGTATTTAACTCCAGTGCAGGGGCAGATAAGCCCTTGGGCCATTTTCTTTTTTCAGAATCTTCAATATTCTGTCCATTTGCCAATTTCCTGTTGGCTTTTTCCTTCAAATGACATTTTAACAGTTTTCCCAATTCAGATGCACAGGCAACCCATGTTGACCTTGCCATAAACTTGGTCAAGGTCATCACAGGGTCATGATTTATATATACATTGGAGTACTTTAGCCATCAATGCCTCACGCCAAGTTTCCTTGAAATCAGTCTATTGGTTTCAGAGAAGATGATTTTTGATGGGTTTTTACCATATATGGGCATGGCGGCCATCTTGGTCATGTGACCTAGATTATTTATATACACATTGATTCCCCCATTCTATAGATGCTTCACTTAAAATTTGGCTTTGTTTGGCCAAGCGGTTTCACAGGAGAAGACGTTTGAATATTATGGAAATATACATGTATATTGCCCCGGGGTGGGGGCACATGAGCCCCTGGGGTCCAATTTTTTTCATAATCATTAATATCCAGTCCTACTGCCCATTTCCTGCAAGTTTTCCCCATTCAAATGCAGTGGTGACCTATGTTGACCTTCCCGTAAAATAGGTCAAGGTCATCACAGGGTCATGATTTATATACACATTGTAGTGCTTGAGCCATCGATGCTTCGTGCCAAGTTTCGTTGAAATCGGTCAACCGGTTCCGGAGAAGAAGATTTTTGAACGGTTTATACCATATATGGGCATGGCGGCCATCTTGGTCATGTGACCTGGATTATTTATATACACATTGGTTCCCCCTTCCCATAGATGCTTCACGTAAAATTTGGCTTTGATTGGCCAAGCGGTTTCAGAGAAGAAGATGTTTGAATATTATGATAATATACATGTATATTGCCCCGGGGTGGGGGCGGATGAGCCCCTGGTGCCCAATTTTTTTCAGAATCATTAATATTCAGTCCTACTGCTCATTTTCTGCAAGATTTTTCCTTTAAATGACAATTTAACAATTTTTCCCATTCAAATGCATTCGCGACCTATGTTGATCTTGCAGTAAAATAGGTCAAGGTCACCGCAAGGTCATGATTTATATATACATTGTAGTACTTGAGTCATCGATGCTTCATGCCAAGTTTGGTTGAAATCGGTCCAGTGGTTCCGGAGAAGAAGATTTTTGAAGGGTTTTTAACATATATGGGCATGGCGGCCATCTTGGTCATGTGACCTGGATTATTTATATACACATTGGTTCCCCCTTCCCATAGATGCTTCATGTAAAATTTGGCTTTGATTGGCCAAGCTGTTTCAGAGTAGAAGATCTTTGAAAATTGTGGACGACGGACGGACGGACGGACGGACGACGGAGCATGGGTATACTATAAGCTCACCTTGTGAGCCTGACGGCTCAGGTGAGCTAAAAATTAGAGTCACACGATAAAAGACCATCATACCACAATAAGAACAGTGAAAGATGTGCTGTGTGGCTGATTGTAGGGGCTCTCCTTTGAGGTAGCATGGGAAGGTTAGGGTATTCTCTAAAATATAGGCATAAAGAAAATTCAACATGTGTTTACAATGGATGGCTTGCATTTATTTGTTAAGGATGACCATTAGTCACCAGCATGACAGGCATGTACTTGCCAGGGAATCAAACTTGCAACCTCTTGGTTGGAAGGTGAATAACATATATGTATCCACTAGACCCTGGCTATGTAATCAATGAAGATTTCTTCTTTTTTTTTTTCATTTTATTTGGAATCCAGGCCTATGCAAGTCAGTTTCATGAAAGAAACCTAACCTTCAATTATGGTCTAACGCCATTATTCAACAGTAACAGTGTACATGTATTTGGTTCCTTTGGAGGTATATATAATCTCTCTACATTCAAAACCCACAACTATGGCAAACCAAGTCAGAACCCCTGATGACAGAAGCCTTCTTATTTATCTCATTGGTTCTCCCACACATACGTACACAATAAGGACAAAGATACAGACAAAATTTCCAGTACCTGTTTGCCATTTATCAAACACACTCTCCAGTCTATTTTTCAAGGACATAAGGAACTCAGGCTTTAAAAGTTGTCCCCCTTCAGCACTCTTCTTGACCTTGACCCCAGTGAGGTCAGCAGTGATGTCACTAAAGAGGTCATTATTCTGGTGTCTGTAGTAGGCAAAGATTAGTTTAAGTTGGCAGGCACTCAGGGAGCTGAGCTGGAAGTCAGATCTTCTTATCGCCTGTAAAAAATAAATAAATCATTTCATGTGAGCATATCTAAACGAATGATTGTTGAATTGGTTTGGTTTGGTTATGGCTAAATGTCCCAGTCAACAACTTTTCAGTCATAATTGGTATAAAACAGTACTATTTGGAACTAAAATGGTCTTGCTCAAGGATACTACGGCTTCTTTGCAGCAATTGAAATTGAACACATGTTCTCTTGCTTCAGATTCCTACACACATAACCACCCAACAACAAGGTCACCACTCTAAATTGGTAGGAAAAAATTCCCTCGCCTGCCAAACAAAGTGTAATAATGAACTTGGCATAGATTTAGCAGCAGAACCGTTAGTTGGTTTCCTCTTGCAGTGATCATTTTGATGAAGATTTTACCATGACTATTTGAGCTGCCTCGTGGGAAAACCAACAATCTGCATAGGCGAAAACAGAAACGCAGATCAGCTTCGCCGTAACCGCGAAGCTGATCAGCGTCTTTGTTTTCGCTACTCGGATAGTACAATTCCTCTTCTACTTAAATCCGAAATTTCAAGCTTCTAGCTCTTTTCTGTGCTTGTACGGGCCAGTTTGTGTCGGACCTGTTAGGAAACGACATTGTTGGTTTTCCCACGAGACGGCTCATTTCTCACCATACCTGATCTAAGCTAATATGAGCAGCTATGGCTTCTGATTTCTCCTGTGTAACACAGTCATACAAGATCTTGGCCAGGGACTGTAGTAACTCTTCCTGCTGAAGTATAGAAGGATAAATACTAATGGAACCTTTTTCATAAAAAACTGTTTTAACATTTCAGCTAATAAGTTACAACTTCCACGGTATTAGCCAGTACTGTGTACTATAGGGGAGTTGATGTGTCTTGCTCAAGGACACAACACAAGAATGGTGGGTTCTAACAACCAACATGTTGATCCATAGTCTGGTGTGCTAACACTAAGCCATTAAGCCATTTACCCGTTTCTATAAAGGCATGACATCAACTGATATTGTAGAATGTAAGGCAGTAGTTTTAAATGTTCTCTTTTCCATTTCTTATTTATACAGTCAAGCCGCCATTGGACTGGGAAGAATCCAAGGTACATCTGTGGTTGCTATGCTAAATCATATATGTACAATGTAGTTTGTTTTGTCATAATTATTGCAGACAAACAGATTTATTACAGGAATTAATTTCCTTTTTGGAAAATGTTATTTTAATATGTGTCAACATAGACGAATCACTCACAAACTGGAAAAAGCCAGACAGTAATCACACAATGTCTAGCCATGATTTTTAAGATGGACATTGAAGAATCTTACGGGTTGGTTTTATCAGAGAATAAAACTATTAAAAGAAACAAATAAGAATGTAGGAAATGAGAGAAGGGGGAATTATTGTTTTTTAACAACTTGTTAAGGTATTTATGGTACCAACCCCATTTTCCGACTTTCCTAGGAAATATTCTGTTAGTGCCAGTATTCTGCCATCTGAGGTGAAGGCTTTTATAACATCAGGCTGAAATATGGATGAAAAATGACAATCAATTTTGGTTTCCAACAGGTCAGAAACAAAACGGACTGTACAAGCACAGAAGATGGCTAGAGGCTGGAAATTTTGGATTTAGAAAGTGGAGTAATTGTACTATCCATGTAGCGAAAACAAAGATGCTGATCAGCTTCGCAGTTACTGCTAAGCTGATCTGCGTCTTTGTTTTCGCATATGCAAATTGTTGGTTTTCTCATGCAGCGGCACATTTAATCTAAACAAAAAACTACATGAGCACTGCTACTTCTGGTAAAAAATGTGCTACTCAATTTCTCAAAAACCAGAGGACCAATGGTCTTGTAAACGTTGACCTGAGATCTGTTGTACATGTATATACCAGTAAACATGTTTGAATATTATGGAAAATAGCCCCAGTAAAGGGGCAGATGAAGCCCTGGGGCCATTTTTCATAATAATCAATATCCTGTCCATTTGCCAATTTCCTGAAAGTCTTTCCCTTCAACTGACATTTTAACAGTTTTAACCATTCAAAGGCATAGGCGACCTAAGTTGACCTTGTTGTACAATAGGTCAAGGTCACCACAGGGTAATGATTTATATACACATTGTAGTACTTTAGCCATCCATGCTTCATGCCAAGTGTCTTTGAAATCGGTTCACCGGTTCTGGAGAAGAAGATTTTTGAAGGTTTTAACCATATATGGGCATGGTGGCCATCTTGGTCATGAGACCTGGATTATTTATATATACATTGGTAACCCCATCCTATAGATGGTTCACATAAAATTTGGCTTTGATTGGCTAAGTGGTTTCAGAGGAGAAGATGTTTGAATAATATGGAAATATACATGTATATTGCCACGGGGTGGGAGCATATGAGCCCCTGGGGTCAAATTTTTTTCAGAATCATTAATATTTAGTCCTGTTGCACATTTCCTGCAAGTTCTTCTCTTTAAATGACATTTAAACAGTTTTCCCCCATTCAAATGCATAGGCGACCTATGTTGACCTTGCCGTAAAATAGGTCCAGGTCATCACAGGGTCATGATTTATATATACATTGTAGTGCTTGCAACATTGATGCTTCATGCCAAGTTTCGTTAAAATCAGTCCATCGGTTCTGGAGAAGAAGATTTTTGAAGGGTTTTTACCATATATGGGCATGGTGGCCATCTTGGTCATGTGACCTGTATTATTTATATACAATTTTGTTCCCCCTTCCTATTGATGCTTCCTATAAAATTTGGCTTTGATTGGCCAAGTGGTTTCAGAGGAGAAGATCTTTGAAATTGTGGACGGACGACAGACGGAAGGACGCCGGAGCATGGCCATCCTATAAGCTCACCTTGTGAGCCTTCGGCTCAGGTGAGCTAAAAAGGAGCTACAAACAAGTCTTTAGAAGCAATCTTCCGTGGTTGGCAGCATGGTTTACATTTGTTCTGGGCAGATACCCAAGAGACATGTCTTATCACTATAAATCTTTTTTCTTTTTATTTTTATTCAGTTTAACGTCCCTTTCAAGATATTTCAGCTCATATGAGATGGGCCAATCAGTAAGTGGAGCGAAAACAGAAGAACCCCGAGAAAAAAAAAACAGCTGGCACACCCGCAAGCAGAACGACCCCACACCAGACACACCGGTGAGATGATCGAATGGTTAAGTGCAGTAATGAAATATCAGCACTCTTAACCACTCGGCCACGGGGGCTGCCCACCATAAATCAACCTGTATCAAGTCAAACAATGCCTTCAACAATGTTTCAGTCATGACAGGATGATGCCTGGTTGCCTCAGGAACTCAATGCTCATTGACATTTCTGCAAATTCAGCAAAACTGTTTCTATTGGCAAACATGTCCCAAATCAAAGTATGGTAAATAAAAATAACCAAACCATCTTAAAACATCCATGGGTTGAGTGATCTACCATCAGAGATTTAGAGTTTTGTTTTTTTTTTTGTTTTGTTTTTTTCATATGACAGGCATATGAACCAGCCGGGTATTGAAACCTCAACCTCTAGATTGCTAAGCGAACTTGCTATCCATTACACTAACGTGGCTGTACATACTAACATACATGTACTTCTGTAGCATTCAGGGTCTTCTACATATAATAAATGACCCCCTCCTTGGGTAGGGGGAGTATTGCACTCCATGTAATACTCTATTTATGAGGTGTTTGGCAGATTCAGAGACTAAGCCTGGGGGTAGATTTAGGAAACAACTAGAAAATGTGTTTATGAAACACTATGCCCCCAACTGGTAAGTCACTTTCAAGATGTAAAAATGTCCAAAAAATGACTAAGTTCAAATTGTAAAAAAAGTGACAAAAATTAATCTGAGGAGTATATCCCAACCACATGCATATCTTCAAAGCATGGTCACAATGTCTGCAAAGTTTCAAAAGTATCGGTATTAAATTGTAGGAGGAGTTGCGCACACAAGGTACCCTCTATCCATTCGCTAAAATGCCAGAAAAAATGACTAAGTTCAAATTGTGAAAAAAATGACAAAAAATAATCCAAGGATTACATCCAAACCACATGCATATCTTCAGACCATGCCCATAACACATGTTAAGTTTTAAATGAATTGGCATGAAACTGTAGGAGGAGTTGCGCACACAAGGTAACCACTGCACATTCATTTTCATTGTGAAAATGCCCGAAAAATGGCTAAGTTCAAATTGCGAAAAAAGTGACAAAAATTAATCTGAGGATTATATCCAAACCACATGCATATCTTCAAAGCATGGTCACAACATCTGTAAAGTTTCAAGAGAATCGGAACTAGAATTGTCAGAGAATCTGACTATAGCCCCGCTTCTCAGCTTTTTTGCAGGGTGAAAAAAACAATGACAGGTAACTATCACAAGCTAGATCTCGTCAATATTGATGCGCATACAAAATTTGGTCTGATTATGTCAATTTGTTCTCAAGATATTGAACGGAAACGAAATTCTGACCTCAATAAAGGGCCATAACTCCGTCAAAATTTTGCGAAAAATGACGGGTAACAATCCCAAGCTAGATCTTGTCAATGATGATGTGCATACAAAATTTGGACAGATTCTGTCAATTCGTTCTCAAGATATTAAGCGGAAACGAAATTCTGAAGTCAATCAAGGGCCGTAACTCCGTCAAAATTTTGCGAAAAAATGATGGGTAACAATCCCAAGCTAGATCTTGTCAATGATGACGTGCATACAAAATTTGGTTGGATTCTGTCAGTTTGTTCTCAAGATATTGAGCAGAAACGAAATTCTGACGACAATCAAGGGCCATAACTCCGTCAAAATTTTGCCAAAAATGACGGGTAACAATCCCAAGCTAGATCTTGTCAATGATGGCATGCATACAAAATTTGGTCGGATTCTGTCAATTCGTTCTCACGATATTGAGCGGAAACAAAATTCTGACGTCAATCAAGGGCCGTAACTCCGTCAAAATTTTGCGAAAAATGACGGGTAACTATCCCAAGCTAGATCTTGTCAATGTTGATGTGCATACAAACTTTGGTCAGATTCTGTCTATTCGTTCTCAAGATATTAAGCGGAAACAAAATTCTGACGTCAATCAAGGGCCGCAACTCTGTCAAAATTTTGCGAAAAATGACGGGTAACAATCCCAAGCTAGATATTGTCAATAATGACCTGCATACAAAATTTGGTTAGATTCTGTAAACTGGTTCTCAAGATATTGAGCGGAAACGAAATTCTGACGTCAATTAAGGGCCGTAACTCCATCAAAATTTTGCGAAAAATGACGGGTAACAATCCCAAGCTAGATCTTGTCAATGTTGATATGCACACAAAATTTGGTCGGATTCTATCAATTCGTTCTCAATATATTGAGCGGAAACGAAATTCTGACGTCAATCAAGGGCCGTAACTCCGTCAAAATTTTGCGAAAAATGACGGGTAACAATCCCAAGCTAGATCTTGTCAATGTTGATGTGCACACAAAATTTGGTCGGATTCTGTCAATTCGTTCTCAAGATATTGAGCGGAAACGAAATTCTGACGTCAATCAAGGGCCGTAACTCTGTCAAAATTTTGCGAAAATGACGGGTAATAATCCCAAGCTTGTTCTTGTCAATGATGAAGTGCATACAAAATTTGGTTGGATTCTGTCAATTCGTTCTCAAGATATTGAGCGGAAACGAAATTCTGACGTAAATCAAGGGCAGTAACTCTGTCAAAATTTTGCGAAAAATGACGGTCAACAATCCCAAGCTAGATCTTGTCAATGTTAATGTACATACAAAATTTGGTCGGATTCTGTAAACTGGTTCTCAAGATATTGAGTGGAAATGAAATTTTGACGGAATAACGGAAGGACGGAAGGACGGAACGATGGAAGGACATGGTGAATCCAGTATAGCCCCACTTTTTCAAAGCGGGGCTATAATAATAAAACTGTAGGAGGAGTTGCGCACACAAGGTACCCACTATCTATTCACTTTATCAAGAATTAAAAAGGGAAATAACTCTCACAGAATGGGCCCCTAGCCCCTTGAATTTACCTGAAAGAAAAAATATGGGTCCTCTTAATTTTCATATACAAACTACATACCAAATTTCAAGATCCTAGCTCTAACGGTTCCTGACCGAGTGCTAAGTGTTACTCACGCATCACAGACTCACTGGACTGGACTGGACGGACAGACCCACACCAATATGCCCCCTCAACTTCTTCGAAGTTGGGGGCATAAAAACCCACCTTTACACAGCCATGTGTTGAGTGATCCACTGTTAGAGATTTGGCTAACATACTTCTGTAACCTTTGGGGTCTTCTACGTATGATAAATGCCCTCCTCGCTGTTTCACATACAGGGTACCGTTGTTCTTGAGCAATAGCCTAAAAGCAAACACTAAGTTTAAACTGAGAATGAAACAGTTCTTTTGTTCAGGTTTAGTTCAGGTGTCTGGTTTTTAACTTTTACTAATTCAAGGCAGTTAAGTGTAATTTGTTTGTTTCATTTAATGCTTTATGTTCATGAACAGCATCTTAGACATGGTTGCCACGCTCAGGCTGAAACAAAATTCCGACAGAATTTCAAATTTCCCTTACAACGACATCTTGGCGTGCGGTCTGTAAGGGCAGTTAAATAAGACATTTCTCAAATTTTAGAAAGTCATTAATTACTAGAACACACCATATCAGAACTTAATTCAACATAAAATGCACTTCTGAATAACATCTGGTTTATGACTGCCCCAAAAACATTGATGGGATAATGATGAATAATTGAAACATCAAAAATTTCATCTGAAAACCAACAAGTTGCATATGCGAAAACAAAGATGCAGATCAGCTTCGCAGTAACTGCGAAGCTGATCAGCGCCTTTGTTTTCGCTACATGGATAGCACAATTTCACTTCTGCCTATATCCAAGGTTTCAAGATTCCAGCTTTCTTCTGTGACTGTACAGCCTGGTTTGTTTTGGACCTGGTTGGAAACCCAAATTGTTGGTTTTCTCATGCACAGGCTCATTTCATAGCTGTAAAATCTTGTTTTTTCATTCACCATTTTTGCATTATCAGCTGGTTTCTAGCTTCAAAATAATCAATTTTGGAAATACAGGTAACCAGAACCACCCTGACCTCGAGGTCAGGGTGGTTCTGGTTACCTGTATTTCCAATATTGATTTTTGGAAAGCTGGAAACCAGCCGATAATGCAAAAATGGTGAATACTGTATTATCAAACCTTACTTGAGAGTGGTCCAGTTCTTGTCTTGATGGAAGACTATTGGCCAGTATCTGGGACCAAGGATTTTCACCTGCAAAAATCAATTCTTACTTGAAACATTACTCATCATAACAAAAATTTTATAGCAGTCATCTATCTGGTACAACTTTCAACTGGCTTTAATAGTTGATTTGATGCAGTCTATAAAGCTTTATATAGAAAGTCTTTCATTAGCAAGAACTATGAATTTGCAAGGCAATAAATTTGCAAAAATTGGCATACATTGTCTATGTCTCTTAGGTGTCCCCTATATTTGACTTGAGCCCAAAAAAAGTCCTCAGCAACATTTCTGAATTAATAGTACCATAGATAACACTATTCAACTTCTTACTATTGTACCTAAATATTGTATTCAAACTGCACCCACCTCTTGCAGCAAATCTAGATCAGGTAGTATACATGGTACAGATGTCTTGAATGACTCATTCGTGTAGTAGGCTGTATCCTGAAAAAAATGATTGATTGATTGATGGCATAGACTAAATTTTCCATGGCATAACATGGCATGGCATGACTTGGCTTGCTCAGTTTGCCAAGAGATAATGTTGCAGAGAATTTTGGAATTTGAATTAATATGTATATCATATGAGCTGCAATGCGAGAAAACCAGATTTTTGCCTATGCGAAAACAAAGGCGCAGATCAGATGTGCAGTAACTGCACAACTGATCAGCGCCTTTGTTTTCTCTACTCGGATAGTAAAATTAGTCTTCTTAATTCCGAAATTTCAAGCTTCTAGCCTTCTGTGACTGTACAGGCCGGTTCGTGTCAGACCTTATCGAAATCCCCGAATACTGGTTTTCTCGTGTCGCGGCTCATCTTATAGGAATTAACTTTGAGATTATTTCCAACATCAGTTTCCATAGCTTAAACGTGATTTCAACAGGCAAATGAGCCTCCTCATGGGAAAACCAACAAACAGCATAGGCGAAAACAAAGAAGCAGATCAGCTTCGCGGTAACCTCGAAGCTGATCAGCGCCTTTGTTTTCGCTTCTCGGATAGTACAATTCCTCCTCTACTTTACTCCAGTATTTCAAGCTTCTAGCCTGCTTCTGTAGCTGTACAGGCCGGGTTGTGTCGGACCTGTTCGGAAACCACATTGTTTGTTTTCCCACGAGGCGGCTCAAATAGCACGGAAACTCAGTATCACCATTCCTCAGCAACATTGTCATGTATCCTGCTGCTAACACCAATACGCCATCAATGCCTGGAAATGTTATTGCGGGTAAGGAATAAATTTCAGATCATTTTTAAGTTGTACACCTACCTTAAACCTGATTTCAACAGGCACATAGCAGGGAAAACCAGTGTCAACGTCCCTCGGCAACATTGTCCTGCCTCCCGTTGTCAACACGTACAGGTGTCTGAGTATACTTGGGAATTTTATTTTTGATCAGATATTTACAAACCTTAAACCTGATTTCAACAGGCACATAGCAGGGGAATCCAGTATCAACGTCTCTAGGTAGCATGGTCCTACGTTCCGCTGCCAACACGTACAGGTGTCTGAACGCCTGTAGATGATATCTATTATCATTACTGTGGGTGGGGAACTTTGGGAAGAAGGCACACAACATCACTGCAATGGCTTCTTCTTTACAACTGAGAGTGTACCTGGAATATGAGTTGGGAAACAGTGGTTAGTGCAAGTCTGTTAATTAGCTGGTACATTGCCTTGACAAAAGTTCCATGTTTTGACATATCTTGAAAATCTTTTGTAATTAGTATAGTCTGTCATTTGAAATTCTTTCCTTGATTATGTTTTGTTCTTGCCGTTATACATGTATGTCTTATCTTTATATGCCCCATATGTGGGCCAAAAATTTGATATAAAGATCTTGTATCTTGTATAGGAACAAGTGTAAATGTATCCACACAAAGACTTAAACCACCTCGCCTAGAATGAGTTTTGTTTTAAGCAGAATGGACTCTCCTCTTAAGAATCTGAACTTTAATACAATACTGGTCAAACAATTCAATTCCAGGCCCAATGTTTACCACAGAAGCAGGTTAATCAAGCTCTGCCAGTCTGCCTCCATCTACAGCGAAGTTTTCTAGTCCCAACAATTTATGGAATTTTATGGCAAATGTCATAACTTAGGATATACAAGCCGCGTCCTGATGAAAAAAAAAAAAAGATTTTTGCCTATGCAAAAACAAAGGCGCAGATCAGCTGTGCAGTAACTGCACAGATGATCAGCGCCTTTGTTTTTGCCACACGGATAGTACAATATCTCCTCTTGTTAAATCCAAAATTTCAAGCTTCTAGCGTTTTTCAGAGACTGTACAAGCTGGTTTATGTTGTACCTAGTAGGAAACCCGAAGACCGGTTTTCTCAAGTCGCAGCTCATACAGTAAATAGAAGATCTTACACGAGTGGTCATTTCATATGGAATTTATTAAACGAGCCTTGGCGAGTTTAATAAATTTCATATGAAATGACCATGAGTGTAAGATTCGTTTTATCATATGACTTTTAAAATAGGATTTTATCACCTTCGAAGTGGACATAATTTCAATGAAAATTTACATTGTTGTTATGGACGTCGTCAATGACGTTACTTATTCCCGCAAAAGTGTTATTACACGTGTGGTCATACGATTTTTATGACATGACGTTATCCACTGGAAAACAGCGACTTCATATGATAAACTTACTTTCCTCCCCCCAGGAACAGCAAGCCAAGTGCCATGGAGATAGCCATGTGTGAACCATACATCACATACAGACTGTATGGTGGGCCAACACGTGACCGGAACATACGACACATTCGTAACACTTCCAGGTTCCCAGTCCCAGCCATTACCTGTCAAGAAATGATATATAGGGTATAACTGTGTTCAAATTTCTCATTTGGGACGGTATCGTCAGATATACCATTATGGTCGGAAACTTTGTTTTAGGGTGACGTGTAAGCGGAGCCGCAAAACATAATTTCCGACCTAATAAACAACAATATACCGTCCCAAATGAAAAATTTGAATATTGTTATCCCCACTCTAATGAACATTTTAGCTACCAGTATAAACATCGAAAATGCATTATTTTTCAGGAAATGTGATCGACATATAACTGTGACGTTAACCAATCACAAGCGACATTGCTCATGATGTTGGGCTCTGATGGTATATCGCAGAACATAGTAGCAAATTTTTGACATTGTCCGATCAGATGTCACATTACATTCTCAAGTGCATTAGAATTCGCTTTTATCGCCAAAGGGTAGAACTCTTCGCACTGACCTGTCAACTTTGAACAATCTGATCTTGGAAATTCATAATCATTGTGACAATATGGGAAGGTTCAGTATAATTTCAAGAGGTGATATGCTCCTACTTTAAAGAA
The DNA here is from genome assembly GCA_964017185.1 of Rugalucina vietnamica. Taxonomy (NCBI): domain Eukaryota; kingdom Metazoa; phylum Mollusca; class Bivalvia; order Lucinida; family Lucinidae; genus Rugalucina; species Rugalucina vietnamica. Next base: position 6,366,986 of record OZ024872.1, read on the forward strand.
AATGAAAGATAAAATTGTTCATCCTTGTGCCTATAAAAATTAATTACATTACGAAAACTTGCCCATGGAGATTTTTTTCAGCTACAAAAATAAAAAATTTCATTGGAAAAATTCTGATATTTTTAATATTTTTGCTCAAAACATAGATTGTGGGTGCATGTTAGAACCGCATCGGTGTGGCGGTTCTAACGAGTACCCACAATCTATGTTTTGGATCAAAAATAAGGATAATAGCTATACCCCTGCAAATCCCAGATTTTTTTTATATAAAAGTGGGGTTATACATTTCACGGATATGTTTTCCTGATGATCTTTCAACAAGATACAAGTATGCAAAGTTTACCATAGCCATGGATATGAGGATTGTCATCATACAGTTTTCCACTGTGCTCTTCCCTGCTTGTTCAACTAGGGGTGGGGTTGATATTATCTTCAGGGATCGTGTCATACACTCCATCTAGAAATATTATACTCTATTATAATTCTTGTAGTTAACCATCTAAACAAGGAAGTGTTTTTCAGAATGATCTATTTTTTTTTTAGAAAATCTCCCGGCATGGAACTTCAAAATTTCCTGATACATCTTGTACAACTCCTTAGTTAGAATTTCAGAGCTACCATATAATGTAAACCAACTTTTTTTCACGGCTATTTATTTTCGTGATTTTAGCAACCAGGACATTTTCGCGGCCATTAATTTCGCAGATTTGAAAAACTGAAAAAATGTGTTTCGCGATTTGTCATGTTCTGGCCCATATGAAGTATATATTATTTTGGTATGTACCGTCTGGATAATTGATAAGTTTTGACTGCGCCACACAAGATGGATCATCAAAGCATGTGAGATAATCTCCCATAAAAGAAGATGGTAATTAATGGCAAGGCTCTAGGCCGGTTTTCAATGACAATTGAACACAAACCGATGACTGCCATCGTTAACATTATGAAAGAAACTGCAAATAACACAGTGAAAACAAAATAGTTTTTAAATGTTGTTATGCGTTTTAACTGTTAATTTTGTTAATATTTTATTCATTTTTATGGACTAAAATTATAAGTGCTGCATGTGACAAATGTACATAAAATTTTAAATACATTTTCTGTCCAATTCATTTGCTTATACTAGAGGACCATTGGTCCTGTAGCTCACCTGAGAGATTATCACATTGTAAGCTCATGAGATTTAAATTAATTGAGAATCGACCAATGAAAGTCTATGCATGGACACTATTGACCCCCGGGGCATGGCCAAATTTGACCCAGGGGCATGACTGGCACAATTAATAATGGGGACTACCAAACATTGCTACATACAAAATATAGAAGCTCTGGGCCTTTTGGTTTCAGAGAAGAAGATTTTTGTTAGTTTTTCCCATTGTAAGTCTATGGAGACTATCTACCACCGGGGCGTGGCCAAATTTGACCCCAGGGGCATGGCTGGCACAATTTATGTAGAGGACCAATAGCCATTGCCACATACAAAATATCAAAGCTGTGTGCCCTGTGGTTTCAGAGAAGAAGATTTTTGATTTTTTTCCCATAGCAAGTCTATTGAGACTATCAATCTCCTGGGCCTGGCCAAATTTGACCCCAGGGGCATGAATGGCACAATTTATGTAGAGGACCATTAGCCATTGCTACATACCAAATATCAAAGCTGTGGGCCTAGTGGTTTCAGAGAAGAAGATTTTTGAATTTTTTTCCCATAGTAAGTCTATGGAGACTATCAACCCCCGGGGCGTGGCCAAATTTGACTCCAGGGGCATGAATGACACAGTTCATGTAGAGGACCATTAGCCATTGCTACATACCAAATATCAAAGCTGTGGGCCTAGTGGTTTCAGAGAAGAAGATTTTTTTAGTTTTTCCTATTGTAGGTCTATGGAGACTATCGACCCCCGGGGCATGGCCAAATTTGACCCCGGGGACATGATTGGCACAATTTATGTAGAGGACCATTAGCCATTGCCACATACAAAATATCAAAGCTGTGGGCCCTGTGGTTTCAGAGAAGAAGACTTTTTTTTTTTTTTTTTTCCCATAGTAAGTCTATGGAGACTATCAACCCCCGGGGCGTGGCCAAATTTGACCCCAGGGGCATGAATGGCACAATTTATGTAGAGGACCATTAGCCATTGCTACATACCAAATATCAAAGCTGTTGGCCTAGTGGTTTCAGAGAAGAAGATTTTTTTAGTTTTTTTCCTATTGTAGGTCTATGGAGACTATCGACCCCCGGGGCGTGGCCAAATTTGACCCCAGGGGCATGATTGGCACAATTTATGTAGAGGACCATTAGCCATTGCCACCTACAAAATATCAAAGCTGTGGGCCCTGTGGTTTCAGAGAAGAAGATTTTTCAATTTTTTTCCCATAGTAAGTCTATGGAGACTATCAACCCCCGGGGCGTGGCCAAATTTGACCCCAGGGGCATGAATGGCACAATTCATGTAGAGGACCATTAGCCATTGCTACATACCAAATATCAAAGCTGTGGGCCAAGTGGTTTCAGAGAAGAAGATTTTTTTAGTTTTTCCTATTGTAGGTCTATGGAGACTATCGACCCCCGGGGGGTGGCCAAATTTGACCCCGGGGACATGATTGGCATAATTTAGGTAGAGGACCATTAGTCATTGCCACATACAAAATATCATAGCTGTGGGCCCTGTGGTTTCAGAGAAGAAGATTTTTTAATTTTTTTCCCATAGTAAGTCTATGGAGACTATCAGCCCCCGGGGCGTGGCCAAATTTGACCCCAGGGGCTTGAATGGCACAATTTATGTAGAGGACCATTAGCCATTGCTACATACCAAATATCAAAGCTGTTGGCCTAGTGGTTTCAGAGAAGAAGATTTTTTTAGTTTTTTTCCTATTGTAGGTCTATGGAGACTATCGACCCCCAGGGCGTGGCCAAATTTGACCCCAGGGGCATGATTGGCACAATTTATGTAGAGGACCATTAGCCATTGCCACATACAAAATATCAAAGCTGTGGGCCCTGTGGTTTCAGAGAAGAAGATTTTTCAATTTTTTTCCCATAGTAAGTCTATGGAGACTATCAACCCCCGGGGCGTGGCCAAATTTGACCCCAGGGGCATGAATGGCACAATTTATGTAGAGGACCATTAGCCATTGCTACATACCAAATATCGAAGCTGTGGGCCTAGTGGTTTCAGAGAAGAAGATTTTTTTAGTTTTTCCAATTGTAAGTCTATGGAGACTATCGACCCCCGGGGCGTGGCCAAATTTGACCCCAGGGGCATGGCTGGCACAATTTATGTAGAGGACCATTAGCCATTGCCACATACAAAATATCAAAGCTGTGGGCTCTGTGGTTTCAGAGAAGAAGATTTTTTAATTTTTTTCCCATAGTAAGTCTATGGAGACTATCGACCCCCAGGGCGTGGCCAAATTTGACCCCAGGGGCATGAATGGCACAATTTATGTAGAGGACCATTAGCCATTGCTACATACCAAATATCAAAGCTGTGGGCCTAGTGGTTTTAGAGGAGAAGATTTTTTTAGTTTTTCCCATTGTAAGTCTATGGGACCTATCTGTTGCCATGGAAACCACAATTTTGATACAATCTGCTCCAAAACCTAATGCCATCAATCCCCCAACCCAATCATGGTTCACATTAAATTTGATCGAGATCGGCCTACTAGCTTCAGAAATATTCTTCTTTGAAATTGTGGACGGACGACGACGACGGACGACGACGACGGACGACGGATGCCTGCCTATCCTATAAGCTCACAGGTGAGCTAATAAACCCAAAAAGTGTCAATTTAGGTCAACTCTTTCACGGTGATTACATTTCGTGATTTCTTCCACCTCGCAACAATCGTGAAAATAAATCACTTGCGAAAAGAAGTTAGTTTACAGTATCAATAATTTCTTCCTTTGCTTAATCATTCTCTCTATTTGGAATCTTCCTATTTGCCTATTCAAATGTTTCACATGTATATGCATGTACTTCTAACAATAATCTCTCTTTTTAACATTTGAGCCGCCTCATGTGAAAACCAACAATCTGCATATGCGAAAACAAAGGCGCAGATCAGCTTCACAGTACGGTAACTGTGAAGCTGATCAGCGCCTTTGTTTTCGCCACTCGGATAGTACAGTTCCTCTTCTTCTTAAATCCGAAATTGCAAGCTTCTAGCTGTTTTCTGTGACTGTACAGGTCTGTTTGTGTCGGACCTGGTCGACAACCACATTGTTGGTTTTCCCACGAGGCGGCTCATTTAATAGAAGAAAACAGAAATCACATCACTACTCAGAACTGAGGAAATCCAAGAATATTACAAAACTAATTCATTGGAAAAGAACATCAGTATGAAGGCATCCAATTATACATACCAAAGTGTTAAATGCTGCCTGACTGGCTGTGCCTGCAAACTTCAGACCAATCACCATACACGCTCCAGCCACTACATTACAGTAGGCTTGACTGAAATAGTCAAAGGTTTAAACAGATGAGCCGCTTCATGAGAAAACCTGATTTTTGCATATGCGAAAACAAAGCAGCAGATCAGCTGTGCAGTAACTGCACAGCTGATCAGCTCCTTTGTTTTCGCTACACGTATAATACAATTACTCTTCTTCTTAAATCCGAAATTTCAAGCTGCTAGCCATCTTCTGTGACTGTATAGACTGGTTAATTTCGGACCTGGTCAGAAACCCCAAAGACCTGTTTTCTCGCGTCACAGCTCAGATTAATCCAAGAGTTAGACGTGTTTGTTTCTATTGTTGCTAGATGTCCCAATCAACAATTTTTCAGTCATGTCAAGACAGAGCTACATTATCCAGACTATTTAACCAGTACAAGTCTGAGCTTTAGTGTCCATAAAATTGTTACCATAACATCTGTTATCTGTTTGTGTCCTACTTGATGTCTTGGTTCAGATTTTTAATTTCATTGCATTGATTCCTGAGTTTGTTCTTTGTGAATGCCTGCCATTTATTATCATCATAATCCTTACTTAACATGATACAGGGAGCTAGCTCACTAAGTAACATTAAACAATGTGATTCCTACACCAGCTTACAATATACTAGACCATATGAGCCGCGACGTGAAAAAAAAAACGGTCTCCAGGATTTCCGACCAGGTCCGACACCAAGTCTGTCTGTACAAACACAGAAGCATACTACTGGACATTGAAATTCCTGATTTAAGGAGAGAAATTATACTATCCATGTAACGAAAACAAAGGGGCTGATCAGCTTTGCAGTTACTGTGAAGCTGATCTGCGCCTTTGTTTTCGCATAGACAAAAATCTGGTTTTCTTATGATGCAGCTCATATGTGAATCATAAAGCCTTTTACTATTTCAAGTTAACATGTGACAAGTACAAAACACGTCCACACAAACAAACCACCACTATACCTCATAGTTTCGTAGTCGACATCATGATCATTATCAGGAAACTGGCCACGTTGGAAAGCAAAGTCTTGTAGGATCTGAAACAAAGCACGCAGCATACTGTCAAAAACATTTACTCATGTAAAGAAAACTATGGAAGACCCACTTGACATGCTTATTGCTAAATACTATTACAATGTAATTGTTTAAGTTGCAGTCCGTAACTTTTCAGCCATATAGGGAAGGACCCAGTTGATCCAAATCAACGACATCGTTAGTTAATGATTCCTTAAAATTTCAAACATGAATATAACAAATACAGTTATTTTTTGTTGATAAAACGTGAGAATCCTTAACGAGTTGTCTTAAGAAAGCAAACAAAGTTTTGAACAACTGACCCCTGGGCCAGAGCGCCAGTGATCTAACCAGACTTTTCAATCCAGAGTTAAACCTACTACACTCACCAAATTTTATAAGTTGTAACTAAGAATATGAAGTACAAAAACAACTTTACCTTGGGAATGTTGTCTTGTAGATAAGTGAAAGACGGAATCACAGAATCCCACATCACCAGACCTCGGGCTAGAGTCTGGGAAGAAAAAAAAAGAGCCTTTGTATGAGAAAACCAACAACCCTGGTTTCCAACCAGGTCAGACACAAACCAGGCTGTACAGCCACAGAAGCAGGTTACAAGCTTGAAATTTCAGATTTAAAAAGAAGTGACACTCTACTATGTAATGGGGTGACAACAAAGGCACTGATCAGCTGTGCATTTACTGCACAGCTGATCTGCGCCTTTGTTTTCGCATATGCATATTGTTGGTTTTCTGGTGCAGCAGCTTAATTATAATTTTCTTATGGTTCAAAATCAGTTTTAGAGTATATAAAAGGCAATTTCATGTAGTTTTGGTATTTACATGTATCAATAATAAATTCATTCAGGTTAATTATTTTTTCTCATTTTTGTACAAATATCTGTATTGTTCAGAATTACAAAAGTAATCCTTTGCTAAATAAACTGCTCATAAAAAGTACCATGAAAAGGATACATTTTCACAGTCACAAAATATTACTTACTACCCATTAAAACAAAAATTAACATGTAATCAAAATTTGACACAACCTACCCTGAGCATGAGAAAGTCTGGTCTGACATGATCCAACATAAACTGGGTGTCTGGAACCTTCAACCATTCTGATACAGCACTAGACAATATAACAATTTGAAGAAGTTGAAATTAACATCACACTCGGGAGTCGGTTTGTTTTTGTTATTTTTAATTAAAATATCCCAGTCAAAACAAATTCAGTCAAGATGAGCCATGGCATTACCCAGCTCGGTGGTATGCTTTGCTCCAGGACACAACCTGGGACGTAACAGATTCCACTCCCCACCCTATTGTTCCCAAAGTTCAACAAACTGAGCCAGTTTTTTTTTTTTTTTTTTTTTTTTTTTTTTTTTTTTTGGTTCTTTTAAATTGTATAAATTAATATTTTCTTTCAAGAAATGAAACTTCAATTTTCATTGCAGAAAGTAAAGTGGCAAGATTCTAAGTATTGAATAATTTAATGTAAGTCATGTTCATGTTCTGTAAAACATTATACATGTAGTATTTACGGAGAAATTTGGAACAACAGACAGTTTCTTCTGTATGTTTTCAAATTTCTACAACTTAATATAGGTAGTACATGCACTAGTTACACAACATTGTGCAGAAATGTTTTTGTTAGACAAATTGTACAGTACCTGTTTCCAGTTCTGAAGTACAGCATGCCCAGTGCCAGCGTGGCCCCCGGGGCAGTTACATCCACATTCACACTATCCCCTTCCCTGATCTGGTAACTAGGGGTCCTATATCTCTCCCTGTTGGGCCCTATAAGGGGCCGCTTGTGACCCCCAATCATGAAGTGACACAGAGTGTCGGCCATGCTCAGGTCCGAGGTTCCCATTGTTTCGCTTCCTTTTCCAAACATGACCAAGCCTAGTGACAGGCCAGCGGCTAGGGAATATGATTCTCTGTCATTACAATTCTCCATTTCTGGACCAGGAGGCCGGCCTATCTCAGCCAATAGGATCTCAGCTGTGTGTCTGTGGGCGGTGCCTTGGAACATAAGCCCCACCCCCAAAATGGCCGCCACTTGGACATTGTGTGGAACATTCAATTCTGTAGAGGTGGGTGGCAGCATGGCAGGGAGATGAATACTGAGCACTTTCATGGTGGCATGGTCCATTGTGCCTCGTTTAGCCGATGCCAAACCAAGCAATAATCCTATTGTTGTCATTTCATGTCCTTTTGTGAGATAGTCATGCACATTTAAAGTGTCCAAGTTCATCAGATGACCATTTAGTCCCAAGGCCATCAAAAATCCTGCATATTCATTACTGAGATCATTACTCTTGGGTCTGTTGTATATAATCCATGTAGAATATACCTGAGAAAAGTCAGCAATCCTTAACCCTGCCGCAACACCATTATGAAAGTGAGGCCAGGCACTCATGTTGGGTGGTGTGTCTATATGTGACAGGTCAACAGTGGTATTTCTGGGAGGAGCCTTGCCTGTCAGGCACAGTTTAGGGATGGGCAATGTCTCCGAAGGCAAAGGATGGTAAGCACTGAGGGTAAACATGCCCCGCCCGGTGGGTAGGGCCATAGTACGTATACAGATAGCATACAGATGTCGCTCCTGTTCCTCAATAAAGTCATGATCACTGACTTCGGGTCTCTGGGTTAAGGCTATTTTAGCAGGCCTAGAAGACTGGAGAAGTCGCCTAACCTCCTGAACTCTCAAATCCTCACTAAACATCAGTCTCAAGAATTCTGTATCAAGATGTTCCATTCCATCATCTTCCTCTTTCCCAACTCCCCCTCCCACCCCAGGGCTGGGCTTCCGTTTGTAGATCCCTGGAGGTGGGGGCGGTGGACCATCCTTGTCCTTCAGTGACATCAGCTTGGAGATATCCTCTCGACCAATCAGAATGTATGCCTCTTCCGGCCAATCAGACGGCGGGTTACATCTGCAGTGAAATATGGCTTCTCTGATTGGTAGAATGATCCCTACAGGGAGATAACTCAGATCTTTCTCACTCATTTCCAGCTGTGTCATGTACAGAACAACCCTTTCCAGATGATTGTGGGTGGGGCTTGCACGACAGAAACTCCGGGACATTGAAATATCACAGGTTGGGGCTCTATGACCCGAAGGAGGCAACTTTCTGAGACATTTATCTACTGCCAGCTCTGTACTCAAGTGTTTGTTGAGCAATAAGGCGTACAGTGATATTACATTCTGGATATTGTTACACACATTCGGTATAAAAATAAAGGGGCCAGTTTCCTCCCCGACATAGTTTCTAAGGATCCAGTCATGAATGGAAGGCACTGATTGGCTGAACACAACTGGATACTGGAGCTTCTCAAGGTGCTCTGAAAGTGAATGCAGAAATAAGTTTTCTTAAGTTTTCCATTTGTAGTATGAGCCTTCGAGTTAGAAAACCAACAATTTCGGTTTCCGACCAGTTCCAACACAAACCTGCCTGTACAGTCACAGAAGCAGGCTTGAGGCTTCAAATTTTGAATTTAAAAAGAAGAGGGTTTGTACTATCTGTGCGGCGAAAACAAAGGCGCTGATCAGCTTCACAGTTACTCTGCACCTTTGGTTTCGCATATGCAGATTGTTGGTTTTCTGGTGCCACGGCTAGTATGTATTTGATTTGCTTGAATGACTTAAATCTCAAGGGAATGCTATCAGAGTCCAACACTCCTAACACTAGAGTGACTGGACCACCACATTCTCCTGATTATGCTTCGGTAATTCATTAAAATTGGTTTAAATTATATCACAGGGTCTAAACGAAGTAAATATTCTAAAAACCACATATAATTTTTGGTTCTAAAATTTCTTTTGCACACTTTAAAACCCATTGCATTGGATCCTTTTAAAACCTTCATGCAAAAGTCACAAACAACATCTTCACAAGTTTTACCATAAAAAAATATTATAACCCTTTGTAGCACAAGTCACCATCCTGCAATAACTATACATGTACAGGGCAACCTCATTATAACACTAACTTTGGGGTCCATAAAATTAGATCGTGTTATAAGTGAAACCGTGTTATAATGCGGTTGCATACAATAGACATATAGCAAGATAATCAATTTGGGAGCCATGACATGGCCCTGTTATATTGAAAACCACATTATAGTGAGGAACATTATAATGAGGCTGGACTATACCTTCTAAAAGCTGGCTATGTTCGTCCACACTTGTAAATAGTTTAGGAAAATCTCTCTGATAATAGTCCCTGTAACTGTGTTTTCTGAGATCACAGGCTAACAGAAATAACAGACTAGATAGTTGCTCCAGCTCTTCTAGAAGAAGGGTGTTCAACTTCAACTCCTGGAAAAATTACCGAGTTTAGACATATATATGAGTAGCGTCATGTGAAAGCAGGGTTTTTGCATAGGCGAAAACAAAGACGCAGATCAGCTGTGCAGTAACTGCACAGCTGATCAGCGTCTTTGTTTTCGCTACACAGATAGTACAATCCCTCTTCTTAAATCTGAAGTTTCTATAAGAAGGGTTTTTAACTTCAGCTCCTGGAGAAATACCATGTAAGTGCACAGCTGATCAGTGCCACTGTTTTCGCTACACTGACAGTACATTTCCTCTTCTACTTATATCCATAATTTCAAGCTTGCAGCCTTCTTTTGTGACGACTGTACGGGCCAGTTTGTGTTAGACCTGGTCGGGAACCCCAAAGACCAATTTCTTCTTGATGCTCATATATTTTCACACAAGATGTAAATCAGGCATATTACTTCAACTCCTTTTGTATCAAATACAGCAACAAATACAGCTTTGGCCCACCATGTTTCTCTAGAAGGAATTTCAGTGCTTCAAAAGGGAATCAAACTTTTAATGCTTTTTTGGCTTAATCGTAGCAAATCTTGAAAATTACAAAATAGACTGGTTTTAATAGTCTTTTTCCTTTCAACTTTTCTTTTCTTTCTTTAAGCATTTTTATCTTAAGTACATACCTCATAGACAAGATGAAGAGCCACAAAGCATGCTGGGATATGTTGAAACAAGATGGCTGCCATGTTGATGACACCAGCCTGGGGGTCCTGACTGCTGGGGGCAGTGTGGAGGAGGGTCAGGCCTGTCATGAACTCTGTGGTCTGGCTGAGCTGGGTGTGATGGTCAGAGGTGAGAAGGTACTCCCAGTCCTGTTAAATTAAGGAAAGAAGTCTTGTTATCAGAAAATTCTAAGATAAGCAGTCTGGCCAGTGCCTGCAAAGATTGCATTTTAGAAAGAACTTTTCTTTGGAAAAAGCTTCACTATTCATATTGCAAAAGTACTGCAAATTTACAAAACGTTTGTTGGCTTAAGTTGGTGAAACTGACAAAAACATTCACAAAGCTGAAAACTGTCAGAGATCAAATGAGCCGCGACGTGAGAAAACCGGTCTTCGGGGTTTCCGACCAGGTCCGACACAAACCGACCTGTACAAGCTCATAAAAGAGATAGAAGCTTGAAATTTCGGATTTAAGTAGAAGAGGAATTGCACTATCCGAGTAGCGAAAACAAAGGCGCTGATCAGCTTCGCAGTTACTGCGAAGCTGATCTGCGCCTTTGTTTTCGCATAGGCAATAATCCCGTTTTCTCACGATGCAGCTCAAATGCCTTCTGCTATGATTGTATTTGCCAGTACCCTAAAAACCACTGATCAGACATCTGCCTGGTCCGTCAGAGGGGGTCCATTTTATCTACTTCATGCGCGGATCCAGAAATTTTCATGAGAGGGGGTCCAACGAAAATGGTAATTTTTGGTCACAGACGAGGGGTGGGTCCAACCCCCCAAAAATCCCTAAATTACCTTTTTTTAGGTAAAATTTTTAAATTCCAGGGGGGGTCCGGACCCCCGGTCCCCCCCTCTGGATCCGCGCATGTACTTTTGCAAACAACTAGAATGATGACATGCAAGATTTCATCAAAGTACTATTTGCCCAGAACATTTGAATCAGTCAAATTTTTGCCAGTCTGTGCAAGTAAGTATAAATTTGAAAAATAAGCCACCTCATGAGAAAACCAACCATCTGCATATGCGAAAACAAAGGCGCAGATCAGCTTCGCGGTAACCGCGAAGCTGATCAGCGCCTTTGTTTTCGCTACATGGAGAGTACAATTCCTCTTCTTCTAAAATCCCAAATTTCAAGCTTCTAGCCTGCTTCTGTGACTGTACAGCCTGATCTGTGTCGGACCTGCTCCGAAACCACATTGTTGGTCTTCCCATGAGACGGCTAAAATATAAGTGTACCTCATCTGAGCCCTGATCTGATGTTTTAGCTCTCTTAGCTGATACTGGGGACATTGAGATGTCAGCCTCACTCTGGAATATATATATATATATATATGTGCAACCGCATGAAAAATCCCAACAATTTGCATAGGCGAAAACAAAGCCGCAGATCAGCTGTGCAGTGACTGCACAGCTGATCAGCACCTTTGTTTTCACTGCACCGATAGTACAACCCTTCTTCTTGTTCAATTCGAAATTTCAAGCTTCTAGCCTGCTTCTGTGAGTGTACAGGCTGGTTTGTGTCAGACCTGGTCGGAACCGAAATTGTTGGTTTTCTCACCACAGGCTCATATGCAATATCAAACTACCAACTAGCCTCATAAAATAACAGAATTTGACAAAGCATTTGTTTTGGGAAGGGACCATTCTCTGTAAGTATCCTACTACATAAATCTGAATGCTTAACATGTCCCGTTGACCCCACCCCCACCCCCTCAAACAATTGATCATGAGTAAGAAAAGTATGAAAAACACTACAAGCCATGTTTCTTGTTTAAAATTTTCAAAATCTTTTTTTCCACGTTCTTATGTATTAACCATTTGCGTTGATATGTTTATTTGTGAATAATTGAATAAAATATTATCAAACTTATCAAATGATGAATAAAATCTATTCTGATTGGCTCTAGCTGCTGATGACTACCAGCAGGCTACAGCCAATCATAACTCACCTGGCCACAGCCAATCATAACTCACCTGGCTACAGCCAATCATAACTCACCTGGCTACAGCCAATCATAACTCACCTAGCTACAGCCAATCATAACTCACTAGGCTACAGCCAATCATAACTCACCTGTCTAGTCAATGCCAGTTTAGATATATCATATCCCATCAGCCCTAGCAAGCATGTGACAAATAAGCTCCATTCTGATTGGCTGCCTATTCCACCAGGGGAATTCCTCACAGTATACCATCGACCAATCATCTGCAAGGCCAGGTCCCTTGGTAACTGATGTTTGAGAGCCTTCAGACACAGATCAACTGCAAAACAAATAAAAAATTCTATGAATCTCAGCAATATTTCGTAATTTCATAATTTAATACTTAAATCTACAATGTGCAATAACGTTTCAAAACCACCAGGCATCAAATTTTTCTGGTTTGTCTGGAAAAGTTTTTTGTATAAAAATTGCCTGAATTTACTAGCTGATTCTTCTTAAAGTCCTGTAAGAAAGGCCATGAAAACACAGAATCATATCCTAAACTGTAGCGAAAATTTGAATAAGGCACTTAACAAAAGGAAAAAGTCTCAGATTTTAATTGCTTCTAGTGAATTTGGGAAAATATTGGGAAAATAGCTGCTGAATCGGCTTACGATGTGTTTTCATGGTATAAGTACCTGATTGTTTATTTAGTTTTTTCCCACCTCGGTTTTTGGAGTGGGAATCTTTTTCTGATTGCGCCTTTTCCTGATCATTGACTACTTGTATCTTTTTAATGAAAAGATAGCAACAGGTGATGAAAACTTGAAAAAACATTTTCTAGCAAAATTTCTTAGATTATATTTGCTTTTAATGAAAAGATAGCAAAAGGTGATGAAAACTTGAAACGCATTTTCCAGCAAAATTTAATATACATGTAGTTAGAAAAAAATCCTTACTTCCTGGTGAGCTGCTCAAGTCTGGTAATGTTAGTCTACACATATGGCCATTGGTCAATTCCTGTAGAAGATAAATAGAATCCATCATGGGTGGTCAGTGGAGATAGGAAAATCTCAACCCGAGGGTCCATCCGTTCCAGTGGGAAACGAGGCTCGCCGAGTTTCCCACTGGAACGATGGACCCGAGGGTTGAGATTTTCCTTTCTCCACTGAACACCACTGATGGATTCTTTTTCTTACATACCCCGATTAGGCCTAAATTCATTTTACCGGTAAAGTAACCTGGTACCGTGCTTTAACTCTGATGACGTAGTGTTTATTACGGATATGACGTCAAATGTAAATAAATCGTTGTAAAAGTCAAAAGAGATGCAGTTTTGATTTGTTTTTCGTTGAAAACGAGCGTTAATCAAGATTATACCCAATGAATTCACACCAATTTAGTCTAGTTTTGTTGAAGTTTATAGCTGCAAGCAGCTGCTTTTGGCTAGAAACGATCGAATTTAGTCGCGTGCTTTTCTTATCTTGTATGAGCAACCAAGCCAGCAGTGTAAGATCGATTTATCTACCACCACCAAAATACCGGAATTTTTCTATCTTTATGAAAGAGGTATGTAAGAAAACAGCATAACAAGCATTACAAAAACTTATGCAGAATTTTTTTCAGAACCAAAAAAATATTGAAAATTTCATGATTTTTTTAAAAATTATTTTCACTAAAACATACATTGTGGGTACATGTTAGAACAGTCTCACCTAGGCAGTTCTAACGAGTACCCACAATGTATGTTTTGGATTAAAATAAGAAAATTAGGTACATGTATACCCATGCAAACCCCAGTTTTTTCCATATAAAAGTGGGGTTAAACAAGAGTATACATTTCACAGACATGTTTTCCTGACAATTAGCCATGAGAAATGCATGCTTTTGACATTTGGGAAAAAGAAAGTCGAGATCAGATTCAGGGTAAAATTTCAAACCCCTAATCACTTGTCCATTTGCATACTGGCTTCTTTGCATACTGGTGTAAGTCTGACATGGTCACAGCTTGAGTAACAAGTCTGATCTGTCAAAATAATACACCTAGACCAGATTCCAGAAAGTCTGTGAGGTTCGACACAAGCCAGGTTGTACAGGAACAGAAGGCTAGATGCTTGAAATTTTGGATACAAGCAGAAGAGGAATCTTACTATCTGTAAAGCGAAAACAAAGACACTGATCAGCTGTGTAGTAACTGCACAGTTGATCTGCCCCTTTATTTTCGCATAGGCAAAAATTCTGTTTTCTCATGACAGGGCTCATATACAACATCTATAGGTAGGAAAATCATATTCTGTTATACACAGTTTACAGAAATGAACTGTTGATGTGTTGCAGATATTACAACCAAAGCCCAGTTGTTCAAAACTAACGACGGCGTTAGTTAACGTTTCGTTAAAATTTCAAATATTAATATTACAAATACACTGTTATTTTTTGTTGAAAAAATGTGAGAATCCTTTGCACTGCAAAGGATTCTCACATTTTTTCAACAAAAAATAACAGTGTATTTGTTACTTTAGCTGATATTTGCATAACAAAGGCCTAGGGAATTTAAGGCCTAATTTCAGCCTCATGTGTTGGTAAAAAATTGAATTTTGGAATTTTGAGGAGAGAAGTATTACAAATAGCAGGTATACATGTAGGTCCCTGCTTATAGATTCTAGCACAACTATCACATTCAAATTACACGTTGCCATGACAACGCTCCGAAAAGCATGGAAATACCACTTTTTGCAATTTTGGGTCTATTTTCCACATTTCAATATCATTTTCAACTACCGGCCCACGCGACGAACAATTTCTTATTATGAAATAATTTTGAAGTATCATCCAGAGATATTATATGCTAAGTATCATTTTGTTCGTCCACAGGCGCTTGAAGTTATTACCATAAATCATTAAAATATGTCCAAAAACCATAGTGTCTACATAGCAATACCGTAGGTATTGCCAGGTATGCAAGTAAAACATGCCAAAATTGGAGAGTCTTTTGCGACCTTACCTGACGCCGTACGGAGGTTTCCTTTGTTTTCCTGACGAATCAGATCAAGAGCTTTTCGGAGGCATGGATAACTTTTTCAAATCTGCTCGCTAGCAAACGTAGTTGGAACTTAAATTTCTGTCCAAATTTTCCTAGCCATTCGCTCAGCAAGTTCCGGTTTGGCTCCAGTTTCTGCAGTGAATGAACACTGCTGCCAGATGTGGCTTAAATTTATTTACGTAATAATCAAGGTAACCATGAAAAAAATTCTTTGCTCACTTCTTTATCATCTAAAATGTTATTCCAAAACACTTGTTTGCATTCCATTGCGCTTGAAAAATGACTTCCACT
Organism: Rugalucina vietnamica; assembly: GCA_964017185.1. Taxonomy (NCBI): domain Eukaryota; kingdom Metazoa; phylum Mollusca; class Bivalvia; order Lucinida; family Lucinidae; genus Rugalucina; species Rugalucina vietnamica. The sequence continues at coordinate 6,382,698 of OZ024872.1, forward strand.
TTTGTTTGTTGTTTTGAATGCGTCAAACGTCACGCGCTACGTCTGTGAGGCGTTAAATGTTGAAACGCGAAACACGACGTCACCGCACGCACTGTGACGACATGAAAACATACTGTCAATAAAAACAACACGACTGGACAAATATCATGAAAAACGTTTATAAAATGGACATTCAAAGGATTATCCATTATTTCTTTTGTCTAGACAGACAAAAAAGTGTCAGGTAGGAGCTGATTGAACCCATTTTGATTTGCAATCGAACGTTTTAGGTTGCCGTGCAACATTTGCTCCGACTCCAAGAACCTTGCCGGAAATGCCACTACGAAATGGCTCCTAAAACGTGGCTTGCACACCTGGCAATACTTCGTATTGCAATGTAGACCTCGATGTAGACACTTATTTGAAGCATTATTTTTATGATTTATGGCCATAACTTCAAGCGCCTGTGGTTCGTCACGTGGGCTGGCACTTAAAAATTAAAAAATGTGTTCAGAAATGGGCAAAAATAGAACAAAAGTGCAAAATGTGCTCTATCTATGGTTCTTCTGGGCGTTGCCATGGCAACGCTTGTAGAATAAATGAAGTACTTGTTCTTGTTTTTAATAGAGGAGATATATGACTGTTTCAAGGAATAGTTTCCTCACCTAAATTCCAAAATTTATTTTTTAGCAAAATCTGAGGCAAAAATCAGGCGTTAAATGCCCTAGTCCTTTATGTCTTAACGATATCGTTAAGCTAACGATGCTTTGAACAACTGGCTCCAGGTAAGAACATCTCAGTTCTACATTCAATGTGTTGTTGGGAATGCTCAGAAACTAAAGCAAACTTACAATAGTCAGTCTGTTTCCCACATTATCTCTAAGGCACTGTATAAGACCTGAGCCGAGGGGCATGTCCTCAAAGTTGGCTGACTCTTCCAGTTCTGTGGGTACTGGGGAGATCTGGTTCAACTGAAACTATAAATAGAGCAGACATTGAGTCAAACTCACATTCCCTCTGGAATATAGTTATATTGCCCAAATTTTCAGAGTCACTGTATGAGATATGACATTCCCTCTGGAATATAGCTTTCTTGCACAAATTTTCCAAGACATTCCGAGATCTGAGCTGAGAGGCATATCTTCAAAGTTGGTTGACTCTTTCAGTTCTGTGGCTACTGGGGAAATCTGGTTCAACTGAAACTATCAAAATTATTATATTAACTTTTTATGACATTTTCCAAAACTGTGAAGACAGACCTAAACTTTTATGCTATCATTTCCTTATATATTTCTATGACATTTCTCAATGATAACCATCATTAGTTGGGGTTGATATTATGGTCCTCCCCGGCCCTCTGCACATCATGTTCATGTTACGGGGAGATTAAACAGGCAATCATAAGGTAGCCGAGAAGAAAAAAATAATAATGATAATAATTAGTTGGGGTTTATGATGATCAATTTATCTTCTATTTATTGCTTCATCTATTCTGATTCACTCTAAACATTCCAACCCTTAAAACATGGACTGATCAGTTTCATATCCCTTTTACTTCAAACCATATTGCATTAACTTCTCATTTGGCATGAGCCACCGCATGGGAAAACCAACAATCTGCATAGGCGAAAACAAAGGCGCAGATCAGCTTCGCAGTAACTGCAAAGCTGATCAGCGCCTTTGTTTTCGCTACACGAATAGTACAATTCCTCTACTTTCTAAATTCAAAATTTTACAGCCTTTAGCCATCTGCTGTGGCTGTACACCCCGGATTGTGTCGGACCTGGTCAGAACCCAAACTGTTGGTTGTCTCAAGCATATGCTCAGCATAGTTTTCACTTACCTCCTCATCAAACCTAGCGTCCATAGCACTAGGTGGTCTGCTCGATGTAAACACTCCACCTCTAACTGGGCTCTGCAGGGGTGTGTCCTGACTCATGGTACAGAATACTGTCATTGGTAGGGTGGGTACATGCAATCTGTTAAGCTGAAATAGGAATATGTACATAACTCAGTAGAGCTTGAAATGTTATACACCACTATTGACTGAACTTCTAACATGATGAAAATCATTATTAAATGACACATTTGACATACTTGAGACAAAATCTGCATGATCAAGTAAAATGTTTAGAAAAATTAGCATTTTCATGATCATTGATTATATCCCTTGGCAATGCAAAATCCCTATTCAAAATTCATTTTGGCTATAAAAAAACTACATGTATATCTGTTCATCAATTTTCAAATTTTTTGCAGGTCCTATTAGGCCAAACTAAAATCAAGATTTTGATATGAAAATAATTTCCTATCGTCCTCTACAATAAAATGTTCCATGAAAAACCATTATCAGAGGCAAGTTTTTAGACTTTATAATGATGATACCATTGAAGGTGCCAGTACTTACCTTAGTAGTGCCACTGTAGACTACCAGAGCCCCTGAAGTATCTAGGATCACCAGCAAATCTTCACTCTACAAAACAGAGACATAGTGCAACATAATTGGATACTAAATTTTGATTCTAAATTGAGCCTGTGGGTGAGAAAACCAACACATTGGACCAGGTCCGATACAAACCGGGCTGTACAGTCACACAAGATGGATAGAGGATGGAAATTTCAGAATTAAGAAGAAGATGAATTTTACTATCCATGTAGCGAAAACAAAAGGCGCTGATCAGCTTCGCGGTTACCGCGAAGCTGACCTGCGTCTTTGTTTTCGCATATGCAGATAGTTGGTTTTCTGATGTGGCAGCTCAACTTTGAGAAAGTAGCACATTGAGCTTTATGCCTTTCAACAGGAAATAACTAGAAAAAGTGCCTTGAGAGGCACGTATACCACCGGCTGGTAGCCACCAATCCCCCTTCCCTACCCCCTACCTAAACAACCCGCCACATGCTCATCCCTGACATTGAACCTCACATCACCAATGAAAGACAGTACCCTTATCAAGTACATTTTCGAAATAAGCAGTGTTAAGTACTTTGCATACAAACATGGGGGAGTGTAGTTTTAGAATGACATATCTATTTTAGAGCGGTATACAGAGCTGACGTGTATACCCAATCTAGGACATAAGCACGGACATTGTGGGTCAGGTCCTCAGTCCTAGATTGAAATGAAAGTAGAATGTCATTCTAAAAAAAAAAAAAAAAAAAAAAAAAAAAAAAAAAGTTCTAGATCTTGACCTCAGGTCCCACCCCTACCCCCATGCATGGACCCTTGGGTCTAGCCCTTACGTGGTACCTATGTTGTGTTGTAAGCATGAACGCTTTCTGACACATGGTTGTCAAGATATAGACATACAGAATATTAACTTGGTAACTATTGTATTTTATGTGTCCTAGATTTTGACCTTCAGTCCCACCCCTAGACTTTGGTGCCATGGAATTTAATTCAACCCTAAAGGGTATCTATGATCCAAACAGGAATACATTCCTATAAGTATTTGTTAAGATATGAACTTGGAGATGAAAAAACACTATGTAAATAGCACATTTTCAAGGTGACCTAGATTTTGACCTCTAGCCCCACCCCCGGGCATGGACCCAGGGTCCGAACTCATAGAAACAAAGCAAACCCTATAGGGTACCTACGGTTAAAATATGAATGGTTTCTGATCATTGGTTCATGAGATATACACCACCAGAAAAACTTAAACCAAAACTTTGACCCAAATAAAAGGTGACCTAGATTTTGACCTCTAGCCCCACCCCCGGGCATGGACCCAGGGTCCAAACTCACAGAAACAAAGCAAACCCTATAGGGTACCTACGGTTAAAATATGAATGGTTTCTGATCATTGGTTCATGAGATATACACCACCAGAGAAACTTAAACCAAAACTTTGACCCAAATAAAAGGTGATCTAGATTTTGACCTCTAGCCCCACCCCCGGGCATGGACCCAGGGTCCGAACTCACAGAAACAAAGCAAACCCTATAGGGTACCTATGGTTAAAATATGAATGGTTTCTGATCATTAGTTCATGAGATATACACCAGCAGAGAAACTTTAACAAAAACTTTGACATAAATTCCACGAACGTTCCGGAATAACGAACGAACTAACGAACGAACGAACGAACGAACTAACGAACGAACAAACGAACATACGAACGGACGAACGGACGAACGGAAAAGCGAAAACTATATACCCGTCGGCATAAATGCCGGGGGTATAATCAAACCACAAATTAATGGATACAATCCAAACTGTATTCTTTGATAAGGAAACATTTTTCTACGATCATCCTCCCTTATCATCCAAGGCAAGGAAAATAGATGACAGCAAATGACAAAACAATGCACATTTTTTTGTTTGTTTTTTTTAATTCAGTTTTATGTCCCTTTCAAGATTATTTCAGTTAATATGAGACAGGCCAATCAGTAGGTGGGCAAAAACAGGAGAACCCTGAGAAAAACCACCTGTCACACCTGCAAGCAGAACTTGGCTTGTCTCACGTGGCCAGTGCAGGGCTCGAACCCACACCAGACACAGCGGTGAGATGATCGAGTGATTAAGAAACAGCACTCTTAACCGCTTGGCCACGGGGACAGTTATTTTTTCACTCATGTCATGATACCAGGACAATATTAATACTACTGGGAGACTGTGACTTGCTAAAGGTAGGCACCAAATTGGGAACTTCTGATACAGTCCTACACTGCAAGGATATTGTTGGCTTAAAAATGGAAGGGGCCATTTTGAGAAAAACCCTCACATATCATTCCCTATCTCCTTACATTATAAACTGGTCCATACTTGCAAATGTAGGGGCCATTTTGAAGACGAAAAGGCATTTTTGCCCATGGCCCCTTCCAAAATTATCCCAGCACTGTACTTCAATGCCACCATGCTCCTCTGCATCAAAAATAGTTTGCACCGCTTTCAAGAGAATGTCTCATAACAAGCCTCACCAGGCCAGAGGTTATGCTATTTTTTCATGCTCAACTCAACTAAGCATGAAATTTCAATCCCTCATAAATACTTATATAGCCAAAATTAATTGATTTCTTTTGTTAAGACCACCAATGCCAGTCATTTATCCTGCTCATAAATGTTAAAATGCCAACAATTGTTGGCATTTTAACATTTATGAACAGGATAAGTTTTAGTCTCAGCTGAGTTGAGCATGAAAAGTTTTATAACCTCAGTTAAACATAACCCACCTCCACAGGGATGGCATCTTTAGCAGGTATGACGGAAACAGCACCAAACACCAGTCTCTGGAGGTCATTGCTCTCCTCAAACTTCACACACCTGGGAATGATAAGAGAAATTGAAGAAAACGTCTTAGTACCTTTGTATCACAAGATAGCCATATCCTATATTTTATGTAGAAAAGGCGTGTGAAATCTTTGTGCAGTCCATGACTTAATACTCATTCCACTTAATAATAGAAAATAAATCATACTTCATCACTTTTGTACAATATGCAAAAATATCTGTAAATGTAAATATTTTTTATGTTATAACTAACACTTAACCCATATTATGGACACCACTGTGACTTGCACAAGATTACAACTCAGTGCTAGTGGGTTCCAAACCTAAAACCTCTACTTGCTGAGCTGAACAATCTTTAATAGACAAAATAAGTTGAACTGTTACATTATTACCTGAGTTGTTGTCTGTAGGAGATAACATAACACAGATATTGTTGTCCACATAGATCTCTTGTCAGGAAAGCTTTGGAGGCTTTGCCCAGGGAACCATCTCTGTAAAAACAAAATATTAAATTGCAGAAGACATTCTAGCAACCAATTCAAATATTTTTGACATTCTCAATTAAAAATGTATTGTAGGCCATTTCCAATGTATTTTGAAAATACATGCATTTTTACTTTGACATTGTATTCAGTGTGATATCAGGTTGTTTCTTGGTATTTCTTTTTCTTTTTCATTTGCTGAACTGAATAAACTAGAATTGTCAGAGAATCTGACTATAGCCCCGCTTCTCAGCTTTTTTGCAGGGTGAAAAAACAATGACAGGTAACTATCACAAGCTAGATCTCGTCAATATTGATGCGCATACAAAATTTGGTCTGATAATGTCTATCCGTTCTGAAGATATTGAGCGGAAACGAAATTCTGACCTCAATAAAGGACCATAACTCCATCAAAATTTTGCAAAAAATGACGGGTAACAAACTCAAGCTAGATCTTGTCAATGTTGATGTGCATACAAAATTAAGTCGGATTCTGTCAATTCGTTCTCAAGATATTGAACGGAAACAAAATTCTGAAGTCAATCAAGGGCCGTAACTCCTTCAAAATTTTGCGAAAAATTACAGGTAACAATCCCAAGCTAGATCATGTCAATGTTGATGTGCATACAAAATTTGGACGGATTCTGTCAATTCGTTCTCAAGATATTGAGCGGAAATGAAATTCTGAAGTCAATCAAGGGCCGTAACTCCTTCAAAAAGATCTTTGAATATTTTTGTAATATACATGTATATTGCCACGGGGTGGGGGCAGACCAACCCCTGGGGTCCAAATTTTTTTTCAGAATTACCTACCTTCAGTCCATTTGCCCATTTCCTGTAAGATTTGCCTTTCAAATGTCATTTTAACAATTTTCCCCATTCAAATGCATGGGCGACCCATGTTGACCTTGCTGTAAATTAGGTCAAGGTCATCCAAAGGTCATAATTTATAAACACATTGTAGTACTCTAGTCCCCAATGCTTCATGCCAAGTTTCGTTGAAATCTGTCCAGTGGTACCGGAGAAGAAGAATTTTGAAGGGTTTTTACCATATATGGGCATGGCGGCCATCTTGGTCATGTGACCTGGATTATTTATAAACACATTGGTTCCCCCTTCCTATAGATGCTTCATATAAAATTTGGATTTGATTGGCCAAGCGGTTTCAGAGAAGAAGATCTTTGAAAATGGTGGACGACGACGGACAGACGGACGCCGGATCATGGCCATCCTATAAGCTCACCTTGTCAGGTGAGCTAAAAATTTACGAAGTATTCAATGACGTTAGGCTACATCAAAATGTTATTAACTGAACATTATATACTAGAAAAAGTGCCTTGAGAGGCACGTATTACCCCGGCTGGTAGCCACAAAGCCCCCTCCCTACCCCCTACCTATACAACCCTGCACATGCTCACCCCTGACATTGAACCTCAAATCCCCAATGAAAGACAGTACCCTTATCAAGTACACTTTAGAAATAAGCACTGTAAAGCATATTGCATACAAACATGAGGAAGTGGTGTTTTAGAATGACAGATCTATTTTAGAGCAGTATACAGAGCTGACGTGTATACTCAATCTAGGACATAATCCACGGACATTGTGGGTCAGGTCCTCAGTCCTAGATCACGGCTAACAAACCTTTAAATGCGTAACCGCGGTTAAGAAAAGAAATCCGATTCATGTCCTTCCGGTTTCGCATCAGATGACCAACAAAAGGTAAACAAACTTTTGCAGCTCGTGTTTCCGAGTAAAAAATTTCGATTCGAAGACAAATTTTATAATTCTCTCAATGCTATTTTATTAGTTAGACATTGCTATATTTGGACCCCAAAGGATTTCCAGAAAATATTCTTTATAATCATGATTTTTATTCCCTACCCCAAAACACATGTTGGGATTGCATTGTACACGACGAAAATGTGGGTCAGTCGCAGGGATATTTTCAGATTTCCGCTCATTACGACCATATTAACAGAAAGCAATACAGTGCGCAGACGATTTTAACATTGTGTGAGGTCTGGTGACAGTTTCGTTGCCTCTGGCCAATGCATTCTATACATATGTGGTTAAAAGCTGTGTCAACATTTCGGTTACGAATTTAATCATTAGAATGATAGCAATATAGTCATTATAGAACGCATGTATTAAAGCTTTTGTTTTTGTTAATTGTTTTACGCTGAAGATTATTGTCACATTCTCTCGTCCTTTCTTAATAGGTGCTCACTCAAATTTTGTGTGTTTGTGATATTTGCAGTGAAAATGTTTGATATAAAATAATACAAACTGTCTATGAAATACATGTAATACAATAGTTCACATGCATGATATTCCTGTTCATGAAGACGATTTTACAGCATTCTGTATACTTTAATTTGTTTTTTCTTGGTTTTATGTCTTTCAAAACGCTTTACAGGGAAATAAATACCATAACTTGAACAGGTTGAGGTTTTCAAACGTATCTTGAAATATATCCTTCATATTTTAATGATTAAATGCGTACCCATCTTTTCCTTTCTTTCAAATCGATAATGCCGGGCACTAACACAACGAAATACTGGCACAGACATCAGATGCAATTTAGTTCATGCATATCTGTAAATTTGTCGTGGAACAATCACTAAAATTTGATATTTACCAGCAAATTGTCCAATTTTTAGCTGTATTTTGCCGACTTTGGCCGTATTGTAACACCAGGTTCGAAGAAGGGAATAAATAACTCAAAGACCATCAAATTATTTTGCGAGCTACTTTGGTGCTGACTTACAATAGTAATTAAGTGACAAAATAGCATTCATAGATAATAGATATATTTCTGTACTAAAATATAATCATCAATCGATCCTAGTAGTGTTTGTTTTGTTTACCTTTTCTTGGTCATCATATGCACAACCGGAAGGGCGTGAATCGGATTTTCTTTCTTAACCGGCCGTTACGCATTTAAAGGTTTGTTAGCCGTGTAGATTGGAATGAAAATAGAGTGTCATTCATAAAAAAAACAAAAAAAAAAAAAAAAAAAGCCCCAGACCTTGACCTCAAGTCCCTACCCCACCCCATGCATAGACCCTTGGGTCCATCCCACCCCCACCCCCATGCATAGACCCCTTGGATCTAACCCTTATGTGGTACCTATGTTGTAAGCATGAATGCTTTCTGACAAATGGTTGTCAAGATATAGACCTACAGAATATTAATCTTGGTAACTATTGTATCTTATAAATGTGTCCTAGATTTTGACCTCCAGCCCCACCCCTAGAGTTTGGTGCCATAAAATTTAATTCAACCCTAAAGGGTATCTATGATCCAAATAGAAATACATTCCTATAAGTCTTTGTTAATATATGAACTTAGAGAAGAAAAAAACACTATGTAAATAGCACCTTTTCAAGGTGACCTAGATTTTGAACTCTAGCCCCACCCCCGAGCATGGACCTTCAGGTCTGAACTTACGGAAACAAAACAAACCTTATAGGGTACCTAAAGTCCAAATATGAATGATTTCTGAAAATTGGCTCATGAGATATACACCATTAGAGAAACTTTAACCGAAACTTTGACGCAAATTAAAGGTGACCTAGATTTTGAACTCTAGCCCAACCCCCAGGCATGGACCCTGGGGTCCGAACTCTTGGTATCAAAGCTAACCCTATAGGGTACCTAAAGTCCAAATATGAATGATTTCTGATAAATGGTTCTTGAGATACACACCACTAGAGAAACTTTAACCAAAACTTTGTCGCAAATTAAAGGTGACCAAGATTTTGATCTCTAGCCCCACCCCCGGGCATGGACCCTGGGGTCCGAACTCATGGAAACAAAGCAAACCCTATAGGGTACCTATGGTCCAAATATGAATGGTTTCTGACTTTAACTGCATGAGATATACACCACTAGAGAAACTTTAACCAAAACTTTGACGCAAATTCTACTGAACTAACAAACTAACGAACGAACGAACAAACGAACTAACGAACATACGAACGGAAAAGCGAAAACTATATACCCATCGGCATAAATGCCGGGGGTATAAAAAGCAAATCTTGAGCATTGTCATATTTACCTTATAGCAGGTGCAGCCTCAGTCCAAACATGCTCGAAACAGATCTCAGGGAGAATAGGCTCCACCCATTCTGAATAACTCTCATTAATCAATGACATATTGTTAGTCCCGACAGCCGGGGATCGGTAGAAGTTCCCTGGGGACCTGGATGCCTGGGGGGAAGGGGTTGCCAGTCTGTGAAGGGATCCCTGGAGAAGGGAATTGCCACCCTGTTGGCCACCGAAGGTTGCTGGACTGGATAATCTCCTACAATAGAAACATTCAGGTAAGTTCTGGTCATTCCTGGCCCTGAGGTTATAAAACTTTTTTCATGCTCAACTCAACTGAGCATAAAATTTTAAACTGCTAATAAATGACAAAATAGCTCAAATATGTTTAAATTGAGTGTTTTGAAGGCTTAAGCCTGTAATTTATCAATTGTTGGCATTTTAACATTCATGAGCAGGATAAATTTTAGTCTCAGCTGAGCTGAGCATGAAAAAAGTTTTATAACCTCTGGAGCAAACTTCTAAATTATTTATGATAACTCAGGTTTTATAATATAGGGATCAAACATGATTTGCCAGGTCCCAATGGGAGTGTTGAAAACCGAGGGTGTAGTAAGCTTTCATTCTCATGCTTGTTTCTTGTGGACTTCAGTTACTCATTAATAGCATGTGCTTTGCATTGCGCCCGGTTATGAGCATAAATAAACGCGGTGTACTAGCAGCATGTGCGCAAGAGAATTTTCACATTAATACACAGTTTTTTTCTTCTTTAATATACGCCTGTTAATATCGTGTGGTACGGCTATTTATGCAACAATGTATGATAACATGAGCACAAATGATTATTACATGAATGTTGTACTTGGTTATACTAGTTTGTTTCGTTGACTACTCACTAAACTTAATTTTAATGGTAAAATGCTTTCGGCATAACAAAACAGTACGCATTCCCAACAAAACATTTCCTATGCAGTTAACCAATACTCAGGTCTCAACCCAGTGATACAGATAAGCAGCGCATCTGCGTATTTACCCAATTAAAATGTCTAACCCAATTGAGATTTACAACTCTGCATACAGAAAAGCAAAAGAAATCTTCTATACACAAATCAGATACATTATGTATTTTTCTTTGCGTACAGCACTTAAATTTAGTTTCAATTCATGTCAAAAGCCGATCTTGTATTCAGGATGTTTACCCAACTGTGCTTGCACATGTGCACAGTTACAATCTAGCACGTGTTTATTTTTGAACTTGGTTCCCGTTTCGCCATTCTATAGACATGATATATCTGGAGACTGTGCAGCATAATAGTCATCGCAATATTTACCTGTCAATTCCCGGAAAGTTGGAGACCAGTGGACTATGTGACCTGGAAGGGAATGCCGGTGAACTGATCCTGCCCGTGTAACTTCTCATAGGTGATATATTGGGTGACTGGGCTGACACTGAGATGTTACTGAACAGACGTGAGAACGTGCTACTAGACTGGTTGGCGTTAGGTGCAGGAGTACTAGGTCCTATCTGATACAGACTGGTCGTGTTGTCCCAGGTGGTGCTCAGTGAGTTCTTTTCCTAGAAATGTAGCATAAATGAATAATTTATTTGAGCCGCCTCATGGGAAAACCAACAATTTGCATATGCGAAAACAAAGGCGCAGATCAGCTTCGCGGTAACCGCAAAGCTGATCAGCGCCTTTGTTTTCGCTAGTTGGATAGTGCAATTCCTCTTCTACTTAAATCCGAAATTTCAAGCTTCTAGCTCTTTTCTGTGCTTGTACAGGCCGGTTTGTGTCAGACCTGTTCGGAAACCACATTGTTGGTTTTCCCACTAGACGGCTCAATTTATTTATTTTTGACAGGTAGCCCTATTTTTGAAATTGAACACTGACCATCAAACGGCCAGATCCCAAAATTAGGGTATAAAAACGAGCAACAGAACAAAATGTGATATCAAATGAACAAATTTGAGAAACTTCATGAAAAAAACCAACATTCTGCATATGTGAAAACAAAGGCGCAGATCAGCTGTGCAGTAACTAGATGTACTAAAATTAAGATTAGCTGATTTTGATTAAGTTTATCCACAATTATAACCCAGCGGGCACATGATGTCATAATGACGTCATATCAACGTCCATGCAACGTCATGACGTCGCATCGACGTTGATCTGATGTCATTCTTACGTCACGTGCCTGCTGGGAAGTTACTTTAAGAAAACTCACATCAGTCCTAGCCTTCCTTATTCTCCAGGCCGAGTGTACACCCACCATTGTGTCATAGGTCAATACCAATGACGGTTCCTGGCTGCTGAATACTATATGCTGGGTATTGTCTGTCAGGTACGACACCTTCGGGCAACCAGTTCCTACAAGATGAAATATATGAGCCGCCTCATGAGAAAACCAACAATGTAGTTTCCGAAAGGTCTGACACAAACCGACCTGTACAGTCACAGAAAAGAGCTAGAAGCTTGAAATTTCGGATTTAAGTAGAAGAAGGATTGAACTAACCATGTAATGAAAACAAAGGCGCTGATCAGCTTATCTGCAGTAACTGCGAAGCTCATCTCCGCGTTTGATTTCGCATATGCAGATTGTTGGTTTTCTCATGAGTCGGCTCATATACTAGTTTATATACCACGCTTGCACATCAACACAGGATAAAATAGCATTTTGCACATCACACATTAGAGCTAATGATGATGATTTGGTATTCACTTTGTAGTAAACACAAAATGTTGAACATGGTTAATAAAGCCTACAAACAAACAGACACTTACACTGAAATAAAGTTGTTTCCTTGTTCTTGCAAACGTCCTGATAAGCAATGCATATACCAAACAGGTAATCAAATCATATTAATCAAGAAGAAATGACACTAACCAGTTTTTGTTATGACAGGTGCCACTTCATCTAGAGGGTGGAGCAAGCTAAACACTGTGGTCTGGTTAGGGGCATTCCTGATAAATACAGAAAATAAAGGCCTGTTCAAAGCCATTGATATAACTGATCTGAGAAATGCAGACCAATATAGCTACTCATTTTAACAGACATCTTAAATGACATCACAATGATTTTGTGTGACATCGTCAAGAACCATTTTAAGTGTAATACATATGGACCAAGATCTAATAAAAGGGGTCTTATGGCCGAAAATTGAAAATTACTGTCTAAAAACTTGCCTCTGATAATGGTTTTTCGCAGAAAATTTCTGTGTGGTGGATGATAGTAAAGTTATTTTCGTGTCAAAAGCTTGATCCTAATAGGACCTGCAAAAATTTTGAAAATCGGTTAACAGATAAAGTTTTAATGGCCAAAATGAATTTTGAATAGGGATTTTGCATTGGCAAGGGAGATAATCCATGATCATGAAAATGGGTATTTTTCAAAATATTTTACTCAGTCATGAAGATGTTGTCTCTGGAAAGTCATTTGTGTCATTCCATAATGATTTTGAGCAATCATAATGAAATACCAAGAATTTCAAATTTTTGCGGGAAAATATTTACCTCCCTTTCATGAGATTTTTGTACAGAAATTCCCTGTTCAAAAATGCTTTTGACCAGAACTTTTTTATTTGTTAACCGATTTTCAAAATTTTTGCTGCACATTTTGCGACAAACTAATTGCTCCATTGTGCCAAGAAAATATTTCATCTAGATGAAAGCAGTTGCAAAATATCTGCGAAAAACCATTATCAGACGGTAGAAAACAGACTTTAAGATATTTACACCATGAGAAAGACCTAGTTTTCATGAGTATTTTCTGAAAAATTGAAGAGATCATCTTACAGTAATATAAAGAGGCTGCTATGAATGTTTTTAATAATGCCACATACAGGTCTACTTTCTTATAAATCTGCTTGAAAATACAAAATGTTGCATGTGCTATTTTGTGACAATCTGCAATGACAGAAAATAAGCACACAAATGACTTACTTCCTAGGAGAGTTGACTTCTGATGGTGAGACAGTCCTTTCAAACAACAATCCATTCTTTATCACCCAGGCATGAGATACCTAAATGATTTAGATAAATATCATCATTCTAATTAACAACAAACATCATGGGTAACAACAGTGTGAAGTAAATTTAAGGTACTGGTACATATATTTAAAGTCAATACCGACATCAAGGCTAGCCCTCAAATTGATCTGCCTGGACCAACTGTGAATTCATAATGAAAACAGGCCCATGCAATACACAGAGATTTTTTTCAGGTGAAAAAAATTGACAATTTCATCAGAATAATATTATATTTTTATTATTTTTGCTCAAAACATACATTGTGGGTACACATAAGAACCGCCTCCCGGAGGGGGTTCTAATGAGTACCCACAATGCGTTTTGGATAAAAATAAGAAAATTAGGTATACCCATGCAAACTCCAGTTTTTCTATATAATAGTGGGGTTTACTGGGGTATACATTTCACGGACATGTTTTCATGATGTCAATTCCTGGCTGATACATGCCTGTCATGTTGGTGACTGACTTTCATCTAGACTTAATAAAGCAAGCCATTTTTTTTTTTTTTTTTTTTTTTTTTTTTTTTTTGTGACAATCACGAGGTTAATGTGATTGTATACCAGAAACAGTATTTTACCTGAAATGGTAGAGAGGCGAGATATTCTTCCCCGTTGTCCATAAAACAGCTGATAGATGATGACTCCACAACACAGATACCCGACTGGACCTCACCTGTAATTAGATTGTTATAATATGAGCTGCCTCGTGGGAAAACCAACAATCTGCATAGGCGAAAACAAAGACGCAGATCAGCTTCGCGGTAACCGCGAAGCTGATCAGCTCCTTTGTTTTCACTGCAAGAATAGTACAATTCCTCTTCTACTTAAATCCGAAATTTCAAGCTTCTAGCTCTTTTCTGTGCTTGTACAGGCCGGTTTGTGTCGGACCTGTTCGGAAACCACATTGTTGGTTTTCCCACGAGGCGGCTCAATTATGATGGCATTTGATCCGCAATCCGACAAAACCGGTCTTTAGGGTTTTTGACCAGGTCTGGTATAAATAGGCCTGTGCAGTTACACAATATGGCTAGAAGCTTGAAATTTCGGAGTTAGGAAGAAGAGGAATTGTACTGTCCATGTAGCGAAAATAAAGGCGCTGATCAGCCGTGCAGTTACTGCGCGGCTGATCTGCGGCTTGGTTTTCGCATATGCAGATTGTTGGCTGTCTTATGCAGCGTCTCAATTTAAATCCACAATGTCATAAAAACACTTTTACTAAACAAATGAGCCACCTCATGGGAAAACCAACAA
Organism: Rugalucina vietnamica; assembly: GCA_964017185.1. Classification (NCBI taxonomy): domain Eukaryota; kingdom Metazoa; phylum Mollusca; class Bivalvia; order Lucinida; family Lucinidae; genus Rugalucina; species Rugalucina vietnamica. Next base: position 6,397,719 of record OZ024872.1, read on the forward strand.
TCTGCATATGCGAAAACAAAGGCGCAGATCAGCTTCGCGGTAACCTGATCAGCGCCTTTGTTTTCGCTACTCGGATAGTACAATTCCTCCTCTACTTAACTCCAAAACTTCAAGCTTCTAGCCTGCTTCTATAGCTGTAGAGGCCGGTTTGTGTCAGACCTGTTCGGAAACCACATTGTTGGTTTTCCCACGCTCATCAGAGCTTATGTTGTACTGTTGTGATACTTGCCGACTCAAAATAAATCTTATCTTATCTTATCTTATGAGGCGGCTCAAATATCTGCTAGGCAGTGATCAGCACCTACAGACAGGTATTTTTACTACGATGCACAATCCATTTATTATTCCCAACTTCTGAAGCTTCAAGAAGCCTGCATTTTCTGTACAATCACAGGCCACTTCTCTACTTTCTTCTTCTGAAATTTTAAGCCCCTAAGTTTCAATGTAGTACAGATTAACTTGCATCAATATACACAGACCAGACGAGTGACCTTGCCCTGAGGTTACAAAACTTTTTTCATGCTCAACTCAGCTGAGATTAAAATTTCGAATACTCATAATTATTGAAATAGCCTAAATAAATTGAAATTTCAGGTTTATTATATCACAATATCCTGTAATTTATCTTGCTTATAAATGTTAAAATGCCAACAAATGTTGGCATTTTAACATTTATGAGCAGGATAAATTTTAGTCTCAGTTGAGTTGAGCATGAAATTAAAAGTTTTATAACCTAGGGGCCTTGTTAGAAACCCTGAGGATGTGGCACAACCATGCTACCACAATGTTCCAATGTACATGTATTCAGACAGACAGGTCTAACAGTGGGCAAACCAAACTGTCGGAAAATTAAGACCTTTCTACCACTGGAAAATTTTAACCTTAACATTTCTGACAAAATATTTGAAAGCTGGACCTCAAATCAACACTGTCCAGCTGAAACTTTTGACTTTAAACTCAGGTATGAAAATATCTAAGTTTTCTCTCTCATCTTTAAGAAATTACCTTGTGAGTCGAGAGACATTCCAATTTCCTCTGTTTTGAATCTATCGTCTGACACAACAAAGTCACACCATAGGGCCTGTAGAACTGGACTGTCCATGGTGAACGTCTTGACAACCGACCTTGACCCCTCCTGACCCCCACGACTCCATACTACCGTGTGGCCACTGACATATAGCTCTTCGTCAAATGTGCCGCGACAGGAGTCTTTCAATGTGTAGAATGTCCAGTGCTCTTTCTGCTATAAAAGGGAATATATAGAAAATCAAGACAGTATTTTTAAACCCTTCATGTGAATGTTTTTAGAACTCTGCTAATATTTTATTGCTACAAATGCATGATAAACCATGCAAAGAAATGAACAACAAATGTCACAAATTAAAGCACATTTTCTACATGTGTTCTGAAAAGCTGTTTGAACTTTGTTAAAAAAGAATAATTTTTTTTCTTTTTTTTTTCTTTCTGTTAATTCTAATTTTAGAGTTACATTTTTTTTATGATTGAGCCACTGCATGAGAAAACCAACAATTTGCATAGACAAAAACAAAGACGCAGATCAGCTTCGCATTAACTGCAAAGCTGATCAGCGCCTTTGTTTTTCGCTACATGGATAGTACAATCCCACTGCTTCCTTCGTACGAAATTTCAAGCTTCTACATACCTATCTTCTATGACTGTACAGCCTGGTCTGTGTCAGACCTGGTCAGAAACCCAAATTGTTGGTTTTCTAACGCACAGGCTCAATTATTTAAAAGGACACAGAAATTATGGCATACCTTTCCTGTATCCTGTATGGAGATATCCCGGAAAGACTTGAGGAGCTGTGTGCCAGGGTCGGAGTGGATGACATTGAGCACCTGTAACTGAAACTTCCCAGGATGTTGCCGTACGTAGTCACGACCAAACGGGACAAAATCCTGGGTTTCAGCGGCCGTGATCATCTCTTCAGTATCCAGGGTGACAGTTGCCTGAACTCAGTGACAAAATATTCTGAAAATATTAACAAATCTTAGGAGGTGACATTTACTAGACATTACGAAAACTTGCCCACATGCAATATACAGAAATTTTTTTGGTTGTAAAAAATCTAAAATTTCATTAGAATTTTGTTAATATTTTTCTTAATTTTGCTCAAAACATAGATTGTGGGTACACGTTAGAAGATGAGGCGGTTCTAATGAGTACCCACAATCAATGTTGAGGCGGTTCTAACGTGTACCCACAATATATGTTTTGAGCACAATGATACCCTTCAAAAAGCTGAAAGAATGCAAGCTTTTTAAGAAAAGCTTCAACATGTCATGAACAGGCAGGGCAAAGATCTATCTATCTGTCTTCCTATACTGAGTCGATCAATTTCTGATAATCACCTCAGGTGTGGGATGGAAGGCAAAATTTAGAATTTAGCCAAGGGGAAAAAAACATTTGGGGTGGACCATTGAAACTATTTACAAGATACTATAAGAATCTTACATGAGTGTCAGGTATGGATAGACAAATCTGTCCCAAGGGTCACATTTTGGCATCACGAGGCTCGCCGAGTGATGCCAAATTGTGACCCTCGGGACAGATTTGTCTATCCATACCTGACACGAATGATGGATTCTTTTTCTTGCTCACCTTAATGCAGCGAAGATTGATTTTTATACTATTTACCTAGAAAAATGATAAAATCGCGGCTTCCGCCATTTTGATTTAAAACGTTTTGACATCATTGTGACGTGTGCGCTTAGCGACGAAATTACGTGACGTCCTATACAACCAGTATTAAAAAAGAACATTTGAACGCAGGGTGCGACCGGGGTGAGATAACGAGGGTGAGATAAGAATTTCTAACATGGGGTAAAAATGTAGGATTTCTCTATCTGGTGTGCAAGAAAGATCAGTCTCAGAGGCATACTAAAACGCATGCCTCTGGGCCTATTATTTAAACAGAAACCTTAAATACCTCAATGGTCTTGGATAAGACCACTGAAGAAGGGAGACTATTCCAAACCGGAATGGCTCTGGGGATAAATGAATTTATTCAGGGCATTGCTATAGGCAAATTGTCATGTGTATTGTGATTCATGCAATGCACAAGTATGCCTTAAGTTGGGTGCAAGGATCAGGTATTTGTCTTTATCAAGAGACACTGTACCGGAGTGTATCTTGTAGAAAAAGGTTAAGGACCGCTGACTGCGGGGCTAAATGGATGGCCACTCAAGTTCGTCTGCACGTCTGCACGCCAATGGTGTTCCTCCATCTCCTCACCTTCTCTACCTTAGCCAGTGCTTCAGCTAGAATAATTTAGCAGGGCGCATCACCCTGTTGCCCTTTTCCAGCACCCTGTTGTGTCCTTTTTCATGCAGTATGCACCCTGCCCTTTATTTTGGTAAAAAGATCATAAAAATTGGACAAAAAATAAGAAAGTTTCAGATATTTTAAGTTTGAGGCTGGAGTAACCAAAAGTGCAGCTCTAGTTGCAGTGTGATCACTGCATGGTTGACATCCTTAATCCTTTGTTTGTTGTCAATAATTACTCAAAATAATCTTGACACATCTTTGATTGTAATTGCCTCAGATGACACCACTTCAAGTGAAGTGTGAATTAAATATATCAGATTGTCACATCTAAAATTTTGAACAGACTGGCTTCTGGAAAGGTCAAGATTATCATCAGACAGTTCCATAAGGTTTCCAGTATATTTCCCTTCAAATGTCCAATAGTCAAGAAAAGGTACACTGTGCAGCACACACAAAGGAAGAAAAAAAAGGTTTTTCCCAGGTAGATTTGGATTAGCTGTTTATAGTTCAACTTTTGGAATTTAAGCTATTTCAAAGAAGTGCCGTGGTCTAAAAGTGCCCTTCCCAGCAGGCACATGACGTCATAATGACGTCAGATCAACGTCATGACGTCGCATCGACGTTGATATGACGTCATTATGACGTCATGTGCCAGCTGGGTTTTTGCTGATTGCTGCGCGCTGAAAGTGCCCTTTTCAGCATAAGTCCGCCCTGCCCTTTTCAAATCCTAGCTGGAGCACTGTTAGCTATCTGAGTACCGGTATCATTATTGGATTGCCAAATAGGATCTGCATTAGCCTGCATACACAAGCTGAGGTCAAACCAATGTTTTGTGTGCAACTTCCTTAGTATGCGGTTTTCATTCAGTGACTTTTGAAGACAAATTACCTGTTTGATCTATAAATTTATAGAACATTTGTTATATAAATTTATAGAAACTCTATAAATTTATAGCTAAATGACTGGGCCAAAATCTTAGACAAAAAAGGCCAGGTTGACACTTTTATACTCGATTTTGAAAAGGCTTTTGATACTCCTCCCCATGAACTCCTTAAAAGCAAATTGTTTAGCTATGGAATAGGTGGAACAACACTGAATTGGATAAATGCTTTCCTTTGTTTCCGACAACAAAGGGTAGTGGTTAATGGTATTAAATCGGATTGGGCTCCAGTTGTGTCGGGTGTCCCTCAGGGCACCGTTCTCGGCCCCTTGCTGTTTTCCTTGTATATAAATGACATCTCAGCAGACACTGAGTCTGAAATAAGACTCTTTGCTGATGATTGTGTTTGCTATCGTGAAATCAAGAATGAAGAGGATACATTGAAACTTCAGAGAGACATTGATTGTTTAGGCAGTTGGGCTAGGAAATGGGGAATGAGATTTCAACCCATCAAATGCAACATGATGCAGCTGACAAATAAACGGTCTAGTAAGATACAGGCTAACTACACCCTTGAGGGCACTGTACTGGAAAACGTTGAAAGCATAAAATACCTGGGTGTAACTATCACAAATGATTTGAAATGGAATACTCATATTTCCAATGTCTGTACAAAGGCTAACAGAACTCTCGGATTCTTAAGGAGAAATTTGTATTCTTGTCCCCCAGATGTGAAAGAAGCAGCTTATAAAGGACTGGTGCGGCTGGTCTTGGAATATGGAAGCTCAGTTTGGGACCCTCACACTCATGGCCTCCAGGAAGAACTGGAAAAGGTACAAAATCATGCGGCAAGGTTTGTGACGGGAAATTATGTTTTTGAAACTGGGAGCATGACTGGCATTTTAAGTCAACTGAAATGGGAATCTCTTAAGAAAAGGAGGAAGGATAGTAGACTTATATTGCTATACAAAGGTCTAAAGGGTAAAGCCAGAATACCCACAGATGACCTTATCCAAAAGAATAGGCGTTGTAGAAATCAACACTCTTTGGCTTTTCAGATACCTTCAGCTAGCAAAGAAGCGTACAAAAGTAGTTTCTTTCCACAGACTATCAGGGACTGGAATGACCTCCCTGATTCACTTATCTCCTCTGCTGAAATGTCTGATGACTGTGTGTCCAAGTTCGCTACACTCTGATCTGAATCTGAATCTGAATAGTTTACTGGTGACACGCCAAATGACATTATTTCACCAGGGGGTTCGGATGGGGGGGAAATTAGTCCCTTGAACGCACGAGTGAAGCGAACTTGGACACACAGTCATCAGACATTTCAGCAGAGGAGACAAGTGAATCAGGGAGGTCATTCCAGTCCCTGATAGTCTGTGGAAAGAAACTACTTTTGTACGCTTCTTTGCTAGCTGAAGGTATCTGAAAAGCCAAAGAGTGTTGATTTCTACAACGCCTATTCTTTGGGATAAGGTCATCTGTGGGTATTCTGGCTTTACCCTTTAGACCTTTGTATAGCAATATAAGTCTACTATCCTTCCTCCTTTTCTTAAGAGATTCCCATTTCAGTTGACCTAAAATGCCAGTCATGCTCCCAGTTTCAAAAACATAATTTCCCGTCACAAACCTTGCCGCACGATTTTGGACCTTTTCCAGTTCTTCCTGGAGGCCATGAGTGTGAGGGTCCCAAACTGAGCTTCCATATTCCAAGACCGGCCGCACCAGTCCTTTATAAGCTGCTTCTTTCACATCTGGGGGACAAGAATACAAATTTCTCCTCAAGAATCCGAGAGTTCTGTTAGCCTTTGTACAAACATTGGAAATATGAGTATTCCATTTCAAATCATTTGTGATAGTTACACCCAGGTATTTTATGCTTTCAACATTTTCCAGTAAAGTGCCCTCAAGGGTGTAGTTAGCCTGTATCTTACTAGACCGTTTATTTGTCAGCTGCATCATGTTGCATTTGACGGGTTGAAATCTCATTCCCCATTTTCTAGCCCAACTGCCTAAGCGATCAATGTCTCTTTGAAGTTTCAATGTATCCTCTTCATTCTTGATTTCACGATAGCAAACACAATCATCAGCAAAGAGTCTTATTTCAGACTCGATGTCTGCTGAGATGTCATTTATATACAAGGAAAACAGCAAGGGGCCGAGAACGGTGCCCTGAGGGACACCCGACACAACTGGAGCCCAATCCGATTTAATACCATTAACCACTACCCTTTGTTGTCTGAAACAAAGGAAAGCATTTATCCAATTCAGTGTTGTTCCACCTATTCCATAGCTGAACAATTTGCTTTTAAGGAGTTCATGGGGAGGAGTATCGAAAGCCTTTTCAAAATCGAGTATAAAAGTGTCGACCTGGCCTTTTTTGTCTAAGATTTTGGCCCAGTCATTTATCACTGTAGTCAACTGAGTTTCACAGCTATGCCATTTCCTAAATGCGTGTTGCCTGTCCGACAGGAGTTCATGTTCATCAAGATGGGCCATAATATTTGAGCATACAATATGTTCAAGAAGCTTACAAGGAATGCATGTCAAAGAAACAGGGCGGTAGTTGCGGGCAAGTGACCTGTCGCCCTTCTTAAACAGGGGGCAAATATTAGCAAGAGACCATTCTTTAGGAATTTCACCTGTATCAATTGACTGCTGGAAGAGATGGGCGAATACTGGCCCTAATTCCATAGCCAGTTCCTTTAGGACTCTAGGATGAAGCTCATCAGGCCCTAAGGCTTTAGACGGGTTTAGACCTTTGAGAAGTTTGGTCACCCCTTCCTTTGTGACCACAATATCATGCATGAATGGGGCAGATCTATCCATAAGAGGGACCTGTTTGTATTCACTTTTAGTGAAAACATCCGAGAACTGACCATTAAATTCTTCCGCCTTCTCAAATTCAGATTGAGCTATTCCACTTCCATTTCTCTTTTTCAACGGGGGAATACCTTGGGTATCTTTTTTCTGACTGTTTATGTACCTGTAAAAATCTCTAGGATTAGCCTTAACATCTCCTACCAAGTTGTTCACATAAAGATCATGCTGCTTCCTGATATCAGCTTTGATCTCTTTCCGTAAAGATTCAAATTTAGATCTAAATTTTGCACTACCAGTCTTTTTAGCTTTTGCATGAGTTGCATTTTTTCTGCGAATCTTCCTTCTTATTTCAGGTGTTATCCAAGGGACAGAGGAAACTGAGCGACTAGTTTTTGAGGGGATATGTTTATCTGCCGATTCCTGAATAAACGATGTAATGAGATTGAAATTTTCCTGGACCGACCGAGTATCTGAGTAACCGTTGAAGTATCTTTCCTTTGCAAATTTAAGTGTTTCTGCTCTCATAGATTCATAATCACCTTTCTGATAACGATACACTTTTCTCCTAGGTTTCTTTATAGGGGGGATAGCAATTTTCAATGTGCCAGAAACAATGTCATGATCACTGAGCTTATCCGGGGAATGAATGTCTACAAACTGACCAGGAAGAGAGGTCAAAATTAAGTCCAAAGTATTTCTTTCTCTGGTGGGGAAATTGACTAATTGTTCCAAACCATGGTCATTCATGATATCTATCAAAATTTGACCCTCCGTCTGACTCAATGATGACCCAGATTTGCTGAGTCTGTCCGGCCATACAATATCTCTAAAGTTGAAATCACCTAAAACATGAATTAAGGGGGGTTTGTTGCCTTTATTAATATTTTTGATTTTGTCAAGCTGTTCTCTAAATAAATTGTCAAACTTTTCCAGTGAATTCAATAAGTCATTTCCATTGTCCGATACTGGTAAATGACCATCGACAGGTGGTCGATACCAGCTAGCCACAAAGTGAGTTTTCTTATTTACAAAAAGTTTGACCCAAACTGACTCTGAGTCATTGTCCAATTCTGTGAGGGGCATGTGTGGGATGTCCTTGTGTACAAGAAGCATAACACCACCACCATGTAAGGTAACTACTCGTGCGTTCAAGGGACTAATTTCTCCCCCATCCGGACCCCCTGGTGAAATAATGTCATTTGGCGTGTCACCAGTAAACTATTCAGATTCAGCTACTCTTTAAATCAATATCTTTCCCCAACCTGATGAATGAAAACATTATAAACTGTCGCGAAAACACATGACAAAGTATATATGTTGAAATTTCAACGGGTGTACAAAACTCATTCGGGGCAGGATATCAGTCAATTCAAATCAAAATATATGTAGAATATTTATTTTACATTTTCCTGCTTTAAAAGTCATATTTAGACCGTTTTGGATTAACATGAGTCCGCGCTGGTTAAATTTTCATCTGTGTCTTCCGAACGCTTTAAGGTAAATTGTGGTCCGTATGGTTACCCCAGGTCAAAATTTTTGTCCTCCGGCCTAGCAGTTGCGAACGCTTAATGGGATATTTTACACCAATGTTGCATATCGGGACTTCAACATGTTGAAATAGTAAACAGCAACGATAATGATGATGATCAATTCTGGCGCATCAACAAATTCAAATCAAATCAAATCAAATAAATTTATTGGTATAAAATCCAATTACAGGATCGTCACCATATACAGTGCAGTACATATAACATACATGTAGAGGAAATTCCTGTCTTATACTACAAGTAAATTCAGGACAGCTTAATACCCGGGCTTTGATACAAACAAAAAGATAGACAACTGGAAACCACGACCTGTATCTGAAGTATTCCCCTTGAAACGCCTCTATTGAGTATTACATCAAGTACTTATGCAAATGACGTAGTTACAAAAAAGGAAAGAATTGTCTATTTGTAGTTTAAACTATCAGTTGGGAGTACGAAGTAGGTTCTCAAAGTTTTAAAATAGCATTTATAATTATTGACACATACATGGGTATCGGGTCGTTTCGGCCGTGAGTCGTTTCGGCCTTGAGTCGTTTCGGCCGTGGGTCGTTTCGGCCTGGGTCGTTTCGGCCTGAGTCGATTCGGCCCTGGGTCGTTTCGGCCAATTTTGGTGAGTCGTTTCGGCCTGATTTTATTCAATCCTTATATACTATGTAATATACTTCATGCAAGATGTGTATGTTATACAAGGCTAGTATACCAAACAGGCGGTCTTGCAAGGGTACTTAGGTCTATTATAGGGTGACAAATTTGCATCTTTATTCCATTAAAAACGATAGAGAAACTACAATGGTCATTTCTATGGCGTCAAAAACAAATTCAAAATAAATAAATAAAAATAAAAACGGTTTTATTTCATATTTTTCCTTACATTTGCTCATCTCAAACTTAACATCATTTTGAAAAAAAAGTCAACTTAAAAGATTTCTGGAGTAATGCCTGTATCAAACATAAATGAAACCAGTTAATGCAATCTAAGCTTTACATGTAAAATGCAAACTGCAACTTAACAGTCCCATCATAGAGAATTCTATATAAAATCTGTAAACATAGAACAGGTATCTAATAAAACTTGACTTTTAAACTTAGAAATTCAGCGGTAACAAATAATTTTTAAAGCTATTATGTTAATGGTATTCAAAATTTCTTTTCACTTTGAGCCGACCAAAGTCGCATTAGAAAACCAGCAGTATGCATAGGCGAAAACAAAGGCGCAGGTAACTGCACAGCTGATCAGGGCCATTGTTTTGGCTACTTAGATAGTACAATCATTTTTCTTCTTAAATCCGAAATTTCAAGACTCATGCTTATGTGACTGTACAGGCTGGTTTGCGATGGACCTGGTCGGAATCCAAAAAATGTTAGTTTTCTTATGCGTAGACTCAAATTAAATTGACAAGCACACGTTTTCACACTTAAATTGAGTACATTAATAATCAATCACCATGGATTAGCAACGCTGATTACAGACACGAGTTTTCACACCATGATAATCGACCTTATAATTAGAGAACCGACAGCCGGTGCATCACTGAAAAGTTTTCCATTGCATTTGCCAATGACGTCATAACTGCATGCATAACACACTTCATTCATTCATTCATTCATTCATTTTCTAAACCCAACCAATCCTTTCTTTCGCCAGTACTTATCATTAAATAATAATTGGAATTTTTTATCCGAGACACTTAGTCTATGAATATGTGAGGCTGGAACTGTGACTACAATACTTTCAAAACATCCCACATGCATACATCATTCAAAACGTCCACGAAAACGCATATACTCAAGAAGATCAATTTATCTTTGAATTATTACTTACCTGAAGATTTCCATATACTTTGGCCGAAACGACCCAGGGCCGAATCGACTCAGGCCGAAACGACCCAGGGCCGAAACGACCCGGATTCCATACATGTATTAAAGTTTAAAAATACTTGTTACTTAACTGGTGATATAAAAATGTATTGTAATTGATAAATGATTCATGTAACTGATCTGATGCATAATAGTTATGACAGGTGATATATGAATATGGAAGTGGGAAGAGTGTGTTGAGATTAAAAAGTTTTGAGGAGCCCTGATCGGAATGATCCTAGATCAGGACTGTTGCTTGTGTGCGAGTCCCAGAGTATAGCGGCTCTGGCGAAGTATGAATGTTTGTGAACATTTATTCTAGATTGTGGGAAGGAGTATCTTGACCTCAGGAATGTATGTTATCTGAAAATTGAACATTTACCACATTGTGCTTTATTTGGGAAAAATGGCCAGGGACATGATTTCTCTGCGTTTCTACCAACAGACGCAGAAAAGCAACAATCAAAGGCATATACAACGTTACTTTATATGCTTTTATTATTTTAAATAGTTTCGGATTCTAGAATTTGCAAAATTGTTTCTTAAGGTCCGAAATATAGATTCCCTTCCTACATTACTTTCGACAAATGTAGGGAGAAGATTGTTTCTGCAATGAATGATTCCGGTAATCGTTGGTGTAAACGAGAGGGTGTTGAGGATAGTGCTCTTAAAGCATGAAAAACAAGCATCTTCGCTATACACAGATACAAACAATACGTCACAACCCACGTGGTCTATATTATCCAGGTAAGTCAGGTGACTTTCACGTGACTTCTTTCCACTTCCGGGTGGCAAAAAAGCGACCCCAGTTCAATGAATGTGTAATGAATTGTAATGTTTTGATGTATTACAAATGTAAAATAATGTCAAAATATTACTTATTCATAACAAATTACATTTCCAAATATTTTAGCGCATTAATTGGTGTGTGTTTCTAGTTTAGTATTATAAGTATTTAGCGTTTACTTCCCGTGCGGGATTAAAAAGGTTTGCATCTCAGTCAATCAAAAGTTTGTTTTTTATACGGTAGAAATCAGATATCAACATTGAATAATTCCGTGTTTGAAGCAAGTTTAAGTTTTATGAAAAACGAGTTTTATGAAAAAAAAAAAAAAAAAACTTAAGCCGTTAGAAATTGGGTGCTCTCTCTCTCTCTCTCTCTCTCTCTCTCTCTCTCTCTCTCAAGAGCACACGATTTAATTATGTCTTGCATGCGGTGAAATAATAAAAACACTAACACTTTTTTCAGTCCGTGGAATAAATATAATTTATCCACAAGTTATAATAACTTTTTGAAGTGCATCCACTTTTATTTACGACACTCAGTGGAATCATAGATCTAATCCATGCGATATCAACACCTGTTATGACATTTCGACCGACTGAACACACACGCCGGCTGCCCCGGGGACTCATTAATCCCTTTCATTCATATAGTACCCCAAGAATGTGTCATTTCTTTGAAGAGGGTGTAATAAATAATAATTAAAGAAGCCGACTATCATGATTATGGGCATCGTAATTTGAGGTGTCATAAAACTGTCTTCAGTAGCTGAAACCGCGTTTCTTTCAAATTGATTATGATCATCAATATGTGTATAGCCTTTGAATAGTTATTATTTAAACTGGACTTAGTTATATTTCAATTTGATTATTCAAATATAATTAATTAATTAATTAATATATTCTTAAGAATGAAAAAGATAGAGAAAAAGGAGCAAAAATTCTTCATAAAAAGCGCTAAGATAAACGCACTTTTATTGATGTAAGGCTCGGTACAAACAAGGTCGGAAAATAGGAACAAGAACTAATTATTTATTTAATTGTTTATTACCTATTTTTATTTATTTGATTTTATTTCTTTTTTTATTTATTTATTTTTCCATTATGAATGAATTTTTTATAAATTTTTTATTGAATGATCTTTTTTAGTCTGATTGCAGACGTGGCCGCATAATGGCGCAAATTGTTATTTAATTATAAGTCATATCTAAGTAATACATATTTTCGTTGGCGCGCGGATCCAACATCGTTTGCCCAAGGTGTGAGAAATTAAATTCTTTATAAAAGAGCCAAAGGCAAAAAATTATTTGTAATCTTGTATTTAAATGTCATCGTTGTTCCTTGATTAGGATGGCGGCACACATTTTACTTTAATTTAAAGGGACTAGAGTAAACTATTATATTTCTACGAATAAATGATTTTATTTGGTGGTATTCAATGTCCTTATTAAGATCCCGTGAAGTATTTTGTTATTTTCTGTCGAATTATGACTTTTAAATAGGTTTTAAAATCGAAATTCCTTATTTTTCAAAAAACGCTACCGCGGTTATCTCCCCTGAAAATCGATAACCTAGAGGGCGCTTATACCTGCTCTGTGACGTCACAGTCGAACCTGAAAGTCTTCGAGAACCTGCGAGAGTCATTAAGCGTGTGTTTTTAAATGTGTGAAGTTACAATTAGTGATTTAATTTATTAGAAAATTAATTATAATCATGGTTTTACAAATTCTAAAACTCATAAGATTAGCATGTATCTAAAGCTTTCCAAAGAAGGAGAATGATAATTCTCGCAGACAAGTTTGGATTAATTGCCTTAGCTACGAAGAAGTTCGCGCCGAATAAATATTCAACCCTGTGTGCCAAGCATTTTGAGCCAGTTCAAAATATCGAGAGTGCTGAACAAATTGGAAGATTTCCGATTGTATCCGGACGCCGTTCCAACCATTTCGAAAATCCCAACATCGGATGATCGGCAAAACACGAGTTGAAGCAGGTTTGTGTAACATTTCTCCTTTATTTCTACGCACATATACTTCCTGTGTAAAATAAAGATATATAATATGCTGGATTCCCATGCTCTCTGAATAACTTTTAAGATCGATACGATGAAAAATACAGACAACACCTATCAGAGCAAAATTGCGGAACTGAGCCAGGTGTGGTGATGCAAATGTATTCTTTTTCTGTTCTGTTCGATTCTTCAATTTTACGCGCGCAATCTTATTGCGGGCGGATTTTGATCATTCGGTTCCATTTGTTCAGACGTTTTCCGGTTCAGTTTCCCTATTTATTTTCTTCAAAGACAACGGAATAAGATTTTTTTCTTCGATTGAGAGTGCTTTATGATGATAAGAATGCTAAAGAAAAAATTAAGAATGTGACGCTAGCTCCTAAGTAAGTGTAACTGATTGATATCATAAATGGCATGAGATTTCGTGTCTGTTGTCAATCATGTCAACAAATTCTGATGCAGGAAATCCAGTGTCAATGTCAACACCCTTTATTTGGGGCTTTAGGGAAGCTTCGGCATGCACACAAGCCATAAACAGACTGCATGAATAGTGGTGAAATAATGTCATTTGACGTGTCACCAGTAAACTATTCAGATTCAGTTTGACCGAAGTTCTGATAGAGAATAGAAAAAAATTCCAAAGTGTATAGGTAATTGGCTGATTGGAGCAAACTGGCGCAGGGGTAGAGTGGTTGACTCCAATAAGTGGAACAGACTGACGCTTGGGTAAAGTGGACTCCGGTCGCAGAGGTAACGGGTTCAATCCTCAGCCCGGACGTTTTCGTTGTGGCCTTGAGCAAGTCGCATTGCCACAGCTCCTGAGAAAGCCTCCTGGTACCATATCTCGAATGGGACCAACTCTCGAACAATAATTTGATTTATACCAAATAAAACAAAATCTGGTCCAAATAAAAACATTTTGGGCAGGTTTTCTTTCGTCAGTCAATGGGTGTCAGCCACGTTTTGGATTTCCCTAGCAGTCAATGGAAATCAACCAAAATCAAAGCAAAATATATTACTCAGCTTGCTTGACAATAAATTCTCTGCAGAAAAACATTCCTGAATTCCATTTTTTATGCTGTCTCATGCCAGAACGTCAGGAAATTAAACATGTCCGTGTAATGTATAACCCATGAACCCCACTTTTATGTAGCAAAACTGGGGTATGCAGGGGTATATCTATTTTTCTTATTTTTGCTCCAAAACTTTGATTGTGAGCACTCTTTAGAACCGCCTCGGCAAGGCGGTTCTTACGTGTACCCACAATCTATGTTTTGAGCAAAAATAAGAATATCAAAATTTTTCGGCTGAAAATTTTCAATTTTTAAAGCTCAAAAAAATCTCTGTTATGTTTGTATACACCCCTGTGAAAATACAGTGCCCGTGAAAATCACATGAGTGACAAGACAGTTTTTATTTCGCTCAACTGCTCGGCCGGGGGGGGGGGGGGTGGGGCGCCTTTACATAATGTACATGTAGAAGAATGTAGAAGAATTACAGGTACATGTTTTACACTTACAGGGTACAAACCATATGCAGAGTTAGAGAAGGTCGTGAAGGGGCGTCTGCTAGTCAATGACATAAAGAAACTCTCTCCTCTCACTGGAGTCGTTCCATAACATCGTGTGTCAGTCCACTACTTCTACTCTCAGATGGAAGCATGGTTAGTTTACACTGATACCTTTATTACAAACACGCAATTGTTGTCAGTCAATCTGTTATTATCAACAGGAGTCACATGTACATGTCCGTGCTGATGAGGTATTGATAATTTTATTAAAGTTTGAATCGCCACCTAATCGAAAAAAGTAATGTGATCGAAGCTGTTGTTTAAAAAGTTGAATGAGCAAGAAACTGTTACAGGTTCAAGGTTCCTGATTATTGCTTACTTTAACCTTTGCATGTTCTTACCTATAACCCAATACTCTGATGCTCATTCAATGATGGTGTTAAAGTTCAATGGTGTTCAATGAGTCGAATTATTCAGTCTACCAAGTCATGAATTGAAGCAGTCTAATCAGAATTTTTTTCATGTAGATGTAGATTGGCGTTGGCAGCACTGCATTTCAACGAAAACACTGGTAGAGCGCAAGCTGTGACGAAAGATGGCCAGCCTCAGTTCAAGATCGCATTCCCCAAGTCCACACATGGTGAAGCAGTAGCAAAAGAAGTCAAAACACAGATGTCTTTCGGTATGTTGTTTTACATAAAACAGTTTTGTATGTAATATTTTACATCTTTGGTTTAAAATATACTTGGAACCACTATGGCATCGTGGTTATAGAGCTATCTGTGTTTTAATCTTAAAGGGTTTTTATCTCATTCTTTGGTTTTTCTAGTATTTTATGAGACTTTAAAATTAAAAACCTTTCCTGTTTGGTATAACCTTAGCTGTTGATGGAATATTAGATCAAGACACGACAACAAATGAAAATCACAAGTTGCAACTGAAGATTGATTCTTTGTTCTTTCAGGTTATGTTGAAGAACTGATGGAAGTCCTACTAGAGAAAAAAAACTGAATAAGAGTTATGCAAGAGCTAAACTGCACAACAGCCTTGTGATTCCCATGACACCAAAGCCAATAGCGCACAGCACCCCGGGACCCAAACCACGCAAAGAAGAGGTTTTCAAGGCACATATTGCCTGATTCAACAAATCAAAATGATTCAGACTGGATAGGTGTGAGATTTGTAGATACTATTTGCATAACAAAACACGTATTAAGCTTGAATCATGTACACTGTACAGTATGTGATCTGTTTTATTAGCCAGATCTTTTGTCATTGAAGAGTATGCAATTTATTACTTTTGTGTATTTATAAATACATTCACACTGTAATATACGGAATTATTCTTAGTGTGAGCAGGTTGAGGGGAGTTTGATTGTCTTTAGTGAAATTAATTCTCCATAGTACTGATTTTTCATTACGAAAACTTGCCCATGCAATGTATACAGATTTTTTTTAAATTGCAAAAATTGAAAATTGAAACCGAGGCAGTTCTAACGAGTACCTACAATCTATGTTTTGGAGCAAAAACAAGAAAAATACACATACCCCTGCATACCCCAGTTTTACTATATAAAAGTGGGGTTAAGAGTGTATTCATTGCAAGGACATGTTTTCCTGATGTTTACTGACAGGGGTATAATGTTAAACAACAACAAAACCATTTGAGCAGCGATGCAAGAATTCCGGTCTTCTGGGATTTCAGCCGTTTGACACAAATTACACTTAGTCACAGCAGAAGGTCTCTGATTTAAGAAGAATAGGAATTGCACTATCTGAGTAGGGAAAACAAAGGTGATGATCAGCTGTGCAGTTACTCAAAGCTGATCTTCACCTTTATTAAAATTGCCTAGGCATGTCAAAGATACATGTATGTACACATGTATCTTGTTCAATATGATACACGCCAAAATCAGTTGCTTTTCACATGCATTTGTAAATACAAGAAATTGTACATACAATTTTAAGGCTTGAATTTTAATTTTACTGGTATCTAAATCTAGTTCGATTTCACCATGGATTTGTTAGCTCACCTGCGCCGAAGGCTCACAAGGTGAGGCGTCCGTCGTCGTCGTCCACAATTTCAAAGATCTTCTCCTCTGAAATCCCTTGGCCAATCAAAGCCAAACTTCATGTGGAGCATCCTTAGGAAGGGGGAACAAAAGTTTATATAAATGGTCCATGTCACATGACCAAGATGGCCGCCATGGCTATAAATAGCAAAAACCTTTAAAAATCTTCTTCTTCAGAACCAGAAGACCTATGATTTTGAAATTTTGCATGAAGCATCAGTGAAGGGTTTATACAAATCATGACCCTGGGATGACCTTGACCTATTTTACTGCAAGGTCAACTTTGGTAGCCCATGCATTTGCATGTGGGGAAAATTGTTAAAATATGATTTGAAGGGCAAAACATGCAGGAAATAAGCAGATGGACAGAATAGGGGTTGTCTGCCGCTGCCCAAGGGCTATGTACATGTATATGACCATAAAATTCAAACATCTTCTCCTCTGAAACCGCTTGGCCAATCAAAGCCGAACTTCATGTGGAGCATCGTAATGGGCAATGAATGTTTGTATAACCTTAAAAATCTTCTCCAGAACCAGAAGGCCTATGATTTTGAAACTTGGCATGAAGCATCAGGCAATGGGGCTCTACAAAGTTTGTATAAAGCATGACCCTGGGATGACATTGGCCTTTTTTACATCAAGGTCAACTTAGGTTGCCCATGCATTTGAATGGGAAAATTGTTACAATGTCATTTGAAGGGCAAAACTTGCAGTAAATTGGCAAATGGACTGAATCTTTATGATTTACAAAAGAAATTGACCCCAGAGGTTGCTCTGACTCTGCCCTGGGGTTATATACATGTATATTACCATTCTAGTCAAACAAGTTTATTGGTATATATCTCGGGTCTCAGGTGAGCGTTTACAGGACCATTGGTCCTCTGGTTATAATTTATACCAGCACTCGTTTTTTTTTTAAACATATATACTGTTTTAATACGGGGTTGTCAATAGAGCAATGCACACCAGAACAGTTGATACTTCATGTGTATATTCTTTTATCATATTTATCTTGCTGGCAAACACATTTGCTCATCTATTTTCAGATTCCTGTATTTGCATTTAGCCATTTACATATGAGCCGCCTCATAAGAAAACCAACAATGTGGTTTCCGAACAGGTTTGACTCAAACCGAGCTGTATAGCTAGAGGCTTGAAATTTTGAAAGTAGAGGAACTGTACTATCCTTGTAGCAAAAACAAAGGCGCTGATCACCTTTGCAGTAATGGCGAAGCTGATCCGCGCCTTTGTTTTTGTATGTGCATATTGTTGGTCTTCTCATGAGGCGGCTCATATATAAGACATTATAGTTTGAGGCACTGATTTTTCTTTTGAAGAAATTGTCAGTTTAAAAGTTTATAAATTTGAATAAAATAACATATATTGAAAGATGCTTGTTTTTATTGCAAGCCATTCTTCGACCTTTATGAAAATATGTAATACAGTACTTTCAATGCAAATATTGCCAATGAGTGACAACTGAAATTTTTGCCAAACTTCTAGTAACCGAACTGATGCTTCTTATATATATCGGAGCGCGATGGTATTAGTGTAGAGTGTCGGACTCCGAATCGAGAGGTCCTGTGTTCGATCCCCACAAGCGGTACCATGTTGTGTCCTTGAGCAAGACACATTAACTCCCTACAGTACTGGTCAAACCCAGGAAGCATGGACTCCATCCAGACATGTTTGAAAATTTGTTGACTGGGAAGTTAAGCCTCAATCCAAACAAACTTATTTATTTAAATCTAAAGAAGAATGACCTCTGTGTATTGCTTTTCAAATCTAAAAATCTACATGTCAAGTGTTGGTTAATGTCTCACAAACAGCCATTGGTCATATCATAGAGACAGGAACTAGGTTACATTTTCATGACTAAAGAAGCCCGGGATCAAACTCACAACCACGGTTTATAAGGCGAGCATCTTTAACAGCGGCGCAATAGAGGGTTGGCTTAGGATACAAGAGAAACCCGGTTCGATCAACAGGTAAGCAGAATTTTTCTTCGCCTGTTTAATTATCTGCTTTGCCACAAAATTATCTGCTTTGCCACAGAGTACATTCTGACCAGGACGTTAAACAACATAAGCATCATTTAAAATGGCATTTTCTACTATAATAAATTTTCAGGATGAAGTTTGCCCCTTTTACTGTGTTTATCCCGTTGGACTAAGTGTGTATATCCAAATTGAGTTCTGTCATATCACATTCACCGACTGGAGTTGCTCTTGATGTATTGAAAACGTGTTTCTCTAAAATTACCAAACCTGAATACAAAATATTAAATCCCTTGATGCTCCAATTGAGCTAGAGAGACAGAGAAAGAGTGATAGATTTCCGATACAGCAAAAAATATCCCAGCCTGTATCATTAATCTGATTTTCAGTCAAATGAGGAGTTTGGCAGGGAGAAATTCTAAATGCGCCGTTTTCTATATATTTCAAAATGGTCATGGAAATGCACGATCGTCTCGAAAAGCATCCATGATTTTTAGGCAGTTTCTTTCAATATGAATCCGAGATTTCGGAAACCTGGTCCTCGCAGTTGCGCTTTTTCATTATAATTTTGTAATATCTAGGATATTCGTATGTAAAATCGGATAGGCAGCTGCGTGGCCAAAATAATTCAAACAATTTATTTGCACATTCCAGTGCCCGATGCGGCGCGTTTTTGATATTTTGTATTAGTCCGATGAATCGAATGATCGAGTTCGTCAAACTGAAACGCATTTAATGATGCAAAATATTCATAAGATCACTTGAAAATCTTTTGATTTTTATTCGATTCATACTGGTATTATCATAAACCCCACAAAAAACGCATATTTTCGAATTTTAACTTGTGATTTCGACGCTCTAATTTCGATATTCGCGCAAAGAACTATACGGCGCCATATTGGTCCATATTGGTGACCTTCGACTGTGACGTCACAAATCAAAGGGAAATAACTCAAATTTCAAAGACGGCAAGGGAAATAACCGATGTTCGATTTTAAGCTCCCCAAAAATAAATGTTTTAAATTAGCGCACACAAAATCAAAATTTTGTTAGAAAAATCGACATAATGTATTTATTAGTCATTGTTCTTTCATATACAAATGGATTTAGGACTTTAGAATAGTCCCTTTAAACTCGGTAATGTATGTAAACAACATTGAACCGGAAATGTTTTTGCCACCCGGAAGTGAAAGTTTTAACCACAATGCAACGCGCACAACGTCATCGAGGTCAAGGTCAAATAATGTAAACAATAATATTGTACCTGTCTATTGTGGATAAACGTACGAGCGTATAAAGTTTTATTTACAAAGTACTAATCTTTTAAGCCTAAACCAAAGTCGTCCTTTAGGCATTTGAAGCAGGGTATCCAAGAACTTCATAGAAAGTATGTCTTTGTTCCAGCAGATAAGGCCGCAAACAATGTTGTTGTTGTCTGTAGGCTTCACTTCGTTAACACCCTAAAACAGGAGCTTGATGGTACCAGTGCTTATAAGGAGATAAATAATGATGAAATATCTGTAGTTAATGCTCACTTAAACGAATTACCTGTTGAGTTTTCTGTATGTGTCAACGAAGGCCAAGACAAACTTCCTACGATGTATTCATTGGTTACATAAGCTTCACAAAAGACCGTATAAAGCTAGATTTATTGCAAATTCTAGTTCTTGTACTATCACTGAACTTTAATTTCTAAATTATTAACTTCCTGTCTTACTGCTATCAAATCTCATATCATAAGATACTGTGAGACGGTGTACGAAACTTCGAATAGAAATTGGTTTTGGTCAAAAAAAAATCTGGCGAGGTGCTCAGTAAACTGAAGTGTAGAGGATTCCGTGCGACGAGCTTGTCAACATACGATTTTTCTACTCTGTACACCACATTGCCAGATAATCTGATTAAAGAAAAACTACTAGATTTGATAGAGTGGACCTTCAAAAGAGCATTAAAGAACTATGGTTCACTTTATTTGGCCTGTAATGACAGAAACGGCTTTTTTCCCACCTCGGTTTTTGGAGTGGGAATCTTTTTCTGATTGCGCCTTTTCCTGATCGTTGCCTACTTGTACCTTTTAACTTCCTCTGACCAAAGTCGATATACACTTTGGTCATGTCAGAATGTGCGCGACGCCTTATCTTATCTCCTGGATAATATTTATATAAGATTTGGATCCGAGTTATACAGACAAATTGTTGGAATTCTGATGGGTACCAATTGCGCCCCTCTCGTAGCTGATATATTTTTATACCGCTACGAAAGTGATTTCATGGATTCTCTTAACCATGACAATCAAACTGATGTTATCGAGGCTTTTAAATCGACTCCCAGGTAACTCGATGACCTTTTGACCATTGACAATCCTTATTTTAAAGGCATGGTCAATCAAATTTATCCACCAGAACTACAGTTAAATAAAGCTAACACCGCAGATACAGAAGCGTCCTTTTTAGATTTACATCTTTCTATTGCAAATGAATTTGTTTCTTCTAAAATTTATGATAAACGCGATGACTTTGATTTTGATATAGTAAATTTTCCGTTTTTTGGATGGTGACGTTCCTCGCCGTGCTTCTTGTATACATTTCGCAACTTATTAGTTTCACTAGAGTCTGCAATCATGTTGCGGACTTCAACGCGCGAAATAAATGTTTAACAGCTAAACTTCTCCAGCAGGGCTATCGGTATCATAAACTTCGAAAAACTTTTTCTAAATTTTATCGCAGACACTATGAATTAATTTCCAAATTTAATGTTGGGCTATAGTCGCTTTTACGTGATGGCCTTTCGGAACCAGAATTTTATGGTGGTTTGGTTTATAAATTTAAGAAACTTATAGGAAGAAATGATTTTTCTTTTCAGTTTAGAAAAATCATTACACGTTACAGACGTATAGGGTATAACTTAAATGTTATGCGACAGTCTGCATGCTTAGTTTTTAACCCAATCATGGTTGATGGCTACGTTGCCTAAGTTCACGCCGGTGGGTCGGGCGTCAGACTCTATGATGGCCTCGACTTAAAGCTATTCATTTTAGTTGCTTGGGGTCGGAGGTTCTTGTCTGTTGCTTGGCCCACCAGGGTTCAGGCGCCTTATGTATGTTTTCATATTTTAGTTAAGTTAAGGTAACTGATTGGCCACCTATTGGAAAATAGCTGCTCATTCGGCTTACGAAATCTTTTCATGGTATAGGTGCCTGATTGTTAGTTTGGTTTTTTCCCATCTCGGGTTTTTGGAGTGGGAATCTTTTTCTGATTGCGCCTTTTCCTGATCTTTGCCTACTTGTACCTTTTTTTCAAATGGTGTTTCTCTTTTGCTCCGGACTTTCAGTAAGTTATTTGACACCCAGGGATCTCCATCGCCGAGCAGCTTACTGAATTTGTGAGTCCTCGTTTTTGATTCATCATGATGGTTATCATGATTTATTTGTTTGTCCTTGATGATTCATTGACTAGATAGAGATTCACCACGAAGACCGAACAACTAACTATGTGTTGTGAACCACAGCAGAAGCTGAGGGTGAGGTTATGGCCATGTAAAACCAGTTTAAGCTCCCCGGTTATCTATAACTGAACGTTCCGAGGCGGTACTGCTGTAGTGGCTCAAATATATCCAAATTATTCCAATTATGTGTTTCATGTTGCATGACTGTGGCCACCGAATATCATTTGGCTGTTCACTTAGCCCTCTGTATTTTACGTGTACTGTCCAAGCTAGCACTGTGACCACCTCACTTCAATAGCTGCTCACCCTGCTTTCCGTTTTATATGTTACCTGTTGGTACCTACAGCTGTATATATTATATTTTCTTAACATGATATTCCTTATTTCTTGTATATATTTGTGTTTAATAGAATATATTTGTGTATAATAGAACCACTGCAGAAGCTGAGGGTGAGGATATGACCATGTAAAACTAGTTTATGCCCGCCAGTAATTTTGTATTACTGATCGTTCCAAGGCGATCCTTGGTTCTTGATGTTTTATGTCTTGGTGTTGAATCTGTGTGCTGTTTGCGCCTTATGTACATTTTCATATTTTAGTTAGGTTTAGGTAACTAAGTGGCCGCCTATTGGGAAATAGCTGCTCACTCGGCTTACAATGTGTTTTCTTTGTGCGTATCTAATTGCCAATTTAGTTTTTGGAGTGGGAATTTCTTTCTGATTGCGCCTTTTCCTGATCATTGCCTATTGGTACCTTTTTATTATATGCCGGTTATGTTTAACGTGTAATATAACGCCAGTAGGGCTTTTATTTCGACTCACATGAAAAAGTAGTAAACAATTAGGGAAGTTTACACTTATTTATCACAGCATGCATAGTATACACATATATGAGCACAAATGATCACAGATACGTTTGACGCCATAGCGGTGGCAACAGGCATCAGGCAAGACATTATAGAATGTAAGAAAGTAAGTAGAAACATCGGGATTAGGACCTGTACGAAATCCTGGAAAAAACATGTATGTCTGAGCGCTCTAAAAAAGGGTAAACCCTCTAAACGTCATTATCTACACTTAATTAAGGAAATGAGAGATTTGGACTCGAAGAAGAGTGAGAACAAAATGAGGCTCTAAGACCAAACAGTAGACAAAACGTGAACTTGAACAACGAGGCGAAGCTATTGAAATAGATGTACTACAAAAAAGAGCTTTACTTATCCAGCTTAGATGACTGAACATTGCGGTTGCAGCTCACCTCACTACGAAAGATCCAGAACTTGAAATGAAGAAAAAAGAAAACTCAAAGAAAAGAACAACGTTCACAGTTAACCCATACAAGTTTGCAAAATCTCTAATTGATGGGCAGTTGGCAGTACCACTAAATGTGGTTCATGCAAACCTACATACTACACACTTGTAACCTGGGGAATGTACTTTGACCGAGGTGACCCGATTTCTCTATGGGCAACCAGGCGGACCGAAGAAATAATAACCACTTCCTGTTCTGGTGTAAACAAACGCTTGACAGGGGCACTGAAACGTCACTTGTGCTATGCTCTTAGTTCTAAATTAAAATATCCACATATTTACCTCTCAAAACCGCTAATCAAGAATGGATTGTGGGAGAATTAAGCCCTGGCTGTTTTTCTCTACAACTGTCATATTTGTAGCTGTAGTGTACAAGAGGAAAATAGACAATGATTTGAAAGAAAAGTTGGACCAAGTTTTGACAGGTCTTCTGAGGGCAGAAAGGAAAGTAGGGGTGGACTCAACAACCAAGATTGCTCTGGGTTTTGGAGGTTGTGAGGATATCTTCGTCGATGCTCTACCATTTCTAGAAAAGATGAAATATTCAATTCCTGATAAGCCTGAGCATATTGATGATATTGCAAATGAAACCGATGTCACAAAAATGTTTACCTATTTCTTCAGACATGGCGCAGCTGCTGAGTAAGGCTTTTGCCATATTTTATTTAAGAAATAGATCAGCTGTAGCAGTCAATTGTTGAGTAATAATGGAGATCAGTTGTAAGCAGATCAAATCATGAGCGTGCAGCACGAGTGATTTATCTACGTACAACTGACCAACAAACAGTGAATTAGATCTATTACTCAACAACTCATGCACTAGCGCTGATGTTTTTTAATTTTAACATGCTATAAAGTTTATAAACAGAATAAAATCATTTCAGACCTTCAGTTTCTTTATTTTTTCTACTATTGCAATGAAGAAATCTGGCCTAACTTTTGACTGTATGCAAATGTTTACATGTGTTTGTTCTGTTTTAATTGCATTGAAATGATGTTACACTGTCTAACGTCAAGGTATAAACGTGACTTATGGGATAGTTGACAAAATAACTTAATCAAATCGGCATAATGTAACGTCCGCCCATTGATATTTCAAGTGCTCACTATATCACTGAACTTTACCATTGGCTTCTGTAGGCAGGGTGTGTTAGAATTTCATTTATATCAATTTGGATTAAGACTTATTCATTTCTGGAAAATAAGCATGCATTTAAATTGATATAGTTTTTACCAAATTCTTTCCATGGATATTTTTTTTTTAATTTTATTCATGATTGTCATTATCTATCTCTATTTAAGTTGCCATGATACGCTCTGCGTATACTGTATACTGCAGATAATAAAGAAATGCTTTCAAATGAGTTTGGTTAGACATTAAACCTTGCTTCAAACTGAGCAAAAAATCATACAGGACTTAATTTGATAAATAACCCATTGACTAATGTTTCAAATTAAACTAATTACTTATATCATATGACTAATAATTTCAATTTCTGTTTCTATATCTTCAGGAGATATGTCAGAAATGCATCCTTATTCTCCTCCATGACCAAGGCAGCTGCCAGTACTTCTGGTGTTAGGAGGGCTCTTGGTGGAAATGCTCCTGTGATGGCCCGGAGACTGGCCATGGAAGGGGCCAATATTCTGCTGGCTGCCAGGTTCACTGAGGAAACTATGAGAACACTGCCTAAAACTATGAGAGGTATGTACTGCACAAGCTGTAAATTTTCTGACTTCGTCAGCCCTAATTTAATACATCACACATTCTAGACAGAGGTTTACACTGGGCCGCTTCTTTGAAGTCCAGCTTATACATAAACCATTACTGTGTACTGCATTTATTTAATACAAGCAGTGATCGAAATTAGCACTAGCCCGATATCCCGACACTAGCCAAAGGGTTGTCGGGCTAGTTGTTTTTGCTCAGTTTAACCGATTTCCTACATACACTCCCGGTAAAAAAATAACAACATATTCCGCGTTTCTCCGCAACCATGGCAAACGCGAAATTTTTATTTCTCGGAGAAACACCGCGAAATAAGCCAGGTAGACGAAATCGTCTGCGCGAAATTTCGCGGTGTTTCTCGGTGAAATTTCTCGGTGTTTCTCCGAGAAAGGTAATTACCTGGATTTATCGATAAAACTCTTTTTTCTCGGAGTTTCTCGGAGGAATTTTAAAGACAAATGCATGTTTATAATTTTTGAATAAATATAAAACAATAAATTAAAAAAAAATATAATATTTTAAGTATTTGCAAGTATGAAACTTGCAGATGTTACGTATTTGTTTAGATGGCTTATAATCCACATAAATATATTCTTGATTACATTAAAATTTATGATGACCTTTGTCACTTGTGTTGCTTTTCACATCATCCATGATTATTCGATCTTTGAACAGAAGAATGGAAGCGAAAAAATCATTTAAAAATCAAGGGCGTCATTAAAAATTCGCGCCTTGAGCATTGTCCTTTCCATCAAAGAATAAAATTATCACACTTCTAGTGACTATGTGGATAATCAGAATCATTTTCATTGAATGAATAAATAAGTTTAATGACATTTGATCAATGGTATTTAATTATGTACAATAGCAATGATTTAACAGGCGGTTTACTTTAATTATGTCAGGATAAACACAAGTCATCAAACTAACATGAATATACCGGCCGGAGATCGAAATCGCAACTTTTTTTTTTCGAAGCGAACGCACTATCTATACATGTAAAACCATCGCGGCCTGTCTTATTAAATGTTCGGGCCTTACTTGTCCGCCAGCATTTCTTGGTAAGCTGTTAACGTAACCGTTATCAAATATTCAGATTATGGTTCCATATAAATCGCAAATAATTTGAGCATTCGTACATGTACATGTACATGTATATATACTTGTATGTTTTAGATCGAGACTACATGTAGAAGGAAAGAATTTGCATCAAAAGTCATTCTCCATGAACAACCACAAAGCCGTTTATATCATGAACTTATGGGATCGCCTAAATTGATGCCCTTTCACCCGTAATATTGCATGGTATTAACATACATAAATGGTCAACAAAATTTACAGAAATCACTGTTGACTGATTTGGCCAAGTGGTAGAATTTGCAGCATTACCAGGAAGTGTGTTTCGGCATACACAGTCATGTTCTTGTGTCACATTCTCTAATGAACACGAAGCTGACACTGCTCCTTCACATGATAAGGAAGCTGTCTGCCGTAAAGTGAAATAAAAAGTCAAGCAAATAAAAATGCCGACCGTGCAGCCAACACTGTCATATGACTTACTTCCAATTGACGGCTAAATACATCACGTAGATATGAATGTACATGTCCATACATTGCTATTCACGCACATGCATTTGCATCATTAAACTCATTCTTGTTCAAACATTTTACATCAGGAAAACATTTCATGGAAAATGTGTATCCCATCAAAAGCAAAACTGGGGTATGCAGGGGTATATCTATTTTTTTTATGCCCCCAACTTTGAAAAAGTTGGAAGGGCATATTGCTTTTGGCTTGTCTGTCTGTCTGTCTGTGTGTGTGTGTGTGCGTGTGTGTGTTAACTTTTGAATGGTGAATGCTAGGGTTTTGAAATTTCATATACAGATTCCTCATGAAAAAATAGTTGAGCCGTATTTTTTTTCTTGTCTGAGTTATGCCCCTTTTCTGAGTTATTTCCCTTTGAAAACAAAATTTGAAAATCTTGTGTGCAAGATATCTCGAAAAGTATTTAAGCTAGAGCCTTCATATTTGGTATACTGGTTGGGGCTGATGAGTAGATGACCTGATCAACTTTTGAGAACTTTCCGTCAAATTTTGACAAAAATACGGAATTTTGAAATTTTGATTGATTTTTCCACTTTTCGGTGAAATTTGAAACTTTTGAACGGTGAATGCTAGGGTTTTGAAATTTCATATACAGATTCCTCATGAAAAAATAGTTGACCCGTATTTTTTTTATTGTCTGAGTTATGCCCCTTTTCTGAGTTATTTCCCTTTGAAAACAAAATTTGAAAATCTTGTGTGCACGATATCTCAAAAAGTATTTAAGCTAGAGCCTTCATATTTGGTATACTGGTTGGGGCTGATGAGTAGATGACCTGATCAACTTTTGAGAACTTTCCATCAAATTTTGACAAAAATACGGAATTTTGAAATTTTGATTGATTTTTCCACTTTTCGGTGAAATTTGAAACTTTTTAACAATGAATGCTAGGGTTTTGAAATTTCGTATACAGATTCCTCATAAAAAAATAGTTGACCCGTAATTTTTTTCATGTCCAAGTTATGCCCCTTTTATGAGTTATGTCCCTTTGAAAACAAAATTTGAAAATATTGTGTTAAAGATATCTGAAAAAGTATTTAAGCTAGAGCCTTCATATTTGGTATACTGGTTGGGGCTGATGAGTAGATGACCTGATCAACTTTTGAGAACTTTCCGTCAAATTTTGACAAAAATACGGAATTTTGAAATTTTGATTGATTTTCCACTTTTCGGTGAAATTTGAAACTTTTGAACGGTGAATGTCAGGGTTTTGAAATTTCATATACAAATTCCTCATGAAAAAATAGTTGATCCGTACTTTTTTCATGTTCAAGTTATGCGCCTTTTTGGAGTTATGCCCCTTTTAAAACAAAATTTGAAAATCTTGTGTGCAAGATACCTGAAAAAGTATTTAAGCTAGAGCCTTCATATTTGGTATACTGGTTGGGGCTGAAAAGAAGATCACCTGATTAATTTTTTAGGACTTTCCGTCAAATTTTGACATAATAACTCCATTTTGAAATTTTTACTCCATTTCTAACTTGTATGCAAAAAGCTTACATTCTGTTTCTGGATCGAGGTCAAAAACACAGGCAACCGAACAGCTTCTTTAGGAAATTAAATTTCACATCATTCAAATGAAATAAATGAATCATACAGGCTGCCGGTTTAGGGACAAGCATACAGTTGGGGGCATAGTGTTTTACAAACACGCATTTCTAGTTATCTTTTGCTCCAAAACATAAGATTGTGGGTACTAGTTTGAACCGCCTCGGTGAGGCGGTTATAACGTGTACCCACAATCTATGTTTTGAGCATGAATAAGAAAAAGCAAACATTTTCTACTGACAATTTGCATTTTTTTCATCTTTAAACATCTCTGTATATTGCATGGGCATGTTTTCGTAATTTTAAAGTTACGGTATATGAAATTATTTCTTTAAAACATCATCGACACAAAAGGCAGCAACGCTTTCGGAAGGAGAGATCGGAAAACCTCATAAATACATTTACATGTTTGTTATACCTTGTGCAGAATTGCGGTTTGTATGGAACATTGTAAATGTACATGTATATACAGTCGAGAAATTTTAATGGTCTTAAATTTTTATTTCGCTCCCTCTTTATTGATATTGATATTCGCTCCCACTGATTGATATTATTAGATGAATAATGCATTATGTGCAACAAATACTTTTGTATAGGATATGTCACATAGTGCATCAAAGTAAGTGGCTGAAATATACAAACTTTTCTTTACATGTACATGAATTTGGGACAATGTCGGTTATGATAGTATTTTTCTTTTATTTTTCTTTTACGTATGCACCATTATTTTGTCGTCATTTGTGTTACGACATCGAGATATAAATGTGGATGCATCAAACATACAAAACATACATACTCAAGTATCTGCAGTTCATAGCGTGTCGGATGCTGTTTCGGTAGTTTTTGTAAGTGAAGGGTTTACAAATACGAATGTTGTGTAGCCCATTTCGAACGTCAGGACATCCCAAACTTGTACAGTACCATAAAGCGACGAAAACGTACCGACATAACCGTGGCTGAGGACAAGGACGTTAGTAACAACAATATTGCGCAGTGATTTTTCTATTCATGCACATGCATATTTAATTTAAAGTTTGTATACTTAGACGGTCCCGGTAATTTTTAAAACTGACACCAAAATATAAGGTCATATATTTGTTTTCGTGTAAAATGAGTGTATCCGTTTCTGCCTTCTGCGGAAACATTAATAAAGGTTTTAATGCGATGTAACGTGTAAATTTGATGTAAGATGTCCATACGCCAGTTGAGCTGTGTGCTAGTCGAGCTGCACATGTTTTTCGGAAACGATCAGGATGTGCGATTTTTGGAACAAGTGCACTTATTAGATCGAATACGGTGAACAATTCATATCTATACATCTTGATCATGTAACGGGATAGCTTTCCTTGGAAATATGCAAATTTCAAACTCGAGACTTTGTGAATCGAGTAAGTGTTAGGTATATAGCACAGTAAACCACCCTTGGTGGATGAGCATGCTTTTCCATCGACGGGGTTTGCTCTGGCTCGGCTCGGCCGCTCGTTACATTTGGTGGCAGCGGTGGGATGATGACAACCGCCAGACCGGGGTTGCCTTACCCATGTAGTCCCCAGGCCAAGACTCGGGGCGAGTCTTCTCGGAGGGGGAAGTAATGTAACGGGATAGCTTCCCTTGGAAATATGCAAATTTCAAACTCGAGACTTTGTGAATCGAGTAAGTGTTAGGTATATAGCGCAGTAAACCACCCTTGGTGGATGAGCATGCTTTTCCATCGACGGGGTTTGCTGTGGCTTGGCTCGGCTGTACGTTACATGTAACGTATATCAGATTAAAGAAGTAGGGGGATTGTACTAGCCGAGTAGTGAAAACAAAGGCGCTGATCAGCTGTGCAGATACTGCACAGTTGATTTGCGCCTTTATTATCGCATGAGTATAAGTCCAGCGTTCTCATGACGCGGCTCATATAAAAGTGGGGTATACATTACATGGACATGTTATCATGATGTGTGTAAATATGTTGAGGAATACCTCATACAATGTATATGGGTTTAAAGCACATGAACATGTAAATGCGTTTGTTAATTTACTCGATTAATTATCAATTAATTTATCAATTATCAGTAATTGATAAATTGTCTTTACTTGTCATTTTTCACCATGTATAATGCACTTACCTATGCACTTGACATTTCGGACCGCACCTTGTAAAAACAACATGCCGCCAACACAAAATGTTCATGGCGGAGTTGTCGTTATGCATGGCAATATGTTTTGCGTTTATGCATTTAGCAAGAAAAACAGATGCTTAAAAAAAGAAAAGTGTATAAATTGTTTTCTCGTTATCCGCCTTATTCTTATGTGAAGATTTGGTCATAAATTTGGTATGAAAAAAGTGTTTATGCGAACAGTGCCCCTGATAAACGAGTGATTTAGAGGTACTGACAAAACTTTGTGCTAGTTAAATACTGTGTATCCATATCATCGAGAATGTTGTAATGCATATTCATATAGGAGTTAGGAGATCGCTGCAGGGTAATCGGGTCAATAAAATTTTACAAAAATAGCTTGCTCCATAAGCTGACAATGTGATGAAATTATGTCATTTCATTCTACATGCTCATTTCCATAGCTTGACATACAACCAGAACCAGAAAACATTTATTTCATTACAATATGAATTCAAGAATGCGCAAAATGGTTACCTATTATACTCGTACATGTTTATGGCCTATTGCTTTTATGTTTCCTAGCTCAAACAAATGAAACTACTTGGATAAAGACATAATTGAGATGAAACAAAGTACTTCTTAATTTGTATGTCAAATGCGAGTCGAGTCATGCCTGACCAACCGTAACCGAAAGCAGTGAAGAAGATTGTGGAATGTTTGCTCAGTAATTAATGTGCCTTATTAAAACGTGTCAAACTGTTAGAGGTGCCATATACAAAAACACTTATAAATACTGATCAGTTAAAGGTCTAAAACTTCTTTAATTATTAAAAATATGGTAAAATCGATTTTCACAATCGTGCACAATATTTCTCCGAGAAACACCGCGAACAGGTAAATCTGGACTTACCTGTTTTCACCGGTTAATACCTGCGGTCGCGGTGAAATTTCTCGGTGTTTCTCCGAGAAATCGAACTGAACGGAACGCGAAATATCTTAATGAAAAGAGAAATTTAGCGTTCTTTCTCCGAGAAAAAAAGCTTAGGGTCCTCCGAGAAAAGAGGAATATGTTGTTGATTTTTTACCGGGACTGTAGGTTGGGCTATTGGAAAATTTTGGCAAATGATTAAAGATATAAGGGTTCGGGCTAGTGAGGAAAAATCCTTATTTCGACCACTGTAGAGTACTAGTGAATAAAGCTCATTAGTTGTATTTGCTATTTTGAAGGAAAATTAGAGATTCAATTAAGAATCAATTAAGATATGAGCCGCATCGTGAGAAAACAGGTCTTCGGGGTTCCCGAACAGGTCCGACACAAACCGGCCTGTACAAGCTCAGAAAAGAGCTAGAAGCTTGAAATTTCGGATTTAAGTAGAAGAGGAATTGTACTATCCGAGTAGCGAAAACAAAGGTGCTGATCAGCTTCGCGGTTACCGCGAAGCTGATCTGCGCCTTTGTTTTCGCCTAGGCAAAAATCCGGTTTTCTCACGATGCGGCTCATATTATCTTGTACTTTTCCTCATGCTGTATTTATTTGAGCATGAATTATTTTATTAGCCTCATTTTAAAAAAGCAAGAATGTCTAAATTTTTCAGAATCATTCACCAAAGCCAGTAAAGCTAATCCTGCTTTTATCGTCAGCCATCAGGATAACATGTCTGTGTAATATATACCCCTATACCCCACATTTATTTAGCAAAATTGGGGTATGCAGGAGTATATCTATTTTGACTTTTCTTATATTTTGCTCCAAAACATAAATTGTGGGTACTCATGTACCCACAATCTATGTTTTGAGCAAAAATAAGAAAAGCATAACAAAATTACTAAAGAATTTCAATTTTTACAACTTAAAAAAATCTATGTTTATACATGGGCATGTTTTCATATTGGCTAAGTTCAGTAACCTCATTTTTATTTTTTACACAGGAAGATTTTTCAACTCTGTTCATAACTTCACATATTTTCCTGTTTTCAGTTTTAGGTAAGCCTCTAACAGAGAATGACATACATCTTATAATGGAGTACACAGCGGGTAGTAAGTGGGGAAACTACACTGCTAACAGAGCTAACAGGTAATGGCTTTCTTCAAGTGATGTGCGTAACTAGTCTTAACCCATATTTGATGAATGGATTCGCCCATCATTATCATTTGGGTGAGTCCACTTCCATTTTTAGGGGCTTTAGGTAAGATTTTCAAATTTTATTCAATTTTTCAATGAAAATTCTCTAAGCAAACAGAATAGCACCAGATGGGACGCCGCGTTCTGCGGCGTCACATCTGGGGCTATTCTGTTTGCCTATGTCCCATAAAAGGGACGCCAGGCTTAAATGAGTTAAGTGCATCAGAATGTAGTATAACCTTTCAACATTGCGCAAAAATGTCTTAGATTTACATAATTTTGTTTTGAAATTGAATTTTTATTGTCTGTTTTTTTTATTGCCATAACAACATAAATTTGGGTTTATAATGAGCACATCTTTAAAATAGTAGAGCTGACGACTTATGAGTCTCTTTGATTCTTGTAGATAGTACAATAACCCCTCTACTTTTGAAGCAAATATAGATTATTTTTCATGAAAATTGTCTTGTTTTCACAGATTCATTCTGCACAGTGATAGAAGTAACCCGTACTTGGAAACTCTGGAAGATTTAGAGAGAGAAATGGGGGTGTTTGATCCCTCTGTACTGGTGGTGGGTGGGCTACAGATGATGGATCATTTCCCGTTCAAAGAAGGTAAATGACTTTTAAGCTGTACTTATGAAAGAGAACATATGCTCTGTTCTTTGTTATTTGAGCTAAAGAAAGAATGCACAAAATTTGAATTAGATGCATGAAGGTTTTCAGATGAGCTGCATTGTGAGAAACCGAAAACCCTTTATGGGGTGCTGTTGGATTGGGTTGGTTCTGATCAGATCTGATGCAAAGTTTGCAAACGAAGCAAAAGTAAAATATATAGCCAGAGACATGACCGTAAGATTTTTTAATACTACATGTGTACTATCTATCATGCAGAAAAAATAGGCACTGATCAGTTCTGTGGTTAGTCATTGTAGCAGCTGATTGTTGTTTTTGTATTTGCTCGTGCCAAAATCAAATTTTAGCCACCTTGTGGGAAAACCAACAATGTGGTTTCCGAACAGGTCCGACACAAACCAGCCTGTACAAGCACAGAAAAGAGCTAGAAGCTTGAAATTTCAGATTTAAGTAGATGAGGAATTGTACTATCCGAGTAGCGAAAACAAAGGCGCTGATCAGCTTCGCGGTTACCACGAAGCTGATCTGCGTCTTTGTTTTCACCTATGCAGATTGTTGGTTTTCCCATGAGGCGGCTCATTTATTATAACAATACTCACAGTATTTGATATCATTTTGAGCCACTGTACCAGAAAACCAACAATTTGCATGTGCGAAAACAAAGACACAGATCATCTGCTCAGTAACTGCACAGCTGATCAGTGCCTTTGTTTTTGCTACATGGATAATACTCCCTCTTCTCCTTAAATCTGAAATTTCAAGCTTATAGACTGATTCTGTGACTGTACAGGCTGGTTTGTGTCGGACCTGGTCAGAAACGCAAATTGTTTGTTTTCTCATGCAAAGGCTGTTAATTTTTATATTTCTAATCAGGAATAAGACAAGAGCGACTAGGAAAGCTGAAGACCTTCCTCTCTAGAGTTGACAGATCTACAAAAACACATTTTGAGTTGGCATCATTCAGTGACGAAACCCTCATGAAAGAAATTGTTGACTCGGTCGTACTTTACTCCGATTCTCTGGGAATGAATGAACAAGAGTTGCCAAATCTAGTTAGTATCATCACAAAGGGTACTGTTTCCTTAGTTGCTGACTCCCACCCTCGTATAGCAACCGTTCTTGACCAGATGAGAACTGTGTACAATCTTCTGAGTAACACTGATGAAAAAGGCGGGAAAAGAAAACTGACCCGTCTGCATGTTCACACATTGGCATATCAAGCAATAATGACAACGAAAGGCTCAGGTTGGAAAAACACCATGTCTGCTGCAGCGAAAGCTTCTTTAACTGCAAACAGACATGTTTGCGGGTCAAATTATATCGATGTAATGAAGGCAAAATTGATAATGGATGACTCATTCTCGACGACGGCCAATGGTGAAGCATCAAGAATCCCGCTGACGGAGAACAGGCCGGTTTCCTGCTGGCAGGAAGAGGAGTATGATATTTGCCTGGCTCCCGTTCTGGTGTGTACAGAAGTATTGCAGACGGCAGGGGGAGGAGATAATATATCGTCCGCTGGTTTGTTGTACCAGGCATAAAACTTCAATTCAGGATGACATGCCTTTGTAATATACCATCTGCTGATTTGTTAAATATGGCATTTTGCTGTAAATCACACACTAATGGCTTAAAGACAGATGTACGTAATTGAAGGCGCTCAAAGGAACGTGCGTATCTAAGGGTCGAAACATCATTTTTACGCCGCATTCGTAACGTCAGTTTTCGCTCGAAACGTCATTTCTAGCGTCAGTTTACGTTCGGAATACGAAACTATATCCATACAATTATGCAGAGGACTTCAGAAATGTAAAAAGTTTGATATTATTTATTATTTTTGCTCAAAATATAGATTGCGGACATGTTATCCCGAAGAAAACAACATTTACGCGACAGTTAGCAATATTGAATACTAAACAGTGTCGGAAATTTTGGCGCAAAATCGACGTTGGCGTAAAATGTACTGAATTCAGCAACGATTACCTCTCTTCGCACGCCTATAGCAGGAAAACGAATCCGGTAACTAAGGACTTTCTCGTTATCTATATGTAGTTCAGGAATTTCTTAAATACATATCAGTTTTTTAAAAAATCCTACCGTGGATTTTTTGAAATATATCAAGAAAATTAACAAAAAGGGGGTCTAAAAATTGCATTTTACGTTGACGTCAATGTATTTTCGCTCTCAAATTTGACGATTTTGAAGGCCGATATCTCGAAAACAAGCTCGGAACGGTATCGATTTCTTTTTATTTTCGTATGTAGGACATCAAAATACACTCACATGCAAAAAATTAAAAATTTCTACCGTGAGGTCAATTACGTACATCTGGCTTTAAAAAATGCAAATGTTTCCAAGAGCTTGTTTACTTGGTACCTACATTAATTTGAAAAGTCTTAAGCCTGGTCCCGAGGTTATAGAAATATTTTCATGCTCAACTCAGCTAAGCATGAAATTTATATTGCTCACAAATACTGAAATAGCCCAAATAGATTGAAATGTTTGGTTTAGACCACTAACGCCTGTAGCTTATCCTGTTGATACATTTATTAGTAGGATAAATTTTAGTCTCAGCTGAGCTGAGCATGAAAAAGTTTTATAATCTTTGGTATATCCAGTGCTCAGGAATGTCTGCATTGTTGAACAAATAGCAATATATTTTTGAATATTTTTAAAAAATGCATTGCTCAACTTATTCGCCTGTAGTGATTTGTTGTATTTGGTTTAAAATTGACAACAGGATTTCAGAAGTTAGGAAAAGTCAGCCTGTGAAGCACCAAGAATACAGACAGTTGAGTCTGGTAAATTATGACTGGTAAATTAAAGTGAAAAAAAAAAAACACCTTGAATTCCAATTGTTTGAAGATAAGAATTCGAGGATTGATCAGGTCAGAATGATGCATTAGTCATTTGAACACGGTGAATGACTCGGTGTTTATCATTATGACGGTTCTAATGTGTACCCACAATCTATGTTTTTAGCAAAAATAAGAAAAATATCAAAAATGAAAATTTTCAATTTTTACAAAATCCGTAATATTTCTGGCAAATTATGAATTTATAAGCGTCTAAAAATGATTAAATCATAACAATATACCCAAGACAGAATGAGCAAAAAAGATGGGAAAGCAGCAGTTCCAACTTTCCAGTAACCAGTATTGATTTCTTCTCGCGAAAGAGTAGCTTGTCGACTGGATCTATTAAAAGCAGGCGAAGTTTGTATGTTTGATGAGAAAGATTCCATGTGTATCTACAGTCTTTACAAATTTAGTTTGTTGTCTTTGTAACTTCAAGAGGTAATTTTGGCTAACCGATTTAATACATACATATATCTTAATAAATTGCTCAGCTTTTCTGTGATCATATGAAATCCAGGTTTTATTAATACATGAGCCGCGATGCGAGAAAACCGGTCTTCGGGGTTTCCAACCCTGTCTGACACAAACCAGCCTGTACAGTCTCAGAAGAAAGCTAGAATGTTGTAATTTTAGATAAGTAGAGGAGAAATTGTACTATCTGAGTAGCGAAAACAAAGGTGCTGATCATCTGAGCAGTTACTGTGCATTTGTTTTTGAATAGGGAAAAATCCAGTTTTCTCACGATGCAGCTCACATGATTGTTTGTATATATACAATATAATATTTTAGACTTTATCTTTACACATGCAAATTGTCAGATTCATTTTTCATATAATTATCTTTGATTTTTCATTTCTCATACTAAGAATACCAAAATTACTGTTAAGGATTCATGTACATAATGATACAAACAAAATTTTTATTGTATTTTTTCATTTGATGTGGTGCGGTTGTATTGACAATTTTATTTGAGCATGTGCATGAGAAAACCAACAATTTGTGTTCCTACCAGGTTGGACACAAAACAGGTTGTACAGTCACAGAAGATGGTTAGAGGCTGGAAATTTTGTATTTAAGTAGGATTGTACTATCCGTATGGCGAATACAAAGGCGCTGATCAGCTTCGCGATAACCTCGAAGCTGATCTGCATCAGCTTTGCGGTAACCACGAGGCTGATCTGCGCCTTTGTTTTCGCCCAAGCGTTTTGTTGGTTTTCTTAAGCAGTGGCTCAATTTTTGTCATTAGGTTCATTTTATAATTTTACCAGGATGCAAATCATACACAAGTTCTTTTCAGAATTGATACTTATTTTTTGTATGTTATTTATTGCATAATAGATTCTCCTCTGTTTGTTGTCATTTTGCATAGTAGCAGAATTTCATGGGTGGGTCCTGTATTTCATATTAAATTTGAATAGGGGTTTGGGAATAAATTAATATCGGGGAAGTGATTTGATAAAATTTTATCTGGTTATATTATGAAGTTTGTTGATTTTATTGGATTTTTCACAAGTTCATCATTACAATGATTTTATTTTCACCAAAAAAACCTAAGATTCATTTAATTGCGAATTTTAAGAACTACTCAGTGGTCGAAATTAGGATTTTTCCTCACTAGCCCGAACCCTTATATCTTTAATCATTTTGCAAAATTTTCCAATAGCCCAACC
The DNA here is from genome assembly GCA_964017185.1 of Rugalucina vietnamica. Lineage (NCBI taxonomy): Eukaryota > Metazoa > Mollusca > Bivalvia > Lucinida > Lucinidae > Rugalucina > Rugalucina vietnamica. Next base: position 6,435,520 of record OZ024872.1, read on the forward strand.
TATGTAGGAAATGGGTTAAACTGAGCAAAAACTACTAGCCCGAAAAACCCTTTGGCTAGTGTCGGGCAATTGGGCAAGTGCTAATTTCGATCACTGACTACTGACCAAAACTTACATTAAAACATGCTCATGAGATGTGTCCTGAGAAAACCAACAATGTGGTTTCCAAACTAACAGGTCCGACACAAAGCGAGCTGTGCAAGCTAGAGGCTGGAAATTTATATCTAGAAAGGAGAGGAATTGTACTATCCTTGTAGCGAAAGCAAAGGCGCTGATCAACTTCGCAGTGACTGTGAAGCTGATCTGTGCCTTTGTTTTTGCATATGCAAAATGTTGGTTTTCTCATGATGCAGCTCAATTTATCTTTTGTTCTCATGTAAATATCAGGACCCAGTTGTTCAAAGCATCGTTAGCTTAACGATATCGTTAAGACATAAATTTGTTAAGCAAATATCAGCTAAAGTAACAAATACACTGTTATTTTTTGTTGAAAAAATGTGAGAATCCTTTGCAGTGCAAAGGATTCTCACATTTTTTCAACAAAAAATAACAGTGTATTTGTAATATTAACGTTTGAAATTTTAACGAATCGTTAACTAACAACGTCGTTAGTTTTGAACAACCGGGCCCAGATAGCTAAAAATGATTATTCTCAGGTAGCTTAGCTTTAAATGAGCCACCTGGTGGGAAAACCAACAATGTGGTTTCCGAACAGGTCCGACACAAACCGGCCTGTACAAGCACAGAAAATAGCTAGAAGCTTGAAATTTCGGATTTAAGTAGATGAGGAATTGTACTATCCGAGTAGCGAAAACAAAGGCGCTGATCAGCTTCGCGGTTACCGCGAAGCTGATCTGCGCCTTTGTTTTCGCATATGCAAATTGTTGGTTTTCCCATGAGGCGGCTCAAATATAATTTTTGCATAGAATGCTTGAATATACATGTAATACTATGCAGGCCTATGTGTAAGCTTTAAAATAATAAGATACAAGTTTCCTGATAAACGCACGGCTTTTACTTTCCATAAAAACGCACTAGGTGGCACTGTTATTATGTTTTAGGCCAAAAAAAAAAATAAGAATGTTTCCGGTAACATGCCAGAAAAAAAAAAGGGTCGATAGGTCAGGATTTTTTTTTTTTTTTTTTTGAGGGAAGCCTTACCATGTAAAATATCTGAACATAGATATACAGTTTAATCAGAATTAAACTGTTTTCTCCTCCAGTGCACATGCACAGCTTCTTAGTTAAAACTTCAATTCAACATTTTTTATTCTTTTGCCGGTCCGGTACTTGCAAAACACGAACTTTTTTCGATTTTCGAGTTTTTATTTTCGGAAAAAAGGAAAAAAATTATTAGAGTCGGGGAGTTTTTGACAGGGTCGGTCGGGTTACCGGAAACATTCCTTTTTTTTTTTTTGCCTTATGTTATTATGTTTGTTGTTTGTTAAATCACAGGTGATTAAAGTGTGATAAATATGAGCAGCATCATGAGAAAACAGGATTTTTGCCTATGGGAAGACACAGATCAGCTGTGCAGTAACTTCATAGCTGATCAGCACCTTTGTTTTCGCTACTTGGATAGTACAATCCTTCTTCTTCTTAGATCTGAAATTCCAAGCTTCTAACCATCTTCTGTCACTGTACAGACCTCGTCGGAAACCCCGAAGACTGGTTTTCTTGCGTCGCAACACATATGTAAAACAGATGTCATTCACTTGGCATTACTGATGAGTTTCAACGTGTCTTCATTTCTCAGTGTTCTGTCTCAAATCATTCTAAACGTCTTTACCTAGGAATTCAGTTGTCTTCTTTACAAAAGATTTTGAAAAATATAAATCTTAGAAAGTTCCTTTATATAGTGTAAAGCAGTGCTTCTGTATATATTTATTCATTCAATTTTTTGTTTAAAAAAATTAATTATTTTGGGTATGTTTTACATCCTTTGTGTGTCTTGTTGCATTGGATTATTTAATTGGACCACTTTATGATGAGAAATAAGAAGAAAAGAAATGCACATTAAAATTTTCTCTTGCCTCAGGGTGACCAATGCACAGAATATTTTCGAAATGCCTTACAATATTTTTGTGTCACAGATATAAGCGTACCAGCATTCAGACTATATTTACAGGTAATAATAAATTGATATATATTACTGTTGTTTGTTATTAATTCTTGCAGACCTTTATTGGCTCCTCTCGAAATTTGATCACTGAGCCTGGTAGATCAGCCAAAAGGAAGTAAAGGCAGTTTGTTCTGAAAATGGACCAAACAAGCCCATGTGATATACAGATTTTTCTTAAGTTGTAAAAATTGAAAATTGGAGTGTTCATTATAACGCTACCTTTGGGGCCCATAGAAGCAGACCATGTTATAAGTGAACCGTGTTATGAGATTAATTACTATTATTGCATAAATACCCGTGTCACACAATATTAACAGCCATATATCAATGAAAAGAAAGCCATGTATTAATATGGCAGTTCTCGTGAGCATGTGCTGTTAATAGATGACTTTTACTTATGCTTGTTACAGGGCCTCTCACAAAAAAAGACCTCATGGCATAACATGCATTTGATTTTACATTATATTGTGACATCATGATGACGAAGTTTGCCTCAAAAGCAGCTTTAGGTTCTTGAATCTTTGCAAAATCTGGACAGTTTCTCCAAATTTTCGCATGAAATAGTTGTATAATGCAATAATAACGATCAAACCTGTTCTTTCTGATGCATTAATATCTGCTGGGCCCCTAGGGAGGCTTGAAACCCCCGCCTTTCAGGCTCAGGTTTCAACGCCTCCCTCGGGGCCCAGCAGATGTTAATGCATAGAAAATCATGTTTGATCCCTATATTGACATAAAAGCAAAGTAATCAATTTGGGAGCATGATCTGTCTGTTATACTGAAAACTGCATTATAATAAGGAGCATTATACTGAACCAAGTTGAAGTGTACTTTCTCCTCCACTGATTCAAGACTTATATGTATGGATGGTTTGACTAAACCACATTTCCTGGGCAGGCTCAGACATGAGGGGTTAACCAGTAATCAGGTGTTCGGTTAGTAGATTAGAAGCTTTGCCTGGAGACACAAGCAGCCCATCTATTTCCCCCAATGGGCGGGGGCCCAAGTTTAATTCTGAATGAATGTAAAGAAAAAGAATCCTCAGAAAACGTACACAGTTGTATTGTCGGTACGCACTGTACATTTATTTTGAAGTGTACAGTATGCATTGTGAAAAATAATTATCTACTTCACTGTCTGTAGATCGCACAATGTTGTTCATTTCACGTTTATCTGTTAATGGAGCATGGAACCAAACCTCACATTTGACAATCTGTTAAAGAGTTTCCCTAATAGGGTTCTATCAAGAAAAGGTAGATCAGCTAAAATTTCTCCAGTCTCTAAATCCATAATTCCATGAATGTACAAAGCTACAGAAGCTGTGTATGCTGCTATGATGCTCAAACCTCCCTCTCCCCTTTGGTCAGAAATAATATTAAAGTCATTTGTTGTATTTTGTAATTTTTAATATTTTTGGAGGGAAAACAAAGGTAATATATATATGCACAAGATTTACAGAGTGAAGTTTTTACGACAATATCAATAAATACAATATGTGAGCCACCTCAGGAGAAAACCAACAATCTGCATACGCAAAAACAAAGACGCAGATCAGCTTAGCGCAAAGCTGATCGGCGCCTTTGTTTTATCTACACCAATAGTACAATTCCTCCACTTACAAAATCCAAAATTTCCAGTCTCTAGCTATCTTCTGTGATAGTACAGCCCGGTTTGTGTCGGACCTGTTCGGAAACCACATTGTTGGCTTTCCCACGAGGCGGCTCATGTGTAATGATATTCACAAGCTATTGTTACGAAATGAAATTTCTAAAAATAGGCTTGTAAAAAAAGAAATGTCTAAATTTCATTTGTCATTTTCTTAAAAAAAAAATCTTGTATTGTCAACAAACAGTTTTCTTTGATCCATAGGCAAACAATATAACCCCATCTTGGGCTACACTCTTTGCCTATGTTTGCAGAATGTGGCGTCCTATCTGGGGCTATTCTGTTTGCTTAAAGGATTTTCATCAAAAAATGGGCTAAATATTCAAAATCACTCCTCATGCCCCTAAGAGAGTGGACTCACCCATTTCATAATGATAGGCAAGTCCATTCGTCATTACCAAGCAGGTATTTTACTCCCAATCGTGGCTTATTGACTTTATCTGCATTGGTTGATGAGTGGCTTTGGTTGTCTCTGGATATCCTGCATGTTACAGGAGCCGTCTCGTGGGAAAACCAACAATGTGGTTTCCAAACAGGTCCGACACAGACCAGTCTGTAGAAGCACAGAAGCAGGATAGAAGCTTGAAATTATTAAGGTAAGTAGAGGAGGAATTGTACTATCCGAGAAGCGAAAACAAAGGCGCTGATCAGCTTCGTGGTTACCGCGAAGCTGATCTGCGCCTTTGTTTTCGCCTATGCAGATTGTTGGTTTTCCCATGAGGCGGTTCAAATGATGTCTTCAATTTGCCCTAAAATTTTCCTTTCTTTTAATGAGAATAACTACCTTTAAGTTAACATAGTTTCCTTCACTATATCTGACTTTTTGTGAGTAGAAAATTATTTTCATTATACAAATTTTGTCTAAAGAAAAAGTCATTTTTTATCTTACTTAGTTAATGCTTTAGTAAACTATTCAAATAGTAATACACAGACTATGACCAATAGGTTGAAAGTAAGTTACTTTTGAGTCTTGACAAGCCTTTGGAAGTAAATGAGACTAAAACAAAACAAAATGACTGTTCATTCAATAATGCACTGTTGAATGAAGGTTTTGTACCCATTAAAGGACTAATTTGTCTATTCAACTCGGACTTCACAAAGATATACTTTTCTTAAAATATAGCAAAGCTTCACCATCTAAATCTTTGTTGTGTACAAAACCCTAACTGTTGATTTTGTCAAGCCGCACCTAAATTTAAATTCCCTCTTGTACTTTCACAACACTGACATACTTTCACAGAGGGAAGATCTTGAGACTGTCAAATACACCTTAGACGCTTTATAACATGGTCTGCTATACCATTTAATACATGTAATGTAAACCAAGACTCTAAATTTTGGCCTAATAAAGGTGTTTCATACATAGTTCCTTTATTTAGCTAGTGACCTAATAAAGGCCAGCCCTACTGACTAAATGAAAACCACACTGTGATTAAATGACATTCTTTTGCAAACTTTGTCAAGTTTCATTGCCCAATGACCAAAAATGCACAGGTTTATCACCCTGGAATTGTAAACTTATGAAATGGTTCAATACAACCTTGCCATTTCATGTTTACTTATCCTCACATGATAAAGCTGTATATTTTTGGTCATGGGGTAGTTACAATGGACCATTGCTGACTCTGTCTTATAGCATAGACTGGGATAGGTAACACAAAGACAGACTTGGATCCCAACAACAATGATATAAAGAGTCTGTGGTGTATGCAGAAAAACAATGTCTCCCTACAGCCGCAAATTAAATGTAAAACAAACTTAGATGGTAACAAATATTTATATTCCCAAATGATACTGTACAAGCACAATACAATGGAACAATCACAATAAAATGTCGATGATAGAAGAAAGAGAATTACATAAACTGATAGTATGTCAACAGCTTTTAAGTAAGCATACATGTTCTTTACACACAAATAGCCTCAATGGATAAAATCGGCCTTTAACATTTCATTATTTTGAAGATTGTATAATGTATCATAACTGAGCATTTACAGCAAAGTTAGGCCATTCCAATTTTTTTCTATGTTTAGCGGGCCGGCTGGTTTTGGGCTTAAATTTTGGGAAAAAAAAAACAACAAAAAACAACATAAAAACCCACACAAATAAATATGCTTCCTGATTGAAAAATTGTATTGTACTTCCCGATTTTCGAAACTTTCAAGTTCTGGACAAGTCTGATTTAATTTTGTCTAGTCTGAGGCCATAATTAATCCAAAATTTGTTCAAAGTTTGTTGTTACCTAGTTATTAGTGTGTATTTGTAAACTATTTATGCTTAGTAAAATTGGAAAATATGTTTTTTCTAGCTTTGTTTTTTCCTGATTGGTAGGCATGTTTTGCTGACAGTAGTGGACGATAAACATAGAAAAAAAACTGGAATGGCCTTATTACGTGTGGTGGCCTTTTAGAGGAGCCTTTATTTGTTTTGCTTCATTTCAACAATACTCAACATATAAATAAGAAGTAAAAATAAACAAAACTGTTTGTGCTTAACAGATTCATAAATAAAGTCATAGAAAAACAATCCTATAAAATAAACATACTTATTTACAACAAAAGACAACATATTGCAATATATAATGAGAGTCACGTCATGATAAAACCGAATTTTTGCCTATGCAAAAACAAAGGCGCAGGTCAGCTGTGCAGTAACTACACTACACAGATGACAAACACCTTTGTTTTCGCTATACGGACAGTACAATGCCTCTTCTTCTTCAAACCTAATTTCAAGCTTCTAACCATTTTCTGTAGCTGCACAGGCAGGTTTGTGTCAGACCTAGTCGGAAGTCCCAACGACAGGTTTTCTCATGTCACGGCTCATATAATTAACAGCATCTTCAAACAAATAGACACTGTAAATTGAGCCGCATCGTGAGAAAACCGGATTTTTGCCTAGGCGAAAACAAAGGCGCAGATCAGCTTCGCGGTAACCGCGAAGCTGATCAGCGCCTTTGTTTTCGCTACTCGGATAGTACAATTCCTCTTCTACTTAAATCCGAAATTTCAAGCTTCTAGCTCTTTTCTGAGCTTGTACAGGCCGGTTTGTGTCGCACCTGGTCGGAAACCCCGAAGACCGGTTTTCTCGCGTCGCGGCTCATATGCTTTTGTTTTCTCTACATAGTACAAATCTTTCAATTTTCAAAATCATGTCTCAACCTTCTACAGTGCTTATACATTGTTTGTGTTGGCCTTGGTTTGAAATCAAAATACATGTAACAGGTTTTTCCTTTGACATGTTCGAAAATGTCTCCTTGGCTGTGAATTTCTGTAAAAAAGGAAAATCTAGCTCTTGTAATATCAAAAATTAACGTTACTCTCAGTTCTCAAGCTTTCATTTTCTGCTCACATTTTTTTATACGAAGTCATTTAGTTGGGCACTGGAGATAAATACTTGAGAAAATTACAGTCCCTATTCAGCCCTTATTCAAGCTGAAAAGGTGATCATAATGATAGTCAATATCACTACTTAATGAAACAGCATAAACCCCTATGCCAAAATACAAACAATTCGTAATACTGTATTATATGGATTCAGAAGTAAAACTTGGATTTTAAAACCATTTACGGGTATCCCTACACTTCTTTTTCCTTTGGCCATTTCAATGGTCTCCAAGTGATTCGGGTTATGTGTGTTGGTAACTCTGATTTTTGCATTTTGTTACATATTTTGCATTGCAGCTGGTATGTTATACATGGGTGCACTATGCATGATGATAATTCGTTGACGATTCGTTTTTGGACTTCAGAACATCAACTTTACACGAGGTGACATAGAAATTCATACAAGTAAAATTTTTTCTATAAAGAGCTGATAATGTATATTATCATCCAAACAAAGCATTATCCTTTTCCTATTCTCCCCAGCAGAAGTAGCTCAACTTAGAAATCATGGCTTGATTTCATGAATGTTATGCTGTCTCAAGAATTTCTTGAATCATTCTTTGTATATTTGGGACAATAAATGTCTACCATCAGGAAAACTTGTCCATGCAATAAATACCCCCATAAACCCCACTTTTAGATAGTGAAAATGGGGGTTTGCATGGGGTATACATATTTTTCTTATCTTGGATCCAAAACATACATTGTGGGTACTCGTTACCCAACACATATGTTTTGAGCAAAAAGGTTAGAAAATCAAAATTTTTACAATGTAATTTTCAATTTTTACTTCTGAAAATCTCTGTATATTGCATGGGCAAGTTTTCGTAATGTTAAGCACTTTGATGAAAGAGTGCTCAGGACATCTACTGTAAACCAACTTATTTTCATGTACATTTTTTATTCTTATATTTTTGATAACTTTGACAATTTTGTGGAAATATTTTCAAACTAAACTTATGGAACTTTCTAATTCTACAAAGTATGATTGCATGTCTGCAGTAAAAGAAGCAATGGCCCTATATCATTAAATTGTTGGATATTTTATTTTTACCATGTTATATATCCAAAAGGGCTCATTATGAAGAGAAAAGCTGTTCTATTATATTCTATCCTGTAAATAAATCACTCAAAAATAAATTTGTTTACAGTATCAGAATGAAATGAGCCGCACCATGAGAAAACGGTATATTTGCCAGTGCTTCAGATAAGAAGCGTATCTGCGTATTTACCCAATTAAATTGTCTTAAAACCCAATTAAGATTTACAGGTCTGCGTACAGAAAAGCAAAAGAAATCTTCGATACGCAAATCAGATTATTTTCTTTGCGTACAGCCCTATTTCAATTCATGTCAAAATACAGGATGTTTACCAAACTGTGCTAGCACGTGTAGTTACAATCCAGCACATGTGTCTATTTCTAGAACTTGGTTCCCGTTTCACCATTCATATCGTATAGAGAGTCGATGATCAAGACTATAAGCCAAGAATTTCATCCAATCGATTTTCGCCGCCAGGTTGTGCTAGAGAATAGGCTTGCGCAGTATGAATTGTACTTTCAGTTTGACTGGGAGAAAAGGAAGCCCAATTCTTTAGCTTATTTTTTTCAATAATGACCCATCAGATTCAATTTATTGTATGTAAAGTAAAGAACACTTGTTTAAATTTTATTTTTCATAATTTCCACACAAACAATCCACTGATTCTGCAATTAAAAGCTTAAGAGCATTCTAAAATCTTACGCAACTTACGATCTTTGTTAACCGTACCCCACCCACTATGCTTGTATTATAGACAGTGTGATGGCTCTGCACAGAGTTGCAATAGGATTTATATCAAAAATAGATCAATTTTAGATATCACCTCATTAAGCAAAACACTGTTTTTACAACAGGAGCAGCTTCCAAAATATTTTGTGTCATTTGTCAGAAATGTGGATTTTTGTCTTTTCTTGTTGCTTAAAATAGATTTAACAAGTATTAGCTTTTAGAAAAGGCTTAACAACATAGACCTGCAGTCAGTGATAATTGAGGATAACTTTTCAAGTATCACTTCCAATGTTCTGGCAAATGAGCTATCCTCAAAACAAGAGGCAAATCAGTTATTAATGAAACACATGATTTTTGTTTTAATTTGAACTTTTACTTTCATCCTCAATTAGGATACCCAATACAAAAAACATGAAGTACCCAATTCGAAATTTTAAAAATTATATTTTTACCCAGTGGAATCCGAAATACCCAATTAAGCCAAAAAGAGGTGGGTAAATACCCATTGACCATCAATCCTTATCTGGAGCACTGATTTGCCTATGCGAAAACAGACACAGATCAACGCCTTTGTTTTCACTACATGGATAGCACAACCTCTTTTCTTCTAAAATCTGAAATTTCAAGCTTCTAGCCATCTTCTGAGGCTGTACAGACCGATTTGTGTCAGAGCTGGTCAGAAACCCCGAAGACCGATTTTCTCACGTCACGGCTCAAAACTTATCACACTTTTTCATTGTGACCTCATCATCAGCACATGTCATGGAAGTTATAAAAGACAGCTTCAATATATAATTTGAAAGAATGTAAAAATATGGAAAAAAGAAAAATTGTTTTTGTTCCTAGTGTCACTATACGTCGACCACCATCTTTTTATGTACATCCATGTTGCCGACAACCTGTAGGAAAAAAAATCATACCATCAGGAAAACATGTCCGTGTAATGTATACCCCCTTGAACCCCACTTTTATATAGCAAAACTGGGGAATGCAGGGGTATACCTATTTTTGTTATTTTTGATCCAAAACATAGATTGTTGGTACTCGTTATAACCGCCTTAGCGAGGCGGTTCTAGCGAGGTGGTTCTAACGTGTATCCACAATCAATGTTTTGAGCAAAAAAATTAAAAGTATCATTTTTTTCTATTGAAAATTTTCAATTTTTACAGCTGAAAAAATCTCTGTATATTGCATGGGCATGTTTTCATAACGAATTGAACCCAGTATGAGCAATATTCTATCTACCGAGCTCCAATAAAATCAAAAAGGTGAAACCCCATTTCTATAAAGTGAAACTGGAATGTACATGGGTATGCATTTTCTTTAAATTTTGGTACAAAACATATATTGCGCGTACTGGTTTGAACCACCTTGGCATACCCACAAAGAACGCATTGCATAAACTTTTTTTTTTATTTCTTTTTTTTTACAGCTGTAAGAAAATCTGTATATTTCATAGGTGTATAAATTTTCATAACGCGCTATCAAACTTACTGCACAGAATTCTTCAAATGAGATTTTCCCGTCCCCGTCGGTATCCGCGTGTATAATAGTTTTATCTACAATCTGTTGTAACTGATGATCCTTCAGATTGTTACCGACCATCATCTTTAACACCTGGTACAGCTCGCCGTTGGAAATATAGCCGTCTTTGTCCATGTCATAGATCTTAAACGCAACTGAAAACAGAAGCTGTATCTTAAGATTTTGTGTTTTCTTTGCACTCTTTTTTTATGACCAGAATCACAGTAACTAGATATTACATATAAAGTTAAGGTAATTGAATGGTCACCTTTTGAATAAGAGCTGTCGCAGGACAGCGTGCTCGACTGCTTCTGACCTTTGTCAAGCATAAGGCCAAACCCGACCAGTAACCCAAAGCATTATGCTCACATCTTTTTGCCTTGATGCAATAAGGCAAAATCACAACCATGAAAGTTAACTATAACTACCTAAGATTTAAAGGTCTCACTCATATTGTGAAAGAAGTGTGTTCATATACCAACTGAGTGCCAAGACACAAGGCAAAATCACTGAACCGTGAAAAAAGGTCACACTGACCTATAAGTATTGCAGGGTCAAAGGTCAAGTGATACTTACTCATAATGTGAAAGAAAAATGATCATATACCCATTCAGTGTTGAGATATAAAGCAAAATCACTGAACCATGAAATTAGGTCATATTGACCTATAAGTATGTTTGGGTTAAAGTTGTGGTCATACTCATTCATAATCAGAAAGAAGTATGAAAAAATACCAACTGAGTGTTGAGATATAAGGCGAAATCACTGAACCATGAAATTAGGTCACAGTGACCCAGGACTACTTTATGGTCAAAGGTCTTGTCATACTCATACATATCGTGAAAGAAGTATGTTCTTATACCAATTGAGTGCAGAGATATAAAGGAAAATCACTGAACCGTGAAATTAGGTCATATTGACCTAGGACTACTTTAGGGTCAAAGGTCTTGTCATACGCAAACATAGTGTGAAAGAAGTTTGTTCATAAACCACTTGAGTGCCGAGATATAAGGCAAAGTCACTGAACCGTGAAATTAGGTCACAGTGACCTATAAGTATATTGGGGTCAAAGGTCTGGTCATACTCACTCATAATCTGAAAAAAGTATGAAAATATACTAATTGAGTGTCAAGATATAAGGCAAAATCACTGAACCGTGAAATTAGGTCACTGTGACCTAGGACTACTTCAGAGTCAAAGGTCTTGTCATATGCATTCATACTTTGAAAGAAGTTTGTTCATAAACCATTTGAGTACCGAGATAAAGGCAAAAATCACTGAAGCGTGAAATTAGGTCACAGTGACCTGTAAGTACATTGGGGTCAAAGGTCTGGTCATACTCACTCATAATCTGAAAAAAGTATGAAAATATACTAATCGAGTGTCAAGATATAAGGCAAAATCACTGAACCGTGAAATTAGGTCACAGTGACTTAGGACTACTTCAGGGTCAAAGGTCTTGTCATACGCAAACATACTTTGAAAGAAGTTTGTTCATAAACCATTTGAGTACCGAGATATAAGGCAAAATCACTGAACCGTGAAATTAGGTCACAGTGACCTATAAGTATATTGGGGTCAAAGGTCTGGTCATACTCACTCATAATCTGAAAAAAGTATGAAAATATACTAATTGAGTGTCAAGATATAAGGCAAAAATCACTGAACCGTGAAATTAGGTCACAGTGACCTATAAGTATATTGGGGTCAAAGGCCTGGTCGTACTAACTCATAATCTGAAAGAAGTAAGAAAATATACTAATTGAGTGTCAAGATATAAGGCAAAATCACTGAACCATGGAAAGTAGGTCAACCGACCCTTACCGTCATGACACACAAGTCAGTGTCACAAAGTCAAAAGATGAATGACCAACCATCCTCCTAAGTTGTTTCTATTAAGAAATAAAAAGAAAAAAAAATCGAGGAGTTCTAGATTTTGACCTCTAGCCCCGCCCCCTGACTCCGACCCAGAGGTCCGATGTCATGGAACCTAAAGTGTATGAAGTATGAATGCTTTATGATAAGTTGTTGTCAAGATATGCCTCCTTGTAAAAGTTACACAGCAGTACATCTATTTTTTAGTGTTCTAGTTTTTAACCTCCAGCCCCACCCCACAGGCATGGACCCAGGGGCCCGATGCCATGGAATGAAACTCAACCCTACAGGGTACCTATGGTCCGAGTATGAAAGCCCTCTGATAAAAAGTTTTCAAGATATAGACTTCTAAAATACTATATCACAGAAAAGCCATTATTATTAATGGTGTTCTAGATTTTAACCTCTAGCCCCACCCCCTGGCATGGACCCAGGGATCTGATGCCATGGAATGAAAGCCGACCCTACAGGGTGTCAATGGCCCAAGTATCAATGCTTTCTGCTGAGTGGCTGTCAAGATATGGACTTCTAGAAAACTTTAACATAAGAATTGCCATTTTTGAAGGTGTTCTAGATTTTAACCTCCAGCCCCACCCCCTGGCCTGGACCCAGGGGCCCAATGCCATGGAATGAAAGCTAACCCTACAGGGTATCTATGGTCCAAGTATGAATGCTTTCTGATGAGTGGTTGTCAAGATATGGACTTCTAGAAAACTTTAACGCAAGTGTGACGCGCACGCGCACGGGAACGCGCACGGGAACGGGAACGGGAACGGGAACGTGGACGACCGGGGTGACTGCAATAGCTCTATGCACTTCGTGCAGTCGAGCTAAAAAGAGATGCTCATTGAAATGACAGACTGTTCTTTATTTCATAAGTACTTATTGTGGTTGTTACCCACCTTAGTTTCAGAGGCATGCCTTTGGGTCTACAGACACCCAAAAATATATGAAAGACATCTTATACAATGTACTTAGTTTTTGTTTACTTTCTAGGGAAAAAAATCTTTACCACGACAAGTCAGTCAAAGGTATATATCCTCAATAATCCTAATATCAGGATGTGTCACAGCCGATACTGTGCAGGCTAAAAATTATCATTAACTGTAGGTATCCCAACAATGGCAATATCATTAAAAAAAAAAAAAAGAAATGTTGTTGTTGTTGTTGTTAAGATATTGTATTTTTTTATTTCTTTGTCAAAATCTCTTTCATAACAGGCAAAAGGCCATCAGGCCTTGCTAGAATTAAAAAAAAAAATTCTTAAGAAACACTCATTATGCTGCATGTCATTTGAGAATATAGATTCCATGTTTTTAAACATCAGCAATTTCCTACTAAAGCAGCAAACAATCAAAATCTTTTTCAACATATGCAGCTATCTATAAATTTAACTATTATCATATGTTCGTAAGTTGATGAATCCTGAAAGAAAAAAAAACAACAAAAAACAGACAAACATAACAAATGAAAATAAGACAAGTACCCTGATAAGTATGTTAAATTTTATGTGAGAACCAAGGTTAGATCAATCAGGTGCATCACCTTATTTGTGATGCAACTTTGTACAATGACTGAAAACAATTGTTCCACAGAAAAACTGGGGTTTGCAAGGGTATAACTATTTTTCTTATTTTTGCTCCAAAACATAGATTGTGGGTACTCGTTAGAACCGCCTCGCCGAGTACCCACAATCTATGTTTTGAGCAAAAATAAGAAAAATATCGAAATTTTTCCAATGAAATTTTCAATTTTTGCTTTTGAAAAAAAATCTCTATATATTGCATGGGCATGTTTTCGTAATGTGGTGCATTAAATGGGTCATTATCAATTTGGATGAGTCCACTTTCATCTTTAGGGGCGTTAGGAGTGATTACGCATTGTTATTCCATTTTTCGATGAAAAACTTCGAATATAAAACAGATTAGCCCCAGACGTGATGCCATGTTTTGCGGCATTACATCTGGGGCTATACTGTTCGCCTATGTCCCATAAAAAGGACGCTAGGCTAATACAATTAAATTATTTGAAATTTATATGGTTATGGTTAGTTTCATCACAACAAACTGAAAAACACAGAACTTATTAGTTCAAGTTTAGCTTTTGACAGTTAGCTTTTTTAATCATCCCACATTTTGAGCATGCCATTATTAAACATCAAACATTATTTTTCAAACTGAGATAATCAGGCTGATTCTGCGTTTCCTGAAACAATACACCTATTTTTGACCAATGGACCTGCCCATTGTTATCATTTGGGTGAGTCCACTTTCATTTCCAGGGAAATCAGGAGTGAATCTGCAATTTTATTGTATTTTTTTTCGATGCAACTCCTCTAAGCAAACAGAATAGCCCCAGATGGGACATCGCATTCTGCAGCGTCACATCTGGGGCTACTATACTGTTTGCCTACATTTCATTAATAGGACACCAGGCTGAGCCGTGACACGAGAAAACCGGTCTTTGGGGTTTACGACCAAGCCTGACACAAACCGAGCTGTACAAGCACAGAAGATGGCTAGAAGCTTAAAAATTCGGATTAAAGAAGAAGAGAAATTGTACTATCCGAGTAGTGAAAACAAAGGCGCTGATTTGCTTTGCAGTTACTGTGAAGCTGATCTGCGCCTTTGTTTTCGCACAGGCAAAAATCCAGTTTTCTCAGGACGTTGCTCAAGCTTATACTGAGCTTTGCAAGGTTATGCATATTCATCTTTATAACTGGCTTAAGGACTTTACATCTTTACATTTGCTTAAGAACTGACTTGTCAATGCACCATCTTGTACCCTATCTTCTATTATCATGGCAAAACAAAATAAATCTGGGTAAAGCGAGGGTTTAATTCATCAGCAAGCACTTAACATCAGTAATATGAGCCGCCTCGTGGGAAAACCAACAATGTGGTTTCCGAACAGGTCAGACACAAACCGGCCTGTACAAGCACAGAAAAGAGCTAGAAGCTTGAAATTTTGGATTTAGAAAGAAGAGTAATTGTACTATCCTTGTAGCGAAAACAAAGGCGCTGATCAGCTTCGCGGTTACCGCGAAGCTGATCTGCGTCTTTGTTTTCGCCTATGCAGATTGTTGGTTTTCCCATGAGGCGGCTCATATGTGTAAAACATGTATAATTATGTGTAATATACATGTACAAATAATAAACATTTCATATACTGCCTGCTCAAGACAATATTCACATGAAACCAAGTAAGTTAAGACTACAGCTATCCGATTTACTGTACATGATTATGTGTGCTGATCCCTGGGCCTTGTGCATGTACACATATATGGGCCACAAAGTGAGAAAATGTACCTTTGGACAATTTTTTGAGTATTAGAAAAACAAAGTTACTTTGAATGTATGATGTTTCTAGATTCTGTTAGTCTTTATTTGACCAGATTATTCCAGTTGTTTTGTGAGACATGACCGATTTACTATTGTTACGACCTAGCGTAACTAGACAGGTACAGCGAAAAACAACCAAGTAATTTAAACTTAACAATATTTAATCAAACAAATAAATGCTGCAAATACATACAAACAAACAAACAGATAAGTAAATAAATAAATAAATAACTTACAAAGTTAATGTCAAATAAGTCCTTGTCCCTCAAATGTAAGTCCACAATCCAGTAACCAGAATATGAGCACATGTATATTTTAATCCACACAAAACACTAGTGAAACAACCAAAATTATATACTTTAAATCACTTCAAATTTCTGAATACCTACGACTGAATTGGGACCTATATTTATACATCTAAGGAAATTCTCCAGGTTTCTAGAGAATGATATAATAAACTTTTCTCTAGAAAAGAAACGAACTAAAGGAAAGTTCTTTTAAATTCTCCAAAGAAAATTTAGAATTCTCCAGACAGAATTCAAGGCCGCAACGACCATCAAGACTAAACGAGAGTCCACTAGACCCTTCGAGATCTCAGTATACATAGTCCAAATATATTTTTAACTTATGGTAAAAAAAAAACCACTCACTCCATTTTCATCTGGAATTATCCACAAAGTGCTCATAGAATTTTCTATACTTCTAAATTATATAACAGTGATAAAAATAATCAATGACATTCTTCTACAAAGTTCTAGATAATAAATTGTAGAAACATAAAAATAAATATATATTAATTAATTGGGTTACTCCCCTTTGATTATATATATATAAATTATAAGTAATAGCTTTTAAAAGAATCAATATTATTGAATCAATTATATATAACACTTCCCCTCTTCAACGAAAAGAAAGTTTTGTGAAATAAAACTTTCTTTTGCAATACTCATATGCAAACATACAAGGCAAAACTGTCAAGCTCTTGAAAGGGTGTCTGGAATTATATTATCTCTACCTTTTATGTGTCTAATGTCAAGATTGTGCTCTTGCAACATGAGACTCCATCTGAGCAAACGCTGATTCTTGTTTTTCATTTTGTGTATGAAGGTCAGTGGATTGTGATCACTGAAGACGACAATTGGTGAATTTGCAGAAGACAGATACACTTGAAAGTGTTGAAGGGCAAGAATAAGAGATAGACATTCTTTCTCTATAGTAGAATAATTTCTTTGATGTTTGTCAAACTTCTTTGAAAAGTAACAAACAGGATGATCAACACCATTGTCATCTTCTTGTAACAATACACTGCCTGCACCAACATCACTTGCATCCACCGCCATTTTGAATTCTCTGTCAAAGCGTGGTGCTGATAGAACTGGAGCACTCTTAAGTATGGCCTTTAACTGATCAAAAGACTTCTGACAAGCCTCAGACCAAACATACATCATGCAGGTGTTGTGTCAGAAGTAAATTTGTCAAAGGCTCAGCTATAACTGAAAAATTATTACAGAACTTTCTGTAATATCCAGCCATACCCAAAAAGCGCATCAGTTGCCGTTTTCCTGTAGGTACAGGAAAATCTGATATAGCCTCAACTTTGGCTTCTACAGGTCTGACCTGACCTTGTCCAACAATATGTCCTAGAAATGTCAAACTAGCATGGCAAAATTCACTTTTCGGTAAGTTTATTGTCAGTTTAGCATCACTGAGTCTTTTGAAGAATTCTCTGATGATCTCCAGGTGTTGTTTCCACTCTTCACTGTAGATGATGGCATCGTCGATGTAAGCTTTACACCCATCCAGACCGAAAATCAAACTATTAACCAAGCGCTGAAATGTTGCTGGAGAGTTTTTCATGCCAAAAGGCATCACTTTATATTGATAAAGTCCATCAGGAGTAACAAATGCCGAGATCTCCTTTGCTCTGTAAGTGGAATCTGCCAAAACCCTTTCAAAAGATCGAATTTCGTCACATATTTGGCGTGACCAATGTTGTCGATGCAGTCATCAATTCTTGGTATGGGAAATGTGTCAGTTTTTGTGACAGAATTTACTTTTCTATAGTCTGTGCACATTCGAAATGTCCCATCAG
The DNA here is from genome assembly GCA_964017185.1 of Rugalucina vietnamica. Taxonomy (NCBI): domain Eukaryota; kingdom Metazoa; phylum Mollusca; class Bivalvia; order Lucinida; family Lucinidae; genus Rugalucina; species Rugalucina vietnamica. The sequence continues at coordinate 6,453,294 of OZ024872.1, forward strand.
ATTTTGGCACAAGTATACAAGGAGAACTCCATTCACTTTGACTAGGTTCTATAAAGTCATTGTCCAGCAAATACTTAACTTCTTTCCTGAGATATTGTTGTCTTTCAGGATGAAGTCTATACGGATGTTGTTTCACCGGTTTTGCTCCTTCAATAATGTCTACATCATGGTAGATTTTATCGGTTCTGGATGGAATGTCCGGAAATAAGTGCTCATATTCAAGAATTAATTGTTTTAGTTCATGTTTCTTGTCCCGATCTAGATGTAACAGTTTCTGATCGAGGTCATGCAGAATGTCAGAATTCTGGAGTTTTGAGGATAATGGTTCACAGTTCACAGAGTTCATTTTTTCAAAGTCTGTCTGATTTTGTTCATGAGGGACAGAATTAACTATGCTTACTGAGGAAATAACTGAACTATCATTATCACTATCCCTATCAATGTACTTTTTAAGCATGTTAATATGACATAATTGTTTTTGTTTGCGCCTCCCAGGAGTGTTAACAATGTAATTTACATCACTTAACCTTTTCTCAACAGTATATGGACCATAATATCTAGCTTGTAATGGCCTGCCAGGAATGGGCAAAAGAGCAATCACTTTGTCTCCAGGGTCAAAATTTCTGTTCTGAGCATTTTCATCAAAATGCAACTTCATTTTGTTCTGAGCTGACTTAAGATTGGACCGAGCAACTTCCCAAGCTTTTGACAATCTAGTTTTGAAGTCAGACACATACTGAAGTAAGTTCAAAGGACTGTCATTACTTGAAAGAAACTTCTCTTTCATAAGTTTTAAAGGTCCACGAACAGTGTGTCCGAAAACAAGTTCAAACGGACTGAACCCAAGAGACTCTTGTACTGACTCTCTGACAGCAAATAATAGCAAATGTATGCCTTCATCCCAATCTTTTTTGGTGTCAAAACAGTAAGATCTGATCATGTTCTTCAAAGTTTGATGGAATCTTTCCAAAGCACCTTGACTTTCAGGATGATAAGCTGATGACTTGTATTGTTTAATGCCAAGTTCATGCATTACTTGCTGAAATGTTCCTGACATAAAATTGGAACCCTGATCTGATTGGACTGATTTTGGAAGACCTACAAGTGTGAAAAACTTTACAAGGGCCTTAACTATTGTTTTGTCTTGATATTCCTGAGTGGAATTGCTTCAGGAAAACGTGTTGAAGCACACATTATAGTCAAGAGATATTGGCAACCTGATTTAGTCTTGGGTAACGGACCTACACAGTCAATGATAATCCTACTAAATGGTTCATCAAATGCAGGAATAGGCTGTAAATTAGCTTTTGGAATAGTCTGATTAGGTTTTCCTACCATTTGACAAGTGTGACAGGATTTGCAATGTTGGGAAACATCAGATTTTAATCCTGGCCAGTAGAAATGCTTGAGAATTTTGTGGTAAGTCTTATTTATCCCTAAATGACCTGACATGGGAGTTTCATGGGCCAAGTTTAAGATTTCAGGACGATAAGCCTTAGGAACCACAATTTGGTGATTTATGGTCCATTCGTCTTCCGCTGAAACATCAGGAGGACGCCATTTTCTCATTAAGATGTCATTTTTGACATAAAAACAAACAGGAACCTGAGAAATTTCATTTTCATCTAAAGCCCTTTCAAATAAAGGCGAGATTTCAGGATCACTGTGCTGTTCTTGACAAAGTTGTGACCTTGACATTTGGTCGTGACCTTGGTCAAAAATTGAAGGTGAAAGGTCATTGTCTGACCTTTGATTGTTGAAGTCAGTTTGACTTGAAGAAAGAGATTTTGAAATCTCATCATGAAAAGACTGACCTATAAAAGTGTCAGTTAAGTCAATATCCTGTATCCCATCATTCAATTTGACTTTTTTTGCCATAGCCCTTGTAACGGCACATGAAGGGTAAAGATCAGGAATTTCCTGCTCAATGGGATCAGGCAATTGATCCTCACAAGGTGTATTGGTCAAAAGTGGGTTTACCACAACCTTATCTCCGGCTAAGTCATTGCCTAATAGCAAGTGAACACCTTTAAAAGGTAAAGAAGGCCTAATACCTACAGCCACAGGACCAGAAACTAAGTCTGAAGACAAATAAATGTTATGGAGCGGTACATTAACAAATCCACACTCTACTCCCTGAATAAGGACACTTGTCCCAGTTGAAGTCTTCTCGGAAAAAGGCAGGGTATCTGCTAAAATAAGAGACTGAGAAGCTCCGGTATCTCGTAAGATTTTAATAGGGGTAGACTGGGCAGAATCACTAGTAAGTGACACAAAACCTTCTGATAAGAATGGTTCATAAATCTCCATAATACAATCAGTCGCAGACGTTTTGGCCAAAATAGGATTTTCATCCTGAATAATCGACTGTGGTTTTGACCTTAAAGAAGTAAGACCTGTTGGTCTAGAATTATTTTGATTTTGTCTCTCTTTTTTTCTTTTCAAAGTTTCACATTCAGAAATGACGTGACCGTCACCTTTACAATAATTGCAAAACAGCCGGGGTGAGTATGAGGATCTTTGACCTTTGTTTTCACTAGTATCTTTATTTTTAGGATTATGTGAAGGACTGGAACTATCAGCTGTTAGTCCAGCTTGTGGTTGTGGATTAGGTTGAGGAGAATTATTTCTCTGTTGAGGGTTAAATGGTTTTGACTGAGGTGTATTAGGTTTAAATTGAGGGTTAAAAGGTTTCTTGTAAGGCTTATTTACAAAAGACACCTTATGAGTCAAAGCATAATCATCAGCTAATCGTGCTGCTACATCTAAAGTTTCTACTTCCCTTTCGTCAAGAAAAGATTTGACATCAGAGTGTATGCATCGTTTGAACTCTTCAACAAGCATGAGCTGTCTTAATTTTGCATGATCAGACTTTACATCCTTTGAAGAACACCACCTATCAAATAATTGCTCCTTAGTTCTAGCAAATTCTACATGGGTTTGGTCATGTTCTTTCCTACAATTTCTGAATTTCTGCCTATAAGCTTCAGGTACTAACTCATAAGCCTTAAGAATCAGATTTTTGACTGTGTCATAATCTGAACTTTGATCAAGTGGAAGCTGAGTGTAAATTTCTCGAGCTTTACCAATAACAACACTCTGTAGAAGCAAGGTCCAATGCTCTTTTGGCCATTTCAAATTTTCTGCTACCTTCTCAAAATGTAAAAAGTACTTATCTACTTCTTTTTCTTGAAATGGAGGAACGAGCCTGATATGCTTTGTAACATCAAATACTTTACTAGGATCAAAAGACACAGGAGGCATTGATTTACTGCTTAATTCAAGCTCTTTCATTTTAATATCATAATGCATTCTTTCTTTTTCAAGTTCTATTTCTTTTAACATTTCTCTGTGTTTTTCCTTCTCTCGTTCTTCCATTTCCCTTTGTTTTTCTTTCTCTCTTTCTTCCATTTCTCTTTGTTTTGCCTTTTCCCTTTCTTCCATATCTATTTTTTCCTTTGCAAGCCTTTCTTCTAATGCTAACTTTTCTCTATGCATTCTTTCTTCCCTTTCAGCTTTATCTCTTGCAAGTTTTTCTTCCCTTTCTTCCTTATCTGCCCTTCTTTTTTCTTCAAACTCTAATCTTAATTTTTCCAGTTCAAGATGCCTTTTTAATTCTAACTCTTTCAACTGTATGTCAGTTTGTGAGACCATAATAAGAGATGTAGCTGAGGGTTCAAAAAATTCCTCATCAACAAGAAACTGAATGATAACATTCTTAATTTCACGTTTTAACATAGATGTTTTGACATCAGGTATGCTATAATGACTAGCAATGTCTAAAAGATCACTCTTTTTGGCCAAGTTTAACAGCTCTTGAGAAGGCGCAGCAATGAAATCTCCAAGTTTGAATGACATGGTTGCTTTATGCTGGTATGACAAACAGTAAATATCTTTTAAGATTCTGAATAAATTCGGTGCACAAAATGTTCAATCCCGGACGAGCCCCCAAAATCTGTTACGACCTAGCGTAACTAGACAGGTACAGCGAAAAACAACCAAGTAATTTAAACTTAACAATATTTAATCAAACAAATAAATGCTGCAAATACATACAAACAAACAAACAGATAAGTAAATAAATAAATAGGCAGTGGCTATTTTGCCGGACCCGGCAAAATAGCCCCTAGGAGCTATTTTGCCGGACCCGGCAAAATAGTCCCTAGGAGCTATTTTGCCGGACCCGGTAAAATAGCTATATTGGACTTATAGGCTATTTTGCCGGACCAAATACTTATTAAAAAATTTATTTCATATTTCGTAGGGTATTCTAATCTACATTTTTGTTTTATTTATCTATTTATTTATTTGAGATATTTCTCAATCAAAATGTTGCTTTTTGTGCCTTTTTTATGACCCAACTTTGGTCAAGTTGGAAGGGCATGTTGCCTTTGGCTTGACTCTGTCTGTGCGTGTGTGTTGGGGTGGGTGTGCTGGTTGGGGTGTGCTGGTTGGGGTGTATGTAATAATAATGCCAGTGAGGTTGTGTGCAAAGATGTGGCTGGCTGGCTGGGTCTGTTGGTCACTTTTTTGAAACTCTGGTGAATGCTAGAGTTTTGAAATTTTGAATAGACTTATAGCTGATCATGGCTAGTTTCAAGAAACTTGAGCACCAACCCCGCTACCCTGGATTACCAGATGTTCTAGTTTTTGACCTCTAGCCACACCCCCACACATGGACCCAAGAGTCTGACACTTACAGGGTACCTACTGTCTAAGTATGAATGCTTTCGGACAAGACTTTATGGCTGTCAAGATATAGACTAACAGAACATTTATCATGGCGGCTATCATATTCTAAAGGTGTCCTAGATTTTGACCTCTAGCTGCAGCACCTTTGGGGGCGGCACCCAGGATTTGGTGCCATGGATTAAAAGCAAAACACTACAGAGTATATATATGATCTAAACAGGAATACATTCCTATGAGTATGACCGTTTATAAGATATGAACTTAGAGAAAAAAAGCTGATATTTTCTATCAATTCTAATAAATTTGGCAAATTAGCATAACTGAGATTATGTAAATTGTTTGCAGTCATATAAAATCATTATCATTCTTTATATTATTTTCCATATATCAAGCTTTTAGCAATAATTAGTCAAAAACCTGGCTCGGCAGGGTCTTTCTTACAGCTGGGCTCGGCAGGGGCTTTCATACCCCACCCTGAAAATTACCATATCTGCAATGCCAATGAGTGTTGATTTCTACAAAGCATATATTCTTGGGGATCATCTGTGTGTATTCTGATTTGAATCTTCAGACCTTTTCATTACAATTTTCCTCCTTTTTCTTAAGCGATTCATTTTTAAAGTGTCCCAGAATGCCAGCCATACTCCCATTTGTATCTGAATAAAGTCTTTTATCAACATTTTCAGTATGTGTATTCTTATTTTAAAAACATAATTATCTTAAATAAATAGGTGAATAAAATAAATAAAAATGTAGATAAAAAAAAAAGATAATAAAAATATAAAATAAAAAAAATTTTTTACTAAGTTTTTGGTCCGGCAAAATAGCCTATATGTATATAATAGCTATTTTGCCGGGTCCGGCAAAATAGCCTATAGACTATTTTGCCTTATTTTGCCGGGTCCGGCAAAATAGCCCCTAGGAGCTATTTTGCCGGGTCCGGCAAAATAGCCACTGCCAAATAAATAACTTACAAAGTTAATGTCAAATAAGTCCTTGTCCCTCAAATGTAAGTCCACAATCCAGTAACCAGAATATGAGCACATGTATATTTTAATCCACACAAAACACTAGTGAAACAACCAAAATTATATACTTTAAATCACTTCAAATTTCTGAATACCTACGACTGAATTGGGACCTATATTTATACATCTAAGGAAATTCTCCAGGTTTCTAGAGAATGATATAATAAACTTTTCTCTAGAAAAGAAACGAACTAAAGGAAAGTTCTTTTAAATTCTCCAAAGAAAATTTAGAATTCTCCAGACAGAATTCAAGGCCGCAACGACCATCAAGACTAAACGAGAGTCCACTAGACCCTTCGAGATCTCAGTATACATAGTCCAAATATATTTTTAACTTATGGTAAAAAAAAAAAAACTCACTCCATTTTCATCTGGAATTATCCACAAAGTGCTCATAGAATTTTCTATACTTCTAAATTATATAACAGTGATAAAAATAATCAATGACATTCTTCTACAAAGTTCTAGATAATAAATTGTAGAAACATAAAAATAAATATATATTAATTAATTGGGTTACTCCCCTTTGATTATATATATATAAATTATAAGTAATAGCTTTTAAAAGAATCAATATTATTGAATCAATTATATATAACACTATATGAACCCTACAGACGTCATTGTCCTGAAAAATGACATCCAAATTGCGTAATGCATTTCTGCATGTTAGTACAGCTTACAAAACTTGATGCAATTGCTTAAAACTGTTTAAGCACTGGTCAGAACCTATTGCTAAGATAGAAACATACCATCTTTACAGGCAATCTGACATAATTATTTTGTCTATTAATATGATGATGCAGTTGCTATGGTTACCGTTTCACGATAGATATAGGAAAACTATGTGTATTATGGGCTAAAACAAGGGCAGATAACTACAAATATTGAAAATAAATATGTTTTAAAACTCATTCATTTGGTAGCCCAGTGTTCAAAGGTAACAAATACAGTGTTATTTCTAAAACATACATTTCATCAGTTTTCTGCTTTTTGCTGCTTGCTACTAGTAATGTCAGAATGTCCGAAGGTACATTTTGTCGCGTTGTGGCCCATATAATATTTTATACACATATCAATGTAATCCATCAAGGCTGATTGGAATGTCTCCGTAATTTGGCTTTTATATTAATATAAGAATCTTACAAGTCAGGTAGATCTGCTACAAGTTCACTGTTTCATCAGGAAAACATGTCCATGCAATGAATACCCCCTTAAAGCCAGATGTACGTAATTGACCTCACGGTAGAATTTTTTTATTTTTTGCATGTGAGTGTATTTTGATGTCCTACATACGAAAATGAAAAGAAATCGATACCGTTCCGAGCTTGTTTTCGAGATATCGGCCTTCAAAATCGTCAAATTTGAGAGCGAAAATACATTGACGTCAACGTAAAATGCGATTTTTAGCCCCCATTTTTGTTTATTTTCTTGATATATTTAAAAAAATCCACGGTAGGATTTTTTAAACCAGAGGACCAATGGTCCTGTAAACGCTCACCTGAGATCTGCTTCATATACCAATAAACATATTTGAAAATTATGGTATTTAACCCCAGTGCAGGGGCAGATGAAGCCCTTGGGCCATTTTCTTTTCCAGAATAACCAATATTCTGTCCATTTGCCAATTTCCTGCTGGTTTTCCTCTTCAAATGACATTTTAAAAGCAGATGAGCCCCTGAGATCCATTTTTTTTAGAATCATTAATATTCAGTCCTACTGCCCATTTCCTGCAAGACTTTCACTTTAAATGACATTTTAAAAGTTTTCCCCATTCAAATGCATTGACGACCTATGTTGACCTTGCCATATAATAGGTCAAGGTCACCACAGGGTCATCATTTATATATACATTGTAATACTTGAGTCATCCATACTTCATGCAGTTTCGTTGAAATCGGTTCACCGGTTCTGGAGAAGAAAATATTTTAAGGAGTTTTTCCATATATGGACATGGAGGCCATCATGGTCATGTGACCTGGATTATTTATATATACATTGGTTCCCACTTCATATTGATGCTTCATATAAAATTTGGCTTTGATTGGCCAAGTGGTTTCAGAGAAAAAAATCTTTGAAAAGTGTGTATGGACGACAGACCGGCCAAGGTCAAGAGATGACCTTGACCTAAATTAATCATATACCTTTATCTCATCCATTAGTTGCTTGCATCTACCACTTTTCAGATCTCAGGCTGCAATAGTTTTCAAAAAATAGCTAATTTCCACTTTTCCCATTATAAGTCTATGGAAACTTAAAGTTACCATAGCAACCAGAGTTCTTATCCGACTGAAATAAAAAACACAAATTATGTAGAGGCTACTGTCAGGAACATGTATACAAAGTACAGGATTCATCCACTTGACAGTTTCTGAGGAGAAGATTTTTGAATGTTTTTTTTCTTTTTTTTCAAAATTTTGCCCTTTATGGGGCCCCAGCAACCAATCAAAATAAAGGATTAGAACAAAACTCACAAGAAACGTCAAACACTACTCAATAAACATTTCCGCAAAAACAAATTCAAATGTCTGCAATTTTAGCGGAAAAAAAGCCAATTTCCACTTTTCCCATTATAAGTCTATGGAAACTTTAAGTTGCCATAGCAACCAGAGTTCTTATCCGCCTGGAATAAAAAACACAAATTATGTAGAGGCCACTGTCAGGAACAAGTATACAAAGTACAGGCTTAATCCCCTTGACAGTTTCTGAGAAGAAGATTTTTGAATGTTTTACGAAATTTTGCCCTATATGGGGCCCCTGCAACCAATCAAAATAAAGGATTAGGACAAAAGTCACATGAAACGTAAGGGACTACTCAATAAACATTTCTGCAAAAACAAAATTCAAATGTCTGCAATTTTAGCGGAAAAATAGCCAATTTCCACTTTTCCCATTATATGTCTATGGAAACTTAAAGTTGCCATAGCAACCAGAGTTCTTATCCGCCTGGAATAAAAAACACAAATTATGTAGAGGCCACTATCAGGAACATGTATACAAAGTACAGGCTTAATCCCCTTGACAGTTTCTGAGAAGAAGATTTTTGAATGTTTTTCGAAATTTTGCCCTATATGGGGCCCCTGCAACCAATCAAAATAAAGGATTAGGACAAAAGTCACACGAAACGTAGAGGACTACTCAATAAACATTTCTGCAAAAACAAAATTCAAATATCTGCAACAAGACAGCAAAAACTTGCAATTTTCACTTTTTTCCATTATAAGTCTATGGGAAGCATAAGTTGCCATAGCAACCAGAGTCCTTATCCGATCAAAACAAAAAACACAATTATTCTTTCCCCCTACCTGTAGATGGTGTATGTGTAATATGAGAACAATCGGCCCAGCGGTTTCAGAGAAGAAGATCTTTGAAATTGTGGACGACGGACGACGGACGACGGACGGACGGACGGACGCCGGAGCATGGGTATACTATAAGCTCACCTATGAGCCTTCGGCTCAGGTGAGCTAAAAACTGATATGTATTAGAGAAATTTCTGAACTACAAGTAGATAACGAGAAAGTCCTTAGTTACCGGATTCGTTTTCCTGCTATAAGCGTGTGAAGAGAGGTTGTCGTTGCTGAATTCAGCACGTTTTACGCGCGACGTCGGTTTTGCGCCAAAATCTCTGACGCTATTTAGTATTCAATATTGCTAACAGTCGCGCCAAATATGTTTTCCTCGGGATAACATGTCAACAATCTATATTTTGAGCAAAAATAATAAATAATATTTTTTTTTTACATTTCCGAAGTCCTCTGCATAATTGTATGGACATAAGTTTCGTATTCCGAACGTAAACTGACGCTAGAAATGACGTTTCGAGCGAAAACTGACGTTACGAATGCGGCGTAAAAATGACGTTTCGACCCTTAGATACGCACGTTCCTTTGAGCTCCTTCAATTACGTACATCTGGCTTTAAACCCCACTTTTATATAGCAAAACTGGGATATGCAGGGGTATGCCTATTTTTCTTATTTTTGCTTCAAAACATAGATTGTGGGTACTCATTAGAACCGCCTCGCTGAGGCAGTTCTAACGTGTACCCACAATCTATGTTTTGAGCAAAATAATTTTTGCTCAAAACATAAATTGTGGGTACTCATTAGAACCGCCGCCGAGGCGGTTCTAACGTGTACCCACAATCTATGTTTTGAGCAAAAATAAGAAAAATATCAGAATTTCTGCTGAAAATTTTCTTTTTTTACAACTTTAAAAATCTCTATATATTGCAAGGACATGTTTTCGTAATGGCTATCACAAGGCTCTGTCAAGTGCATAGTTCTTTTTCTTGCAGACCTTTCATTTTTGATTTTATCAATTTTACCTTAGAATAATGCTGCAATAGGGTTTACCATGTCATTGTGGTGTAGCAGCTTAGGAAATAACCTAACATTATGAAAACTTGCACATGCAAAAAGAATTTTTTCAGTTCAAAAATCGAAAAATTTTCATCAGAAAATTGCCCATGCAATATACAAAGAATTTTTTCGGTTCAAAAATCGAAAAATTTTCATCAGAAAATTGCCCATGCAATATACAAAGAATTTTTTCAGTTCAAAAATCGAAAATTTTCATCAGAAAATTGCCCATGCAATATACAAAGAATTTTTTCAGTTCAAAAATCGAAAAATTTTCATCAGAAAATTGCCCATGCAATATACAAAGAATTTTTTCAGTTCAAAAATCGAAAAATTTTCATCAGAAAATTGCCCATGCAATATACAAAGAATTTTTTCAGTTCAAAAATCGAAAATTTTCATCAGAAAATTGCCCATGCAATATACAAAGAATTTTTTCAGTTCAAAAATCGAAAATTTTCATCAGAAAATTGCCCATGCAATATACAAAGAATTTTTTCAGTTCAAAAATCGAAATATTTTCATCAGAAAATTGCCCATGCAATATACAAAGAATTTTTTCAGTTCAAAAATCGAAAATTTTCATCAGAAAAAAATTTGATATTTTTCTTATTTTTGCTCAAAACATAGATTGTGGGTACACGTTAGAACCGCCTCGGCGAGGCGGTTCTAACGAGTACCCACAATCTATGTTTTGGAGCAAAAATAAGAACCAGAGGACCAATGGTCCTGTAAACGCTCACCTGAGACCTGAGATATATACCAATAAATTTGTTTGACTAGAATGGTAATATACATGTATATAACCCCAGAGCAACCTCTGGAGGCAATTTCTTTTTTAAATCATAAAGATTCAGTCCATTTGCCAATTTACTGCAAGTTTTGCCCTAACAATTTTCCCCATTCAAATGCATGGGCAACCTAAGTTGACCTTGCTGTAAAAAAGGTCAAGGTCATCCCAGGGTCATGATTTATACAAACTTTGTAGAGCTGCATTGCCTGATGCTTCATGCCAAGTTTCAAAATCATAGGCCTTCTGGTTCTGGAGAAGAAGATTTTAAAGGTTTTTACTATTTATAGCCATGGCAGCCATCTTGGTCATGTGACCTTGACCATTTATACAAATTTTCATTCACTCTTCCTAAGAATGCTCCACAAAAAGTTTGGCTTTGATTGGCCAAGCGGTTTCAGAGAAGATGTTTGAATATTATGGTCATACACATGTATATAGCCCCAAGGCAGGGGCAGACAACCCTCTGGGTCCAAAATATTTTCATTAATATGAATATTCTGTCCATTTGCTCATTCCTAGCAAGTTTTCTGCCATTAAATGACATTTTTCTATTTTTTCCCATTCAAATGCATCGGCGGCCTAAGTTGACCTTGCCGTAAAACAGGTCAAGGTCATCCCAGGGTCATGATTTATATAAACTTTGTAGAGCTCCATTGCCTGATGCTTCATGCCAAGTTTCAAAATCATAGGCCTTCTGGTTCTGGAGAAGAAGATTTTTAAAGGTTTTTGCTATTTATAGCCATGGCGGCCATCTTGGTCATGTGACCTTGACCATTTATACAAACTTTCATTCATTCTTCCTAAAAATGCTCCACATAAAGTTTTGCTATGATTGGCCAAGCGGTTTCAGAGAAGATGTTTGAATATTATGGTCATACACATGTATATAGCCCCGGGGCAGGGGCAGACAACCCTCTGGGCCCAAAATATTTTCATAAACATGAATATTCTGTCCATTTGCTCATTCCTAGCAAGTTTTCTGCCATTAAATGACATTTTTCTATTTTTTCCCATTCAAATGCATCGGCGGCCTAAGTTGACCTTGCCGTAAAACAGGTCAAGGTCATCCCAGGGTCATGATTTATACAAACTTTGTAGAGCTCAATTGCCTGATGCTTCATGCCAAGTTTCAAAATCATAGGCCTTCTGGTTCTGGAGAAGAAGATTTTTAAAGGTTTTTGCTATTTATAGCCATGGCGGCCATCTTGGTCATGTGACCTTGACCATTTATACAAACTTTCATTCACTCTTCCTAAGAATGCTCCACATAAAGTTTGGCTTTGATTGGCCAAGCGATTTCAGAGAAGAAGATGTTTGAATATTATGGTCATACACATGTATATAGCACCGGGGCAGGGGCAGACAACCCTCTGGACCCAAAATATTTTCATAAACATGAATATTCTGTCCATTTGCTCATTCCTAGCACGTTTTCTGCCATTAAATGACATTTTTCTATTTTTTCCCATTCAAATGCATGGGCGGCCTAAGTTGACCTTGCCGTAAAACAGGTCAAGGTCATCCAAGGGTCATGATTTATACAAACTTTGTAGAGCTCCATTGCCTGATGCTTCATGCCAAGTTTCAAAATCATAGGCCTTCTGGTTCTGGAGAAGAAGATTTTTAAAGGTTTTAGCTATTTATAGCCATGGCGGCCATCTTGGTCATGTGACCTGGACCATTTATACAAACTTTCGTTCCCCCTTCCTAAGGATGCTCCATATGAAGTTTGGCTTCGATTGGCCTAGCGGTTTCAGAGGAGAAGATCTTTGAAATTGTGAACGACGGACGACGGACGACGGACGACGACGGACGACGACGGACGCCGGAGCATGGGTATACTATAAGCTCACCTGTGAGCCTTCGGCTCAGGTGAGCTAAAAATAGGTATACCCTTGCATACCCCAGTTTTGCTACATACAAGTGGGGTTCGAGGGGGTATACATTTCACGGACATGTTTTCCTGATGAGTCCATTAAAAACAATTTTAAATTGTAATATGACCAGGGTCAGAAAGGAATTTCTAAGCCTAGCCAAAACGTTTACTCATATCTTCACATCAGGTGTGCAAAATTTCCGTATGTAACATATCAAACAACTAAGTGACAACACCTGAAAATCTGCCTATTAAGAGCACAAACATTTTCAGAAATGAATTACACTCACACATATAAAGAATAAATAAAAAGTTTAATTTTGAGTGAAAAACTCTAAAATAGAATGATCTGTTAAGTAAAAAAATGCAAACAAGTTTTGAAGAGAAAAAACAAAGAAAAAACTAAGTGAGCTAAAAATCAAACAAATTTGAGAGCACTCAAAACTTTGAAAGTGCAAAAAATGTTGGAAAGTCAGTGACATGCAAGATATAAGTACCGGTATTTTAATGAAATACAAGTGTTGATTGGAGAAAATGTTTTGTTGTATTTTTTTTTTGTTGTTGTTGTTTTTTTACATTTTTTATTTCATTTTTTTTTTTTAGTAAATAACAAAAGATTGCATCATTCCAGTTGCTTATCCATAATGTATGCTATCTAATGTTTATGGTGTTACTGCCTGTCTTCTTGTATTAAAATACTCATAGCCAGTTTAATTGCTGTATGTATTTAAAATGCATTATACCAACTACAGTACTGAAACTGTATACTATGTTTAGAATTAGTTCCTACTTTGTTACACTAACTTAACATTACATCATTGTTACTGTGCTAGATCTAATGAGATTGGGCAATCTCTTTTTTTTCTATTAGATATCAGCTTTGATAGCTTTCTCTAAAAAAGTTTTTTCCTGAATCCCTAAATCATATACATGCACAAATTTTAAATAAGAACTGGGGCCAGTTGTTCAAAATTAACGATGTTGTTAGTTAACAATTTGTTAAAATTTCAAATGGCAATATTACAAATACACTGTTATTTTTTGTTTAAAAATGTGAGAATCCTTTGCAATGCAAAGGATTCTCACATTTTTTCAACAAAAAATAACAGTGTATTTGCTTTTGAAGTCGATATATAGTTAACAAATTAAGGGCTTAACAACAGCGTTAAGCTAACAAAGTTTTGAACAACTCGGCCCATCTACATCCTGCAACAACTAAGATATTGCCCAACCTTTACCAATGTTATTTGGTGCAAAAAAGTGCTGCAAGAGCTTGATAAAATTTAAGATTCTTTGATTTCTTTGCTTATTTTTTCTTATCTTTTTCCCTCACCATATGATTAGTGTTGTAGTTATTTATAAAGCATCAAGTACCCCTTATCTTAAGAATTGAGTACACGCCTAAGAAACTGATGAAAACTGAGACTACAAGAGATTTATCACCAGAATGCACGCCATCACTGAAAACCTAAACAGTGAAAGATTAAAAGATAAAATAAATTATGTTATTGAGCCAACAAGTATGAAAAGCCAACATCTATAAAATATTTGTGTGTTAAATGTATCAAAAACAGTTCTAAGAGAGGATTTTAGAAACAGAAAAAACTATGAAAAGGATGATTTCACATCACTTTTTCAGAGGGAAGAAAAAGTTGATTAATACATATGAGTGGACAGTATATACAGTGTATATTGGAATTGAAGTAGGTCCGTGTTTATCAGGTAAATGAAGGAAGGTCAGGGTTTATTAGGAATAAAGAAGGTCCGAGTTTATCAAGAAATAAAGGAAGGTCAGAGGTTATCAGGAAATATAGAAAGGTCAGAGTTTATCAAGAAATAAATGAAGGTCAGAATTTACTGGAAAGTACGAGGGGCGAGCAAAAAGTTTGAGGACTTTCTTAATAACTTATATAATTGACGTCCGTTTGTTTTCGTACTTTCTCAAGTGCAATAATGGTCTATAGTCAATATTCATGTAAACTGTTATTTGTCTAATCTTATTTTTTGACTGGTTAAATTACATCAACAAATGCGCAGGGTTTGCTACCCCGGAGCATGACGTAATCTCTGTTTACATGTTAATGAATAAAAAAATATTTTAAAAATGTCCTATCTGAATATACTTAAATTATGGAAATATTGATAATGATATAATTTGACTTGAAATGTGAAATGTTACTCCTGGCATTCAGAAGACAACACTACAGCGACACTTTTTGGAAGCCAAGTCTAAGCAAATATTCAGTAAAAATGATGTTACTAGTAAATGGCGGAAACTCGCACATCGATAAAATTTGTGCGAGTTTTCCGAATAAAACCTACAGAAATGTTTAATTTGTTACAAACAGCAAAAGACACATCAGAACTTAAACATTTAACATTGTTCAATGATGTGCAAAGTGTTAGTCTCGAAGAAATAGCTGTTAAAAACAACAAATAAGCAAAAAAAACCTACGTCAAACAACATAACAGCATGAACTGCCCCGGATAATCCAAACGTCTGTTGCAGAAATTGTTATAATTTTCTATCGATTTGCTTTCTACTATAATCCTTCACCGATGGGGAATAAAGATATGAAAATTTGCTTGAAGTCGAATGAGAAATAATGTTTTCATAGGAACTTTTGACTCGGCAAACGTATACAGAAATCCCGGTGTCAAATGACGTTAACGTCTTGGTGTGCTCCGGGTAGCGCTAACACCCATCGAACAAATTGTCACAGCAACGACTTTTATCATGTGATTTGTCCAAAACTTTCCCCGTTTGTTTATATTAAATTGACTGCAAACATACGGTAATTTTAGAGAAATCGCATAAGTATTTTTTATTTTATTGATAAAGTTCACGAACTTTTTGCTCAGCCTACATAAAAGAAGGCTAGAGTTTATCAAGAAATGAAGGAAGGTCAGTGTATATCAGCAAATAAAGGAAGGCCAGAGTTTATTGGGAAATAAAGGTCCATGCTATTGGAAATGTCTTTTGCTCAAGGACACAACACGGTGCTGCTTGTGGGGATTGAAACCGGAACCTCTTGATTCGGAGTCCGCACTCTACCAATACGCCACTGCGCTCCCCATTATTGGAAAATAAGGAAAATAATGGAAGGTCAGAGTTTATCAAGACATAAAGGAAGGTCAAAGTTTACCAGCAAATAAAGAAAGGTCAGAGTTTATGGGGAAACAAGAAGGTCAAAGTTTATCAGCAAATAAAGAAAGGTCAGAGTTTATGGGGGGAAAAAAGAAGGTCAATCAGGAAATAAAGGAAGGTCAGAGTTTATTGGGAAATAAAGCAAGGTCAGTGTTATTGGGAAATAAAGGAAGGTCAGTGTTTTAAGGAAGATCAGAGTTTATTAAGAAATAAAGGAAGGTCAGTGTTATTGGGAAAGAACGGAAGGTCAGTGTTATTGGGAAATAAAGGAAGGCCAGTGTTTATCAAGAAAATTAAGGAAGGTCAGAGTTTATCAAAAACATCAACGAAGGTCAGCATTTATCATTAAATAAAGGGAAGTCAGGTTTAATTGGGAAATAAAGAAAGGAAGGTCAATGTTTATCAGGAAATAAAGGAAGGTCAAAGTCAAAAGGAAGGTTATCAGGAAATAAAGGAAGGTCAAAGTCTATCAGGAAATAAAGGAAGGTTAGTTTATTAGGAAATAAAGATATGTCAGAGTTTATTGGGAAAATAGAGAAAGGCCAGAGTATATTGGGAAATACAGGAAGGTCAGCGTTTATCAAAAAATATAGGAAAGTTTATCAGAAACATAAAGGTTAGTGTTTATCATGAAATAAATGAAGGTCAGAGTTTACCAAGAAATAGAGAAAGGTCAGAGTTTGTCAAGAAATAAGAGGTTTCCAATAAAAGGTAAGACCAGGCCAGAATTTGTATTAAAGTAATTATTTGAGCCGCCTCGTGGGAAAACCAACAATGTGGTTTCCGAACAGGTCCGACACAAACCAACCTGTACAGTCGCAGAGAAGAGCTAGAAGCTCGAAATTTCGGATTTAAGTAGAAGAGGAATTGTACTATCCGAGTAGCGAAAACAAAGGCGCTGATCAGCTTCGCGGTTACCGCGAAGCTGATCTGCGTCTTTGTTTTCGCATATGCAGTTTGTTGGTTTTCCCATGAGGCGGCTCATTTATCAGAGATTAATCAAGAAAGGCCAATTATCAATAAACACATTTGGGTATTTCATTATTAGTAATAACATTCGACAATGGGAATATCAACATTTTGACCCACACTCTTTTAGACCCTCAAAGACGGGTAAATTCTATCCCCTGTAAAATAAAACTACACAAATTGTGAGTAGCAGAAACTTTTGAATATCTATGTTGGCTTTTCCACCCAGTGGCTCGTACGTACGGTAAGAAAGTGCCAAAATAATGTCTCAGGAGTGCAGTAGAATCAGCTGACTGACATGTAACATACTTACACCTAAGCTTAGACTCTTTGTTACATTTTACGCTAAATTGTGATACGCCGTCTATGAATTCTGTAACGATAAATTTGACAAAACTCAAATACAAACAATAGCAACTTAACATTGAACTGACTACAGACATGTTTCAGGCTTTTCTGTCATGGAATAATGGCTAAATAATGCTATAAGAAACTGCACTGATAAACAAATGATAGTTACATGTATTCAAAGTATTGTGTTTGAGAATGACCCCACCCACACGAAAAGAAGCAGATATTTTATGTCCATCTTCTAGACCAGCCAAAAGTGTGTTTCAAACAATACATCAGGAAAACATGTCCATGCAATGAATACCCCTTAAACCCCACTTTTATATAGTAAAACTGGGGTTTGCAGGGGTATACTTATTTTTCTTATTTTTACTCCAAAACATAGATTGTAAAAGTGTACCCACAATCTATGTTTTGAGCAAAAATAAGAAAAATATCAAAATTTTTCAGCTGAAAATTTTCAAATTTCACTTTTATATTCAATTCGTTCACTCTAAATTTCTAGAGCAAACTTAGCCATATTCCACGTTTGTAAAAGCTTTGAGACATGTCTATTTACGCATGATAATATGCAGCATACAACTGATGGTATTAGTATACTTACACCTTAATTTACTCTCCTTGTCACCACGGACACTAAACTGAGATACGCCCTCTATGAATTCTGAAAAATATCAGCTGCATCATTATGAAACGTACATTCTATCATTGACTGAACAAAGGTCTGCATTCTATATAAAGTTGCATATTTTTCTGTTGAAGAGAACTTGACATTTTCAACCATATGTGAAATAAAGCTATAATGTTTTTTTAAAAATTGTTATGTCCAGTATTAACAGAGCTGACTGTTATTACCGTATTCGTTCTAATTAGCGCACATGCTCCAATAAGCGCACACCCTGGTCGTTTCCGAAAATCATGTGCATAAGCGCACACTGCTTGACAAGCATATTGGTATTGGTATTTTATACACATTTTACATATCTTTACTGCATTTACTGCGTTAAAACTAAAGTTTAGATGACCAAACACTGTTTTGCAACGATTTTAACACTTTAATGACATCGTCATTGGTAGTTTTGACATGGTAGTTTCGGCACTTTATGTGTTGTTTCCGTTCCTAGTATGCGCTTATTAGAACGATATTTTGTTACCTTAACTTTAAAGTATTTTGAAAAGTTAAGCGCACAGTGCGCTAATTAGAACGAATACGGTCTGACAAATATGTAGAACTTCTTGAGCTGTCAAAGTAATTTCTTTTTAATAGATTATTTCCTGCTTGTATTCTAAGTGTATCTTATGGATTCTTTATTTGTAACCATTGCCCCCTTTGCCCCACAATGTAGCAAGACTTGACTTGCATGCAACAAAGCCTTGCTATGAGCCGCATCGTGAGAAAACGGGATTATTGCCTATGCAAAAACAAATACGCAGATCAGCTTCGCAGTAACTGCGAAGCTGATCAGTGCCTTTGTTTTCGCTACTTGGATAGTACAATTCTTGCTCTACCTATATCGAAAATTTCATGCTTCTAGCCATCCTCTTAGGCTGCACAGACCAGTTTATGTCGGACCTGGTCGGAAACGACGAAGACCGGTTTTCTCGCGTTGCGGCTCCTATAACACCTGCAAAGCATGGTCAGTAAGCTAGTACAACCCATGCTGTTTCCTGCTTTACAAATTACACAGCCCTTTGCCTATTTAATACAAATCCCCGGGTATTTTCCTTTCACTGCAGTGAAATCAAAACTCAAAATAAATCTAGCCCCCACCCCTTCATATGTGTCCGACATGGTAACAAATTACTAGTGCATACCGGTAAGTTCTGTTTCTTTGTTTGAATAGATGTTTAACGTCCCAGTCAATAGCAATGGTCATGTCGGGACGTTGCCTCCATTTTAAGGGACTTTTACACAACATTAGGATGTCATGACACTCAAAATGTGCTTCATAAATATAACCACCCAAGTAAGCCAATAAGGCTTATATGTATGGATGGCTTGACTAACCACTTTCCTTGGTAGGCTCAGACAATAATATATCGGTAAGTGTTCCTTAATACAGAGTTCTACAATGAGCTGTGTCATGAGAAAATTAACAATGTGGTTTCCCAGCAGGTCCGACAAAAACTAACCTGTACAAGCACAGAAGCAGGCTAGAAGCTGGATATTTTGGATTTATGAAGAAGTGGAAATGTACTATTCATGTAGCGAAAAAAAAAAGGTCGCTGACTAGCTTTGTAGTAGCTGCGAAGCTGATCTGCGTCTTTGTTTTCGCATATGCAAAATGTTTGTTTTCTCATGATGAGTCTCAAATTGATTTTTGTCCGTGGTAAAAGTGATAACCACTGTCCCCAGAGGACTGAAGCTCTGTCTAATTGTTGTCCCAACCAATCAATATATTGGCTATCAGCTGTTCATTAGATCCCAATACTCTCAGAAAAACAAACCGCAAAGTGAGAATTATGCCTAAATTTTATGACCTTATCACAATTATTGTTGCAACAGCCCAAACATTTTTATGATTTAGTCTTTACTTTGATACTGCATGTACATAATAAGAAATACTTCCAGATGACCTGCTTCTTCCACCATTTTGCTTGGACAAGTTAATACTATCAGAAGTCAGAACTTGCTTGTTCTCAGATTATTAACTTGGGAGACGTGTTTTGCATGTACTTCAAGCTGCAGTCAGATTCTACTCCTCTGTCTGACCAGGGTCTTTACCTAGAGCAAAACTGGCAGCAGCATTTTCAAACACACTTATATGGAAGTGCCTCATTGAACAAGATAAAACAAGATGACAGCCAATATTACATTTTGGAGCTGTACTAAACTATCCCCTGGGGAAAATTATATGCCTAGACAAGACAGGCAGGTGGTGACTGAGGATACCTTTTGTCATGCTGTGAATGATATATGAGCCGTATCATGAGAAAACAGAAATTTTGCATGTGCTACAACAAAGGCCCAAATAAGCTTCGCAGTAACTTCGAAGCTGATCAGCGTCTCTATTTTCGCTACACATATAGTACAATTACTCTACTAACTTTCTAAACCCAAAATTTCCAGCCTCTAGCCATCTTCTGTGCTTATACAGCTCTGTTTGTGTCAGACCTGTTCAGAAACCACAATGTTGGTTTTCTCATGATGCAGCTCATGTTCATCCAATTCCATATTGGTCCGAGGAAAATATCATGTTAGCCTTTGTATGAGAAAACCAACAATTTGGGTGCCTTCGTATGAGAAAACCAACAATTTGGGTGCCTTCATATGAGAAAAGCAACAATTTGGGTGCCTTCGTATGAGAAAACCAACAATTTGGGTTTCCGACCAGGTGTGACGCAAACTGGCCTGTACAGTCACAGAAGCAGGCTAGAAGCTTGAACCTGGATTTATCGAGAAGATGGACTGTACTATCTGTGTAGCGAAAACAAAGGCGCTGATCAGCTGTGCAGTAACTGCACAGCTGATCTGCGTCTTTAATTTTGCATAATCAGATTGTCGGTTTTCTTGTATGGCGGCTCATGTATTGATAATAATTTTGGTATGGTTAATGATTATTGGACAACTGAAGAGCAATTTGATCTTTTATCACATAATGCTAGACTATAGCCGTTATTCCTGCAATTATCAAGGATGGATAAATGAGCAGTGTCATGAGAAAACCAGATTTTTGTCTATGCGAAAACAAAGACGCAGATCAGCGCCTTTGTTTTCGCTAGTCAGATAGAACAATTTCTCTTCTTCTTAAATCCGAAATTTCAAGCTTCTAGCCTTTTTCTATGACTGTACAGGCCAGTTTGTGTTGGACCTGGTCAGACACCCGAAGACCCATTTTCTCACAGCACGGCTCTTTATTATTTATTAGCATATTGTGCCTTTATCTAGAGAGAACATTTCAAGCACATGCAGTATCAGTATTGTGTATTAATTAATATTTTCAATGATGTTGGTTGCTTGATTTGGGGTTTAACATCCACCCAACAGCTAAGGTCATACTTATTTTTCTACTTTTGCTCCAAAACATAGATTGTGGGTACTCGTTAGAACCACCTCAGCGAGGCGGTTCTAACATGTACACACAATCTATGTTTTGTGCAAAAATATTAAAAATATCGAAAAATTTCAGCTGAAAATTTTCAATTTCTAAAGCTAAAAAAATCTCTGATTATTGCATGGGCAAGTTTTCGTAATGTATTGTATTTTCTAAGAAAGGATAAGGTGCATACCTTTGAAATCTACTTCCCCGTTTCCATCCGTATCAAATATATCTATAACTCGCTGTACGAGGGGGTTCTGTTGTAGCTCTGGTAATGACATGAACTCATCCACGCTTAATGCCCCAGAGTTGTCGAGATCAAGTTTACGAAATCTTTTTCCAAGTCTTTTGATTTCATCTGCATCAACTGTAAAAAGTGGTACATGTATATCATAATCACAAGGGTAATTAGACCTTTACAAATCAAATCAATGTTTTCACTAAGAATTTTTATAAGATGCCTGAAAACTGTTAGAGGCAGTCTATTTCTTAGCATATGTGAATATTTAAATGCCAGCAAAAGCTTTGAGATCATGATACAATAGGGACTTCAGAACACTTTTTAGGCAGGCTTATTTTGACAGTACAGTTTGAATGCCAGCAAAAGCTTTGAGGTGGCCAAAAAATGGTATGAGGCAGTGCTACAGGAAGTAAATGTGTTTTTCCAAAGGACATAACCACAGCCTCCAACAGAACCTGGCCCAGAGGTTATAAAACTTTTGTCAAGCTCAGCTCAGCTGAGACTAAAATTTATCCTGCTCATAAATGTTAAAATGCCAACAATTGTTGGCATTTTAACATTTATCAGCAGGATAAATTACTAGTTTTAATATGAGATTTGAACCTGAATTTTCCACTAATTTTTACTATTTCAACATTCATAAGCAGTTGATTTTTCATGCTCAGCTGAGCTGAGCTTGAAAAAAGTTTTATAACCTCGGCGCCTGGTAACAAAGACATCTGGATCCGGAGACCGACAGTCTATCACTAGGCCTCTGGGCTCTCTCTATCATGGCTTATGGTATTTTCTTTTATTTATTCAGGTGAGATGACAATGGACCATTTTTCTTAAGCCAGCCTAGTTTGACTATAAAGTTTAACTGTAACACTAAAGAACCAGGGCCCAGTTGTTCAAAACTTCATTAGCTTAATGCATCATTAAGACCTCAACTCGTTAAGTAAATGCCGACCATATAAGCAAATACACTTTTATTTTTTGTTGAAAAATGTGAGAGTCATTTTTTCAACAAAAAATAAAAGTGTATTTGTAATATTGCCATTTGAAATTTGAACAAATTGTTAACTAATGATACCGTTAATTTTGAACAACTGGCTCCAGAACCAGAAGGACCTCACTATGAGAAACCCCATTTTTTTTATTTCTGATGATCAGTATTTTTTGCATTAATCAACAATTTGTGTTTCTGACCAGGTCTGATACAAACCAGCCTGTACAGTCACAGAAGCAGTCTAGAAGCTTGAAATTTCAGAAGAGAGATTGTATAATCCCTGTAGCGAAAACAAAGGCGCTGATCAGCTGTGCAGTTACTGCACAGCTGATCAGCGCCTTTGTTTTCGCAAATGCAAACTGTTGGTTTTCTGATGCAGCGGCTCAAATCTAAACAGTGAGCGTGATCACCGTAGTCGTAAAAATGGTGGTTTCCCATACTGAGACTAGAACAATAAATTTAACAACCATAAAGACATGTAAAAACAACCAAATACAGGTAACATCAAGGAAAATAACTTCTGCAAACAGACCACCTGTTTACATTTTATATAGACGTGTAGATTTAGATTTCTCGTACATGTACATGTATTCTTCAGTATGAACATACAAGTTAACATGAATAACATCCTTAAGCTGCTTAATCTTTGAGGGCCTCAGGGAAGATTGGCATAGCCAACCAAGTTACTGTCATTAAATAAAGTACTGACTTACTTAATCAGTCACAGCCTTACTGAATGCAAAGATACTAAAGAATACATACATGTACAATAGTAACATGTACTCGTAACTTATTGCAATAAATTTTGTCAATTTTGAGACCAAATAATTTTCATTTCTAATTTTTGCTATAAACATTTTAGATAGTGGTAACTTGTTCCCACAATACTTTGTTTCACAGTTAAGGAACATAAAAAAGCAAACTTGTCTTTAATCCAAGTTTTGGTTTCTTTATTATGTTAAAGTATGGGTCTAAAAATCATTCAATGCATGGTCATGTTTGAATGAAGAAACAAATCAACTGAACTGCCCAAACTTACAAGTGAGAGGTGCATCTTCAAATGCTTCTGCTGTAGAATAAATAACATTTTTTTCTCTTGAAGAGAAATTCTTACCAAATAAGCAAAAGTGGGTAAATCATATTTTATAATACTTCAAATTACTCAGACAAAAGAAGACAATGGCGAAATACTGTGGCACATCCTTAAAAACTTACTTCAGAGCTTCTGACCCATTTGAATTCAATGCACTGAGCAGTGCAATCACAGAATGTAGCTAAAGGCAAGAAATTTTAGATCTAGCATCATACTATGTAAAGAATACAAGAGGGCCTGATCAGCTGTATAATTGCATTTGTCAATGGATTTGCAGAAAGTAATTTTTCTTGCATCGTAGCTCGTACTGTTAGTGGTCATTTAGCTTCATTAGTGAACTAGCTCACACCAATATTAACAACTGCAAAAAGTTGTAAATTAATAACATCATTAGTCTTACAAGTATGTTAACAAGAATACTTGTTAAGTATTAGCTTATTTTACATGTAATGTTTTGTTGAAAAAAATATGACAAGCTACCATTTAACATTTAGACAATATAATTTGTCTTTATCATGAAAAAACAAGGCTTCAATGTACAATCACAGAATACACACCGTATTAGCAATAATCGCGAACAACCAATTTGATAAACAAAAAAGTTCTATATTGTCGAAAAAAGGTGTTTTGGATTGGCAATCTTAAACACCTTTTTTGGCAGCTGAGAACACAATTATGAATAAAATCATATGTTCCGCATTGCCACTAATACAGTGTGGAATACAAGAGGCTAAAAATGAGCAAAAGCAAAGGTGACTGCTTAGTCGTGGAATCACTACACAACACAACATGAATAACTTACAGTTGGAGCACAACTCCATAGGTAGTGAGTTTTCGTTCCCCTGAAAAACAGAATAAAAAATAACATTATGGGTTTTTTTTTTTCTTCAATTTCAATTGGTTTGTATGTTGGTGTTGACAGTTTTTGTCAACAGTAAATTGAGCCGCGTCATGAGAAACCCAACCTGATTTTTGCCTATGCGAAAACAAAGGCACAGATCAGCTTCGCAGTAACTGCGAAGCTGATCAGCACTTTGTTTTCACCACTCCGATAGTACAATTCCTCTTCTACTTAAACCCAAAATTTCAAGCTTCTAGCTTTTTTCTGTGGCTGCACAGACCGCTTTGTGTAAGACCTGGTCGGAAACCCCAAAGACCGGTTTTCTCGCATTGCAGCTCAATTTATACAGTAGCTAGACTGCTAAAGCCATGCTGGAATGGTCAGTTATTGTAACATACATGTAACTTTTCTAGCATAAGTCTTCTGCAGCAAGATAAGGCTGAACATAAAACTTTGTTTGTTTGTCCTTTACCTACCTACCCACATTTTACCACCCTACCCAAAAAATTATATTGCAATTTTGTGAGGAAAAATATTTTTATTACCGGTATTCATGTTTTAACAGAGATTTTTTGATGATTTTGCAGAAATTCAGTTTTTATTATCAAACAGTTTTGGTTCATGTAGTTTAATGATTCTGCAAGTGCTTTCTATCTACCAAAAGTATTCTTGGGCACATTGTTGCTCAGGCTTCAAACTAGCCAAGAAGTTTTGTCTCTCCCCTGGAATATTTGGGAGAAGTTTTTACTTGAATTTCAGGTTCGCCTACATATTCTATACATTTTCACTTCTCCCTCAGCTGAAAATAGGGAGACGTTTGTTCATTTTGGGACACTATTTCTCCCTAGTCGCCCTGTAGGCTATTCTCTGGTTGCTGCAAATGTGACAAATCAAGTGATCATACAATGATAATATTAGACCAGGGTATATTGTGTTGCCAGTTATTCAACAATGATGGCATTATAGCATTTAAGTCCACTTTCTACTGAAAGCAAAATATTATACAATTAATGACTTTTGAGGCATTGGATATGATGTGATATCGACCCGAGAATACCAATATTGAACGAGGCGAAGCCGAGGTCAATATTGGTATTCTCGGGTCGATATCAATCATGTCCAATGCCTCAAAAGTCATTAACTGTTTTATTGTTGGACACGCGATTATGCGCAGCGCTATGCGAAAGCGGAACCAGAACGTCAGCTCTAAATTTAGAAACTAATATAGACCTGCCAGCACGCGCTAGCCAATTTGAAGACTTGCCACGTGGGCGCTTTGGGCCAATGAAAAGCGAGATTTTCAGTAGCTTATATAATAAAATATAATAATTCCCCCTATACGAACACTTAAGTCTAAAATGCTGGGAAGGTAAAGGACGAACAAATAATTTTTTAAATCAGGCCTAAGGCCTAAAAAATGTTGTGATTCTGATTTCCCAACAGACCCATCAAAATAAACGCTGACTCTTTAACTTTTTTTTGACCCCCAAGAAAAAAAAAGATGATGTTTGATGTCACCAAATGGTTTTGGTCATTCAACAAGAGTTGCTCCACTGATCAACAAGGAAGGCTTTGTCCAAAGTGATCCTACAAAGAAAGCTGAAATTATCAACCAGCAATTCCAGTCAGTCTACACCAGAGAAGACACCGAGAATATCCCTGACAAAGGCCCAAGCCCCTTCTCTTCAATGAACAACATCACCATCAACCCAAACGGTGTGAAAAAGCTGCTCAAAGATCTCCGGCCATTTAAAGTAGGGGTGTAACGATATACCTATATATCGGTATACTGCGGTACGGTGCTCGCGGTACGGTATACCGGTACGCCCATACAAGGATTCCAGTATATCGTAACACAGTCCAGGTTTTATAATAACACCCAAAATAATCCAAACGAGTACAACCACAGACTGGGCCATCCTTAAATGATTCTTTGTTTGCTGTGCTCCTACCCATCAATTTTAGTGTGGATAGGTAGGTAGGTCATTTTTTTTTTTTTTGGAACCAGAAAAATATCGTTATCAGACCTGTTTACATTCAAAACATGGCATGTGTAGTCACTAATGAGGATATGTGTAGTTTTGGGTACTTAAGTGTAGTCCATCATAGGATGCGTCAAACATCTTTGATTGCCTTAAACGAAAGGCTAAAACAAACAAAAAACTTTGTACACAATTTAATATACATAATATCAGCATTAAATCAGATTAGGCATTAAAATTGATTAAAATTCATCATAAAAATAAAAAAAAATGATAAAAACTATAAAAATGTACAATAAATATATATGTTCAATGACCTGCATGATCGTATCACCATGTTTAGACCTCGACTTGCTTGTTATGAAATCATGGCCAGGAGAAGCATGGTCATTTATACTATAGATCCACTTTTCAAGTTTTGTAGACTAGACTCTGGTAATAGGCACTTTTGAGCCCTTTACATGGCCAAAGTTTGTGATAAAGGGGCAGGAACTTATGATTAGCCGGACCACTTTTGAATCTCTGCCTTTTAGTTGAGGGTTTTTCATGTTCTTCAAGTTCATTTTCATTCTTTCTTTTCGACATTTCCACAAAAATATAAAGCTTTTTCTAAAAATCTATCATCTAAAAATGGCGGCTAAAATCAGTGCGAGAATTCGCGAGAAAAGTGCAATATTTTCCACCAGATGCTTGCTAATCTGTTTATCGAGCCTCTACTCCAACAATTTTGCGCCTAAATGATCGAGATCGAAGATCGAGTTACTTCCCTTAGCTGAGAACAGAATAGACGAATGTCCGGGTAATGGACCAAAACAGACAAAAAATGACCGAAAAATCGGAATAGTTTTGACCTAGCGATCCGTACAGCGTATTTTAAAGCCCAAATACATAGAAACTACGCAAAAAACGTAGTTATAAACAGGTCTGCTTTATGATTTGCTATATTAGTAGATGTATATGGTTCAAAATAGGATATATTGAAGTTAAAACAAAACAGTCAGAACATAAAAAAGGTTTTGGAAAGAATAATTTTGTGAAAATGAATCCTTGTTTTTAGATTTTTGAAAAAAAAAAAAAAAATTCCCCAAAATGGCCATAAAATTTATTGGGTAGGGCCAATTTTGGCGGGTAGGTAGGAGCACAGCAAACTAACAATTTTTTATGGTTGGCCCTGTGTATTTACAATCCGTCCTGCTATCGAATTTTTACAGGTAATTAGCGTGAAACCAGTCCAATACATGTGCGTATTTGCCTCCCCTGTTGAGCTGTCAATCATGTGGTTATTTTTGGAACATACATCTATTTCGGCACTTTAAAACAACCTGACATCGCATAAAAATTTTGCATGTTGTTTACAATAATATGAGTCATAGATGTACTACAAATGTTGTAAAATTGATTCCCATTCTAGTGCAACAAATTTTGGCTTCGATAAGAAATTGAAAATTGACTTTCCTGTTTGTACAATATATTCAATATGCATTGCGATATGCATTTCCCGTACCGCGATATATCGCGATGCGGTTTTAGTGGGCGATACTCAGCCCTAATTTAAAGCCTCAGGTCCTGACGGGATCCCAACCTTTATTTTCAGAGCTGCAGCTGAAGAACTATCCCCAATGTTCACAAATATATATACCAATGCTCATTCGATGATGGATGCGTACCTGCTGACTGGCGAGAGGCTATCATTGTCCCGCTGTACAAGAAAGGTCCAAAACACCCCCCTTCCAACTACCCACCTGTCGTGGCTTGAAAGGTTTTGGAACATATTTTTCACAGCAATATTATGCCACACTTCGACCAACAGAATATTTTGACAGACAAGCCACATGATTTCAGGAAGTGGAGATCGGCCGTCTCGCAACTCATTTCTACAATCCAAGGCATGACCAGTAAACTTCGATCGGGAAAGGACCAAGTGGACATCATCCTCCTGGACTTTGCAAAGGTACCTCATCAAAGGCTTTTGTACAAGCTCAGTTACTATGGCAGTGCTCCAAATAGGATTTGAAAAGGGCAGGGCGGATATGCTGAAAAGGGCACTTTCAGCGCGCGGCAATTAGCAAAAAGGGCACTTTTAGACCATGCCACTTCTTTGAAATAGCTTAAATTCCAAAACCTGATAATCACTTTATTAGTTGTAAGTGCTGTAAATAAATAATACAAATATTCTTTACAAGGAAAATACTTTTTTTTCTTTTCTTTCTTTGCTGCAGGGTGTACTTTTTCTTGACCATTGGACATTTGATGGGAAATATACTAAAAACTTTATGGTAGTCTTTATCTTAAGCTGTCTGATGATAATCCTGACCTTTCAAGAACCCAGTCTACTCAAACATTTTTGTCTCTTTTCATAAATGAATTCTCTAGTTAAACCTGATATATTTAATTCACACTTCACTGGAAGTGGTGTCACCTGAGTCAATTATAATCAAAGATGTGTCAAAATTATTTTGAGTAATCATTGACAACAAACAAAGGAATAAGGAAGTCAACCATGCAGTGATCACACTGCAACAAGAACTGCACTTTTGTTTACTCCAGCCTCAAACTTAAAAACTCTGTAACTTTCTTATTTTTTGTCCAATTTCTATGATCTTTTTACCAAAATAAAGGGCATGGTGCTAACTGCATGGAAAAGGGCACAACAGGGCGCTGGAAAAGGGCAACAGGGCGATGCGCCCTGCTAAATTATTCTAGCTGAAGCACTGTATGGAATCTGCGGAGTTACCCTCAAATGGATTGAAGCATTTCTCGGGTGTAGGAAGCAGCAAGTGTTACTGGACTCCAGGAGGGAAGTAAATCCTAGCAAGCTGACGTCATCTCTAGTGTACCTAGTCGGCCTAGATCACCAGCTGCCGACTCCCAGGAGCTAATAGACAACCATGTTTTAACTGTTTTTAACAACCAACGCCTGATGTTTCTGACTTTTTTTAACCAGAAGAGAGGAGGTTGTATCATTTCCCTTACGCTGACCAACAGTATGATTCACCATGTTTCAAGTTTCTAATTTGCATAGTACTAGCACTCCAGATGCCCCTAATATGCTGCATCAATGTATTCGGCCAAGTAAGGCTAACCCATCACATTACTTCCCCCTCCGAGAACACTCGTCCCGAGTTTTGGCCTGGGACCTACATGGGTAAAGCAACTCTGTTCTGGCAGTTGTCATCATTCCACCGTCGCCACCAAATGTAACGTGCAGCTGAACCGAGCCACAGCAAACCCCGTCGGTAGAAAAGCATGGTCATCCACCAAGGGTGGTTTACTGCGCTATATAGTCAGCTCACTATATTCACCAAGTTTCGAGTTTCAAATTTGCATATTACTAGCACGCCAGATGCTGCTAACACGTTGCAGTGGCGAATTTAGAGAAGGTTCAAGGGGTTCGCTCGAACCCCCCCTCTGGACCCAAATTATTACATTTTCATGGTGAATATCAAGAGTTTTTGTGTGAAATAAGGAAAACGAACCCCCTTTTCTACATTTGAACCCCCTCGTTACGTTACGTTAGGATGATGGGGGGTTTAATTTAGGCAGATGCCTCTTGTGCCCCATGTCTGTACTTGTTGAATCGGTCTAGTCTGTTCTTGAAGGAATTCACTGTTGGAGCTGATATGACATCATCCGGCAGTTCATTCCAGGCGTTCACTACTCGTACACTAAAAAAATTCACCCGTTGTTGTATGCTTTTCTTCAATCTCGGTTTATACAATTTCATGATGTTTCCTCTTGCAGTGGTAGAGCTAAATGGGCGCAGAAGGGGGGGACGCCCTGCCTTCATTGCCATAATAGCCTTGCCCGCCCTGCCCTATTTTTATCCCGTAAGACGCCCCTGTCCTTAATTTGCCCCAAATTACCTTTAAATTGGCTCCTGTTAATCCCTATTCACTGCGTCACGCTGTGTTAATTTTACCGATAATATGTGTCAATAATTACTCCAAGGCCAGTTAATCTATTTTTAGAATAATACTACTGCAGTAAACTCCTGTACACTGGCCTGATAAACTATTATTGATATTGATTTCAATACACACAGTTGAATAAGGCAGAGATTTATAGAGGTTGACATAAAGAGAGAAAGATGCCTACAAGAGACAAACGATTCAAATCACTGAAGAAAACAGCAGAATCATGTATGAAGTCATTTTACATGATTATTGTTGATACACCTCTGACTTGTCAGACATAATAAATTATGGTTTTAAAAAAAATCAGTGGTAAGAAGGGAGAGAGGGGGGGGGGAGGTCATTCTGTTGCATCCCAGGCAACATTTTTTCAGTCATATTGGGACAGAGCAAATGCTTTCTTGCTACAGACCGGTACTGGGTAACATTATTTTAGTCATATTGGGACAGAGCAAATGCTTTCTTGCTACAGACCCGGCTACAGACCGGTACTGGGTAACATTATTTCAGTCATATTGGGACAGAGCAAATGCTTTCTTGCTACAGACCCGGCTACAGCCCGGTACTGGGTAACATTATTTCAGTCATATTGGGACAGAGCAAATGCTTTCTTGCTACAGACCCGGCTACAGCCCGGTACTGGGTAACATTATTTCAGTCATATTGGGACAGAGCAAATGCTTTCTTGCTGGTAACATTATGCAAGCATTCATATTCTGAGTATTGTTACTGTTGATGTAATATATGTTTTATTTCTGTGTCATTGACTGTCAGAGATTTGTTTTGAATAAAAATACAAAATATAGGAGGTTTTTATTCTCATGTTGCTACCTACAAGAAAATGATTCAAAATATAATTAAATGCTTGAATACAGCCTCACAAGCTTATGATCTCTTATGTATCACAAAAACAAACCCTGCTGCTTCTTGCTAACAGATACAAAGACGGTTATTAGACATGAACGGTTCAACACATTAAAAGCGTCTGCCCTCTAGAAGAGAAATCACGCGTCGCAAATGCCCTGACAAGCCTGTGGCACCCTGCCCTCTAAAAAAGTTAGCTCTACCACTGCTCTTGTGTTTGCATTTTCTCTGAATTTGAAAAACTGTTCACAGTTGACATTATCTTTACAGTCAAAATGTGAGAAAGTTCTTTTTACAAAGCCCAAAGCTTGTGTTGCTTTTTTAGCTGCTTCTATACATTGCCCCCGCCAGAAATCCTGGATCCGCCCCTGCATTGCACCACCGTATTCTGCCAAGGGAGGCTATCCCGACACACAAGTTAAGCATATGCTAATACGATTTATCAACAAACATAAATTGCATGTAATACCAGAAATATCGATATAAAAAAAAATATACCCCACCCACCAATTCCTGTAGCTTTTAGTGCTCGTACATTGGAATAAAATTCTACACCGGCAGTAGTTTGGGTTTTATTTTAGTGGGCTTTCTATATAAATTATGCAAAGGTAATGCGTTCTATAAATGCTTGGACCCTACAATTAGAAGCATACCATGTTTGCACTCGAAAATTAGATACTGTTTTCATCAAATTTTCAGCATAAACATCCGGGCCGTTTTCAGCAATTTAGGTCTTACGGAATACCGATAATGAAAGGTTCACCTAAATAAGGATTTCCGGAGTCACATCGTATTGCTGGCAAGAGCTCTAATTTGCTGCAGTGTCTGAGCATATATACACCTAGTTGCGAGATCTCACTCCGCTATATTACACATATATGTTCCATATCCCTTCGTTGCGATCCCAGTTGGCTTTTCAATGGTGAAACGAAGTGTCGATAATTGCAACTTTTTCAAGATAAATCAAGAAGAATACACTTCACCAATGCATTACTAACATGTTTAATGTGCTTTTTGAAAAAAATCCAACATATTTTGTCCGTTTTTAGCGGTTTTATTCTCGTTTAAAAACTTCTGGTTGTCATTCTTTCAGTGTACTAAATCGTCCGTATATGTTCGTATGTTTACGCCGAGAATTGACTTCCGACCATTTCCATATAAGGAAAGTTAATTGTCAATTAATATTTAATTGACCAATTAGTATAATGCAGCGCGTGTTGCTGACGTCAAACGCCGCGCGCCGAATTCAAAATGGCCGACCTGATTGACGTCATTTGTAGAAATACGTGCATATCATTGGACAAGGCCAAATCCTGACCTTTCAACTGGAATAAATTAATGTTCGACGTCAGTTTCCGTAAACGTCGGCATGTGTGTTCGGCTCGTTCCGGAAACGGCCCCACACGAGTGAACACGAAGACAAACAGCTGAAAAATGAATCTGTTAGAAAGAGAAAACGCAGAATTTTGAGGAGAAAATTTTATTGATAGAAATTTAAATATGTGTTTCATCAAATAGCGAAGTGTCGGTGAGCATTTCTTTTTATTAACGATGGAATTCTATGTAAATCAATCGGTGTGTAAAAACCACTTGTTTTCGCCATCTTGTTTTACGGATGGACACGAGGCTGAAAGTACATTCGGAATGGTGAAGAGACGTTTCGCTCCATGGAGATTGTACTCATCAGCTGAGTGTACGAGTCTAATATACACCATACAGCTTTCTGCAGGTATAACTATGGGAGATTCTATAGTAGTGCGGAAAAGTTCTCGTCTCACTGAGAGGGTGGCGCGGACTGAGTCAGATAATCACATGCTGCAAAAAGACTATGATATTAATCTCGTTAAGACGCTTAAGAAAAAGGCCGAACAATGTAGCCGTGACATCAAGGTTTTAGAGGAGCAGAAAGGTCAGAATCGTGTATTTCAGATGTCGGGTAGTATCTATGCGCTATATAGGCATGCTTTAGTAGCATATTATGAAACACTACAGAGGGATAGTAATTGCCAAGTGGTAGTGCAAATTAAACCAGTTAAAGATAAAAAAAGGGGTAATAGTTGAGACTCAGATTAAAGTAAATTATTCAAAAAAATATCTAGCGAATTCATTTTGTGACACATTAGCCGGTATTTAATCTGATTTATGTTTCTTTTGTTATCATTTACTAACAGGAAACTTGTAAGAAAAATGTAGTGCCGGACACGGAGCCATTCCAGTGCGGATAGGCTCGGTGTCCGGCATTGCCGGACGCGGAGACTCTAGCCTAATTCGTCCGGTACCGGACGCCGAGACACTTCCATTCAAAAAATGGGAAGAATACTGGACCCCCTATGTATACGGTAAATCTATACCATACTAGATCAAGCATGATGGTAAATGGGAGGGAGGCGCACAAGTTTACGGGTGATCATAGGGCAGCCATTGCCAAAGTCCTTAATGTCCAAAATATGGACACTATTGATCAAGAATTTAGGGGTGTTATCTTAAAAGAGTTAGATAAAATACAAATCGTGACAAACTCCACCCCCAGTTGAATGTGACTCTAAGCCCACCAGCCCTACACACTAAAACTAGCAGGCTTGCCTCAAATCCAACTAAAAAACAGTCGCAAAACACTGTTGTAGCATCTCCTGGAAGGTCCCCTCCTTTACATACCAGCATGGTCCTCAGTAGATATCCTTCCTCACATACTATTGACAATCTAGGACAAATACCCTCTAGCACTGATAACCATCACTGTGTATGTCCCCACTGTAATGTTTCCCCTATGGAGAATGCTATTGAATGTTCAACGTGCTGTAACTGGTTTCACTATACTTGTGAAAGAATGGGTAAGGATGAATTTGAAAGGCACTGTGACGACTTGAACGCCTCCTACACCTGTTTAAGCTGCATGTCTGGTGCTATTGGTCTTGATGATAGCACGGAAACCGCAGTGGAAGATCTTGAAAGTCAGAATGATATAAATGCAGTGGATAGGAATGCTAACGGTGGTGGCTCGTGTGACGCTGATGAAGATGATCGCTCCCAACAGGTCCTACCAACAATCATGACCAACGATGGTATTGGTGAATTGCACACCCTTCAGTCTGGTCCAATTGACCCCCGATGAGGGAGCCATGTCTCGCCTGAGCGTTGAACGGCCAGCTAGTCCACAACAAGGCGCCTCGCTGCCTACTGAACAGATAGTACCACTGGTGGGGAAAGCGAAGAAAATGGATAAGCCAAGGCCTACATCCAAGAACATCGACGGTTCTGCACAAGTAACCCCTATCCTTACCGATGGTGCTACTGGGCGAGTAAACTGCTCCATAGATGAACAGATGTTGAAATCTAAAGAAAAGACACTGAACCAAAAAGAAAAGAAATTAAAAGACGCTGAAAAGAAACTCCACCTGAAGGAAATGAGCCTTGCAGATCAAATTGACCAAAATGAATACTCAAAGGCATATATCCTGACAATGGAAAACAAGCTTAAGGAGCTGGAGAATTCTAACAGATTATTGAAAATGAAGATGTTGAGCCAGTATGGTCTGGATGGAACTGTGGGAGAACAACATTTACAACATAATAAAGATTCAGTAACTGCAGAGTCACAAGCTCATAACATACACTCTGATTCTGATCTCAAATCTCGGGTTACTCACTTAGAGTTCAAAGTACTTGAAAATAGAATTACTCAGCTGGAACATAACCTTGCTTCTACTTATGGCCCACATTGGGCACCTCATAATTACAATTACTACTACTATCCTCACCACCCGTGCCACAGTCCAGCCACACCATATTACACTTCAAGACCGCAGTACACAAATTCTATTCCCTCTGTGTGGGACAGTCATTATCATCCCTACCATGGTAGTCCTGAAATAAATTACTGGCATGCTGAACCACATGTAACATATCAGTATTCTCAGTCTCAACAGACAGATAGTACATACATGAATACACATCAACAAGTATTATCCAATGCTGCTACTGAACCTATACATCTAGTAAACAGCTCTGACAGTAATTTGCATACTAATCAGAACACGCAGTATCCAACATCATCTATTGATGCGGATAGCATACAACCAATCCCCGTTCATTTTTCCTGTCGAGGCCGGAGAAAGACCACCCGCCTCAAACCCTCATCCCCACCTTCATTACAGTCTCACCAGAGAATCAGGAGGAGAAGACATCCATCACCGGTAGATCAGGACAAAGACACTCCAGTAGACAGGATGGCCAACAGACCAGCCCACACAGGCCGAAAGGGAGCAGCTGTCCGCGGAAACAAGACAACCGCCCAGAATGTGTGGTTAGAAACAGACAACCGTCCTCCAAGCTACCCTTCCATCCTATTACTAGAAGGGGAGTGTCCACAGAGAAAAGGTCCACAGTTGGTGAACAAGAGCCCTCTGGAAATCCCCAAAATACTAGTTTTGGAACCACTGGAAGACGCACAGAAGGAGGTTCCCAACCATCGTTGTCAATAGCAACATTAAACACTAAAAATGTGAAGACTAACTTGAACTATCTCACTTCTCTCTCAAAGTCTCACAGTATCCTTATCGTACAAGAGCATTGGCTTTATGCTTTTGAATCATCGATAGTCCAACAAATTTATAATAACAGTAATTATCATATTAAATGTGTCGACGACTTGGATCCGATTCCTCCTATACAACCCCCAAGGGGGCATGCAGGAACATGCATTCTGTGGAAGAAAGATATTAATCATTATGTAAACATCTTGCCTGACGGAGGACATAGGATAACAGCAATAGAGTTCAAAGGAGATGACGGGCTGGTGTGCCTAATTAACGTGTATATGCCTGCAAGAGGCTCTCCAGATTGTGACATGCAGTTTCAGAGTACCTTAGATGAAATCCATGAGATCTTAGAAAAATATGGTCAAACTCACAAGATAATTCATGGCGGAGATTTTAATGCTTCCTTGCATCGAACTCCACCCCTCGGAAGGGATCGAGTATTACAAACTTTCCTAGCTGAACATAATCTGTACTTGCCAGATAATTATCCCAGCAAATACACCTATTTCCATGAAGGAACAGATGCAAAGTCCCAGATTGATTACTGGTTCATTTCGCCTCTAGACCAGGAAACCGTCGAAGTCGGAAAAAAGGACCCGGTAAACCTTTCCGATCATGTAGAAGTCTCCCTCTATACAGCAATATCTTGTGAAGTCAAGAGGAACTCAGATGGTTTATTGGAAGCCAAAGAAGGAAATGAAACACAGATTAAGCCAAAAATCAGATGGAATAAGTGTGATAAACAGTACTACTGTGACCTTCTGGAGTGTGGACTTAGTACTCTCTGTAAACAAATACCGGATTCCCAATTTGAGATGGACCTAATGGTAGCATCGGTGAACAGAACACTATACGAGGCATCTGCAGCTGCAGCCCCAGCTCCTAAAACAGCCAAAAATAGAAGAAAGAATAATCTCCCACTATGGAATGAGGATATTTCCTTGGTGGTCGCGAGAAGTAAACAAGCACATAAGGAATGGCAAGCAGCAGGTTCCCCGACTAGTCCAGATAACCCATTGGTTAAAAATCGAAAAGACGCACGGAGGCTGATGCGTAAGACTATTCGACAGCAGGTCTATGCTGACAACCAGGACAAATACCAAGAAATAATGGATGCCAATGAGCGTGACACCAAAACGTTTTATAAATTAGTTAATCAACAAAGAACAGTAAAAAGCACGTCAACTGAAATCCTTTATTTTGATGGAAAGACTTGTTCATCTGTCAATGAAGTGGCGGCTGCATTCTCTGAACACTTTGAGAGGTTGGCGACCCCTTCAGATAATCCCGACTATGACGCTGGCTATAAAGCCCAAGTGGAGTTTGATACCCTTCTGATTGAGATGATCACGCAGCAACAGACCTGTTGCATCAAACCCGTCTCCCCCAAGGAGATTAGCAATATTATCAACTCATTCAAGACAAACAAGGGGCAGGATATCTTTGGGCTGTCCTCTGAACATCTTAAATATGCCCCAGATTGTCTCTATCATATCTTATCCTCACTTATGAACTGTATCCTTCGCTCTGGCTATGTTCCCCAACAACTTAAGCAGGGTATCTTGACACCAGTCTTAAAAAAAGAAAAATGATGCAACAAGGCCTACTAACTATCGTGGCATTACAGTTCTCTCCATCTTGAGCGGGTATTGCAAAACCGTACAAAAGTCCAGATAGAGTCGCAGCAATCCAAGATGCAAAGAGGTATTATCTTTGCCTACTTGTACCTTTTTACTAGTAACTCATCTGCGGTCAATGCCGCGCTTATTGTATCCGAATCTCAAAATGAGGCTAAGGACTTAGGGGAGCCCCTTAAATTAGTGACTCTTGACGCCTGTAAAGCCTTTGATGTAGTGTGGCAAGATTCACTACTACGTAAAATCTACAATGTCGGAATACAGGGTAGTTTATGGGTCTGTCTTAAGAACCTATATAGGGGGGCTTTTTCTACTGTCAAATGGCAAGGGCAGGTCTCCGAGCCCTTTGAAATTAAGCAGGGTGTTAGGCAGGGGGGTATCCTCTCCACCTTACATTATAAACTGTTTAACAATGACCTTCTACACTTACTGCAAGCTCTCGGAGTGGGTATGAACATCGGTCATATTGACTGCAGCTGTCCAACATGTGCCGATGATGTTGCCCTATTGGCCAAATTTCTTCTATGCCTTCGGGTTCTTCTTACTGTTGTTATGTATTTCTTGGGCAGAGAGAGATATGGTATCAACACATCAAAATCTGTAGAAGTTATCCTCAACCAAGGCATCAGAGCAACAGAGGAAGGTAACCCAAATTATGGCAATGACAAACTAGAAAGAAGTGACTCGGAAGTACATTTGGGAGTAGATAGAAACAGTTCAGCTAATGCTGATGCTGATGGAAGGGCTCAGACAGGAAGGAGGACTATGTATGCCCTAATGGGAGCGGGTGCGTACGGGTGTTCTGGAGTCCCCGCCCCATTAATAGCTCATCTCTGGAAGATATATGCACTACCCCGCATGATCTATGGCCTTGAAGTCTTTACTCTTACTAATAAAGCTATACAACTGTTGGAGAAAGTGCAAAGATCTATTCTAACACACCTCGCCTATATAGCCAATGGTAAAAAACGTGTTATATTGTGCAACAATTTCACTGGGCGAATAAGCGTGACGTTACTTTGCGGCATTTGTGACGTCAGCTATCCCACAAAGCAGCGTTAGACGGTGAAACGTCGTTTTAGCGCCCAACAAACGTAATAAGTGTGTGTAAATACCAGCATTACAGTCAAATTTTTGGCGGGATATCTGCAATGCAATGGCGGAAAGCTGAACGATATCGACGGTTTCAGCAACATTTATTCCGTTTATTGTGTGTTAGAATCGAAATAGATCAGCTCAAGTGCGTGAATTGTTGAGTAATAATTCACTGTTTGTCGGTCAGTTGTAAGAAGATAAATCACTCGCGCTACGCGCTCGTGATTTGATCTTCTTTACAACTGACCTCCAAACAGTGAATTATTACTCAACAATTCACTGCTAGAGCTGATCTATTTCTTAATTCTTAGGCATATACAAAATCTACCACCCAATACAGCATTAACAGCAGTGTATGGGCTTCTGGGTCTTAGACCAATTGAACAAGAACTCGATCTAAGGAAATTGACACTCCTTGGAAATATACTCTCCCAAAAATCAACTCTTGAATATGAAATTGCACAGAGACAGATGTCTGTCAAGGGGTTGGATAGTAACAGCTGGTTCTCTAAATGCAAACAGCTACTTCACAAGTACAAACTACCAAGGTACAAGTAGGCAAAGATCAGGAAAAGGCGCAATTAGAAAAAGATTCCCAGTCTAAAAACCAAGGTGGGAAAAAACCAAATTAACAGTCAGGTACTTATACCATGAAACATATCGTAAGCCGAATGAGCAGCTATTTTCCCAATAGGTGGCCACTCAGTTACCTTAACTTAACTAAAAATAAGAAAACATACATAAGGCGTCAACAGCACAAAATTTTTTTTTAAACACCAAGACACAAAACAAAAAGAACCACCACAGAAGTATCGACTTGGAACGATCAGTAACACAAAGTTACTGGCGGGCTTAAACCGGTTTTACATGGCCATAACCTCACCCTCAGCTTCTGCAGTGGTTCATAACATTTAGTTAGTTATTCGGTCCTCGTGGTGAATCTCTAACTAGTCAATGAATCATCAAGAACAAACAAATAAATCATGATAAACATCCTGATGAATCAAAAACCAGGACTCACAGACTGAGTAAGCTGCCCGACGATGGAGATCCCTGGGCGCCGAATAACCTACTAACTCCGGAGCAAAAGAAAAACACCAGTTGGACCCCGGTGGGCCAAGCAACAGACAAGAAGCTCCGGCCCCAACCAACTAAAATGAATAGCTTTATGTCGGGGCCATCATAGAGTCTGACGCCCGACCCACCGGCGTGCAATTAAAGAAGGCAGCATAGTTATCAACCATGATTGGGTTAAAAACTAAGCATGCAGACTGTCGCATAACATTCAAGTTATAACCTATACGTCTGTAACGTGTTATGATTTTTCTGAACTGAAAAGAAAAATCATTAATTCCTTTAAGTTTCTTAAATTTGTAAACCAAGTCACCATAAAATTCAGGTTCCGAAAGGCCCTCACTTAAAAGCGTTTTTAACCCAACATTATATTTGGAAATCAATTCATAGTGTCTACGATAAAATTTAGAAAATGTTTTTCGAAGTTTATGATACCGATAGCCCTGTTGGAGAAGTTTTGCCGTTAAACATTTATTTCGAGCGTTGAAGTCTGTAACATGATTGCAGACTCTAGCAAACCTAATAAGTTGCGAAATGTATACACCATAAGAAGCACGACGAGGAACGTCACCATCCAAAAAAGGAAAATTTACTATATCAAAATCAAAGTCATCGCGCTTATCATAAATTTTAGAAGAAACAAATCCATTTGCAACAGAAAGATGTAGATCTAAAAAGGGGGCTTCAGTATCTGAAATATTGGCTTTGTTCAACTGAAGTTCAGGTGGATAAATTTGATTGACCATACCTTCAAAATAAGGGTTGTCAATGTTCAAAAGGTCATCGAGGTACCTAGATGTGGAATTAAAAGCCTCGATAACATCAGCTTGATTATCATGGTTAAGAGAATCCATGAAATCTCTTTCGTAGCAGTATAAAAATAAATCAGCTACGAGAGGTGCGCAATTTGTACCCATCGGAATTCCAACAATTTGTCTGTATAACTTGGTCCCGAATCTAATATAAATATTATCAAGGAGATAGGATAAGGCGTCGCATACATTCTGACATGACCAAAGTGTATACCGACTTTGGTCAGAGGAAGTGAAAAAAGCCTTTCTGTCATTACATGCCAAATAAAGTGAACCATAGTTTTTTAATGCCCTTTTGAAGGTCCACTCTATCAAATCCAGAAGTTTTTCTTTAATTAGATTATGTGGTAATGTTGTATACAGAGTAGAAAAATCATATGTGGACAAGCTTGTCGCACGAAACCCTCTACACTTCAATTTACTGAGCACCTCACCAGAATTTTTAATTGACCAAAACCAATTTTTATTTGAAGTTTCATACACTGTCTCACAGTATCTTATAACATGAGATTTGATAGCAGTAAGACAGGAAGTTAATAATTTAGAAAGTTCAGTGGTAGTACAAGAGCTAGAATTTGCAATAAATCTAGCTTTGTATGGTCTTTTGTGAAGCTTAGGTAACCAATACATCGTAGGAAGTTTGTCTTGGCCTACATTGACACAAACAGAAAACTTAACAGGTAAATCGTTTAAGTGGGCATTAACTACAGACACCTCATCAGTATCTGTCTCCAGATAAGCCCTGGTACCATCAAGCTCCTGTTTTAAGGTGTTAACGTAGTGAAGCCTACAAACGACAACAACATTGTTTGCGGCTTTATCTGCCGGAACCAAGACATACTTTCTATGAAATTCTTGGATACCCTGCTTCAAATGCCTAAATGACGATTTGGGTTTAGGAGGTAAAAGATTAGTATTTTGTGAATAAAACTTAATACGTTTATCCACGATAGTGAAAATACTTCTTTTCCATTCTTTAAGAGCATTATCCTCAACACCCTCTCGTTTACACCATCGATTACCGAAATCATTTAATGCAGATGAAATCTCCTCTCTACATTTGTCGAAATTAATGTAGGAAGGGAATCTATATTTCGGACCTTTAGAAACAATTTTGCGAGTTCTAGAATCTGAAATTATTTTTAAATTTCCAGTAACAATATGTCCAGCGGGTTGATAAACATATTTTGAATCTTTACAATCTCAAGATTTAGGAGTATTAGCATGGATATCAAGATCAGAAACAAGTTTATTGAAATTAAAAATTGTATTTCTGATTGGTTTGTTATATTTGTAACAAATAATAGGAGGTTCTGAATTTTGGAAGTAGGTAGGTATAGACTGTATCACTGATTTATCCTGGTATCAAGTATCTATACTCTTGATGGTCAAATTGACTCACTTGAATCCTGGAAATCCCAGTTGAAAAAGCATATTGATCTGTTTATTGAAAAAGAGTGGATGCAAGATGTAAAATCCTCTCTAAAATTCCTGAATACTAACGTATTGAGTGTGG
The DNA here is from genome assembly GCA_964017185.1 of Rugalucina vietnamica. NCBI lineage: Eukaryota > Metazoa > Mollusca > Bivalvia > Lucinida > Lucinidae > Rugalucina > Rugalucina vietnamica. Next base: position 6,495,146 of record OZ024872.1, read on the forward strand.
GGAAAATTCATCATGCATGGCGCTCTGTCCCCAATGACCCTCGTCTTGTAAAGCGAGTTTATCCCAAAATACGTCTTTTGACGGGTACTTACATTTTACAGGAAAATAGGGCTCGTTTTAACCAGTATGAGATCAATACGTGCTGCCCTCTTTGTGGCGATGGGATTGAGGACCGTGTACATTTCCTAGCAGTATGCTTAAAACTTGCAGGAAGCAGACAGGGTTTAGTAGATGCTTTGGTTACAATATTGAAGTCCAGAAATACTGATGTTAGGATTTATACTCTAGTAAAGGAACCTCAGCTGCTAGCCCAAATAATCTTAGATTGTTCAATCATAGCTGATACTAAACAATTGGACATTAATGAGGATATGTTGATCTCGATTGAGAAATGGTCACATAATGCATGCTTTGTGTTGCATCAGAAGCGAAGTGAACTTCTCGGCTTAACTAACAAAAAGTAAAACTGGGTAACCTCCGTCCTTCCCTTGCTCGTGTGGACTGCCCGTACAGCAGGGAGGGGCGGTGGTTGCTTGTTTATTTGCTTACAGTTGAGTGTCGAAGACTGATAGCTTTCTTACTAGTATGCAATTAAGTGTTGTAGCTTTGCTTGTTGCTTGTGGTGCATGTAGTTGAGATAGTGTATAGTATATCCCTGTATGGTGTATATATGTTACTGATAATAACCTTACTAATGACAGCTTAAGATACCTCAATCCTCAACAGTATTAAGCTCGCTATTAGTAAGAAATTATTAATTTTAAAGTTAGATAATCTTAATCCCCTGTGATATAGATTGTTGCGAGTGATATGAGGTTTAGCTATATAGTGAATTGGATTATATGTGTGTGGAGGAGAATTCTGTATTGCCAGTTCCCAGAATTTTAACCGTGGAGATGTGGAAAATTCTTAACTTTCGTTGTATGGCTACTATATGAACTTTAATTTGAACTTTTAATACGCTTATGTTTTAACGTGGTTTTAAGCCCAATTCTACAAGTCAGCTCTCGAGCTGTTGAGCCTAACCAGGCTGGAGCCCTCATACAACAACAACAACAACGTACCTTGGTCATCTCGTGCCTGTTTTAATATGAACTTAGGCACTGCCTTGACTCTAAAACAGTCGTAATATTGACCCAAGAACGATAACTTTGAGAAAGTCAAGGCTCTGCCAAGAACGAGCAAGGCAATGTTAATTTTAAATCATTATTAATTAAACATACAGTTTTTCTTTCTTGAAATACAATAATTGCTAAAACAAAAAGGTACAAGTAGGCAAGGAAAAGGCGCAACCAGACAGAAATTCCCACTCCAAAAACCACGGTGGGAAAAATTATTGACAATTAGGTACTTATACTTAGAAAACATATCGTTAAGCCGGGTGAGCAGCTATTTCCCAATAGGCGGCCACTCAGTTACCCGAAAAGGTTCAAACAGCACAAAAATTCGACTCCAAACCAAAAACACAAGTAGAACCACAGCAGAAGTATCGCATTGGAACGATCAGAAATATAAAATTACTGGGGTTATAGGTTGTGCCATTGCCCTGCCCTGACCTACCCTACCTAACCCTACCCTAACCTACGATACGCTACCCTTACCCCAACTCATACTCTACCCTACCATAACCTACCCTACCCTTACTCCTACTCCTACTCCTACCCCCACCCCTAACCTCATACCGTACCGTACCCCACCCAACCTACCCTACCGTACCATACAGTAGCCTGCCCTACCCTAACGTAACCTAACCTAACATACCCTGCCCTACCCTACCATGAATTTTGAAATTGAGTGTACCCTGTCTTAATCATCTTAGTTTTATACTCCCTATTTCTTTTTCCTACCTATTGTGACGTAAAATGACGGTTAGACCAAACAAGTTCGAATGGGCCAATCAAGCAAATTAATTTGATGTTTATAAAGTTTGACTTATTGAAAAGAGGATACCTTTACTCATGCTTCGTCTGTGTGAGATATATCACACATTTTGGAATGCAGAAACTCACAGAGCCACTGTTAGACATTAGCTTTATCTATCTTCTGATACTGAGTCGATCAATTTCTGATCATCACCTCAGGTGTGGGGTGGGTGGCTAAATTTAGAATTTAGTCAAGGGAAAATAAAACATTTGGGGTGGACCATTAAAACTATTTACAAGATATAGATGAGAGGCATACTAAAACGCATGCCTCTGGGCTAATGATTTAAATAGAAGCCTTAAATTCCTCAATGGTCTTAGATAGGACCACTGAAGAAGGGAGACTATTCCAAACCGGAATAGTTCTGGGGAAAAAGGAATTTTTCAGGGCATCACTATAGGCAAATGGTCTTGTGTATTGTGATTCATGTGATGCCCGAGTATGCCTTAGATTGGGTGCCGGGGTCAGGTATTTGTCTTTATCAAGAGACACTGTACCAGAGTGTATCTTGTAGAAGAAGGTTAAGGAGGACCGCTCCCTGCGAGACTCCAGGGATGGCCACTCAAGTTCGTCTAGCATTTCACCGACGCTACTGGTGTTCCTCCATCGCCTGCAGGTCCACCGGGCAGCAGTCCTCTGCACCTTCTCCACCTTCTCAATCTGAGTTTCATGATAGGGATGCCAAATAGGAGCTGCATACTCAAGTTGAGGCCGAACCAATGTTTTGTATGCAACTTCTTTAGTATGCCTAGGTGCCAGTGCCAAATTGCGCCGAAGAAAATCCAAAGTCTTAGTTGCCTTGCATGTAATTTCAGAAATGTGTTGACCCCAATCAAGATCATCTGTGATAGTTAAACCGAGGTATTTAACGGACTGAACCTGTTCTAATGTTTGCTGATGCAGTGTGTAATTGAAATCTATATGCCTGCTTGGATGTAGCCGCGTCACCCTCATTGAATGACATTTGCTAACATTGAATTTCATTTGCCAATCCATTTCCCATTTGGCCAAGCTATTCAGGTCATCTTGTAACATTTGACAATCCAATGGTGACTTGACATTTCTGTATAAAACACAATCATCAGCAAATAGCCGAACAGATGACCTGATGTTGTCAGGAAGATCATTAATGAAAATAAGAAATAGGACCGGTCCTAAGATCGATCCTTGTGGGACACCAGAAAGAACCGGGACTGGGTCTGAGGCACGGCCATCTAATACCACTTTTTGAGAGCGCTCAGAGAGCCACGAGTCGATCCACTTATGTGTAGATCCTCTAATCCCGTAGAAGTCAAGTTTGTATAATAACCTTTTATGTGGGACCTTGTCAAAGGCCTTAGCGAAATCCATGACAATCACATCCGTCTGCCTGTGGCCACGACCCACTGCTCGGTCCAGATTACTAACCAAATCATGATAAAACTGAACTAACTGGGTTTCGCAAGACCTTTGACTTCGGAACCCATGTTGACAGTCAGCAAGAATGTTTTCAAGAGCCAAGTGTTTAGCCAAGTGTTTGTTTATGTTGCTGACTATTATATGCTCTAGAGTTTTGCAACAGATACAAGTAAGCGACACCGGTCGATAATTAGCTGCATCGTATTTCTCACCTTTCTTAAATACCGGGGCTACATTTGCCTGTCGCCAATCGTCTGGTACAGCACCCTGAGCAAGCGATTCATTGAAGATATGGGTCAGTACAGGAGCAATTTCAGAACTACATTCCTTCAACACCCTAGCACTCAGGCCATCTGGCCCAGGCGCCTTATGTATATTCAAATTATTCAACAGTTTAATGACCCCACTGGGGTCAACTGTAATTTCACCCATAGCGGTGAAAGGACTTGTGCTTTTGGAGGGGATTTCATCATCTGATTCACGAGTGAAGGCTGACTGAAACTGCCTATTACAAATATTAGCCTTATCCAAAGTGTCAGTCTTCAAGATACCATTTTCTATAAGAGTAGCTTATTCATATGATCATGAATTTTAATTGATCATATTTTACTTTCTGAACTAGAAGAAAAAATATGAGGCAGCCTCTTATAACTTTTTTTCATTGTATAGGAAAACTTGCCCCCATGATGGTTTAGGGTAGTTCAGTAGGTGTGTGGTCTGGGTGCGGTTATTGTTCAGAGGTTTCTTTGATAGAAATATGTTAGGAGTTATTCTACTAGAAATAGAAATGAGTAAAGACTGTTGAACACAGTTTTGCAGTACCTAAACCACACAGTTTCTCGGACTAATCACAGTCGGCGTTTATCATGTCTTCAAAAACTAAATAAAAAGTACCACAGGACACATACAAAACCATTTCGGTAGTCCATTCTGGTAGTCAGGACCATTCCGGTAAACCGCCTGCGCCGGTCCGCGATCTAGGGCCTTTTTTTTTTTTACTTTATTCAGTGAGACCTCAACTTTTCTTCTCTGCGCATGTCGTAAACGTTTCCACTTCCTACTTCCTCTTTACCGGTGCGATGGCGTCTGGAGTGAGTTTTCATGGCATATGTGTGAAAATCTGTCTACAGGCTACGCATCTCATATTCGTTAGCTTTCTCAGATTCACAGTCATGATCTAGAAATATTTCCCAACATTTCCGTGTTTTTATTTTATGTTTTCAGACACTCTATACGTATCCAGGAAACTTTAGAGCCTTCAAGGCCCTGATCGCAGCTCAATACAGTGGAGCTAATGTGAAAGTAGATAAAGATTTCAAGCTTGGAGAGACAAACAAGTCGGCTGGGTTCTTAAAGAAATTTCCCCTTGGTAAAGTAAGTCAAAAGTTAAAAGATAGATTCTGTAAAATTATGGTACTTAGCCCAGTTTTCGTGGTGGTTCCAGTTTTCGTGGTATACACGTTTTTCAGCTGAAACTGTATTTTCTCACAAGTCGTCAAGTTTACCAGCGTATGTCATCCATATTGTGCAAGAAAAATATTTAAAAAATGTTTTAGTGAGGGTTGTTCAATTTTTCTCATTGATTTGATTCTGAATGGGTGTTAAGCTTTATTCAAAATTGGTAGATGTTTTTAAAATGTTTCTATTATCATATCTGACTGTGAATTATTTTCAAATTTACTAATTTCAATTCACAAGGTGTGATAAAATCATGAGACATTAAAACCTGATAAGAATTTACTGAAGCATTGAAATTTCCAGCCACTTTTTGAATGACCCACGAATTCTGGTGCCTTACTTTTGATGACGTCAAAGATCAATACGTCATTCAAAATGGCGTCTATGTAATCAATAAACAGATTTGCCATGAAAAGGTAAGATGGACATCGAATGTCAAGGTCTATTTTATATAATTCCATATTTATTTAAGCTATGAGCTGTTTCTGTTATCAAGGAGATGCCTATGAATTATTAGTACCACGAAAACTGGGCCAACCATCATACTGATTTTTTTTTTTTTTTTTTTCTTTTTTTTTTTCTTTTTTTTTTTTTTTTTGTAGCCAGACATGACTTAGATGATGCAACTTGACAGGCATTCATGCAATAATGAAATGTTGTGAAACTGTCATGGTCATTTTTTCTGTCTCAGATTGTTAATAGTGTTTAGTTAATCTCTAATCTCAACCAAGGAGTCGATGATTTATCGCGACAGCCCATAGAACTGTAGGCATTTAATACAGTGATGGAAGCAGCAATACATTAAGTTTAGTCTCTTATATATCCTGTTAGTTCACGATTTCTGTGTTTTCAGCAAATTGTAAGTATAAATTTTGCAGTTGGCTGTCAGTAAAGTTATTTGATTCTTCCAGGTTCCAGCATTTGAGTCCAGTGAGGGTGACTGTATTTTTGAAAGCAATGCTGTTGCTCAATTAGGTGAGTTAAGAATCGGGCAAAGATCCAGGAATGTCTGTTGTATGAAATCTCGGGAAATTTGTAATCATAGGGTTTGAAGCTTCATGAACAATTTGTACAGCTTTTAAGGAATGGTAAATGTAACAGCTGTGTGACACTTGTGCTCTTTTTGTTAAACCAATAATCAATAGGCTATTGCTTTCATCCAATTTAGTCTGTATTAAAAAAAAATCCAACTGCTTGTGTGTGGTTATGTTTTTTTGGGTCACTACTTTATTCCACAGATGTGAACTAAAACTTGAAAGAACCAAGTAAAACAAATATTGGCATATTCTGTTACTACATTATTTATTGACCTATGTTTCAGTGGGAAACAACAAATTACAGGGCAGCACACCCAAGGATGCAGCCTACGTACAACAATGGATCAACTTTGGTGATAATGAAATACTTCCAGCGTCATGCACCTGGGTCTTTCCCTGTCTCGGAATCACACAGTTCAACAAACAGGTGAGATTTAGATACTTGAGCCTTTCGCAAAAGAAAACCAACAATTAGAGTTTCCGACCGGGGACGACACAAAGAAACTGGCCTGTAGTCATAGAAGTGTGCTAGTAGCTTGAAAATTTTGGCTTAAGAAGATAGATTATAATGTTTGTGTGGCGAAAACAAAGATGCTGATCTGCGCCTTTGTTTTCACCCATAGATGCACATTGTTGTTCTGAATCAGGGGCTGCTGCTTACTTGTGACAAAACCTCAAACAGTTACATTGTTACACTTAGATTTCAATTTTGAATAGTAAGCATGAATGCTGAATTTCTTTGTGCTTTCAAAGTACTGCGTAGTATACTATTTGTGTGATCAGTTGAGAGAAGAGCAAATTTGGTTTGACAAGATAGACTTGTTTGTGGTTGATGATGTTCAGATGTTCTCATAAAGATGTAGCTATATTAAAATCACACTTGCCATTGACCAACTAATGTCAGTTATAATCTTAGCTATAAGTCCTCTACCAACAAGTATGAACTTTTAAGTAACAGTGCTGTCAAATTAGATTGAATATTGATTTTACCAACAGGAAACAGATAGAGCTAAAGAACAGTTGAAGACAGCTCTATCAGTTCTGAACCAGTACCTAGAGACCCGTACCTTCCTTGTAGGGGAGAGAATTACACAGGCCGACATCACCGTAGCCTGTGATCTACTGCTGGCATACCAATATGTAAGTGAATGATTACTGTAGGTCAGTGTAGGATAATAGTTCATAGAGGATGTTGGCATTCTTGGGTTTTCTGTGATACAAGAAACTAGAGAAAAGTTGGAAACCGCCAACCTTGGACAGGTGACCACTGAACTCCTACATGTACCTGCCATAGAGTGAATTGCAAACTGAAGACTTGAATCAGGGCCCAGTTGTTCAAAACTAACGACGTCATTAGTTAACGTTTCGTTAAAATTTCAAACATTAACATTACAAAATTAATACACTGTTATTTTTTGTTGAAAAAATGTGAGAATCCTTTGCACTCATTTTTTCAACCAAAAATAACAGTCTATTTGTTACTTTAGCTGATATTTGCTTAACAAATTTATGTCTTAACGATATCGTTAAGCTAACGATGCTTTGAACAACTGGGTCCAGGTGGTTCAGACTTATCTAGCTTTTTCCAATGTTATGTATGCCTGTTCTATACAGGGACATTTTGCTTTTGATAGCTTGTCCTCAATGCGCTGGAACACGGTCAAGAGTCTTGACATGATGGTGTTACATAGCTGTTGACCATGGATATAAATCATTAAAGTAACCATAATTTAAATTTGAAAAAAAAAATAGAAAGAAAAACCTGTGAAATATCCTTCATTATAAGGCATGGCTGTGTTTGTTTCTGAGCAGCTGTGTAAGAGGTGAAGGTATAGTGAAGGGAAGTAACTGGGACCAGCAGGATAGCTTCCCCTGGCTTCTCTGCTCCTGTAAGCTTCCAATAGTAGTTTTTAGCTCACCTGAGCCGTCAGGCTCACAAGGTGAGCTTATAGTATACCCATGCTCCGTCGTCCGTCCGTCCGTCCGTCCGTCGTCCGTCCGTCGTCCGTCGTCCGTCGTCCACCATTTTCAAAGATCTTCTCCTCTGAAACCGCTTGGCCAATCAAAGCCAAATTTTACTTGAAGCATCTATGGGAAAGGGGAACCAATGTGTATATAAATAATCCAGGTCACATGACCAAGATGGCCGCCATGCCCATATATGGTAAAAACCCTTCAAAAATCTTCTTCTCCGGAACCACTGGACCGATTTCAACCAAACTTGGCATGAAGCATTAATGGCTCAAGCACTACAATGTATATATAAATCATGACCCTATGATGACCTTGACCTATTTTACGGCAAGGTCAACACAGGTCGCGAATGCATTTGAATGGGAAAAATTGTTAAATTGTCATTTAAAGGAAAAATCTTGCAGAAAATGAGCAGTAGGACTGAATATTAATGATTCTGAAAAAAATTGGGCACCAGGGGCTCATCCGCCCCCACCCCGGGGCAATATACATGTATATCTCCATAATATTCAAACATCTTCTCCTCTGAAACCGCTTGGCCAATCAAGGCAAAATTTTATGTGAAGCATCAATAGGAAGGGGTAACAAATATGTATATAAAAAATCCAGGTCACATGACCAAGATGGCCGCCATGCCCATATATGGTAAAAAACATTCAAAAATCTTCTTCTCCAGAACCGGTTGACCGATTTCAACGAAACTTGGCACGAAGCATCGATGGCTCAAGCACTACAATGTGTATATAAATCATGACCCTGTGATGACCTTGACCTATTTTACGGGAAGGTCAACATAGGTCACCAATGCATTTGAATGGGGAAAACTTTTAAAATGTCATTTAAAGTGAAAGTCTTGCAGGAAATGGGCAGTAGGACTGGTTATTAATGATTCTGAAAAAAATTGGACCCCAGGGGCTCATGTGCCCCCACCCCGGGGCAATATACATGTATATTTCCATAATATTCAAACGTCTTCTCCTCTGAAACCGCTTGGCCAAACAAAGCCAAATTTTAAGTGAAGCATCTATAGAATGGGGGAATCAATGTGTATATAAATAATCTAGGTCACATGACCAAGATGGCCGCCATGCCCATATATGGTAAAAACCCATCAAAAATCATCTTCTCTGAAACCAATAGACTGATTTCAAGGAAACTTGGCGTGAGGCATCGATGGCTAAAGTACTCCAATGTATATATAAATCATGACCCTGTGATGACCTTGACCAAGTTTATGGCAAGGTCAACATGGATTGCCTGTGCATCTGAATTGGGAAAACTGTTAAAATGTCATTTGAAGGAAAAAGCTAACAGGAAATTGGCAAATGGACAGAATATTGAAGATTCTGAAAAAAGAAAATGGCCCAAGGGCTTATCTGCCCCTGCACTGGAGTTAAATACCATAATATTCAAACATGTTTATTGGTATATGCAGCTGATCTCAGGTGAGCGTTTACAGGACCATTGGTCCTCTGGTGTTTTTGACAGGTTCATAAGTATTGTCAGAAGGTACATATTGGTTGATTTTTTTTGCAAGCTAATATGATGTTCATATGCAACCATTAAATATACCTGTGCATCACTCTTTGAAGCCTCTGTGCACTGGGTCTTGTCACTCACAGGATTAAACAACAAAGTAATGTCAAACGTAAAGAAATGAGTGCTGAAACTTATGTGTAGCATTCTTTAGTTTGTAGCTTTTGAATATGCATGGCTTTTGTGGCTTTACAAATTAATCATCGGCTGTCATAGTAACCCATTGCATCATTAATTTCATGCCATATTGATAGGTGGTGGCACAAATTTGACTTCAAGTTCAATCATCAGGACCTGTGGATTTTGCTATTAATATTGCCGTGCCAGAAACCTCAATACCGCTTTTTATGATAGGTTTTATTGTGATTGTGCTCAATTTGAGGCTTTTTTGCTCCATTGCATGCATAATAATGCTTACTCTAATGTACTAAAGTAAGGAACACATGCATTTTGCTTAGTAACCAAGACATTTCACTTATTACACAATATTTAGAATCAAATGAACTAAATTTTAAGGAAATCCTCTGATCAGATCATCTTTATCTTTATCTATACATATTATAGGTAGTACAATCTGTCTTGTTGGCACATTACGAAAACACCCCCATACAATATACAGAAATTTTTTGACAGTGGGTACATGATAGAAACCACCTCAGGATGGCGCTTCTGATAAACTTGTACCCACAATCTATGTTTAAGATTGAAAATAAGAAAAAAATGTATACGCCTATAAAACCCGGTTTTATAATAAGTGGGGTGGGTGTTAGAGGGTTTACATTACATAGATATGTTTTCCTGATGCAAGCATCTTACCATTGTCTGTTGATGCACGGCTTGGGATTTGTCCACTGTGATCAAAAAACCATAGAGATGGTGCTTAAATAAGCCCAACAGACTTTTTAGCTCACCTGAGCTGTTAGGCTCACAAGGTGAGCTTATAGGATGGCCATGATCCGGCGTCCGTCCGTCGTCCGTCGTCTGTCTGTCGTCCACCATTTTCAAAGATCTTCTTCTCTGAAACCGCTTGGCCAATCAAAGCCAAATTTTATATGAAGCATCTATAGGAAGGGGGAACCAATGTGTTTGTAAATAATCCATGTCACATGACCAAGATGGCCGCCATGCCCATATATGGTAAAAACCCTTCAAAATTCTTCTTCTCCTGAACCACGGGACCGATTTCAACGAAACTTGGCATGAAGCATCGGGGACTAGAGTACTACAATGTGTTTATAAATTATGACCTTTGGATGACCTTGACCTATTTTACGGCAAGGTCAACATAGGTCGCCCCTGCATTTGAATGGAGAACATTGTTAAAATGTCATTTGAAAGGCAAATCTTGCAGCAAATGGGCAAATGGACTGAAGGTAGGTAATTCTGAAAAAAATTTGGACCCCAGGGGTTGGTCTGCCCCCACCCCAGGGCAGTATACATGTATATTACAAAAATATTCAAAGATCTTCTTCTCTGAAACCACTTGGCCAATCAAAGCCAAATTTTATATGAAGCATCTATAGGAATGGGGGAACCAATGTGTTTATGAATAATCCAGGTCACATGACCAAGATGGCCGCCATGCCCATATATGGTAAAAACCCTTTAAAATTCTTCTTCTCCTGAACCAATGGACTGATTTCAACGAAACTTGGCATGAAGCATTCGGGACTAGAGTACTACAATGTGTTTATAAATTATGACCTTTGGATGACCTTGACTTATTTTACGGCAAGATCAACATAGGTCGCCCATGCATTTGAATGGGGAAAATTGTTAAAATGTCATTTGAAAGGCAAATCTTGCAGGAAATGGGCAAATGGACTGAAGGTAGGTAATTCTGAAAAAAATTTGGACCCCAGGGGTTGGTCTGCCCCCACCCCGGGCAATATACATGTATATTACAAAAATATTCAAAGATCTTCTTCTCTGAAACCACTTGGCCAATCAAAGCCCAATTTTATAGGAAGCATCTATGGGAAGGGGGAATCAATGTGTTTATAAATAATCCAGGTCACATGACCAAGATGGCCACCATGCCCATATATGGTAAAAACCCTTCAAAATTCTTTTTCTCCAGAACCACTGGATTGATTTCAACAAAACTTGGCATGAAGCATCGGGGACTAGAGTACTACAATGTGTTTACAAATTATGACCTTTGGATGACCATGACCTATTGTACGGCAAGGTCAACATAGGTCGCCCATGCATTTGAATGGGGAAAATTGTTAAAATGTCATTTGAAAGGCAAATCTTGCAGGAAATGGGCAAATGGACTGAAGGTAGGTAATTCTGAAAAAAATTTGGACCCCAGGGGTTGGTCTGCCCCCACCCCGGGGCAATATACATCATGCGCGGATCCAGAGGGGGGGACCGGGGGTCCGGACCCCCCCCTGGAATTTGAAAATTTTACCTAAAAAAAGGTAATTTCGGGATTTTCTGGGGGTTGGACCCCCCTCGTCTGTGACCAAAAATTACCATTTTTGTTGGACCCCCTCTCATGAAAATTTCTGGATCCGCGCATGTACATGTATATTACAAAAATATTCAAAGATCTTCTTCTCTGAAACCACTTGGCCAATCAAAGCCCAATTTTATAGGAAGCATCTATGGGAAGGGGGAATCAATGTGTTTATAAATAATCCAGGTCACATGACCAAGATGGCCGCCATGCCCATGTATGGTAAAAACCCTTTAAAATTCTTCTTCTCCTGAACCAATGGACCGATTTCAACAAAACTTGGCATGAAGCATTGGGGACTAAAGTACTACAATGTGTTTATAAATTATGACCTTTGGATGACCTTGACCTATTTTACGGCAAGGTCAACATAGGTCGCCAATGCATTTGAATGGGGAAAACTTTTAGAATGTCATTTAAAGTGAAAGTCTTACAGGAAATGGGCAAATGGACTGAATATTACTGATTCTGAAAAAAATTGGACCCCAGGGGCTCATTTGCCCCAGCTCCGGGGCATTATACATGTATATTACCATAATATTCAAACATCTTCTCCTCTGAAACTGCTTGGCCAATCAAAGCCAAATTTCATGTGAAGCATCTATAGAATGGGGGAATCAATGTGTATATAAATAGTCAAGGTCACATGACCAAGATGGCTGCCATGCCCATATATGGTATAAACCCTTCAAAAATCTTCTTCCCCGGAACCGGTGGACCGATTTCGAAGAAACTTGGCATGAAGCATCGATGACTCAAGTACTACAATGTATATATAAATCATGACCCTGGGATGACCTTGACCTATTTTAAGGCAAGGTCAACATGGGTTGCCTATGTATTTGAATGGGTAAACTGTTAAAATGTCATTTGAAGGGAAAAACTTGTATGGACAGAACACCTCAACCTCTTTATAACACTATTGCTGGGGTCCAAGCAAATTTCTGTGTAAGCTATCCAATCCGTGTTATAATGAGAGTAAAATATATAGAAATATAGTAGTATAGTCCAATTGGGGTCCAGCAGTGATCAGTGTTATATCGAAAACTATGTTGTAAAGAACCATGTTATAAAGAGGTCCAGGTGTATATTGATTTTTCTGAAAAAAAAAATGGCCCAAGGGCTTCATCTGCACCTATACTGGGACTATTTTCTATAACATTCGTATATATACAGCAGATCTCAGGTGAGCGTTTACAGGACCATTGGTCCTCTGGTTTCAGACTTACCTGCACATGTCTTCAGACAGCGGAAGGTTGGCTATCATCACTTAAAAGTAGATTAAATAATATTAGAGTATTACCTTGAAAGATGTCAGAATACCATAAGGCCATGATCCTTTTCTGAGAAAAGCATTGAACAATGGATCTCACTGTTACAAAACTTTTGTTACAATGCTCTTTTTGAATGTAGAGGATTCCTTAGTTTGTCTGCATATTTTGTGGATTTCCTTTCTACAGCAGCTCAGCTGAACATGACTAGTTTGTTCCATTTAGGTATTGGAGCCATCATTCCGACAGCCTTACGTGAACACAAACAGATGGTTTACCACGCTAATCAATCAACCAAACTTCAAGGCTGTGATTGGAGACTTCAAACTCTGTGAGAAGATGGCCACATTTGATGGTAGGTTGTGGGTTTATGGGGACTTTGTTTAAAGGATATTGCCATTTGAATATTTTGCTGGACAAAAGCTTATTTTGCAAAGTGGGGAGGGAGGGATTTCAGTGGTGCTGTGAAAAATAGATGGACTGCTTGTGACTAAAGACAAAGCTCATGCACTTCAAAGTAGTTAAGAATAACAGCCTAATAGACAGTCTGAGTCTGCACATCAAAAGTGGTTAAGTCAAACCATATTTATTTTGACAGTGGTAAGATTACACATTTTGCATGTCGTGACATCCCACTGTTGGGTAGAATTGCCATAAAATGGAGGCAACATCCCATCATGACCATAGCTGTTGACTGGTACATTAAACATGGAACAAACAAAACAAAGAACTCTATTTCAAAATGCAGCGATATCCCCGATGAGACACATTTATCTTAGCTCTTGATCCTCTTTAGGGAAAAGAGAAGGCTTTAGTGTGTCTAGCAGAAGATGGCTTACATTTATAGTGGTTTGAAAATTTAGATAGCTTGAAGAAATGGGATTGTAGCAAAAAAACAAATTCACTGATAAGCTATGATGAACTTAAGATCAATGCAGGCACTGCCAAAAGCAAACTGTCTCATAATGGGCCTGGGCCTGTTATACATGGTGCATGTATTGAGAAATAATTTAGTCTGTGTGGGAGAAAACCAACAATTTGGGTTCAGACCAGGTCCGACACAAACCAGCCTGTACAGTCACAAAAGCAGGCTAGAAGCTTGAAATTTCGGATTTAAGAAGAAGAGGGATTGTACTATCCGTGTAGCGAAAACAAAGGGGCTGATCAGCTTCGCGGTTACCGCAAAGCTGGTCTGCGCTTTTGTTTTCGCCAATGCAAATTGTTGGTTTCCCATGCAGCGGCTCAATTGAAAGCATGAAAGTAAAAGTTGAAGTAACTCTGCTGATCCCATATGTTCATATATATGTTGTGTGTTTTCCTCCAACAAAGGCATGTTTGTCATGATATTGTCAGATGTGTAAGACCTGGAGGTAGAGGGATACATCATGTCAGTTAAGAATCACTTCTCATGGAAGTGTTTGGGAGATGTAATGTTACATTTTGATAAAGCCACTTTAAGTCAGTAATGTTTTCAGTATCATGACGAAGGAAAAGTATGGTGGCTCAGTGGTAGCGCATCAGACTAGTTTTGCTTTGAGTGTTTTTAGCTCACCTGAGCCGTCAGGCTCACAAGGTGAGCTTATAGTATACCCATGCTCCGTCGTCCGTCCGTCCGTCCGTCGTCCGTCGTCCACCATTTTCAAAGATCTTCTCCTCTGAAACCGCTTGGCCAATCAAAGCCAAATTTTACATGAAGCATCTATGGGAAGGGGGAACCAATGTATATATAAATAATCCAGGTCACATGACCAAGATGGCCGCCATGCCCATATATGGTAAAAACCCTTCAAAAATCTTCTTCTCCGGAACCACTGGACCGATTTAAACCAAACTTGGCATGAAGCATTAATGGCTCAAGCACTACAATGTGTATATAAATCATGACCCTATGATGACCTTGACCTATTTTACGGCAAGGTCAACATAGGTCGCGAATGCATTTGAATGGGAAAAATTGTTAAATTGTCATTTAAAGGAAAAATCTTGCAGAAAATGAGCAGTAGGACTGAATATTAATGATTCTGAAAAAAATTGGGCACCAGGGGCTCATCCGCCCCCACCCCGGGGCAATATACATGTATATCTCCATAATATTTAAACATCTTCTCCTCTGAAACCGCTTGGCCAATCAAAGCGAAATTTTATGTGAAGCATCAATAGGAAGGGGTAACAAATATGTATATAAAAAATCCAGGTCACATGACCAAGATGGCCGCCATGCCCATATATGGTAAAAACCGTTCAAAAATCTTCTCCTCCAGAACCGGTTGACCGATTTCAACGAAACTTGGCACGAAGCATCAATGGCTCAAGCACTACAATGTGTATATAAATCATGACCCTGTGATGACCTTGACCTATTTTACGGGAAGGTCAACATAGGTCACCAATGCATTTGAATGGGGAAAACTTTTAAAATGTCATTTAAAGTGAAAGTCTTGCAGGAAATGGGCAGTAGGACTGGATATTAATGATTCTGAAAAAAACTGGACCCCAGGGGCTCATGTGCCCCCACCCCGGGGCAATATACATGTATATTTCCATAATATTCAAACGTCTTCTCCTCTGAAACCGCTTGGCCAAACAAAGCCAAATTTTAAGTGAAGCATCTATAGAATGGGGGAATCAATGTGTATATAAATAATCTAGGTCACATGACCAAGATGGCCGCCATGCCCATATATGGTAAAAACCCATCAAAAATCATCTTCTCTGAAACCAATAGACTGATTTCAAGGAAACTTGGCGTGAGGCATCGATGGCTAAAGTACTCCAATGTATATATAAATCATGACCATGTGATGACCTTGACCAAGTTTATGGCAAGGTCAACATGGGTTGCCTGTGCATCTGAATTGGGAAAACTGTTAAAATGTCATTTGAAGGAAAAAAGCCAACAGGAAATTGGCAAATGGACAGAATATTGAAGATTCTGAAAAAAGAAAATGGCCCAAGGGCTTATCTGCCCCTGCACTGGAGTTAAATACCATAATATTCAAACATGTTTATTGGTATATGCAGCTGATCTCAGGTGAGCGTTTACAGGACCATTGGTCCTCTGGTTTAGCTCACCTGAGCCGAAGGCTCACAAGGTGAGCTTAAAGGATGGCCATGTCAGATCCGGCGTCTGTCCGTCGTCCGTCCGTCGTCGTCGTCGTCCACAATTTCAAAGATCTTCTTCTCTGATACCGCTTGGCCGATCTAGTTGAAATTTTATGTGGAGCCTCCTTGGGTAGTGGCATTTCAAGTTTGATCGCGAAATCCAGGTCACATGACCAAGATGGCCGCCACGCCCATATATGGTAAAAACCCTTCAAAAATCTTCTTCTCCAGAACCGGTGGGCCGATTTCCACGAAACTTGGTATGTAGCATCAGGGACTTCAGCCCATCATAGTTTGATAAAATGATGACCCTTGGATGACCTTGACCTATTTTACGGCAAGGTCAAATTTGGAAACATAGGCTTTTACAAGGGAAAAAGTGAAAACTATGGATTTTTTGAAAACTATTGCAGCCTGAGGCCTGAAAAGTGGTAGATGCAAACAACTAATGGAGTAGATGAAGGTATGTGATAAATTTAGGTCAAGGTCATCTCTTGACCTTGGCCAGTCTGTCGTCCATTCACACTTTTCAAAGATCTTCTTCTCTGAAACTGCTGGGCCAATCGAAGTGAAATTTTATGTGGAGCATCCATGGGTAGGAGAGACGAAAGTTTGATTGCGAAATCCAGGTCACATGACCAAGATGGCTGCCACGCCCATATATGGTAAAAACCACTCAAAAATCTTCTTTCAGGCGGCCCCCGTGGCCGAGTGGTTAAGGTCGCTGACTTCAGTGCTCTTGATCATTCGATCATCTCACCGATGTGGGTTCGCGCCTCGCACAGGGCATGAATTCATATGTGAGACAAGCCATGTTCTGCTTGCGGGTGTGTCAGGTGGTTTTTCCCCGGGTACTCCGGTTTTCGCCCCACCTACCGATTGATTCGTCTCGATATGAGTGAAAAAGCTTGAAAGGGACGTAAAACTGAATCAAAAAAAAAAAAAAATCTTCTTCTCCAGAACCGGCAGGCCGATTTTCATGAAACTTGGTATGTAGCATTTGGGACTCCAGCCCATCATAGTTTGATAAAATAATGACCCTAGGATGACCTTGACCTAATTTACGGCAAGGTCAATTTTGGAAACATAGGCTTTACCATGGGAAAAAGTGAAAACTATGGATTTTTTGAAAACTATTGCAGCCTGATGCCTGAAAAGTGGTAGATGCAAACAACTAATGGAGTAGATGAAGGTGTGTGATTATGTAGGTCAAGGTCATCTCTTGACCTTGGCCAGTCTGTCGTCCATACACACTTTTCAAAGATCTTCTTCTCTGAAACTGCTGGGCCAATCAAAGTGAAATTTTATGTGGAGCATCCATGGGTAGGGGAGACAAAAGTTTAATCGCAAAATCCAGGTCACATGACCAAGATGGCTGCCACGCCCATATATGGTAAAAACCACTCAAAAATCTTCTCCAGAACCGGTTGGCCGATTTCCACGAAACTTGGTATGTAGCATCGGGGACTTCAGCCCATCATAGTTTGATAAAATGATGACCCTTGGATGACCTTGACCTAATTTACGGCAAGGTCAAATTTGGAAACATAGGCTTTTACATGGGAAAAAGTGAAAACTATGGATTTTTTGAAAACTATTGCAGCCTGATGCCTGAAAAGTGGTAGATGCAAACAACTAATGGAGTAGATGAAGGTATGTGATTAATGTAGGTCAAGGTCATCTCTTGACCTTGGCCAGTCTGTTGTCCATACATACACACTTTTCAAAGATCTTCTTCTCTGAAACTGCTGGGCCAATCAAAGTGAAATTTTATGTGGAGCATCCATGGGGAGGGGAGACGAAAGTTTGATTGCGAAATCCAGGTCACATTACCAAGATGGCCGCCACGCCCATATATGGTAAAAACCACTCAAAAATTTTCTTCTCCAGAACCGGCAGGCCAATTTTCGCGAAACTTGGTATGTAGCATTTGGGACTCCAGCCCATCCTAGTTTGATCAAATGATGACCATAGGATGACCTTGACCTGTTTTACGGCAAGGTCAATTTTGGAAACATAGGCTTCTACATGGGAAAAGGCGGAAACAATGGATATTTTGGAAACTGTTGCAGTCTGAGACCTGGAAGTTGCTAGATGCAGACAACCAATGGAGTCAATGAAGGTAAGTAATTAATGAAGGCCAAGGTCATTTCTTGACCTTGACCCAAAGTCATTTAAATATCAAAATTAAAATTGTGGTTTTCTCATAAATCACTGGGTTTGGAAACTATTGCAGCCTGAGACCTGAAACTTTGCAGATGCATACAACTTATGAATTCAAAAAAGGTGTGTGAGTATTCAAGGTCAAGGTCATTTCATGATGACTTAATACTGCAGGATCAGGCTTCAGGTGAGCGTTCTCAGGACCAATGGTCCTCTGGTTTTAAAGACTTCAGTAACCCCATGCATAGTAATTATTAAATTAAGTATCCAGAAAGTAGTGGTGGTACAGCATGACAGAGAAAATTGTTAACTGGGATAAGCCTCAGATATCATTTTGCATATGGGATCAGTGTGAAATTCAGAATTTTATCCACCTTGAAAGATATTTGAGCAAAGTTAATAAGATTAATTTGTGAGCCGCCCCATGGGAAAACCAATAATCTGCATAGGCGAAAACAAAGGCGCAGATCAGCTTCGCGGTAACCGCGAAGCTGATCAGCGCCTTTGTTTTCGCTACTCGGATAGTACAATTCCTCCTCTAATTAACTCCAAAATTTCAAGCTTCTAGCCTGCTTCTGTGACTGTACAGGTTCGTTTATGTCGGACCTGTTCGAAAACACATTGTTGGTTTTCCCACGAGGCGGCTCATGTATTTGTTAGTAAGAAATAAGCAGAATAACACGCTGGTGAGAAGTTGATGTGATGATCATTGTTTGATACAGTGTTTTCTTGCAGGTAAAAAATATGCAGAATTACACGGTGGTGAGAAGAAAAAGAAGGAAGCTAAGCCACAGCAACAACAACAGAAAAAGGAACAGACAACTCCTAAAGCAAAGCAGGAGAAAAAGAAAAAGGTTGGTTTTGTGGGTTTGGTTGTCGGATACAAGCAAAAGAGAGTGCACAAAATACTGGTTAACGTATATGAATAACTTCTCGATAGAGTTGCTGAGGAACGATGTGGCTACTTGCTAACAGAACAAGCTGGATATGACGTGAAATATGTCGATTTCGCATATGCAAATTTGGGTTCTCTCCTGATGTGGCTCGTATGTTGAATGGTTTTCGTGTAAAGGCCATAGTGTAGATAAAGAGAAGTGCAGTGTAGTCAGGTTTTCTCTGTTAATATCCTAGTGAATTTTTGTTTGGTGCTGCAAAACATAAGGTCTCACCATCTCAATTTGAGTTTTAGAGTAGAGGTGTAAACATGGTAAATACAAGTTTCATTGGAGTGCTTACAGCAAAGTCAAACTTAACTTTAAGCCTGGCGAAGTATTTATGGGGCATAGGCATATAGTATAGCCCCAGATGGGACACTGCAGAGGGTGGCATCCCATCTGGGGCTATTCTGTTTGCTTAGAGAAATTTCATAGAAAAATAGGTAGTGGACTCACCAAAATAATAATGAAGGCAAGTCCATTTGTTACAAAACGGTTGAAGTGTATGCTAGAATCAGTATTCCAGTCCTCTTCTTTAGGAAGAAGATGAAGAAGACGAGGATGATACACCAAAAGAAGAGAAGAAAGATCCTTTCTCAAAGTTCCCTAAAGGGTAAAACTGATTCCAGGTTTCAAGATTATAAATCTTTTTTTATGCTCAACTCAGCTGAAACTAAAATTTATTTCTGTCCATATATGTTAAAATGCCAACAACCTTTAACATTTATTAGCAGGATAAATTACAGGCTTTGGAGATTTAAACCTGAAACTCCAATTTATTTTGGATATTTCCTCATTTATGAGCAGTATACATTTGATGCTCAGCTGAGTTGAGCCTTTACTCATGGGAGAATTGTGGTCTAGTGAAAGAGCATCGTAATTCTAATCCAGAGCTCCTGGGTTTGATCCCCACTGGGAAGACCAGTTTGTCTTTGAGCAAGGCACATTTACTCCCATAGTACTGGCTAATACTGTACCAAGGAAGCTGTGTCTTTGTTGCGACAGGACTTGAAAATTGTTGACTGGGATGCTATCATGCTAACCCTCAAAACAAAACAAACACATCACATTATTACATTTATTTTAAACTGCTTTTAGTTAATGTTTTGTTGTTACATCATGGTGTTGATGCTAGCTCAGAAGTAGCTTTTTTCAAAACACAAAACCAAGGTCAAGTAAGTAAGCTTATGAGAGAACAAAAACAAAACAAAACAAAACCAAAAAAAAAAATAATAAACCAGTGGCACGAAACTTTTTCTCAATCTTGTGTAATGCCATATTAACTGTCAGATTCAAGTACACTGTATGTTTTTCTGACACATTGCCTCGTACTAAGACCCTCGTTCCTCATCCCTCAATTTACACATCTTTTGTGCCCTGATGTTAATGCATTGTAAACTTTCTTTAACCTTCTATTACATGTACAATTGTTCATTTCAGTTCGTTTGACTTCGATGCGTTCAAGAGAGAGTACTCCAACAAAGACACATTAACAGAGGCTCTGCCATACTTCTGGAAACATCTAGATAAAGAGAACTACAGTATATGGCACTGTTCTTACAAATACCCGGACGAACTCGGTGCAATATGGCAGACATGCAATCTTGTTGGAGGTAAGTACAGTGTGAGCGGCAGCATGGGCATGCTGGAAACGTTGTGAGCCACGTCATGAGAAAACCGGAATTTTGCCTATGCGAAAACAAAGGCCCAGATCAGCTTCGCAGTAACTGCGAAGCTGATCAGTGCCTTTGTATTCGCTATACAGGTAGTACAAATCCTCTTCTTCCTAAATCCGAAATTTCAAGCTTCTAGCCATCTCCTGTAGCTGCACAGGCAGATTTGCGTCATACCTGGTCGGAAACCCCAAAGTCTGGTTTTCGCGCATTGTGGCTAATTTGAGAATGTGAAAATATGTTTACTAGGTACAACAGAACCTTGGCATTTTGAGTGTTAGAAATTTAGACATGGTTTTCCCTCGGAGTTTTAATTTAGGGGACCAACGTCCCACTACTGACAGCTCGTGCAGAACCTTCTGACAAAATGGGTGAGAATTTATGGAACAGTTATTTCGGGAACTAGAAATATTTGTGAATTTTTTGGGGTCAAAATGCACATTTTTGTGCGCCAGGGAAACCCCTGTGTATATTTTACAGTTTTTACTATCGTATCTAGGTTAAATTGTAAATGTTGGGGAAAGCCTATTGGTAGAGTTAAGGACTATGGAGTGAGGGTCCGAGAGTCTTTCAGTACCCCACAGTTCAGGCTTTGTCCCCACATCTGAAAAATGTTGACTGGGACATTAAGTCCTCACCACTCAAAACTCTCTTGAGGTGTAAATTATTGCTATGTAAAATTGTCTGTAAAATGTCATTGATGATGAGGCACAAGTGTTGGCACTTGAAATAAATAGAAAAGGAAAATATCAAAAATAGGGAAAAAAATGTCTAAGAATGGACTGTAAATGAGCCGCAACGCGAGAAAACCGGTCTTCGGGGTTTCCGAGTTACTCAGTAGGGCTGACACAAACCGACCTGTACAGTCACAGAAGCAAGCTAGAGGCTAAAATTTTTAGATTAATCGAAGAGGGATTGTTCTATCCGTGTAGCGAAAACAAAGGTGCTGATCACCTTCACAGTTGCTGCGAAGCTGTTTTCACATAGGCAAGAAAATCCGATTTTCTCATGACACGGCTCAAATAATACAGGAATTTCAATTTGAGAATAGTCAATAGCTCATGATTATATTTTCAGGAATGTTTCAAAGAATAGATAAAATGCGAAAGAATGCCTTTGCCAGTATGTGTATATTTGGAGAGGACAAGAATGCACAAATAGAAGGCATCTGGGTGTGGAAGGGGGGTGAACTGGCCTTCGAGGTAACAGAACTTTCCACATACATTACAAAAACATGCCTATACAGAGATTTTTGAGCTTTAAAAAATGAAAATTTTCAGCTGAAAAATTTTGATATTTTTCTTATTTTTGCTCAAAACATAGATTGTGAGTACACGCTAGAACCACCTCAGCCTGCCTCGCTGAGGCGGTTCTAACGAGTACCCACATACCCCTGCATACCCCAGTTTTAGTATATAAAAGTGGGGTATAAGGGAGTATACATTACACGGACATGTTTTCATGATGAGCTGTGATTGGGAAAAAAAATGTCATCAGGGTTTCCAAACAGGTCTAACACACAGTCAAACCAGTCTGTGCAGCCACAAAAGTTGACTAGAAGCTTAAAATTTTAGATTTGAGAAGAAAAGGAATTATACTATCTATGTGGTGAAAACAAAGGCCTCTGTAGCATAGTGGTTAAACCATTTTGCTTTTTAAAAAAGGGGTCTTTGGTTCCTGGCTTCTGTCTTTTCGATGAGGCCCCTATATGCGTTAAGTCGGATGTAAATCACAAAATCAATTAACATATGAGCCGCCTCCTGAGAAAACCAACAATTTGCATAGGCGAAAACAAAGACGCAGATCACCTTCGCGGTAACCAGCTGATCAGCGCCTTTGTTTTTGCTACACGGATAGTACAATACCCCTACTTTCTAAATCCAAAATTTCCAGCCTCTAACCATCTTCTGTGTCTGTACAGCTCAGTTTGTGTCGGACCTGGTCAAAAACCCAAATTGTTGGTTTTCTCACACACAGGCTCCTATATTTAAATCTGCCTGATTCATGAAGAGTAGTTGTCAGCTATAAATGGTTTAAGAATGTGCATTTAGTTATGGTTAACAGCTTAACGGATAGCTTTTGTTTAAAGAAAAAGTAAGTTAACTAACCAACCAGACTTGAAGTTGAAAAATTATTTACTATGAACTTGCATACAAAGCAAGTATGTATTTAGTGTTGTACATGTATTATGTTAATTGGAGATGTATTTAGTGTACATGTACATCTCCAATTAGCTAATTTTCATTAATATGATGGTATGATGTTTTGTCTTTTGCAGCTTTCACCAGATTGGTCCATTGATTACGAGTCATATGAATGGAAAAAACTGGACATTAATAGCCCAGATACTAAAAAAATGGTTACAGAGTTCTTTGCATGGGAAGGTGACTTTAACGGCAAAAAATTCAATCAAGGAAAAATCTTCAAATAAAAAAAAGACCATCTGTTATATTATAAGAAAGACTGTGCTAGGATATTTATTACAATTGAATGTGCTATCAAAGTTGGTGCAAGGAAGAAAAGGGGAAAATAATTCTGTTTGTTATTGCTTGTTATTTACTACCCTTAAAATAGTTGTGCAATGTGCCTGCTGATTGAAACTAGTTGCAAAGTGGTTTGACTAAATCGGTGTTCACAATGATCTCTCAGATGAGACCCATTATTACAAGTCTGCAGTCAGTGTTTGAATCTGACAGAGTTTCGCACTCAGACAAGCTCTTCTGCATGGCCATATTTCTTAACTATAAGCCTGGCATCCTTTTTATGGGACATAGTCAAACAGCATACATGTAGCCCCTGATGTGACGCCGCAGAACGCAGCGTCCCATTTGGGGCTATTCTGTTTGATTAGAGAAATTTCATCAAAAATGAGAAAAATTATAAATCTCTCTGAACGCCACTAAAACTGGAAGGACTCATCCAATGGATATTATTATATAAGCTATTGAAAATCTCGCTTTTCATTAGCCCAAAGCTCCCACGCGGCAAGTCTTCAAATTGTCACATTAACTGGCTAGCGCATGCTGGCAGGTCTATATTAGTTACTAAATTTAGAGCTGACGTTCTGGTTCCGCTTTCGCATAGCGCTGTGCATAATCATTATCATTAGTATTTATTAAATGTTTATTCTATATCTGTCCCAGTTGATTTCTTTTCATTGCTTGACATTTTGTCAAAAATTGTATAATAAAACAGTTAATGACTTTTAAGGCATTGGATATGATGCAGGCTGTCAACCAATTCCTATATTCCTATTAAACTCCTATATTTTGGGTCCAAATCCTATATTTTTAAGCACCTCTATTCCTATAAATTCTCCTATATTTTGAAAATATTTCCTATATTTTTTGGAAAATTTGTTGCCGACGAATGATCATATATAGTAAATAGTAGTGCTCTGAAACTGCTTTTGCTTCTTTATTCTTCATTCTGTATTTTTTTAGATAAAATCATATTCATACTTTGTTATATATTGCATAAATGGTCATTATGCCACTCCTTAGTCAGAATTATTTTTAAGTCCAAAGCATGTCCCATTTTTAGCTCACCTGAGCCGAAGGCTCACAAGGTGAGCTTATAGGATGGCCATGATCCGGCGTCCGTCCGTCGTCCACAATTTCAAAGATCTTCTTCTCTGAAACCACTTGGCTGATCTAGTTGAAATTTTATGTGGAGCCTCCTTGGATAGTAGCATTTCAAGTTTGATCGCGAAATCTAGGTCACATGACCAAGATGGCCGCCATGCCCATATATGGTAAAAACTGCTCAAAAATCTTCTTCTCCAGAACCGGGGGCCGATTTCCACGAAACTTGGTATGTAGCATCGGGGACTTCAGCCCATCATAGTTTGATAAAATGATGACCTTTGGATGACCTTGACCTATTTTAAAGCAAGGTCAAATTTGGAAACATAGGCTTTTACATGGGAAAAAGTGAAAACTATGGATTTTTTGAAAACTATTGCAGCCTGAGGCCTGAAAAGTGGTAGATGCAAACAACTAATGGATTAGATGAAGGTATGTGATTAATTTAGGTCAAGGTCATCTCTTGACCTTGGCCAGTCTGTCGTCCATACACACTTTTCAAAGATCTTCTCTGAAACTGCTTGGCCAATCAAAGTGAAATTTTATGTGGAGCATCTATGCGTAGGGGAGACGAAAGTTTGATCGTGAAATCCAGGTCACATGACCAAGATGGCTGCCATGCCCATATATGGTAAAAACCACTCAAAAATCTTCTTTTCCAGAACCTGCAGGCTGATTTACGCGAAACTTGGTATGTAGCATCGGAGACTTCAGCCCATCATAGTTTGATAAAATGATGACCCTTGGATGACCTTGACCTATTTTACGGCAAGGTCAAATTTGGAAACATAGGCTTTTACATGGGAAAAAGTGAAAACTATGGATTTTTTTGAAAACTATTGCAGCCTGAGGCCTGAAAAGTGGTAGATGCAAACAACTAATGGAGTAGATGAAGGTATGTGATTAATTTAGGTCAAGGTCATCTCTTGACCTTGGCCAGTCTGTCATCCATACACACTTTTCAAAGATCTTCTTCTCTGAAACTGCTTGGCCAATCAAAGTGAAATTTTATGTGGAGCATCCATGGGTAGGGGAGACGAAAGTTTGATTGCGAAATCCAGGTCACATGACCAAGATGGCCGCCACGCCCATATATGGTAAAACCCACTCAAAAATCCTCTTCTCCAGAACTGGCTGGCGGATTTTCATGAAACTTGGTATGTAGCATTTGGGACTCCAGCCCATCGTAATTTGATCAAATGATGACCATACGATGACCTTGACCTATTTTACGGCAATGTTAATTTTGGAAACATAGGCTTTTACATGGGAAAAAGTGAAAACTATGGATTTTTTGAAAACTATTGCAGCCTGAGGCCTGAAAAGTGGTAGATGCAAACAACCAATGAAGCAGATGAAGGTATGTGATTAATTTAGGTCAAGGTCATCTCTTGACCTTGGCCAGTCTGTCGTCCATACACACTTTTCAAAGATCTTCTTCTCTGAAACTACTTGGCCAATCAAAGTGAAATTTTATGTGGAGCGTCCATGGGTAGGGGGAACGAAAGTGCGATCGCGAAATTCGAGTCACATGACCAAGATGGCTGCCATGCCCAACTACTTTTAAAAACCACTCAAAAATCTTCTCCAGAACCGGCTGGCCGATTTACGCGAAACTTGGTATGTAGCATTTGGGACTCCAGCCCATCATAGTTTGTTGAAATGATACCCTAGGATGACCTTGACCTATTTTACGGCAAGGTCAATTTTGGAAACATAGGCTTTTACATGGGAAAAGGCGCAAACAATGGATATTTTGGAAACTGTTGCAGCCTGAGACCTGAAAGTTGCTAGATGCAGACAACTAATGGAGTCAATGAAGGTAAGTCATTAATGAAGGCCAAGGTCATTTGTTGACCTTGACCCAAGGTCATTTAAATATCAAAATTGAAATTATGGTTTTCTCAGAAATCACTGGGTTTGGAAACTATTGCAGCCTGAGACCTGAAACTTTGCAGATGCAGACAACTTGTGAAGTCAATAAAGGTGTGTGAGTATTCAAGGTCAAGGTCATTTCATGATGACTTAATACTCCAAGATCAGGCTTCAGGTGAGCGTTCTTAGGACCAATGGTCCTCTGGTTAGCTCACCTGAGCCGAAGGCTCACAGGTAAGCTTATAGGATAGGCAGGCATCCGTCATCCGTCGTCGTCCGTCCACAATTTCAAAGAAGAATATTTCTGAAGCTAGTAGGCCGATCTTGATCAAATTTAATGTGAACCATAATTGGGTTGGGGGATTGATGGCATTAGGTTTTGGAGCAGATTGTATCAAAATTGTGGTTTCCATGGCAACAGATAGGTCCCATAGACTTACAATGGGAAAAACTAAAAAAATCTTCTTCTCTGAAATCACTAGGCCCACAGCTTTGATATTTGGTATGTAGCAATGGCTAATGGTCCTCTACATAAATTATGCCATCCATGCCCCTGGGGTCAAATTTGGCCACGCCCCGGGGGTCGATAGTCTCCATAGACTTACTATGGGAAAAAATTCAAAAATCTTCTTCTCTGAAACCACAGGGCCCACAGCTTTGATATTTTGTATGTGGCAATGGCTAATGGTCCTCTACATAAATTATGCCAGCCATGCCTCTGGGGTCAAATTTGGCCACGCCCCGCAGGGGCGTATCCAGGCGGACGCCTGGAAGCCCGGGCTTCAACGTGATTTTTTCAAGTATGGTATTTCCCCGGGTCTTTCTGAGAAAAAAATATGAAAAACAAGTAATTTTAACTGAAAAAAAGGTGTTGGGCTTCAACATTACACATTTCCTGGCTACGCCCCTGCCCCGGGGGTCGATAGTCTCCATAGACTTACAATTGGAAAAACTAAAAAAATCTTCTTCTCTGAAACCACTAGGCCCACAGCTTTGATATTTGGTATGTAGCAATGGCTAATGGTCCTCTACATAAATTGTGCCATTTATGCCCCTGGGGTCAAATTTGGCCACGCCCTGGGGGTTGGTAGTCTCCATAGACTTACTATGGGAAAAAAATTAAAAATCTTCTTCTCTGAAACCACAGGGCCCACAGCTTTGATATTTTGTAGGTGGCAATGGCTAATGGTCCTCTACATAAATTGTGCCAATCATGCCCCTGGGGTCAAATTTGGCCAAGTCCGGGGGTCGATAGTCTCCATAGACCTACAATAGGAAAAAAACTAAAAAAATCTTCTTCTCTGAAACCACTAGGCCAACAGCTTTGATATTTGGTATGTAGCAATGGCTAATGGTCCTCTACATAAATTATGCCATTCATGCCCCTGGGGTCAAATTTGGCCACGCCCCGGGGGTTGATAGTCTCCATAGACTTACTATCGGAAAAAAATTAAAAAATCTTCTTTTATGAAACCACAGGGCCCACAGCTTTGATATTTTGTATGTGGCAATGGCTAATGGTCCTCTACATAAATTGTGCCAATCATGTCCCCGGGGTCAAATTTGGCCACGCCCCGGGGGTTGATAGTTTCCATAGACCTACAATAGGAAAAACTAAAAAAATCTTCTTCTCTGAAACCACTAGGCCCACAGCTTTGATATTTGGTATGTAGCAATGGCTAATGGTCCTCTACATAAATTGTGTCATTCATGCCCCTGGGGTCAAATTTGGCCACGCCCCGGGGGTTGATAGTCTCCATAGACTTACTATGGGAAAAAAATTAAAAAATCTTCTCTGAAACCACTAGGCCCACAGCTTTGATATTTGGTATGTAGCAATGGCTAATGGTCCTCTACATAAATTGTGCCATTCATGCCCCTGGGGTCAAATTTGGTCAGGCCCCGGAGGTTGATAGTCTCAATAGACTTGCTATGGGAAAAAAATTCAAAAATCTTCTTCTCTGAAACCACCGGGCACACACCTTTGATATTTTGTATGTGGCAATGGCTAATGGTCCTCTACATAAATTGTGCCAGCCATGCCCCTGGGGTCAAATTTGGCCACGTTCCGGGGTTAGATAGTCTCCATAGACTTACAATGGGAAAAACTAACAAAAATCTTCTTCTCTGAAACCAAAAGGCCCAGAGCTTCTATATTTTGTATGTAGCAATGTTTGGTAGTCCCCATTATAAATTGTGCCAGTCATGCCCCTGGGTCAAATTTGGCCATGCCCCAGGGGTCAATAGTGTCCATGCATAGACTTTCATTGGCCGATTCTCAATTAATTTAAATATGATGAGCTTACAATGTGATAATCTCTCAGGTGAGCTACAGGACCAATGGTCCTCTAGTCTTAACAATTAAATTAAATGAATTATATATCCTAGTTTCCATGAAAGTTTTCATGTTTTTTAGATTGTCTTTTTTTTATCTATTTTCTTTCTTCCTATGCCTTAAGTTTGCCCTATGCCTTATGTGTACAACTGATCCCAGGACAGGCTGAGATCACAGGAGACAAAGGTATGTAACCTAGAACTTCTGGGGGCCTAGGCGGCCCCCAGACCCCCCGCCTTATTTCAAGACATTATTACGTACAGTACGTGTATTTATAAAACGTTCTGTTCTATATTATGGACTTTGGAATTTCGGCTGAGATTCAGTGTTGTACATTAATTTTACCTTTGAGAAAGAATATGATCACTCACTCCTTCACTTTGATTTTTTTTTATATTTTCTACATTTATAAACAATCAGCATGAAAATAAAAGTAGGTCTAAGTTTAGATGTAGAGAAAAAAGTTGACCTTAATTTTCTCTTTATTCTTTGTATATATATATATTTTCAATGAAAAAGCCTTTATTTTGCTAAAAGAATGCCTTTATATATATATAAAAAAAACCTTGTATTCTTTGAGACTCGGCTAATGGGCCGGTGTAGTATCACCATCCTGCATAATGCTTCAGCACACTTCATCATCACATGAATGGTCACCTGTCTGGACGTGATGCTGTGGAACTGAATGGTTACTTTATCTAGATATTTTAGATATTAATTAATGTAGATAAAGTGAGTGCGGAGGTAAGGATTGTTAGTATAAGAGCATAGAATGAAGCGATTTTCACGAGAAAACTCCTATATTTTTTCCTCAAAATGAGCTCAAACCTCCTATATTTCTCAGAAAAAAATTCCTATATAAACTCCTATATTTTTTAGAAGACTTGGTTGACAGCCTGATGATGTGATATCGACACGAGAATACCAATATTGACCGAGGCTGCTTCGCCTCGGTCAATATTGGTATTCTCGGGTCGATTAATTGTATAATGTTAAATGATGGGAGAATCCATTTGTCAAATATGGGTTAAAAGTATGGAAGTGATAAATCATACAAGGTGAGAAAAAGCGCTAACAACATTATCTAGTGCAACTAGCTCTACAATCTGAGGGGTGAAATATGTTAGGCAAAATGTGGAGCTTTCCTGTTTGGCCTGGCTCTCTTAAAATTAAGCATATCATTACAAAATCACGCCCATATAATATATAGATTTTTCTATAGTTGTAAAACTTCAGTAGAAAATTTTTGATATTTTTCTTATTTTTGCTCAAAACAGAGATTCTGGGTACACGTTAGAACCGCCTCCGCTAAAGAGTACCCACAATCTATGTTTTGGAGAAAAAATATGGTGCTATGTACATGTAAAAGTGGGGTATATATTACACGAAAATGTTATTCTGATATATCTGATAAGAAAGTGACCATCAGTGATTTTTTACCTGCGCATCCTACATCTTATTATTTTGTCTCTTGGTATGCAAAGTTTTCATTCTGGTGGGCCCCAGGATGCATTTAATAAGAAAAATAGTGTTTTGGACTCTTTGATATTGAATCCAGCGAGTCCCAAGGACCATAGTCTCAAAATTGTAAATATATCACTGCACCATTTTTCCCAATTAATACCGCAAGTCATGTGCTTTAAGCCTAATTCGAATAAAGTCAGCTATAAACTGCAATCTGACATTTGGATCTGGCTGAATTTCAAACTGATCCAAAGTGTGTTTCCTAATGTCTGATAGTCAGATATTTTGCAACTGTTTCAGTCTATATTATTTTGTAGATGAAATATACTCTTAAAAAAATCTGGTCACCTAAAGTTGTAAGAATTGTAACACTTGTTAGCATCATTCATAAGCTCACCTGAGCCGTTAGGCCCACATGGTGAGATAGGATGGCTATGATCCGGCGTCCGTCCGTCCACCATTTTCGAAGATCTCTGAAACTGCTTGGCCAATCAAAGCCCAATTTTATATGAAGCATCTATGGGAAGGGGGAACCAATGTGTTTATAAATAATCCAGGTCACATGACCAAGATGGCCGCCATGCCCATATACGGTATAAACCCTTCAAAATCTCCGGAACCGCTTGACCGATTTCAACGAAACTTGGCATGAAGCATTGGGGACTACTAAAGTACAACAATGTGTTAATAAATCATGACCCTGTGATGGTCTTGGCCTATTTTACGGCAAGGTCAACATAAGCCCCCATGCATTAGAATGGGGAAAGCTGTTAAAATGTCATTTGAAGGGAATAACTTGCAGGAAATGGACTGAAGATTTATGATTCTGAAAAATTTTAGACTCCAGGAGTAAGCCTGCCCCCACCCCGGGGCAATATACATGCAAAGTACTAAAACTATTAAAAGATCTACTCTGAAACCGCTTGGCCAATAAAAGCCAAATTTTATACCCCCATTCCACTGGGCGGCGTTTCCACTACGTTTCCAAATATGGGCATAAAATACTGTGAAACGTAGAGACATCGCCAGAAGCGTAGTCGAAACGCCTTGATCGTAGTGGAAACGTACTGGTAGCGCCTTGAACGCCACCCAAATTTGAAAGTTTTGACCCTGCTCAAAAATTTAAAACTTTAACGTAGAGAGAACTCCGTGGACTCGAAACGCAGTGGAAGCGTAGTAAAAGCGTAGTAAGAACGGCATTAGCGTAGCAGTATCGCAGCCGTAGCGTGCATAACGTAGAAGAAGCGTAGCAGCATCGCAGTAAAACCGTAGCGATATTTGTCCACGATCCCAGTACGCTTCTCCTACGCTTTGGGCGCATCCCTCTACGCTTTGTACGTCCATGCCGCGCTACTCTCGCTTTCACAACGATTCCACCAAATTACCAATACCAACCAACGCGCTTCTTCTACGCTTCCAGTACGTTCTTGGCGTTTTGACTACGTTACCACTACGCTTCCACTACGCTCTTGGCGTCTTGACTGCGTTACCACTACGCTTCTACTACGCTCTTGGCGTTTGAGCTAAGTTCATGGCGATTTACAGCACGCACGTGCCAACTAGCGTATAAATACGTCACCTGTTTTAGCATTGTCTTCATTGTTAAATGTTAATTTAAGCAATCCACATCAAAGAAAATGCCACCTCTAGAGGGACGAAAAGCAAACGCTACTAGTACTGCCAACCAGCCTCCGACAATTGAACCGCAGCAAGAGCCTACTCCAGAAGGTGCTGCGGGTCAGGTTGAACAGGATATACCCCCTCCCCAACTCGAAGTTGAATCCCAACTTTATTATCGCAATCTGCAACACAGCCACTGGCACCATACGGTTCGTTTTCTTTGAAGACTAGTTGTCAAATGCTGAGAAAGATCTTAACTTGTTGAGTTTTCATGGACAAAACGCAACAGAAACGCGGTGCTGCGCTCCAAACGTAGAAAGGACGCAGCAGGAACTTAGTAAGCGTAGGCAAAGCGAAGTCAAAGCGTAGACAGAAATCCCTTGACGTCGTGGAAGCGTAGCTGATGCGGCTTGGGGATTCCTAAAACGCCGTAGAAGCGCTGTAGTAGCGCGACAAAAACGTCGCAAGCGTAGCGAGAACGTAGTCAAAGCGTACTAGAAGCGTACTAAAAGCGTGGGAATCCTAATTTTTTCACATGACGGCGCTTCCACGGCGTTTGACAAGATTTTTAAGAACGCCATGAACGTAGTGGAAACGCCGTCCAGTGGAATGGGGGTATTACATAAAGCATCTACTAGAATGGGGAACCAATGTACATATATTTATAAATAATCCAGGTCGCATGACCAAGATGGCCGCCATTCCCATATATGGTAAAAACGCTTCAAAAATCTCAGGAACTGATGGACGGATTTCAACGAAACTGGGCATGTAGCAGCATTGACCAGAGTACTTCAATGTGTTATAAATCATGACCCTGGGATAACTTTGACCTATTTTACAAGGTCAACATAGGTCACCCATGCATTTGAATGGGGAAAACTGTTAAAATGTCATTTGAAGGTGAAAACTTGCAGGAAATGGGCAGTAGGGCAGACAGAATATCAATTATTCTGAAAACATTTGGACTCCAGGGGGTTAGTCTGCCCCCACCCCGGGGCAATATACATGTATTTTACAAAAATATTCCTAGATCTCTAACCACTCGGCCAATCAAAGCCAAATATCATAAAAATTTACATAAAACTTGCAGGAAATGGGCAGTAGGGCAGACAGAATATCAATTATTCTGAAAACATTTGGACTCCAGGGGGTTAGTCTGCCCCCACCCCGGGGCAATATACATGTATTTTACAAAAATATTTCTAGATCTCTAACCACTCGGCCAATCAAAGCCAAATATCATAAAAATTTACATGAAACATTTTTTGGAAGTGGGAACCAATGTGTATATTAATAATCCAGGTCACATGACCAAGATGACTACCATGCCCATACAAGGTAAAAACCCTTCAAAAATCTTCTCTGGAACTGCTAAACCTATTGCAATGAAAATAGACATGTAGCAATTGGGACTAGAGTACTACAATGTGTGTATAAATCAAAAAACGTGGTCAAAGACATTTTTGAATAGGAATTTTCTGTATAAAAAAAAAATTCATGAAAGGGGGGTAAATATTTTCCCACAAAAATTAAATTTCTTTGGACTCAAAATCATTATAAAGTTACACAAATGACTGACCTGAGACAAAAAAAATCTTATCTTCATGATCAAGTAAAACTTCCAAAAGTACCTATTTTTATGATCATGGATTGCCAAAATCCCTATTCAATAATCATTTTGGCCATTGAAACTCTGCTGACCGATTTTCAAAAATTTTTCAGGTCATATTAGGACAAACTAAGAT
Organism: Rugalucina vietnamica; assembly: GCA_964017185.1. Taxonomy (NCBI): domain Eukaryota; kingdom Metazoa; phylum Mollusca; class Bivalvia; order Lucinida; family Lucinidae; genus Rugalucina; species Rugalucina vietnamica. The sequence continues at coordinate 6,528,706 of OZ024872.1, forward strand.
CAAGATTTTGACATGAAAATGTATTTCCTATTATCATATGCACAAAAAATTTCTGCATAAAAACAATCAAAGGCAAGTTTTTAAACTTAAGATCTTGTATAATATATAATGATTGATCTTTGCAAGTATAGAAAACATTCAATCAAAAGAAAGAGGAGAAAAATTGAAAACGAAATGTACTTAAGGCACTCAAGGTCAGATGACTACAGTCTGAGATTGGATCTGGCAGAATTTCAAACATCAGAGCCTCAATAGTTCCTTGCAAGTATAAGATGTGGACAAGGACAAAGCATTGATGGCTAATTCAGCAGTCCGTGGTGGGATATGGTCAGATTTCAAACTTATCCAATCTCTTATGTATGTCTTTTCTTGTTCTTTACAAGCATGGAAAAGATTTACCCATTTTGGGACGTGCAAAATAGATGGGCTGCTTGCCGTCAGGTAAAAAGTAAAGCTTACAGCTTGACAGCCTATGTCTGAAGTGGTTAAGTCAAACCATTCATACGTCATGGGGAGCGCGGTGGCGAGAGGTCCTGAGTTCAATACCCACAGGCGTCACCGTGTTGTGTCCTTGAGCAAGACACATTTACTCCCTACAGTACTGGTTAAACCCAGGATGCATTAGCTCCGTCCCGACATGACTAAAAATTGTTGACTGGGACGTTGAGTCTCAATACAAACAAATAAAATCCATACGTCATTTAAGCCTTTAAAGTTAGTTTACTGGTTTTGCACATTTCGGGTGTCAAAAAGCACATTTCGGGTGTGCTTTATGGTAGAAGTCCCTTCAAATGGAGACTTTTACCCAAAACGAGGATGTCATGACTTTCAACGAATGCTTCAAATATGACCATCCAAGTAAGCCACAAAGACTTATACGCATGGATGGATTGACTTTAACCACTTTTCTTGGGCAGGCTCATACTCGGCTGGCGTGGGTGGTGCATAGATCGTTCGGCTGATATTATTTCCACTGACCGCACTGATGGTCGTCCGGATTAGTGGCTCCTTTTGGCAGGGAAAGCACTATCACTTTAGTTGCATGTCTTGGCGGCGCCATCGTGGGAGGTGGAAACATCTTGATTGGTGTACATATAATTTGTTGATACTTATTGTGTAATTTATACTATTTATTAATTCAAGAAGTCTCTCATAATTCTTAAGTAGAATGTTTCTATCATATATTGCTGTATGTACATCTTAACCAGTAACCAGTATAGTCAGTCAGAGGCGTATTAACCTGCCTGGAGTCAGAAGCAGTATAACCCCTCATACCCCACTTTTATACAGCAAAGCTGGGGATATACAGGAGGAGAGTCATCAAAAATCAGGCCCCGCGGTTATAAAAAAAATTGTTTCAGCTGAGCATGAAAGAATATCTTTGGATTAATGTTTCTTATTTTTTGTTCATAAATGTGTATCGTAGTGAGGGCACAAGGATAGCTTTTAAAAAAGCTAGAAGCGGCTCGTTTAGCATTTTGTATTATGACCACACCATTTTCGAAATCTATTCATTTTTTAAACAAATAAACTTGTATGCTAGTGGTTTCTGAGAAAACAAATTTCTTATTTTGATGTGCATGAGCTCAAGATTACTCTGACACTGATCTCATGAGAATTAGTCGTAAAGTAAATGTGTGTGTGTGTGTGCGTGCGTGCGTGTGTGCGTGCGTGCGTGCGTGTGTGTGTGTGTGTGAGAGAGAGAGAGAGAGAGAGAGAGAGAGAGAGAGAGAGAGAGAGAGAGAGATTCCGTTACACTTTTATAGGCTAGAAACGGCTCTGTGTGCATAAACATAATGGACAAGTGGGATAAAAATATGTTGATTTCCGACCCACACTAATCAGTCATTAAGTAGGCATAAGCCACAGTACTGCTTGCAATGAAATAGCTATAGAAATTAGAGGTGTTTCGGAGGCGAACAGACACGGTCCAATGTATGGAAGTCGTGTACATGGTTTACTTGGTGTGAATTGTGTCAGTGAAAGTGGGGTCCCTTTGATCACGGTGCGAGACCTTCTGCTTGCGGTTTGCCAGATGTTTTTTCTTGTGGACCTCCCGTTTTCGTTCCACCCACTTATATGAGCTGAAATTATCTTAAAAGAGACATAAAATTGAATTAAAAAAAGAAAAAAAGGCCGAGTGGACTTGGTAAGACCGAAAAGTAAAAAGGCAGAGATGACCTGCTTCCTGGATTTCCTGTTCGGTAATTAGTCGACCCTTAAGGCCCCGATCTCAGCATACGCAAAATGGTCTACATCCGAACTTTGCTTAAAAGAAAAATGATGATTGGCTGGATTTCATTAAACCAATCACTGCTAACGTTTAAAACACCACATGTTTTCGGCTTACCGGATGACTAATTAGTGTAGATCGGAAACCAACCTGTGTAGTCATGCGGAGTGTTCGGTATTTTTCGTAGGTTCCCAGCCAAAATCCTATCGTATATTCGGCTCGTCGAGACGAGCCGAAACAACAGAATCGAAAGGTGTGTCCATAAAAGCCTGAAACGGAGGGTTCAGTTTTTAAAACGCATAGTTTAAGCAAACTTTTAAACTGTATTATTAGGTTTATATGTAAATTGTATAAACATTGATTTGGCAGCAGTCCTAAATGCAAATACATGTAGGTGGAGATAAATCTTTGTTTTTGTACCCACCCAAAAATTTACAATTTTTCACTTTGCTATATAGGGCTTATGTAGTTTACTGCAATTTTTGCTATAAATCGAAGCAAAATGGATGTTGTCAACATAAACCAGTTTTGGTTTTGTTGTTGTTGCGCATGCGCTTCATTGGAACCTGCTCTAATGTCATTTTATTTCCGATTGGAAATTAATAAATGGGGACCATAACTATTTTTAGTTTTGAACTATGCCCCCCCTCCCCATCCCCCGACCCAACAAATCCTTTTTACTGGAGACACCTAATATATATTTACACGATATATGTGAGCGAGAAGCTGGGTCTAGGGGCGGGGGGGGGGGGGGGGGGGTGAGGTGTCCACCAGACCGTGGAACATAAGTATTTAAGCGTGATTGGAAGCAGAATGGCCTTAAAACATGTTCCAATGATGCGCATTCGCAATAACAACAAAGCCAAAACTGGTTTATATCGTCAACATCAATGTTGCATCTGTTTGGTAGCAAAAATTGCAGTCAAATATATAGCACGGCTAACAAACCTTTAAATGCGTAACCGCCGGTTAAGAAAGAAAATCCGATTCATGACCTTCCGGTTCCGCATATGAAGACCAAAAAAAAAGGTAAACAAAACATACACTACTACGATCGATTGATTATTATATTTTAGTACAGAAATATATCGATTATCTATGAATGCTATTTTGTCACTTATTTACTATTGTAAGTCAGCACTAAAGTAGCTCGCAAAATAATTTGATGGTCTTTGAGTTATTTATTCCCTTCTTCGAACCTGGTGTTACAACACGACCAAAGTCGGCGAAATACAATTAAAAGTTGGACAACTTGCTGGTAAATATCAAATTTTAGTGATTGTTCCACGACAAATTTACAGATATATATTAACTAAATTACAACTGATGTCTGTGCCAGTATTTCGTTGTGTTAGTGCCTGGCATTACCGATCACAAGGGAAGGAAAAGATGGTTACGCATTTAATCATTAAAATATGAAGGATATATTTCAAGATACGTTTGAAAACCTCTACCGGTTCAAGTTATGGTATTTATTTTCCCTGTAAAGCGTTTTGAATGACATAAAACCAGGAAAAAAAATAAATTAAAGTGTAAAGAATGCTGTAAAATCGTGTTCATGAACAGGAACATCATGCATGAGAACTATTGTATTACATGTATTGCATAGACAGTTTGTATTATTTTATATCAAACATTTTCACTGCAAATATCGCAAACACACCAATTTGAGTTAGCACCTATTAAGAGAGGACGAGAGAATGTGGCAATTAAAACTTCAGCGTAAAACTATTAACAAAAACAAAAAACTTTAATACATGCGTTTTATAATGATTATATTGCTATCATTCTAATGATTAAATTCGTAACCGAAATGTTGATACAGCTTTTAACCACATATGCATAGAATGCAGTGGCCAGAGGCAACGAAACTGTCAACAGACCTCACACAATGTTAAAATCATCAGCACGCTGTATTGCTTTCCATTAATATGGACGTAATGAGCGGAAATCTAAAAATATCCCTGCGACTGACCCACATTTTCATCGTGTACAATGCAATCCCAACATGTGTTTTGGGGTAGGGAATAAAAATCATGATTATAAAAAAAAGTTTCTGGAAATCCTTTGGGGTCCAAATATAGCAATGTCTAACTAATAAAATAGCATTGAGAGAATTATAATATCTGTCTTCGAATCAAAATATTTTACTCGGAAACACGAGCTGCAAAAGTTTGTTTACCTTTTGTTGGTCATCTGATGCGAAACCGGAAGGACGTGAATCGGATTTCTTTTCTTAACCGCGGTTACGCATTTAAAGGTTTGTAAGCCGTGTATAGGAAACTATTGTTTTGTTCCATGAACATAAGCTGTGAATATTTGGATAGGTACAAACAAGAGTCATCTCTACCTGTTGGAATTTGTGAACGCTGCCAAATCCATATTTGTACACTTAACAATTATACCCAAAAATACACTTTAAAACTTTGCTTAAAATTAGGTGTTTTAGAAATTTACCCAACAAATTGATTTAGGAACTTTTCCCGTCTTGTCAGTACATGCTGAAATAGTAAAAAATGGTGGAAAATTCAGGCTCAAAACTCAAAATCTCGTAATTTATCCTGCTCATAAATGCATTTTAATATTTATTAGCAGGATAAGTCAGCTGAGTTGAGCATGAAAAAAGTTTTATAAATTTCATGCAGTATCATATGGTTTACTAAATATTCGGTATAAAATACACGATTTCTGAATACAAAGCGAGTAGCTTAGGGTCAGATTCTTTTTTGCTTGAATAGACAGATTATAATTGGCATTATATAACCTATATAAGTATACTTTTTATCCGGCTTTAGTGATTCGGATTTGGTCAGATATTTGAACTACAGGCTTTTTATTGCGAACAAAAGCAATGTCGACCATTTATGAATAAAAATTGAATTGGTCATTCGATTTTTCGATTATAAATGGCACGGAACAGGAATGGACGTGACCTATCGATAAGTAATGACGAAATGTGGTATTTTGTTGTTGGTTTAGGAGGAAATTGATATATTTACCAAAATCGTAAGTATACTTTTTCATCAGTTTATTTTAGAGGACGGGCTGAACCTAATGTTGATTAAACTTGAAGCCCAAACCCATTTTAAAAGGCAATAAAAATGCAATAAATATGTTTAAACCATTTGTAATTGTTTGTAGGCCAGTTATGTCTTTCTTTATGAGAATCTAAACAAGTGGGATAATGTGGCTCGGCCCTTTGCACCATAACCAGTAGGTATGCTCTGTATTGTCGTTTAAAAAGTATCTTGACTATAACAATTGAAAGCTCAGTAGCAATATGACCCCGTCAGTGTACCGATGGATGGCCTCGCCACACCGGCAAGAATCATTCGTATGAAGTTGATTATCGACAACGCCACCGCGTCAGTTTCATGGTCTGACTTACATTCCCTCTTTGGTTATCTCGTCTATGTTTTTTTTTTCGACCAATGCTCAATGTGCACCGTTGTTTGTCGGTGTGGCGAGGTACACCTATCGAAACATCTAGGGGAACATGGCATTAAAATTGTATTGCATGGTGTTTCTTTTTTCACAGAGCTAGAGCCAATATGCCATCTCGAAGACAATACAAAGCTTTGATATGCATTGTATCAGCCATCTGCCTACTGGTTATCATGCAAAGGATTGAGCCAAATTATCCAACAGGTGTGAGAGACGCCAAGACCAAGCCGAAGATCGCAGGATTCAGAGATAGTGTCTTAACGCATTACACGTTTGTTAGAAATGCATCGGACCTCCGTTCTAAACTTATTAGCGAGGCAATCGACCGCATACACTCGAAAGATTTTGTGAAACCTGAAGGGGAGGAATGCAGCAAAAGATTTCCAACAGCGATTTTGATTGGTGTAAATAAATGTGGAACAAGGGAGTTAACTGAGTTTCTGCATTTACATCCCTTAGTGGAGGTGTACTCGAAACAGATCAAGCAGGATAATGTGTATGCCGTATCTGGGGAAATGGGATTCGAAATGGACTATTTTGGGCGCAATTTCTCCAACGGCGATGATTGGTTTCTCAACCAGATGCCGTGTAGCTATTCCAATCAGATAACATTTATGAAGCAATCTACTTATTTTCCCCAAATGAATATACCTAAAAGAATACATGATTTTAACCCCGGCATAAAACTAATCTTAATGGTTCGAGAGCCGGTATCAAGGTCTATAGCCCGTTTTATGTACGAAGTTCAAACGAAGTGGATAAAGCCCGGTACCGCTCTGGAAGACGTCATTTTACAGAACGGAACAATAAATGTAGAACATGCTATACTGAAACATTCGTCCTATGATGAATCAATGAAAATATGGTTGAAATATTTTAGTTTGTCTCAAATAATGGTCATCGAAAGTGAGGACTTTAAACACAGGCCAGCCGAGACTCTTTTCAAAGTAGAGGAATTTCTAGGTTTACCACATGCAATTAAACCAGAAACTTTTGTATGGAATAAGGACAAGGGTTATTATTGTATTAAAAGTGAATTAGATGCGACTGGTATGGCGTGTTACGGAAGTGAACGCGGAAAAACTATCATCGAGATAAATCCTAAAACTAAAGAATTTCTCGTGGAATATTTCAGGCCGAAAAATCGTAACTTTGCCAGGTTGACAGGGCGAACATTTGACGATTGGAGTTATTGACTATAAGCCTAGGCAAACAGAATTACCCCAGATGTGACGCTGCAGAACGCGGCGTCCCATCTGGGGCTATTCTGTTTGCTAAAAGTAATTTGACATAAAAATTTAAAACACACCTGATGTCACTATAAACTGAAAGCGGACTAACCCAAATGATAATGATGGGTGAATCCCGGATGATTCGTCATTAATGGGTTAAAGATTAAGCTAGTGCAGCCAATGTGAACAACCTTATTTGGGGAGTAGTAAGAGGACAGGCTGTCACAGGACATACACAAATCGAAATACATGTAGTAAATTATTGTTCAGACGCTAGTATATTGCATGGACATGTTTTCGTAATGATTATTTATTTATCTATTTATTTGCATATGCGAAAACAAAGGATTAACAGATTAACAGCAAGGGTGGTCATGTAACAGTACAGTGTGTAATTTTAGTATTTACATGTAACATACTTATATTATGGTCTTTTCAGAATACAAACAGTGTTAACTCATTTAAGCCTGGCGTCCCTTTTATGGGACATAGGCAAACAGAATAGCCCATGATGTGACGCCGCAAAACGTGGCGTCCCATCTGGGGCTATTCTGTTTGCTTAAAGGAATTTCATTGAAAAATGGAACAAATAGTCAAATTCACTCCTAACGCCCCTTAAATTGACAGTGGACTCACCCAAATGATAACGATGGGAAAATCCATTCGTCAAATATGGGTTAAAATGGAAATAATAGTCACATCAAATGATCAAATGAATGACTCGTTAGATGTGTACCCAGACCAAATATCAGTGGGGCAGCTAGTATATGCTTTTAATCTGTTAATCCTTTGTTTTCGCATATGCAAATAAATAGATAAATAAATAATTGTAAATAAATTATCATTGAACGCCACAGATATTATTTTATAATAAAATGAAATTATGGACCGATGCAGCTCTTGTAACACAGCCCTGACTTGACAAGTTTAAGGTTCTAGATCTACATAATAATCAGGGAGATTATGAGATTATCTACCCCGAGATCGGGGGATAAAATCTGATTGTAACGTTATTTAGCAATTTAGAATGGTCTGTTGTCGATTATGACTTTGATCGTTAAAAGTGGAATTTTGGTGAAAAATGAAAAGGAGAAAGGTGACTACAACTTCATTTTTATATTTTACACCATTTAAATCATCAATATATTTTCATCTTGATACACCTGCCGTGCACCCACCCCGATTCCCCCAGTCCCTCTAAGTCTCTGCATCAGTCAGTTAGATACCCTGCCCTGCATCCCACTCCTAGTTCCTCCCAGTGCCTCTAACCCTCTTCATCAGTTTCTGTACTGCAGTCACTGGCTTCCAAAACACTGACCTCGCTTCCTTTGTCTCACTGGCACCACCATGAACGTCTTTACCACCATCCATACCATCGATCAGTCCGGCAACATCACTAGATTCAACAGCGTCAAAAGTATTTGCAGCTACCTCTGATGCCACTTTACTGCTGACATTAGTGTGACTAGGCATACTGTAGTTGGTTTTCCTTGACGGCTTGTAGATGATGTTAACTTCCCAGCCTGGCACACTTACTGGAGCATATTTCTTCAGAGGATTTTCTACTGATTTGTGCTTCACCGTAGCGTTTTCCCTGTTGATTTGTGCGTCATCTCTCTTCTCTTTTCCAACTCTCTCTACCTGTGCCTTTACCTGTGTTGCATCGTGTTTAGCTGCGATCTCATTAGAATTGTGGTTAATGTCTACTCCATAGTTTGAAATGGACTGTAGATCAGTGTCTGCAAAAAAGCGGTGTCTTTTATTAGAAAGAGAAAGAATGAGAATATAACGTGTGCGTGCGTGTGTGCACACGAATGCTCTGACAGTTGTAGAGAAAGGAAAAGAAAATGATAGAAAAAGGAGCCGCCACATAAGAAAAACAACAATCTGCATGTGCAAAAACAAAGGTGCAAATCAGCTGTGCAGTTACTGCACAGCTGACAGCGCATTTGATAATACAATCTCTCTTCTTCTTCAATCCGAAATTTCAAGCTTCTAGCCTTCTTCTGTGACTGTACAGGGCGGTTACCGTATGACCTGATCGGAAACCCAAAATCTCATGCATAGGCTCAAATGTGAATGTTGCGAGATATTGAAAACCTATCGAGTCCTGGTCCCGAGGTTATAAAACTCTTTTCAAGCTCAACTCAGCTGAGCATGAAATTTCAACTGCTTCTAAGTGCTGAAAGGAGAATTCAGGCTAAAAACTCAATAACAAACTTGTAAGTTATCCTGCTCATAAATGTTAACTTAAAATGCCAACAATAGTTGGCATTTTAACATTTATGAGCAGGATAAATTTTAGTCTCAGCTGAGTTGAGCATGAAAAGACTTTTATAATCTCGGGGCCTAGTCCCCAGGTTATAAAACTTTTTTCATGCTCAGCTCAGCTGAGACTAACATTTATCTTGCTCATAGATGTAATTTTTTTTATATTTTTATATATATATTTTATTAGCAGAATAAATTACAGGTTTTGGAGTTCTAAACCTTCAATTTTAATATTATTTATGCTATTTCGGTATTTATGAGCACTTTAAATTTTATGCTCAGCTGAAATGAGAACGAAAAAAGTTTTATAACCTTGGGGCTTGGATTCGATGTTGACATTCCGTAGGACTGACTTCTGTACTTTTCATTCCCTTAGTAATAGAGAGAAACGGGCGATGCTCTAATCTCGCATAAAGAGCCAGACTCTTACTATATATATAGTGTCCATGACTTTGACCGAAAGTTTTATTGTAAAGAGACATGTTTGTGCAATTCCATTTAAAAAGCACGGAGCGTCTTCTTGTCTTAATCTAATGGGTATAGTGCCATTTTGTTTAAACATGTCGTGTCAAGGGTCATTTTGGTTCCGTGTTCCATTAACTAAACAGTTTAAACGGGACACAAAGCTGGTCACGGTGATGCGACAATAATGTGAGAATGCCACCCGTGTGGTTCATATGCAGGTCGAGTCCATTGTTAATAAAATGATGAAAAATAATTACATGATTTTGTCTCCGACTTGGAACAACAAGGCTTGAACCATCTTCTAAGGAAAGAACCGCCGTTAGAAGATTTCTTCCTGAGTTGACTTTCTCTTGGTTGTCGTACTTCGGGATCTGGAGATACAAAATCTCACAATTATTTATTTATTTATTTATTTATTTATTTATTTATTTATTTATTTATTTATTTATTTATTTATTTATTTATCTTATTTTATATATATATATTTATTTATTTGTTTCATCTATCTTCTGGTAGTGAGTCAATCAATTTCTGTTCACCTATTTATTTATTTCTTTATTTATTTATTTATTTGTTTGTTTTATTTTATTTATTTATTTTATTTTATTCATTTATTTATTTATTTATTTATTTATTTATTTATTTATTTATTTATTTATTTATTTATCTATCTTCTAGTACTGAATCGATCAATTTCTGATCATCAGCACATGTTATTTATTTATTTATTTATTTATTTATTTATTTATTTATTTATTTATTTAAATCTAACGCATTTATCTTATCAGGAAAACATGTCCATGCAATACGTACCACCTTAAACCCCACTTTTTTTTTTATAGAAAAACTGGAGTTTGCAGGGGTATACGTATTTTTCTTATTTTTGCTCCAAAACATAGATTTTGGATACTCGTTAGAACCGCCTCGCCGAGGCGGTTCTAACGCGTACCCACAATCTTTGTTTTGAGCAAAAATAAGGAAAATATCAAACGTTTTCAGCTGAAAATTTTCAATTTTTAAAGCTTAAAAAATCTCTGTATATTGCATGGGCAAGTTTTCGTAATGATTGTTTCGTTGTTGTTCTTACTTGTATAAGCTCCTCTCTCATATGCCATACTACTCAATGTTTAGAAGAAAATACGTAAAAATAAATTGATAACTGTGGAACGTGGCTCAACCGTACACTGCTGCTTAGAGCTGCCGTTGGTAACTAACGTCTGATTGCGTAACGTCAGTATCGTCGAAACGCATGCGCGAATATTTCGTTTCACGCGTTATTTTTCATAGAAACATTTAACAGGTTCTCTTATGTTTGGAAAAGTCGTGACACCTATGATCAATCTTCAGCTAGCTGGTTGGCGGCTTGTGGCAGTCGGTAGCGCATAGGTCAGGGCTAAGACGCCCCTTGTTCGATTTCGGGGATGTCATGCCTTGTTCCCTCGAGCGAGTTACATTTACACAGCTAAATATTTACGTATACCTGGCGCAACAGAGCTTAAAATGTAAATATACATGTAGATTATTATAGCTATAGTCTATACCATGTCTGAACAATCTTTTATTATAATAATTATTATTATTTTGTTATTTTGTCTATTCTAGACCATTCCAAAGCAAAGCGACAGAATGCTGACGAAAAAGCGCTACGTACAATTGGCGTGTATCTTAACTCCCTTCTGTTTATTGCTGATGATGTCGGGAAACAATTCGGCTTACCCACCCGATGCAAGAGACTCCAAGACTTCACAGAGCCACACAGGGCTCAAACCTGATACATTATCACGAAACACCAACGCTGGGCTGATCAACCTAGGACTCAAACCCGATAAACTATCACGCTATACATATGAAAGAAATATAACGGACCTATCCATTCATTCTAAGCGCATACGCAATGTAGTGGATCGCATACACGAAAGTGCCTTTGTGAAACCAGCCGGGGAGGAATGTGTGAAGCGATTTCCATCAGCGATACTCATAGGGGTAGATAAATGTGGTACGAATGAACTGACAGAGTTTCTGCACATGCATCCTCTAGTAGAGATCTACTCGAGACGAAACGAAGTCGGCAGTCCTATATACGAGATGGACTACTTCGGGCGTAATTACTCCAGCGGGATTGATTGGTTCCGGGACCAGATGCCTTGTAGCTATTCCAATCAAATGACATTTATGAAACAATCTACTTATTTTGCAAGAGCTGAGACACCAGAAAGAATCTATAATTTTAATCCGAACATAAAGCTAATCTTAATGGTGCGTGAGCCGGTGGCAAGGTCTATTGCCCGGTTCATGATGGAGGTCCAAATGACATGGATAAAACCCGGTACCGCTCTGGAAGACGTCATTTTTCAGAATGGGACAATAAACGAACGTCATAATATTCTGAAGCATTCGTCCTATGATGAATCTATGAAATCATGGTTGAAATACTTCAGTTCATCTCAGATTATGGTCATCGAAAGTGAAGAATTCAAGCACAAGCCAGGCGAAATTCTTTTTAAAGTTGAGGAATTTCTAGGTTTACCACATGCCATAAAACCAGAAACTTTTGTATGGAACGATGAAAAAGGATTTTATTGTCTTAAAACTGACATAGATCCGAGCGGTGTGGCCTGTTATGGGGCAAATAGAGGCAAAACACTAATTGACATCAGTGTTAAAACTAAAGCATTTCTCGTGGAATACTTTAAATCCAAAAATCGAAATTTTTTCGATTTAATCGGACGAAAATATGACAATTGGAGCGTATAAGAATTTGGTGTACTGACTGTAGCCATAGCATAGACGCTGTTCACATCAGGAAAACATGTCCGTGCAATGAATACCCCCTTAAACCCCACTTTTATATAGTAAAACTGGGGTATGCAGGGGTATACCTATTTTTCTTATTTTTGCTCCAAAACATAGATTGTGGGTACTCGTTAGAACCGCCTCGGCGAGGCGGTACTAACGTGTACCCACAATCTATGTTTTGAGCAAAAATAAGAAAAATATCAACATTTTTTCTGCTAAAGATTTTCATTTTTTAAGCTAAAAAATCTCTGTTTATTGCATGGGCAAGTTTTCGTAATGAGCTATATGCTTTATTTTTCGCCTAAGCAATGTGTTGGTTTTCTTATGCAGCAGCTTATTTAGGTCTCATTTGATGTTATAAACAGTGCACAGAGTCCATTGTTGACGTAGATCAAGAGCGTTAAAGAAACAAGACTTAGTGGTTACCTGTATGTGCGCATGTCCAAGTAAAAAATAAAGGTAAAATATGTCCCTATCACACTACGATAAATAGTCTCACGAATCGTCACGAATTGATAACTTTTAGGATTCGTGGAATTTCGGAACAATTTTGGATTATTTGAAACTGCTTGCGAATCTGTAAGGACACAGACACGACAGCGTTACGAATGTTCGGCGGACTCGGCTGAATTCGGCTGCAATCGCACGAACTTGGCAAGAATTCTTTACGATTTACAATAATCTATTGATGGTATATGCTGTGCGAAAGTTTGAGAATCAGTTACGAATCAGTTGCGAGTATGACGATAACATGTGCGAATAATAAATATTCGTAGCTGTTCTTGACAATTCATGAGATTTTTCTCAAGATAGTTATAAAAGTTATAATACCCCTGCTTTAGAATCAGTCTCAAAATAAATGAAGGACAATGACCACTTTTTCGTGCCATTTTCCATTGGCTAGGGCCCCGAGACGCATTCGATGATACTTGGAAAACAAGGTCATTAATCACAACCTAACCATCCAACTACTGAGTCCCTGACTGTAGCGGTATCCCTGCAACGTTTTCACCTCTGAGACTGGATTCTCTTAGAAGTAAAGAAGTAGCTTCTCTGACAGAACTGCATTCTGTCGCATCTTAAAGTATAACATTGTTTCCTACATCTTTCACATGCCCTTTGGTGTACCCTTTAAGTTATGTTTCTGTTGTCAGATTCGTTGACTTCGTGGTACGTTCCGGTGCAATCGGCTAACATTCGTGATATAAAGTTCTATATAACATCCCATTAATCTCGAGCTTCTAACAAACTCGTGGTTAAGTCGTAAGTTATTCGTGAAACTCTTGGCTGATTCGCATACTGCTGTGAATTCGTAGATAGTTCGCATCTATTTCGTATCTGCTTCGGCATGTATTCGCGACATTCGTAACGGCTTCCTTGTCAGTTCGTAGTTGGGTGACAAGCTCCGGAATTCCCGAAAGAGTTACGAATGTATCCGAATCAAATAAGATCCAGTTACGATGGTACGGAATGCACTACGCCTTTGTTACGAACTAAATGCGATTTTTTTTTGTCGAAAATTCGGGACCAAAGTTTTGAACAGTTCAAACTTTTGGCCACGAATTTCTGACTGACTCACGAATCGCAAAAACTTACTACGAACTGTAAGAATTAGTTAAGAACTTCACGATCGATTACGTTTTAACTACGAAACGAAAAACAAAAGTCAAAAATTGTCAATTCGTGACGATTCGTGACACTATTTATCGTAGTGTGATAGGGGCATAAGAAAGTTCGTTCTGCAGTTTACCACATGGTTTGAAAGCGTTCCATAGGCAAAACCCATTGAGTGATTCATTTTCCATGAATATTGTGTTTTCTCAGATACAATCTAACAGTTGAAACCCTGACTAACGTAGAGTTGCTTCACAGATGTATATTTTGTAAGGAAACTATATTTCACAAATTCGGGAATAATACGATTTTCTGAAAAAAGATATGTAGAAATTTTGACATTTGATTTTTCTGTAAAGGTTTATAATTCAAAGCATCACAAAATTATTATAAATGGCGTATAATTAGCCCATTTAGGCTTATTCACTAAATTATAGAGGATTTTTACGCATTGGTCTTGGCATGGCAAAGATATTTTCAAGTACACCCCCATTTTAAGTAAAAGTTCAAGGGTTAGAAAATGGGTGCCAGTGTTAGATGGCCATTGATTTCATGATTAGTTATCTGATTTAAACATTTTTGCTTTTATCTTTTTTTTTTATACATCTAAATAAAAGTGTTTTAGTTTTGTAACATTCAAATACGGAACGAACTTTCTTATAATCCAATTATGTAAACATGTCGTGGCAAAGGTCACTTTGGTTCCGTGTTCCGTTAAATAAACAGGTAAACGGGACAAAGTTGGTCACGGGGAGGTGACAATCAACAATGCGCGGATTATAACACCCTTTATTTTACCGATGAAAATTTCACCCGGTCTTTACTTTGACCGTGCCGCTTGATATAAGCTATACCACGCTATACATATTCATGCGAAGATTTGAGCCATCCCATGGGAAAACCAACAATCTGCATATGCGAAAACAAAGACGCAGATCAGCTTCGCGGTAACCGCGAAGCTGATCAGCGCCTTTGTTTTCGCTACTCGGATAGTACAATTCCTCTTCTACTTAAATCCGAAATTTCAAGCTTCTAGCTCTTTTCTGTGCTTGTACAGGCCGGTTTGTGTCGGACCTGTTCGGAAACCACTTTGTCCCACGAGGCGGCTCATTTCATGATGATGTAGTAGTGTTAGGTATAATATAGCTCGGCAAATGGGTCACTGTATGGGCGGCAACTTTAATATTCATATCTGGGCGTGGTCGGCTAGTCCATCTGTTCAAGTAGGGAGATTATAGAAAAGTCGAACTCAGTCAGCCTAGAGCGATGTCACATATTTACCGTTAAAGATCAGCTACCTGTATTTTGTCAAATCCAGTAAATAAGACAAACTCGGATTTCATTCTAACGGACAACATGTGAGTTGAGTCTCTCAACTGTATACCTTAAGCTTTTACCTAGGTCAAAAGTAGACCATACCCAATAACGTATTCATAAGGTCACGCCCATACAGTGACCTATTTGCCGAGCTATACACACTCGTATCGCCTTGCGGTACAAGCCGGCTTTTACAGCGACGCGGTATAGTGTTGGATTAGCACGCAAGAGGAATCCGCGACATTTCGTCGAAAATTACATTTGTCGAAAATGTCCCCATGCCCCATGACCTTTACCCTAACCCTAGTCGTTGGTGGCTCAAAATGTGGACCTTCTACGGAATAGATCTCAAAATTTTGCGGTGAATATTTTTGAAGTTACAAAATGTTCGACAAACCACATTTTCGACGAAATATCGTGCATCGACGCAAGAGATCCTGTTTCGATCCTCGGCAAGGGCAAAAAGATTAGCAAAATTTTCACCTGTTGCAATGAGAAATAGGTGCTGATAATTCAAAGATGCATGGTGATAAGGCTATACCATTTTTCGCACAAACAGGTAAATAACGGTAAATAAATGCAATCTGTAGAGGCGAACTCTAAAACTTGAGATAGCGTTGCACATTGAAATAGGTATTAATAATATCTAAAAGTTTACAGTAAATACGTCATACCTGTCAACCCTAAAACATTCACGTGTTTATTTTTTGACAGCATATGTCCCGTAATACTAACGAGTCTGAATTACGATGATATTACTGCTCTACCTAATAACAATATGCACTCGATCCAGTCACGTGAGTTCAAGAGGCATGGTCAAAATATTTTACCCATTACAGTTTTAATCATTAATATTATCGTTTTGGTCAAGACACTTTCAGACTGTAAAGACATTGTCGGCACCGCGGGTAAGATAACTCTTTTCCCATAGTGTCTCTTTGACATTGCTAGTTTCTGCTCCATTTTATTTTATTTGTCTTTGCCATTGCGAGTCCTCACTATTTAAACCCGGCGGCCCCCGTGGCCGAGTGGTTAAGGTCGCTGACTTCAGTGCTCTTGATCATTCGATCATCTCACCGATGTGGGTTCGCGCCTCGCACGGGGCACGAATTCATATGTGAGACAAGCCATGTTCTGCTTGCGGGTGTGTCAGGTGGTTTTTCCCCGGGTACTCCGATTTTCGCCCCACCTACCGATTGATTCGTCTCGATATGAGTGAAAAAGCTTGAAAGGGACGTAAAACTGAATCAAAAAAAAAAACAAAAAACTATTTAAACCCATGTAAGACTGGCGTCCTATGTATGGTACATAGGCAAACAGTATTATACATGTAGTATTATACATGTAGGTACAAGTAGGCAACGATCAGGAAAAGGCGCAATCAGAAAGAGAATCCTTCTCCAAAAACCGAGGTGGTGGAAAAAAAAAACTAAATTAACAATCAGGCACTTATACCATGAAAACATATCGTAGGCCGAATGAGCAGCTATTTTCCCAATAGGTGGCCACTCAGTTACCTAAACTTAGCTAAAAATATGAAAACATATATAAGGCGAAAACAGCACAAAAAGTTTTAACACCAAGACATAAAGCAATAAGAAACACCACAGAAGTATCGTCTTGGAACAATCAGAAATATAAAATTACTGGCGGACTTAAAACTGATTTTACAGGTACCTAACCTCACCTTCAGCTTCTGCAGTGGTTCACAACATTTCGTTAGTTGTTCGGTCCTCGTAGTGAGTCTCTAACTAGTCTATGAATCATCAAGGGCAAACAGATAAATCACGATAACCACCAAGATGAAACGAGGACTCACAGATTGAGTAAGCTGCCCGACGATGGAGATCCCTGGGCGCCAAATAACTTACTAACTTCGGAGCAAAAGAAAAACACCAGTTGAACCCCCGGTGGGCCAAACAACTGGCCTTCATAGATTCTGACGTCTTTCCAGTGAATTTTACAATCTTGTTCATGCAGATACATTTCTTTAAAATTTGGAAGTCTAATAGGTTTTAATGCTGAATTTCCAGCATGCAGCACATTTGGAATTCTGGTTACAGCCGAACTCGACTTTGACGTCACCAGCCAAGAGTTGTCTCCCTTATGTGACTTCCTTCCGGTTCCGTCTCGCTGTCTGGTTTCACGCTCACGTCTTGCTCTAGCAAGGAAAAAGGAACCAGATCTTAACCTAAAATAGAAAATAGAAATGGTACCCTCACAAATTGCGCTTAAATATGTACATGTTCGTTTATAGCCGCGGTACCGCCTTCTTCGTGGGGAATGCTTCCAACTGTTCGGAAGCCTAAAATTGCACCACGATGCCATTCGGGGCATGCGTCTAACTGTTCGGAAGCCTAAAATTGCACCACGATGCCATTCTGGCATGCTTCCAACTGTTCGGAAGCCTAAAATTGCACCACGATGCCATTCGGGGCATGCTTTCAACTGTTCGGAAGCCTAAAACTGCACCACAATGCCATTCGGGGCATGCTTCCAACTGTTCGGAAGCCTAAAACTGCACCACGATGCCATTCGGGGCATGCTTCCAACTGTTCGGAAGCCTAAGATTGCACCACGATGCCATTCGGGGCATGCTTCCAACTGTTCGGAAGCCTAACACTGCACCACGATGCCATTCGGGGCATGCTTCCAACTGTTCGGAAGCCTAAAACTGCACCACGATGCCATTCGGGGCATGCATCCAACTGTTCGGAAGCCTAAGATTGCACCACGATGCCATTCGGGGCATGCTTCCAACTGTTCGGAAGCCTAAAACTGCACCACGATGCCATTCGGGCATGCGTCCAACTGTTCGGAAGCCTAAAACTACACCACGATGCCATTCGGGGCATGCGTCCAACTGTTCGGAAGCCTAAAATTGCACCACGATGCCATTCGGGGCATGCTTCCAACTGTTCGGAAGCCTAAAACTGCACCACGATGCCATTCGGGGCATGCTTCCAACTGTTCGGAAGCCTAAAACTGCACCACGATGCCTTTCGGGGCATGCTTCCAACTGTTCGGAAGCCTAAAACTGCACCACGATGCCTTTCGGGGCATGCTTCCAACTGTTCGGAAGCCTAAAACTGCACCACGATGCCTTTCGGGGCATGCTTCCAACTGTTCGGAAGCCTAAAACTGCACCACGATGCCATTCGGGGCATGCGTCCAACTGTTCGGAAGCCTAAAACTGCACCACGATGCCATTCGGGGCATGCTTCCAACTGTTCGGAAGCCTAAAATTGCACCACGATGCCATTCGGGGCATGATTCCAACTGTTCGGAAGCCTAAAATTGCACTATGATGCCAAGTTTTCAACCTGTTTATGTAAAGAAAAAAAATGTCTTAATTGAAACTGATTTCTTCCCATTAATAGGGTTTGATGCTGTGCACAAAAGGGGCAAAAAATAATGGCAAAGTGCATTTGAGTTTCTGTCCAAATATATTGCTAAGGTTGTATTAAATGCGTACTAACTCTGGACAAGGCATGTCGGCTTTTCTTTCATTACGTTGGAAACGAGAATCAGAGGTAGTTATACCTAAAAATTTTCATTCACTATATAATCAATTAATACAAATATGAGAAGTCATACAAATTATATTCTGTCATGTTTGTCTTAATCGACAAGCGTTCGCACGTCGAAAACGTTAAATCTGACGCGTCTGATAAACTGAAAAGTTTCACACGAATTTGCCAATAACTGTAGCATATTATATGGGCTCTGAAAGTCAAATTTGATATTTTGTTTCCTACAGCAGTCATATGACTGTGGTACTACAAACAACGTTATTGCGCAAAGTACCAACCATCCTAGTCAACCAGTCTTGTCTAAATGAACCGACCACGCTATTTATAAGAATCAGCCCTAGCGTGCAGAATCGGTATAAGTAACCTGCATGCAAATTATCATTTTTATTAAAGATTATAAATAAGAGATGTCACAGGACAACGTGCTCGCCTGCTTCTAACCTTTGTCAATCTTCTGGGCAAACTCAGCCTGTAAAAAAGCATTATGCTCATACATCTTTCTGCCTCGATGCTATAAGGGGCAAACTCACTGAACCATGACACTTAACTATAAATACCTAAGGTTTAAAGGTCTTTTTTTTTTTTTTTTTTTTTTTTTTTTTTCTTCTTCTTCTTTTTTTTCAGTTTTACGTCCCTTTCAAGATTATTTCAGCTCATATTAGACGGGCCAATCAGTAGGTGGGGCGAAAACGGGAGAACCCCGAAAAAAAAACACCTGACACACCCGCAAGCAGAACTTGGCTTGTCTCACATGTTTTAAAGGTCTCACTCATATTGTGAAAGAAGTATGTTCTTATACCAACTGAGTGACGAGATACAAGGCAAAATCACTGAACCATGAAATAAGGTCACACTGACCTATAAGTACTTTAGGGTCAATGGTCTAGTCATACTTACTCATAATGTGAAAGACCCATTGAGTGTTGAGATACAAAGCAAAATCACTGAACCATGAAATAAGGTCATAGTGACCTATAAGTACGTTTGGGTTAAAGGTCTGGTCATACTCATTCATAATCTGAAAGAAGTAGGAAAAAATACCAACAGAGTGTCGAGATAAGACAAAATCACTGAACCATGAAATTAGATCATAGTGACCTAGGAATACTTCAGGGTCAAAGGTCTTGTCATACGCAAACATATCGTGGAAACAGTATGTACATATACCAACTGAGTGCCGAGATATAAAGCAAAATCACTGAACCGTGAAATTAGGTCATTATGACCTATGACTATTTTAGGGTCAAAGGTCTTGTCATATGCAAACATAGTGTGAAAGAAGTTTGTTAATAAACCAATTGATTGCTTGAGATATAAGGCAAAATCACTGAGCCGTGAAATTAGCTCACAGTGACCTATAAGTATATTAGGGTCAAAGGTCTGGTCATACTCAATCATAATCTAAAAGAAGTATGAAAATATACTAATTGAGTGTCAAGATATAAGGCAAAATCACTGAACTGTGAAATTAGGTCACAGTGACCTATAAATATATTGGGGTCAAAGGTCTGGTCTTACTCACTCATAATCTGAAAGAAGAACGAAAATATACTAATACAGTGTCAAGACATAAGGCAAAATCACTGGACCATGGAAAGTAGGTCAACCCACCCTTACCGTCATGACACACAAGTCAGTGTCACAAAAATAAAAGATGAATGACCAACCATCTTCCAAAGTTGTTTCTATTTAGAAATAAAAAGAAAAAAATATTTCAGGGAGTTCTAGATTTTGACCTCTAGCCCCACCCCCTGGCTCCGACCCAGAGGTCCGATGTTATGGAACCTAAAGTGTATGAAGTATGAATGCTTTATGATAAGTTGTTGTCAAGATATGGACTTTTTTACAAAAAGTTACACATCAGTACATCCATGTTTACAGTGTTCTAGTTTTTAACCTCTAGACCCGCCCCCAGGCATGGACCCAGGGTTCCGATGCCATGTAATAAACTGACTCAATCCTACAGGGTACCTATGGTCCAAGTATGAAAGCCCTCTGATAAAAGGTTTCCGAGATATAGACTTCTAGAATACTATACCACAGAAAAGCCATTATTAATGGTGTTCTAAATTTTTAACATCAAGCCCCAACCCCCAGGCAAGGATCCAGTGATTCGATGCCATGGAATGAAAGCCAACCCTACAGGGTATCAATGGTCCAAGTATCAATGCTTTCTGATGAGTGGTTGTCAAGATATGGACTACTAGAAAACTTTAACGCAAGAATAGCCATTTCTGAAGGTGTTCTAGATTTTAACCTCCAGCCCCACCCCATGGCCTGGACCCAGGGGCCCGATGCCATGGAATAAAAGCTAACCCTACAGTGTATCTACGGTCCAAGTATGAATGCTTTCTGATGAGTGCTTGTCAAGCTATAGACTACTAGAAAACTTTAACGCAAGTGTGTCGCGAACGTGCCCGCGCACGGGAACGCGAACGTGTGTGACCGTGGTGACTACAATAACTCAATGCACTTCGTGCAGTCGAGCTAAAAATGTTCGTATTAGCTACCATTGGGGAGAAAATTGACCCAGATGATATCCACAACAAACACGGTTTTTCAAACATAGGATATTTAATGGCAGACAATGTTCCATTGAAGTCATTATTGTCGTGGCCGCTTGTAATCCTGCTGAAATTTCCAATGTCTTTAGAGCACATTTCTCGAAACAAATTGCCATTATTTTTTTTCCATTTTCTTGACTAGCAGGACAATAAAATGAAGCCATGTATTAGAAAGCATCTGTGACACTGGATAAAAGTTTGATTTGTACTGCAATGAAACGGATTTTAATTAGCAAGCACATGAAACATGTTACGAAAAAGTCTGCTGTTTTTCATTGTATGTGAATGCCAAAGACGCCAGTCACATTTACACGCATTTTCGCCATCATAATACTGTCTTTGCTACCTCCATTACGGGCAATTTTCACTAGAAAAGTCATTGTCTACTGCATCATGAAAACTATAATGTCCATGAAAAGTATACCCGCTTGAACCCCACTTTTATATAGAAAAACTGGGGTATGCAGGGGTATACCTATTTTTCCTTTTTTGGCTCCAAAACATAGATTGTGGGTACTCGTTAGAACCGCCTTGCCGAGGCGGTTCTAACGTGTACCCACTATCTATGTTTTGAACAAAAATAAGAAGAATATAAAAAAAATTCTAATGAAAAAATTCATTTTTCACATGTGAAAAAAATAATCTGTATATTACATGGGCAAGTTTTCGTAATGGAAATGACAAAATAAACTGTAAGCTAAACACTATGGTATGGTAGTCAACTTGACATGTGATCGAAAAATCCTGAAAATTTGCTGTTTTCCTATGGTCGTGCACATTATTAAACGCTAAATCTGGTGCCTATAATCAAGTCCTGTAACAAGTAACCGGACACCAGTTGATTTTGTTCGGCAGCAAAATAAGAATTTTATAGTTCCGTTTCATAAGAACCAGACCACGAAACAAAATGCCTGAAGCGAGCAAATGAGTTTGGCAAACATTGAAACTGCGTTGTCTTTTTAAAAGCTTTTATATGTGTATGTCGATGATGCATTTAATTATATTTAAAAAAAATATTCTACTAATTTTAAACATAACTTGTCTCTGTACCCTAGTTATGTAATAGAACGTATGTTCTAGTCATGCTTTAAAGTTCAAATGACACCTTTTACAACGATAAGGCTCATTACAACCCATGCTCTTATCAGTTTCTTTGAGATCGCAAATGTCAAAATAATGAACAATTTAAATATAAAGTTACAAAAGCAATATTCAAACTATCAAATACAATAGTCGCTTCATTTCTATCGTTTTTCAAATTTATTTCACTGTTTTGCCAAGCGATAAATATGTTTTTCAAATGTTAAGATATTACTTTATTCTTGCAGAAAATTGATGATTCTTAGCAAAATCTAGTTTACTGTCGCTTTGTAATTTCCAGTGACAACAAAAACAGATTGCAATGGTTTCCCGAATTCAAAGTTTATATACATGTGCATAATCGTACGGATTTTTCTATATATAAAACTGCAGGAGAAATTGTGTACAATACCCAATTTTTATTTACTTTCATTGTCCAAATGTGTTCAACTTGCAAAAATTGCAAAGATGTTATGTGGATCATATCCAAGCCACATGAATTATTATCTTCATACCGTCCATAACACCTATAAGGTGTTTTCACACTTTAGTTAAGTTTGGGTAACTGAGTGGCCATCTATTGGCAAAATGCCTACTCACTCGGCTTACGATATGTTTTCTTAGTATAAATACCTAATTGTTAATTTAGTTTTTTCCTACCACAGTTTTTGGAGTTGGGATTTCTTTCTGATTGTGCCTTTTCCTGATCGTTGCCTACTTTTACCTTCGTTTGGCCTGTAATGACAGAATGACCTTTTTTCCCTTCCTCATATATACTTTGTTCATGTCAGAATGTATGCGACGCTTTATCCTATCTCCTGGATAACATTTGTATATTTGGAAACAAGGTATACAGACAAATCGTTGGAATTCCGATGGGTACAAACTGACATCAGGAAAACATGTCCGTGCAAAGTATACCCACTCAAACCCCACTTTTATATAGCAAAACTGGGGTATGCAGGGGTATACCTATTTTTCTTATTTTTGCTCCAAAACATAGATTGTGGGTACTCGTTAGAACCGCCTCGCCGAGGCGGTTCTAACGTGTACCCACAATCTATGTTTTGAGCAAAAATAAGAAAAATATCGAAATATTTCTGATAAAATTTTCAATTTTTATAGGTGAAAAAAATCTCTATATATTGCATGGACAAGTTTTCGTAATGAACCCCACTCATAGCTGATTTATTTCTCGGAGTGGCAATTTATTTTATATACAATTTCCATTTTTGGATGGTGACATTTCTCGCCGTGCTTCATATGGTGTATACATTTCACAACTTGTTAGGTTTGCTAGAGTCTGTAACCATGTTACGGACTTCAACGCGCGAAATAAATGTTTAACGGTCAAACTTCTCCAACAGGGCTATCGGTATCATAAACTTCGAAAAAACATTTTCAAAATTTTATCGTATACACTATGAATTGATTTACAATTATAATGTTGGGTTAAAGACGCTTTTACGTGATGACCTTTCGGACCCAGAATTTTATGGTGACTTGGTTTATAGGAAGGAATGATTTTTCTTTTCAGATTAGAAAAAATGTATGCAACAGTCTGCATGCTTAGTTTGTAACCCAATCATGGTTGATAACTTTGATTCTGTCTTTAATTGCACGCGGTGAGTCGGGCGTCAGACTCTATTATGGCCTCGACTATCCATTTTTGTTGGTTGGGGCCGGAGCTTCTTGTCTGTTGCTTGGCCCACCGATGTTATACTGGTGTTTCGCTTTTGCTCCGGATTTTCAGTAAGTTATTGTGCGCCAAGGCATCTCCGTCGTCGGGTAGCTTACTGAATCTGTGAGTCTTCGTTTTCATTCATCATGGGGGTTATCATGATTTATTTGTTTAGCATTGGCTAGTTAGAGATGAGATTCACCAAGAGAACCGTACAACTATCTAAATGTTGTGAACTACTGCAGAAGCTGCCGATGCGGTTTAAGTCTTGTAAAACTAGTTTAAGTCCGCCAATAATTTTATATTACTGATCGTTCCAAAGCGATACTAATGTGGTGGTTCTTATTGTTTAATGTCTTGGTGTTGAATTGTTGTGCTGTTTGCGCCTTATGTGCGTTTTCATATTTTGAGTTTAGTTTTGGTAACTGAGTGGTCACCTATTGGGAAAATAGCTGCTCACTCGGCTTACGATATGTTTCCTTAGTATAAGTACCTAGGATTGATGCTTGGAAATAAATGTAATAAAACCAAAAGATTTAGTTTTTAATCCTGGATCTTAGATAGTAAATTCTAGTTTTCAGTAGCGATACCATTTATCGATACGAAGCAAAAGTTTTATGCCATGTCATTAAGATAAGGGTGAGGGCCCTTAAAAGGTACAATCAGGCAACGATCAGGAAAAGGCGCAATCAGAAAAAGATTCCCACTCCCAAAACCGAGGTGGGAAAAAACTAAATTAACAATCAGGTACTTATACCATGAAAACACATCATTAGCCGAATAAGCAGCTATTTTCCCAATATCAGTTACCTAAACTTAAGTAAAAATATGATAACATAGATAAGGCGCCAACAGCACAAAAAAATTAAACACCAAGGCATAAAACAATAAGAACCACCACAAAGGTATCGCCTTGGAACGATCAGTAATATAAAATTACTGGCGGGCTTAAACCGGTTTTACAGGTACCTAACCTCACCTTCAGCTTCGGCAGTGGTTCACAACATTTAATTACTAGTAGTTGTTCGGTCCTCGTGGTGAATCTCTAACTAGTCAATGAATCATCGTGGACAAACAAATAAATCATGATAAATTCCATGATGAATCAAAAACGAGGACCCACAGAATGAGTAAGCTGCCCGACGATGGAGATCTGTGGGCGCCCAATATCTTACTAACTCCGGAGCAAAAGAAAAACACCAACTGAACCCCGGTGGGCCAAGCAACAGACAAGAAGCCCCGGCCCCAACCAACTAAAATGAATAGCTTTATGTCGGGGCCATCAATGACGCCCGACCCACCTGTGTGCAATTAAAGAAGGCAGCATAGTTATCAACCATGATTGGGTTAAAAACTTAGCATGCAGACTGTCGCATAACATTTAAGTTTAAGCCCTGGTTTAAGCCCTGCAGTAGTTTTATATTACTGATCGTTTCAAGGCAATACTTCTGTTGTGGTTCTATTTGTTTTGTGTTTTGGAGTCGAAGTTTTGTGCTGTTTGCGCCTTATGTGAGTTTTCATAGTTTTTGTTAAGTTCGGGTAACTGAGTGGCCGCTTACTGGGAAATAGCTGCTCACTCGGCTTACGATATGTTCTCTGGTATAAGTACTTAATTGTCAGTTTGTTTTTTCCCCACTTCGGTTTTTGGAGTGGGAATTTCTTTCTGACTGCGCCTTTTTCTGATCATTGCTTACTTGTACCTTGTTATTCCTCCGATAAATTTTCTTTACAACTCACATTGTTTGATGCAGTTTGAACCTTTTTTAGTATCGCGCAAAGCCAAGCCCGTATTAGAGATTCACCACGAGGACCGAACAACTAACTAAATGTTGTGAACCACTGCAGAACCTGAGGTTGAGGTTAGGCATGTAAAACTAGTTAAAGCCCCCCGCCCTCACCGCAGTTACTTATATAACTGACCGTTCCAAGGCGATATTACTGTTGTGGTTCAAAATTATCCTAGTTATTTCAATTATGTGTTTCTTGTTGCATGACTTTAAAATGTGTGGCTACCCGAATATTATTTTGCTGTTCACTTAGCCCTCTGCATTTTACTTGTTCTGTTCAAGCCAGTACGGTGACCACACACATTCAATAGCTGCAGCCCGGTTTTCCATAAAATATGTTACACTGAAACAAAGTTATAAGAGGCCACCTCATATTTTGTCTTCTAGTTCAGAAAGTAAAATACGATCAATTAAAATTCATGATCATATGAATAAACCAATGTCTAACA
Source organism: Rugalucina vietnamica (assembly GCA_964017185.1). Lineage (NCBI taxonomy): Eukaryota > Metazoa > Mollusca > Bivalvia > Lucinida > Lucinidae > Rugalucina > Rugalucina vietnamica. Next base: position 6,555,172 of record OZ024872.1, read on the forward strand.
GTGGCTCTGTGAGTTTCTGCATTCCAAAATGCGTGATACTTCTCACACAGACGAAGCATGTGTAAAGGTACCCTATTTCAAAAAGTCACACTTTATTAACATCAAATTAAATGTCATATTATGACGTTGTGTTTTTACATTTTAATTTATTTGAAAGTGCTACTGACTGCCATGATGCAAGATAAAATTAAGTCAAAAGTGTTGCTGCAATAAGAATCTTCGTTTCTGTTTTGCACATGCAAGAAGACAACAACCTGAATAACAGGAATTCAGCTTTTATATGCAATTTGCATACCAACTTTGTTCTTCTCCAGTTGCGTTATTATCAGCAGCACGGCATTGAAATTTTCAGCGATTATTTAGGTCAAATACTAGACTCTGATAAACTTTGAAAATTAAAAAAATCGTTCACAAATTTTGTTATTTTGTTCGTTAAAAATTGGCATTGAAACCGGAAGTGTGCGGCAGCCTTGACATGTTGGTCCTCGAAAATGGTCAAAAACAGTTCAGTCGAATTATATCTCTCATTTCCAGGCCTCATCAAGTGAATTTAACAGAGGTCAACATGTTTAAGAGGCACATTTATGAATTTTTCAAAAAATCTCAAAATTGGCGATTTTTAAAAATGCATAAAAATTCTACCAGTAGAGAAAATTCGATTGTTTGATGTTTTTCCGAGCCGTAACGACCCCTTTGATGACACCCGTTCCTAATTTCAATAAATGGTGTGCTGTATCCAATTTTTTATTTAAAAACATTGATTTTTGCATTTTTACTCCAAAAACGCCTTTAGTAAAAGAAAATTATTTCTTAACACTTTGGAACTTTACTTACTTGAAAGACACGTCTTTTGGCAAAAAATTGTGCAATTTTGAACTTGGCTTAGAAACAAAAAATGAGTTTGAAAAGTGGCCTCTTTATAACTTTGTTTCAGTGTATACGTTGGTACCTTTGTATAATATTGTATGATATTCCTTATTTCTTGTTTATATTTTTGTATAATAGAACCACTACAGGTAAGACTTGTAAAACTAGTTTCCGCCAGTAATTTCATGTTACTGATCGTTCCAAGGCGATACTTCTGTGGTGGTTCTTATTGTTTCATGTCTTGGTGTTGAAGTTTTGTGCTGTTTGCAGCTTATGTACGTTTTCATATTTTAGCTAAGTTTGGGTGACTGAGTGGCCGCCTATTGGGAAACTAGTTGTTCACTCGGCTTAGGTATAAGTACCTGATTGTTAATTTATTTTTTTCCCACCTCGGTTTTTGGAATGGGAATTTCTTTCTGATTGCGCCATGTCCTGAGCATTGCCTACTTTTACCTTTTTCATGTGTGATTGATAAATATATGTACTTGCATTGTGTTGTCATCTTTTTCCCGCCTTGTGTCTGGTTTGGGAATTTTAAATTTAATGATATCAAGTTGCTGGCCTATATTCTTTCTAAACATTTAATATAAATATGTATGTTTAAATGTATAATATTTGTTTTAGAGTCAACAATCGTGAACATTTATCACTTCAAAACAACTTTATTATGAACAAACGGTAAATAGAATGGTCTCCTTTTCTAATGCCAGAACTAAAACTTAGAGGACTCTCAAAAAGCAATTCAATAACTTCTGCGTTTTGTCCTCGGCCCCCACTTAAACCGACAAACAGAGAGGCAATACGTCAAAATGTATTTTTCAGTCTTACATAACTATGAGCCGCCTCGTGGGAAAACCAACAATGTGGTTTCCGAACAGGTCTGACACAAATCAGGCTGTACAGTCACAGAAGATGGCTAGAAGCTTGAAATTTCGCATTTAAGAAGAAGAGAAATTGTACTATCCGTGTAGCGAAAACAAAGGCGCTGATCAGCTTCCCAGTTACTGCGAAGCTGATCTGCGCCTTTGTTTTTGCGTATGCAGATTGTTGGTTTTCTCCTGAGGCGGCTCATCTATAAGTATGTGTATTTTCTTTGTCTGAGGCCAGTCAAACATGACGGTTTAAGGTAGGGATACAGGTCAACAACATAGCTTTCTCTGAACTAAACTTCTTTCCTGTGAATTATATCATCTACATGTACATTAACTATCGTGGTCAGGCAGATATTTAATTTCGATTAAAAATCGGAAGTCTAACAGATCTTTGCCTACTTGTACCTTTGAATGCTGAGTGACCAGCATGTAACACATTTTGAACTCTGGTTACAGCCGAACTCGATTGTGACGTCACCAGCGAAGAGTTGTCTCCCGTGTGTGATTTCCTTCCGGTTCCGTCTCGCTGTCTGGTTTCACGCTCACGTCTTTCTGCAGCACGTCTGTTTTGGAACCAGATCTTGACCTAAATGACACCCTCACTTTTGCTTCATCAAATATACATGTATATATGTACGTCTATAGCCGCGGAGCCGCCCTCTTCGGGGAATAATTACAAATGTTCGGAAGTGAGAGACTAAAATTGCGTCATAATACCGACTCTTCAACCTGTTAATTTAAAGAAAAAAATGTCTAAACCGAAACTGATTTCTGTATGAATTTTTCAATAGGGTTTGGAGCTATGCGAAAAAAGGCGAAAAATGGAAATGGCGAAATAATGGAAATGTGGTTCTGTTCCAGTTACATTGCTGAGATTGTATAAAATGCGTAGTCATTCTGGGCATAGCACACCAGCGTTCCTTTCATTATTTGTTGGAAACGAGAATCAGAGATAGTTATACCTGAAAATTTTCATTCCCTAGATAATTAATTATTACAAATATGAGAAGTCATACAAATTATATTCTGTCATGTTTGTCTCAATCGACAAACGTTGGCACGTCAAAAACGTAAAATTTGACGCGTCTGATAAATTGGGAAATGATTATTGCCAGTATTGTCACGACTATGTCAATAATTGTAGCATATCATATGGGTTCGGCATTTCGTTTCCAATAGCAGTTATATGACTGCGTTGGTACGTTAGTGTGCAAAGAGCCGGCCATCCTAGTCAACCAGTCTTGTCAAAAGGAACCGACCGCACGTAACTTGAGAATCAGGCCTAACGTGCAGAATCCACCTTTTCGTTATGTAAACTAGCCTATCGTCCTTAAAATAAATTTGAAAATATCAGTTGTTCGTGTTAGCTAGCCTCCATCGACGAAAACTAAACAAGAGACTTGCAACCTTGATGATATAGCCTATCTGCAACTACAGAGTTAACTCATTTAAGCCTGACGTCCCTTTTATGGGACATAGGCAAACAGAATAGCCCCAGATGGGACGCCGCAGAACGCGGCGTCCCATCTGGGGCTATTCTGTTTGCTTAGAGAATTTTCATCGAAAAATTGAATAAAATTTAAAAATCACTCCTGACGCCCCTAAAAATGAAAGTGGACTCACCCAGTTGATAATGATGGGAAAATCCATTCGTCAAATATGGGTTAATGAAACGGACAATATTCCATTGAAGTCATTATTGTAATCCCTCTGAATTTTCCAATGTCTTCATAGCACATTTGAGCCGCCTCGTGGGAAAACCAACAATGTGGTTTCCGAACAGGTCCGACACAAACCGGCCTGTAAAGCTACAGAAGCAGGCTAGAAGCTTGAAATTTTGGAGTTAAGTAGAGGAGGAATTGTACTATCCGAGTAGCGAAAACAAAGGCGCTGATCTTCGCGGTCTGATCTGCGTCTTTGTTTTCGCATATGCAGATTGTTGGTTTTGCCATGAGGCGGCTCATTTCTCGAAGCAAATTTCCTTTTTCATTTTCTTGACTATCAGGACAATAAAATGAAGTCATGTATAAGAACGCATCTGTGAGGCTGGATAAAAGTTTGATTTGTACTGCAATGAAACGGATTTTAATTAGCAAACACATAATACATGTCACGAAAAAAGCCTGTAGTTGTCCTCATGGCACCGCTCATATTTACATGCCGCAATCGACGATACCATCAGGAAAACATGTCCGTGTAATGTATACCCCCTTATACCCAACTTTTATATAGTAAAACTGCGGTATGCAGGGGTATACCTATTTTTCTTATTTTTGCTCCAAAACATAGATTGTGGGTACTCGTTAGAACCGCCTCGGCGAGGCGGTTCAAACGTGTAGCCACAATCTATGTTTTGAGCAAAAATAAGAAAAATGATACAATTTTTCTATTGAAAATTTTCATTTTTTACAACATTAAAAAATCTCTGTTTATTGCATGGGCATAATGTCGTAATGAATCATTGCATTAACTATGTATTGCTTATACAGACAATTAAACTTATCACTAAAATCTGTTTATACACTAGAAATGATGAAAATAAATCGTAGACAGGTTGTCGTTTGATCGAAAAATCCTGAAACTTGCAGTTGCTGTATTTCCATGGTCATGCACACATTATTACGAAAACTTACCCATGCAATATACAAAGATATTTTTCAGAGCAAAAATTGAAAATTTCATTGGAAAATTTTTGATGTTTTTTAATATGTTGGCTCAAAACATACATTGTGGGTACACATTAGAACCGCCTCGCCGAGGCGGTTCTAACGAGTACCCACAATGTATGTTTTGGATCAAAAATAAGAAAACATAGGTATACCCCTGTAAACCCCAGTTTTTCTACATAAAAGAGGGGTTTAAGGGGTATACATTTCACGGACAAGTTATCCTGATGAGTAAACGCGACTTCTGGTGCCTATAATCAAGTTGAGATTAGAAACCTGTTACAAGTAACCGGACACCAGATGATAATAAGAATTTTATAGTTCTGTTTCATAATAAGAACCGGACCATCAAACAACGTGCCTGGCAATATAGGTAAAGGCCATCCTTTCAAAGGGTTTGCAATGGCCTCTTCAATCAAGTAAATACGAATAAGGTTTGATTTTATCTACACCTTCAGTGTATACCGCTGTACAAAAGATATGTCATTTATTGTATATTATAAAAGGTCCAAACTGACACCTTTTATAACGACTAGGCTTATTGCAGGCTCTTATTAATTTCTTTGAGGTCGCAAATGGCAAAATATTGAACAATTTAAATATAAAGTTACAAAAGCAATATTCTAACTATCAAATTCAATAGTCGCTTCATTTCTATCGTTTTCATGTCTCAATTTTCAAATTTATTTCACTGTTTTGCGAGCAATAAAATCTAATTTCAAATGCTAAGATATTACTTTATTCTTGCAGAAATTTGACGATTCTTCGCAAAATCAAGCTTACTGTCGCTTTGTAATTTCAGTGACAACAAAAACAGATTGCAGTTGTCTCCTGAAAGCAAACTTATACATATAATCGTACGTGTTTTTCCATATATAAAACTGCAGGAGGAATTGTGCACACAAGATAGCCACTTTCTATTTTCTTTCGTTGTCAGAATGCTTTAAAATGACTGTGTCCAACTTGCTAAAATCGCAAAGATGATATGCCATCTAACCAAACCACATGCTAAATACATAATTGAGCCGCATCGTGAGAAAACCGGACTTTTGCCTAGGCGAAAACAAAGGCGCAGATCAGCTTCGCGGTAACCGCGAAGCTGATCAGCGCCTTTGTTTTCGCTACACGGATAGTATATTTCCTCTTCTTCTTATATCCGAAATTTCAAGCTTCTAGCCTGCTTCTGAGACTGTACAGCCCGGTTTGTGTCGGACCTGGTCGGAAATCCCGAAGACCGGTTTTCTCGCGTCGCGGCTCATATTATCTTCCGAACGTTCGTAACACCTACAACATTACGAAAACATGTCCATGCAATATAAAGAGATTTTTTTTTAAAGTTTTAAAAATCATCAAAAATTTCAGAGAAAATTTTTGTTATTTTTCTTATTTTCGCTCAAAACATAGATTGTGGGTACACGTTAGAACCGCCTCGCCGAGGCGGTTCTAACGAGTACCCACAATCTATGTTTTGGAGCAAAAATAAGAAAAATAGGCATACCCCTGCATACCCCGGTTTTACTATATGAAATTGGGGTATAAGGTGGTATTCAATACACAGACATGTTTTCCTAATGAGATTTCAGAAAAGCACGAAACTGCAGAAGAAATTCTGCACAAAATGTACCGGCTATATTTACTACCATTGTCAAAAATTTTGACTCAAAATATTGCTCAAGTTGAACAAAGGGACAAAGATAAAGTATGAGTATTATATCAGCATAAACCTGCAAGGGTAATCATGCAAACAAGGTACAATCAGGCAATGATCAGGAAAAGGCGCAATCAGAAAGTAGGTGGGAAAAAAACTAAACTGACAATTATGTACATATACTAAGAAAACAGGATAAGCCGAGTGAGCAGCTATTTCCCAATAGGCGGCCACTCAGTTACCCAAACTTAATTAAAATGTGAAAGCGTATGTAAGGTTCAAACAGCACAAAAATTCGACTCCAAAACATAAAACAAATAGAACCACAACAGAAGTATCGCATTGGAACGATCAGTAATATAAAATTAAGATAGAATTGTCCCACTGCATTAAAATGACAAGCTCAACTTAAAAATTTCCAGACCATGTCCATAACACCTGTACGGTTTCAAACGATTCGGCATAATCGTGCACTCAAGGTACCAACTACCTATTTTGTTATAGTGTGCTAAAACATATTGAGTCGTTCAAAAAAGTAAATGCGGCACGTAACGTACCAATTACCTATTTACTTTCATTTTGAAAATGCCTTTTAACTTACCAAAAGTGACAAAATTAAACTGAGGATTGCATGCACCCATATAACAAGCTTATCCTCAGACTATGTCAAGGTGATAACGGGCAATGATCATGAAATAGCACAATTAAAAAGAAGTTCCCACACCAAAAACCAAGGTTGGAAAAACTGAATAAACAATCGGGTACTTATACTAAGAAAGCATACCGTAACCCGAGTGAGCAGCTATTTTCCCAATAGGCGACCACTCAGTTACCCAAACTTAAAATACTAGTATGAAAACGTACAGCCGCTTCTGCAGTGGTTCACAACATTAAGTCAGTGGTTCGGTCCTCGTGGTAAATCTCTAACTAGTCAATGAATCACCAAGGGCAAACAAATAAATCATAATAACCACCATGATGAATATAGAAACGAGGACAACGATGCAATAAGCTGCATGGCGCTGGAGATTCCTGGACCCAGTTGTTCAAAGAATCGTTAGCTTAACGATATCGTTAAGACATAAATTTGTTAAGCAAACATCAGCTAAAGTAACAAATACAGTTATTTTTTGTTGAAAAAATGTGAGAATCCTTTGCAGTGCAAAGGATTCTCACATTTTTTCAACAAAAAATAACAGTGTATTTGTAAGATTAATGTTTATAGGAGTATAAATCAGCACAACTCAGATTTTTATGTTTTTATGTTTTTATGTTTAATATTAATTTTTATGTTTTTATGTTTTTATGTTTAATATTAATGTTTGAAATTTTAACGAAACGTTATTCTAACACACCTCGCCTATATAGCCAATGGTAAAAAAACGTGTTATATTGTGCAACAATTTCACTGGGCGAATACGCGTGACGTTACTTTGCGGCATTTGTGACGTCAGCTATCCCACAAAGCAGCGTTAGACGGTGAAACGTCGTTTTAGCGCACAACAAACGTAATAAGTGTGTGTAAATACCAGCATTACAGTCAAATATTTGGCGGGATATCTGCAATGCAATGGCGGAAAGCTGAACGATATCGACGGTTTCAGCAACATTTATTCCGTTTATTGTGTGTTAGAATCGAAATAGATCAGCTCAAGTGCGTGAATTGTTGAGTAATAATTCACTGTTTGTCGGTCAGTTGTAAGAAGATAAATCACTCGCGCTACGCGCTCGTGATTTGATCTTCTTTACAACTGACCTCCAAACAGTGAATTATTACTCAACAATTCACTGCTAGAGCTGATCTATTTCTTAAATTAACGACGTCGTTAGTTTTGAACAACTGGGTCCTGGACGCCAAACATCACTGAAAATCTTGAGCAAAGGAAAAACTGGTGGACCAAGCAACAGACAAGAAGCGCTAGCCCCAGCGAACTAAACTAAATAACTCTCGGTCGGGTCCATCATAGAGTCTGACGCCCGACCTACCGGCGTGCAATTAAAGAAGGCAGCATGATTATCAATGATGACAGTTGACAATTCAGCTTTTTGGGAAAATAAATTAAGTCCGAATCGAGAAATCCTAAAAAATCTTATGTAAAATATGTTTCATATCATAACCTGGTGGAAAAAAAGAGTAAGTCCGAATTGTCAACTGTCAACTGTCAACTGACTTTACGTTCATTTATCAACCATGATTGTGTTGAAAACTAAGCATACAGACTGTCGCATCATATTTAAGATATCGTCTACCCTATACGTTTGTAACGTATAATGATTTTTCTGAAATGAAAAGAAAAATCATTCCCTCCTATAAATTTCTTAAATTTGTAAATCGAGTCTTCATAAATTCTGGTTCCGAAAGACCATCTTTAACCCAACATTAAATTTAGAAATCAATTCATAGTGTCTACGATATAATTTAGAAGATGTTTTTTTTTTTGAAGTTTATGATTCCGATAGCCCTGCTGCAGTTAAACATTTAAGTCCGTAACATGATTGCAGACTCTAGCAAACCTAATAAGTTGCGAAATGTATACATCATAAGAAGCACGACGAGAAAAGTCACAATCCAAAAACGGAAAATGCTACACGTGAAGTGAGAAGAATCTGCATAATAAAGATATTGTACTTGTAAAGGTTTGATTCTTTTGAAGCAGTAAAAACATGCAAAGGGAGATAGTATGGACAATATTGCGCAATTTCGGGTAATGAACCCTCATCAGTACTTAGCCCTTTTTAAACCGGCAACGAAAGCCAGACTATTGTACTGTAATTTCGAACATTTACACGAAAAGTCTAAATCAAAGACATATTCCTAAACGGGATCAAATAATTTAAACATTGCTTTGAAATATGTTTCTAATCGTGAGCGTTTTGAACACTCTGAATATCTTTACTGATCTCAAAGGACCGAAATAAAAAATATAATCTACATTATGGATGATGTACGGGGAGACTTTTAGGGTCGCCACACGGCACAACACCATCTACAGTAATAGCAAATAAAATATAACGGTTTGATCCTTTGGAAACAGTAAAAGCATTCAAAGGGAGATAGTATGGACTATATTGCGCAATTTCAGGTAATGAACCCTCATCAGTAGCTCTTTTTGAACCGGCAACGAAAGCCAGACTATTGTACTGTAATTTCGAAAATTTACACGAAAAGTTTAAATCTTCCTAAAAAGCTAATTTTACAAGCTCTTAGTGGTTGAACAAGCATTTATGTGGCCAAAACCCTTAACCTTAAATGTGTTTGTGGCTTTATTTTCATAAAAATGATTTGATTTTATGTTTTTGCCTGAGACAAATTAGATAAATTTCAATATATTTATTTTTTAATTCTTTTTATTAAAACATGAAACTGCCAAATTATATATATTATATGCGTATTAATCTGCCTTTAACTTAGTAAAGCAAGAACACTACAATTGCCGGTAAATATTCAAATTGATCTCTTCGATAAATTAGTTAAACCTATTCTTTTATATGGCTGCGAAGTTTGGGGTTTTGGAAACAATGATGTGATAGAACGTGTCCAACTAAAGTTCCTAAAATATATCTTAAACGCAAAAAACAGCACACCAAATTACATAGTTTATGGAGAAACAGGAGTATTCCCCTTGCAACTAGATATAAACGCAAGAATAATTTCATATTGGGCAAAGATAAATTCACCTGAATGCCTTGGACGATTGTCAAACCATATTTACAGTATAACTCACAGTATATATAAATTTAGTAAAATTACAAACAGATCACATTATTTCAAATGGATTCACAACGTTAAGAACATACTTTGCAATTATGGTTATAGTGGAATTTGGGATTCGCACACGTTTGACAATAAAACATGGTTAACAAAGGCAGTAAAACAAAAAAGTAAAGATACGTTTTTAAACGAATGGTACGCTGACGTAGAATCGGATACAAATTACAGAATCTTTAAGCATAAATTCGAGTTTGAACCTTATTTAACACAAGTGTCTAATAATTTAAAATATTACTTTACATCCTATAGAACAAGAAACCACAGGTTACCAATAGAAACTGGAAGGTGGTCAAAAATACGTGTAGCACATAAAGACAGGAAATGTAATTTATGTAAAAACGAGATAGGCGATGAGTATCACTATCTTCTTGTCTGTGATTCATTAACAGAGCATAGAAAACAATACATCAGTAGGGCTATTATCCAGCGGCCAAACATTATGAAATATGAATCCCTAATGAATACCAACAATAAAAAACTTCTTGCTTCTATATCCAAATTCATTAAGGTTATTTATACAGTTATAAAAGAAAGTGTAACAGAACGATAAAAGAAATAAATGAAACCAATTAAAAGGTACAAGTAGGCAAAGATCAGGAAAAGGCGCAATCAGAAAAAGACTCCCACTCCAAAAACCGAGGTGGGAAAAAACCAAACTAACAATCAGGTACTTATACCATGAAACATATCGTAAGCCGAATGAGCAGCTATTTTCCCAATAGGCGGCCACTCAGTTACCTCAACCTAACCAAAAATATGAAAACACACATAAGGCGCCAACAGCACAAAAAATTTTAAACACCAAGACATAAAACAAAAAGAACCACTACAGAAGTATCGACTTGGAACGATCAGTAACACAAAGTTACTGGCGGGCTTAAACCGGTTTTACAGGTACCTAACCTCACCCTCAGCTTCTGCAGTGGTTCACAACATTTAGTTGGTTCTTCGGTCCTCGTGGTGAATCTCTAACTAGTCAATGAATCATCAAGAACAAACAAATAAATCATGATAAACATCCTGATGAATCAAAAACCAGGACTCACAGATTGAGTAAGCTGCCCGACGATGGAGATCCCTGGGCGCCGAATAACCTACTAACTCCGGAGCAAAAGAAAAACACCAGTTGGACCCCGGTGGGCCAAGCAACAGACAAGAAGCTCCGGCCCCAACCAACTAAAATGAATAGCTTTAAGTCGGGGCCATCATAGAGTCTGACGCCCGACCCACCGGCGTGCAATTAAAGAAGGCAGCATAGTTATCAACCATGATTGGGTTAAAAACTAAGCATGCAGACTGTCGCATAACATTCAAGTTATAACCTATACGTCTGTAACGTGATATGATTTTTCCGAACTGAAGAGAAAAATCATTTATTCCTTTAAGTTTCTTTAATTTGTAAACCAAGTCACCATAAAATTCAGGTTCCGAAAGGCCCTCACTTAAAAGTGTCTTTAACCCAACATTATATTTGGAAATCAATTCATAGTGTCTACGATAAAATTTAGAAAAGGTTTTTCGAAGTTTATGATACCGATAGCCCTGTTGGAGAAGTTTTGCCGTTAAACATTTATTTCGAGCGTTGAAGTCTGTAACATGATTGCAGACTCTAGCAAACCTAATAAGTTGCGAAATGTATACACCATAAGAAGCACGACGAGGAACGTCACCATCCAAAAAAGGAAAATTTACTATATCAAAATCAAAGTCATCTCGCTTATCATAAATTTTAGAAGAAACAAATCCATTTGCAACAGAAAGATGTAGATCTAAAAAGGGGGCTTCGGTATCTGAGATATTAGCTTTGTTCAATTGAAGTTCAGGTGGATAAATTTGATTGACCATACCTTCAAAATAAGGGTTGTCAATGTTCAAAAGGTCATCGAGGTACCTAGATGTGGAATTAAAAGCCTCGATAACATCGGCTTGATTATCATGGTTAAGAGAATCCATGAAATCTCTTTCGTAGCAGTATAAAAATAAATCAGCTACGAGAGGTGCGCAATTTGTACCCATCGGAATTCCAACAATTTGTCTGTATAACTTTGTCCCAAATCTAATATAAATATTATCAAGGAGATAGGATAAGGCGTCGCAGTAGCATCAAACTTAGAAATCTTACGCATCCAAGCATTGTATTGATCTAGGGTTTAATTTTTTATTGATATAAGCACAAGTTACTCATTATTTATATACATGTATTAACACGCGCTGTCTAAAATATTTGTGAAAACGCAGCGTCTTAAGATACTGACATATTCATATCCTAGTAAATAACGGTTGCTTTAAGATCAAAATATAATATGATTTTGTACAAGAATACACCTCGATCTGTCTCGATAAAGCGCGGCGAGGAGCAAAGTTCCAGTAGCGCGATGCTACTAGCGTTGCTGCATCGCCATGCGTTATGATCGTCGTTGCGATCGGCGAGTATTCTTAAACTCATTATTGAACATACCTTGTTTGTGTTATATGTCCTTTACAATATGAATATTCTCAAGATCGAACCTTGACAAACTCATGCTCAGTGAAATGTCTGCTGACCTAACACAATACAGCACGTGAAAAACGTGTAAGACAAGATTGGACACAAACCGGTTATTTATACGTGCATAGCAGTCGGCAAATAGGCGACTCGGTGAGCAAAGTGTTGCACTCGCTCCCCAATAGGTTAGACGTGCGAACGACACACATGGCAGTACCTTATAGCGGTAGCTCTCGGACGGTAACAAGTAGTGCTTTTTGAGATTATGTATCTTAATTATTTAGTGTCTTTAAAATACTCATATTAATTTTGTATGTTGTCTTAATGTATATATTCAAGAACCGACAAAGAGGTCTGTTTTTGAATCATGTATACTTTCAAATTCATAAAAAGTCTATTATATGACCAAGTATGCGATGTGAGTAATTCAGGTCTTAAGTCTACATTTACAAATGAGGAAGGTTCGGAAACAAGTAATATTGCCAGGATGAAATTTGGACTATTGCTTAGATAATATTAGCTGATGAGACTTGTTTTCATTGTGTTATCAAACAACACCCTCCTGGCTATAAGTAAGTAAGTCAGAAACACGATCCGTTATCATTCTCTAAGCATGCAATTACAAGTAAAACATTAGCGGGAAGTGATCGAGCGGGGCCCCGACGGTGAATAGCCGCCCACGGTCAGCTTGCGTGGAGTCCAGATGAAGTCACAAAGTTCAGCTGGTCTCGACGCAGGTTACTGTGGAGGGGTCGCGACGCCGGGACCCGGCACGGTCGTTCCCGATGCAGTATTTCGTACCACTAAATGTTTTAGACCATTATCATTACACTCTATGCCTCTGTTTCATATATGTATTTATCATGCCTCATGTTGCCATGTATGTGGACTGAGAGAAATAAAGATTTGTATTTGTATTTGTATTTTAACCATCTAATATATCATTTATTCATATTAATCAAGTTTCAAATTTTGATTAATATAGGCAATAAGTTTATTGTCTATTAAGTTTTCAAATACTCAGATTTATATATTAAAACATTGCCTCCTGGCAAATAACCATATTATGTGTATGTCGTTTAGACATGAATTTTAAATAATGTATATTTAATTCTTTACAGCGCCTCTAGCATAGTATATGCTCGTATAGTTTCAGCCAATCATTGCAATTTTTTATCTAATGATATGCAGAGTTTAGCCGGGCCTTTGCTGTGGAAATTTCGGTCAGAGCGGATGTCAGTTTTACAGCTAATATTTTAATCATTTCCTACTACTTTACCCGGATTATTGTTCAACATTACGTTTAAAACGTAAGAACGCATTAAGCACGGTCAAGACGAACTCGTAAGAGGACTGTTCACTAGTCCTCTAGGGTTCCACAGAGAGAGATACTGGATTACTGTCGAAACTCAACGGAACAATTTCACTAGAATAATATTTGTGAACAATAAGTATTGGATGTGTATCTGCAATTCGTACGAAGGACTGAAACCAGCGTCTACCATTTGACATGGGCAACTGATCAAAACGTATTTATAAATCTGCATCCACGAGTCTGCATTTAGGACGTCTGGGGTGTATGTAAACACTATAGCGGCAGCTGAAAGTAGGTCATCCGGAGATTCAGCGGGTGATTCATAGATATGCAGCGTGTGCTAGTCACTAATGGAGTCGCAGTCTGCGGCCAGAATAAACCACTGCATTAACCTTGCTTGCGATCCCCGATCAATGTTGAGAATTAGAAGGGACTAAACACTCATGGGACACGATGGCTAAGTTGAAGAAGTCGTCCTGAATGAATCCACAAATAAGAGACGGAAAGACCGATGCTTATGCTGCAATACAGCGATTTAGACTAAGATAAGTATATTTCTTTAACATACAAAATATATATGAGACATTTACTTTAGGCGTCCATTTCTCATTAAACATCATATTCTCCAATCTCTCTTGCAGTAGTTCTTCTCTTCTGGGCTTATGCAACTTCATACACCATGACACTTTATTATGACTCACATAATGTAGTTTAAGGTATCGGTGATGCCAGATATAACTGTATAGTGTTTTGTCTAGTTTCAGATTTCCTTCATTATGCCGTTGGCGATGCTCTGTGTTTTCAAACGACAGGGGTACCGAAGGGAATCAAACTTTATGATACTTAACGCACGGCTACTCTACTGTTCATACAGCCACATGATGTCAATATTATCATGGCCGTTCCTTCATGTGTATGCGGTTGGTTATGAGCTATGTATTTTAAAGACAGGGTAAAGATAACGGATGGAATCAAACTGTTTGACACTAAACGCAAGGTTATCCTACTGTGCTGTCTTCCTAAATTATACAGCCACATAGTGTCAATATTATATTTTAAGTTTCCTTCATGTGTTTGCGGTTGGCTATGAGCTATACATGTACACACACACTGTCATGTTGGGTCATATGGACATTTATCAACGTTTTCAGGCTTTCGATCGTGTGTTGTGAAAGACAATTATTAATCAACAACGAGACTCGAATTTAGCATTCAACTTACAACCTGTTATGATCGACACAAAAAGTCACGGTAGCGTACTTGTAACCTGCGTGTAAGGGGCGTGCCTGGATTTCGTTAATATGACAGCTGATATGTATTCAGGATAATCGCTATAAACATGAACTATTTTAAAAGGGAATGTACACCAACGAACAACAACACAGAAATAGCCTAGCTTATTTGCAAGTCGTGTTATTCGGCAGCTAAGCCTCGCTGCGTCGGATAAAAACTACTGTATCATCAATGTGCAGCAGTGTAGCGACGGTAAATGCTAGACACGATTATTACTGCACGCATTAGATTCGTATTTAAATAAGTGCTGACCTGGACTGGCTCCAGTCCATAAAACATGTCTTTCATCAATAAGTCTTATTCTAGTCTTGTTCTGATGGCTCTGTTTTAACATTGGATCGGAGCAGAGACGGGATTTGTCAAAAGTTACTATAGATGAACATGTATCTTAATAATTATGCACATTTTCAAACATAAGCATGTTTCGGCTGTAGCCAGTCTAGTGCTGACCTACTTCTTCCCTTGAAACTGATTACTCGCACAAACTGCAACGATATCTAACCACATGAAATCAGATACGCTTTCTGACCCATTTGTGCGACCACAACATAGCTGTTACAACAATTGCATGAAATGGTCCGAGTTCCTCATGATAAGCTATTGACATTTCTAGTGAAGCCAACTTCGGCATTGTTCGCAAACCAATTACATCATAATAGCTAGTTCAGCATCCGTAACTCCCTTCTACATGCTCTACACAAACCAATCAGACATACGGCCTTTAGACATATTGTGCCATCGGCAGAACCCTGCCAAGCTAGTCCGAGTTCTCATTTAATGAACACGGCTCAAAGAATTCGTTACAACGGTTTTTCGGAAGGAACAAACCACTAGTATTCGTCTGCATAAGTTCTTTACAAATGTAAATACGCAAGTATGCATAGAACTAACACATGTTTATTTATTTTGTTATTCATGTCGTACCATTTTGCTTTGATACGGGCTTGACATATAGCTCAATTAAACAATCATTTATGTAGTCAAGGTTGCGGTTGCCAATTTTAGATTAGTTTTACTGGGAGCGGATTACAAGGTTGCAAAAACATGTTAAAAGTCCACTTACACAATTTTGCAATCAATGATGCAATATCTCTTAGTGAAGCTTACAACTGTTAACACCAAATGTTTTGCTGTCTGTAGCTTGTACCATGTCATTTTATTTTATTTTTATTCATTTTGCCATTTTACAATCGCGATAATAATTCGAAAGGAAGCACAATCTATGTATGGCTGATATTACGTTCGCATCTGTTTACATCAAATGCTCACTTCGCCCCAAGCATTCAAAATCAGACCAATCCGATGATAATGTTACAGGAATTTTGCCCAATGCTTTTACAGCTTACACTCAAAATCAGGAGTTCATCGGGAAACATGCCCATGACGCGTGTACCCCATTCAGCGCCACTTTATACAGTCCAACTGGGGTTTGTGGGGGTATACCTAGTTTTGTTGTTTTTGCTCCGGGGCGTGGGCTGTGGGTGCTCGTTGGAGCCGCCTCAACGAGGTGGTTCTAGCTTGTGCCTGCGGTCTGTGTTTTGGGGAGAAATAGGAAGAATATCCAATTTTCTCGGTATATCACATGATTGGGGTGAGTTTTCGTCATGTAAAGAAATGATTCGTTATTTTTTACTTCCAAATGTTGATGTGCTGAGAAGATAATGCTTCTTTGAAGATATGCGTTATATACTCCGTTTATTAAATCATAGCCTGTAAATGATCAGCCTGTGCAGGTCATTCGGCTAAGCCACCATTGGTGTTCTGCAAAGTTAGGTAGGTGGTCATCTGATGCCCGGAATATGCATGTTCATGTCTATGAGTCTGCTCTTCGCAATGCATGACTTGAATCTAAACAGTTGAAAAAGTCATATGCACAATTAGCGGTGTGTAGTTATCAAGACCGCTAATTACGATTATTGCTTCATGTTCCAGTTGTTACGACTGCTTTCCCTTTGTTAAATGTTTTAACTATCCGTATATACTATTATATTTCCTCCACCTACTTATCTAATAATTTTGGGACAATCGCCTGATTAAATGTCACATTCTGTTTTTGTATGACGTGGAGGCCTTGATCATTCTTCATTTAATCAGGCTTTTGTTTGGGGAATCTACTACCCAAAATTACATTACAGGTATCGCTGCTGGGTGTTCTGTATGGAATAAACGCCAATAATCAATCCCATGGATGCTTCTGCTCAACATTTGGGCTCCATCCACGGTGCAGGATGTATCAGTCTTCCATTCAGGCTCCATCCGCACTAAACTAATTGGATGCATCTGCCCGCCATTAGGGCTCCATCTGCTGTGCAGGATGCTTCTGCCTTCATTCAGGCTCCATCCGCACTTACCATAGCCCAGCTTCAGCCCGCCATCAGGGCTCCATCCTCGGTGCAGGAGGTACCTGCCTTTCATTTGGGCTACATCCTCACCACATGCCAGTCTCACAGGATGCATCTGCCTGCCATTTGGGCTCCATCCTCACTGGCAACCCCAGTCTCACAGGATGCTTCTGCTCAGTCATGCCATGAGCTCCATCCTCACTGGGGTTACATGTAAACATTCAGTCTCACAGGGTGCTTCTGTCCTCTTTCCAGGACTCCACCCTCGCTGAATCCTCGGTTTCAGTCTCACAGGGTGCTTCTGTCCTCTTGCAGGACTCCACCCTCACTGAATCCTCGATTTCAGTCACACAGGGTGCTGGCCACACCCTCACTGA
Source organism: Rugalucina vietnamica (assembly GCA_964017185.1). Lineage (NCBI taxonomy): Eukaryota > Metazoa > Mollusca > Bivalvia > Lucinida > Lucinidae > Rugalucina > Rugalucina vietnamica. The sequence goes on from OZ024872.1 coordinate 6,572,809, forward strand.
AATCAACGCATCAGTTTTCAGTCACACAGGGTGCCTCTGTCTTTGTTGCAGGGTTCCACCTTCACTGAAAGCGTAAGCACCTTATTGGCGTGTATTGTATACAGAAACAGGAGTTTGTGCATATACGGTTTTGTTGCTGCAAATGAAGGGTGATCATTGCCTCTATATTGCCAAAGAATTATGTATATTTGTTTGATATGATTAATATTAGTTGTTGTAGTTATGGAGAATACATGTATCTGTATCCATTAAACCTTAGATGCCTTATGTGTTATATATTATTTAAAGTGTATGTCGTTTAGACATGAATTTTTAATTCTTTACAGCGCCTCTAGCATAGTATATGCTCGTATAGTTTCAGCCAATCATTGCAATTGTTTATCTAATGATATGCAGAGTTTAGCCGGGCCTTTGCTGTGGAAATTTCGGTCAGCGCGGATGTCAGTTTTACAGCTAACCACCACCGTCCCCATCCACCTCCAATCGCCTTTGTATCTGTTTTATTTGCTCTTCTTAAGGGGATGATTAGCCTTCATTACCGGGGAATCTACTACCCAAAATTACATTACAGGTATCGCTGCTGGGTGTTCTGTATGGAATAAACGCCAATAATCAATCCCATGGATGCTTCTGCTCAACATTTGGGCTCCATCCACGGTGCAGGATGTATCAGTCTTCCATTCAGGCTCCATCCGCACTAAACTAATTGGATGCATCTGCCCGCCATTAGGGCTCCATCTGCTGTGCAGGATGCTTCTGCCTTCATTCAGGCTCCATCCGCACTTACCATAGCCCAGCTTCAGCCCGCCATCAGGGCTCCATCCTCGGTGCAGGAGGTACCTGCCTTTCATTTGGGCTACATCCTCACCACATGCCAGTCTCACAGGATGCATCTGCCTGCCATTTGGGCTCCATCCTCACTGGCAACCCCAGTCTCACAGGATGCTTCTGCTCAGTCATGCCATGAGCTCCATCCTCACTGGGGTTACATGTAAACATTCAGTCTCACAGGGTGCTTCTGTCCTCTTTCCAGGACTCCACCCTCGCTGAATCCTCGGTTTCAGTCTCACAGGGTGCTTCTGTCCTCTTGCAGGACTCCACCCTCACTGAATCCTCGATTTCAGTCACACAGGGTGCTGGCCACACCCTCACTGAAATCAACGCATCAGTTTTCAGTCACACAGGGTGCCTCTGTCTTTGTTGCAGGGTTCCACCTTCACTGAAAGCGTAAGCACCTTATTGGCGTGTATTGTATACAGAAACAGGAGTTTGTGCATATACGGTTTTGTTGCTGCAAATGAAGGGTGATCATTGCCTCTATATTGCCAAAGAATTATGTATATTTGTTTGATATGATTAATATTAGTTGTTGTAGTTATGGAGAATACATGTATCTGTATCCATTAAACCTTAGATGCCTTATGTGTTATATATTATTTAAAGTGTATGTCGTTTAGACATGAATTTTTAATTCTTTACAGCGCCTCTAGCATAGTATATGCTCGTATAGTTTCAGCCAATCATTGCAATTGTTTATCTAATGATATGCAGAGTTTAGCCGGGCCTTTGCTGTGGAAATTTCGGTCAGCGCGGATGTCAGTTTTACAGCTAACCACCACCGTCCCCATCCACCTCCAATCGCCTTTGTATCTGTTTTATTTGCTCTTCTTAAGGGGATGATTAGCCTTCATTACCGGGGAATCTACTACCCAAAATTACATTACAGGTATCGCTGCTGGGTGTTCTGTATGGAATAAACGCCAATAATCAATCCCATGGATGCTTCTGCTCAACATTTGGGCTCCATCCACGGTGCAGGATGTATCAGTCTTCCATTCAGGCTCCATCCGCACTAAACTAATTGGATGCATCTGCCCGCCATTAGGGCTCCATCTGCTGTGCAGGATGCTTCTGCCTTCATTCAGGCTCCATCCGCACTTACCATAGCCCAGCTTCAGCCCGCCATCAGGGCTCCATCCTCGGTGCAGGAGGTACCTGCCTTTCATTTGGGCTACATCCTCACCACATGCCAGTCTCACAGGATGCATCTGCCTGCCATTTGGGCTCCATCCTCACTGGCAACCCCAGTCTCACAGGATGCTTCTGCTCAGTCATGCCATGAGCTCCATCCTCACTGGGGTTACATGTAAACATTCAGTCTCACAGGGTGCTTCTGTCCTCTTTCCAGGACTCCACCCTCGCTGAATCCTCGGTTTCAGTCTCACAGGGTGCTTCTGTCCTCTTGCAGGACTCCACCCTCACTGAATCCTCGATTTCAGTCACACAGGGTGCTGGCCACACCCTCACTGAAATCAACGCATCAGTTTTCAGTCACACAGGGTGCCTCTGTCTTTGTTGCAGGGTTCCACCTTCACTGAAAGCGTAAGCACCTTATTGGCGTGTATTGTATACAGAAACAGGAGTTTGTGCATATACGGTTTTGTTGCTGCAAATGAAGGGTGATCATTGCCTCTATATTGCCAAAGAACTATGTATATTTGTTTGATATGATTAATATTAGTTGTTGTAGTTATGGAGAATACATGTATCTGTATCCATTAAACCTTAGATGCCTTATGTGTTATATATTATTTAAATAGATGGTTTATTCAGATCCCGTCTGGCAGTAGGCAATTCGAAGAAAAACAATGTTTCGAATTTCCTGATTAGTTTCTTGAAGTTGCCTTAAAGAAAGAACTATTCCGCTAAATTATTGGCTGCAGACTTAGTTCATATTCATGTTATTAAATGCAATAATTTTGCTTTTATGGATTCTGTACAAAAGACATATGAGCCGCGACGCGAGAAAACCGGTCTTCGGGATTTCCGACCATGTCTGACTCAAACCGGCCTGTACGGTCTAAGAAGAAAGTTAGAATCTTGAAATTTTGGGTAGAGTTAGAGTTGGAATTGTACTATCCGAGCAGCGAAAAAAGGTGCTGATCAGCTGTGAAGTTACTGCACAGCAGATTTGCGTCTTTGTTTTCGCACAGGCAAAAATCCGGTTTTTTCATGACGCGGCTCAAATTAGATATTTGAGCCGCCTCGTGGGAAAACCAACAATGTGGTTTCCGAACAGGTCCGACATAAATCAGACTGCACAATCACAGAAGCAGGCTGGAAGCTTGAAATTTCGGATATAAAAAGAAGAGGAAGTGTACTATCCGTGTAGCGAAAACAAAGGACCCTTTTTTCTGACAGCGCACAGCCAATCCCTTTCATGCGTGAAGATAAATATATAGAGGATATTTACTTTTTTGAGGTGAATACCAAATATATTTCATCGAGTGAGTTGAAAACATCAAACTTTTCACGAGTGCGTAGCACGAGTGAAAATTTAGATGTTTTCAAGTCACGAGATGAAATATATTTGGTATTTACCGATAAAAAGTAAATTTTCTTTTTATTTTATACAATACACGGGCATTTTCCTATTCACAAAGCAGGCGGTCATTTAATGCAAAAACCAAATATTTTTTGAAAACACAAATAATTTTGGTACCACATTGTTCCTAACGTTCTAACTAAGAAAATGAATACCCACACTTTATGTTTTCGTTTGTAAATAACGGAGTTATAGGCATTTGAATTTCTGAAGTGAGGCACATTTAATGACGTCAAGTGAATGGAAACGTCAGAAGTAATCCAAACTCTACAGTGAAAATATCGGCTGATATCAATCACTAGTGAAAATATCAATATCAATTCTGCAGTGAAAATATCACTTTTATCCATTTTTGATATACATTAATTTCACTGCTAAGTATAAAATAAATGTAGTGCCTTGTGTCGTCATCTCTTTCCCGCCTGGTGTCTTGGTTGGGATTTTGAATTTAATTATATCAAATATCTGGTCTTCCTATTCTTGCTAAATGCTTGACATAAATGTGTATGTTTAAATGAATCCGTATACGGTTGTTTAGAGTTAAAATGAACATTTGATCACTTCAAAGCAATTTTATTATGCACATACCGTAAGTAGACTGATACCCGTCTCTAATATCAGAACTAAAACTTAAAGATCTCATAGAAAGTAGACTGTCTCCCGTCCTATGCACACGTTCTATAACCTCTACAAATACAAATATTTTGTTGTATCAATTACCTCTCTTCTTAGGCTCAGAAAATTCCCAGCCATCAGGCGATTTCAAGCAATAAAAGATGTGCATGTTGACGATGAGAGTCCAGTCTAATTAAAGAACTTCTGTTTCTTAGTCCTTGGCTTTCACTAAAACTGACAATTAGAGAGGAAATAATGTTTGTGTTTTCCTTACATAACTAAATATACTTATATATAAGTATGTGTACTTTCTTTGGCTGACGCAAGTCAAACATGGCAGTATAATAATGGTCGGGGTTAAATCAACAATATAGCTTTCTCTGAACTAAAACGTCTTTCCTGTGAATTTTATCATCTACATGTATATTAACAATCGTGGTCGGGCAAATAATCATGTTCCTTTAAAATTCGGAAGTCTAACAGGTTTAAATGCTGAGTGACCAGCATGTAGCACATTTTGAACTCTGGTTACAGTCGAACTCGACTGTGACGTCACCAGCCAAGAGTTGTCTCCCACATGTGACTTCCTTCCGGTTCCGTCTCGCTGTCTGGTTTCACGCTCACGTCTTTCTCTAGCACGTCTGTTTTGGAACCAGATCTTGACCTATAATAGAAAACAAAAATAGTACCCTCACAAATTGTGCTTCATCAAACAGGTTTATAGCCGCGGTACCACCCGCTTCGGGGAATGATTCCAACTGCTCAGAGGTGAGACTAAAATTGCACCATGACGTCAGGTTTTCAACCTGTTTCTGTAAAGAAAAAAAATGTCTTAATCGAAACTGATTTCTTCCCATTAATAGGGTTTGGTGCTGTGCACAAAAAGACAAAAAAAAAATAACGGAAATGTGCATTTGGGTTCCTCTTCAAATACATTGCTGAGGTGCGAACTAATTCTGGACAAGGCATGTCAGCTTTTCTTTCATTATGTGTTGGAAACGAGAATCAGAGATAGTTATACCTGAAAAATTTTCATTCACCAGATAATTGATTAATTTCTCTTAATACAAATGTGAGAAATCTTACAAATTATATTCTGCCATATTTGTCTTAGTCGACAAACGTTCTTACGTCAAACGCCTCGGATACATCGAAAAATAAGAATTGCCAGTCTTCGCACGAATTTGTCAAGAACTGTAGCATATTATGGTTTCTGAAAGTGCAAAGAACCAGTCATCTTAGTCAACCAGTGTTGTCTAAAAGAACCGATCACACTTAAAGAATCAGGACTAACGTGCAGAATCCAGTTTTCGTTGTGTAAACTAGCCTGCATGTCAATTAAATTTGAGAAAAAAAAATCAGGGGCCAGTTGTTCAAAATTAACGATGTCTTTCGGAACCAGAATGTTATGTTGACTTGGTTTACAAATTTAAGAAGCTTATAGGAAGGAGTGATTTTTCTTTTCAGTTCATCAAAAAGACGTATAGGTTATAACTTGAATGTTATGCGACGGTCTGCATGCTTAGTTTTTAACCCAATCATGATTGATACCTATGCTGCCTTCTTTAATTGCACGCGGGCGGGTCGGGCGTCAGACTCTACATGAATGATGGCCCCGACATATTAAGCTATTCACTTTAGTTGGTTGGGACTGGAGCTTCTTGTCTGTTGCTTGGCCCACCGGTTCAACTGGTGGTTTTCTTTTGCTCCGGATTTCAGCAAGTTATTCGGCACCCAGTAATCTCCATCGTCGGGCAGCTTACTAAATCTGTTGAGTCCTCGTTTTTTATTCATCAGGGTGGGTATAATGATTTATTCGTTTGTCCTTGATAATTCATTGACTTGTTAGACTATGACCAAACAACTAACTAAATGTTGTGAACCACTGCAGAAGCTGAGTGTGAGGTTAGGCGCCTATAAAACCGGGTTAAGACCCAGTAATTTTATATTACTGATCGTTCCAAGGCAATACTTCTGTTGTGGTTCTAATTGTTTTATGTTTTAGAGTCGAATTTTTGTGCTTTTTGAGCCTTATGTAGGCCTACGTTTTCATATTTTAGTTAAGTTCGGGTAAATGAGTGGCCGCCTATTGGGGAATAGCTGCTTACTCGGCTAACGATATGTTTTCTTGATAATAATAATAATATAATAAATTCTTTATTTTAAGAGGATGACATATTAAGCAAATACAATTACTTATTTAACATATGGTCCTTTGCAAATAAAACAGAACAATAGAACAAAAATTATTAACAATTTGTACATTTTAAAATAAGTCTAGGAAACAGGATATGAGTGATAGAATAATGCATATGTGCTTAAGACATTCAGCTTAAAGTTAAAATATTTGTTATGAGTTAAACTGATAGAAAGATTCTTGTGTGTTTTAAAAGTTATGCTTTGGAAATGAGAAGCTTCTTGAATTAATAAATTAAAGAAATGAGAAGCTTTTTGAATTAATAAATTGTTCTAAAATGAAAACATGATTAAAATATCTATAAAAGAGTGCAATATTGAGTTAAAAGTGTATATGATACAATATTTACATTTTCTAAAACCCCCTTAGATGAATCATTACATGTTCATCTGTGTTCATACTTCCATGAACAACATCGTGTCACGCGACGTCACATGATCCAAACTTGATGTCAAAAAACAATGCTCTCGCCAATATGATTGGACGTTGTAAACGTCGACGCCGTTCCGCTGTTTGAATACACACTGTGTGTAAATTATCTATTTGCTTGTAAATGTGATCGCCTTGATGATTTTTCAACAAGCGTTAGAGTGAAATGAATATAAATATAAGAAATGAATTTAATTTTTCTGGTTCATGGCTCCATGAACACCAGAAAAATGAAATTCATTTCTTAAATATTTACATTTCTGAAGCAAAGTCTTAAATGAATCTATAGAATTGCAATGCGATTCATAGTTCCATGAACGACATCGTGTCACGCGACGTCACGTGATCAAACTTGACGTCATGAAAAATCATGGCTCCCACCAATGTGATTGGACGTCATGACGTCGTCGACGCCGTTCCGCTGTTTCAACACACACTGTGTGTAAATTCTCTATTTGCTTATAAATGTGATCGCCTTGACAATTTTTCAACAAGCGATTGAGAAACATGAATGTCGCTAGCAAAGCTTACATGAACCCCTTCGGGGTTCATTCACGTTGCACGCGACCCACTGTGGTTCATAGCTCCATGAACATCAGAAAAATGAAAGTCATTTCTTAATTAAAGGTGCTAAGACGAGTGAATCGTATGAAAACGACAATTAAACTGAATGGGCGTATCATAAAACTGATTGGGCTTTCCCTACCTAGGTCGTTTCTGACGTTATTGATATAAGTACCTAAGAGTCATTTTAATTTTTTCCCACTCCTCATTTTGTGGAGTGGGAATTTCTTTCTGATTGCGCCATTTCCTGACCATTGTCTACTTGTACCTTTCTAAGGCCGCCAGTAATTTTATACTACTGATCGTTCCAAGGCGTTACTTCTGTGGTGGCTCTAATTGAGTCGCCCCATGGGAAAACCAACAATCTGCATAGGCGAAAACAAAGGCGCAGATCAGCTGATCAGCGCCTTTGTTTTCGCTTTACTGGTAGCACAATTCTTCTACTTTCTAAATCCAAAATTTCCAGTCTCTTGCCGTCTTCTGTGCTTGTACAGCCCGGTTTGTGTACGACCTGTTCGGAAACCATTTTGTTGGTTTTCCCACGAGGCGGCTCAATTGTTTTATGTTTTGACGTCGAATTTTTGTGCTTTATTTTATGGTAAGTTTGGGTAACTAAGTGGTCGCCTATTGGGAAAATAGCTGTTCAGCTGGCTTGCGATATGTTTTATTAGTATGTATTAAATAAAGTACTTAATTGTCAATTTAGTTTTTTCCCATTTCGGTTTTTGGAGTGGGAATTACTTTCTGATTGCGCCTTTCCTGATCATTGCCTACTTATACCTTGTTCGCATGATTGCAATTACAGGCTTATGCAGATATAATACTCATACTTTTATCTTTGTTACTTTATTCAACTTGAACAATAGTTATTTTTAAGCATTTTGAGTCAAACGTTTTGACAATGAAAGTAAATATGAGCCACCCCATGAGAAAACTTTGCGAAAACAAAAGCGCAGATCAGCTTCGCGTTAACCGCGAAGCTAATCAGCGCCTTTGTTTTCGCTACACGGATAGTACAATCCCTCTACTTCCTAAGTACGAAATTTCATGCTTCTATCTGTCTTCTGTGCTTGTACAGCCCGGTTTGTGTCGGACCTGTTGGGAAACCACACTGTTGGTTTTCCCACGAGACGGCTCATATAGCTGGTACATTTTGTGCAAACTTCCTCCTGCAGTCCCGTGCTTTTTTGAAACCTTATACGTGTTATGGACGGTCGGAATGGACGGCTTGGTATGATGGCATATCATCTTTGCGATTTTTGCAAGTTGAATACAGTCATTTTGTAAAGCATTCTAAAACGAAAGTAATAAGAAAATGGCTTAGTATCTTGTGTGACAATTCCTCCTGCAGTTTTATATATGATTATATATATTAACTTTGCTTTCAGGAAATAATTGCTATCAGTTTTTGTTGTCACTTGAAATAACAAAGCGACAGTAAGCTTGATTTTGCGAAGAATCGTCAAATTTCTGCAAGAATAAAGTAATATCTTAACATTTGAAAAGAAATTTTATTGCTTGGCAAAACAGTGAAATAAATTTGAAAATTGAGACATGAAAACGATAGAAATGAAGCGACTATTGTATTTGATAGTTAGAATATTGCTTTTGTAACTTTATATTTAAATTGTTCAATATTTTGCCATTTGCGATCTCAAAGAAATTAATAAGGGCCTGTAATAAGCCTAGTCGTTATAAAAGGTGTAAGCTTGGACCTCTTAGAACATACAATAAATGACATATCTTTTGTACAGCGGTATACACGTAAAGCGTATAGATAGAATCGAACTTTATTCGTATAAAACATTGCGACCATTGCGAAGCCTTGGAAAGGATGGTCTGTACGTATATTGCCGAGTTCCTATCAGGCACGTTGTTTCACGGTGTGATTCTTATGAAACAGAACTATAAAAATCTCATTTTGCTGCTGAAGAAAATCAGCTGGTGTCCGGTTACTTGTAACAGGTTCTTAATCTCAACTTGATTATAGGCACCAGAATTCGCGTTTAATATGAGCCGCGTCATGATAGAACGGAGTTTTGCCTATGCGAGAACAAAGGCGCAGATCAGCTTCGCAGTTACCTTTGAGCCTTTGTTTTCGCTACTCGGACAGTACAATTTCCCTTCTTCCTAAATCCGAAATTTCAAGCTTCTAGCCATCGTCTGTGCTGGTATAAGTCGGTATGTGTCAGACCTAGTCGGAATACCTCCAAGACCGGCCTTTTCTTACTTTCAGAATAACTTTCAGTCGGGACCATCATAGAGTCTGACGCCCGACCCACCGGCGTGCAAATAGTTATCAACCCATGATTGCGTTAACAACTAAGCATACAGACTCTCACATAAGCATTTATAAGCTATAACCTTTACGCCTGTAACGTTTAATAATTTTTCTGAACTGAAAAGAAAAATGATTCCTTCATGTAAGGTTCTTAAATTTGTAAACCAAGTCACCATAAAATTCTGGTTCCGAAAGGCCCTCACGTAAAAGCGTAAAGGGAAAGGTAATGATTGAAAGTAATATAGCCCGTCCGTTAGAAATTCAAATTCTTCATTTTCATGGTTAAAATTTGAACAAAATCTATCCAGGAATGAAGCAGTTAAGGGAGTTTGAATATTTGCTAATGTACAACTTTGTAAAAGCCACTTTTGGAGTGGGCATTTCTTTCTGATTGCGCCTTTTCCTGATCATTGCCTACTTGTACCTTTTTAGAATTTATGACGTCCTGTAATACAGTGGAAAACGTGCGATTAGTTTGAATACAACACGTATTTCCATTGCACAAAACTTCATTTCTACTGAAAGGACCGAAAGTATTTCCACAACGTCGGAAACTCCATAGACTTACGTGTATTTTCATGTTTACAAGAAAAAATATCCTGTATGATTCGATGATACAAAGACCCAATATTGTTTTCGATTTAAAATATGTTTACTAGATCTAATTAGATATTCAAAATCACCATTTACTCGTATTACCAATAAACAAAACAATTTGGCCTTTTTCTACTGACAGTTTTCCTTTCGAAAAAAGGGGCTAGAATCCGTTTGAACCTTCAGCCTACAGTTTTTCAACATAGAAATGCACAATTAGATGAGAAAAATGAAGTGTAAAAATCATTAGATACATTATTAAATAATGCGAAAAAAGAAGTGTAAAATTATTGGCTATATGAATATAATTATTATGAATGAGCCGCCTCATGGGAAAACCAACAATCTGCATATGCGAAAACAAAGGCGCAGATCAGCTTCGCGGTAACCGCGAAGCTGATCAGCGCCTTTGTTTTTGCTACACGGATAGTACAATCTCTCTACTTCCTAAATACGAAATTTCATGCTTCTAGCTCTTTTCTGTGCTTGTACAGGCCGGTTTGTGTCGGACCTGTTCGGAAACCACAACTTTGGTTTTCCCACAAGGCGGCTCATATTATAAATGTATGATAAGAGCATCATATTTTCATTGTGACAGCATTAATTTTCCACCAGAAGGTGTCTAGGGTGGGGCGTGTTGCGACACTTTTACCGGCTTCTAATTGCCCGATCTAACTCATAATTAGCCAACTCGTTATTTCGGTTTGAAAATGTCATTAGAGTCCGAGGTAGCAATTTCAACACTCTGAGCCGTCTCGTGGGAAAACCAACAATGTGGTTTCCGACCAAGTCCTACACAAACCGACCTGTACAGTCACAGAAAAGAGCTAGAAGCTTGAAATGTTGGATTTAAGTCGAAGAGGAACTGTAATATCAGAGTAGCGAAAACAAAGGCGCTGATCAGCTTCGCGGTTACCGCGAAGCTGATCTGCGCCTTTGTTTTCGCATATGCAAATTGTTGATTTTCCCATGAGGCGGCTCACTCTGTTAGCGCGAATAGAACGCGACTGGTATTATGACTTTTCGCCAATTCTCGTGGAGTAATTACAATGATGACTAGTTACACAGATTTGTTACATTTTCATCAAAATACACTTCAAAGCTGGTATGCTCAGTAAAAATATTTTAACAACATAGTTATTTTCTATGTTCTTTCTTTCTTCAGTGTATGCTTGTTTTATTTATTTTTTCTTTCTTTTGTTTGGTTCTTTTGTTTGTTTGTTTGTTTGTTTCTTTCTTTCTTTCTTTCTTTCTTTCTTTCTTTCTTTCTTTCTTTCTTTCTTTCTTTCTTTCTCACCGTTCCTTTTAATTTCAAATTGTTGCATTCTTTTATATTTCTAACATAGTAAATAAATTATAAAGGTTTGATCCTTTGGAAGCACTAAAAACATTCAAATGGAAATAAATAGTATGGACTATATTGCGCAATTTCGGGTAATGAACCCTCATCAGTAACCCTTTTTTAACAGACAGCGAAAGCCAGACTATTGTACTGCAATTTCGACAATTTACACAAGAAGCCTAAATCAAAGACATGTGCAAAGCATTTTTTCAGTGGTAAGGCCTGTTCGGTTGCATATTATGATATACATTTAATTCATCAACCGAACAAAAAGAGAAACAATACAGACAATGGTCCATTACGAAAACTTGCCCATGCAATAAACAGAGATTTTTTGAGCTTTAAAACTTGAAAATTTTCGGTAGAAAAATTTTGATATTTTTCTTATTTTTGCTCAAAACATAGATTGTGAGTACCCACAATCTATGTTTTGGAGCAAAAATAAGCAAAATAGGTCTACCCCTGCATACCCCAGAAAAGTGGGGTTCAAGGGGGTATACATGTCACGGACATGTTTTCCTGATGTGTTATGATGGTATGGCCTTCTAGCGAATTACAAATGGTCGGAGTTTGCTGTGAGCTGTACGGAAAAAAGGGCTTACAAGGCATCAAATATAATTATACAAATAAACCCAAAGATGTGCGATGTAATGAAAATTAAATAGAGGAATAACGAACTATTTTCTCAGAGCCATATCATAAAACTTTGGCTTCGCATTGATACAAGGTATCACTGCTCCTCGGGACTCAAATTTCTAATTTGTCGTGTGTACAGAATCCATAAAAGCAAAATTATTGCATTTAATAACATGAATATGAACAGAGTCTGCAGCCAATAATTTACCGGAATATTTCTTTCTTTAAGGCAACTTCAAGAAACTAATCAGGAAATTCGAAACATTGTTTTTCCATGAATGGTGTAATGCCAGACGGGATCTGAATAAACCATCTAATAATATGGTTATTTGCCAGGGAAGCGAATTTTTAATATATAAATCTGAGTATTTGAAAGCTTAATAGACAATAAACTTATTGTCTGTATTAATCAAAATTTGAAACTTGATTAATAAATATGAATAAATGAGCCGCATCGTGAGAAAACGGGATTATTGCCTATGCGAAAACAAAGGCGCAGATCAGCTTCGCGGTAACCGCGAAGCTGATCAGCGCCTTTGTTTTCGCTACTCGGATAGTACAATTCCTCTTCTACTCATAGCCAAAATTTCAAGTATCTAGCCTGCTCCTGTGACTGTACAGACCGATTTGTGTCGCACCTGGTCGGAAACCCCGAAGACCGGTTTTCTCGCGTCGCGGCTCAAATGATACATTAGATGGTTAAAGGCAGATTAATACGCGTATAACATATATAATTTGGCAGTTTCAAGTTTTAATAAAAGAATACGGAGAAAAAAATATCGAAATTTATCTAATTTGTCTCAGTCATCTGTCTTGGCGTTATTGTTAGTTCCTTCCATTTATGGCGCTTATTTTTCGCCCAGATTTGTCAAATATTTGTTCATTTTCAAATAGATTAATTCTATCATGTTCATTTGCTTTATCATTGTCATTTCCACTTTTCATTGCTATTCAGGCATTCAATAAATGCCCTCTCTTAACTCAAACTGTAGTTCTTATTTGACAAACCAGCATCATTCCACATTCGTCCTTTTAGATTTAAGATAATTCGACCTGTGATGTTAATTTGCTTTTGATACACGGATTTGTTAAATTTATGACATATATTTTCATTTTCATAGCATCAGACGTTCGTTCAGTTGCATTAATTCAAATATTTCAATAACAGTATCATTTCCTTATACATTGTCAATTTTACTTTTCCTTTATTACCTTGCAGGGAGCTTGTTGGTGCTCAGTTTTGTAACATGGTGTGTACAATTTCAAATATTTTAACTGCATTATGTTTAATTGCTAAATCATTGTCATTTCCATGTTTTTATTTCTCGGTACTTAGGGGCGCTTATTTTCGCCCAGATTTGTCAAATGTTTGTTCAATTTCAAATATTTTATTCAATTATGTTCATTTGCTTTATCATTGTCATTTATGGCGCTTATTTTTTCGCCCAGATTTGTCAAATGTTTGTTCAATTTCAAATATTTTAATTTTATTATGTTCATTTGCTTTATCGTTGTCAGGCGCTTATTTTTCGCCCAGATTTGTCAAATGTTTGTTCAATTTCAAATATTTTAATTCTATTATGTTCATTTACTTTATCATTGTCATTTCCACTTTTCATTGCTATTCAGACATTCAATAAATGCCCTCTGTCAACTCAAACTGTAGTTCTTATCATTTGACAAACCAGCATCATTCCGCAGCCGTCCTTTTAGATTTAAAATAGCCCATACGACATAAAATCAAATTATTTTATGAAAATAAAGCCACAAACACATTTATGGATAAAGGTTTTGGCCACATAAATGCTTGTTCAACCACTAAGAGATGGAGCTCTTCATGAAAAATAACTATACTATGCAAATTATTTTCACTTCACATGTATTATTTTCCGTTTTTGGATGGTGACGCCGTGCTTCTGATGGTGTATACATTTCGCAACATATACGGTTTGCTAGAGTCTGCAAACATGTTACGGACTTCAACGCACGAAATAACTGTTTAACTTCCAAACTTCTTCAGCAGGGCTATCGTTATCAACATTTTCTAAATTTAATCGTAGACTATTGATTTCCAAATTTAATGTTGGGTTAAAGACGCTTTTACGTGATGGCCTTTCGGAACCAGAATTTATGGTGACAAAGTTTGCACATTTAAGGGCTCGAGTATAAGCAAAAAGTAGTTTTACCAGTTTTTATGTTTACTAGAGGGTTTTTTTTTTTTTTTTTTTTTTTTTTTTGTAAATCGGTCATCCTATTTAAATAAAGAACTTACTTATAATGACTTCAAGTGGTGCCTTCATGGCAGTGAGACTCAGTGGCTAGGCTCTGATTGTGCCAAGTTATTTGAGCCGCTGCATGAGAAAACCAACAATTTGCATAGGCGAAAACAAAGCCGCAGATCAGCTTCGCAGTAACTGCGAAGCTGATCAGCGCCTTTGTTTTCGCTACACGGATAGAACGATTCTTCTACTTTCTAAATTCAAAATCTTCTACTTTCTAAATTCAAAATCTCCAGTCTCTTACCATCTTCTGTGACTGTACAGCCCGGTATGTGTCGGACCTGGTCAGAACCCAAATTGTTGGTTTTCTCACGCACATGCTCATTTAATCGTTAACGTACCCTAGTTTCTGTCAGGTTTAACGCCGTGGAGAGTTCTGCCACGTCCATACTACTGAGATAGTGAGTTCTGAAGAATTTCTGTTCCAAAGCTCCGACCTGCTGCTGGGTAAAGGGCACCCTCGGGTTTCTACCAAGTTTTCTCTTCTTGGTGCTTTCTCGTTTTCGAACTCCTGCAAAAGATAGAATAGACATTAACGCTTCTAACGCTGAAACAGGGGCCCATCGCTGACAAAAAAAAAACAAAAAAAAAAACCAAAAAAAAAAAAAAAAAAAAAAAAAAACACTACAAACAAGACCGATATACAGACCTACTGAATCACAACTAATCGAAACGAAGTTTTCTGACTTTGTGATAATAGAGTTTTTCTGATAACACTTTTAAAAACCGAAATTAGAATTTCTAACATGTGAGAGGAAAATCGGCCAATCATTGACCAATTCAGAAAAAAAAATCATTGACAAAATTGAGTCAGAAACAAATCTTTTCTGCATCGGGACCAAGCAAGCACCCAATGGTTTTTGGCAAAATAATATATTATTTATTCAACAATTTTCATAGATGAAAACAACCAAAATATTGCAAGTACGGAAATATCATTTTGGTTATTTCATTTATTTCTATAAAATGTCTCTTAAGTTGCAAAATTTTATTAAATTCATGCTGCTGTCTCTACTATCAAATCTCGGGATCACAGCAGTTGTGTTTTCTTCAAATTACTCGCATTTCATGTTTTTAGTATCTAATGGCTAATTGCATCATAAAAATGTGGTTTGGGCTAAATTTTGTTTTACGCTCTTTAATTTTCCCGTTATCCGTAATTTGTCCTTTTAATAGAATGACAAAATTTTGCAGGCTCGTTAAAAAGATGAAAGCGAAGCACGGCTACCCCTTGCTACTCAAATTAAGAGTGCATACCCCTGTCTAAAGTTAGGGTTGCGCCCAAACGCATATTCCCGGAGTAAATAATGTATAGGTTTGTTTGAATTGAATAGAAAATAGAAATGAGTTGCATTTTTACTTTTGTTCATAAACAAATGAAGCAAAAATTGTTTTATATTTTGGTGTTTACTTTTTATACCCCGCCACTTTAAAAAGTGCGGGGTATTATGTTATACCCTCCGCAAAAAATTTGCGCTCGAGTGTCCGTCCGTCCGTCTGTCCGTCTGTCCGTCCGTCCGTCTGTCCGTCTGTCCGTCCGTCCGTCAGCGCTTCGTTTCCGTGCTCTAACTTGAGCATTTATTGACCAGTTTTCTTCAAACTTTGTATAGGAGTTTATATCAGGAAGGAGTGGTTTGGGATTGAAGATGGGCAAATTTCGTCAAATAAGTACAGAGTTACAGCCCTTGATTTACTTTAAAATTTTGTTTCCGTGCTCTATCTTGAGCATTTATTGACCAATTTTCTTCAAACTTTGTATAGGAGTTCATATTAAGAAGGAGTGGTTTGGGATTATAGGTGGGTAAATTTCGTCAAATAAGTGCAGAGTTATGGCCCTTGATTTACGTTAAAATTTCGTTTCCGTGCTCTATCTTGAGCATTTATTGACCAATTTTCTTCAAACTTTGTATAGGAGCTAATATTAGAAAGGAGTGGTTTGGGATTGAAGATGGGTAAATTTTGTTGAATAAGTACAGAGTTATGGCCCTTGACTTATATTAAAATTCCGTTTCCGGCCTATATCTTGGGCATTTATAGACCAATTTTCTTCAAACTTTGTATAGGAGTTTATATTAGGAAGGAGTGGTTTTGGATTGAAGATGGGAAAATTTCATCAAATAAGTACAGAGTTATGGCCCTTGATTTACGTTAAAATTTCATTTTCGGGCTCTATCTGGAGCATTTATTGACCAATTTTCTTCAAATTTTGTATAGGAGTTCATATCAGGAAGGACTGGTTTGGGATTGAAGATTGGTAATTTTCGTCAAATAAATACAGAGTAATGGCCCTTGATTTATGTTACAATATTGTTTCTAGGCGCTATCTTGAGCATCTGTAGACCAATTTCCTTCAAACTTTGTTAAGGAGTTCATATCTGGAAGATGTGGTTTGGTATTGTAGATTGATGTCGTCAAGATATTATGTGCATTTGTACTAAATTAAATTTGCGTGGCGGGGTATCATGCATGCCTGCAGCTCTTTTATTATGCTCAGTGTTTGCACCTTATATACGTTTTCATATATATTTAGTTAAGTTCGGGTAACCTTATATACGTTTTCATATTTATTTAGTTAAGTTCGGGTAACCTTATATACGTTTTCATATATTTAGTTAAGTTCGGGTAACTGAGAAGCCGCCTATTAGGAAATAGCTGCTCACTCAGCTTACGATCTATTCCCATGGTATAAGTACCTTATTGTCAATTTTGTTTTTCCCCACCTCGGTTTTTTGGAGTGGGAATTTCTTTCTGACGGCGCCGATTCCTGATCGTACTTACTTTTACCGTTTTAATAAACGGTTGTTCGTTATATACCATGCAATGGATTAGGAAATTAGGTATCTACTCTTCTTGCAAGACCTCTAAGCCTTCAACTATCCTTGGTAAGCATTGGTAACAATATCATCTGTTGGTATGAAATATATCTATGTTTTGAGCAAAAATAAGAAAAATATCAACATTTTTCTACTGAAATTTTTCAATTTCACAACTTTCGAAAAATCTGTATATCACATGAGCATGTTTTCGTAATGAAAGAGAAAACTACATGCCTACAGCTGATCGAGAAAGTGTCACCTAAACATTAGACTGAGCATCATAACAAAGTTAAACATCAGGAAAACATGTCCGTGTATTGTATACCCCCTTATACCCCACTTTATTATAGCAAAATTGGGGTACGCAAGGATATACCTATTTTTCTTATTTTTGATCCAAAACACAGATTGTGGGTACTCGTTAGAACCGCCTCGCCGAGGCGGTTCTAACGTGTACCTACAATCTATGTTTTGAGCAAAAATAAGAAAAATGTCAAAAATTTTCTACTGAAATTTTCAATTTTTGCATCTGAAAAAAATCCACTATATATTGCATGGGCAAGTTTTCGTAATGTAGTTAAATTTCAGAAGTCTCACGCTCAGATTCAAATATCACTTTCACGAAAATCTCTTAATTAACAACCTTAAAAATTGGAGGTATAATTCCACATCATAAACAAATATGGTGTTGCCGAAAATGGACAAAATGTGCAATAGTAGCTTGGCTTTCGATGACTTTATGATGTCCTAAATAGGGAGGGTGGGGAATTGTTGTGGTTTTATGACAAGATAATGAGAACGAGCATCTGAAACCATACCTGAGTCGGTCCAGAGGTGTCAAAATGACCGACAAAATGGACCACACGAAATATAGAATCGCATGGTTTGTTGCAGCGTTTTGCGGTCTACAAATAAATAAGTAAGTATCTGAATACTGAATACAATTATTCTACCCATTCCGGATCAAGTTCATGAAAATTGCTGCGCATGCGCATATGAATGACTTGAGTGTAATAAACTTAGTATTATCTTGAAGCCAATTTTGTTCCTCATCACCTGTAATGCTTTTCATTTTTGATCAAGCACTCGACTGTGACCACTGGAGTGTGAAAGTATATGCATAATTGAAGTCAATGCGGATCAGTTTGAGGTAATCCGAATCATGGACTATATATCACCACCGATGGGTTTATTCTTCAAATTCTTTGCATGTAGTCATACAGTGAACCTTATGAAATATTCCGAGGACCAAAACACCTGCCTTTTTCGGCGTCATTTTCCCATAGCCATGTTTGCTCAACCCCACCCCTACCGAACACACGATTTTCCATGAGTGATCTGTATAACGTCGGAATAGTATATGATGCTTGTTAAAAACGCAGATTATTTCATAGTTTACACTTAATTTTATAATATAAATACCTAGAATGTAAAAATATACCGTTAGTTACAAACATCAAACAATACGTCCTTTGAGAGCATAAAATGACAGTATGCGGTCAAACGTGATTCGGAGTAACTACAATGATACCATTTCAACGTTTCTAATTAAATATGTCGTTATATTCAATTTTAGGACGGAAACTTTGTCAAAATGACAGAAAATAATTGGGGAAAATATTAGCAACCAATATCGAAAGATAACTTACATGGTACCTTTCATTTTCGAGAAATTCGACGAACCGCCGTGTGTAAAAGAAAGCTTTTTCCATCGTGTTTCTGTATATGAGCCGGGAACCATTGACGTGAACAAGATGTTGACGTCATTATCCACGATCATTGACCGATGGAATGAAACATAGTTGAATCAAGAGTCAAGTGGCCAAGTTCGTTTTAAAAAATCTTGTTTTATGTTTTTGTAAAATTCTTTTGAAAATTATTTTGATCCGGATCATCTTCAGATCCGCTACGGCTACAACAAGTGTAAATAAAGGGTATATTGAGCGCAAACCATCAGGAAAACATGTCCGTGCAATATATACCCCCTTAAACCCCATTTTTATATAGCAAAACTGGGGTTTGCAGGGGTATACCTATTTTTCTTATTTTTCCTCCAAAACATAGATTGTGGGTACTCGTTAGAACCGTCTCAGCGAGGCGGTTCTAACGAGTACCCACAATCTATGTTTTGGAGCAAATTTAAGAAAAATATCAAATTTTTTCTGGTGAAATTTTCAATTTTTGGTACTGAAAAAAATCTCTATATTGTAATTTTATGCAAGTCTGATAATCAGACATTTTATAGACAAGTTCAGACTCTCGTTGATTCTTCTTTTCTTTCTTAACGCTAGACGTGCGGTTTTAGTAATGCATCATTTTGAGTTAGGGAATGCAGTGCTTGCCTAGTATAATGGAGAGCGCAAAGCAACGTAGCCACTGCACTGGTGCCGTAAATTGCTGTTGAGCTCAGTAAGATTTCTATCGGAAAGCGCTAAACTCATCTTTTCGTATGATTTTGAGCGTTTTCATTCGATAAATGTTTTCAGTAGTTTTTGTTTCAACATTTGGGGAAAAAAAGTATTTCAGAAGGCTTTAAAGCTATTTCTAGTGGTTCAGAGCAAGGGTCGTGTGCCCGGCTCTTACCATTACTAGTGAGAGATTACTAGTGAGAGATTACTAGTGAGAGATTCACCACGAGGACCGAAGAACTTACTAAATGTTATGAACCCACTGCAGAAGCTGAGGGTGAGGTTAGGTACCTGTAAAACCGGTTTAAGCCCGCCAGTAACTTTGTGTTACTGATCGTTCCAAGGCAATACTTCTGTGGTGGTTCTTTTGGTTTTATGTCTTGGTGTTTAAAATTTTTGTGCTGTTGGCGCCTTATGTATGTTTTCATAGTTTTAGTTAAGTTTAAGTTTAAGTTTTAAGACCTGACCACTCTTCTGGAGTGGGCGCAAAAGTGAAGAGAGGCGTGAAGCAGGAGTTGGCTTTGCCATCAAAACAGAACTTGTTGGTAAGCTGCCAGGATTGCCAAAAGGCATTAATGACCGTTTTTTTTTACATTGAGACTTCCTCTGTCAGGCAATAAACATGCAACTATTGTCAGTGCTTATGCACCCACAATGACCAATCCAGATGAGGTCAAGGACAAGTTCTATGATGACCTAGACAATGTTATTTCTGCAACACCCCGCACAGACAAGCTTATCCTTCTTGGCGACTTTAATGCCAGAGTGGGTACAGACCACCAGACCTGGGAAGGAGTAATAGGTCCAGAAGGGGTTGGAAAGTGCAACAGCAATGGTCTCTTGCTTCTCAGGAAGTGTGCTGAACATGATCTTCTAATCACCAACACAGTCTTCCGTCTACCTAATAGGAACAAAACATCCTGGATGCATCCCCGTTCCAAACACTGGCATCTCATAGACTATGTCATAGTGCGGAGAACAGACAGGCAGGATGTTAAAGTGACAAAGACTATGTGTGGTGCAGACTGCTGGACAGATCATAGACTGGTTGTCAGCAAACTCAACCTAAGAATACAGCCTGCGAGGCGACCTCAAGGCAAGAAAGCTCCTAAGAGACTGGATGTCTCAAAGCTGAATAAAGACAGCATTAGACAAGATTTCTTAACAGACATTTGCAACCAACTGGATGCAATGAATCTCAGTTCAGAGGACCCCGAAGAAAACTGGACAGTTTTCCATAAAACAGTTCTTTCTTCAGCTGCAAGCACCTTAGGCCATCCATCTCGCAAACATCAAGACTGGTTTGATGAGAATGATGATGAAATTCAGAGGCTTCTTGAAGAAAAGCACCGTTTGCTCAAGGCACATCAAGATGATACTAGCTCAGTATCAAAGAAAGCAGCCTACAGCAACATTTGTAAGACAGTCCAGACCAAGCTTAGGGACATGCAAGATTCCTGGCTGAGGAAGAAAACAGAAGAAATTCAGTCTTTTGCGGATAGAAAGGACATGAAGAAATTTCATGATGCACTGAAAACCATTTATGGTCCAAAGAGTTCTGGAGCCACCACATTGCTCAGTGCAGATGGAAACACTCTTCTCACAGATAAAGAAGCTATCTTGGAAAGGTGGGCAGAACACTTCAATAGTGTGCTTAATCGACCATCAAGCATCAATCAGGATGCAATCGACAGACTTCCACAGATAGAGTGCAATGTTCTGTTAGATGAATTTCCTACCGTTACGGAAACAAGAAAAGCAGTTCAATAACTATCATCTGGCAAAGCCCCAGGTGCAGATGCAATTCCTGCCGAAGTTTACAAGGCTGGAGGGCTACCCATGGCAGAGAAACTGACAGAGTTGTTTCACTGTATGTGGAGGAAGGAGGCTATCCCACAAGAATTTAAGGATGCATCCATAATCCACCTATACAAGCGGAAAGGAAATCCTCAAGTCTGTGACAATCACAGAGGCATCTCCCTCCTATCAAATTGCTGGGAAGATACTTGCAAAAATTCTGTTGAATCGTCTGAATGCTCATCTTGATCAGACGGGACTTATCCCTGAAAGTCAGTGTGGATTCAGAAAAGACAGAGGGACAATAGACATGATCTTCACAGCAAGGCAGCTTCAGGAGAAATGCCAAGAACAGAATGTAGATCTATACATGACGTTTGTTGACCTCACCAAAGCTTTTGACACTGTTAGTCGTGATGGACTCTGGAAAATCATGGCCAAGTTTGGCTGTCCACCCAGATTCATAGCTATGGTGCGGCAGTTTCATGATGGCATGCAGGCACGTGTGCAGAATGATGGAGAGTTCTCTGAACCATTTGAAGTAACAAATTGGGTCAAACAAGGCTGTGTTCTGGCACCAACACTGTTCAGCATGATGTTTTCTGCCATGCTTATGGATGCTTTTCAGGACAGTGACACTGGTTTTCCAATCAGGTACCGTTTTGATGGCAACATATTCAACCTCAGAAGGTTTCAAGCCAAAACTAAGGTCCAGACTGATGTGCTAGATGAGCTCCTCTATGCAGATGATATGGATAAGAATGCCAACACAGAGGCAAAAATGCAAAGAGCCATGGATCAAGTCTCACAGTCATGTGATAACTATGATCTCACAATCAGCACAAAAAAGACAGAGGTTGTACACCAACCAGCCCCCGGAAAACCATATAATGAACCAACCATCACTGTGAATGGGCAAAAACTGAAAGTTGTTGACAAGTTCACCTACCTGGGAAGCACTCTCTCCAGAGCAGTGCATATTGATGATGAGATCACTGCCAGAATTGCAAAAGCTAGTGTGGCATTCGGAAGACTCCGTTCAAATGTCTGGGAGCGAAATGGAATCAAGCTTGACACCAAGCTGAAAGTCTACAAGGCTGTGGTACTGCCAACCCTCTTGTATGCATGTGAGACCTGGACAGTATACCAACGCCATGCAAAGAGACTTAACCATTTCCACTTAAGCTGTTTGAGAAAGTTGTTAAAAATCAAGTGGCAGGACAAGATTCCAGACACAGAGGTCCTGAGGAAAGCAGGGATGCAAAGCATGCATACAGTCTTAAAGCTAGCACAGCTAAGATGGACTGGCCATGTTATAAGAATGCCTGATGCGCGACTTCCAAAGAAAGTTTTCTATGGAGAACTACAGGAGGGAAAGCGCTCTCAAGGTGGCCAGAAGAAACGCTACAAAGACACCCTCAAAGCCTCTCTGAAGGATTTCGAAATACCAATGGGGTCCTGGGAACAGACTGCACAGGAGCGATCAAAGTGGCGAGGTCTCATCAACAAAGGAGCAGCTCTCTATGAAAAGAAGAGAATCTGTGAAGCTGAAAGAAAGCGAAGAGAGCGCAAAGCCAAAACAAATGTGCCACCAGCAGACTCTATGACATTGACTTGCTCTACTTGCAACCGACAGTTTAGAGCCAGAATTGGCCTAGTCAGCCATCAAAGAACTCACCAACACACATCAGCACTATTCAAGAAATAATGATGGTCTTTCTCATTAGTGAGAGACGAACTATCAGTTAAGTTTAGGTAACTGAGTGGCCACCTATTGGGAAAATAGCTGCTAATTCGGCTTACGATATGTTTTCATGGTATAAGTACCTGATTTTTCCCACCTCGGTTTTTGGAGTGGGAATCTTTTTCTGATTGCGAATTTTCCTGATCTTTGCCTACTTATACTTCTTACGATTGCCTTCTAAATCAATGAAAATACATAATGATGAAGAACCAGAAACAACTGCAGATCCGTGGTGCGCCAAACAGCTTTAATAACGCTAATATACGTAACTTTAATATTCATGAAAATGTACATAAAAGGTGCAAACAGCACAAAAATCTAACATCAAAGCATAAAACCACCAGAACAACAGAACTATCCCATTGGAACGGTCAAAATATAAATTATTGGGACATTTGACGGACCCAAGATCGCCCTCAGCAAAGCATTTTAAGTTCGGACCTCATGAACCAATGAGCCATCACGGACAAACAAAAAATTATGACTAAGGCAAAGGTGAATCTAAAACGAGGACTCGAAGAAAAGGATATCATTACGAAAAATTGCCCGTGCAATAAACAGATATTTTTGTGCTTTAAAAATTGAATTTTTTTTTAAAAGTAACTTGGCTTAGGAGATATATTGTACAGTCTGATAGTTCTTGGAGCTCTCTCTCAAATATCAATTTTAATGATTTATTATCTAAAGGTGAAAATTATGCAGAACTAAAGGCAAATGAATTATTAAACCCTTTCTGGAAAGATACATTAAAAAGCTGGAAAAATCTTTGCAAACTAATAGAAGTAGAAACGCTTCAGGACATACTCAACAGCCCATTATGGTTCAATACACATTTACAACAAGGACACAATCTATATATAAGAGAATGGTACAAAAAAGGCATTAGAAACATTTCAGATTTGATTAACTCGGATGGAAGATTTTATCAGCTGGATGAACTAAAAGTTACATACAACATTCAGGGAACGTTTCTAGACTATCATTCCATATTTCGTAAAATACCTGCCGACTGGAGAACTAAGATAAATCAAAATAGATTAATTTGTCAAGAATTAAAAAATAATGTAGAGCGAAATTTGTATGTAAAAATTTTATGTAAAGATAAAAAGGGAAGCAGGAGATTTTATGATATTCTTATCAGTAACAAAGAGCCAACCTTACCAGTACAATCATGGGTAAACAGTGTAGGAAATATAACACAAGAGGAATGGAATAAGATAAATACCGAAACAAAAAAGATAAAAGAGGTGAAGTTAAAAGATTTTCAGTTTAAAGTCAATAACCATATCATAGTGACAAAGTCATTCCTTTTTAAGATAAACAAAGTCGATAATGATAGATGTTCGTACTGTAACCAAGACTCTGAAACCAAATCACATATTTTCTACAACTGTAGCAAAATAAAAGAATTTTGGTCAACTCTTCAAAACTGGTTGCAAACAGAAGCCAATATAACTTTTGAAGTGACAATAAAACATGCTCTATTCCCAGGTCAAACAAAGAACAATTTGTTAAATCACTTACTCCTATTGGCTAGGTATTTTATATACAAAAGAAAATTTTCATCGAATTTCATCAGTATCGAAACATTCATATGTTATGTGAAAAGAAAATACCAAAATGAAAAGTACATTTCAAAAATTCACAATAATCAAGAACAATTCAATGCCAAATGGTCTTGTCTAAACAATTTCTTGCAAGGCAGATGAAAACAAAATGCAAAAATTAATATAAAAACAATGACAAAACAAAACCATACATCAAAACAAAACACATCCACATTAAATTCTTAAAAGTGCATATTACAATAACTATTGAAGTCTTATTTTAAAAGTAGGTAAAAATGGATGGGAGGTGTCATGCTGAATAGAACTGAATACATATAAATATCTCTTCATTAAATTTGTAAATTCAAAACATGTATATAAATAAATGGTTGTACTTATACAAATCACATTATTTAGCCATTAAAGTGTATTATACAGTGGTAGCTCGAAAAATATTCAGTAAGGTGCTAAGATGGATGTGAGTGGTGCGGGTGTAATATTCATGAAAATTGTATTTGTACTCTGTACTTGATGTTGTAATTATCTAGAATAAATATGGAGAGATGTGGAAAAAAAAAAAAATTGAAAATTTTCAGCTGAAAAATTTTGATATTTTTCTTATTTTTGCTCAAAACATAGATTGTGGATACACGTTAGAACAGCCTCGCCGAGGCGGTTCTAACGAGTACCCACAATCTATGTTTTGGAGCAAAAATAAGAAAAATAGGTATACCCCTGCATACCCCAGTTTTGCTATATAAAAGTGGGGTTTTAGGGGGTATACATTACATGAACATGTCTTCATGATGTGCTGTCAGGCACAATGTACAATGATTTTACAAACCTTATAAGCCTGAAAAAATCTTCCCTTTCTATCAGTCTCTTTATTTCCAATTACAAGTAACATTAAAATTCTGGTCCTGAAAGGCCCTGGCACAAAGCCGTCTTAATAACTTAATTAATTTGAAAATTAATTCGTAGTTCCGTGGATCATTTTAACTCATTTAAGCCTGGCGTCCCTTTTATGGGACATAGGCAAACAGAATAGCCCCAGATGTGACGCCGCAGAACGCGGCGTCCCATCTGGGGCTATTATGTTTGCTCAGAGATTTTTTTTTTTTTTTTTTTTTTTTTTTTCGAAAAATTGAATAAAATGTAAAAATCACTCCTTACGCCCCTAAAAATGAAAGTGGACTGACCCAAATGATAATGATGGGAAAATCCATTCGTCAAATATGGGTTAAATATGGCGGTACCGGTCACATAATATCAAACCTTTACATACTAAACGAAATTGCTTATGAGCACAGTAAGATTGCATTACGTACTCAAGCACTAGAAATAGCGACTCTGGCCGAAAACGCTCAAATATTTTTTCACATGATTTGTTTTTTGTGTGTGTTTCCATTCGTTTCGTTTTCAGTCGTTCTTGTTTCATCATTTGGAAAAAAATATTTCTGCAAATGGTCAGGGTATAACTTTAAAACTAGTTCTATTGGTACAGAGCACGCCACGTATGGCTATCTTCTAACTTACTGTTAATGCATAATGATGAAGAATAAAACAACAATAACTACTGACAAATCCGTGGTGAGCTGAACAGCAATAACAACGCTAATAGACTAGTATATGAAACTTAATTTTTATGAAAATGTACATACACTGTGTAAACAGCACAAAATTCACCAAAACATAAACCACTAGAACCACAGAACTTTCCCATTGGAACGGTCAACAATATAAATTATTGGGACATTTGACGGACCCAAGATCGCCCTCAGCTTCTGCAATGATTCAAAACATTTAATATTAAAGTAATCTTTGTTGGACCTCATGAACCCATAAACCATCACGTACAAACAAAAATATGACTTCTATAACGATAGATGTGCTGCCAGGCAACTAGAAGATGTCACTAGCAAGTGAAAAACCACGGTGGGCCAAGCAACAGACACGAAAGCTTTGGTCCCAACCATCTAAAACGTTGGAGTCATCACAGTCTGGAGTCAAACCTCCGGCGTGCAATAAAAGAGGAAGCATAGTAATTTAATGATTAGGTTAAAACTAAGCATGCAGACTGTCGCATTACATTCAAGTTTATAACGTATGATGATTTTCTAAACTAATAAGAAAAATATTTCCTTCAAGTCTATCAGCTTCTTTATTTCAAAGTACAAGTAACCTTAGAATTCTGGTTTTGAAAGGTCCTGACACAAAGCCGTCTTAACAACTTAATTTGAAAATTAATTCGTAGTGTCTGAGACCTTTCTAAAATATGGTGCGGGCGGTTACTTAATATTAAACCTTTACTCGTACTGAACGAAATTGCTGATGCACCCAGTAAGATTCTATTACGTACTCACTCTAGCACTAGAGAAGAATAGAAAAATAACAACTGCAGATCCGTGGTGCGCCGAACAGCATTAACAACGCTGATACTTAATGGAAATATACATAAAATATGTTAATACAGCAAAATAGTTCAACGCTGAAACGTAAAACAATTAGATTTACAGAAGACCCACATTGGAACGGTCAAAATATAAATGAGCCGCATCGTGAGAAAACCGGATTTTTGCCTATGCGAAAACAAAGGCGCAGATCAGCTTCGCGGTAACCGCGAAGCTGATCAGCGCCTTTGTTTTCGCTACACGGATAGTACATTTTGCTCTTCTTCTTATATCCGAAATTTCAAGCTTCTAGCCTGCTTCTGAGACTGTACAGCCCGGTTTGTGTCGGACCTGGTCGGAAATCCCGAAGACCGGTTTTCTCGCGTCGCGGCTCATTAATTACAGGGGCATTTTACGCGCTCATCATCGCCCGCAGCTTATGCAATGGTCCAAAGCATTCAAGTTAGGGGTTCGGGCCTCGTGAACCAATGAGCCACTACGGACAAATACAACAAATATTATGATTAACGCAATGATGAATCAAAGACGAGGACTCGCAGAAACAGATATGCTGCCAGACAACTGTAGATCACTAGGAAGTAATGAAAAGGGGCCCTTTTACTGAGAAGAAATTCAGAATACGACCATAGAATTACAAAAAGGGGTGGGGGTGTTCTGCAGAACGCATGTTTCCTGCTTATTTTCCTGCTTTTTAAAAATTGGTCAATAATTGTTGTTTGTATCGACCATTCAAATGTACAATGTACTGTTTGTTTGAAAGTATAAAGGTTGGTGGTGTTCACCATTTTGCATTTTATGAATTACTACATGATTTTTTCAAGAATGTTCTGAGATTCAAGAAAAATTGACAATGCTCAGGTGTTCAATTTACGATTGTTTGTGTAGCAAAACCTTATTCAATTTGTTGTGGGCATTTTTTTTATTTACAAAAAAAAAAAAAAAAAAAAAAAAAAAAAAAAAAACTTGAAAAAAAAAGGGGGGGGGGGGGGGGGGGAAACTGTCAGTGGACAGAAAAAATGACTGGGACATTAACGTCAACTGGAACCAACAAACACAGAGGTTCTATATCCAGAACCTGTGCATGAAAACCGTAGAGGGTTTTCAATGATTGCCAGACTTCCATGCTTCTACGTCTATGTGGTACAGCAGAATGCAGGTCAGAAGGAATAAATGGAGAAAGCTAATTATCACTTGAATCATATTGCGGTACAAATTGCACAATTTACTAAAAAAACATAAAGAAAAGAAAGTTTACACCCTATGGACGTGTGCAAAGACACAGAGCAATATACAGCTGCGTTCTATTATTAATATACCCCTGCAATATTCATCAATAAATTGACAACTCTTCTTGTTTTCGAACAATCGTCACTGTCAAGAAATGGACAACTGGAGAAATTTGTTTATATATTTTGTTAAGTATGAGAATAAAATAAATATTTGCTCTGTATATAAAAAGGTACAAGTAGGCAACGATCAGGACAAGGCGCAATCAGAAAAAGATTCCCACTCCAAAAACCGAGGCGGGAAAAAACCAAACTAACAATAAGGTACTAAGACCATGAAAACACTTAGTAAGCCGAATGTGCAGCTATTTTCCAATAGGTGGCCACTCAGTTACCTAAATTTAACTAAAATATGATAACATACATAAGGCACCAACAGCACAAAAAAATAAACACCAAGAAATAAAACAATAATATCCACAACAGAAGTATCGCCTTGGAAAGATCAGTAATATAAAATTACTGGCGGGCTTAAACCGGTTTTACAGGATCCTAACCTCACCCTCAGCTTCTGCAGTGGTTCATAACATTTAGTTAGTTGTTCGGTCCTCGTAGTGAATCTCTAACTAGTCAATGAATCATCATGGACAAACAAATAAATCATGATAAATTCCATGATGAATCAAAAACGAGGACTTCCAGATCTTGTGATGTTGTATGCCTAGATTGATTACATAATATATGGAGCCATTTTTTAACCAAAAAATCACCGAAATTCGAGTTTCAAAGATTCCACAAAAAACCATGGTCAAGTTTATTTATAATTTATGAAAGGTTCACCATTTTTTGTACCAAGGCTGAAAATTTGGTGTCTCTATGAGCACTATTTACACTCTGGTTTTCATTCAATGTGCAATTTAGAATTAGAATTCCATGGTAAAGCGGTTGTTACAATATAAAACTAGGCATGTGAGTGTTATTTTGCAAGAAATCAAAATTCCTCCGGGACGGTTATACGAAGAAAGCTTGCAAATAGGTTCCTTCATGAGGTAAGCATGTTTAAAAGCACTGTGGAGTCACCTCCGGCTTTGTATTCTGCCAAAACGTGGGTTGGCATTTCATCATACAGTTTCTTCATTTGTTCCTCCACACAGAATACCATAGCGGGCTAAATTTATTGACAGGCAATGCCACATTTTTAAGATAAGCTTACCTCATGGAGGAAGCCATTAGCAGCCATGGTGAAATATTATTTTTCTTGCAAAATAACAATGACGTCTTTAGTTTTAAAATGTAACAACAACGTTGTTGCAATATAACAATGACGTGTTTAGTTTTAAAATGTAACAAAAACGTTGTTGCATTATAACAATGACGTGTTAAGTTTTAAATTGTAACAACCACGTTGTTGCAATATAACAATGACGTGTTTAGTTTTAAAATGTAACAACAACGTTGTTGCAATATAACAATGACGTGTTTAGTTTTAAAATGTAACAACAACGTTGTTGCAATATAACAATGACGTGTTTAGTTTTAAAATGTAACAAAAACGTTGTTGCATTATAACAATGACGTGTTAAGTTTTAAATTGTAACAACCACGTTGTTGCAATATAACAATGACGTGTTTAGTTTTAAAATGTAACAACAACGTTGTTGCAATATAACAATGACGTGTTTAGTTTTAAAATGTAACAACAACGTTACCGTGAAATTCTCAAATGCCCACTGAATGAAAATCAGTGTGTAACTTTGTGAATAGTGCTCATAAAGACACCCAAACGTTGCGCCTTGGTACATAAATGGTTGTTCATTCATAAATTACAAATCAAAATACAAACCATTAACCATGGTCCTCGTGGAATATCAGCGATTTTTGTTAAAAAAATTGGCTCTATATATATAATGTTATCAATTTAGGCATACAACACCACAAGATCTGGAAGTTTTATATACAGGGTAAATATTTATACGCATAATTATCAAAATATATAAACAAAATTCCTCCTGTTGTCTATTTCTTGCCAGTGACGATTGTTCAAAAACAAGAAGAGTTGTCAATATATTTCTGAATAATCCAAGGTATATTAATATATCGTCACCAATAATTTGTTAGACTATAATTTTGGACCATTTATTCCAAACTTGTTGATAAACTATAATATACCATAAATTTTGAGTGAATTTTGAATGTTTAGCTCATCTGAGTCGAAGGCTCACAAGGTGAGCTTACAGTATAGGCATGATTTAGCGTCCGTCGTCGTCACCGTTCACACCAAACCATCAATATTTGGATTTACTTGTTAAACAATTTTCTAGAAAATAAAATAATAATAAACAAAAATAATAATAATAAACAACGAATTTTCCTTACGCTGCAATTTTGGTGGTTTGTACCGCGTGCAGTGTAGCCATGAATACTGCAACCCATCTTCTACAGCTTCACGTGACGTTGGTTCACTGACGACTTTATCACATTCCTCTTCGGTGTCATTTGACGTTTGTGGCGTTGCTGACGTTTCTCCAAGAATCCTCGCGATTGAAAATTTCACCAAACTTGTGTCTGTGGTATTTTTCTTACATTTTACAGATTTCGGCGTTTCTTCATAACTGTCTTCTTGTTCTTCAAGCTGTGTGTTTGACGTCACTGACGCCATATTTCCAGCCGTTGAACTTTTTGCCATCATTGGCGAATAACCAGCAAATTGAGGGTTCAGATAATTTGGGTATATCACACCTTGGGTATATCCTTGACTAGCAGCGGCATAAAAAGCGTAATTGCTAGCAAAGAACGATGCTAACATTTTTCTGAAGTTCTTGTTTTCCAAAACTTATATTTTTGCAAATATAAATTATTTTAGTATTCGATCAATAACATTCACAATGCAAATTCAAACAGTGAGAAAAACAAACAATACCTAATGTCTTGAAACAATATGAAATCATCAAGAATTAAACAATTTGAAAATCTTTGGCAAATATTCCAATATTTCTACCTGCAAATATGCTCATTATTTCTGAAATATTACCATACCTGGGAAACGGAACGCCTCTCATTGGCTGCACGGCACACTGGGCGGTTCAAGGGGCGGGGCTAAAGAAGCAATTATGAGGAGGCTGAGTGCATCTGAATGTTATTTTATGACAATACCTGCGCAGAATACAATGCGACAAACACTGTGGTTGGTTGGATTGCGATTCATCACGAAAACATGCCCATGCAAGATACAGCTTTTTCTTAAGTTGTAAAACAGTAGAAAATTTTCGATATATTTTTCTTATCTTTACTCAAAACATAGATTGTGGTACACGTTAGAACCGCCTTGCCGAGGCGGTTCTAAACGGTGTACCCACAATCTATGTTTTGAGCAAAAATAAGAAAAATAGGTATACCCCTGCATACCCCAGTTTTACTATATAAAAGTGGTATTCACTACATGTTACCCCGATGTGAATTTCTCTGCTGAGGCGACAAGGGGCAATATTTACACGTTAACAACATGTGCACAGGAGAAGCAGTTTTGGAAACAGCAATGTTCAGCGTTAATTAATGTGCCTGTGTTCCCGAGCGGTCTGAAATGACATATCCGCATGAAAATTGTCAAAGCTTTTGGTAAGCTTGCTTGGTTGTATCTGTCGGCCAGGGAACCAGAAAACAGAAATTCGACATTCAATGACTTATCATTTGAAAGAAGTAATTTCATAACTAATTCAAGAATTTTATATCGACAGTCTCTCTATCACAATGTCTTTTAAATAAATTTTGTTGGTTGCTTACTGCTGTGAATACCAGTTGTTTCTGTTTTTGAAGTTCTTGCGTAATCCATTGAATATTTTATAAGCGGTAGCTAGATGCTTTGAAAAAAAAAAAAAAAAAAGATACTTTCATTACGAAAACGTGTCCATACAATATATAAAGATTTTTCCGCTATAATGATTGAAAATTTCATTGGCAAAAATGATTTTTTATTAATGTTTTTTGCTCAAAACATAGATTTCGAAGCGGTTCTTACGAGCCGACAATCTATGTTTTGGGTACTTAGAAAAATGTATACCCTTTATACCCCAGTTTTGCTATTGGGACCCAAGGGGGTATAGTTGTCATGGACATGTTTCCTGGTGCAACTGGTTCTAAGAATTCTATTTTGTTTTGTGAAGACTAGATCATTGAAATTAATATCAATCCTATTGGGTAACTGATACATGAGCCGCTGCATGGGAAAACCAACAATCTGCATAGGCGAAAACAAAGGCGCAGATCAGCTTCGCAGTAACTGCGAAGCTGATCAGCGCCTTTGTTTTCGCTGTATGAGTAGTACAATTCCTCTACTTTCTAAATCCAAAATTTCCAGTCTCTAACCATCTTCTGTGACTGTACAGGCTGGTTTTTGTTTGACCTTGTCGGAATTCAAATTGATGGTTTCTCTCACGCACAGGCTCACATGTTAGAGCTAGCTGTTTATTAATACATCTACAAGAGTGAGAAAAATAACAGTGTAAAATTACGATGCCAGATATTGGTATGGAAACCTGAAGATTTAATTGGCAGTTTCTCTGATTTTCTCATCAAAATTTAATTTGCTGACAGTAATATATCTATTCTTTAACACCTGTGCCTTATATTAATGGTATTGAATGTTACCGTATAATCGAATGAAGAAAGAAATGTCCTTGCTATTTCATGGGCACTTTTTGCATGTAAGATTTTGACAATCCCTTCAAGTAAGGAGCTCGTTAGAAAGTATTCACTTTGCCTCTATTTTGAAAGTCTGTATTTTGAAAACTAAGTTATGACTGTGGCTATGTGTTTTTATGAAAATCGGATGTCTTGTGCACTCAACACAATAATCTCTGTTCGAACATTTTACATATAGTTGCCATAGCTTTAGGTTTTAGAGTTTGTTTGTTTGGCCCAGTTTTCATAAAAAGGAAATAAAAAATATTGCGTTCCTTTGGTCAATAATTATATTGTCCACAACTTTTGGGCATAGCCTGTATTACCTACCCTATTCACTGGGGT
Source organism: Rugalucina vietnamica (assembly GCA_964017185.1). Lineage (NCBI taxonomy): Eukaryota > Metazoa > Mollusca > Bivalvia > Lucinida > Lucinidae > Rugalucina > Rugalucina vietnamica. Next base: position 6,606,102 of record OZ024872.1, read on the forward strand.
ATACATGCCTTATTTACATGCATACCAAGATTAGTGTGTCCGATAAATGAGCCACCTCGTGGAAAAACCAACAATGTGGTTTCCGAGCAGGTCTGACACAAACCGGCCTGTACAAGCACAGAAAATAGCTAGAAGCTTGAAATTTCGGAATTAAGTAGAAGAGGAATAGTACTATCCGAGTAGCGAAAACAAAGGCGCTGATCAGCTTCGCGGTTACCGCGAAGCTGATCTGCGTCTTTGTTTTCGCCTATGCAGATTGTTGGTTTTCCCACGAGGCGGCTCAAATGTACCTTAAAGTACGTTTGTTCTACATCAGAACTTAATTATTTGTGCTTTATGGCAAGTAAATGCTGGCGCGCATAACATTTTTATGTTTAACAAAGAATAAACCCTGTACACTGCAGGGTCTTAGTGTAGAAAAGGCCTAGTACATGTAATCAGTACCGAATGCATGAATGTGCATGTGCAAGTAAAGACAAAACCAAAGCAGTTCATTTCAATTATGGATCTGGATCTAGATAAATACGTTGCAGGGCCTTTCACAGCATACGAGCCGAACGGGAGAGAGTCTATGAACTTAGTCCCAGTGAGAGACAGCTTTCCTGAAGCTGCATGTTTACTGTCTTTGCACACACAACACCGTCTTCAAGGTGTTTCCAGTTCATGACAGTTCTTGGGAAGAATGAATTCCGGAATGGCGGTTCCAGTTCATGAAAGTTCTTGGGACGAATGAATTCCGGAATAATATTGAGTGGCACTCGTATATTAAAAGCATTTAAATTCAAGTGCAATGATTTTTTTTTTTTTTTTTTTTTTTACTTTTCATATCAATGTTTCAGACACGAAACGGTGGGTGATGGTTGGTGGCGGGCAGTGTACATATAGTTCTATCACTGTGGTTATCTTGACGTTACTCGTTGATACCGAGGTGCTCCCAGTGGTTGGAGGATAATACATTCGAAATGTAATATGCACGACATCTAGGCAATTAGTCAACTTTGGTGTTGGGAGAGTTACCTCCCATTTTCCCGCGTAATGTCCACGTTGCATGATGTAAACAAAAGCCTTATCGACGTTGCAAAGGCATCGAATTTCAGCCCTAATAAGCCAGTTAATCTATGATCATTGCCTTGTGTAATATGACAGGAACGCCCAATAAATGTGTAAAGATGTACACATGATGAATTACAGAAAGAAGAAGAAAATTGGGCTGTGGTTTGCTGGAATTTTTTGCTTGACTTTCTTGTTCTATGGATTTAGGTCATTGCAGAGATATTTGATTTATGCTCAGCTGAAGGCCAAACTAAGACCCTTTGTAAGTTGTTATGGTCTGTATTGTAACAATATATTTTATGCCTTATCTGCCCAGGACTGAGGTCATCTAGATCTGGATCAGTGGATGGGGCTTGACATAGATCTATAATATAGACCGTTTGGCAGTCGATATTTTCATTTTCTTTTTATATTTGGACTTTTATATTTTCATTTTTCTGACAGCCAAACGATCTATTTTCCATAAATTGAGAGGCGTAACAAATGTTTTCTAGCGATTGGCACTCATCCTACATCTTCCGATAGAAGCCTCATGTATGATGTGTTAAAATATATCTTATATCTACCGTTTGAATGGTTTATACCCTCACAAATCAATCCGTTTCCCAATTGTTGAAAAAAAATCTTCCATCGGTTGCCATTACAGTGACGTAAAAACGGTCAATTTAAAATAAGATCAATTTTGAACGAAATATTACCATCGAATATTACCGGGTCGTTTCGGTCCATAACTCTTTCTGTATAATGGACATATTCATATACTAACTAATGTTGTAGTTGTTGTTGTTGTTGTTTTTGCTGTTGTTGTTGTTGTTGTACCCTTCTGAAATTTCTGATGTTATTAACTGTGCCAGTTCTTTCTGTGATTTTATTGACGTACTCGTGCCATTCATTACAGATTAGATAAATCCATTCGGTCCAGAACCACTTAGGTCCTCATTCAGGGGATAGTTTGATATTTTACTTATACATATGCTGAAACCCAGCATTAACTCTACCCCTCAAAATAGCGAGTTTGACGGTGAACCACCAAAAAATTCCAGAATTTCCGAGCATACACCCCAAAAAATACCAACAATTACCAAAATTTATAAAAAGTTCTTTTTTTTCAACACTAAACACCCCCACAAAAATATCGCAAAAATCAACATACCCCCCCCCCCAAAAAAAAACTTACTTTTTCTGACCCACTGACCCCCTCCCCCCTCCTAAAAAAGAATTAATAACTAAATAAATAAACAAAAATCAAAATATTGACCACCCCAAATAGGCACAGCCTATGTATAGAGAAAAAATCAGAGTACCCCCCAGGGGATCATCATCACCGTTAAACATCGAAATATATTAAAATAAATACAGAAAGAAAACTTCTGTTGTCGTATATTTCCGGTATGTCTTAACATTGTCTTGTTAACGTATCCTCAATCTCGCAACATCTGGAGAAACTTGTATACGAGGGTTGTCCCAAAGTAGTGATTAGTCATGAAATAGCCCATCTTTTGTAATACGTAACTTGTATTAAATTTCCACAGAATACACGTACTAAGCCACTGTGACTTATTTCGCTAACTTCAACGCTTCATGTTTGGCGTCCAGTTAACCAAAGCTATGGAACGTTCAAATGTCACACATTAAATTATGTATTGCTGAGTTGCTGCAAATTTTTTTAATATCTCTCGGAGCTTGAAAAATGAAATATTGATGTAGATATTGGATTGATGCGCATGGTTCCACAAAGTTTTGGTACGATGGAATCGAAATTCTACCGGTGACGATGTTTTGTATAATATAAGTAACTTTGATAGGCAAGCGAGGCAATCCTCATTCACCAAATATTACCATCGTCTCCCGACTGATCTACTCGAAAAGGAATTTGCCATAATCAAATTGATTTTTTTCTTGACAAGGGCATTTCTTTATGCAAGTTGAACAACATTTGCATGATCGACAATCGCATAATGCACTTTGACAACCGGTACAAACCGAATTATCAATCACAGTTTTTTCACCGACGGTTAGAACGTCAACTATCTGTTGACGTATACACTTTTCATCGTTTTTGATAAGGTCTGCGATGTCTTTAGAGGTTGTTTTCAAGGACAGTGTAAAATTGTCATATAGAACAACACTTAACCCTTGACGGCCATCACGCGCACATCTGCCCGCCTCCTGCCAATAGCACAGTAAGGACTTCGGGCATCCTATGTGTACAACCAAGTCAATGTCTCCAATATCAACCCCCATGCCTAGCGCAACTGTTGCAACAACGCAACGTATGATACTGTTGTTTTTTTTTGAACTCGGTAAGAATTCGTTTTTTGGAATCCTGATGCGTACTTTTATGGAACATTTCAATTAGGAGGTGTTCAGCATCAACGACCCCTTCAGCATATGCTTGGCGACCTAAACAACTTTTAAAGCTAAGAAAAATTTCAGAAACAGAGTCAATGCTTCTGCAATATATTATGGTCTTCTTTGAATTGACACCCTTTTCTTTTATGTGTTTGATAAGCCAGTCTAGATATAAATCGGGATCTGTACTTTTGCGTTTCTCAAAGTAAATAAAGATGTTGGGCCTGTCACATGACCGAAAAACAACATCTGTGTCTTCGTCATTTAAGTGTAAGTATTCCATTATATCTTGTTTTACTTTTTCTGTTGTTGTTGCAGTTAAAGCCATGACAGGAATATTGAAAATACTCCTAAGCTCACTAAGAAGACGATAGTCTTTGCGAAAATCTTCGCCCCATTCTGATACACAATGTGCCTCGTCCACAACTATCAAGTGTAGACAGGTCTGCCAAGCTGAACCCATGAAAACACTTCTCCAGTAAGGCTTTAACACTGACTCTGGGGATGAAAATATAAACTGGTAATCCCCTCGCGAGATACCTACAATGTCAATAAACGCCGCATATTAAAACATAGACATACAGTATATATTTAATAAATATAGACATACATTTATGTGTCGTTTTTTTTCTGCTGTTCACACCTTTTGTGTGTGTCTTAACATATTTATTTCTCATAAGGCAACCGAGTGGTCACCTTTTGGGGTCGGCTTGCCATATGTTCTCTCCCGTATTAGTATTCATTTGTAAATTTGGTTTTTCCCACATGGGTTGTAGGGTGGGAATCTGATTCTGATTGTGCCAGCTCCTGATCATTGTTTACATTTATTTTTTAGAGTTCATATCGCACGTAGATCTACGAAAGTAGATTGCCTCGCTTATCCACAGCGTTGATATTCTACTTAGTTGAACTATTACATAATAAGCTTTCATGCCTGATATCATCAGGAAAACATGTCCGTGCAAAGAACACCCCCTTAAACCCCACTTTTATATGGTAAAACTGGAGTATGCATGGGTAAACCTATTTTTCTTATTTTTGCTCCAAAACATAGATTGTGGGTACTCGTTTGTGGATACTCGTTAGAACCGCCTCGGCGAGGTGGTTCTAACGTGTACCCACAATCTATGTTTTGAGCAAAAATAAGAAAAAATATCACAAATTTTCTACTGAAAATTTTCAAATTTTACAACTTGAAAAATATCTATACATTGCATGGGCAAGTTTTCGTAATGTGGAAGTATGTTAAAATTTACTGAGACGCTATATATATTTTTATAACATTTTCTGCTGGTTCCCAGCTCATAAACAATCAATATTTGAATAACAGGTAACCAGTACCCTCTGACCATAAAGACTGAAAGATCAAGAGATATTGAATACCTGTATCATATTGATGTTATCGTTATTAAAAATTTATACAGGTAATCAATAACCCCAGACCCTTGATGTTTCGACAGCTTGCAACCAGTAGAAAAATGCGTAGCAAGGTGCAAATGATTTGATTAAGAGTTCAGTTTGTGATTAAATGCGTTTATAGAGTAGTTCAGTAATGTTTCATGACATATTCACCATTTGTGCATTATCTGTTGGTTTCCAGCTTACAAAAAAATCAATATTGGAAACACAGGTAACCAGAACTCCCCTGACCTTTGAGGTCAGTGGGATGCTGGTTTCCTGATGATTTTCCATAGTGATTATTTCACTATTTTTGCAATACAGTTGAAACTGCTGAATCAGCCACCTTTATAAGAGCTCCACCTGCATAAGAGAGCCAGTCTGAAACATTCCCTATCATTTTCACTATATTTTATCTCTGCATAAGACAGCCACCTCCACAAGACAACCAGCAGCCAGTAAAATCAATCCCAAAATGCTTTTAACTCTCTATAAGACAGCCACATCATACTTGCCTAAAGTCAAATTTCCCATTTACAAGCTGTTAATTGGACAATTATTAGTCATTATTGTATTTAAAACAGTTAATTAGCAGATAAAATCAATTAAGTTAATACCCATGAGGCTTTGTATATATTTTTGTGTGACGAAGCATGAAATGATGTCAACTTATGAAACACATACAGGTAGTCCTTCATTAGTAAGGATTTTTCTTGTGACAGTAAGAACATTTTCTACATGACAACTGCTCTGACTGAACCTTGATAAGACAGCCACCTGTGTATAACAGCCAGCTTAGCTCACTCCCAAAGGTGGCGCTTTTATAGAGGTTTGACTGTATTTGCTGGTTTCTTGTTCCCGTTTCCGGAAACTTCTTGTTTCCCGATTCTGGAAACCAATATTGGAAAAACAGGTAACCAGAACCCGTCAGGAAGGGGAGGGGGGCTGGTTACCTTTATTTCCAATATTGGTTATTTCTACGCTGAAAGCCAGCGAATAATGTAAAAATGGGGAATCAGAAAAAAAAATATGGACCGAAATAGCTCGGGACTGTACAAATGAAAAAAATCGTTTCGTTCAAAAATACAATGAAACTTCTTTACCGCAAAGATTTCTGGGATACTCTAGTTTCATTTTCCATTTACGTGAATGGGAGCGTTTGAAAATAGTATTTTTAAGCCTTTTAAAACAAGTTGTCAGACTTAGGTAAGTGAATATTTGTGTTTTTTTTGACATATATGAATACGTTCTGCCAGTAATTCAAACTGATTGGGCGTAGAAGTTGAATTTGATTTCCGACATCACTTGATGTCTAAAGTTGCTAATCAAGATGGCGGATGGTGAATGAGAGATCGGGTATTTCAACATAAATGTCAAAACCAAAAACATCAGAAATACCCGATTTCTCATGTTATGGGAGTAGGGCTTGACAGTGACTGCTTGAACATGAGTTGAACAGGCAATGTGCAGAGAAAAGTCCTCCGTTCAGCAGTTGACTGGTGTCGTTAGCAAACTGATGTATCACAATACTGAGGCTATCTACATGACGGTCATGTCCATAGCGCAACTAATCCGCACGATGCTCATACCTATCAGGTTCTGCTCAAGCCAGTTTTTAGGTCTATACCTCCTTCTGATAAATCAGTTATCAAAAATTAATTTTGACGGCTGACCCGCCAGACTACCTCGATTGAGGTTTGAAAATGTGTATAATATTATTATGTTAAAAGCTTATACTTTTTTTTTTTTTTTTTTTTTTTTTTTTAAACTGAATTTCACTTTACATGTATTTCAGTATTATCCAACATCTAATAGTTTTGAATATATAGAAAGCTTAAGCAGCAGAAATCTTGACAAAATATCCAAATTTATGTAAATAATTTTCTTAAATCTCAAAAATTACCCCTTCCACTTAATGAAAATTCAAATGGGACGCTTTTGCAGAAAATTGATTCCCTGACAGATTTTGCTGCGAATGATTTCTTTAGATAGCTACTCATTTTGCTAACATATTTGGCCAGGAATGCAGTGGAAGATTTAGAGTGGGTTCAAGGGGTTAGTTTGAACCCCCCTCTGGACCCAATGGGGAATTTCAAGAGACTTTTGTGTGAAATTAGGCGAACGAACCCACCCTTTCTTCATGTGAACTCCCTCTTCTGAAATCCTGGAATGTTTCTGCAATTTTCGCATAGCTATTTGTTTTCCTGAAAATAAGTGCATGTAAAATTAAACACATTTTCAAACCTCAATCTAGGTTACAAAGCTAGAAGGAGGTATAGACCTAAAAACTGGCTTGAGCAGAGCCTGCCTATAAGTGGTGCTATTGGCAAGACAGTCATGCGGATAGTCTGTACAATATGTATTGGCTATCTGGAGTGTGAGATTGTCTGAATAAGCTTACATATCCATATATTGCACCTTCATGTCAATTTTCCATTAAATATATTTTTGAAGTTTTGAATTATTTGTTAAATTGTTAATTTATATTGAGGAAAAAAAATATTTAATTTTAAGATTTACCTATCATACTGATTACCCCACTTATACACATTATGGTAGTGGAGAAAATTGGTGTTATCGGCACGGCCGTCATAAGGATAGCCAATGTCTTGCACTAACTGTGCAGCTATCTGTACTGTCCTTTCTGAAAATTCCTTTTCATTTCCAAGAAACTGTTTTTGCGGCAATGATAATATCACCATCTTCTGCCTCTACTTACTGCAAGTACATTGTAATCAATATAAACAATTTTAAACTCATCTAAGTCTGGGTCGTATTTATGGGATAAAGGCAAACGTTACAGCTCCAGATGTGATGCTGCTGAATGGGACATTGACGTGGGCCTATTCTGTTTGTGTAGAGCAGTTTCATCGAAAAAATCAATTCAAAGCCTAAAATCACTACTGACGCCCCAACGAACTGGAGTCACCAAAATGATAATGATGGGCGTTGGGCAAGTCCATTTGTGCCGCCTTGTGGGAAAACCAACAATGTGGTTTCCGAACAGGTGCAACACAAACCGGCCTGTACAGTCACAGAAGACACCTAGAAGCTTGAAATTTCAGATTTAAGAAGAAGAGGGATTGTACTTTCTGATTAGCGAAAACAAAGGCGCTGATCAGCTTCGCGGTGATCTGCGTCTTTGTTTTCGCATATGCAGATTGTTGGTTTTCTCATGAGGAGTCTCATTTGTCACATGACAAGTGTTTCAATATTATAGCATAGTTATTTTACACTGTTTTGACAGGAATATGTTGTATACCTGGGAAACTTCAATTCAGAATCATTTCTCCATGACACCAGTCAAAATGTACAGGAGCCTGTTCCAGTGCTACCACCCACAGGCTTATATGACACAAACATCCCTCTCGGTCGTCAGTTACCAGATACAAGACCTGAATTGTAAGTCGAAATTTGGGGCAGCTGGCCTATTTGACAAGTGGCATATCTAGAAGGGGTTGGTTTAAGAGGAAGTGGGCCCATTCAACCCCCACCCCCACACACTCTTTTAGATGTACATGTGTAATAGCATTTCTCACTTTCTAGCAAAGAAATGTGCAATAAATTTTTACAATATCAATTTCTATCATGCTTTATAAGTTTGTTTTATGATGCTATAAATATTACATACCTGTACAGTCCTGTATTGTTCAGCTAATTCAAAACAGCACTTGACAGTTACTGATAAAATGTGCTTTTAGTACTGGTAATGTGTAATTGATTACTTTCTTTACAGATGCAAGTCTTCGTTTATGACGAGCAATCTTCCGTCCACCTCTGTTGTGATTGTTTACAAAGATGAAACAAAATCTGTCCTGCTCAGAACCATATACAGGTGAATCTTCTGTTTTATTGTAGTCTGGAAAATAATTTGGGGCACTGGGCTTGATACACTGTATTCAGCCTGTTTGTAAATTTGAACATTCATTTTGTTTTTCATTGTCAGCAAAAGTAATGGTTCTGTTGTCTGATTTTTGATGGCTAATTTTAGACCATTGCTTGCTTCTAGGCTAACTGCTGAGTGAGTGAAGTCTGTTGAAAGGAAACCACAAATCAAACTACATGTATAATACAAAAGTTTAACAAAACAAAATGCAAGTCTTTGCAGTGAAAAGGGCCAACCAGGTTTCAATATTTCAGCAAATATATTAATCGATTACATGTATGTCTATTTTTCCAGTATTTTACTAAGAAGCCCCCCTGAACTCTTGGAAGAAGTGATTCTGGTCGATGATGCCAGTAAAGATGGTGAGTTTAGACCGAGAAAAAAATCATCAGTCGAGGTTTCCGGCACAAACCGGTTTGTGCAGCCACAGAAAGTTGCAAGATGCTTGAAATTTGAGATTTAAGCCTCCAAGAAGAGGAATTGTACTATCCATGTAGCAAAAACTAAGGTGCTGATCAGCTGTGCAGTCACTGATCTGTACCTTTCTTTTTTATTATTGCACCTGCTTATAGCAGGGTGCGATATAGGAGTCCAAATTTCTGTCCGTCCGTCCGTTCGTCCGTCCGTCCGTCCGTCAACATTTACGTCGAAGTTTGGTTTTCTCGACATCAGAGATAGCTGCGAGTCTGAAACCTTGCATAGTAATTGTCTCTGACATACCCTTCAAGCACGCACCTTAACCCTGTAGCTTTGACCTATATTTCACGGTCCACTGACTTTGAAAATTTTTACGTCGAAGTTTTGTCAATATTTACGTCGAAGTTAGGTTTTCTAGACATCAGAGATAGCTGCGAGTCTGAAAACTTGCATAGTAATTGTCCTTGACATGCCCTTCAAGCACGCACCTTAACCCGGTGCCCTTGACCTATATTTCACGGTCCACTGACTTTGAAAATTTTTACGTCGAAGTTTGGTTTTCTCGACATCAGAGATAGCTGCGAGTCTGAAACCTTGCATAGTAATTGTCCTTGACATACCCTTCAAGCATGCACCTTAACCTGGTGCCCTTGACCTATATTTCACGGTCCACTGACTTTGATAATTTTTACGTCGAAGTTTGGTTTTCTCGACATCAGAGATAGCTGCGAGTCTGAAACCTTGCATAGTAATTGTCCTTGACATACCCTTCAAGCACTCACCTTAACCTGGTGCCCTTGACCTATATTTTACGGTCCACTGACTTTGAAAATTTTTACGTCAAAGTTTGGTTTTCTCGACATCAGAGATAGCTGCGAATCTGAAAACTTGCATAGTAATTGTCCTTGACATGCCCTTCAAATATGCACCTTGACCCGGTGCCCTTGAACTATATTTCACGGTCTGTTGACTTTGCCCGATGCAGGAACCTCCGCGGAGTTCTTGTACTTAAGACGGAAACCTTTTTTTCATAACAGGGCTCAAATGATAAGCCTCTGGCTCTATTTAGAAGTATTGGAAATAAAGGGAAGAAACTAATTTTAAAAAGTAGATCAGGAGTTTGATTGGATTTTCCTTCTTTTCCTATCAAAATAGTTTACTGGAAGTACATGTATAAAATACTTCATGGTTCAGGCAAAAAATACAGTCCAATTTCCAAAATGAGGGAGCTTGATTTGTATGTTGGTCTCTGGATCGAGAGGTCATTAGATTTTTTTTACTGCAGAATGTATGCATGGCAATCATATGGCAAACGTTTGTGAAATGATTGAACATTGTGGAACTGTTGAGCATTCTATTTGCATCTACGTATATACATATTGGTATATGCTTATTGTTTGCAACTTTGTCTACAATGTGCTGTATGGTGCTACAGCCTGATAAATACAGAATAATTACAACAAAATAGCTGTACAAGCATTAAAGATCTTTTAATTTTTCTGCAGTTTCTACTGGGTTAGAGTTGGCGAAGATTCCGAAAATAAAAGTTATCAGAAATCCACATTTTGAAGGTGAGCTTTTCGAGATATAAAACCCTGGAATAAAAAATCAGTGAGAGAAGTGGTGATACATACGGTACCAGAAATTTGAGCCACCTCGTGGGAAAACCAACAATGTGGTTTCCGACCAGGTCCGACACAAACCGACCTGTACAGTCACAGAAAAGAGCTAGAAGCTTGAAATTTCGGAAGAAGAGGAAGTGTACTATCCGAGTAGCGAAAACAAAGGCGCTGATCAGCTTCGCGGTTACCGCGAAGCTGATCTGCGTCTTTGTTTTCGCATATGCAGATTGTTGGTTTTCCCATGGGGTGGCTCATTTATGACTATCAAGTGCAAAGGACCCGCAGAAAAAAAATGCTGTAAATTTCAGAATTAATCAGGATAGCCAACAGTAAAACGGGTAAAAATCCAGATTTAGGCTAAACATCAAGAAGGCTAAGCATAGAAGATGGTCTTGTAGAGTGTAAGCTGCACTATAGATGATGCATATTGGGTGGGGGTGGGGTGACTGTTTGACTAGGGTATCTATGCAATAATACTGAACTCTTACAGGTCTGGTGAGATCCTTCAACATCGGCTCCAGCCATGCATTAGCTCCTGTCCTGACATTTGCCAGTGCGAACTGCGAAGTGAACATTGGCTGGTTAGAACCTCTGCTGAACCAAGTTGCTCACAACAAGAACAGTGTAGCAGTACCCAGACTAGACAAGATTAGTTCCAAGACACTAGAGTATGAAGTTTCTGAGATAGCAAATACTGCCAGGGGAGGTAAGTGTTGCTGACTTCGAACTGAATTCAAAGGGAGTTAAATCAGGTTGACTTACTTTGAACTGAATGTAAGGTTAGGTAAGTCGGGCTGAATTTTATCTTGGAATAATATTTTTCTTTATGTGAATTGGTTGTGTAGTATGTCAGGCTGGCATTGAACTGAATGCCATTCATTAATGAAAGCATGTCTAGGCTTTGAAATGAATGCAAGGGAGATAAGTGACTATCATGCACTCATGCTGACTGATATTTAAGTTGCTCATAACAAGAACAGTATAGCAGTGGCCAGGCTCAACAAGATTAGTTCCAAGACACTAGAGTATGAGGTTTCTAAGATAGCAAATAATGCAAGCGGAGATAAGTGTTGCTGTTTTTGAAATGAATACAAAGAGGGGTCATTCAGGTATGTTAGTTGAGTGAAGTTTGAACTTAAGTCAAAGAGGGTTAAGTCAGACGTTGAAACAAGTGGCTCATGTCAAAAACAGAGTGGCAGACTTCCAGTGTGCATAATTGACAATATCTACTCTAAGACTTCAGGAAACTGAGTCAGTCAGGTAACATGAGGGAAGGTAAATTGGGTTGGGTTTGAACTAAATGGAAAGGGAGGTAAGTCAGGCTCGCTTCGGACTGAATTCAAAGGGAGATAGTGAGGATGCTGGATTGAGTTGTTCAGAACTTTGAACTGAATGCGAGCAGCAGTAGATTTTCTGCAGAAAAGAATATGGAATACTTCAAAAAGTAGTGTTTAATGAATCATATCCTGTATAAAAATACAAAAAAAAAAAAAAAAAAAAAAAAAGAGAAAAGAAAAACAAAAAAAAACAACAACAAATATCATGTTCATGTCATCAATATTAAATGATAATGCATCAACCCTTTTATATTTGAAAAACAAAACAACAACAAACAAAATCACCATAACATCAGATATCATATTTTTCTCATTAATTATTTCACAGGATTTGATTGGAGCATGACATTCAAATGGGATAAGACTTCTGGTGGTCCTACTATAAGCAGTGCTGTGAGGTGGGTATTCATATTAGTCATCATTATGAAAACATGCCCATGCAATATACAGGTTTTTCTGAAACTGTATAAACTGAGACATTTTTGATGTTTTCTTGTTTTTGCTTAAAACATAGATTGTGAGTACAGGTTAGAACTGCCTTAAAGACTATCTGCAACCTATGTTTTAGAGGAAATATAATTATACACTAACATACAGCAGTTTTACTTTATAAAAATGGGGGTTAAGAGGGAATACATTTCCCTGACTTGTTATTCTTATGCAGTGTAAAAAGTGCCCAAAGAAGTACGCTAAAACTTTAAGCTCAACAGTGAGCTTAAAAGTATTGGATAAACATTATTCTAATGCACTCGAGAATGTTACGCGACATCTTATTGGATAACGTCAAAAATTTGCGACAGTATATTCTGCGATGTACCGTCGGAAACCTAACGTCATGAGCAACATCGCTTCTGATTGGTTAACGTCGTGGTTATACGTCGCTCGTCACGCTCACATTTCGTGAAAAACAAAGCATTTTTCGATGTTTATAGTTAAAAAGTACATTAGAATGGGGATAACAATATTCAAATTTTTCATTTGGGGCGGTATATCGTCGGATATACGGTCGGAAATTTTGTTTTACGGCGACGTATTTGAATACAGTTATCCCCTAATTATGCGAAAACATGCATATGTGAAAACATGTACAGATCAAGTGTGCAGTAACTGCACAGTTGATCAGCGTCTTTGCTTTTTCAAACCCAGTAAATCTCTCTTATTCTTAAATCTGAAAGTTTAGGCTTCTAGCCTGCTTCTGTGACAGTACAGGCTGGTTTGTGTTGGATTTGGTCGGAAACCCAAATTGTTGTTTTTCTCATGAGAAGGCTCAAGTGTAATGATTTGATTACAGAACACCTATTTATCCCGGTCATGTGTTGAGTATAAGAAGAGAAAGGTTTATCTCCCTTGGAAAATTTGATCCTTTAATGGAACAGTATGGTGGTGAAAACTTTGGTAAGTTCATATTCAGTGCTGGTGATCACAAGATGACATGAAGAGAAAAGTTGGTTGTACAACAAAGTCGGACACAGGGACTGAGGTTATAAAACTTTTTTCATGCTATGCTCAGCTCAGCTGAGACTAAAAGGACCGGTGACTATATGGCCTGTATACGCCTATACTTTAGCAGCCCAGAACACTGTTATGAAGCTCCTGATGCTGATCCTTTATGTTGAGAACAATACTTCAATGTCTTGTGAAGATATTTATGCTAAGATATTTGTATATTTTGTCATTATTTAGTAGAAATCTAAGTTCCAGTGGGGGAGGGGGTCTAAATTTCTTAAAAACAAAAGATCAAAATTGTGATTTTTTGTGTATGCTCACAATTTTTATCACTAGTGTTTCTATTTTAGAGTGTGTATCCAACAGATACATGCAGGAATCATGCAAAAATCACTAAAATTGTTCAATTTGTTTGCAATTTGAAATGTAATAAGGAAACCATTTAGGAGGTACCTGTACCTTTGAAATATTAAATTACCGTATTTGTTATAACGTTATAAATGAAAGTGGCACAAACTGAAGTTTCCAGTCTGGAATTAATTCAAACTCATAAAAATTTCAAAGTTGCATGTTGCTTTAAACGTGGATCATTACAAGAGTTTCTGTATTATTTTACATGCAAAATATAATTACTATGGCCCAAAATTTTAGGATAAGTTTTTAAAGCTGATCATGGCCAATGTTGCAAAACAAATACATACACATGTCCTGTTTTATCTAACACGGCTACCTATCTCCACAATTCAGTAAAGCATACATGTATAATCATTGCTTGTCAGTTTGCTTCTGTATATTTGAGGTTTAACGTCCCAGGCAACATTTTCAGACATGGCCGGAAGCATACACCTATACCTGGTAGTATGGGAAGCAAAGCATGTAGTTTGCTTGATGACACAACCCAGAGCTACATGTTTTAGGGCTCGAATCCAGGATTATTATTCTGAGACCGATGCCATGCATAATGAGTCTGTTAAACATTTTGACTGATTACCGGAATTAATGATTAACGTCCCAGTCAACAGCTATGGTCATGTCGGGACTTTGCCTCCATTTTATGGGACTTTTATCCAAAATACGGATGGCATGACATCCAACAAATGCTTCAAATATAATCATCCAACTAAACCGACAAGGCTCATGTATATGGTTGATTTGACTTGAACCACTTTTCCTGGGCAGGCTTAGGCCTGAGCGGTGAAACCAGTGATCACATGGTTAGCCAGTAGCATAGAAGTCTAGCCTGGAGGCACAAGCAGCCCATCTTTTTTCTTCAGGCCCCAATGGGCGTGGGCCCATATTGCCACCTTACCACCCTTGGAAATCTATCTTGTGGCTGTATGTTGCAACGCTGAACTGAAAACCCTGTCCTAATGACTGTGGAGTTCTACTTATTTAACATTACATAGTTAGCAACTACATGTATGTAGGTGGCAGGGCGTGAATAAATGAAGGGTGTATTTGTACAGTATGTCTCCAAAATGTTGTAACACAAATTGACCAAATCATTTTATGCCTGTGCCCAAATTATGAAAATTAGTTGTGCAGCTTCCCGGTTCAACTTAACTGCAGTTCAACTATTGTATATGATTGTCCTTTAATATTGTTTCAACTTTGGTAACTTTATATCTGCTAGTTTTTCCTGAATGAGAAACTAGGGCTGATAATCATATTTGGGCTCTCGTTTTTGGGCTCTAGAGTATCGTTCCCCCCCTAGAGCCAGCACGCCACTTTCATATATTGTGTGGGTAATGATAACGCAAATGCAGGCAAAAGCTTTTGTGGGCTCTCGGGGGGGGGGAACAATACTTTATAAAACTTTTCCTGATTTCTATATATTTCATATCAAAAATGATTGTTCAGCCCAAAATAAACATCCTGGGTTATCAAAAATTTAATAATAAATTCTTCTATCACACAGCCCCTTATTCAGGGAAGCTAACACGTGAATAAAGAGACTGATGCCCAACTTTTATTTTTCCTTAAAACCATAGGCATTTTTAAATGGAAATAGTCACCAATTTTTTATCCTGCTTATAAATGTTAAAAGTTTTTTAGTTTTGAACCTGAATTTTCCACTAATTTTTATTGTTTCAACATTTATGAGCAGTTGAAATTTCATGCTCAGCTGAGCTGAGCTTGAAAAAAGTTTTATAATCTCAGGGCCAGGCTGTGGCTCAATGAGCTTAATGATAGTTTAGAACATATGACAGGATTATACTATTTGTGTAGTGTCAGGATAGGTACATACAAGCTTGGCTGATGAAGCTGATTTTGGTGTTGGATCATTGCTTTGATTTTTAGATCATTCAACATGCTAAACCATTATGAGAACTTGCCCATGCAATGAACAGAGATTTTTTTAAGCTGTAAAAATTAAAAATTTCAATGGAAAATTTTAAATATTTTTCTTATTTTTGCTCAAAACATAGATTGTGGATACACGTTAGAACCGCCTCCCCGAGGCGGTTCTAACGAGTACCCACAATCTATATGTTTTGGAACAAAAATAAGAAAAATAGGTATACCCCTGTAAACCCCAGTTTTACTATATAAAAGTGGGGTATAAGGGGGTAAACATTTCACGGACATGTTTTCCTGATGACCAGAATCCATGTCCAAGTTCATGTTTAATTCTAGGGGTGGAATGTTGTGTGTTTTTGAACCAATTATTTTTAGTAAGATCTTAACACATCAAGAAAACATGTCCATGCAATGAATACTCCCTTAAACCCCACCTTTATACAGCAAAACTGGAGTATGCAGGGGTATAGCCAGTTTTCTTATATTTATAGCCCCACTTTGAAAAAGTGGGGGCTATACTGGATTCACCCTGTCCTTCCGTAGTTCCGTTATTCCGTTATTCTGTTATTCCGTCCTTCCGTCATTCCATTACCTCACATAACTTGAGAACCAGTTGTTAGACTTTAACTAAATTTTGCATATGCATCAATATTGACAATATCTACTTATGTGTAAATGCATGTCAGTTTCCCCAAATTTGCAGAAGAGTTATTGCCCTTCGATGGCCCTTCATTATTGCCAAAATTTCATTTCTGCTCAATATCTTGAGAACGATTTGACAGAATCCGACCAAATTTTGTATGCACATCATCATTGACAAGATCTAGCTTGGGATTGTTACCCGTCATTTTTCGCAAAGTTTTGACGGAGTTACAGCCCTTGATTGACGTCAGAATTTCGTTTCCGCTCAATATCTTGAGAACGATTTGACAGAATCTGACCAAATTTTGTGTGCACAACAACATTGACAAGATCTAGGTTGGGATTGTTCAATATCTCGAGAACAAATTGACAGAATCCAACTAAATTTTGTATGCACATCATCATTAACAAGATCTAGCTTGGGATTGTTACCCGTCATTTTTCACAAAGTTTTGACGGAGTTACGGCCCTTGATTGACGTCAGAATTTTGTTTCCGCTCAATATCTTGAGAACGAATTGACAGAATCCGACCAAATTTTGTATGCGCATCAACATTGACAAGATCTAGCTTGGGATTGTTACCCGTCATTTTTCGCAAAATTTTGATGGAGTTACGGCCCTTGATTGACGTCAGAATTTCGTTTCCGCTCAATAACTTGAGAACGAATTGACAGAATCGGACCAAATTTTGTATGCGCATCAATATTGACGAGATCTAGCTTGTGATAGTAACCTGTCATTGTTTTTTTCACCCTGCAAAAAAGCTGAGAAGCGGGGCTATAGTCAGATTCTCTGACAATTCTAGTTGCTCCAAGACATAGATTGTGGGTACTGGTTAGAACGTGGTTCTAACATGTACCCACAATCAATGTTTTGGGCAAAAATAAGAAAAATATAAAAGAAAAAAATCAGTTAAAAATTTTCAATTTTTTTTTTAAAACTCAAAAAATGTTTATTGCATGGGCAAGTTTTTGTAATGATGTAGAATGTCTGTGTCAGCAGTTTGTGTCCTTACCCAGCAGGCACATGACGTCAGATCAATGTCAATGTAACATCATGACGTCACTCAATGTAACGTCATGACGTCACATCAACGTTGATATGACGTCATGTGCCCGTTGGGTATAGTTTAAAAGTCCTGTACGAAAAACTGGAAAATCACAGCCTGACAGGATGAAAACCACTTCTTCTATTCAACGTAATTAATATTTTTTGTACACCATGAATTCCTTTATAGGTTATGGTTGCAGTATCCCTTTTGCAATTACATATTTCAGAATTGTCTTTCAAGTCATGGATGTGTGGTGGATCAGTAGATATTGTTCCGTGTAGCAGAGTCGGGCAACTAAACCTGGAGGCAGAAATCTCAGGGAAACCAAGGGGCAATGAAAATATTTACAACAAGTAAGGGCAAATAAACAGTTATTACTTACGGGACGCATCAAATTTTGAGCAGTTTTACTGCTTCGAAAAATAACAGTACATGGTATTGCATTAAATGTTATAAATGCTTATGATTAAGATTAAACTGCCCAGTGGTATTTTAAGTAGGGATGTCATTTGGTGTCGGATTTAAGGTTCGGATGTTCGGAAACAAACATCCGGATGGTTCGAACATTTGTATCTTTTTCTTTTTTTCGGATCAGTATTACATGTGCATTTACATGTACATGTATGTTAATTTAGAACATTCATAATCAAGAGTTACTGAGCTTGCCGTTGTTTTTGTTGATGTGACGCAGCAATGAAACTCCATGCAATTTAGGAAAGGACCAGTCTCCATAAGGGGGTTTTGGTGGTACCTGAATACTTTATTAATATTTTAGTAGCATATAGCCACATAAAGGGAACATGCATTGGTGGAAAGTTTGAGTTGAACGGGCTTTTGATTTGGTAGTTATGGGAAATTAAAGTGGGTGGGTTAATTCCATACCTGTTTTACCTGAAGGAGAAAATCATCCATTTTTACTATTTCTATAAAGTACAGGCAAAAAGTTTTATCATACAATGAAAGGGCATTAGTCACATAGTATAATAGTATGAGTATTAATTATGTGCCACAAAAAAGTACCGAGAAATATTGCATTGATACCAGGTCTTGAATTTTGAGTATTTTTTATCGACCAACTTTGCCAAAAACATGAACACATCTCTACAAAGGTACATAATCAAACCATATTTTGAGGAAACATTGGCCAATGCATGATTATTGCAGAATTATGGGGATTTTTGTGTAGCTTACTTAATTCGTGAGTTATGTGCCCTTGAATGCCAGAAACTGACATGAAAATGTAAAATGTGTAAGTTTTTGGGTAAAGTTTCACTAGTTGTGTATATCTCATGAATCAACCTTCATAAACCATTCGTATTTGGACCATATGTAGCTCAAAGGGTTTTCTTTCGTTCCATGAGTTTGGACTCCAGGGTCCATGCCCATGGATAGGGGCTAAATGTCAAAATCTAGGTCGCCTTTTAAATGTGTTGTTTACAATGTTAATGTTTCTTCTTTAAGTCCATATCTTAAAATCAATAATAGGAATTTGTTCTTATTTAGATCATATATGCCATGTAGGGTTTGCTTTTATCCTAGGTACCATTTCCAGGGGTGGGGCTACAGTTCAAAATCTAGGACACCTTAGTAATATTGAAGTATCATAAGTCTATATCATGACATCCACAGTCTAGTCAAAAAGAATTCATACTTAAGACCATAGATGCCCTGTAAAGTTTGGACTTGAGGGTCCATGTTTGGGGATGGGGCTAGAAAATCTAGAACTTCTTAGAAATTGTATACTTTTCCTAACAG
Source organism: Rugalucina vietnamica (assembly GCA_964017185.1). Classification (NCBI taxonomy): domain Eukaryota; kingdom Metazoa; phylum Mollusca; class Bivalvia; order Lucinida; family Lucinidae; genus Rugalucina; species Rugalucina vietnamica. The sequence goes on from OZ024872.1 coordinate 6,625,363, forward strand.
ATAAAACAGCTTCTTAAGAAGGCAAATATGAAATCTTTGGTTTAATGTGCCGTTGTATAGGACTTGGCCTGTAGTTTTTGATAATAAATCCATAGTCAGATCTATATGCTCATTTTCATTCAGCTGAGGGAAGTCTTGCATTTCAGAAGAATCCATTGTTTTTCAAATGTTGCGTCGTTTGTTGACTCATTGCCCGTGGCTTTTTGTTGCAGCCTATTGTGTGACTATGTTTGCCAAAAGTGACATGGAATAACATGCATACTCTGAGCAATGTTACAGACCTGCTTTATCTGTTTGGCTATAAATAATGCTTTTTCTGACCCAGCATTTCAAGCAAAGTAAACATTTAACAATCATATAAATGAACTAGAAGAAAGTGTCTTTAGAGACACAAATTGCCTTGAAATGCACATATACCCCAGGCTGGTTGCCCTTCCCACCCTCGTCATCCCCGATCTCCTCTAGACATGTTCACCCATGACACACTGAAACTCAATTCCCAAATCAAAAAGAGCACCCTATGGTCAATGTCAAGAAATGTCCATGATCTTAACTCGTTACATACCTTCATCGACTTCATAAGTTGTCTGCATCTAGAAAAATTCAAGTATCAGGCTGCAATAGTTTCCAAAATAACCATTGTTTTTGCCTTTTCCATATGTTTCCAAAAGTGACCTTGCCATAAAATAGGTCAAGGTCATCCCAGGGTCATCATTTTAGCAAACTATGATGGGCTGGTGTTACATACCGATGCTACATACCAAGTTTCACGGAAAAAGGCCCACTGGTTCTGGAGCAGGCGATTTTTGAAGGGTTTTTACCATATATGAGCATGGCGGCCATCTTGGTCATATGACCAAGATATCGCAACTAAAATTTTAATTCCACTACCCAAGGAGGCTCTTCATAAAATTCTAACTTGATCGGTAAAGCGGTTTCAGAAAAGATCTTTGAAATTGTGACTTAATTTTGATATTTCAATGACCTTGGGTCGAGGTCGAGAAATGACCTTGACCTTAATTAATTACATACCTTCAATGATTCCATTAGGTGTCTCCATCTAGCAGTTTCAAGTCTCAGGCTGCAAAAGTTTCCAAAATATTCATTTTTTCGTCTTTTTCGATGTAAAAGCCTATGTTTCCAAAATTGACCTTGCCCTAAAATATGTCAAGGTCGTCCTATGGTCATAATTTGAAAAAAAACTTTGACGGGCTGGAGTTCCGGATGCTACATACCAAGTTTCGTGCAAATCGGCCCACAGGTTCTGGAGAAGTTTTTGAAGGGTTTTTACCATATATGGGCGTGGCTGCCATCTTGGTCATGTGACCAAGATCCTGTGAACAAACTTTCATTCTCCCTACCCATGGAGGCTCCACATAAAATTTCAACTTAATCGGCCATGCAGTTTCAGAGAAGAAGATCTTTGAAATTGTGGACGACGACGGACGGACAACGGAGCAGGTGTATACTATAAGCTCTCCTGGGAGCCTTCGGCTCAGGTGAGCTAAAAAGTAAACCCTACAGGGCATATATGATCTAAATAAGAACACATTCTTATGTTTATTTTTAAGAAATGGACTTAGAGAAGAAACATTAACATTGTATACAACACATTTAAAAGGTGACCTAGATTTTGACCTTTTGCCCCAATTTTTGGGCATGGACCCTGCTGTCCGAACTCTTGAAAAGAAAGCTTTTGGGTACCTATGGTGCAAATATGAATGGTTTGTGATGGTTGATACATGAGATTTACACAACTAGTGAAACTTTAACCCAAAACTTACACATTTTACATTTTCATGTCAATTTTCTGGCATTCAAGGGCACATAACTCATTAATTAACTAAGCTACACATAAACCCCCATAATTCTGAAATAACCAACCATTGGTCAATATTTCCTCAAAATATGGTTTCATTTTGTAACATTGTAGAGACGTGTTCATGTTTTTGGCAAAGTTGGTGGATTAAAAATACTCAAAATTCAAGACCTGGTATCACTTATATTTCTCGGTACCTTTTAGAGGCACTTGATTAATCTTCATACCAATATACTATGTGACTAATGCCCTTTCATTGTATGATAAAACTCTTTGCCTGTACTTTATAACAATAGTGAAAATTGATGATTTTCTCCTTCAGGTAAAACAGGTATGGAATTACCCCACCCACTTTAATTTCCCATAACTACCAAATCAAAAGCCCGTTCAACTCAAACTTTCCACCAATGCATGTTCCCTTTATGTGGCTATCTGCTACCAAAATATTATTATAATATTCAGGTACCACCAAAACCCCCTTATGGAGACTGGTCCTTTATTTTCATTCACAAAAGTAACAAACATCATGATAAAACAGCATTTGTCAAAACTAATTCTCTATATAATGCAAAATAATGCCAATTTCAAAAATTCACGAACATTCACTGAGTTCCCATTTTGTGGAACTGGTGCGTCAGCAAACAAGTTTACTTTTGTCACATCATATTTGTAGAAAATAAACGGGTCAACTTAAGAATCGGCCTATTTGATTTGTCAAATTAAGATCATAGTAAGCATACTTAATTGTTTAATCCCAAAATATATCTATTAATCATCTGACATGTAGTTTTGCCAGACGGTGGTCTGTATAATTATTATTTTTAAAACTTGAGAAGTGGGAATCATATCATTTTCAAAAGAAAACAACAGATGCCAATTATCACTTTTAATCCTTTCTTTGTTTATTGTCGCTTGCCCATGACATGCATTGTCCCGTTTACCTATTTACCTGTTAAACCTTTGACACTTCATGTTTAGAAATTCGTATTAAATACATCGCTTTCTGTTCTGCTAAGTAGGAATTGTGTATATTTGTCATATAATAATGGAAATTTATTTAAATATTGCACATTTTGATTTTGTAGCGAACGTCAGGATGCTAAAATTTGGATCCGAATGTCAGTACAGGATCCGAAGTCCGGACGTTCGGACTCTGGTTGACATCACTAATCTTAAGTTGTCATGGCTCATATCCCACCTGATCTCCTGGTCATCTGAACTTTACAATCAGTTGATATTTGATTTTTATATACACCTGGACCTCTTTATAACATGATTTATTACAACATGGTTTTGGATATAACACTGATCATTGTTGGACCGCAAATGGTCATTTGAGACTACATGTATTTTTGGCTATTTGACTATGCATTTTACTCTCATTATAACACAAATTGGATACCTAACATTTTTCTAAAACCCAACAATAGTGTTATAAAGAGGTTGTGGTAAACATATGAGCCGCATTGTGGGAAAACCAACAATGTGGTTTTCGAACAGGTCTGACACAAACTGGCCTGTGCAGTCACACAAAAGAGCTAGAAGCTTGAAATTTCGGATTTAAGCAGAAGAGGAATTGTACTATCCGAGTAGCGAAAACAAAGGCGCTGATCAGCTTCGCGGTTACCGCGAAGCTGATCTGCGTCTTTGTTTTCGCCTATGCAGATTGTTGGTTTTCCCACGAGGCGGCTCATATTACTATTGTTTAAATGAATGGGAGATAAAATGAATAAGGTACCAAATATGTATTACCTGAGACATGTTTGGTTATTTTACGAAATTTCTTAAACTAAAAATTTTCTTCGATAGAAATATCCGCCGATTAGCAGAAGTATGGATGGATGACTACAAGAGGTTTTTCTACCACACCAAACCATCAGCTAGAATGTTACAGATTGGAGGGTAAGAAGCTGTTTTACCTGTTCATAGAAATGAGCCATTAAAAAAAAATGCCTAGGCGAAAACAAAGACGCAGATCAGCGGTGCAGTAACTGCACAGCTGATCAGCGCCTTTGTTTTTGCTGTTCAGATTGTACAGTTCCCCCTCTACATGTACTCAAAATTTAAAGATTCTGTCTTCTAAGATAGTACAGGCCAGCTTGTGTCAGACATGGTCATAAACCCCGAAGACCGGTTTTCTTACATCGCGGCTCAAATGGTACACATCCAAATGAGCTATCATAGATACAGTACCACCTCATTATAATACTATGTTTGGGGTCCATGGCTACAGATCATGTTATACGTGAACCATGTTGTAATGAGGTTATTTACAAATTAGACATACAGCAAAATAATCATTTTGGGAGCCATGACATTGCTGTGTTATATTGAAAGCCGCACTGTAGTGAGGTGCGTTATAATGAGGTTGAACTGTAAAGCTACATTAATTCAGACTGATGACTGTTGACTTTTTACCTGATGTGCTTTGTCTTTGGGTGATTATTGCCTCTAATGCTACTTGTTGCTAACTTTTAAATTACAAAAACACGCCCATGTAAAATTACAGATTTTTCGTAAGTTGTAAAAATTGAAAAATTTTAGTAAATAAAAATAAAACTGAGATCCTTTAAGAGCAGTGAGCATATTAGTGAGAAAATGGGTGGGCCATACCATGGTTTCGGCTACTTAAGCCTCATCAGTGACTCTTTAGATTTGGCAAAATGGAGCCAAAGACAATTACTAAATTTTACAACTTTCAACAGGATAGTCAATACAAAGACTAGTATTATCAAAAAAGAGCCAAATATATAAAACGTTGGTTAAACCGCTGTCACACTATCATGTATCGACTCGCGTATCTACGGCGTATCAAGATACAAAAGGTATGTCACGCGTACATTGTACATACATGAGCATACATAGCTGATACTCCTCGATATGTAGCTCATACTCCTCATACGCCGAGGTGCTACGTCTTTTTATGTGTGCACTTAAAATTTCGTAGCACGTACGTGGCAGGTCTGATACGCCATACATACGTAACACATTACGTGGTACATACGAAAGCAACGTGGCAGGTATGCCGTAGATACATAGCTCATACTCCTCGTATGTGTGGCATATCATCGACTCTCTTTTCGTATCTACAGCGTATCAGCTACATGTACGTACAGGTGGCGTATCTCGCGTATCAATGACGTTATGATGTGCTACGTATGTGCTATGTACGTTTCTCTGCTCTGGAGTATGTGTGACGTATTAGGAGTATTAGGAATATTTTGTGGCGTTCTAAGAGAATCTTATGCTTCTATATGCATGTTTTCGATTTTCTGAAGTCATGGATCAGATGTTTCTCACGGTTCGGGGTGCCGTGCAGGGTTCTTTCAGGCTTACGCTTGGTGTAGCCTCTGTCTTTGTTCATATCGTCCTACGACCTGGATGGGGAGCATGTAGATGTCCCCCCACCACCACCACCACTACCTTTTTTTTATCTTCGGTGTTAATCTTGATTATTTAGATTTCTCCGGTGGCATCTCCGAACTCTGATAATTGATAACTATAATGTGTGAATTGCATGAACAAAGTGAACAAAACCGTTTGTTCTCATAGGTATTAAAAAGCAATTGGTACAGAACAGATACACCGCAGATAAGAATGGAACGTAGTACATACGTCATAGATACGTCATAGATACGTCATGCGTACACTTCATATGCCATACATACGTCACACGTACATAGCACATACGCCTTGATACGCCCTACATACGAAAGTGAAATTCCATACCAATACAGATACGTCATGGATAGGCCACAAGAACGTAGCAGGAACGTCACACATATGTGGTACATACATCGCTCGAGCAAAATATGGCTCAGACCTTGGCGTATCAACATTTTCATAGATACGCGAGCGATAAGCCGCTGATAAATGAATGTGTGACAGAGCTATTAGAAAATGAATTTAAATAGATAATAAATTTCTGATTTCTCAGAATACCTTAATCTCAAAGGACCGAAACTTTTTTTGATATTTTTTCCTATTTTTGCTCGAAACATAGATTGTGGGTACAAATAAGAACCGCCTCGGCAAGGAGATTCTAACGAGTACCTTTAATCTATGTTTTGGAGCCAAAAAAAAAAAAGAAAAAGAAAAAAAGGTATAAGCCTGCATACCCCAGTTTTGCCATATAAAAGTGTAGTATAAGGGGGTATATATTACACGGAAAAGTTATCCTGATGATTATACATGTACTTTTGGACAGTAACCAAATGAGCCGCGACGCGAGAAAACCGGTCTTCGGGGTTTCCGACCAGGTCCGACACAAACCGACCTGTACAAGCACAGAAAAGAGCTAGAAGCTTGAAATTTCGGATTTAAGTAGAAGAGGAATTGTACTATCCGAGTATCGAAAACAAAGGCGCTGATCAGCTTCGCGGTTACCGCGAAGCTGATCTGCGCCTTTGTTTTCGCCTAGGCAAAAATCCGGTTTTCTCACGATGCGGCTCAAATATAAACCTATGTTGCAGAGTTATGGAAAGAAGGGCCTTGAGAAGTCATTTGAAATGCAGAACATTTAAATGGTATCTTAACAATGTCTATAAGGAATTAAGGTAAGTCTTACAACTATAGACAAGTAAGGATCACAAAATGTTAGGAGAACATGGTGGCCTAGTGGTATAGTGCATGGCTCTTGAAATAAAGATCCTGGTTTGATACCTACATATGCCGTGTAGTGTCCTTGAGCAAGACACATTAAGCTCCTCAGAGTACTGGTTAACATCCTGGAAGTGGTAGATTCACCCTGATATGACTACAAAATAGTTGAGGGGGATGTTAAGCCATAATCAAAACAAACCCTCTTCAAAGTTTGTACATGTAATCTATCTTTAATGATTAGTCATAAAATGCTTGTATACTTTTCACAAAGCTGTTCATACCGTCTCATTTTAACATGAGTGAATTCAAGACAATGCTTTTTAGAAAATTGATAAATACTTTGATGCCCAGTATTGTCATTTGTATTTTGCATGTAAATGCTGTATATGAACATGAATTTGCTCACTGCATGTTACTTTTTTTTATACCCCCCCGCCAAAACGAAGTTTTAAGGGGGGTATACTGTTTTCACGTTGTCCGTTCGTCCGTCCGTCCGTCCGTCCGTAACGTTTTGTTTCTTTAATATCTTGAAGACCCATTGATGGAATTTAATGAAACTTTGCAGGCATCTGCTTATTTATGGGGCAAATATGTACATGCAAAAATTAAGGGCTAGGGGCCAGTCCCTTTTGAGTTACTTCCCTTTATAGTTCTTGATGGCTTTTGTATACAGTGAGAATAGTGCATTTACGGGCCGATCAACTCCTACCACAGTTTTTGTTGGAACTTTTTAGCTCACCTGAGCCGAAGGCTCACAGGGGAGCTTATAGTATACCCATGCTCCGGCGTCCGTCGTCGTCCGTCGTCGTCCGTCGTCCGTCGTCCGTCGTTCACAATTTCAAAGATCTTCTCCTCTGAAACCACTTGGCCAATCAAAGCCAAACTTCGTGTGGAGCATCCTTAGGAAGGGGGAACGAAAGTTTGTATAAATGGTCCAGGTCACATGACCAAGATGGCCGCCATGGCTATAAATAGCCAAAACCTTTAAAAATCTTCTTCTCCAGAACCAGAAGGCCTATGATTTTGAAACTTGGCATGAAGCATCAGGCAATGAAGCTCTACAAAGTTTGTATAAATCATGACCATGCAATGACCTTGACCTTTTTTACGGCAAGGTCAACGTAGGCCGCCCATGCATTTGAATGGGAAAAAATTGGAAAATGTCATTTAATGGCAAAAACTTGCTAGGAATAAGCAAATGGACAGAATATTCATGTTTATGAAAATATTTTGGGCCTAGAGGGTTGTCTGCCCTTGTTCCGGGGCTATATACATGTGTATGACCATAATATTCAAACATCTTCTTTTCTGAAATCGCTTGGCCAATCAAAGCCAAACTTTATGTGGAGCATTCTGAGGAAGAGTGAATGAAAGTTTTTATAAATGGTCAAGGTCATTTGACCAAGATGGCCGCCATGGCTATAAATAGCAAAAACCTTTAAAAATCTTCTTCTCCAAAACCAGAAGGCCTATGATTTTGATACTTGGCATGAAGCATCAGGCAATGAAGCTTTACAAAGTTTGTATAAATCATGACCTTGGGATGACCTTGACCTTTTTTACAGCAAGGTCAACTTAGGCCGCCCATGCATTTGAATGGAAAAAACAGGAAAATGTCATTTAATGGCAAAAAACTTGCTAGGAATGAGCCAATGGACAAAATATTCATGTTTATGAAAATATTTTGGGCCCAGACGGTTGTCTGCCCCTGTCCCGGGGCTATATACTTGTGTATTACCATGATATTCAAACATCTTCTTCTCTTGAAACCTCTTGGCCAATCAAAGCCAAACTTTATGTGGAGCATTCTGAGGAAGAGTGAATGAAAGTTTGTATATATGGTCAAGGTCACATGACTAAGATGGCCGCCATGGCTATAAATAGCAAAAATCTTTAAAAATCTTCTTCTCCAGAACCAGAAGGCCTATGATTTTGAAACTTGGCATGAAGCATCAGGCAATGAAGCTCTACAAAGTTTGTATAAATCATGACCTTGGGATGACCTTGATCTTTTTACGGCATGGTCAACTAAGGTTGTTCACGCATTTGAATGGGGAAAATTGTTACAATGTCATTTGAAGGGCAAAACTTGCAGTATATTGGCAAATGGACTAAATCTTTATGATTTAAAAAAGAAATTGACTCCAGAGGCTGCTCTGACTCTGCCCTGGGGATATATACATAATACCATTCTAGTCAAACAAGTTTATTGGTATATATCTCAGGTCTCAGGTGAGCGTTTACAGGACCACTGGTCCTCTGGTTGATATTATACCTAAATGATGTAGACCCTTTGGACATTTGCATGAAGAAATGTTATTGCGAAAAAATAATTTTTGACAAAATGACAGCTATGAGAACTTAGGCAATTTTTCTTAGTTTTTTTACAGGTAAGGGCTTTCACGGGCCGATCAACTCCTACCACAGTTTTTGATGGAACAATTTGATGTCAAGCCTACATGATGTACACCCCTTGGACATTTGCATGAAGAAATTTTATTGTGAAAAAATAAATTTTGACAAAATTACAGCTATGAGAACTTAGACAATTTTTCTTAGTTTTTTTACAGGTAAGGGCTTTCACGGGCCAATCAACTCCTACCACAGTTTGTGATGGAACAATTTGATATCGTGCCTAAATAATATACACTCACTGGACATTTGCACGAAGAAATTTTTTTGCGAAAAAATAACTTTTGACAAAATGACAGCTATGAGAACTTACACAATTTTTCTTAATTGTTTTTGATGGAACAATTTGATATCATACCTACATGATGTACACCCATTGGACATTTGCATGAAGAAATGTTATTGCGAAAAAATAATTTTTGACAAAATGACAGCTATGAGAACTTAGGCAATTTTTCTTAGTTTTTTTTACAGGTAAGGGCTTTCACGGGCCGATCAACTCCTACCACAGTTTTTGATGGAACAATTTGATATCATGCCTACATGATGTACACCCATTGGACATTTGCATGAAGAAATGTTATTGCGAAAAAATAATTTTTGACAGAATGACAGCTATGAGAACTTAGGCAATTTTTCTTAGTTTTTTTACAGGTAAGGGCTTTCACGGGCCGATCAACTCCTACCACAGTTTTTGATGGAACAATTTGATGTCATGCCTACATGATGTACACCCCTTGGACATTTGCATGAAGAAATTTTATTGTGAAAAAATAAATTTTGACAAAATTACAGCTATGAGAACTTAGACAATTTTTCTTAGTTTTTTTACAGGTAAGGGCTTTCACGGGCCGATCAACTCCTACCACAGTTTGTGATGGAACAATTTGATATCGTGCCTAAATAATATACACTCACTGGACATTTGCACGAAGAAATTTTATTGCGAAAAAATAACTTTTGACAAAATGACAGCTATGAGAACTTACACAATTTTTCTTAATTGTTTTTGATGGAACAATTTGATATCATACCTACATGATGTACACCCATTGGACATTTGCATGAAAAAATTATATTGCTTAAATAATTTTTATGGTAAACAATTACCCTGCGGGGGGTATTTAATAAGCATTGCTTATTGACTCTTTTTTCATTGTAATTGATTTTCAGCCCACCAGTTACTGATGAGCAGATGTATGGCCGTATACAACAGAATAACCTGTGTATTGATATAGAGATAGGTCATGTACCAGCTGTGGCTAAACTTAGAACATGTAACTCTGACAGAGATACTCAGGTAATATTATACAGGTAATATCGTCGTCGTCGTCCGTCCACAATTTCAAAGAAGAATATTTCTGAAGCTAGTAGGCCAATCTTGATCAAATTTAATGTGAACCATAATTGGGTTGGGGGATTGATGGCATTAGGTTTTGGAGCAGATTGTATCAAAATTGTGGTTTCCATGGCAACAGATAGGTCCCATAGACTTACAATGGGAAAAACTAAAAAAATCTTCTTCTCTGAAACCACTAGGCCCACAGCTTTGATATTTAGTATGTAGCAATGGCTAATGGTCCTCTACATAAATTGTGCCATTCATGCCCCTGGGGTCAAATTTGGCCACGCCCCGGGGGTCGATAGTCTCCATAGACTTACTATGGGAAAAAAATTCAAAAATCTTCTTCTCTGAAACCACAGGGCCCACAGCTTTGATATTTTGTATGTGGCAATGGCTAATGGTCCTCTACATAAATTGTGCCAGCCATGCCCCTGGGGTCAAATTTGGCCACGCCCCGGGGGTCGATAGTCTCCATAGACTTACAATTGGAAAAACTAAAAAAATCTTCTTCTCTGAAACCACTAGGCCTACAGCTTTGATATTTGGTATGTAGCAATGGCTAATGGTCATCTACATAAATTATGCCATTCATGCCCCTGGGGTCAAATTTGGCCACGCCCCGGGGGTTGATAGTCTCCATAGACTTACTATGGGAAAAAAATTAAAAAATATTCTTCTCTGAAACCACAGGGCCCACAGCTTTGATATTTTGTATGTGGCAATGGCTAATGGTCCTCTACATAAATTGTGCCAATCATGCCCCTGGGGTCAAATTTGGCCACGCCCCGGGGGTCGATAGTCTCCATAGACCTACAATAGGAAAAAAACTTAAAAAATCTTCTTCTCTGAAACCACTAGGCCAACAGCTTTGATATTTGGTATGTAGCAATGGCTAATGGTCCTCTACATAAATTATGCCATTCATGCCCCTGGGGTCAAATTTGGCCACGCCCCGGGGGTTGATAGTCTCCATAGACTTACTATGGCAAAAAAAATAAAAAATCTTCTTCTCTGAAACCACAGGGCCCACAGCTTTGATATTTTGTATGTGGCAATGGCTAATGGTCCTCTACATAAATTGTGCCAGCCATGCCCCTGGGGTCAAATTTGGCCACGCCCCGGGATAGACTTACTATGGGAAAAAATTAAAAAATCTTTTTCTCTGAAACCACTAGGCCCACCGCTTTGATATTTGGTATGTAGCAATGGCTAATGGTCCTCTACATAAATTGTGCCATTCATGCCCCTGGGGTCAAATTTGGCCAGGCCCCGGAGGTTGATAGTCTCAATAGACTTGCTATGGGGAAAAAATTCAAAAATCTTCTTCTCTGAAACCACAGGGCACACAGCTTTGATATTTTGTATGTGGCAGTGGCTAATGGTCCTCTACATAAATTATGCCAGCCATGCCCCTGGGGTCAAATTTGGCCACGCCCCGGGGGTAGATAGTCTCCATAGACTTACAATGGGAAAAACTAACAAAAATCTTCTTCTCTGAAACCAAAAGGCCCAGAGCTTCTATATTTTGTATGTAGCAATGTTTGGTAGTCCCCATTATAAATTGTGCCAGTCATGCCCCTGGGTCAAATTTGGCCATGCCCCGGGGGTCAATAGTGTCCATGCATAGACTTTCATTGGTCGATTCTCAATTAATTTAAATCTCATGAGCTTACAATGTGATAATCTCTCAGGTGAGCTACAGGACCAATGGTCCTCTAGTTTCCTATTGTAGGTCTATGGAGACTATCGACCCCCGGGGCGTGGCCAAATTTGACCCCAGGGGCATGATTGGCACAATTTATGTAGAGGACCATTAGCCATTGCCACGTACAAAATATCAAAGCTGTGGGCCCTGTGGTTTCAGAGAAGAAGATTTTTATACCCCCCGCAAAACGAAGTTTTAGGGGGGTATACTGTTTTAAGTCTGTCCGTAATTCCGTCATTCCATCATTCCGTCAACATTTTGACATCTTTGCTGAATAACTTTAGTAGTTTTTGCCTGATGTTCTTCAAATTTTCAACACACCTGCACCATAAGACAACACATATGTGGTATGAATTTAGGGGCCAAAGGGTCAGTTTTGCAAGAGTTATGGGACTTTTTAAACCTATACATAGAATGTTTGCCATAGTGCTAATAGTGCATACTTTGTGAAATCAACTCCTCCTACAGCTTTCAATATTCTCTTTTGATACTTTGCAGATATGTGCCAGATATATTGAAGATATGCATGAAGAAGTATTATGCTGAAAAAATGAATTTTGACAAATTTACAGCATTTTGAACTTAGCCAATTTTCGATAATTGCCATATTCAATAATGGTTGGTAGTGCATAGTTTGTGAAATCAACTCCTCCTAGATCTTTCAGTATTTCTTTTCAGTACTTTGCAGACATGTTTCACACATATTGAAGATGTGCATGAAGAATTATAATGCTGAAAAAATAATTTTTGACAAATTTACAGCATTTTTTAACATAGCCATTTTTTGACCATTGCTTATATACAATAATGATTGGTAGTTCATAGTTTGTGAAATCAACTCCTCCTAGGGCTTACAGTATTTCTTTTCAATACTTTTCAGACATGTTCCACACATATTGAAGATGTGCATGAAGAATTATAATGCTGAAAAAATAATTTTTGACAAATTTACAGCACTTTTTAACATAGCCATTTTTAGCTCACCTGAGCCGAAGGCTCATAGGTGAGCTTATAGTATACCCATGCTCCGGCGTCCGTCGTCGTCCGTCGTCGTCCGTCGTCCGTCGTCCGTCGTTCACAATTTCAAAGATCTTCTCCTCTGAAACCACCTGGCCAATCAAAGCCAAACTTCACATGGAGCATCCTTAGGAAGGGGGAACGAAAGTTTGTATAAATGGTCCTGGTCACATGACCAAGATGGCCGCCATGGCTATAAATAGCCAAAACCTTTAAAAATCTTCTTCTCCAGAACCAGAAGGCCTATGATTTTGAAACTTAGCATGAAGCATCAGGCAATGAAGCTCTACAAAGTTTGTATAAATCATGACCTTGGGATGACCTTGACCTTTTTTACAGCAAGGTCAACTTAGGCCGCCCATGCACTTGAATGGAAAAAACAGGAAAATGTCATTAAATGGCAAAAAACTTGCTAGGAATGAACAAATGGACAAAATATTCATGTTTATGAAAATATTTTGGGCTCAGAGGGTTGTCTGCCCCATGTCCCGGGGCTATATACTTGTGTATTACCATGATATTCAAACATCTTCTTCTCTGAAACCGCTTGGCCAGTCAAAGCCAAACTTTATGTGGAGCATTCTGAGGAAGAGTGAATGAAAGTTTGTATATATGGTCAAGGTCACATGACTAAGATGGCAGCCATGGCTGTAAATAGCAAAAATCTTTAAAAATCTTCTTCTCCAAAACCAGAAGGCCTATGATTTTGATACTTGGCATGAAGCATCAGGCAATGAAGCTCTACAAAGTTTGTATAAATCATGACCTTGGGATGACCTTGACCTTTTTTACAGCAAGGTCAACTTAGGCCGCCCATGCATTTGAATGGAAAAAACAGGAAAATGTCATTAAATGGCAAAAAACTTGCTAGGAATGAACAAATGGACAAAATATTCATGTTTATGAAAATATTTTGCGCTCAGAGGGTTGTCTGCCCCTGTCCCGGGGCTATATACTTGTGTATTACCATGATATTCAAACATCTTCTTCTCTGAAACCGCTTGGCCAATCAAAGCCAAACTTTATGTGGAGCATTCTGAGGAAGAGTGAATGAAAGTTTGTATATATGGTCAAGGTCACATGACTAAGATGGCCGCCATGGCTGTAAATAGCAAAAATCTTTAAAAATCTTCTCCAAAACCAGAAGGCCTATGATTTTGATACTTGGCATGAAGCATCAGGCAATGAAGCTCTACAAAGTTTGTATAAATCATGCCCTTGGGATGACCTTGACCTTTTTACGGCATGGTCAACTTAGGCCGCCCATGCATTTGAATGGAAAAAACAGGAAAAAAATGTCATTTGAAGGGCAAAACTTGCAGTAAATTGGCAAATGGACTGAATCTTTATGATTTAAAAAAGAAATTGACTCCAGAGGTTGCTCTGACTCTGACCTGGGGATATATACATAATACCATTCTAGTCAAACAAGTTTATTGGTATATATCTCAGGTCTCAGGTGAGCGTTTACAGGACCATTGGTCCTCTGGTTTGACCTTTGCTTATACAATAATTGTTGGTAGTGCCTAGTTTGTGAAATCAACTCCTCCTAGGGCTTTCAGTATTTCTTTTCAATACTTTTCAGACATGTTCCACACATATTGAAGATGTGCATGAAGAATTATAATGCTGAAAAAAATATTTTTTGACAAATTTACAGCATTTTTTAACTTAGCCATTTTTTTACCATTGCTTACCGTATACAATAATGGTTGGTAGTGCACACTTTGTGAAATCAACTCCTCCAAGGGCTTTCAGTATTTCTTTTCAATACTTTGCAGACATGTTCCTCACATATTGAAGATGTACATGAAGAATTATAATACAGAAAAATTAATTGTTGTAAAATTTACAGCATTTTTTAACATAGCCATTTTTTGACCATTGCTTATATGCAATGATGGTTTGTGAAATCAACTCCTCCTAGGGCTTTCAGTATTTCTTTTCAATACTTTGCAGACATGTTCCACACATATTGAAGATGTGCATGAAGAATTATAATACTGAAAAAGTGATATTTGACAAATTTACATCATTTTTCAACATAGCTATTTCTTGACCATTGCTTATGTACAATAATGGTTGGTAGTGCATACTTTGTGAAATCAACTCCTCCTAGGGCTTTCAGTGTTTCTTTTAGATTCTTTATAGATTTGTTCCAGATATATTTTAGATGTGCATGAATAATTTACAGCTTTTATTTAACTTAGCCAATTTTTACCATTTCTCATGATAAACAATGATCATAGTGCATACAGTGAAATCAACCTCAAGCTTTCAATATATTCTTTTAATATCTTATAGATGTGACTGGCATACTGGGGATGTACATGGAGGATTATAATGCTGAAAAGATATCTTTGACAAATTTTCTGCATGTTTGACTTAGGAAGTTATTGGCCAGCTTCAGATAATTTTGCGGGGGGTATACTGAAAGCCTTGCTTGCAGCCAATTTCTAGTTTAATTTTTTTCCCATAGTAAGTCTATGGAGACTATCAACCCCCGGGGCGTGGCCAAATTTGACCCCAGGGGCATGAATGGCACAATTTATGTAGAGGACCATTAGCCATTGCTACATACTAAATATCAAAGCTGTGGGCCTAGTGGTTTCAGAGAAGAAGATTTTTTTAGTTTTTCCAATTGTAAGTCTATGGAAACTATCCACCCCCGGGGCGTGGCTAAATTTGACCCCAGGGGCATGGCTGGCACAATTTATTAGCTCACCTGAGCCGAAGGCTCAAAGGTGAGCTTATAGGATAGGCAGTCGTCCTTCGTCGTCCGTCCGTCCGTCATCCGTTCGTCGTCCGTCCACAATTTCAAAGAAGAATATTTCTGAAGCTAGTAGGCCGATCTTGATCAAATTTAATGTGAACCATAATTGGGTTGGGGGATTGATGGTATTAGGTTTTGGAGCAGATTGTATCAAAATTGTGGTTTCCATGGCAACAGATAGGTCCCATAGACTTACAATGGGAAAAACTAAAAAAATCTTCTTCTCTGAAACCACTAGGCCCACAGCTTTGATATTTGGTATGTAGCAATGGCTAATGGTCCTCTACATAAATTGTGCCATTCATGCCCCTGGGGTCAAATTTGGCCACACCCCGGGGGTCGATAGTCTCCATAGACTTACTATGGGAAAAAAATTCAAAAATCTTCTTCTCTGAAACCACAGGGCCCACAGCTTTGATATTTGATATGTGGCAATGGCTAATGGTCCTCTACTTAAATTGTGCCAGCCATGCCCCTGGGGTCAAATTTGGCCACGCCCTGGGGATGGATAGTTTCCATTGTATTGGAAAAACTAAAAAAATCTTCTTCTCTGAAACCACAAGGCCCAGAGCTACAATATTTTGTATGTAGCAATGTTTGGTAGTCCCCATTATAAATTGTGCCAATCATGGCCCTGGGGTCTAATTTGGCCATGCCCCGGGGGTTGATAGTCTCCATAGACTTACTATGAAAAAAAAATTAAAAAATCTTCTTCTCTGAAACCACAGGGCCCACAGCTTTGATATTTTGTATGTGGCAGTGGCTAATGGTCCTCTACATAAATTGTGCCAGCCATGCCCCTGGGGTCAAATTTGGCCACGCCCCGGAGGTAGATAGTCTCCATAGACTTACAATGGGAAAAACTAAAAAAAACTTCTTCTCTGAAACCAAAAGGCCCAGAGCTTCTATATTTTGTATGTAGCAATGTTTGGTAGTCCCCATTATAAATTGTGCCAGTCATGCCCCTGGGTCAAATTTGGCCATGCCCCGGGGGTCAATAGTGTCCATGCATAGACTTTCATTGGTCGATTCTCAATTAATTTAAAACTCATGTGCTTACAATGTGATAATCTCTCAGGTGAGCTACAGGACCAATGGTCCTCTAGTTAAGCCAACCCTTAATATCTCATCAACTGTAAAGCCTACAACCATCAAACTTTGCATATGGCTTCTCCTCCATGTCCCGACTTTGCAACCACATTGATCTAGTGACCTTGACCTATATTTCGTGCTCTAGTGACTTTTTCATTAAAGTTTTAAGAAGTCTATATCTCTTAAACATGTTGATGGATCAAGTTGATACTTTGCATGTTGGTAGATATTGGTCTGAAGTTTTATGCAGTACCTTCATGACCCACCCTGAGTGACCTTGAGGTCAAGGTCACAGACTTAGAATTTTTTTGTTAAAGTTTTCGGTTAAAGTTTGTAGAAGTCTATATCTCTTGAACATGTAGATTGATCAAGTTGATACTTTGCGTGTTGGTAGATATTGGTCTGCAGTTTTATACTGTACCATTATAACCCACCCTGGGTGAACTTGCGGTTAAGGTCATGGCCTTAGAAATTTTTGGTTAAAGTTTTGGGTTAAAGATTTTTGAAGTCTATATATCTCTATGTTGATGGATCAAGTTGAAACTTTGCATGTTTGTGGATATTGGTCTGAAATTTTATGCTGTACCATCACAACCCACCTGAGCGACCTTGAGGTCAAGGTCATGGGTCATAGATTTTGATAAGTTTAGTGACAAAGCACAAGTCAGGCGAGCTACGCTGTCCTGCGACAGCTCTTATTTGGTTGTATTTTTAGAACATTTCCCTCCGTATTGTAGGAATGGTCGTGGAAGAGGGGTGGAGAGATTACAAACGGTGGTATACATGTGTCTGTCCTCAGATGCCATAGAGACACATGGATATGTCATGGTCCACTTTTGTACTCATGATAACTCATTTTTCAATGAAATTTCTCTAAGCAAACAGCCCCAGATAGGACGCCGCGTTTTGCGGTGTCACCTCTGGGGCTATACTGTTTGCCTATGTCTCATAAAATGGACGCCGGGCTCAAATGAGTTAATAAGTTTCCTTCCCTGTTGTAGGAATGGTCGTGGAAGAGGGCCGGGGAGATTACAAACGGTGGTATGTGTTTGTCCTCAGATGCCATAGAGACACATGGTTATGTCATGGTGCACTTTTGTAGTCATGATAACTCACTTTTCAATGAAATTTCTCTAAGCAAACAGAATAGCCCCAGATGGGATGCCACGTTCTGCGGCATCACAACTGGGACATACTGTTGGCCTATGCCCCATAAAATAGATGCCAGGCTCAAATGAGTTAATAAATTTCTTTCCTTGTTGTAGGAGTGGTCGTGGAAGAGGGGTGGGGAGATTACCAACGGTGGTATGTGTCTGTCCTCAGATGCCATAGAGACACATGGTTATGTCATGGTGCACTTCTGTACCAATGATAACTCACAGGTTGGTGGAATTTTTTTACACTGTGTTATGAAAATCGAACAAACATAAAACTAAGTCCTAGTGTTATAGGTCATTCTTTGGTAGTTTACGAAACCTCATTCTACTATGTTCCGTTTTGGACTTTGATGGTTCAATTTGATCTAAACAATTTCCAACTGAATAAAAAAAGATTAAGCATGGTTGACACGTGATTAGTGTCTCCAAACTTGACCTTGATATCACGGCGCTCGGCTTGACGTCACGGCGAGGTCAAGGCACGTATGAGCTAGAGCTGCTTTCTGATTGGCTGAGCTCAGCGTCCCAAAAATGAGAGCAAATGTGTAAGTTGAATGAATTAATCTCACAGAAATTTTGGATTTAAAGCAGGAAATCAGAGACTTTTCTTATGGAACATCATCTAGGGACAAAATTTAATATCTGTTCAAGCAGTATGCGAAGTGCAGATGAGCAGGATTTTGTTAGCTCACCTGAGCCGTTAGGCTCACAAGGTGAGCTTATAGGATGGCCATGATCCGTCGTCCGTCCGTCCGTCCATCCGTCGTCCACCATTTTCAAAGATCTTCTTCTCTGAAACCGCTTGGCCAATCAAAGCCAAATTTATCTGAAGCATCTATGGGAAGGGGGAACCAATGTGTTTATAAATAATCCAGGTCACATGACCAAGATGGCCGACCAAGATGGCCGCCATGCCCATATATGGTAAAAACCCTTTAAAATTCTTCTTCTCCGGAACCACTGGACCGATTTCAACGAAACTTGGCATGAAGCATTTGGGTCTAGAGTACTACAATGTGTTTATAAATTATGACCTTTGGATGACCTTGACCTATTTTACGGCAAGGTCAACATAGGTCACCCATGCATTTGAATGGGGAAAATTGTTAAAATGTCATTTGAAAGGCAAATCTTGCAGGAAATGGGCAAATGGACTGAAGGTAGGTAATTCTGAAAAAAATTTGGACCCCAGGGGCTGGTCTGCCCCCACCCCGGGGCAATATACATATATATTACAAAAATATTCAAAGATCTTCTTCTCTGAAACTACTAGGCCAATCAAAGCCCAATTTTATAGGAAGCGTCTGTGGGAAGGGGGAACCAATGTGTTTATAAATAATCCAGGTCACATGACCAAGATGGCCGCCATGCCCATATATGGTAAAAACCCTTTAAAATTCTTCTTCTCCTGAACTAATGGACAGATTTCAACAAAACTTGGCATGAAGCATCGGGGACTGAAGTAATACAGTGTGTTTATAAATTATGACCTTTGGATGACCTTGACCTATTTTACAGCAAGGTCATCATTGGTCACCAATGCATTTGAATGGGGAAAACTTTTAAAATGTCATTTAAAGTGAAAGTCTGGCAGGAAATGGGCAGTAGGACTGAATATTAATGAGTCTGAAAAAAAATGGACCCCAGGGGCTCATTTGCCACAGCCCCGGGGCATTATACATATATATTACCATAATATTCAAACATCTTCTCCTCTGAAACCGCTTGGCCCATTAAAGCCAAATTTCATGTGAAGCATCTATAGAATGAGGGAATCAATGTATATATAAATAATCAAGGTCACATGACCAAGATGCCCGCCATGCCCATATATGGTATAAATTCTTCAAAAATCTTCTTCTCCGGAACCAGTGGACCAATTTCGAAGAAACTTGGCATGAAGCATCGATGACTCAAGTACTACAATGTATGTATAAGTCAGAACCCTGTGATGACCTTGACCTATTTTAAGGCAAGGTCAACATGGGTTGCCTATGTATTTGAATGGGTAAAATGTTAAAATGTCATTTGAAGGGAAAAACTTGTATGGACAGTATATTGATTATTCTGAAAAAAAATGGCCCAAGGGCTTCATCTGCCCTTATACTGGGACTATTTTCTATAACATTCGTATATACAGCAGATCTCAGGTGTGCGTTTACAGGACCATTGGTCCTCTGGTTTTCACAGTGAGTTTCGTGTTTAAAATTTTGATGTGTAAAGTAAAACATTTTTTCCTCACATACTACACCCATGGAACTGAGGCTGTGTGACACATTTGGCATGCTACTGTGTATACATGGAGATTGTAAACAAGAGCTGAAGGTCTGAGTCTACATTCCTTGGATGCTTTTAAAATGCCATTGTTGCAATTAACAGGTTGGTTAACTCATATAAGCCTAGCGTCCCTTTTGTGGGACATAGGCAAACAGTATAGCCCCAGATGTGACGCTGCAGAACGCGGCATCCCATCCGGGGCTATTCTGTTTGCTTAGAGAATTTTCATGGAAAAATTGAATAAAATTTGAAGATCCTACCTGAAGCCCCTAAAGATGAAAGTGCACTCACCCAAATGATAATGATGGGAAAATCCATTCGTCAAATATGGGTTAATTCATAGCCCCGCTTTAAAAAAGTGTGGCTATACTGGATTCACCCTGTCCTTCCGTCATTCTGTTCTTCTGTCCTTCCGTTATTCCAATATTCCATTATTCCGTTATTCCGTCCATAATTATGTTACTACTCATTACTTTAGAACCAGTTGTTAGACTTTAACTAAATTTGGCATATGCATCAATATTGACAATATCTACTTATGTATCAATGCATGTCAGTTTCCCCAAATTTGCAGAAGAGTTATTGCCCTTGGATGGCCCTATATTGACATCAGAATTTCGTTTCCGCTCAATATCTTGAGAAGGAAAGGACAGAATCTGACCAAATTTTGTATGCACATCAACATTGACATGATACAGCTTGGGATTGTTGCCCGTCATTTTTCGCAAAATTTTGATGGAGTTATAGCCCTTGATTGACGTCAGAATTTCGTTTCCGCTCAATATCTTGAGAACGAATTGACAGAATCTGACCAAATTTTGGGTGCACATCAGCATTGGCAAGATCTAGCTTGGGATTGTTGCCCGTCATTTTTCGCAAAATTTTGACAGAGTTACGGCCCTTGATTGACGTCAGAATTTTGTTTCCGCTCAATATTTTGAGAACAAAAGGACAGAATCTGACTAAATTTTGTATTCACATCAGCATTGACATTATCTAGCTTTGGATTGTTGCCTGTCAATTTTCACAAAATTTTGATGGAGTTATGGCGATTGATTGACGTCAGAATTTCGTTTCCGCTCAATATCTTGAAAACAAATTGACAGAATACTAAATTTTGTATGCACATCAACATTGACAAGATCTAGCTTGGGATTGTCACACATCATTTTTCGCAAAATTTTGACGGAGTTACGGCCCTTGATTGACGTCAGAATTTCATTTTTGCTCAATATCTTGAGAACCATTTGACAGAATCTGACCAAATTTTGTTTGCTCATCAGTATTGACAAGATCTAGCTTGGGATTGTTGCCTATCATTTTTCACATAATTTGACGGAGTTATGGCCCTTGATTGACGTCAGAATTTCATTTCCGCTCAATATCTCAAGAACAAATTGACAGAGTTACGGCCCTTGATTGAAGTCAGAATCTTGTTTCCGCTCAATATTTTGAGAACGAATTGACAGAATCTGACCAAATTTTGTATGCACATCAATATTGACGTGGTCTTGCTTGGGATTGTTGCCTGTCATTTTTCACAATCTTTAGATGGAGTAATGGCCCTTGATTGACATCAGAATCTAGTTTCCACTCTGACAATATCTTGAGAAAGAATTGACAGAATCTGACTAAACTTTTGACAGAGTTTTGGCCCTTGATTGATGTCAGAATACCTTGAGAACAAATTGCCAGAATCTGACCAATCTTTTTATGTGCATCAAAATTAACAAGATCTAACTTGGGATTGTTGCCTGTCATTGTTTGTCTCACCCTGGCAAAAAGCTCAGAAGCGGGGCTATAGTCAGATCCTCTGACAATTCTAGTTGTAGCCTTACTAGACTTACTTCATGAAGACTTGAAATTAACAAGGTTTGAGCTGTATATGGTAATTGTTAAGTTGGAGTATGCCTCGTGATTTCAGACATGACCTCTACCCCAGACAGTAATAGGCCACTTCCTCACAGTATTGTATATATTCTATATGATTTTCAGAAGTGGAAATATTTGAATGGTCTAATCTATCGTGTTGGGACCAGTCAATGTATCGACAGCCACAAGGCAGAAGTCGGCCTGGTAATCTCAGACTGTGATGAACTCTATCCGAGCCAGAAATGGACCATCTCGTCTCAGCAGGGAGAAAGTGGGAACAAAGATGAAGTCTGATTTGAGCCTTCACAAGAGAAAACCCACAATCTGGGTTTCCGACGAGGTCTTGACACAAACCAGATTGTACAGTCACAGAGTCGGGCTAGAGGCTTGAAATATCTGATTTAAGAAGAAGAGAGATTGTACTATCTGTGTATCGAAAACAAAGGCACTGATTAGCTGTGCAGTTACTGTGTGCAGTTACTGCACAGCTGATCTGCGCCTTTGTTTTCGCATATGCAGATTGTTGGCTCATTTAAAAATGTTAAGCCATTATTTTACAAAATTTGCAAGAGCATTGATGTTGATTACTGGTAATGAAATGTGAAAAAGATTCTTGAGTGTGTAATAAACCCATAAGTAATGAAATCAGGTGCTAAACAACTTAAAAAGTCCTAAAATAATATTGTTTTGTTTATCGAAACTATTGTTTACATTTTTGACAGTTATTTTTGGTATGCTAGTTTCGGGCCCATTTTAGGTCGAGGGTAAAGTCCAGAGCCGTACACAAAAGTACAACGAGTTACCGATCTCCTGTCATTCAAAGATATACTTGATACTTAAAATCTCTTTGTGTGGAAATTCAAGCTAACAGCTATAATGTTTTAATTCAACGTTTAAAATATCATCCTAAATGATTTTTTATGGTATTTTAGTTTACGATGCAGAAATTTATTTTCCTGCGTTCGATTAGGGCAACGAAACGTCCCGTTCTTTTCAGTGTAGGTTCTAACTTTTACCTTGACAGGCGCCTCCGACACTACGATTAAAAAGTAAAACTAGGTCAACAAAAATGTGTATTGAAAACATAAACACGGTAAGAAATGATAGTTTATTTTGTAAATCCACTTAGTTTAAGACATATACAGATGGATTTCGATGTATGTGTATTAAATTTGTACCGATCTCTGAATGATATCCGTCTATATATGCCGTTTTGGGAATCTTAGTGCTCTTTGTGGTAAATTGAATGTTTATAATAAAATTTTGTTATTTAACCTATAACAATATATTGATACCTTCTACAAATTCATACAGTATATACACACATTTCACGAAATAATCTGGGATAAAATATGATATTTTTGAAATATGGTAATCATGATTGAAAATGCATGATGAAGGTGGCGTTAAACATCAACACAAACAAAAGCCACAATGAGATGAAAGTACAGTAACAGAGAGGTATCTGTCACCTTGTGTTTCTTGCTTTAACAAGATTTGTACAGTCATACAGGTATAAAATATATATTAGAATAATACAGTCCTCTTTGATATTGTCAGATAGATGTACGATTACCTGTGGTTGTAAAACTGTTGTAAAAGGCGTAACATTTATAATGGAACACTGCGTGATTGGGACGTTGAATCACAACATACATAAAATTGCAGGTTACCTGAATGTCTCAAAATAAGTCACTTATAGAATTTACGCAAAGTTTTGCAGTGTAGATGTTAACTCAGTGTTGTAAATGGCATAACGAAACATGCTCGAAGGTACCACATTCATTCTAATTGGTGCACATGCTCCAATAAGCGCAAACCCTGGTCATTTTTGAAAATCATGTGTATAAGCGCACACTGCTCAACTGACATATTGGTATTTTATATAATTTTACATATAAATTCCTAGATAACAGCATTAAAACTTAACATTAGCTGATCAAACACTATTCTGCAACAATTTGAACACATAAAATGATATCATCCTCTGTATTTTTGACATGAAAATTTCAACAGTTTATCGGTTGTTTTTGTTCCCAGTGTGCGCTTATTAGAACGATATTATGTTACCTTGGCTTTAAAGTATTTTGAAAAGTTAAGCGCATTGTGCACGTATTAGAACAAATATGGTAATTTATTAATATATGCTTAACATGACTGGAATATTGTTCGATAGAGACATTAAACCACATCAGGATTACTTGTCCATGAACTATACATCCCCTTATACCCCAACATTATATAGTAGAACTGATGGCGGCAGGGGTATACAATTTTTGTGTACTTTTGATCCCAAACACTGATTGTGGGTGCTCGCTATGGGTGCTCGCTAGAACCACCTCAGCAAGGCAGTTGTAGTGTGTGCCCGCAGTTTTTGTTTTGACTTAAATTATTGATTCTTTCTAAAAGAATTTACAACTCTTACAGCTGAAAATATCTGTATATTGCATGGGCAGGTTTTCTAGATTGATAATCTAAAATTGCAGTGTAATGAACAAATATTAAATTAAACATTTCAATGTATATACATGTATATGATGAATTGGCCATGACATACTTGAAAAGGAGTACTGAGCTAATATGACTAAAATATTGCTTGAAGGTGACATAAAATTACAAAGTATGACAAATAGTGAGGTAACTGACATACAGAAAAAGTCAAGTTTTGGATACTGCTTGACTATCTAAAACAAACTTTGATTTTCATGCTTACTTGCATGTAATTGCTTATTCGCAAAAATATTGAAATTGTATTTTTTTTTTATGTTGATGCTCTTTTCTTATTTTCTTTTCTCTCTTTCTTTAAATACTTGTAGCCTAATATACATTATAGATGTTTCTGGAGCTATATACAATCGAAGCCGGAAAATGATATTTTTTTATGGAGGAAAAAAACAAATGGATTTTCTTTCCTCTTTTTTGTTAAAACTTGGTTCTTTTGGAACAGTAGTGTATATGTGTCTGTACATATATGTTATTCAGAACCGGAAGCTGGACTCATTAAGAAAACAACTGCATATTGATTCTGGATAATAAAATAAGTATTTACAGCCAAAATACACGTGGTCTTAACTGCACCCAAAAACGCAGGGATGTTTTTCAATACTTAAGACAAAAGAAATATAATATAATATGCTTGCAGGACATACATTTGGAAAATAAAATGGAATCTTATATTAAAAATGAATGGGGATATAAAATATTTATGTCAGGTTTAACAAGTAATAAAAGGGGTGTGATGATTTTATTAAATAATAACTTTCAACATGATATTGGCAGAGTTGTAACTGATCCAAATGGTAATTTTATAATTTTAGAAATCAGTCTAAAAGGTAAAAAAATAACTTTGGTTAATATATATGGGCCAAATGAAGACTGTCCACAATTTTATCTTAACATAAAGCAAAAAGTTGAAGAATTTGATAATGAAATGGCAATTATTTGTGGTGATTGGAATATGATTATTGATCCAGATTTAGATTGTGAAAATTATAAACATATTAATAACCCTAGAGCTAGGAGTGTTGTGAGAGAATGGTTGGACTTATTTGATTTTATTGATGCATACAGATTAAACTATGATGAAAAAAAAGAATTTACATGGCGAAAATTAAACCCAGATAGAAAACAGGCAAGGCTGGATTTTTTTCTTATTAATTTTGATGTTGTGAATCATCTTGATGACTGTCAGATAGTGCCAGGATATAGATTTGATCATTCTGGAGTTATTTTAAAATTAGACTTTTTTGAACACCCACGCGGCAAAGGTTATTGGAAATTTAATAATTCTCTGTTAAAAGATAGGAAATATATAAAAATAGTTAAAGACACAATAGCTGAAGTTTTAGATTTGCATGTAAAAGAAAGTAATAATAATAAGAATAATAATAACAATAATAATAATGATAATAATAATAATGAAAATAATGAATATACAATTAATGATCAGCTACTGTTGGAAACAATTCTTATGATGATCAGAGGAGAAACAATAAAGTACAGTACATATAAAAAGAGAAAACAGAGTGAAGATGAAAAACAGTTAGAAAAAGATATAGAAAAACTAGAATTCAAAATAACAAATTACTTAAATGATATAACGGAAGAAGATATAAACAAATTGGATGAAAAAAAGAATGCACTTCAAGACATAAGGAAAGTTAAAACAGAAGGTGTCATGCTCAGATCGAGGTGTAGATATGAAGACCTGGGGGAGAAACCATCTAGTTATTTTTTAAACTTAGAAAACAGGAATTTTATGGACAAAGTAATTACAAAATTAGTTGATGCAAATGGAAATGAATATAATAATTCTGTTGATATATTAAATTTACAAAAACAATACTACCACAACCTATATAAAGAGGATAACAATGTTATAGATGATGTACCATTAAATGAAATAATTGGAGATAACACATGTAAATTAAATAAGGATGAGTCCAACAGTCTTGAAGGAGAAATAACATGCTCTGAATTAGCAAATGCATTGAAAAACATGAAAAACTCAAAATCACCGGGCATGGATGGATTTACTGTAGAATTTTTTAAATTTTTTTGGGTAGACCTAGGGAAGTTTATTTTGAGATCAGTCAACTATGCATACAAAAACAATTCTCTTTCTATAACACAAAACCAAGGCATAATAACATGTATTCCAAAACCAAACAAATCACGTCATTTTTTAAAAAACTGGAGACCAATTTCACTTTTAAATGTCATATATAAATTAATGTCATCAGTAATTGCAAATCGTCTTAAGTCTGTTTTAGATAAACTTATCAGTAACGACCAGAAAGGTTTTATTTCAGGAAGGTATATAGGGGAAAATATTCGAACTATCTATGATATCCTATTTGAATCCAAACAACAACATATTCCTGGTTTGTTAGTCTCAGTAGACTTTCAACAAGCTTTTGACACGGTTTCCTGGAAATTTATAGAAAAAGTTTTAGACTACTTCAATTTTGGCCCGTCCATAAAAAAATGGATAAGATTATTTCAAACTGGTGCTCAGTCATGTATTTTACAAAACGGTCATATTTCAGATCCATTTACTCTACAAAGGGGCTGCAGACAAGGGGATCCAATATCACCCTACATTTTTATTCTTTGTGTTGAAATCTTGGGTAAAATGATAAGAAATGATACTACTTTGAAAGGGATTATGATAAATAATAAAGAATATAGGCTGTGCCAGTATGCCGATGACACTCAACTGTTTTTAGATGGGTCCGAGAAATCTTTACATCAATTAATGTACATCTTAAATAAGTTTTATTATATGTCTGGTCTTAAAATAAATGAGGATAAAACTAAAGCATTATGGATAGGCGCTATGGGTAGGTCAGAAAAAAGAATCTGTATTGAATATAATTTAGACTGGGAACAAAAACCATTGAAAATATTAGGGGTAACTTTCACAGCAGAAGTATTTGACATTTGGGATCAGAACTGGGAAGACATATTACATAAAGTTAACTCACTACTGAACATTTGGTCAAAGAGAAGATTGACATTACCAGGTAAAATAACAATAATAAAATCATTAGTTTTATCAAAATTCACTCATTTATTTTTGGCTCTCCCAAACCCACCAGGGGTATTTCTGAAACTTTTAGAGAGGAAACTGTTTAAATTTCTATGGAGTAACGGTCCGGACAGGGTTAGTAGGCAGCCATCCAATCAATCATTTGAGGCTTATTTTCACTTAAGATGGCAAAATTGAGTAGAAGCAATTTGTTGTCATAAACATGTTAATTGATGTATTCCTGAAGCCATAGGGGTGGATGCCATGTCCAGATTTGCCTATTAAGGTCAGAAATTAGGTTAAAGTTCAATGAGTGCAAAAGTTAAGAAACGTTACCACAGCTGAATATATAAGTAAAATCATGGCCAAAGTTAGTGGTTTGAATGCTGAGATTTGGTATAGTAGTGCCTAAATGATAAATTAAGAGGTTGTATATGTCACTTTATCAAGCATGTTTGTCTGAACCAGGGTATAAAAGGTCGAAAGGTCAATAAGTGCAATTTAGCAAATTTTCAGATAAATACACCAATGTTCATTAGAATGATGGAAATATTTGGATTTAACTCATTTTATTGATGAATTTATACCAAATTTATTGAAACAAACACATTTAAAACATCACTGAATAGATAGCTCTGTCTCAGACATTTATTTTTAAATTGCATTTACCATTTCCATAACAACACATTTGCTAAAAAGGTAAACTTCTTTTAAATAGTTCGCCATGAACCCAAGATTGCAGTACAATAGCGTTTATAGAAATATTTTAACAGAAATAAATTCACATTGATATCCTGATTTATAATCCAGATGATGCTGGTTGACATTCATGGGCAATTCACGATGACCGCCAAATTACAAGATGGCTGCCAAAATAAGGGTTTTTGATAGAAACTTCACGCACATGTGTGATAAAATCTAAACATTTGGCATTTAAAGTAGTAAATACATAAAACTAACATTTAAATAATTTTGAAACAAGAAGAAATAAAAAAAAAATCAATATGGCCTCAAAAATCCAAGATAGCTGCATTAAATAAATGGACCAATGGTCCTGTAGCTCACCCGAGAGATTTGCTCATTGTAAGCTTAAAGGTCAGATGATGATACAATATTTTTTCAGACAGGTTATAATAAAGCCACAACTTTTTGTTATGAGCTAGGATTTTAAAGTGTCTTGATCAGGGACTTAATACTTGGCGGAGATATGGTTAAAATTCTCTTGCTCTGGTCCTCTACTACCAGGCTGCCACACTCCCCTGGTGTATGGTAGGTTAAGGAACAGTGGGTAGGTATATTGTAACAGGTGAAAAAGTTACTGTTGTTTTACCCTTTGCCTCGAGCAAGGATCGAACCAGGGCGTGATAAGCCAACACTCTACTACATGGCTGTAAGAGCCGACTTGTAGAGCAAACCAGTACAAATGTGCATACCTGAGAACACAATATAATATATTCCGCTCCCATTTCAATCCGTCAACGAATCTCTACTTAACCATGTTTACTTCTTTGGATGTTGTATTCGACTGGACATTCTCTTATCTATTTGGTTGATCATTTAAAGTTAATCACCTAATGTAACAGGTCAACTTTTACCTATGATTACAATTAGAGACAGGGGTGGGTATGGATGCTAAAGATAAGACTTTCATCTTCTAGTAACTATTTACAAAATCTTTTGGGCTTAGTTTTGTAATATTTGTGGATGTTGGATTTGGGAACAAGTTAATGTTGTTGGTTCAGTTTTTGTGTGTTTACCTGTACTGGTAGGAGAGTATTCTACTTTGGGCCTCACATTATTTCGTGTTATATGAGGTAGGGTTGCACATTTACCATTGCAGAATGGAAGTGGTATTGGCCGCTTTGGTGATAGGTTTCTGTAATGCTTGTCAGTGGCATCCGACTTTCATTGTCTGGGTATGGTGCACTGCACTGTTTGTAATCAAGGTCAATTTTACTTAACAGTGTTAATGTACATCATGCTAGAGCCCCTTTCCTCCATATGCAAATTGCTGATGGTCTTAAAAAGACAGGACATATTTTGTCTTTCCGGAGTATTCCTCTAAAATCACTACATCAAGGATTTGACAGCTAAAATAATACGTTCTACATGCAAAGATTCACGCCTGGCTGGAGTAGAGCCTGCATTAGAGTTGGTATTTTGTAACGCAAGAATCTTGAACCATACTCCATCCAGTTATCTAAAGTTAACCCAATATAAACAAGACCTGGCTTTTTAAAAAAACATTTGGACATCTGTGTAGATAGCTCATTTTGCTAGTGCATTTCTAAAACGATAATGTTCAGTGTTTTTTTCAAATGGATCTCTGATAGAAGGCATGTGATTTTCTATGTATAAGTTAACGCCTTAATTTCTACATAATTTTCCTCTAAATTTGAATTTTTTTTTTAATATTCATCCAATTGTAGTACAGGGTTGTATAATATTGCACTAGCAATCATTTGATGCCATTTTCAGCATGTTAGGGCTTTTGGGTGCCGAGATACAAGTCATTCTGTAGGTTTACCCGTTTAATTTTTCCACTTTCCACTCCCATTTATGAAGTTTGCATTAAAATTCATGAAATTGAAAATCAGATCATTCTTATAACAGACTTGAGGGTCATAGTGCATTGCCAAAGCATCCACTTGATACTTATTAAAGCAACCTGAATTTGTTAACAGCTCTGGTTAAGTGATTTTGTACGTATACCCCCTATTTTTACCAAAGCGTTTCTCTGATTTCTTGTGTGTTTTATTTATTTTCATCAATAAGCAAATTCAGTGATTTGAATAATAGCTATTGAGGTTAAATTGCCAGGTCCATGCATCACTATCACACCAATTATAGTATTCTAGAGCATGCTTTTGTTGGTATATGAATATTTTTGTGAATACATCCTATTCTTTAGAATTACACTGGGGGTGGAGGTGGAAACTATGTAAATTTACATCATGCAAATGTGTTTATTGTTGAGGACAATATTTTATGGCATTAAGGCGGTCCCTCTGACCACACTGGCAGCCATGAGAATTCGTTTCAGAGATACAAGATAGATCATATAACCCATCAGAAACCTTGCAATATGGCTATAGTTTTCCCCTTGTTTTTACTCGATTTTCGACATTTTGATTAAAATTCATGAATATGCAAATGAGATAATTTTCATTTAGGCACATGAAATCAATAAATTTGTCAAATGACATCACTGGTTTAATAACAAAGTGTCTCAATGATTGTTTGGGCCTGAAATTAGTTTATTTATAGATTTTTAGCGCTTTTTCTGTCATTTTTAATGTTTTCATTAAAATTCATGAATATGCAAATTAGATAACTAGCATTACTTACCATTGGATGCAAGGGCAATGTCTTAGCTTTGAAATGAGGCCATGCTTATTGGTCTAGGTCAAGTAACAGCGGAGATATGACCAAGTTTGTATGCCCACCCCTATGCTCAAAAATCACGTCGACGGGTTACCATGGAAACCATGCATTTTTTCTTGTGCAAAAGAGTTAATCTTTGAGAAAAAAAAAATCTTTGTATTTCTGGGGTCCAAATTAATGATTTGGCACCCATGAAAAGATGTCATGGGGGTCAAGGTAGGTCAAATTAGCTCCCGGGAAATTTTACGAATATCTTCGTAATTTTGCACTGAAATGACCTTTAACCTTGCTAGGACATATGCTTAGCACTTTTATTTGTTATGTTGTAAATGCCACATACATAATAAGTGTATATAATGTAGTTTGGTGAAATTTTGTGGAAAAGACAGCAAAGGAATGACGCAGAAAAGAGTTTTTATACATTTTCTTGTTATTTTGCACCCAGTTGACCTTTGACCTAATTCTGAGACCTAGGGCCATTTACAGACTTGGCATCCACCCCTATATGTCATAGTACATGTCTAGGAACAATATCAGCATGGATGCCAGCTTCTACCCCATTTTGCCATCTAAAGATTTTTTTCATCGATTGGATGGCTGCCTATAGTAGGAAAAACATTATTAAAAATATACAAGCAGGGGGGCTGAGAATGGTAAATATTAATGCTTTTATCACTTCTTTAAAGGTGACTTGGTTAAGACGTTTAATTGTATTTTCTCATAGTGATAGTTGGAGTAACCTGAGTAGAATAAATTTTGATAAACTTTTCGCAGTAGGAGATTCATATGCTAGAGCAATTATTAATGATTTACATAACCCTTTTTGGATAGACATTTTAGAAAGTTGGATTAAATACTTAAAGTCCTTTAAAGTTGACAGTTTAGTTAAAATATTGTTTTCACCACTATGGGGTAACTCTAACATTCATGGAAATGGAAATTACATAATAAATGAATGGTTTAATAAAGGGATTAGAAATGTGTTAGATTTAATGGATGATGATGGATATTTTAATGATTTTCAAACGTTACAAGAAAGGTTTGGTATTCATGGTACTTTTTTGAATTATTTACAGTTAATTAATCGAATACCAAGAGCATGGAAAAATATTGTTAATGAAAATAGAATGAAAATTGCTTCTTTTAAACATAATGTGCCAGTAAATTGCTATGTATTTTACCTGTTAAGAAACAAAAAAGGATG
This sequence comes from Rugalucina vietnamica, assembly GCA_964017185.1. Taxonomy (NCBI): domain Eukaryota; kingdom Metazoa; phylum Mollusca; class Bivalvia; order Lucinida; family Lucinidae; genus Rugalucina; species Rugalucina vietnamica. The sequence goes on from OZ024872.1 coordinate 6,657,552, forward strand.
TAGAGATATATATGACATAATACTTCCATTAAATGAAATAATAGTACCAGTTAAGTGGCAAGATGAAATTGGAGAGATACCGAACCATGAATGGGAAAAAATCAACAAAAATCTACACTATATCAAAGAAATCAAATTGCGAGACTTTCAATTTAAGATAAATAACCGAATTCTTGTAACAAATTCCTTTCTGTTTAAAATAAAAAAGAAAGATAATAACAAATGTTCGTATTGTAATCGAGAAACAGAAACTATAAGTCACCTACTTTATCACTGTGACAAAGTTGCAGAATTTTGGGGAAATTTGAAAATATGGTTAGAACAAAAAGCTTCCATCTATCTACATATTGATTTGAAGACAATTATGTTTTCTAAATCCACACAGGCTCTGTTAAGTTATTTAATTACAGTGGCAAAGTATTATATATATAAAAGTAAATTCTACTCAAAAAATCTATGCATAAAAGGTTTTGAATCTTTTCTTAGACAGAAATTTATAAATGAAATGTATATTTCAAAACTAAAAGGTACATACGATAAGTTTTTAGGGAAATGGTCGAGTCTTTACAATTATATGTCAAAACTTTAACCTGGTAACAGTATGTCTTTTGCAAATTTTGCAAATATTTTAACATTTAGGTATGTACGAGGTAAGCATGTGTTGTTTTGGCAAATTAATATATTATAAGTAATACTTATAAAAGATTAGAGATTTTATTAAATATCAATCAGGAATTTAGTTTTTTTTTTAGCCGAGTCCAGTTTCCGGGAAAATAAATAGAATAGGGGAAACGATTTAATAGATAAAAAATTTAAAATTCTACGTCTAGCATTCCTGAATTGTAAGTGTAGATCTATATGTACCTTTAAATTTTCGTATAGAGTGGGTGGTGAGGGATTTGGCTTCAGACAAGGCATGCTATAGATACGTTTTGAAAGTGCAAGTATTATACACGTATTACGAATATTAGAATACAATAAAATTTTACGATGCAGGTTTGTCATCCCGTGTCAACAGTTTGTTGACTCGGGAGGACAGGCCCGCATACCCGAAAACCCATTTCTTTCTTTTAGATTTAGCATGCTTTGTCGGAGCTTTCAAATCACATCCTCATAAATATCACGGAAACTAACACTTATAAATTGCACTTCTATCTAAATACTACTTTCTTCAGGGATGCTTGCTTAGGTACTTTCTATTAATTACAAACTTAGTTGTATATGTATAAGTAATATTTAACTGTACATGCATGTTTTCTATGTTGTTTCATTGGAATCAAATAAACCAGAAGAAAAGTTAAAAAAAAAAAATGTTAAGCCATATAACTACACTCTTTTTATCCCGAGACAACCAGCGTAACTGTGAACAACAAATGCAGATGAAGTTGATATAAGGCTGTATGAATTAAATATCTGTCTGGGAACAGCTTGCCATACATCAGGGAAACATGTCCGTGAAATGTATACCCGCTCATACCTCACTTTATATAGTAAAATGGGTTTACAGGGGTATACCTAATTTTCTTACTTTTGATCCAAAACATAGATTGTGGGTACTTGTTAAAACGGCCTTGACAAGGCGATTCTAGCATGTACAAACAGTCAATGTTTTGGTCAAAAATATTCAAAACTTTAAAATTTTTCCAATGAAATTTTCAATTTTACAGCTGAAAAAAAAAATCTAAATATATAATTGCATGGCCAAGTTGTAATCTTCCTGTGGCCAGTTCAAATCCCAAACATTCATTCTTTATTGTTGCTTATTGATTGGATCTGAGATGATTGTTCTCAGTCATTTTGGTTGTCTCTGGATATCCGGTGTGGCTATGACTGTTGTGTCATATCATTAGATTATTAGGGGTGCAAGGGATCTTTTTTAGTGTTCACTCAAATTAACTGAGCCGCCGCATCAGAAAACCAACAGTCTGCTTGTGCGAAACCAAAGGTGCAGATCAGCTGTGCAGTAACTGCACAGCAGATCAGCACCTTTGTTTTTGCTTCTCTGATAGTATAATCCCTCGCCTACTTAAATCTAAGATGTTTTTATGTGACTGTACAGCAGGCCAGTTTGTGTCGGACCTGGTCGGAGACCCAGACTGTTGGTTTTCTCTGGCTCAACTTCGATTGTATTGTTGCTGCTACATGCGCCACGACGTGAGAAAACTGGTCTTCTGGGTTTCCAACCAGGTTTAACACAAACCGGCCTGTGCAGTTACAGAAAATGGCTAGAAGCTTAAAATTTGGATTTACGAAGAAGAGAAATTGTACTATTCAAGTAGCGAAAAGGCCTTTGTTTTGGCATAGGCAAAAAACTGGTTTTCTCGTGACGCGGCTCATGTGTTCATGTTTTTATCACCTAGTTGACACTGTATTTTAACTCTTGACTCAAAATAGTAGCAAATTTTCAATGTAAATTGTATAAGTGATGCCTCATAAACCAGATAAATGCCATGTTGTGGGCATCATTAATTTTATAATGGCCCATAATGCGAACAAGATTTGTAGATATTTGCCTGTAAATGATATTTGCCATATTGTTATAGTTTCTTTTATTCAAACTAGTTTACTGACATTACTCAGTTTTTTTTTCTCCAAAAGCTAAGTTATCATTTACATAACAATGTGCCATTTTTAGTTTTATTTGAAACATAGTTAATATTTGAGCGGCGATGCGAGAAAAGTGGTCAGCGGGGTTTCTGACCAGGTCCAACACAAACCAGCCTGAACAGTTCCAGAAAAAGGCAAAAAGATTAAAATTTCGGATTTATGAAGAAAAGGAATTGTACTATCCGTGTTTGAAAACAAAGGCACTGATCAGCTTCGCAGTTACTGCACAGCTGATCTGTGCCATTGTTTTTGGATAGGCAATAATCTTTTTTTTTTTTCACATTGCAGCTCATTTTATGCTTGGCTTTGCCATAGCCTCAGTTTTTTGCATAGTTTCAGTATTGAAAATAGATAACCTTTGTTAGATACTAGACATAGCTTTACAAGACCAGGCTGTGCATCACATATAATGTATGTCGTAGAATGGTTAAGGTTTTCAGGCTTCTTAACTTTTTATGGACCACAAAGAAATAGTTATTATGTGTATAAAAAAATTCATAAGAACTGACATGTATCTCAATAGAGTCTTAACTCGTCCATGTGTTGTTTTTGGGAGCTCTTTAAATTTTATGTTTTCAAATATGAGCCACCTCATGGGAAAACCAACAATCTGCATTGGCGAAAACAAAGGCGCAGATCAGCTTCGCGGTAACCGCGAAGCTGATCAGCGCCTTTGTTTTCGCTACTCAGATAGTACAATTCCTCCTCTACTTAACTCCAAAATTTCAAGCTTCTAGCCTGCTTCTGTGCTTGTACAAACCGGTTTGTGTCAGACCTGTTCGGAAACCACATTGTTGGTTTTGCCACGAGGCAGCTCATATGTTTTAGATTTTCCAGAGTAGCTCTGAATACTGTTGTTTGAATGATGAGAAGACGTGCTATGTGTTCACTTGAATCTCTTTTTATAATATGAAAATTCATAATATGAGCCACCTCATGGGAAAACCAACAATGTGGTTTCCGAACAGGTCCGACACAAACCGGCCTGTACAAGCACAGAAAAGAGCTAGAAGCTTGAAATTTTGGATTTAAGTAGAAGAGGAATTGTACTATCCGAGTAGCGAAAACAAAGGCGCTGATCAGCTTCGCGGTTACCGCGAAGCTGATCTGCGTCTTTGTTTTCGCCTGTGCAGATTGTTGGTTTTCTCACGAGGTGGCTCATATGTTCATTTCTTAAAATGTTAGTTTGTACATTTACTTTATTCTGTTATTTGAACAATGCTTTTTAAGATGTTTTAATTATTGAATGCCATGCTTTATTCTAGTCTATATAAGTATATCTGCCTGACAGATCTATAATAGTTTGCTTTGATTCAAGCAAATGCTAGCAAGATCAGGTTTAGCATCCAACCAGTCTGAATAGAGTTTATCTGTGATTTTAATTTGTTTATCACTAGCCAGCTTTATGCAGAGTGTAAATTCTGTAAATGAGCAGCCTCTTGGGAAAACCAACAATGTGGTTTCCGAACAGATCCGACACAAACGGACCTGTTCAAGCACAGAAAAGAGCTAGAAGCTTGAAATTTCGGATTTAAGTAGAAGAGGAATTGTACTATCCGAGTTGCGAAAACAAAGGCGCTGATCAGCTTCGTGGTTACTGCGAAACTGATCTGCGTCTTCGTTTTCGCTTATGCAGATTGTTGGTTTTCCCATGAGGCGGCTCAAATTCTGATTTGGACAGATTTATAAGCCATATCATGTAAAAATTATAGTTTTCTGATACAAGCTATCTCGTGAGAAAGCCAACAATGTGGTTTCCAAACAGGTCTGACACAAATCAGGCTGTACAGTCACAGAAGGAGCCTACAAGCTTGAAATTTTGAATTTGAAAAGAAAAGGAAGTGTATTATCCGTGTAGCGAAAACAAAGGCGCTGATCAGCTTCACGGTCAACACGAAGCTGATCTGCATCTTTGTTTTCCTATATGCAGATTGTTGGTTTTCTCATGAGGCTGCTCATATGTTCAAGGTCTACTGCACAGCATTTGGTCGGCATTATACTGCATTCTTTTCCATAAAAAAATTACAATTCTAGAAAGAAAAGTTGTGATAGATTCTTCAAATATTGATTATGAGACCCATTCTGAAAATGTGGTTCATTTCAGTTGCTTTATAGCAACTGTAAAAAAAACAGTTTATACAATTTATACTGTATAGTTATACTCTAAAAATAATGAGATTTTGTGAATACTTTACATGTGGTTGTAAACATTATTATCTTCTGTTAAATAATTATTTGAGCCGCCGCATGGGAAAACCAACAATCTACATGGGCGAAAACAAAGGCGCAGATCAGCTTCGGGGTAACCGCGAAGCTGATCAGCGCCTTTGTTTTCGCTACTCGGATAGTACAATTCCTCTTCTACTTAAATCCAAAATTTCAAGCTTCTAGCTCTTTTCTGCGCTTGTACAGGCCGGTTTGTGTCAGACCTGTTCGGAAACCACATTGTTGGTTTTCCCACGAGGCGGCTCATTTGTGGAATTATAGGCTTTTGTCAGAAAGCTGCATATCTCAAAATGAAGTTTTACATTTGTATTGTAATTGATCCCCTGCATCGGAAAACCAACAATCTGCATATGCGAAAACAAAGACACAGATCAGCTGTGCAGTTACTACATCTTTGTTTTCGCTACACAGTAAGTACAATCCCTCTTCTTAAATCCAAAATTTCAAGCTTCTAGTCTGCTTCGGTGACTGTACAGACCGGTTTGTGTCAGACCTGGTCGGAAACCCAAATTGTTGGTTTTCTGATGCACAGGCTCATATTGTATTTTACATCTGTTAATCCCATTCTTTGAACTGTGCAATATTTAAGTATAATTATCTTATGTTGTTTAAGATTAACAAGGTTGTTTGTTACTTTTGTTTTAAATTTGAATGTTAAAAAGTCTCAGTTACTTTGTTTGCTTGTTTTTGTTTGCTTTACTTTCATGATAGCATAAGTCATGCTAGCATAGTCCATATGAGCCTGGTCATGAGAAAACCAGATTTTTGCCTATGGGAAAACAAAGGCGCAGATCATCTTCGCAGTAACTGCATATTATGCTACTCGTATAGTACAATTTCTCTTCTTCCTAAATCGAAAATTTCAAGCTTCTAGCCGCTTTCTGAATATGCACAGGCCGGTTTGTGTCAGACCTGATCAGAAACCCCGAAGTCCGGTTATCTCATGTCGCAGCTTATATACCAGTAGGTTTGATGAAAACACTCGCAAAGTTCATTACAAAAAAAACACCTTTGAAAGGAATATTTTCTTAGGCTAGCCTTAAAGCGCATTTGATTGACTTTAGTCAAACTGCAGATATCACATTTGAATGATCAAACTACCATATTGTTAGCTCACCTGAGCCGAAGGCTCACAGGTGAGCTTATAGGATAGGCAGGCATCCGGCGTCCGTCCGTTGGCGGCGGCGGCGTCCACCATTTTCAAAGATCTTCTTCTCTGAAACCGCTTGGCCAATCAAAGCCAATTTTTATATGAAGCATCTATAAGAAGGGGGAACTAATGTATATATAAATAATTCAGGTCACATGACCAAGATGGCCGCCATGCCCATATATGGTAAAAACCCTTCAAAAATCTTCTTCTCCGGAACCCGTGGACAGATTTCAACGAAACTTGGCATGAAGCATCGATGGCTCAAGCACTACAAGTGTATATAAATCATGACCCTGTGATGACCTTGACCTATTTTACGGCCAGGTCAACGTAGGTTGCCAATGCATTTGAATGGGGAAAATTTTTAAAATGTCATTTAAAGTGAAAGTCTTGCAGGAAATGGGCAGTAGGACTAAATATTAATGATTTTGAAAAAAGTTGGACCCCAGGGGCTCATATGCCCCCACCCCGGGGCAATATACATGTATATATTCAAACGTCTTCTTCTCTGAAACCGCTTGGCCAATCAAAGCCAAATTTTATGTGAAGCATCAATAGGAAGGGGTAACCAATGTGTATATAAATAATGCAGGTCACATGACCAAGATGGCCACCATGCCCATATATGGTAAAAACCCTTCAAAAATCTTCTTCTCTGGAACCGGTGGACTGATTACAGACTTCAACGTTACAGACTTTAACGCTCGAAATAAATGTTTAACGGCAAAACTTCTCCAACAGTATCATATCGGTATCATAAACTTCGAAAAACCTTTTCTAAATTTTATCGTAGACACTATGAATTGATTTCCAAATATAATGTTGGTTTAAAGACGCTTTTAAGTGAGGGCCTTTCGGAACCTGAATTTTATGCTGACTTGGTTTACAAATTTAAGAAACTTAAAGGAATAAATGATTTTTCTTTTCAGTTCAGAAAAATCATAACACGTTACAGACGGTATAGGTTATCACTTGAATGTTATGCGACAGTCTGCATGCTTAGTTTTTAACCCAATCATGGTTGATAACTATGCTGCCTTCTTTAATTGCACGCCGGTGGGTCGGGCGTCAGACTCTATGATGGCCCTGACTTAAAGCTATTCATTTTAGTTGGTTGGGGCCGGAGCTTCTTGTCTGTTGCTTGGCCCACCGGGGTCTAACTGGTGTTTTTCTTTTGCTCCAGAGTTAGTAGGTTATTCGGCGCCCAGGGATCTCCATCGTCGGGCAGCTTACTCAATCTGTGAGTCCTGGTTTTTGATTCATCAAGATGTTTATCATGATTTATTTGTTTGTTCTTGATGATTCATTGACTAGATAGAGATTCACCACGAGGACCGAAGAACTAACTAAATGTTATGAACCACTGCAGAAGCTGAGGGTGAGGTTAGGTACCTGTAAAACCGGTTTAAGCCCGCCAGTAACTTTGTGTTACTGATCGTTCCAAGTCGATACTTCTGTGGTGGTTCTTTTTGTTTTATGTCTTGGTGTTTTTAAAAAAAATTTGTGCTGTTGGCGCCTTATGTATGTTTTCATATTTTTAGTTAAGGTAACTGAGTGGCCACCTATTGGGAAAATAGCTGCTCATTCGGCTTACGATATATCATAATATTCAAACATCTTCTCCTCTGAAACCACTTGGCCAATTAAAGCCAAACTTTATGTGAAGCATCTATAGGATGGGGGAACCAATTTATATATTAATTATCAAGGTCACATGTCCAAGATGGCCTCCATGCCCATATATGGTAAAAACCCTTTAAAAATCTTCTTCTCTGAAACCAATGGACTGATTTCAATGAAACTTGGCGTGAAGCATCGATGGCTAAAGTACTACAATGTATATATAAATCATGACCCTGTGATGACCTTGACCCAGTTTATGGCAATGTCAACATGGGTTGCCTATGCATTTGAATGGGGTAAACTGTTTAAAAAATATCCTTTGAAGGGGAAAACCAGCAGGAAATTGGCAAATGGGCAGAATATTGATAATTCTGAAAAAAGAAAATGGTCTAAGGGCTTCATTTGCCCCTGAACTGGGGTTAAATACCATAATATTCAAACAAATTTATTGGTATATGCAGCAGATCTCAGGTGAGTGTTTACAGGACCATTGGTCCTCTGGTTTCTCTTCTGATAGAAGGGGAATGATCTCCTGTAAATAGAAAATACTTCGCATAATATGTTGCTTCCCTTGACATGAGATATAGTCTTCTGGCTTACTTGGTATGCAATTATGGCATTTAGTTTTCAGTTCTGAGCAAAGTGTCAACCAGATTCTGTATTTTGGGGCAAAAGGAGGCTATTTTCAAGAATGGTCTCTTATGCAAAGATTCAGATAGGGAACAAACAAGGGATTGGATATCTGGTATGGGTTTTTAAAAATCCATGAGCATTCTTACAGGATCAGTGCATAAAATTGCTATGTGGTATATTGCCATTTGATGTATATTTTAAACTACATGTACATGCTTTTCGTGAAATGTGATCTGTAAAGCCATCACTCATCAGGAAAACAAGTCTGTGAAAAGTATACCCCCTTAAACCCCACTTTTATATAGCAAAACTGGGGTATGCAGGGGTACACCTATTTTTCTTATTTTTGCTCCAAAACATAGATTGTGGGTACTCGTTAGAACCGCCTCGCCGAGGCGGTTCTAACGTATACCCACAATCTATGTTTTGAGCAAAAATAAGAAAAATATCAAATTTTTTCCACAGAATATTTTCATTTTTTACAACTAAAAAAATCTCTGTATATTACATGGGCAAGTTTTCGCAATGTTTTGTTTGGGCATTTTAGGCAATCCTTTTTTAGTTTGGCTTATTATTTATTCACTTCATTTATTCACTGCAATATGGTGCTTATTGAGATTAAGTATTACACTTTTAAATATTATCGATGCAATAAAATATTTCACATAGTGTTTTTTCTTTTATTTTTACACAACCCCACCACCTACTTGTCCAGGAGTGTGTCTGTTTAAAGATGAAGACATGCAGTTTTCAGCTTGCAACTCCCAGTTTTCAGCCAATAAACAAAGACATTTATATCTACAAAAAAATAAAATCTTTCTAAAGAAGTAACATGCCTCAAAGTTTTAATTCCATGTTTTTGTCTTTACCTGTTTACATTTTCTTGAACCCTGTTTACAATTAGAAAATTATCACTTCATGCTTTGGAAGATGTAGAGCAAACCATGTACTTTTTGAGCCACAAAGCGAGAAAACCAGTCTTTGGGATTTCCAACCAGGTCTGACACAAACCGGTCTATGCAGCTACAGAAGATGGCTAGAAGCTTGACTTTACAGATTTAGGAGAAAGGGAATTGCACTATCCATGTAACAACAAACAAAAGCACTGATCAGCTGTGCATTTACAGCACAGCTGATCTGTGCTATTGTTTTCGCATGGGCAAAAATCCAGTTTTCTCATGACGTGGTTCATATACATTTTTGTTCTACTTTTACAGCTTATTAATGACAAAAACAGCTATTAAAGTAGTTTATGACGTGTTACAAAATACCTATCTAAGGCAAAATGACTTATATTTGGGAATTTTAGGGGTTAGATTATTAAGCTTTAATATAGCAATCTATAATCATGTTGATCAGCATGTGCAACTACAAAATCTGATCAGTAGCTTTCCTGTAAAACAATTTTGATCAATATATTATGATCTATAAGCTATCTTTTCCCATGAAGAGAGTGGCTATGTTTGTTTACAGTGTGATTGGCCGATCAATGCTCTAGCCTAGCCAGGGTCATTGAAATAAGGTCGAGAAAAGGTCATCGCTTGTCAGTGCACTCTAGCCTGCCTTTGTGGCTGAGCTACAACCAACAAAAAGAGTCCTTCATACTAGTCTTAGCATGAGGAAACCAACAATCTGGGTATTTGACCAGGTCTGACACAAACTGGCCTGTACAGTCACAGAATCAGGGTAGAAGCTTGAAATTTTGGATTTAGAATGAAGGGACATTGTACTAGCTATGGAGCAAAAACAAAGATGCTGATCAGCTGTGCAGTTACTGCACAGCTGATCTGCACCTTTGTTTTTGCATAAGCAATTTGTTGGCTTTCTGATGCGGTTGCTCATAATTTATTTGCTAGCATATTGAGCATGTGCACAGCTGCATGTCTCAACCTACACCTGATGTGTGCACTAATTTACTATTAGAGTGAGAAAAAGGCTTATGCACAGGCTGGTCGAATGCTTTGCTAATCAATATTTAATTCCTTTTCAAAATAACAAAGTCCTTGTACATGCCATTAGCCTAGCAAATAAGTTCACTTTGTATCTTTTCCTATTAGAGGATCTGTATTAAAGAGACTGTTCCATGCTTAGTATTTTGGTTGAATGCCCAGTCAACAATTTCTCAGTCATGTTGGAACAGAACAACCACTTCCTAGGAACTAACCTGTACTATGGTTGGTTACTGAGACATCGTCTTGCTGAAGGAACAACTTGTCACCTAGGGAATTCAAACCCACAATCTGCCAGTCTGGTCCCGAGGTTATAAAACTTTTTTCATGCTCATTTCAGCCGAGCTTGAAATTTCAAATCCTCATAAACACTGAAATAGCCCAAATATATTGAAATTGAAGGTTTAGAACTGTAATTTATCCTGCTAATAAATGTTAAAGTGCCAACAATTGTTGGCATTTTAACATTTATGAGTACGATACATTTTAGTCTCAGCTGAGCAGAGCATGAAAAACGTTTTATAAACTCGGGGCCTGGTGTCTGAGTGATGCATACCAACACCAGGTGAAAAAGAGTTGGCCAGTTAGTTAGCCTCAAAACAAAACAAAACAAAACAACAAACTGACAAACAAAAAAATAGAGATGATGGGTAGAGATGACAATAACCAGGGTTTCTAATGATTCTGTTAACCCATATATGACGAATGGATTTTACAGTACTACAGTAATCATTTGGATGAGTCCACTTTCATTGTTATGGTCATCAAGAGTGATTTTCAATTTTTATTTGTTTTTTTTTTTTCTATTTCTCCAAGCAAACAGAATAGCCCCAGACGGGATGCCACGTTCTGCGGTGTCACATCTGGGGCTATACTGTTTGCCCATGTTTCATAAAAAGGCCACAAGGCTTTAATGACTTAATATTGTACAAGTAGCATGCACTTTTATGTTGTAGTTGAAAATCTTTCCTAACAGTCCCTTTAATCCATAATTCTGGTCATTTCTGGTCACTTGCCTTTCAGCTTTGTGTTGTAAGGTTACAGAAGGCAGTGGGAAAATTAATTAGACATAAAATCTCAGCATTCAACAAAGAAAAAAGGCCACAAATCAAGGTTGAAAGGTCAAAGTGGAACTAAAGGTCAATGTCAAACTCATATTGGGTTTCAGCAGAAGCAGTTTTAGCGAGTACTGAGCTTGTCAAGTTTTTCTTTTTGAAAAGTCTAAATTTATACATAAATACATGAGCCTTTGGGTTCTGAAAAGACATTTCCTGCCAAACAATGGAAGGTTTGCTGGTTTTGTCCAACAGACTGGCACTTTTCATAATAGGTCCATTATACATGTAAACTATTATTGTGACACTCCTTGTTGTTTTTTTTACATAACTTATGTGAAAAGTGCATGCATGCCTAAATGTGTGATAACTTAATTAGAATCACTCTGGTGGTTTTGCAAAGGTGCTAATCAAACCAGGTTTTTTCACCAGGAAACAGTAATAGAATATATATTTTTGCTCGACTTTTCAAAACATTTTATATTGCCTTTTTAGCTAAGTTTGTTTGTACATATATTGATTTAATATCATATATATATACATTTTATTCATTCTTATGCCAAATTATTCTGCTGAAATTTAATGTTTTAGTATATCAAATGTCCATTTTAAATCACTGCAATCACATTCTTAACCACAACGTTTTGTAACAATTTTAATAAGTATTCAGACTGAGATGGTTCTTATCCGTGTTTTTTTATTCATTCCTGTGCTAAATTACTCTGCTGGAATTTAATGTTTTAGTATTATATCAATTGTCCATTTTAAATCATTAATGTAGTTAAGAATCACATTCTTAACTACAAATATTTGTATATTTCTTTTTTTAAAAAATTCCTAGACAAAATTAACTATACTTTTAATTGCTGATATTGTATTGTTTGTTTGTATATATTATTGTTATATTGTTGTATGTGTATTGTTGAGGACCATATGTAAGATAAGCTGATGCTTAATATGTTATCCTCATAAAATAAAGACATATTATTATATATTATTATTATTATTATAGTCCCAAGATAGACACCAGACAAATTCTTTTTACAGTCTACATGGCACTGAATTTCAGACAAGACAAGACGTATTTGTGGACAGTGCTTCAACTTATAATATTGTATTCTTGATTAATAAAAAAAAAAAAAAAACAGACTTTTGTCTGTTAAGAGAGATTTTCTGCCAGACAGAACAAAATTTTGCGAAAATTGTCAGACAGAATGGTAATTTTCATGACCTACCAATTATTGTTTTATTGTGGCACTCCTTGTACTTTTACATAACTTATTGTGAAAAGTATACGTATGCCTACATTTTGTCATAACTTACATAAAATTATCAGTCACTCTGGCTGCAGTTTTGCAAAGATGCTAATCAAACCAGGTTTTTTGCACCAGGAAACAGTAATAGATTTTTTTTTTTTGCTCGACTTTTCGTATTTTTATTTTGCTTTTCCTGCAGAGTACTATTTGTTTGTTTGTTATGAAGTTTATCATAGTCAACAATTTTTCAGTCATGTTGGGAACAGATCCAGCGCTTACTTCGTACATATATTTACCAGTACTATTGGGAGTGTATGTACCTTGCTCAAGAACGCAACCTGGCACCAGTATTATAGGGGTTGGAAACCAGGACCTCTCATCAGGAAAACATGTCCATGAAATGTATACCCTCTCATACCCCACTTATATACAGTATAGTAAAACTGGTTAACAGGGGTATACATATTTTCGTTATTTTTGATCCAAAACATAGATTGTGGGTACTCGTGAGAACCACCTCGGCGAGGCGGTTCTACAGTATACCCATAATCAATATTTTGAGCAACTATATTAATCAGGTGGCAAATGAGTACTCATTAGCCACCTGATTAATTATATCAAAGTTTTTCTGATGAAATTTTCATTTTTTACTGCTGAAAAAAATCTCTGTATATTGCATGGGCAAGTTTTTGTAACCCTTGATTCCGACTCAATGCTCTACCACTAGGCCACCATACTTCCACTGAGTACTTTTGATAATTGCAAGCTTCACACCGTTCATCCTGATACAACAAGGTGTACTATGCCTGTAGTGAAAACAAAGCCGCTGATCAGCTTTACAGTTACTGCAAAGCTGATCTGCACCTTTGTTTTCACATATGCGAAATGTGGTTTTCCCAGGACGCGGCTCCTCTTATTGCGAAACACCCTGTACCTTCAACAAAAGTATTTATGATAACCATTTACCATTAACTACCACACAGTCAGGTTGTTTTTCTAAGTCGCTAATCACAAAAGGTCGTTGCATCAACCTACTCAGAAGAAAGAACTTGGTTCTACCAGGAAACGAGATGAAAATCTATTAATTTTGCTTACTATGTTCATAAACATTTACAGTTTGGTTGAGTGTTTTTTTCAAGTCTCTAATCACAAAAGGTCGTTGCATCAACCCACATTGTAGAAGCTAGGTTCTTGGTTCTACCAGGATCTAATTTTGCTAACAAAGTTCATAAACATTTTTGAGCCATGTTATGAGAAAACAAACATTTTTCATGTCGTGAGAAAAACATTTTTCATATGCAGAACAAAGGCACAGATCCGCTTCGCAATAATTGTGAAGCTGATCAGCGCCTTTTTTTTCGCTACACGGATAGTACAATTACTCTACTTTCTACTTCCAAAATTTCCAACCTCTAGCCATCTTCTGTGCTTGTACATCTCGGTTTGTGTCGGACATATTCCGAAACCAGATTATTGGTTTTCTCATGACGTGACTCATTTGTTGTTTTTTTTCTCAAAGTTGCTAATCATAAAAGGTTGTTGCATCAACCCACACAGTAGAAAGTACTTGGTTCTACCAGGAAACAAGCATTCGCTTATACAAAGTTCATAAACATTTCACAGTTTGGTTGTGCTTTTTTTCAAAGTCCCTAATCACAGTAGGTTGTTGCATCAACCTACACAGTAGAAAGTCCTTGCTTCAAGCAAGAAACAAAATGAGCCGCTCAGAGAAAACCGGATTTTTGCATATACGAAAACAAAGTCGCAGATCAGCTGTGTAGTAACTGCACAGCTGATCAGTGCCTTTGTTTTCACTACTTGGATAGTACAATTCCTCTTCTACTTATAACCAAAATTTCAAGCCTCCAGCCTGTTTGTGTGACTGTACAGGCGGATTTGTGTCGCACCTGGTCGGGAACCGCAAAGACTGGTTTTCTCGTGTTGCGTCTCAAATAATAATTTCAAAGGTCATTTACATTTCAGAAGCATTTTGATTGGATATCACAGTATTTCTGTTTTAACCAGGAAATACCCACAAATCAGAGCATCAAGAGAACTGGAACAGTCAGTGCTTGGATATGCAGTTTGGTCAGGTTTACAATGTTTTCGTCACATTGGGAAAGAGCCACTCCTTCTTAGGGGACTTTACCAGTATTTTGGGGAACTTTGTCTTGCTAATGGCAAGAGTAGATTTTGAACCCAGGTCCCGAGGTTGTAAAACTTCTCATGCTCAACTCAGCTGAGCTTGAAATTTCAACTGCTCATAAGTATTAAAATGGTACAGAATCAAAGTTTTGTGTTTAGACCATCAGAGCCAGTAATTTATCCTGCTCATAAATGTTAAAATGCCAACAATTGTTGGCATTTTAACATTTATGAGCATGATAAATTTTAGTCTCAGCTGAGCTGAGCATGAAAAAAGTTTTACAACCTTGAGGTCAGGAGTCTGTCCTCATTCCTAATTCCATTAGTTCCTCCTGTCATTGCCGAGAGCCAATTTTTTAGGAGCTCATGACTGTTTTCTTTTTTCAATGAAAAAAGGCTTGTACTGATGTAAAATAAAACAAAAGTCTTGTATATAACCATTTTTCATTTTATTTTTCACCATCTTTAATAATATCATTCAATATATATCACTAACAATGAAAATAATCTGATATGAAAAACTGAGCCGCCGCATCAGAAAACCAACAATCTTCATATGCAAAAAAGAAGGCGCAGATAGGCTGTGCAGTAACTGCACGGCTGATCTGCGCCTTTGTTTTCACTGCATAGATAGTACATCTTAAATCCGAAATTTCAAGTTTCTGGCATGCTTCTGTGACTGTACATGCTGGTTTGTATTGTAACTAGTCAGAAACAGTGAAGAACGGTTTTCTCGCATTGTGGCTCATATACAGGTTTTCTCATAACATATATTAGCTCATATGAGTTGAGCCACCACAAGACAAAACAAGCAAAATAACACTAGAGGCCAGTCAAATAAGATCAGCCGTAGAGGAGGTGCTCATATTTTTACGTCCCACTTAACAACTACATGTATTATCAGCCTAAGACAGTGGCCATGACAATACTGAGCGAGAGAAAACTGGTCTTAGGGGTTTCCGACCATGTCGGACACAAACCGACCTGTGCAGTCACAGAAGCTTGAAGAGAAATTGTACTATCCTGTAGAGAAAACAAAGGCGCTGATCAGCTTCGCAGTTACTGCGAAGCTGATCTGCGCCTTTGATTTCGCATAGGCAACAATCCCCTTTTCTCACGATGCGGCTCAAATGCAATTGTGTTTATAATTGCATTGTGGTGGCTCTAAAAATATAAGTTTTATGATAAAATTCAGAAACATGTAAGGTTTATAAGTGTTTGTGTAAACATACGAGATGTGATAAATTAATCTGAAAGTTTGGCCATCAAATGAATAAGTTGTCGGAGATTTTGTTGTTCGCTCATGAAAATGAAATTTCAAAGTGAACAAACTATCATCTTCACCAGACAGCACAGTCGGTTCTCTACATATCTAGACTACATATAATATGTGTACCTAATAATACCTATTATACATAATGTGCATTACTGGAAAATGATTTCCAACTGAAAAGACCTAAAACCACAGGCAAGCAACCGTAAAAAACTGCATTTCAGTGTTATATAAGTAAAAGAAACATTCAAGTTTGAAAACTATGGGTTTTTAGTGTTTTGGCCCAAATGAGTACTATTCTTAAACTGGAAATTAAAACTGTTGAAAACCATTTTCCAAATCCTGTACATTATACAAATAGTATGCCATTTTTCTCAGTCTCTAGATTGTAGAATCTTTATTTAAAAGACAAAAGGCCAAAGAAACACCTATTAAATTAGCAATAGATTAAAATGAAAACAATGATTCACAGAAAGAAACATAATTTCATTATTATTTCAAGTCATAAATGGACTTTTGCTCTAATAAACTGTATTAAAAAAGCTTTTTTTAATGGTTAAAATATCTTTAAAAAAGAATTAAACAAACATACTGGCCACACCTACAAGTAAAAGCTCAGCAAATAAAAGCTTTGCAACAAAAAGCTGCAAAACTACTATAATTTAACCAATTTTGAAAGTCCTTCATTTTTAAAAGTAGCACATGTACTGCATTTTCAGGTTCATAAACGTAAGTATTCTGAAATCTATATATTAAACCAACAGGCATGATACTTGTAGTGCAGCTGACCAGGGGTTGGTAACTCAAAGCCATCTTAAGCTTAAGGTGATCTTAAGAAAAATTCTGGAATGCTATAAATCTTAGACTATCAAAGATAAAAGTGTCTAACTTTGTCATCTTGGTGTGGGCATCTCAACCATATTAAAGGGTTACATTCGCGAGATCTGTGTTGCTGCTTTGATACAGAAGTAAAATGACTTACGATGACCTTAAGTTAAGATGGCTTTGAGTTACTGGGCCCAGGTCTTGAGGTTGTAAAACTTTTTTCAAACTCAACTCAGCTGAGAATGAAATTTAAAGTGCTCTTAATTTAATACTAAAATAACCAAAATTGGTTGAAATTACAGGTTCAGATTGCCAAAACCTGTAATTTATCCTGGTAATAAATGTTAAAATGCCAACAATTTTTGTTGGCATTTTAACATTTATGAGCAGGAAAAATTTCAGTCTCAGCTGAGCTGAGCATGAAAAAAGGTTTTATAGCCTCTGGGCCAGCTCCTCCATTTTATTTACTCTAAAAGTACATTTTGTCATGCCACAATGCTCATCTGACGAAATATTAAAGCACACTTGAGCTTAAAATAAAAGTACAGGTAAATTTAAAACAATAACCAAGCACTGATTCTCAAGCACTAGATGAAAGATGATTTGAACCCATATCTCATAAACCATAAATGTGCACACATTGGCTTGCAGTTGTCGTCAAAGTCAGATTCAAATCTGGATTCTGTGTTATATAACTTATTTTCAGGCTCATCTCAGCTGAGCATGAAATTACAACTGAATATTAAATTACTGGCTTTGTAAAAGACAAATGAGCCGCCTCATGGGAAAACCAACAATCTGCCTGGGCGAAAACAAAGGCGCAGATCAGCTTCGCAGTAACTGCGAAGCTGATCAGCGCCTTTGTTTTCGCTACTCGGATAGTACAATTCCTCTACTTCCTAAATCCGAAATTTCAAGCTTCTAGCTGTCTTCTGTGACTGTGCAGTCCAGTTTGTGTCGGACCTGGTCGGAAACCAAATTGTTGATTTTCCCACAAGGTGGCGCAAATCATGAAGTCTGGACAGTTCTCCTGCTACCAATATTAATATGCCAAGAAATTTTACTGCTTCCAAAGGATCTACCTTTTAAGGTTTTTACTTGTTGGCATTTTAAATTCATGAGCATGATAATTGCCATGCTCAGCTGAGTTAAGCATGACCACAGTCACTGAAGAGGAAAATCAACTCTGAGAGTAGAAAAAGTGGATTTACTCTTCTGGTAAAACTGCTCTACAAGAGTATCTGAGCCACATTATCAGAAAAACAACATTTTGCATATGATTAAACAAAGACTGGTTACCCACGAAGCTGATCAGCGAGATAGTACAATTCTTTTACTTTCTAAATCCGAGATTTCAAGCCTCTAGCTGTCTTCTGTGGCTGTACAGCCTGGTGTGAGTCAGACCTGGACGTACACCATTGTGTTGGTTTTCTCATGTCGCAGCTCTCTTATGGTTTATGAGATATTGGTGATGATAAGGGACATGATGAACATAAATATATACATATAATTTTATCATATATACAGCATATGTGCAACACACTTATCATGTAAACATATATGTTTATACATATTTACATTAAGCTATACATATGTATACATACAGTAAGCACAAGCACTGTTTAGTTTTTTTAGTGAGTAAGGAAGAGGGGAAAAAAATGGACAAAACGAGTCGTTTCATGAAAAAGCCCGTTTTTGGCACATGAGAAAAACAAAGACAGGATTAGCTGTAGCATATTACCATAACCATGGTAACCCCACAGCTTAATTGTGCCTTTCTTTTTCCTATTTGAGCCGCCTCGTGGGAAAACCAACAATGTGGTTTCCAAACAGGTCTGACACAAACCGGTCTGTGCAGTAACAGAAGCAGGCTAGAAGCTTGAAATTTCGGATTTAAGAAGAAGAGAAAATGTACTTTCCATGTAGCGAAAACTAAGGCGCTGATCATCTTCGCGGTAGCGAAGCTGATCTGCGCCTTTGTTTTCGCATATGCAGATTGTTGGTTTTCCCATGAGGCAGCTCATTTGATGCATATGAAATTTCTGGATTCCAGTCTTTTGTGACCATATAGCCCTCTTTGAGTCTGGCCCCGAGGTTATAAAACTTTTTTCATGCTCGGCTCAGCTGAGCAAGTTTAAACTGCTCATGATTACTGAAATACATGTAACCAAAATTGGTTGAAATTTCAGGTTGCGAATGCCAAAGCCTGTAATTTATCTGTTGGCGTTTTAACATTTATGAGCAGGATAAATTTTAGTCTCAGCTGAGTTCAGCATGAAAAAGGTTTTATGACCCCAGCGACAGGTGGGTGACGGGTTTGCTCATGAAATAGCACAAGAAAATGTAGGAATTGGGTGATAACTGGCGTGTGCATGACAACTTTCAATGAGAATACTCCGACTCATTTGCACTTTACCAGTCTATTATTTCATTGTTACTGTTTGTTTTAAATAAATATGGTGGGTGGGGGGTTGGGGGGGGGGGGGGGGGGGCTAGGGCCTCCATACCCCCTTGACCTGATTCACAAAACACATTTTTACTAAATAATGTACAGCAGAAAAGCATTTGGACACAATCCTATCCATAAAAATTGTCTGCATCAGTAGAGACTGGTAAACTGCATGCTAGCCAGTTGTATATTAACAGATAAGGCCTAAAAAAAAAATAAGTGTGGTTCAGGTTACCCTACCGACCCTAGGATTTTACCCCCTACCCTAAACTTTTTTTCTTTAAATTTCGAAAATTACAGAAAACATATTAGTCAGCTAAACTGAATCAAAATGTTAAATAGAAAAAAATATGTAAAGACTGTGTATTTTATTGATTCCTTGTATTATACTTGCAGACTGAAAGAAAGCATTCTAAAACAATGCTAGTAGTCTTGAGAAACAACGGTTTTATGGAAATTTTTGTGAAAAAAGATTCCAAGAAAGAAAAAAAAATCCAAAAAATAAAAAAAAAATCCCTACCTACCTACCCCAATTTTTTTCCCGGGTGTAACCTGAACCACACATATTTTTTTATTTGGCCTAACTAAAAGCTTCCAATACTATTATCACCCAAAACCCTTCCTTATCACATTAGCCGCATGATAAGAAAAATGGCTTGTAGCCTATGCAATAACAAAGACGCAGATCAGCAATGCAGTATCTGCACAGCTCAGATCAGCTGTGCACTAATTGCACAGTTGATCAGCGCCTTTGTTTTCGCTACACAGATAGTACATTTCCTCTTCTACTTGTATCCAAAATTTTAAGCACCCAGCGTTTTTCTAGGACAGTACAGACCAGTTTTTGTCAGACCTAGTAGGAAACCCCGAAGACCATTTTTCTCCAATCGCGGGCTCACATAACGGTTGTAAAATCAAATTTCAAGAACAATCATTAGCTACATCTAGGATGTATTGTTATGACAATTTCAGTTAGTCTGTTCGTTAACAATTCCGTATAATTATTTAGAGTGGCTACATTGCTGTCCCAACAGTCATGTAATACAGAAAGCCACTTTAGTAACCAAGTCACATGTACACGTAAGCCAGTTCAAAAAATGTCGTACTAAACACGAAACTAAAATGAACACCAATAGTTCTTTAAGTAGTCCAAACGTGGTTGGTGATTTGCCATAAACGGCAAATATATTTTGCGGCCACTCATTAGGAACAAGTTGCTTGGCAAAGTAGTTCTAATGAGTAGAAGTACTAGAACTGGGCCCAGTTGTTCAAATTTAACGACATCGTTAGTTAAAATTTCAAACATGAATATTACGGTTACAATGTTATTTTTTGTTGATAAAATGTGAGAATCCTTTGCACTGCAAAGGATTCTCACATTTTATCAACAAAAAATAACAGTGTATTTGCTTATTGTAGTTGGCATTTACTAAAGGAGTTGAGGTCTTAACGATGACGTTAAGCTAACCAAGTTTTGAACAACTGGGCCCTGATGTTTAAATTATCCTTCAATCCTACCTAGCACCAACCATAATCAGACCATCGTTTTCATAGTCTTTTACATCTGAATTTGTGTAATAACTGTTTTATTTTAAATCAATGCTTTGAGCATGATCATCATTCACATTTCTTCTGGACTCTTTAAAATCCATCCGACGACATTCCTTGTTTTTTCGAATCAGGGCTTTGAGCATCCAGCATCTCCGATAACAAGTCACAGAACGACACCGATCCCTCCTTCTTCAACGATTGAAAGTATGACGTTGCACGTTCCGCTGCCTGACGTATGTGTGTCAGGAGCAACATGACCGATGGGACGTGACGTAAATTGTCCGGGTGATATTTTTGGGCGATATCCACGAGCCCGTCGAGTACAGAACGTCTGATCTCAAACAGCTTGCTGTAACTGGCAAGTTTACGGACCTCTGAAAATGAAACAAGAATGGAGATAATTTATGTGAATCTCATTCTGACGAAACAGTTGCCTCTAGTTATGTATTTGATTACTGTATTTGACTTAATTCTGGATTTTTCTATGATCCTGGTATTCTAACTGCCTTTGTAGCATTATCAACAATTTCAGTCAAAAATGATATATAGTTAACCAAAATTAGAACATAAATACCCATGTCACACGATATTAACAGCCATATATTAATGAAAAGAAAGCCATGTACATGTATTAAGACATAGCAATTTAATCCCTATATTATCAACTACATGTACCCCTATTTGTTTAATCAATGCTACAATGAGACCAAAAGTTACTCATTATGAAAACATACCCATGCAATATAAAGAGATTTTTAATGTTGTAAAAAAAAAACAAAATTTTCAGTAGTAAATTTTTTATATTTTTCTTATTTTTGCTCAGAACTTAGATTATGGGTACATGATAAACCGCCTTGTTATGTCATTTCAAGATACCTATTTGACTGTTTTGCTCTTTGTGCATATACGGTACATGTAATTTGAAATTTTGAGGTTACACCCTTTTGCTAAACTCATATTCGAAACTATAATTATCGTACCTGCATTGACTAGAACGGTAGCCTGGAGTAAGAGGAGCTCTTCTCTGTGGAGATTATATTGCACCATTTGATCTGCGACGGCCGCGACTTGTTCCAGAACATCCCCCATGCCGATCACATTCCAGTAAGGCCTGAAAATAGAAATCAAAACTTATGCTATAAAAATACAAGTAAATGAACTTTTTCTTCCAACTTAAAAAAACATTTTCCTGCTTGGGGATTTAGTGGAAAACCCTTGCTTGAACCCCAACATTGATTAAATTTTTCACAATGAATTCAAAGAAAACTTAATTATTAATGTTTAAGCATGATTTCTTTCATCTAAATACATCATATTAGGAGAGCACATTGTCCATACAAACTATTATTATTCTGAGGTCTTGTAACTTCCCATTATAAGATCAGTTAAAATGTAAAAGTGGTTTCAAGTTGAACCATTCATACATACGTGGGTTGGGATTTAAGTTCGTAGACTTTCTTTATAAAAGTTCAGATGTTTGTCACACAGAAATAAAAATGATATAATCTGAAAACATATTCTTTTACCTATCATATAAGCTATTAAGCATAGCTCTACTCATAATAGTTTCAACACAGCAATGAATTAAACACAATGACATACCATCACCCGGGGCACGTCATGGAAATTTTGACGTCAAAACTACGCCAAATTTCAATTAATATCAGCAATAAAATGCCTTGTTTAGAGCCATACAACACACAACACCTTTACTAATTTGCAATATTTCCTTCAGGGGTTAGTTAGTTATTATTGTTGAAGTACTACATTCACCAGACATAACAAATCTTATGTGTATCATGCATAATTTAGCATTTGTAGATTAGTTGAAGGTATGTGCTTTTCTCATCAACTAAAATTCAAATGCGTTCATCTGAAATTTTTCAAACCATTTAAATATCTCTGTAAGATCTGTTCTACAACTGTACTACAAATCCTGATCATTTTGAATGTTTCTGTGGGCATTTATGCTTCTCAAACATAAGATTTGATCATTGCTTTTGTTTCGACATTGCCTGTTAACGCCATTTTTCTTTCCCAAGTAGCGCGACTGGCATTACATTTTCTCCAATAACAAAATAAGTCGTCGACATAATGCTTAAAAATTATATGGAATTAACAACATGATACTAAAGTGCCTCAAACCGATTTAGCTAAAGTTTTGGTATAAAGTATGTTAACTAAAGGTTTGTTCTTCAACGCCATAAAACTTCAGAAGTATTGAAAAATACGACGTGCCCCGGGTTGCGAAACCTACGTTGCTATGGAGACCAGTTTTATGTACACTGCGCAATATTTCTTGAAAAACAGTGTTAAAACGAGACAAGGAGACATTGTTTCTTTATAATAATGCATCAAATATTGGATAAATGATGTAATAGAAAATCAGTGGCAAAAGTCTACGAACTTAAATCCCAACCCTCGTACAAGTCTTATTGGCTTAGTTGGGTGGTTATATTTAAGCACCTTTTGGATGTCATGACGTCTTAATTTTGGGTAAAAGTCCCATAAAATGGAGGCAACATCCCAACATGACCTTTGCTGTTGACTGGGACGTAAATCATCAATTCAAACAAACAAACAAAATGTAATAAAACAGGCAGTCAACTGCTGTTGCTGTACAGTTGTTTTAGTTTTTAACTCGTATAAGTCTAGGCAAATACTACATCTCTGAATGCCGGAAAACCAAAATACTTATCTTACCTTTCCAGGACAAGATCATTTGCGAAGGCTAGGCCCCGCCCCCCGTGTTCCATCGATCTGAAGGCACAGTTGAGCAGCAGTAACTCCATCCAACAGCACTCTATCAGATGAACTTGATCGCCAAGGCTCAACTCAGTGTAACCTGTAATTGTATGTAATTGTAATTAATTAAAAAATGTAAATTAATGTAATTGTAATTGTAGGCATAGTTGAGCAGCAGTAACTCCATCCAACAACACTCTATCAGATGAACTTGATCGCCAAGGCTCAACTCGGTGTAACCTGCAAATACGATGTAATAGTGATTAAAATGCAATTTTATCTGATATAATCGTAATTGAATGCATCATTTTGGACATTATGCTTATAATACGAAGGGCGTTCAAAAAGTTCGCGGAAAAGTGCCACCATATTCTTATTTTGTAAATCAGCTAAATTAAACTATTACAGTTATATAGACAAACATTATTTGTACTTATACAGCAAATTTTGCTGCTCTGGCATGAACACAATGCTAACAGTGGTTGCTATGGAAACCGTACATCACGATTACCGGCCCACTTTTGTTCATTTTTGCAAAAAGTCGATGTTTAATGATGACGTTGTATTTGATAGTTTACCATGCTTTTTTCACCAAACTTTGTATGAGCAAAGTTCAATATGTTTGCGGTGAGCACACGGCGTCATATAAGTGTGTGACGTCATTTGGGCATACAGCGGCCATATTGTTTAGTGGGTATGCCTAAAATGCGAAGGGAACAACGATATTGGATAAATTTTGTGTTTGGAATGGACTAAAAAAGAAAGAAACACTGCTAAGAGCAGAAAGCGCATATGGCAACAAGGAAATTAAGAAAACAGCAATCAAAAAGAAGTATGCATGATTTCTACACGGCCAGAAAAGCGTCAATGTCAACTCGTGCAGCGTAACGTCAAATAACATCATACAGTCGAAAATGATCGGCGTGATAGAAAAGAGCAGAATTTGTAAAATACACAACATATCGAATTGTAGTTTCGGCACAAGTGATTTACACACAGAACTGACAATTAGACGCCCGTATGCCAGGTAGATTCCAAAAATGCTTAAGAGATAGCCAACAGCAGCATGAATGCGAACAGCATGACGTTATTATGACGTTGGGCCGGTTTTACTGGTGCTACCTTAGAAACGCATGTGATTTAACGCCTAATTTTCACCCGATTTTATTCAAATTTTGTGCATATGTTAACTATATGTTAATTTACAACATGCATAGAGAACGTAAATTTCCCATGACAATTACAAATTTGGCTGCACTTTTCCTCGAACTTTTTGAATCCCCCTCGTATAATATGAGCAGTGTCGTGAAAAACAAACAGCCTATAATATGAGCCGTTTCAAAAATAGAAAACAGAACAGATTTTTGCAGATATGAAGTTACTGCACAGCTGATCACCCTCATGGATAGTACAATCACTCTTCTACACTGTACTTAAATTCAAAATTTAAAGCCTCTAGTCAGTCGTCTTTTTGTCACTGTACAGCCGGATTTATGTCAACCCTGGTCGGAACCCCAAGACGTTTTCTTGTGATGTAGCTCATACTCACCAGGGAGATTCTTTGCCCAGTTGATCAAGAACACTAACTCCTTCTCTGCTATCTTGATAAGGGAGTTAAGCAGGTGAACTCTAGTGGGCGGAGCATTGTGATTGTGATAACTCAACAAGTTAGGTAACTCTGCTTTACTCAAGCATTCTAATAATGCTGATGTCTTTGATTTTCGAGAATTCTGAAAATAGAGAACAAATTACATGTATAAAGTTTTACAAAAAGAAAGTAAGTTTTTGCTCACATGATTTACATAATCAAAAACTAAAACTTCATATTCTACTTTTTCATAAACTTAGTCAGATTTAGAATTGTGCTTAATTGACCCACAAAGTGGTCCAGTGTGTCAGATTGCTGATCAAGAGGTAGGGGTTTTGACCCCACTGGTGCCGAGTTATGTCCTTCAGCATTGCTGAATCAGCAAGACATATTAACGCCCCATATTATATTAATAACTATGAAAAAGTAGCTCATCGTCCCAATCAACAATTTTTCAGTCTTGTCGGGATGATCCCAACAGGACTGAAAAATTGTTGATTGGGGCGTCAAACCACAAAACAAACAGTGGTGGATTTAGAAGGGGTTCGGGTGGTTCGCCTGAACCCCACTCTGTAACCAAATTATTTCAATTTCATGGAAATATTTATGAACAATCAGGTAAAATGTTGAAAACGAACCCCCCTTTCAGAAATCCTGGATCCGCTTCTGACAAAAATTGTGTCCATTACCTTGACTGGTGTCGGATTGCCACTGGTTGAGTTGATGGCGTCATCTGAGGACTCAACCCGCGGTCTCTTCTGTCCCTTGTTACCAGGGCTACCAGATGTTTTTCGTTCCTTTCTCTGACTACCTGTTGAATATAAAAAGAGTCAATACTTGAACCATTCTGCCACAGTGCCTGTCATTTGCAATTCACATATGAGCCGCCTCGTGGGAAAACCAACAATGTGGTTTCCGAACAGGTCCAACACAAACCGGCCTGTACGAGCACAGAAGCAGGCTAGAAGCTTGAAATTTTGGAGAAAGGTAGAGGAGGAATTGTACTTTCCCAGTAGCGAAAACAAAGGCGCTGATCAGCTTCGCAGTTACTGCGAAGCTGATCTGCGTCTTTGTTTTCGCATATGCAGATTGTTGGTTTTCTCATGAGACGGCTCATATTATATTAAAACAGCTTATGTTTTACATCATCTAGTGAAAGCTAAAAATCTGAATTTTGTTGTTGTTGTTGTATATCTGTTGTGGCACTATCTGCTGCCAATGGCCTCAATCCTCTAAAGCATTCCAGAATTCTGTAACTGTTATTATTCGCTGCCGTAAAACATGAAAGTTTTGGACAAAGTCGCTAGTAGTCGGAGTAGACACATTGTTATATCCAGACTACAAACAAAATAGTAGTCATTTTAATCACCTTTATGATACACATTTTAGATAGAAATGATTAAAAAAAACAACAACAAAAAGAAAACAACAACAATAAAGTGATAATTTACCTTTGTTCATTCCGACTTCGTAACATTTCCGTAATCTACAGGCTTGGCAACTTTTTCTGCGGTGTTTATCAATGGTACAGGTGTTTGTAGCAGGACATACATAATCTATGGGCCCTGTTAGGAGAGAAATATGATACATGTTGTACATGTAATTTTAATATCAAGGCAGCTGATTAAGATTTAAGTTTAGCTAAAATATGGTTAGAAGCCTCCGTGGTGCAGTGGTTATGTCACTCGCCTTGCAATCCAGGGGTGGCAGGTTCGATCCCGGGCTTCTCCAGTCCGTCGGATGGGACTATAAACCAAGGTCCCGTCTCCATATGACCTTAGCTGTTGGTGGGAAGTTAAACCCCAATCAACCAACCTAAAATATGGTTATTAAAATGCTACTTTAAGCAAGTGTTTGATCAAATGAAATATTTTTTCAAACTTCAATTTGCAATTTTATGAGCATCAGATATAACATTACTGTTATATTCCAAACTAAATTTCTAAGAACTATGTGCTATTAACATTCAACATAGGTTATTATAACTGTCTTCATGCATACACATTTGTCATAATGGAGTTAATTAGGCTTTATATAGCAACTTCATACCCTATTACAAATTAACTAATATGACAGAAACTAGAAACATTAATGACTACAAAAAATATGACTTGTAAATCTCTGACTGCATGTGCGGATGCAGAGGGGGGGGGGGGGGACCAGGGGTCCGGACCCCCCTGGAATTTGAAAATTTTACCTAAAAAAAGGTAATTTCGGGATTTTTTTGGGGTTGGACCCCACCTCATCTGTGACAAAAAATTACCATTTTCGTTGGACCCCCTCTCATGAAAATTTCTGGATCCGCGGATGGACCTGTCATACCTTGTATGCTTCTTTTGAAGAAGGCTTTACATCCCTCACACGACCAGACCCCGTAGTGAAACCCACTGGCGTTGTCCGAGCACACTTGACACAATTTGTTCACATTACCTGTCAGACAGAAAATCTTTCATTTACCTGATTGATTAAGTCACATATTATGCATTTTATTTTAAACTTTTACAGCATCAAAAATGAGCATCTGAAACAAAAATGGTATCTTTATGAGGCAGATAAAAATGTTCTTGTTTTAAATGATGAAGATGTGGTGTTTTCTGTATTTAACAGCAAACAAGTAATGAATTGATACAATTAATTAAGCTCGTTTTAATAACAATATGGGGAAAAGGCTCTCTGCTCCAATAAAATGATTAAGTTCTTCAACATAACATCTGTTATATACTATACCAACCATGTGACGGTTCCTGTTTGATTCTTCTCCCGTCGCCGCCAACAACCAGATGATGATTCATCAACGCCGGATGATACATTTCTCTCGGGTCATTGAAATCTATTGTTGTAGATGTCGGAGACTGACCGACCCCTGACGCCTGAGGCATCATGGGATGCATCTGCAGGAAACCTGCCTGTGGCATCATAGAGCTGTGGTCTTCGGGTTTCCCCATTTGTGAAGGGTCCACTGGCTCCCTGTAAATATTTATTATACTGACTGTGACCTAGCTAGTAACTGACACGAAGAAAACATACTTCCAAGCTCTCAAACCAGGTCTCAAGTTTATATAACTTTTTTTTCGGTCCAGGACACCAGCGGTTATGGCTTGAAGCCACTTGTCTTGTTACCAAGGTTATAGGTTTGATCCCTGGTTTCTTCATTCTTTCAGATGAGACTTCAAATCTAGCTTCCTTCTCGATATGACCTTAGCTGTTGGTGGGGCATTAAATTTAAAACCAAAATCAACCAACTATGAAGATCAAAATTTAAATTACTTATACCTATATTAAAGAATAAGTGGAAGCTTTATAGTCAATTAACAGAAGCACTTCAATAAACTGGATAATACTGAACTCTTGTTTTCAGGCAGTAACTGTAATAAACTACCTTGATCCAAAATGTTTATAAATTGGATCCAAGAAAGACCAACATGTACAAATGGTGCTGAGACAGTGATTAGTTCAGGGGAAGTCCAGGCTAGCATATGGCAATGTGGTATTGGCATATTTATGATGAAAAAAGCAGCCTAAACAAATTGAAAAAGCACTTCATTACGAAAACTTGCCCATGGATGCAATATACAGAAAAATTTTTGGTTGTAAAAATGAAAATTTTCACTGGAAAATTTTTGATATTTTTCTTTTTTTTTGCTCAAAACAGATTGTGGGTACACGTTTGAACCGCCTCACCGGCAGTTCTAACGAGTACCCACAATCTATGTTTTGGAGCAAAAATAAGAAAAACAGGTATACCCCTGCGTACCCCAGTTTTACTATATAAAAGTGGGGTTTAAGGGGGTATACATTACACAGACATGTTTTCCTGATGATATGACAATGTGGTATTGGCATATTTATGATGAAAAAAGCAGCCTAAACAAATTGAAAAAGCATTTAACCCTTTAAACTCTAATTATTTGATGAACAAGTACTCATCCCTCGAAAAATATTATTCCAAG
Source organism: Rugalucina vietnamica (assembly GCA_964017185.1). NCBI lineage: Eukaryota > Metazoa > Mollusca > Bivalvia > Lucinida > Lucinidae > Rugalucina > Rugalucina vietnamica. Next base: position 6,686,580 of record OZ024872.1, read on the forward strand.
TACTCATCAAAGACATGTAGATGTCAACAATATTAATGTCCAATTAATTAAGTTTCTATGTGGAATACATAACATCAGGGGCCATAAGGCACTTTTACACATACACCACCCAGTGAACCCTGACCTCCTTCCACCCACCCTTGATAACAAACCCACAACACACACCTTTTCACAACCACTGGTTGCACAGTTTCAGTCAACATTTTCACAACAGAACCACTGGCAGTGGCACTACTTCCAGGAACTGGCACCTGATAGTCTGAGAGACTTCTCAGAACACTCAATGCTTCCTCTAAATCATCACTTGAAACATGATACATTTCAGCCATGCTATAAAACTTGAAATGGACACTGTCCAGGCATGAGTTTTCAACTCCATCAAACACAAAATGCCACAAGAATCTTCACAAATAAACATGAAAGCAGGCAGTTTAGGGTGTCAGTAAAGTTTGTTTTCTTGCAAAACTAATCCCCTTTCAAGATAATCCACTAATATTTACTAAAACTTGAATGGCTTTTTCTAAATTGTCCATCCATCTTAGTTATTTTTAGCTCAACTATCCAATACACAAAGAAAATTTACATGAAATTTACAACTGACCATTCAAAATACACAATTTCGTGTATTGCAGTACAGATTAGCCAATAGCCAGTGGCCGTGATGCACCAGTGGTCAAGCGTAGCGTGGCCGAAGGATCAATTATTGGTCACTAGGTCACAGTAACACTGACCAGTAACCTGTGGTCAGTCTGTTTTCTCCAGCAATTAATGGTCTAAGGGAAACAACTCAAACCAATTAAGCCATAAAACTCGGTACAACCGTACCATGTGCTTTCACTGAGCGTATAAAACACAAATTCATAGCCAGTTCACTTAATTATCACCGAGTTAAAATGGCACATACTTTTTCGGGGGCTCATTCATCTTCTCAAGAAAGATGGAGCCGTCTAGACGATTCTACTTAATTCTCAGCCTCCATCTTGGTTAATTTAGATTTGCCTCCCTTACATTATTAGCTAACACGCGTAATCAGCGACGGATCTAGCCAGTCATCAGACATGCAACATGTGCAAAAGAGTTTCCAACAATCATTCCAACACCTGTAGAGATGAATCAGTTGGTCGCGCTTTCTTTAGCCGTGTACCGAGAATAATCAGGGCATTCGGGGGTGGGGTGGGGGTGAGGGGGCTTTAACAGTAAAATGACTTCTAAGTATGCACTATGCACCCTGGTCCAGAAAGGACACACGCCAAGCAATGATTATTTTCTTAAATCATCGAGGTCAGAGACATCATTTTTTCGTTAAATACCAAGCTCCAGGCTCTCTGAAGTTTTAGGCCTAATATCATGTCGTAGTCAATAAAGTTTTCTACATTAATTTAAATTGCGTTAATGGTACTGTAGCAGACTGGGCTCGGTTGCGGATATAGTTGGACGCTGACGGTCAGTGGCCCACGTCTGAGGGTATAGGCAGCTAGCAGCCAACCCTCCGTGATCGTACATCAAAAACTAGAAGTTCGGGATGTCTTTCATAGAATTATAAAATTGACAAAGAACAATGAGTTTCAACTATGTATATTCAAAATGCTTCAAATAAATTCATAAGATATGTCAGAAATTCCAATGAAGATTCGCGTTGTGTATAAAAAAATTACATAAGTTACCTAGTAGTGATGAAGGGGAGAGAATCAGCTGTTTAACCTAAAGACTCAAAATTTATGAAAAATTAGCAAAATTGAAAACATTCAAGATTACGAGAATCTTGACACCAATTAATAAAAAATAGGAGAAGTAATTCCAAACTATAAAGAGTTCGGACTAAAAAGAGTTAACTCACCTTGATCATACCCTTTGACTTGACCAGAGAAGACAACCTATAGATTGCCAAATATGGTCAATCTAAATATGCACTAAAAACTAACAAAATATAAGTGCCAAAGATGCACTGAAAAACTATTTAAAGTTAATTACAGGAAAAACGTTTTGGAACCTTATTATTTAATCCTTAGAAAATATAAGAAAACATCATTAACTTTAGATAAACATGAAATTGCTCAAGAAAATATATAATAATAAATATAAAATACAAAAAAATGTGACTTTTGATGTTTAAGGAATTATTTTATGATGAATTACCAACCTTACATGTATATAAAACAAGAAATACTTTTGAAAAAGATAATTACGAAGTTTAAAGTGAACTTGTAAAATTTGAGAAAAATGCTCTCCTACTACAGGTACAAGTACCACAACAAAAATAACATGATAAATACCATAACACAGCAGCTACAAGTAACTTACAAAATCCGTAATTAGTATGACATTGCGGGTTCCAATGCAACCAATGCTAAAATGACACGGAAGTAATGCGAGGTCACGTAGTGCATCGGAGTGCAGGATCACCATGCACTTCAATGCATTCCCCGTAAACACCAGCTAGGTCCTCCACAGCTCAAAAAAAGTGTGGTTACAAGTTCCAGCTTTCAGGAAAGACTCGCCGAATTCCCATGCCCACATACCCTCACATTTTATTTTCAGTTTCCTGAACCATGTATACATCACTTGAAGTTTATTATACGTGGTACAAACTTTTAAGCAGGTCGATTTGTGTGTGTACTGCAACGCTCCTTGTCGCAATATGACATTAAGTTGTTGAATGGGACGTAAAACACGAGCATGCAGCGCATCAAAATGAGAATCGGTCGCGGCGAGTCTTTTATTCCTTAACTCATTTAAACCTGGCGTCCCTTTTATGGGACATAGGCAAACAGAATAGCCCCAGATGAGACGCCGCAGAACGCGGCGTCCCATCTGGGGCTCCCAGGGGGGGGGGGGGGGGTACTCTGAAATTTTATGTAGGCGAGGCTGACTTTTTTGGGGTCAAAATTTTGAATTTCCATATTTTTGGGGGTTTTCAGAAAAACTAGTTATTTTTTAGGGTATTGAGCTTTTTATGGATATTTTTTGGGGGTCATGCCTTTTCTGAATTATTTTTTTTTTGGGTCATCTATAATTCTAAGTAATTCTTTGGGATTTGCACATTTCTTGGGAAATCTCTTTATATATAAACATGCCATGTATTAGCTGTTGACATGGATGTGACGCAATAAATAAAACAAAAATAATTCAGTTTTGCAATTCAACGTCAGAGTACTCCGAATGGCTTACACTTATGTCTTACAAGGCCTTAAAATTCAATTTTGTTTGCGACCATGCCTTATGACTGGTCTCTGTGAAATTTTGGAAGCTTGATCATGATGATGTTTGGATTGCAAACCAAATGGAATCAAAACCATCATAAGACTTACACTTTGAGAATAAATAATCTTTAAATTTATCCAACTTGGTATTTACTCCCTAGTTCCTACATATATACTAACTGTATTGTGATGTGTTCTGTTGGTTGGTGGTTGATTTGGGATTTGACGTCCCACCAACAGCTTAGATCATATGGATGGGATAAAATTTCATCAATATAGGCATAAAAAAGATGAATAATTTTTTGGGGTAAGCTAAAAGTTCAAGTATTTTTTTGGGTATGCCTGATAGGACTGGTATTTTTTTGGGGTGGTCAGTAAATCTCAGTATTTTTTGGGGTTTGGGGATTGAAGCTGGGGCCTCGCCTATGTATCCACAAAAAATGAGAGTAACCCCCCCCCCCCCCCCATGGGCTGGGGCTATTCTGTTTGCTTAGAGAATTCTCATCGAAAAACTGAATATAATATTAAAATCACTCCTGACGCCCCTAAAAATGAAAGTGGACTCACCCAAAATGATAACAATGGGAAAATCCATTGTCAAATATGGGTTAAAACTATAATGTTTTACTCACCTTTGACGGTGATCGAATCTTGTCAGTTCCCCTGGCAACCGAGCATGAAGTCCAAGGTGTGGGAAATATCCGTTTAAATGTTGCCCCGGCACACCGTGGAGAATGTTTTCCTTTTCTAATATTTGAACGGGCGTCGTGTCCCGACCCCGTTCGGACCCAGCGTCTCTTTCGCACAAGAGTCCAGCAATACGCTTGTGAGCGTCTAGGTAATGTTTGCTCCGTTCAACGGTGATCGCCCGGGGGTCGTGGGTGCCCCAGTCCCGGAATGGCTGGTGAAATCTTTTCCTTTCACTTGTGTTATGTATGTTATCATATTGTCTGTGATCCAAAAGTTTATTGTGATGGCTTTCACTTCTTTTTGACAAATCATGAGGTTCTGAATCAAAACCGTTCATATTAGGTGAGGCGAATGCCCCTGCATGTCCGTACATTAAATGCGGCATTGTTCCCGAATACGTGGCCGGCGGCCCTCGCGAATGAATGATAGTCTGAGCGACGCTGCTCGCCAACGCCGAAGCCACTAACGTCTCTAAAAGTCTGTCTTGCTCTTTCGTCAGTTTTACGCCATTTGACGTCGGCATTGGCATTCCCAAGCGTTCACGAATTTCATTCGCTCGTTCCATATCATGTGCAATATCCGGCCGTTCAACGTCATGAACCTCATGTGGACGTTCTACGTCATCGACTGGGTTGTGCCGGGGACTCCTGTCCGGGCTCTGTCGGGGACTCCCGGCGTCTTCGTTTATAACGAGCCTGTCGGGATCGTCGTCACGTCGGTATTTTCTAAATCCAGGATAGCATTCGCCGTTATCGATCGAATCTGTGGGCGTCGACGTCTCCGTGGTGACGCTGTCGTTAGGACTTCCTGGAACTTTTTGTTCGTCCACTGAATGAGACTTCCTGTACACTTTTTGAAACACAAAGTCCGGAGCTAACCCCTCGTGAACCCCTTCATTTGGGGCTGATTTTGATCGCTTAATCAGTTCCATGTTGCTTGTAAACACCTCACCGTCGGACCCCTCCATATCAAGGGATCCCGTGGGGCTCTGTCCCTCGGAATCACGAAGGTCGCGGATGTTCATGACCTGTCCCCGTTCTTCCTCGGACAGAAACTGTTCCAGGGACGTCCGTCCCATCTTCGGCTTCTTCGGTGGGGGCATGGTCGCTTTTTTCTGATGATGCTCAAATTTTATTTTTTAAGGCACACTCATTTCTGAAATAAAGAAATAAAGCATCAGTAAAGCATAATATGGTAAAGATTTCCTTACACAGAAAGTGATCGAGGTCCCGTCTCCATATGACCTTAGCTGTTGGCGGGACGTTAAACCCCAATCAACCAACCAACCAGAAAGTGATCTCGCACTAAAAAAAAAAAACTTATATTTTATCATGGTCAAATATGCTAATAAGTTCATAATAAATTTTATCAGAAAGAAAAAAAAAACACATAAATAAACAAATAAATAAAAAATAAATAAATAAATTCGTAACAATATTTTTTTTTTTTTTTTTTTTTTTTTTTTTTAGATATGGGAAGTAACCGTGCAAGAAATTTATATGATATCACCAAAAGAATATGTTCCCTTTCAATAATACAATTAGCATTTATAATACCAGAAATGTAATTCTTCGAAAAATAAATCAGTGATTATGCGCTTCCTGGAACTCCGTCCCTGGACTTCCACTGAGCGCCTATTTGTCTATATTGACGTCTTCGAAGAATTGTTTTATTTTTAAGTATTTGCATGATACATAAACAAGGAAGTGCATTACGAAAACTTGTCCATTTCAGTATTTCAGGTGAAAAAAAATAATAAAAAATAAAAAAAAATACATTGATTGTGGGTACACGTTTGACGTCTCGCCCAACCTCGGTCTTCAGATATTCTGGAGCCCGATATTCTTTCAACATTGTGATCATGTACTTTTTGCAAATCGTCTATCCGCCGCTTCCTCATTATTATTATTATTATTATTATTATTATGGGAAAACGCCGCAACAGACGACTCTACTGAGATACATCACAAACTACCCATTTATATTCCATTACGAAAATTTGCCCATGTGCCCATGCAATATACAGAGATTTTTTTAGCTTTAAAAATTGAAAATTTTCAGCTGAAATAAGTTGATTTTTTTTCTTCTTATTTTTGCTCAAAACATAGATTGTGGGTACACGTTAGAACCGCCTCGGTAAAGAAATGCCCTTGCAAACCCCAATTTTGTTATAAAAGTGGGGTTCAAGGGGGTATTCATTACAAGGACATGTTTTCGTGATGTCACATTTTCAAAAGAAATTCCGTTTTTTCCTTTACGTACATCAGGAAAACATGTCCATGAACCCCAATCTTATAAATTGGACCACCCTCGTATGCTAATCTATGTTTTGAGCAAAAATGAGAAAAATATATTTCAAAAAATCTGAAAATTTTCAATTTTTACAACTTTAAGACAAATCTGTATACATGTATTCCTTACACTAGTGGGCGTGTTTTCGTAATGAATTTCAGGATTATATGTATCCTGATAATAATTTTTAGTAAATTTTAAAATGTTAACATTGTCATGTTATCATTTATGAACAGGTAAAATATCATGCTCAGCTGAGCTGAGCATGATTGCTGAGTTGAGCATGACTTTTATTACCATTTATTTCTGCTTTTGATTGTTAACGTTTGATGGATACATACAAATGCGTCAAGACACTGAAGTTTACGTTTCTGATTATAAATTTCTTTTGATTGATTAGGGTTACTGAAATAGTGGCTGAATATTTTATCAAGCTGACACATTTTTAAATGCAAACCAGGCACTACTTAGCCCAACTGAATTTTAAAATGGAAGACATAACCAACTTCATTCTAAATTTTCCTTGACAGTCTTTATAAGTGGGCACTTAATGCTTAAACAAAGATATTTTCCGCTGTAAAATAAATAAACAAATAAATAAATAAATAAATAAATAAATAAAAAAAATATAGAAATATGTTAAATATTTTTAATATTTTTGCTCAAAACATTGATTGTGCCGAGGCGGTTCTAACGTGTACCCACAGTCTATGTTTTGAGCAAAAATAAGAAAAATATAAAAAAAAAATTCCAGTGAAAATTTTCATTTTCACAACGATTTTTTTTCTGTGTATTGCAAGGGCGTGTTTTCGTAATGAAAATGACCCAAATAAATTGAAATTTTAGGTTTAAATCACCAAAGCCTGTAATTTATCCTGCTAATAAATGTTAAAATTGTGGGCATTTTAACATTTTAGGGCAACATAAATTTTAGCCTCAGCTGAGCTGAGCATGAAAAAAAGGTTTTATAACCTCGGGGTCTGGTTGCGTAACCAGTTCTATGAGGAGCCCAAAGTATGCTCTGTGAAACAACAAGGCGGGGATAGGTCTCTTCCTCCGGAGTCCGGTATCACGGTAGCGCCGATATTGTAATGGTATAAGTTTCAGCAAAGAAGAAGAAGAAAAAGAGGAAGTTTTACTTTGTTTGATTGTTTTTCGGTTTATGATCCCAGTCAACAATTTTTCAGCAATGTCGGAATGAAGCCACCGCTTCTTTGATATCAAGAAACACTATAGGGGATTATCATTTCTTAATCATCATTTATTTATACACATAAACAAAAATATAGATTTGTTCAAACACCTGTGCATTAGATGCATGTGTGGGACCCAGGGGTGTGGGCACACGTTTTTCAACACTTGGCGTTTTTATTAAAGATGTTTAAAATCATAAACGATACAAAAACGATGCAGATTTTACAAATCAGATACACACAGCAAACAATGACGGCTGATTCTTTCCACTAAAACTGTTCATTTTACGATTATAGTTTTATCTACATAATGCATAAACATTGCAGCAAAATGCATTTAAAAATTAAAGTTAGATTAATGCATACCACACGCCTGCTCAACGCTCGGCGTCAAATGATTAGAACTACAACCGTAAAAGTGTGCTAAATAATTATATGTTCAAATAAATGGTCTTTTTTGGAGCTAATAAAGCTATATTAATTAAAAAGCTAAAACTGTTCAGCTAAAATGAACATTTTGAAACTAAGAATATTATGGTCTAGATTTGAGATCCATATAAATATCCATGCTAGGACAAGAAACCATTTTGGGCATTCCGATTAAAAACAAACGACATACTTTTCCAGTATTTCTTGTTTGTATTGAGGCTTAACGTCCCAGTCAACAATTTTTCAGTCATGTTGGGACGTATTTCATAGACCCATTGATTAACATGATTAAGTAGTACCAAAATATATTTAACTTCATTGCCCGAGCCCTACATAGACTCATCATTCCATGCGCGACTAAAACCATAAAAAAATGCATATTTTTTAAATTCTAAATTTATGCAAATTATAATCAGTCCACCCACATACCATAAACGAAACAAAAAAACAACAACAAAACTTAAGCCTTTTAAAAACAAAGTCCGCAATTTTAATTAATTCTAAAACTTACCATAAAACCTCAGCGCCAACGTGCGCAAGTGTAAACCATAACAGTTTGTTATCACAGAAATTTCGAATAAAAAACAATTACTTTGTTTTTATGACAATTTTAATTAATAATTTATTGTCCTGAAACTAGTATTTCAATATCTTAAACTCTAGATAAAATATAGGTGTATTTTTATCCTTCTTAATTCACTCCCGAGACGAACTTTACATTAGTTCTTTCCGATATCGCGTCAATTTCAGAACTGTCAATATTCGTTTAATTCCTCGTGCTTTCATAATGTGACATCAGAAATCTATCTGGCACCGGTCCCTGTCCCCAGAATAAGTTCCCTATGTCAGTGACAGGTCACAAGGACATCGAAACGTAGATCCGAGCGAGGTTTCCCTGACTGTACTTAACTGGGATAAAAATAGATACTTGGCCGCTAGATGAACTCGAGCGATTACCTTGAATGAACTTCACAGTAGTTATCCTCAGATGACCCGACAAATTTGGTCACACTGCGCATGCGTAGCGTAGAAATACATAATGTTATATGCAAATACGACACAGAGGTATACTGTTCAAGGATAGAAGGGGTGCAATAAAGTTGAAAACGCGAATATTCCGTAAATGGAGGCAAGTTTCAAAAATTAATCAATAGAAATAATTAGATCTTAATGCAATCAATATATATTTTAAAATCTTGCATGATAAAACAAACACATAAACAAGCAAAAGTTCAAATGAGCCATCGCATCTGAAAACCAACAATCTGCACAACTGATCAGCGCTTTTGTTTTCGCTACGCGGATAGTACAGTCCCTCTCTAGCTTGCTAGCTTGTTTCTGTGGCTGTATAGACTGGTTTGTGTCGGACCTTATCGGAACCCCATTCTATTTTTTTTTTTTTTTTTTCCTGTGAAGGCTCATAATGATTATGGCATATTATACTTATAGTGTGGCCCATCTGTCATCAGAGAGAGAGAGAGAGAGAGAGAGAGAGAGAGAGAGAGAGAGAGCTTCACAATCACGATAACAAGTAGCGGCGTCACACTTGACACTGATCAATAGAGCAGGATAACCAAATATGAGCCGTTTCATGGGAAAACCAACAATGTGGTTTCCGACGAACAGGTCTGACACAAACCGAGCTATACAAGCACAGAAGCAGGCTAGAAGCTTGAAATTTCGCATTTAGGAAGAAGAGGAAGTGTACTATCTGTGTAGCTGATCTGCGAAGCTGATCTGCGTCTTTATTTTCGCATATGCAGATTGTTGGTTTTCTCATGAGGGGGAAAATGCACGTGTAAAATGCACGTTTTCTCGTGAAATAGTCAATTGTTATCACAAGCCTGCAGATCAATTAATAATGACAAGTACGAAAAGTTTATAATTCTAAAATAAGTCTGCACTTTAATGCACGTTTACGGTTTACGTACACTGAATGCAATGACTTATGTGCATGAAAATTTCCTGACTGCATATTTCATGAAGGAAATGTGGAATCATATTACCGATCTGATTAGCAGTGGGTATCATTCATCAAGAAGCGTCATAATCAGAAAACATTGCAAATTCAGCTTGCTCATATAAAACTGGCGTCCTTTTCATGGGGAATAGGCAAAGCGCGGCGTCCTATCTGCGGCTATTCGTTTGTTTAAAAGAATTTCATCAAGGATTCTAAAATCACACCTGAGGTCACCATTACCGATATATAGATTTATAAAATCATTGCGTTAAAAAGCGAAATTTCTTTTGTCGATGATACAATTTCCGAAACAAAAATTATCGATTGTAAAAAACACAGTTAACAGCTTGCACATGCATCTGTGCAGTGAAATATGCATTGATGAGGTAAGCGCTTCATGATAGGCAAATCTGCTCTACTTAAATGTATATCGCATCACAGACTAGAAGATGCGTCTGTTGAGTCGCGTGTAGTTTAAACATATTTTATTTAGATAAACAAATCATGATGAAAAGGATTAGAACGAAAGCGAAGCTTATATAGTTCATCTCATTGACAGACGTGAGTTGTATTGCAATGGCGGATAGGTACACGATTATCTGGTATCTGATTGATCATTTACATTACGAAAACATGCCCATGCAATATAAAGAGATATTTTTTTAAAGTTGTAAAAAATGAAAAATTTCCGCTGAATTTTTTTTTAATTTTTTCTTATTTTTGCTCCAAAACATAGATTGTGGGTACTCGTTAGAACCGCCTCGGCGAGTACCCACAATCTATGTTTTGGAGCAAAAATAAGAAAAATAGGTATACCCCTGCAAACCCCAGTTTTACTATTTAAAAGTGGGGTTTAAGGGGGGTATTCATTGCACGGACATGTTTTCCTGAAGGTATGAATTTTCCAAAGAGGAAAAAAAAAACAGAGCAGCACTGCATAGAACGATTTAAGACAGAACAGTCAATAAACCATAACAGAACAGAACGGAACAAAACGGACCGGAGCAGAGCAGCACTGCATAGAACGGGTTAAGACAGAACAGAGTCACTAGACCATAACAGAACAGAACGGAACAAAACGGACCGGAGCAGAGCAGCACTGCATAGAACGGGTTAAGACAGAACAGAGTCAATAGACCATAACAGAACAGGGCGGAACAAAACGGAACGGAACAGAGCAACACTGCATAGAACGGTTTAAGACAGAACAGAGTCAGTAGACCATAACAGAACAGGACGAAACGGAACAGAACAGTACAGAGCAGCACTGTACAGAACGGAACAGCACAAAAAGCGTCAACAGATCATAACAGAACGTAACGTTACTGGACAGTACAGAACAGAGCGGTACAAAACAGAATTGGACAGAACACAACAGAAATGAACAAACAAAACACAACAGAACAGAACAGAACTAAACGGAGCATGGAGCGGAACAGGTCAGAAAGGGCGGAACGGGCCAGAACTGGGCGGTACAGAGCATAACTGTACAGAACAGAACGGATCAAAACGGAACCGAACAAAACAGAGCACAACAGAACGGAACGAAACAAAACACAGCAGAACAGAGCAGAGTATAGGATATGACAGGACAATACAGAGCAGAAACGGAACAGAACAGAAAAGAATCGAACAGATCAGACCCGACCAGACCAGACCGACCAGGCCAGAACAAAACAGAACTCGACATAATGGAACGAAGCCGGACATAACATAAGATTCAGCAGACCAAAGACCAAAAAGAACATAAATATACGGAATAGAACGGAACAGAACACAAAAGAACGGAACAGAACCACAACAGAACGAAACGGAAAATGTGCAGAGCTGAGCGGAACGGAACGAAACATAACTGAACAGAACACAAAAAGAATAGGAAGATTATAACTTATATTACAGAATAGAACAGAACGGAAGAGGGCGAAAGGAAATGGAGCCCGGCAAAAAGAACAAAATAAATCAGAACGGACTAGTACAACACGGAACGGAACAATATAATAGTTAAAGTATATAAACAGGAACGAAGAGACTCGGAAATGTATGTGCGCAATATGCACAGTCCTCACTTGCCGCCGCACAATCAATATCTACGTCAGCATGGCCCCTTTTTGGGAACGCTTAGATGAGTCGCGGTGAAACAGTAAAAGATCGGCTATCTACTGGCCGTTCTGAATAATCTTGACTTGTTTTGCGATTACTTCAAACGCCCATAATTTAGTTAAAAAGAATCAAACATTCATTCATGTTTGCAGATGTCCACAAGTGTGGCATTGTTGCCTTGTACAATTTATTTATTTATTTATTTATTTATTTATTTATTTATTTATTTATTTATTTATTTATTTCTTTACTTAAGCACAGAACACCTTTTATCATAATTGCTTACATATCCGACTATCTGTCCAAGAGAATCTAATTTAAAATCGATGTCACAATTATTATTACCTTTGTTTTGATAATTCCAACAGCAAACCATCACAAGCTTCCACTTTTAATGATTGATGCAATAATATTGCTACAGTCACACAACAATATGTTATAAATCCAATGTTTCAAACTTGCAAAATTAGACGCAATCACAGAAAATGATTAAAAGCAAATATGAGGACCACGCACCCACACAATACCTAGGTTGACCACAAGATCAAACGGTAAAGCCAACTAAAACCTGGCCAACATCGCTGGTATATCGAGGTCAGGTTAAGGGCACGGAGCCACTGACCTGGCCCCGTCATGAGGAAAACTAGTTTTGTAAATGAAAACAACAAAGTGCGCAGATAGTTTGCGCTATCGCACAGGTTAATCAGCGCCTCGCTGACCACTGCATTTAAAAACATGATCCACGTTCTTTTCATATGCGCATTTTCAAACCTGCAGCTGGTCAATTCAGCCATACAGGCTGGTTGGAGTCAAATACTCTAAAGCCACGATGGCATTTTTCCGCCGTGGTCAAACTCGTATATGATCGGGTCATTTCAGGACATAGCCTTGCATATTGAAACCAAGGCGATAAACGCTGCGGTAAAGCTATGCGCGGTGTATTATTAATTGCTATACGTAGGTGCACATTAAAGTGCGCACTAATTGACCGCTAATTGGTTGCGTAACGTACAACGCGAGGCGCTACCTCACCCGTCAACGCTGTCAAATATGACGTCGTTACGTACGAAATCATCACCAGAAATTAGAGAAAAAAAATATTCATCGCGACCATGACCCCAAATCAAAAGCAGCGCCAAAGGTCAACCCGTTTGTATTTCAATTATAGGGATCAGACGCTTGACCCTGAGGAAAAAGATTTATTGGATTTGGGTATTGTTTTGGTCAGCTGCAAACAGGTCGCTTTTGTTCTCCTCGGAAATAAACGCCAAATTTGCATTTTAACAAGAAAATAAACAATAGCCTGACACTTAGTTTTCAAGAACGCGCATAAAACAGTGTAGCAGGCAATACACACCTGGCTTGATCAAACAGGCAGGTTGTTTGACATTACTGATCAAATATATTTGATTACTTTCCCAGCATACTGGCCTCGCCGCCATCTTGAAGGCCCCAAAACATGCCCGTGAAATATATACCACCTTATACCCCACTTTTAAATAGTAAAGCTGGGGTTTGCAGGGGTATACCTATTTTTCTTATTTTTGATCCAAAACATACATTGTGGGTACTCGTTAGAACCGCCTCGACGAGCCGGTTCTAGCATGTACCCACAATGTATGTTTTGAGCGAAAATTTTGAAAAAATCAAAATTTTTCCAATGAAATTTTCAATTTTTTCTTCGGAAAAAATCTCCGCATATTGCATGGACATGTTTTGGTAATGTTGGTTGCTCAAGCCATTTGAAACTTGAAGTTCGTACTGACGCCAGCTTCTTTAATGGCTTATTTGGTGGTTGATTGGGGGTTTAACGTCCCACCAACAGCTAAGGTCATATGGAGATGGGACCTCGGTTTATAGTCCCATCCGACGGACTGGAGAAGCCCGGGATCGAACCCGCGACCCTTGGTTTACAAGGCTTCTATGCTTATTTGAGCCGCCTCATGAGAAAAACAACAATCTGCATAGGCGAAAACAAAGGCGCAGATCAGCCGAAGAGCACCTTTGTTTTCGCTACATGGGTAGTACAATTCCTCTACTTTCTAAACCCAAAATTTCCAGCCTTTAAACATTTTCTGAGACTGTACAGCCCGGTTTGTGTCGGACCTGGTCGGAATGCAAATTGTTGGTTTTCTCACGCCCAGACTCAAATCGAACGCAAATGTGAATGGCGAGGGTAAATGACGTCAAAACAGAGAAACGTATTAAACTCGGAACAGCAACGCTTTAGTCTGGCTCCTATAACTCATTTAAGCGTAGCGTCCCTTTTATGGGACATAGGCAAGCAGAAAAGCCGCAGAACGCGGCGTACCATCTGGGGCTATTCTGTTTGCTAAGAGAATTGAATAAAATTTAAAAATCACTCGTGACGCCCCTAAAATGAAATTGGACTCACCCTAATGATAATGATGGGAAAATCCATTCGACAATATGGGATAGATTGGTGCTGACGACTGCATACATATAAGCTGTGAGAAGTTCACTAAAGGTTGCATTGGTAACGGATATAACAGTACAGTACCGTTCGTTGCTCTTTCCATGCCTGGGGAGTGCTATTGACGTCAAACACACAACCAGGAAAAGCAGAGGTGTTGGTGCTGTTGGCCAATGACATTTAAGTCAGTATCTATGCAAAAACAATCCGTATTGCGTTTGCGCTCGATCAGGGAGTCAGCTGATTAAAAGAGATACAGAAAAAATCTTGGAAATAGGGGTATGTCTACAAGGTATACGGACAACGATGAAACATCCCACGGACATAACCCCCACGCCCATTTTGGTATACGTGGACCCCCCCATGTTTTTTAACGTGAACATAACCCCCCACGCCAAATATTATAATTTTGTCCACTATACCAAAATGGGCGTGGGGGTTATGTCCGTGGGTGGTTTTGTCCTACACTCAGAGGGAAATTACAAATAAGAAAGGTTATGATATAATTTAGTAGATTTCTGTTCTAAAAGCAACGCCAAGCGCATAATTAAACATGCGTAACTTCTGGGAACAATGTTCAAGCCTAGGTAACTTGTAGCAAGAAAGGTATTTAAAGCGCACGCACTGTAATTATAACGCCACCGCTTTTTGCAAACGTTTGCATTAAGCGTCGCATTGACAATAAGCGGTGCCACAACGCACAAAAATAGCAAAAGCCATCGATATAAAATGTATTTTACATTCCCACGTCTTAGCTAAATGCTAGCCAGCATGATCAGTACGAGGTAAAAGCAAAGGGCTGCTCTGTGCATAATTAAGTTTTATCACGTATACTGACGTCAATAAAAACGCCTCATCGAACGTCAATAACGCTATAGAACGAAATTCAGTTTTCAAAAAATGTGAGCCCCGCCCATTGGGGCCTAGGAGAAATAGAGAGAAATAGATGGGCTGCTTGTGCCTCCAGGCAAAGCTTCTAATCTACTGACCGACCATCTGATTACTGGTTAACCGCTCATGTCTGAGCCTGCCCAAGGAAAAGTGGTTTAGTCAAACCATCCATACATATAAGCCTCAGTTTTGGCATAGTTCGGAGGTTATATTTATGAAGCACATTTTGAGTGACATGACATCCTAATGTTGGGTAAAAGGGCAACGCCCCGACATGACCATTGCTGTTGACTGGGACGTAAAGCATCAATTCAAACAAACAAACAAAAAATGTGTTTCAGCAACATATGGTCACGTATGGATATCCCACTATATGGCTTATGTGTTGTAATCAAAAGAAGCGATGCCTGCATGCGCGGATCCAGAAATTTTCATGAGAGGGGGTCCAACGAAAATGATAATTTTTGGTCACAGACAAGGGGGAGGGGGCTAATTTTCAAATTCCAGGGGGGTCCGGACCCCCGGACCCCCCTCCCCCCTCTGGATCCGCGCATGGCCTGATAGACCGGTTCATGAACAGAATAGGGATGTTGCTAAGGGACTGGGTGTATGTTTCAACAGCATGTCATTTTTCAAGCAGCTGTCTGAATAATTACATGCCAGCATTTCCGAATGCGCAAAAGGTTAGCAAAATATATAACCAATATTTAAAATAATTAAATTTGTCAATCTTGGCAGTATGACGTGTCAAAGTTGACTGAGGCCTTTTTTGTTGACGTCAGTGTACTTATATTACATTTTCATCGTGACCATTATCATGAGATTTGAGCCGCCTCATGGGAAAACCAACAATCTGCATAGGCGAAAACAAAGGCGCAGATCAGCTTCGCAGTAACTGCGAAGCTGATCAGCGCCTTTGTTTTCGCTACTCGGATAGTACAATTCCTCTCCTACTTAAATCTGAAATTTCAAGCTTCTAGCTCTTTTCTGTACTTGTACAGACCAGTTTATGTCAGACCTGTTCGGAAACCACGTTGTTTGTTTTCCCACGAGGCGGCTCATTTGTTTCTTCAACAACAAGAGACGTTCAGTCTATATTCCAATCCCACAGTATATTGTTATACCCCCATTCCACTGGACGGCGTTTCCACTACGTTCATGGCGTTCTTAAAAAACTTGTGAAACGCCGTGAAGGCGCCGTCATGTGAAAAAAGAAATAGGATTCCCACGCTTTTAGTACGCTTCTAGTACGCTTCTAGTACGCTTCGACTACGTTCTCGCTACGCTAGCGACGTTCTTGTCGCGCTACTACAGCGCTTCTACGGCGCATTAGGAATCCACAAGCCGCATCAACTACGTTTCCACGACGTCAAGGGATTTCTGTCTACGCTTTGACTACGCTTTGCCTACGCTTACTACGTTCCTGCTGCGTTCTATTTACGTTTGGAGCTCAGGCACCGCGTTTCTGTTGCGTTTTGTCCATGAAAACTCAACAAGTTAAGATCTTTTTCATCATTTGACAACTAGTCTTCAAAGAAGATGAACCGTATGGTGCCAGTATGGTTCAATTGTCGGAGGCTGGATGGCAGTACTAGTAGCGTTTGCTTTTCTTCCCTTTCGAGGTGGCATTTTCTTTGATGTGGATTGCTTAAGTTAACATTTAACAATGAAGACAATGCTAAAACAGGTGACGTATTTATACCCTGGTTGGCACGTGCGTGCTGTAAATCGCCATGAACGTAGCTGAAACGCCAAGAGCGTAGTAGAAGCGTAGTGGTAACGCAGTCAAGACGCCAAGAGCGTAGTGGAAGCGTAGTGGTAACGCAGTCAAAACGCCAAGAACGTACTGGAAGCGTGGAAGAAACGCGTTGGTTGATATTGGTAATTTGGTGGAATCGTAGTGAAAGCGTGAGAAGCGTGGCAAGGACGTACCAAGCGTAGGAGAATCGTACTGGGATCGCGGACAAATATCGCTACGCTTTTACTGCGATGCTGCTACGCTTCTTCTACGTTATGCACGCTACGGCTACGATACTGCTACGCTAATGCCGTTCTTACTACGCTTTTACTACGCTTTCACTGTGTTTCGAGTCCAAGGCGTTTTCTCTACGTTTAAGTTTTAAATTTTTGTGCAGGGTCAAAACTTTCAAATTTGGGTGGCGTTCAAGGCGCTACCAGTACGTTTCTACTACGATCAAGGCGTTTCGACTACGCTTCTGGTGCTCTCTCTACGTTTCACGGTATTTTATGCCCATATTTGGAAACGTAGTGGAAACGCCGCCCAGTGGAATGGGGGTATTACAGTGACAATGATCGTGTGTGACAAAAATCACAAGTCTACAGCGGGTTTTCACGTCTAGTGTATGTAATATGAGCCGCCTCGTAAGAAAACCAACAATGTGGTTTCCGACCAGGTCCGACATAAACCGACCTGTAACTAGAAACTGGAAATTTCGGATTTAAGTAGAAGCGAAAACAAAGGCGATGATCAGCTTCGCAGTTACTGCGAAGCTGATCTGCGCCTTTATTTTCGCCTATGCAGATTGTTGGGTTTCCCATGCGGCGGCTCATCATATTTTTAGGTGCCTCATGAAGAAACGCCTTATAATTGAGCCGAGACGCGAGAAAACAAGTCTTCAGGGTTTCCGACCACGTCCCACACAAAGCGACAAGTATGCAGCTACAGAAGAAGGATGGAAGATTGAAATTTTGGATTTAACAAGGGGTGAGATTGACTATGATTACTATACATATCGCGAAACCAAAGGTGTTGATCAGCTGTGCAGTTACAGAATAGCTGTGCTGCGCCTTTGGTTTCACATAGGCAAAACCGGGGGAAAACTGTATTTTTTCTCATGATGCGGCCTCAATTATTGTCTATGAAGAGAGACATTAACCTTTACAAGGTTTCATTTACAGACGAATACAGCAGAAAATAATAAAATCATTTTTTTTCCAACGAGGTACCCCAAACTATACTTCTTAACGTGGATTGATATATTTACAAAGTCCCTAACCCCCCCTAAACTTTAAACATGTTGTTCTCAGTCCTGGGATACAGATCATTCATGATATTACATCTCCTGAAAGGGCTATGAATGACAAACGTTATCCTAGTAATATAACCAGAATTTGTATTTGCATTTTCGTGCATGTTGGTAGTGAAATGCATTGTTAGTTTGAAAACTGCTTTTATTTTTCTTGCATTGTTTTACGCTTAAATAAGAAATATTGCGGGATGAGTGTTGGCACGGTAGTTAGTAAGTAGAAAAATCTATCAACTGCTATCATTTTTGTTCTGTTTGAAACAATTCTTACCGAAATATCTGCAGACAAAAAGCCCGTTTTTTTAGACTAATCAAGGTCAAATTAATGGGCTTATTTGTTATGTAAAAAGGCTATGGAAATATACTGTATATGTATGTTCTACCTGAATGAACAGACTACCTGTCCTATTTTAACAGGTATACACAGCGTGTACATACTATAATGCATATAAATATACTGTACAAAATAATTTTATCTATGTTTTATTTGAGACATGTCTCAGAGGACTTTAAATCCAACGTTACTTCAACAACACACAACAGTTGTTTTTACCCTTATTAGATACATAAAAGATATTGTCAGAAGAACTTCCCTAATGTCTAAAACGTATGAAGACACTGTTCAAAGTAAAAGTTGCTTAATTTATTTGGCATGGTATATTTAAGGTACAGGTATTTGCATAAGTGACGGACAATATTATTTAAAGTAATAAATCTGATAAAGATGATGCACCTGATATTCATGCAAATCGTTTCTAAGCTAATTTTTCAGCTTGCAAATTAGTTGGAGAACATTATTTAGACCTTCACAAAGGTTTCTATCAATTAAAATCAAAAATTTATTTTAAAGGATTATTTATGGAAATTTATTAGAAAAATAGGTAATTTCACTAAAAACTTCTATTACAATGGCTTCCCTTTGGAAAACATTATCATTCATAAGAAAGTTTAAGGTTTAGGGATTATTCTGGTATGTAACATGCCACATCTTTTTTAAAAAATCTATGAAATATTTATGAGCAGAAAACACTATTATTATAGTAATAAGGAACCTTAAAACCTCAAGCTTATCACTTACACAGGCAATGAAAAAATCACATTGAACTGACACCAATACAAGCTGTTTGTTTATGGGACCCATCTTGTTCAATACATAAACATGTCTTTCAAAATTCCCTGACTTTGGATGAAAATGCAAAATTCCCTGACTTGACAATTTTCTGATCTTGAAAATTTTCATTTTTCTCTGACCTCTTCCCAGACCATGGATATCCTGGCTAAGTATAAACGGGAGATACATGGACACAACCCGCAGCTCGACCGGGAATTCACACAACTACGATAGTTTAGCTTTTCCGAACCAGTGTTTTACTTTTCTACGTTTGCAGGCTTCGTTTTAGGCTAAAGGTAGATCGGTACCTCGTTCCACTTTTATGGAGAGGTTTAACGGAATACCGATGGAAATATTCCGTCTAGGCTAAAGGATGGTGATTCCACAGTGGGGGTTGGGGGATAGTAGGTCAGATGGAACAAACTATCGTTGTCCTGCTAGCCAAATGTTTATCGGACCATATTTGAGCCGCATCGTGAGAAAACGGGATTATTGCCTATGCGAAAACAAAGGCGCAGATCAGCTTCGCAGTAACTGCGAAGCTGATCAGCGCCTTTGTTTTCGCTACTCGGATAGTACAATTCCTCTTCTACTTAAATCCGAAATTTCAAGCTTCTAGCTCTTTTCTGAGCTTGTACAGGCCGGTTTGTGTCGGACCTGGTCGGAAACACCGAAGACCGGTTTTCTCGCGTCGCGGCTCAAATTTTTTGTCCGTTCGTTATCCTTAGATGACCGGTTGATGTCAGCCATGAGGTGAGCTAGTTTTAGCCTGACCTACGATTGTTTGTGTTCACAGGGCACTGGACATTCTTGTCAGATCAGTGTCCAGTTAATTGAATCCAGTCATGGCTGCATCAGGAAAACATGTCCGTGAAATGTATACCCCCTTAAACCCGACTTTTATATAGAAAATCTGGGGTTTGCAGGGGTATACCTATTTTTCTCATTTTTGCTCCAAAATATAGATTATGGGTACTCGTTAGTACTCGTACTCGTACTAACGTGGGTACTCGTACTAACGTGTACCCACAATCTATGTTTTGAGCTAAAATTAGAAAAATGATGAAATTTTCAACTTTTGCTACTGAAAAAAAAAAAAAAAAAAAAAAAAAAAAAACTCCATATATATTGCATGGGTATGTTTCCTAATGTATTTCCTTGTGGTGTTGCATACAACATGTGTATATGTTATCGTATATGTATGATTTTTTTATGGTTTATTTAGTTGTTTTAGTGGTCTTTATTTATGAATCCGTCCATATACGCATATTTACACTTATTATTGATGAGTTGCTCTCCTTTTTAAATTCTTTCCAAACATAATTTGACAATTAGTTTCAAATCCAGCAACATTGTAAGGTGGCACGTTTTGTTATGAAATGCCAATTTAATGATAAAATAAGGATTGAAAAATGCAAATATAACTTTGGCACATTTATAGAGTCATTAGTTCAATTAAAATGCAATGTCTTTCAGTGACCATCAAAACACCAGGCCCCAATGTTATAAAACTTTTTACATGCTCAACTCAGCTGAGACTTAAATTTATCTTGCTCAGAAATGTTAAAATGACAACAAGTCGTTTGGCCGGTTTTGCTTTAATCTACACCTGAAACTACTAATATTGGCTATTTCAGGATTGATACGCAGTTAAATTTTAGTCTCAGCTGAGTTGAGCATGAAAAAAAAAAAAAAAAAAAAAAAAAAAAAATCAGTATAACATCAAGACCTGAATTAAGCTGTGCACCATCGGCAGCCGGGTACATGCCTATGGAAGGATGAAAGGTAATACCTGTTTGAAGTGCTCAGCATACGAACTTGAGGTGTTTTTTTTTTTTCTTTTTTTTTCTTTCTATCTGAGGGGTTCTTTTAAGCTTCGCTTTTTGACAAAAATAAAAGGTAGGCAGTTTGTAGAGCATACCCTGGCAGTGCCTCCTGCTGACATAACACAAGCACTAGCTTTTTCAAAAAACAAAAATAGCTTTTCACAAAAATCGGCGACACATAGGTTAAATTTCAAACTGAATCAATGTTCTTAAGGTTTTGTTTTAAATCTTTTCGATCAATGCCACGAATCACATGATTTATATAGAATGTCACACCACATATTTACGCAACCAGTAATATAATCATTTAAGGATAAATATTATTAAATACAACCATATTCTTATGCAATTTAGATACCCCAATCCCCGATTTTATACACACAACATGCGCGGATCCAGAAATTTTCATGAGAGGGGATCCAACGAAAATGGTAATTTTTGGTCACAGACGAGGGGGGGGGGGGGGGGGGGGGGGTCCAACCCTAAAAAAAATCCCGAAATTACCTTTTTTAGGTAAAATTTTCAAATTCCAGGGGGGGGGGGGTCCTGACCCCCGGTCCCCCCTCTGGATCCGCGCATGCACACCATCGAGTTCTTTAAAAAAAAAGTGCATATACACCATCATTTATTGAGCCTATGCGTGAGAAAACCAACAATTTGGGTTCCGACCAGGTCCGACATAAACCGGCCTGTACAGTCACAGAACTCAGAACAGAAGGAGGCTAGAAGCTTGAACTTTCGGATTTGAGAGGACGGATCATACTATACGTGCAGCGAAAACAAAGTCGCTGATCAGCTGTGCATTTATTGCACAGCTTATCTGCGGCTTTGTTTTCGCCTATGCAAATTTTTAGTTTTCTCATGCGGTGGCTCAAATAAAACGTAGAACTACTAAGTTATCTGAAAATCGTCACTAAATCTATGAGCCCATGGAAATGTAATTATAATGATTCTTACCATCGGCAGATCGGTCTGACCTAACTCCTTTGTGCTCCTTCGTAATACTGTGCGCTCATACATTTTTTATAAAGTCAAAAACAACGATATGTCAATATCCCACAGCCAAAACACATGCACAGCCGCATGTTAAACAAACAAAACTGCGGGTGCCTTACCAGTGTCTGGGCGTTTGCCTATACTGTCCACAAAAAGTACGGTAAAGCTGAAGTATAGCCAGGCTAGTCCGAAGCGTCGCGTTGTGTATATAGTTCGCTTCTTCCTTGTGGTGGCTAAATACTTTTTCTAGTAAACAACTTTTGAAGGCATTGACCAGAGCGATTTGCGATCCATAACCACATGTACTTTTCCGTGATGTCACGTGACTTACGGTGGTTGGTGGCAGTGGATAATAATATATAACACAGGAAAACCGGTTTGCTGTAGAAACCCCTTTTTTAAATAAAAAAAATGAGAAGAGCGACTACACGTTTTATAAAAAACAACAATAAAAAACATTGGTATGGTATGGTTATACAATCAAACTCATACAATCAAATTCGCTAGCTAAAAAAGAGCCCAATTTCACACAGGGATACTAAAATCTTTTATAAAGGATCTGTTCTTTTACTATTTACTTTAAATGCCGATTTGTCCTAAACATACATGTACGTGTTTCGACATCGCCAGCGCAACATTACGAAAACTTGCCCATGCAATATATAGGGATTTTTTTCAGAACCAAAAAGCGAGGCGGTTCTAACGTGAAAAATAGGTATTCCCCTGTAAACCCCAGTTTTACTATATGTGGGGTTCAAGGGGGTAAACTTTTCACGGACATGTTATCCTGATGATTTGAATTTCTTTTGGATACCACCACTTGCTTTAATGAATCATAATACGGTTCGCAAAGATGCTACGTGGACACCGTAGTCGATGTTTGAAAACCTCGGAATACGCTGAAGTAGACGCTGACAGTTTCTTCGCTCACTGCGGCGAACATACATTAAGACGAACGCATGAACAAATCATGCCAAAGAAACCCATACAACTGTCTACGAATGACGCGTCAAAATCAGAATTGTCTTTTCCTAAAAACCTTGTAAATATCGAAGGACGGCCTTGAAAGAAGTTTCTGTCTCATGGGAACTAACATCTGCCTATGTACTCGATCAATTCATTCCAACCATGCTTCAATTATCTTTTTAAAAGGTTTTCCAAACGCGGCGATACTGACTCGGTTTGACCTTCTTCTGAGGTCAATTTGCGGTTTTGTACTTTAAGCTGGTACCCTACGCATAAAGCATATCTCCAATAAACCATATAGCAATCAGCTGACGCTTTCATTGACAGCGGAGAACCAGTACTTTGTTTTTTGTCAGGGTAATCTTGTATAACGCTAGGTCACTGTCCGAGGGGGCGGTCAATATCGAGAAGTTATAGTTCGTTACATTCATTAGTAGGGTCAAAAAGTCACGCGGCTTATAATAGATGAGATTTTTTTCGCACTTTATCGCCTTAACATATTATAGCTATTTTCTTTCTTCATTCGTGACAGTGTTTTAACAAAAATAGTTTAAATAATTCAATTGACTTCGTTGTAATGCTACCTATGAGTCGTGCTACACTAAGGTTTTGCTTATTACGTTTTGGGCAGCTATGGTCAAATATTGTCCGAGGTCCTTTTACTGTTTTTGCGTAAGCTAGTCCAGTTTAATTGTGTGTGTGTGTTTTTTTTTTTTTTTGATCAAATATAAGTACCATAGTTTTGCAAAATTGCAACAATAAGTGATTCAGTGCATGACTCATATGTTAACCCATGTAAGCTTCTGGAAAGTTAGTACCTGACTATGAGCCGCATAAGGAGAAAACGAACATTTCGCATAAGCGAAAACAAAGGCGAAGATCAGCTTAGCAGTAAGTCAGCGTCTTTGTTTTCGCTACACAGATAGTACCATGCATTCCTCTACTTTCTAAATAGAAAATTTCCAGCCTCTAGCCATCTTCTGTGCTTGTATGGATCGGTTTGTGTTGAACCTTTTCAGAAACCACATTTTTTTTCTCAGAAACCACATTGTTTTCACGAGACGGCTTATGATTGATGTCAATTTTTATTTCAGAAAAAAAAAATATGAAACTTTAGTTTCATGTAGTAGAGCTGTAAACCCGAAAACGTGGGTAAGTCAATATTTTTTGTTTATAACGGTTTCCTTAGATCTATGAACGATTTATACAATCGTTGCATATTGACGTATCCAATGTGTTTACGACTTGGAAAATGGCGTTGGTTAGTGCCTGACCGGACACCAAAGCGATTTACGACTTGCCGAGTGCATGTCCGCGCTGACACAGGGTCAGGCTAACAAATAAGATACCTGTATTCAGACGTCCAACAAGATCCCAGATCCCATGCAGAGCAGTCCCACCCATCGGGGCCTTTAGAAATAGATGGGCTGCCTGTGCCTTCTGGCAAAGCTTCTACGCTACAGACTGACCATCTGATTACTGGTTAACCGCTCAAGTTTGAGCCTGCCAGTTAAACCATCCATACATATATAAGCTTTTTTTTTTTGTTTAGTTGGGTGGTTATAAATGAAGTACTTATTTTGGGTAAAAGTCCCAAAATGGAGGCAACGTCCCGACATGACCATAACTGTTGACTGGGACGTTAAGAATCAATTCAAACAAACAAGATCCCATGCAGGCCAGCTGCGTTCCAGTCCGAGTGAAATGCAGTCCGAAATGCCATAATTGAAAGTCTCAATTTATGGTAGAACTGACTGTTTTCAAGAGCCCCTGAACTCAGCCTTGTCGAGGGACAGAAATTTCTTAACTTTATTATTTAGAAACGTAACGCGCTATTAAAAGCCTCTTTTAAATCTTATCATATAATTGCGGAATAGAGTCGAATCGAGCATTAAAAATGCAGTACTGCACAGCTGATCAGCGCCTTTGTTTTCGCTATACAGATAGTACAATTCCTCTTCTTCTTAAATCCGAAATTTCAAGCTTCTATCCATGTTCTGTAGTTGTACAGGTCGGTTTGTGTCAGAACTGTTCGGAAACCCCGAAGACCGGTTTTCTCGCGTCGTGGCCGCCACATTATAAACAAACAAGACAGCCTCGGTGAATGCCTGGTCAGTGTACGCCAGTGCAATGCTTTTACAGCAAGCTGACAGTTTAATGTCGCACAGGAATGTGACCACTGGTGCACATGTATTTATTTGCGTGTGCCCGGAAATCCTTTGAAACATACATGTAAATATATTCAAATTCGGAAACAATCCTGTCAAACACTCATTCTAAAATAAGCAGCGCACCCCCTGTCTCGGGGTGTTAAATAAAAATTGGAGTGACATTGTTCAATATATCACCAAGGTTGGCTGTATTTTCAAAATTTGGTACTATCTCCATTTAAACCGAATAAAGTATGATACCCAGTTATGTTTTTTAAGATCTCTGGTGGTAGTGAATAATGCATGACCCCACCAAAAACGGCATGTCACAAACTGAAATGCAAAAATTCAAAAGGCGATAGAATGAACAAATTCTATTTTATCACGAAACAACATCGTTCGATTTACTTAATTTGACATTATCTTTTGATAAAAGAAATGGTTATTTGATATCTTGTAAACAAACAAAAATATCAAACATCAAAAATCGAAAAAAGCATGTCACAGACTTTCTGTAATTTACGTGACGCTATAGAAGATTGTCCAAATCTTAATACTGCTTTCTCTTATTGCAGACCAAACTGTGTCAATTAAATAGTTGAATATGTCCTTTATATGGATAACATATGGATTTTTCATTTTGCTTTACTATTTTGGTCAAATATATCTAATCCCCCTGCTTAACCATTGCGTCCCTTTTAAGATGTAATCATACGTGACACCATTTTTCTACAAATCCAACATGGTATTTGAAACAACGTTATCTGAATATGAAAGTATGGAGGATGAATACATCTCACAAAAATAAAGTTAATATCAAACGACCCTTAGGTGGTTTTTTCGGATGCTGAAGTTGAAAATGTAATAAACGTGACAGTAATTTACGTGACGGTACTTACTTTCAAAATGCCAATATGACATATTATATAGCTAAGATTGTGCTTTAAATCAGCGTCAATAAATGTTTTAATGTCCATTATGTACTTTTCAGTAGTTAAGTTTACGGAATATGATGTTTTTTCAAGCAGTGTCACGTAAATTACGCATTTGTCACGTAAAATACAAAGGTAGTTTAAGTCTATTTATCAGTTATAGTTGAAAACAGTTGAATCTAAAAGGATCACACCTCCTTCAATCAAAGACATAGCAATACTACATTTGTTATTTGCATTTGTCCATTCCAAAATACTGACCAACAGTAAAATATCAGCCCTGAGATTAATATACATTTTTATTAATATAAAACAGTTTTGTTTTACTAAATAATTACGTGGTTAATTAATCGAAGGATTTACTTCTTGTGCAGACTGGTCCAGATTCCATGCTTCATTTTAAGTTAGCAAAAACTCAAACATATCTAAGTTTAAAAATAATGTAGGTGACTTAAATATTACCGTCACGTAAATTACAGTATTTCGTCACGTATGTTACATTTTTATAGAATGTTGTGCAAAAAGTAAAACAATATTAAAAAAATGAAAAAGGATCACACTAGATTGTCTGTTTGGAGTAAACGTATCCAGATAAAGTCTTTCAGATAATATTTAATGCCATTGTGTATCTGTAATGCAAAAATAATTTATGTTGTGGTTTGCAAGTAATTTACATGACACTGAATAAAACAGGACCTGCCATATAACAAGATGTATTTAGAAAAGTAATTATAAGCTCCGCCACTCATGTAGGACAAATGTAATTATCATTACATGTTTTGATATAATTCTGATGTACAGGTCAGATGTTATTATAGTTGCAAGTTAACAACACTGAAAATTCTTAATCAAGAAGCCTGCATCATACACATATTATCCAACATTTTTCGATAGTAGATATGAAAGGACGTTTATTGTTTGATTTAATCTACTTAATATTGGTTTTTATTTGAGAAACTGAAGTCTGCTAGTCAGATATATACGTTGAGTTTGTGTTATGGTTACATTTAGTTCATATGTAGTGCGTCACGTTGATTACCAAATTGGAATATACCCATCAAGTTTCAAAATGATGTAGAAATTGCAAGAATATCGGGAAGGTGGTGAAATTTTATAGGATGAAGCCTGAATGATCCACAATAGTGATGGTATGTCGAAAAAGTATAATTCTTAAAGTTTATTTTTCTTCATTTTTTTCTCCAGGATTTGCACCTTATTTTAGAATGAGTGAATTTAAACATTTTACACAAAGAATGACAAAGGGAACCCGAACCCAAATAACCATGGGTTAGCAAACGGCTTCGAAAGCGTTGCGCTTATAAAACACTGTCCACGCTATTTCTATCCTTGTTTTGATTATGTTATCTGCGTATTTCATTTCCATTCTGGATTGTCACCTGCCAGGTGTGATAATGATATAGTACGTATACCGTGTTGGTTCAACAACGTGTCAATGAAGTGCATTCATCCCGAGGGCTCTACTCAGAATGCCAAGCTCGGACTGTGGCCGCGCACTGACCGCGATGTTCGTCCTGACCGTCATAAACATCACATAGCGGGAGGACCAAGGGAATAATCGTCACAAATAAATATTTATTTATACCAATAAATGTTAAAATCTTAAACCGTTTATGATCACATTGTGACAGGCTAAACATACGAGCTATGCATCAGGAAAACATTTCCGTAAATTGTTTACCCACTACAACCCCGCTTTTTTTATAGCAAAACTGGGGGATGCAGGGGTATACCTATTTTCTTATTTTTGCTCCAAAACATAGATTGTGGGTACTCGTTAAAACCGCCTCAGCGAGGCGGTTCTCACGTGTACCCACAATCTATGTTTTAAGCAAAAATAATAATAAAAAAATTGTACTGAAAATTTTCCTTTTTTACAAGTTTAGAAATCTCTGTTTATTGCATGTTCATATTTTCGTAATGGCTTCCAAAAATCCAGCAATCATGTGATTCAATCAGTCTTATCTTGGTCTTCGCTGCCGTTGCAAAAGTTACCTATAAAAAAAATAGTCTACTTGGATTTTTTTCAATGTGCAGGGCGGAGCCTGTCAGTTTTTGATTGACAATGACAAAGTTGACCATTACATTTAAAAATAGGTAGTTCTTTGGACTGTTACTTTGACCCACTTGTTATTGTTGAACAATTAAACCTCATGCACTGAAAATGATGGGTAAACACATACTGTCATAGAAAAAATATTCTGTACTACATGACTGTATTTATGTATGACCATATTGAAAATTCCCTTAGTAAATGCCTGGTAAACATTCTTGTTGTATGACTCTCTGTTTTTAGTTTCAAGTTTAAAACTTTAATTCTGATACAATTAAATATCAGATGATGCAGGCTTACTTTAAATTACTAATTTACTAATGAAGGCGGCAGAAAAAGTGCAATAACTACAGTACGGATCTGTAAAGTGCTACTGACAGCTCAGTAAAGTTAGCAGCGAATCTGTTGCAGCAGCAGCAGCAGCAGCAAAAAATAAATAAATAAATAAATAAATAAATAAATAAATAATAATAATAAAAAAAAACAAAAAAAAAAACAAAAAAAAACAAAACAATAAAACGGTCAAGTTAACTGCAGCGAAACTTTTTGCCACCTATTGTCTATTGTTCATACAGACAAGGCTCCAGAGTATCATCGTCTATCTTGAAGCTTACACTGATGAGCAAATCACTAAGGTGAGCTACGGCACAATTCGGTCTCTCGTTTTCGATTAAGCTTGTCTATGAGCGCTATAAGATGATGGATGTCATCACAAACAGAAGTTTTATATCCCACCTATTACCCAGTCTATGGACACTTACTGTTGGCAGGGAACTTTTGTCCTTAAGCTATGTTATGGGTGGGATAGAAAAGTCTTGTTTGCAGCATATTAAGTATTTGTTTCCTATAGCACTCACAGCCAGACGAAACTGGAAAAAATCAGCAACATTTTCCATAAAGTTGGTAATATGAGGTCTAGAAAAGTTATGTTGCAGCATTCATCATCATTTTCTACAGCCAGACGAAAAAGAAAAAAAAATAATAAGAATAAAATAATAAAAAGATGGTGACGTCGAAAAGATGTGATTGTGGCAAAAAATGTCATTTTCTTATGCGTTATCACCTAGATTAAAGCCAAAACATTCTGCGACAAAAATGTTCGCTGCAAGCGAAATTGCTGCTTACTTGACTGTTTTTCGCTGTAGCAAAATAGCTGCTTACTTGACCAATTTCGCTGCAGCAAAATTTCCGCTAACTTGACTGTATTTTGCTGCAGCAAATTTAATTCTAACGCTGCAAGCAAAATTGCCGTTAACTTGACTGCTTTTGTTGTAGCAAAATTGCTGCTACATGTAACATGACTGATTTTGCTGCAGTAAAATTGCTGCTAACTTGACCGTTTTTTGATGCAGCAAATTTGCTGCTAATTTGACCGAGCTGACCTTGTAGGAAAGTCAGCTGGTTCTCCGAATCGCTTTATTTTTTCGAATGGTACTTTATTGACCTTCTACTGCGGTCTTGTACCATCAGTAAAGCAAAGAGTTGTTTACAAAAATAGAGGCATTGGCTAACTTGATAGAAATATTTGAGTGTAGCAATATGGTTATATTTTAGAAACAAAATGTTTATGTTTTTGTGTGTCTACCATACACTTCACCTATTTTGAAATCATTCAGGTGAAACACAGGTATAGCACAAAGACAACAAGCATAGTCACCTTTACCTCAATTATACATTGTCAGCTCTGGGACCCTATCTCAACAATGAAATCATCCAAGGCTGGGCTTAGGTAAGCCCTGCCCTGCACATTGAAAAAAATCCAAGTATAAATACTAATAGGTGTCAAAGGAATGAAACCTCTAACGATGATCCATACATGAACGCCCTGAGTTGGTAATTATCATACACTAAAACATACTTACATGTGATTGTGAAGGGTGTCGGGCAGCCAAAGGAGAGAAATTATATTCTTGCACACCAGACAGAAATTGCCACACTTTTTGCCTGGGTGATAAAATTGCATCTCACCCAGGTGTTCTCACCCAGGCTAAGTGCGCCAAAAAAAATGCGCAAAACCTTGAAATAAACCAGATTTGGGGGGTTGTTGTGCAAGAAAAAGAATCTAATATGGTGTTCTTTTCTAGATGGAAGTTTCCAACCCTCAGGATGACCGTGCTGAGCGGAA
Organism: Rugalucina vietnamica; assembly: GCA_964017185.1. Classification (NCBI taxonomy): domain Eukaryota; kingdom Metazoa; phylum Mollusca; class Bivalvia; order Lucinida; family Lucinidae; genus Rugalucina; species Rugalucina vietnamica. The sequence continues at coordinate 6,716,993 of OZ024872.1, forward strand.
CCTCTGCTGAGCCTCGGTTCCGCTCAGCACGGTCATCCCTTGGGTTGGAAACTTCCATCTAGAACAGAACCCCATATAAGATTCTTATATGCCACGAAGTGTAGAAAGTTTATGTCAATGTGTAAATCTTTTTGACTGCTTTGATGAATACGAGTCCATAGTGGAGATAAACCTTATAACGCGAAGACTGAAATACGGTTTTACGACCTCTTCAGGATCATTTTTAGCTCAAAAGAGAGGGTCAATTAGTAACTGGGGCGAAACGGAATATCCCGGGAAAATCAGTTTACACAACCACACAACCATGCAAGTAGAACATGTGCCCCACGCGGATCGCTAGATTAGTTGCGAATGCACATGGGGGTCAGTCAAATGATGCTACCTGTGCTGTCGTCCGAGTACTTTGTATACCATAATGCAATTCACTGCTGTCGTCCGAGTATATGGTCGACAGCCGTAATTATGATACTAGTGTTTTTCCTGTCGTCCGAGACATGATACGACCGTCGATATACTCGGACGACAGCAATAAATAAATAATAAAAAGCTTTTGCATGCAATGGTATACAAAGTACTCGGACGACAGCGCATCATTTGAATCACCCCCGTAATGTAAGTCTACGCTTTTGACAGCATGATAATGATAGTCTATCCGTCTTTGTGCCTATAAATGGGTTGTGAATGATCCTGGTTTTAATTCAGTTTTACGACCCTTTCAGAATCATTTTAGCTCACAGGAGAGGGCCAATCAGTACCCTGGGAAAAATCAGCTGACACAACCCTGCAAGCAGAACTTGGTTTGTCTGACATGTGCCCCGCGTGGAGTTCTGGACTAAGATGAGCTCTTCGTTGCAAATGCAAGTCTACGCTTTCGCACTGCCTGATATTGTTACCGTTTTATGCCTATAAATGGGCTGCTAATGATCCTTGTTCATACTAAAAGCTTGTCGGCGTGTCATTTTGTAGATTCAGACGCGGATAATGAAGGTCAATCATTTTCAATGGTCCTGTTTAACCCGGTCAGTTTATCAATTTTTCCGGACTACGGGGTCATTTCAGGTAACGAGGACGCAGGTCGATTGACAAAACTGTGTTTCAAACAGTTCATAGAGAGGATAAGCTTGTTCATCAAAAGTGGTTTATCGTTTTGCGACTGACTGATACTTACAGATCAGCGTGTTCGAGTTCGTCGATTCTCGATAGCCTAGACGAAAACACAATATGTACAACGATGATAATTATTATTGCGCTTTCGTCATTTAATACATGCTCACTCGGTCTACCAAACACTTGCTCATTATGCTTATCGTATATACCACTTTTGTGTGCCTGGTCACACATAAGTGAAAATCCGTAGACACAGACTTGCGTTTTATTGGGGAAAAAAAAAAAAAACACGTCTTGTTTTAGACATATTGTTATGATTCATTGCTTTACGTGCCTTTCCACAGCTAACGTCCCCCGCCATGACCGTAGCTGTTGAATGGGACGTAGAAACAATTAATCAAACAAAACCATTTTTTCACAATTAAACGCAAGCCTAGGGCCGAGGATAGCGGGGACATAGCGAGTCCCGGCAGTGCCGGGGGTGTGCCGAGGTTTTAATTTCCAGCCAATAAAGAGTCACATTAATTCAAATTAGATAAAAATTCGGTATTTTTAACATTTAATTTATACTTTTATACGGTCCATATTTAATTTGCAAAGGTACCTGTTTATTAACATGCAGAAATTCCATCCCCTCTCTCATATTTAAGTTTCACTAGAACAACTCCCAGCTGTTGTTCCACATTATTGTCAGCCTCCGGAGAGCCTGGGCTTTCACAAATCTGTCCCCGCAGTGTCGGGCTTTTAGCAGGGCTTTAAAAATGGAAAAAGTTAAACGCCCCGTTATTCCCCGGCTCCCCTAGCCGGCTCCCCTACGGCGATACAAAACGACTGGTGCATTACAAGAAGCTTTGTTCGCGATTTCATGATCGTGCCAGTTCCTAGTCGTTACATATCATAGTTATCGCATTTTAGAAGTGCAATCATTCGAAATTGGCACGTACGACACCCTCGAGACGGTGGTACGCAATTTGATACCTTTATACGGTTGACAAAAATAAAACAAGGAAACAATAACAGGAAAACAGTTTTTGTTGACTTACTTTTTGCAGCTGTAACAGAATTTCCGATATTTTCGCGACCACTTGAATGGCAAAAAACTGCAGACACAACTGGTATTCCAATAATATTCCGTTTTATTGTTCCATATTAAATATATTGTTTACTGAGATAATATTTTAATAAATATCATTTGTTCATCCTTTAAAATGCTTAACAAATCAGCGAGGTAACAGAAAAGTAGAGTTTAATAGGTTTTACGTTACATTATGACAGAATGATAGGGAAGATACGCCGTGTTATTTAAGGTCATCTCAACTGGTTAATCATGTCAACCTGACCTATCGCTGATTGTTCCATTTTGATCCATTCTTTGCTAATAAATAGAGCGCAGTTGACAAAAACCAATCAATATCAAATGAAAGCAACGCCTTTGATACGTTTTCAAGATTTCTGGGTGAAAAACAGTTGAATCTGTGCATTTAGACGCATAAAATGCAAGTAAACAAGCGATTTGAAATAAACACGGTATGTAGGTATAGACGGGTCACGGTGCTCTTTCCGCCAAGGTGGCGGGTCAGTAGTGCGATTTATAGTAGCGGGTTCAATCAGCGGCCAACCTATACCGGTCACTTCAGGACAGGGAATATAGTCTAATACTTATAGATGTAACATGACCTGGCATTAACCCACAGGTGTGTCAAGCATGGGTCAAACTGTCCACTGCGGGACATATCCTGATTGGGAACTATTTTCTTGCGTAAGCATATGACAAATGAATAATCAGTATGTTACGCGGTTTTACGCAATACATACTTACATTAAAAAAGTAATGTGCTTGGTATTGGAAAATGAACGAAACGGTTCGATTTGTTCAGTTATGTTGCTGAGATCGACTTGTTCGTCGTAAATTGATTTGTCAGCGACAGTCAGTTATCCATCACACTTTTCTTGTGCAAGCCTCTCACGCTTACCAGTACTTAGTGCGAATTCCGTTCACCACCCTAACTTTTATAGTCTCCTAATATTTGGTCCCGGTATTTGGTAAAGAGCTTTACAATAAAAGGCGGAGGTTGGCAGGGAAAATCACTTGTAAGTGTTAGTCTTACACAAGTCTTATACAACCGAGATCATGGAGCTAGTTTCATATAACGGACCAGAGCACTCTTGAGGCAGCGTAACATTTTTGTGCGATGTGATTTTACGTAGTTTCTTTAAAGTGCAATTAGAAAAGTGCATGCATGCCGTTGTTCAGAAAGGCCTGAGAACCGGTCAATGATCAGGGCTAAATAGACATAAGGAGCCATTTTGTCCGAGTGACATACACAAAATCGACTAAGCCTAGATGTGGTAAAACAACCAAAATACAACCGACTTTTCAGACCATTCTCAACACCCTCCTTGATCAATCAGCGTCTGAAAGAGCGCCTTTATTTCGAGGAACGTAGCCTTGACAATCTACTGCATAATGAGAGCACAGAGAAGACCCTGTCCACGTCTTATCAGGCTATTGCTTGTTCAGCGTTATTGTATAAGTTCTGCCACGTGGTAGCTTGGTTATTATTACTACCGTAAGTCTGTATTAATCAATTGTTATATACCTGATTAAACGTTGTTGCCCGGGTCATGACAGGACAGTAGCACGTCAGAGACACCTCTTGTATAAGTAGTAGGGGCGTCATATCAGGAAAACATGTCCGTGTAATGTATACCCCCTTGAACCCCACTTTTATATAGCAAAACTGGGGTAAGCAGGGGTATACCTATTTTTCTTATTTTTGCTCCAAAACATAGATTGTGGGTACTCGTTAGAACCGCCTCGCCGAGGCGGTTCTAACGTGTACCCACAATCTTTGTTTTGAGCAAAAATAAGAAAAATATCAAACATTTTCTACTGAAAATTTTCATTTTTTACAATTTTAAAAATCACTGTATATTGCATGGGCATGTTTTCATAATGATGATGTTAGAATTTGGTGTTCAGCACACTTGGAAAAACTCCTCCACACAAAGCTGAGTTTATCATATTCATAGAAAACACTGAAAATCAAACTTGAAAGCTCCATTTGGCTGAAGGCAGTTTATGGATGGCACAATGTCTACATTGCGTCTACATTTTATAAAATAAAGAAATCCTGAAAATGACAATGCAAAATGGCGCGTTTCTAACGTGTTTCAGTATACATTGCTCACACACAGATACCTTGGGCGGGTAAGAATAAGTACACATTAGAAGCGACCCTGCCGTTATTTTTTTTTTTATTGTTTTCAGCTGAAAAGTCATTTTTGCGGTCGTGATAACAAAAATCCTGCATCTTTTTTATATATGTATAAGCGTGTTGGTTTAAAAAGGAACCACATCATAATAAATACCATAACACATAATAAGCGACCATGTTTGTGTTAAAAGATTTGAGCCGCCTCGTGGGAAAACCAGCAATGTTGTTTCCGGATAGGTCAGACACAAACCGGCCTGTACAAGCACAGAAAAAAACTAGTAGCTTGAAATTTCGGAGTTAAGTAGAGGAGGAATTGTACTATCCGAGTAGCGAAAACAAAGGCGCTGATCAGCTCCGCGGTAACCGCGAAGCTGATCTGCGCCTTTGTTTTCGCCTATGCAGATTGTTGGTTTTCCCATGGGGCGGCTCATTTATAACTGATCTACTTATTTCCTTTTCAAATAATAATTATTTCATATTATAATATTTAGTACTAAAACGAATGCATAATACATATAATTTAACAGATTTGTATTGCGTGCACATAATTATATCAGTAAGTCGAGCAAATTTGACAAGGACATCAAATTGTCAGGATGGGCTGCATGTGCTGTAAAATACTTAGTATTATAAATGAAGGATGTTCATATCCCAGCGGGTACATGACGTCAAAATGACGTCATATCGACGTCGGTGCGACGATCTGACCTCATTCTGACGTCATGTGCCTGCTGGGTATACTGTGTCTAGCCTGAAATTACCAATAAAAATCAGTTCTGTTCTGCTACACATTTACACCGCCCACCTTCTCAATGCTTTGTCAGAAGGTGGTGCATATTGTTTTGTGCAAAAGTGCCCATCAAAATACAGTTGTAGGATACCGTGAATCTAGAAGTCCCACACTAAGTGCGGTGCCCACATCTTAATAACAACACATGCTAACATACCTTTTTACTGTATTTTCAGGTTAAAATTCCCGAAGCAGCTTCGGAAACACGCCCATTTAATATACAGATTTTTCTTTGGTTGTGAAAATTGAAATTTTTGATAGTTTTATTTTTGCTCAAAACATAGATTGTGGGTACACTTTACAATTACAAAAACACGCCCATGCAATATACAGATTTTTATAGCTGTAAAAATTGAAAATTTCACCAGAAAAAAAATATTTTTAATATTTTTGCTCAAAAAATAGACAGTGGGTACACGTTAAAACCGCCTCGCCGAGGCGGTTCTAACGAGTACCCACAATTTATGTTTTGGAGCAAAAATAAGAAAAATAAGTATACCCCTGCATACCCCGGTTTTGCTTTATATATAAAAAATGGGGTTCAAGGGGGTATACTTTTCATGGACATGTTTTCCTGATGCAGGTCATATTAAAGTAGAATCTGTCCCGCATCGATTACAAATAGCTACATTTATGCTTCTTTCAATTTCTTATTTTTAGCAATATGGCACAGCTGTCTATCTAAAGCGATATTTCTTAGAGTTTTTGCACGGTGACACCTTGCATGATCATACTTACATGTACATGTGAGCGCGGCGTCCTTTTAGTGGGACATAGGCAAACAGTGTCGTCACATCTGGGGCTATTCTGTTTGATTAAAAGGAATTTCATCCAAAAATGGAATAAAATTTTAAAATTACACCTGAAGCCCCTAAAATTAGTGGATTCATCCAAATGATAATGAATCTGTTCCTCATTAATCACCAGGCTGTTCAAAGTCAACGCCATTCTGTCATTTTTGCACCTTATGAGGGTGTAACCCCCCCTCCACCATTGAGCCCCGAATACTTTAATTTTTGCCCTGAGTCCCGAATATCTTTTAGTTTTTGTTTTGAATACCGAATACTATTTAAGGACTATACCGACACCATGGGAAATAACTTTTGTTTAGAGCTATCCTGATGGCTGATTATTCTTACACAATACAACTTATCATTCCTAATGTTGATACTAAATTTCACCTTTCTAAGTTGAGCAGTTCCTGTGAAATCTTTGACAGAAAATCAGTCCATATTCATTATACAAGAGTGACAGATGGAAACACTACAAAGTGAAAAAAATGGAAAAACAAATACTGGTCATCTGATTTTCTCTTACACATAATACTTACACACAGTCTAGGTTTATACAAAATTTGAAGAAGCTGGCTCAAATAGGAGCTGAGAAATCTGTGACAGAAATGTCTATCAAAGAGAAAGAAAAATGGACAATTAAAGGGACTGATAAGCAGGAGATGGCTGATTATTTCTTACACAATACAACTTACCATACCCAATGTTTGTACTAAATTTAACCGTCCTAAGTCAATCAGTTCCTGAGAAATTTTTGACTGATTTTCTCTTACACAATACACTTGGACACTGCCTGGATGTATACAAAATTTGAAGAAGCTGGCATATAAAAAGGAGCTGAGAAATCTGTGACAGAAATTTCAATCAGACAGAAAGAAAAATGGACAAATAAAGGGACTGATAAGCAGGAGATGGCTGATTATTTCTTACACAGTACAACTTATCATTCCTAATGTTGTACAAAATTTCGCCTTCCTAATAGTGCTGTCACACTATCGCGTATCGACTCACGTATCTACGGCGTATCAAGATACGAAAGGTACGTCACGCGTACGTCGTACATACGTAGCTCATACTCCTCGATACGTAGCTCATACTCCTCATACGCCGAGGTGCTACGTTTTTTTATGTGTGCACTTAAAAGTTCGCAGCACGTACGTGGCAGGTCCGATACGCCGCACATACGTAGTACATACGAAAGCAACGTGGTAGGTTCGCCGTAGATACGTAGCTCATACTCCTGATACGGCACACGTATGTCGCGGTTAACATGCCACGTAACCGAGACGTATGTACAGCGTACCTTTCGTATCTGCTACGTACGTGTGACGTATGTGTGGCGTATCCTCGACTCTCCTTTCGTATCTACGGCGTATCAGCGACGTACGTGTGGCGTATCTCGCGTATCCGGCAATGGCGTATGTGCTACGTATGTGCTACGTACGTTTCGCTGCTGTGGAGTATGTGTGACGTATTAGGAGTATTAGGAATATTTTGTGGTATTCCAAGAGAATCTTTAATGCTTCTATATAAATGTTTTCGTTTTTCCGAAGTAATGGATCAGATGTTTCTCACGGGCCGGGGTGGCGTGCAGGGTTCTTTCAGGGCTACGCTTGGTGTAGCCTCTGTCTTTATTCATGACATCCTACGACCAGGATGGGGAGCTTGGAGATGCCCCCCCCCCCCCCACACACACACACCTCCCTCGGATTTTTCTTCGGTGTTAATCTAGATTATCTAGATTTCTCCAGTGGCATCTTCGACCTCTGATAATTGATAACTGTAATGTGCGAATTGCATTAAAAATTTGTTCTCATATGTAATAACGAGGTCGATACCGAGTCAAGGTGCGTGCTTGAAGGGTACGTCAAGGACAATTTTAAAATATACATGGTTTCACGCTTGCAGCAATCACTGATGCAGAGAAAACCGAATTACGACGTAAAATCAACAAAGTCAATGGCCCAAGAAATAAAGGTCAAGGGCATGTCAAGGAGGGTATGTCATGGACAATTACTATGCAAGGTTTCAAACTCGCTGCTATCACTGATGCAGAGAAAACCAAACTTCGACGTAAAAACCAAACTTCGACTTAAAAAAATAACAAAGTCAACGGACTGTGAAATATAGGGCAAGGGCACCGGGCCAAGGTGCGTGCTTGAAGGGTATATCAAGGACAATGACTATGCAAGGTTTCATACTCGCAGCTATCACTGATGTAGGGAAAACCAAACTTCGACGTAAATGTTGACGGACGCACGGAAATTTGGACTCTTATATCGCACCCTGCTAAAAAGCAATTGGCACAGAACAGATACGCCGCAGATAAGAATGGAGCGTAGTACATACGTCGTAGATACGTCACGCGTACGCTTCATGTGCCACACATACGTCACACGTACGTAGCACATACACCTTGATACGCCGTACATACGAAAGAGAAATTCCATACTAATACAGATACGTCACTGATACGCCACAGGAACGTAGCAGGTACGTCACACGTACGTGGTACATACGTCGCTTGAACAAAATACGTCTCAGACCTCGGCGTAGATACGTGAGCGATACGCCGCTGATACGTGAATATGTGACAGAGGCTTAATAGCTCTGTCATGAGCGGCATATCGCTCGCGTATCTATGAAAATTTCGATACGCCAAGGTCTGAGTCGTATTTTGCTCGAGCGACGTATGTACCACGTACGTGTGACGTTCTTGTTACGTTCCCGTGGTGTATCCGTGACGTTTCTCTATTCGTATGGAATTTCACTTTGTGTGTACGGCGTATCAAGGCGTATGTGCACGTACGTGTGACGTATGTATGGCGTATTAAAGGTACGCGTGACGTATCTTGAATATTATGGTCATATACATTTATATAGACCCGGGGCAGGGGCAGACAACTCCCTGGGGTCATTTTTTTCATAAACATAAATCTTCTGTCCATTTGCATACTCCCAGCAAGTTTCCCCCATTTAATTATATTTTATTCGTGGAAATGGTCAAGATAAGCCAAAGTGCTTTCGACCAAATCCTGTATAAATATGCATGTATGACAATCGTATGTATCATATTATGATCAAAATAAAAGTTTAAACCAATTATATTTTACTTATTTTCCTCATTCAAATGCATTAGCGTCCTAAGTTGACCTTGCCGTAAAATAGGTCAAGGTCATCCCAGGGTCATAATTTATACAAACTTATTAGAGCTCCATTGCCTGATGCTTCATGCCAAGTTTCAAAATCATAGGCCTTCTGGTTCTGGAGAAGAAGATTTTTTTAAAGGTTTTTGCTATTTATAGCCATGGCGGCCATCTTGGTCATGTGACCTTAACCTTTTATACAAATTTTCATTCCCTCCTCCTAACAATGCTCCACATAAAGTTTGGTTTTAATTGGCGTAGCGGTTTCAGAGATGTTTGAATATTATGGTCATATACATGTATTTAGCCCCGGGGCAGGGGCAGACAACCCCCTGGGGTCAATTTTTTTCATTCTAGCGTAAATCTTCTGTCCATTTGCATACTCCCAGCAGGTTACCCCCATTTAATTACTTTTTACTAATTTTCCTCATTCAAATGCATAAGCGACCTAAGTTGACCTTGCCGTAAAATAGGTTAAGATCATCCCAGGGTCATGATGAATTATACAATCTTCGTAGAGCTCCATTGCCTGGCGCTTCATGCCAAGTTTCAAAATCATAGGACTTCTTGTTCTAGAGAAGAAGATTTTTAAATGTTTTGCTATTTATAGCCATAATCCATGGCGGCCATCTTGTCTTGTCTTGTCTTGTTATAAGTTCTGCCATTGAAGGCACACCTCGGAGTAGGGATCTTCTTAGATTGATTACTTTTAAAATGACAGGTTGTATTCTGCCACCCTATTTACACTTAGAAAATGATCTATTTACACTGTTCCTACTGGTTTGTATTGCGGCTTCTATTTTCCCTTATTTCTTTTGCGTTAAGTTACTGTTTCATCATCATCATCATATCCGTTTTATAGTCCGTTGTCCTCTACTGAGGGTTGGACTTGTTTGACAAGTCTCCTTCTTAGACGACCTCTCCACTCTGAGCGATTCTGAGGATCAGCAGTATCCATTCCTAGCTTTTTTCTGTCGTCTAACAACACTTCATCCCATGATTTCCTTGGCTTGCCAGATCTTTTCTGTGCAACTATGTTCAGCTTGCGTACTTGAGCAATCCAGCCTTTGCTGCGCTCTACGTGTCCATACCATCTCATTCTGCTGGAGCGAAGTTTGGGGAAGTTGAGTAAATCTCTCGACATGAAGTGCATGACACAACCTCCTAGCTTGATTCTCTAGATTTTTCAGTACTGATGGATCTGCTTTTGGAAAGATAACTGTGGGGTCCAGAATGGACTGTACTGTGTCAGTTGTGTTATAGTGATCAAGATTTTCTTGGATCTTCATTGTATCTCATCCAGTATTGGCTTCCTTGTACTTTCTAGGCTCTCGCAACGCAGAAGGAAGTGTTCCTTAGTTTCGTCTTCTTTCTTACAAAATAGGCAGATAGGACTTATTTGATTCTGATTGAAGGCTGCTCTGTTAACTTGTAGGATGTATGATCTGGTCAACAGTTTGATTTTTTTTTTTTTGGCGGCCCCCGTGGCCGAGTGGTTAAGGTCGCTGACTTCAGTGCTCTTGATCATCTCACCGATGTGGGTTCGCGCCTCGCACGGGGCACAAATTCATATGTGAGACAAGCCATGTTCTGCTTGCGGGTGTGTCAGGTGGTTTTTCCCCATGTACTCCGGTTTTCGCCCCACCTACCGATTGATTCGTCTCGATATGAGTGAAAAAGCTTGAAAGGGACGTAAAACTGAATCAAAAAAAAAAAAAAAAAAAGTTTGATTTTTGTATGTATACGTGGCACATCCCTAACACCATTTGGGTCCTGGATCACAGGTGGCCTTGTGCCCAGCTTGTAGGCTTGCGAGTTGAGGTGCTCGAGACTTGTATACAGGGAAGCTCAGTCCAGTTTGATTGATAACATGCACAAGTAAGCCAGGAATTTTAACCCGTTTTTGATGAATGAACTTTCCCATTAACATCATTTGCATTTTTTGAAGAATGAACTTTCCCATAAACATCATTTGGGTAAGTCCACTTTCATTTTCAGGGGCTTCAGGAGTGATTTTAAAATTTTACTCAAGTTTTTGTCTTAACAAACAGAATAGCCCCCAAAGGGCCGCTGTGTTCTGCGGCGTCGCATCTTTGGCTATACTGCTTGCCTATGTCCCATAAAAAGGATGCCAGGCTTAAATGAGTTCAATATCTTGAAGAGGTAGCTCTTTATTCCATACTAAATCAAAAGTCACATGTATGTTTTCATAAAACTAAGTTCATTCTTGTTTTCTTCTGAAACTGTGAAGCTCTTCTTGTCCAGCGTATTTTGTTTAGACTTTCTCTATATTTCACAGTGAGAAAACCGGATTTTTGCCTTTGCGAAAACAAAGGCGCAGATCAGCTGTGCAGTAGCAGATAGTACACTTCATTCTCTACTTATACCCGAAATTTCAAGATTCTAGCTCTTCTCTGTAACTCTACAGAGCATTTGTGTTGGACCTGATCGGAAACTCCCAAGACCTGTTTTCTCGCGAATGCAGCTCATGTCATATTATCATTTGAGCCACGACGCGAGAAAACCAACAATTTGGAGTTCCGACCAGGTCTGACACAAACCGGGTTGTACAACCACAGAAGATGGTTAGAGGCTGGAAATTTTGTATTTAAGTAGAAGAGGGATTGTACTATCCGTGAAGCGAAAACAAAGGCGCTGATCAGCTTCGCGGTTACCGCGAAGCTGATCTGCGGCTTTGTTTTCGCCTATGCAAATTGTTGTTTTTCTCATGCACAGGCTCATTTGACAACAACTTTTTAAGTTTTGTACTTTTCCAGCTATTCCATTTATTATGACTGAAATCATATGCAAACTTTTCCCTTTTTTCACAACAGTTTGATAAAAGTTTGTTTATACTTTTCATGGTGACACAATAAAGTTATTATTTTTTTCTTCTGAAACTGTGTTAGTTGTTTTTGTGCTGCTGGTCTCCAAGGTTTCCGACCATGTCTAACACAAGTCGGCATGTACAGTCTCAGAAGAAGGCTTGATGCTTGAAATTTTGGATATAAGTAGAGGAGGAACTGCTCTATTCGAGAAGCGAAAACAAAGGCGCTGATCAGCTGTGCAGTTACTGCACAGCTGATCTGCGTCTTTGTTTTCGCAAAGGCACAAAGTTGGTGTTCTCATGACGTGGACCAAGATCAATCTTTCTTCCTCTGGAACTGTGCCAGCTGCTCCTGTACCTCTGCTCTGGCAAGGTCAGGAACATACAGAAATTCTTCATCTTCATCTGTTGCCTAGCAACAAAAAATCACACACACAAAAATTGGGTTTTATAATCAATTGACATAGTTTTAGATCCTATTCATTATGTTTTACTACCAATGTTCAGATCCTACTGTGTGCAATCAGTTAACCAAATCACAGTCACTGAGAGGGAGATTTCAAGAGCTTTGTGCACATGTTTTCACTAGTAACTGGCCAGTAATCTGCATCAATCAGGGAAGAGGAAGTAATTCAAAGACCAATCTTCACAAAATGTTGTGCCCTAGTTGATATATCCTTGTGTAGCTTAGCTACTAAACTACTACTCTATGCGCAGAGCATACAACAGTCTTGTGATTTTTTTTTTCAGCTGCAGGACAGCTGTCTGGCACTCAAAGGCAGACTGTAATTTTTTGCTGGTCAAAACCCAATTCTGTAGGACAGTACTGTATGTTATCATTGTACTTTTGGAAATCTTTGCCGGACATTTGTCTGACAGAATAAAATATTTTGTCAGTCAAAATGAAATTTTGCACCTTTTGTGAGTTTTTTGAAGACAGATGAAGACTTGTTTGAATTTGAACATATCGATGTTTCTAGAAAACTTTTAATGCTGACAAAAATTTATGACAATTACCTCTTTGACTGTGACAGTGACACTCTGTGGACAGTTGTTCCTCACAAACTCCAGGAACAGAGGCATCTTGGTGGACGGAGCAGCTTCCAACTAGAAAAGAAACCAAATCACTTAAACAACCTCATGAGAAAACCAACAATCTGCATATGTGAAAACAAAGGTGCAGCAAAGATTATTGTTTTCACTACAGGGATAGAACATTCCTCTACTTTCCAAATCCAAAATTTCCAGGCTCTAGCCATCTTGTGCTTGTACACCTTGGTTTGTGTCAAACCTGTTCATAAATCACATTGTTGGTTTTCTCATGACGTGGCTCACTTATAGACTATATAGTGAAGAAAAATCCTAATTTCGATGACAGTTTATTAAATTGTGATACTTTCATTCATAGTGCAAAATATATACGAAGGGAGATAATTCAAATACAAAGTGTATTTACTGTTTAATAGAGGTACATGTACTTCTTATACAACATCACACATTTGAGCCGCCACATAAGAAAACAAACATTATGCATATGCGAAAACAAAGGCGCAGATCAGCTGCGCAGTAACTGCACAGCTGATCAGCGACTTTATTTTAGCTAAGCGGATAGTACCATCCTCTTCTTCTTAAATTCCATTTTAAGCTTCTAGCCCTTTTCTGTGACTACAGACCAGTTTGTGTTGAATCTGGTTAGACCGTTTTCCTAACATTGTTTTCCTGGCATCATTAGATGCCACACAGCAATGACAGCATATCCAACAAGATCTAACATAAATCTGCCGTACAGGTAGCTCAAAGTCTCTGACCTTAGGCCTAGGTATAAGGGGTGTCATTCCAAACTACTGTACCTGGATATCTCGTTCACACAGATTGAGGTAGTATTTCTCGTGTACCATCTTAGACCTTGGCTTCAGTCTGTTAGCCATCTGCTTGTAAGCTGGTACTGGAATACTGTAACAAAGTGAGCCGCGCCATGAGAAAACCAACAATGTGGTTTTTCAACACGTCCAACATCAACTGGTCTGTGCAGTCACAAGATGGCTAGAAGCTTGAAATTTTGGAAAGTAGAGGCATTATACTATCCATATAGCAAAAATAAAGGCGCTGATCAACTCTACAGTTACTGTGAAGCTGATCTGCGCCTTTGTTTTCGCCTATGCAAATTGTTGGTTTTCTCATGTGGCGGCTCATATTAACCCATTTGTGACAAATGGATTCACTCATCCCTATCAGTTGGACGAGTCCACTTGCATTTTTAGGGGCTTCAGGTGTGATTTTGAAATTTATTTTAATTTTTTGATCAGTTTCTCTAAGCAAACAGAATAACCCCAGATGGGATGCCCCATTCTGCAATGTAACATCTTGGGCTATCCTATTTGCCTACGTCCCATAAATGAGACTACAGGTTTTTGAGTTAATGTGAAGCAATACCGTAAGTTTGGTTATCCTGCAAATGCAAATTTTCAATTTTTACGACACAGGAAAAAGTCTGTATATTACATGGGCATCAGGAAAACATGTCCGTGCAATGACTACCCTCTTAAACCCCACTTTTATATAGTAAAATTGGGGTTTGAAGGGGTATACCTATTTTTCTTATTTTTGCTCCAAAACATAGATTGTGGGTACTCGGCGAGGCGGTTCTAACGTGTACCCACAATCTATGTTTTGAGCAAAAATAAGAAAAATATTAAAAATCTTCAATTTTTACAGCTTCAGAAAATTCTCTTTATTGCATGGGCAAGTTTTCGTAATGTATGTTTTCGTAATGATACAGGTAAGTTACCTTTCACACTCCAGATCAAAGTATCTAGCCAGCTTGTGAACATGTTTAGCAAAGTTATCCAGTATAACATAGTCAAAACTCTGCAGTCGAACATTCAGGGTAGGGTACTCTGGTATATCAGGGGTCAACTTCTGTAACAGAAAATAAGGGCATCAGGAGGAATTTTAATTCTTAAAAATATTTCGTTTTTAAATGAAATTCCTCTAAACAACTGCAAACCCCTGATGGGACACCACATTCTGCAGTGGACACCAGACTTATGTAGGTTATGGTGCTCTCCCATATACCGAATATCCCTTGCGAATGCTAAAATTTGAAATTCGCGCTGAAATTACCGAATATGATGCAAATGTACGGGGCGGGGCTTGTACAAAACGATGTCTTTGCGAAAGCGTTAAGAATGCTTGCGGATCCTTACAAATGTCTTAAGAATGTTGCGATTGATTGCCATCCACACTACTGAATTCTTGAAAATGCCTTACGAATGTTCTGAACGCTTACAAATGCCGTTACAAATAATACAAACGTCTTGCAAACACCTTACAAATGAAGTGAATGTGTACCGAATGCTTACCGAATTCTTTTCGTTTTTCACTCATTCGCAAACATTGTAACCAATAATATACGAAATCACCCACAATGCCAAGGGGCATGGAAACCAGAGGACCAATGGTCCTGTAAACGCTCACCTGAGATCTGCTTCATATACCAATAAACATATTTGAATATTATGGTATTTAACCCCAGTGCAGGGGCAGATGAAGCCCTTGGGCCATTTTCTTTTTTCAGAATAATCAATATTATGTCCATTTGCAGATTTCCTGCTGATTTTCCCCTTCAAATAACATTTTAAAAGCAGATGAGCCCCTGGTGTCCATTTTTTTTTCAGAATCATTAAATTTCAGTCCTACTGCCCATTTCCTGCAAGACTTTTACTTAAAATGACATTATAAAAGTTTTCCCCATTCAAATGCATTGACAACCTATGTTGACCTTGCCATAAAATAGGTCAAGGTCACCACAGGGTAATGTTTTATATATACATTGTAGTACTTGAGTCATCCATACTTCATGCAAAGTTTCGTTGAAATCGGTTCACCGGTTCTGGAGAAAAAGATATTTTAAGGGTTTTTACCATATATGGGCATGGCGGCCATCTTGGTCATGTGACCTTGATTATTTATAAACACATTGGTTCCCACTTCCTATAGATGCTTCATATAAAATTTGGCTTTGATTGGCCAAGTGGTTTCAGAGAAAAAAATCTTTGAAAAGTGTGTATGGACGACAGACCGGCCAAGGTCAAGAGATGACCTTGACCTAAATTAATCATATACCTTCATCTAATCCATTAGTTGTTTGCATCTACCACTTTTCAGACCTCAGGCTGCAATATTTTTCAAAAAATAGCTAATTTCCACTTTTCCCGTTATAAGTCTATGGAAACTTAAAGTTACCATAGCAACCAGAGTTCTTATCCGACTGGAATAAAAAACACAAATTATGTAGAGGCTACTGTCAGGAACATGTATACAAAGTACAGGATTCATCCACTTGACAGTTTCTGAGGAGAAGATTTTTGGATGTTTTCTTCAAAATTTTGCCCTTTATGGGGCCCCAGCAACCAATCAAAATAAAGGATTAGGACAAAACTCGCACGAAACATCAAACACTACTCAATAAACATTTCTGCAAAAACAAAATTCAAATGTCTGCAATTTTAGCGGAAAAATAGCTGATTTCCACTTTTCCCATTATAAGTCTATGGAAACTTTAAGTTGCCATAGCAACCAGAGTTCTTATCCGCCTGGAATAAAAAACACAAATTATGTAGAGGCCACTGTCAGGAACATGTATACAAAGTATAGGCTTCATCCCCTTGACAGTTTCTGAGAAGAAGATTTTTGAATGTTTTTCGAAATTTTGCCCTATATGGGGCCCCTGCAACCAATTAAAATAAAGGATTAGGACAAAAGTCACATGAAACGTAGAGGACTACTCAATAAACATTTCTGCAAAAACAAAATTCAAATATCTCCAACAAGACAGCAAAAACTGGCAATTTTCACTTTTTTCCATTATAAGTCTATGGGAAGCATAAGTTGCCATAGCAACCAGAGTCCTTATCCGATCAAAACAAAAAACACAATTATTCTTTCCCCCTACCTGTAGATGGTGTATGTGTAATATGAGAACAATCGGCCCAGCGGTTTCAGAGAAGAAGATCTTTGAAATTGTGAACGACGACGGACGGACGGACGACGGACGGACGGACGCCGGAGCATGGGTATACTATAAGCTCACCTATGAGCCTTCGGCTCAGGTGAGCTAAAAATATGTCATTATTGATCCAAGTCTTCTCTTGAAACATACACATTTGTTGTTTCTCTCCAATTGCGATTTCCATAATAAAAAAGACAATTTTACTGGGCAAACAAAAATTTCAAGGGACTTTAGTTTGTCTGTCATACATTGATGGATAGCTTAAAGCTGAACACCATAAATAATGGCCTTTACTTGAAGGATAGGGCCAGAATAAATAAACTATGCTAAAAACTGAGTCTTGAAATGTGAAAATGTTGCGATTCACTAGTGATTCTTTACGGACATCAAAACTCAATAGAATTTAATGCTACAGAATCCTTGCAAATGACTTGCGGGTGTTACAAATGTCTTGCAATCAATCCAAATTGTTTACGAATTCTTTATGAATATGTTAAGAATATTATTTCCTTGCGAATTTTAGGAGCATAATGCTCCTAATTTTCGCAACATCTGGAAATTTTCACCGAATGCTTCCGAATGCTTGCAAATGCTACCGAATTCTTCCGAATTTCTAGCGATTAATGCGAATTTGCTCAAAATTGCATTCGGAAGGGCATTCGCAAGGGAAATTCGGTATATAGGAGAGCAGTATTAAACCAAAGATTTATAAGGTTTGTCAGGGATATATCGTATTCGTTCTAATTAGTGCAAAGTGTGCTTCACTTTTCAAAAAAATTTAAGTTAAGGAAACAAAATATTGTTCTAATAAGTGCACACTTCAAACAAAAACAACACATATACCACTGAAATAACCATGTTAAAAATATCAAAGATACCATTCAATTATACATGTATATAGGTTGCAAAGACTTGTTTAAGTTTTCATGTGTTTAATATGGTATCAATATGTAAAATTGGTGTAAAATACCAATACAGTATGTCAGTTGAGTAGCGTGCACTTATGAACATGTTTTTTTTTTTTGTAAATGACCAGGGTGTGCGTTTATTGGAGCATGTGCACTAATTAGATCGAAATACAGTACTTGTAGTTTTCTTGCAATGAGACAAAAATCGTTGTTTTACATCACAGTAATTTCAATCATGGGATCCACTGCTTTCTAGGCACTTAGAAACAAACTTTTGTGGGCTTCAAGCTTGAAAAAGTCTTGCCCAAGGACTTTCTAGCTGAGCAGTTACTTCACAGGTGACCACAGCGCATTTGATTTTGCTTTAAATACAGTACAATCCCGCCTCTTCTTAAAAATGAAATTTCAAGCTTCTGGCCTTCTTCTGCCATTGTACACGCTCAGCCGCTGGTTTGTGTCAAACCCAGTTACAATCCCCGAGGATTGTTTTTCTTGTAATGCAAACCTACCAAATCATCAGGCTCAAATCTCCCCAGACACCTGCTGCTGGTACTCAAGGAACATCTGTGAAGCGTAAACAGAATAAATCATTCTCTCAGCAGTAAATAATGAAACTTTAAGGATTAAAGTACATTGTCAAGACACCATTTTCCATCAGGAAAACTAGTATATAGCAAAACTGGGGTATGCAGGGGTATACCTATTTTTCTTATTTTTGCTCCAAAATTCGGCGAGGCGGTTCTAACGTGTACCCACAATCTATGTTTTGAGCAAAAATAAGAAAAATATCAAAATTTTTCTGCTGAAAATTTTCATTTTTTAAGCTCAAACAATCTCTGTTTATTACATAGGCAAGTTTTTGTAATGAGACATTTTCTTGTACACGATGTATACAAAAATGTTACCATACAAAATAGCCCACAATGTGGACACTGTTTCCAGTGTTTGATTTCTATTAACCCATATTTGACAAATCGTTGGCTCGTTGACAAAACCTCTTAACTGCAAAAAACCAAATTTTTCAGGAGAAGCAAAAAACTAAAACTTGTATATAAATGATATATAATTGTGCATGTTTACAAATTGTCGTATATACAAAACTTGATAAATGAAAGCTAGAAGCAGATTCTTATGATGAATTAAAGAATGCATTTATGAGAAATCATACATATGCAACTTTTGCATATCTAAAAGATAAAGATTTTCTTATATTTAAATTTTTTGAAATTGCATATACGAGGTTTTGTCACCTTTTTTTTCAAGTCCGTTTATCATTTGTAGTTACGAGGTTTTGTAAGGTTATCGAAAAACTAACTTCCCATTGGACATAACCTACAAGGCTTTGTCACAAGCTGAATTTGAATGTTTTGAATCGCGCCATGTGAAAAAACGATTTTTTGAAAAAAGTGCAGTTACGAGGTTTTGTCAACGAGCCAACGAAATGGACTTTCCCATCGTTATCATTTGGGTGAGTCCACTTTTGTTTTTAGGGGCATCAGGAGTGATTTTATATTTTTATTTCATTTTTTTGATAATTTTCCTTTAAGCAAACAGAATAGCCCCAGATGTCCCTATGCTGTTTGCCTATGTCCCATAAAAAGGACGCCAGGCTTATATGAGTTAAGTTTGTCCAGTAGTAAATCATAAAATAATAGTATTAACTAGAATTGTCAGAGAATCTGACTATAGCCCCACTTCTGAGCTTTTTTTTTTCCAGGGTAAGAAAAACAATGACAGGTAACAATCCCAAGCTAGATCTTCTCAACGTTGATGAGCATACAAAATTTGGTCTGATTCTGTCAATTCTCAAGATATTGAGCAGATACGAAATTCTGAAGTAAATCAAGGACTGTAGCTCCGTCAATATTTTGCGAAAAATAATGGGTAACAATCCTAAGCTAGATATTGTCAATGTTGATGTGGATATAAAATTTGGTCAGATTCTGTCAATTCTTTCTCAGGATATTGAGTGGAAATGAAATTCTGATGTAAATCAAGGGCCATAACTGTCAAAATTTTGCAAAAAATGATGGATAACAATCCTAAGCTAGATCTTGTCAATGATAATGTGTATACAAAATTTGGTCATTTTCTGTGAATTTATTATCAAGATATTGAGCGGAAACGAAATTCTGAAGTAAATCAAGGGCCATAACTCCGTCAAAATTTTGCAAAAAATGACAGGCTAGATCTTGTCAATGTTAATGACATTAACATTGACAAGATCTTTTTTTTTTTTTTTTTTTTTTTTTGTGGATTCAGTTTTACGTCACTTTCAAGCTTTTTCACTCATATCGAGACGGATCAATCGGTAGGTGGGGCGAAAACTGGAGTACCCGGGGAAAAACCACCTGACACACCCGCAAGCAGAACATGGCTTGTCTCACATATGAATTCGTGCCCCGTGCGAGGCGCGAACCCACATCGGTGAGATGATCGAATGATCAAGAGCACTGAAGTCAGCGACCTTCACCACTCGGCCACGGGGGCCTTGACAAGATCTAGCCCATCATTAATTTAATGTGCATACGAAATTCGGTCAGATTCTGTCAATTTGTTCTCAAGATATTGAGTGAAAATGAAAATCTGATGTAAATCAAGGGCCGCACCTCTGTCAAAATTTTGCGTAAAATGATGGATAACAATCCCAAGCTACAAGCTAGGTCCTGTCGATGTTGATGGGCATACAAAATCTGGTCAGATTCTGTGGAATCCTTCTAAAGATATTAAGCGGAAACAAAAGTCTGAAGAAAATCAAGGGGCGTAACTCCGTCAAAATTTTGCAAAAAACGGGTAACAATCCCAAGCTAGATCTTGTCAATGTTGATGTGTATACAAAATTTGGTCAGATTCTGTCAATTCGTTCTCAAGATATTGAGCGGAAACGAAATTTTGACGTAAATCAAGAGCCATAACTTCGTCAAAATTTTGCAAAAAAACAACAAATAAATGGGTATGAATCCTTAGCTAGATCATGTCAATGTTGATGTGCATACAAAATTTGGTCAGATTCTGTCAATTCCTTTTTAAGATATTGAGTGGAAACGAAATTCTGATGTAAATCAAGGACCCTAACTCAGTCAAAATTTTGCAAAAAATGACAGGTAATAATCCCAAGCTAGGTCTTGTCAATGTTGATGTGTATACAAAATTTGGTCAGATTCTGTCAATTCATTCTCAAGATACTGAGTGGAAACCGAATATTCATGGAATTACGGATTCACTGAATCACGGAAGACGGAAGGACAGGGTGAATCCAGTATAGCCCAGCTTTTCCAAAGCGGGGCTATAATTAGACACATTTCTTACATAATTAAATGTAGCAACTGTATGTCAGTTAAATAATACAACAGTACAAAATGATCTAGAATAAAATTTGTCCTATTAAGTATTTTATGTGAAACAGAGTTCTCTAATAAAACTGACCTTTGTAAATGCTTGAAATGCCTTAGTCTGGAATATGTCTGGCAACATCTAGCCCCAGAAGAGATCAACCGTTCCATTGTGTCATAAGATTTTCTGAAAGTACAAAGTATCAAATTAAATAGCAAAACATGCTTTTCTAGCTAACATTACTGGTCCTGACGTTACAAACTTTTTTTCAAGCTCAACTCGACTGAGACAATGGACGCTGAAACTTATACTTGTGCCGCCTCCGGGAAAAACCAACAATGTGGTTTCCGAACAGGTCTGACACAAACCGAACTGTACAGCTACAGAAGCAGGCTAGAAGCTTGAAATTTCGGATTGAAGTAGAAGAGGAATTGTACTATCCGAGTAGCGAAAACAAAGGTGCTGATCAGCGTCTTTGTTTTCGCATATGCAGATTGTTGGTTTTCTCATGAGGCGGCTCACTTATTGTTAGCATTTTAGAATTCATAAGGATAAATGATTAGGCCTGGATAGAGCTGCGGATAACACATTCACTTGCCATCTCTGTGGTCCGAGTTCAAAACCAGGTTAAGACATCTGGCAGCATGCACGGATCCAGAAAATTTTCTTAGGGGGGGGGGGGGGGGGGGGGTCCAAATTCCCAGGAGGGGTCTGACGAAAAATCTCAACATGGCAAAAATTAATAATCTGGCCAGGGGGGTCCGGACCCCCTGTCCCCCCCTCTGGATCCGCCCATGGGCAGGGCAGTGGTCGCCCATCCATCATCAATGGCTTTCCCCCTGAGCCATAAGCATTCAATATGCATGCCATTATCATGATTACAGTAAAATAAATACAATTGAAATGTTTAAACAATAACTGATTAGCATTGGTAATCTAAACCTGATGTTTCTATCATTTTCAGTTATTTCAGTATTTATGAGCAGTTAAATTTTCATCCTCAGCTGAAATGATCATGGAAAAAAGCTTTTTGACCTCAGGGCTTTAAGTGCTCTCCATCTCCTATTTGAGACAGCAGACATCTAGGGCAGCACATATATGCATTGGACCCTTTTCCTTATTTTTGTACCCTCCAAGTAAATAGAGGATATTTACTTTTTTGAGGTGAATACCAAATATATTTCATCGAGTGAGTTGAAAACATCAAAATTTTCACGAGTGCGTAGCACGATTGAAGTGAAAATTTAGATGTTTTCATTCATGAGATGAAATATATATGGTATTTACCGATAAAAAGTAAATTTTCTTTTTATTTTATACAATACATGGGCATTTTCCTATTCACAAAGCAGACGGTGAAAATGCAAAAACCAAAAATTTTTGAAAAACACAAATAATTTTGGTACCACATTGTTCCTAACATTCCTAACATTCTAACTAAGACAATGAATACCCACATGTTTTCGTTCGTAATTAACGGAGTTATAGGCATTTGAATTTCTGAAGTGAGGAACATTTAATGACGTCAAGTGAATGGAAACGTCAGAAGTAATCCCAACTCTATAGTGAAAATATCGGCTGATATCAATCACTAGTGAAAATATCAATATCAATTCTGCAGTGAAAATATCCATTTTTGATATACATTAATTTCACTGCTAAGAAAATAAAACAGGGTATACTTAGTATTTGGACAGAACCAAACAGTAAGTCAGCTATAGATTTCTTAAAACTGAATGAAAAGTCATGGGATAAAGTGCACATATCCTGGAATGGAATGCTTTACTCATTTACACAACAGTCAATTTAATAATCGCTGTAATTAAATAAATAACCTTGATTGCTGGATTCATAATTTTATACCAAGGTTGCTCAAAATAATCTATCAACCTTTTGAGCGTATCAAATTGTCTTTTGGATGACAGTTCGAAGCGTAGCATTCTTGGGTATGTGCACTTTATCCCATGCAATTTCATTCTGTTATAAGAAAACTATGGTCAATTTGCTTTCTGTTTATGTCTGAATACAGGTACCGGTACTCAAAAATTAATTTTAGTCACAGTCATGAGATTGTCCACCTTGAGGGTTGATATGTGGCTCAGTGTTTCAGTTGGCCAAATACTCAAACTGTAAGTGAGAGGCCCTGGATTTTCTTACACTGACTTTTAACCACCATTATTTTACTTACAAGTTACATAGTTTTCAAATACTGGAAAATGGTCAACCAACAAATAAAGTGAATTTTGCCATCAAAGACAGCAATATGACTGGCCTGGTGGGAATATGGGCCCCAGCCCATGGGGGCCTAAACAATAAACAGGCTGCTTGTGCCTCCAGGCAAAGCTTCTACGCTACCGCCTGACCAACAGATTACTGGTTAACTGCTCCGATTAAGCTGAAGAAAAGTGGTTCAAGTCAAACCAGCCATACACATGATATATACTGGCTTCCTACTGTATCGCGGTCCTTATTTGTAAACGGGAAATAGCAAATACCCAATATCAATAATTGAAATTTATTCCACCTCAACAACTTCCAAAATCCTTCCCCTGCAACCCAATTACATGTATAATGAAAATTACAAGAAAGTTTGCAATACTGCGTGACTTCCACATTTGTGTGGCCATGTTGTTTTATACCCATGTGACAAAAGTGACTTAACCTAAACTGCGAAGGTCAGAGTTTTCATATAACACGGCTAACAAACCTTTAAATGCGTAACCGCCGGTTAAGAAAGAAAATCCGATTCACGCCCTTCCGGTTCCGCATATGAAGACCAAGAAAAGGTAAACAAAACATACACTACTAGGATCGATTGATAATTATAGTTTAGTACAGAAATATATCGATTATCTATGAATGCTATTTTGTCACTTATTTACTATTGTAACTCAGCACCAAAGTAACTCGCAAAATAATTTGATGGTCTTTGAGTTATTTATTCCCTTCTTTGAACCTGGTGTTCCAACAAGGCCAAAGTCGGTGAAATACAACTAAAAATTGGACAATTTGCTGGTAAATATCAAATTTTAGTGATTGTTCCACGACAAATTTACAGATATGTATTAACTAAATTGCATCTGATGTCTGTGCCAGTATTTCGTTGTGTTAGTGCCCGTCATTATCGATTTGAAGGGAAGGAAAAGATGGGTACGCATTTAATCATTAAAATATGAAGGATATATTTCAAGATACGTTTGAAAACCTCAACCTGTTCAAGTTATGGTATTTATTTCCCTGTAAAGCATTTTGAAAGACATAAAGCCAAGAAAAAACAAATTAAAGTATACAGAATGGTGTAAAATCGTCTTCATGAACAGGAATATCATGCATGTGAACTATTGTATTACATGTATTTCATAGACAGTTTGTATTATTTCAGGGGTCCTGCTGGCCTTGAAAAATAGGGAGACATCACTTCTCCCTCCAAGAAAGTTAGGGAGAAGTTTTTGGACCTAGGGAGAAGTGACAAATAAAGCGACTTATGATACGGAATTGGATTGTTTCGGTTTAAAATGAAATCCTTGATTTGAAATACAACATAGTTTTCCACTCCTTGTATTTTTAAAAAAAGAAAGGAAATATTCTGCTAATCTTCTATTAATATTTCTATCAGACTGCATTTTGGAGTTAGGGAAACAGTGAAATCATTTTACAAACATAAAGAACCTCTTAATAAAAAGGTCAACAATTTTGTAAAAGCTAGAACTTGTAAAACGATCTTTAAAAATAAAAAATAAAAAAAAACTTCTGTGCACAAAATGTCAATTACTAGGATACATAACTGTCCACATCAAAAAGGCATAATTGTGGAGAAAACTTTTCAAATGCTTCTTTGACTTTATTGATCTCATTTGAATGCATGGATAAATAGGCCCGGATAAAAATGACAGGTAAATCTGTGACCATTCACATGTGGAATGATCACTGAAATGTGTCAATTTTAACACAATTATGACCTAATCAATGATAATTGATATGCTGAAGGGATTAGCAAACCAACTGCCAGCTGTCTGAAGTGTTGACAGGTAGGGATAATGTTCCAGTTGATTGCACTAGACATCGTTTTTGTTTACACAAGTAAAGCTTTTAAAAAAGTTGCAGAAATTAGCAGGCGAAGTTTTAGTAGCCCTTGGGGCTCCCCAGGGCGATTCCTGGGCTCCTAGGGCGAAGTTTTTCGCCCTAGAGCCCAGTAACTGGACCCCTGATTATTTTGTATCAAACATTTTCACTGCAAATATCACCAACACACCAAATTTGAGTTTAGCAACTATTAAGAAAGGACGAGAGAATGTGACAATAATCTTCAGCGTATACGTAGAACAATTAACAAAAACAAAAACTTTAATACTTTAATATGTTACGTGCCAGGCGTAACTAGAAGATTAAGGAAACCAACAAGTTGGTTAGCCAGCAACAAGCTTTGTTTAAAATTTAACAAATTTATTTAGAAGTGATTTAACCAGTAATTACATGTGAAACAATCAAAAGCATATATACAATCAAACAAAAATGAATGTACAATACCTTTCAAGATGTTAATTCCCTTAAAGAATGTCTGAATGTCCCTCAGAATTTTTTAACACAAGTCTGTATCAGTTTCTGATCCCAAGAATTAAAGTTTGTTTCAAAATAGCACTATGTCCCAATCCAGAATCGAATATCACAAAGTAATCCAAGAATAAGTTTAAATTCCAGTAAGATAGATTTTGACTTCTTAATAGTAACAGTACCCAAAGATTGTCCTTATGAAAATTTGTAGCCCTTATATAGCACTGAGAAACATTCAGGATTCTTCCAGCAAATTCTATGATATCATATACTAAAAATAACAAGTTGTTTACCAAAATTTAATGTTTTGGAATATTCTAGAGAGGCCATTATCTTTCCAGAAAATTCCACAATATTCTTTTGACATAAAAAAAAAGATTTTTCTAGAAGATTCTACATCTTTGGTTCTTCCAGATTTTTCCGGACTTTTCCGTCAAAGAACAATTTGAAATTTCTAGAAAATTCTGAAGTAAACAACCTGTTTATGTCCAATATCTGCAGGGTTCGAAGTGCCCATCTCTCCCCGGGTTTACCCATGGGTTTTACCCGGGTAAACCCGGGTTGGGCTTTAAGCCTTATTTTGAAAAAGTGGGTACTTAGTGGGTCCTCACTATTTTTGATGTTCACATTGTGTATTTCACAGTAATTTGACAGACAAAAAATATTTTTTTTCTTTAAAAACACATACTAAGTAAAATTTACTACTAATGTGTACTTTATATTACATCCACTAAAATTCCATGACACCATCAATTTTGAATATTAGTAGGAGCTAATGATAGTTTTAGAACTGTACTTCAATGAAAGCTAAGTAATGAAAGTATGTCATCAATCAGTCTCTCACATTTAATAGACAATTGCTTTAATCCTTTGTTTGTGTTTTCACCTAATTAGTGCTCTAGGAAGTGTTGATAACACTTTTATAACAATACCCCATATGACACCTATTTAGGCACTGCTAAAATGAGGTGTTAACTAATTGTTTGGTATGCTTGTTCTAAATTTATGTCACTTAGTTGACTGCCTTGTATGTCTAGCTGTAATGACATCTGGCATGGTAGTTAAATGATGAATTGTAGGTAAAATATGACTTAGTTAGATTTATCTGATTATTTTTATGGCAGTAGAAATATCTTTCACCATTCTCTTATCATAAGTCTGTCACAGACCAAGTCTTTCTTCTGTGCATGTCGATCAGCCATTTAGTAACAACAACAAAAAAAACTCAACGAGAAGTTAAAACCTCTGTATCTTTTCAATTCTGTCTAATCGTCAAACACCCCTAATGCAATCTTGCCAGCTTTGTTAGATAGCTGATTGTTCTTTTGGGATTGCTTCACACAAACTAAATAGGTTATTCAAATGAGATAAATTCAAATGTCTTGTTACTTGTACATTCATTTCTGAAATGCCATAATACCTTGCTCAATACTCGAGTATCATCATTAGATATAAAGATCATAAAATTTCTAATACTGGTCACTACCCGCTACCCAGTGGGTATACGGGTTTACCCGCAGAGACCCACTGGGTTGGGTTTTATGGTTTAATACCCGGGTTTTTCGAACCCTGAATATCTGGGACACTAAAAGTAAATAATTGCTAAGGACAACAAGTAAACATCATATGTATAACATCACTTTCCTGGGCATACTCCCTTGGGAAGTTTACCAGTACTGAATGCACATCTTTCAACAAGTAACTGTCATACATAACACTTCCCCTCTTCAAAGAAAAGAAAGTTTTATAAAATAAAGCTTTCTTTTGCAATACTGGATAATTGTATACAATATGTTTAGCAAAATTTGTGCAAAACTAATCAAATACAACAGCACAAAGCTGGACATCAGCATTGTAGAGGCACTTAAGCTCTGCTTAGGGTGTCTGGAATGATATTATCTCTTCCTCGGATATGTCTGATGTCAAGATTGTGCTCTTGCAACATGAGACTCCACCTGAGTAAACGCTGGTTCTTGTTTTTCATTTTATGTATGAAAGTCAGTGGATTGTGGTCACTGAAGACAACAATTGGTGCATGTGAAGAAGCTAAGTAAACTTCAAAGTGCTGAAGCGCAAGGATTAGAGATAGGCATTCTTTCTCTATGGTAGAGTAATTTCTCTGATGCTTGTTAAACTTTTTGGAAAAATAACAAACAGGATGGTCAACACCATTGTCATCTTCTTGCAACAATACACTGCCTGCACCAACATCACTGGCATCTACAGCCAACTTGAACTCTTTGTCAAAACTTGGTGCTAAGAGAACCGGAGCACTTCTAAGTATGGCCTTGAGCTTATCAAATGACTTCTGGCAGTCATCTGTCCAAACATACTTGGCCTTCTTACCAAGCAAGCTTGTCAGAGGCTCAGCTATAGCCGAGAAGTTGTTGCAGAATTTCCTGTAATATCCAGCCATACCCAGAAAGCGCATCAGTTGTCTTTTGCTAGTAGGTACAGGAAAATCTGAGATAGCCTCAACTTTAGCTTCTACAGGTTTTACCTGACCTTGACCTACAATGTGTCCAAGAAGTTCACAGTTAGTTTAGCATCACTTAGCCGGTCAAAGAATGTTCTGATTGTCTGCAAGTGTTGTTGCCACTCCTCACTGAAGATAATAGCGTCGTCGATATAGGCTTTACAGCCATCCAGATTGGAAATCAAACTGTTGACCAGCCGCTGAAAAGTCGCAGGCGAGTTCTTCATTCCAAATGGCATGACTTTATACTGGTACAGTCTATCTGGTGTAACAAATGCCGAGATCTCCTTTGCTCTGTCCGTGAGGGGTATCTGCCAAAATCCCTTTAGCAGATCGAACTTTGTAACATACTTGGCATGTCCAATATTATCAATGCAGTCATCGATTCGTGGGATGGGAAAAGTGTCTGTTTTAGTGACAGAATTGACTTTTCGATAGTCTGTGCACATTCTAAATGTCCCGTCTGGCTTTGGTACAAGAATACAAGGAGAACTCCATTCACTTTGGCTGTGTTCAATGAAATCATTGTCCAGCAAATATTGAACTTCTTCCCTGAGATATTGCTGTTTTACAGGGTTCATTCTGTAAGGATGTTGCTTTACAGGTTTTGAACCTTCAATAATGTCAACATCATGATAGATTTTGTCAGTTCTGGATGGAATGTCCGGAAATAAGTGCTCATATTCGAGAACTAACTGTTTCAGTTCAAGTCTTTTGTCTGAATCAAGGTGAGACAGTTTCTGATCAAGATTCTGTAGTATGTCAGAATTCTGGAGTTTCGATGACGAGGGATCAGATTTCTCCAAGTTGAAGTCCTCAGAGTCCATTTGATTTTGTTCATGAGGGACAGAATTAACTATATTTACTGAAGAAATAACAGAACTATCCCTATCAATATACTTCTTGAGCATATTAATGTGACATAGCTGTTTTTGCTTGCGCCTCCCAGGAGTGTTAACAATGTAATTCACATCACTTAACTTTTTATCAACAGTATACGGGCCATAATATCTAGCTTGTAAAGGTCTGCCAGGAATGGGCAAGAGAGCAAGTACCTTGTCTCCAGGTTCAAAATTTCTGTCTTTAGCATTTTCATCATAACGAATCTTCATTTTGCTTTGAGTAGATTTGAGATTGGACCGAGCTGCATCACAGGCCTTTGATAGTCTGTTTTTGAAATCAGACACATACTGAAGTAAGTTCAAAGAACTGTCATCATCTGAGAGAAATTTCTCTTTTAGAAGTTTTAACGGTCTACGTACAGTGTGCCCAAAAACAAGCTCAAATGGGCTGAACCCCAGAGACTCTTGTACAGATTCTCTTACAGCAAATAGAAGCAAGTGTATGCCTTCATCCCAATCTTTTTCAGTGTCAAAGCAGTAAGATCTGATCATGTTTTTCAAAGTTTGATGGAATCTTTCTAAGGCACCTTGGCTTTCAGGGTGGTAAGCCGATGACTTGTATTGCTTAATTCCAAGTTCGTACATGACTTGCTGAAAAATTCCTGACATAAAATTTGAGCCCTGGTCTGACTGGATAGATTTTGGGAGGCCTACAAATGTGAAGAACTTCACAAGTGCATTAACTATTGTTTTAGCCTTGATATTTCTGAGTGGGATAGCTTCAGGAAAGCGAGTTGAAGCACACATTATGGTCAGAAGATATTCACAACCTTTCTTTGTTTTGGGTAAGGGACCTACACAATCAATAATCACTCTGCTGAAAGGTTCATCAAAGGCAGGAATAGGCTGCAATTGAGCTTTTGGAATGGTCTGATTGGGCTTTCCTACCATTTGACAAGTGTGGCAGGATTTGCAATGCTGTGAAACATCAGATTTTAATCCTGGCCAGTAGAAATGATTTAGAATCTTGTGATAGGTCTTATTTACACCTAAATGGCCTGACATGGGTGTTTCATGAGCCAAGTTTAAGATTTCAGGGCGATAAACCCTAGGAACCACAATTTGGTGGTTAACAGTCCACTCATCTTCTGCGGAGACATCCGGAGGACGCCATTTTCTCATCAAAATGCCATTTTTGACATAATAGCAAACAGGAACCTGGGATATTTCATTTTCATTAAAAGCCCTTTCAAATAAAGGCGAGATCTCAGGATCACTGTGTTGTTCTTTACAAAGCTGTGACCTTGACAGCTGGTCATGACCTTGGTCATTTGAGTTGGAAGGTGAAAGGTCATTTTCTGACCCCGACCTTGGATTGCTAGGGTCAGTCTGAATATCAGACTGACTAGGGGAAAGAGATGTTGAAATCTCTTTATTAAAGGACTGACCTATCAAAGTGTCAGTTAAATTTATGTCCTGCATCCCATCATATAATTTGGCTTTCTTAGCCATTGCCCTAGTAACAGCACAAGAAGGGTAAAGGTCAGGAATTTCCTGCTCAATGGGATCAGGCGGTTGATCAACACATGGTGTGCTGGTCAAAAGTGGGTTTACCACAACCTTATCTCCTGCCAAATTATTGCCTAACAGCAAATGAATACCTTTAAAGGGTAAGGAAGGTCTAATACCTACAGCCACGGGACCTTTAACTAAGTCTGAGGACAAATAGATATTATGGAGCGGTACATTAACAAATCCACACTCTACGCCCTGGATAAGGACACTTGTCCCAGAAGAAGACTTCTCGGAAAATGGCAAGGTATCTGCCAAGATAAGGGATTGAGAAGCTCCGGTATCTCGTAAGATTTTGATAGGGGTAGACTGGGCAGAGTCACTGTTAAGTGACACAAAACCATCTGATAAGAATGGTTCATAAATCTCCATAATAGAATCCTCAGAGACTGACTCTTTACAAGTTCTGGTCAGTATAGGGTTTTCTTCCTGGATACAAGACTGTGGTTTAGCCTTTAAGGAGGTGAGGCCTGTCGGTTTAGCACTATCTATATTTTCTCTTTCTTTCTTTCGTTTCAGTGCCAAACATTCAGAAATAATGTGGCCAGTTTTCTTACAATAATTACAAATTGGCTGGGATAAGGGATTTTGTCCTTTGTTTTCACTAGAAAATTTGGGTTTTGGACTGGAATTGTCAGTTGGATTACTGGGATTGGCTTTGGGACCGGACTGAGGGGAATATGGTTTTGACTGAGGGGTAATTTGCTTTGATTGAGGGTTATATGGTTTCCTAGGATATGGCTTGTTGACAAATGAAGCCTTATGAGTCAAAGCATAGTCATCAGCTAAACGTGCTGCTGTTTCCAAGTTTTCAACTTCTCTTTCGTTCAAGAAAGCCTTAACATCAGAATTTATGCACCGTTTGAATTCCTCAACAAGCATGAGCTGCCTTAGCTTTGCATGATCAGAACCCACTTTCTTTGAAGAACACCATCTATCAAATAGTTGCTCTTTTGTTCTAGCAAACTCAACATGAGTCTGGTCATGTTCTTTTCTACAGTCTCTAAATTTCTGCCTGTATGCCTCAGGGACCAGCTCATAAGCCTTAAGAATAAATTCCTTTACTGTATCATAATCTGAGCTTTGCTCAAGAGAAAGCTGAGTGTAAATTTCTCGAGCTTTACCAATTACAACACTTTGCAAAAGCAAGGTCCAGTGCTCTTTTGGCCATTTCAAGTTTTCTGCTACCTTCTCAAAATGTAGAAAATATTTATCAACCTCTTTTTCTTGAAATGGAGGAACGAGTCGGATATGTTTTGTTACATCAAATATTTTTCTTGTGTCTGAAGATAAAGATTTTGATATTGATTTTTCATTAAATTCAATTTCTTTGATTCTTAACTGAAATAGCCTTTCTCTTTCTTTTTCTTCATTTTCAAATCTCAAATTTTCTTTTTCAATTTCGAGCCGTTCTTCTCGTTCTAATTTTTCTTTTTCAAGCCTTTCTTCTCTTTCTAATTTTTCTTTTTCTAACTCAATTTTTTCTCGTTCTAATTCTCTTTGTTTTTCCTTGTCTCGTTCTTCCATTTCTAACTTTTGTTTATGCATTCTTTCTTCCCGTTCTAAAGTTTCCAATCTTATTCTTTCTTCCCTTTCGGCCTTTTCTGCCCTTATTCTTTCATCCCGTTCTAAAGTTTTCAACCTTATTCTTTCTTCATACTCAAATTTTAGTTTTTCCATCTCAATTTGTCTTTTGATTTCTAGTTCCCTCAACTGCAAGTCAGTCTGAGTGACTAGAATCTGAGAAGTAGCCGAGGAATCAAAAATTTCCTCGTCAACAAAAAACTGAATCAAAATGTTCTTAATTTCATGTTTTAACATGGAAGTCTTGATATTTGACAACCCATAATGATCAGCTATGTCTAAGAGGTCACTCTTTTTGGCCTTATCAAACAGCTCCTGAGAAGGCGCAGCAATAAAGTCACTTAGTTTGAATGACATGGTTGCTTTTTGCTGGCTTTAGCTATTTAAACAGCAAACAGTGAAGATACTTTAGAATTTTAAATAAATTTGGTGCACAAGAAATTTCAATCCCGGACTCGAGCCCCCAATTCTGTTACGTGCCAGGCGTAACTAGAAGATTAAGGAAACCAACAAGTTGGTTAGCCAGCAACAAGCTTTGTTTAAAATTTAACAAATTTATTTAGAAGTGATTTAACCAGTAATTACATGTGAAACAATCAAAAGCATATATACAATCAAACAAAAATGAATGTACAATACCTTTCAAGATGTTAATTCCCTTAAAGAATGTCTGAATGTCCCTCAGAATTTTTTAACACAAGTCTGTATCAGTTTCTGATCCCAAAAATTAAAGTTTGTTTCAAAATAGCACTATGTCCCAATCCAGAATCGAATATCACAAAGTAATCCAAGAATAAGTTTAAATTCCAGTAAGATAGATTTTGACTTCTTAATAGTAACAGTACCCAAAGATTGTCCTTATGAAAATTTGTAGCCCTTATATAGCACTGAGGAACATTCAGGATTCTTCCAGCAAATTCTATGATATCATATACTAAAAATAACAAGTTGTTTACCAAAATTTAATGTTTTGGAATATTCTTGAGAGGCCATTATCTTTCCAGAAAATTCCACAATATTCTTTTGACATAAAAAAAAGATTTTTCTAGAAGATTCTACATCTTTGGTTCTTCCAGATTTTTCCGGACTTTTCCGTCAAAGAACAATTTGAAATTTCTAGAAAATTCTGAAGTAAACAACCTGTTTATGTCCAATATCTGGGACACTAAAAGTAAATAATTGCTAAGGACAACAAGTAAACATCATATGTATAACATCACTTTCCTGGGCATACTCCCTTGGGAAGTTTACCAGTACTGAATGCACATCTTTCAACAAGTAACTGTCATACATAACAAATACATGTTCTATAATGACTATATTGCTATCATTCTAATGATTAAATTCGTAACCGAAATGTTAACACAGTTTTTAACCACATATGCATAGAATGCATTGGCCAGAGGCAACGAAACTGTCACCAGACCTCACACAATGTTAAAATCATCTGCGCACTGTATTGCTTTCCATTAAATATGGACGTAATGAGCGGAAATCTAAAAATATCCCTGCGACTGACCCACATTTTCGTCGTGTACAATGCAATCCCAACATGTGTTTTTGGGGTAAGGAATAAAAATCATGATTATTAAGAAAAAATTCTGGAAATCCTTTGGGGTCCAAATATGACAATGTCTAACTAATAAAATAGCATTGAGAGAATTATAATATTTGTCTTCGAATCGAAATATTTTACTCGGAAACACGAGCTGCAAAAGTTTGTTTACCTTTTGTTGGTCATCTGATGCGAAACCGGAGGGACATGAATCGGATTTCTTTTCTTAACCGCGGTTACGCATTTAAAGGTTTGTTAGCCGTGTATAAGAGAGATAACTTGACCTGGTATTGGCTGGAATTTGGCTCATATCGGGAAAACATGAACATAAAATGTACCGGTATAAACCCTCAATCCACTTTTATATAGTAAAAGTGGGGTTTGCAGGGGTATACCTATTTTTCTTATTTTTGCTCCAAAACATAGATTGTGGGTACTCGTTAGAACCGCCTCGCCAAGGCGGTTCTAACATGTACCCACAATCTTTGTTTTGAGCAAAAATAAGGAAAATATCAACAATTTTCTACTGAAAACTTTCATTTTGACAGATGAAAAAAATTCTGTATATTGCATGGGCAAGTTTTCGTAATGTAATATCTGACGTCCAGACGACAGATCCCAGGTCGAAGAAAATAAAAACAAAAGATGTTTGAGGTACTGTGGGACATTTTATATGAAGCGGGTAACCAGTATGTGCAAGAACACGTTTTCTACATGAGTTTTGTGAAGGTTACCATTATTCTTGACATTTTGCACATTTTTTGATGGGAATGAAATTTGACATTTGCCTTGAAGGGTGCAGAACGTAAATAATAGTATTGGGCGCTACTCTCGAAAATTCATGTGATATGCAAATGCCGCGATATAGTACATATAGTAGATAGTAGGATCGCAGAAAAAGCCTAAGGACTACGTAAACACAAAATAGCTGTGTTTCCGCTAACCCGACCGACTCTGAGTTTTTGCGCCGACCCTGCAGTTTTTATCGCCAATAAAAATAAAATATATTTTCATGCCGACCGACCCTCAACATTTGAGTGGAAAACAGCACAGATACTTGGGGTTACTGTTTAGACTTTTTTCAAAAGCTCATACTTGTACTTTTTTTTCAAAACTTACAATTATATTTTTTGTTATCTTTTTGAGCTTTTCTGCAATAGTCGTGACCTTGCAAAATTAGAAAAAATGTCTAGAATCTATAGAAAGCAATCGAAATACTGATATGCCATCCTGAATGTAGAGAAAAAACACAAGATAAACAACTTCGCTTTTCCAAATTCTCGACCGTCACTTTGAAAAGACAAACTGATTCACTAATCCGTAACTTACAAGAATCTTATATATACATGTATCAGCATGTCCGGGAATCATTACGCTTCAAACGGACACAGAAAGTATTTAATCATTCCCTTGCATACCCACAAAATCGTCTGTTAAACAGCAGTTCTCATCGCTACCACACTGAGGTGGCCACAGTTGTTTACATTAAAG
This sequence comes from Rugalucina vietnamica, assembly GCA_964017185.1. Classification (NCBI taxonomy): domain Eukaryota; kingdom Metazoa; phylum Mollusca; class Bivalvia; order Lucinida; family Lucinidae; genus Rugalucina; species Rugalucina vietnamica. The sequence goes on from OZ024872.1 coordinate 6,752,195, forward strand.
GAAATCCCGTTTGCCATGTGACTGGCCCGCTTGTTTTCATTGGTCAATCAGGTATGACGCAACCAAATCCACATTGCCATGTGACTGGACCGCTTGTTTTCATTGGTCAATCAAGTCTGACGCAATCAGAGGTTACTTTCGGTTTAATGGCTGGTTACCCGTTTTCGCCGTTTTAAAACGTACGCCCGGAATCCAGTCACATCCATTATTTACTTCCGGCCACCTCAGTGCAGTAGCGATGAGAATCGTTGTTTAACAGCCGATTTTGTTGGTATGCAACGGAATACTTTAATGCTTTCTGTATCCGTTTGAAGCGTAATGATTTCCGGACATGCTGATATATATAAGATTCTTGTAAGTTACAGATTAGTGAATCAGTTTGTCTTTCCAAAGTGCGGTCGAGAATTTGGAAAAGCGAAGTTGTTTATCTTGTGTTTTTTTTTTATATTAGTGATTGCTTATCAGTATTTCTAATGCTTTTTATGTATTCTAGACATATTTTTCTAATTGTATAAGGACAGGACTGGTGCAGAAAAGCTAAATGAAGAAGAAAATAATACAAGTATAAGTTTTTTTTAAAAAAGTACAAGTATTAGCTTTTTGCAAAATCTAAACAGTAACCCCAAGTATCTGTGGAAAACAGACAATGATTTAAAAAACTGCTATAATTTCAACAAAACTAGGTCAACTCGCATTCTTTAGCTTCCTACTGGTTTTTTACTTCATCGCATGTTTGTTTCGACACTGGCTATCCGCACGACGGTCGTGCCGATAACGCCGCTTATCGGCACGACCGTCGTGCGGATAAGCGGCGTTATCCGCACGACAGGGAAATCGATATCCAAATGTTAAATGTGTTTAGAAATTGATACATTCTAAGTTGAAAAAATATATTACACTGGCTTCTAAACTGAAACAGAATATTACACATGCAGGATTTTTTACTTTTTAATTAACAAAATTGTTATTTTGCTGAAATTGGCTTACCTGTAAATTTACCTGTAAAAATCAGTCATGCGTATGCGTAACGAGAAAGTAATTATCGTTACCTAAATAATAAAATAATGTGGTTATCAAAAAGAAAAAACAGCCTTAAAGTTTGATTTTAACAATGGAGTATCGAAACATTTCAGTAACACAATTAAAAAAATGCAATGATTATATTTGTCTGCTGTTACAAATCTACTGTGATTCAGTTTACATCAGCCAAATTAATCAAGTCAACTAGTTTTCTTATTCATAATTAACAAATATGTTGATTTTGAATGTATTTCAATAGCTAAACACATAATCATTTTATTTAATGACAAATTAAAAGTTTAATGCATACGTAAGCTTGATAGAAAATCCTATACTCCCGTCGTGCCGATAGCCAATACCTGTAGCATTGGCTATCCGCACGACAGTCGGGCCGATAACGCCGCTTATCGGCACGACCGTCGTGCGGATAACGCCGCTTATCGGCACGACCGTCGTGCGGATAGCCTCAGCCGTTTGTTTCAAGTACTTATGATTAATTTTAGCATGTTTCTTCTTTTTTTACCCATTTTCAAGAAAAAATACACAGAAAAAAAAAAAAATTCCGACCTACCGACTCTATCCCCTCTGGGGCATGTTAGCGGAAACAAGGCTATTTTTATTTTACGCCTTATTGGTTGAGTGTTTGTATTTGAAGCGCATGTTGGATGTCATGACATCCTCATTTTTGGATAAAAGTCCCATAAAATGGGGGCAATGTCCCTACATGACCGTTTTGGGTAAAAGTCACATTAAATGGGGGAAATGTCCCTACATGACCATAGCTGTTGACTGGGACGTAAAGCAAAGGAAAAAGAAAGCCGCGAAAACACATTACATTAAAAAAAAAACCAAAAAAAAAAAAAACGCGTGATGCAAAGGTGTTTGTAACAGCTTCTGGCTAAGGCACCGAATAAAATTACTTGCACCTGTTTTTTTCTCTCGACGAAGACAGTTTTTTTTTGTTTTTTTTTTGGCTTTGCGGTAATTATCTTTGTTCATCAAACGCTTGGTTTATGTCTGACTGTTTGTTTAATGGCCGTTCTTTCCTTTTAGGGTATTATCCTCCAACCACCGGGAGCACCTCATTTATCCCCGTGTAACACCATTTTTTCATTATCTGCGGGTTCCCAGCTTGTACACATAATCAATATTGGAAACACAGGTAACCAAAAAACCCAGAGAAAGAAATCAATAATCCAAGGTGGGGGGTGGGGGGGGGGGGGTTGGTTACCTGCATTTGCCAATACTGATTTCAGTAAGCTGGGAACCAGCACAGGGACGTAACAATGCCTATTAGGTTTGTAATCTATTATCGATTAATCTGTTCTAAAGACAACAAGTATATTTCATAAATAGAAGTAGAAGTTGTTACAAGTCCTGTCTAGATAATAAGCATATTTAATAAATTATAGAAGTAGAAGATGTTACAAGTTCCTGTGGGAACCAGTAGATAATGCAAAAATGGTGAATGATTACCACCACCACCCCCATGATAGAACTACTTTGTCCATCATATCCTTAGCATATTTATTGTATTTCCGTCATTGGGTTAATTCCCTCCCCATAGCCTTATCTTGTTACTTACCATTACTGCACCATTCTACCCAAAGTCCCTTTCCCAGATGCAGCAATGTCGAGGGCTGTCTGAGCTCATATATCCTCGACACTAAAGTCCGGCTAGAAGTCTCTGTAGGTGCATTCTTGCAGTAGCTAGTCTCTTGGTTTTGGTACAGGACAGCAACACCCTGGATTGAATTTGTATCCATTGGTGTGTTTTTTCCCAAAACACATTTAGCCGCGATTTGAAGCAGTTCAGTCAGGATGCCAATGCTACATGTTCGGGAAAAGCATCCCAAGAGTCAATCGCGCTTATACTGAAACTGTTGGATCTTGTTTTTAGCCTTTGTTGTTTGTTGGCTAATTTAAATGGGTATCCCCTGGCTCGAAGGAAGATCACTAGATCGCTAGAGTGCACCATCGTCGTGTATGCTGCTTCTTTAGTCTCTTTCTGTTTATTCGTAGTTTGCGTCTCAAGTATCAAAGCATCTTGTTATGTTTCTTTACCATTCTGTCAACATCAGGTTTCAAATTAATATTGTTGGCAAAGATCAACACCTAGGGATTTAGAGGTGGTCTCGGTATACAATTGGTATCATTACAACTTGTAAGACAGCATGAGATGGTCTCTGGATGTGGCTCTACTCGCATCACGCTACACTTGACTCGATGAAATTCCACAGCCCAGGTTGACTCCCATGTTTCAAGACTTGAGGGTCTTTTTGAAGTGTCGCGCTGTCTGATTTGTCGTTTACATCTCTGTAAACAATGAAATCAACCACAAACATTAGATCAGATTTATTTTGAGTCAGATAAGATTTATTTTGAATCAGCAAGTATCATATAGACTTACCTTTGACCGAATGTCACCTGAGTGTACAATTTATCCCTTCCTCGATGACAACTTGTTGGCTTGGGCCTGTCAGTCCACTAGTTAGGTCAACATTTACAGTCTAGTAAGGCTCCTGACCTTATATCGGAAGACGAAGACTTGTGGATGCTGCCATGTATACTGTATTGTATCGAACAGCCGAGCCAAGCCACAGCAAACCCCGTCGGTGGAAAAGCATGCTCATCCACCAAGGGTGGTTTACTGCGCTATATACCTAACACTTACTCTAATCACAAAGTTTCGAGTTTCTAATTTGCATATTACTACCCGCTAATATGCCGCTAATACGTTGCACCAACGTATTCTACAAGGGAGACTATCCCGTTACATTACTTCCCCCTCCGAGAAGACTCGCCCCGAGTCTTGGCCTGGGGACTACATGGGTAAGGCATCTCCGTTCTGGCAGTTGTCATCATCCCACCGCTGCCACCAAATGTAACGAACAGCCGAGCCAAGCCACAGCAAACCCCGTCGGTGGAAAAGCATGCTCATCCACCAAGGGTGGTTTATTGCGCTATATACCTAACACTTACTCTAATCACAAAGTTTCGAGTTTCTAATTTGCATATTACTACCCGCTAATATGCCGCTAATACGTTGCACCAACGTATTCTACAAGGAAAACTATCCCGTTACAGTATTATGGTTCGAAATCTCAGATGATTATCAGAAATTAATCGACTCAGTATATGAAGATAGAAATGGAATGGGCCGAAATAGTTATCGCCGAAGAGAATTGGTCCGAAATGACCCGGTATTATCAACGGTCATGAATAAATAGTCGGTATCACGATTTACCGGAACGGACCGGACCGGACCGGAACAGACCGGAACAGGCCGAAACGGACCGGAACGGGCCGGAACGGACCGGAACGGACTCCGAAAATAGCATAACAGACCGTTTCGAGGCCAGTTTTTGTCTACTTGCTAAAATATCATGGCAAGAACGACCAGAACGGGCTTAGAAAATAGGAAAATGGGCCAGTTTCTATCTACTTGCTTAATTTATATGACCGGAACTGACCGGAACGGTCTCCGAAAATAGCAAAACAGACCGTTTCAAGGCCAGTTTTTATGTACTTGCTTAAATAACATGACTAAAACGACCAAAACTGCCGGGACGGGCTTAGATAATAGCACAATGGGTCAGTTTTATCTATTGGTCCAGAACGGGCTTAGGAAATAGAACAACAGATCGTTTCAAGGCCAAGTTCGCATCTACTTGCTCAATTTACATTACCAGAACGACCGGGACTGACCGATACGGTCATAAGAAATAACATAATTTCCCACGCTAGTGCAAAGTTACAACCAGAGAAGACAGGAGCACACAAAAAAAAAACACACACAAAAAAAAAAAAACAACAACAACAAAACAAAAAAACTGTCCATGCGAGCGCAATATGTTCCAGTCACAGAATGCCAAACCGGTACGTTCAAATGCAAATTATTCATTATATATAAGGCCGTCTCGTGGGAGAACCAACAATGTGGTTTCTGAACAAGTCCGACACAAATCAGGCTGTACAGTCACAGAAGCAGGCTAGAAGCTTAAAATTTCGGATTTAAGAAGAAGAAGTGTACTATCCGTGTATCGACTGTCTGAACAGGTCCGACACAAACCGGTCTGCACAGTAACAGAAAAGTGCTAGAAGCTTGAAATTACGGATTTAAGTAGAAGAGGAATTTGTACTATCCGAGTAGCGAAAACAAAGGCGCTGATCAGCTTGGCAGTTACTGCGAAATTGATCTGCGCCTTTGTTTTCGGTTATGCAAATTGTTGTATTTTCCATGTTTTTCATATGTTTGCAGCTTTGTACTCCACAGAAACAATTACTGAAAACCATATTTGTTTATACAATGTAAATAAAATACAGTTTGAATCTTTGGAAGCAGTAAAACATTCAAGGGAGATAAAGTGGACTATATTGCGCATTTTCGGGTAATGAACTCTCACCAGTAGCCCTGTTTACACCGGCAACGCAAGCCAGTCTATCATGCTGCAATTTCGAAGTCTATATCCAAGACACATTCCTAAACGTGGTCAAGTGAATAACTAAAACATTGCTTGGAAGTACATGTATGTTTCTCAACTTAAGTGTTTTGAACACTCTGAATACCTTTACTGATCCCAAAGGACCGAAAAAAAAATATAATCTGCATTATGGATGATGTACGGGGAGACTTTTTAGGGTCGCACAGGGAAAAAAATCACAAACATAAAATCTTTTGTTTTCTACTTTATGTCTGAAATAGACATAATTATTTTATTATTACTAATATTATCAAAAATATTTTGTTTGGGATGATGTTTTATGTCCATATTATCAATGGATGGAGCTTATGCTTCCTGAGTACTAAACCAGTACCCAAGTGAGCTTGGTAGAACATGTATCGATATGTATATTGCAGCATAGGTTTCCATCCCCCTTTCCTCTGGTTCCATGGTCTACCATCGCACCATCGTGCCCCATATACATGGGTGGTTCCCGTCTTTTATTTGTTTCATATATTTTCAATTCTAGAGAAAGAATTGAGTTTTAATTATAACAGTTCCTCACCATTTCTTACTTTAAATATGAAAATTATATCCTACTTCACGTTACGAGACATGTGAAGCGGATAAAGCTTATGATGTTGATTCATGCACATTATAAATGTATAAATTATATGTGAATGAAACTGGAAAATATTTGCAAAATGTCTTGTAGTCTCCATTGATTTCATAATTAGACATTGAATTTCGAAATAGCGAAGACATTTAGGGGAATCCAGGAATGGAAAAATCTGTATTTTTTTATTTTTACTCTTTTTTTTTCTTAATTTATTTACTGATGTTTCCGGATCGAACGACAAACTCCAGTTGCCTTAAATAAATTGTTCAAAGGACCATTTCGAAAACACGTCCATGCAATATACAGAAAATATTTTGGTAGTAAGATGATGAAAATTTTCAATGAAAAATATTTGATATTTTTGCTCAAAACATAGATTGTGGATACACGATCGAACCGCCTCGGCGATCTATGTTTTGGGGCACAAATAAGAAAAACAGGTATACCCCTGCATACACCAGTTTTTTCTATATAAAAGTGGGGTTTAAGGGGGTATACATTTCACGAACATGTTTTTCTGATGCAATGTGCGAAAAGCAATATAGTCAAAGCAATGATTAAAGCGTTTCAGCGATCAAGTATAAAAGTTATATCGTCATGATTGATTATGATGCTCCTTTACTCAACTATACTAGAACTACGATTCAATTATACCTAATTATACAATTATGTTATTATGCTACCTTAATCTTAAATATATTTGTTTATGAAATTTGTATGATCAAAGAATACATTGGTCTTTCATATTCTGATAGCCCCATTATCACGTTAATCAGTGTTGTCAGTTTTTCTCTTATTATATGGATGAGGGATGGACAGAGACTAGCCTTAAGATATATGAATTCATTACGTGTTCTCATGTTGTTTACATTAATTGTTAAACTGAGAGAGAATTAGAATGAATATTTTGAAATGAAATGAATAAAGAAAACACAGAAATACAAACAGACACAAACACAACATTGTTTTCATGATGATTTCAGTTTATGACACTAGTAAGATGACACCTCTATATATTTTTGTAGATTCTGTCCAAATGACACTAGTCAGGTGACACCTCTGTATATCTTGACATAATAAACACCAAATGATACTATCAATATGACACCTCCGTATAGTATCGTAAATTTCTGATTTAACACCAAATGAAACTAGTAAGATGGCACCTCCGTACTGATTAAACACCAAAAGAAACTAGTAAGATGAAACCTCTGTATATTATCGTTAATTCCTTTTTAACACCAAATGACACTAGTTAGATGACACCTCCGTACATATTGTCTATTGTCATTATTCATGACAAAATAACACAAATGACGTACCAGGGACAAAATCTTCATCATTGCGAAAACTGCCCATGCAAAATACAGAGATTTTTTTCAGTTGTAATAATTGAAAATTTCGTTGGAAATTTTTTATATTTTAAATAAAGTTGCTCAAAACTTTAATTTGGGGTACACGTTAGAACTGTCCCGCCGAGGCGGTTCTGACGAGTACCCACAATATAGATAAGAAAAAATGATATACCCCTGTTATCCCCAGTTTTACCATATAGGGGGTTAATATCTCACGGACTTGTTTTCATGAGGTGGTTAAGTATGACCAAAATCATTTCCGTGGATTATCTATTTTCGTGATCATCATTGCGAATGCAAAATTCCAATCCTAAATTCAACTGGCCATTTAAACTAGTTTCAAAGTTTATTTCTCCCAGTTACATGAAACATGTGAAACATAGGAAATGCAATCTTACAATTTGGCGACACACACACTGACACACTCACACTCTAATGTACTCATGAGGGCAACCTACATGTAAATAGATATAACTACTGTCTGAACACCATCTTCCAGAAACTGCATTTTTCCAAATCACACTTTTCTCAAAGACCTCACGAAAAATATGAGCATGTCACCATTTCGAATTCTAAAAGTCTTTAAAACTGCCACAAAAAATTTTGAAAATCGGTTGACAAATAAAATTTTATGCAACAAAATATTTTTGAATCGGGCGTTTCCATTGTAAAAAACGCCAGCAAGGGAAGTAACTATTTTCCCGGGAAAAATCTAAATTGATTATTTTTCATCAAAAATGCACCAAACCAAAACAACACTGGTTTGTATGCATAGCTGATCGCAAACTCTTCAATTATTCCACAGATTTGCTCGATTTTCAATTTCAAGGCGTCTGGATTACCTCCCTTGCACGCGTAAAAGCCTATTCAAAATGATTTTTGGGCACAATTATTTTATTAGTGAGCCGCTTTTTAAAATGATGATGAGGACTCATGAGTTGCAAAAAGATGACATGGTCATATTTTTCTTCTGGTGTTTAAGAAAAGTGAGATTTCGAAAAATGCAGTTTCTGAAAGATGGTGTTCAGACAGTAGACATCAAATTCGATGTACAAATTACAAATATTATACAATTTCAAACAAAAGAGTCTCACCACAAGGGCAGCCGTTAGATAATTTGATTCGCCCTTTCATGATCGTTAAAATTTAGCTTCAGCCACCCTCACAACGTGTCACAGTTGCTTGTAAAAATTCATGCAAGTTGCAATTTCTGTTACAAAAAGGTCAAAACGTCATTTTCTTGCCTAAAAATATCATTGTGTTTATTCGAAAAAAAAAACGTCATTTTCTTGCCTAAAAATATCATTGTGTTTATTCGGAAAAAAAAATCCACATTCCCTGCCCCCCTACTCTCTCTCTCTCTCTCTCTCTCTCTCTCTCTCTCTCTCTCTCTCTCTCTCTCCTGAGCGATTTTCAAAATTGTGCAGGTCCTATAAGGACAAACTAAGATCAAAGTTAGGACATAAAAAATATTTTTTTCAATCGTCCTCTACTCAAAAAATATTCCACAAAAAACTATTTTCAGATGCACAGTTTTTAACTTTAGGTAGGATCAGCTTAGGCAACTTTGGCAGCTGCAGAAATCGTCTGGCTAATTGAACTGATGATGAAAAATAGCAAAAACGAATGGTGTCAAAAACTTCAGGGATCGACAGACATTGTTGGAATATAATAGAAAATGTAGTCTTTTTTTTAACTTTCCCACATTGTAACTATACATGACGAAAACTTGCCCGTAATGCAATTTTCAGCTGTACAAAAATGGAAATTTCATTGGCAAAAAGGTATATCTTTTCTCAAAAACATTGATTGTTGTTACACGCTAGAACCGCCTCGCCGAGGCTGATCTAACGGGTACACAAAATTTATGTTTTGGATAAATATATTCATTTACATATGTATATACCCCTGATGAATAAATGATTATTCAGAAGAAAATACTTTAAACGCCTGACCGTGATCATTATTTTCATTGCCACCAACAGATCCTCATCACAATTCATTTTATTCCTCTTAAAACACTTTCTTTGATATTATTTTGGTAAGATCAAATACTACGTCAAATACTACATTTGCTGAATTGACTTAATTCAATATTTAGATTTGTTTCTTTTTCTTTTCTTTTTTTTTTTTTTTTTTTTTTTTTTTTTTTTTTTTTTATCATTATTATGATTGAATTTTTTTGCTGGGGATGCTACATTTGTATAATTGGTTTCTTTCTGATCATCGCGTTTACAAAATGTTTTTGCAATGGGGCAGTAATCGTTTGATATATGAAAAACACACTTTCTTTCCTTATTTTCTTTCTTTCTTTCTTTTTCTTTCTTTCTTTCTTTCTTTCTTTCTTTCTTTCTTTCTTTCTTCAAACCAATGAAAACAGAACAAATGAAGACCAATCAACGACGTTGGGCGATGATGGACATGAAAAGCCAATCAAATTTAAGTGCTAACTAACTACCGTTTACCAGAATCCACCAATCAAAATGAGGCTTGAAACTTTATAAGGCGCGTCTTTTAAAACACCGTTAATTGCTAAATTGGTTGATAAACACTAATAGTGTATGTTAGTATACTGTGAAAAGTGTTAGATATTATATGTGATTATTGAAAGTTTGTTGTTAATAGTATTATTCCTCGTGGAATTTTTAATCTGTAAAATGAGGACAGCAAAGTTTCCGTGTAGTTTCCGTGGCCGAGAGCCAGTCGAAGAAGAAGAAGGACGTGTTTTCCTATCACTCACGAAAATTTTAAATTTTATTCACAGTTTTAGTGCACATTTTAGTAGTTTTAGTATCAAAAACTTGTATATAGAATTGTTAACACATTCACGAGTCCTTTTGCTTGGAAAGCAATTCAGAAATTGGAAATAGTTGTTTTGCTATTTTCTGTACGTTCCGGTCGTTATGGTTATGTTGTTGATAAAAACTGGCCTTGAAACAGCATGTTTTGCAATTTTTGAGTCCGTTCCAGTCCGTTTCGGTCTTCAAGAATATGTAAATGATTAAAACTGGCATTGCAACGACAAGTTTGGCAATTTTTGAGTCTGTTCCGGTCCGTTTCGACCCGCTCCGATCGTTATGACTTATTAAATAGATAAAACTGGACTTGAAACAGTCTGTTTCTGAGTCCGTTCCGGTCCGTTTCGGTCCGTTCCGGCCCGTTCCGGTCCGTTCCGGCCCGTTCCGGTAAATCGTGATACCCATAAATAGTCACTTCGATTTTCAAGCGTTTGAGTTACAAAGATCAAAGAAAACAACCCAGTAATTGTTTTAGGTAGCAATCCACAGTTTTTAGAGCATTTTTCAGTTAATTTAGCTAGATCCGCCAAAATTGATAATAGCTCTGTCCAATCTGGTGAACAATCCGTTTTCTCCCATAAAATCATTAAATCAAATGTCTAAAAACAAAAGAACATCATTTAAATCGCCTAGCACTGACCTGTTTTGGGGATATTTTCCCCTACCCCCTCTTTCAGACCAGTGGATTTTCGTAAAATATGCCTAAAGTCTGGGCCCCCATGCATGTTCTGTGCAAAAGGACGCCCCATAAATCGCATGCAAATACTTAGAGAATCTACCCAGGATCATAATGAGCAGTGCACAAATATGTGCCATCCAGCTACTTTTTTCGCTATTTGTGAACAAAGATAACCCCTGCAAAGTCGACAGTGAAGAGCGTCTCCGGCTATGACTGGCGAGCGATCCGGGATCCTTGTATAATCCCGGTTTTTACCAGTCTAAAAATAGAAAATAAGTATTTTTCACATGTTTGAGGCATAATTAACCCGATTTGGGGAAAGATGTCGGAAAATTATTGAAAGAGGATAATTTACAGCCCAATTTCATGCCCTACCCCTCAATATTGAAATTTTTGGCCCACCTCAAAAGTACGAAACTGTGAATGGAACCTTAAAGAAATACTTTTTGCTCTAGTTTCTGGCAATTTTCGTCTAAAACTATTCTTTAACAACATTCTAATTAAATTCAGGCAAAGAAAGTGGATTTGCATTAAAACTGGCCTTTCAGGAGGAGTCAGAACGAGTCATATGGTTTCGAGGCATTTTTAAGTCAATTTTTGAGGAATAGAGCCCCAACTAACCGCATCCAGCTTTACTCACTCTGTGGGCATGCGAGTGACCAACAGATCACGAAACAGTTATGTCCATACATTGGGCCACCTGATCAAAGGCAACTGAGACCTTGAAATGGAAATTTGAAAAAATCGGTTATTGCTTTAAGGTAGCAATCCACAGTTTTTAGAGCATTTTTCAGTTAATTTAGCTAGATCCGCCAAAATTGATAATAGCTCTGTCCAATCTGGTGAACAATCCGTTTTCTCCCATAAAATCATTAAATCAAATGTCTAAAAACAAAATAACATCATTTAAATCGCCTAGCACTGACTATCACCCTACCTGTTTTGGGGATATTTTCCCCTACCCCCTCTTTCAGACCAGTGGATTTTCGTAAAATATGCCTAAAGTCTGGGCCCCCATGCATGTTCTGTGCAAAAGGACGCCCCATAAATCGCATGCAAATACTTAGAGAATCTACCCAGGATCATAATGAGCAGTGCACAAATATGTGCCATCCAGCTACTTTTTTCGCTATTTGTGAACAAAGATAACCCCTGCAAAGTCGACAGTGAAGAGCGTCTCCGGCTATGACTGGCGAGCGATCCGGGATCCTTGTATAATCCCGGTTTTTACCAGTCTAAAAATAGAAAATAAGTATTTTTCACATGTTTGAGGCATAATTAACCCGATTTGGGGAAAGATGTCGGAAAATTATTGAAAGAGGATAATTTACAGCCCAATTTCATGCCCTACCCCTCAATATTGAAATTTTTGGCCCACCTCAAAAGTACGAAACTGTGAATGGAACCTTAAGTGTGTTGCGAGCCGATTTGGAATCCTGTCAATCTTAAGATTGACATGTGTCCAACTTGGAATTCCAAATTTGATATGTCAATCTTGAGATTGACGATTGCCGTTCACTGGTAACAAAAACTATTTCAATCCATTTTTATGGTGACTATTTGTAATTTAAATGTTTTGAAACACGCTTTAGCTTTATTTCTTTGTATTACCCTTTTATTATATATTTTAAGTTGGCAATTTCTTTTAGCAAATTGGACCAAATAACCGGAATAGACTACGAGAATTAATAGTTTAATAGTGATAAGACATACTTTATTTGAATATTTCACAGCTTTGGGTACATCTTACGCATTTCATTTGCAGTGCATACCAGTGAAAAAGTATACTGACACTCTACACCAGTTTAGCTGCTTTTTGCTTTATTATTCCAAAATGGACAGTCTATCCAACTTGGAATGTAAGAATAGAGGGACCAAGAACGAATGCAATTAAATTTCAAGTCCCAACATAGACAGTGGGTGGGAAAGAAAATACATAAACACACACACAAAAAAAAAACGTTTGCCGACAACACACTCAAAGAACATAATTACTAGCTCTTTCCCAACAAGGTAGCTTCAACACGAACGAAAGGGAACGAGTACAACAGAGAAGTAGGCACAATAAACAGAAGTATAATGAAGATAAACCACTTTTCCTGGGACACCAATTATCGTTTTAACTGGGCACAAGCATGATGAAGACAAACCACTCTATCTGGGACACAACTTTACGTTTTTACCGGGCACAACGCCGAAACCCACTTCTCCTTGGGACGTCCTCGAATTCATAAAGAAAGAATTGACAATCATCACATTACTTATATCCTGTGTCTCTTCTGTCGAATTTTACGCTTGAGAATTTACTTTGTTGTTTCTGTTCACATGAGGTTCCTCTCTCTTGATGCTTGGCCCGTTTTTATTACGGAACTATATCTATTATTAAGTAATTATTCAGAGATCATTAATTTACGAAAATGCAATGTATACAGACAGATTACACAAATGCGTACTTTGTGGTGGTTCTTTTTGTTTTATGTCTTGGTGTTTAAATTTTTTTGTGCTGTTGGCGCCTTATATGTGTTTTCATAGTTTAAGTTAAGGTAACTGAGTGGCCACCTATTGGGAGAATAGCTGCTCATTCGGCTTACGATATGTTTCATGGTATAGGTGCCTGTTTGTTGGTTTGGTTTTTCCCACCTCGGTTTTTGGAGTGGGGGCCTTTTCCTGATCTTTGCCTACTTGTGCCTTTTGTCAATATTCAACATTGCTACAGATCGAGTACCTGCATTCTCTTTAAGGATTTAACACTTATTCCAAAAATGATGATACAATATATACAGAGAGATTTAACTAATGCGTATTTTGTAAATATTTCGAATTGGAAAGCGTATATTCCAAAATTGCACATATTCCAAATTTGAAAGCGTTTTTTTTTTCCAAAATTGTCCATTTTGGAATGATAATGGTTATAAAGGCATTCTCTAATAAATTCCAAAATGATGACACTATGGACAAAGACAGATTACTTTAATGCGTACTTTGTAAATATTCTATATTGGAAAGCCTATATTCCAAACTGAATGTCTGTCCATTTTGGAATAATAGTGTTTAAGATTGAGTACTTGTGTTCATTGTTCTGATTATAGATTAAATCTAAAATGATGACACAATGTGTACAGAGAGATCACACAAATGCGTACTGTGTCAATATTCTTCATTGGAAAGCCTACCTTTCAAATAGGAACGCCTGTCCATTTTGGAATAATAGTGCTTAAGGTAGAGAACCTGCATTCTCTTAAAGGATTTAAGACTTATTTCCAAAAATTATGATACAATGTATACAGAGAAATTGCAATAATGCGTACTTTGTCAATATTCCGAATTGGATAGTTTGTCCATTTTGGAATGAAAGTGTGAAATGTAACGGACCTATATTCTCTGTAAGAATTTGAGAATAATACCAACAATGATGACACAATATATACAGAGAGATTTTACTAATGCGTATTTTGTAAATATTTCGTATTGGAAAGTGTATATTCCAAATTGGAGAGTCTGTCCATTTTGGAATAACAGAGGTAAAGGTGGAGTACTTGCGGTCTCTGTTAGGTTTATTGAAAATTTTCTTAAAGTGATGATGCAATGAATACAGAGAACATACACTAATGCGTAAACTGCACATATTCCAAATTTGAAAGCGTTGATTTCAAATTGTCCATTTTGGAATGATAATGGTTAAGGTCGAGTAAATGCATTCTTTGTAAAGAATTTAGAATAAATTTCAAAATGATGATACTATGAACACAGACAGATTACTTTAATGCGTACTTTGTAAATATTCCATATTGGAAAGCTTATATTCCAAATTGAATCACTGTCCATTTTGGAATAATAGTGTTTTAGATGAAGTGCATTCACTAATCTGATAATAGAATGAAATCGAAAATTATGACACAATGTGTACAGAGAGATCACACAAATGCGTACTATGTCAATATTCTTCATTGGAAAGCCTACATTCCAAATTGGAACATCTGTCCATTTTGGAATCATAGTGCTTAAGGTGGAGAACCTGCATACTCTTAAAGGATTTAAGACTTATTTCCATAAAATATGATACAATGTATACAGAGAGATTGCAATAATGCGTACTTTGTCAATATTCCGAATTGGATGATTGGTCCATTTTGGAATGAAATGTGACGGACCTATATTCTCTGTAAGAATTTGAGAATAAATACATACAATGATGACACAATATATACAGAGAGATTTAACTACTGTGTATTTTGCAAATATTTCGTATTGGAAAACACATATTCCAAATTGGAGAGAATTCCATTTTGGAATAACAGAGGTAAAGGTGGAGTACTTGCGGTCTCTGTTAGAATTATTGAAAATATTCCAAAATTGAGGATGCAATGCATACAGAGAATATACACTAATGCGTAAATTGCACATATTCCAAATGTGAAAGTGTTGATTTCAAATTGTTCATTTTGGAATGATAGTGGTTGAGTTCGAGTAAATGCATTCTCTGTAAAGAATTTAGAATAAATTCCTAAATGATGACACTATGAACACAGATTACTTTAATGATCTTTAATGCGTACTTTGTAAATATTCCATATTGGAAAGCCTATATTTTAAATTGAATGTCTGTCCATTTTGGAATAATAGTGTTTAAGATGGAGTACTTGCATTCACTGTTCTGAATATAGAAAGAAATCTAAAATGATGACACAATGTGTACAAAGAGATCACACAAATGCGTACTATGTCAATATTCTTCATTGGAAAGCCTACATTCCAAATTGGAACGCCTGTCCAATTTGGAATAATAGTGCTTAAGGTGGAGAACCTGCATTCTCTTAAAGGATTTAAGACTTATTTCCAAAAATTATGATACAATGTATACAGAGAGATTGCAATAATGCGTACTTTGTCAATATTCCGAATTGGATAGTTAGTCCATTTTGGAATGAAAGTGTGAAATGTGACGGACCTATATTCTCTGTAAGAATTTGAGAATAAATACATACAATGATGACACAATATATACAGAGAGATTTAACTAATGCGTATTTTGCAAATATTTCGTATTGGAAAGCGTATATTCCAAATTTGAGAGGATTCCATTTTGGAATAACAGAGGTAAAGGTGGAGTACTTGCTGTCTCTGTTAGGTTTATGGAAAATATTCTAAAAGTGATGATGCAATGCATACAGACAACATACACTAATGCGTAAATTGCACATATTCCAAATTTGAAAGAGTTAATTCCAAATTGTCCATTTTGGAATGATAGTGTTTGAGTTCGAGTAAATGCATTCTCTGTAAAGAATTTAGAATAAATTCCAAATGATGACACTATGAACACAGACAGATTACTTTAATGATCTTTAATGCGCACTTTGTAAATATTCCATATTGGAAAGCCTATATTCCAAATTGAATGTATGTCCATTTTGGAATAATAGTGTTTAAGATGGAGTACTTGCATTCACTGTTCTGATTATACAGTAGAATTAAATCTAAAATGATGACACAATGTGTACAGAGAGATCACACAAATGCGTAATATGTCAATTCTTCATTGGAAAGCCTACATTCCAAATGGGAACGTCTGTCCAATTTGGAATAATAGTGCTTAAGGTGGAGAACTTGCATACTCTTAAGGGATTTAAGACTTATTTCCAAAAATTATGATACAATGTATACAGAGAGATTGCAATAATGCGTACTTTGTCAATATTCCAAATTGGATAGTTGGTCCATTTTGGAATGAAAGTGTGAAATGTGACGGACATATATTCTCTGTAAGAATTTGAGAATAAATACATACAATGATGACACAATATATACAGAGATTTAACTAATGCGTATTTTGCAAATATTTCGTATTGGAAAGCGTATATTCTAAATTGGAGAGGATTCTATTTTGGAATAACAGAGGTAAAGGTGGACGGAGTACTTGCTGTCTCTGTTAGGTTTATGGAAAATATTCTAAAAGTGATGATGCAATGCATACAGAGAACATACACTAATGCGTAAATTGCACATATTCCAAATTTGAAAGCTTTTATTGCAAATTGCCCATTTTGGAATGATAGTGGTTAAGTTCGAGTAAATGCATTCTCTGTAAAGAATTTAGAATAAATTCCTAAATGATGACACTATGAACACAGATTACTTTAATGATCTTTAATGCGTACTTTGTAAATATTCAATATTGGAAAGCCTATATTCCAAATTGAATGTCTGTCCATTTTGGAATAATAATGTTTTAGATGGAGTACTTGCATTCACTGTTCTGAATATAGAATGAAATCTAAAATGATGACACAATGTGTACAGAGAGGTCACACAAATGCGTACTATGTCAATATTCTTCATTGGAAAGCCTACATTCCAAATTGGAACATCTGTCCAATTTGGAATAATAGTGCTTAAGGTGGAGAACCTTCATTCTCTTAAAGGATTTAAGACTTATTTTCAAAAACTATGATACAATGTATACAGAGAGATTGCAATAATGCGTACTCCGAACTGGATAGTATGTCCATTTTGGAATGAAAGTGTGAAATGTCACGCACCTATATTCTCTGTATGGATTTGAGTATAAATACCAACAATGATGGCAATATATACAGAGTGATTTAACTAATGCGTATTTTGCAAATATTTCGTATTGGAAAGCGTATATTCCAAATTGGAGAGTCTGTCCATTTTGGAATAACAGAGGTAAAGGTGGAGTACTTGCGGTGTCTGTTAGGATTATGGAAAATATTCCAAAAGTTTAAATGCAATGCATAACATACACTAATTTGAATGCGTAAATTGCACATATTCCAAATTTGAAAGCGTTTATTCCAAATTGTCCAGTTTGGAAGATAGTGGTTAAGGTCGAGTAAATGCATTCTCTGTAAATAATTTAAAATTAATTCCAAAATGATGACACTATGAACAGATTACTTTAATGCGTACTTTGTAAATATTTCATATTGGAATACATTGTATCATAATTTTTGGAAATAAGTCTTAAATCCTTTTAGAAAATGCAGGCTCTCCACCTTAAGCACTATGATTTCAAATTGGACAGACGTTCCAATTTGGAATGTAGGCTTTGCAATAAAGAATATTGACATAGTACACATTTGTGTGACCTCTCGTACACATTGTGTCATCATTTTCGATTTCATTCTATAATTAAAACAGTGAATGCAAGTACTCCATCTTAAACACTATTATTCCAAAATGGACAGTGATTCAATTTGGAATATAGGCTTTCCAATATGGAATATTTACAAAGTACGCATTAAAGTAATCTGTCTGTGTTCATAGTATCATTATTTTGGAATTTATTCAAAATTCTTTACAGAGAATGCATTTACTCAACCTTAACCATTATCATTCCAAAATGGACAATTTGAAATCAACGCTTTCAAATTTGGAATATGTACAATTTACGCATTAGTGTATGTTCTCTGTATTCATTGCATCATCGCTTTAAGAATATTTTCAATAAACCTAACAGAGACCGCAAGTACTCCACCTTTACCTCTGTTATTCCAAAATGGACAAAATCTCCAATTTGGAATATACACTTGCCAATACGAAATATTTACAAAATACGCATTAGTAAGTGTAAAATCTCTCTG
This sequence comes from Rugalucina vietnamica, assembly GCA_964017185.1. NCBI lineage: Eukaryota > Metazoa > Mollusca > Bivalvia > Lucinida > Lucinidae > Rugalucina > Rugalucina vietnamica. Next base: position 6,770,715 of record OZ024872.1, read on the forward strand.
TATATATTGTGTCATCATTGTTGGTATTATTCTCAAATTCTTACAGAGAATATAGGTCCGTTACATTTCACACTTTCATTCCAAAATGGACAAACTATCCAATTCGGAATATTAACAAAGTACGCATTATTGCAATTTCTCTGTATACATTGTATCATGATTTTTGGAAATAAGTCTTAAATCCTTTAGGAGAATGCAGTTTCTCCACATTAAGCACTATTATTCCAAAATGGACAGGCATTCCCATTTGAAAGGTAGGCTTTCCAATGAAGAATATTGACATAGTACGCATTTGTGTGATCTCTCTGTACACATTGTGTCATCATTATAATCAGAACAGTGAATGCAAGTACTCCATCTTAAACACTATTATTCAAAAATGGACAGACATTCAATTTGGAATATAGGTTTTCCACATCAGGAAAACATGTCCATGCAATGTATACCCCCTTGAACCCCAATTTTATATAGCATAACTGGGGTATGCAGGGGTATACCTATTTTTCTTATTTTTGCTCCAAAACATAGATTGTGGGTACACGTTAGAACCGTCTCGCCTGTTGTTAGCAAAAATAAGGAAAATATCAAAATTTTTCAGCTGAAAATTTTCAAGTTTTAAAGCTGAAAAAATCTCTGTTTATTGCATGGACAAGTTTTCGTAATGAATATGGAATATTTATAAAGTACGCATTAAAGTAATCTGTCTTTGTTCATAGTGTCATCATTTTGGAATTTATTCTAAATTCTTAACAGAGAATGCATTTATAACCATTATCATTCCAAAATGGACACTTTCAAATTTGGAATATGTGCAATTTACGCATTAGTGCATGTTCTCTGTATGCATTGCATCATCACTTTTAGAATAATTTCCATAATTCTAACAGAGACCGCAAGTACTCCACCTTTACCTCTGTTATTCCAAAATGGATAGACTCTGCAATTTGGAATATACGCTTTCCAATTCGAAATATTTACAAAATACGCATTAGTTAAATCTCTCTGTATATATTGTGTCATCATTTTTGGAATAAGTGTTAAAAATCCTTAAAGAGAATGCAGGTACTCGACCTGTAGCAATGTTGAATATTGACAAAGTACGCATTTGTGTAATCTGTCTGTATACATTGCATTTTCATAAATGATCTCTGAATAATTACTTAATAATAGATATAGTTCCGTAATAAAAATGTGGCCAAGCATCCAGAGAGAGGAACCTCATATGAACAGAAACAACAAAGTAAATTCTCAAGCGTAAAATTCGATAGTAGAGACACAGGTTATAAAGTAATGCGATGATTGTCAATTCATTCTTTATGAATTCGAGGACATCCACAGGAGAAGTGGTTTTCAGCGTTGTGCCCGGTAAAACATAAAGTTGTGTCTCAGATAGAGTGGTTTGTCTTCATCATGCCTGTGCCCAGTTAAAACGATAATTGGTGTCCCAGGAAAAGTGGTTTATCTTCATATACTTCTGTTTATTGTGCCTACTTCTCTGTTGTACTCGTTCCCTTTCGTAAGTGTTGAAACTTAGCCTGATGGCTACCTTGTTGGGAAAGAGCTAGTCATTCTGTTCTTCGAGTGTGTTGTCGGCAAACGTTTTGTTGTGTTTATGTATTTTCTTTCCCACCCACTGTCTATGTTGGGACTTGAAATTTAATTGCATTCGTTCTTGGACCCTCTATTCTTACATTCCAAGTTGGATAGACTGTCCATTTTGGAATAATAAAACAAAAAGTAGCTAAACTGGTGTAGAGTGTCAGTATACTTTTTCACTGGTATGCACTGCAAATGAAATGCATAAGATGTACCCAAAGCTGTGAAATAAAGTACGTCTTATCACTATTAAAGTATTAATTCTCGTAGTCTATTCCGGTAATTTGGTCCAATTTTGCTAAAAGAAATTGCCAACTTAAAATATATAATAATAGGGTAATACAAAGAAATAAAGCTAACTACGTGTTTTAAAACGTTTAAATTACACAAATAGTCACCATTAAAATGGATTGAAATAGTTTTTGTTACCAGTGAACGGCAATCGTCAATCTCAAGATTGACATATCAAATTTGGAATTCCAAGTTGGACAACTATTCCAAATCGGTCAACAACAAGTGTCAAATATCTAAAAGCGTGTCTTTTGACTCGTTATTAGCATGTAAAATGTATCAGCCATCTAATCTATGACTTGTGCCAGCAAAAATTTATGTCGAATATTTTTCACAAAATTGATTTCTTTAATGTCATATGTTTTCGTTACTTGTTCAACCAGGTAGCATTAAAAATACTGACCTATCTGATTTGGTGCATCTTTGAACCCAACATGTTTGATTGCTTCACCTGATCATGTGATTTGTTTGATTGGTGCAAGCATTCTACGTCACTGGAACTTGTCAGGTCAAGTCCTCAGTCCTAAAGAGCTGACATTTCAAGTCTTTAAATTTGATGACTAACTAAATTTATAGACCGTCTCTAAGACTGTCTTCAAATGTATAGACCGTAAAGTCTACTGATTTAAAATATTTCATTAAATGTTGGAATACCAGGAAAAATCACATTCTATATAGGACTGATTGTCCAATATGCATGCGATATTCATTTTGTCTAGTTCATGTAAAAGTGTGGCCTTATTAATGTGCACTGATAGAAAATAGTTGTGTATTTCAGGTCGGGATTTTTCCCTTCGACCATTGTTGGCGAAGTATGTTACACAATTAGATGATTGTATGCATTATCAGTTGTTGAGTTATAGTATAAGGGAGAAAACTTTCATATATCAAAACATTTTTATTTATTTCTTCGATTATTCAATGTTAAGTCAACAATATGGACAGTTTTTTGCACTTTGCAACTGCTTATCTAATAAAACACATCACATTTGAATATCAGTAAAGACTGTCTTTAAATTTAAAGACTTGTGAGTCTATAGATTTAAAGACTAACACGAAGAAATAGCAACAATTCTTAGATACAGAAAAGTCACACTCTTTCAATTTAAAGACAGTCTATTAAATTAAAGACAGTATGTAAATTTATGTCAGCTTTTAGACCTGCTTATGTCCTTGCCATTTTGTCACCACGTGGCATTTTATCGATCATGTTTCAAGAGCATTTATAAATGATTTTATAATGCAGTGACTCTAAATATCGGCCTAATAAAGTGGGGCTGATAAATAGTGTCTTTATTTAGCTACTGGCCTAATAAAGGCCACCAGGGGCTTATCATTTAGTCTAAATGATAAGCCCCTGAGGCCACCTCTACTGACTTTTAAAAACCTATTGCGGTTTTGTATAACACACTAAAAAGAAGTGAGCTAGTGACATCAGTTTTACTTATGTTTTCTGAGGTCATTCTCTGCCATTGTTATGCAATGTTACAGAGATGAAACTATGGACAAGAAAAAATATAAATTATCAACAGAATTTTACTGCAATGGTGGCGAATTTTTAGCAGTCCTTTTGTGGTGTGATTCCTGAGCTGTTGACTAAATAAACAAATTTGCGGAAAGCTTGTCTCCTCACATCAGTTGAGTTTTTTCATAAAATTTGTCGAGTTTCATTTTATTACAAAGTAAATAAGAACCCACTGACAAAAAATAAACGGGTTTATCACACTCGGATAGTAAACTGATGAAATGGATTGGTTGAACCTTGCCATTTCATCTGTTTACTAATCCTGGCGTGAGGAATCTGTTTATTTTTGGTCATGGGGTAGTTATTTACTATTAGATTTTATCGCCGATTTTTTGGTTTACCTTAGTAACATTATTGATATAAAATGCAAGTATTGGTTCTATTGATTTACTTTGAAACATAATGTTTGTTTAGTTTGCTTGTTATTTTCTTGGGGGTAAACAGGTCAGCATATTACTTCTTATCCTGAACAGGATAGTGATGCGTCATAGCAGACAGTCCAGTGTTCAAAGAATATGGACATGCGCAGACAATGCTTGTACAACCAATCATATTCAACATGATTAAGCTTTTCATAAAAGCTTGCAGCCTTTCAACCTTATCTTTAGTGCATGGTATACTGCAGGGCTGAATGCACGCTTGAACTCCATATATAGTGGTCAGTCCTGATCCATATTAGAATGCACCAAAGGTTTTGTTGTTTTTTTTTCAGTGTTTCTGCAGACGTTAACTGGAGGCCCCCTGTGCAGGGACAGTCATCCCCTGTGCAGGATAAAGATCCCTACACAGGTTCTATCCTCATGCATGTAGGCACATCCTGCAAACATGCCGGAGTGTACAATGTACACCTCTTAAGAATAACCAGAAATTGATTGATGGGAGTAACAAGGAAACAAAAAAAACAAACTAAGACTAGTGTCTACGCACATGATGCCTCCCAGACAAGAATAGAGAGGATGCCATAGCTTTACTGGTTCTGGCTGTATTTCTATCACCAGGAAAGCACGTCCATGTAATGTATACCCCCTTAAACCCCACTTATAAAGCAAAACTGGGGTATGCAGGGGTATACCTATTTTTCTTATTTTTGCTCCAAAACATAGATTGTGGGTACTCGTTAGAACCGCCTCGCTGAGGCGGTTCTGACGTGTACCCACAATCTATGTTTTGAGCAAAAATAAGAAAAAAATCATATTTTTTACAGTGAAATTTTTCATTTTTACAACCACAAACATTTTCTGTTTATTGCACAGGCGTGTTTTCGTAATGATACTCGCTTTTGTCATATTTATTTTTGCTAACAAGTATGACTTGTCTACTATGCCTAGTTACTCAAGCACTGTGATGTGACAGGTTCTCAATTCCGATCAACTATTATCAGGGCCCGAGACTACAAAACTTTTTTTATGCTCAGCTCAGCTGAGACTAAAATATATCCTGTTCATAAATGTTAAAATGCCAACAATTGTTGGCATTTTAACATTCATTAGCAGGATAAATTACATGCTTTGATGATCTAAACCTGCAATTTCAGTTTATTTGGGCTATTTTGGCATTTATGAGCAGTTTAAATTTTATGCTCGGTTGAGTTGAGCATGAAAAAAGTTTATAACATCGGGACCAGATCTAAGAGCTGGCACAAATTTATAGACTGCCTTTTAATTTATAGACTGTCTTTAATGATCAGGCTTTATTTGAGGAACAGTTGCATAGTGCAGAAAACTGTCAATACTTTGTTGAAAGTTGACTTTTAATAAAGTAAGCTTCTAATCTACTGACCGACCATCTGATTACTGGTTAACCGCTCATGTCTGAGCCTGCCCTGGAAAAGTGGTTTAGTCAAACCATCCATACATATATGCCTTATTGGTTTAGTAGGGTGGTTAGATTTATGAAGACTAGCCAAGAAATTTAGGGAGAAGTTTTGTCTCTCCCGAAGAAAATTTGGGAGAAGTTTTTACTTGAATTTCAGATTTGCCCATATCATGTATATATTCTATACATTTTCACTTCTGCCTCAGCTGAAAATAGGGAGAAGTTTGTTCATCTAGGGAGACTATTTCTCCCTAGCCGCTCTGTAGGCTATTCCCTGGTTCAAGCACATTTTGAGTGTCATGACATCCTAATGTTGGGTAAAAGTCCCATAAAATGGAGGCAACGCCCCGACTTGACCATTGCTGTTGACTGGGACGTAAAACATCAATTCAAACAAACAAACAAAATTAAGTTTCTTGTATCTTGAGATTTTTTTTAATCTGCTAAAACAATCAGCTGGAGATGGTTTGTTTCACTTTTGGCAAAAGGAAAACATTTTTAAATCAGGGGATCTTACTTAGACTGCTAACTTTCATTTTTTCAGACTTACCATTTTACGCTAAAGACACATACGTCTCCTTAATAGACATCGCCATCACTTCTGTTTTCCTTTACTGGTGATTGGACTTGTCTATGTGAACAATGTCACCAGTACCAGAGGGTGAAGAAAACAGGGACAAGCCTCCAGATCATCCAGATGATGAGTTGACTCATCAGGATCCTCCAGACGCTGTGATTAATGTTGGAGATAGCTCTGATAGTGAGGGAGAGAATGACTTTGGAGGCTACATGGGTTATCAGATGTTGCCCCAGGACCTCAATGGACAGGAATCAGAAGAAGATAGCAAGAATGTAAGTCAAAATGAAATCAAATAAATTTAAGAGGTATTATACACTGATTTTTTTTTTCGATGTGGAAGGTATGGTCTGTCAAATTTTGATTGATTTTATAATATTTATACACTAGCGGTCTTAATCTGTATTTCTTTGCCACAGACTTTTCGACAAATACAGAAATTTCAAACCAAGCCATTTTAACAATTTTATGGCTTTACAGATCCATTTGTGTGAGATCCTACATGTAGTTTCTTTGACATTATACATTTAGTATTAATATTGTTTGCAATTGTTTGTTGTTGTTTTTTTTTATTTGTATTTAGGCTAATGCACCAGTCATTTGTATCCACGTCCCAACTATGACAAGGGAATAGTGGGGCTTTTAACTTTTCAAAGCCCTGTTAAAAGCCTGGCACTGCGGGGTCAAATTTGAGGTAAAATCCCTGCTAAAAGCCATGGCTCCCGGGAGGCTGACAATAATGTGGAACAACAGCTGAGAGTTGTTCTGATGAAACTGAAATATGAGAGATGACCTGAATTTCTGCATGTAAATGTACAGATACATTTGCATATTAAATAAGGACTATAATGGTATTTAAATGTTAAAAATACAACTTATATCTAATTTGAATAAATGTGACCGTGTATTGGCTGGAAATTAAAATCCCTACACATCCCCGGAATTGCCGGGACTCATCAGAGGTTAAAACCTGGCCCTACTG